>CM059582.1:182277500-187077500 GCA_030407085.1 Trichopria drosophilae
ATCGCGATATAGGTGAAATTTTACCACTCCATCCAGTGGTGGGTCATGTATTCCTCCGCCGACGTCCGAGAAGGGAAATGTTATTGAAGCGCGGAGACAAAATCTGGATAGATTTATTTCCCATTCTAGCATAGCCATAGGGCAAATAAAATTCAGCCATTTCTATAGCTTCTTCTATACAGTTAAATATATAGTTTTTATGAAACACATTTTAAAAAATCGTGCCCAACCTAACAAAAATATAGTGCAACCTCTTCAGTTGATCCCTCCCCCAATTTGTGCATGCCATGCATTTTTCCCATATACCAACAATTTTCAGGTCGGCGTTATTCTGCAGCAGCAACAGGAAAAAAGTGGCCGAAATGGTGAAAGTAATTTTTTTTTTTTAATTCATGATAATCTTTTATAAACTCTCAATGTTTTTCATACGTAACCTACTCTTACGTATTGGTTAAACGCCGTTTAATAAAAATAAAAGATACACCAATAATCAAATTTCTGAAAAAGGGTCCGATGCATGATATTGTTTCTGGCACAGAATATCTTTTTTTTTTATTCTAAAAACATTCCTGAAAGAAAATCTTGTTTGTTTTAAATTTGTGATTCTTATTTATTTCCGAAAATTCTCTGTCAGTTCTAAATTGAAGTCCTTGGTATTTTGGATACCGTCTATAGTAACTATAATTGTTTTTATAGAGAGAGCCCGAATTTTTAAAAATTGATTATTTCTTTTGTACGGTTTTTAATGAAAACGCGGTTTTTAAAAATGTTTTTTTATTTAATTATTTTTTGTAAACAATAAACGATTGTGAAGAGGGCAACATTATGGCCGAAAAGTAAAATTAAATTTTATTATTGTAAAACGACCGTACTTTTAGTGTAAGGCGTATATAATTTTGCAATAAATCTCTCCCGCCAACCAGATATACGGCTTTTAGACCCCTCCCCCCTCCTCCTTAATTAAGCTTTAAGACATATAGGTACTTGTAGATACGCAGGTCAAAATCCTCGGAATAGAGAGTACAAGGGGGTATGTTCAAAATGACCACTCGGACCAAAACCTTCCAACAGTAGGTATTAACGAAACCCTCTTCATGTTAACAAGTGTGATTCAGAAGATTGCATTTTTTACCAGTTATTTCACTAAAGCAGACGAAACAGAGAAGAAACTATAACAAGTAAGGAGAATTGTAATATTAATGTAGAAAACAGTCCATCTTCTTAGGTATTACATAAGAATTAAATTATTATGAATATTATATTAACTAATATAATTAGTTAAAATATATTTGCCTATTAAATGATATTCTACATTAACTATAGACATTGTTTTTAGGCTTGAATTTAAATATTCAGGAATTTTGGTTTATATCTTTAATAACTCTGTTTTTAATCGTGTATTTTTTCGCAATTTTATATAATATAGAATATGTAGTATGGATTTCTAAGAGTTATTACTTCGTTCTCTAAGTAAACGAGTATACACAAAGGTTCATAAGCTATCTTGAATTTTAATTAAATATATAAATACTTGGCTATACGGCACATACGCAACTGTGAACAGAGGTATGCAAATACATAAGCGTTGTTCGGCACGTATAAATACATAAACCTTTGTTTACATTTTTATACGTGCCGTCTCGCCAAGTATTTATGCATTGAATTAATATTTTATAAATGCTGCAAAGAAATATTATTCTTAAGTTCTCTATTTGAGAACTAAATATTTAACATCATGAATTTTTATCAGATATATAATAATTTTAAATTATTCTATAGTTATAATTAGTATATAGCAAATAATTTACTTTGACATAACAACATGTAATGAAATTAAAATTTACAGAAAATTAAATTAATAAAGGGGAGAGTGGGGTAATCCTACCATATTAAGCCATTTCCAGTTGTTCGTTACTTTTTCCTTGGCATGTTCGAAAGGTTATTTAATTGCACAACTTTATGATACTAGGCTTTTTGATACAAGTCCTGTTATTTAGCATAGAAAATAAACACCCAAAAACAGTTAAAATGCGCCGAATTGCCCACCCCAAAAGGTAAAGTGGTTATGTCGTGGGGTAATTTTGCCGTGTCATTGTCAGATTTTTATCTGATTTATGCACAATATAGTAGTATCACTTGAAAAACATATATTTAACTTCTAATTCTATGTTCTAAAGATATACTTTTTATATGATGATTTTTTCCCCACTTGGATGTAATATTTATTCATTTATTTTAATTGCCAAATCGAATTAAATCGAACCAAATAACAACACCACAGATAACGCAACATGATTCTTTCTACAAATGTGCAAGAAATTAATTTAAACGATTTTAAAAACTAAATCTTTAATGGCCGATTTACCCCATTAAAGAGGAGCTGATTTGCCCCACTTGTACATTTTTACTAAAAGTTAAGTATATATTTGGTAAATCTTCGGACCTTTTCCGACGTATTTTGGGTCACTGAACACGAATCTCAAGTCAAAATTTGTCGCTCGGACATATCTTGGCCGCTGTATTGAGAAAACATCGAAATAATGTAATTTTTTAAAAGTTTTTTGCATTTATCTTGAAAACTCGAAGTCGCACGAAAAGAATTTCAGACAAAAAATGTAGACCACGAAATTCACAACCACAAAGGTCCAGCATATTTTCTTCGTAAAGTAAAAAATAACGCCGTAAATGGAGGTTGAATATGAGAACAATTGACTTGGCGTGTTTTCAGCATAATGCCAACATTAGGCTGCCTACTGGGAGGGCCTGCGCCACTGATCTACACCGCCGGCTGATTAATTCAGAAAATAGATATCATTCAGTGGTGACATGGTATAGCAAACGAATTAACCAATTTTTTCAGTGAATACTGCATATGCAGAAAGATATTTATGGGCAAATTCACAGAACTTTTAACTTTACGCTTTAAGAAAAAGAAATTTTTTTTCGTTGGCACAGATTTAAAATCAACCGAAGCCTACTCCTAAACTCATAAAATGTAGAAAAAACGGAACCTTATGACTTGTAAAGAATTGTTCCAGCGCAGGGAGGTACAATAGACCAGGAGCTAGTGACCAAAAAATGTGACTGATTTCTTCGCGTATGCAAATTAAATAGGGAAGTTATATGGGTATTTCATCAAACTTTAAGCGAATAATTAATCCACATTCAACTGCAGCGGTGTTGCAAACGTAATAACTGTTTGAAACAAAAACTTGTGTTTTTGAACGATTAGTTAGCGTATGCCAAATTTTATTCTTAAACTTTATCAGAAAGTACCCAGCAAGAACTAATTTGCATACGATTTCCACGTGCAAGAATTTCTGAATAATTTTGTTATCCTGCGAAAAAAAACTAGTGTTGGCGTGGTGCCTCGCTCGCTTCGCTCGCTCAGAAACTTCGACCCAGTGGAGAGTCGGCTATTCCTTAATACTCGTTTGTTTACTAACGGCTTTCAATTATATTATAACATTATATTGATATTTGGGGGTCCAATCATATTTAGGTCCAAGTGGCTTCGATAGATGTGTTACAACAATATAGTGTTTCTTATATGTATGAAAATTGAAAATGAGCATTTTCAAAACTTCGACCCCGACAACAGGCCAGCCGAAGTATTAATAAATAAAAGTTGCAAAATACTTAGTTCATGCACTTGTATTCTAATAGACTATTCGATGCATATTACATGTTTACTGTGTTTTACTAATTACTGTCTGTATTATTATGATATTATATATACAATATATATACATATAATTCGTCAAAGATATCTTGAAAGTGTCGAAAAGATCTATGACGGAAATCTTATAGATATCTATAAGACATCTTTTAGATATATCGAAATAGTTATTTTTAACACTCCGTGCGTAAAACACGATTTTACGCACTAGGGCGAAATTTTCATGTACGTAAAATTGCGCTCTACGCACGTCGCATTAAAAAATATCGTATGGAACATGGGCGAAATATCGATCTCCGTCGATTGTTGCATAAAATACTATTTCGTATCAAGGGCGTAAAAGAACTTTGCGCCCGTAGGTGGTCACCGCGCCCGAGGAGCTGGCAAAGACTACCCCTGGGGGGTAGGGGGTCGAAACGTCGAAATTTGATAAAAAATAGGGTAATTTTTTTGCCGCGATGACCAAATTCAATACTTTTTCAAACAATAGTCATAAACATTTTAAACCAGTATTTATGGCATTATCGTTGACTTTAGGAAGAAAATGCATACAACCTTTTTTGTAGAGAATTTCATGCTCTATCTTTTTTGTTTGAAACATTTTTTAATAAAATTTGTATTTTTCAAAATAAATGCAAAAAACTACAAAGAAACTTAATTGGGGCTAATTTTTTTTAGTAATGGACGGGTGGATCTGCCCCAAAATCTAATCAGATCTAAGTTATGCCAAGACGCGTATTTTAAAAAAAAATTTATGTCAATACGCTTATCCGTTCGCGAGTTATCGCGAGACAAAAAACGGGACGTACGGACGTACGTACGTACAAGATCACGGACCCAAATTTTTTTATTGTTGATTTGGATTCCTTAGGGTCTGAAACGTCGACATTTGATGAAAAACTATAAGGTAATTTTTTTGCCCGAAGTGACCAAATTCAATACTTCGTCCAGACTTAGTCTGGGTCGAAGTAATAAGCATTTCGAACAATGGCTTCGTGTATGCCATTTCACAATCTTCTGTCTGCTGCTATGAAAATCACGAAAAGTAACTTTGCATACGATTTCAGCGTGCACATGTGCTTGTGGTGATTTTTGAAACTGAAAATTTTTTGTAATAACATGGAACAATTAATTCGTACTCGGAAGACAATGTATCATAAAGTTTATAATATTTAAGTCTAATATAATGATCGGCATACGTTTTCAAATTGCAGAACCATCTAAAAAATAATTGAAACGTTGTAAAAAAAAGTACATTTTTGAAATATTAATTCACGTATGCCATTTCTACTAATTATAGATTCAATGATAATATAATAATATATTTATTTGCATACATGTAACATACAGAGTCATCGAAAAGTATCGGACCCCCCTAATATCTTCAGTTAGAATGCACTTAGGAGAAAATGTCCAATAGCAAAGTTGTATGGTTTCAAGCGGGGAGTAAGATGATGACCTTGACTTTGACCTTGACCATGTCCTTCAAGGTCATTTCAAGGTCAATCTTATTTTTTTAAATAGAACCCCCTACATTTTATTGCATATTCTTATAGCTTATCTCGAGAGCTTTCCAAAACACTACAATAAAATATTTTTTTATTAAGTACTTTTTGAGTTATAAAGGTTTGAAGTTAACAATTTGAAGTGAACAACTGAAAATATTAGGGGGATCCGATTAATGTATTTTCTTTAAACCAATTAATTGGTCTCATTATTCCGCGCACAAAAGTATTAAGGTTATGATTACTGAAAACTAAATAATATTTTACAAGATATTCTACATTTTGTGTCAAAAAATTGTTAACTTCAAACCTTTATAACTCAAAAAGTACTTAATAAAAAATATTTTATTATAGTGTTTTGGAAAGCTCTCGAGATAAGCTATAAGAATATGCAATAAAATGTAGGGGGTTCTATTTAAAAAAACAAGATTGACCTTGAAGGACATGGTCAAGGTCAAAGTCAAGGTCATCATCTTACTCCCCGCTTGAAACCATACAACTTTGCTATTGGACATTTTCTCCTAAGTGCATTCTAACTGAAGATATTAGGGGGGTCCGATACTTTTCGATGACCCTGTATGTACTGCGCTCGGAATCAGTGCCCAAATATTAAATCAATCTTATTTACCATCAGTGTTACAGAAAAACATATTCCCAGGTAGAAATAGACGGAGTAAAAACCGGTAAAGCACTGGTCCAGTCCTGGCACACCCGGTACTAATTATCAGTACTGGCGATAATACAGGTACAGTACTGTCCCAGTACTAAAAGACAGTACTGTGTATGGTATAAAATTATTACTGACCGCCGGAGTTGATCAGTACCGTATTTGGTATCAAATGAATATTGATCGCCGGAGCGGATCAATACAGATCCAGTACTAGTAGCCGGTACTGTATACGGCATCGAATGATTGCTGTCGTCGTTGCGGATCAGTACTGATCCAGTACTAGTAGCCAGCAATGATTTTTATTTTTGGTACCACTAGTCAGTACTGTGTCAGTACTCAATCAGTACTGGCGGTCAGTACATGTTCACGATTGCTATACTCCGTCAGTCAGTATTAAACAGCTTTAAATGCCGGTGTTGGCCAGTGCCAGCCCAGTACTGACGGTTAATACTGCAACTCAGGCAGTCAGTATTGTGGCAGTTTCACGCCGATACTATGTTGGTACTAATTTCGAGCTAGGTTGCATTTGCAAATTAATTTTTTAATGTTATAGCGCGAAAAGAGTATTTTACTATCTAATTGATAATTTTAGTGACTGATTCATATGTTACATGTATGAAAATAAATATACTATTATATTATCATTTAATTTATATTTAGTAGAAATGGCATAAGTGAATTAATCATTCAAAAATGTACTTTTTTTTAACTCCGTGCGCTAAGTGCTCACTTAGCACACTGTTTTCCGTGTGCAAAGTAGAATTCTAAATTGCACGAAAAACAGTGTGCTAACTGGGCACTTAGCTCACACGTTAAAAAATAGTATATTACTCAACGAGGGAGGTAAAATAAAGAATGTCTCAGGCTGCGTGAAAAACATGTAGTCTGAGGCATTCTTTTTTACTTCCCGAGGGAAGTATACGATTTTTCTTTATGGCCGGGAGGATAAGCGGCATCTTTCCTTCCGCTTGCGGAAAGATGCCGCTTATCCTCCCGGTGTGAAGAAAAATGGTATACAATACGCGTGCGCGTAGGTGATTCGCGCACGAGCGGAGTTGGCGCCCGAGCGTAGCGAGGGTGCCATATATAGACGCGAGCGCGGGGATCACCTACTTAGCGCACTTGTATCGTAATGTACTATTTTTTTTTTACAACGTTTAAATTATTTTTTAGATGGTTCTGCAATTTGAAAATGTATGCCGATCATTATATTAGACTTAAATATTATAAACTTTATGATACATTTTGTTCCGAGTACGAATTAATTGTTCCATGTTATTACAAACAAATTTTCAGTTTCAAAAATCACCACAAACACATATGAACGCTGAAATCGTATGCAAAGTTACTTTTCGTGATTTTCATAGCAGCAGACAGATTGTGAAATGGCATACACGAAGCCATTGTTCGAAATGCTTATTTTTTTTCGCAGGATAACAAAATTATTCAGAAATTCCTGCACGTGGAAATCGTATGCAAATTATTTCTTGCTGGGTACTTTCTGATAAAGTTTAAGAATAAAATTTGGCATACGCTAATTAATCGTTCAAAAACACAAGTTTTTGTTTCAAACAGATATTACGTTTGCAACACCGCTGCAGTCGAATGTGGATTAATTATTCGCTTAAAGTTTGATGAAATACCCATACAACTTCCCCATTTAATTTGCATACGCGAAGAAATCAGTCACACTTTTTGGTCACTATCTCCTGGTCTAGAACGGGACATAAAATTATATCTTCGAACCAACATATTTCTTTATGCGGGAAACAGTTGAAATTTGTTACTCGGGGTATTTTAAATTACTGATCACGAATCCTTCAACAGATATTCTGAATTCAAGATGGCTCAATATGGCAAACCGAATTTGTGAGAAGTTGGACTGAATACGCAAAAACATATTGGAACAAGTTCAAATTGGGTACTCATTTGTTTTCCTGATCTTTGATGGCAAATTCGGTAACAAATTTTGTAAATTCAAGGTGAAAGACTTCGAACCGAGTTAATAAATAGTTATAACTAATGCTGTAAATACACAGTAGGCAGCACAGTGCGAGTTAATACATCGAGTTAAAATTATCTAAACATTATCAACGTGTTTTAATACAATTTAGACAACGTAAATTAGAAAACTAATTGTCAGTAACTGATCTTTGCAGGGTATCCCATTTTTGCTTGATTTTAGGTTTATAATATAAAAATGTTAGCAGTCAAAATTTAGTTAAGTCGATTTAAGTACGACATTGTAATCCTGACTATACTGAAACATGTAAAATTGATATATCGTAAGTTGTCTTTAGTATTTATTAATTTTTTACAAAAAGTGATGAAGCAACGGAGAAGAAACACAACTTGATTTATTGTTATGTTTGTAAATACATTAACTAATTTATTATATTTATTATAATTGCACTAAATGTTTATAAATACACACTTATAACTTACATTTAAAATTTTACCACATAATTAATCTGCCACCTCCAACTAAATCTTTCTTTAGGTAAATAGAGGTAATTTGAGGTTTTTTCACCTACTTCAAGTTACGCAAAGTTACATTATCATTATTTCTGAAGCAAAGCTATAGCGAATCTCGACCGATCAGCGACCTCGAAAACCCCCGAATACGCATATTTCAGCAGATTAAACTAACTTTTTAGAAATCCGGTCCGCCATGTTGTATCCACCATCTTGAATTTTGAATATTTGTCAACGAATTGATGATCAGTTACCAATAAAAACCCGTCGTGCAATTAATCAACCACATCATTTTCAAATGAAAAGTATACACGTTCCAAAAGTTACAGAACAAGACTGTTACGTACGGAGCGGTCGTGCGTAACAGGCGCGAAGGGGAAGAAGGGGGTGTGAATGACACAAACGATGTCCAAATAGTATATGTTTTATTAGGCGGTCCAGCACCCGCGTCCCTTCGCGATCTCGCGTTAACTCGTTTACAAACGCGGACTTGTTGTTATTCTAATGGTGCTCGAAGTTGGTTACTACGAGCTTTACGGACACGAGCCGACGAAGTTACTCGTTCCGCAGCTAAAAACTGTCTCCCCGAGAGCCCACTTCCTCGAGATCCGACAACGTGTCCGTGGACGGATCGACGTCGTTCTCACATACCGTCAGCATTTCCTGGCCTGGGGCCCTGCTGAACTTGTAGTTTTCGTGAGCAGGCGACCGTCGTCGAGTCCTGCGAATTGCCGATTTCTGCAGGTTCCCAGCCGAAAAATGCTGACTGCTTCCCGAAATGCATTTAACCGAATTGTTCGGGAAGGGTCCCATGTCGTCACATGAGACCGGATGCGCGGCGTTACCTTACTTTAATGTGATACGTAGAAATTATTAATAGCTATAAGATATACGTATAATTATTAGTAGAATGTAGATGATCTACGATCAACGGATCGTAACAAAGACAATAAAGAAAATACGATTTGCACACAGTAGTTTATTCAAATTTTATGAGATTTCGCGGTTCCTATGGTTTTTTAATCAACTATCATGCAAAACAAATAACTGTACCTTGAAAAGCCTATCCTTTTTAGTAAATAGCAACGTTTTATAAATAGTTCTGTACAGCTTATTTAAGGGAAACTTACAATATCATAAAAGTCAAAAGTTCCGTGGTTTTGCCCTTATAAGTTAATGATATAAAGTTACGAAAGTAGACAATATATTCCTATAGAAGAAAGTTGAAATGATTGACTGCTGTCAGAAAAATATTACCTTTGGGCAATTGTATCGTATACAAAGTAAAACGTACGTAAAAGTTCACTTACCCAAGCATACCCCACTTTTCTCATCTGCATTCCATACTAACACTTTCAATAAAAATGTTATAATACAACAACAAAAAATAAAAAAAAATATAAACAACGTCAAAATGGATTTTTCATGCGTTCTCTTATGCCGAAAATAACGACTTGTGATGGAAAATAAATGATATTAGGAGACACATACTTGAGGATCCATTTTACCACCAACGATAGTAAAATTGTCGATTTCTGATGGCAACATATAACTACGTCGACACTGAAACAACAGAAACGATACTGTTTTTAATTAAGGTTTCGCCCTAGGGAGCGAAATCCATATTCGCGCCCAGAGTGTTAAAACTATTATTTATTAATATTTCAGCTGACATATGGTAAGGATCGAAGTTTTCAAAATACTCATTTTCACTTTTTACACATTTATTGAACCCCCTCCTCCACTCCCCTTCTTTCCTACCTAAGTTAACATAGGGAATTATCTCATAAGAGCCAATCTTGGTTATGTTACATTGGGAATGTTCTCGTAAGGGCAAATATTCACTCAAAAAACTATAATACGTACGCATTTTATATTATAAACTAAGAACTGATAGTGAACGAAAG
This sequence comes from Trichopria drosophilae, assembly GCA_030407085.1. Classification (NCBI taxonomy): domain Eukaryota; kingdom Metazoa; phylum Arthropoda; class Insecta; order Hymenoptera; family Diapriidae; genus Trichopria; species Trichopria drosophilae. The sequence goes on from CM059582.1 coordinate 182,287,737, forward strand.
AAGAATATCTTAATACTCATTTTGTTATTCCTTAAAATATAACAAACTCGTCACAGGGTCGAAGTTGCTGAGTGAGCGAAGCGAGCCAGTTATTATTATTATTATTATTATTATTAATTTACAGATAATAAGTACATTATAAATTTTATAAATCTCTATCCGGATCAATTTGAACAATAATTCATTAACACCAAAATAAATGATTAAACTGATTCAACGATTCTGCTTCCACAATGTTCGCTGGTAATGCATTCCATGCATCTACAACTCTATTCCCAAAAACATTTTTTCCAGGGGTTCTTTTCAAATATTTGCTTTGTCAGCTTCCACCGATGCCCCCTTAATTGCACATTTTTTTACAGTACCAGAATATTTTCACTGGAGACGACTATATTTGGAGTGTCCTCGCAAATACTTATAGTCTTCAATTAAGTCGCCACGTTGTCTTCTGTCCTTAAGGGTCAGTATTTTAAGCCTTCTTAACCTCTCCTCACATGTGAGGTATTGGTATCCTATTGGCAACTTGGTAGCTCGCCTCTATACTTTTCAAGTGTGTCAATATCCCCAATAAAATAAGGTGACCAGACTACATTCCCATATTCCAATATGGGAAGAACATATGTTGTGTAGACTTTTAAAAACAGCTGCGGAGTTATGTTTCTAAAAATACGCCTGATCATGTAAAGAAGTGAATTCGCTTTTTTTACTATGTTACATACCTGTAGATTCCATTTTAAATCATTACTGATCAGAATGCCCAAGTCCTTTTGAAATTTATTCTCTTGCAAGTCCTGTCCTTTGCGACTATATTTCAGTTTAGGGTTATTTTTCCCAATATGTAACACCGTATATTTACTCTCATTTAGTGACAGAAGCCATTCCGAAGACCACTTATATATAGCATCTAAGTCTTTTTGCAAGTGACATGTTAGGGGATTGCAAAAGATTTTGGTATCATCAGCGTACATCGAGCTCTCTGAACAAATATCCTTCTCAAGATCCGCAATGTAAATTATAAATAACAATGGTCCAAGTACAGACCCCTGAGGAACACCACTTATGGCTGTTTTATGTGCCGATAGTTTGTCCCCAATTCGAACCCGAAAAGTTCTATTTGTCAAGTAATCTTCTATCCACTTCAGCAGCCTACCACGTACTCCAATTTGCTCCAGTTTGTAAAAAAGCCTGCAGTGCGGTACCTTATCAAACGCCTTTTCGTAATCTAAATATATCGCATCAATCGGTTAATCTTTATCAAACGCCAGCGTCCAGGTGTGCAGAATTTCTAACAGGTTCGTGGACACCGATCTCCCGGGTACAAACTCATGCTGATTTTTTGGTGTTACTCCATTCTTGAGACAAAATTCCCTTAATTTCTTGGTAATGACTTTTTCCATTAACTGGCAGGGGGTATCGACACTGGTCTGAAATTTTCTGGTCTCATCTTATCACCTTTTTTGTAAATAGAAGTCACATAAGCAGTCTTCCATTTTGCAGATAGCTTCCCCACACTCAAAACTTTGTGTCATTATGGCTGCCAAGATAGGGGCCAATTCCGATGCGAGTGTCCGGAGAGGGAAAGGATGAACGTAATCTGGACCTTGCGCTGAGTCAAGTGTTAACTTCTCAAGTAGCCCTGTTATGGTCATATATCAAAGAGTACCTCTTCAAGTGTTGGGCCATCCAACGTATTTGGGCTCATATCACTCACTGACATGTGTGGTGGTTCCAGTACATAGACACTATTGAACTGCTCGACGAACATTTCTGCTAACTATACCGGATCATGACAAATCTTGTTGTGGTTGCCTCTTAAGCGATGGGGTATAGACATGTGTAATGGACAAATTGTAGGTCTATGTTATTATGCGAATTTGAAGTTGCGCGGCAATTTTGTAAGACAAGGACTCCGTTGATGTATTGTGGAACGTCGCGTCGCAAGTAGGATTGTTGTAAATAAAGTCGGTCGCGATTGAATGACTTTATGGACGCATCGTGGTGAGTCGAGGAAGGAACCGGCGAGGGGAAAATAGTCAGTCTCTAGTCTTGAGGGAGTGTAGACGTATACAGCTATTATATTTTTAATAATAAAAACTAAAAAAGTAGTGGCGGTCGAAAGGTTGAATTCAATCGGAAGAAGTGTGCGGTCCAAGGATTAAAACGTCGGGACGCTTCGCTACAGTCATCCTATTTTTAACAAGAAGTTTCCTTAAATTTTGGAAGCCACTTCGATGACGCCGTTCGAACCGATGGCAGCTGGAGTGGCCATTTTGATCACGTTGCCGATTCTGATAAAACAAATGCCATTTACTTCACGACGACTTCGACTAAATGTCGAAGTCAGTTGGTGAGTGTCTTTATAGATCATGCTATCGATAATTTGGGAAACCTGGGATTCGTAAGGAATTCGGAGAAAATCAGGAGTTTCCGTTTGTCGAAATTTGAATACTGTGCGTGCGTGTTCTCTCTGTTTGTCTAGTTTGGTGACGGATCGCGATCCATGAACTGTGATGAATTCAGAAATTCAGGCCATCATTAGTGGAAATAATTGACGAAGGCTGTTCCAAATTCTGCAATCGACATCTTGGGGTTTGAAGAAAATATTTTCCGCCATTTTTGTTCCTGAGATAACCTCGTGACCGGAAGACCGACTCCATTTCTATTTCGACGACCACGTGTACAATTAGCGTGCGATAAGTAGTATAATGTTCTTTTATATTCTATTTTTTGTTAAATCGTAGATTATTTTTTGAATAATTCGCGACAATTTCATTCAAGCGTATTATTTTGTAAAAATGATAATGGCGAAGTGTGTAAGCGACGAAAGTTATTTGTTAATTGGTGAATGGAATTTCAGACTATTATAAGAGGATCATTAATTACCGATATAAAAAAAAAATGAATGTTGATCGTAATCAGTTCTTAGTGGATTTTGAATTTTTATTTCATGTGTTGATAAATTTATTCCGTTATTTTAGTTAACTCGAATGCTAAGTCTATTCGCATGTAGTTTCCATTTCTGTGTAATCATTTGAACGCGTACCTCGACGATTGTAAAATAAAAGTTGATGTTTGAAGTCACAAATAGAATTAGATTCTCTAATATTTAATTATCTATCACTAAAACGCAACACTACACATGACTGACGTAAGGGATCGTCGCAGATAGCTATAAGAAGGATTGGGACCTTGATCAACCAAAGTTTCCTCAAATTTACGACGACCAGCTTTTATAGCTGCTACCGATCTATTTCTCACCATCACATAAATTTGTAGTTTTGTGGCTGCCCTCCTTGTTCGATAACGTTTCCATGCTTTATTCTTCTGCACAATACACTTTTGAGCATAACTATCAATCCATTGTTTGTTAAACCTCTTATTCCGAGTAATTATGAGAGGAGCCTTTGACGTAATTTCGGAATACACAGAGGATCTAAAGAAATCCCATAATTGGTGCACATTCCCCTTCCTTGTTAATACTTCCACTACTTGTGTGGTTATTTTTGGCCTTACTGTTTCATAATCCACCTTACGATAATTTCGCCGTGGGTTTTTAACCAAAGAGTCGCTTACGGTTTTTATACTTATTAGTAAGTTCACAACGAGAACAACATGGTCGTCACAGCCCACAGGTGGTAAATATTGTACCGAGGAAACTAATTGTTCCTCGTTTGTAAAAATCAGGTCCAAGCATGATGGTGTATGCCCAGCGCGTATACGTGTAGGTTCTGTAACTAGTTGCAAGAAATCACTGTTTACGAAGAAATCCAAGAACTGTCTTTCTTGTCTATTATAAGAGCTAACTGAATATGTACACCAGTCTATACCAGGGTAATTAAAATCACCAAATACCAATAGTGTGCCTAAGGCCGATATAAGCTCTAACAGTCCTATAAGGTTGCTGTTATCTTCTTCAGTTGTACCAGGTCTATGATAAATGCCAGCCACTACTAGTTTGAAGTTCGGTAATGTTAATTCAATGATCAGTGCCTCTCCACTATAATCACCAACACTTGGATGCTCTTTAATTAAAGTATTGTGTCCTTGAATGATGTGTGCGATATAAATCGCTACTTAAGTGTTATCCGGGAATATTTACAAGATTATCTGACAGGTAATTTGTCAGCCAAGTTTCTGTCAGATCTATAATTTCCGGTTTTGATCCATTGACTAGATATGTAAATTCGTCAAATTTTGCTATTAACGAATCCAAATTTGTACAGAATAACTTAACTTCCAACAGATCATAAGCTAGTTTTTTGCCCGAGTCTCCTTCATTTCTTGTATCCTCTTGCGAGTCGCATTCTATTTACGTTATTGGTATGAGGTCATTTTGGTTATCGTTGGCTTACCTCGAATGTACTTTATGGTTAGGTCAATCTCGCCATTATCCTGGCGCTCCTATAATTCCTGACGCAGTTCGACCAACCATTCTTGTTGCATTGGAGTTAAATAATTTTTTAATTTCTAAGGTTTAGATAACATGAGATAAAATAAAATTCCAATTGCCGAGACTTAATCTCAGTTTTCGTAGACAGGTCCGTAGACCGTAATGTAAAGATTACCAGAAAAAAACAAAAACCCCTTCTTATTCCATTATATTTTAAAATTTCTCAGTTTTCGTAAACAAGTCCGTAGACCGTGATAGAAAGACAAACAGAAAAAAAACCAAATGCACCTTCATAACCTATTATCACTAAAAATTTGTCAATTCCTATGTAACTGCCTAGTAAATTAATTCTTGTAGTTGCTTTGAACCACTAGATGATACTACGAGTGCAACGAGTATGCTTTCAAGTCGGCGCATTGATTTTTACATTGCTGATTTCATCGAAATATTCGAAGCTGACGAAGAATCGTACAATTTTCATATCGACTAACATATGCTATGTAATGCTGGTTGGATATTTCTTACGAATATAAGGCGACATCTCTGAAGATTTAAATATGGACGACGAACTTTCATATTTAAATACCAAGCTTCTTCTGCACATGAGAATACGTGTTGTGAATCCTGCACATAAGCTTATATTCCAATTACCGAGTCTTAATCTCAGTTTGCGTAGACTGGTCCGTAGACCGTAATATAAAGATTACCAGAAAAAACGAAAACCCCTTCTTATCCCATTATATTTTAAAATTTCTCAGTTTTCGTAGACAGGTCCGTAGACTGTAACATAAAGTCTAACAGAAAAAAAACAAATACACCTTCTTAACCTATTATCGCTAAAAAATTGTCATTGCCTATGTAACTGCCTAGTAAATTAATTCTTGTAGTTGCTTTGAACCACTAGATGATACTACGAGTGCAACGAGTATGCTTTCAAGATGGCGCATTGATTTTTACATTGCTGATTTCATCGAAATATTCGAAACTGATGAAGAATCGTACAGTTTTCATAACGACTAACATATGCTATGTAATGCTGGTTGGATTTTTCGTACGAATTTGAGGCGACATCTCTGAAGATTTAAATATGAGAATACGTGTTGTGAATCCTGCAAATAAGCTTATATTCAAATAGCCGAGTCTTAATCTCAGTTTTCGTAGACAGGTTTCTAGACCGTAATATAAGGATTACCAGAAGAAAACGAAAACCCCTTCTTATCCCATTATATTTTAAAATTTCTCAGTTTTCGTAGACAGGTCCGTAGACATTAACATAAAGTCTAACAGAAAAAAAAACAAATACACCTTCTTAACCTATTATCGCTTAAAAATTGTCAATTCCTATGTAACTGACTAGTAAATTAATTCTTGTAGTTGCTTTGAACCACTAGATGATACTACGAGTGCAACGAGTATGCATTCAAGATGGCGCATTGATTTTTACATTGCTGATTTCATCGAAATATTCGAAACTGACGAAAAATCGTACAATTTTCATATCGACTAACGTATGCTATGTAATGCTGGTTGGATATTTCTTACGAATTTAAGGCGACATCTCTGAAGATTTAAATATGGACGACGAACGTTCATATTTAAATACCAAGCTTCTTCTGCACATGAGAATACGTGTTGTGAATCCTGCAAATAAGCTTATATTCAAATTGCCGAGTCTTAATCTCAGTTTTCGTAGACAGGTTTCTAGACCGTAATATAAAGATTACCAGAAAAAAACGAAAACCCCTTCTTATCCCATTATATTTTAAAATTTCTCAGTTTTTGTAGACAGTTCCGTAGACTGTAACATAAAGTCTAACAGAAAAAAAAACAAATACACCTTCTTAACCTATTATCGCTAAAAAATTGTCAATTCCTATGTAACTGACTAGTAAATTAATTCATGTAGTTGCTTTGAACCACTAGATGATACTACGAGTGCAACGAGTATGCTTTCAAGACAGCGCATTGATTTTTACATTGCTGATTTCATCGAAATTTTCGAAACTGACGAAGAATCGTACACTGTAAAAAAAAAAAGGTAATTTTACCATGTGTAGCGTGGGCTCGAATTATAACCAACGTTGGAGGTAGTAGCTTTACCAGAAGAATGAAAAATAGCAAATTAAATTTCAAAATTAACGTCTTTGCATTGAAATTTCCAGTGCACACTGAAGAATCACATCGATAATTAATTTTAACAGGTTATGTGTGAGTTTGTCAAATCTGGCCTGTAAAATTACAATGGGGACGGGAATTTTTAGGTTACATTGTACTTTTACATACTTACCGGATAAGTGTACATTGTAAATACTTAATTATTTATGAAATATTTATTTTGGAATTATATTCTAATGAGGAAATGTGCATTTCTCATTAGATGGTACACGGTGTAGTATTCGTAGTGGGTACGAATGAAATAGTTTGGTGCAAATATGAGATGGCTGAATAATGGAAAAATGTATTGAAATTAACATCAGACACGATTAATGAATTAAAGCTAAAAATTACTCGCAAGTCAGCATCACATATACATTAAGGATTTATAAGACATGAAACGTTCAAAAAATTGCTTATTTAATCTTGTAAATAATTAGCAAATATTCACTTTTTTTAGTATTATTTAGTTGAAGACCTCTATAAAACCCAAAAGCATATTTTATATGCAAAATAAGCAATGTATCAAATTACTGCACTATATATTTTTAATATGTCATACGTAGGTAACATTTCGAGTATTTCTACTTTATATCTTTTAAATACTGATGAATGTGTTCGGCGCAGTAATTTTTAATTTTAAGCAAAAGTACTTTTATAAATAAAATGGAAAGACATTTTGTCATTTAGAATGATATTATAAATTAGGTAATGAAAGTACGCAGTATTTTCCAAAAACGCCTTTTTGAAAGGAATTCATGAGTTTTGCGTTTTATTTATATACATATATTACGTAAAAATATAATTATAAAAATTCTGTAAATTAATAAAAATACGTTTTTCTTAAAAATACTCTGAATCACAGTATACTCTTGACTTTTCGGAGCTGTTGTCAACCTTGTTCTGTCTTCTAAAGGGATCTGAAAATGTAATTTAAAAATATTACAGAAGGTGCATTTATGATGGAGCACAGTTTTTAAGTTAAGATAAATTAAGAAATATTATGGCGGTTAGCATGTAATACACTGAATTTTGCAATTTTTAAAACAAAACTGTATTGTTAAAAAAAAAAGATATAAACATTTTTAATTTCATAATGATGTACAGATGTCTAATATAAATATGTATAAATATTATAACTTACACACGAAGAAAGAGAAAAAAAGTGGCATTCCTAGTCAAGATTAGCATTGCCACTTAAACATCTTCTCTATGTCGACATTCTTCATCATTTGCAAAATGGATTGTTAGAAAAACATGAATCTAAAAAAGAATTGAAAATGAGATATTTAACATTTAAATATTCTTGAAAATTTGTAGACAAAATAATTCTATATATTCACCTCCTTTTTGTTCACGTATTGGTGGAATTTAGTTTCTTGAAAAAAGTTATAACTTTTTTTCGTTCTTTGGCTGTTGCTCTGTGCGTTTCACAAAATATGTTACACAGATACATTTGAACAAACAGCATCGAGCATGTGTGGGGTTTGCAGTACACTCGATTGAAAACGAAATATACACATACGAGTCCTTGTAACGCTTCAATAAAGCAAGTAAAACTTAAAAATTTAATGTTGTCTATGACCAACCAGTATTCAGTGTGTTCATCTGAAAAGAAAATGTAATCTTATTATTTACGAATTCGCATATGAATATTTATTTATAATAAAGTTTGAATTATGAAAGTATACTCACTGTCATATATTACATGTGGATAACCTACTTCCGTGACATTCTGAAAATAATAATTGAGTCAATGATGGAGGCCAATTATTTTGTGAACGATTTCTTTGCAAATCTCGCTCAAAATTACTATAAATATACTTAGATCACAAGTTTTTTAAAAAAGCCATATACAAAGAAAGTCTTTAATGATATAAAATTAGATATTAAAAAAAAATCAATCGAACATGCTTATGCGAGTCCCATTTTGGTGCATAGTGCTTTTTCTTGTTCCTTTCTGTGTATCTGACCTTATGCTTTTTAGCATTATTAATATTTGTATCACCACTGTGTTAATATTTTTTCCAGAACCAGAAAAAAGAAAATTTTGATATATTGTTATTTTATATATCTGGAAAGTAAGAAATGTGATAAATACTAACCGAATCCAATACGAAAAGTGTTGTTGTGTCTTCTTTGAAGTGCTTATGTATCGTTATCAATGATGCCCAGTACTTAACATTGTCGTTCTTCACTTCAATTTCTTCCGTATATCTTTTTAATTGTCCATACTCAAAAATGTTTTGCAATTTCTCTTGGAACTTGCTTTTGCATTCAAAGACGGAATGCCCTGTTAATTTTGCAAAATGCCAAAACATGCCATCCTTTTGTAAAAGTACAGGCCATTCCGCCTTGATTTCCAGATATTTTGGAATGTTCAATAAATTGTTGAGAAATTTCCTTTGCGCAGGATAAGTATCTGCTAGGTGACGAGAAATGTTGTCAATTTCTTCAGCGTCATTTTCAATATCAAGATCTTCCATCTGTATATTTGCTAAGAAATTTTTTTTAATAGTATCCTCATTGCATTGGTTAGATTGTACTTGAGGTTGCCAGTTAATGCAACCTGATTTTAATTTACTACTTAATCTTCGCATCTTTAATGGTATTTCTAACTGATATTCTAAAGAGCCTTGCTTGCATGGCCTATTTAAATAATGATTGTGTTCGTGTAATTTGCTCAATAGAATATTGTAACCATTGTCAAAACAACTTCCATCTGCATTTCGATCTTGGAATGTATCTGGGAATTTAGAACATGATGCCCAAGCAACGTCCTTTAAGGCATCATACGGGATGTTGGAAGCGCATGTCATTTATAATGACATGTATAAAATTCTTAACTAATAGTTTATCTCTTTTGCCCTCATTGAGTTGGGACAAAAGCGCTGCAGGCAATTTCTCCCACTGAATTTTGTAATCTTTCCAGGTTTTAAAATCCGTTTTCTTCAGAGATAAGTATTTTGAAAGATTTTCATAAGAATTGTTTTCATTGCCTTCTGTTTCTGTATTACCTTCCTTTTCTTCAGATTCTTCATTTTCATGCATTTCACTTTTTGTATTTGCATGATTTTTATCATCTGTTTCTTTTTCGACCAGCATATTCTTTGTAAGATCATCCTTGCTTGTGCCTTCTTCGGATGTGCATCGTTGGAGATGAGAAATGGCTATTCCTTTTGAAGAGTCATTAAACTGACAGCCTGAAGTACATGGTTTTATTTCGTATTCTCCCAGAATGCTATTATTTTGCAGTAACGATTGGGCATCACCGAAGTGGGTTTCCGAGAATGATTGGGTGTCAGTGGAGCACCTTTGCATACGGTTATTTTCGTCTATTTGCAGTGGAATCCAATTTTCCGTATCTTCCAATAGAATGAATGTTTTTTTTTTCACATATGAAACATTTTACTACTTCGATATCATCAATAATAGTTCCATCTTCTTCCAAAGCTATACATACTCCACGGATTCCTAATTTACTATTTCCTGTCTTTATAAAGGAATCAATCGTCAAATTTTCATTGTAAAAGGGGATTGCTGTTTTTTTTTCTCCTATCCACCGTCCACACCTTGACACAAAACATCTATAAGAAACCAAGAATAATGTTTATCATTAAATGACCAATTGTTTCAACGTTGATTTTATTCAATGGAAGAAAGTGTGAGAAATGTAACAAATAGGACGGAAGTTTTGTATAATTTATAGGTACACAAATCAGAGGAGCAGATCCACAAGCATGCACAATGAAAACACTTATAAGATCATTGAAAACAAAAATAACGACTTTCAAACTTAGTCTGAATAACAATAATGTGTACATTTTATTTTGAAATAATTCATGTTCATGTTTATTTTTGAAGAAAAAATATCGTTAAAATGCCCCGAATAAAAATGATTTTTAATTTTTAATAGTCAATTTTTTGTTTACCTTGTGTGTCCATTACATGTGCGGATCGAGAGGGTCGTATTTCGGAATGAATATCGTGACATTTCCAATTTTTAGTTCGGGGAAAGGATCTGGAGACAATAAGGTGGAAAAATGAAAGCAATGTAACAAATCTGCTTCAGGTGTCACTGTTTTTTTATCGGATATTTCATATACGCCTAAAAACTCATTAAAATGTAATTCATTGCGGTCTCCAACGAATGCTATTTCGGTGCCCGTTTCTTTTACGATGATATGTTCAATTTTACAAATAACGTAATGGTCGAAATCAGTCTTAGCAACGCATACGGACATTCCCTTCTTATATTTAATGCCGTGGTACATTTCTTCATTACAAATATATTTATTGCATTCTGAATGGTTGAAGCAATTATTAATAATGTTTGAAAGTGTTGCATCCACTGAGTCATGTGCTTCTCCTAATACATCTGGAACGTATTTTTTCGCACTTTTAGGAAGGGAAAATGTTTCATTATCAGCGAAAGCGGCCACCTTCATCTGCCGTTTACGAGCAAGAGTCTGGAGAACATTCTTAAAATTCATATTGTGTTTTATTTCTATTTTGAAATCCCGGTGTACACTTTCGAAACGCAGTGTGGAGCAATGTTTTAGAGGTCCAAATTTCAGCATTAAATCTGGGTAATGGTACATATATTCATGCTTTGGTCTTAGTGGCACTTCAGGGAAGCACTGCTTTCGCAGTTGCAAGTACTCGTGTATTTTGTCTTGCAATATTGCTATTTGTCCAGGATATATTGCTGGAGCGCATACTATGCTAGCTATTCGACGTAAATGTGGTACCATTATCCATACCGGATCATTGAAATATTTAATAAAGTATCCAATGGCTACAAGAAGAATAAAAAGGACTTTTTTAATTTCAGTAGCAGAGCCATGTATTTTGCGGATGTTTTGTCCAGTAATTTTTATTTGCGGTACAAACTGTGTCGAATCTCCGTACTGAATATCGTTCAAACGAAAATTCAGTAAGTTTAATTTAAACCATCTCTGCTTGACAAAGTACTTTGTAGTGTTCTCTTTTATGAAATGGATATACTTATCGAATGAATATGTCATTTATTAAGAAATAGATACAGAAAAATAAACGCGTCTCGTGCAAGACTTTGATTTTAATCACATTGGGCCACGGTGCCCTGTCATAGATATCTCCGAACCGATATCGGTAATCGAATTGCAACGCACATTCACTCTATTCACACAATCAAAATTTCACATATTATTATTACGCCTCGAGAATCTGATGTTCGAGTTATAGCGTTAGTCTTTTCCGGATGAAGTCTCTAATCGATGCTATTAGGCAATTAGCTTCTCACTGATTTGTATCGATTCGAGTATAATTGTAATAATACGGATCACCTGTTATTCCCGAAGATGATGATGATCGTAGATGCAACTTACAGTATACCAGTGGATGAATCGTATCCTTGAACCCTTTTGTGAAGGACACGTGGTTTGATAGAATTGCCGTGGTGCGAGTGAGGTTAGTATCTTCAATCTGTCACAGTTTTCTCCCTATAGAGCCAATTTCTCATTGAACATTGATTTTTTTGAACGACAAAATTAATGCCAACAATTGATTTTGCCACGTGTACTTCCTTGGAATCCGTTTCACCACGTTTAAAATTACCCAAACGGAGAAAGGATTTCCGACGCTGATCTTGATTCGTCGACTGACGTTATTAAATTTTGGAAGCTGGGCACTCTTCTCCTTCAACACAGCAGCTAGATCGGCGTATCGTTGATTGAACTATAAAACAGGTTCACCATAAAACACTTCAACAATGATTTGTTAACACCTTCCAAAACTCACCCAACTGGTACAAGCGTTGCCACCGTCCTTGCGGCAGTCACACCGGAAAAGAGAGCGAGGTATCTCACTTTTCCCCTTTTATCACCTCGTAACCGTTTTGCCACTTTTCGTACTTTTAAATCCGGCGGAAATACAAAATTTCGAAGCGCACTTTACCTCACCAGTAAACGAATTCGCCATGACGTCACAAAACGATATAAACACGCTGTATTATCGGACGCGTCACACCTTTCGACTCACGCACTCTCCGCCGACGCAAAATAGTCCCACCAGGCGCTAGTGTCGCAGATCGGACATTAGTCGTTCTCGCGCGAAATTCAAATATCATTAAACGCATTATAGACTACTGACAATATTCCTACAACTTAATTGCCAGCCACAGGTCGAATGGTGCAATTCCCTCAAAAATATCGTGTGCAATACAAGGAGGCAACCCAGGATTTGCCACATGATAGTATTGCAACTTATTCAAAGGCGAATTGCATTTTACACCCTTTGTTGACGGGGCATTACCTTCTTCTGTCTGAGCAACATTCTGTTCAAAACTTTCGACTGTTCGTAATTTCCTTAACTGGAAGGGATTACTTCGGAACTCCGTTTTGGAAATTTCGCAATATCTACAAAAATATTCATTTTTGCTAAAATTTCCACATAGCCGCCAATTTGGTGACTTCCCAAATTGTCACCAAGCATTGCGAGTAACGTGCCAACATAATGTTTTTTTTGGCCTGATACACATCCAGGTATGCCTTTTGTTTCTAGTATTTTCAAATCTTCTGTTACTTTCTCCAGAATTTGGTTCCAACCTAATAATTTAATATCCTTTTCAAAGCATAGCATGACCAGTTTGATGTTATCTACTTTCGATCTCAAATGTGGAGGTATGTTTCCCAAAATCATGTGTAATCCAAGTAATTTAAATTTGCCTTTAGAAGCTCCAAGAGGATTACAGATTTCGAATGCATCCTGAAATAGGATTACTTGTAAGCCTGTTGGATTTTTCTTGAAAAATTCGTTGCTTTTATAGACATAACCATCCTTAAAATCATACATAGGTCTTGCATTTTCAGAGCGATTTTGGCAATATTCGTCAATGGTTTTTTTTGAAAGCATTAATGTCAGCGTATCTAAAATTGGCACATAACTGTAAAAGCTGCCAGTGGCATCACTATCATCGTTGACTAATTCTATTTCAGTTGGAAGAATTACATTCATGTGTTCATGAAAATATTTTTTTCGAGAATGTGTGCTTCTCAGAATACCATGCTTTGGATTCAGTGCATAAGATATTTCTGAAAAACTGTCACTAAATATTTTTTTCATCTCATTTTTCTGTTCTTCCGTTAATGAACTCTGATCAAGTTTATCATGAAATTGATTGATCGATATTGAAAATGCATTGTAAGTTTGTTCCACTGTTTCCTGAATGCATGTCTCTGTCGAATGATGCTTAAGATTTAAACTCAATACTAAATTTGCAAAAGTATCAGTACTCTTGTTGGTTTTTGAATTTTCCACAAGACTATTTTCAGACGTTTCATAATCAATAGTTGTTCACGTATGTATGCGTGAACTGAGAATTTGTCGCATTCTATGGTACCGACTTCGACGAGATACACAAGCGCATCATTGTCGCGGCTTAACAAAGAATATTTGTAAGTGCGCCTTATCGATTTAGCGGTGTTGTAATTCGCGCTTTTCCGATTACTGTTCGGTAAGATTTCCGGCAGTGATACGCTGTAGCTCTTGCAAACGCGTGCTCGCAATAAAAAGTTCTTTTCTTCCACTCTGTCGCATTATATCCAACAAGGATATATATTTTCATAACCGTTTATCAGGAACTGGAAAACTATTCCGTCAACAGGTGAATATTCGGTCGCGCATTTTCCATGGGACGCACATGGTCTAATAAACGTGCCATTTTGGATTATGTGAAGGTGACAAATATATAATAGTGTTACGTGCAACCAATGTGTTTATTTTTTATGCAGATCCTGCACCCCGCACCGCTAGCAGTAAAGCATTTGCGAAATATTGCTGCTCGTAGTGCTTAATGCAACATTTGGCGATCCTGCCAGGATCTGCATAAGTAATGTGCTATAACGCAAAAAAAAGGGGTGCACTGAAAAACATTAAAAGTGGAACACTTTTGTAAATTTTGGACATTTTGAACTTCGACGCGCCACGTGGCAGTGAAAATTTACAATTTTCGGACAGTTCCGTCAACCTTCGGAAGACATCGGTTCATCGTTCTTCGTCGGCATCATTTTCGAAGGGATCCCACTTCGCTGGATTTCAATTTTGCTACCATAACTACAGTCACGCCTCAGCCTGCGGACGTCACCGCGGGACAGCCAACCACTGGCCTCGTTCCACCTCCAAAGCTGCGCCTTTGGATCTACGTACTGCAGTCAACATCGACCCGTTCATCACGACACATCGATCTCGCAATTATTTGCGACAAGCCAGGTGACTCCGTTCTGATTGCTCACGTGGTGACATTTTTGGCGTCGGTTTCTATTACGTTACAGTTAGCAGTTTCGTTTTTTGAAAATTAATTTTTGCACTCTACGAGTAGAATCGCATCTTTATTGAATATCAACAGTATTTCATCAATTTATTAATATCTATACTTGATTGACACTTGATATTCAATTGCAATTTTCGCGGCACATTTTCGATTTCTATTAATTATTTCGAGTACCGGTACTATTAGACATCGGTAGATAAAAGAAAAGGAAAAAATGTCGATTAAATCGGACAATTATGAGGAAGAGAGTGATCAACAAGATCATCAGTTCATGGAACTGATTCACGCGCCGACTCAACAATTCGAGTCTATTTCACGCATTGCCGAGCAAGTTCAGAAACGGAATGTTTTTAATCGTCGTCGAGCTGCAGAGCGTATCTTGTACATCGAAGCTTTATGGATGCAATGCGTTTCTCGCGATGCTCAACTGGCTCAACTCATGGACAATTCCGATGTAAAAAATCATCCCTATTTTACTAATAAGACATTCGCTTCCATGGAAATGACTTGTCTTGACACACTCGCTGAACTTCGCGCAACTGCATCTCCGCCTGACGACCAGACGACAACACTCAAACAGACATCGCCCAATATTCCTGAGACGCTATTTCATCGTAGAAGTCAAGTTCCTCCGATGGAACTTCCTCGTTTTGCCGGGTCGTACGTCGATTGGGCTCAGTTTCGCGACCATTTTAATTCAATGTTTGTTAACGACAGGTCGTTTGACCCGTGGCAGCAGCTTCACTATCTGAAACAATGTCTTTCTGGTGAGGCTGCAGCTACGATCGCGGCAATTCAAACTACCGCCTCAAATTTTCCAATGGCATGGAAACTGTTGTCAGACCGATACGAGAGTCCGCGTCGTGTTATTGAAACGCATTTACCGCAACTTACGTCATTAAAACGTGTCCCGTCTAACGAATCTCCGCATGATCTTCGCCAACTTCTCGACTCGGCGAAAAGATCGATTGAGGCGCTTAAGTTATTGGACCATCCCATACCGGATATTATGAGCGTGTTCTTTATAATGCAGCGCTTGGATGATTCTACGCGTGAAGCCTGGGAACTTCAGCTCAAAGATAACGAAATCCCTACGTTCGAGAAGTTGGAGAATTTCTTAAAACTTCGGGCACGTTCGCGTGAACCGGCCGCTTACGCAAAACTACATTCAGTTCCTACTCGCTCTGCATTTACTAAAAGTGCGTCAAGCGCATCTGCACGTACTGGCGCCAAACCTAAATCGGCGGTTCAAATGCATTTGACTAACACAGATGCATCTAAGTGTCCAGTATGTTCCGATGTGCACCCGCTGTATAAATGCTCTCGTTTCATGTCGACTCCAGTAAAATTGAGATTAGGAATTGTAAAACAGCACAAACTATGTGTAAATTGTTTATCGTCGAGGCATCGCGAATCCCAATGCCGCAGTATACGCACACGCGCTCGATGCCAAGCAAGGCATCATACGCTCTTACATATTGATGACACACAAGGGCGTATCGAAACAAACGAATCCTTTGCACCCGCACCTTCACTACAACATGAGCCTTCAAACGTTGAATCCGCTTTATCTCATCATGGTCTAAGTCAGAAATCTGGTTCGGTAATTCTGTCAACCGCATGGGTTACACTCACTTCCGCTTCTCGGCGTGTGCTGAAGGTGCGTGCGCTATTGGACAACGGGTCTACGCATTCGTTTATTTCACAAGCTCTTGCAAATGCGTTACATACTCGAAAATATAGAACGGATGCAACTGTTCCGGGTATAGGTCAAACCGTCACGGGCACTGTAAGATATGTCGTACCGGTTGATATATCGCCGGTAGATTCAGCAACTCCGATGCTATCTACTGACGCGTATATTTTAGAGTCGTTAACATCGTATACGCCGCACCTTGAACAACCGCTACACCATTGGCGCCACCTCAATGGTTTGAAATTAGCAGATGCCCATACGGAGGACAATACTCCTATAGGTCTTGTAATAGGAGCGGATATATATTCGTACGCGGTTAGAGAAGGAATCCGCCGCGGAAAACCTGACGAGCCGGTGGCAGTGAATACTGTCTTTGAGTGGATTTTATCCGGTGTCACGAATGCCGAAGTACCTCGAACCGTATCGTACACGGTGCACGCAAATCATGCTCACTCATACGCTAATCTGAGTAATGCTCTCACTCGTTTCTGGGAGATTGAAGAGCTTATAGCTAAGTCTCTTCTCTCGGATGAGGATGCTCAATGCGAGGAGCACTTTCGCCGAACACATTCGCGCACACCAACTGGTCAATACATGGTTCGTATTCCGCTCAAGCAGAAGCCTCCTCTTGATATCGGCAATACACGGGCTCGCGCCCTACGGCGTCTCATTTCTCTTGAGCGACGTTTCTCCAAACGTCCTCAAGAACGTGTCGAGTACTCGCAATTTCTAAATGAGTACGAGTCTCTAGGGCATATGCGTCCAGCCAACGCAACAAACGCACCCGCTGTATATCTCCCACATCACGCGGTCTTAAAGGAGACTAGTACAACCACGAAAATGAGAGTCGTGTTTAATGCATCGGCACCGTCCTCAACCACAGTTTCCATCAATGATATCCAACTCGTCGGACCCAAGCTGCAAGCGGACTTATCTCTTCTACATCTAGCTTGGCGCACACACCAATACGTATACTTTGCAGATGTGGAGAAGATGTACCGTCAGATTTTGGTTGATGAGCGAGATATCGATTTTCAGAGAATTCTTTGGAGATCAAATCCAGACGACGCAATTACCGAATATCAGCTGCTCACCGTTACATACGGGACAGCTAGCGCGCCATTTCTTGCCCTTCGCGTATTGCAACAACTGGCTGATGACGAAGGTAACGACCTCCCTCGCGGTAAAGATGCGTTACGAAACGCATTCTTTGTCGATGATGCTCTCTTTGGTGCTGATACGCTTCTTGAAGCCCAAGAGATTCGCGATCAGCTCATCGCTCTTTTTAAACGCGGACATTTTACACTGAGAAAATGGGCCAGTAACTCGGTTGAACTCTTGTCCGACATTGAACCCAACAATCATGGCATGGCTTTCGATAAACCGCTTCAAATTGACGAGAATCTGAAAGTACTCGGTGTTTCGTGGCATCCGGCTATGGATTCATATAGGTTTCGGGTTACTTGTTCCTCACACCCTCCGTTTACGAAACGCATGGTTCTATCAGTGATAGCGCGTCTTTTTGATCCTTTAGGTTGGCTTGCACCAGTCGTTGTCACTGCAAAGATATTTATGCAGGTTCTATGGACTTGTACAACCGCCACCCCCCCCCCCCCCCACCCCCCCCCCCCCCCACCCCCCCCCCCCCCCACCCCCCCCCCCCCCCACCCCCCCCCCCCCCCACCCCCCCCCCCCCCCACCCCCCCCCCCCCCCACCCCCCCCCCCCCCCACCCCCCCCCCCCCCCACCCCCCCCCCCCCCCACCCCCCCCCCCCCCCACCCCCCCCCCCCCCCACCCCCCCCCCCCCCCACCCCCCCCCCCCCCCACCCCCCCCCCCCCCCACCCCCCCCCCCCCCCACCCCCCCCCCCCCCCACCCCCCCCCCCCCCCACCCCCCCCCCCCCCCACCCCCCCCCCCCCCCACCCCCCCCCCCCCCCACCCCCCCCCCCCCCCACCCCCCCCCCCCCCCACCCCCCCCCCCCCCCACCCCCCCCCCCCCCCACCCCCCCCCCCCCCCACCCCCCCCCCCCCCCACCCCCCCCCCCCCCCACCCCCCCCCCCCCCCACCCCCCCCCCCCCCCACCCCCCCCCCCCCCCACACATAGAATCGAAGACAATGGCCGTGCCAGACAAAGAAAAGGTCACCAATTATGACAAAAATTAAAATGAAGATGTATCTTTTCAGACATCGTGGCACTGGAAGCTCAGGAGGAGGATCCATCCCAGGTCGAGGAATACGAAGCGGAAGGGAATGACGAAGCTGCCATATTCCTAGGAACCAATCCTGCAGATCAAATAGTATCAGATATTTCTTGGAACAACCAAGTGTCAGACAGAGTCAGGTGCTGGGTGAAGAAAGGGCTCACAGATAAGGATGGAAAGGAAAACATAATGGCAGGAATTCCTTGAAAGGGCATGAATTTAAGTTTACAAGCCCCATTATTGAATGAGGAAATAGTCGCAGACCTCCATCCCAGAGCGTTAGCCAAAGATGAACAGTTTAAGGACTTCCAAAATGTTACGGGAGCTGCTCTGTCCGGGGTATCATCAGTGCTCAGTGCAATTTTAGACGATGCAGAAGTACCTCTCGACAGAGAAGCAGTATTACAGAGCTTGTCTAATTCCGTGAAACTTCTGAGCGGCTTGGTTTTTAATCTGACCCAGACGAGAAAGATATTCCTAGTGGGAAGATATGAAGACAAGATCCAGAAGGTCTTGAAGAAAATCGAGCCAACAGAATGGTTATTCGGGGATAACCTTAGAGCGACCCTGGACAATACTCGTGCTCTGAAAAAGGTCGCAAAGTAATTGAAACCCAAACCAAGAACACCAATCAGACCCTACAACGGGTTAAACTGGAAGAACTCGTCCGTAAAGAAGGAGGTGGGACGAACGAGTTTCAAGCATCCCAGCACAAGGGCGACCACCTCAAGGACTGCATACGGGACCAGCAGACCGAAACCATACCCAGGGAAGAGGGTTTATTCTCAATCGCAACCACATCAACACAGACTTTAGGAAGTCAGGTAATGCAAGCAGGAAGATTACGTCTTTTTAAGAACAGATGGGAACAAATCTGCCAAGATAGGTTTATTTTAAACGCTATAGAAGGCTATGTTTTAGACTTCGAGACAGAAGTATATCAGTCCTCCAAGCCTCCCATTTTGATTACCTCTATCCAGGAATCGATCAATCTGGATACTCAGATTAAAAATTTAATCAGTTTCAAGGCAATGGAAAAGTGTGAATTTGTTCATGATCAGTTCTTATCATCAGTTTTCTTAATACCTAAAGCCGATGGATCTCTGAGATTTATATTAAACTTGAAAGAGTTAAATTTTTTCATTAGAAAAGAGCATTTCAAATCAGAAGATTTACGCACGGCATTAAATCTATTGAATAAAAAGGATTACATGTTCAAGATTGATTTGAAGGATGCTTATTGGACAGTTCCGATAAGTCCACAAAGTAAGAAGTACTTGCGATTCACTCATAGGGGTCAGCATTATCAATTTAATGCGTTACCCTTTGGTCTGACATCTGCACCCTATGTTTTTACCAAAATAGTTAAGGTAGTATCGAGTTGGCTACGGGAAAAAGGTGTCAGATTAGTCGTCTATTTGGATGATTTTTTAATTATCGGTAGATCAATAAGAGAATGTAGGGAATTTACTCGATTAACACTTCACATTTTGCAATATTTAGGGTTCATAATAAACTGGGAAAAGTGTGTTCTGGAACCTACAAGAGTGTGTAAATTTCTAGGTATTATTATTGATTCAGAAAACATGACATTGAAGTTACCTAGAGAAAAGAGATTAAAAATTAAAAGCATGCTAGAAAAGATAATAAATACAAAAAGAATTAAAATCCTGAATTTAGCTGAGCTCATAGGGACGTTGGTCGCAGCATGTCCAGCAGTAAAGTATGGATGGCTGTATTATAAAGAACTGGAACTAGTAAAAATGCAAGCACTTCAATCGAATAAGGGTGATATGAACAAATTCACAAATTTATCATTGAACGCAGTAGACGAGGTCAAATGGTGGCTATCTAAGATCCTGACAGCGGAGAATAAGATAAGATCAGGAAAATTTGACCTTGACATTTTTTCAGATGCTTCGAAAGTAGGCTGGGGGGCTACGTGTGGCCAAGAAAAGGCGAGGGGACTCTGGAACATTGAAGAAAGAGCGTTGCATATCAATGAACTAGAACTGAAGGCAGCCTTCTTAGCATTAAAATGCTTTGCAAGGGAACTTCACAATGCACAGATCCTTCTTCGAATAGATAACCTCACAGCCTTGGCATATGTAAACAAAATGGGAGGCCTTAAACATAAAAATTTACACGAGATAGCTAAGGAAATATGGGAAGGGTGCATGATAAGGGACCTATGGATTTTTGCTGAGTACGTGGCTTCGAAAGAAAACACAGCGGATGAAGGTTCAAGGATACATAAACTAGATACCGAATGGGAGTTGTCAGATAGGGCTTTCAATTTAATTTGTAAAGAATTCGGTCATCCTTCATTAGATTTATTCGCCACACGTACAAATGCAAAATGCCAAAGGTTCTGTTCATGGGAAAGGAATCCGGAAGCTATCTGCATAAATGCCTTTACGTGTTCTTGGAAGGAGGAATTTTGGTATGCCTTCCCCCCTTTCTCCTTAATATCTAGAATTTTAAGGAAGGTTAGA
Organism: Trichopria drosophilae; assembly: GCA_030407085.1. Lineage (NCBI taxonomy): Eukaryota > Metazoa > Arthropoda > Insecta > Hymenoptera > Diapriidae > Trichopria > Trichopria drosophilae. Next base: position 182,308,986 of record CM059582.1, read on the forward strand.
GAGGAAGAGTCCACCGGAATCTTGGTAGTTCCTCTCTGGACGGGACAATCATGGTTTCCAGATTTTGAAAATCTCCTGATCTCGAAAAGATTTACATTAGCCCCTTCACCTGATCTATTGTGTTCACCTTGCAGGAAAATCCGACACCCGTTGGCCAGCAGCCTTACCCTGGTGGTAGGAATTGTGTCAGGCAGGCTTTCTGTCGGAAAGGATTGACAGAAGACACAGTCGAGATAATGACATCTTCAATCACAAACAGCACAATCAAACAATACGATGCAGCGCTGAAAGTCTGATGGAATTATTGCCAACCGAAAGACATAAATCCGTTTTCTGCCAACGCACTCGATATTATCGGCTGTCTGCCAACAAGATTTCAAGAGGGTGCAGGATATGGCAGCTTAAATACGCTTAGATCGGCAATTTCTTTAATTAACGATGAGAACATGTCCGACAATAGTTTGCTTCATCGTTTCTTCAGAGGGGTCTATAAGTTGCGTCCATCAAATCCCAAATACGATTATACATGGGATGTGGAATTAGTTTTCAAACATCTAGAGGCCTGGGGTCCCTCGGAGACACTAACTCTGCAAAAACTTTCATTTAAGCTGGCAATGTTGTTGGCACTAGGTTCCGCCTTTCGAGTGTAATCTCTCGCATTAATTAGATTGGACAATATAAAGATTTCTACGTTTGGAACGGAAATCACAATTCATGATCTCATAAAAACATCCAGACCCGGGGTGGACCTCCCATATGCCAACTTTCCTTGGTTTAATGAAAGACCAAACCTCTGCATAGCAAGAACACTTTTACGGTATATAGAGATTACCAAAGTCATAAGAGGAGAAGTGAAGGAATTATTTATTTCCTTTAAGAAGCCTTATAAGGCTCTCTGTTCCCAAACAATTAGTCGGTGGCTGAGAAATGTCTTAAAAGATGCTGGAGTAGATGGAAAGTTCACAGGGCACAGCACAAGGCATGCGTCTACCTCAAGAGCATTAACAATGGGAGTAGACATAAACACAATTAAAAATGCAGCTGGTTGGTCTCAAAGTTCGAAGACATTGGCGAGATTTTACAACCGGCCTGTAGAACATCGACTTACCTTCGCTGAAGCAGTTTTGGGTAACGGAGTCTGAAGGAATCAAAGACTGATTAGTTTATTTAATTCAATATATGTAAAATACTATTTATAAAGTTAAAACGATGTACAGAGTTTATATACAATTAAGGAATGTAGTTAATAAAGATTGCTCTAAACATCTACATAAGTTATATATCTTCGAACAAGCTAAGCGAAATAAAATTGATGGTTAAACGAACTTACCTGTAAGTGAAGTTCGACCATAATTATATGAGTAGCTTGTTCGAAGATATCTAGTCCCACCCTACCTTTCTACCTTTTTATATTATATAAAATTAGAACCCACCCTTTATTAAGTAACTAATGCTCTAAACTGTAATGAGGGATAGGTCAAGGTTTAGAACAGGCATGGAACATGAAACATAAGAAAGTCTCGCGATAGAAAAGGACAGAAAGTCTTTTTCTTTATCTAGAGCTCTAAAAGTGGCGTCATCTGGCAACAAGTTGCGGTACTACATAAGTTAGATATCTTATCACTTACAGGTAAGTTCGTTTAACCATCAATTTCCTATGTAACTGACTAGTAAATTAATTCTTGTAGTTGCTTTGAACCACTAGATGATACTACGAGTGCAACGAGTATGCTTTCAAGACGGCGCATTGATTTTTACATTGCTGATTTCATCGAAATATTCGAAACTGACGAAGAATCGTACAATTTTCATATCGACTAACGTATGCTATATGTAATGCTGGTTGGATATTTCTTACGAATTTGAGGCGACATCTCTGAAGATTTAAATATGGACGACGAACTTTCATATTTAAATACCAAGCTTCTTCTGCACATGAGAATACGTGTTGTGAATCCTGCAAATAAGCTTATATTCAAATTGCCGAGTCTTAATCTCAGTTTGCGTTGACTAGTCCGTAGACCGTAATATAAAAATTACCAGAAAAAAACGAAAACCCCTTCTTATCCCATTATATTTTAAAATTTCTCAGTTTTCGTAGACAGGTCCGTAGACGGTAACATAAAGACTGACAGAAAAAAAAATAAATACACCTTCTTAACATATTATCGCTCAAAATGTGTCAGTTCCCATGTAACTTACTAGTAAATTAATTCCTGTAGTTGCTATGAACCACTAGATGATACTACGAGTGCAATGAGTATGCTTACAATACGGCGCATTGATTTTTACATTACTTATTTCATCGAAATATCCGAAACTGACGAAGAATCGTACAATTTTCATATCGACTAACATATGAGTCATTCCATGTCAACAATATCAAAGTTGTGGTCGATATCGCGGAATTCAACGAAAATGAAATATTTGATAGGTATAGGCGTGGAAAATAACGTGGTAAAATATTTTTCCAAAATTTTCAAAATGGCGGCCGTGCATATTCACTGAATTTCTTTAAATTACGACATCTATTTTTCTAATTATCGCATTTAAATGGGACTACGCGCGTTTTGTTCACAAAAATGAGTACTTTTATCTAAAAATAAGACCATTTTTTTTCTTAATTTGACCAAAAAACGATCCAAAAAAATTTTCAACGTAAATTGTTGCATAAAACGCATATTTTTTTTTTTAATTCGACATCTCATTTTGTAGAAAAACCTTTCGGATTTCATTCAAAAAAATAAATTGATGGAGACTCTTTTCGTTTTCGAGATATGATTTTTTAAAGAGCGCAACTCCGGCTTTCGCCGGTGCGCTGAGCCGCGCTTCGGGTGCAGTTTTTTCAAATTGCCGAGTCTTAATCTCATTGTCGTAAACAGGTCCGTAAACCGTAATATAAAGATTACAAGAAAAATAACATAAACCACTTCTTATCTTATTACCGCTCAAAATTTGTCAGTTACCATGTAATTTACTAATAAATTAGTTCTTGTAATGGTTGTATGCCGCTAGATAATAAAACAAGTGCAATGAATATGTTCAAGCCAACGCATTGATTTTTTCATTGCTTATTTCATTGAAATATTCGAAACTCACGAAGAATCGTATAATTTTCATATCGACTAACATATGCTATGTAATGCTGGTTGCATATTTCTTATGAATGTGAGGCGACATCTCTGACGATTAAAATTGGCGGCGAACTTTCATATTTAAATACCAAGCTTCTGGGCCCATGTGCTGGGCAACCATTTTACTTTCTTTGATCTGAAACGAATTCTGGTGACATTCTTAATTTGTAACGATATTTCACACATTTTCATTTTTATCATCGAACCAAAACGCAAAAACTCGTCGATCAAATTGGTGCACTTTTTTCCGAGGAATCCAAATCTACAATAAAAAATGGGGGGTCCCTGTTTAAGTTTTATTGTCCCCCCTCCCCCCTCCCACAGGGGGCTGGGGAGGGGGTTGATTTCATTATCACTGGATGCCCCCCTTCGTGTCGAACAATTTTCATCCCACACCTTTTTTAATTCTGTGCATATTTCTCGAGATATTTCTATGTCTTCAGATAAATCGGCCGCTCTGTATATACATATAACTCGTCAAAGATATCTTGAAAGAGTCGAAAAGATCTCTGACGGATATCTTTTAGACATCTATAAGACATCTTTTATATATATCCAAATAGTTATTTTCGTACCAAGGGCGTAAAAGAACTTATACGCCTGTAGGTGATCACCGCGCCCGAGGGGCTGGCGAAGACTACCCCTGGGGGGTAGGGGTTCGAAACGTCGAAATTTTATGAAAAACTATAGGGTAATTTTTTTGCCGAGATGACCAAATTCAATACTTTTTCAGATAATAGTCATAAGCATTTTAAACCAGTTTTTATGGCATTATTGATGACTTTAGGAAGAAAATGCATATAACCTTTTTTGTAGAGAATTTCATGCTCTATCTTTTTTGTTTGAAACATTTTTGAATAAAATTTGTATTTTTCAAAATAAATGCAAAAAACTACGAAGAAACTTAATTGGGGCTAATGTTTTTTAGTAATGTACGGATGTATCTGCGCAGATCGATCCGACACAAATTTTTTTATTGTTGAATTGGGGTCCCTAGGGTCTGAAACGTCGACATTTGATGAAAAACTATAGGGTAATTTTCGTGCCAGAAGTCACCAAATTCAATACTTCGTTTAGACCTAAGGTCTGGGTCGAAGTAATATGTCGCCTATTAGCATACTTGTTAATTTTGTCCGTCTATATATTTTGTAATTTATTTCTATATGATTTTCTTCAGTTGCGTATCTTAACTTATGAGTTTTTAACCTGGATTTCCCTACTGATTTTACTTGGTGTTTCGTGACTACCACATTCGTGTGCATAAATTTTTGGATAGTTTTGTTCGACCACGTGGGTTCTCTAACCTCAACTTGTGTCTATATGGCTGATAGTAATTTAACGGATGCCATTCAAGATCCTGGCATCCAAAATACACCTAATTACGTAGTCGGTGACATAAAGTGCTTTGCTTGCCCTAAGAAATATTCTATTGATATCAGCAGAGCTTCAAAATGTGAATCATGCGGTACTGTCTTCCATGCGAGTTGTTACGCCAGATTACAATTCAAGGACGGTAAACCACCTTGTTGCTCCAAAAATATGAATAAAAAAACTAAACGCGTTCGATTAAATTCGTCGTACTCTTGTTTTGATATGACGCATAGTGACTCCAACGAACAGGATTTGCCAAGCCTTATATCACTACTACGCAGAATTAAAGAACCTCCAAAAAACTACTTCGACGCTAAATGACTCTGTCAACACTCTATCAAGTAGTGTAACGGACATAAGCGTTATGCGTATATATGTATTGTAAGATGAGACAGAGGTCTCCTTCACTTGGAGCGGTTTCGAGCCGCGGATCCCGGTTCGCTGTTCCGCTTATGCATCTTTGTGTTGGTGTGTTTACATACACGCGTGTAATTCATATTCGCTTGGAACCCGCGCAAAGAAAATTTTTCGAACGAATCTGCTGTTCTAAAAGGGAATTAAGGAAAATAGCAGTAAAGAACAGTTATTTAGGTAAAAAAAACTAATAATAGAATGAGTACTGCGAATTCTGCAGAGGCAGTTGTAAGTATGCACAAAGCTTAAAAGCACCTGTTTGTATGTAGGCATATATTTAAAAATTAATTTTTTATTTTATTAAATATAAACGTTTAATGCTTACAGCCCATAAAATGTGGATACAGTAAAACCCCTCTTACTTGAACACTCGCCTTCTTGAACACCCCGTCTATTTGAACAAAATAACCTCGTTTATTTGAACGATTTCTACTTCGCCCTTACCCCCACAACTCGCTCTTACGCGGATGCAACTTCCAATGCGCATGCGCTACTCACACCGAACGGGTATATTGCGCGAGGAGTGGGGATAACTGTAAGCGTTCAAATAAACAGGGTCGGAGGGAAAATGCTGGCTCGACCCTGTTCAAGTAAGAGGGGTTTCACTGTATTGCATGTGGCACTTAGATCCACTAATAAAAGATGTTGCCATCTTGGCAGAGCATCAGTGTTTTAATTTCTTCAACGAAGAACTTCATAGTTTTAGGATCGATGCAAACAAAAATATTTTTATTGGTACGTAACATAGATATTCAGTTTGATTGTATAAAGTTCAGTTTTATAATAAACTGTTGTAGCTGAGAAATCTTCTCATGAAGCTGAAAATGGTACAGAAAAAATGACCAGGTCAGCGAAAGCTGTGAATACAATTCCAACTCCAATATTGAAGAATCAGTGCACATTCCAAACCCCAGAAAAGACCCCCGAATGGAAATCGGGTTTAATGAAGCACTGATTTCTGCAGTTCAACTCCACCGACCTCTTTACGATTGCCGTGTTCGTGTTAAGGACAAGCATTATTTAAAAAAATCGGACCTGTGGATTAATGTGGCAGAAAAATTAGGAGGTATATATTTAAAAACTCTTGCGTAAAATGAAATTTTATTTACCTTTGTACGAAATACTTTTAAAAGAAAGTGATAAAATTTTTGGTTTGTTTATTATAGAGGGACAAAAGATGACATTGCTTTTTACCAAAAGCGCTTTAAACAGCTACGTGATAGCTTCATGAAAGCAAAGCCATCAATGACCAAGTACCAACCAAGTGGGTCGGAAGCTAAAAATGTCAAATGCTCATTCCAACTGTTTGGACAAATGCGATTTGTAGATGACGCTTTTGAACCTTCATCATTGTAAGTATAATTTGAAATCTGCAATTGTGTCTTTATTGTAATTTATTTTATTTATTTTTGATCAAATATTTAACTGCAAATTGAAGGTTTTTTTCTTATGTATTTTAAACACTATCTTGCTATCATTTATCTTAAACACTAGTACTTGCAAAATTTGTAACAATTACGCAATCGTTTTGCACTACCCTGTAAGTAAACTACTGAACTCGCATAAGCATAAGCTGTGCGTATATATTTATTTGCAAGTCAATTAAAGATCTTTTATATCAGATTCATAGTTTTTAAATAAAATACATAATAAATATCTTTTTATCATAAGCGATTACAATAAATATAAAATTGAATATTATGTAACACACAAAAGGGCAGTGTCAAATATTCCACCAGTGAAAAATTCAGCCAGCGATGCCCACAACACTGTACCATCACCGGAGAGTTTTGAATTTACAAATATCTCAGAGGACTTACCCAACTTAAATCCCACATTGACAAGTATGTACATATGATATTATTTTATTTTATTATTATTATTATATATTATATATATAATACAAATCATATTACTTTAGTAAAAGTTATAGCACATGTTCGATACAATGTTTCACAGTATATCAATTTAAAAACAAAATGCAAAAAAATGCTTGTAATACATTTACTTGAGCACTACGAGTGAATTGTTGCATTATATTACTATACTAAGCCTGGGCGAGAGAACCACTCGATGCTCAGTACCTATATGTTATTTTAAACATCACCTACTTTTGAATAACTTACGCAAGATTGGATTCCGTTATCCTCTAAAACTTTTAAATCTTCACTCGAATACCAAAGTTTGTCAGATACGGCTCTCCGGTGTTCACTTATGATGCTAATTCACTTTGTTTACTGACAGAAAAAAGATAGTAAAACGTATGAATACTACATGGGATTACAATATTCAAATAGTCGAAATGACTATCATTTCATACCTTTGACACCTTCGTATAACCGCGTACTGCGAAGCTGCCTTCGGAGTTACCAAACGATAGTCACTTCGACTATTTGACTAGTAATCCCGTATCGTAGTAGTAGAAATAGTTTTTACTATAGTTTTCCTCTTAGTGTTGTTGAATAACTATTACAATGAAGAAACTTGTGAATTTACTCGAGAACTGCAGTCTACCACAAATGATGTTTTTTTATTACACTAGAAAGTCCAACTTTTGCATTATCTGTTTTAGTTTGTGTAGCATTTAGTTTTTTAAAACTTTCATTAAGACGATATGCAAACAATGTAGCGAATTAACTTTGGGAAGTGATATCTGACATGCTTCGGATATGTCTTGAGTAGTAATTCTGGATGAACTATATTATTTGTCTAGTCAAATGTGTTAGTGTATGCTTGTGTGGTAATTTCATTTTATTGAAATACGTTGCTGTATCTCACCACATTAATTTATTGATATTTTGTTTATTATCGTACACTTGTGATATAAGGTTCGCCTCGAAAATAGGAAAAAAAGTACATTCGACCACACTGTCGTTTATATTCGCACACTTATCGCACTTACACACATTCGGGTGCATTCTCTTTACATTAGTCAATTAAATACTCTACTTTCTCAGCAGATTATAATTATCGTCCATCAAATTACAAATAAACACACAACGCACTGGCTTGCATGCCAAAATTCATATAAGAAATATCTCGATAACGCGTTTTACGAAAGAACCAAATTTATAGCGAAGGCACGATCAAGTATTCCACGACAAAATGTCCTTATTCGGTATAAATCGATCAAAAGTCAATCGAAGTCAAAATATATCTTTTATTTTTCTGGACTCAGGAAAAAGTCTACGATCGTCATAAATAAACTCTTTTTAAAAACTCTAATCGCGATACTTGTCTTCACTATTTATTTCCGACAAAGTCTTTTTCCTTTTGGACTTTTCCTTTAAATACTGGACGACCCAAGCACAGAATATTAAAAATGTCTACAATACCAAATCTGTCGATTGGAGAGACTCGAATGGTGGTCGACTATCCAGGAAATGAGCACTGTCCTGCATCGAGCCCTTCGCCAAGAGGAAGGTGACAAGGACGACTACGATGTCCTAGATACTGTCGCTAACTTCTCTCGAGGCTTCTCGGTGCAGCAAAAACCTCTTTCACCGCTGCATGAAATGGCCCAGAAGGCGTCCCAAGCTCAAACAGAAGGTGTCGTCCACAGATCGGAAACTTTTGGTGGAAATCCCAAAATCAAAATACCGACGTTGTAAACTCTCTCGATTGAATGGAGTCGATGGGAGAACTATCCGTTCCACAGTGAAGATTGAAAATGGATCGTTGAAATGGAAACGTAGAAGGGGAACGTAGACTAGACGGGAACCGTCTGATTGGAACTAGAAATTTGGACTGCAAATAAACCGACGAAAGACATTTACACTCACGGTACAATTTGCATCCCCGAACAAAATAACAGGCGAGTTTTCTTACCCCAATCGGGCCGTATTCAGAATTCCCTGTTCGCCACGCGCCGGCGTCCAAGCCGTCCCCGGAGCTTTGAGTCGTCCCACCTTCGGTCGCGACAATTTGCGAAAAGAGAGTGATTTCGCACGCGTTCGGAAATTTAACCTCTCGGCTCACCAACACCTTCACAATTTCACGAACGTGTAAAACGCGACACTTACTGCGCAACTCTCCGAGCTCCGTCATGCCATACTTAATACTACGGCCAAACGCGACAATTATGCCGAGTGGGGGAGGCGCGATTTATTCAAATCGGGCCCGTACAAGCGCGCGAAATTCAAATGTAGAGCAGACCCTTACATGCTTTTATAATAAATAATATTATTCCTAAAATTCATTTATTTAAAAAGATGACATTACTTTTGTTAATATCAGATCATAGTCCAGGTGCTCATGCTTCCTCGATCAATTCAGTAGGGCAGTCTGCAGGAAGTAATCCTTTCAATGACGATTGCCAACCATCAAGATCAAAAAGTAAGTTTAATTCTTATTTCATAACACAGAACAGTAGTCCATAATTTTTCCAATGTGTTTTTTACAGAATCGAACAAATGTTACGATCAAAATGAGATACATAAAGCGATTTTGACATCACTGCGAACACCAGTAAAAAGAGCCAGATGGTATCGATGGGTTCTTGTTACTCATTGGAGAACACCTCCGATTGTTGCCATCCCGAAACATAGCAAGATTTCAATTACAAACAATGCAACAATTGAATGATTTGGAGGAGAAATTAATGTCACAAGGAGAAATATAAAATTATTACTATTTTTGCATTTTTATATACTTTTTTTTTTGTTGGGCGGGGGAATGCCTTTACGCACCATAATGTCACATGGATTTGATCTTGTGCTATAATTTGATACATTGATGACGTAAGATATACTGAATTCATGGGAAATATCCAAATCATCCAGTTTCTCTCCCTCTATCAATCTACCAAACTCAGCCGCAAGAGTACATACCGACTAAACCCCCTCCCAGTTTGAATCCGCTTGAAGATGCTGAGGTAGCTCCGATGCTAATTCTCAATCCCTTCAATTAGATTCAAACTGTGATATAATTGAAAGCTGTTAGTAAAGAGCGAGTCTTAAGGAATAGCCGACTCTCCACTGGGTCGAAGTTTCTGAGCGAGTGAAGCGAACGAGGCACCACGCCAGCACTAGTTTTATTTGATTTTTCATTATTTATAATAAAATTATGAAGAACCACAGTTGCTTGTATGCATTTCATTGCTGTTTGCAAAGATGTGGTCATCGGAGATCTATGTATTCTCCATCGCGCTGCAAGCAATCCGAAGGCACTTTCCACCACTCGCCTTCCTCTGCTGTTTCTATAATTATAAACTTTTTTATTTAAGTCTAAGGCACCTCTACGGGGAAAAGGCCTCATCATGTATTCTGTCAAAGCAAATGCTTCGTCTCCTAGAAATACATACTCTAGTGGCACTCCATTCGCTTCGACAGAGCGAGGATATGGCAGTTTGAATAAGGAATTTTCAAAATGCATTCCCATGGTGCTATGAGCAAAAACTCCTCCATCGGAACGTCTGCCTTGAGCTCCAATGTCCACCATGACAAATCGGTATTTTGAGTCAGCAATGGCTAATAAATTAATAGAGTGATTGCCTTTATAATTATAATATGCTGAACCACTATTGGGCGGAGCCTATATAAGAAATGAAATATCTAGATATAAATAATAATTCACTATATTTTATATTTTTTATATAAATGATTTTCTCTAACGTACCTCATGTATTGTGGCCTGCTTGCCATCAATAGCACCGATACAGTTAGGAAAATTCCAATTAGCTTTAGCAATTAGAAATCGTCAGCAATTTGTTTCCAGTTTTCTGACTCGGTGTTACGAAGACATTGTCTTTTAATGACATCCAAATTGCCTCACATGCCTCAGCCACGATATTGGAGACAACATTTTATTTTGTTTTGTTTGTGGCGATTTTTCTACTACCCTTTTCGTACAAAACAATAACGTGAAAGTCGAAGACAATTTTCCGTCCGTTTCATAACTTACGCGCAGTTCTCCTTAACTGTAGATCAGCGCTGATTGGCTACGATTTTCTACCCTTCCTCAGCATGCGGCTTGATATACCTCTCTTCTTATACCATGAGTTCGAAACAGGTTCGGTCGAAGACAGTTCGCCTCATGCTCAGTCTCGTTTTTCGGGTGATTGTTGGAGTCACGCGCAGCCATTGGAATTCAAGACCATTTTTTAGAGTAGACTTTTTGCGACCGCGTTATGGCGACCAATTTGTTAACGAAAGATCCCCGTTGCCTTTGAGCCGATACAAGTAGAATTCTTAATGTCGAAGACAAATATGAGGTGCTTCAATCTTCCGTTTCCGCTTTGCAGTCCAAGATTGAGGTGGTTTTTAAAACCAAAGTTGATAAATTGGACAACAGAATAATAACTATCGAATCAAAACTAGACTCGGTTTAGTCCGTTTCCGCTGTTTCTCCATTAGACCGTTTAAGGTCACAAGAATTATTATTAGCAGAGAAAGATGACAGGGACCGCAGATCTAAGAATTTAATATTTTTCAACTTCGAAGATAAATTTGAAGATAGTTCTAAAAATGATGACCTTGGGACCATCAATAGTTTTGCATCCAATCTGCGAAACGATACAATCTCTATTAAAATTGTTAAACTCTTAGGCAAATTTATATCTGGGAAAAATCGTCCCTTACTTGTTACTTGTGGTTCTACTAATGACCCTTTGAATTTTATTAAAAACAAATCAAATTTGCCTCCTAACGTTAGAGTTTTATTTGACAAAACAGAAAGTCAAAGGGAGTATATTAAACGTCTGTGGCAGCAAGTGTTGGACCATAATTCCAAGCATCCGGACGAATTATAAGTGGTCAAGCATGTAAAGAACGTACCTACGATTGTTCCAAAATCCAAGACTATTCATTTAAACATACACTAGGATCAACTGCCGATAATTTTGTCGTCTTCTACCAAAATGTGTATAGAATTTCTAGTCCAAGGAAGCTTAATTTCCTAAGAAACTCTGTGCACTTATTAACACCTACGCCTGACATCATACTTTTGGTGGAGCCCTATCTACATACAGGTATTAATAATAGTGAATTAGGCTCGGATGGCTACTACATTTTCCGTCGTGATCGGGAAACAGTTACTGGTTTCAGTGGTTACGCAGGTGGTGTCCTTGTCGCAATAAAGAAGAGTCTATCGTCGTTTTCTTGTGAACTTTTATTTATAGCCATCGAACACGTATTTATAAGGATACATACGCAGCATCATAAACTTCTTATTGGACTGACCTATTTTCCTCCTCGTTCAAGCTCTGAACTGTACTCAAACCATACTCTGATGCTGTTCGGTGACTATAATCTTCCTAAGTCGACCTGGTATGACCTCCCTGCCTCATTTAATTGTGCACATGCAGGCATCTTGATTCGGGATAATGCTACATTACTGGTGAACTAGCAGTACATAATGGTCTAGCTCAATTGTTTCCAACCAACGTTCGTAAAGTCTATACATTGGAGCTTGCACTGTGTACAGCTCGTCTCGTAAAAAATGGTAAATCGTCTGATTGTATTGTGCCCGTTGAAAGTCACCATGATCCAGTCTTCTTTGTTGTGGAATCGTCAAACTCTTCTAATAGTTATTTTGTTAGTGAACAGTGGAATTTTAAAAGAGCGAACTATCAAGGACTGAATTCCGTGTTATCTGCTTTTAGTACGTCTTTACGCCTCTTTTTTGCGGGCTTAAAGTTGACTTGCACGCCTACTAAGCGTAATGTGAACCCTAAGGCGTAAAGTTATCGAGGCCGGCCCTCGAGCCGTTGATCGTCGACGGTTGTAACTTTTCTTGCTCTATGTTTCACTTAACGTCCAATAGACGTGAAAGTCAGTTATACTCCTGCAAATCGATGCGCAAAGAGGTATGTCTTTCCGCCTATGTATGAGAAAAATAATGTTAGCACGTGAGGCGTAAAGTCGCACTTTACGCCCACCGTACGAAAATAACTATTTGTTTATGTTATTATCCAGTATGTTAAAAAACAATCAATTCACGTCTTTTTACTGTTCAAGATGACTGACACACACGAAGGTGTCCAATAAAACGATAATAATATTTTTTCCAAATGTTGTCCGAGTTGAACTGATTAAGACTATGTTGTACACATTCGACTGGGACAATCAAAACGGAATTAAGTGTCCGATCTCGCCACATAAGCACATAAGCAACAACACCTAAGCAGCTGTGGAGGAGGATCAGATCCAGGTTGCACTAATTTCCGTTGAATTTTTAAATGAGCATCAAGCGCCATCAATTTCTCCCATGTCCAATTATTAGTCGGTGTTGGTGGTGGTGGTAATGGTTTTTGTCTGGAGCATCAGGACTTCGTATTCCGCAGCGCGGATATTTAGCTTTTGTGGCGTCGCTATTTCATGCCGTTTTATGCGCAACCGCATACGGATTTGCATGTAAATGAGATCTAGTTGTTGTTTCTTCGTGTATCAATCATAAACTGCATGCCAATGACGCAGATGCAGAAATCCTCAGTTTTCCGTTTGATTCGATAAGTTTGCTCACTCGCTATTTCTGGACTACTACAGCGACCGATGAGAGCTTCAACGAAATCCTCCCAGTTGTATACCAATATGAAATAAGATGGTAGAAGTCAGTATTTGAAGTGAAATATTGAAATTACATATTAATATTAAAATTAAGAAATGCAATATAGAGAGTGTGAGCAGAGGTAATATAAGATACAATAAACAAAAATTAAACACGATGTTTTGAGGGGCACATATTGAATATTATGAGGAATTAATTTTAAGATAAAAAATTGTGTAATTACTGATATGCTTAGTATAACAATATAAAGTTACGTAAAAATTGGCTAATGAATATTCGCTCGTCAAAAAAAGTTTTCGATACCCAGAATTTACATTTTCTTGGAAAAAATGGATATCTTTTTTGTTTATAAATATATCAACTTTGTTTTTCTTTATTTATTTTCGGAAACGTCTATCCTATAACCTCCATTTTGTTTTATTCCGAAATTTCAAAAATTCAGCAAGTTACCACGAGTTGAAGTGAAAAAATATCGAAAATTGTTTTCAAAAACTTTGTTTTTCTTATTTATTAAGAAAAGTAAAAACCCTATAAATTTTTTTCAAAGGAAAAAATGTAGGCCATTTCATTCTGCATATGGATTAGAAGCAATAAAAATTAAATTTGAAATATTTTAAAAAATCAACTATTGGACAAAACTTTTCAGGCCGAATCCGCGCGTATGGCCTACTTTTGATCGCCGTAGGTTCAATCATTTTATTAAAAAGTTCCTTCAAAACTTAAAAAAGTAAGTCCTCCTAAATTTAACTTAATATGGTTTTTGCACTGTTGAATAGTTTTTGTACCATACAAAGTTAAATTCAAGACGAGGTCTTTTTACGGGGGATTCGCAATATTTCTTACTTTTTTAAGTTTTTACGGAAGTTTTGATTGAAATTGTATGCCCTCAACATTTCTATAACGTATTCAGGTATTTAGCTACATTTTTCTTAATAATTTGTTTGGTGCTCTGCATGTTTTCTAAATCGATTTCTACAGTATTTTTCGGCAGGGATAATTACGTCACGCTGTAAAAATGAAATGTAAAGTATATTTCTGAGATTTTACAATTTTGTTGAAATTTTCTATTAACACGTAAAATTTACAATGGAAACGTAAATTTACAGCGTAAAAGGTGGAAATAAAAATACCAGTAGGAATCGTTGTAATTTTATATGGATTATGTAATTTAAAAAAATGTAATTTTACATCGTCTTTTTAAATTTCAATTGTTTTCCATGTAAAAAAGCACGAAAATGTAAAATTACACGCGCACTGTAAAGTGGTTCTCGCCGTTCTCGTCGACCGCTGTGGCGCTGGTGACTGTACATTGTATACGGCCGCACAGAATATATATATATATATACATATATACAGTGCACCAAGCCCTGTCTTAAGTTATACCGCAACCGTTACGCCTCTCAAAAGTTATATATTTGATTTGTCCAAAGTTATACCACTCTCTTCCTCTCCTTCCCGCACTACATTGTTTCGCTGAACCACACTCGTTTCGCGACACTCACGCACAGAAGCACCCATTGCACGGATATAAACAAAGATGTGGAAGTGCGAAGAAAAAACCTACTCTATAACTTAGGACGGGCCCTACTGTAGGTTTACATTATTAATATATATGTTTACTTTAAAAACATCTCTAATTTTATATTTAGTTGATATATTGCTATACATATATCATTCCAATCCCAGTAAACGAAAACGAATAGAAAGTTAAAAATACGAATTGAAATGAATTCAAGTGAATTAAAATGAATTAAAACGCATGAAAATGATTAATTGAATCCACTTTTTAATTCATTTTAATTCACTTGAATTTATTTCAATTCGTATTTTTAACTTTCTATTCGTTTTCGTTTACTGGGGTACCATAAAAATTATATTTATTAAGAAAAAAAGTTGCTAAATACCTGAATATTTATGTTACAGAAATGTTGAGGGTATACAATTTTATTCAAAACTTCCGTCAAAACTAAAAAAAGTAAGAAATATTGCGAATCCTGTGTAAAAAGACCTTGTCCTAATTTTAACTTTGTATGGTTTTTGCACCATACAAAATTAAATTTAGGACAAGGTGTTTTTACACGAGATTCGCAATATTTCTTACTATTTTAAGTTTTGAAGAAAATTTTAATACAATTGTAAGCCCTCAACATTTCTGCAACGTAAATATTCAGGTATTTAGCTACTTTTTTTCTCAATAAATATAATTTGTATGGAGCTCTATGTTTTCTCAATCGTGCACTGTAAAAAGTGTTGATGTAAATTTACCACGAAAATCGTAGGACACAAAAATACCACTGATAATCGCAGGAAAGTTACCGATACCTGGTAAAGTATAACCTGTTCAATGTAAAATTACTTTGAAAAGCGGTGTAAAATTTCCGTGAAGCTTGTAAATGTACAGTGATTTTCTAAGGAAAATTACACAAACAATGTAAAATTTTTTACAGTTTCTGATGGAAAATTACCATAATTATCACTGGTATTTTTGTGTCCTATGATTCTTATTGTAAAATTACAGTTTTATTGTAATATTACTTTATTTATGGTAAAACACCTTCAGAAATCGTTGGAGAACTACAACAAATGTGTAATTTGACCACGAAAATCGTTGTAAATAATTACATTACTGAAATGTAATTTTACTTCCCACTTTTTTCAGTGTGTTCTGTAGTGTTTTTTCGACAGGGACATGTAAAATTACATCGATAATGAAGGAATTTTACAATATCACTGTAAATTTACAACGATTTTCACTGGTGTTTTTATTTCCACTTTTTCACTGTAAAATTACATCGACTTTTGTAATTCTTTTATATGGTTATGTTTCATAGCTGTTAACTTTGTGTTTGCAGGACGTATTTATTTATTTACCTGTTTATGAACTGTAATTACAATTGATTTCCCATAATTGACAGATTGAGTTGACGTTGATCGTTAATGTCGCGCAATGTAAACATTCTGTCAAAATTTGGATTTTAACAGACTTGACATCTTTGACGTCATAATCGTGTGGGTCTAGAATGCATTGACTATAGCACTTTTGCATATACATAACACAGTAGCATAGCGGCGTTCGTCATATATGTACTTTCTTGTTGTGTACATAATTTGACTTTTAATATTGTTTATCCCAAACCCGTAAGTTTTGTGCTGCTTACCGAAGAATGAGCGACGATGACCGTGACATCGACATCGAAAGCGATGTAAGATTATTATATTGTTGGAAAATAATATAAAAACAATCTACTCTTGATGTTTTTGTTTATTTTATCGTTCAGGAGGGTGATGACTCCGATTCGAGACAGAGGCATTCCAATAATCAGCAGTACTACTCACAGGTATTGCATTTCCAAACAAAATAAAGTAATCCTTTAACAAATACAAAATTACCTCAGAGATTTGTCGACAAGTGGTTTGAGGTTATGTCATTTCCACCAAAAGCTGTTTTAAAGAAGTTTCTAAGTTATATTATTCATTTATTTAACTATATATCAATGTAGATTCATTTATAGATAATTATTGTAATTGTTTACTTAAAAATTGTTTCATATTATTGAAATCAAAGTACGAATTCGATGTACCGCTTCTACGTTATTCGCTTTTGTCCTTAATTTGCCTCAGTTTCGTAGATAAATAGTAAATTTATGTAATTGTCAAGTATACCTACTGAAAAGAGAGTATAAATTGTAATAAAAAACATTTGAGATTATTTGATAAAATAAAAATTACAAGAATCGTCATTATACAGCTTCAAAACTTTAGTGATTGAATATAGCAGGGCTCCCAGTCAGTCTCTTTTTATGAAATTAGTCTCTTTTTTCGACTTTAGTCCCTTTTACATCCTTTTTTTAACCGTTCAAATTTAAATTGTCCTTCTGAGGCTTTTTACGTCTTGTTTTCCAAAAGTAAGTAAAAGAAAAGTAATTCGTTTTTCAAATCCGATGAAATATGACAATATTATTTACGTTTTAACTTGGGAGAAACTAAAAAATAGTATGAAGCCATTCAAAATTATATCAATATCGTTTTTCATCTATAAATTATTTTATAATATACATATACAGTATGTAGTATGCAACAAAAATTATATGATTATTTTTTTCTCTATTTAATTTAAAAACTTTGTCAAAATGTTTTGAGAAACGATTACTTTTATTATGTAATAATAAAAAATTGTAAATAAACAAAACAAATTTCCATATTTATGATTTTATAAAAATAGGTTCCTTGTATACATAGACCCCTTATGAAAAAGTTGCAAAGCATCTTAGGGAAATGGAAAAACTAAGTTATTGAAACTTTAAGGAACTATAACAAACAATCTTTTGAAAAATACGAAAAAAATGTTTTTTTTTTTACGACGAATTTAATGGTAATATAATAACAATTTTATAAAAAATATCGTCGAAAAAATACAATTTTTTAAAATCCATCCATAATTAGTTAGAAAATATATTTTTTTATTCACCAAATTTGCTTTGAATATTTAAATTAAAAACGACGAAAAAATTAAAACAAAAAACAGGTAAAAAAATTTTAAAAAAATTGAGAGTTCAATTTTTTGGGTAGAGAACCCGTATACAAAATTTGCAGCCAAATCTGAAAGGGTGATGTCCAACAATGGCAAAATTAAATGTTTTAGCATGAAAAAATTTGTTTTTTTCCGAATAAAGGCTATTCAAATTCGTTAATCTATTTTAAACATTAAAAAAAAAACAACTGGTAAACAGAAAAACATATTTTCTAAATAATTACGTATGGATTTTAAAAAATTCCATTTTAGTCGAAAAAAAAAATTTTTCTTTTTTGGTAAAAAAATTTGTTTCTGATTTTTATTTTATTACAATTGAATTCCTCCTCTAAAATCACTAAAGAAATAATTTCTGTGGAATTTTTGAACGTTTTGATAATTAAAAAAAATGTTATTATAAATTGTAATGTAATAATTGTATCAGGCTTACAATTAAAAAGTTGAAATCAAAACTATTTTTAGTCCTTTTTTAGTCCATTTTTCTACGTTAAGTCCCTTTTTTTTAAGTTCAAATTCCCTTTTTTAAGGGGACGAGGCACTGGGAGTCCTGATATAGTGATACGCTTATTTTGCGAATTAACTATCAAATATTAAAAGGTAGTTTTTTGTATAAAACCTAACAAATATTATAATGTAAAGAATTGTCACTTATAGGCTGAGAAACGAGCTCATCACAACGCTCTGGAAAGAAAACGTAGAGATCACATCAAGGACAGTTTTTCTAGCTTAAGAGACTCTGTACCTGCATTGCAAGGAGAAAAAGTTGCAAGTAGGGCACAGATACTTAAAAAAGCTGCAGAATACATAGGACATATGCGCCGAAAAAATTCCTCACATCAACAAGATATCGACGACTTGAAGAGGCAGAACAGTCTCTTGGAATCACAAAGTACGTCATAATGAATGTTTTGACTATATACTTATATGTGTAATAAATTAATACATATTTTTGTTTTGGTACAGTTCGTACCTTAGAAAAAGCAAAACTTACAGGTAATTACGCTGCAGAATCTTGCGACGTATCTAAATCGGATTCTGTTGGAATCAACAGTTACAACGATTCAGAATCAGAGTCTGACGATAGTGAAATCGGTAGGACGATTCATCATCCAAAAAAATTAAAAGTGACTGGTCTTCATCATTGATGCATTTTTATGACGAGTTGTTCGTAAAACTCTGTCTTAAATAATTAAATTCAAATTTTATTTTGATAAAATGATCAAATTGTAAGTAACATTATTGATCTTGCATACATGTGTAAGGTAGGTATTTGTTTAAATAAATGAATGTTGAATGAAGTACATCATCATCACGCCGAAGGAAGAGCTTCAACTTCTCTGTTGTGTTTCTGAAAATAGTGATAAATGGAGATACTACTGTTGCTGTTTATTTGTAGTTTGTGAACTTGACTCATGCGATCGATGAACTAATGAAGTTGTCTAATCTATTTAGTACCTGTCCATTTAATTGTGAGTGAAGGGGTGGCAAAGAATAAAAAATTTGTATTCGATTCAGTCTTTTTTTTTAGAATTTATTTGAATGTTTTTTTTCTTTAATATAGTAACATAAGGCAAATAAACGTAAAAAATTCGAGATTTAATTGTTTTATTTAAATACATACACCGCACACACATAAACCACTGCCTTTTTGAAATAAAGGTTCCTAAGTTGGATAAGTTACTCCTTAATAAAATAAACACATATGTTATAACTAACAGAATATTTATATATTATATTTTAATATTTACATAATGGTTACATTGTTCCATAAATGTTACATAGCTGTTACATAACTGTTACTTTTGTGTTTGCTGGGTTAGAAACATATAATGTCTTTTTTCCAAGTGGTAAGAGACTTGATTTATTTTGGCCCTTTACGACAACTCGCAAGATAAATAGAAAAACAAATTATTTACTGACAAGTAACCCTACCCAAGTGTGTCTTACCAATTGCAATGAAACTTTGCATACGTGTAGAATTTCGAAAAATATTGGACACGTAATTTTTTCTTTAGCCCTTAAATCGTTTTAGGGGGTAAAAACTACCCCCTGTATGATACGTTTGTATATATTTATCACATTAACTGTTTAATAACGCAGCTAAAATAATTCAAATGATTGCAAATTATACAGCATTTATTGTTTTTGAGGTCGCTGAATACGAATCTGGTGTCATATTCTCAAAATTCAAAATGTCGGATTCAATATGGCGGATGAAACAAGGAAATGTTGACAAATCCACATGAAAATAGCTACTTTGGCGGTTTTTGGGGTCGTTGAATACGAATTTGGTGTCAGATTCCTAAAATTCAAAATGGCGTATCCAATATGGCGGGCGAAACGACTGGCGTAAAAAATTTCTAAAATAGTTTACTTGTTTATAGTTTCTTTAAATAATTATTGTTAAACGCTTGAATTTAAAAATTAAAAAAAAAAAGATAATTACTTTGACTGTATGGTAGGTTAGTTTTACGTTATTCCGACACTAGCAGTTGGCAACAACTGTAATATAACAACAAAATAACAAATTTTAAAACATCCGCCACTCTATTTGAGCCGCCATTTTGGACTTTGAGAATCTGACATCAGATTCGTATTCAGCGACCTCAAAAACCGCCAAAGTAGCTGTTTTCATGTGGATTTTTCAACATTTCCAATGTTTCATCCGCCATTTTGAATTTTAAGAATAGGACACCAGATTCGTATTCAGCGACCTCAAAAACAATAAATACTGTATAATTTGAAATCGTTTTAATTAAAACGATTTAAGGGTCCAAACAAAAAAAAATTACGTGTCCAATATTTTTCGATACTCTACACGTATGCAAAGTTTCAGTCCAATCGGTGAGACACACTTGGGTAGGGTTACTTGTGAGTTTCATACATTTTGATTGAAATTTTGTTGTTGTGACCGCCATCTTGCCTGACTGGACAAATGAGAATAAGAGAAGGACCACTGTAGATCATGTTTTCATGTAAAAACTGCTAGTCAATATTTTTTAGGTTACGTTTATGTTCTATTCACTCATCATATCGTATTAGAATGTAAAGAATTTCAAAGAAAATGGTCAAGGAATTGAAATAGAACGTATTCGATTCGTTTTAATTCTGTTTGTTGGGACCCTTGTGCAAGTAGGTGCGAAAAGTTTTCGGTCGTTATTTGTAGTTAAAATTTGAAATATTGTTATTTCGATAAAAGCATCTTGTAGAGCATTAAATTACCTCCAAAATGAAAAAAAAGTGTTTTTCGACCAAAATTGAAGGAGATAATCGAGGTTGAATTTGAAAAAAAGAAGGCCCCTACATCCTGCACTTTACATGCTAATCAGGGGACTTCCATTTATTCGCCATTTTTCAGGATGATTTTTTAATTGGAAGCTGATCTATAACCATAATTTCAACTATATTTCCATATAGAGGATATATTGAATATTTTTTATGAATTTTTTTGAAATATTAAAACGGGTCCTTACTTTGAAAAATGTACATTATAAAATTGTAAACGATTTTTTAAACGCATCCTGCAATAAAACGTCAAAGCGAATATTTTCACAAAAAAGGGCATACAAAAACCCTTTGCGGTATAGTGTCATTTCTGAGTGACACCTTTTTCTTTACACTTTTTTACGGTTTTGATGCACTATTTAATTAGTTTTAATGACAAAAAGCATATGAAATATATTACAGAACATCCATTCATAGAAATAAAAAAGAAAACAAAGGTTATTTTTAATTAATTGAACGTTATAAATAAATTAATGGAAAAAAACGCTTTTCTTTTAATGTAATTCTAATTAACTAACAGTAGGTGTAAAATAATTGGAAGATCATATCTAGAGAGTTTTTCAGGTCGCTGATTACGAATCCGATATCAGTTTTTAAAAATTCAAAATGGCGGACCGAAAAGCAAAAAATTTAAATTATAGATTCAAAATACATAGAATACCCAGTTTTATGTAGATCAACTAAAATTTCACATTTCCGTCATATCATGAATCCGCCATTTTGAATTTGCAATATCTGCGGTCAGATTCGTAATCAGCGACCCCGAAAATCCCCGAGTACCCAGTTTCATCAAGATTGAGAAATTTTTCACTTTCGGTCTGCCATCTTGGATCCGTCATTTTGAATTTGCAAAATCTGAGGTCAGATTCGTAATAAGCGATTCCGAAAACCCCCGAGGAACAATTTTCAGCTGTTTTCCAAGTAAAGAAAAATGTATACGTTAAAATATTGATCTATAACCGATCACTTTACATGAATATTTACATAAAAGCACAATATTAAGTTACTTATGTGTCACGTCCGCATTCGCCTAAAAAAAGGTTCTCCACTGCTGAACTTATTCGATACTCGAGTTGTGCCTGAAATATAAGAAAATGAAATTAAACTAAACGATAATTTGCGTACAATAAGCGAGGTTAATTGAAAAATTAGCGGACAAGTCAAAAGATTGTAGAATAAAGGGAGTCAAATGTTTAGAAATGATTTTCTTTTTTGGAGTAGTAAATGTGTTCAAAAAGCAGTTTTACATCAAAAACATTAAAAAACTAATTCTAGATGCTGTCTGAAAGTTTCATGTCAATTCGTTGATTATACGCAGAAAAAAAGAATAATCTTATAACCAGGACCGCCTTCTTTTAAAGATTGGCTTAAATTTCTTAAAACAAATCCTTGTTGTCTTGTAATTTACAAGAAGACGTTATCATTGCAAAGTTTAAGACTGAAAGGCTTACAACAAGCACTGTTCGCGATTAACCCGAAACTAGGCTTTATTAACAGCTGCATATGATCATGATGATTATTTTAGGCTTGTTGGGGCTATTTTTCTTAAAGTCGCAATAAGGACCCAAATTAAATGGCAGTTACGATCTTATTTGAGACAAACACACAATAAGAGTAAACAATATCAACCGTACAGGACGAAACAGGTTCAGTAACAACCCGACGATGGTTTTGAGAATATTTTTTGTCACATCTAACTACACGAAAAGTTTTACGAATCTTCAGTGACACAGTGAATAGATTTATAGGTTCAAAATAGATTGCCTTTTTTTCTTTTTGTACCCTTTAAGTATTACCTCGAAAGCAGACAATCGAATATGCCAAAAAAAAAGAGTTAATTTTAATGTCGCCATCAATTGTAGCAACGTAGGAACATTCGATAATATTATTAACCCTGCAATAATTAAGATCGAACTTCACTTATAAGAAGGTTCGTTTAAAGTTTTAATTGAGTTCGTGTTCTTTCCTCGAGATAAAATATTGATTTTAAAAGTAATATTTGTTAATTGTGTGTTATTTTACAATACGATGGTTGACAATAAGTAAACTGTGGAAAATGTCTTAAAATTATCTTGATGGCATTAACCGCAGTGGTTAATTCTGTTAACGGCACATGAAAATTAATTTTACATATTACATGGTGGTCTATTTTAATCACTCTACTCGAATTGATCGCTGTCTAAATCAGAGAAAAACGATCCAAACAAATGTTAAAGTGGACAGAGCACACCACCTAATGTTCAGTTATTATAATTTGTCTAATTTAAAAATGCCGGATGCAATATCAATTTGGCGTAATGAACATCACATTCATAAGTGAGGAATAAGAGTTTTTGAAAACCAACACCTAATTCGTCAACGACTTTTAATAAGCAACGAATAACAATAACCATCAAGCGAATCCGATTAATTAATATACAATAAATATTCTACCTGATATTGAATGCGCCATTTTCAATTTTTGATAGCTGACTCCTTATTCGTAATCAGCGACCTTTTTGTGCTTAAACGTTTATCCGAAAAATGTATGATGGACAAACAGTAATATTTATTAATTTCATTATTAATGATATTATTGACCAGAGAAATCATTAGTGTTTTTAAAAAAATTAAAACTTGCAAAAATAATTTGTTATTCAACTTTTATGAATGACTTAATTTTTCTTCTTTTTCCCAGTTAAGAATTTTTGTAAATCCATGGATTTTAACGAGTGATGGCTTATTTTTTTCGACAAAAAGATTCTCTACAACTTTACCATACGATTCTTGAAATTTTCTGAAGCTAACGTCAGAAGCAAACATTACTATATATTTTTAAAAAATTATTATTTTTCACAATTTCTGAATAATTTTAGTGATCAGGTAAAAAATTCCCAAATTTTCAATTGGCAAAAGTTGTTTAACAAATTATTTTTGCAAGACTCAATTTTTTATCAAGTACAATAATACTTTATACCTTTCACAATGTCGAAATACAATACTTTATACCTTTTACAATGTAAAAATACAATATTATTCATGCATCTTTTGACAATATACAAGAAATGTATAATTTGCATTCTTCGCATCACACCGCAGATGTAGACACAAGTTACCAAGCTCTTGAAGTATGATTCCATAATCGTACAACTTATATGCACGAAAGAACTCGAAGTAGTCACAGTGTATTATTAATTATTCCAATTACGCAATATTTAAATTTTCAAAAATTGCCCAAAGTAAACGAAAAATAAATCAAACATCACGAATCCAAATCCAAAGTTATAAGTATATTAATTCGTTTCAATTCCTTAGCGATGACGCAGCTAGAAATGTATTCATTATTCTTTCTCATTTTAATTCTTTACCGTTCGATTGGGCAGGTAATTTGTCATAAAAACATGTTTAAATGTCGCGAAACAACAGATATACGATCGGTTAATTAAAAAATTGTTAAGAGTTAAAATATCACATTTATCACAAGCGAGCTAAGAATTCAATTTGGTATAAGGACGAATTACGCGATAAAATTTATACTTAAAAGATTTTATGAATCACGAACTTTTCTTTTTGACAATGATTTCAGACTCTTTTTAGAATGTTGCATATACCGAATTGCAATTTTCTTTAGCAAACAATCAACTTTATTAATAAGAAAAATAACTGAATCGCGATCAGTAACCGAGTTGCTTATTTGCCTGTTGCAACCAATGATAAGTGATCTGAGAATCTTATTAGTGATAATGATATCATAAAAATATTCCATTTGATGTCGCAGAGTCGCATCAATTTACAATCTCTTAATATCAGCGTAGATTGAATTACCGCAAAAATGATACAATTGACGATTGTTTTACGCAATCATTGAATTGGATTGGACAATTTTAAAATGCAGTTCATTAATTAATTCGGCTTTGAAAACAGAGCACTATGTTAAACAAAAGAAAACAAAGTACGGTCTTTAATACTGTTCGTACAATAATAAAGTGCACGGAATACTTTCTGTTCTACATTGTAGCATTTTGCGAACAAAACGATACGTGGTGCTGAAATGATTGTAAGTGTCACTTTTGCTTTGTTGTGTAGAAACAAACATTTAGGCCCCTAGTTTTTTGGGAGTAAAATGACCAATGTATTAATTTAGGAATTTTACTGAATCATCATTATTACAAATCATTGAAAAATGGCAATTTTCCACACCTACTGAATCAAAAAATTATGTTGGTATCACGTAAAAATTGTTTTACCCCCTTGATACAAAAATGACTTTTAAGTCTACATGTTGTTTAGACTATTCGAATTTTCCCCCAAAAACTCGTAATAGTGTAAACAATTATAAAACTTCTAAGTAATTAAATACACGCCTCCAGGGTACGGCTACCAGATCCCTTTTTATACAATAGATCATGTGTATTACTTATTACGTGGGGTTTTTGGCTGCACCTCAAAAATCCGACAAATCACAATACAGACACTTCAAAAACCAGACATTTAAAAACCAAACATTTGAACAAACAGACACTTAACAACCAAACAAAAAAAAACAGACATTAAAAAATCCGACACTTCAAAATATGGTGAACTCCGATTGCTGCGTTCACTAGATAAAAGAAATGATCTCGGATCGCCATACTTGATTTCTCACAGGAAGGTCATTTCAAGTTCAAAAATGCTTGACCAAGTGATTCATTTTATGGGTCACTTGAAGATCAAATTAGTTTGAGCTCCGGATTATTAATAATCATATTTAGAATTCAATCCTTAATTACATTTACAGAATACGTACATTTTAAAATATCTGGTTGTGAATGTCTATATTTTGAGATGTCTGGTTTTTGAATCTCTATTTTTTTGAATGTGAGGTTTTTGAAGTGTCTGTTATGTGACTTGTCTGGTTTTTGAGGTGCACCCGGGATTTTATATTTCACTTTTTCCAATAGTATAATAAACATTTCTGGCTATATATATGCTTCGTTATTTTAGAAGATCGTCGAGTTCGTTCGCACTAGAACGACGCATTGTTTACATTTTCTGATGTTGACGTTCTTTTGCGTTTACATTAATTAAACGCGCCATCACATCGAGAAATAATAAAATAATAAACGAAATGAATACATTATTTATTAAATATATGTAAGAGGGGCCGAAAAACATGGCAAAATGAAATGTTTACAATTTGCATACTACTGCAGAAATGCAATCTTAAAAAACAACTTTTTTCGGTGTTCAAACGACATTTCTATCGATTAATGTACAAAATTTGAGATTCATTAACAAAATTACGTTAATGATCTTTTTTTTAGGTAATTAATTATTTTAGTACTAAAATAACGATCTAATTCTTAGAAATACTTTTCAATATGAAAGTCCCACTTTTGAATTTTCATGGATGATCCGTTGCTGTAAGGAATAGTTAAAGAAGCAATTTTAGAATATTTTAGAATTACATTTAGAGAATATAGAACATTAGCGTCACTTAATTTAATTTCTTGTGTACTTTACGGATATATTACGAAAAATATAATAATATAATAAAAATACAAAATTTGTTTTAAAATAACATCTTTAAAGACAGAATCTTGATCTTGGAAAAAAATGAAATGTAAAAGAGGTTGAGAAACATGTTTTTCTTTTAACAGAAAAATGACTTTCAGAGCATGAAAAATTCCTCAAAATTCATTTTTTTAAATTCATAATTTTTCTGACAAAATATGGTATTTAAAGTTTCTCTTAGCCTCAATTTTAATATATGATGGGAATGTCTTCGAAAGAAAGATTTTTTGCAATAAATGATAAAAGAAAAAACTTCTTTTTAAAGTAAACAAAAAATTATAAAAAGTTTTTGTACCACAGATTTTTGACAGATGTTAATTTTTTTTTTACTATAAAAAAGTTCCAAATTTTGGGAGAAACCTTCAATTTAAACTCCGCTATTAATGCAGATATTTATTTTATTTAAGTAATTAAGTTATGACTATAGCAATTGACATTAATTTTATTTTCTTCTTCTTATTATTATAGCTTAAAATTTAATGAATTTATTTACTCTTCTTTCATTAGATACATTGGAGACTTTTTATCGACATCGACTTTGTATCATTTTTTGTACAAATGGTCTACTGACCCATAAATAAAACAATAAATAACAAAAATTGAGTGATTTACTTATTGTTTAAATTACGAATTTTTAGGTTTAAAACGTTGGCTTTAGTTTCATTTTTTTTTTTGCTATTTATTTAAGAGGGAATTTCAATTTTTTTCTCAAAATAGTGAAATCAGGTACGCTTCGAAAGAGTTAGAAGGCTACAATTGAAGGAGAAATTACTTTTTATCCAGTAGTAAAACATATTAAAGAATGGCAGAAACCGGAGAGTACTTAATTAAATTAGAAATTAGTAAGTATCTCTTCCCTCTGACGAGCTTGCTGATATGATCTACACAGGGCTTTAAATAAATTTCAATTATTGTACTTTGAAATTTCTAAGGTGGTGGTTGATTTCAGAAATTTAAAATTCATAATGGTTGATCCAATATACCAGCTAAAAATCTCAAAGTGTAATCTAAATTAAACGAAAATCGAAGATTAGAAATTTTTGAGATCGTTAATTATGAATCTCAACGTACAACACAAAATGGCGGATCCAATAGAGCGGACAAACATACTACATATATAACCTAAGTTTGATAGAATTTCATATTATGGTGTTTTCGAGATCACTTATTACGAAATCAGAAATTTTTAATTCACTACGGAGGATTCTATATTATAGCAATTATAAAAAAAAGGAAGCATTCGAATAGGACTGAATACGAATTTTCCCCCGTATAATCAATATTCAAAATGGCCGATTCAATTTTAAAATATGACTTAAATTAGACGAACTTCAAAGGGTGGGGATTTTTGAGGCCGTTGACTATATATTTGAAATCAGAAATTCTTGCACACTATATGATTAAATGAGATAAAAATTGCGTTTAAAAATTTCTAATAAAAATATGATTAGGTTAATCAGTCGTGGAAAATACTCACTGTTGTCTCTGTTACAAAGAGTTAACAGTCCTTTATGAATAATTTGTGAATTTCATTTAAATCAAAGTTGTTCGTATTTTCGACCGTCGTATTAGATCCGCCATTCTGAATTTCGAAAATCTGCTAACATAACTGTATTCGGCGATCGTTGAAACCTCCCAAAACCAAGTTTCATTGTTTCAAATCAGACATTTTTTGTACTTTGGTCCAACATACTCGATCCACCATGTTGAATTTCGAATATCTGATAACATACAAACTAAGAGCAGTAAGTGGGATTTATAATACTATGGAGATCCGAGTTATATTTAAGTTAAATAATTGTTTGTATTGTACTCCGCCATATTGGATCCGCCATTTTGAATGTCGATTGAAATCTGATAACTGTCAAGATTCCGATTTTTCAACATTGTTGCGAATAAAGATTACTAATGTTTATCATTAGCTCATTAATTATTAACTGTAAAATAATTATTTTAAATGACAGTTTCAGAAAAGTTTCATCTTACGAATTGGCGTGACTCGCGGCTTTTTTATTTGAATTTCGATAACCAGCTCGAATTCCTGGCAAAGGAGGCATGGCGTACATGTTTAATTACTGTTTTTTTTTTTCACGAATGGCATTGAGCTTTTTATGCCATTACTTAAAAAATGCTTTACGTCAATGAGACAAAAAATGGACGTACCAAATTATGTCAATAATTAATTATAATACTAATAACTACAATAACAAACGTAAATAAGAACAAATTTAAATACCGATATTTCTATATTGTATCTGTACATATTATTTAGTTATTATTTTAAATAATTCAGTATCTATATACTTTTGTTGTCAAAGAATGTAATTAATCTAATCCTGAAATTAGTTAATTCAACTAAAAATATACATACATACTTTTCTTATCGATGTAACTATTTTCAGTTTATAGGTCGCATATAATTCGATAATACAAATAACTTAATGACTTGAAAATCCATTTCATAAATCGAAACAGAATTTGAAATAATTATAAACAATAATAAAAACTATTACAATAATGATTAAGCTACTACAGTGGAAATTGTTGACATAATATTTATTCGACGTATATAGTAATATGATGAGTTGATTACCCATTATTTTTAATATATTTAAAATAACTGAATAAAATGATTTAGTGACCTAAATAAAAATGATAATATATATATAGCAACTGCATCATATTTACAATTAATTGTAATTAGTTTTCTTTATTTAGCAGAAAAACACTATCTAGAACAAATAACGAATGTCGCACTCGGTTCGTTAACCTACTCTGCTGAGGTAATAAAAAATTGCAACAGACATTACGCATCGTACTATCTCTTTAGTTAAACCATGTGCCCGTAAATGTTTATCGTGGTATTTCTACGGTAACAAAACAGTTTCTTAAAATTACTATTTATTTTCTAGTTAATCAATAATAACAAGTCTGAAATATTTTGTTACCCACACAAATGCTTCTTTTCAAATAGAACTAGTCTCTGATGCTCAACTGTGACCTTACCAACAACCTTGTCCTTCATTTTGAAGGTTATTTTAAAGTCTACTTTTAATTTTCCTAGAGGTAATTTCAATAATAAAACCTAACCAAAACAGAAAGCCAAAAAATATTAGTATTTTCGGCTAGTATTTTTGGTAAAAATGATTTCATGTCCAGAGGAGTAACTAAATCATGACCTTGCAAATGTCATTGAATCTATTATTTCAAGGTCGCGTAGGGAATTTCAAGAAAATTCAATGTTCTGATTAGAAATTTTTCTTTGAAATGACCTCAGTGGTTTTTGACTTCAGGATAGGAAATATATGAATCTCTATTTTAAATATAAAAGTAAACCATCAAATAACAAGGTGAAGGTCATTGTCATGGTTCAATTAGTCAATTCAAACCCAATCATTTTTATTTTGTCTTCGCAATAAGATGTTTGAGATCATTTGCGAGTGATTTAACGTCGTTTTACGATTATTAGACAAATACATCATATCATTTTTCGAGTTAATTATAATTTTATATTTTCAAATTATATTTAGTTATTGCATCAAGTATAACACTAACCCACGCATGTTGACATTTAGACAAAATTGACGCGGATGCACGAAACCTTGATTTACGATCGAATCATAAGAACGTTATTTTATGCTGTCGTTGAAATGTTCTATACTACTTCAATACTGAATTAATTACCAAGTCACGCAATACTCTCGTTAAAGTTCAAAATCTAAAAATCTCGGTTTATTTTAATTTCAATCGCTCTGTACACGTGGAGTGGTCGTACACGCGATTGACGATCGAAGACAAATACATCGTTTGTGTCCTGTATCGCAAAAATTTAGATGTCGTAGACACGAATTATTAATGTAATATTTTGGCAAGGTCGCGATTCCTATTTCCGGCGTATCAATCGACCAAATTTTATACTACAAAGTTTATACTAATTTATAATAATTACTTGCATGCAATGAATATATTCTCCAAGGAAAGGATACGTTTCTTCATGATAGTTTTTTAGGTATTCCAAAAACTATAGTCATGTTGGTATGCTTTTTATTTCATGAAATACACACAAATAAATATACCCTTATCTTAATATTATTCTTAAATTAGGGTAATGTCGATAATGCAATGATTTTGATAGATATAAGAGTGAATCCACAACAGTGTCAGTTCGCAGTGTTTCTAATTTTTATAAACTATAATTTATTAATACGGTAACCGAAGAAAAATAAATAGGTCAACCGTATCTTGTTTGTACATTAATCCTTCGAACAATTCATTTTTGTTTATATAGAAAATCACTGAAATTTATTACTCGGGAGTTTTCGGGAACGCTGATTACGAATATGACCTGTGATTTTGAAAATTTAATATAGCTGATTCAAGATGGTTGACAAAAATAATAAAATTTCCTTGATCGACATGAAATTGCGTACTCAATAGTTTTTGAAGTCGCTGCATAGAAACATATCGGATTTTTTTAAATGTTAAAAAGCTGATGAAATAATATAATAATAATGGTAGATAAAATAATAAAAATGAAGCGACGCTATTAACTTTAGGTAATGAAATTATAGTCATCTAATTTTTACTGTATATCACGACTGAGACTCTAGATTTTGATAATTAAAAATGTGGGATTCAAGATGGCCGAGAGTCGTTAATTGTTTCATTATATATTGCAAAAATACGACCAAAAACAGCAGATGTCTCTTAGAGAGATGGTCCAGACATCTTAAGGAGATCTTCATTGTGACAATCAGAAAAATGAGATCTTAAAAAAATATTTTTTGCAACTCAAAATAGCAATCTCTATGAGGTTTTATGTTTGAGGTCGAATCATTGTTTCATTTTAAATAACCTTTTTTGTATTTTAGTAAAATGATCCCCAGTTCTGAGTTCTGTGTTTCTCCCAGAGACAATAGATGGCGATTGAATTCAAAAGTGAAATCGCGTGATCCGTACTGCATATGTACAGCCATGGGCTGAAACAAAATTTCGAAAAATCAGAAAGTTTGCGAATTTTTGGCTGATGATGTCATATCAAAAAAGCATTAATTAATTGGTGCCGGAAACAAATTTTAAAAATCTATTTAAAACTCCGGCTTGTACATAAAATGTTCACTACCATTTGTTTAAAAATATAAGAAAATTGATACTTCCGTAAAAGTAAAAAGAAAATTAATAATTGGAAATGAAAATGTATAAAACATCCTAGGATTTCTATTTTTTTTGAAACTCCTAATTTTAAACAGTTTTTAACACAAAAACCGTCCATAATTCCGATGAAGATGAATATATGTCCTTCGGGAGAAAACTGACGAACTCAGCATCCAACGGTCCTAATTTCATTAAAATCTGATCTAATTTCCATTTTCAGTGAGCGAAAATATAAAATAGCTCGGATTTGGCGGCTACTCTTCCCTACATTTTTGCGCATGCATCATCTATAAATTACAGCACAAAATTTGTATTCAGCAATCAATAATTTAATGCATTTAAAAGCCTATTATGAAGCGGACTGGGTAAATCGTCTCGGGGCAGCCAGTGCTGTGGGGCCATCCATAAACTACGTTACCATTTTATGGGGGGGGGGGGTCGGCCAAGAACGGCGGTCTATATAAAATGTATATATAAAAACCATAAAACTGCCTACGGAGGGGGTGGGGGTCAAAAATGCCAAAAAAAGGTCTACGTAGTTTATGGATGGCCCTGTCCGTGGCCAAAATTTGTTGGCGAATATATCCATGTTTATTTTACATTTATCGGCCTCCTGCATCCGAATTTCGAGGTTAGAATGTCATAAAATGCTGGGAACAATGACTGAATTAGCAATTTAATGAAAACAATACAATTTTTTTTAGAAAAGACGTCTTAAGGGCCACGTATAAACTGTTCAGAAATTGACCCATGCCTATTACACGTATTTCAACCTCCTGAAATTAAATTTGGAGGTTAGGATGCTCTAAAATGCTGGAAGCATTGTTTAAATTAGCAATTTAATGACAAAAAGTACAATTTTCTCGGATTTACCCATACTTATTATAGTTATTTCGAACAACTGAATCCGAACTTCGACCCAGCAAACGAAAATTCATTGAAATTCATTGAGTGATTTTGAATGAATCTCAATGGATTTGAATTGGTTTTCTTAATCACTAAATATCAATAGAAATCTATTCAACAAAGTTGTAACCAATGATTTTCTATTGTTTTAAAATCATTGATTTCAATACGTGCTTATTATATTATTGAAATTCATTGAATTGCAATGGCTTTCGCATTTTTTAATCATTTTGTATTAATGAAAGGTTGCACATTTTAGACATATATTTTTCTAAATATTTACTATTATATCATGGTACATATAGTCACATAAGAGGGAAATATTATTGCTAACACTCAAATTATAGTAATTTTCTAGTATCATGGTGTTTTTCTAGGGGTCAATCTGGCAGAATACCTGAAAAGTTGGAATAATTGATATTTATTCATTTAAATCTTTTAGAGTAGATTAGACTACTTTAAGTAGTACCATTAAGTAGTAATCACAGCTAAAAAAAATGTAAATTAAAAAGTTCTAACTCACTTTTTTTTTTAATTGGAATAATTGATATTTATTCATTTAAATCTTTTAGAGTAGATTAGACTACTTTAAGTAGTACCATTAAGTAGTAATCACAGCTAAAAAAAATGTAAATTAAAAAGTTCTAACTCACTTTTTTTTTAATTGGAGCTTCATAAAGGCAATTTTAGCCATTGTTTACTATCTTCGAAAAATAATCAAAAACAATTAAAGAGAATATATATAATGCATGATATTGCAAACAATATTCTCGATCAATTCTTGCCAAATTTCTATAAATGTTTTAAGTGAGAGAGCTTAAAAAATTGTTAGAATTGCCTTTATAAAACTCAAATTATGAAAATTCGATTCAGTAATTTTTAATTGCGATTTTTTCATTAGTACTTTCTTCTAAATAGATTTTTCCTATTATAGTGCGCAAAGTTCGATTTTGCGCACGTATTTGCGTGTGCAAAGTGCCACTTTCCCACACTTTACTGATCTTATAATTTAGCGTGCGGTAATAGTATATTACTCAACGAGGGAGGTAAAATAAAGAATGTCTCAGACTGCGTGTAATTTTTACCCGAGGTGAAGCCGAGGGTGAGAAACAGGCAGTCTGAGGCATTTTTTTTTACTTCCCGAGGGAAGTATACGATTTTTCTTTATGGCCGGGAGGATAAGCGGCATCTTTCCTTCCGCTTGCGGGAGGAAAGTTGCTGCTTTCCTCCCGGTGTGAAGAAAAGAAAATTTGCGTGCGGTAATGGAGTTTTGCGTGCGGTAAAGTAGCGCTATAGGTATACAGACATGTAGAATAGACCTGTCAAAACTTTCATTTGTTTTACTTTTCAATCGCTGTTCTTCAGTACGGAAAACGATACGAAGGTATAGGTTAATTCTATCTAAAATAGTAATTTAATTGAAAATGTACCCGAAAACGCGAATGCGAATGAATATTTAAATTCATTAAAATTTATATAAAATATTAATAACAATTAACAGTAATAACGATAATAAATAATGGGTTACATAGATATTTATAAATTTAGTCTATTTATTTCAAAAGCATTTTTCTTCACACCGGGAGGAAAGCAGCAACTTTCCTCCCGCAAGCGGAAGGAAAGATGCCGCATATCCTCCCGGCCATAAAGAAAAATCGTATACTTCCCTCGGGAAGTAAAAAAGAATGCCTCAGACTGCGTGTAATTTTTACCCGAGGTGAAGCCGAGGGTGAGAAACAGGCAGTCTGAGACATTCTTTATTTTACCTCCCTCGTTGAGTAATATACTATACAAATACTGCTTTCGGTCGGGGGGGCTCTGCCCCCCCCCCCTTCTCCACCGCCCTTGCACCGCCACTTTAAATGTTGTATATAGGTGTCGAACTTTGCGCACTTAATAGGAAAAATAGTATACGATACGAGTGCGCAAAGTAGGTATTTCCCACACGAGCGCAGTTTGTCACCCGAGCGAAGCGAGGGTGATAAAAAAGCGAGTGTGGGAACACCTACGCAGCGCACGAATATCGTAATGTACTATAAAAATTTCAAAAATTTGGGTGAACATAAAAACACATTTTTTTTTTTAAATTTAAATAAGAAATTAAATTGAAAAAACAAATTTTTCACATTTTTTATTCCAACACCACTGACTTCCGCGTCAAAAGGTGCTCAAGAACGAATTTCTTTGACCCATTAAAATTCGCTAAATTAATTTAAACATTCAAAATAAGTTTGGTGAACCGAAAAATGTATTTCCAAAATTCCGTTTCTTTTCGAGGAAAAAATTGTTGTCGGTCAAAAAGTTTTTTTACAACTTTTATTATACTATCTTTGAATTCCTCGTCCAAAATTACTAAAGAACCAACTTTTTGGTATTTTTTGAACGATTGTTTCATTTGAATATTTTATTTCCATTTTTATGCCATTCAAAATCATTAAATGGAACAACTTTTTATGAGCAATTAACCATTGAAAATCATTGAGACACATTTTCTTATCGAAATTCATTGCAGACGCTAAGAAAACGAATTCAGAAGTGATGCAGTGAATGAATTTCAATGGATCTTCAATGAATTTTCGTTTGCTGGGGAAGTTACTCTACTTTTTTAAAAATGGCGCAAGATAATTGGTTGACAAACATTTTTTGCAACGGTCTACACTATACTAACAAGCCACTTAAGACTAAAAATACTGCGTAATATTGTACATAATGCATATTAGTTTGTATAATTTACTGTTTTAAAACAAAAGTGATTAGCAAAACTATGTTTTTTAAAGAAAAGTGGAAATTTCGAGATAAAACGAAGTTGACAATATGTTAACTGATACTCCAGCATAATGTAATGCAAAACGGAATATTGTTAAATTCTGCGTTTACTGAGATGAAATATTTATGTAATTCGTGTATACTTGTTTTACAATGTTACTCATTGTGTAATTTCAGATCAAGTAGTTTTCTAAACGTATCTTTGTGGTGAGTAAATTCTTAGTACAACGTCTAGGTTAAATAGAAAAATGAAACCCGATAAAACTTGGCAGTGGAGCTGTTGTGCAAGATTGAAATTGAAGCTCAAATGTATATTTCACTTAAACACGTGCGTTTAAATACGCTGATGAGCAATTTACTCAAAGAAATAAGAGTCTACAAGCTATAATAACTGTAAACTTCTGAGAAGTTAATCGATTTAATGATCTACGAGCATTGCATCAATTCCATTAAAATGTGCCTTCAGTCTTTGAAATAGCTTTAAAAGTAACCGACTTATTCTAAAAAAAGTGATTTTTTATTTTACTTTTCTGTTTTTGATAACCATTTATTATTTTTCGGTACTGAAAGCTGTAAAAATTCGATCTCACGGACTACATTTAGTCTGTGTGGGATATGTTTTTGAGAGCGCAGATTCATGTTACACGTGATACATTTCATTTTACGGACTAAAAGTAGGCCGTAAAATCGGATTTTCTGGATATCGTTCCGAAAAAGTGATTTTTTATTTTAATTTTCTGTTTTTAATAATCATTTATCAAGAACAGTTTTACTTTTCTGTATTACTATGTTTAGTGAAAACTGAAACTTAAATATATCACAGTTTCTCGGTATGTATAGGTTTTGAACATTATGCTTTCTGTAACTCACAATTTGGACCAGAATTTTGCCAATTTTTCGTGTATTATATGTATAATAATATAATGCGCTTTATATTTCCACTGTATATAATATACTCTGATTCGGAACCAATTTGCACACCGAGAGCGTAAGTAAGCAGAAAAAGCTGCGATCGCATCTAGCGGTGATAAACGAAAATAATTCAATTGATTACAAAAAGTATACAGAGGTTAATAGAATTATTAGTACCCGAGTAAACAAATTTTAATCCGAATTTGATTTAATTTTGCTATTTACTAATATTTCATCACGTTGTTTGATGAATTTTACCATATAAGTATGTAATAATTTATAAATGAGCATCTTGTTGGTCGAAGGACATTTACTATATTTTTACTGAATAAGAATTAATGTCAAACCATCCATCATTTTCACAATCAATCATTTATAGTGCTTCGCTCTAAAAACTATTTTATCGTGCGACAATAATGATTCCTTTTAATTCCTATTAATGCATTTTTTATAGTAATATTCTTCCAAATTGTTGTCGTAAAGTAATAATACATTACAAAAAATGTAAATTCTCTTATAGTAATTAGAAACGACCATTAATATATTGTAAGTTATGCAATTGAACAAATATTGATTAAACGTCGGCAGAAAACGATTAATTGCAAGCAGACGAAACTCGCTTGTGCATGTCACCAAAACTATATGTTAATATTTTCTACTAAAAATGATTACTACTTTCGTTATATAATGCAATAATCTGCATAACGAATATCAATGTATGTATACAATAATTGATGACGGTTATGAAATTACCAGGACATATTGACAAGTTCTAATATAATGCAATTACGACTACAGAATGTTCTATTTGCTATTTCAGACCATTGTTCAAAATATAAACAAAATTTGTTATCAGTATTATCCACAATATGTAGGAAACATTTGTCAATAATATTTAGTTTATTCACTGAAAATAATTCTTAGCACATTGGACTACTTTTCAACCAGTCCGTGCATTTTTTCAATTGCAGAAATGATCTTAAAGTAGTTGAAAGATATAAAAATGTAGTAAAACACGATTTAGTAGTTAGTTTCACCAAAGTAACAAAAAATTATTGTAATTTGACTATTAACTACCAACTCAAGTAAAACTTACTACTCTAGGTATTGCTTAACTAAAAAAAGGTGTTAAATTGGCCCGTCAGCTATCTAACTTTTTTCCTTTTTTCCCTGTAAACAATGAAACGGCATTAGGCGCAGAGGTCAACTCGTCGTCACAATGACCCCCGTATATCTTTTCAGGGTTGAAACTTTTTCAATTTACTATTATTTACATTGAACATAACACAAGACCACAAACAATTTTTATGGATATAACTTGAATCAGAGGTAGGGGATCTTAAAGAAGTCGGTTGCTGAAAAGGAATTCGTTGTCCATTATGACCCATCACGTAAGATATTTCACATATCCTAACCTAAAACTGACAAAAATGAATTTTTGCAATATTTTTCGAATCAAATATCTTCAAATCCTGACGTTATGAGCCAAATCAGACAACAGATTTATTTTCAGCGTCCAAAAATGTATATGATCCATTACATCTGATTCAAGTTATCTGCCCAAAAAATGTATGGTCCTGATGTGTAATCAATATAAACAAGAAATTAAATTTGTTAGTTTCTTAACAATCATTGTATTTTCTTTGCAATAGTCGGATCAAAAAATATCAGAAAACCTTTTCCTTCCAAATAATTCTACTTTATTTACATTAAAAAACGTATAAAAATCTCCACTGTAACATTTTGTAGCAAATATTGTTTTTCTTTCTCGTAGAAAGCAGCGACTAAAGTTTAATGCCTCTCAACAGTAACAATCAGGTATTGTTTGGAAGCTCCAGATTTCTGAGATTTTCAGAATTACGACACAATGTATTACTGCGTTTTTCATCTGTTAGCCCGGGGGATCGACTAATTAGGAATTGTCTGTGTTGTTCACACTTAGGCTGCAAACAAAGCTTCTAGTTTACTTACGTTGTTTCTAAGAACGTATTTTGAGTCCAATTGAATAAACGCACCAATATGCAACTAGTTTATAAACCATTTTGGTTTAAGGTTAAATGGGATTTTTCGAAATATGTCCTAGGTTATTAGGATCCTCCGGCAGTTTGTTTCAGAAATTGGGAACTGCAATAGACAATGATTTTTTAAACATTGCAGTTCTTGAGGCTGGGACAACTAGCTGCTCTCTTATAACCAATTTAAAAAGATATTACGGGTGCTTATTAGTCAGGACACTGAGGGTTGCTGAACTTAAAAATGCAATTGACGAAATATCACTGGTAGCCAGCCTAACTGACACCAAGGCTGAGAAATATGATCATACTTGAGATCGAAAATACTTAGTGTTTATGATAAATCTTCATAAGCAACACAACAGTAATCTAGGTTGGTCAGAATCAGAATAAAGACTAATGCAATTCTAAGCCTCTTGAAAAGTAAAATTTTGTTATATTTTAATCGATAAAGAGCTACGACATGAGCCGCTCAACTTGGCACTGTTTGCATTGTCAACCCCAGATTTTTAATGTCCTTATTATTGGCCATAAGAGGTGGAAAATCATCAGGATTAAATTTGCATGTGATTTGTGAAGTAGCAATAAGAGTAGCCTTTTTTTACGAGCATTTAAAATAAGACTACTTGCAGCCGAATAGTCACAGAATCTGAGATATCTACGTTTAATTGGTACACAATATCTGCAATATTTTAGAACTTACAACAGATTAGTAGTAGAAAGCCATCGGCATATAAAATGTGATGAGAATATTTCCTTACAGATGAGATATCGTTGATAAATAGTCAACAGCGAAGGGGCCCAAGAATTGAAACTTGTGGAACACCGCCTAAGACTACAGCAATTTGATACCGACCCATTACAAACATTGACTCAAAAATGCATTAATTTTATTTTGGTTTGAAGTAAATAAGTATCAATCGTATCGGAAGCTTTCGAGAAATCGAAAAACACCAAAATAGTCACCAAACTGTCATCAATGCTTTTATGTGTGAAATCAATGGTGCAAGTCATGACTGTTTTGGTGCTCAAGTAAAGACGACACCCAAACTGAAAGGCATTCAAAATTGCATGAGGATGAAAAACTGACTTGTTCATGGAAAAGTTTGGTATAACTGCAGAATAACTACAGCACCTCGAATAAAAAATTTATAAAGCTATTTTGACGTATTTTTGCCTCCTGATTACGAATATGATAATAAAATTTGGCGGTCGGACATATTGAAACCGCAATCTTGAAAAAACTGTCAAAAAACACGATTTTTTTCAGTTTTTTGCATTTATTTCGAAAAATACGCAACTTACGAAAAAATATTTCAAATAAAAAATGTAGAGAATAAAATTCTGTACAAAAAAGGTTTTATGCATTTTCTTCGTATTACCAACGATAACCCCGCAAAAAAAGGATAAACCTCGGAATAAGCGACATAATGGGTTCTGTTTAGCCTTGAATGCTGTCCGGAAAAATTCCCATGATCCTTACTCCGTGATATTTATTTCTACACATGAAAACTCGCAATGCGTGCTAACTCGCATCATGTGCCTGGGGGGGCTCCGCCCCCAAACCCCCCCATAATACTGACCTGACCTCTAACCAATCACATTTGTGCCTAAAATCCCCTAACCTACGTGGAATCTCATGTTTGTGCGTTTGGAATCATCGAGATTCCACGTAGGTTAGGGGATTTTAGGCACAAATGTGATTGGTTAGAGGTTAGGTCAGTATTATGGGGGGGTTTGGGGGCGGAGCCCCCCCAGGCACATGATGCGAGTTAGCACGCATTGCGAGTTTTCATGTGTAGAAATAAATATCACGGAGTAAGGATCATGGGAATTTTTCCGGACAGCATTCAAGGCTAAACAGAACCCATTATGCCGCTTATTCCGAGGTTTATCCTTTTTTTTTCGAGGTTATCGTTGGTAATACGAAGAAAATGTATAAAACCTTTTTTGTACAGAATTTCATTCTTTACTTTTTTTATTTCAAAACATTTTTTCGTAAGTTGCGTATTTTTCGAAATAAATGCAAAAAACTGGAAAAAATCGTGTTTTTTGACAGTTTTTTCAAGATAGCGGTTTCAATATGTCCGACCGCCAAATTTTATTATCATATTCGTAATCAGGAGGCAAAAATACGTCAAAATAGCTTTATATAATTTTTTTTTGATGTGCTGTAGTTATTCTGCAGTTTTACCAAAAGTTTTTATAGTAAGTTACATAAATATAGAGGATAACTATGGGTCTGTAATCAGATGGTGATTGAGGGAAAGGGATTTTGTCCAAAAGGCGAATTAATACTTTCTTCCAGGCTTTAGGGTAAGTAGAAGTATGCAGGGAAGCATTAAAATACCCTCGGATTAACCCTTTAACGTCCAGAATGCTCGTTTTCACATGTACAACTTTTTCTCGTGTACAATATCATTGAAATATATCGTATTTACTATTTTTGAGCCTGCTCTTTCGAATGGTGACGTCAAAATTTAATACTTGTCGATGATTATGTGTAAAAAATGTGTAAAAAAACACTTTTTGGGGTAATTTTTTTTTAAATTCCATTTTTCATGTCGATACCGTGATTTCTATTACCGAAGAAGTACACGAAAAATGTATAAAATGTTTAAACTTAAAATGATTTATTTCACATTGATAAATAAAATAAAATTATTGTAAACATTTAAGAAGACGTCTTCTGACATTATTGGATCTTGTAGATTTTTAGATGCTGAAAATAAATCCGTTGTGCAATTTAACCCATAACGTCATGATTTATTGAAGATCTGATATTATAAAAAATCCTTTTTGGCAGTTTGAGGTTAGCATATGTGAAATATATTACGTGATGGACCAAATTGGAAATCTCTAAGATCCACACCTTTGATTCAAGTTGTGTGCAAATAAAATTGTTTGTGGTCCTGTGTTATGTTCAATGCTCAAATTTTTGTTTAAAATAACCTTTAAAACGTTATAGAATAAAGTTCTAAATACAATTTCGTAAGTCTACATACGATATTTACTTATTGTTTATCGAGTAACATCGTTTTAAGTCAAGGGGTTGTATAAAATTGATTTTTTCCCTGCAAACACAAAAGTAACAGTTAGGTAACAACTATGTAACATTTATGTAACAATGTAACCATTACGTAAATATTACATAATTGTTACTTTCCATGTTTGCAGGGTTAATTGATAAAATTAAAGTGAGATTTAAGAGGGTATTGGAATAATTCACACTCTGAT
This sequence comes from Trichopria drosophilae, assembly GCA_030407085.1. NCBI lineage: Eukaryota > Metazoa > Arthropoda > Insecta > Hymenoptera > Diapriidae > Trichopria > Trichopria drosophilae. The sequence continues at coordinate 182,350,745 of CM059582.1, forward strand.
TCATCAATAATTATTTTTTTGATACACGTGTCCGTAAAGTAGACACTTTACAGACTCCTTTTAGTCCGTGATCTGCGATTTTACGCACTGATCTCCGCACTTTACGGACTAAAAACAGTCGGTAAAGTGCCTACTTAGCGAACAGTGTATAAAAAAATAGTGTTCGCTCCTCGGCCGTAAAATTTGACGACCTCGTTTGGAGATTGAGCGTCCGAGGACCGGCGAAGCACAATCTCCACTCTGTCCGTAAAATTGAACTTTAAGGCCTAGGACCGAAAAGTACTATTTATGACACGGAAACAATAATTGGGGTCGAGTATCTTCTTCACAGTCAGCCGCAGTTCGATTCTCAATCGGAGCGCGTTTTTTATTAGTGAATTACGAAAATCGAATATATTTCGGATTCATTAGAAATACCACTGGTTGGATCGACGACAGAATAGCGACGAAAAGAAATTATTTGTGTTTAAATTGAACTTTTTGGCAGGTTGATGCGTTCACAATTCTGAGCTGCATACGCCACTAGGTTGAGTGGATTTACTGAAGACCACTCAAGGATACACGTATAGACGATTGCAACTTAATCAAATTATGTTTAATTATTCCATGATAGATTTTGTTTAGGAGTAAAATAGTTCAAACGTGTTTTTGTAGATTTTAATCACTAACAATGCATTGTTTTATTGCGCTTTCAAAATTACAATTCAGTTATTTTTTATTCTCTCTTACATCACATGCTTTCTGCACTGACATAAGTATAAAGGGAATTTACTCAAATTTGAAAACATACATAAATGTCTTTCATGTAAATAATGGTAATGAGTTTGCAATACGAAGCATGCATTTTCAAACAATAGAACTAAAATATTTTTATAGTTAGTTCAGTGGGATTATTAACATTAAAATGAGAGAGCATTTTTCAAGAGTATGATTAGAATCTCGACGTTAAAAATTCGTGCTAAATGTGATACCTCCAACATTTGGAAAAAAGGAAACATACAATTTTTGGTAAACAATAGAACAAAATTACATAAATAGCGAGTACTCTAAATATTTGCCACAGTCGTTTATAGGACGTAAATTGATTAACATTTTAAGCAGCGATAGTCATTTTGTTTACGAAGATGAGGACTTTAGTGATTTGTGGTATCTTTATGTTGGTATGGACTTTCAGCATTTAATTCTACTGAAATTAAATTATTATATAATTTTATATTAATTTATGTGGCTGGTTCTTGAAAAAAGTCAAATTTAGCTTTATCGAGTTAATAATTCTTTTCAACTTATTATCGACATTTTTTTATGTCAATTCTTAGTTTAGCCTTGTTTAATAAAAATATTATAGCGGTCCCCAACTTTTTCAAGTTTGAATTAAATATAAAGATAAAAAATTTAAAATTCTCGATATTATAGTCTGTCAGTGTACTGAAACCCACGAAACAAACATAAATATCTTATACTTATTAGAAAATACATCATTTACGCACAGGAATCATTTCCTTATTAAGAAACGAAACAAAATTGCCATAAGCTTATAAACCTAACCTTACTTTCTTACGAACTGTGCACAGTACTTTATTACTACTGGAAACATGTACAAATATGCTATGTTTATTAAATAAAAAAGTGCTTACCTTTTGATTACATTACATGATGGAATTATTTGAAAAAATGTAATACTCAAAAAAGTTGTCGTCAAATTAATTTCAACAAAATGTGTTCTTCAACCGCCCGCTATAGTATATGTTGTCAGAGTTATGTTGCCAACTAACAAAAAATGCAGTGGAGCTTGATAAACCTTTAAATTTTGACACTGTTTTAAAACAGTGAGGGAATGATCGATTTTTTATGGAGAAATTTTGAATTATATTTTAAAATATTTCCAATCGCATTTTTTAAACTATAAATTCATATAGATATAGTCAATACTATCCTACATGAGTAAAAAATAAGATAACAAACAATGAGTAAGGTCTTTTATGATTAAAGTTAATGATTCTCTTCCAATTTAGCAGCTGAGACAGAGATCATGGTATTTTTACAAATTAGTTTTAAACGTTGCAACCTACATTTGATAAAGCAATGTCAATAAAAATGGATGCATTACTAAATACATTTAGGGTTCATAATGTCTACTTGTTTAAAAATGACCATTCCTTTTTATTATAGGTTTGTGTGACGGTTAACTCGCAAATTTTAAACGGATTGATGGGTTTACCCATCAAAGAATTGATGGCATGTGCAAAAAAAACCAAACTAGGCCCAAGTGAGTGTCTTACATAAAAGGCAGTTATAATAAAATCGTTAGATATATTAAATAGGGTAGATAGTCTCTACAGAAATGTGTTTAAATTCAACTATTTTTAGATTCTATAAAGGACTTATTGGCTGGTGGCAGTAAAGACTTAAATTGTGGAGCTGGTTGCTTTATCGAAGCTGTTGCAGTACGCATAATTATTATATCTTATATTATTTATTGCTAATTTAATATTATGATACACTATGTTTTTACTTAATGATAACTAAAAAAAAACAGAATGACAGTTGGCTCCAAAACTGAACAAAAAACAAAAAAATAAACAGTGATTTATCGTTAGGAAAGATGTTACTAAAATTTCAAATTACTTTGCAGAAGGACAAAGCAAGCAAAGATAAAATTGCCAAAATGTCTTCGATGCTTGGCAGTCAAGGTGCAGAAATGGTGAAGCCATTGCTAAAATGCTTGGATGAAGGTAATTGATTCATATTTATTGAATTTGAGATTATCTTATTCTTAGTAACGTCATTTGACTTTTCCATCGAATGAATTCGAACCTACTTGATAAAATATTTAGTCAACATTTAAGTAGAAACATTAATAAAAATAAAGATCACTTAAGTTGTAAAAACTGATACAATGATTTATCAGATTATTTTGATAAGAAATAAAAGACCGAAAATAAAATTAATATGTTTCTTTTTCAGCTGAGGGCGACCAATGTGCCAAAGGTGAATCATTCTTGACCTGTGCTAGAACCAGTTTGATGGCTATAGCTGCAAATGCCTTCATGGGCTAATCATTTGTTAATACTAAACATCGACCGACTATCCATAATAAAAAAAATTAAAATATCACAATAATATAAAATTTAATTATTAAAACACTAACCAATTTAACGTCAATTTAATTTAGTGATACAAGCTAATTTTTAATGTATTGTGCTTTAATCGTCGTTTCTCAGACAATATTCAGGAAAATAGTATCGGCGAGCGGAAGTGACGCATCGGACAGGAAGATAAACTCATTTTGTTTCATGGGCAAATTATATCGGAGACACGAATACGCATTCGGAAATTCCATTATCTGCAGGTGATAAGAAACTTCTTGTTTAGACTCTTCAAATTTAATTCCCGACAAAATATCAGATTGCAGTTCATGCGTTTCGGTTTTATTGAATGAACGTAAAATAGCGATTAATTATGAACTCGATATCAATCAATATGAGATAAAATACAATAACACGAATAACGTACATTTCCTACATTGCATTAACTACAGGTGGAATTTAAAATGTCGCATAAAATACGCTGAAGGTTTGCTTAGTTTTTAATCAAATCAATGCACGATTAAACTAGTAAACAAATTATTGAGCTCGAAGATAAAATGTTTACATTTTAAATGAATGTGGGTACTGAAACGTATATACATGGCTAGAGGTCAATGACCTTATACACAAACATAAATTTCGGATAATGTTGAGCTAAATGGGGGCATCAAAGGTTGAAAACGACAAAGAAATTAAGGACGCCTTAAGATTTTAATGCACACCTATTGTTTGCAAATGAAATCACTAACGCCAATCCAAGTATAACTGCTAAGAAGCAGTTCATTATTTTTATTCTTTTATGTGTTTTTCCTGATAAAGACTCTTGGGATTTTACAACTATGTATTACAATTTTATTATATTCGTATCTTTACGACTATCTTTGAATCTGATTAAAATTAACAGAATTTTCAAATCTTTCAAATTTTTCAAAAAATGAACGAAACAAACATTTCCCGGAATTACTCAAGAATACCCTGAACAAGACTTTTTCAGTTTTTCGAAATTTTGGGATTTTCATTTTTCATTAGTTATCTTTATCACATACAAAATTCCTAAACCTGTCGCCGATTTATTCGCCTTTTATGCGATATGCTGGATACTTTCACCATTATTATCAAAATAATATACTCAGTTTAAAGGTCCGATTTCGAGGATACGATTTGTTTACTTCAAACAGGATTTCTGAAATTATTTCAATGTGAAAAAACAGCATAACGAAAAAAAAACTGTTTGAAAAATGTATGTTTTTTTTTTGGAAATAATCGTATATAGTTTTTCCCGTTACATTTTTTGAAGATTCAGTTAATTTTACCGCAGATATCCCTACATAGACATTTTTTAGAACCTTTTTTACATAAAATACAACCGCGGAAAACTGCAGTGACAAAATTTATATTCAAAACTTAATAGGTTAAGGTAAATGTCCCAGTTACTGGCCAGTGACCGGTGCCTGACAACCCATAAAGGTTTCTTGTTTATTACGATGTGTAAAGTATATGAAAAATACATTTTAGGTAGCCATTTTCTTCCGTAAATTACAATTTACTATGTTAAAAGATAATTTCAATTGAAGTATTTTTTTCAATAAAAAAATGTGTTTAAATGTTAGTTGTCAAACATAGCATGATTTTCAGTTAATTTTTTATGATATTTTGAAGATAAGTTCAATATTGGTTAAGCCGACAATTATTTGAAAAATAAGCATAACCACAAAAACCCTGCACAAGTAGAATCTTAGGGGTGAAACAAATAAAATGTCATATGGAAAATTCGCATTTAAATTCATTTTATTATTAAAAAGTATGCGGCTATATATGTATATCGGTACATAGAATTCGCCCTCGACGGATAACTAACTACACGGTTCTAGAAGATTTTGAGCAAATTCGATAATTTGCGATTGAAAATCGTGAGTATTTCTTATTTTTTATCACTCGTGGTTATGATGCATATCTTTTAACTTTCTCCGCTTTTCTTTGTTTCGGTTTTTGTTACGGACAGAATCGATGTTTTATGGACTGCGGTACCCGGTGTAAGTTTTTTTCCCACGAAGGTGGTTTTCCCTGCGCCATTGCACGCCCGAATGGTGGTACCTCATAAAATGAAGGTGTCCTGTTAGGAAAATTATGTAAAGGCCCTTCAAAATGGTGACGATCTCGATAACATTAATTGTACCTAATTCGAATATTATAATATCGATATATAATATGACGTTGTACCTAGTCTATTTAAATGTTCGAGACATTGAAAAGTCGAACTAAGATGTAAAAAATTGACGATCGGGTTTTTCAGAACGTTTCGAAACGTGCGTCGTGGAGTTAGAGGAAGTCCGCATTAGTCCAGTCATTATGTACATTTAAAAAAGTAATAATTTGAAGCAGCAATTTTATTTTTGGGGCATGTTGGGGGAGTCAAGAAAAGCTTAACTTCAAGTTTTCGACCTCTGAGGTGGCTTGCTTTTTTTTATAACCTAAAAAATGTAATAAAATCGTATTTTTTAAATAACTCGGCTTCTAATGAAGTTAGAAGGTTCACTTAGGGCTCATTTTAAAGATTTTTTTGCGCTTTACAACTTTTTCTAAGAAAATTGTTTTATCCGATCGTGCTGAGGTTTTTGTAGGGGGCCGTCATTTGGCAACGCAGCAAAGCAAAGGTTTTGGCAATACAGGAATTCCATCCGAACACCACAATTATTTATCATTACAATTACTACTGTAAGTATCAAAATTTACTATTAAATTTTACTATTTATATTGCTATTTAAGTTTTATTTCAATCACATGTACAGTCTTATGAAAAAATTTATAAAACAGAAAAAACGAATAAAATTGCTCAATTTTTATTTTTCCTTTTTTTGTAACGTGTAGCTCACAAAAAAACCTTCAAAAAATACATATTACATAATAATTATGCTTGAATAAAGTCTTTTATTTCAGCGAAAACGCTCCGTCGCAGCATATCGATATGAACAACTCGCTGCTTACACGCTGACGCCGACTGTCTACTTTGTGACGCTCTACAAGGCGCAATTTTCATCGAAACGAAACGATTAAAAAAAGAAATTGTTCGTTATTTAATTCTCTACAACTTTGTCTTACATTACTTTTTTATTTTCCGTTTCCAATTCCACGTAAAAAGCAAAAAACTATATAAAGTACGTCTTTTTTTTTCATTTATCCTTCGATATATCGAAAACTATCGATCGGATAAAAAAATTTTCTGAAAAAAAGTTGTAAAGCGCAAAAAAATCTTTAAAATGAGCCCTAAGTGAACCTTCTAACTTCATTAGAGGCCGAGTTATTTAAAAAATACGATTTTATTACATTTTTTAGGTTATAAAAAAAAGCAAGCCACCTCAGAGGTCGAAAACTTGAAGTTAAGCTTTTCTTGACTCCCCCAACATGCCCCAAAAATAAAATTGCTGCTTCAAATTATTACTTTTTTATCCCAAATTTTTGTACATAATGACCGGACTACGCGATCGAGTTAGTCACCATGGAATCGGAATAAATTTAAAACGCTAATTGTCGACCGATCAAATTGGGAGTTTTATTTTGAGCCCTTCCACCAATCGTTAACAAAATGGTGGTTTGTGGTCGATCAAATCGTGTGTTTTATTTCGAGCCCTTCCACCAGTTCGTTTACAGTTTTTTTATTTACTAACATCAAATTTCTGAAGCAAGCTGTAGTCAAATCAAACATGGAGATCCCAAAACCGTTTCTTCTCCTAACATCTTGCTTCAATCATTTAATTGTTATATTTACAGTAATCTTTCCGTTTTATTTAAGTATACATTATAAACTTGCGCGTCTTATTATACTGGAATTGTATTTTATTAATTTCAATTATTTTAAAAGCTTTAAATTAATGATGGCTATCAGCAGGGCCATGAATGGTCAGTTACTGGCCCAACTCTTTTTCAGCCTGGTTATGTGTTTTTACATCATGTGTGGTTACATTTTTATTCATATTTAACTTTCTGTAATTAAATTAATAGTTTATTAATATGTTCATGTACAATAGGAATGTTTTAATACAAGTAAAACATTTTCGGTCGTAAACGAACGTTTGCATAAATTATATTGCGCTTAATTATTGTTAAGACTTTTAAGTGGTCAGGTACCGGGACAATGACTTATTTTTTGGTTGATAGACGTCTATACTCCTCAAATGGTTGTAACTCATAACCTATTTGGTTCTCTTGTTGAGACCTAACCCGGGTATAGATCGGTCCGATACCAGACGGATTATTTGGATTTGACTCGAATCGCTGGGCTGGATATAATATGGTTGGATTCGCAGTGAAATAAAATGTCACAGTGAGTATAAAATTCAAGTTTATAACTCAAACTAGGAACACGAACGGTTGGGAAACTCATATTGTACTCTCAAAAATTCATTCCGCAACACAGAAACAAAACTTCTTAAGCAACCAGTTTGAGTACCGAGAACGAAGCAAAGTTGCCTACAATCCTAGTGGTAACAAAGCGAACTAACCATTTATTGGCACTTGGATCCCGGATTCAACCGAATTACCTCATTTTTATTTTTGTTCCAAACGAAGCAGTCGATTGGATTTCAAATAGGTTAACCCGAATGAAACCTACAAGAACCTTATTTCTATTAGGGTCAAATCGTGTAAATTCTTGAGTCGTTGGAGGGAGATTGACTTTTTTCCGCTTTTTTGCCTCCGGCAAACGATCGCTATTAACTTTTACTCTATGGGACCGAATAGGACGGAGTGGGCCTTAAAATACGTCTCCCGATGAGTTGTAAAAAATTATGAGGTAACACCATCCGAAAGTACCAAAAAAACATATGAAAACTCAATTAGATGTAACAGTTTTCACGGTTTTTCCTAAATTTTTGGACGATTTTTCAATAAAATGACTGTACAATGGACAATTTTAAAGGTCTCGAATTCTGGAATGGTAAAATTTATCCGAAAATTTTTCTTCGTATAAACGTGTAGGATCTTATTAGCAAATTTATTTTATTCTATTTTGTGGTTCTAGCGAACGTGGAAAAATGCATTAAAACTCAAACTCAGAGTTGTAGAATTATTATAGAAAACTCAGAGGAAATCAGAATTATACATATTCCACAATTATTATCGATATCAACAGCAATTTGTATAATTCCATCATTTATATTATTAATCGATATACGATGTAATAGAATTTATCTTGCTTTATTATTCTTCGTTTACTATCGATAGTATTTTGAAAAAGGCTGCCATGTTGGTTAGGCCATCATAAATTTTAAAATTCTATCAATATAACTTGAAAGTACGACTATCCACTACACTCTTCCAAAAGATTTTAGCTCATCAGAAAACCCGATATCAGATAGAAAATTTAATATTTATTAAAAAATGCCCTGAAATTTTTTTTGTATATATATGTGACAATATTATATATATAAATTGCAGGCTTTTTTTAATTTTCTCAGTGCTATTTGAAAGAGTGACCCCGAAAATAGTAAAAATCATGTCTCCGATTTTTTCAAAAATTTTCATCTTTTCTGAAATAAAGGTTGAATGTTGAGTAAAAATTCTGTGCTTTGCAGCGTTAATGACTTAATATGGAGTTTTTAAAATAATAATCACTTATTAAAATAGTTAATACACAAAAATGTTTTCCTGTTTATATTTCAAATTAAAGCACATTTCATTAAAAGCTTATTAATAGTTTGAAAATTAATTTCACTCAAGTAGAACATAAGTTATGACATATTAAAAAATAACGTACAACAAATTTAATAATTGAATATGTCAGCCATGTTAGGAATTTTTCAAAAATACTATTGTTTTTTAATATCAAAGGATATATTATACCATGTTATTGATAAATCTCAACCATTCGCAAAAATTGTTATGTCGAATTGATGTGGAATGCACCAGCTGTTACTTCTCATATTAAGATAGATTCAGTAAGCATGACATGTACTAAACACAAACCTTCTCTGATTTATTTCAATAACTTGAATGGTATGTCCGACGATTTAGTTATCAGTTTAAACACGATCTATATTACCTCATATTACTCGTGATATTATATCATTAACCGACACTCGAAGTCCATGTTTGTCAATTCGTAAAGAATTCACAGTTTCACATGTTTTTTATCATTTATTTCGGTAAATATAAAAAATATTAAAAAAGTACTTTAAAGTCAGGAAAAAGACCAATTTTACATTGCTGCAACGGCAAGAACAAGATGTTACAATAATGTGTTATATTAATTACGAAATGCATAAGAGCACTAGTGGATTAGTTAGTACAATTTTATGGTCAAAAACATTAAAAAACTTGATTTATCTTTATATATTACAATACAGTCTGATGTTAGACTTCTCATTCAATAATTCTAAAATTGTGCGGTTTTTTTAAAGTTATTAATGTAAACAAAAACATTAATGTAAATATATAAATTAATTTAATAATCAACTTTAATTACTCTCAATGCAAATTTAAAATTGAATTCTGTTCAGTTTTCATTTTTAAACAAATTGAATAACTTGTCATATGTGTAAATCCAGATTGTGCATAGTACACATACAATACTAGAATATTAGAAATTAAAAAAACACACATTTCTTCACATTTAAAAGCCATTTTTTAAAATAAAAAAATGTAAATATAAAAAATATATGCTAGCCCTGGTTGCAACTTACACAACATTTTTACTGAATACAACCATGTTTGAAAAATCCATTGTACCCGCTTTGTATATTGTATAATAATCTATATATAAATATATAAACAACTTTGGATTCTGCAAGGTAGGTGAAGAAAGGTCCTCACCACACGGATCTATTTTTAAAAAACTGCGACAAAAAATTATCGGGTGGTTCTCGAAAAAACTCGAATTTAACTTTATCGAGTTGATAATTTTTTTTCAACTTATTAACGATTTTTTTGGCTCAATTCTTAGTTTATGTCTTGTTTATTAAAAATATTATAGTGGTCCCCAACTTTTCGAGTTTGAATTAAACATAAAGATAAAAAATTTCAAGTTCTCGATATTATAGACAGTCAGCGTAATAAAACCAATGAAACAAACATAAATATTTTATACTTATTAGAAAATACATCACTCACGCACTGGAATCATTCCCTCTGAAAAAAATGTTATGAGGGAATGATGATGAGGGAATGACGAAATGAAACAAAATTGCCAGAAGCTTATAAACATAATCTCTTACTTTCTTAGGAATTGTGTACAGTACTTTATTACTACCGGAAACATATACAAATATGCTTTGATTATTAAATAAAAAGTACCTATCTTTTAATTACATTACATGAGGGAATGACTTTAAAAAATGTAATATTCAAAAAAGTTGTTGTCAAATTAGTTTCAACAAAACATCTGTTCTTCAACCACCCGCTATATTGTATGTTGTCAAGGCTAATGTTGCCAACTAAAAAAAATGCAGTGGAACTTGATAAACCTGTAAATTTTGCTCCAATCACACTGTTTGAAAACGGTGAGGGAGTAATCGATTTTTTATGGAGAAATTTTGAATTATATTTTAAAATATTTCCAATCGCATTTTTTAAACTATAAACTCATATAGATATAGTCAATACTATCCTACATGAGTAAAAAATAAGATAACAAACAATAAGTAATGTCTTTTATGCTTAAAGTTAATGATTCTCTTCGAATTTAGCAGCTGAGACATAGTGAGGGAATAATTTTCATGGTACTTTGACAAATTAGTTTTAAACGTTGCAATCTATATTTGATAAAAGCAATGTCAATAAAAAGGGATAAATTTGTACCTCTAGTATAGCAGTTTAATTAACAAAAAAGACTTCGCAATTAACGATCCTGGTTTGTGAAAATCATTAAGGACATCAATTTCAATTTTTTTTGAAATTCAGCCTTATGTATATTAAAGTTCTCCATAAAAAAATTCTGTTATGAAATATCCACGTTCAAAATATACCTTTTTTCGTTATTTCATCATAAAATTTAGGAGATATCTTCGATTTTCGAGTTTTTCTATGTTCCTATTCATTATACGTAAAAAATGAATTCGAACAAATTTGTAGCTTACAAAATTTCCGTCAAAAGTACACTTCGCAAAATTTGTTTAGGACCAATAGTGGCTCATAAAGAACTTTCAAAAAAGTACATATTTCTGTGAAATTTGTATCTAGTATTGTACGAATAAACGAAGTCGTTAAATTGATCAACTTAAAAGTTTTTCTATAAACTGTGCATTTAGGAGGTCATTGTGCAGCTTTTAAGCTTTCGTTTGTCATATATTTAAGGCGAGTAGTACATAAATTACAATCCCGAACGCCAGTGCGTGCGCGCTGACCTATTGTCGACCCTTTTATTACAGATTCGTGTTCAGCATGTCAAAATACATAAGAATTATGTGGTTGGCTCCCAGATTAACATACTTTTTTTACAACGAAGTAAATTAAATAATCTTGTACATAATATTATATTTGCAATCCAAGTTTAATTTGAATACAATAACCCAGAAAACAACAAACAATAATGTTATGTTCACGTTTACTACCGTAGTTTTTTATTTTGTAATATACAATACAATAATGCTTAGAAATCCTGACATTTTTCATGTGTGGCATTTGCCGGTAGTCCACTTTCTTATTTAAATGCTGCCAAGGGCGCTAACTAACGTCAATATTAAAACTAACATAATCATAAGATCGAATTAAGAATTATGCATTGATTTTTAGTGCAGTCGTAAAATTCCATATTAAATGCACATTATTATGTACATATTTTTAAATGTAACGAAGTCCAATGCATTCCAGAAAAATTCAACCCTGCAAACACAAAAGTAACAGTTACGTAACAACTATGTAACATTTATGTAACAATGTAACCATTACATAAATATTTCATAACTGTTACTTTCCGTGTTTGTAGGGAAGACACTTTTGATGCTAATTCACACTAGCGAATCAGCGATCACCGTTTAAAAAGAAACAACCAATCAAAGACGTTTTAACGCCAATCGCATCACTGATCAACCGTGTTTAATTCGGAATCGTTCTAACCAATTTTATGAAACTCAAATTGTAAAAAAATGTTTGAAGTTTTGAGGACATTTTTATGAGCATATTTAAGTGGCGTTAATTCGTAGTAATTAAACATTTCTATTTAGGAATCGTATGAGTAGTTATATTAAATCACAATTTACATAATTTGAAAGCAAAGAAGTACCATAACCTATAAATCATTTTAAATTTGCAGGAAAGAACAATTTGTAGATACGGAGGTTCCAAAATATTTTACCTTATGACGTTCTGATAATTAGTAGGTATATTTTAACAAATATCACATGCAAATATAAGGTATACTTGAACACTGATGAAAGTATTTGTTTGATTTAAAGAAGGCTTCTTAACATTTAACAAATGAAATTGTGGTATTTGGTGAAATAAATATTTGTTAACTATTGGTTTTAAACCGTGCTTCTGACCTACCAAGATGTTTATAAATAAATATACTTAACGGCTTCCGACCTACAAATTGCAGTAGATATTAAAATGCTATAGTTTAAAAATCTCTAAACATTTAAAAAAAAAAAATCCTCCTTTTGCAAAAATTATATGATCATGCAAAAATAAATATCTAGACATGCACAAAAGTATATATAACCATGCAAATAAATATATATAAATATGCAAAAAAAGAAAAAAGTTGGATCAAAAAAAGAAGATTTTCTTTCTATATATATATACATATATGTGTGTGTGTGTTTTGCATGTTTATATATACTTTTGTGCATGTATAGATATTTATTTTTGCATGACCATATCAGTTTTGAAAAAGGAGGATTTTTTTTTCTTTTTTTTTGAAACGTTTAGAGATTTTCAAACTATAGCATTTTAATATCTAATGCAATTTGTAGGTCGGAAACCGTTAAGTATATTTATTTATAAACATCCTGGCAGGTCAGAAGCACGGTTTAAAACCAATTTAATTTTGTTTATTTACAAAAAAAAAAACCTATCATAATATTTCAATTTGTTAACTATTAATAAGCCATTTATTGAGACCCTGAAAGGAAGGCTTCTTTACTTGAAACTGAGGTATATTAATATGAAACAACTCATTGCTTTCACTACACAAAATATTTCTTAATAGCCAAAAATTCGTTTATTATCATACAAATTCACTCTTAAGATACGCTTAAGTGACTCACGAGGCGCTTCTCAGGTGCCTAAATTTTGAAAAATTTACGGCGAATTAGAGGTGTATACAGAAGCATGCAGCGTGAAATTGGTTTACTTCATACATTGCGTCTTCTCAATTTAATACTGGCAACTTACCATTTCTTAACTACCAAGAAACCCTTTTTTACATTTAGCACTGACATTTTAAAGTCCAATAAATCTTCGAAATTAATAAGTCTATTTGATTATATTAAAAATATGTTCGTTTCAGCCAACTAAACTAGCTCAAATAAAAATGTAAAATATTATTTTGAATTCATTTGTATTTAAAACAGGGGTTCCCAATATTTTTTCCAGAAGGAATCCCAACTGGGGAACAGGATCCCAATTGGGAAATTTATTTCGGATTTTCAGAGTGTAAAGTAATAAAAACCCGTTGTTCCACTCATTGCCACTGATCATTTCGTCTTAAATGGATAAAAAATGTTGGGAACTTCGATTTCTCATTATTTTATGCTCATAAACGTGGAATCTTTTTCCTAAGATCCCTTCTTAGTCCAGGCAAATTAATCCGAGATATAATTTACTTTGGAAAAAATTGTAAATAGGCCGGCCCCTTCACTAAAGTACGTATCTGGGTGTGTAGATTCTTAAAAAATTTGGAATAACTAAAAGTTTGGTGAAGATCATTTTTAAATTACCAAAAAAACCGCAGAAAAACGAAATTTTTTCAGTTTTTCTGTTCTAGCTGAAAAACGTGACGTTGTAGGGGAAAAGTGTGAATAGGAAAGTTGTGTAGCTCTTAAAATTATCTACAAAAATGGTTTTGTATAATATTTTCGAAAAATTGCTATTTTAACGAGATAATAACCAAAAAATGTGAAAAATTGAAAAAAAAAAACGGTTTATTTTTTATCTTTGGTAGTTTTATAGCTAGGAAGTGAAATTTTCTGAAAAGGTAGCCTATATAACGTCGAAAAAAGTGGTTTTTTTTTTTCGATTACGTTTGTATTTTTCGAGAAATTTGCATTTTCTTTTTGATGCTAATTATTACAGCTTCTACAAGTCGTACAGTAATTTATAAACATGAATTTATTTCATGAATTAAAAAATTCCGAGATATACATTTTTTAGTACAGGTTTCGACGAAAAATATTCATTTTTATTGTAAATTTACAATTACAAGTTGACATTTACAAAGGTAAAATAGTAATATTTACAATACCTATGTAAATTTACAATAATATTGCGTAAAAGTCCGACTTGTAGCATGGGCAATATTGGGCCCCACTCTGCAAGTTGTAAATTTACATTTCCATTTTTTACAGTGTATACACTCGAATTCGTAATTGAAAGAGTGGGAAAGAAACAGACTTATTTCCTATTAAATCGTACACAGATTTTTCGCATACTTTTTCGTTTGTTGGGCTGCCCCACTCTCCCCTAATATGCTTTATTTAGGGTGTAATACTAGTATTTATTATAGTGTTTCAAATATTGGGACAGGGTTTCATAGTTGGGACTTTTACAGGAATTAACAGGAAATGAATTTTTCAATTCTTCGCTATTCTTTTCTGTGTTATATGGGCAAATCCACAGAACTTTCAACTTTTCTGTGATTCAGTGATATACGGAAATAAATATGTTCAGTATTAAAATATATTTAATGTATGCTGATATTTCATTTTAAATACATCTAAATAATATATCTGGACGATATCGAGTCAATTAATAAACACAGACACTTGCTACAGACTTTTCCGAATTGAAAACCGAAAAATTTAACTTGTGATTCTTAAAAATTATTTAAAACTGTGCTATGCTACTATGCCATGCTAGATATTTTATTTTCTCAAAGTACAAATGTAGTCAAGTAAATACACAAAGTAATAGTCACAGTCCGATCAATGTGCTTGCTTGTGATAAAAAACTACAGGGATTTAAAACTGCGTGATAACTTTTGTAGAAATATAAAATTAATTTAGATTCTCTATTATAATTTTCATGCCATATTTATAATCGTTTTACTAGCACAAAAACGAACAAATTACGCTGTCACTCATCTATGAGCCCCTTTTAAAAATGATTCTATACAGGAATCATTTTCACTTTAAACGAGATTATTTTCAAAATTGCCTTTTTTACTGCGGCACACTTAAAATAAACAATATTTTAAATTATTTCTTTGTGTGATCGTTCACAAATTTCATACTTTATCAAAAAATTATGAGGGCATCTTTAGGTTTTGCAAATTGGTGAGCACCACTCGACCCGGATTGCTTTACTTCAACTGATCTTCGTTATACGATTTGCAAAGGGTTTTAAATACATTTCAGTAATTGTATTCTGAATTCTTATAGGTTGATGATTACAAATCTGAATTTAGAAATTTTAAATTCAATATGGCGGACCCAATATGTCGGATAAAACTATCAAAATATAATCTAAAGTGGGCGAAAATCGAAGATCAGAGGTTTTTGCGGTCGCCGATTATGAATCTGAAGGTAAAATTTTGAAATTCAAAATGGTGAATCCAATATGGCGGACAAACTTACCAAATACGACTTAAATTTGACAGAATTTTTTTTTTTTAATTATTATAAGAAATTATAAGAAAAAAATAATGTTAATCGGGTTCCTATGTATATTATACACAGTTACAATACAAAAAATCGTTAATTTATCAACATATTATTATTATTATCATTATTATTACTATGGATATTTTCAATCGATTTTTAAAAATTTTTAATCTCGACAACCGATTCGTAATCGACGACTTCAAAAATCCCTGAGAACCTAGTTTCATTTAAATCAAGCAATTTTTGGTTCGCCATATTGGACCGTCATTTTGAATTTAAAAAATCTGACGATAGACTCGTAGTTAGTGGCTTATAAACTCCACAGGAACCGAGTTTTATTTACATTAAACAATTTTTCGTACTGTAATCCGCCATATTGCGTCCACCATTTTGAATTTCGAAAATCTGACAACATAACCGTAATCAGTGATCGCTAACATCCTCCACCCAAAAAAAAAAACAAATTTCGGTAAACCTTCGGATGACGCACCTGTTCGAAATCGAAAAATCGACAAGGTGCATTTGATGTATTTTGGCCTCCTGAAAACGAATATCATATCAAAATTTGGCGCTCGGCCGTATCTTGGCCGCTGTTCCGAAAAAACAGCCAGAAAACGCGTTTTTTTTAGTTTTTTTGCATAAATCATAAAAAGTACGAACTTTGCGAAAAAATGTTTTAAACAAAAAATGTAGAGCATGAAATTCTGTACAAAAAAGGTTTAGTACATTTATGTCCTAATCGCAACAGGAAGCCCGAAAATTAGTGATGAAAGTGAATAATTATTCGTCTGGGTGTCTTATGTTTGCAGTAAAGAGGGGGTCTGGGAGCGGAGTCTAGTCTAACCTCCAACCATTCAGATAGCACATGGGTTTAATTATCATCCATACCTCTGTGTTTGGAGGTTAGGTTAGTATAAAAAGGGGGATCTGGTGGGCGGAGCCCCCCATCACGCAAGCATCCATAAGTCCATGGACGTGCACGTATTGTTTGAGGCAAAGGTCATTTGACTAAAGGAAAGAATCAACTGCAAATGGCAATGATAAGGCGTGGACCTAGGGTGCTGGCGTGCTGGGGGGCTACGCCCCCAGACCCCCCTTTTTATACTAACCTAACCTCCAACCACAGAGGTATGACTGATAATTAAACCCATGTGCTATCTGAATGGTTGGAGGTTAGTTTTGATCGATTAGGAAATTATTTCTACCTAGTACCAGGTAGAAACCCATCATGTCAATGTTCATCCCTCATTTACGGGCTTGCTGTCGCAATTACGAACAAAATGTATATAACCTTTTTTATCCACAATTTTGTGCTCTACAACTTTTGTTGGAAATATTTTTTGGTCCAATGCGTATTTTTCGACATAAATGCAAAAAACTAAAAAAAAAAAACACGTTTTTTTGCTATTTTTTCAAGATAGCGGCTTTAATACACCCGACCGCCAATTTTTATTGCGATATTCGTTATCAGGAGGCCAAAAACGTCGAAAACATGTGGCCGATTTTTTTATTTCAAACAGGTGCGTCATCCGAAGGTTTACCCAAATTTCATTAAAATTGAGTAATTTTTCACATTTTATCCGCCATTTTGTATTTTGCACTCTCGCCGTGTCATAAAAATTGTGCACGCGCATTATTTTCACTTCAGAGGCTTCAGAGCGATAGCCTAAATATATGTTTAAAAAATTGTGCCAGAAAATAAATAACAAAAATGTTTTAGTGGCAAAAATGAAAAGTTCCGTGGGATTAGCCCATACGTATACTGCTGTTAGTTCGAGTATTTCGCGGCAGTTCGCGCTTTCGCGGGAATTTTATTGCAGTCTTAGTGGGAGGAGGAGGAGGTCGTAACCGTTGGAGACGACGGGGACGAGGTATACGTCGCAAGAGCCGCTGTTTCCTTCGTCTGCGCGATTATCGAGGTCTGTAGCTGGCAGCTCGCCTACCTGAGCGGTCGACATCAGAGAACTGATCAGGAGTAGTGCGTCGGCGTGGCCCAAGATCTCGGCCGCGTTCTCCAGGTTCCTCCAGGTCCAACGATTTCTGGAAACTAGTGAAAAAAAAATCAAAAAACGATGGCCGCGTGCACGTTGATGCAGCAAGCCAACGGCGATGGCATCGACGCCGATCAGACCTCTAGAAAGAAACAACGGGTCTCTTCCGGATATCCGTCCAAGGTCACGGTCGTTCTCGGTGCCCAATTTGGCGACGAGGGCAAAGGGAAGGTCGTCGACATGCTCGCCAGCGACGCCGACGTCGTATGCAGGTGTCAGGTAAGTTTTGAAAAAAAACCGGGAAGTCGCGTTTTTCCACCCACGGTCTATTTAGAATTTCCTCACGGCATGTGTTTCGTCGTGTTCCTGGACGATTCTCCAAATGACGGTTGGAAGCTGAACCACGTTTTCCGGAATGTCATTGGGAGAATCGTTCGAACGTTTCCCGCCGAAACCAGATACGACCATGACGATGACGAGTGTCGTGACGAGGGATGGAGACGTATTTTTAGCCTTTTTTTTAATTCGCGTTAGATTATGCAATCGACGGAGGCGGGAAAATACTCTAATGTTTTAGTAGATGACTTTATACTAACGCATAACCCAGGACTCGTATTCAGTGATGTAACGTACGACTAGAGACGCAGCTATTTGTGTGACGAATGAGATCTCATGTTGCCAACTGATTACCGAGAGTTGACAATTGCTTCATTTTATGAAAGACAATCGTATACCCCAAAGATTGCGTTGCGCATTCCTTCTGTTTACCTTGAATCTACAGGGTATCTAGTACGCGAGAGATTTCGTTGATTAATTATTGCGCCGTTATCTGATACACTGATACGTCGGTGCCTGCGCTTCACATATTAATGTACTTTCACAGGGAGGAAATAATGCAGGTCATACTGTAGTTGTAGAAGGTGCCGAATACCACTTTCACCTTCTTCCTAGTGGAATAATCAATCCCCGATGCAAATCCGTTATAGGTAATGATTTATTTAAATCATCAAAATCTAAATTGGCTTTCGCTCTCTAAAAAACCTTTTAATGCCACGTGATGTACTTTCTTGTATATAAATTTGATAGTAAAAGAGTCGAGGAATATTTCTTTACTTTTATCTTATTTAAAGTTTAAAGTACAAAAAATTCTGTCACATTTGGTGACATTTCTTATTGCTTATTGATTTTATAAAGAACCGATTTCATGTATTTGTTACCAGTTTTGTTCCTTTCGAGTCTTTATCGTCCTGTAACGATTTACAGGTTCTTATTCCATTTGTTTCCAGGAAACGGAGTTGTTATTCACTTGCCAGGCTTGTTTGAGGAAATCGAGGAAAATGAGGCACAGGGTCTTAAAGATTGGAATGACCGACTCATTATCTCCGATAGGGCACACATTGTCTTCGATTTTCATCAGCAAGTCGATCAATTGCAAGAACTTGAAAAAGGAACAAAGTCATTGGGTACCACAAAGAAAGGTATCGGCCCCGCTTATTCCAGCAAAGCAGCACGAACTGGAATTCGGATAGGCGAACTGATAGGCGACTTTGAGAAATTCGCAGAAAAGTTTAATACTCTCGTCGGATCTTATCAAAAAGTTTTTCCCTCGCTCAAAGTTGACATTCAGGCGGAATTAGAACGTTACAAAGGATATGCGGAACGCATCAAACCTTTTGTAAAAGAAACCGTCAGTTACTTGTATAAAGCGTTGAAAGAGGGAAAGAAAATATTGGTCGAAGGTGCTAACGCAGCATTGTTAGATATTGATTTCGGTACCTATCCGTACGTCACGAGTTCTAACTGCAGTATTGGAGGCGTTTGTACTGGTCTTGGGTTACCGGCTAACGTCATTGGCGAAGTTGTGGCTGTTGTCAAAGCATACACGACGCGCGTGGGTGACGGTCCTTTCCCTACCGAACTGTTGGACGCTACTGGAGAAACGTTACAGATGCGCGGCCATGAAATTGGAGTCACGACCAAACGGAAGCGACGATGTGGATGGCTTGATCTGGCATTATTAAAGTTTACGGCCATCGTCAATGGGTGAGTTGAATGAAAGCTTTACAATTTACAAGTTTTGTGTGAGGAACTATTGTTGCAGACGATAGTTTGTAATATTTTAATTTAAATAATTTCTATTATGTTTGAAAGAATACCTATTACAGTGGCCCTCCCCTTATTTTAACTATTCGAGACAAGGAAGATGGCGGCTTCTTCCCTTATTTTACCGCTTCCCCTCATCCTCACCACTGGCACTATGAGAGAATAAAAACAGAGAGAGGAGATACAGTAGCCCTTCTCTTATTCTAATTTGTCCAGACAGGCAAGATGGCGTCTCCTTCTCGTATTCTAATTTGCCGCGAAAAACGTTGACACTTTTCTAGGATCTTGTGAGGGGTTTTTACATCAATGTTAATTTACACAATATTATTTATTAGACAGATAACCGAACTGACTTATTGTTAAATGTTTTTGTTTTTAAAAAGAGTTTTTTTTAGGTTATGTTGTATCCATGAAATTAGATTACAAGTGAAAAAATTAGAATAAGAGAAGAAGTTAGAATACAGTAAAACCCCTCTTATTTGAACACTCGTTTTCTTGAACACCCCGTCTATTTGAACAAAATAACCTCTCTGCACTCACCAACACTACTTTGACATGTTAATGTTTCATCGTGTGATTTTAATTTCTATTTCTTTACAACCATGTGAGTAACTTTTTATTTTTGACTGTTGTAAAATTTGTAAGTATTATCATTATGTTTTTTAAAAAAGAATTATGTTATACCTGTTTTAGAATTGTAAAAAATAAACTGAAGAGGGCACACATCAGGTTGCCGAAACGTTTTTTAAAATTTAAATTGTTTTATTTGAGGGACCGACTACACCAAGAAAAGATTCATTAGAATTTTCATTCTATGAAAATTTCTTAAATTAAATTAAAATAACCTCGTTTATTTGAACGATTTCTACTTCCCCTTACCCTCACTACTCGCTCTTACGCGGATGCAAATTCCAATGCGCGTGCGCTACTCACGCTGCGCGAGGAGTGGGGACAACTGTAAGCGTTCGAATAAACGGGGTCGGAGGGGAAATGCTGACTCGACCCTGTTCAAGTAAGAGGGGTTTTACTGTAAGAGAAATTAGAATAAGAGAAGAACTACTGTATAGTGGCGTCTTTCATCACCTGTATGCGCAAGCGCAAACAGCAGTCTGCACTCTTTTGAACACTTTCAAATGGCGAATGGTGGGGGAACTCATGAGGGGAAGAAGTTAACATAAAGGTCCGAATTCATGAAGCGAAAAATATCCGGATATATTCCCCACTCTACCATCTTTTCACCCCCACCTGCACAAAATCGCCGGGATATAATATCTGACCAAAATCGCCTTTCCCTCGTTTTCATGGAGCGTAAAATATCTGGATATATAATTTGAAATTCTATTTAAAAAAATTAATGCATAAAAAGCCCCGTTTTCTGAATTTATGAAAAATCGTTTTATATTTGCTTCTCTTTCTTGCCTGGAATCGTTAATAAGAAAGAAAAATAGAAATAATTTAGTTTTATTTTGATTTTTGCAATTTTGAGGTTATGATGATCGCGCGAAAGATCAAAGCATGGAATTTTAAAGAAATGTCGAGAATAACGATAATATCCCCGATACAAATGTAAATATTTATTATTTGAGTAGATTTAAGTAATTATACAAAATAAATATGAAGATATAAACTGCCCAAATTACCTATTACGAAATTCAATTTTAAAATCCCGCCAATATCTAATAGTTTGGCAATCCAACTATTTAAGCGCATATCTAGCTGCAATTACGCTAAGAGGGGGAAAAATATCTGGATATTTTCCGCTCCATGAAAACGTACCTTTAGGGACGAAAAAAAGTTAAAATAAAGGACGCAGTTAAAATAAGGGGAGGGCCACTGTAGTGTGGAGTTTCATAAAATGATAGTTTCTCACATACCGTTAGTGTTAATAAGATATTTTATATTGTTGCAATTATATTATTTAGTTTCTAAATTTAGCTAGTCTTAGTAAATAAAATAATTAAAATAGGGGTTCCTCAGAGTTTTCACCTGGGTCCACCATTATTTATTATATTTATAAGTGATATATGCGCAGTTATAAAAAAACTCTATATATTTATTATGTGGGTTTCAAAAAAAAGTGCAATTTAGAAGTCCAATATTTTGACTAACAAATTTGTTAAAATATGATTTTTTAACATTGATTTTTCATGTGTACCACTTAAAAAGAACTCGTGAAAAACGGTAGAGCATGAGCGTATTATTTGACAAAGTTATAAACACATCGATGGCAGGAGATTACATGAATTACACAGGAATTATATACTTACATATCTTCTTCAAGTTAACCCATTAAGTCCCAGAAGGACGAATATTTTTTTAACATTTCCGCTGTAAGTTGTGGAGGGTTATCAACGTTGAAAAAATTTTGGACTTATCATTTCTAACCTAAAATTGATCGTACTTTCCGATTCTGACCTTAAAATTTTGAAAACGTACGATTCAAAAAAGATTACAATCGATTATTTAACAAAAAGTCGGATTTTTCAAGATAATTTTTTCATCCGCCATTTTGAATTTCATAAATTTGGCATCAGATTCGTGATCAGCGATCGTACAAACCCCGGTATACCGATTTTCATAAAAATCGAAACGTTTCGAAAATTTTTGTCCGCCATATTGGATCCGCCATTTTGAATTTCGCAAATTGAACATCAGATTAGTGATTAGGGACACAAATAGCTTTTAATAAACACATTTTCATTAAGAATTTATCAATTTAGCTCATTAAACATCGCAAAATCGAAAATGTCATTAAATTTTCGTCTTCAAGCCGCCATATTGGGTAACGCCATTTTGAAATTTCATTTTGGCGCTCGTACATTTTGAAATTTAGGGTCCGAGGCCGAGAGATTTTCACATTATAGTGACCTCCTCACCCAATTTCGGCGCGAAATTGTTGATCGAAAAAAAAATTACCGTGAAAAAATCTGACTTTTTGTTAAATAATCGATTGTATTTTTTTTGATCGTATTTGGTTGTATTCGGACTTAATGGGTTAATACACACACACACACACAAGCACGCGCACGCTTATTTTACGCCATCGAAATGAATAACAACTTAAAATTGATCGAATTAACCATTTTATTTACTTGTACAAATATATGCATGGTGAGCTTGGACGAAGTTCAACCTAAAAGTTAATATACATCGCCGTTTTCTTTTGGAATTACTTTGAAAAGGTCTGCTGATTATTTTAAACCTAAAATGAAAATAATCGGTGGAGGGAAACTGAAAATATCTTGATTTTTCCATTTTTTTAGCGTTTTTTTAAATTTAATTCAACCTAAAAGTTAATTTACATCGCAGTTTTCTTTTGGAATTACTTTGGGGTGGTAGACTGATTATTTTAAGCCTAAAATGAAAATAATTGGGAGTGAAAAACTGAAATTATCTTGATTTTTCCATTTTTTTAGCGTTTTTTTAATTTAATTCAAACCCAAAAGTTAATCTGCATCGCCGTTTTCTTTTGGAATTACTTTGGGGAGGTAGGCTGATTATTTTAAGCCCAAAATGAAAATAATCGGCAGTGAGAAACTGAAATCATATACACGACTACTTCGAGCTGTTTGTGAATATAATAGTCTTCACATGATGTAAATTTTATAAGTAATTTATTTTGTAATTGTTGTAAATCAAATTTCTAAGATAAAAAGTTAAAATCATTGAAAAAAAATGAAAAAACCAATATGATTTCTGTTTCTCACCGTCGATTATTTTCATTTTGGTCTTAAAATAATCAGTCTACCACCCCAAAGTAATTCCAAACGAAAACTGCGATGTAGATTAGCTTTTGAATTGAATTAAATTTTAAAAAACGCTAATAAAAGGGAAAAATCAAGTTAATTTCAGTTTCTCTCCACCGATTATTTTCATTTTAGGCTTAAAATAATCAGCAGACCTCCCCAAAGTTATTCCAAAAGAAAACAGTGATGTACATTAACTTTTGAGTTGAACTTCGTCCAAGCTCATCGTGTATGATATTGGAAAGAGAATCTATTAACACAAATAAGCTAAACTTTATATAATAATTAATAATTACTTAATTTTTCAACAAGTTTTCTTTCTTTTGTTGCAATTTTTTGGTGTTCTTCTTCTTGGTATCTTTACGTTTCTTAACTTCTTTTTGCTGATGTTTAACTTTCTTATTGATTTTTGTCGACAATTTTTCATGGTATGTAGACCCTAAATGAAAATGTTGACAACGACTTGCTTCGTTGCACTCATAACAACTAACAATATAAAAAATACTCATTTTTATAAAGAAACTACTGAGTAAAGAGAAAAACTATATATCACTATTAAAGGTGGCTTCAATACACATATTTTCGTTTTTGGTTTGTCCCGATACGTCATTTCATTCCCAAGATAAAAATAAAAACGTCTGTTGTCCAAGGGACATTACAAGGCCATGGTACGTTACATTAGTTATTTTTGTAATATTTTTGAACTTATCATTTAAGTAATTAAAAAATTGGTATATTCTCATTAAGATGCAGCAAAAGATTACATTTTTGCATTGAAAGTAAATTAATCCTTGTAAAAGTATTAGAACCTCTGGTCTACCACTATCAAACACTACTTTAATCCTAATTTAATATTTATGTACCCGTAATGCATGGTTTTAACGTTGTACTGCTTTTTTTGGCATTTCTGACCACCCCCCGTCCGTACACAACTTTAGCCATTTTCATAATACACTTTACATAGGCCGTAGTTCCTGACTTACCTTCCAAATAGTAACATAGTTTATGGACGACCACTAACAATAAGCTGAATTATTACAAAGCATTCCCAAGTTTCCAGATAGAGAATGTCTCACATAAACACTTCGGGAAGCATTAGTAGGAAGCATTCCTAAGTTTCTGGAACGAGAAAGATTGAGAAAGTCTCACAAAAATACTTCTAGAAGCATTGACAAGCATTCCCAAGTTCGTAGATTGAGTATTATTGAGGATATCTCAGTGAGTCCTTCTGGAAACATTAGGAGGCATTAACTGACTTCCGTTTCGCTAAAACTATGCAGAATGTTAGAAAACATATATGTCAATGCTTCACTGTAAAAAATCCTTTTGTAAAATTACTACCCTGAGAGTAGGTAACTTCTACGACCCACTCTGAGAGTAGTAAAATCCCTAGGAAAATTGTAAAATTAACATCGAATTTGTAAATTTACAGCTTCCAGAGTAGTAAAATTAAATTAATCTTGTAAATTTACTGCTTCTAAAGTAGTAAAAATGACAACTTCATAGTAAAACATAGTAAAACTTCATAGTAAAATTACTACTCTCAAAATAGGTAATTATTACGACCCAATGAGAATAGCAATTTTACAATTTTGTTGTTATATTACTATTGCAGTGGTACAATACCTAGCCAAATAGGAATTTTACAATTTTCAGAGTTATGATTTTAAACTTTCTCTAGTAAAACTGTGGTTTAATTTTACAACTCCATAGTAATTTTACAAAGGGATTTTTTACAGTGTTCATTCAGAATAGGGAAGTATTGGCTTTGTAATCATTATGCTGAAGCATTAAGAAGCATTCAAAAGTAAAGAGGTCAATTCTTATAATAGGATTTGGAATGATTGACAATAGGGAAGTATTCACAGCGATCAACAAATAGGATACAAAGTTGAAAAAGGAATACTTCTCATTGTTTCTCAATCATTCTTCGTTTGCTGGGTTGGCAATAATAATAAATGTTTACTACCAAAGAAATAATAACCTAGAAATATACATAAAATAATGGAAACTAATAATGCGATAACAATTGTATTTTGCTATGACTAGCATATATAACGTGTGTATATCGGAACAAACTAGAGATTTGAGAATCGTGTACTAATCCGGACAATACCTTTCGAACTAATATCACATTTAGATCATGAATTGATTTCAGAGTCAGTCAAATTTCTTAGAAATTGACAGTAATGGCAATCGTCTGCTATTAGTTGCCCAATCTTGTAGGTAAAACGCGTAAATCTCCTTTGAACGGATTCTAGTTCTCTTGTAGCATCTTGAAAATTATTTTATTAAAACAGAGAACAACATCGGAACATCAAAGCCACCGAAAGTTTACTATCCCTTTCTGTAGTGAATCCTAGCTTATCTCTTTAATTCATACATAGTTTGTCTATGTTTGTCTATTAATTTATTTATTTATTTATTTAAAGAAAATAAACGGCCTATAAGACTTTTATACAAAAATATACTGACATAATCAGCGCAATTTGAATAACAAAGAAAAGAACATAAAATTTGGTACATAGAATAATTGAAAAACCGTATGTTAAAACAAAATAAGAAAACTTAATAATAAGTGTATAATAATCGTCGCACTTTAAATCGAAATGATACAAAACTAGTAGTGTTTTTTACATCACCGGGAACACTGTTCCATTCACGCCTGAGTCTAGCTACACTAGAGTGAAATCCATAACGAGATTTACTATTATTTTCACAAATATCCCGATAACGACGCAATGAATACGATTGAGAACGAGTAGAGAACAACGAAGATATTTGCTCAGATTTAATCATACCCGCAGTAATTTTACGGACAAATAGTAAATTAATAATATGATGTATTGAATAAATTGATGGTATTGAAAATTTAGAAGCAACAGTAGAATAATCATGGTTCACATAACTCATAGGAGTACCTGACTTATACGACAAATATCTTAAGAACCTGTGTTGAACCTTTTCGAGCTGATCAATATCTTTAGAAATAAAAGGGCGCCAAATAACTTATCCATAAGTTAAAATTGATAAAACAATTGATTTATATAGATTTATGATTGCAGGAATAGAAGAGATATCAGAAGTAGAACGTTTTATAAAACCTAAGATTGAGTAACATTTATTGATTATTGTACGAATATGTTCAGAAAACTTGAAACTTTGATCAAAAATCACTCCTAAATCATTAATAGATAAGACAGCTTGAATGGGTTCATCATCCAGTAAATAAGTAAATGCCATCGGAGAGGTACACCTACAATATGATATCGATTTACATTTACGAATATTTAATTTAAGACGATTTGTGCTAGCCCATACAAAAATAGAGTTTAAATCTCGTTGCAAATTAGATGCATCTATTGGGGATTTAACCATTGCAAATATCTTAACATCATCAGCGTAAATTAGAAACCGTGAGTGTGTAATTGAGAGATTGATATCATTAATAAACAACACAAAAAGGATAGGTCCCAGGTGCGAACCTTGTGGAACACCGGATGTAACACGTGTAAATTGAGATACAGATAATAGCGAATACACGTGTAAATTGACATATCGGTAAAAGAAAAGTTGGATTAAGATTTAGTTTATTTACAATGCATGGAGAAATAATGTGAGATAAAAATGAGTTTAATTTACGACTAACTATGGCATCAAACATTTTAGCAAGAGTACTCAAAATCGAAATTGGTCAGTAATTTGTAACGTCTTGTTTGTTACCAGTTTTAAAGATAGCAGTTATAAATGATTTTTTCCAAAAAAAGATGAAACTCACCAGATAGTAGGGAATTGTTAAAAATATATTGAATCGGAGTTATAAATTATGCATTTTTTATTACAATTAGAGGCAACAAGTCAGTACATTGAAAAAAATTCATAATTTTTGTATATATTTATACTACTTGTCCCGTCACTTAAATGTTAAATTAATATACTGGAATATGATTAAATTACAATTTTATAGAAAAGTCTAATAAATAATATGTATAATAATATTTATATATACATTATTATTAAATTAAAATTGCAAAATGTTTGTTTGTTGTTACTTCGAACCGTGAATATTTTAAATAAATCAAAGAATTATTTTTATTTATTAAATTTATTTAACATATTATTATATAAAACTTTCTTTATAACCTATTTGCATTTATTACGTTAGAAATTGTACCTTGAAATACTGCTTGATTTAAAGTTACTTGTAGTCAATAAATGTCTTTAAATACCTCATAAAGTTCTCACTGATAAAGGATATCATGTAAATACGACTATCAATGGTATCTGACACCAATTTTCAGGCTGTCATTTGACTTTTTTACAGTAACATTTTTCTTATTTGAAATTCATTAAGTTTATATAATTGTTTCGGATAGAGTTATTTTTTAAAATTAATTAGAAATATGCATTGAAAATATTACTATTTAGGTTATCATTATTGTTATTAACAGCATGTTTCTTTTATTTACGTTTCAATTGTTATAATTCACAAACATTGTTAATACATGTAGAATAGAATTAGAACGAACAAAACTTTTTGTACTATGCAATTTCAGTATGAATTCCAAAGAACACATTAAGGTAATTTACCTTCTGCTTTAGATGTATGACGCGTTATTACTTAATCGTAATATTATTTTTAAAAAATTATCCCGTTCCAAAACATTACTTTCCAAAATATTACAGGACAAAATATTATAGGATAAAATATTACCAAAAAACCTATTACAGTTAAAAAGATTCATTAATATTAACGCATGAAAAAATTAATAAATTAACAAACATAAATAAAAATTTATATAGTTCATAAACCCACTGCTAAAAAATAACAACCTACAACATAATATAACATACTGCATACAACAAAGTGTTGATAACAATGAAATATTTTCAAAAAATGATCTATAAAAATATCAAGATAAAAACTGATTGCAAAATAAATAAAAATATTCGGATAATCATTACAAAAATAATAAATCGCATACATTTAAAAAAAAAATAAATGATGTGTAAACTATCACATTATTCAATCGTCGCAAACAGTACACAATAATTACATGTAATATATCCCAACTTTCTCTTAATTTGAAAAGAAATATCAGTATCATTTGGGCACTCTGCAATAGTGTCAGAAATGCCTTTGTAACGTACTAAGCCAAAAAGGTTCAAAACCTTTAAACCAAGATGGTTATTAAAATTCCATAATTCTGCATTGAATAAAATTCTGCATCATATTTTTTTAAAAAATCTGAAGAAAATTATTACAGTTATAATCGAAAATATACTTTGAGCAGAGGTTTAGTACAGGCATTGCATATAAAAAGTTTAAACTTTGACACCAATGATCTTCGATTGCCCGTTGGTTCTTATAAAACTTTCAGTACTTGTAAATAATATTCCAATGAACATATGCTAAAAGTTAGAAGAAATTATGAAGAAAACTGATTTTCAGGATGTATCTGATAATCTCGATGATAACTAAAACTGATACAAAAACATTATAAAATAATTATTACCACTGGTTTGAGATATGTCTGCGAAACAGTACATTTGTTTTTATTTATTTATTTATTAGAATTAAATTAAAATTGCAAGATGTTTTTTGTCATTACTTCGAACCATGAATATTTTAAATAAATCAAGAAATGTTTATTTGGACATTTTTTCGGTTCCATTAATTAACTTTTTGGTCCTTGTTTGTCACTTCTCATAGACATAATAGACATATAGATAACATCTCTTTCAATCGTCTGATGATAAATTAATTTGTCTAAATATATAGACTTCTGCCTATTAATTAAACGAGGACTAAAAAATTAATTAATGGAACTGAAAAAATGTCCAAATAAACATTTCTTGATTTATTTATTTATTTATATAGAAATAAATGGATCTAAATACATTAAATTATATCCAACTCAATTTCTATAACAAAATGAATAAAATCATACTGTTCATAATTGTAACGTGCAGTTATTAATGAAAATATCATAAATATTGCAAACTAGTTTAAAAGACTTAAAACTATGACTATTTTTAATATTCTCAGGAACTCCGATTTAATTATCCCAGTTGTTTATATTTACTAATTTTGATTATGCTCAATAAGTACTAATTACCTTTTCTCAATTCAACAGCATTGTGTGTTTTAGTCATTTTTGTTTGGTTTCACTTATAAATAATTGTTTTTATAAATATTCAACAATTCTGCAGATCTCATCTGCGCTCATTACCTAATATTTGTCAAAAAAATAAGACAGCAATGTGTCTCGAATACTAACTTTGTATTACTAAAAAATGTACATTTATTAATTGTTAAATAAATCAGTTGATTTTTACATTGAAAAATATTCTTCTATTACATTTGAATTATATAAAATTATTCAATGTTAAAAAATTGAAGAAATATTTAATATATTTTTAGTGATATTTACATAGATTTTCTTCATTTTAATTAGTTTCTATAATTTATTATGCATTAAGTATTTGTTATCATCATTATGATCTATCATATTATGATTAGGGTATGTGCACAATAATATTGTGTGAAAAATGTTACATTTTAGCGATGCGTAGTAACAATGGTAATAAAAATAAACATATAAAATAAGAATGTTTAATCGTGAACTAGAACGATGTTCTCAATGATGTTCAATTCATGTTTGGAATTTTCAAGTTAGCAATCGAAACTCTAATCACTCATTGATCTAAATATAGAAACTCCAAAAAGACATTGTATACAGCATCTGCATCTATCCCATACGGAAGCCTTTACGTAGAAGGTTATTTTGATCTCTTACTCGAAACAGCAACAAAAACGTGAAAACAGATGTCTTAATAATATCGAGTTTGAAAATTCGACGTTTTCTATGTTAAATATAATGTTCAAATATTAACAAAAAGAATTTGGAACACTTTCGTTTTCCTTATCCACTAACAAGTTTTTTCTAGTTTTTTAAATTCTATACAATGTTTTATATCTTCATTTTTCTTTTTCACTATTTCGATTTGTGCCGTATTTAAAAAATAATAAAACGTTTTGCAGAAACATACCAAAACGCACATTCATGAGCTTATTTGTATATGATCCCATTTTTGTTACAGTTTTGACTGAGTAATTAACCACGTCCCAGTTCTTTCTCTAAAAATGTGTGACAAAAAATATACTCCATTACGTATTTTAAATTGCGATGATTTTAGTCATTTAATCCTAATATGCAGTTAGATTTTACAAATTCAAAATGTAGAATTCAATATGGCGTTCAAAAATCATGATTGTGCTTCAATTTGCGCAAAAAATTGTATAGTGCGTCGGCCAGGGTTACTAATTATGAATTTTGTGGGCTTACGCTTATTAAGTGTTATTAAAATTACGGACCATATATGGCGTAAATTATTTCTGAATATGATTGAATTTTCATGTTAATTCGCGGTTAAAAATGTTTGTTATAACAAATCAGCAATCCAATTTATCAAGTTCAAAATGGCGGATTCATTACAGTGGATATCGACTTAAAACATTTACTTCAGTAGTTACAGACTGTCCCACATTGATAGGGACACCATATGTTTCTTAATTATTTATTTTATTATTTTCACTATCTACACAACAATTTTTAAGTGTATTATAGAATTAAATTAACTAATATTCATAAAAGGTTGGTCAGAATTATATTATTTCTTTGTATATTTTGACACTTTTAGTGAAAAATTGATGTCCCACATTAATAGGGGTATTTAAAGACATTTTTTGTTCTAAAGTAAATTGATTTATTCTTGGAAATAAAGTATATTTACACATTATTAGTAATAAATAACATAACCGTCGTTTTTCAAGACATGGATTCATTAAAATTTTTAATTATTAATTAAAAAGCTTTTATATTATATCAAGCTGATTTGACCGAGCAGAGTGTTAACAGTCAATTTTTTAAGTTTCCGTTTTTTATTGCCGGTTTTTCGATTGTTGGTTTTTTGACCTGTCGGTTTTTCGTCCCACATCCACAAAAGACAAACCAAGTTTTGCAGTACCATTGTAAGCAGCATCATACATAAAAAATTCGCTGCATAGATTGGCATGGAGAAAAAATGCGGTTCTTTTCAAAGATCACACCAATACTTTTGTATTTCATCGAGATCAGCTAAATTAAATTTTTTTCGGCAGACCAGATAGTCAGTACAACTGAGGTATGAAATGCATTTCATCTAGAATTAAGCAAACTAATTATTTAGAATGAAACAATAAATATATTTATTTTACACATCTTCGACCATTCATGTAACCAGTGTTGCTTCCCTTTTCAAAAGTATAGCATGCCTACATGTGATGGGGCTTTAGTTTATGCCCATTTTGTATTTTTTGATAAATTAAATATGGTCATTCTCTCGAAACTCGGGGTATTATAAGCATTGGTTTTGCTAATAAAGACTAAAAAATTACTAATTCATTAGTAACAACTACCAATTCACTAGTCAACTTCAACTACTTACTTTTTGGTATTAAAAAATACAATAACTCAGTTGAAATTTCTAACATAACAACCGATTTAGTCTGTTTTTACTCTTCATTAGTAAAAATCGTTACTAATTCAATTAGTCACTTGCGTTGTCGTAGGACGTGGCATTGAGAAACGACGTCACATGAAAAGAACATCAACAATTAATAATTTGAGTTCCTTGATGATAAAAGTTCAACAAAACTTAAGTGCCCCTATTGATATGAGACACAGCTTTTTTCATTGAAATTATAAAAATGTACGAATTAATTATGTCAGGCTTACTAAACTTGTGCAAATATTAGTGAATTTGATTATACAATGCACTTAAACAGCATCATTTAGTTTGTTAAAATAATAGAGACAATAATAAAAAAAAATTAGGGCCCCTATCAATGTAGGACGAAGTGTACAAACTTCAAAATGGGACCCGGAAAAATTGAACAATTTAAAATTTTCCATCATATTTAGGGCCGTTAGAATTATTTCTAGTCCCTAAACATTTTAAAAACATTTAATAAATACACACATGTCAGAAATTTCACTGTTTCGAAGTTCAAAAAATAGCTTTATCTTTTTTTTATCTTCCGTCCGTTTTTTACAAATCAACACAAATTCTGTCTTTCATTTCAGTTAAATAGAATATCTAATTTTACATATTTTTTATATTTCTAGACTACAGTATTTTCGGAATTTAAAAAAAGCGTAAAATGTTTTGTTCATATTTTCGTCATTCACGTAGTTATAATAGAACTTTATTTGCGTAAGTAGCACGTGCTGTAATTATGGTCGTCCTTCCTGAAAATGTAATCAACAATAAAGAATTTTTAAATTAATTTTTCAATCATCTATTTATTATGTTTTTAAAGTAATTTGTTATAAATTACAAAGATTGTTATAAAATTAATCGAACTTCCTGAAGTTTAAGTATATTTGAAAATTTGGGATTTTCTAAATAAAATGTTTATTAATAATATCACAATTTTCTGACAAAAATAAACTTATCAAGAATCGGTGTGTCAAATGGGAGAAATAAAAACGATCTGATTTATGTATATGTAATTGTTTACATTTATATACAAAACATTCAAAAGTTTACTTTCGCAGTACACTAACATGAAACGGAGATTTGGCTCACTTGACAGTTTTGTGTGCGAAATTCGATCTAGCTATCCGTTACATGAGTTATTACTCAAACGACCGTACATTCAGTTCAAGACACATAATATTTATGACGGAAAAAACTTGCATAAAAATACCTGTTCTGAAGTTTACAACGCAAAATTGTTGAACATTTCTAGGTTTTTTAATTTCAATTTTTAGTTAATTTCGTCCTTTAATGCATACATTTATCTTTAAACGCGATACAAATTAAATTGGTTACTCAGATGTTTGAAAACTCAAAGTTTTTTGCACTTTGGTCGCCATATTACAACCGACATTTTGAATGTTGAAAATCTGAGGACAGGTTCATAATCAGTGACTCAAAAATACCCCGAGTAGCAAATTTCATCTTGATTAATATACATTGGTCAGATTTATTTACCAACTTCGTAGAATTGCAGTTACAAAACTTTTTCTCATGATTATTGCGGAAAATTCTTGTATTTCAATGAAGAAATTTTGAGGTGAACAAGTAACAGCGCCATATAGTCGAATCGGTAAACGGCGTAACCGTAAAACGTAATTGTGGGAAATTAAAAGATTATTTTTTACCGTTTCTCAAAATTCCGGTTCTGTAACTGCAACAGTAAAAAAGTAATAACATCGCTGCCATAATTTCAGTAAAATCGGTTCAGAAATGGTAGAGAAAAACAGAGAAAGGCCTACTTTAGAACTCCATTAATTTGATTCTTAAGTCAGTTTAATTTAAATCAAATGAGGCTTAATTTATACAAACTCATTTCAAATAATGTAAAGAGTTATTTCAAAAATGTTTGCATAAATTGCACGCAATAACTGGATACAACACAAAGAAGATTAATAAACAAATTACGAGATCTATCAGTTCTCCATACATGCAAGAATTACAATAATTTTCAAACATTTTTATGATTATTTAAAAAAGCTAAAGTAAGAATTTTGTTTTCTCTTTTTATAACGAATAATACACAACTAAAGTATAAAAAGACCAAACCATCGCCTAAAAACAAACAATTTGATTACAAAAAAAAAAGAGAGAAAAATATTCGTATTCATAAGAGCAGAAAGATTAAATCTTAGAGAGTAATATAACGCTTTTAGTTTTGAAAAATAAATTCTGTTTATCTTTACTTTATTCTATATTTCAATAAAAAGTAATACAATTTTTCTTGAAAATTTTAAACGTATAGACGATTGATTCTGTGTTTAAATAGAAATAGAAATTGAAGCATTCATCGTCATCTTTTTCTAAAATTAATTTTTACTAAATTTATATTGTTATTTATTTGTTGAATTTACAAAGTTTTATTTTAAAAAATAATCAGTTTAGCCTTTGAATATTGAAAGAAAGAATGCACTTCCATTTTGTCTTTTGACTCCAATAAACCCCACACGTAATTATTTATCAACATTACCTTAATCCTTTGGGTTGTAAACGTCACTTTGGAAACTTTTGTCTTCTGTCCGTTGATTTTTGCTGCACATCACAGACATTTATTAACGAATTTATGATACTCTGAGCAAACATTCATTGAAGTTACGTAATTATAAACAATATATTTAAGAAGAAATCTTCCAATATGGACAATTTTCTTTTTTTTGGTTTCCACTTATAGATAGAAATCCGAATTTGGATATTAATTTAGTATTTGCAGGCGCCTTTTCTAAATTCTCAACTTTAAAAACAATGCGAAATTAGAAATCTTTAGAGGCAACAATCGCTACAGAGGCTCTTTCTTGACATTACGCTCTGAAACATTTTTGGGAATTACAGCGAACAGAGCGGGAATCCCCACTTTTATCTATAAAAAGTTTAAATTTCGAATAAATAATTCATAAGAAGTTAATATATCATTTTTAAACCGTAACGATTTGAATGGTTCGAAAACGCGCCACAAAGATTAGGAATTTCAAGAAGTTTTTCGACTTTTGAGATCGTTATTATTAAAATTATCCTAATAGAAGAATATCGAACATGTTTTATGTACAAGGACTTCCAAACATAGCGCATAAATATATTCTCTTTTGTCAAATTATTTAAATCGGCTTTTATAAATTTCGGATCCATTGCTTTTTTTAAAATAACTACTGATCTATCATAATCAGTTGGATAACTTGATATATTACTAAATTATCTTCACTTTAATGCTGCTATGCTCTTAAACTTGATGACACTGACGTTACCAATCACGGTCCTTTCAAGACGTCGAGAAAATTTAGTACTTTATTTCTCATTATACAGGGTGTCCCAGAACTCCCACATAATATTGCAGAGGGTGAATCTTGACATCATTCTGAGCAAAAAAGTTTAATACCAAAATTGGATCTGAAGCTCAGAATTTGAGTGGCGAGCCATTGAAGTTTAAAAAAATAATAGTTTTAATATTATAACTCGGCTCGTTTTAAAGTTACTTTTACGAATGATGACTGATTTTGAAGGTTTTTTATAGCGCTATAACTTACCTTGTATAGCCTATGACCTGCAACGAATATTTCGTCAGTTATCGACCTAAAAAAGGGTAAAAACGGCCTTTTTTGCAATTTTTCGCGTCTAACTCATTTCCGTAAAATGCTAGCAAAATATCATATACAACAGCGTTGTAGAGCATGAGAAGGCGAAGAATTTGCCCCCTCATACGTTTCGTTTTGACAAAAAATTGAGCCGGCGGGGAGACGTGAACAATCAGAAAATAGGCGAAAAACGCGCTTCAGCAATGCCAAAACTATATTTCGCCTGTTTTCTCTTTTTAACTCCCTATGGTCTCAATTTTTATCAAAACGAAACGTATGAGGGGGCGAATTCTTCGCCTTTTCAAGCTCTCCAACGGTGTTTATATGACATTTCGCTAGCATTTCACGGAAATGAGTTAAACGCAAAAAACTGCAAAAAAGGCCATTTTTACCCTTTTTAGGTCGATAACTGGCGAAATATACATTGCAGATCATATGCTCTATAATGTAAGTTGTAGTGCTATAAAAAACCTTCAAAATTAGTCATCATTCGTTAAAGTAACACGAGCCGAGTTATTGCAAAAGAACTATTATGTTTTTTTAAACTTCAATGGCTCGCCACTCAAATTTTGAACTTCAGATCCGATTTTGGTATGAAACTTTCTTGCTCAAAATGATGTTAGGATTCAACCCCTGCAGTATTATTCGGGAGTTCTGGGACACCCTGTACATGAATAAAATAACAAAATGATTTAAAAGTAATTTTGAATTTGTGTTTTATTAAATATTATCTTGAATACAAACGAAACTCGGCAAATTTAAAACTTTAGCTCAGAACCTAATTTTACTTAGTATGAAAATTTTTTTTTTTTTTAATTAACGAAATTGTAAACTTGAAATTAGCGATCGGCATTTTGAATGTCTAAACCCTCGTAACAAGGTCGTAATCAGCGACTTGAAATACTATCTAAATGAATTTAATGCATTGTGCAATACTGACACCCAAGGATGAAAGCAAACATTTTAGAGGATTTAAGCATTACCCGTTCATAGTTTTGGGAAACATAGAATTATTAAAACTCGATATTAAGGCTTTAGTATAGATATAAGTTAAGTAATGGTTGTGATTAAACAATTGTTATTTAAAAGATAGAAAATAATCAATCAATTTGTATTTTGATTTCAGATATACATCGATATGTTTTACCAAACTGGATATTTTAGATACATTGCCAACGATAAAGGTTTGCGTAGGGTATCGCATTAATGGTAAATCCATAGATTACTTCCCGAGTAGTTCTTCAGAACTAGCAAAAGTAGAACCTGTATACGAGGTTCTTGACGGCTGGAACACAAGTACGGAAGGGATACGATCGTTAGATAAACTACCTCATAGTGCCAGAAAATACGTGCAGCTTGTAGAAGACTATCTGGATATTCCAGGTAAGAGAACATTGGATTGTAATAACTATGCATACTAATATATACATTTAAAAAAAATTGATTTACATCTTGCAAAGAAGATGGTTGTGAAATTCTAGCTGATTTCAGCTGTTTATATATTTTGTTCGAATCCAGTAGTAATGTGATTAATAATTTAAGATCTTTTTAAATAAGATAAAATTCAGTGTAACTTCCGTTTTTTCCGGGTAATTTCTACTTAGGATCTACAACCATTTTCAAAGACATAAACACGCTTCATATACACATGTTTTATCATACAATATCGACGATTTAATAAAAAATCAATATTGGAAACAAATACAATGCAGTGGAAACAAAAAATATCTTTGGGTATTCAATAGCACTTAAAAGAACAACAATAAACACATATTTACCTACACTCAGGAAAAAGATTAGTTGAAATGACCATTTTTTTTTTAATATGAATCATTGTGTGAAATGAGAACTAGCCATGGTAATAGTTAAAATAACTATTCTGCAATAGTAAAGTTTAACTATTGTTTCATGATTCAAAGTGCTACTTATCATAATAGACAAACAAATAAACTAAACCATTTTGAAATAGTCATTTCAGAAAATTACTACCTTCACTGAGAGAAATTGTATAAGAAATTGTCATAAAAACTAAAAAATTGTCATATGGAAAGGAGTCAATATTTACTTTTTAAAAATATTTTTAAACTATATATTTTATAGCATATAAGTCCAATTTTCTCCCTTCGTTCATTGTTTAAGATAAACAAAGAAAATAAAGAGAAAAACAAAAAATCAATGCTGCAAGTTTGTGAATACTCTAGCCAATTAAAAAATGTATTATGCAATGTCATTATACACACAAATTTCAATATCGTGTAACTAGTCTATAGACAGACGTGCGCATACGTCATGCATTATGTATTATCATATCTTGACGCCGACGATCCTTCTTATGATCAAATAAAAATCCATTTCAATAACGGGAGCCACGGGCTCGACGAAAAAAAGCTGCGAACGCCGCGTCGCCACCTGGCGGCATCAAAACACACGGAGTGCGGCAGTCTTTCCTGTGGGTTTATAGTAAATACAAACTTTAACTATGCATAATAGTAAATATAATGATTTACTACGAGACATGGTGTGAAATGAGGACTACGCTAGATTATAGTTATTTTAACTATATTTGTCATATTCATTTTAAATCATTCTACATAGTTGATTTTTTTAACTATGAGGAGATAGTTGGCGCAAAAAATTATAGTAAAATCGACTATGAAAGTGGTAAATTTAAACTATTTTTCATAGTAGTTTTAACTATATTTTCCCAACTATGTGACATAGTCAATTTAAATGGATTTTTTCTCAGTGTACCAGATAATGTAAAACACTTCAGGAAATGAATAGAAATGTAAAGCGCTATAAATATTCTCTCGAGAAATTTAAATAATCGATGTATGTACGACGAACCTGACTGCGACCTGTCTCGTCAGTTACATATGAAAAAACAAGTAATTTTGAACACAAACAGATGGCAGTAAACGATTCTATTCAATATCGAAATGTATATCAGAAACCGGCGGCGTTGCAGATCACCCCACAACACCCTATACAAAATAAGCTGTTAAAATTGTAGGAGGTTACGGCATTTACGAGAACAGATGTAAATAATTTGTTCGCATTTAACATAGTGTTTATGAGAAAATGAATTTTCCGCAATTTAATCAATTATTATGAAACTCATCACAAACACTTGTCACTAAAATTTATTTAAATAAAAGTTGAACATGCACTGCACCTGTGTAGTCTAAACAAATATCATTCAGCAACTATAGTAGTCATTTGCTAATTTTACTTGTAAAGTTTTCCGTGAGTTTTGAAAATTGGCAATTTTATAGATTTCGACGTGTTTTTTTCGACTTTCAACTTTGCCACCTCGTATCTTTGCCGGTCGCGCCTCCATATTGGAAAATGGCGCATAAAAGCAGTTTTTTGATAATATCTCCTTTCAGACTCATTTTACAGTAAAATCATTTAGATATAAAATAAAAATAGAGAAAATTTCCTATAATTTATAAAATAACCATTTTTCCGTAAAATTAATTTTTTTGTCGTCCGAGTGTTTATAAACGTTTAATTTTTGTGAACCGTTTATCAGTGTTTAATTAGGAATAAAAAGTTCTAAAATTGAAAATAACAAGAACTGATGTTATTTGAAGTAAACGTGGAGTTTCATAATATCATCAAAGGATTCGGCTGTTACGTTCCAAAGTTTTATGTAAAGTAGGTACAGAAAAATATATAATTAATCCTTCAAGTCCCAAATGTGCTCAATTTGCACACGGATTTCAGCATCGTTTTATTTGTACGATAAACATTTTAAAAAAATGGAAACATCGATATCCTACTTGATTTTACTACAAAGAAAACCTATCAGATTCAAAATAATAGCAATTTCTTAAATTTCAAAAATTGTCAAAGATAAGACGTTATTTTGGAATGAAAAGCAAAATAAATCAAAATATGTGAATGAATAATTTTGAAGTAAAATAATCGGGAACACATTTCTGATAGGTTAGAAGGTAATCTGAAACCGGTATCATAGTTAAAAATCCACTTAAAACAAAAATTGTGGCTAAAAAATCGATTTTTTTTTCAATATTTTTGTAAAAAAATTTGGTAAACGTCATTTCTCGAAAATTTCAGTAGCGCCAACCAAAAGAGCGACCTCAAAAACTTGTCGGATATAGAAGTTTCCATTTTTTAGAAATTTTTATTGTATAATTCAAACGATTGTGAAATCCGCATACAAATTCTGCACATTTGGGACTTAAATGGTTAATCGATTCATTTTACAAAACTACAACGTAAGATTACCAAAAACAGTTAAATTAACTATTTTTGTAGTAAACAAGGCATAATATTATTCCGTTTGCTATTTCCCTATTGTTAAATGTGTACTGGAGTACATAACATCAAATCTAGTGTAATTTTGAAGTAAGTCACTTTAAATACTGGTAAATAATAAATTAAATGTAATAGAATTTCTCAAACGGAAATAACCTCCTGCCATAGTCCTTTGTCAAATAAAAATATTTATTAGATGGTATATTTTACAATATTCTGTAGTTTAAAATTAACATACATTCAACAATTTTTCACGTTGTTAATTCTACTATTACTACCGTTTCTACCTTTTTTAATTGTTACATAAACCATTTTTTGTCTCTTTGTATAACTGTCAAATTCTTACATTTTTTCCTGAAATCAAATACATAACAGATTTTTACGTTACCATTTTTTCAATGCAAATGTACGTATATCTGAACGCCCACTGATTTATCGCGTCCTTGGAATATCAATAAATTACTTTGCTCAAATCTGTGATTGATGGCGATTTCAATTGCTGGGAGTACTTGATAATTGTTCAATACAAAGTGAAAATATTAGGTTAATAAATTTACCCGTACAGTAAATAAAATATTTATTATGCAGAGAGAATGAAAAAGGTTAATGGAGCCATTTTAGAAAAGTAAAATACGTGATTAAAAAATTGTTAAATTAACAATTTCCATAGTAAAACAAAACAAAAACATTGTTCCGTTTACTATTTCCCGATACTTAAATATGCAGCATTGCCCATAAACCTCAAATGTACCGTAGATTTACAGTGAAATAGTCACTCGAAATATTGTTGTCTATAAAAATGGATTTAGTAAAAGTGATTAAACGAAAATAACTACTTATCATCATAAAAAGTAATTATTGTATGTTATATTTTACAATATTATGAATTATAAAAATAGGATATTGTCAACTACAACTTTCCACGATTTTAATTATACTATTATGAAATTTTAGAATCATTTCTACCCTTTCTTCATGTTTCCATTAACCTTTTTTTCTCTCTGTGTAGCGAGGAATGTTCTTAATTTTCTTAGATTTTCGATTCGACACTTTTAAGTATAGAAATAAGGAATCGCGGTGAAATTATAACTTTTCTAAGAAATACTATATGAAATGCTATATGAATATATATTCTTGTTTAATAAAAAAGTTTATTAATAATGGGTACAATTGACATAACTTTTTTGAGAGCTAAAAAATATGTACAATGGTTTTAGACCATTCAAATTGTTTTATTGATAATTTTTATTTAATCTTCGAACAATCTTTTCTATCTTTGAGTACGTTCACTCGTTAAATCATGCAGGAATGCCGCATACGGATGTCGTATATGAAATGGATTACATCCGTGACGTGGAAAGATTTATTGCGTACTATTTAGATTGGAGGTAGCACGCAATTAAGATCAAGCGAATCGTAAAATTGTGTCTAAAATATTGATAATAGATCTAACATAAGCGTAACAGATATTGGACAATTAAATGCGACACGAATACACTTGAAAATGATGTTATCGCTAATCTAATGCATTAAATCACTTCAATCGTGCAGTAATTCTTATAATTTGCTGATCAAAGATTTGATACGATTGTAACCCCTAAAGAGGACCCGCTTTTGGGGTCGAAGCAACTGCGTAAAGTTCCGTAGCCACCGACCCTACTTTCAATAACACTAGACGTGGATCTAAGCATTGGCCGCATTTCATACACAAAAGAGAATGTAACCGCAAGATTAATTATAATATTATTTTGGAATGCAATTTACTTGTAGCGATTTTTTGCAAATCCGACATCTGTATAATGCTGAATTTGAAGTATTTTGGCAAATTACTAAAACTGTTTTCAGGGTAAGATTCGGCAATATTTTGAGAAAGACAATCCTTCCTATCAAAATCCAACTTATTCTTTTCTAGAAATAATTAAAATATTCTGAAATTATTTTATTTGATTCTTTGTTATATTAACTGTTTTGGTGTGAAGAATTTTTAAAATGCAAACTAGATAACTTACTTTTCTATAATAAAGTCGTTTTAAAATAATTAACAATTAAACGCATTTTTAAGATAGTGATACACAGAAATCGATCCTTTTATTGAAATATAAGGTTACGTATATTAACTTCAAAATTATATTGGAATAAGAAAAATTCATTTGAAATTTTTTTTTACACATATTCGACTTTATTCCTTTTAAAAGTGTGTTTTTAATGCTAAATTAAAAATGTTCTGCTTTAAAATTTTGTGATGTATTTCGCCCAGGATTTGTACAGTGTAATAATTAATAATTGTTTTTATTAAACGAATCGCCATTATAGTATAAGGAAAACGTTGATATTGTAGATTTTTTTAATTTATAATGGCATTGGTCTTGTGCGCAAATGCAATGAACTATAAGATTTAAAGAAAAAAATATAAACATGTTTTGTGTAAGTTGTTTTTTTTTTGTCACTGCTTAAAAGATTACAGCAAAAACAGTACATCAAAATTTTAATTCTCGAAAATTCATTTTTAAAACTGAAAAAATAAATGAATGACATTTAATAAATAATATTATATTCTATAGAATCGTTTGCGTGATAAGTATTTTATATT
Organism: Trichopria drosophilae; assembly: GCA_030407085.1. Classification (NCBI taxonomy): domain Eukaryota; kingdom Metazoa; phylum Arthropoda; class Insecta; order Hymenoptera; family Diapriidae; genus Trichopria; species Trichopria drosophilae. The sequence continues at coordinate 182,393,446 of CM059582.1, forward strand.
TTTTGTTACTAATGACGAAAGAAAACCAAATTCTTAAAATGACAGTTCAATATCTTTATTTGTGTAATAAAAAATATTAATGATTTTTTAGAAATTAAATATTATGGAAAAATTTTACTCACTTTTAAAAATGTTATATTACTTACCCCTTCTAACATACACTGGGAGAAAGGATTGTTTACTATAAAAGAAGGCTTTTAAATAATCAAGAAATCGTATGTTTAAATGTGGCGATCGAATAATTTTTTAAGTATAATTTCTTTGATGAAAACAAAGCATTTTCTATCTTAAGAAATATCCGTTAAATCCAACCAAATATTTTTTGCAAGTCAAGAAATTATTTTTATACTGTACATTTGTAGATATAAAGTAATGATTTCTTAATAGTTACAAAATATAATTGGAGTCGAAATGCATCGTAACATAACCTCAAACGAAAACACGGATGTTTTCTTTCGTTTCTTAAGAACCATTCGGTAGTTGTTATTATGAAAAACAAATAAATTAAAGATATTTATACGTCGTCCTAAATATGCGAGTTTTATAAACAAATACATCGCATAATACACATCTCCCATGTCTTATTTGTGAATTTGCGCAGCTGCCGAGTTCAAAGTAAACATTTCTTAACTATTGACAAATGATCAATTCTGATGTAAGAAATAAAATACTAATATTAAACGAATCGCCTAAAAAACTTAATCACTTAAAAAAACTACTTCAACTTTATAATTAAATGATATTTATTTACATCAAATAATCCTTTTTATTAGTGTAGGGGAAAACGGAATATCTTTTTATTTTTTTTTATGTAAGGCAGAAAAGTGAAACGCCTCGACTGGTAGCAAGTGTCATTTGCAACTTTATCTCATATTATTGGAATATCGAAACCAAAAATGTACCTCTTTTGGTTAAACCTTAACAGACGGGGTAAATAGGAACAAAGCCTAGGGACAATTTGGTTTTTCTTTATTTTTCATCGTATTTTTCGACATTAATGAAGTAATTTAAATATTTTAAGAAAATCAGGTGCATGTAATTCATATCAAAAGTTTGGAATTTTATTCAAAATATTTATAAACGGAGTACCATAGTAACAGAGCAACAAATTCGGACTATCTGATAGAACTCTGTTTCCGAACAATCAAAATAAACCTCATTTAAAACTAAATAAGAAATAAGCAATTACGATAATGTTCCGCGTTACCCCTTCAAAATAGTTCCGATTTGCCCCATGACACTTTATAAGCTTTGTATTATTATTTCTTGAAATTCATATAAAAAAAGAGAGTATATAACGAGGAATTCAGAAACTACATTTCAAATTATAATGCTACAGTCCAACAAAGTGTCCATCTTTTGTTTTTAGAATAGAAAACGAAAATTTAGAAGTAACCAAAATCTCTTACGGAGTTGCTTAAAACAAAAATATAATGTAATCGTTACTCTGAAGGTTGAGAATGCCATAGGTCTGTTGTATAATAGTTGTCAAGAACATTTTTAAAACATTGAGCTTTATTTTATATTGCTACAGTTTTTTATTTATTCAAAAGTTTCGGTTTACCCCATCTTCCCCTATAATATAATCAAATTTTACTAAAAATATACAGTTTTTTCATCAGTAATATGCTCATAAAAAAATGTGGATTTCATCACCGCCGAAAGCACAAAATGAAAAAAAACTCATGACTTCTCGTTATTAAGAAATGAGAATAACATTTTTATAATTGTTGTCATTTACTTTAAATTAAGCAATACATATAACTACTTATTTCTTCGCGTAACTCTTGTTAGTCGTCATTTTCAAATATAAATATAACTAAATAAATAAATAAATAAATAAATAAATATAATTTCGAAGACAAAATTAAAATTCGAGGATAAAAATTAAAACCAATTACAATTGTTTTCTAAAGATGGTCTAGAGGTAAAATATATAATGAAATAATTTCCAAAATGTTTCAATATAACTGAACATTGTAAATAATAAAAAATCATATTTGTTTTATATAAATTACTTCCTTTGTATAAATCATGTGCTAATTATACTGTACCTTCACACTTGAAACCCATAAGACCATATTGACAAAGTTGGTAGTTTCATGTTCCTTGGATAGTGCGCAACGTAGTAATTAACTTTTCATTTGAAACAATCCAATAAAATAATTGGGAATTAGAATGCAATTATGTAAAATGTGCATTTGTGTGAAATTCCAGATATTTTGAATTAAAACTTTGGTATTATTACAAGTGTTTTTGAAACTTTGTAGAACAAATTAATTAAAAAAAATTAGATAGGCAAATTAGTAGTAAAAAATGACAAGATATCGGAAACATTTTTTTATATAAAATTATTTTTAATTAAAGGTCGAACAAATCAACATGCATCTTTATAAATTTTGTTTTACCCAGAGTAACAAGTCAAATTTCAATTATTAAGTTCCTTTCTAACTTTCTGCTTGACTTGGAGCGCATAAAAATGAAACGTTTATTTGATTTTTCTTTAAATATAGGTAATTAAAACGGCATTGATATCAAAACAGGATATTGTATAATATTATTTCATCTTGATAAATATAGCATTTAAATTAAAAATTTTAGTTATAGTCTAAAACCGTGAAACAGGTTATTTTTTTTTAATATCATATTTTTTTCAAAATTTGTTTTCAGTTTCGTAACCGATAATTACAAATTTTTGTTAAATTAATCTAATCAATTAAAAAGAAACAAATTTGAATATTATATCCTCGATTTTAAGTTCCTCTTACAGTATGATAAGTGCAAAAGTTATGTTGTTATTACGTAATTAAACTCCTTGAACAACTTATACTTCTAGAGAAGAATAAATGCTTAACTCCAGACAAAACTTTTAGGATGTCTATCCCCTTGTATAGAGGGAAACTCTTCACAATAACGCATGTTGCAGTTCAAAATTTGAATAGCGAACAATGGGTTAAATTTAGCATCATTCTATACATTTTTTTTTATTTTTTGTAGAACATTATTAGTATGGAAGACCTGATATATTAGTATTGTTTTCTTGTTTAATTCATAATAAACTGGAAGTAAAAGTTATCATTGAACCTATTAAGACTATGATGCTGATTGAGATGGAAATTAATTTGTAATTCTTATAATGACAGACTTTTTTTAATTGAATCGTGAAAAGTGCCCATTTTACAAAAAGGAGGAAATTGGATTTATTGTTTTAGATTCTGTTAAAAAAGAGACGTAATACATTTTCGAATAAAATTTATTAAATTCGTCAAGTTAACATTAAAACTAAATTTTCGACATAAATAATATACAATGTATGAAAGTATTGAAAATATATAATTATATAGTATTTGGTAGAGTAACCTAAATATTAGCAAATTCTCGCAACGTTTTACAAGATTGTCAAGGCTTATCTTCCTTATTCAAATTACAATGATAACGGTGCGCAGATCTTTATACATTCGTTTTTTCATGATTCGTCACTTTTATTCGAATTTCGTAGACAGTGATACAGTCATTCTGTAAAGGGTTTTAAATGAAATCAACTCTATACAAATATTAGTCATCACTCAGTTGATTTAAAATGATCTCGGTAGTTTTTGAGATATCAACTCTTAGATCTTATTTGGTTAGGGTCCTATAAGTTAATCTGTCGGCTGATATCTTTCGATCAATCATAAAAAAAGAACAGATAAAATTTATTTGAAGGTATACAAGATGATCTATCGTTTCATAATTATATTTTTATTTAAATATATTATGATCTGCTTGTATATCATAAATACTCAATACTCAAATAAACACAATCGAAATTACCACCATACTTTTTTGTACTGCAGATAATATACTTTTTTGTGTTGATTTGATGAGTACATAACATAAAAGAAAAAATTGTTTTTTGTTGCAGTGAAATGGATAGGCGTAGGAGCTGGACGAGATAATATTATCGCTCTTTGACAATTTCCATTGTGCGAGGAATGACCTAAACGCACCAGTTCTACCGTATTATTAAGGATAATTGTTAAAGCATTGTTCACACTTTGGAGCTGATGCGCACAGAAAAAGAGAACGTTGGGGGTTACTTTGAAAAGAAAAAGCATGAGAGGAAGGCAGCTTAATTACGACTTTAATAATTGAAACAATTTGATTACTCTTGATGCGCAGCGACTGCCGATTCGACTCGTTGGCATGCCAAGAACGTTTAAGTTACCTGAGTATTGTTTTACGATTAGCACGATGCAATTGTAGAAATTATTTAATTCTAGACCTATTCATGACCCATTATTTAAGTCTCGTAAATCACGTATTACTGTAAAATACTTTCGCTTGCATCCGATTATAAAATTATCCTCTTATTAAAACTCGACTCTTTGACAAATCAACCTTAAAGCACGTTATTTCCCAGCTACGTTGTCATCGGCGAACTTTGTTCCAGAGATTGTGTTTCCCTTCTTTCTCTGGCGCGGCGATTTTGAAACCATATTTTCACCTGCGGATACGCGAGAAATTGAATTTACAGGAAAACAACACGCGTGATGTAATAAAATGTTGTCTACGTACCCGACTTTGAGGAAGATGGAGCAGACTGGACAAGTGGACGACGTCTCGTCTGGAGAGGTAAGCGTTGCTTTTGTATTTGTCTTCGAGTACCTGGAGTTGGAACTTGGTGAACGGAATTCTTGGTTGTGAACCAGGTCGTCGTTTCGTCGATTTCCCGGAACAGGTTCTCCTGGGTAGTTTAGGTGGTCGATAACGCGTACATCTTAGCCAAGATAGCTCTTTAGCGGAACCGACGTCTAAAACACGTGACCTTTCCGCGGACGGACATCTCACTTCCGGGTTTTCGACATCGCGTTTCAGGGGACACAAACTGTGGGGCCATTCGACCCTTTTCACCTCAATGTACGTCGCGTGGCATTTGGCACTGGATTGGTTGGACGATTTCGTATGACATTTCGAACCCGCGACGGAAAAGTCCTTGGAGAGGATTCGCGCGATGCTGAAGTCGCTTGTCTCGCGACGGGGCCTTTGCGGTTCGCTCATCTTTTGACTAACGACTGAAACCAGGGTAAAGGAAGCACGCAGAATATATACGTACTCGGGAGGCAACTCGCCCTTAGTAGTATCCGTTTCGCAACAAATCCAAATTAAACGCATAGTTGCACACCGATGGCTATCACGTTGCGCTCGCGAGCCTCCCATTTGGCCAAGTCCGTACCTGCCCTTTGTGCATGCTCTTATGCCAGTGTATTATCTGCGACCGCATCTTTCGCTACCTAATAACAACAATGTAATTGATACTGTTACGGTTTTAGGGGAGGGTTCCACCAATGGGGCAGATGTCTGTATCCACCGAGGCTAACATAATCGAAAAGCCACGGGGGTCAACTAATCCGGTAATACGCCCATCTCCCTGATGTAAATATTGGCCGGGCCCGCGACCTCATAAAATACGCTCCCGTGGACGGGGCCTTATAAACGCGGAGTTCGTTAAAGGTGATCTCGGGGTGAAAACAACGATGATTCGCGTGTGCTCGGCTACGTGGCGCTTCGGATAACGCGAGCAGCACTTACATACGCATCGGAGGACGATTTTGGATTTAGAAATTAATGCGGTGAATCGAAGGGCACGGGCAAAATCCGATTGATGTAGTATTTAATGCGCTCTTCGAAACCTGTCCGTGATACATCTTTTCTCGAACGGTGGGACCAACTATGACTAGTACAGGCGGCTTACTTGCTACATTTAGTAATTTGACATTGAGTATTTGAATAGGTTTTTTTGTTTCATGGTTTGCATTAAACCGGACCACCGTCCATCACTTTATTAGTATTCGGTAAGTAAAATTTAATAAAAATATGAACAATATAATTAAACAACGATTAAACAAAGATTTGGGTAAGTATATCTAATATAAAATGGCCATCTTTGAAATTAATTCTAAACTATCTCAATAATACATGGAGGATTCTCAAAAAAGAATATTTTCATCTCTTCGCGTTATATCATCTAAATAACTTGTTATTCAATTATCAAATTTTAACACAAAAATAATTGATAGATTACAGTACTTTAATATGTAACAAAAGACCAGAATTTTTTGTATAAATCTAATGAAAAGCAACATTTAAATATCTAAGACCAATAACATTTCAAATCATGCAATGAAAATAAATTTCAAATTCAAAATCATGTTTTATACGATTTTCATTGTTCTTTTGACTAAATAAAGATATACGTATTTTTTTTTTTTTTTTTTTTTGAAAACAAACTTTACGCGAAGTTACGGTCTACAATTTTTCTTAATTTAATAGTGTTTTAAATGTTCTTTCATGGCCATTTTAAAATTTTACAAAATTTTGAAAATTAACAAAATGGCGGCCATATTTTGAAACATAGAAGAACTCGATTTTCTCAAAAACATCATTTTTCAAAATTCTAATTTTTTTTTTAGACAATATAAAAAGGGAGGTTTCCCAATAGGTTTGGTTTGCGCTAAAATCTTGTGGAAGCGTCAGGAAATTTTTTTTAATAGGCATTTATCAGGTTGCAGCAACGTCATCTTTCAGTTAGTAAAATAAAAGGGAAATTTGGATCATGTCTATTAGCCATAGAAACTTTCAAATATTATTATTAATAAACAATTGGATTATATTTTAAGAATAAATACGTGCTATTGTTAACGACTGGTGGAAGGCATTCGTTGAAAAATTGTCACCCATCAGTATATAAAAATGAACGTATCGATGTCGTTCAGGTTTCATGTTAAAGATGAAACATACATCTACTTATTAGATAATCGTGAAACAATTACAATTCAAAAAGCACTCCGATTCGTGAGAAGCAATCGGATTCACTTCCAAAAGCACCACAATGGGATGGAAATCCTATCACGTCCATGTCGTTCATCCTGGGTAGCTAAGTACGGTTGTAATACTCATTGTAAGATTCGTAATATATGAAAGAAAAAGTTCTCCTGAAAATTCTGCACTTTTCTTATTTTTTTTTGTTCTATTTACGCATTGTTATTAGACATCAACAATGGCGATACGCTCAATTTTATGAACGGACCTAACGGTGTGTGAACATATTTTGGGCCGATAACGCAGTAAGCGGTAGCACGTTTTTATTCTTAAAATTTAAAACATTGTTTGTTAATGTTAATGTGTGAAAGTTTCTATTTGTAATATATATGCTCAACATTTTCTTGCTATTTTACTAACTGAAAGATGACGTCGCTGAAACCTGATAAATAACGATTTCTTTTTTCAGAAAACAAATTTTTGACGTTTTCAAACCGTTTTAGCGCAGATCAAACCTATTGGAAAACTTTCCTTTTTATATTGTTTAATTATGATTAAAAAATTAGAATTCTGAAAAATGATGTTTTTGAGAAAATCAAGTTTTTTTTTCAAAAAATTACCGCCATTTTGTTAATTTTCAAAATTTTGTAAAAATTCAAAATGGTCATGAAAGAACATTTAAAACACTACTAAATTAAGAAAACAGAATGTTATAATATCGATTTTTAACGGAAATAGAGAGATTTGAAAATAATTTCCTGTTTCCGACAAAAATGAAATTGTGTAGGCCGTAACTTTGCAAAACAAAAAAATATGTATCTCTTTATTTACCTAAAAGAACAATAAAAACCGTATAAAACATGATTGTAAATTTCAAACTTATTTTCATTGCATGATTTGAAATAGAATTGGTCCTAGGTTATATTAAAATTAGTATAATTTTTAAAATTGGTGTTGTATTGGGACTTGTAGACCATGCAATTAAATTGTCTGAAATTAGATTCAGAAAACAGAAACTAGAGATTATTAAAATTGTTCTGCAAAAAAATGGGTATTCCAAAGATTTAGTGTTAAATTGGATAAAATTGAGAGTACATCATCTGTACAATAGCTCTAGTAGTAATAACAACAAAGTTCTACCTGACAAAATTACATAAATTCCTTACATCAAAGAATTGTTAGAAAAATGATACTTGACAGCCATCAGAAGTGCCCATAACCAAATTTAGAGAAATAAAGTTATGAAGAAAATTCATTGAAGATCCATTGAAATTCATTCACTGCATCACTTCTGAATTCGTTTTCTTAGCATCTGCAATGAATTTCAATGGGAAAATATGTTTTAACGATATTGAATGGTTAATAGCTCATAAAAAGTGGTTCGATTAAATGATTTTAAATGGGAAAATAGTGGAATGAAGAAATGATTTCGTTGAATGAATTTCAATTGAAAAATGCGAATAGAACAATTGCAAGTTGAATGAATTTAAATGGAAAAATATATATATTTGCCGCGAATGGATTTGAATGGATAGTTAATAATTACAGGACAATAAATTTAATAATTTTGAATCGAAAACAAAATTAGATGAAAATGCAACTGATATGAATGAAATCGAATCGGTTATTACCACTAGCAAGGTAAATAAAGTTGAATGGAAATAAAATATTTAAATGAAACAATCGTTCAAAAAATACCAAAAAGTTGGTTCTTTAGTCATGTTGGACGAGGAATTCAAAGATAGTATAAAAAATTGTAAAAAAACTTTTTGACGATTTTTTCTGCGATGTGTGTTCGGTAAACATCAGAATCGAATACAATTTATATAATACATAGTAAAGACTCCACAATTTAGTTCAACATTTTGTTTAGGATATTCTTCGGTACAAGAACTATGTATCCAAGCTATGTTACATAACTGATTAGTTTTAATGTCTCGACATTCACGAAGAAATATTAGAAAATCTTGAAATGCCCTATTTTCTAAACAAATTCTCGAACTCTCTTCTCTTTCTATAGAATTAAAATGGATAACACTTCTTGATTCTACATCTAACACTACCAATGATTATTTCTGCAGTACGGTATAAATATTTTTCCAGAAAAGTTCTAATTTAAATTATACATGTGTCAAGCTTTATTTTTATCGGAATCGTGTCGATCTCCTAAAATGTAGTGTGTGGTCGCGGTTGATATACCTAAATCTTACATTATTCCAATTTATTTTTTGATTTGCAATCATAAAACTATCCATCACCGAGCCATCAATCCAAGTATCAGGTCGCAAAGTAGAAAATTTGTACGACCACAAAGAATGAATTTCATATCCTGTTATTTCTCGAATTTCATTACAGTAGAGTTGAGCTACAGTAAATGTTTTATCAAGATTACGTAGATAATAACTTATGTTAGTAAACAGTCCGTTATCGAATCTATTGATATTGACTGGAGTAATTTCATAGTTTGGCTCATCATTTTTTTATGACTTACTTTCCTTTTCAAATTTCTAGGTTTTCTAACTTTTTTCAAAACTGGTTTAGATTTTAATATTTTTTTCTATTTCTGAGCGTTTAAAATACTTTCAGGTTCTCGTATGGGCATATGTCTCTTATTTCTGCTATCCATAATTTAAGGAAGCGTGCACTCTTCATAAAAACTTTTTAATTTAAATTAAATCTAAATTAAATAAACTAATTAAGACTAATTAGTCTCCATGTTATTTATTCAAAACGCATCATCACTGTTTGAGGCGTTGGGGTGCACAACCTGCCAAGTCCGTTTTATGCAGTTTTGAGAAAAACGCGGAAAACTGTTTGCCGCTAACATTGGAAAGATTCATAAGTGTACAGCCCAATTTTAACGGGTAATAAAATTTTTTTAATATGTACAATCTCTAAACATTCAAAGAACTATACGTAATGTATGTTTATATGATTATCTCAGTTTTTTATTTTTTTGGACTTTGCAGGTTTTGCACCCCAGCGCCTCATTTACAGTTATTAGTTTTGATCCATAAGGTGACTAGATAAAAATATCGCAATATTGTTTGTCAGCAATGTGTAATTGACCTTGTATTTGATAAAGGTATTGATTTTTTTTGTTTAAGTGTGCCAAATCATTATTCATTATACCTTTCAGTGAACCCAACTGCTCTTTAATTGCTTCCACTGGTGTTTTTGTTTTAGCTGTATAAGGACATTTTGTTTCTAGTAAACCGTCATCATTTATGAAACCATCAGGTGTAGCGGGTAAATATGGCATTGTTTTATCAATAAACCACATTCACGAACTTCTTTATTACACAGTGCACTATACGCATCTTTGTCCTTTCTTCTCATACCTTACACCGAAAAGCATAGCCTGACTTTTTGCAATATTGGGATACAACATTTGTTTAACTAATGCTGCACATGAGGTCGTTTTTCTTCTTGCACAAACATTTTTTAAATTTGAAGACGTAAGTTTTCTCGAAAAATGTGCCACTCGTCACAATTTCGAGTATGGATTTCTATTTGATTTATTTTGCCTTGTGCTTCATACAATTTAGATAAAATGTAACTTTTTCTTATCAAATATTCTGTTTCGCCTAAATCGTATTTTTGACAATTACTACCATAAAATTTGTCACTGCTTATGATTTTTTTTGTAACAGTTTCATAAATTTTTTCATGGAATATTTTGGATAGATTACGTCGAATATATTGGTAATCCTATGAGGACTTGTCCCCCATCAGTGTAGTGCGATTTTCAATTTCTTACAAAAATGAGAAAACCAAGAATAGTGTTTAGGGTAAATATATTACTAATTCCGCGATATTTTTAATATTTGATCTATAAATAAAAATGTTATTTATTGCCTCCCAAGTCTAAAGTTATGTCTCTCGTTTTAAGAGGTGCAAATAGCATTGTTTAAAGAGCGCTACCAGTATGAAGGAATGAATAACATAATATAAAATAATTAATTTGCTTCTTTTTGTCTATTTTTCAAACTTCTTTTTTAGTCGCAGTAACCTTTAGCAACTTGAGAATAATGACATACACTAAAAAATATGTCAAATAAAAAAGAGCAATGTATTTTGTGGGTTTTCAAATTGTATTAATGGTGTGCCAGACAAAAATAAAAGTTTTCGAAACAAGGGACGCACAGAGTAACGATTTTTAAAGCCCTACCATTTCTATTTTAAAAATGTACTTTGAATCGTTATTATGAGGAGAACACACCCGGGCATTGTTTTCGTCGAAAACTCGAAACGCACATTTTTAAAAAATGGTATTTAAAAAAAATTTAATTTTATGTAAATTTAGTTTCCTCCATAATATTAATACGTTTAGCGTAGGTCGATGTAAATAAAATTTAGTTAACGGCTTTTCCTGTTAATTGTTGTTTACGTTTCTGTACATATTGTATATGTGTATTTATGTCGCGAATAATAATAATAATAATAATAATTGACTTTATTGGCAATACGATACACAAGGATACAAATATAAGAACAGAAATAATTAGTACAATGCCAAAGGGCAAGTCACAGCATCAAATTATTGCTGTTTTACATACTGACCCGCTACCTACTGAAAACTCAATATTATGTTTTTTTTTTTGGAAATTTTCGTTGGAAATGATAAAAACAGTCATAGATGTTTTTTGACGATATACGAAAGTGTAAACTAATGCTATTCAAATTGCATAATTTTTAGATGTGAGAGGGAATTATATCGTTCCGTCTAAGGGAAATCAAATAGTAGTTTTCGATACAAGTGCGTATGCGTAAAGAACTTTACACATACACACGTGTGCCGAAATATTGTTTACGTACGGCTTTTCCGTGCGTAAAGTATAATCGAGTGCGTAAAGTTTACTTAAAAATATGTACGAAATAATAGTATATTACTCAACGAGGGAGGTAAAATAAAGAATGTCTCAGACTGCGTGTAATTTTTACCCGAGGCGAAGCCGAGGGTGAGAAACAGGCAGTCTGAGGTATTCTTTTTTACTTCCCGAGGGAAGTATACGATTTTTCTTCATGACAGGTAGGAAAGTTGCTGCTTTCGTCCCAGTGTGATGAAAAATTATTTTTCAATTTTAATTTAAAAAATATTTTCAAAGTTACTTCTTTTCCTCCCTGTTATGAAGAAAAATCGTATACTTCCCTCGGGAAGTAAAAAAGAATGCCTCAGACTGCCTGTTTCTCACCCTCGGCTTCACCTTGGGTAAAAATTACACGCAGTCTGAGACATTCTTTATTTTACCTCCCTCGTTGAGTAATATACTATTTTTCACTCGGAAAGAATAATCTCCTTAATTAAAGTGAAACTTTTAAAATACAGTTTGCGATAAATAGGGTTGTCTATGATACTGTTTCTTAATTTGAACAATGCTCTTTCTCGCCCAGAGCTCATAATAATATTAATACGTTTAGCGTAGGTCGTTGTAAATAAAAATGTTCATAACACATTTTGCGTATTTGATAATAAATTTTACAAACAGATTCTTAGGGCGCGTGCACACTGACAGCGAATCGCGAAATGCGGCAAGCGAAATATACCCAAGTTTACAATAATAAAAATGTATTTATCGATATTTTTCTTCACACGTGTATAGATTTTTATATTATTTAATTCTGCTCTTTTAATTTGCCATTATGTGCGATCCGCTTACCGTTAATCGTAATTCGCTTGTTGTATTTCGAGGTTACCCGCCCTGGTAAGCGAAACATAAAAATTAGGAAGTAAATCGTCAGAATTACAAGACTATGTATAAAAATCTGAAAAAACAAGTAAATATCAATATTTTTAAACAGCAATATCAAAATATCGACTTTTATTATTATAAAATTTTTGTACATTTCGCTTGCCGCTTTTCGCGATTCGCTGTCAGTGTGCACACGCCCTTAGAACTCCTATGGGTTCGCCAGTTTCGCCTATTTTTGCAGATCTAATTATGGATGATCTGGAACCAGAATGCTTAACAAATTTATAATTTACTCGATTTTTCTATCATCGTTACGTAGATGATATTTTGACATGTATTCCGAAAAATAAGACTAACGAGATAAAAATTTGTCAAAAGTCAGATTCTTGGTATTACGGTTCTTTTACTACAATAAAATAACATTATAAAGCTTAATTAAATTATTGGGTTATTGATGTCAACCACTAAATATGAAAAACGTGTGTGTAAATAACCTGTTTGTGTATTATTATCGCAAAAAGAACTTTTAATTTTTCGGACTGCCTATATGAAAAATTAATAACTCGACCACTATCATATTCTGCATCCCTCTAGCGATAATCTGTAGAACTTTATGCCTATTTCTAAAATACACGTTTCGTCCCGGTTCCCCTATGTGGACTCATCAGTAAGACCATAGGGGACCTGTCTTCTCTCGTGTATATGGTTTTTATTTAAAAAATTGAGATTTTAAATATTTATAGCAGAGGAGGAATGCTAAAAATATTGAAAGAATATCTACGCATTAATTGGTAACGGGATGTCGTTGCACGTGCGTAGATACTTGGGTTCCTTTAATTAAATATGAATCAAGTATTCTACTTTCTTAATCGCTTGAAATTAAAATGATATATATAGAACAAGATTAAAAAATACCATTCTTGGAACTTAACATTATACGCAATATGGTTAATCTCAGTTTACAATTGGTACTATAAACCCGACGGAAATGTATTTTCCAAAATTAAAAAAAAAGTCTTTCTACTGCAAAAACTGATCTGATGTTCTCTCATTTTGGGCAAAAAAGGGGTAATAATAATTTTTATGTTACAGTGTGCGTAATGCTATTTTACACATTTTTCACTTTTTTCTGGCGCATTTTACACACACTTGCAACACAAAATATTGTTCGTCGCATGTGCAAAAATGTTTTATGTACGTCTTTTCGGTGCGTAAAGTAAACTCGTGCGTAAAGTAAACTTTACGCACTCGATTATACTTTACGCACGGAAAAGCCGTACGTAAACAATATTTCGGCATACGTGTGTATGTGTAAAGTTCTTTACGCATACGCACTTGTATCGAAAACTACTATTTTGTATTAATGTGAATGCGAGCCTCGCTTTCAGCTCGGCCTGCAACCCTCACATTCGTAGAAAAAACTTTTACGCACTTGTATCGAAAACTACTATTATTAAATTTTCAAATTGAAAATTAAGGGTTGTGAAATAAAGGGAAAGTGCATAGCAGAGCTTGATGCTTGCTTGAGGTGGCAAGTAGAGCTATTGCAGTGGAAACCGCCTTCGGAGTGAAGGCCGATTCTAGAGTGAAGTAGTGTATGTTGTGTATAATAAGAAATTAAGAAATAACTTGTACTTGTATTTGCATTAAGTTATTGCAGAGTTACAGGAGGGAAAAATAAATAATAATTTGGAAAAATTACGTCATAATATTTTTCACATCTATTCCTTTGAAATATTTCCCGTCTTTTTTAATTTTACTCCTGCATCTCGATGCAATGTTTAACATTACGAGACGATATTTTGTTAACTTGAAAGAGCACATTTAGTATGACTCAGTAGGGGGCTGCATGATACCTAATCCCTTCTTATGTTGCAAAATTCAAATAAGGTAAGGTTCATGGGTACTTGGTGATCACGCCTCGTTACCCCTTTAGATATTACTAAAAATTAAAATTCGCATGTAACACGTAAAACTTGAAATTAAAACTCTCGAGAATAATACAATTACAAGAGAAGGAAAATATGTACACATTGGCTACAGTATACATACACTAGCAGATAAAAGGATGAGACTTCATCCAATAATATTGGAAGAATTTGTTGAGCATCCATATCTTTTATAAATTTAAAAATATAATAATATAAATTCATAATTTTTAACGTTATTTGAGCATAAAAAGTTTGTGGTCTGTTATAAATGGCAGAATCCTACGGGCAGACCGCATATTAAGAATTAACTTCATGATGAAATATGTTATTACACTTGAAAAATAAAGGAATACGTGTTTTTTTTAATAAACTTTTTTTAACGAAGTGTATGTCAACAAAACAAAATGTTTTGTTATGTTTTTGAAAAATAAGCCTTGACAAACGAAAAATGTCGATATATCCAATAAGAACATATTTTTTTTTAAAATGAAAGAAAGTTTCTCTCAACCGCACCCTTGATCCCAAATTTTCAGGATTTGAAGTTCATATAAAAGAACGGCAATAGGCCAGTCATTTAAGACATTTACGATTCAAAGTGACGATAATTTTGTAATTCTTTTTCTGGCATGGCGGGGGTGTTGAGAAGTGTTTATTTGTCAGATGTCGTACACATAAACACTACAAATTTTGTATAATATTGTAAACACTCGCATTCGTAACTGAAAGAGTGGGAAAGAAACAGACTTATTTCGTACTCAATCGTACTCAGATATATAACAAATAAGGCACTTGTTTCAATTTCTCATGAGATTCTCATGAGAATCCTACTTAAAATTTTTCGAAGGGCAACCATTATTTAATTCAGAAGTATTCCAACCAATTTTATAAAACTCAAACTGCAAAAACATGCTTAAAGTTTGAAGGATATTTTTATGAGCATTTAAGTGGCGTTAATTCTTAGTAAGGTATTACAAATTTCTATTTAGGAATCGTATGAATAGTTATGTTAAATTGCAATTTACATTATTCGAAAGTAAAGAAGTACCATAACCTATAAATCATTTTAAATTTGAAGGAAATTTGTAGAAACGGAGTTTCCAAAATATTAGTAGGTATATTTTAACAAATGTCACATGCAAATATAATGTGTACTTAATAAGGTTTTTATAAATTACATACATACATAAATATTCACTGCTGTTTTCATCATTTTTAGGTATGAACTTAACCCATGAATGCCTGAATGTCCAAAAATCGTAAGGTAACTTTGAGCTAAAATCTTTTAATGTAATCGTGGAAATTTCTATTTTGCGTAAGTTGTCCTAAAGGTTTTAGGGTGTGTTCTACACGATGCGACCATTTAG
This sequence comes from Trichopria drosophilae, assembly GCA_030407085.1. Taxonomy (NCBI): domain Eukaryota; kingdom Metazoa; phylum Arthropoda; class Insecta; order Hymenoptera; family Diapriidae; genus Trichopria; species Trichopria drosophilae. The sequence goes on from CM059582.1 coordinate 182,409,235, forward strand.
AAAAGTGTATTTTGTATTGTTTTTTGATAAATTTATATAAAAAATAGCGGTTTTTACGGGATTTGTTCATAGAAAATCACCTTTTTTTAACAGAAAATATATGTTTATCATATTAAAATTAATAAAAAACGTGTCATTAGTGTTTGTACCAAAAAACTATGGATGTAGATTTTTTTCAACATTTTTTTTCCAAAAATAGGAAGCTTTGGAATGCAAAAAATACCACTAGCGCGGGCATTATCAGAGTTGTTCAGTTTTTTTTCACTATTATAATACCCGATTGTTCACAAAAGTGTCTATTCCGGATTTTGGAGGATGCTGATTACAATTCATCTGTCAGAAATGGAAAATTAAAAATGGCTTTTCCTATTTTTGGAAAAACAATGTTGAAAAATCTACATCCATAGTTTTTTTATACAAACACTAATGACGCGTTTTTAATTAATTTTAAGATGATAAACATATATTTTCTGTTCAAAAATGGTGATTTTCTACGAAAAATCCCACAAAATCGCTATTTATTATATAAATTTATCAAAAAACGATACAAAATGAAATTTTTCACTTTTCTAAATGGTCGCATCGTGTAGAGAACACCCGAAAACATCTAGAACAACTTATGCCAACTAGAAATTTCCGCGATTTCATTAAAAGATTTTAGCTCAAAGTTACTGTACGATTTTTGGACATTCAGGCATTAATGGGTTAAAAAAACTTGTGCTTCGCAATTGAGAAAGTGAGCAATACCCAGCAAACGGAAAGGAATTGCAAGGAATTGAGAGAAATTTAACGACTCAGCAAACGAAAATTCATTGAAGATCCAGACTTATTTTGTACTCAATCGTACACAGATTTTTCGTATACTTTTTGGTTTGTTGAGATATTTCATCAACAATATCATATATCCCTGCAAACCCTGCAATAACAGTTATGTAACAACTACGTAACATTTATATAACAATGTAACCATTATGTAAATATTACATAACTGTTACTTTCCGTGTTTGCAGGGATGTTATATTACCGTTATATTTATTTTATTTTAATTTACAAACATATACGGGCACGAGCCCTTTACAAAATATATAATGTATTACAAATTAACACTGGACGAATAGCGTACGCTGAATATAAGACTTAAATATACTAAATCTCGAGTTTTTGATATCTCGCGGGATGGAGTTCCACAGACGGCGAAGGCGAGGAAGAGGGGAATGAAAATGAAAGGAGGACCTGGAGGACTCCTCAATAATTGCTCTAGGATTTCTGAGGTTATGGCTAAGATCCCGATCAGAAAATAAAGAAAAAATAGATACAGAATTTAGTTGGTTAGATTTAATTTTGTAAACGAAGGTAACATCATGATAGGTATGTAGGGAAGATTGCTGAGGAAGCTGGAATTGACGAATGAGTGGCAGAAAGTTGTGATCAGTAAAGGCCACGGGAGTACCAGATTTCCAGGCAAGATACCTTAGAAATCTATGATGCACTGAATTGAGGAGGTTCCAATCCGTGCTAAAGTGTGGAGACCAAACTATGGAGCCATAAGTAAGTACAGGGAGAACAAGAGAATTATACAAATAAATAATTGATGGAATGACGGTAAAATTTGAGGTGGTACGTTTTATAAATCCAACAATCCTACTAGCACGTATTGTAACTTCCTCAATATGGGGTTTAAAAGAAAAGGTTTTGTCGAAGCGAACACCCAGATCTATGACAGTGGAAAATGTAGGAATCTCGACGTTGGGAAACACATAGTCAAATTTAACTAAATGAGTTTTGCGAAAAAAAGATAAAATGTCAGATTTTATAGGATTTATAGGGAGGCCATTAAGAGAAGACTACAGAATAAGAGAATCGAGGTCTCTTTGTAGGCGAGATGCATCCATAGGGGCATTGATCTCTTTAAATATTTTAATGTCATCAGCATAGAGCAGACAGGATGAAAATGAAAGAGTGGAAGGAAGATCATTAATAAAAATTGTAAAGAGAACAGGCCCTAAATTAGAACCTTGAGGAACCCCAGAGTAAATTTGAACAGAGTCAGAGAAGGAATCGTTAATTCGAACTATTTGAGACCTACGAGACAAATACGAAGTTAGCCACGATAGTAAGTTACCTCTGATTCCAATAGCGTCACATTTTTGAAGGAGAAGGGTATGGTTAACTAGATCGATAGCTTTCGAGAAATCAATATAAGTGGAATCAACTTGTGATTGACGTTCAAAAGCATTAGAGATGAAGTCTGAAAATAAAAACAGGTTGGTAATAGTAGATCTACCACGAATGAACCCGTGCTGTTCCTGAATAATACGCGATTGTACAAGGCTAGATATATATCTTGCCATAAGCTTATCAAAAATTTTTGATAGCGTACACTGAATAGAAATAGGCCTGTAATTTGATGCTATGAACCTATCACCTTTCTTTAAGATTGGCTGAATATATGCAGACTTCCTGACGTTTGGAAAGATACAAGAAGAGAGTGATAGATTAAGCAGAGACAGCACGGGATCAATAAGTGATGGGAGGCCATTTTTAAGGAAATATGGTGGAATATTGTCAGGGCCACTGTGAGTGTTAGCGTCAAGTTCGTTAAATGCTGTAATTAAGTCGGTTTTGGAGATTACATGTGACGTGGAGAGAGAAGGAAGAAAAGGACCATTAAAATCATTGAAAGAGTTGACTCGGTAGACAGAACCAAAATAGTTGGAAAAATGATCAGCAATACCAGAATCAGTGTCAATTACAGTTGAACCGTTACGGAGATAAGAAGGAAGGGCGTTATCAGATCTTAAATTATTCACATAGATAAAGAAAATGTATTAAATGTATTTAATTCACAAGAAAAACTACATGGGATAGAAAATATAGTTAAATTTACAATAGAGAAAGAAGTAAATAATAAAATTAGTTTTCTAGATTTACTTCTGATTAGAAAGATAGACGGTACTATTGACACAGATTGGTACCATAAAAATACTTGGTCCGAGAGATATCTTCACTTTAATTCATCGCATCCTGTTAATTATAAAATAAGTGTAATTTATGAACTAATTGATAGAGCTACAAAATTAGCTGAAATAAGATTTAAAGAAAAAACTCTAAATATCGTGAAAGAGGTTCTTAAAAATAATGGTTATCCGAAAGAATTAGTACAAGAATGTATTAAAAAGAGAGTCCACCTTTTGTACAATAACCACCACACCTTTTCAAATACAATCAATAATGATTTTATTAAAACTACAAGCTTACCATATGTCAAAGGGTTAAGTGAAACTTTAGCCAAAAGGCTTAAAAAAGACAAAATTAGAGTTGTACATAAACCATACAACGCTAACGTTGGACATATTAAGCCGTTTAAAGACAAATTGGACATAATGAAAATGAGTGGAGTGGTTTATCAAATCCCGTGTAAATTCTGCGACAAAGTATATATTGGACAAACGGGGAGGTTATTAAAAGATCGGATTAGGGAACATAAAAATAACATATTTACAAGACCTGAAAATCACTCATCGAACGAAACATCGGATTGACACGTCGCATAACTTTGATTATGAGAATGTAAAAATCCTAGCTACTGAAACAAATATAGTTAAAAGAAAACACTTAGAAAACTTTTTTATAAAACAGAGTACAAAAACCGTAAATATTAGATTTGAAATGTCATTTTTACCTGAATCATACAAACCTTTACTAAACTTAAATAAAATCAAACGTTAATTTTCTACTTAAATTTGAATCAGCAGTTAGGATTTGTAAGAAGTTGCCTATATATGTATTTAGTTATTGTATGTTACTTATTCAAACCTCCTAGAATTGATAATACCCTAATACAATAATAAATGAACAGTTGTCGTTTAATCGTGCACAAGTGAACATTGTACAAGGAAAAAATTGGAAAGTTGTGATAAAGACTACGATTCACTACAGTTTTTATATTTTTTATATGTGGAATTACATTTTAGTCGATACTAAATAGTGGAGTGCATACCAGTAAGTTTTTATAAAGAAAAAGTTTCATTTAATTTAAACAAACAGAATATTTTTTGTACTTATTTCTGAATATTTTTACATTATAGAATCATCAAAATTGTTGCTCTGTCAAAACATGGCATGCATTTTTAAACAATACATAAAAACTACTATGTGTAATGTTCTTGACAAGTATCAAATGAATTTTTTTGAAAAAATGGTTGTAACTACTTAAAACTCAGCAGTATTTTTAAACTCCATTTATCAATTGACTTTTCCAATATTTGCCTTAATTTACGGATACACAGATGTTAGGTAAGATATCGTTAAAATTCTGTTATCTCTGATTGTAATAATTAAAATTAAAATTTCATTGTATACAATTTTTTTTTATAAACTTTTTCTGAAGAGGGCCAACATATAGGCCGAAACGTAAAAATAGTTTGTTACATTATTACACCTATGTTTCAAAAAAACAAAATCAATTAAGTAAAAGGACCGATTTACCAAGAAGTTTGGACATATATTTAATATAAGCGGTTAAGAAATTTGAACATTGAAATACGTGTTATAAATTTATTCACATAAGACCAAAAAGATCGCAAGTTGGTACTTAAGTTTGATTGGACGGAAGCCAGGTAGTGCTTATAAAGCTGACGCGAAAGACGAAGGCACTGAGCACGTAATTTTTTAAAAACAATGTAGTCGGCGGGATCGCAACTAGTTTTCCAAATATTGTGCGACCGTTTTTTTGAATAAACTAATATAATCAAATCTTTATTGTACCACCTGGGGAAAGAATTTGATTTAATAGATCGCTTTTTAAGTGGAACAAATTTATCAATAACGGTACTTAGCGTAGAATAAAATGACGAGACAGCAACATTTATATCACAGTTCGAAAAAAGAAAATCCCTGGAGACTAAATTAAATTCGCGGTTAATGGACGCATAATCTAATTGAGAACAGTTAAGCACAATGATGTTCATCAGACTTCACTAGGTCTTCACAGGAAGCAGCTGGTATGATAAGATCAGGAGAGCCAAAACATAAGTCCAAGGTGTACCTCTTAGAGGGGAGAGCCGGATAGTATTGCACGAATCCAAGAGCTGCGGCAAGATTTACAAGAGTTGTGGCTTTCATATGGCTGTCCGGTGAAACATAGCCAGTGTGATGAAAAGACACAGGATTGTTGGACCAGATTGTAGAGGGCAAATTAAAATCACCTAGTAGTAAAATTTTATGCCCTGGATGTGAATCGGCTAGATGTTCTACTTCAGTGGCAAAAGAGATGAAGTCGTTTGTAGATGTACGGGGTGGTATGTAGGCACCGAAGATGAGAAATTTACACGAGCAATATGTTACACAGACAGCAACAGCTTCCACTGCCGAAGCATCGGTCAGACTTAGTACAATATGAGATGCATTAATGACTTTCTTGACTGCAAGTAGCACACCACCCCCTCTTCTTCCAGGTGGGAAACCAGAAGTCCTGTCGAATCTATAAACATTGTAGCCTGACAGACCAAGCTCTGATGTGTGAGTGGCGCTATTGAGCCAGGTTTCCGTAAAAACCAGAATGTCAGGTTGAGGCTGCATTAAGTGAATATTACCTCTGAGACAATCTAGCTTGTTGTTAATTGAGCGTACATTCTGGTAATACAGTGTTAACGATTTGCTGGAGGAATGTTCGTTCCGGGGGGGTTGTGCTGCCGTATGATGGTAGGAAAACCTTCGCGGTATTTGATAGTACATCAAAACAATGCTGTTTCGAAACGATGTCATCTAATTTTGACAGCACTTCGGTATTGGACTCTTGAAGAGTGTTATATTTCGATGTACATTCCCTGACATCATTTCGGAGGGACGATATTTCAGCCGAGAAATTGGAAGTTAAACGCCCGAGTTCCTGCTCCAAATCCTTCTTCAAATCTGCGCGAACACCGGCAATTATTACTTCAATGCGTTGAAGGAAGCGATCAGACGGCGATGCATTGTCAGATGATGATCTAATATTTGCTGGCTCTACATTATTATTATTATTATTATTATTATTATTAAAATGGCTTGTTGGCAAGAAACCAAGAGGTAAATCATCCACCCATGGTAACTGTTCATCAACATAACTGGAATGAGCTTCTAAGGAAGGAGGCGTTGGTAAAATACCGGCATTAGATACATCAACAAGTGCATATGTCAAAGTTTCATGTTGTGAAGAGCCAGCACTAATATCTGAGTTCGGAGGGCTACTGAACTGCTCAGTGGATGACAGGTGATTCACAGTAGGTATTAATAGTGAGGTAGATATATTGTTACCCGATGCCAACGAATTATTACTTTGCTCAGGAATAAAGTCAATGACAGAATTAGTGCCCGGAATACAAGTTGCACAATAAAAGACCTGGTCCGACTGGAAAAGTCCTCTAGATCTATTAGCACAACTTGAGTGAAAAACTGAATTGCACTTGGAACAGGAAACCGCATGTTGAAGTCGTTTAACAAAACCACCAGATATGGAGCACTGAACAAATGCACATTTCGCAGAATGTAGTGTCCTTTTTGAAGGCGAGCAAGGAGAACTGTCGTCTTCGATATTCATTGTCACTTTTTGAAAATACAGTATGTATCGAAAATATTCACTATACGAAGTTACCAAAAACAGTTTGTTTATGTTCTACTCAAATGCAGAGACACCGTAAATAAACACAACACAGTAAATAGCAATACAATTAAGTAAGCGATATTCCAAAAGTTACGAAAAATTGACAAATTACATTAAAATTGCGGAGTTTACTGCGCAGATACTCAAGAATAAAAAGTAAAAAATATTAACACAAATTAGATACACACTCAAATCAACAGATACTGTGAATTGAGGCAATACGTGAAAACCGTGTGTTCAACGAATATAAACAGAAGAGCACAAGAAATCACGTCTATTCAACGCGGCAATCAATTAATAACTAACTGATATATAATAATAACCAACCGAAACTTTATCGGTAATATATAGGTTATATTACAGATTATATATACAGGGCATACAGGGTGTCCCAGAACTCCCGAATAATATTGCAGGGGGTGAATCCTAATAGCATTTTGAGCAAGAAAGTTTCATACCAAAATCGGATCTGAAGCTCAGAATTTGAGTGGCGAGCCATTGAATGTAAAAAAAAATTATAGTTTTTTTGCAATAACTCGGCTCGTTGTAATGTTACTTTAACGAATGATGACTGATTTTGAAGGTTTTTTATAGCGCTACAACTTACCTTATAGAGCATATGACCTGCAATGTATATTTCGCCAGTTATCGACCTAAAAAGGATAAAAATGGCTTTTTTTTCAGTTTTTTGCGTCTAACTCATTTCCGTAAAATGCTAGCGAAATGTCATATAAACAACGCTGGAGAGTTTGAAAACGCGAAGAATTCGCCCCCTCATACGTTTCGTTTTTATAAAAATTGAGTCCGTGTGGAGACGTTAAACATCAGAAAACAGGCGAAAAATGGATTTGGCATTGCTGAAGCGTGTTTTTCGCCTATTTTCTGATTTTTAACGTCTCCCCGCGGGGCAATTTTTGTCAAAACGAAACATATGAGGGGGAAAATTCTTCGCCTTTGTGCTGTGCTGTTGTATATGATATTTTGCTAGCATTTTACGGAATTGATTTAGACGCGAAAAATTGCAAAAAAGGCCATTTTTACCCTTTTTTAGGTCGATAACTGACGAAATATATGTTGCAGGTCATAGGCTATACAAGGTAAGTTGTAGCGCTATAAAAAACCTTCAAAATCAGTCATCATTCGTTAAAGTAACTTTAAATCAGCCGAGTTATTGCAAAAAAACTATTATTTTTTTTTAAACTTCCATGGCTCGCCACTGAAATTCTGAGCTTCAGATCCAATTTTGGTATTAAACTTTTTTGCTCAGAATAATGTCAAGATTCACCCTCTGCAATATTATGTGGGAGTTCCGGGACACCCTGTATATATAACACCATAATTTTAAGTGTTTTCTGGGTTTTTAATAATTTTGAATCATTCTTTCCCGCTAAACATGTAACGTAAATGAAACGTTACATGTTATCCCATTTATAGTAAAAAAGTAACGTTTCGTAACAACGTCTTGAAGCCGTTTACACCACGTTCCACGATATCTAAATACGTAAAGGTAATGCGTAACATTACCAGAATGTTAATTTATAACAGTTTTAAAAACGTTTTATGGAATCGTTTCTGCAACGTCACAAAATCACCAAGGAAATTTAAAACGGCGCATTGAGGTTACTAACGTAACATTCATGTAATATGACGTTTCATAGACATGATTTATTGCATATCTTCTATCATTTTGATTTACATGCAATCTTTTTCTTCTTATAATTATTCTTTTTTCTGGTTCATAATATTATTTGCTATTATTAATTTTGTTCTTTTTATTTCTTCTACGTGTGTGACTTGAATACATTGATGTCCATTAAATTCAATATTTTTTTTTGTAATATTACTGCAAAAATTAATTTAAAATATAGAGTAATTTGAGACTAAGACTAGAATGAAGTGAAATTTAACTATTGCATTTTATATATACAGTGTATTTATTTTAAAAAACTCGCTCCCTTTTAATATATTTATGTACAAAATTTGTAAATTTCCGTCACTTGTCAAGAAAAATAACTCGCACCGTATTATTTTTAATGTAAATTGTATTAAATTTAATTCATAATTTAAAAATTGTTAATTTTAATATCCGCGTAATTCATAACTTATTTCCAAGTAGTGCATTTGTAAAATATACGTGTGTCAATTAACTTTACATTTTTTTAAACTGTCTATTAATCAATTTCGTTTAAAAAAAATATTATACGGATATCTTAAAAATATTTATTTAAATTACAATAAATTACTACAAAATAGTCAAATATTATTATTCCTGATATAGAAATGACGAAATTAATTAAACATATCTTGTTTAAACTAAACCCGCATTTATCAAGAAACCTTCTAGGATTGAGTATAAGAGCTCCCACGTATGCGAGCGTATAGCGTAGTGGTTAAGACGTCAGCTTTGTAACCGGTATACCCGGGTTCGATCCTCGGTCGGGATGAATTTTTCTTAGATTCATAAATTGATTTGCGAGCAAAATTATAAAACTACATTCTTTCATAACATATCTAACGATACATAAATAATAATAAAATTCGAATTGAATAAAATAATTCGTCGAATTTCTTATAATTTTTATTTATGACCGTTTAATGTAACGTTTTTACAACGTTGGATGTATAGTTTTCAAACGTCGCAGGTACGTTACGAATGAAACGTTATTTAAAAACCGTAAATGTGGCAGGACATTTTTGGTTCCAAGGACGTCACAAAAATGTTTATAGTTAATTAATTCTTAAACCAGAACTTATAATTACTAAAAATAAGAAACTCTTATTTTATTTGAAAAAGTACCGAAGAAAAAATATATAAAGTTCTTGGACAAGCGTTAAAACTGGGCCAATCCAAGATCAAGTTGAATTGAAGTACATACAGATATGATTTACATATACATGTATATGTCGAACGTGCGCATGTATGCAAGTGTCATTGAACTGCGATCAGCTGTGATCGGCCGTTTGTTTTGTTAGCAAGATTTTTGGAAATTAAACACTTTACGGATCCGTTACTGACGTACTTTCTATATTAACTTTCTCCGTAAATGTGTCATGGTTAAATACGAACGTCAACAATTTCTCCTTTTTTGTCAATAAACAAGCCTGTGCGAGGTCAACTCTGTTTTTACAGGTGATAATTATCTTTTTCTCTGCATAACGAACAAGATTTATCAAATTAAAATAACATACGTAAAAACACTAATAATTTATTAACAAATATTTCCTTGATAATTTCATAATCACATTTGCTTAAATAAGTTTTTCGTCAACATAACCTCAAATATAAGTGCTTTAATTTTAAAATAAATAACATTTAAATGCTTAATTACATAGTCAACTTTTCACATTGTCTTCGATTGCAAAGTAATTAGAAAGGAAATTCTGGGTGTTTGTTAATTCCTTTTAAGAAACTGAAATCACAGATACGTCCTGCATTTCCTTGATCCAAACTACTCAGTGCTTTCATGTCTTCAGAGTCCAGTTTCCAATCAAATATCTGGAAGTTTTCTTTAATTCGTTGTGGATTCGTACTTTTCGGAATCACAGCAATACCTCTTTGTACTGTTTGCCTTAAGAGAACTTGCGCTGAACTTTTTCCATGTTTTTTGGCAATTTGTTGTACTACTGGATTTGCTAGAAGATCGGGTAAAGTATCGGCTTTACCAAGTAATTTAACTAGACCACGGGTACCAAGAGGTGAATATGCTGTAACAGGGATTCCTTTTTCTTCGCAGAATTCCACCTGAAATTTATTAGAGTCGTTTTTATATTCAATTACTTTTGTTTCGATAAAGTCAATATAAATTGGAGCTTACCATTTCTTTTTGTTGGAAATACACATGGAGTTCAATTTGCAAACACGCAATTGGTACTTTTGCAGCATTAAGAATTTTATTTATTTGTTTCTTATTGAAGTTTGATAAACCAATGGCTTTAGTCCTTCCTGCAACTACTTGTTTCTCCATTTCAGCCCAAACTGCTAAATGATTGGTGGTTGGATCATATTTGATTTCTCCGTTTTCATTTGTTGGGTGTAAATTTTTATCATCGTCGATAAATGCAAATGGAGTATGAATTAAGTATAAGTCTAAATAATCTAATTGGAGATCCTTCAATGACTTTGTCAGGTACTTGTCAACTCCCTCAGGACGATTGCCACTTGGAGGTAGCTTAAAGGAAAAATTCCTTGTTAATATGGAACGATATACATGTATAATAGTTTATATAATTCCTTACTTTTGTTACGATGAAGAGTTCCTCTCGTTTGATTCTTCCTGAACTTATCCATTTGTTTAGAACTTTTCCAATAATGGCTTCGTTTAGGTAAACTGGTGCAGCATCGATATGCCGGTATCCTGCTTCTAAAGCATTGTCTAAGGCACACTCTAGTTCTTCTTCAGTTGCCTAGAACAGAAATATGTTTTTCAATAGATTCAAAGTTATTAAAAAATATATCAAATATATTGAATCGTAAAATATTGTCTTTATTTAATTGAATTCGCAAGCGTATGCATGATTTAAGCAACATAGTGTAACTTCAGTTTACAATTTTGTCGTAAAAATTTAAGATAATCGAACCAAACGTATGGTTATAATTTAATTGGTAATGTGATGAATATTTAATGTAGATTTTAGGTGAGATATAAATTCTATGCAATTTCAATGTATGATCAATCATATTGTCCGTTGTTATTTTCAATTTGTTTCTAGCAACATAGCCATCAATTGTGATTGTGAAATTTGTATTTTTTCACGTACAATTTTATTTATGACTTTGTTTGTCGTATTCAACTTTTTAAAAGTAATATCGAGAAAAGAAAATAATGTGTGATTTGCTAATAATAGCAGATTTTCAATATAATTTAAATTAAAGAATTTATTATCATGACTGTGGAATGTGTTTTCTTCAGAATATATTGAATACCAGGGTTGGGTAGTAGGAAATTAAAAAGTTAAATGTTAAGCTAAAAGTTAAAAAGTTAATTTTTAACTTAACTTTTAACTTAACTTAATTAAGTTTACTTTAAACCATTTAACTTTTAAATTTTAACTTTTAACTTTTTAACTTTTCGACTTAAACTTTTTAACTTTTTAACTTTTAACTTCTTAACTTTAACTTTTAACTTTTTAACATTCAACTTAACTCAATTAAGTATACTTTTAACTTTTTATCTTTTAAATTTTAACTTTTAACTTTTAACTTTTTAACTTTTTGACTTTTTAACTTTTAACTTCCTAACTTTAACTTTTAACTTTTCACTTTTTACTTCTAATTTTGACCTTCTAAACTTTAACTTTTAACTTCTTAACTTTAACTTTTTAACTTATTAACTTTCACCTTAACTCAATTAAGTTTACTTTTAACTTTTTAACTTTTAACTTTACTCAATTAAGTTTAACTTTTGACTTTTTATATTTCAAATTGTAACATTTTAACTTTTAATTTTTAACTTTAACTTTTTAACTTTTAACTTTCAATGTAACTCAATTAAGTTCACTGTTAACTTGTTATCTTTTAAATATTAACTTTGTAACTTTTATCTTTTAACTCTTAACTTTTTAGCATTAACTTTTTAACTTGTAACTTTCAACTTAACTCAATTAAGTATACTTTTCACTTTATACTTTTAACTTTGACCTTCTAAACTTTAACTTTTAACTTCTTAACTTTAACTTTTAAATTTTAACTTTTAAGTTTTTAACTTTTAAGTTTTTAACTTTTAACTTCTTAACAGTAACTTTAACTTTTTAACTTGTAACTTTTAACTTAACTTTATTATTTTTTTGTGCAGTTAACTTTAACTTAACTTAGTTATTTTTTTTTGTACAGTTAACTTTAACTTAACTTAGTTAAAAAACAAGTTAACTTACCCAACCCTGTTGAATACATATTTATTCATTTATTGAGTAATTTCGTATTTACTGTTTCATTAAAAATGTCAATATAAAAAAAAAAGGTAATAAACTATTCTTCAATTTCGTTTGAAATCATTTTCACCCTCTTACGACCTTCCTTTTTTTAAACAAGTTGATTTTAAAAGTGTATTGTAATATTATTTTCTTGAGTTTATTTATTACACACTTTTTTTAATTAGCTAGGAGTTTCTTTTTTATTTCATGGATTAGAACCATACATAATATTTTAGTTATTGTATAATTCAAAATAAAAAAATATATAAAATGTTTTAACATAAATCTGACTTTTAATAAAATTATAACGTGTTTTTAAAATTGAATAATATCATGTATACACATTTTTTTGAGTGATATTTAAGCAGAGGATAATGTAAATTATTTATTTCATAACTTTTCAACAAATTTAGCCAAACTTATAATTCTGAAAGTTATTGTTTACAAACAAATTATGGAAAGTATGCTTGTCAGCATATTTTAAAATTGCGTTATTTGCAATTTTTAAACGTAACCTTGTAAAAATTTGTATGCGTATAATAATAAAATTCAGATAGATTCAAGAAATACAAGAAAAAATATTTTTGATGCAGTAGGTGTAAAATTTTCACCCTCATAATCCTCCAGTCGGCTTCGCCGTCTCTCGGGTGCTATTGCCGGGGCGTAAAACTCCATTTTACTCCCTTGATACAAAAGTAACTATTTCTGCACAAAAAAAACTCGTAAATTCAACTAAATACGGTCAAACTGTAAAACAGCTTATTAGTAGTGTTATGTCTCGCCTTTTGCTTATACATATTTGTTTGGTAAGTAAGTTCTTGGATGTATATATTGTATTCTTAGTATATTATTATTATAAATACTTGATTCAACTAAACAACTATTTTATTAAACATTTATTAAATATAAAAGCATTTTTTACATGTAATTATTCAAATAAATATTTACTTATATACAAGAGAATTTGTACTCTAAAATGAACTTTTTCAGTTCTACTACAGTTTTTTAATTCTTCTCGAAATTCAGTACTTAATGTTGACATTTGGAGTTTTAGGATTTATACTTTTTAACATAAGCAAATTTTTATTTTTATTGTCTTGGACATTTGTAAAAGTAGTGGGTAAAAATAATATTAATGAGTAACAATAAATAACTGAAGTTTTTTCGAACAGTAAAAGTTTCACGTAGTATTTTCACTGTCAAAAAAAGTTGAGTTGATTTAATACTTTCAAGGCATTGTATTAGTAAAAATGAATTGGTGATTAGGTTTCTTAAATAGTTCAATAAGTCAACGTAAACAAAAACCTTGAATTAATAATAATTGATTTACTAATCAATTGGAATAAATTAACTGTACATATGTGAATTTTTAACAGTGAAAATAATGAAATTATAAAAATTAGTTTAATAAGGATTAGTAAATTTTAGTCGCAAAGTTTATTTATTGTAATTAACATTTTTTGGTAACACTTCCTCAATCACAGCAAATATGACATATCATTACTCACCAGAGATCATTACCCTACAATCTTAACGGGAGAAGATATGAATAGAATTATTCTAAAATATTAAATGTGATTTCAACTATAAGGTACTAAAAAAAAAACGAAAAGTATCACCAATGGTAAAAAAATGACTCATAAATAATATGAATTAATCTAGTCACTATTCTTTCGTAACACACTTTTAAAAAAATTCTATCTATTAATTTTAATAATACATTTGTTGATGTTTACTCTTTACTAATTAATATTTTTCTCTTTACGTTAGTAGTTTTTTAATAATTCTGCTTGAAAGAGTAGTAGTTCTTTATAATTTTAAAAAAATCCACATTTCTAGTCTGATTTCCGTATTTTTTTCTTCATTAATTATCATAACATGTTTATTAATTGAATGTGCAGTAAGTAGTTAAGTAAGTAGCTAATTTAAATTAAAAAAAATTGAAATGTCATTGAAAAAGGCAGAATACATTTTCAATATTGGTTTTCAAAGATAAATTACTCGTAAAAATGATTTTATTGCTATAAATAGAATTTTCGTTTTTCAAACAAGAACTGTTAGTTGATATTGCTTAATGAAATTCGTTAGTTATGACAACTAAACTAAATTTCACTATTAAAAAAACGATAATCCAAGTGGTTTGATATACTTAAAAATCATTTTTTGAAGTATGCAAGATTTTTTTTATAGTTGATAAATACATTATTTAAGTACGGCAAAATAATTATTTATTAACTTTTAATAAACCTGGAAATATTAATGTTACTTTTAACTGGTAATAGATTATACGCGTACCAAAAAGATAAGTGAGAAAATGGATACTCTATTTATGTAAAATGTACATTGTATTATCTTTAAATAATTTCTGCAATTTTTAATTAATTTACATATTATGATTTTAAATTTCAAAAATTTGTTGTCAGATTCGTGATCAGCAACCTCGAAAACCCCTGTATACAAATTTTTATAAAAATTCAGACATTTTGAAAATATTCGTCCGCCATATTGAATCCGCCATTTTAAATTTCGAAATTTGATATCAGATTCGTGATCAGCAACACGTCAAATCCCGGTATGCAAATTTGTATAAAAACTAAAATAATTTAAAATTTTTTGCCCGACATATTTGATCCGCCATCTTGAATTATGGATAATTCGACAACAGATTTGTGATTAGCGACCAAAAAAACTTTAATAAACAGACATTCAGAAGAAACTTGTCAATTTAATCCGTTATGCAGGAAAAAGTAAAGAATAGTATGAAATTTTCGGCTTCAAGCCATAATACTGGGTGTCGCCATTTTGAATTTTAATTTTTATGATCGTTCGTTTTGAAGTTTGAAGTCCGCGGACGCAACATTTTCAATTTGTAGTGATCTCCTCATCCGATTTTGATGCGTGATTGTTGATCCAAAATAAAATTTGTATGAAAAAATCCGATTTTTTGTTAAATAATCGAACGTATCTTTTTTTGATCGCATTTTTTTTAAATATTCAGGCCAGAATCGGAAAGTTCGATAACTTTTACATCAGAAATATCATACCCCAATTTTTTTCAACGTTGATAATCTATCAGAATTCATAGCCAAAAGGTACGAAAAAAATTCGTCCGTTTGGGACTTAATTGGTTAAAGTGGTTTCCCATTGCTGTTTTCTTCAAGAAATGTTATTCTTGAGATTTTTAATTTATCCCTTTTCTGATCTTTTTTTGCAAAGCAATCCACTATTTTGAAATCCGAGTTTATTCTAGAGACACTAGATGGCGTTCAAACCCACAAATAAAATTGCGCAAGACATACATCATATGTTAAACGAAGTAGGACACCTAAAATGAGACAATGATTTTGCACTCCTTAGAGGAACATGAGATTAATCACACTTTAATTATTATTATTATATGGTCTTTTCATAATAATTTCCGTCCAAAGCCCAAATAACTGCAGTTTTTTGGAATTTAATTTTCAATTAGATTATAGATTTTATAATGAGAATGAAAGCTTGAAAATAAAATCTCTTTTCTGAGACCTCTTATTTGATATCAACAAACAAATTCACTTTAAGTCTGAGTTTAAGAGCTCTTTCTGAGTAATATTTAATACTTCTTAAAAATGTTAAGATATTTTGTTTTTAAAAATTCACTGTTTTTTATTTTAGTGAAAATTGAGGAAAGGTGGTTTTTCATTTTTTAAATAAACTTCAATTTAATTACAGTGGGGTAGTCATTATCTTTTAAAGTCTGTTTAATTAACTGGATATTTTTGTTTCTAAACTTTGGATGTGACAACTTCCGAAATATATGACCGACAAGAAAGTCCAATTCACGATGATTTCACTGTTGTCAAAAAAAAACCTACGATTAATTCTGACTACAAAAGTCAGGGGAGATTTTCAGATGCCCATGTAAAATCACTCTTTACATTTTGAAAATATGAAATAACCCACACAACACCGATAATCGCATTATCATTTCAAAACATTTCAAAAACATCGAATACGTAACCAATTTTGGTTAGAATTTACCACTGATTGTGGTCTTAAATTTGACAATGTTTTATTTCATGTTGGTCAACAATTCAGATTGTGACATAACCTCAAATATCATAAATTTTGTTTATAGAATTGTGACATTTAACCATTTCCGCGAAAAAAAAACCATTTCGTAGCTTTAACACAATATTTTTTAGATTTAATTAAAATTATTTACTATGGAGATGCATTTTTAGTGAATAACTTTTTGATTCAGAATATCCATTAATTTATGGAGAATGAGGAATGGTTTGATTGGAAGGGAGTAAAATTTCCAAACGTAATTTGTTATTAAAAATTCAGAATGTAAAACATCCGAAGGAAAAATGTCCCGATTTTTAGGAAATAATTCATGTATATTTACATTTTTAATTTGTTACCAAAAAATGTTAAATTATTATTAATACAACCCTATTTTTCTCTCTGTGTCGATATCACTTCGCAAATGCTAATAGTATAATTTAAACTGAGTATAATTCTTGGTATTTGGTATTTGTTGTGGACATTGTGTAAATTCTCATCACATTCCTCTCGGCTACTTTCTAATGGATTCGTAAGAAATTTATGAGTATCTTATCAGAATGTGCCTAAAATCTAGTCAATTTTTTTAACCTTGACCTACGTGGACTCCAGTGTTTACAAAAACACGCCTTAATCATTCCATTTCATTTCTTTTTAATCTATAACCATTTCAAAGATAAATTTGTTACTTAACCTGATTTTCTTTAAATAATGAAAATCTTTAAATAAACATTCTATTCATTGCTTATCCGACGTGCACTTTTTTGTGTTTTACTTGCCCTTGATCGGAGTTTATTACAAAACGATTGCAGGACACTTTTTTTTAATTGTAAGCGTTTTAAATGAAACTTCATTACGAAATATTGTTGTCAATGTCATTGAAAAACTGAACTGTGACCAAATGAAAAATGCTGAAATAGTTTAGGAATTATTCGCCTAATTGAACTACTAAACGTCTCTAAATTTAATAATAACACTAATAAATTTAATAGTTCCTGGAAATTCACTTCACATTTTTTCTATAAATTTTACGGGGCGGAACGATTTTGTTAAATAATGAAAAATGAATCGCTCTTGTCAAGAGTGACTTTCAATCCTTCTATATAAATTTATTATTGTGGTTTGTTAGTCCATAAAGAGTGAGATTCTCTATTTCACTACAATAGCTCGATTTTCACTCCATAAAGGACGAATCTAATTAAATTGAGCGCTTCTAAAGTGATTTCGCTAATCAACAGTGAATTATTTCGTAAGATTGGGTAAATTTTCACACTTCAGGATTGAAATACCACGCTCATTGGAGTGAACATTTTTTTATAAGACTGACTTAGTTTTTACATCGAAGGATTGAAATTTCACTTCCACAGGAGTAAAAATGCATTTTTCCATTAAAATGACTAAATGTTTACATTTAAGGAATGAACATTTATTATTTCATATGATTTGCTCATTGTTTACACTTAAGGATTACAGTTCCACTGTTAAAATAATGAAAATTCATTCTTTCATAAGACTAACTTAATATTTACACTTTAGGATTGAAATTTCACTCTCAAAGGAGTGAAAATGCATTTTTTCTGAAGAATTATTCAAAGTTGACACTTAAGAATTGAAATTCCACTCTTTCGGAAGAATGGTTCAATTGTCGATCAATCCCACTTAGAATCGAATCAAATTTTCACTCAATAATTAACAAATGAATCAGCAATTGAAAGACTGATGTCTCACTCCAAAAAAATCCGAGTCTATGGATGATTCGACAGGATTATGCGTTAAGATAACAATATGAAGGAAAATTTGCGTACCTGCCAAGTACCAAATCCAACAGCAGGCATTTCCTGGCCCGTGGGCAGTGATATTTTCAATGTCGAGGTCATCTTGCACTGGTTGTTCTTCCGCGACTGTTACTCCGAATACGCTTTAAAAACGATTAACGGCAACGGCGGGTATATCGGGTATCCCATGAGACACTACGGTTCCCCTTCCTCGTCGGAAGCAGACTTTCATCGGTCGTAATTATTCATGGTTACTCTTGTGTAAGACAAACCGATGCCGGTAGCTGACAGTCCTCTCAATGAACATTTTTTTATTTTGACCTACGGTTGTTGCGTGTCGACGTCATTATAGGTGTAATTGTGCGCGATTTCCAAGGACAATGGCAATTAAGGCTCTTCGGATGATATATTTATACCCAGATCGTGCAACTTCTGATTATCGTCTGGTGACCGCCACTTATCGGCTCTTTGCTGCACTCACAATGATAACTACATAGTTGGAGCATTTCTGTATCATCGCAGGTTCCGAAAAAGTGTCAGGCGTTTTCCATTTCAGAGAACGTGACAAATTCAATTTCATGGAAAACCCAATCAACATTCGTTTTCTGAAAAAAAAAATGATTTTCTTCTTGTAAATCGAAAAAAATGATCTCCGTACAGACCTATTTTAATCTTGAGAACCTCACACTGGATTTGGATTCAGGCACCTCAAAAACACCCGAGTAATACATTTTATGTAAGTCCAAGCACTTTTTAAAAAAATTGTTCGCCATACTGGATCCGCCATTTCTAATTGCGAAAATCTTACACTGGATTTGGATTCAGCGACCTCAAAAACAACCGAGTAATACATTTCATGTAAATTCAGAAACTTCTGAGAAAATATGTCGCCATATTAGATCAGCCATTTTGAATTTTCGAAATCTCACACGGAATTTGAACTCAGCCGCCTCAAAAACCACCTTATAAAAATTTTGAGCGAATACGAGAAATATTTTTTAAAATCGTCCGTCATATTGGATCCGCCATTTTGAATGTTCAAAAAGCAACTTCAAATTCGTAATCAGCGACCCCAGAAACCACCCAGTAACAATTTTCGATCAAATACAATGATGTTTGAAGCAAAAAAATGAGTGAAAGTTTTGACGCCATTCTCACAAAAGTATTAAAAATGGTCGACAAGTAATAAAAGTCATGCAAATTCAAATTATAATGAAGAATATGAAGGCCATTTTTTTTACCGTATGACTTTTTAGTCTTAGTATCATAAAGTGAACTAAATTTACATACATACTTGATCCGCCATTTGGAATTTTCAAAATGACGCTACGAATTTCAATTCAGCGACCCCAAAAACCACTGAGTAATCGATTTCATGCAAATTCTAACACTTTGATAGCCATATTGGATCCGGCATTTTTAATTTTGAAAATCATACAAAATGATGATGACAGAATACTATGTCGTCTATAGAAATTAATCATTGCAGCAACTGAGTGGGATGTTAACCCATTAAGATTATTTCTAAAACAACATGGATTTTTCAACTGTGGTTTTTTAATCTCGTATTTTCACATTGAAAGCGTTTCAGAATTTCTGTTAAAAGTATAGAAATCGTTCGATATTTAAAATGTGCAAGTTGCACGGAAAGAAATGTGTTTATCCTAGAGCACAGACGCATAAGTAGCAGTCTGTGACTTACAATTATTCAGATTTTGTCATTTCAATATTTGTTATTTTGAAATGCAACGCCTGTTGGGCTCTCAGAACCCAACACTTCGAAGTACTTGATTTTTGAATTTTCAGATTCTTTAGCTTGGAAACTCTGTAGGCTTTGGATTGTCAGGACCCAACTGCCGAACTGCTGCATCTCGTAAAATTACTTGATGTTTGAATCTAACCAATCGTGCTCTAGATTAATAATTTTTCATTCAGTGTAGCATTTTTAAATAAAGGTGAAAGCCTCTAAAATGGCGGTTCAGACACGAAACAATTGCCGAAAAGTTCAGGAATTTTTTATTTGAATCTGACAGGAAATATCGCTGAACAAAAAGTTGTTAGAATTGGTTCATACGCTGAAACTTTTATAGAAATTTTTCAATACTATTTTAATTTTTCAAAAACCTGAAATTTTGACCCCCATTTTAGATGCTTTCATTTTTTATTTTCAAAATGTCAACATGCACGCTTTCAATGTAAAAAGTCGAAATAAAAAAAATACAGTTGAAAAATCCATGTTTTTTTGGAAATAATCATATAAAGTTTTTCAGGGTTATATTTTTAAAAAAATTTAATGAAAGATTCTGAAAGTTCACTTAATTTTACGTCAGATATGGTTGTTTGGAAATTTTTGAGGACCTTTTTTTAACCAAAATTCAACCACCGAAAGCTGCAATGAAAATATGTCCATTCAGGACTTAATGGGTTAAGAGGTGCAACGTTAATCTGAACTAGGTATTTGGTAATAATTACCAAATGGATTAGTAGCGCGAGAAATGCTTCAAATGACATTAAGTTATGAATTTTACTCACAGCTTTAAATTTTGTAACAAAATATCTTTCACAATTCTCGCAAATATTTATTTATGCAAGCTATTATAAGTGTACATATTTCTAGATATTAACATTTAATACCTGGTTCATTATTTCATCTTTTTAATTACAGTACACATTGATAACAAATATATATTGGATTAAGAAATAACTTGCTAATTTGTAGTTTCACATCTAATTTGAGTTTAAAGATAACCTACCACGATTAAAATAAAAATATTAAGTAATTAGTTATAAAGTTACACCAACATTAAAAAAGAATTTGCATTTTCATTTTAAAGAATTGATGCTTCAGTAATATATGCCACAATTTTTGTAGCATAATAAACTATTCTTATTACGGCAAAGTGACTTGACAATGACAGGCATCAAATTAACGTTGTTGATATCCATGGTATAGTTATTCTTATTTACTAACATTTGTACGCAAAAAAGCACTAAGTATTGGGCTAATACAGTTTCTAATCTCTTTAAAGAACTACAAGGCAAGGACGTAAATAATATAAAAATATTGCTTACTTGTGTGCGTTAAATTATGATTATGTTACTGTTAATAGTGTTCGGTATACTTTTTATCAACGTACATTTATTTCAAAAGTTTTGCCAAAAATACTTCAGACCTTATATAATATTTTATGCACGTGCATAAAACACTAACAATTTATCACACAAGCTTAACTAATGATATTAAATTGATAAAAAAGTAGTACATAAAAAGAACTACTTTTCTAGATTGATAATAGCACATTGTGCCATTAATATGTAAATTAGTATTTTTACGCACGAATCGAATATTTTATGTACTAGAGTGCGTGAAGTTCGATTTTACCCACTGTTGCAAACTGTTGCTTACTTTGACGCGCGGCGAGCCTAAAAACACCGCTTTACGCCCGGAACAAACCGAAAAACGGAACTTTTTGCTTATTATTATAAAAAATAGTCATTTTTGTTAATAATCAATTGCGCAATTTAATTCCAGTTAGTACATTCTTATTTCTTTAATTTTAGAATATTTACAGTGATTGATGAAATACGTTTTTTGCAGTATATACACTCTAAATTATTTAAAGTGAAAATTGAGCCACTCTCTGCTAAAGATGACTTTATTAGATTTTTTATTTATTTAGAAATTTCACTTTATTAGAATGACACGTTTCAATGTGCTTTTAATAAAGTGAGATTTCAACTTTAAAACTGGTGAAAAAGTCACTTTTAGCAGAAAGTGGCTCAATTTTCACTTTAAAAAATTTAGATTGTATAATATTCAATAGTACCCAAGTAACTTCAAAATTACGCAATTTTTTTCAAATTGCAGGAACTATGGAAATACAAAATTACTTTTAATTGTCAAAGAATACAAACATTTAATTCCGACTTGCATGAATAAAATTAAATTTAAAGCGACGATTAAGAGGTAATGGACATATTAACATAAAATAATTAATCGATATAAAGTTTATATGTCATCAGACATTTGTATATGTACTTCATGGCCATGAGAAATCAAGGTAAACATACTATTATTGATAACATCATTGAATTCCATCAGGATTACGTGGCAGATGCATCATTTAAACATACAGTGGCTTAATTCACAATTTTTATTGCAGAAACATTGCGTCAATCCACGGTTGTCAACTTGCAAAAACTTATTATATATAAAATCATCTAATATTATTTTAAAGAGAACAAATTAATTTTGATTTGTTACAAAGATATTTAAAATTTTGTTTATTTAAAAATTTATTTATTTTTCGAAACTTTACTAAGTGAAATCATGTGCTAATGTACCAAAGACTGTTCCAACAAACTATAAACAATTAATTTTTACGTTAGAATTTATCATTGTTTATGTCTTATATCTGTTCTTAATATATCAATAGTAAGATTGAAAGAGTTATTGATAGTTTTCTAGAAAATATACTTAGATTAGTAAAAAATAAAAATTGCTTTATTTTACCTTTCTATTTATTCGAACTACGTTTCACTCGCAGCTGCGACATTTTTTATGTACCATCTCTTGGTGTATTTACTATTTCATAATTTCGGCGTAATTCGAAACGGAATGTTTTAGATGATATTTCTTAAATTAAAATACTAATGATAACACAGTTCAAGAAAAATTTAAGAATTTCGTCTTATCTTATAAGTAAGAGTCGATTCTGATCGGATTTTTGCTCGAGAATCCAAAGATGTCCATTCGATTCTAGGCATTTTTGCGCATTGTTCACTTCCCAAAAAATGTTGTTGTCCCACTAATAAGATTCAATTCTGACAGGAATTTACCCCCCGAACCCAAATATATACACCAAATCATTTAATTGGACCTGTTTTTTGCACAAATTGAAGGTCAAAGGGGTTTTTTAGGATATTTTTCTGTTTTTTTTTTTTGAAAAATAGCCAAGACGATAAAGAGTTTCAAGTGATTCGAATTTCAAACAGTTTGTCGTACATAATGCATCCGGCGTTTTATATTTCCTGATTTTTTTTGGGTCGCATTCTGTAGTATAGTAAAAAATGTCCAAAAACGCGATTTTTTACCTTCAATTTGGTCAAAAACTAGGTTCACATTTTTTTTCGTACATATTTGGATTCTGCGGGGAAAATTGTATCTGAATTGCCTCTTTCTTAGAGAGTAACAAAATTTTGTTGGGCTGTGTAATTAGTTAACTATTATTCTTAAATCTACACGAACTAATACATATTATTAAATATATTTAGCTATTTTTAGAACTTACTATTACTATTAAAATTTAATTAACAGTTAGCTTTCTTTAATTAAATTTATAGAATAAATTGATATGTGAACATTTTTTACATTTTATTGTAAATTGTATCAAAATTAGCTACGTTATTTCAAGACAAACATTGAATATTTAGAAAACTTTACTCTAACATTAAAAACATAAATTTTATATAGAATATACATTTTTAAAAAGGAAAACCATAATAAATGTAAAATTCCCACGGAATATAATAGCAATTCAGACTGACAGTGGTAACATATGCATTTTCTAGTAAGTAAACGTAAATTTTTGTTATATAAATGCAATGCAAAATTTACTCAAAATGGTCTAAAAATAACATTTCTGACTGTAAAAAATTGTTTTCATTACAGATTAATGGAAACTGGAATTTTATTTTAAAAAAATATAAATTTCGATGATTCGTTAGTCGGTGGCTTTATTTTTAACAAGTATTAACTAAAAAGAGTTTTATTTATTTATATACCACGAGGCCTGGCAAAGTAGAACATTTGATGATTAATGATTATATTTTGCGAAATTATATTTGGGATCGGTGTTTATATTTATAATCCAAAATTGATCAATGCAGATACTAATTTAGGCGAATAATTTATTGATTTAGTATCGACATAAAACATAAATGAATAAACATTGCTAATGCAGCTAAAATTACAACTGCCAATTTAAATCTAATAAATTATACAAACAATTGTTTGTTCCACGTCTATCTTAATCTTTTGTATCATCTAAATCTTAATTTTCACCGCCGATATTTACACTCGAGGTTATTGGTTTTCTTTATATTTTTTCATTGTCCTGATCAAACCATAATCAAGTACAACACATTTCATGTAATTAATTCTAAAATATAAATATTTTGGTTTTATAGGCGTTGTTGTATTCATTCTCAGAAAATACATCAATTGTGATAATAAATACACCCAATTAATAAATACAGTATCAAAGGTTATTCTATTATTGTTATTATATTATTTATAAAATTCTGGGGTCTTGACCAGATCCAGTACCAATATTGCATCAGCAATATCCGGGCTTTCAATGATATTTCACAAAAATGAATAGGTCTCGTCACGAGATCTTAGTTTTGGTTTTGATGAACTTGAAATCCTTTAGTCTTGGTCTTGCTCTTAGGCAGTCGATATTATTTTAATCACTGTTATTTATTTAATGATTCGCGTGGCAGATTACATAATATTGAAAACAAGTGCGAAGAATTTCTTCAAGACTTCTGTCCTTGCAATCAGAATGATTAAAAGTTTCGATTTACTGTTTTGAAAAAACATCACATTAGTTCTGTATTCTGATATGATATATAAAATATAACATAGCAAATTTAGATGGAAAAATAAATAATTTTCTTATTTTTTAGGAATTCAAAAAACCATAAAAAATGCCACTTTAATTATACGACTTCTGCCTTTGCTACTAAGTGGGAAGAAATTTTTCTGCCGTTGGATGAGATATTGTTAGACAAAAATAAGAAAGTTCGCATTTTTCCATCGCAATTTTCTCGTTAATAATCACAGCAAATAATAATGAATCTAGTTTCTGCAGCAGTTTTTACACAGATTTCTCCAAACTGATGGAATATTAAAACTGGAGAGCATAACAAAAAATTGGACGAAATTCTGTTAGGGAATGCCTTAAAATTTATCATCTGCGACATTTTAATAGTATTTTTCGTCCCAAGGTCCTAAAACTTCATTTTGCGGTCGCAAAACAAATGTTATTTTTGAGTACATTTTTCAATTAAATATTAGACTCCAGTTAATATTTACTTGCAATAAGGAAAAATATTCCTTAAATCGAGTAAATTTTATTTAGTCATCATTTTTTGAGTGTCGGCTTTTTAAATGTCGATTTATCAATGTTTCGGATTTTTGAAATTCGGGTTGTTCAGGTGTTCCATTTAGACTCATCAATTTGTTTTTATGTATAAACTATAACTTTCAAAAATTTCTTCGGAAATTAAAATGTTAAAACGTTACGAAGAAACTCGAATTAATTAACCTATAGGTGATATACGTAAATGGAATCCATTTTATTACCTTTACGGTTTTACGACTATTGTTTGTAAATATAGTACGAAATGGTATGTAATTTAAGTACCAAAAGAACAATTAGAAATATTTAGTTCCGGACATTTGTTCATGACCTTGGTATTGCACGGAAATATTTGCATTCATAATAATAGCACTGTGCAATCGTGATAATGTTTTACAATTAATACAGATATTGTCCTTGCGCGAGAAAAACTGCTGTTACCTCGAAACAAAGTACGTAGTGTATAAAAGCTGTAATTAATTCAATTATGTATAGCAGCGCTTGGAACAAAATTGTTTCCGATTATGAATTTTCTTATTTAACATAAAATAACGAATACATATAAGATTTTTCTTTAGGGAATTAGAAATGTAGAATTATTTTTTAGGGAAATTAATGTCGCAAAATTTGAATTTGACGCACTCATGAAATTCAATTATTACAATGTTTTGAAAAAATGGAATGGATGGGTTTGGCCATTGGACGAGAAATTAAGTTTTCTATAGTCGGTACGAAAAATCATTTATATAAAAGAAATAGATATGCTTTACGCATTTTTTACATTTTTTAGGTGCACTTTACGCACACTTGCATAAAAAAATATTGTTCGACGCATAAGCGAATAGTAGTTTTCGATACAAGTGCGTATGCGTAAAGAACTTTACACATACACACGTGTGCCGAAATATTGTTTACGTACGGCTTTTCCGTGCGTAAAGTATAATCGAGTGCGTAAAGTTTACTTTACGCACGAGTTTACTTTACGCACCGAAAAGACGTACATAAAATGTTTTTTGTACCAATGTGAATGCGGATCACCGCAAACTACTAATTTCGATACAAGGCCGTAAAAACAGATTTTACTGCCCTAGTATCGCAGGATCGCATGAGTCATATTTGAATGTGATTCGTAAAATGAAATTTATTTTTTGTCCTTTACCGATATTACGCACATTACTATTTTCTCGTAACCTAACCTCAACAGTGTTATTGTTGGGATATTTTACGGTGGCAAGACGATTCGTCATAGGGCTCACAGGTCATAGCAACAATTCAAAACAGAACATGTCAACACATCGACAAATCATCACTCGACATTTTAAAACATTTACATACATGTTTCTATATTGGGTTAGGTTAGATTAACCCTTTAACCCTCAAATGGGCAAAATTTTAACGTCAACTTCAAGCCCGCCCCTTTCAATTATAATCAGTGTGGAAAAAATATTGAGATACATATTCTTGTGTAAAAAAGTCTTATATTTCGAATGGCATAGCCAAATTTATCAATGAATCACAGCAAATTGTTTCTTTTTAACAATAAACAAATAAAAACGCTCATTTTCGATTTGTTTTTTTTTTTTAAGGAATTTTTTTAACTATGTTGTCCGTATTTAAGAACATTCTAACTCATCAGGATGCGGGACCCCTTTGATTTTTATTGTTAACCGATCCAAAATGGCACCCGAATACCCGAAATTGTTGAAAAATCACAGTAATGTGCACTTTTGAAGTCTAATCTAAGTTTTAGTCGGAAAAATAACTTTTATCAGTTTAGTGGCAGCAGATTGGATGCACGTTAGCAAAATTAGCTCATACAATTGATTTTCAAGATGGCGGCCGTGATGAGTCTGCTAAAATACATAGCTTTATAGCCACTGTAAAATGTTCAAACCTCTTTATTCAATAGTTTTATGAATTCTCACGATCATTAGATCTAAATTCATTATTAGCTTATCAAAATTCAAAATGGCGGACCTAATATGGCTGACCGCAAACTCAAAAATAGCGATTCAGGAAAAATAAAA
This sequence comes from Trichopria drosophilae, assembly GCA_030407085.1. NCBI lineage: Eukaryota > Metazoa > Arthropoda > Insecta > Hymenoptera > Diapriidae > Trichopria > Trichopria drosophilae. Next base: position 182,436,782 of record CM059582.1, read on the forward strand.
TACTCCGCATTCTGATAGATTAGAGTGTTCTTAAGTACCGTCAACACAGTTACAAAAAATCCTTAAAAAAAAACAAATAAAAAATCAGGGTTTTTTTTATTTATTGTTAAAAAGAAATAATTTTCTGTCACTTATTGATAAATTTGGCTATGTCATTCGAAAGATGATACTTTTTTGCACAAGAATATGTATCCCATTATTTTGTCCACACGGGTTATAATTAAAAGTCAAGGGTTTGAAGTTGACTTTAAAATGTTTGCCATTTGAGCGTTAAAGGGTTAAGATAAGTTAGGCTAGGATACATTGAGTTAGGTTAGGTGTTGCTTTTTTAATCTGCATTCATATTTTACATAACTTATAGAATTTTATGAATAAGGACGAATTTACTTCACTATTGATATCTAGAGATGTTTGGAGTATAGCTGGTTAGAAATTTAAAGTAGGATTTAAAAAATCCAAAATGGTGAATCTAGTTCATAAATTGCTCATTTTTAGGAAACTTGGTTGTTTGATAAAACATCTTTATTAATAACTAGCAAGCGGATGATTTCTAGTATTTAATAGATGGATTTTGTTGTTATTATAAATTTGAGATTATTAGCAAGCCCCGCAATGAAACTTGATGATACAGATGACTATAGGTTATGTGGTTTTGTGACATTGTGATGGACACATCTCAATCTTTGACGAATAGTCAGTGCCGATCAGTTGTTCTTTCGACTTTGTATCCTTTCGCGTTTGAAAAAAAACTGAAATGAAATTCAAGAAATATATGTTTCAATAAAAAAAACATAAAATATAGTGCAATGTCAGTGGAGTTAATTTTATTTTGGCAGGTTAACCCAAATTCACATTTATAATTGCAGATACAGGACTTACTGTTCCCAAAACCTCACTTGTATCTTATCCTTATACTACTTCAACATTTGTTTACTTAATGCCAGCGCAACTGCATTCATATATTTCCAAAGAACAAGCATTAAAAGTTATCGTAAACAAAAATGGCAAATTTTGAAAGCACAGGATATGATACATATACAGGATGATCGGCCAACCATTACCCAGCGGCTAACTCTAGATTCTACAGATAATTCTGAACAACTTTTTCCTCTAAAAAAATGTTCGGGAAGGTAGAGTTTTTAAGTTATTCAACACTAAAATTTAGGTGAAAAAATCACATTTGTTGAAATATCTCGACTCGGTTTGAAGGTACCTTAACGAACCGGAGCTCATTTTAAAGATATTTTAAAGCTCTATAAATTGTCTACATTGGTTTTTGATCTACAATGAATATCTCTCTTGTTATAGCCATAAAAACGGGATAAATGCCGATTTTTCAGGATTTTCGCGTTTAACTCGTTTCGACACATAGTTACCGAAATATCACACAGAAAAAAGTTGTAGGCCTTGAAAAAACAAAAATTTTTTGTCCTCTAATACGATGCGATTAAATTAAAACTGAACCCTACAAGAGCCTCGTAAAGTTGACAAAATACAGTTCGACAAATAAATCGATATTAATAACAAAATGTTATGAAAACGAGTACAAATAGGGTTCAGTTTTAATTTAATCGCATCGTATTAGAGGACAAAAAATGTTTGTGTTTTCAAGGCCTACAACTTTTTCCAGTGTGATATTTCGATAGCTATGTGTCCAAACGAGTTAGACGCGAAAAACCTGAAAAATCGGTATTTACCCCCGTTTTTATGGCTATAACAAGAGAAATATTCATTGCAGGTCAAAAATCAACAGATACAACTTATATAGCTTGAAAATATCTTTAAAATGAGCTTCGGTTCGTTAAGATACCTTCATACAGAGCCGAGATATTTCAAAAAAAGTGATTTTTCCCCCTAAATTTTAGTGTTGAATAACTTAAAAACTCTACCTTCCCGGAAATTTTTTCAGAGGAAAAAGTTGCTCAGAATTATCTGTACAATCTACAGTTAGCCGCTGGGTAATGGTTGGCCGATCACCCTGTATAGCAGTTATATATATAGTTTGCAGTTTTTCAAAATCTCAAAGTATAGGTTCAAATTAATCGATTCGATGTCAATCCCCCGTTACATAACCACCAACATTTTGTCAGCTTTTTGTTTTCATATAATCGCCAAAATATTTTCAGATTTCTGTTTTTGGAAATTTTCATAGATCTCAGCAGAGAATTTTCAGTAAAGTATTAGTTAACTATTTATTGCAATCGGGTGTTTTATTTTTTAAAGTCTTTCGTTTAACTATATTTTTATCTCTGTACGTCCGTATCTTTCTGGATATGACTGAATGTAATTAATTGCGGAATGAAGGACATCTTGACTTTTTATTGGATATTGATGGAGAAAATCTGATTTTAAATTCGCAATCAGCGTCTGTAAAAGTTCCTATGTATCAAGTTATGTAAAATTCAATCATTTTTTATCTTCGAAATCCATAAATTCTGAAAGGAATTTTTGTATTATCATTAGATTTTTTAATTTCAGTTCAAAATGTCACTTTTAAAACATTATTTAAAATTGTACAATAGTTTATGTGCATTTTTAAACATTTTTTACGTAACTTTGATATTTTTCATCCTTTCACTTTTCCGATGGAAAGCAATATTGCTGAGTTTTAATATGAGCTCACATTGTCTGTTGCGTCGATTCCTGTTTTTAAAATTTTTTACATTTATTTCCGGTTTGCTTTGTTATGCACAATTACGTAAACAATAACGGTTTAAAAAACGGAATATGAAGATGATTCATTTGTATTTTTAAGTGAATTATTTATAAATATAATTTTTTAATTAATTTTTTCTGAATATCAACACGATTATACTAAATTTTACTTATTCAGTTGCAGGATAAACACTTAAAAGTTTAAAAACATGACGACAACTAAATCAGCTGAAGTGTACACATGCATTAACTGCGGTGCTCCTGTGAATGAGCTTTATCATCAGTACAGTCCTACAGTGCTCAAGATTATCAAGTGCGTAAGTTCTTTTCATTAGGTTTTATGGAATATTTAAAAACATTCTTCGAAAAATAGTTAGTATCTCGTAATTTCAAAATAGTCGGTATACTTCAGGTCCATATGAAAAGAATACACATTGAGTTTTCTAAAGGAGTACAGGACACTAAATCACGATTATTTCTCAACAAGTCGTCGACCCCAAAGATAAACGACATGATGTATTTCTGTTCGGAGATAAAGCACAGAATTTCATTAAATATTACTTATCTTATTGATTTAATTATGAATATTTTGTATCAATGTCCAGACATTTTTAAGTTTATATATTCAAATTATTTTTATTTCAAATATCAGGACAATAAATTGACACAACGATCCAAATCAACACTTTTATTGAATTATTTTACCTTTCATGTAATTAAAAATGTATTTTGTTGATCATTTTTGGAGATTTTTAGCATAACAAATAAATTAACCTTTTTCATTATTATTGTTTTTTTTAGTTGATTTGGTCAAATAATGAATAAAAAATGTAGTTAATTTCAAAATTAAAAATAGCAGATCCAAGATGACAAACGAGAAAAACACTTGATTTTTTGATCTGCGAAATATAAAATTTTACATTCGTTTCCTCTAGATCTATTCCGTTAATTTTTATTTTAAAAATCTGAGATAAGATTTGTATACGAGTTTCGAAGCCTCTAGTGTACACAGTTTTTTATCTATATCATGTTTAAAAAATTTGCGACGGCCATCTTGAATCCGCCATATTGAATTTTGAAAACATCATATCAAATTTGTTATTGCCGATCTAATTGAAACCAGAGAGTACCTAACTTCTGGTCGATTAAGTAACTTTAAAATTTGGTATTCTTCGATTAGCCATTTTGGATTTTCGTCCTTCATCTCAATTAAAAAAAATAGTATACATTTAATTGCATTTGCAGTCGAATTGACTGGTAATAAAGAGATTTTTGTGATATTTTAAGAAGGTAAAGCGATATTCCACATGCGCAGAACGTATTTCTAGTAGCGCCATCTACATAAAAAGCATAACGCTAATGACAGTGATTACATTATTTTGTACGTGTCATCACAATAACTTCGAAATATTGGTCCAATAAACTTCCTTTTTAAGAACATATCGACTTAGACATCAATATAAATCTCAAATACGATAATTTTCATTAATTACACTGGGTAACAAAAAAAAAATCGATTCTTGTTCATCTTAAAATTCTTATGTTTATTGAATTTTTAGGTCTCAGAACAAAAAAAAGAGGTTACAAACCTTTTTTCATTCGGTCCGTTCGAGATAAAGGTGTGAAAAAATTGCTTTTTTACCATTTTTTTAATCGTTATGTGACAAAAATGCGAAGTGATACAAATTTCTAGTAGGGCTTAAATGAAACCTTAAAACGTGAACTTTTCGACGAAAAATTAAAAAATCACTATTAATAGTGGAGGAACTATATCGTCGTTTTTATAAATTTTAATAACTGGACGTTATAATTGTATCTGTAGCAAATTTAAGAGGCGAATTTCGTGTTGTATTTTGTATAAATTGTTTCCCAAATACTATTATAACTTTAATGTAATAATACAATTGATGTTAATAATACTATATCCTTTTTATTTTTTACCTGTATCGAAAAATAAATTTTAGATTTGTAATCAGAGACTTCGAAATCCCTTGGGTAACAAAATCATAAAGAAATTCGAGTAAATTACAAATATTTCGGTTGCCATATTGGATCTGCCATTTTGAATTTTGAATAGTGATTAGCAACCTCAAAAATATCCGAGTAACAAGTTTCAAGCGAGTTCGCGTAATATTTTTAATTTAGTCCGCCATATTGTGTCCGCCATTTTGAATTTCTTAAGTCTAACTTTCCATTCATCATCAGCAACTACAAAAACCATAATGGGAGTTAAAAAAAAATTTGATCATGGAAAATCGTTTTCTATCGATTCTTGTCACCACAGCTATTTTTTTTAGGTGCTTCTTAAATTAAGTTTCTCCATTATTAATTGTGATTTTTCAATTTTTCTTTTAAAAGTTCATGTTTTCAGCTTTCATTTAAGCCGTACTAGAAATTTATATCACGTCGCATTTTTTACTCATAGGTATTAAAAAAAGGCTAAAAAAGCAATTTTTTCGCACTTTCATCTCGATTTGCATGAAACCGTCCGAATGTAAAAAGGTTTATAACCTCTTTTTTGTTCACTGAGACATAAAGATTGAATAAACATAAGAATTGTAAGATAAACAAGGACCGACTTTTTTTGTTACCCAGTGTTACTCAACTTTTTTGTAATTAATAATTGACACTTGAAAAAGTTTAGGAAACGACTTATTAATAACAAAATTCTATCCCTCATTTAACTGATTGCCACTCAATATTATTAATGAAGTTGTTAACACAATTTCTCAAATTATATTAAAAGAGTACCAACGAATTTAAAATTTTATTACACATCTGGCAGTTTATAAGCGATCTGTGGTGTATTATGAGGATCATTTATCTATGATGCAGTTAATCTCTGTTCCCCTTTTTATTCCGGCCCCTTATAAAATGCTCGTCAGTGGCTTGCTAATATGGCATACGTAATTCATGTTCTATTCCCTAGACTCGAGGTATACAGGTGGTGTTTCGATGCAGATCAAATATGAAATTTTAAACTCCTTACTATAAAACCATGGCTCTGTAAAATTCAATTACATGCATTAAAACGGTTTTTAATTTCATCGATTCATTTAGAAAGTCATTGGTTTATTTAGTTCATTCTATTTGAAAAATATAATATTTCTACCAGAAAAAGACCTGCTGGCTATCGTTTTTTATGAAACTGCTTAAAAATGGCAATTTAATTTGTCTTTATGTTTTTAAAATAACATAAAAATGCATAATAAATAAAAGTATGGTAGAACTTACATTTTTGAAAATAATTCTGAAAATTTAATATCCAGTGTCATAAAAGCTTTATTAATTGAAAAAGTCCAAATGATCATTAAAATTATATCATACTGCATTCTGCATCATGTTTCAATATTTGGGGTATCCATTGATCCAAATATATTGAAGATTAAACTCCAAAGACTCGATGACCTAAACTCTAAAAATATATAAGCATATCTACCGAATTTTTCATTTTCGTGTTACTCAGGCGAATAAATCTAGTTAATGTTGCAATATACATACCCATTAGAAAAGATATTCCGGACTAGCAAAAATCGGGAAAGCCTCATGAGTAGTTCATTAAATTTTGTCGACTAATTCGCCCGTTACAAAAATTGCTATCCTTTCAACAGTATCAACATTTTTTAGACTACTCTGATGATATACTTTTTCAGAAAAATTAACTCCCAAAAGTGTGCCTGCTTTCTAAAATAAAAAAAAAAGTCTACAAAAATCGTACCACGATTTATGCATTTTTGTAATTTTTTCATTTTAGAAAAAAAGGAGCTGTCTTTTTTAAAATACTTCTGCAGCTTTTAAAAGGAAGCTAAATCGAAGCGTAACTTCTTTGAAAACACTACGTTATTGGGTGGAATACCAATTCGGGTACGAGCCGATTAATAATGTGGATTTTATTTTTAAAACTCTTTCGACTATTTCCAGCTGTTAAATATTATTAATCTAATGTACTTAACCAAGTAAAACAATAAGTAAATCAAAGGAATTAATTAAAAACTAGTAATAAAACATGCCTGAGTAAATTTCGGTGACAATACCTTCGAACTAAAGTACTCAATGCATAAACCATGTCACGATTTTGGCGAAAAAGAAGGCTTTTTAATCGTTTCAAAACATTTTTTCGTTAGTCGATATTTGTCGGAAATTTAAATCGCATTTTACCCTTTCAACCTTCTACACTACGCTTCATTGTATAATATATAAAGTATTTAAAGATCCTTATCGAAGCACGAAAAAACAGTTTGTGAGGTTATGTATGATGTTTGTTCATTACACAGATGTTTAAGTGATGCTACAGATGTGATAAGATCCAGGAATAAGATACAAATTTTTCTAGCTACATATACGATTTACAAAATTGGCAAATTTATCGATCCTGCAATCAAAGCTGCTCCTAATTCTAAGAAATATTTAGAATAAAGACGAAATTATTTGGAATAAAGACAGATCTAATGTATTATTTGTTTATAAATACATATGGTCCACCATGTAGACATTATTTTCTATCGTAAAATGGCCGGGAATTAAATAACTCGAATAAAAGTAAAGGTACTCCCGTTCGATACCAAAGAAAAAAAGGGTCCAAAAAATCAAAAGCGTTTAAAGAAAAAAATGAATCCTGTGCGAAAACAAAGTAGAAAGTGGTCTAGCATTATAATATATTCAGTTACAAATAGTTTTGATAAGCTAGACATTTACTTATGAATAAGATCAGCAATGAATGTTTGTGATACTACACTGTGAAGTTGTTCAACGTTATTATTTTGGTTATTGCTAAGATAAATCTTGGATTATAAAAAATAGATGTGAAAAAAATGAGTAACGCGTATTTTTTCCGTGTTCTTCTAACCTATAAAAATAAGATAAATGTACTCCAGTAGGTGTGCCTTGAAAAAATGTTCCACTGTCTTTTCAGGCTCAACTCAAAATTAAAAATTGAGTAGATATGGTCATATATGGGGAAATCCACAGAACTTTTGACTTTCATGTTATTTTAAGATTCACGTAAATAAGCTGTACTGTATAAGAAATATTTATAAAACATTACTATTTACTGAAAAGGATATGCTTTTCAAGGTACAGTTATTTATTTTGCATGATAGTTGATTAAAAAACCAAAGGAAACACGAAAGCTCATAAAATTTGAATAAACTGCTGCGTGCAAATCGTTTTTTTTTTTAATATTTTGTTCTGTAACTTTTGGAACGTGTATTCTTTTCATTTGAAAATCATGTCGTTGATTAATGGCACTTTGTAAAAGCCAAAGATACTTGAAAAATAAGTGTGCCTATCGCCTAATAAGAATGACATGCGTCCAAAGTCGCGTGCAGAAGATTTATGGAAAATGGAATTTTCGTTAATTTCTAACAATATCTTTTGGAACAAACAATATTATGGCTCCATACTTTGAGAATTTTTAATTGATGATATAATAAATGACGTATTCCAAGGAATAAGGTGTGCCTTGTCTCATCTCAATTCTGTGCCTATTATAACCTCGTGCGTAACTGTTGTTGAAAAATGACACTTTTGTCAGGCACACGAACTATACACAATTAAATGCCTCGATTATTGGCGTAATTTATTGTTTTAGATGTCATAATAATACTCTGAACTTGTTCCAGGAATACAATACGATGTTCAGGGGTAAAACAAGACATGAAATTATCTCTTTGACACAAACGCCTTTCTTTACACGGAAAAATGCTGAAATTTGTTACGCGCGGGTTTTATTGGTAACTGATCATAAATACGTTGACAAATATTAAAAATTGAAGATGGTAGATACAATATGGCGGACCAAATTCCTAAAAAGTTGCTTGAACCAGCTGAAACTGTGTGTTCAGGGTCGCTCAACGGTCGAGATTCGCTATAGCTTTGCTCCAGAAATAATGAAAATGTAACTTTGGGTAACTTTGTTTTTCATCTCCCTTGCTTCATCTTTTCTGGTTAAAAATGAATAAATATGGTTCTAATGACAACTTACGTTATACCTATTTAAAATTTTTTTTTCAGGATTGCCGGGATTGTAATGCCTTAAATCGACTTAAATAAATGTTTGCTGCTAAAATTTGTATGTGTATTGCACCTCAAAGCAAAAAGAAAGAAATAAACCCCCGAATACCCAATTTGAGCTTGTGTGAGTAACTTCTTACAAATTCGGTCTTCTGTTTTCCGCGTACAGAAATATGTTTGGTTCGAAGATATAATTTTAGGTCTCGTTTTACCTGACTACGCTGGAACAATCCTTTAAAAGTCGTAACGTGTCGTTTTTTTTACATTTTATATGTTTAGGAGTGGCCTCAGGTTGTGCCACCGAAAAAAAAATGTTTTTCTGAAAGCGTAAAGTTAAAAGTTTTGTGGATTTACCCATATATATAAAAAAAGTATACCACATTTTTACATAGACCGGCCTAAATGTGTTAATAAAATTTTGAATTTGTTCCCACTTTGTCAATTGTCTTTTCAGGAAAAATGTGGAAATTTGGCAGACAAGTATATCGAGTACGATCCCGTGATCGTTTTCGTAGACCTGATACTCTTGGAAAAGCCGGCGTACAGGCACCTTCTATACAACACGGACTTCCGTTCGTACTGGAAACTCATGATCATACTGATACTGGGTGAATCTTTTCGGAAATGGTCAGCAAGAGAACCTTTTTCACTGGAACCAAATGACTCGGGGAATGTTTTCCAAGGCGAGAGAGATTTTTATATTTTCCTGGCTCATACGATTTTGGCTTTGACGTCATTTCTTGTAACGGTGATTGGCGTTACGGAGTTGCGATGGTTAATTTTTAAAAGTAGGCCAAGCAAGTACTCAGCCAAGGACTTGGCTCGGTCACTCATCATCGCAGGTTGCGCAAAATTACTGGGCTTACTGGAAATCGTCTGGCAGCATATAGCACCGGAACCGCATTACGTCCTCACACACGGATACACCATTCTGTGCCTGTTGACTGCTTACTCAGGTAATAAAACATATCATGCAAAACAGAAAACAAACAAGCCGTGAAAATTATTTGCACCAATAAATTTATTAAATTACAGTCGGTGAATAGTAACATATACTTACTAAGACAGTTTTAACATTGTAAATCCAGTATGATGACGAAATATCTAATTCGTTCCTTCCTGAAATGCCCTACATTATGTATTTTTTTCACGAGGGTTCTTTGGTTCTTAAGGGGAAATCACCATCTCTACCAAGAACCCCAAGAAAAAAAATCAACATACAAAATTCCCAAAATATGTAATATCGTACATGTTTACAAATATTAGGGATATACTTCCGATTAGGTAACACCCCCGATTTCAACGGCACTAGCGTATATTTATGTATTTTGATGCGCTGATTACGAATATGACCATGAAAATTGGCGACAAGGTCATTTTCAAGGTCAAAACTGAAAAAACGCGTTTTTTTCGAATTTTTGCATTTATTTTCAAAAGTACAAATCGGATGAAAAAATGTTTCAAACAAAAAAGATAGAGGATCAAATTCTCTATAAAAAAGGTTGTATACATTTTTTTCGTAATATCAACGGTAATGCTGTAAATGAAGGATGAAGTTGGGAATACAGTTAGAGCATGCTTTATATCCCATTACTCGCAAGTGAAGTATGGTAGCGGATCGGTCAAAATTAACAAAAAAAAGAAAACAAAAAAAAGATAAAAAAGCACTTCTGAGTCCATATTCCAACCTTCTCGTGGTGGAGCGCGTAAGTAAGTACAGTTGTACTGAAACTAATTAGGATATGGCATCATTTACATTCACGCATTTATGATTGGCTATTTCATGTAGTGCACCTAGGGGGTGCCTATGTCGTGGGGGGCTCCGCCCCCAGACCCCCCTCTTTATACTAGCCTAACCTCCAACCGTGTGTTGGTGTGGGTTATAATCGAACCCACGTGATGTTGGGATCTATGTGATTACCACATAGTGTACAATAAATGTCCCGAACTCGAAACTACAGGTCGAAAGGCAAACGTCAAGCAGATTATTCCCATGTTCATGCTTCATTCACGGCATTACCGTTGATACTACGAGAAAAATGTATACAACCTTTTTTATAGAGAATTTGATCCTCTATCTTTTTTGTTTGAAACATTTTTTCATCCGATTTGTACTTTTGAAAATAAATGCGAAAATTCGAAAAAAAACGCGTTTTTTTCAGTTTTGTCCTTGAAAATGACCTTGTCGCCAATTTTCATGGTCATATTCGTAATCAGCGCATCAAAATACCTAAATATACGCTAGTGCCGTTGAAATCGGGGGTGTTACCTAATCTGAAGTACACCCAATATTAGTTATATTTAATGGTTAACCGAATTACCCCAGTCATCATACTTTCCGAAAAAAGTCGGACATATATAAGAATGAAAATATGTCAAAATGGATATTTTTAAGTATGGGCCTCCAGGGCGATAATTAATAGTAAATAGTAATTAAAAGTAAACCTTCAAATTTCCGAATACAAAGTTCTCAAAAAATGAAAAATTATTCAGAATTATTCAAAATTTTCAATACTTTTTGAATGCTATTTCTTAATCCTTGAATAAGCATTCGACAATACGAAATGAAATTTTTTCGAATGTATTTTTCGATATAGCACATACATTTGAAAAAATACCTGCACACACCATGAACTCGGGGCCTTTTTATTCCGATGATATTATATACATACTTAACCTAAAACCATAATTTACCATTTTTTTTACGTATTTTTATTCCGAAATCTCAACAACAATAATAGTTGTTTTTCTCTATTTATTGCCCTTTTGCACTAAAAACAAAACAGAATAAAAAACATACGTCTTTGTAGCGACTTTTGCAAAACAGATACCTACACATAAGATAACACGTACAATATTTTTATTTCGTGACATCAGTGAAACATATCTCATAATTTCAAAATGGTGTAACTTGGTGAAGAAAAAATCACAATTGCACTCTGCGACTCTCAAATTAAAGCGAAAGTAGTACAATATGATCGACATTTCTTGTCTTCTGTACATAACCTGAAAAATAGCCGAAAACAGAATTTTTTGCATATAACCTCTCAAACTCAAAATCCTGACGTGATGGATCAATTCTGACCTCACATTCAGATTGCAGGACTGTGTTATTGATAATAAGGAAGTATTCACAAAGTTCAACAAATAGAATTCAAAGCTCAAAAATTAATCATTTTCAATAAATCTGAATCGTTTTTCACTTGCTGGGTTCCACGGGTTCCATGAAATTTTCAAAAATTGTTCCGCCATATTAGATCCACCATTTTGAATAATTGAAAACTAAATTCAGATTCGGCATCAGGGACTCCGAAAACATTCAAACGGGCACGTTAAAAATAATAAAATTGAATTTAGGAAATTAGCTATTTTGAATTTTTTTCCTAGAAACCCATACTTAAAAATATCCGTTCTGATTTTAACAAAATTAGTGGCCTTTGACCTACGATTTGCATTACACGGATTGCAGACTGACCGTTCGTTAATTATTTCCAATTTTTGAAAATAACAAAAAGTGAACATTCCGTACTTGAATACTTGTAGAAATATTAAAATAAATTTAGTGTGAATTAGATTTTTTCAGTATTCAGATAAATATGAGAAAGAAATGTTGTGTTGATCTACATAGATTCAGACATTCATAATGCAGAAAGATCGGAGAAATTTCATAAATGGAATTTAGACATCCATCATAAATACTTTTCAATCAATTTTCTTTTGGTGAGATGTCAAGGATTTTGATGTATTGTTATATAAAAAAAGTATTAAGTCCGGAAACTTGTCTACGGTAAAGTATATTGTACGTCAATTCCATTAAAACATTAATGGCCCATTCCAAATGGATTTGCCCAGCAAAAAATATCGATGTCATTGATTATTTAGTAACTCTGGTATAGTGTTCTACTTCAAATTTCACGGGACACGTGTTTTTTATTATTACCTAAAAATGCTGAAGCTTTGTGGCGGTACGCCAAACTTTACTTCGAAAAGGCGGTATTTCAAGATTGAAAATTCACAGTTACTTCAAATGGCCCCCATTTCGTCACACATTATCCAATGGGGACGATTTTTTTAAATCTGCAGAATTTCATCAACTTTATTTTGGTTCTGCCACATTTTGAATTCCTCCAAAAATCGTCGAGATAAATGGGAATAACTAAAAAAAAGTTTTTGTTTTCAAAATGGAATTTCTCAAAAAGTCCATCTTTGATTTCTGCCAAATTTTGATATGTTTTTTAGGACTGTATGAGCTACCTTTCTACCAAAATTCAATATGCCAATCTTGCTTCTTGTCGGAGATATGGCCAGACAAAGATAACCGCGATTTTTTATAAGTTTTGTCCTCATACATGCCGCAAATATAACACTGAGTATCAAAAAAAAAGTCGAGTCTTGTTTATCTTAAAATTCTTATTTGGCATTGCTTTTTTAGCATTTTTTTAATCTGTATGTGTCTAAAATGCGACGTGATACAAATTTCTAGTACAGCTTACATGAAACCTTAAAACATGAACTTTTCGACGAAAAATTAAAAAATCACTATTAATAGTAGAGGAACTAAAATCGTCGTTTTTGTACATTTTAATAACTGGGCGTTTTAATTGTATCTGTAGCAAATTTCAGAGAGCAAATTTCGCATTGTATTTTATATAAATGTTTCTCAAATACTATAGCTTTAATATAATAATACAAATGATGTTAATAAAACTGTATCCTTCTTAATTTTTACCTGCATCGAAAAATAAATTTTAAATTTTTGTAATCAGAGACTTCGAAATCCCTCGGGTAACAAAATCCTAAAGAAATTCGAGTAACGAGAATTACAAATATTTCGAAAATCGTTTTCGCACGTTTCACGTTACATTTTTTACTCATAGGATTAAAAAAATGCTAAAAAAGCGATTTTTTCGCACTTTTATCTCGATTTGCATGGAACTGACCGAATCGAAAAAGGTTTGTAACCTCTTTTTTTTGTTCACTGAGACCTAAAGATTCAATAAACATAAGAATTTTAAAATAAACAAGAATCGACTTTTTTTGTTACCCAATATTATATTTACGGCATGTGTGGGGACAAAACTTGTAAAAAATCGCGGTTATCTTTGTCTGGCCATATCTCCGAAAAGAAAGCAGTTGGCATACTGAATTTTGGTAGAAAGATAGCTCATACAGTCCTGAAAAACATATCCAAATTTGGCGGAAATCAAAGATGGCATTTTGAGAAATTCCATTTTGAAAACAAAATTTGTTGAAGGAATTCAAAATGTCGCAGAACCACATTAAAGTTGATGAAATTCTGCACATTTAAACAAAAAATTGTCCCGATTGTCTAATGTGGGACGAAATGGTAGCCATTTGAAAATAATGTGAACGTTAAATCTTGAAATATCGCATTTTCGAAGTAAAGTTTGGCATACCGCCAGAAAGCCTGAGAAGCATTTTTAGGTCAAAATATAAAACACGTGTCCCATGAAATTTGAAGTAGAACACTATCCCAGAATTACTAAAGAATCAAAAACATGGATTTGGAATGGGCCTAATGTTAAAAAATGCATTATTTATGTAGTGATTTTTACAATTCATTGTTTCAATTGATTGGTTACTGAAATGAATTCGACACTAGTCTTTCTTTTCTTCGGCAAATATGAATGTAGATGACATACACTCCGTCAATAAATTGATGAAATCATCCAGTCTGTTATTCAGCCAGAGTACAAAGACATTTGGATGTTACATATATTACCTTAATGTGGAATTTTGAAGTTAAAATAATAAGATCGATACTTTTTTCGAATTTGATTTCAGATTATTGAGAAAATTATAAGCATAACCCATTAAGGACGGGAGACGCACATATTTACGTTGATTTTCGAACTTCATTCTCAACAGGAAATAAGATTAATATTGACTTGAAAGTGACCAACCCTACTGTTTTCGAGTATGCTCTATCGATTGACGTGATCAAAATTGCATTTAAATTGCTTTAAAAACCAATATGGAGCATTTAAAAAAAACGAACAAAATTTCGTGTGTTTCGTGAATTTTTTTTCGTATCAATACTTATTAATATTTTTGTTTTGCCCCGAATCAACCTAATCTCTTCAAAACGCCAATATCTAGAAAAAATAAACCTTATTTTATCAATTATGAACATTATTGATGAAATTCGCATATCTAGTGGTATTATTTTCCCTAAAACAAAGGTCCAGGAGTTTTCCAAGTTGCTGATCAGCAATGTGAGGTTAGATTTTTGAAATTGAAGATGGTGAATCCGATATGGCCGACCATATTTCATGAAATGATTCAAAATCATGCCATAATGATTATACGGGAATTTTCTGAAAGAATAAATAAAAAAAAATTAAAAAATAAATAAAAATAATAACAAAAAAAATACAAAAAACTTGCCACCCACATCCACGTGGTTTAAGTTGGGAAACGTTTACTTGAAACGGCTAACGGACGGAAACAACCAATTTTCTTTCAGAAAATTCCCGTATAAACATTATGGCATGATTTTGAATTATTTCATGAAATATGGTCGGCCATATCGGATCCACCATCTTGAATGTTAAAAATCTAACCTCAAATTTCTGATGAACAACCACAAAAACCCCCGTATACACATTTTATCGCGATTTTGAAGCATTACATTGAATTTAAGTCCACCATATTGGATCCGCCATCTTGAATTTCAAAAATCTAACCTCACATTGCTGATCAGCAACTTTGAAAACCCCTGGACTTCCGTTTTAGCGAAAATAATACCACGAGAGATGCGAATTTCATCAATAATGTTCATAATTGATAGAATAAGGTTTATGTTTTCGACATATTGAAGAGGTTAGGTTGATTCGAGGCAAAACAAAAGAATTCCTAGTTGAAGTTCTTATATTTTGTGCACTTTTGGTTGCAGAAAGACATCGATACGGGAACATTATTGATACGAAAAAAAATTCCCAAAAAACTATACACACGAAATTTTGTTCATTTTTGTTAAATGCGCCATATTGGTTTTTAAAGCAATTTAAATGCAATTTTAACCACGCCAATCGAAAGAGCATACTCGAAAATGGTAGGTTGGTCACTTTCAAGTCAATATTAATCTTATTTCCTGTTGAAAATGAAGGTCGAAAATCAACGTAAATATGTACGTCTCCCATCCTCAATGGGATAATAAATTACACAGGTCTGCAAAATTCACTTTTTTTTAATATCAGAGCGATTTCCGGCGTATTTTTGTACGCTGAACACGAATCTGAGACGAAAAATGTCTATCACGTCATGATTTTGAGAAAAGTGGGGGCAAAAATACCAAAAAACGTGTTTTTGGGTGTATTTATCCCTAATTTTCTCAGAAGCCTGACGTGCAATAGATCTGAATTTGTGCTCAAATTAAAGCTTGATTCATCCCCTTCAAAAATCATATACGATAGTTTAAAAAAAAATTTCATAGTAGAAAAAAAAATATTTTTAACCTTGCTATTCCTAGTGATTATGATGAAAATGCAAATTATTTAACTACATTGAGCAGAACTCATACAAACCACTGCTTGACTGTTTTCGGGGTTGGTGTTTAAGAATCCAGTGTCGCTTTTATAAAATTCAAAATGGCGGATCCAAGATGGCGGACGTAAAAATGAAAAATTTAAATAAACCTTATGAAAATCAGTACTCGGGGTTTTCTGAGTCGCTGATGACGAATCCAATGTTAGTTTCACAAAATTTAAAATAGCGAATCCAAAATGGCGGCCGGAAAATAAAAAAATATACTTAGGATCTTAAAATCACCACTTCATGGTTTTTTTTTTGTTGGCCATTAGTAATACCAGCGGTTGTTCGATTTTGTTTGCATTTTCATCATAATCACTAGAAATAGCAAGGTTAAAACCATTTTTTTTTCAAAACTATGAAATTTTTTTTTAAATTTATGATTTTTGTAGGGGAAGAACCAAGCTTTAATTTCAGCACAAATTCAAGTCTGTAGCACGTCAGGTTTCAGAGAAAATTAGGGGTAAAAACAAACTCTTTACCCCCACTTTTCTCAAAATCATGACGTGATAGGCATTTTTCGACTTCAGATTCGTGTTCAGCGCACAAAAATACGTCAAAAATCACTCTGATATTTAAAAAAAAAAAAATCCGTGCAGACCTGTGTTATAAATAAAATAGGATGTGTATCGAACATTTGATATGTGTTTCGCTTCGAGACAAACCTTATTTAAATGTATACTTATTTTCTATGCACTGTATTGTTTAATGTCATAAAACTCTCGTATAAGTAATTTATATACATGAAATGAAACCAAATCAACAAGTTTAAAAACCAAAAAAACGAAGGGAGAAAGAAATAAACACAGAATCAAATAACACATAACTCGTATCTGCTTTATTTGGTTAGCTATCACCCGATACGTATCTTAGTCGCTAAAAATGAGGTACATAAATATTACATTTTTAATACCGCTTCTAATAACGTTTATATTTAATCACATTCAAAAATAAAGTGTCATTTCTTTTCGACGACAAACTATATCTAAAGCACACTCTTTATAGCCAATGCGCAGAACCAAATTAATATAAAAATAGCTACTTTTCACTTTTACTGCAGTGAAAATTTCTTTCAACTTTTCTTGTCTGCAGTTTTGGCAAGTTATCACAAAACCTGCTTCGGTTTGTTTCTTGATCTATATACTTTCGACCATTGAGTATTTGGATATTTTTAAATTGTGTATAAATGCAAATTGAAAGTTCTTTATGCATATGCATTTGCTTAAGTGAATCGTTGCGGTCCGTAATGGAGAAAAAATTATAAATGTTTAGTAAAATGGTAAAATATCAAAATTAAACACACTTCAAGTCAAAAAATGACATTTTCGTAACCTTTTTGGATGAAATAATCAATAATATTACGTAATAAATATGTTTAACACTCTCATCTTTCTCCACAAAGGACACTTGCAGATCATTTAACAAAGTGTAGGGTACATACACATAACAGTTAATAAAAGTAATTTAAACTACATTTTAAAATGTACAACATACAAATAAAATCTACAACATTTTAACTTCCTAAGAAAAATTAAATAAATAAAGTAATATTTAGGAATTATATTATTGAAAATAACAATTTTCAAAGAAATGTTTCGTAATCTCAAATTATTGAACCTTTCCGACTTTTGATTCAACGTTTAATCTTTTTTTTTTTCTGCATTTATTCGTTAAATGCACTTCTGGAAAGTTTGCGCATAGTCTATCAACACGACAGCGCTGCGAATGCAGTCTTTTCGTTCGCATTGGCTACAAATGAGGCTTCGGCCTACAATATTTTGATAATTGCTGTTTTCTATTGTCAATGTATACAACATACTTACACTTGGGTCTGTAAACTAAATATGTTTTCTTCTAGTTGTTTGCGAAAGTGGAAGGCTAGATTCATTGCTCGGACTAGCTGGCGGACTTGTGGTTCACAACTACATTTACAACAATATACCTCTAATTTTGCCTGCCAACGACACATCGATGAACTGATTTAGGATCGGCGAGGAACGAAGAGCACACGATTCTTTCATGCGTCCTTAATGGGAAGAATACTCCAGCCTAATACTAGTCTATCGAAGCCGCACGAGAATAAGTTGCATACGCTGTTGTCCTCTGCCCAAGCTACGGAGCAGACCATTCTTCGGTGGCCCTGAAATGGATTGTATCAATCCGATGTAAATACTTGCAGTTTTCGTGCAAACAAGTTAGGTTATACACTAACCGATATTTTTAATAATTTGAAACATGAGATAAAATGTGAAAATTATTTCTTGTACTTTAAATGACAATAAATTATGTTTTAAAAAATCAAAGTGACTTACGTGTCGGCTAGTTCGTGGAAGCCGCAGTAACCTTTGACCGCTGAGATCAAATAACCGTATTTGTCGGTTGTCGTGCGGTGTTGCAATGACTCCAGTACTTGAAACTGCCAATTTATTTACAG
Organism: Trichopria drosophilae; assembly: GCA_030407085.1. Lineage (NCBI taxonomy): Eukaryota > Metazoa > Arthropoda > Insecta > Hymenoptera > Diapriidae > Trichopria > Trichopria drosophilae. The sequence goes on from CM059582.1 coordinate 182,455,434, forward strand.
AACTACCATTTCGAATGGCAGCGAGAGGACTTCGGATGTTGCGCATATCCCATACTTTAACGTATCGATCATCGGAAGCCGAGACAACTTTATCTTCTCTTGTAAAAACTGCTGCTGTTACCGTACTTTAAATAGAAATTTGTCATTTAGCGAATAGGTTAATACATTAACGCCTGACAGGACACTTTTTCACTTCAATTTCAGTCAAGTATTTTGTATGAAAATCCAAGTTCAAATAAATTGAAAGGTACATGTCTTACTATTTTCGAGGTCGTTCTTTTCAATGGCGTTGTCAAAATTGAGCTATCTCAATTAAACAATTAAATATGGCGATTTAAATATGAAAAAAACGCGAAAAATCGGGTGGAATTTTTTACAAAACATTTTTTTCTCATCGAAAGAGTAGTTGCCGTCACAAAATTCCTTCACCAAACGTGGACCCAATAGTTGTAGTATTAAGATATAGAAATAGAATAGAAATTTATTAACCAAATATAATGTACATATTACATAAATATATCTATATATTAATGAAACATTGAATTATATACACCGTAGGTTTCGATGCATATTCAGACAAAAGAAAAAAAAAAATAAAACTCACAAGGCAAATGAACTTGGATTTTCACATGAAATTTTTGATTGAAATTTAAGTGAAAAAAGTGTCCTTCTTGGCGTTAATGGGTTAAAGAAAATATACTAAGTATAATTATGTTTTAGAATGAGTCAAAGAACACTTTTTTTAGAATATTTTGATACAATTTTTGATTTTTTGGAAATTTGAAATATCGAAATGTTGAAAAAAGTAATTTAAAAAATCTGAAAAAATTTGAGTTTTCATTAGCTAATTCTAAGACGTTTTTGTTTTAAGGAAATTTTCTCCAAAATCTATAGTTTTCAAGCAAATAAATTATTAGCCTTGAAATTTTGAAAAATGTAATAATCTTTTTCTTCATAACTATAGACTTTAGGGAAAACTTCCTTAGAACAAAATTATCTTAAAATTAGTTAAAGAATACTCTCAAATTATTTCAGATTTTTTAAAATACTTTTTTCAAAATTTCGATATTTTGAATTTCCAAAACATCAAAAATAGTATCAAAATATTCTAAAAAAAGTGTTCTTTGACTCATTCTAAAACATAATTATACTTAGTATATTTTCTTTAAAGTTTTTAGTTTTCAAGAAAATAATTCGTTAAGTTTTAAAACGACATTTGTCATTGCGGTCGCCATTTTGAGTTCTCCATGTTAATTTTTAAATTTTTAAAGAATATATCTTAATACTACAACTATTGGGTCCACGTTTGGTGAAGGAATTTTGTGACGGCAACTACTCTTTCGATGAGAAAAAAATGTTTTGTAAAAAATTCCACCCGATTTTTCGCGTTTTTTTCATATTTAAATCGCCATATGTAATTGAGATAGCTCAATTTTGACAACGCCATTGAAAAGAACGACCTCGAAAATAGTAAGACACACACCTTTCAATTTTTTTGAACTTGGATTTTCATACAAAATACTTGACTGAAATTGAAGTGAAAAAAGTGTCCTACTTGACGTTAATGGGTTAATACTTTTTTTACTTCATACTTACTCGGTATGCCCTTGAAATACTGAAACTGAATGATTCGGTTCTCGAAAATCCCATAGACGAAATGTACTATCTCGACTGGAAGTGACGCATAATCTTTGAGCGTGATGAGTCGATACATGAGTTAATTCTTGGTCATGTCCACAAAGCGTATGTATGATTTCTCCGGATTCTGCATCGTACAAATTGGCCGTTCTGTCCCACGATGCCGTAACGATCTGTTCTGCTCCATATAGCCAGTCTGCAGATGTAACAGCTCCGGCATGTCCCACAAGTTCTTTGGTTGGAGTTCGGAGTGTTGGCGCATCGTCTTCCGGTATGTTATTTTCAGCCAAATTTCCAGCTCCTACTCGGTCGCCTGTAGCGCTCGATATGTCTTCCAGTGACGAGTGACGTTTTGGTAGATTCCAGTCAACGGCAGCTTGCCAAATGTGAGCGGAACAATCGCCACTTGCGGTTAGAGCTAAATCTCGCATTGGATGAAACCGAACAGAGTTTACAGAACCAGAATGTCCGATGTAGTGTAACAAGCAGCGTCCGCTGTCGATTGCCCATACTCGAGCAGTATGGTCGGCAGAAGCTGTCGCGATTATCGGCTGGCCTAGTCGACCGATAGATACTTCCCAGACACCGTCGCGGTGACCTCTGTATTCCCGAAGCATGCTGCAGGACATTGTGGGATTTTTAAAGCTTGATACAATTTTACTAGTTTGCGCCTTGAGTTTGTGGGAAGCTTTAACTTTTTGCGAAGACCCAATAGCTGAAATAAAATTAGATTTTTTATTCACGAATAGTTGAAGGGGGGTTAAACTTACATTTTTGTTTCCCAAGATTCTTAGCATCGGGATAGTCGGTGAGGTCACCCTGAGGTAAACTACGCTCGGCAGATCCGTAACATTCTCGGTCCAACCTTTCATTCAACGCATCTATCTTCTCTTGAACTGCACAAACAAAATAATGATTTATGATTTATTCAAATTAATGAAGAGATATAAGTGACTTACGTCCTGCATTCTCGTTACACAACATCTCGAATTCCTTTTCGATTTGTTGGAAAAGATCAAGTAATCTGGACCTGAGTGCTGGAGGTACCGAACTTTCTTCGGTATCGGTTCGGAAGCTGGCGTAGTGCAATGAAGTCGGTTGTAGTGGAGTCGAACCGCTTTGACTTAATTGTAATTCAGTATCCGTGCTGCTTTGTACTCGAGGAATGGAAATTCTTTTAACTTTACCACTGGATTTCGTATTTGTGGTTGTCGATGGTTCTCCAGGCATTTTCTATAGCTAAACGTCAAGTACACCGACCACCACACAAAAACATAAAACAAAACCAAGTTTTCTTGAAATGAAAAGTGTTAATTTCACTTTCGTAGGATGCTGTTATATTTCGACTTGAATAACGCGAAATACTAAAAGTCTAAAACGTCAATGATGGTATAAAACGTCAATAAAAAAACTAAAATGTCATTTGGAAGGAAAAAAAATACATGCTTATGTATTTTCTACGAAAGGTGTGTACATAACAGCAAACTGTCACTGCGCGTTTATGCTGCGCGGAAATTCTGGAGTTTACATCAGTTTACAACACATACATATATGGATATATCATATGCGTGTGAGGCTGACATTGGCGAAGTGTAGGTGCTATTGTATTTTAGTATGGACTATATAAATGCAGAGAATTGATTTAATAGATAGAACACGAAAAAACGGACATGCGAATTAATGTAAAGCTTTCGAAGGCTGAATTCGTTCTTATACCTACAAATAGAGTGCATGACATTACGCAATTAATTCGATTTTATGTGTAGGTATAATAATACTAATTCCTTTTATAATCTTCCCACATAATATTGTAAAGTTGAATTATATTCACAAACGAATATTTTTTGAAATTTTTTAATAATTTTGTAAGAGGATAAGGAAACTCCGCCGATAATGTAAATTCCTAACTTTTAGAGTAATGAACGCCTTATGGGGGTTCTAGTGGTCCCCCGGTAAGGTAGGAAATTTCACTAAAAAACTTACATGACTAAAATGACTGAATAACATTTTTAAAATTTGAGCTTTGTAAGGGCAATTCTAGTCACTATAAACAGTTTCCTAGAAAATACCAACGAAATTATATGAAAACTGACCGCGAATTTTCGGAAACCAGTGATTTTTATTTATCTTCAAAAATTTCCGGTCAATTCTCAATTAATTTTCTTGGCATTTTCTAGGATACCGTCTATAATAATTAAAATTGCCATTACTGAGCCCCAATTTTGAAAAATCGATTCAGTCAATTTTTATTTACGGTTTTTAGTGAAAATTCCTACTTTATCGGGCGAGCACTTTAGAACCCCCCTAATCCAATAATTTCGATAGATTTAAATCGGTAAATAATGCGTAGAAACGAAATTCGAGGCTTTTATATTTATATTAATGTAGAAATAACCTTTTCATATGATTAAGATTATATTAATAAAATGGACATTTTTATTAAAGTACCAAATGTACCATAAAAACCTTGGTAGACCTCCGGAAAGACTACGTCACTCGGAAAAAAATCGATTGAAATGTTTTCCGACGTATTTTGGGGTGTTAAACATGAATCTGAAGTAAAAATTTGTCGCTCGGCCGCATCTTAGCCACTATATTGAAAAAACATCAAAAAAACGTAATTTTTTCAATTTTATGCGTTTATCTTAAAAACTTGAAGGCCCACGGAAAAATGTTTCATACAAAAAGTGTAGAGCACAAAATTCTCTACAAAAAAGGTTCTACACCTTTTGTTCGTAAAATTAAAAATAACGCCATAAATTAAAGATGAACATGGGAACTAATGGCGTGTCATGCCCCGTTCAAATTCAGTGGATTTACACCTCGCTATAGCGAATTCGGCTCTCGCGATTCATCCGCTCTCTCGCCACAATAATGGGTTTATTTTTTATTGTTAGAACACATATGAACACACACACACACGCACGCACGCACACACAAACGTGTGATAACAACGGGAACCACGTGAACAAAGCACCCCGAAGAGATGTAAACCCGACCGTGCAACCTCCACGCGGTACATTTTGGGTAATGTTAATGCTGGAGTATGGTTAAAAAAGACTGATCATACATATACAGGGTGTCCATTAAGTCGCGGACCTGAATCATTACAAAAATCAATCAGTGTTTGTACAGCGGTACTGCAAGATTCCAAAAGTGTATTATACACGTTTAGTGCGGTTCACCCAGATGGAGCTTAGGTGCAAACCAAGAAGGTTAGGTTTTTTTTTAGCGGGGGGTCTGGGGGGGGGGGCGCAGGCCCCTCCAGTAGGAAGCCGAGAGTAGGCATTATGCTGATAACACGCCAAGTCAATTATTCTCATATTCAACCTTCACGAACCGCGTTGCTTTTGAGTTTACAAAGAAAATGTATATAACCTTTTTTGTAGAGAATTTCGAGCTCTACATTTTTTGTTGGAAAGATTTTTGCGTGCGAGTTCAAGTTTTCAGGATAAATGCAAAAGCCTGAGAAAAATGACGTTTTTTCGATGTTTTTTCAATACAGCGGCAAAGATTTAGCCGAGCGACAAATTTTAACTTTAGATTCGTGTTTAGTGACCAAAAATACGACGGAAAATATGTTAATAACATTTTTTCCGAGTGACGTAGTCTTCCCGAAGGTTTACCAAAACATTTATTGAGAATTTACCTACCGTCAGTCAAGAAGAAATTTGTACTGTGACGAAATATCGTCAATCTACCCCCGGACCTGAACATCATAAAAATTTGCATTACATTTCGTTTAAATACACCCATTTTTGTGTTTTTTAATCATGTTCAACGTTAATTTCATTTGCTACTATAGGAATGTAAACAATGTTTTTACGAATTTGGCCTTTTCTAAACCTACTAACGAAATTGCAAAAAAAAATGGATTTTCAAAAAAATTATATCTATTACGTCAGATCAAAGGACTTAGCTGGTCACTTGGTTGAGAACTATTATTAGCTCCTTTCCCACCAATCCAACGTTTATTAAATATTAACTGCAACGTCTGGCTGATATCGACCTAATTCATATCATATCATAAACTATTTCCTGAATCGTTGGCACTTATCCAGGAACCTTGGATTGTAAAAGACGCCATCAGGGGACTATTGAGCTACCTCTGTTTCTGCAAACCAGGAGTATCAAGATCTAGAACCTGCATTATCACCAGTGGAGTCAATGCGATCCCGTTGCTGGACTTAGCACAGGGACCTTATGGTGGTCGCTATTGACATTAACGAGCTGGGGAGAACGATAATTGCCTCATCTTACTTTCCATATGACCGCAGATCTAATCTATCGGCTACAGTAAGACGGCTAGCGGAATACTGCCAAAAGAAAAATCTTCCACTGTTGATGAGATGATATGTAAACTTCCATCATCAAGAATGGGAGAGTACAAACACGAATGAAAGGACTCAGTCATTGTTGGTATATCTGCGTCACAATCGACCTTGATATTCGGAACAACGGTAATACACCAACCTTTCGTAACGCGGTCAAGGCGAAGGTACTGGACTTCACGCTCTACAGCAGCAGCCTACTGGAAAGGTCTGTGATACACTATCATTGTCCGACCATATGATCATATAGTTTCAACTGTAGGCTACTACCATCAACAGAGCAAAACTCAGCAGGAATCCAAGGCGTACGGACTGGGAGACTTACAGGAAGGATTCGAAAAGCGTACCCAGAAGGATTAAGAACCTTCAAACGCTATAAAAATTCGTGAAGGAATTGATCGAAAGCACCAGGAGAGCTTTCAAGCGAAACTGTCAAGAGACCCTTGTCAAAGAAAAGAAGATCACCTATAGTGGAATGAAGCACTGGAAAGCAAGAGGGCTAATACTAGAAAGCTTTTCAGGAAAAGACAGTCAAGCCTGGGATAAATACACAAGAGTCAAGGACTTCAGAGCAATAATTAGGAGGTGAAACTCGTGGACAGATACATGAGGAATAACGTCATAGCTGGAAGCCCCCTGCATGTGAACCAACATGCCTACAGAAGCGGCGGGCGTTGCAATGAGCTGTCTCGCTCATTGAGGCGCAACTGGAGACTAAAGGTTTCACAGTGGGAGCCTTGCTGGACATCGAAGGAGCCTTCAATCATACCGGTCAGACTGTGATTGAAAGAGCCCTTCTGAAATACGAAACTTTCCTGGCGATAGTGCAATGGATAGAGCATATGCTAGGCAACCGGTGTCTAGATGCAACAAAAGGGGATGTGATCATTCGGGACGAGGTCGACTCCGGGTGCCCACAGGGAGGGGTCCTTTCATCATTATTATGGAATGTGGTGATGGATGAACTACTACCGACATAACAGACGTTGGACTATATGTGACTGGATATGCAGACGATTCATTTGTAATAACCAAGGGTCCGTTTTTTAGCCCACTGGTGGACCTAATGCAGCGGGATCTCACATTTGATGGTAACTGGTATAGAAACACAGGGTTCTCTGTCAATCCGAAAAAGACAGAAGTGTGGGTGTTCACCATAAATTATACAATAAATGGGACCCAGTATGCCCACTAACGCGTCAGAAGTTGGGTGTAGAGTGCCAAATATCTTGGCGTGATCTTGGACAGTAAACTAAGCTGAAGAGAACACCTTAAGGCCGGGTCCGCCAAGATCACGGCTGCCATGTGGAAATTGAGACGGGCCATAGGTAGCAACTGGAGGGTAAAGCCAGACACGGTAAGTGGATCTTTGAGGCTGTCCAGAAACCAAGACTTGCCAAGCGTCATTAGTCTGATGGAAGATGTCCTCAATCGTTACGTCGACCAAGAAGTTAGAAAGGCTGAGAGGATTCATTGTCAGGAACATCACGGGCGACGTGAGATCTGATCCCACTGCGGCAATGAGTGCGATCCTAGACATTGAGCCTTTCCATATTACCTTGAAAACCGAGGCCGCGAAGGCATGACGGAGAATCAAGCATGCTTAGCAAGCTCAGAGGTTCCGATAAAAGAGTCCGACTTCTGAAAGCTTTTTATCGGGGTACGGTGCTGGACAACTAGTTCACCGATAAATCAGTTGGGCTAAGAGGTGGGGAGGGGGGGGGGCAGTGTACAGAAGATGCAGCAGTAGAAATTTCTCTCATAGCAGAGGCCCTATCCATAGCCGCACCACAAGGTTGGTTTTGGTCTGGGACTGTTGTCAGTCCTTGAATAGACATTGTGGCCCTAGGACTTTGCGGGATCAAGGACATTGTGATTGAAGACAAACTAGCCAAGCTAGGCTGCTAACAGCAAGTTTATTTGCTCAGACTCGGCGGTGGGACTTCGGGTTAAGGACATCATCTCAGCACCGACGTATCTGGGAAACTACACTAGTTTGCAAAGACGCCAAAGTCATTACTGGCGGAAAGCTGCTCTGTAGACGGAAGTTAACGATTCTGGGGGCCAGTAGACCAATAGTGGCTCAAAGCCTAGTAGTCATGATCACTGGCCACGGCGATTTTCGTGGATTTACATAAGATAGGGCTGGTGGAATCACTGGTCTGCAGACCCTGTCAGGAGGCGGTGGAAACTGTCATCCGCATTCTCTGTGAGTGCCAGGTAACTGCACAGTGTAGAGCGCCGTTTACAGATAAACCTGTGTTAACAGGGAGTTATACCACCTCCATGGAGGTCGCTACTGTGGCTGCTCTCTATGGGCGGCCTTGCTCGGTGCCACTTAGGGGTGACATTCATACAGGAGGAGTGAAAAGGGGCTTCCCAAGCAGTCGGGTTTCCGCCTACCGGCCAAGCCGGCAGGTAGACTGACTAAACATCAAATAATAATAATTACACACATGAGTAGTAGGCCATTGTAACTATGTATGTACATAGTTATACAACGATTTGACCGAGCAAAGATCGCGACTCTCTCTTGGACCGGAATAGTCATGATTAAAAAATGAACCAGCTTACCCTTTTTGCGCATGGCGTATCTTATAAAGCAATGTTGCACGAAGTAAAAAAAGTAATCGGAGACCAGATGTATGAGCAATATGTTAAATGGGGAAGAACTAAATTGCGATAAAGATACAGAATCGTATTTAAATTTTTAAAATGTTGTGTTGTCCTAATAAGGAATCTGAGCACCCGAAAAGCTTTAACAGAAACAACCTGTAAGTGGTCCTTAAAACTAAACGTTCTGTCAAAGATGAAACTCAAATCCTTCAGTTCAGAAACCTACTTCAAATTGACTAAATATGAAAAGGATAAGGGTTCGCGAACTCTACAAAAGTGTAGGGTTTTACATTTTCTTGCGTTCAATAAGAATTTATTATTGACATTCCACGTAATCAAGGCATTCAAGTCATTTTGAATGTTGATGACATCCTGCATACTAAATATTTCAGCAAAAATTTTGTCATCGTCATAAATTATTATCTTGCTATTAAGCACCGAATTAACTATGTCGTTAATAAACAAAATATAAAGGACTGTATTCGATGAGATCTTTGGGCAACTGCAGACGTTACCCAGAACTCAGTACTTTCCGGAATTAGACTTTTAATTCTGACAATATGTTCCTGGTTTGTGAGAAAAAAAAACACACGTCATTTGAGTAAGGTTCCCAATAATCCCAAGACATAGAATTTATTTTTTAATAAACCGTGGTCAACTTTATCGAATGCTTGGGAGAAGTCCTGATGGAGTCAACCTGTTTTGAATTCTTCAGAGCTTGGACGATGAAGTTACTGTATGGTAACAGATAGGAACATGTTGACTTTCTTCTCACAAACCGGTGCTGTGCATCAACGACCATAGACGAAAAAGCCTCGGAAGTATTATTCGCGACAATAGTATCTAACAACTTCGGAATTATGCTAGTAAGAGAAATTGATCTATAATCGCAAATGTTGCATTTTCTTCCGGATGTAAAGATGGGGGTAACAAACAATCGCTTTCATATAACAGGCAAATAACCCAACGATAACGACTTATTAAATAGCATTACTAATAGTTTAAGTAAAATTCCGAAACACTGCTTGGGAATCAACGAAGGTAAAAAGTGCGGACTAAAGCATAATTAACTTTCCATTTGTTTCAGAACCCCCATAATATCATTCTCTCTGACCACCACTTCACTTATAATTCCAAGTCGTACATATCCAAATTAAAGACACCGGATCGTGCATGAACTGATGAAAAATGATCAACAAATAGATTAGAAATCTTAGAACCAGAAGAAGCATGGCGATGACACAGGAATATACAATTGGGTATCTCTGTAGAAGACAGAAGTTTGTTGACAAAGGACCAGAAAGCTTTCACATTAAACCTAGCATTCAATTTTACAACATCAATATCTGCCCTGTTTCCTGCGTTAGACGAGAATACATAATGCACGTAACTGTTTAAGTTCTATGTACAGTCGAACCCCCGTTATCGAATATGGTCGGGACAAGGCGAAGCATTTAAATTTCCGTTAACGAATACTTGAGGAGAAAAAATCGGCTCCCTACCTCTAATATTCACTCTTTGGCGTAGGAACATGTGCCTACCCGCCACGGATGCGCATCTTTTCTCGTGCACATGAAAGTATCTAAAAAGGTGAGACCAGCGGTTTGAATATTCGATAACCGAGGTTCGACTGTAATCAGTTTGATTGCTTCGTTACACGTGGATCGATTTATTACCAATATCTTACACAGTAAGTTTACTGTTCGACTGTAAATGCGCAAATTTTATGCAGTAATGGATCGATGAACATAGTATGTATACACACGCCACAAAAAGAACATTTACAGAGCGACAGTAATTTTACAACCTGTATCGTAATAGAGACCCTCTACTAGTGACTTGGTCTGCCAAAATACTACATACTCAACAGTAATTTTATGGACAAGCTTTTTTTGCAGTGTATAAGTTACTCTTGTTCGGTTCACGTAACAATATATTTGCAAGCGTAGCCTAGTGGTTAAGGCGTCAGCGTATTAAACTTAAGACCCGGGTCCGATCCTCGGTCGCGGTAAATTATTTTTAAGTTCATAAATTTAATAAATATTATAAAAATCCCATACAGTGGTCCCCGTCCTAACGCATATTCCCTTCCAAACGCATATTTCTTTCCCGTCTAAATGCATAGATTCCCCTTCGTTTCTCTCCCCACAACATGATTTTTAGTTGCTAGCGTTGCTAGTGAGAGTGAGACATCTACGCGCATGCTCAGTGTGATAAATGTAAAGAGACTTTTGTCGTAGTGGGGGATGAGGGAGGATATGCGTTTGGACGGGGGCGGCCATTTTTTATGGAACTGTAAATATTAATAAAAAGCAAATAAATATCTATAATAATTCGTCCTGTTATTTTAGTTTTTTGTGGCTGTTTAATAAATCACATGATATGTCATGTGACAGTTTTCAATAGTTTTGACCACGTGGTCATGACATGGTGGCAAAATCAAACATAGTGTCGACCTGGTCAAATGGGCTAAAGCTACCAGGTCGAAACCACGTGGAAAAACCCACCTGGAATTTTTCAGTAGGGAGACTCTCATGAGAAGCTCACTAGATTGTCATGAGAATGTCGTACGAATGCGTGAATTCTAAAAATTGATTTAATTTTAAATACTAGAAATAAAGATAAATTGTTATAATTATTACATGAAATATTTAATTTTTTTCTCATAAGAATCTCACTTGATTCTCATGAGAATCCTACCTAAAATTTTTCGCAGAGATAACGGACAATTGATACAAAATCCAATTTAAACAAACAAAAAAAATCGATATTGTTTACACGTGAAAGCATTTTTTAGTAATACTTTTTTGTTCTAATTTTGGATATCACCATTGGAAAGATCAATAAAAAGTCTATCAATTTCATGTGTTCAAAAATTTGAGAGGCCCAAATTTATCCCATCTAGAAAGCTCTGAAAAAGTGGTGAAAAAAGTGTTCCTATGAGCATTAATTGGTTAAGTGTACATGAACGCTTATTTACGCCCTGAATTTCGAAATTTACTCTTAAACATTTTTTAAATTAAAATTTACAGTAATAATCCGAGCGTCATTAAAGAATCGACTTGCAGGATGAACTATGTGTTTTACCATCCTATTCCGCGTCTTAAACGAGGATGGAATAATCTAGATGTGTCCACTCGTTCACTCAGTACGCTACATATTTTCAAAAAATCGGTTTCTAATTTACTGTATCGGTACTATGACTAATTTGTAATTTGTAATTTACTTTGTTTATATTGTATATATTGTCGGTTTTGCGTGTGCGTGTATATATTTTAATCTTCATTATTGTCATTCCTGCGTTGTATTTTCTAATTTATATTTCTTGTTTTCTACATTTTTGTATTATTATTTGTAAAGGACTTTTGGTCCGTTTATTAATAAAATTAAAAAAAAAAAAAAAAATAGGAATAAGTAACATCAAAAATTTTTATATTTATTATAAGTCAATTTTAGTGAAATATTATATATATTTCAAGTTCTTAAGGTAGTTAGACCCCAGAATATCATATGTTGAGGAAAAATATTTAATAACCTTTCGAAGAATTTAATTTTCACTATTAATGATATTGTTGAAAAGTGAAAGCATTATTCTTCTTGAAAAAAAAAAATGGAAATGTGCAAAAATAATTCGTTAAGCTACTTTTGTTATTTTTTCAAATTTTTCTTCTCCGCTGTTAAGAATTTAAAAAACTTAACGAATTTTAAACAATGACGGCTTATTTTTTCGAGAAAAGGAGTCTCTACAACTTTACCGTAGGTATTTTGAAATTTCCGAAGCCATCGATAAATTATCTCTATTTATTTTTAAAAAGAACTATTACTTTTAACGAATTTTTAGTAATTTTCGTGATCAGACAAATTTCAGAGGCTATTCGATTTTGGCTATTGATTACAATAATAGTATTCTTTTGAGATATTATCAAGAAAATAATCTAGTAGTTCCAAGTGGTTTCATCCCAGCCGAAATTAAAAAATGTTCTTATATCACATAGTTTTTCCAAAAAAAATAGTCAACAATCAAAATAGAAGAGTCTTTGCACTCGATTTTCGACATTCTAGGAATTTCATATCGTTGTCATATATATGAGAACTTCCGGGTGGTCCCAACCCGGAACCTAAGCCGAAAGTTTTTTTTTTAAGACCTTTAAACCTAATGTTATAAACTCGTTATAAAAAATGGTAAAATAATCGACAATTCAAGTGTCTTTGCACTCGATTTTCGTCATTCTACTTATTTTATATAGTTGTCTGCAATATAGCGCCGGTAGCTATCGGCTTCGCTATCGTGGTTCCTCATTGCCCGCAAATGTAAAGTTAATGCTGGTAAATACTCTCGTCATTCCACACCTAGATTACGCCTGTTTGGTTTTCTCTGATGATTCGGCCTATCTTAATATTAAGCTACAACGCCTACTTAATAGTTCTCTCCGCTTTATTTTCAATCTACGACGCGATTGTAACCTGAGTTCATACCTTCAATCTACAAAATGGTTATCAATTGCCACTCGTCGTAAGTATTTTCTTGGAGTTCTTACATTCCAAATACTTATGACTTCACAGCCTCCATACCTGCGTTCAAAATTTATTAACATCTCATATCTCCGACGATCATCAAGAACTTCGGCCTCTCCATATTATGTACCCCTTTGTCGAACAGATTATTTCTCGAATTCATTTTGGATTAAAGCTATTCGCTTTTGGAATACTCTACCAAGCACTCTAGGAGACTCAAGAACAGTTGAGTCATTCAAGACTGGGCTGCTCAGATTTTTAAATTAAATCTTTTTTACGGGAACATGATCAACTATCTTTTTAAAGTGCGTGTTAATATGTATTCCGTAAATTACTTTAAATGCGTCATATTATATTATATTGTATTATACATATTGGCTTAGTATATGCGCCGTTAATTATCGCGTTTGAACTAAAATTTGCTCATTATGTATAAACTCACCGTTCAACACTATATAATTTGTTAATTAATCTTAAGTATATAATTTATTTTTATTGTAAAGTCTGCTATTTTTGTCTAAGGAACTTTTGCTCCATGACAATAATAAATATTATCTATCTATCTATATATAAATGATCTTCCGGGTGGTCCCAACCCGGAAACTAAGCCGAAAGTATTTTTTTTAAGACTTTTAAACCCAATGTTGTAAATGCGAAAAAAAGAATATTTTTTAATTTTAGCTGGGTTGAAACCACTTGGAACTACTCGATCATTTTCTTGACAATATATCAAAAGAATAGTATAATGTTAATCAAACGAATACCCATTTATGTAGTGCAAATCGCTGCTAAGAACTCAGCAATTGAATTTCCTGCTACGAATTTCCAAGGGCTATCATCCACTGAATTTCCTGCTAGTTTCAGCGTCATAAAGTTAAAGAGAATCTTTTTCTCGAAAAAATACATTCGTTAAAATCCATTCATTTTTAAACAATTCTTAACAGCGGAGAAGAAAAAATTTGATTCAATAACAAAAGTGGTTTAACACATTATTTTTGCACATTTCAATTTTTTTTCAAGAAGAATAATGCTTTCACTTTTCAACAACATTATTAATAATGAAAATTAAATTCTTGGAAACGTTACTTTTCCCCAACATATGATATTCTGAGGTCTAACCACCTTACTGTTGATATTTTGTTATTTTCAAGTATTAGTTTCTGTTAGAAGTTTTTTGCACATTTTATATTGGTAAATTCAGAAAAAGTAGCGAATTTTCTTAACATGCATTTTCAGCGTTCATAATTTTTCCCGCCAAACTCTTGGATGCTTTCGATTCGTGCTTAACCTCAAATTATTCAATGACACGCGGACACGTCGCTGTCGCTCCCGCTAGAGGGATGATTGGGATAAATATGACAGAAGCAGAACCATTTCGTAATAAAGCTCAGCAAGTTTAAGTTTTCTACACTTTATAAGTATACAAAAGATTCATGAATAAGTTTAGAAAAAAATTATTATCTGCAGTGTTTTAAATATCAAAAGTTTTCGACCAACTCCGATCACATTTTCGCGCGTTACGATAAGTTCAGCAATCGGAATCTCGGCAGGAATTTTTCCTGTTGTCGGTAAATCAACATCACTCCAGAAATTTTCGATGTTTATTTGCGAGACTAAATCTTCCAAGAATGCTACATGAACATTCCATCAAACGAATTGACACCGCTATCACTAAATTCAGCATTTTAGAAGGTGCGATCTGCCGAATGACATCTCCAAATCGCATTGACGTGTCGCACTGACGTAATTAGTGATATGAATACGAGCAATGGCAGTTTTCTAGAATGTCCACGTATCTGTCGATGAAAATATCCCAGGATTAACCGGAGCTAAGAGCAGATATGTGAAAGGTTGTATCAACTTATCCAACACCACACCGATAAAAAAAAATGAAGGTGTTCCATGTGTTCATCGGACTACTGCTGCTGGCGGTGATTGTCCGATGCGAGAGTGAGGCAGAAGCAACTAAAGCGGAAGATGAGATCAAGGATCCGGATCAAGAGGTCGAGAATTCGGAGGAAGAAATTTCTCAGGAAACTATCGAAAAAACCCACATAAAGAAGTTACGAGACATCCTTCTAAAGGTGAAGCCAGTGATTGATCCGTTTCAAGATTGGTCCAGCAAAGGTACTGTTTCGCAAAATATGAATTTTAATGTTTGGAAAAAAGCTAGGATGGCACATGATAAAGATATGGAAATTATAGAATCTGAAATTCAAAAATTGGAGGAGGAATTAGACCTGTGGGATGAAGAAAAACAAGAGGAGATTGACGAGGAACAAATCGCAGAACCCCTCACTCCAGAACAGGAAGAAGGTATAGTTAATTCTATCATATTTTAATATTTTATCATATAAATTGAATTTAATTCATATTTATTAAATATTTCCCTTTTTAATCTTCTTTTTTTAACATGGTAGAAGTAAAACGCCTTTAATATATCAAGAAAAGTAGAAAATAATTAAAAAACTGTATAGAAAGATTAGCGAGTTATGCGCATAGATATGTAATTTAGGTCTTGTTTACAAATGAGGTCTCGCTGATAAGATTTTTAAATTTTCAAGTATTTAAATACCATTGTGATCTAATTATAGGTAGATTTGTTTTGAATTATCTATGCTGAATATAAAAGAGGTTCACAATTGAAAACATGTTATAAATATATTAAATATAATTATACAAAATTTTTTAGCTTAGAAAATCAAAAAGAATTTTATAATCGTAATTATTCATTGGCAAAACGGTAAAATTAATACATATAATGTAGTGTTTTTTCACAAAACGTAATGAATTTTATAACTTTATGTACAATTACTGCGTTTATTGTAGTAATTTTACATTACGTTTAACGTGGTAAATTTCATTAGGATTTTTTACAGCGTAATAAAAAAAACTATTAGATTAGATATTCTATGAGCTATCTACATTGCCTTTTGTATGTCCCCACTAGAAACATGAATGTTTTTTTATGTATTTTTGGCCGCTGAACACGAATTTATTTGGTAGAATGCTCAAAAATGGTTATTATTATTATTATTTATTAATACACGGACTAAAAGTCCTTAACTATACAAAAAAGAAATATACAATATTAAACAGTGACTATGACGAAAAACAAAAATATAAGACTTAATTACTCCATGAAATACATTTCTCTACACTAGATAAGATTTAAGAACGAATTATGGAAAAAAAAGTTAATCATAATAGCGGAACATTTTTCTTTATATGGAAAACAGCTGAAAATTGTTACACAGGGGTTTTCGGGGTCGCTGATTACGAATCTGAAGTCAGATTTTGTAAATTTAAAATGGCGGCTCAAAGATGGCCGAAATAAATGTAAAAAATTTACTTGATAGAGATAAAACTTGATACTCTATGTACTTGGAATTTTAAATATAAAACTCCGAGATCAGATTCGTAATAAGCGACCCCAAAAATCCTCGAGTACACAGCTTCATCAATATCTGGTACATATTTTCATATTTCGATCGGACATCTTGGATCCTCCATTTTGAATATTCAAAATTCGAGGCCAGATTCGTAATCGGCGACCTCAGAAAATCCTGAGTACCAAATTTGGTTCTAATTTACCTTTTAGTTCGTTCAAAAACGATTTCTTTCTCAAAAATCGACGATTTTTTAAATTTAATTATTTATACTTGTTAATAATTTTGAGTAATTGCATTTATTATCCTTTTCGTTACGTACTAAAAAACCCCCTCTACCACTGCAAAAAGATTGTTTGAATATTGCTTCGAAAGCATTGAAACTAGACAGAAAAGATGTGAATTAAAAAGGTGGTAATCTGGGTTACCACTGCGCTGCAAAGGGTTAATGCATCATGGGATCGGGGGAGTTAGCTGATGGTCGGAAATTCAAATCTTGCGGAAATCTCACTATAACTGTGGTCCAAATTTGACATAGGATGACCAGAAGCCACATAATTAAAATAAGGCAAAACCGGAGTACGTATTAAATATGCAATTGAAAATGGATCTTTAAAATCTTTTGAATAAAGCCTACCATTTTAGAGGCTTTAGAAGGAACATATAATAAGTGATAGGTGTGGTTACGCACTTTGATTAATGGCTCATCAAGCAAACGATAATCAAACAAAAACTATATAACAATTTTATCAAAAAGTTGATAAGAATCTTTTTGTTTCAAATCACACAAAACATCAAATATTTTTTCCAAAAATAAAAAAATTACTACATTATTTAAAAAACTAATGTTATAAACAAATTATTACAAACAATTGATATAAACAAGCGGCCGCTTTATAATATTTCATCCTAGAATGTCAGAGATTATAATCATAGTAAAACATGAAAAATTGACAGAAAAAAATATATTATTTGGTAACCAATTGTTATAAACAAATTGTTATAAACAATTGTTATAAGCAATCGATCACTTTATAATATTCTATCCTACTGTTAAACTTTACTTAAATGTTATGTTCGGAGGCTAAAAATATGAGGATAGGTGTAATATTCAAGTAAACCATAAGTATATATACGAAATTAGTGCATGTCCACCTGGCGAAACCACTGGAAGTTCTCGCTTCAACAACTATGAAAACGTTTAAAAAATGTCAAAATCGAATCTTTTACTTAAAGTATAGTAATAGAAGAAAAATTAAAGCGTGGGTGGATTAAAAAAGACTGTTGGCATTGGTGTGGTAATGTGTCAAAGTTTGGGAATTTTTATTTCGAAAAGTTGTCGTCTTATGTGAAAGTTACCAAGGACCTTTTTTTGTTGAAAATTACCTAAAAAACATGAACAAATTTTTTTTCGGAGCAAAAAGAACAAAATTATTAAATTGTTTTAAAAAAACTTGTATAAACAATTAACCGACCACTTTTGAGCAATCCCCAGCGGAAATAAGAAAGGTACAAAAGCGTAGGAAAACGTATAAAAATGTACAGAAACATACAGAAATGTTTAGAAATGTAAGATATCGTACAAAAATGTTTTTTTTTTGTGCAAATTCTGACATTTTGTACACTTTTGTACGTTTCCGTACGATTTGATACCAAAAAATTCGTGTTCAGCAGCCAAAAATATATCAGAAAAACATTGTTTCGTATGAGGACATATAAAAGACTGCGGCAACATAGATAGCTCCTAGACTAAGAAGATAAGATAACTTTAGGATAAATAACTTGGAAATCTTTTGTACATTTTATTTCAGACCAATAAATATTTATATGTTCGCAATAATAAGTATATAAAAAGCAATATGTTCAATTTTTCTGAACTCAAAAAAAAATAATTTCATGATTGATTATGACTACCATTCAATTAGGAGTTTTATGTTTATTAGTCCGATATGTTTTACCGTCTTTCATTGGAATTTACAGTTCACGTACGAGTACACATTATCACAGATAAGAAACAATGTTAATATGTTAAAATAGTCGTAGTTGTTGGAAGCAGTAAGCTACCGATAATATTGTTTATCTAATTATTTTCTTCATCTATTACATAGCCGAAGGTTTATTCCAAAAAGCCAAAAATTTGCTAAATGCAACACGTTCAAATAAAGTTGAGGCGTATAAATTATTGTCTGCTGCGGCAACGTTGGGTCATGCGGAGGCACGTTCAATGCTGGCGTGGGCACAATTACTTGGTACCCAAATTCATTTCCCGTCGTCACGATCATCTAGTCAGGACATTCCAGCAGCATGGCAGACCTTCAAGGAACTTGCAGAAACGGGGTTGCCTTCTGCACATATGGTATGTGGGTTACATGTCTAAATAACACACGTCAAAATAAGAAATTATGAAAATATCATCGTCAAAATAACACAAATAAAAATGAACAAAATATTGAATAATTACAATAATTAATAAAACATGTAGTACAAGTTAACAAATTTCAAAAATTCAAAACAATAATAAAAACTTACTTTTTCGACTAGAATTAGTGTGTACTAAGGTAGTACTGCACTTCACTGAAAAATATTCTACACACCTTCATGTTACATTTCCCAGATTGGAGCGCATTGTATTATACATACAACCATTATAATTTAATAATATTTTTCCCTTTTGGCTTACAACAAATGACAAAACCAATGATTTCGAACTAACTAAATTAAATAATTATCCAACAAGTAATAGATTATGGTAATACAATAAGCAAGCTAAAATAATGACAATAATAATAGTACAGTAGAACTTCACTTTATTGTCCGACAAATGCGCATCGTTCCTTCCAGCCGACATAATAGGCACGTCACTGGAATTACGAAAGAGGGAAGAACTAACCTTAAAAAATTGAAGACAAAAACTTCAAGTAATTTCTTAATCCGTAGTATATTCAAAATACATTTGTTGAAGAAAGTTTTCTTGGTATATCCGGTATATCGGTAGAAATTACTTGTTAGAAATTACTTAAGTAAAGTTTTTTGTCTTCAATTTTTTAATTTTTATGGTACATAAGAACCAAGATGAGCTTCTACAATTGGATTTATTCGAATTACGGAAGGGAAACTGGGCTCTTTATGAAAGGTTGGAAAAAGATTAACAAGAAATTAAGTAGTGCAATCGCAACTTTTCCATTAAGATGTCGATCAAGACGATTCCTATCAAAACACATTTTTGAACTAGATTTATCGCATCATTTTCATTTTCATCGTTATTATAATAAGAATAATATTCTCTCAATTATTACTGATTATAAGAAAAATATTTTGAATTTCGAAATTAATGACGTGGCACATGAAATCAAAGAACGGAAAAATATAAATTATGGACTATGATTATTAGACCAATCCCATATCCTATTTATCAAAGATTTTTTCATTATGAAGAAACTTCATTTAAAAAATTATTATCTTTTTATAGAACTAACCTTACTTGCACTAAATACGTGAAGGGGATCTACAAAGTAAAGGACAATAAAGTGAAGTTGTACTGTACAACTTTTAAATATTTTTGTCATACGTCGTCAATTTCCACCAGGAAACTGCAAAGCAAAGAACTCGGGGTCAAAATATCGCGTTCAAAATGGTACCGTCATTTTTCACAATTTTAAAATGTCGCCCTAAAGTGCTAAAATATTGTTGTCATACATCGTCAATTTACACCCAGAAACTACAAAGTAAAGAACTCGGGGGTTCAAAATATCGCGTTAAAAATATTTCAGCTTCAAAATGGTACCGTCAATTTTTCAAAATTTCAAAATGTCGATTTAAAAATGACGCCCAAAAGTGAAAAATTTCTATATTATTTCATTTTCATCCAAGCGATTGAAGTTTCGAAATCGGCAAATGCTCAATAACTGCAAATTAGGGAAGAACTAACCGTACTTGCGGTAAATACGTGAAGGGGATCTACAAAGTGAAGGATAATAAAGTGAAGTTTTACTGTACAACTTTTAAATATTTTTGTTATACATCGACAATTTACACCCGGAAACTGAAATGCAAAGAACTTGGGGGTTCAAAACATGGCGTTCAAAATGGTACCGCCGATTTTTCAAAATTCCAAAATGGCGCCCAAACGTGCGAAATTTCTATATTATTTCATTTTTATCCAAGCGATGGAAGTTTCGAAATCGCAAATGCTCAATAATTGTAAACTGGGGAAGAAGAACTAACCTTATCTGCGCTAAATGCGTGAAAGGAATCTCGTTAATAACGTGAAGGCACTAACAAAGTGAAGGACAATAAAGTGAAGCTGTACTGTATTATGTTTACATTGTCGTGATTAATATGTAAATACATTGTGGTATTTTTTTAATGTTATATTAAATTTTTTGTTATTTTGACGCGTGTTATAAAATACCGTATTATTTAGACGTGTTACATTACGTGATATAAAGTTGTGATTATTTTGACATATTACATATTGTAGTTCATAGATACATGGTTTAAATTATTATTTGTAGGGTATGGGATTTATATACGCCACGGGTCTTGGCGGTGTTAACGCTTCGCAAGGATTAGCGCTAATACATTATACCGTAGCAGCTCTCGGGGGAGACATTCGAGCCCAAATGGCAATAGGTTATAGGCATTGGGCAGGTGTCACGACCCCAGTATCTTGCGAGAAAGCCCTCGATTATTATCGTAAAGTTGCTAACAAAGTTGCCGAAGAAGTTTCATTGAGTGGAGGTCCAGTTGTTCAAAGGGTGCGACTACTTGACGAACACGAAAATCCTGGTTATAATTCTGGTATTTTCGATCAAGATCTTATCGAGTACTATCAGATGCTTGCGGAAAAAGGTGACGTTCAGGCACAAGTGGGCCTTGGTCAGTTACATTATCAAGGTGGGCGAGGGGTACCAATCGACCATCAACGAGCTCTTCATTATTTCCAACATGCAGCGGATGCTGGCAATTCTGTTGCTATGGCCTTTTTAGGAAAGGTAAAGACGATAACGAATTATTTAGAAGATCTACGAAAAATGATAATTTATAAATATGTTTTGTTTATTTGTATGAAATTTTACAGATTTATTTAGAAGGAAGCGACATTGTAGAACAAGATAACGTGTCCGCTTATATGTATTTCAAGAAAGCTGCAGAACAGGGAAATCCTGTCGGTCAAAGTGGCTTAGGTTTGATGTATTTACACGGTAGAGGCATAGATCGAGATCCTTTAAAGGCGCTACAATATTTTAATCAGGCTGCGGAGCAAGGATGGGTCGATGGGCAATTACAGCTCGGAAATATGTATTTCAGTAAGTATCGCAAATCCGTTAATAAATTTATAAATTAGAAACTTGTACTCAAAATATTTCTTCTTTCCAGGTGGAACTGGGGTAAAACGAGATTACAAAATGGCACACAAATACTTTAATTTGGCTAGCCAATCCGGTCACGTCTTAGCTTTTTACAATCTGGCCCAAATGCACGCTACTGGAACTGGGATGATGCGCAGTTGTCCGGCCGCTGTGGAACTGTTGAAAAATGTAGCAGAAAGAGGGAAATGGAGCGATCAGATGATGGCTGGTTACACGGATTATAGAGAAGGCAGAATAGACGAAGCCTTCGTTACATATGCACTTCTCGCTGAAATGGGTTACGAAATCGCACAGAGTAACGCTGCATTCATTCTGGATCGTGCCGAAACCACAATTCTGTCTGAGGAAGACGGTTTAATCAGGGCATTGTCATTATGGTCTCGAGCAGCTGCCCAGGGATATTCTGCTGCACAGGTATGAAATCTTTTACTTACCATAAATAGCGTTTTAAGATAGGCTTGATTTCTTCAATAAATATTAATTTTATGGGCTCTGCCTACCACTTGAAAAAAAATAATTAAAAATGTCTTCTTTCTTGCTCCTTCATAAATTAACCCTTTAACGCCTGCGGGACGTATATGTCCCACTTGCAAAAACGCCTGTAACTTTCAAGAATATCAATATTTTTTAATGCGGTTTAGCTTATTTTCTTCAGTGTGGATGCCAGTACCTAGAACAAAAATACAAGTAATGGAAAAAAATTCTTTTTAATAAATAAATAACCAAAAGTTTATGCAAATCGCAAAAATCATGAAAAAAAAAATCAGTTAGATCCCAGACGGACATCAAAGTAAAAAAAAATGTCGGGACACAGAATTTAAAAGTTTTTGAACCACTGAATACGAATCTGGTCCCAAAATTAAAGAATTCAAAATGGCGTATCCTAGATGGCGCCTCAAACATAGAAAAAATAACTTGTGTTTCCCAAGTAGTAACAATAATTATAAATAAGTGACACATGTTTATAAGGGTTTTTGGGATCGCTGATTACGAATATAATGTCAAATTGAAAATTTGACAATTGACAGCTGCCAATTCAGATGTCAACTTTTCTAAAAAGTGATTATTTTTGACAAAAATGACAGTATAAGGGTTTTCCGTGTCGCTGATTACGAATATGATGTCAAATTGACAATGTGACAATTGACAGCTGTCAATTCAGTTGTCAACTTTTCTAAAAAGTGATTATTTTTGACAAAAATGACAGAATAAGGGTTTTCCGTGTCGCTGATTACGAATATGATGTCAAATTGACAATATGACAATTGACAGCTGTCAATTCAGTTGTCAACTTTTCTAAAAAGTGATTATTTTTGACAAAAATGTCACATTGTTAATTTGACATCATATTCGAAATCAACGACACCGAAAACCCTTACACTGTCATTTTTCTCAAAAATAATCACTTTTTAGAAAAGTTGACATCTGAATTGACAGCTGTCAATTGTCAAATTGTCAATTTGACATCATATTCGTAATCAGCGACCCCAAAAACCCGCGAGAGGAAG
This sequence comes from Trichopria drosophilae, assembly GCA_030407085.1. Taxonomy (NCBI): domain Eukaryota; kingdom Metazoa; phylum Arthropoda; class Insecta; order Hymenoptera; family Diapriidae; genus Trichopria; species Trichopria drosophilae. The sequence goes on from CM059582.1 coordinate 182,478,803, forward strand.
TTTTCATCAACAATAAGCACGTTTTAGAGAAGTTGACAGCTGTCAATTGTCAAATTCGTAATCAGCGACCCCGAAAACCCCTAAAATGGTGTTTCAAGTTTTCATACCTACTCTCAATTTTGCTCCGGTGTTAAAGGGTTAAAAGACACTATCACTTTTTAAAAATAACACTTTATTTAAAATTGAAAAAATACAAAAGAAAAATTTTAAAAATAATAAATAAAACTTAAAACTCTTAAAAAAAAATATATACAAAAAAAATAAAACCGAAACGTTGAGTCTTTTGAAGTTCATTTTTATTTTTTTGTATATATTTTTTTTAAAGAGTTTTAAGTTCTATTTATTATTTAAAAATTTTTGTTTTGTATAAGAGATATATCAGGATTTTGGTTCATCCTGATACAAGTGGATTACTTATTGACCGCTTGTATTAATAAATGTTGGAAAAAATTTTTGAAAATTTCTTCCAAGAATTTTTTCTTGGTTAAGTCGGTCCCAGGATTCAAAATAAATAACTAAAAGTTTCTTCTTTAGATACGTTTCGGCATCACGATATGTGATATCTTCAGTTTATTAAAGTTATTAATGCAGAAAAAGTCTTCGCACCATTTTATGATGTGAAATGTAATTGGTGACATTTAGTGAGAGAAATTATGCATTTTTGACAGTCCCAAAAAGAGTAGAAATGAGTGATGTTTTGTCATTTTTGTAATCAAAACTGACACCCACTACACGGAGAGACTAGAGGCAAGATTTTCGTCCGGCCCTCTACGCGCAATAAAGGTACTAGACCACCGGACGAAAAATCTAGGTAGGCGCGCATAAAGATCGTGCATACTCCGTGGCCAAATCGAACGTGCGGAGTATAAACATTCTCCCCACTCTGCCGCACGAAATTCCTCCAAGAGTCGGACGATTTTCAGACCTGGCTCGGACGATTTTCATGCGGCAGTCGGCAGTCTCAAACGATTATGTCATGCATGTCTTAACCGTGCAATAAATATGTATTTTATTTTTGTTTGCATTATGCAAAGTGTCATTTCCGAAGTATTTTTTGCTGCCGAAAACAGTGGTGGCCTCAAAATTTCTTTATCATGCACAATTTTTTAAAGAAATGAGGTGAAATATGTCAAATTTTGTTTTTTACCACATGAATCATTTTTTTTTTGTAGCAAACAAATAATTGCCTTAAATTTATAAGGTATCATTTTGGAAATACTTATTCGTGTAGACTTTTCCTATGACATCATGATAGGAAAGTGAAGTTAAGTGTGTATTTTTGCTTTATTTACATGGTGGAATATGGTCAAAAACAAAAATGTTGACATATTTAGTTTAAATTTTCACAAAATTGTGACATAATAAATAATTATGAGAGCACCATCGTTTTCAGCAAAAGTATTTACCATGTCAAAGACATAATCGACATTAGACAATGTTATATACACATTATCTGTGCTTCGATCATTATTAAAATTTCTTTTATTTTTTATTTATTAATTTTTTTCATTTAACCAGGTATACATATATAAAATTTTGTGCACTCATCGAGTATCCTACTGAAGATATAGATATCTATGCACAGATCCGGTATAATGCTGGCAGAAATATATATTATATAATATAATCAAAAATATAACACTACCCACAACATAAGTAGTATAAAAAATATATATATATATATATATAATAAGCAATTATATTAAATATATAATATATTAATAATTATGCTGTAATAGATGCCGATGAATTTGAATAAGTTTTAATTCGTTGTTGCACTTTAATATGTAAGTTCTTTTATAACAATACATCAGTAATTGTCTATCGCTAATGAATGTATAAATAATTCTCAATGAATTCAGAACCTTTATGGAACAATTCAAATGAAATTGTTAATGTATTCGGTTTAAATTATTGGACTGGTCGGACTGATTATTGGACAAGGGGCTCAATTATTGTAAGAAATGCAATAAATAACAAATTAATATAAATTTCGGGCTTATCATTATTTATTATACTCCAAACAACGTTCAATTAGCACAAAATGTAGAAAAACCCGATTTTGAGTCATTCTCGTCCGCCATTTTGAATTTTATTTTTTTTCTTTAATAATTATTGTTAGAAATGCAATAAATAAGAAATGAAATATTAATCTCGGGTTTATCATTATTTATTTTTATCCAAACTACGTTAAATTAACACAAAATACAACAAAAATACGTTTTTTGAGATACTTTCGTCCGCCATTTAGAAATAAAAAAAACGTAATTCTGAAAAAATTCAGGGTAAAAGTTCACATGTTACAGATGATCTGTAGAAAATTTTGTAGAAAAAAAAATACCCGTTTTTGAGATATCAAGCTGGCCCGGTTGACATGTAATGTACGATATATATATGGCATCTATTACAGCATAATTATTGATATATTATATATTTAATATAATTACTTATTATATATATATATATATATATATATATATATATATATATATATATATATATATATATATATATATTTTTTTTATACTACTTATGTTGTGGGTATATATTTTTGATTATATTATATATTATATATTATCTATATCTATATACTATCTTTCTACTTAAAAAATCGAACATATGGGGCATTCCACTCCAAATCTGTAATTGTTTTTTTAATATTTTTTTTTCTTTAACTATTTTTTTATTTAACTATTCTCTTATCTTTAGCACATGAAAATGAATTCGGACCATATATAATAATAATATATCGCTTGTATTAAATATTATAGAACTGTTTAGATTAAATAAAAATTTCTACTTTAATTTTTATAAATGATTTTAACTCCAAAAAATTAGTATAATAAATTATTACAATACATGGTTTCTGCTGAATTTTGATGAAGCTTTCGTATAAAAATATTTATTTTTACGAATTATTATAGAAAGACATACAAAATCGTTTCGAAGTATTTAATTTAAATTTTCTAATAGATCCACTGCTTTTATAAATCTGCTACAAAAAAAAAAGATTCATGTGGTAAAAAACAAAATTTGACATATTTCACCTCATTTCTTTAAAAAATTGTGCATGATAAAGAAATTTTGAGGCCACCACTGTTTTCGGCAGCAAAAAATACTTCGGAAATGACACTTTGCATAATGCAAACAAAAATAAAATACATATTTATTGCACGGTTAAGACATGCATGACATAATCGTTTGAGACTGCCGACTGCCGCATGAAAATCGTCCGAGCCAGGTCTGAAAATCGTCCGACTCTTGGAGGAATTTCGTGCGGCAGAGTGGGGAGAATGTTTATACTCCGCACGTTCGATTTGGCCACGGAGTATGCACGATCTTTATGCGCGCCTACCTAGATTTTTCGTCCGGTGGTCTAGTACCTTTATTGCGCGTAGAGGGCCGGACGAAAATCTTGCCTCTAGTCTCTCCGTGTACACACTGTATAATTTTTACATTTGTGCGAAGACTTATTCTGCATTAATAACTTTAATAAACTGAAGATGGCACATATCGTGATGCCGAAACGTATTTAACCCATTAACGCCTGAAATGGCATTTTTTATACTTCATTATCAATCAAGTATTTCATATCAAAATCGAAGTTGAAAACAATTGAAAGATACATATCCCATTGTTTTCAAGGTCGCTCTTCGAGATTCCGAGGTCGAAATTGAGTTTCAGCCATCAGGAATTCCGATATGGCGCCGAACTTTGAAAAAAATTCAAAAAAATTGGGAATTATTTATTCCTATCAATTTTTTTCGAGCTATTAGAATATTGGGATTCTATTGAAACTATGAATAAAGGTGAACAAAATACGTCAATTTTAAGGAAAAATTTTACTTTTATACCCCACATCATTGTAACGACCTCAAAATGGCCTCAACAATGAAAATTTCTTTGAAAAATTGCTGAACGTTCCAACTCAAAAACTACATGCTGTTAGAAAAAAATGCTAAGAATGAAAAGTTCTTTGAATTAATCGAGAAATATAGTGGAATTTTTTCAGATTTTTGTGACGACATTTTGAGAAATTTTTTTTCAACATTTTTTTCAAAATCATAATTTATTTATGAAAAATTCTGAAAAAAATTTGGTGCATTCACTTATGAATTCTACGAGTTTTTTGTTCTTTGCAATTTTTTCCAAAACTTAAGTTTTTTGGGGGAAAAAATCCTAAACTATAAAATTTGAAATTCATTTCCTCGAAAACTATCAACTTTTCGAAAAAATTGCAAAGAATAAATAACTCTCAAAATTCATCAGAGAATACACTAAATTTTTTTTAGACTTTTTTGTAAATAAATTACAATTTTGAAAAAAATGTTGAAAAAAAATGTCTCAAAATATCATCAAACAATTTTGAAAAAATTCCACTATATCGCTTGATAAATTTTAAGAACTTTTCATTCTGGGCATTTTTTTTTAAAGTTGGTAGTTTTTGAGTTAGAGCGTCCAGAAATTTCTCAAAGAAATTTTCATTGTTGACGCCATTTTGAGGTCGTTAGAATGATGTAGGGTATAAAAGTAAAATTTTTCCTTAAAATTGAAGTATTTTGTTCACCTTTGTTCAGAGTTTCAATAGAATCCCAATATTCTAATAGCTCGAAAAAAATTGATAGGAATAAATAATTCCCAATTTTTTTTGGAATTTTTTTAAAACTTCGGCGCCATATTGGAATTTCTGATGGCTGAAACTCAATTTTGACCTCGGAATCTTGAAGAGCGACCTCGAAAACAGTAGGATACGCACCTCTCAATTGTTTTCAACTTTGATTTTGATACGAAATGCTCGATTGAAAATGAAGTATAAAAATTGTCATTTCAGGCGTTAATGGGTTAACCCATTAACGCTCAGGCGGACGAATTTTCAGCATTAGTTTGAACATCGATAATTTGTATATAAATGTTTTTAGACAAAATTGAGCTCCACTGTTTCTGACGTAAAATTGTATGCTCTTTCAGAATCTTTCAATAAAATTTCGATAAAATGAACCGCAAAAAAGTTATACACGTTTTTCTGTTAAAAAACATGTTTTTTACGTTTTGTTTTTCACAAAAACATCACTTTCACCTCGAAATAACGTTGGGAACATATCTAAGTTGAAAATATCGCATCCATGGACCCCTAGGATTAAAATGTACCATATGGGAATTCATAATTCAATATGGCAGTTTTCAAAATGGTGCCTAGAAGCTCACAATTCTTTTTAAAACTTAACCATTTTTTTCTTAAAAACTATCGACTTTAGAGAAAATTTTCTAAGAACAACAATGCTTTGGAATAAGTCAAAGAATTCTCTCAAATTTTATCAGCATGCAATAATACACTGCTTGATTTTTCAAAAATTCGAAAAATCGAAATTTTTAAGAAAAAAAATGGTTAAGTTTTAAAAAGAATTTTGAGCTTCTAGGCGCCATTTTCAAAACTGCCACCTTGAATTATGAATTCTGATATAGTACATTTTAATCCTGGGGGTCCACGGACGCGATATTTTCAACTTAGATATGTTTCAGAACGTAATTTCCAGGTGAAAGTGGTGTTTTAACGAAAAACAAAATGTAAAAAACCATGTTTTTTACAGACAAACGTGTATAACTTTTTTGCGGTTCATTTTATCGAAATTTTATTAAAAGATTCTGAAAGAGCATATAATTTTACGTTAGAAACAGGTGAGCTCAAATTTTTCTAAATGCATTTCTATACAAATTATCGATGTTCAAACTGATACTGAAAATCCGTCCGTCTGAGCGTTAATGGGTTAAAGAAGAAACTTTTAGTTATTTATTTTGAATCCTGGGACTGACTCAACCAAGAAAAAATTCTTGGAAGGAATTTTCAAACATTTTTTCCAAGATTTTTTTTTTGTACGTTTTCAATTTTAAATAAAGTCTTATTTTTAAAAAGTGCTAGTGTCTTTTAATTTATGAAGAAGGAAGAAAGAAGAAATTTTTAATTATTTTTTTTCAAGTGGTAGGCAGAGCCCATAAAATTTATACTTTTACTTACCATTTTTTGTTTGTTTATGAATTTAGTAACAAAAATGTTATTTTCCAGGTGAAACTGGGCGATGCTCATTACTATGGAAGGGGGACCAAAGTGGACTTCGAGGCAGCGGCTAACCACTACAGTTCAGCTTCTTCCCAACAAAACAACGCTCAGGCGATGTTCAACTTGGGATACATGCACGAACGAGGGCTCGGATTAGCCAAGGATCGTCATCTGGCGAAACGGTGTTATGATTTAGCAGCGGATGCCAGTCCCGAAGCTCGAATACCAGTGGCCCTGGCACTCGTCAAACTTTTCATGCTGTTCAGTTTGGAATATATTCAAGAGTTCGGTGTTGTCGAACAACTCGGCAAATGGGACCAGTCATTAATACAAAATTGGGACCTGTATCTAATAGGACTGTTTACGGGCATGCTCGGCCTTGTGATATATTTTCGAAGGCCTCAACCGCCACAGCCACTCCGAGCCCCTGTACCGCCTGTCAACTAAGATCCTTTTCCATAATTTCGGTACAAATTTCGAGGTTAAACGGGACAAAAGCTCAGGGTCGATTCTTTTTCCCCTCTTCCCTCATCATCACCTTAATAAGACCAAATGTGTAAAGTAGTTTATTTTTTAAGAGTACTGCTGTAGGTTTAACTTAGATATATCACCTAGGTTATGTAAACAGATATCGAACACAATATATAAATATATATATATATATATATATATATATATATATATATTATATATATATATATATATATATATATATATATATATATAGATACTGTTACTTTTTGGACAATACTATTTGTAAATGTCGACTTGTCAATAAAATTGCGTGTACAGTATCGGATTTTCGTTTCGCTATATTCGAATTGCATTTTATATTGGAAAATCGTTCTGCAATTGTCAGACCCTGAGCTTCGAGCCCTCCGATGAAAATTGCATTAGTGAAGTGCTGCGATTAAATTTTCTAATAGTCATTAATTTACTCCGAAATAATATAAGATTAAAACATATTATAATTTTCTTAATAATAAGAAAAGTTTTAAATTTATTAGAAGATCACGAGGAGCATCCTGATTTAGTGTCGCAAGATTTACTTTCTCCGATGCGAGTGAACTTTCTTCGATAACAGGAGTGAACTGAAACATTTTCATGCCATTATTCATGTTGTGGTGTTAAAGGGCAGGGCATAGACTGTAACGATTTGTCACGATTTTGCAGATTACGACAAACTATTGCTATATTCTTTGTTATTTCAATCGGTAAATGCCTAGTTGTTAAGACGATGTAGCGAACCGTTGCTGTGATGTGTAAAATAAATTTAAAGAACACGTTTAAGAGATCTATCGTTCCTAATTGCTCACAAGTTATCCTGGTGACAAAATCTTTTCCAACCTGTACAGATAATAAATTTAAGTAAATATTTACTTTACTTTTGTTTATGGAATGCAAACGCAATGATTTCAAGGCTTTTTTATTTGCTAAACAATTTATAATTACTACATGAAAAAAAAAACAAGTTTATGCTTCATCAATTCGTTTGTAATTTGATAAATCACGATTTTGAGGTCTCTGAATTCGAATCTGAAATCGGATTGTCAAAATTCAAAATGGCGGATCCAATATGGCAGACGCATATTCTAAAACTTATTCGATTTTGACGAAAGTGGATACTTTGAGGTAATTGAGGTCGCTGAATTGGAATCTGAAATCGGATTTCTAAAATCCAAAATGATGGACGCAAATTCGAAAAATAGATGTTGGTGATGGCGAATTTAGAATTTGAGTCGTCACTCTAAGTTTCTGAAGCTCGAATACATTATAACGAATAAAATTTACCAAATCTTTCATAGCAAATTGAAAGTATAATTTGTTATACCACTTGATAGTCTTGTGAATCGTTTCGTAAGATCCCATTTTTCGAATTTGCTTCTGCCATATTGGATCAGCCATTTTGAATTTTATGAATTCGATTTCAGATTCAAATTCAGCGACCTCAAAAACCCTAAGGCCCACACTTTCATAAAAATCAAACCATTTTTTTAACTTGCGTTCGCCATTTTTAATTCTGAAAATCTAATTTCAGATTCGGAAATTAAAATTACAGTAGCCACCCCATATTCGATGCGAAATGTTTTTCCAAGATGGCGGTTTCCTCCCATATTCGATGTCTTTCCCCACCCTGTATAGGATAAATCAATGAAAATTTTGTTCACAGACAAAAATGACACGCAAAGAGGATTTTCGCCTGATGTAATCGGTGTAAATAATCGATTTTACAGAAGTAACTATTAACTCGTGAAAAACCGTAAATAAAAAATTACTAAATCGATTTTTTTAAATTTAGGGTCTTTAAAGAAATATCTAATTACTATTGTCGGTTTTTTAGAAAATACTAAAGACATTAATTGAGAACTGATCCAGAATTTTCGGAAATAAATGATTTTTATTTACTATTGATATTTTTGGCCACTTTCCTTTATGCGACTATAACCGTCATTGACACTCAAGGGGTTAATAAAAAGTTGTACATTTTATATATTAATTTTTCTAATTATTTATTATTACATTATGATGGTACATCTTGTCACGAGCGAAGAAAATATTATTCCTAACACTTAAATTCTAGTAAGTTTCTAGTGCCGTGGTATTTTTCAAGGTGTAAATCTGGAGAATACCTGAAAAAGTTGAATAATTGATATTTATTAATTCAAATCTTCTAGAGTAGATTAGACTACCTTAACCAGGTACCATTATGCAGTAATAAAAGCTAAAAAAATGGAAATTAAAAAGTTCTGACTCTTTTTTTTTTAAATTCGGGCATCATAAAGGCAATTCTAACTAATGTTTACTATTTTCTAATAAGAATTAAAAAAAATTAAAGTGAATTGGCCGAGAATTTTCTGCAAAACATGATTTTTCGATATTGGAGAAAATTCTCGACAAATTTCTTTGATTTTTTTAAGAGAGCATACAAAATTGTTAGAATTGTCTTTATGAAACTCAAATTTTGAAAAATCGATTCAGTAATTTTTAATTTCGATTTTTTCATTACTACTTTCTTCTAAATTGATTTAAAAATTTTAAAAATTTGTGTAAACAAAAAAACACACTTTTTAAAATTATGGATGGATTTAAAGAAATTAAATTTAAAAAATAAATTTTTTACATTTTTTATTTCAACTCCAGTGACTTCCGCGTCAAAAGTTACTCAAGAACGAATTTCTTTGACCCATTAAAATTCGCTAAATTAATTTAAACATTCAAAAAAAGTTTGGTGAACAGAAAAACATATTTTCGAAATAATTACGCATGAATTTTAAAAAATTCCATTTCTTTTCGAGAAAAAATTGTTTTGGGTCAAAAAATTTTTTTACAATTTTTATTATACTGTCTTTGAATTCCTTGTAAAAAATTACTAAAGAACCAACTTTTTGGTATTTTTTGAACGATTGTTTCATTTAAATATTTTATTTCTATTCAAAATCATTTACCTCTCAACCTTCTTATTGGTAATAACCGATTCGATTTCATTCATATCAATTGCAATTTCTTCTAATTTTTTGTTCGATTCATAATCATTAAATTTGTTGCCCTGTAATAATTAAATATCCATTCAAATTCATTCCCGACATATATAATTATTTTCCCATTGAAATTCATGAAACTTGCAATTGCACTATTCGCACTTTTCATTTGAAATTCATTCAACGAAATTATTTCTTCATTCCACTATTTTCCCATTCAAAATCATTAAATCGAACAACTTTTTATGTGCTATTACTCATTCAAATTAATTGAAAGAGATTATCTCATTGAAATTTATTGCAGAAGCTAAGAAAACGAATTCCGAAGTGATGCAGTAAATGAAGTTCAATGGATCTTTATTCAATTTTCGTTTGCTGAGTAAGGAATGTTAGCTATGAAATTACCTATCAAATGGTACTTGGCGACTCAACCTAAATATGAAATACAAGGAGATATATGACAAATTCTCGTCGATAAAAGTTTCAGTTCGGAATCTTAAATATTTTGAAAGTTATAAGCAACAGAAGTTGCCAAAATTTTTAATAGTAAACCACTTTTTAATAGTTTCGATAAAGCACTGACTAAAAATCATTCTACTGATTTGCTTAGTTTGTACCTGTTATTATAGACACAGTTAGCTATGTCCATAAACATTTAATTTCTCAATAATAATAAATACATTTTTTTAAACAATTCATCAAAAAAACGATGGTGTTTGCAAGATTGGTTTTTACAAGTCCGTCTTGTTTTTTATGTATATTTAAGGTTTAGGACATACAATTAATCCTATCGAATAATAATCTTTTTTCATTTTTGGTATCAGATGACCACGGAAGCGACTTTTGATGGTTATTCACTTTTTAATTTTACTTTGCAATTAAATACATTTTTCTTACCCTGAGGGTGGCCAAACTCGTCAAGGACAAAATGTAACATTAAGTTAGACAGTACTTTTAGTATTAAAACGTAATGAAAAAACAATTTTATGATAGATGTTTTTCCTACAGTTCAAACCCCGCTCTTTCGAATGGCTTATCAAAAAATACTACCAATTAAAAAATAAAAAATACAAGTGGTTAATGTATAAAAAACACGATTTTTCAGACTTTCTTTTTCATTTATCGCTATTTTTTATCATTTCCCAGATTACAATATTTTAGTATGTCTGGGCTTCAATATGATAAAGTGTATTTTAAAAAAATTTAATATAGCTGTTACCAAAATGGCGTCTGCAATGAAAATTTGTTTTACATATTTCTGTATGTTTGACAAGTTCCAAAATTTCACAAAAAAAAAATTTGATAAAATTCTTGTGTATTCTTCGTTGAATTCTAAGAACTTTTCATTTTTATTATTTATTTGATAAAGCTAGTTGTTTTAGAGTCAGGGCTTCCTGAAATTTTTCAATCAAATTTCATTTCGGGCGCCATATTTTGGAGGTCGCTATATTAAATTTGTTAATAATACACTTCACCATATCGAAGCACAGACGTGTTTTAGGCGTTATTTATATCCGTCTAAGATACACTCTAACTTTCTTAAAGTGAAAGTTGTGCCACTTTCTGATAAAAGTGACTTTTTCACTATTTTTAAAGTGGAAATTTCACCTTACTAATAGTGTATGGAAATCTGCCACTCTAATAAAGTGAAATTTTCACTGTAGAATAGTGAAAAAGTCACCTTTAGCAGAGAGTGGCTCAACTATCATTTTATGTGCGAAGACAAAAATGAGTGTATTCTAAAGCGGGAAATGATAAAAGAAACGGTAAATAAAAAAGAAACAAAACAAGAATTTTAATGAGTTACGTCTTATTTTTTCGAGAAGACCATAGGTGTATTGAATTTGAGTGAATTGAGTATTGAATTTGCAAAAAAAAAGTAACCCTATAGTATTTCATGAAATGTCGACGTTCCATGCCCAAAACAATTAAAAAATGCAGAAAAAAGTGTTTGTCCGTGATCTTGTACGTTCATCCAATTGTGTTATCTCACGATATCGAATGATAAGAGTGATTTTAAAGATCAACCTCTTTTTGAGTTTGTCATGGCCTAACTTAGATCTGATTAATTTTTTGGGTCTATCCATACTATATTATGAGTAGGTTGAACAAAAAAAAACCTGGAAAACACGCTTTTGGTCTGTAATATTGGATCTGCCATTTTTAATTTTGCAAATCTGACATCGGATTCGTAATCAGCGACTCCAAAAACCACTGCATACTAAATATCGAAAAAGACGTGGCTGTGTAATTTGTAACTAAAAGATTTAAATGAAAAGTATCGTAATAATCTTCGAAATACCATTTGGAATTTAAGGGTATTATTTTTTTTCGAGTCTATATTAAACTTTTAATTTGTACAAATGTATGCTTAGGGAAAATAGATAGCGAGGGAGTGTACATAATGTACTCATTTACGGAACACATATTTATATAGATTTGTGACCATGACGACGAGTAGTATTTGACGTAACATAGTCGGTATACCAATATGTGTCGGTAGCAGTCGTATGAAACAAATTCCAACCTACAAAAATTGCAACATGAAATTCACATAGTGAAAATCATAACTGTACTAAAATTTTGATTTTTTAAATAGCAGTCGAACTTTTGTTAAAATGCCGAAGAAAAAAGGGAAAAAAGACAAGAAACGGAAGTTGTGGGTGAACGAACGAGAAACAGTAACTCTAGAACAGCAAATAGTCGATAATAATAAGCAGTTGACCAGGTAAAGGTTGTGTATTATTAAGTAGTCATTGTTTGTATATAAATAAATGAATAACACATCTTAAAAATTTACCTTTTGAATATAAGGAATCGATTTTTTAATATATCACTTGTAATATATTTTATGATCATCAAAATAAAGATTAGTTTGAACAAAAATGATTTTTATTTATATCTATAATTAAATCGTATTTAACCAATAAAAATAATTTTGAAATATTGGAAAATCTGTTCAATAATTTTATTATTTATTATTTATATTAGTTATTAAATTTTCTTTATACTAAAGTTACCTTGCGAACGATGAGATATTTAAAACGATTTAATAAGAATCTAATCGACTATATCTAAATCTAGTTTTTTGAGATTCATTCTTTTTCCATATTTCGAGTTTTTTAGAATTTTTCAAAAGAATAAAAATCGAGTTGCAAATCTCTTTCAATTGTTACTAAATTATGATTCAAGTTATTTTTTATATTTTTTTTTTGTTTCACGTTTATTTCTCGAATGTTAAGAAATTAAATACCAAAAATGATTAAAAACTAAAAAATATCGTAATGTAAAAATTGAGGCTAATGAAATTCTTCAAAATTTCTTTTGTATTCGAGTATGTACGACCAATATAAAATTTGTATTTTTGTAAATGTTGTTGACTTTTTATTGTAAAAGTTTTTTTATGATAGAATCGTCAATTACTCGAAAACTTTGGTCATATACGAAGTAAATCTAATGAACGTTTAACATTTTTAAGTTTTCAAATGTATTTGTGCTTATAGCTAGAAAAGCGTTTTCATAATGAATATATATGATAATACAAGGGAAAAATTGTCGTTTTCTTGTGTTTTTTTTGTAAATAACTAATTATCGATTTTAAAGAATGTGATCTAATTTTTTTTAATAGAATGAAATTGACAAAACGAGAAGCTTTTACGATGAATACTTCCGGAGTTATACGAGTTAGAACAAAAACTATTTTCATTGCAAGATATATATGAGGAATTCTCTTAAATTGTTAATACTTCACGTATGTAAAAAAAAATAAAATAAAGATTAGAACCATACTATAATTTATTATTTATTTAGTATAATGTTCCGTTAAATAATGATTTTTTAATCTGTCAGCGCAATGATGCAACGCTCTTTTTATCTTTGCCTCGAAATTGACGACTTTTAAGCAAGGCACAAATTTCTCCAAAAATAGATTTTATTTCTTATTTAGTGAAGAATGCATTTCCGTAAAACAAAATATTAAATTAATTTTTTAATGACGGATATAATGAATAAAAGAGAATTTCCCAAAAACGGAGTACCATTTTTACGAGCTTCTATTGTTGCAGAAGATGCTATGTAAGTGTAAATGAAATTGCAACATATAAAAACTGCAAAAATTTCAATTTGTACCCAATGAAAAATTCGATATTTCAGACGTTTTAATTAAGATTCGACAACAAACTCATTGAAAAGTACCACCCCCTATGTTTTTTAGTTAGTTTCGATTAGCATCGATAATCGTTGCTAAAAGTTATAGATAATATTATATTTATATGAAAGCATGTTTTGCCCATCCTTTAATAATTTTAAATCTACTTATTTAAAATGTTTAAAGATTGCGAAGTCGTAATGAGGAACTTGAGACTGACGCCGAGAAAGCAAAAGAAGCCCTCAGAAAACTCGAGGAAGATCGGGCGGATGTTATAGCTCATTTGAAACGTTTACTTCAAACAAAAGCTGCAGAAGCATCAGAATTAAATAGCAAACTTGTAACCATGGAAGAAATACGAAGGGACGAAATTGCTGCTTACAAAAAGGAGATAGAGGCGATGCAAAATGCGCACAAGATTATGGAAACGAATTTGACTGCAGAAATAAAACTTGCCAGTAAACTTGCCAAAATATTACATTTTTTTAGAAATCATCAATTTATTTTTAGTATTTTTATTCAAAAATTTATGATAAGTTAGTGAATTTTACGTAAATCACCAATAACGTCTGTAACTCAGCAGTACTTCATAATCAGCTTACATTATGTAGTTTCAATACTGTAACAAAGATTTGTCATATTTTATGACAAAATATAAATAGCAACACTTTTCTCTTGAATATATGAGTATATCTACGAAACCTTTAGAATTCCACTACAAACAAAAGTGGAAAGAAAAGGCGCAGACACCAGACTGTTTTTCTTACTTTTATACGCATAAGAGAGCACCAAAAAAATTGTTGAAGGGCTGGATTGAATAACGCCTTCCGCGCTCGGGTCAAGCTGACGTACCTCTGAATGTATGCAATCACCGATAGATGCGGAAAAAACATTTGCTATTAAAAAACATTAAAAAATCATGAACTCCTGCAAAACTGTCCGCGAGGAAGTTGTTGCTAGGGGTTCGAAGTATACTTATACCGATTTGTAGGCATTTTCATTCAGTACGTACAGAGATTTCGATAAGTATATAGTAGGTTATGAATTGCGTCAGCGCGGCTGGGTTTGGGTTCTTAGTCGAGAAAATCTGTAAGCTTCAAATAATGAAAATTAATGATCAAATTGACTTTTTTATGTCGAAATGAAGCTTAAGATTACAATGGATACCAAGTGAACCATTACATGAAGATAATTTTTCATTGAATTTATTACAATTATCACAGAAAGTCATTTTTTCACCTCATCGAACTGAGAAAATGATTTTGTAAATACATCTAGAAACTTACAAGAAAAAAATGTTCATAAGTTTTATTGCATTAGATATATATATGTATAGAAATGATTATCCAATTAATAAAAATCTTGTAATCATAACATTACATATATATCTCTATAGAAATGATTATCCAATTGATAAAAATATTGTAAATAAAGCTATACTTAAAATTGAACTAGAATCTTTTATTTTCAATCTACTACTTTCTTGTTAAATTAACAATTTATCATTAGTTTCCTGATTTAAATATAACTAATTTCAATTTTACTTGTGCATTTTTTTTAAAGGTCCGTGGAACTTGTTAAATTAACCAGAAATATATCCTTTTATATCGGAAAGATATTTTTATTGACAACATAAAATTTATGATAAATAACAGCTCTTCTATATTGTTTATATTTTATTTTTTATTTACACAATTAAACGGGCCATAGAGCCTTTCGACAAGAGTTAGTATATTGATCGCCAAATTTTAAAGTAATAAATAACAAAATAGCAAAATTTTACATACAAGATACCATGAACAATAAAGTAGAGAATACTTACAAAACGTGCTCAGAAAAAATCACTTAGTATTTACTAAAACGTCTTGTTAAAATTACATTATGAAAAGTGGTAGAATTCATGGTTAATTTAACAAGTTACGCGTAATTTAAAAAAATACACAAGTAAAATTGAAATTAGTAATATTTAAATCAGGAAACTAAAGATAAATTGTTAATTAAACAACAAAGTAGTAGATTCAAAATAAAATATTCTAGTTGAATTAAAAGTATATAACTTTATTTACATGATTTCTATTAATTGGATAATCATTTCTACATCTAATGCAATATACAACTTTTGAAAATTTGTTCCTTGTAAGTTTCTAGATGTATTTCCAAAATCATGTTCGTAGTTCGATGAGGTGAAAAAATGACTTTCTGTAATAGTTGTAATAAATTCAATGAAAAATTATCTTCATGTAATGGTTAACTTGGTATCCATTGTAATCTTGAGCTTCATTTCGACATAAAAAAGTCAACTTGATCATTACTTTTCGTTATTTGAAGCTTACAGATTTTCTCGGCTAAGAACCCAAACCCAGCCGCGCTGACGCAATTCATAACCTACTATGTAATTATCGAAATCTCTGTACGTACTGAATGAAAATGCCTACAAATCGGTATAAGTATACTTCGAACCCCTAGCAACAACTTCCTCGCGGACAGTTTTGCAGGAGTTCATGATTTTTTAATGTTTTTTAATAGCAAATGTTTTTTCCCCATCTATCGGTGATTGCATACATTCAGGGGCACGTCAGCTTGACCCGAGCGCAGAAGGCGTTATTCAATCCGGCCCTTCATTTGTAAGACGATGTCTTTTTTTAACAGTCATAAAGAAGTATTGTTACGACAAAGACGGGACTACAAAATGTCATATTTGGGGTTTTTACCTCTTGATTCCTGGGGGCGACATTCAATATAACATTGATCGTAACCTTGAAGGTCATTTCAAGGTCAAGGCCGTTTTTGAAATGAGAACCCTTCTTCTTATCGCGAATTTAGACGGTGCCTAACATTTTTCGACCGAATATAACCTTGACCGTGACCATCAGATCAGTGTCAAGGTCATTTTAAAATTTCAAGTTCCAAAAATTCCGGAACAGCAAAATATCTCGTCGAGATTGCAAAATGTCATACGTAATAAAATTTGAGGGTTTCCCTGGCTATTTGATGACGACATTAAATTTAACATTGAACATAACCGTGAAGGTCATTTAAAAGGTCAAGGCCGTTTTTGAAATGGGAACCCTTCTTTTTATCGCGAATTTAGAAAGTGCCTAATATTTTTCGACCGTATATAACCTATACCGTGACCTTCAAGGCAGTGTAAAGTTCCAAATTTCCGGAACAGCAAAATATTTCAGCGGGATTGAATTTTTGAATAATTCTCGGTACTCGGCTGACCTTTATGTTACAATGTGTAAATAAACAATTGAATAACTACATAAATAAAAAACAGAGGAGTTTATGATCTTCTTACATGTAAAATTTTTGATTTTGTGGAGAACGTAATAAGTGGTGAAGAAATTGAATTTGTTAGGAAAATAAATAGAACTATTTATAGAATTATTTATAAAAATAAATACAGAAATAAATAGTTTTCAGGCTTTATCCTGGCTATGTATGTGTATTAACATATGATTTTTTCATCATTTAGCCATTATTTAATTTAAAAAATGTTTCAAATTCTCACTACATGAAGATAGGTGTAATCGGAATCTTTTTTAATTTTTAGTTTTCCCTTTTTCTTCCTTTTTGGTATTTTACTGCGGACTACTATTTTGTTATTCCATATCTACACGAGTGATTCTGTGGACCCTTAAAAATTTGCGTAGGAGAAAATAAAAAAATTGGCATTAGTGGTATGCATGCCAGAGTCAGTTTGTATACTTATATAAGTAAGTATATTCTAAGAAAGGTCTATTCTTTGTTTTTGAAACAATACATTTTTTAGAAACGCAAATATTTATAAAAACGTACCATTCTCTATGCAAGTATAGAGTTTTTATTTTCAATGTAAAGTTTGTAATATAGCGTGAGTGGATCTTGAAAAATTATGTATTTTTGGACAGAAAAATCTTTTTTTTACTTTGTAGAACAAAAAAATTATATAAATCAATTCATATTGCTAAATAATTATCAGGATCACTGTTATTCATATCATTTTCGTTAAATTATTTACATTTTCGTTAAATTGACAGAAAAAAAACAAGAATATACATGCATTTCATTTTACTTAATAAGAGTTGAAAAATTAACTCTCTTACCATTTTTTTTGCAAAAATTGATTTTTAACTGCCATGAAGTACCTCGAATTCTAAAGGTTCTGCGGAATTACTCGTATATTTGATCAATTGTTTAAAAGTAATACCTATCATTTTTATCATACTTTAAATATTAATTATCAAAGTTTAGTCTTTTTTTAATACATATCCCCTTTGTTTACAAATAATTCCATGAAAGTTAGGAAAGTCTATTTAAGCATAAAAATATATGACATCTATTTTATTATATGAACTCATGCTTCTGCTTAATTTGGTACATAGTCGATCTCATAGTCGTAGTGGAGGAACTGAATTAAAATAGAAAATGAAAACGAAAACGAAAACGAAAACGAAAACGAAAACGAAAACGAAAACGAAAACAAAAACAAAAACAAAAACAAAAACAAAAACAAAAACAAAAACAAAAACAAAAACAAAAACAAAAACAAAAACAAAAACAAAAACAAAAACAAAAACAAAAACAAAAACAAAAACAAAAACAAAAACAAAAACAAAAACAAAAAACAAAAACAAAAACAAAAGAGACACAATTGATGCAAAAGGGGTTAAAATACAGTAATCTGAAGTAGAGGATGTATACACGGAACTTCCATAAAAATCATGGAAAAATAATACATTATGTGTCAAGGGCGCAATTATCGATCCTCGACGATTGTGAAGTTTGTCGCCCGAGCGAAGTGAGGGTAGCAATCACACTTGTCTGATTTCGATATTTCGCCCGTGACCAATAATGTATTTTTTATCTATTTGTCGTAGGAATCGACAATATTCGCGGTCGGAGGTTTCGCCCTAGGCCGAAAAATCGAGTTTTACGGCCGGAGCGTCAAAAGGGACTTTCTAAAAAGCTTATTCGATCATAATCTCAGTTTGTTTAAGTTCTGTATTTTTTTGTGAAATATTTTATAGCTTTAAAGTACAATTGCTACTTTCCTCCTGTAGAATTTCTCCAAATTTGCATATTTAAAGTTTGTGTGATTGCATATTAATGTCCAAAATAAGAATACAAAATGTACTTCTATTAACCCAGATATATTTTGAGAATCCTTCCGGCTGATATATTTAAGAATTTACAAGTTTTAGGGAAGTTTAAAGAAATGTGGCATTCGTAAGCTGGTGATGTCTGATTTAGTGCATGCATGTTTACCAAATAATAAATTTTATTGCATAATACCAGAATATTTCTGAAATGCAGCTGGAAAACTGAATTCATTGGAGGATTGGCGATTAGCGCGGATTGATTTGATGCGAAAATTCGAAATACAAGAAGAACAAATGGCTGAACAAGAGGTCCGGCATAAAAAATCTCTCTATGATGCTGAGAGAAATTTAATCTTAAGTAAAGCAAAGTAATTACCAATTAATTTTTTCAATAAGTATTATATTCATATTAGAAACAAACAAACTATGGAATTGAGAATTAGGTATGTTTTTTTTGTACATCCATGGTTGTTTACTCAGCCAAAAGTTTTTTAAAAGCAATCAAAATTTATTTAAATCAAACAAATGATTGCATTGATAGAGTTAAACAAATAAATCTGTTATTTAAACAAACATTTTTTCTATCGAAAATGTTCTAACGAAATGTGTTTTGGAGTGATGTGTAAGGTCTTGAATACAAAATTTGATATGGCGATCTTCCAAATGGCGTTCGAAATTGAAATTTTTGAAAAAACTTTAGAACCCACCAACTGAAAAATTGTGAGTTTCTTCAAACAAATAATAAGACTAAAAAGTTCTAAAAATTAATTGAGAAATATACTAGGAAATGTTTGCAATTTTTCTGTTGATATTTTGAAAAATTTGTTATTTGAATTTTTTTTCAATTTAAATAAATGTACTAAAAATTCTAAAAAATGTCACTTTAAAAACTATGACCTTTTGGGAAAATATTGCAGAGAACAAACATTTACTTTCTTCAGAATTTGTCATAAATTTAAAAAAAATAAAAATGAAAAATTTGTTTAATATCGACAGAAAAATCTGAAAAAATGTGTATTCCTCAAATAATTCTCAGAATTTTTCACTCTTATAATTGTTTTTTTGAAAAAGCTCATTGTTTTATAATTTTTTAGAAATTCAGATATCGGTCGCCATTTTAAGGATCGTCATGTTGAATTTTTTATTCCTGGCCCTACGGGTATTAAAATTTGGGACTCAAAAACATTTTTCTAGGTAGAAAGGGTGAAATATTGCACCGGTTTCATATATAAATTTGAGAACTAAAATTAATTTCAATATACAACAAATTGCATTTTTCTTCAATATATTGTATATAACTTTTTAAACATCCATTTTAAATTCAGGGAGGATATTCTGAAAAACTTTGTTGTAAACTTTACAAATTTTTACGTTGTTTTTACTGCGTTTTTGTCCATGCAGGGTTCAAAAGGAAATGGAAAAACACTTAAATGAGCTTGCCAAAAGTTTTCGAGACGCAACCAATATTCGAATTTGCGACGCAACTCATCGAGCAGTAAAGGAAAATATTGCCCTTCATAAAAAATTAGACGTCATGTACACGAAATGTTTAGATCTGGAAGCCGAGCATCAGCGTTTGACCGAAGTAGATCGATCCCTGCGCATGCAAGCTGACTTGTATCAAGCGGAGGCTAAAATTGCTTTTAAAAAAGTGTCTAAAAAGGATGAAATAATTTCTGAATTGTGCAAGAAACAATGGGAAACTTCACTCGAAATAGGAAAAATCAAACGTGTCGAAAAATGCATGGCAGCGAAAGAGGGGACCCTAGAAATGTATCGTAAGAGGCAAGTGGACACACAGAAAAAAATTCATGTTTTAGAACAGCATATCGAAAAGACTAAACATAGTAAACAGCAGATCATCAAAGAAATGAAAGAAAACCGCGAAGAAATTGACAAACTTCATCAAGTTTTGGCAGAAGCTAAAAACTGCCTGACGGAGGCATTACATGTACGTATGAATATTTTAAGAATTATTTCTTAGGGTCATTTAAAAATGGCGTATGAGAAGGATGGAATTTATGTTGTCATTGTAATGAAATTGCTTTTCAATTATTGAAGAGCAATTTCAGTCAAATTCGCTTTTACCGGAGGCAAATTTTTACTGAAAATTTTATACTTCAGGGTGAATTCATAATGAAGCACTATTTTAAAGCTATTTTATGTATCTTTTATGAATGTACAACAAATTTCAACAAAATCCGTTTAAAAATGAGCGATAACTCGCAAGAATAAATTTCGCAGGTAACTGCACGAATACGCGTAGTTAATCAATGTCTATGGATCATTAAGACCTCAAAAATCTCATAACTTGATGCAATTAATATTTTGTAGACCACATTATGAGATCATTCTGAACTATTTTTCTATTCTACTCTCTGGTGTGTTAATAACAAGTTTAATGATTCAAATAAACAATATTTTTAAGCAAATGCAAAACTTCTTTAAAAATGTTTTTGTCCCAGAAACAGGACTATATTTTTTCAAAGGTTTTTAATGCACTGAATCCAAATCAGTCCGCACAATTGTTCTGTCATATCAAGATTTTGAGATATCCTAACCTAAAAGTGCAAAAAACACCGTTTTTTGTGTGTTCTCAGTAAGTTTTCATGGCGGACCAAAACTTTATTGGAAATTTGGCAAGACAGTATAAATTTTGTTGGCCTGTGTTATTCGTACTCTAATATTTATATTTCGTTAACTCAGAAAAGAAATATGGACACTCTTAAAATTTATATGACTTCAAAATCACATACAGTAGTCCCCATCCTAAGTTATACTGTCGGTTCTTTCAAAGTGGCGGACGATTCTCCAAAGTTATAGCCCCTCACTATCCCCACTCCCGTACCTTTGTTTATATCCATGCAATGGGTGCTTCTGTGTGAGAGTGTCGCGAAGCGAGTGTGGCTCAGCAAAACAATGTGGTGGGGGAAGGAGAGGAAGAAACTGGTATAACTTCGGAGAAGGCCGATCTATAACTTAGGATAGACATATAACTTTGGATGGTATAACTTAGGGTGGGGACTACTGTATTCATTGTTTTCGTATTCCTTAGATATTCTCACGTTGATGTCATTTTTATACGAGAAACTGAATTATGTCGAATTTTGCGTTATTCATTTTAGAAAAAAAAATACAAACAAATTATTGGTGCAGACTGTCCAAACTTATGTTTTATTTTTATACATTATGAAAACGTGAGAAAACGCTCTGCAAGGATTTATGTTCATACTTACGTGTTTAAAAATACTCATATACAGCCATCAGAAACTTAAATACAGTTAGAAAGGGTAATTTCTAGAACTAGGGGCACTTTTAATTTTAACATTCAAAATAATATAAAAACCTGTCCTGTGGAAGCATACTCTGTAACTGAAAGTAATTTTGTAGATTTCTTCGGGTATAATAAGATCAGCCCAATATCTTCGAATGACGGTTGATTGGTTTATGATTTTTCGAGCAATTTTTAAAACGATGGATATACTAATTTAGAGTTTAAATATAAAATGTCAATGTAATGGCCAGATAAGAAATAGTACTAACAAATTAATTTTTTTTAAATGACTGATTGGGAATAAGAAATAATCGCTTTAAAATTATTGGTTTAGATACAAGCCGATATTCCAGATGAAGAGATATGCTGCCACTGCGTGTCTGATGTTAAGGAGAAGTTACTTCATTCCTTATTGGATATTTTAAGTCAATACCAAGCTCCTAAAATTATGACAGATACAGTTCCAAAGGTATGTATAAATTTTTGCGTTCGCAATCCACTCTCCTAAAGAGAAACTTCGAACAATGTGACATTTTTAAAGAATACATTTTAAATTGTATAAGTAGAAACAGACAAATTGATCAGACATTATTTTAGGGACGTTTCTTCGAAAACTTCATTCTTCGTAGTAAACTAATTTTGTTTCTAAATATTAACTAGAATATCTCTTTTTATTATACACATTAAAAAAAGTTAAATCTTTAAGAATATTTAATTAATTTTACGGTGTGCATTCTCCTTTTTTTGAAAGGAAAATTAAGCCACTTTCGCCAACGACAAGTATGTTTTTACCCTATACGCGTTTATTAATAATCCCACGTTTAGGTAGAGAAAATCATTAAAAATTAAGATAACCTATAAATGGTCTTTCATTTTATTTTTCAAAAATGTTTCGTTATCTCCAATTTTCAAAGGATGTCTGCAGAGTACTTGAAAATAGTACAAATGATGGGTGTGAGTCGAAAAACCGACAAATCAGAAAGCCGACAGGTCGAAAAACCCAATTAAAAAAACCGATAGACAAAAAGCCGAAGCAAGACTTTTCTATAGAACAACAATCTTATCTTCTCAACAATCTTATGTCAATACTTCAATGTTCTATACAACTTTTCCGTGTACATCAAAGTTGGGTCGTGTATCTAAAAAATGTATTCAATGAAATTCATTTTATATTAGGCAAACAAGTAGTCTTCTCTAATATAGAATATCAAAACATAAACGTAATATGAGTAATACTAAACAATACTCAATACCTTTGATAAAACAACATGGAATTGCCATTTTTTAATTTTTTTGACAAAAACCATCCCAAGGATCGAATCTCTAAATAGTTCGGCCTTCATTTTTTCAGAAATCAGCAATGATAGTCTTGCGAGGACTTTTAGTCATATTCATAATACCGACAGTCGGTTTTTTGACGCGTCGGATTTTTGCTTTCGGTTTTTTTACTGTCGGTTTTTTTAATGTCGGTATTATGATGTATCGGCTTTTTGACGTGTTGGTATTTACTGTCTGTTATTCGACCCACACCCCAAATGATACGTTACTACTTGAGAAACTGATATTAAATTCAAGTATTATTTTAGTCATTTCAGGCAAAAATGGTTTAACGTACCAATCATACTGTTGGTCAGCCTTGTAGTTTGTGCCTGAAAACCGTATCCTCCATTTCATTTTGTTCCCTTTATACGACATATGATTTTTAAAAGTGAAAATATAACTTCTGTAAAATTATCATAATAACAATTCTTAATATATTGCATTGTTTAATTGTTGTTTCAAACTTTTAGCGAGAGCTTATTGAATGTCGATATAAACGTGGAGATTTGGGAATAGTACCAAGCACTGAAGTTTCGAGCCATTCGTCTCAGGATGACATTGTCAGAGATCGATCATCTCTAACTCTTGACGAAGTGCCCAGAAGCAGATCTATCATGGCAAATAAACGTACTATTATTGAACCAGCTATTTCCAAAGAAGAATCTAAGGAAGAACCTGAAATGACCGTAGTTCAACCTAAAACCGATGTGCCGGAATGTCTTTTGAGTGACTCGGATAGTTCACCAATATACTCACCCAAGGAATCCCAGTCGGACAACTGAATAACATCATTTTTTTCAATTGATATTTCATATATTTACGTTTAGACGTCTTTATCTATTATAGATATATATGTAGTTAATTATTTGTATCGTTTATTATTTTGATGAAGTATATTTTATTGAAAAACATGCTCTACAGAACGTTGTCCTCAATAATTATTAATATAATAACACTGGTCAACACAAAAATGTCACAGAGATAAAAATAGCTAATCTTTGTTAATTTTGGGTCGCTATATCCGAATCTGATAGTGAAAATTTTGTATTAACTCTTGTTTCCTTGTAATATGGGGATAAAGTTGCAAAAAACGTAATTTTCTCCATTGTTCGAGGAAGTATATTTTTCAATAGAAACGCGATAAAAGCTTCAATGATAGCTTAAAATGAAACTTATAACTTGTATTTCACGAAAAGAAAATTGTTATACGACCAGGTAAAAAATTATTTTCTTAAATAGGGATTTGTTTTTATGCGCAAAATGTTGTCTCAACTAAACTACCTGTTACTACTTCTCATTTTCGCCGCGCTGTCGACCAAAATTCTGGCGAGCGGGTGACTGTCTGAAATCGAATGTTACAAGTACAAAGATGCGTTTTTATGTAATATAAATGCTTCATCATGTAGAATAAAATCATGTAGGGATAAAATGCATTTATTTTTTAAATCTTAAAAAAATTATAACTTTTGGCAATGCTTTAAGGCTTAATTTCGACGAATCTATAAATAAACACCACTGCTCAATGTGATACTCAATACCCATCTCCGACACGAGGCCCTGCACATTACAACAAACAATCATCCAATCGATTTTCTTGAAGAATTGAACAAAATCAATATGGCGATTACGAAATGTAGTTACTTTTACACCTTTTACAAGTAAATTCCACTCGTGAAATCTGGAAGCCAGTAATTCAGATTTACTTTTTGAAAGTCCTAAATCCATAACCAAATCATATAGCTTGTTTTGAGATATCAATTGTGGGGCATTTGAATTCATTTTACACTCAAAACCAATGTCATTAGTTTCTGGTGGTAGGTACGCATTATCTATCTTTTCATTTTCTGCATTTTTGTGGTTTGTATCATTTAACTACGAAGATGGGGTAATCAGTCTTTTAATTAATTGCATTTTAACATACTGACAACATTTTAATTGCATTCTAAAAATTGCTATGCTACTCTCACTGTGTACAAAGTTCCATTTATTCTAATAATTTTATTTGTCAATTGCTCTTGGTAATTTATACTTCAGCGTTTCTAGGTTCACACAAAGAGAAAGATAGATCTCTGAATATCACAAGCAGAAAAATATTTGTTTATACAAATTTTAATACATTTCTAAATATATCCGACAAATTTCAGGTGTAATATGTGTATTGCACAAGATATTCAAAATTGTTGGTTAATTTCAGATGGTATTTATTAGTTCTATGGATCATATATGAGAATATTCTTGGTATCACGGTCCGTATACATTAATGAATAATAATAAATGTTGTAAATAAATGCGAAATTACGATATCAATTTACGCCATGCTCATAACTATTTAATTACTAAATTAATAATAATTGTCTATAAAACGCTGATTCCCGAAAAAAGTCGAATTTAGCTTTATCGAGATGATAATTTTTTTTCAAATTATTATCGAATATTTTTTGTTCAATTCTTAGTTTATGTCATGTTTAATACAAATATTATAATAGTTCCCAACTTTTTTGAGTTTGAATTAAATATAAAGATAAAAAAATTTCTCTACCTGTCTATTACAATACATCAGGGAATGACTTAAAAAATGTAATATTCAAAAAAGATGTCGTCAAATTAGTTTCAACATAACACATGTTCTTCAACCGCGTGCTATAGTGTATGTTGTCAAGGCTAATGTTGCCAACTAAAAAAATGCACTGTTTTTAAACGGTGAGAGAATGATTGACTTTTTACGGATAAAATTTGAATTATATTTAAAAATACAAACTTTAAATATGAATAACAGTAATATGGAAAGAAGTCAATATATATTTTTTGAAGGATTTTCCGGGTACATTCTTGCGCCTTGCCTTTGTTGGTTGGGCATGTCACGAGACTTCCCCTCTGTTGGTTGGATATATCATTGCAGCATGCCTTTGTTGGCTGGGTATATCATTATACCTTGCCTTTGTTGGCTGGGTATATCATTGCACCTTGCCGTTGTTGGCTGGGTATGTCATTGCATCATGCCTTTGTTGGCTGGGTATATTATTATACTTTGCCTTTGTTGACAGGGTATATCATTGCACTATGCGTTTGTTGGCTGGGCATACCATTACACCTTGCCGTCGTTGGCTGGGTATATTATGGCATCATGCCTTTGATGGCTGGGTATATCATTATACCTTCCCTTTGTTGGCTGGGTATATCATTCCACCTTGCCGTTGTTGTCCGGGTTTTTCATTGCACCGTGCCTTTATTGGCGGGGTATATCATTGCACTTTGCCTTTGTTGGCTGGGCATATCATTACACCTTGCCGTCGTTGGCTGGGTATATCATGGCATCATGCCTTTGATGGCTGGGTATATCATTATACCTTCCCTTTGTTGGCTGGGTATATCATTCCACCTTGCCGTTGTTGTCCGGGTTTTTCATTGAACCGTGCCTTTATTGGCGGGGTATATCATTGCACTTTGCCTTTGTTGGCTCGGCATATCGTTACACCTTGCCGTCGTTGGCTGAGTATGTCATGGCATCATGCCTTTCATGGCTGGGTATATCATTCCACCTTGCCGTTGTTGTCCGGGTTTTTCATTGCACCGTGCCTTTATTGGCTGGGTATATCATTGCACATTGCCTTTGTTGGTTGGCTGTATCATTGTACCTTGCCTTTGTTGGCAGGTTATATCATTGCACTTTGCCTTTGTTGGCTGGGCATATCATTACACCATTCTGTTGTTGGCTGGGTATTTCATTGCATCATGCCTTTGTTGGCTGGGTATATCATTATACTTTGCCTTTGTTGGCTGGGCTGTCATTAGACATTCCCTTTGTTGGCTGGGTATGTCATTGCATCCTGCCTTTGTGGACTGGGTATATCATTGCACTTTGCTTTTGTTGGCTGGGCATATAGGTACACCTGGCCTTTGTTGGCTACGTATCTCAGTACACCTGACCTTTATTGGTTGGGTATATCATTACACCTTGCCTTTGTTGGCTGAATAACTCATTTTAAGTTTTTATTTTCAGATTTTATTTTCTATCCGCCATATAGTAACCTTTTTGGTTGGTGGCATTTCGTCACGAGTTGTAGTATGGACATACTTATTGTTTCCTATGAGACTCGTCTACAAAGTTTCGAGTTGATTGATGGAGATATATGAATTTTAAAAAACTGCGCCGCTTCACCCCAGTTTCCCTTATTTATTAATAAATTTACTAGGATAATAATTATTTTTAGAAAGAATTAATTTAACTGCCTTATTATTGATAGTTTTTGATTGGTTGGACGTTTAGGATTATAATTAAGTAATCTACCTAGTAGTAGGATTACCATACACCAATTCTTAATAATTCTTAATAATTAAAATACAGGATTAATGTAAAATCTAAAAAATTAATTCAATTGCACAGGCCCACCAAAAAAAATTGTTTTGAGATCACTTGAATCTGAAATAGTGGATCTTATAGATTTTTGTCCACTGAAAACGAATCCGTTATTCGATTTGACCCATTACATCAGGATTTTAAGATATTTGATCCGAAAAATATTCAAAATTATACTTTTTGGCAATTTAAGGTTAGGATATGTGAAATATCTGACGTCACGGGTCAAATTGAAAAACTACTATATTTTCAACGACTAAAAATCTATAAGATCCAGTACCTCTGATTCAAGTTATCTAACCTAAAAAATTGTTTTGCGGTCCTGTGTAATTAATCACTGAAGACTTCTAAAAAAATAACACAAATTTGAATTAAAACACAACTTGAATCAGAAGTGGAGTATCTTATAGATTTTAGGTTGTTGAAAATGAGTTCTTTGTCCAAGTTAACTCATCGTTTCAGATTTTCACATATCCTAACCTTAAATTTCCAAAAAATATATTTTTGAATATATTTCGGATCAGATATCTTAAAATCCTGATGGCCAAAAATCTATAAGATGCACTATTTCTGATTCAAGTGATTTTTTTTGTGGTCTTGCGTTATCAGCCTAAGTTTACCGTAAATTGTAGTCTCCGATGGAAATATTTAATCCGCTTGGTTCAACATACCTGTAAAAAATGGCAAAACCTTGCTGCTGATTACGTTTATTACTTGTAAAACAATTGTGCAATAATTATAATGATGGCAAAGACTTTAAAAAATATTTATCCCCCACTGGAATGCTGTAATAAATGGAAGAAGATGAATCAAATTGTATATTATTCTTTAACAATAACTTTTATTAAACTCTGGAGAGACCTACGGTCAAATTATTTTGTACATTTGGAACATTTACATTTTCTACCATGGCAAACTACTAGGAAACGTGTCATTAAAATACATACATTTTTAACAGTTGTACCGATATATATTTACGTATACGATGACGCCGCACATGATGAGCAGTAATACTACCAGGGATTACCTTACGTTAATCGAATTGAACGTATATAAACATGATTTTTTTCATCAAAATCGATCGACTTTACCACATTTATTCGAATGTGAGCGGTATCGATGGAATGGGAAGAATTGGATTGGTTGTTTCAACTTCGAGTGCTGTTTCCATACAATCGCCGGCTGCTTCGAACTCACCCAGAGACTCTAATACTATTCCCAAGTTAAACCTAAAATATATTTGTTTATTAACTTCTTTTTATGTTTAACCTACCATAAAAGTCAAATAGGTTCTTAAATGTAACGATTACTTGTAGGTATACATATTTAAAGATTATTTTTGCATTCATATAAATTGAAAAGCATTCAATTTTATTTCAACAAATTTTTTTTTGTGATTTAAATGTATCGTGGAGTGTTGGATTGTAGACATAAATTCGTTTCGTTATATATGAATTTTGACACCTTCAAAATATTCTTGAAAAATTGCAGATATGTTCAAAAGTTTTCATGAAAAAATAAAAAGGAACTTTCAAATTTATCCTAATTTCGATATCCGAATATTCTTGAAAGAACAAGAGCTACTATGAACCCCAATTACTAATGTTAATAGAAAATGCACTAAAATAGTTATACGAATTTATACAGGTCTATTGCTAGTGATTTATTGAATATATGTACCTAAAATGCACATTCTAAATAAAAATGTTTACTGGACAATAAAAACGGCATTTTTAACTGTTTAAATAACATTGTAAGCATTTCTGAAATAGCAATTTTATAAATTATAAGATAATGAATAACTATTATATTTGTATTACCACGTATGATGAGACATAGGATCAATTCTTGCAGCATCCCTCAAGGTTTTTTCAGCTAACCTTTCGCTTCCCAGATAGTGGTATACTAGGCCCTGTTATTTTAAGAAATTATTACATTATTTATAGCAGTTATATGTCTTTATTTGCTATATGCGGTATTACAAAGTAAACATTTCGTAAAAACACGTAGTATGTCAAGTTACTAACACAGATTCGTTTTTTTGTCAAAACGCAAAAATTAAACAACAAAAAAATCTAATTTAATTTCCCATCATTCACCAAACATTTGGGGATGTTTTTGAACAAAACTTTTGAAATAACTTTGAGTTGTAGACGAGTTTCTAACCACGAAAACAAAAACGTTGAAAAAATCTAAAAATATTAGTTGGAATTCATTTTTTATTCACTAAAGGGATTTATTAAGATATAAATATCAAAATTACATTCTTTGTTGTCTATTCCACATGCTTTGTCATGCCAATTTCTCATAATCGGTTAGTTATAGATAAAACATGACTTATCATGTAGATATTACAAGAAATGTTTTATTCGATAATGTAAAAATAAGAAGAAAAAAGCTCAAAGTTGAAAATAATAAGTATCTAGACATAAGCGAAATTCTACAGAACTTTAAATTCGTGTATCACCGCTGTTTATCTCGAACTGAATTAATCTTTCTTCAGATTTAATGTAGTAAATATATAATATCGTACCCTAACAACGCGTTTAGATATCTTTTAACGTTAAAATCATTAAGAAAATATCTAAAATTTACACGTCACTAACTATTATTGTAAAAATCATTTTATTCTTCTGATCTATGCGGTGCATGGAAACAGTTGAACTAAGTATTTTTATTACGAATAAACTATACTTACAAAATTATCAGTTCTAGATTCTACCATGTACTACATTATGTTTTAAAAAAACTGTCCGTTTTATTACTCGAAAGTGAAAAGTTCTGTTGAATTTCCATATGTTAAGAATTTGAATGATTAAAAATACACTACCAAAAACAAGAAAAGTGAAGAATTACGAATTCAATGAGTTATAGTTTCGCAAGTTAGTAAATTTAAAAGTAGTAAATACTTAAATAAATATTTACTCCAGCAATGCGCTTGAATTTATATGGCTGTATAGACTTTTACCTTTGAACGTTAAAAATAATTGACATCATGGCCTAATTTTATCCTGGTTTGTTTGTAATTTTGCCGCGTTTATGTTAAAAAATACGATTGAGGTAATTAAAATATACATTACCAAATGCTGAAGGCTTTTTATGTGATATGGATTAATAGCAAGAGCATTCTGGTAGCACTGCTTGGCTTCTGCGTACTCTTGCTTATGTTCATGTAAAAGGCCTCTCTGAAAATCAAACGACAATTCTATTTTTGTAACAGATTGCATAACTTTTAACTAATTATAATGTTGAAATTACAAAACCATGACATAAACTACTCCAATTTAATTTGAGATTTTTACTTCATAAAATTGCCATGTAAATATTATCTGGCAGAAAACTTATCTCCAGATTTAACATAATGAAAAATGACGATATGTTTATGTAAAACCAGCAGAATTATTTTCTACAGTTTACAGAGAATTCTACAGATTATCTTTCTGCGTGTTTGAGTATTCCCTGTTATATAAATATTCTGCTTAATCCATTAACATCAGGAAGTACGCTTTTCCAAACACAATTTCAAGATAGATTTTTTTAGTCGCTTTTTTAATGGTGATAGAAATTTAGATTTGTAATTGTTGTACCAAAATATCTAATGTATACCAATTACTTAAAATTGTTTCACATCATACAACGCTAGACCGCGTTGGCATAACTATAAGCTTTCCTGTCTGATTAGTTCTAAAAAGATTGCGCATAAGCGTTGGAAGGAGTCTAACCAGTTGGAAGACTATATAGTATTCAAAAAGTTAAGGGCAAAATGTATAAGAGTATCCCGTCAATGCTATGACTCCTATATTAAGGCAGTCGAATGCTACTCACGTACGGACATGAGATTGTTCTGGACATATATAAATAATTTAAAGAATGATAATGAATTTCCATCTAATATGTTTTTGGGCAACTCACATGTTAGTGACAGTGCTTCTATTGCCAATTTGTTGGCTGATCATTTTAAATCAGTTGATAACAATTATAAATCAAAGGTTCCGTATCTGTTGCCAACTAATTCAATTTCGGAAAATATGTTCATTTCTGAGGATGACATCAAGTCTGGGGTATGAAGACTGAAACCATGTTTCAGTTGAGGGCCTGATTTGTTACCATCTATTGTAATTAGATCCTGTTTATCTTCCCTTGCCACTCCATTAACAATATTATTTAATAACTCACTATCAGCAGGTATCTTTCCAGATCTGTGGAATGTGGTTTCCAGATCTTATATTACTCCCATTTTCAAATCAGGTAATAAACATAATATTGAAAATTATCGTCCAATTTCTATTATTAGTGTGATTCCAAAAATTTTTGATGCAATTGTATATAATAAATTATGTGATTATTTTTTTGACATTATCACTAAATATCAACATGGTTTTGTTAAGGGAAGATCTACTGTAACAAATTTATTGCTTTATAGTGCTTATATCAGTGAGACTTTAGAAGGTGGTAATCAAGTTGATGCTATATCAATTTGAAGGAATAAAGTTATCGACCGTTGTAATTAATAAATAGAAAAGGTAGTTTCTTGGTCTAATCGGTCACTATACTACTAAGATGTTAAAAAAGGAATAAATGAAATCTTCCAGCTACAGCTATCTATAAAGACAGCAGTAGCTAGAAAATTGAACGTTTCGTCCTTGAATTTGTGTAGGACTCCTCAGTAAGGTTCCGCAAATTCATCCTTAGACGTTCAAAAATATCAAAAAATCGAACTTATCTTGCATCCGTATTTGGATGACATTAAGAACAAAAAAGTTCTTGTATATTCATATGAAAATCATATCGTTGTAAGTCGGGCGGCATTTGAACGAAATAATACTCGTTCAAAACCACGCAACGTGAATAACGCTTCTCACATAAATAAACAAAAACAAATAATACTTGCGAGAAAGCAAGTATAATGAAATAATATAAACATACACAATCAGTGGAATTTTGTGTACAATTAGAAATATTCATTTAAATTAATACTTTCCTTTGTAAATGAAAATGGATGGATTTTTCATTTACAAGGGAATTAAGTAAAAAGCAAGTATACTTCATAAAAATATGCAGTTTTAACTGCCTTTCATAGGGAAAACCCAGGAAAAAATCAATTTGAAGGAATAAAGTTATCGACCGTTGATGCTATATATTTGGATTTCTCAAAAGCCTTTGATTCAGTAAACTATGACATTTTAGTTGCAAAGTTACGTAATGTTGGTGTAGGTGGCTCCCTTCTTCATTGGTTTGACTCCTACCTACGTAAGCGGTCACAAATTGTCCGTATTAAGGGAAATTATTCGCTTCCATTCTCAGTGACGTCAGGAGTTTCTCAGGGATCTCATTTAGGTCCTCTATTATTTAATATTTTTATTAATGATATTGTAAATTGCATTTCGAATTCAAAGGTTTTATTGTATGCAGATGATATGAAGATCTATCGTGTAATGAAAACTCCAATCGATGCTTCGTGTTTACAGGGTGATCTTAATAGTATTTCCGAGTGGTGTGCAGACAATTTATTCATTAATCCTTATAAAACTAAAATTATGCGTTTTTCTAAACACGAAGGTTGTTTGAATTTCCATTATTCATTGCTTAATTCAGATTTAGAACAAACATTTATTATAAAAGATCTGGGGGTATTGTTTGACCCACGTCTGTCCTTTAACGAACATGTCAAATATGTTGCTAATAAGTCTTATAGTACACTGGGATTTCTAATTCGTTCCACTAAGTCGTTCAAAAACACTAAAGCAATTATTACACTCTATAAGTTTCTTGTCTTATCACAATTAACTAATGCATCCTCTATCTGGACTCCATCTACTCTCTGTAATATCAACTTACTGGAACGAACACAACGGAAATTTATCAGATATTTGTTATCTAAAACTAATAATCTAATGTCATTTTATTCGCACAGTTATCTGTACCACTCGGTGCTATTTAATGTATACACCATAAAATCGACTCGCAAACTCAATGATATTTTGCTTATTAGAAATATACTGCACGATAGCTTTTCGATTACAGAATTGAAAAATTCCTTTGTATTTCGTGGTGCATTTTATGCACATCGATTTTATAGACCTCTTTTAGAAAAAACCTCGAAATCAAATTTTTATTTCAATTCGCTGATTCCTAGACTGACTAGACAATGGAACGGAATTTCTCTTTATGATATCGACACTAATAACTTCTCTTTATTTTATACTAAATGTCGCGAATTATTTCTGAAATATGTTAATTAATTGTAATTTGTTTATTTATATGTTATATGGTGAAGTGATCCTCCACATGCTATGTCATTTCTTCTAAGGACAATTTTGCCCGTTTGTTTTATAATAAATAAATAAAATTACGTAACAAACGATTTGAAACTAAGTTTATTAATGTGTAGTACTATGTCCTTTTTTTTAGTCCTACCTAATCCTACCTCAACACACCCTGAATATGTTTTATTAAACGAGTTATCGTAGACTTGCTATCTTAGTATTCTTATATTATATTATATAAAACACTTGCCTCCGTGCCTATCGTATCAGGAAGGAAAAGTAAAACCTTAAATTCTCGTAGCGATACTATTGTTTCGCAAGTAACTCAAAAGAATAATTAAATTACATAACGAAGCCACCTTATACATAATTATTTCTTTCTAATATGAATATAACTTAAATATAAGTAGTTATAAAATTCAATACTAATAAATAGTTATTTTTAATTCATAAAATATTGGAGTAAACTTACGGAGAACATTATATGATGACTAAGTGGAAAGATGTTCGCAGCCTCCTGTACAGATAACATAGCTTCTTTCGGATGATCCAACACTAGGAAGACTTCCGCAAGTAACAGCCATACTTGCAATTGTATTAACCACACTCTCTGCGGCCCCGGTTTCGGCACAAAGGAACTGAGAGACGAAGCAACTTCTGACAGAGCTTGTTCCACACGTAACGCAGCCAAAGATTGCGCATGTACTGAATCTGCACAATAGTTAAATAAGAAACTATTTCGAAATTAATTGCAAACTCTAAAAAGTTTTATCTTACTCGAATCTTTGTCTGACATTTCCGACGTATGCAACTGGAAGACGCTTCTAGTTTCACTGCGCTTTTCACTAGTTTGTTCACAATCGACGTTCGTTTGCTCTTCGTATAAAGTTTTCCACAGGTACAACATATGTTTAATCGTTAAGAGGGCTTCTTCCCCGCCGACACTATGTAACTCTAAATGTGCCTTTACGTATAAAATATTAAGATTGTCTGGATATTCCTCCAAAATACTGTCGATCAGGTGCAAAGACTCGGTATACTGCTTCTGGGCAGTAAGAAGCAGAGCGAGTAAATGCAACGATGGAATGTGTTCAGCTCGTAAACTCAATGCGACTTTCACGTGAGTCATAGCTTCGTTTATTTGTCGGTTTATCGCGTACGTATTTGCCAAATAATATTCGGCTAAATGATCATGAGGATCGCATTGTTGCGCTCTGTCAAAATTACAATTAATGAATATTAAACTACCGCAGAGAATATCTTACTTATATGTCCAAACTTCTTGGTAAAACGGTCTTTTTACTTTTGTTTTGTTTTTTTTTGAAACATAGGTGTAATAATGTAACAAAATATTTGTACGCTTCGACCTATATGTTGGCCCTCTTCAGAAAAAGTTTATTTCTAACATCTGTGTATCCGTTAATTAAGGCTAATATTGGACAAGTCAATTGATAAAAGGAGTTTAAAAATACTACTGAGTTTTAAGCCCTGCTTAGAAAAACGTAGAAATATATAGGATTGCAAGCCAATCCGCTTGCGTCTGTTTTCTAAACGTATTATTTTAATCATTCTTTATCCGAATATTGGATAGAGAAACAATACGTTTACATCCAACTGATTTACGAAAAGTTCCAATCCGGTTCCATCCGCAAATGATGAGTATGCCAAATTAATACATATATATCCGAAATCTACAATGTACAACTTTATCATTTTCCATCCGTTTCATTTTTATCCAATTCTTTCCATTTATTGTCCGTACTAAATGTATTACACCTCTATCCATTATCGTCCGGGCGCTCTCATTGCCAGTGAGTACGTTTCTTTCTGATCTCTTGATGACAACTGTATCCATTATCGTTCGGATGCTCTCCGCGCAAGTGAATACGTTTCTATCCGATCTCTTAATGACAACTGTATCCATTATCGTCCGGGCGCTCTCATTGCCAGTGAGTACGTTTCTATCCGATCTCTTGATGACAACTGTATCCATTAACGTCCGGGTGCTCTTATTTCCAGTGAATACGTTTCTTTCCGATCTCTTGATGACAAGATTGGATAGGATCTGTATACGATTAGTGGATAGAAACGGATAAGATAGAGGCTTCGGATGAAAGTGGAAAAAATTGGCGTTCAACCGATAGGATACAAATGGATAGAATTGCACATTTCAGTTTCGAGCGATACAATGGATTACATTGGATAGAATCTGTTTACGATTAATGGATAGAAACGGATAAGATAGAGTCTTCGGATGAAAGTGGAAAAAATTGGCGTTCAACAGATAAGATTCAAATGAATAGAATTGCGCATTTCAGTTTCCGATGGTAAAGTGGATTAGATTGGATAGGATCTGTATACGATTAGTGGACAGGTACGGATAAGATAGAGTCTTTGGATGAAAGTGGAAAGGATTGTCGTTCAAACGATAGGACACAAATGGAAAGAATTGCACATGTCAGTTTCGAGCGGTACAGTGGATTAGATTGGATAGAATCTGTATACGATTAGTGGACAGATACGGATAAGATAGAGTCTTCGGATGAAAGTGGAAAGAATGTGTATCCGTTAGGTCGGATGAAAATGAATGAACTTAGTGGTTTTTATAGATTCTTACAAAATTGGATTAAGTTGTAATATTCTTTACGGATATTTTCGGATAAATATGAGTGTATTGGATAGAAACGAATTGAAATGGATAGAAATGATAGAATTTCGGATAACATTTCTATCCATATGCGCCCATTCCTATCCGTTTTTTTAAGCAGGGAAGTAGTTACAAAAATTTGTTTCCCAAAAAATCCATTTGATACTTGTCAATAACATTACACATAGCAGTTTTTAAGTATTGTTTAAAAATGCACGACATGTTTTGACAGAGCAACAATTTTGATGATTCTATAATTGGTATGCACTCCACTAACTAGTATCGACTAAAATGTAGTTCCACATATAAAAACTGTAGTCAATTATAGTCTTTATCACAACTTTCCAAGTATTTCCTTGTACAATGTTAACTTGTGCAAGATTAAACGACAACACATTAAAAACAACAGTTGTCGTTTAATTGTGCACAAGTTAACATTGTACAAGGAAATACTTGGAAAGTTGTGATAAAGACTACGATTGACTACAGTTTTTACGATTTACTAATTAGTGGAGTGCATACCAATTATAGAATCATCAAAATTGTTGCTCTGTCAAAACATGGCATGCATTTTTAAACAATACTTAAAAACTGCTATGTGTAATGTTATTGACAAGTATCAAATGGCATTTTTTGGGAAAAAAATATTTACAACTACTTAAAACTCAGTAGTATTTTTAAACTCCTTTTATCAATTGACTTTTCCAATATTTGCCTTAATTAACGGATACACAGATGTTAGAAATAAACTTTTTCTGAAGAGGGCCAACATATCCCACTTCTGACACCAATTGAACTAATTAGTTAAACTATTATGATTTTTATTGGACGTGTTTACTTTTCTATGGTTATGCATAGACTAACTTGACAGCTTCAAAACCCGACAATTGACATACGTACGTGCAGACAAGAGAATGAAGAAACATGAACATATGAATATAAATATTAATTAGAATATAAAAATACAAGTTCCTTACAATATAGGCCGAAACGTAAAAATATTTTCTTACATTATTACATTTATGTTTCAAAAAAACAAAATCAATTAAGTAAAAGGACCGTTTTACCAAGAAGTTTGGACATATATTTCATATAAGCGGTTAAGAAATTTGAACGTTGAAATACGTATTATAAATCTTACTTACTTATTGAAAGCATCGAGTGCCGCATTCGTATGTTGTGTTTTTTCCTGTTTTATCATCGCATTCGCAGCGAGAATACTGTAACCGATACCGATGTAAAGATAACATCGAGACTGCATTCCTTGCGGATTAGTATTCTCTCGTTGTAAAGCTTTTTGACTCCATTCGATTCCTTCTTCTATCTATTATTCAAATATTTTATTAAATTGGCCAATGACATCTTATTTTAATAATAAAAACGTACCATATTAAGCTGTTCGTAGGCGAGTCTCGCAGACAATAGGCAGGGCATGACTTTCTGCGACGCATGTTTTGCAGCATTTTTTAAAACTGCATACGCATGGACATACCTTCCTAGATTTATCAAGCATAATGCGTATTGCGTCCATACGTGTACTTCCCCGAATGAAAACTTCATCGCTCGTTCGAAAGACTAAAAAATTAATTGACGTAAGAATTTAGGAAGTTGTCAAAATATGTTTCTATTTACCTCGTGCAAAAGTTCTACTTGATTCCACCGCACAACAGCGACAGTTAAAAGATCGTAAATAGCAGTCGCATTCTCGTAGGATCGTACTCTCATTTCTTTAAATTCTGGAGACTGACTCAGTACGGCATCCTTCACAGCCATTGCTTCGCTGATGAGCAACAGGAGAATCGTTTCTTCGTA
This sequence comes from Trichopria drosophilae, assembly GCA_030407085.1. NCBI lineage: Eukaryota > Metazoa > Arthropoda > Insecta > Hymenoptera > Diapriidae > Trichopria > Trichopria drosophilae. The sequence goes on from CM059582.1 coordinate 182,517,244, forward strand.
ATCGTTCTTTGGAACAAATAAATTAATACCAGTATACTTTTTTGGTTTCCACGGCGAATCTACCGATGTATTTCCTCTTCGTGTAGTTAAATTCGATGCTAAAAATTAGTTTAATTCAATATAATAATAATAATAATAATATTTCTTTGGATACATTTACAGTAATTGTACATTAAACTTATCGTATAAAATAAAATAAAAACATAATAACGTAAAGAAATAAAGTGATATTTGTGGTCAATGAACTGTAATTTAAAATTATGTAAGTAAGGTTTCTTAAAAATGGCCAACACAGTTCTAACAGGAAAAAAACGACAATTTCCTTCCGTTGATAAAAAATCTGAACAGATCCTTTATTTCGCGCCCAACGTTTCGACCTATCTTGGAGGGAGGTCCTCTTCAGGGCCTTCTATTAAATAAAAAATAAAAAAAAACACAAAATATATACAAAAAAAACGAAATAATAAAATAACACACATGCAATGTGACAATATACAATTAAAAAATTGTTAAAAAATAAAACGACCAAATTTATAAATTAAAATCAACGCACCATACACGAGTAACTAACCGAGTATACTAAACTTCTAAATATGTAATCATAACGTTGTAAACATACACCCACATACATATACACACTTAGAATACACGACTCAGATTAAGTGTTTAAAATCTAAATACCGTTTTCATTACATTCTGTACGAAACATTATTTAGAAATCATTGATCAAAATATTATAGCTATTACTTATAATTTTTCTGTGTCTGTTCTAAAGTTTATACTAAATTTTTCTTTTTTAATATATATCATCTCTTTTATATTTCTTGTCTTCCAATGCTGTTCGTTTTCAAGAATTTTAAAGTCTGAAAATTTAAATCCATGTCTCGTTGTTAGCATATGTAATGTTAATGCAGTATGACCAGTTTCTCTTTTGCATCCTCTACTATGTTCGTAAATCCTTTTTTTTAAATATCTTCTCGTCTGTCCAATATATGTAGCGGTGCATTCATCACAGTCGATCTTATAAATTACATTGGATCTATTTAGTGAATCAATTTTATCAATTTTGGTTTTAAATAACGAATCTAAAGAATCGAATCGTTTATTCACTATCCTGATGTCAAACTTTGCAAAAATATTCTTGATTCTTTCATTAAAGTTTTAGATGTATGGTATAACTGGCGCGAAATAAAGGATCTGTTCAGATTTTTTATCAATGGGAGGAAATTGTCGTTTTTTTTCCTGTTAGAACTGTGTTGGCCATTTTTAAGAAACCTTACTTACATAACGTAAAGAAAAATTTTTAAGGCTATATAAGGGTAATAACCCTTGTCCGTAGCAGCAAATAACGCCTTAAACGTAATTATTACTAACCTAAATTAAAGATAAATCTTAGTACCTATTTGTTGAATACTGATATACATAATAAATTGAAGTCTTATTTAAGACAGAGCTTCTTAATAATATTGTTTGCCGTTGTTTTTACTAGGTACGCATATAAAATCTTTTTACAATTTTGGTAATTTATTAGTTTCACTTTGGGAAGGATTATATTATAGACTTTAGCCGCTACATAATAGTAGCTCTTCCGACCTACAGTCTTCTTAAAATTATGGGTTATCACATTACCGAGTGTCTTACTTCTAGTATTAATTTTATTTTCTGTAACATTAAACTCCTTATTAATTATTCAATGCACAGGTGATCTGAGATAGAATAGTTTTCGAATTGTTAAGGCGTTCATATCAACGAATAATGATTCGGAAGGAAAATATGGGTCTTTACAAGATATAATTTTTAGAACTCTGTTTTGTAAAGTTTGCAGTTTCCTAATTATATTATCGTAAGCCCCTCCCCAACCAATAATTCCATAAGTCATTATCGATAGAAACAATGCATGATATACCATCATTAACTGTGAACGGTTTAGCATCATCCTCAGTTTTCTAAATATGTGCAGCACATATCTTAGTTTTTTCATTACGCAGTCAGTATAATGGTTCCATTTCATATGGTTGTCAATAATGATACCTAGATATTTTTTTTTTAAACACATTTAATTTCTATATTAAGGATCTTAAATGTTAATTTAGAAATATCAGGAAGACTGTCCGTATAGCAACCAAAAGGCATTGCTACCGTTTTCTTAGTATTTACAGTTAAATGGTTGATACTAAACCAATTTAAGATTTTTGGATAATCAGTACCCTAGCGAAAATGGAACACTCTAGTGGCCATGAAATGTACCAGAAGAGTTTTGCACATTCATAAAATGTATTTGAACACTTTATGTACTCTTAAATGACATTTAAAAGAACGAAAGTGTAACCTAAATGTGAATTTGGACTAGAAAAAGAGTGCCCTAAAAATGTTCGGATGAATTTTTGTCAAGTGTACGGAAGTGTTCATTCAGTTCTAATAAAGGGTCAATTTTGCAGCTTTCCTGTGAGTGTATAGTGGTGTTCGTTACTGGGTTTTTAAGTGACTCGCAACACTTCCCTCAATGTATTCAATGTCACCATTTTCAATTTGACAGATATTCAAATGTATTGAAGTCCGAAACCAATTACAATGGGACGTCACATTTTTATTTAGTGTCCACGTGTCTTTTGGGCATCTTCTTTGGGGAATTTTGTTTTTTCAAGGACTATTTAGGTTGAAAGTTGGCAATAAATGTTAATTCGATGTCCAGGTGTCTTAAGTTCGCATTAGCACAGTTAGTGAAAAACGCCTTAATTAAGATTTATATTCGTTAATGAAATCTTACACTTATCGAACACTTTGCGGACGCTTTAAAATCGGTAGAGACATCTAACGAACGCTTTAGGTACATTTAAGAAAACGGGTCCATATCTCGAAAACTTCGTCAAAAAAACTTCGATAAAAAAACTCCGTCAAAAAAACTTTTCTTAAAACAACTTAAACAAAATAAACTTTATACCAAAAAAACTTAAAACTTTAATAAATCATATTGAATTTATTTATTACTTTATAAAAATACTTAAATAAAAAAATAATCATATCAAATTCATTTATTTCATTACTTATATCGTGCAAATTCAAATTACAAAGATAAGTTCATTGCAATGAGAGAAAGATATTTCAACTATAATTTTAATAATATAATTTTCGCTAAAATTACAACATAATAAATAATAAATTATACTAACGAACATTTCAACACAAAAATAATGATCACCGGGCCACCTCAATATCTCAAAAGCGGAATTTTTTTTTTCTCAAAATGGCGGATCAAAATATCTAAAATAACGTGCTTTTTGAGTTTTTTTTTTGCTAGTTTAACATTGTTTGGTGCGAAATACATTATGATAAACCAGTGATTAATATCTTATTTGCTATTTGTTTCATATGTAATCATAATTATTAAATAAAAAAAGTAGTATTCAAAATGTGGATGTACTTAATGTGGGTTTCTGCAGTTTCCTACATTCTCGACAAATGTGAGTATGGCGCCATCTAAGACGACCTGCAGCTCTCGCAATGGTGCTCACCTGTACCCGGACAAGCTCCATGAGAGCTTTTGGGACACCTCGATCGAGGTGGAAGGTTGAGAGTAAAAAAAAAAAAAAAATAGCGGCGAGAAAACTCGAGTGTTACTGGATTTTTATTTATTTATTTATTTATTTTCTTTTCTACGGCCTAAAGGCCTTTTACAAATTTAGAATAAAAAATAAAATAAGTAGCGCAAATTGCAACACGTATTGAAAATAACAATTTTAAATATAAATATACAAATAACAATAATAACATCACTGCAATAAATACAACCCGATTTACGAAAGTCAACAACTCGTAAGAATATTAATTAAAACCTAATTCTACGACATAAAATTTTCCACGCGATAACCTGACTAGATAAACTATAACAGAGCGTTGTGTCAATTAAAATTTCGAAGGCAGTGTACCTTTAAAAATCTAGGTAACGATACCTCAGCATAGCTAGATGGAAGCTGCGGAAGAGCATTCCACGATCTCTTCAGACGCCTTACCACAGAATAAAATTCGAAGCCACTTCTGCATTGGTCCTCCACCAACGTTCGAGAGTTCCTAATTGAATATGGCACATTGCGGTGTACAAACAAGGCAGATAGATCACTGCAATTAACCTTACCATTAATGATCTTAAAAACATAAGAGACGTCATTAAGATGATGCATCGACTGGATTGTATACTGGTTAAATTGCTTAGATCGATCTTAATAGTTATGCTCCAAATAGGACATTGGACATCGGGCTTTAAAAGATAAAAATCGGATAAATTTATGCTGAATGGACTCATTTTATTAAAAACTGTCTACAGGGAGTTTTTGGAGTCGATGATTACGAATCTGAAGTCATATTTTGAAAATGAAAAACACAGAATGCCTAAAAATTTCTTATATAACATAATCGCAACAAAAACGCAGGCATGAATAACATTCATGACAGTCTCAACCCTGTAGAATGCGGAGAGTTGTTGTTTTCTCACTTACAAATAAATTAATACCAGCAGTAAGATATTAATCACTGGTTTATCATAATGTATTTCGCAACAAACAATGTTAAACTAGCAAAAAAAAAACTCAAAAAGCACGTTTTTTAGATATTTTGATCCGCCCTTTTGAGAAAAAAAAAAGTAATTATGAAAAAATTCAGGGAAGAAGTATGCATGCTAAAGATGGTCTGTACCAAATTTGGTTGAAAAAAAAATCTCTTTTTTTGAGATATTGAGGTGGCCCGGTTGACATGGAATGCACGATATGTAAATACCATCAGAATTGGTCGAAGTTGTGTACGCTCGCCCTAAACAGCGAATTGTAACATACTTCACACACTGCCAGGAAACCTTAGTTTTTTCGACACACTTTTAGTATAAAAATCCATTAGAACTTAATAACTTCTTATTTTTTTGACTAAGTACAAATTTGCAGGACATATTGAATACGTTATAACACATTGATTTTCACAACGAAACTTTGTTTACTACTAAGCACACTAATGAGCAACACATCACACTAACGCTATTAACTATGTGCCGAACATTACAAAAGTAGACAAACAATAACATATTACATTCTATAATATACCGTAATAAAAATGTAATATGAATTATTTAATTTTTAAGTTTTTTTTTTCCACGAATTTTCCTTATAAATAATAACAGTGTCATCTGCATAACTGACTATCGTTCCATTTTGGGTTACATTATATTATTATCGAGACTAACTTTTAATTATAGAATTAAAGTCACTTACCTGGCAACTCTGGCGAACTGTAATAAATCCCTTTAATTCCTCGTAATAATACTTCTGCTAATTGTCGAGTCAACGTAAGCCTTAACCTCTGAGTTGCCGTTGTCTCCAACGCTGATAAGATTCCTCTGTACCAAACGGATTATTAATTTACAAATATGATAAACGTCAGTTAAGTAAATTACCTGTAAGAATCGATAGCGGCTTGCACATTACCCGCTTGTAAATGCAAGACAGGTGCTCTTTGAACCGAAGTTTCTAAAACCGGTCCCATTTGTTTTACCGAATTGAATTGAGGTTGCGGAGAATACGAACTGGTTGTGGTACTATTCACCGGTAACGTTCCGTTTTGTTGCTGCATTGCTAATTTATCTTGTTCTTGTAAGTAAACAAGAGTTAAATCGCCAGCAGTTTCAAAACACTTTATCATTTGTTCGTGCCATTCTGTTATTTTGAACTTTGATTTAGAGTTAGGGGGTTGCTTTTCTAAACAGAGACCTTTAATAGCGAACGACTCTGCTATAATACGAAGGCTTCGACTTCGCAACTGTTTTTCAGTTAATGTATGTAATTCTGCTTCTTGATAATGTTGTAATGCTTCATTGTACAAACCCATTGCGTAATGGAGTTTTCCGAGGAGTAGATGAGCATCTAACGCTGTTGGCGCCTGAAATTACCTTATTTTTTTGAGTATTTAATCGTCATTTAAAAACTTTGAGATTTATACCTGTTTATCTTTATCATTGGCAGCAAGCAAAAGATAACGTTTGGTTTCTGCTAAACCACTTTTAGCTTTGGCCACATTTGTATCGATCGGTGGTGTTTGTTCGAGGAAACTCTCAAGTCGAGCCTCACCACCGATAAAATTAGCGAGACACTCTATTAAAATAAGAGGATTCGATGAAATAAATTATGAGGAAAATAAAAAAAAAAGTATAGACTGACCATTGCTAGGATACTGATTTTTTAACTGATCTGACAAATCGATGACTTTTTTCCAGTTGCCTTCTTCTCGATTCCTGGCGATTTCTGCCTGTAGTCGCCAGGACTGTCCCTTTTTGCTCGTCATCGCGGTTTCTCCGTTTCACAGAAACATTTCAGAGGCGCGACAACGAGAAAGCAATTTCTATACTAAAGATTTCGAAAATCGATCATCAACGCGGTAATATAAACCTCGTCGTGAAATCGGAGTACCTAAAGCTGCGAATATATGTACACGCATACGTTCGAAATTTGTATTCAAATATCTGAACACATGTTATTTTGAAAATGAAACTACTAAAGCTGCAGTTTTTGACATGAGCTATTTTCGTATACGTGCACTCGTAAGTATGTATGTGTGAATTTCGAAAATTGACAATTTGGAAGTTTTTGAACTACAGACTTTTTCGACTTGTCAGAATCAGAACCGAGAATCGTACACACATATGTCAAAAGAAACGTCGTGAACATGTGTATATATATGTGCACGAGTTCTATATATCAACTTATAGCAAAATCCCGGTAGAGGTCGTCGTTATACGGAACTTGGTCACATGACCTCAGGGTGATTTTCAAAGTTAACATCCCAACAATGCCCAAAATCCAAAAAGTACATACATGCATATACGAAAAATCTGTGTACGATTTAGTACGAAATAAGTTTCTTTCCCGCTCTTTCAGTTACAAATGCGAGTGTATACGATATTAAACGAGATACATAAAACCACATAACCTCAAAGAAACGATTACTTTGGATTATTGACTAATTTAAACTCAAAACTAGAAAACAGAACATTTCTTTGAGAATTATGAAATACGGAAAACGATATAATCAATTCTTCGATTAAATTGACAGAATTTAAAGCTATTTTAACCCATTAACCCCCAAGAGGACACAAATTTCACCAAGATCTTCGGAATATTTCTTGACATTAAAAACCAAATAAACAAATTTTAGATAAAACAAAAATTGATCGATCTTTCCGAATCTGCTGCTAAAAAATCAATCGAGCCCATTCCAAAAAAGTTATGCTTGGTTTTTCACAAAAAAATCAGATTTTTTCACTGCCAAATATTTTTTATTCGGCATTTTCACATTGGAAACGGTCACTAATCGGTGAAAATATCGTGTCCTCAATCCTTTAACTTTAAAATGTGCATGGTAGCATTCTGAAAATAAAGTTGGAAACTGTCAAAATGGCGGGTCAAACACGAAAAGAAAGGCGAAAAGCTCCTAAATTTGTTATTCGAAAATGATAGGCTTTCGGAAAAAATATCGGTGAACAAAAAGTGCTTAGAATTGATCAAAAGATATGCTCAAATTTTTGCAGAATTTTGAAAACACTTTTCTTCATTTTCAAAATCGCAAAATTTTGAAAAAATATGAAAAGTCGTAGAAAAATTGGGAAAAAATTTCTGTTTGTTCAAAACCCCGATATTTTGTCACAATTTTTCTACTTTTCATATTTTTTCAAAATTTTGCAATTTTGAAAATGAAGAAAAGTGTTTTAAAAATTCTGCAAAAAATTTGAGCGTATTCTTTGATCAGTTCTAAGAACTTTTTGTTCAGCGACGTTTTTTCCGAAAGCCTATCATTTTCGAATAAAAAATTCAGGAGCTTTTCGCCTTTCTTTTCGTGTTTGAGCCGCCATTTTGACAGTTTCCAACTTTATTTTCAAAATGCTATCATGCACATTTCAAAGTTAAAGGTTCGAGGACACGATATTTTCACCGATTAGTGATCGTTTCCAATGTAAAAATGCCGAATAAAAATATTTATCAGTGAAAAAATCTGATTTTTTTGTGAAAAACCAAGCATAACTTTTTTGGAATGGGCTCGATTGATTTTTTTAACAGCAGATTCGGAAAGATCGATTCATTTTACGTCGAAAATGTTTTATCTAACATATTTTAAATTGGTTTTTAATGTCAAGAAATATTTCGAAAATCTTGGTTAAATTTGTGTCCTCTTGGGCGTTTATGGGTTAACCCATTAAGTCCTGAATGGACGTTTTTTCACTACAATTTTCAACGGTTGTATTTAGTGTGAAAAAAGGCTCTAAAAAATTTGAAAGAAGACATATCTGACGTAAAATTAACTGAACTTTCAGAATCTGTTATTACATTTTTCAGAAAATGCAACCGTGAAAAACTATATTCGATTTTTTCAAAAAAAATCATGCATTTTTCAAATGAATTTTTTTTTCATTTCGTCTTTTCACATTGAAATTGTTTCAGAATTCCTCTAAACGGTAAAGAAATCGTGTCCTCGAGACTTAAACTTTAAGATGTGCCTATGTCCATATTGAAAATAAAGGTAAAAGCATCCAAAATGGCGGCCCAAACACAAAAAAATTAGCGAAAAATTCAGGAATTTTTTATTCAAAGACGATCGACTTTAGGAAAAAATGTTACAGAACAAAAAGTTCTTACAATTATTCAAAGAATACGCTGAATTTTTTTCAGAATTTTTTAAACACTTTTTTCATTTTTCAAAATCCCAAAATTTTGACAAATCGAAAAAGTCGTCAAAAAATTCTAAAAAAATTTTATCAATTTAAATTGATACTAAAAACATCATGTTTCTTAACGAGTAAATTTTGTTATCAACAAATTAATAAAGAATTATAAATTAGAAAAGAAAACCTCGAAAAAATTGTCGAGAAGTTCAGGAATTTTTTATTTGAAAATGGTAGACTTTAGGAGAAAATGTTACGGAAGAAAAACTTCTTGCAATTAATCAAAGAATGCCCGAAAATTTTTTTAGAATTTTTTGATGACTTTTTCGATTTGTCAAAATTTTGGGATTTTGAAAAATGAAAAAAGTGTTTAAAAAATTCTGAAAAAAATTCAGCGTATTCTTTGAATAATTGTAAGAACTTTTTGTTCTGTAACATTTTTTCCTAAAGTCGATCGTCTTTGAATAAGAAATTCCTGAATTTTTCGCTAATTTTTTTGTGTTTGGGCCGCCATTTTGGATGCTTTTACCTTTATTTTCAATATGGACATAGGCACATCTTAAAGTTTAAGTCTCGAGGACACGATTTCTTTACCGTTTAGAGGAATTCTGAAACAATTTCAATGTGAAAAGACGAAATGAAAAAAAAATTCATTTGAAAAATGCATGATTTTTTTTGAAAAAATCGAATATAGTTTTTCACGGTTGCATTTTCTGAAAAATGTAATAACAGATTCTGAAAGTTCAGTTAATTTTACGTCAGATATGTCTTCTTTCAAATTTTTTAGAGCCTTTTTTCACACTAAATACAACCGTTGAAAATTGTAGTGAAAAAACGTCCATTCAGGACTTAATGGGTTAAGCCGTAATAAATCAAGTTTTGGAATGCGTTAAATACGGTATCGTATAAGATCTAATGAATTCAATTCTGGAATTAAGGGTTGTATAAAATATAGTATGAATTCGAATAAGAATCTCGGATAATCAATACGCCACTAGAAAGAATCAGAATACAAAATATCGATTCCGTATAATATGGGGCATTCCATGCCAAACGGGCAACTGAGAAGATTAGCCCTTTTCGGTGTCTCGCATTAAACGCTTGTTTCTGAAGTTCTGTGTCCGAGAAAGGAACAAATAATTAGTGGATTTTATTCGTCTTTTTATGCACTTTCCGATGATTAAAATGATTTTTTATTTTATTTATATATTCATCATGATTTTTCAGTTTAAAAAATAAAAATCGATTTTTTCAAACTTGGACGTTTTAAATATTTTTTTAAACAGGCTCAAATGAAAGCTCGTATATTTTCCTATAAAATCCCATTGTCACAATTATGGGCCGCTTGGTTCTTCATCCATAAATATGCATAATATATGCATAACATATGCATAAGCGCATTTGGGTATTGCCGCTCACGAGGCTGCATTTCTTGCACATTTCAGGATGAAGAACCAACCGACCCATAATTATGACAATGTTATTGTATAGAAAAATATACGAGCTTTCATTTGAGCTTGTTTAACAAAATATTTAAAATGTCCAAGTTTGAGAAAAATCAATTTTTATTTTTTAAACTGAAAAATCATGATGAATATATAAATAAAAAAAAAATAATTTTAATCATCGGGAAGTGCATAAAAATACGAATAAAATCCACTAATTATTTGTTCCTTTCTCCGAAACAGAACTTCAGAAACAAGCGTTTAATGGGAAACACCGAAAAAGGCTAATCTTCTCAGTTGCCCGTTTGGCATGGAATGCCCCATATGTATAACTTTCTGGTTTATTGGGATACCGATGCCCAGTATACAGACGGATAGCAATTTTATTTCCCGTTTTCTTTCTTCATAGCTTCGTTTTTGTTGTTGCACTTTATACATTTTCTATACTTTGCTGTTATTGTTGTAAAGTGCCAAAACTTCTGTAAAGTCAGCTCGGCATGTTGACCGATACCAGGTGCAAATTTTTCACTGATTTCCTTCTTTATGATGATTGGATCTCAAAATGCTGAAAGGGGCGACGATCCATCTTCTAAAGAAACCAGCGAGACAGAACAAGAACTGGAGATTGCGCTCTTGATGCACCAGCCCTCAACCCAGAGGTGGCAACTTTATTGAATGAAGCCTCAGGGAAGAGAGATAATCAACCATATTTTCCAGAAATATGAAATAGGCAAAATCATATAACTAATTCTTCAACTGAATCGATGTAATTAGAAGCCATTCTTTGCTGCAACGAAGTAATTATTGTTATGTGTTTGATATGGACTCGTATAACGATGAAATGAATTGGAATTGTCGAATTACAAAAAGTATCGTATGAATTCGAATAAAAAACTCTGAAATTCAATACGCCACTAGAAAGAAACCGAATGCAAAATATCGATTCCGCATACTTTTTAATTTATCGGGAAAGTCAATCATTCCCTGGTAAAAATGAAAAGTACACTGAAAGGCGCGGGAAATGTGCACGAAGGGTACGTACATTTCACTAAAGCGTACGTACATGTCATGGACTTTTATGTCCCCTTTCACTTGCCGAGAGTACAAGAGTGAATTTGGATATTTTAAGAGTACTCGCGTACACCTCGAACGTACAGTGGTCCCTATCCTATGTTATCCCATCCAAAGTTATGCGGCCGTCCAAAGTTATCCATTTTCCCCATCCAAAGTGATACTATTCATTTCCCCTCTTCCCCCACCATAACGTGTCGATGTTGCTTCACGGCGGCACTCAAACACAAGCACACATAAGCATCTATGTGAAGTTCAGGTATAAATATTCGGATAACGGATTGCAGGTTATGTATGTAACATTGTCCAGTTACATATGTACATCATACATTATTTACGTAAATTTTACTTATAAGCATAATAAGTAATTTATTAATCAGTATCGAACTTCAATTCATTAGTACGAACAATAGCAAGGTAATGTTTTAAATTCGCTGTCAGAAAGAAGACTTGCATATTTTCCAATCTCGTTTATTCTTTACTCATATATGTTCTGCCGTCTCTTTCATTCTGCATTCACATTCTCCCTCTCGCTTTCATTTAATTTAATTTTTTTCTTGGTTATTTTTCTTTGCCTAAAATCATTCTGTCACATTCTATTTGTATTCTGTCATTTTCATTACTCATACTGTCAATTCGACCTTATTCTTTTCTCGCTGACTTTCTCACCCTTGCTCTCAATTACCTATTCATCTTTAATCCGTATGTAATTATTGTTTTATGGGTTTGGTTAAGTTAGTCCCACACATTCGCAAATCGCAACGAACATAAACGAAAATACGGCAGTGGGGGTAGTGAGGGGATATAGCTTTGGACAGTCGGCCGCCATATTGGAAAACCCGACAGCATAACTTAGGATGGGGACTACTGTACTTCGAGAGTGAATGAAAGGTACGCGTAGATTTTTAAGAGTACAAGGCGTACGGGAGTGTACTTAATGAAGCGTTATTCGAGATGAACTAAAGCGTATGAATATTTTTTTTCAATCGTTCATTTTTCTAATCGGATGTAAGTGTACACCTCTTGTTAAGTATTAATTAATGCACTCATATGAGGAATAAAGCGTTCAGTACGCCTTTATAAAAAGAAATGACTCAGAACTTTATACTTTATTAAAGCTTTGTAAATTAGAGCATGTTCAGGTGATCCTAATATAAAACTATAAACATATAAGGAATATAACAAGCCTCGTCAAACACCAGAAACAAGGTTAGAGGGCGGGAATTTAACAAATGAAATATCAAAAAAATTAGCAGTTCTGATTTCTTTCCGTATATAGTGCGTCATTTTTCAATTTTTATACAAGTACAAGTTTGAATTAAATATTTTATTTAACAATATTTAATAACAATTACGTTATATATATTTATATATGTGTCTAGGTGAAGTGTGGCATACTTATATTTACAATCACATTTATATTTTACTCAGAACTCATAGCATTAATCTCTAGAACATCCGTAAGGAACAATGCAAACAAATTCATGTTCGCTATTTCACATCAAAATACATTTTTCCTGTGCACTATAAATACATAATACGTACGCTCATTTGTAATTTGTTCGAACACATTCAGATATATGTGCACCTTTCGAAAAAATTGTTATTTTTTAAGTTTTGGAAATTTTCAAAATTTATTTATATATGTATGGATTAACCGACTTGAGGTCATCCCCCTTTCAATAATCCTCGAAATTTTATCAGATTTCGCGTAGCTCTTGTCGTTTTCGAGATAATTAAGAATTTTTAAAAATTTTAATACGTCACACAAATATCATATGACGTTATAAATAATGATCGACAGTAATAGACCAGTGGTCCGTGTCGCGCGCGGTCGTTGATCTCGTAAAGAATCCTCGTTGAACAACAATACTTGGATATAGATAACTGCTCGAGATCAGCGTTTTTTAAGATAATTTATTTATCTTAAAAAAAGTTTTAAAAATATTAAAATTAAATAATAAACTAAAAATAAGAAAATTTTTATTCAATCTCTTATTGTACACTTTGGGAAGCGGTATTTAAGTGTACGTATGTTCGATCTTAATGTCCAAAATCACTCTTATTGTACACTTCGGGAAGCGGCATTTAAGTGTACGCACGTTTATAATTGTACTCTTTGGGGAAGCGGTATGTAAGTGCACGTACTTTTCATGTAATCTTATCGTAACGTTCACGAAGCGTGCATACTCTTCATGTACCTTTAATTTCACTCTTACACTGATAACTCATCAGTAGTAAATGTTATTGCAATTGTAATAAATATTACTATTTTAATACGAAAATGAAATATTCGTTCAAAGTGAGAAAAATTCGTATTATATTTTGAAAAGTTACTACTTGAATACGAATTGTTCTCACTTTTGAATGACTATTTCATTTTCGTATTAAAATAGTAATATTTATTAAAATTGTAATATCATGTACTATCTGATGAATTCTCAGTGTACCTACCTACTGTACTCTTCGTGTACGCTTCAATTTTTACCAGGGTTGTGACATCATGTGTTTCACAGGATTCTTACATAGGGCTACTATTATTTAATATATTTATAAATGACCTACCTAACATCATAACAAAAGGAACTAATCTATTATTTGCTAACGACCTAAAGATATACAGGCAAGGAAGTAGAGTAGCCTCACGACTCATCCCTTCTCCAACTAATATATTGTAAGATTAACCGAGCAGTATCGTCAAAACAAATGTAATAATGGTCTAAATGTAAATAATGGTCTCTTACTGAACGAAGCTATATGCAGTGTTGTAACCTTCGCCAGAACCGATCCATTTACTTTTTATTATAAGTTAGCTTACATCTCCATTAACCCATTAAGGCCGAAAAAGCCCGAAATCATAGCTCTACTTTCATATAATGTCAGATGCAGAAAACATTCTTGTAAAATATCTGAATACCGTTTTATTATGTTTCTGGGTGCGTTCTTCACGATGCCGCGAGTATAGCTTCATTATCAGCCTAATTAAAAAATTAAAAAAATACGTACGTTGGCAAAATATTGAATATTATTCTTTTTGTGTGAAATTGAATTCACCATTATCATTTCAGAAAATGTTGCATAGTAAACAACTAACAACACCACTATAGACTACCTAAATACACTGAAACTTAAAAATTTTTATCATCTTGATCCATCATTTTCAATTTTGAAAAACCATGGCCAATTTTGATTCGCTAAAAATTTGACTACCTTAGTCCTCCGTATTGGATCCGACATTTTGAATTTTGAAAAATCATGGGCTGATTCGTAATCAGCGACCTCAAAAACCCCTGCATACGAAGTTTCGTTAAGTTTAGTTGAAGTGATAACGTTTGATCCAAAATACTTGAAATTTTTTTTATAATATCCTTAATTTTCAAGACGCCATTTTGAATTTTCATTACAATCTACTGTACAATTTTTAAGTTTCACCAGTTTGTGCCATTTTGTGCCACTATATTTAGTATCAAAAAAAAATTGTTGAGTTTTTCGCACTTTTTTACAATAAAGCCGCCATATTGGTTTTGTATGTCAACAAAAATGAAATCCGACCTCGGCATCGTGTAGAATGTACTCAAAAACATAATAAAACTGTTTTGACATATTTTACAAGAATTTTTTCTTTCAGGCTTTTTCGGCGTTAATGGGTTAACGGGTTCTGAAGTGGTCCGCCGGTAAGATAGGAAATTTCACTAAGAAACGTAAATTAAAGATGACTGAATAACATTTTTAAAATTCGGGCTCTGTAAGGGTAATTCTAAGCACTATAAACAGTTTCCTACAAAATTCTCGGTCTGTTCTCAATTAATTTCATTTGTATTTTCTAGGAAACCGTCTACAATAATGAAAATTGCTCTTACAGAGTCCAAATGTTAAAAAATATAAGTTTTTAAGACAGATTTAATGAAAAATGTTTTTTAACATCTTATTTTATACATGTTCTGGACAGAATCGATGTACTAACTATTTTACTCGGCGCAGGTTTTTCCACAAAAGTAGTTTTCCCTACGCCATTGCACACCCGAATGGGAGTACCTCTAAAAATGAAGGTGACCAGTTAGATAACTTTCTGTAAAAAGGCCGTTTAAAGAGGTTCTACAGACCTCCGCCGATATGGTAAGAATTTTCTCTAAAAATCATAAATAAAGAAAAATCGGAAATATGGTCGTTGTATTTTCTAGGAATCCATGTACAGTAATAAGAATTACCCTTAGAGAGCCCGAAGTTTGAAAATTTTATTCATTTATCTTCAATTTACGTTTTTTAGTAAAACTTCGTACCTTACCGACGAACCACTTTAAACCCCGCTCAAGATAGTTCCGATCTTGATTAATAATTTGTAATCCGAATGTTATAATAGTTGCATTCGAATAAGGTTCTTTTTATCGTTCGGTATATTGTACGGGGGGAAGATAACCCTTCCCGGAATTTAAACGCACGATATACCGAACGATTTACCGAACGTACGATACCAAATTGAACGCACTTTATGTCCATCTATGCGGTATCGATTCGGTACATTTAAATAACAAAATTGAAAAGTCGAACAAAGAAGATGGGAAAAAGTGACTATCGATTTTTTTCATTGTGTTTCGGAATGTTGGAAAGTGAGGTCTTCCTTGTCACGATCGATTCGTCACCAAGTCGGATCGGAATAAATTTGAATATTAGTTTTGACCGAACATATTGCATCTTTTATTTCAACCACTTGCACCTGTAATTAACAAAAATTGGTGCCCGAAGCCCGGGAACAATTACCGGTAACAGTGGAAGTGGCTTTTTTCGAGTGTCCATGCCCAAACTTTGTGTCTCGTATATGTTTGAAACTGTCCAACTGTTATTATGACTTTGTGCTGGGAAGTTTTTCAATTTTTCGGTGAGGTGGATATATTATGAAGAAGAGTTTTTGATATCTTTTTGAATTTGTCTGAAGACATCAGCAATGATATCGGTTCGACGGAGAAGCAGAGGACCTCGAGAGGATGACCGTCATTTGAATTATACTCAAATTGTTTCAGAGTAAAATGAACATCGGTACGGTTAGTTGTGCAAACATTGATATTGAGTAATATTGAAATACAGGCGAGTTGTTAATCCTTGAATGTTTCGTAACGCGTTTTTTGGGAATCCATTCTTATAATGGTGGAACTATTAATTCGTTCAAAGTGCCCATTGCGATTGCGTATTTCTTTAAGGGTTTTTTTAGAGAAACGAAAAATTCATCTATACACTTGTCGAAACGTTTGCCAATTCTATTTTAATCGGCTTATAATTCGACTCAATCTTCAATTTGACGCGTTTATTAAACCGGAATTACATTCTTTTGTTTTATTGATTTTGAAAGTCCAGTAGTCGGCTGTAGTTATTCTATTTTTTGAACTCCAGAAACAAAATCCCATCGCCCATTAGTTTGCTTCGTAATGTAGTGCATTTTCCTGAGTGCGGTCAGAGCAGTCAATTGTTTTTAATATCCAGTATGCAAACAATCGGGATTACAATTATTTTAATATTTCGAATTGTGTGCAGCTCTTGCATTCCGGTTCCAAGAGTAATTTATCATTCCGTTCATTAAATAACGCCATCTTCCATATCAAGGAGTAAAATTAGACGAATTCACGTTTTCGTGAAATAACTCTCGGAGTATTTATGAACGGAATCAATGGGCAAAATGCTGTACTGACGTGTATAATTTGTATGGATCCTGATGTTTCTCAATAGAATTTATTTTAAATAATTTAATGGATTAGTGAACTGTTTGTTACTATTTTATGACGTTGATACTAGCTGACACGACGGCGCGGCGAAGCGCTGAATACATGGGCACTACAACGAAACATTTTTAAAGGGAACTCAAATAACGATAGGAAAAAACACCAGGATCTTTTCTGCGACACGCAAAACGAAGATTTTCGTTGTTCGTTGAAAGAGTACCTGAATTGGAGACTCACCCTACCTACATTATTACCAGTAATTACTATGAAAAGCTTGATTTTTTATTGTAGTGTAGTTTTATGGACTCTGAGTAGTGTTTTGATGACTGAGTAGTATTACAGACGTCTGCAAGCCTCATACATTTGTAGCACTTTTCCTTTGACGCGGTTTCTATTCTCTCGTGGGGTGAACGTCGAAATTAAAACTGACAAATTAAAAAACCTACACTTAATGATTGTCAACAAAATGATTGTCTGTTGGCCGATATATCTATATTTTTATGTGTCGGCTTTATGATTGTCGGTTTTTCGACTTGTTGGCTTTTTGACATGTCGGTTTTCCGACCCGCACCCTGCCTTATGATCGCTATGGTTAACTTTGTTTTTTGTTGTTATTATTTAAGTAACATTATGGTAGTTAGTAAATTGATCCGCTCTTTACTGCCTGACCTACACGTGACATAATTTTACGAAAAGTTAATTGGATGCACAAATTTATTATGTTCTACAGTGTGATCTCATGTATTATTATTGTTCGCGTCGTTTGAATGATAATGTAAAGTGCATGACGTATGAAGACTTGGATGACGATATGAATGGGTTATGAAAACATCGATTCTCTTGAAGTTAAGGGGAGAATGTTGCGGACAGATTCGATGTTTTATCAACCACAATACCAGGCATAGGTTTTTTTTCTCTCCACAAAAGTGGGTTTTCCTACGCCATTGCATACCCGAATGGGGGTATCGCTCGCAATGAAAGCGACCTGCTGGTAATTTCTTAGGTCCTTCGAAAAGGTGAAGATCTCAAAATCGGTACATTTAAATGGTCAAATTGAAAAGTCGAACGAAGAAGATGTGAAAAAGTGACTGTCGGTTCGTCACCAAGCGAGATCGAATTAAATTTGAATATTAGTTTTTGACCGAACATATTGCGTCTTTTATTTCAAGACCTTCCACCTGTAGTTAACGGTTATAGTGATCTATTATACCGAGAAACCTTTTTTTGTATCATTTAATTACAACGTTCGAAAAATATTTCGGAAAACTTATTATTATTATCCGATCTTTTATTTGGAATCAATCGGACTCATTCCGAATTATTAATCGACATCAATCCAAGTAGATATTTCAAGTGATTCCAATCCGAACTTTTAATCGGATCGTATCGGTTTCAGTTCAAAGGAGAAATTTACATTTTTCAACGATTCACGATCAAGAACTAAAAAAAATGATAACGCAAATGAAATACAGAGTAATGATATTCCATGAACATGAAGGATTCTATGAAATTCCATCTTAATTATGCTTGATAAAAAATAAACGGTACCAAACGATATGAAATGGAAAAGAATGGTTCGGAATGGATGAAAATGTATCGTAATGCATTTCAGGATTACCATCGCCGCCGCCAGGTGCGCAGCGCTCCCGTTGTAGAAATGGATTTTCGTGAAGAACGGAAGATATGGTTTGTCTATAACATGTATCCAATAAAAAAACATTTTATGGTAAAGAATTTGTCAATTTCTTATTAGTAAAACAATACTAAATCAGTTAGCAGAAATTATTATGTATAATATTTCATTATAAGGCTATGATGTTATTATACTTAAAGTACTGAAATCGTTTAATAAGGTCAAGTTCTTTCTCAAGAAAGAACCCGTAAATTTATGCACTACACAAATTTGGAAAACAAATTTAATATAGATTCATAACACTGCTTAGTCTTTTAAAAACTTATTTTAAATTCAAATTAATTAAAGTAATATAACTAACATAATGTATACTCTTGTTTAATAAATGTACGACTTAATTACAGCAGTATAATAGACTTATGTATTTAATGAAGCTTTAAAAATCTACACAATAATATCGTTAATATTTTAGGCCCTTATCGCATGCATTCTACCACAGGCTTGTCAACACATTTTTTGGAGTTTAAAAAATAAGATGGTATCACTTCGTTCAAGATCATTTTCGTGTAATATGACAAATATATTAAACAAAAAAGAACGATGAGTTTTGTGGGGTTTCAAATTGTATTAATGGTGTGCCGGACAAAAATATGAGTTTTCGAAACGAGGTGCGCACCAGAGTAACGATTTTTAAAGCCCTATAATTTTTTCTGGTTAAAAAGCACGGCAATTTTAAAAATTATTTTGAATGGTTATTATAAAGAGAAAATACTCGTGCATTGTTTTCTTCGAAAACTCGAAACGCACATTTTTTTTTAAATGATGTAAAAAAATTGAATTTTTATGAAAATTTATTTTCCTTTATTTTTTATGTTTTATTTTATTTCAGAAGACTGGAACCCTCTCGTAAATTACATGTTTTAAAAGTATAATGTCAATAGATCATACAGAAAACTTTTTGCGGTCCTTTCCCTTTCCTTTCCTATCTAAAAAGCACGTTTCTTTATGTCGTCCGACAACAAATCTTTTTCATCGTAAATCTTTAAAAATAACGTTGTTTAATTTTTTGTTCCATGCGAAAATTATTATTCTCCATCGACCAAAACTATTGTGTGGCATTTTCCAACATCCACTGTACATAAAAAAATTTTGTTTGTTCATCAATAATACTAACTTTATCCTTTTTTATCTAGTTTCTTAAACATTAAAACTACCGAGGAATGTCTCATATATTTACGGGGCAGAATTATCGATCCTCCCAATATATTAATTATCAGATTTTATGTATTTAAAAAAGAATAAAACTATCGTGCATGTTACGTTGAAGAATTGTGTACGTAATTTCAGTGTTATGCCGTTAGTTTCTATGACTACTGCCCGCATTAGACGTCGACTCGATTCCATAATTTTTCGAAACCGTAGAGCACTTCTTTCAGTCCTTTCAACTATTTTCCATCGACAATTCACTCAATTTTTATGCCCTTAATAAGGATAAACTGCTGTACAAATTCATTGTTAAAATTCGGTGCATTAATAACATTTTGTTTTTTGCATTCGGTGCACCGAGCGCAGCTCATACGCAATCGTTACTATTCAGCGGACAAGGAATTTATACAAACGCAATAAATAAAGTAAGTAATAATGAAATGTTGTAGTGTTACGCTTCAAATTAATTATTTATAAAATTATTAACATATAAAACTCCGATATTTCATTTGTCATTATGGTTACTTGTAGCAACTACCAAAATTGTTCAATAAACGTATTCAAAGACGGATTAGGTTAATGAGAGTTTCTTATAAAATGAAGGAATTAATTCAATAATTTCTAGTAATTGAGCAGTTTTTAAAATGGATTCGTTCAAAAAATCAAGTTTCCAAATCACTGTTCTTTAAATTTGAATTGGTTAATTTTTTCAATAACAAATAGTAAAACATAATATATTAATAAAAATGCTGATTCAACTAATCTAATAGTACAAAATAATATTTTAACTAATGAAGTACAAGTTTTACTGTTTTGTTTATTAGTTTCGAACGAATTGAATTTTAAAAAGTGTTGTAAAAAGAAAAAATGTCAATAAAGATTAACTTTAGTTATGTAAGGTATGTAAATTCTTGACTCAAGTAAATAATCGTAATAAATTTTATAAATGTATATAAACTTTTTTTAATGTATGAATTTACATCTTTGGTGGGATAATGACACTTACATAAGTTGAAACAGATCGATACTCGTGGGTAAAAAATGACCTATATATTTTGCTTGTATCCCTAGATTAAGAAATATTTCGATGAATATTTGATATTTATAATTTGTTAACAATCGTAAATACTCTGCCTTTTGCCATCTCATCTAAAAAACGTCTTTGTTCTGTAGAAAATGGATTAAAAACATAAAATTTCTTGTTTATTGTGAACAATTAATATGAAAAGAAATGAAAAAATAAAACTT
The DNA here is from genome assembly GCA_030407085.1 of Trichopria drosophilae. Classification (NCBI taxonomy): domain Eukaryota; kingdom Metazoa; phylum Arthropoda; class Insecta; order Hymenoptera; family Diapriidae; genus Trichopria; species Trichopria drosophilae. Next base: position 182,538,250 of record CM059582.1, read on the forward strand.
ATTCATATACCAAACTTATGCAATATTCTAAACCTCTTGTGATTCATTAATAATTTGTTATTGTAAAATAAAGTAATTTACATGAAGAAAAATAAATAATTTAGAAACGTTTTTAACAATGTTTATTCAAGTGGTAGGCGATAAAAAAATATATTCCTATTATATACAAATAAAAGATGAATATCAATTTAAAATATAATGCAACTTCTTCAAAATGAATGAACTGAAAAACAATAGTGCAGTAACATAATTTTGATTTATAATAACAACAGATTATTAGGAACTAGATTTTTCAATCTTGAACTTATTTTAATAAAATTTATGCGACGTAGGAATATTGGAAGTCATAATACTTTATTTTTCAAAACCACCACTATGACTAAGAAAGGGTTTATCTTTATTAATTAAAAATATCGAATGCAATATGGGAGATCAAAAATTATTTAAAAATCTAAATAGCAAATACTACATCGCGCTTACCCCTCAAGTAATTATCTTGTCGAAGATCTTTAATACTTTTAAATTTCATCTACACCATTTTGAATTTTAAAAATCAAATTCCAAATATGTGTTTGAAAGCATTTGTAAACGTTTGCAGTTTTTTGATCCGCCATATTCTTACCGCCAATATGAATTTTGCAAATTTAACGGTGACTGTATAATCTCTGATCTTCTATGGATTTATTATCAAATATCTCCTCATTATATTCCAAAACTTCTTTCCTCGACTTCTTCCCTCTATTTATAACACCTACAAACAATTATAACTAAAAAATTGTGACTGAAAGGTTAAAAAGAAAAACATTTTATCATTAGACCGATTTCATAACAAAACAATAAAAAATTTTCTGTCAAAGAGACTTTTGTTTGATAAGTTATGTTAAATTGAAAAATTGACTATACCTTAGAAAACAAATTTTACTCCCCTTTTGGGTAATAGATTAACATAATTTAATGGGTTTGTAATGTAGAATTATCATTTTCCCCTAGATTAAAAAATCCCTAGTGACAAGTGGCGATGGAAATATCTTGATTTAATATTCCGAAAATGATAAATTACATTTTTCCCTATATGGTCAAGTCCTTAGTAAAAAAAAACTTTCTCTCTAGTGACAAAAAAACATTCCCTAGCATCATAAGGCGATGGAAATAACTAGATTAGAAATTCCCTAAATGAGATATGACATTTTCCTCTAGGTGGAAAAGACCCTATTGCCAAAAAACATTTCCTGGTGACAAAAAACATTCCCAAGTGACAAGAAACATTCTCTAGTGACAAATCGCAATGGAAATAACTAGATTTGAAATAACCAAAACGAGAATTGTCATTTTCCCTTAAATTGAAAAGCCCCTGGTGCAAAGTGGCGATGGAAATTAAAAAATTTGAAATTCACAAAATAAGAAAAGACATTTTCCCCTAGATGGAAAAGTCCCTAGTTACAACAAAAATTCTCTAGTTGCAAAAAATATTCCATAATGACAAATGGCGATGGAAATAACTAGATTAAAAATTCCCAAAATGAGAAATTACATTTTCCCCTAGATGGAAAAGTCCCTTGTAAGAAAGTGCAGTCCCTAGTGACAAAATATGTTCTTTAATCACAAATGGCATTGGAAATAACTGGTTGAACATAATTTGAAGGGTAGAAACCATCGTATTGGAACTACAAGCTGGCAGAGCATCTGTGCATAAAAGCTGACAAAAGTTATCTGTAAAAAAGGAAATAAATAAACTATCAAGCAATAAATAACAAAACAAGAATACAGCTAATTGTTGCTCATTTGTTATGTCACTATTATTGCTAAAAGATTCCGCAAACAATATACCCTCCGTCCAATTGCTTTCTATATTTTTAAAAAAGTAAGTTGGTTCTGCTAGCTTGCGTAGCAACACAACTGATTCCGATTTTCGAAAAAATATTGAAATTAGTTTCCTCAAAAAGGCCATCGTCAATATTTTACTCAATTTTTTCCCAAATTCTTAAATAAGCCAGTTGACTTAAATACAGCAATGATTTTAAATAAAATGTACAATAAAGAAGATTTGAAATTTTATTTGCACTACAATTTTGTATGCTCTCTGTACATAGTAATTTGGTAAAAGATTTCCATTAACAAAGATTTAACTTCCTCCTTAACCAAAATTGCACATATTTACGATATTGTACCACGAAAACTTCAAAATTGTTTATATAGCAGCGAATAGTCCAAATTTACATATCATAATATATAAAAATAATTGTAGCATTTTTCCTTGTTCTACAAGTCTGTCCCAAAATAATACCTGAAATGATGCAATTTCCATAAAAAAATTACAGAAATAAAATTAACGTTAATAATCTGATCGTTTAAGGTAATTTTTCAACGTTTTAAACTGTGTATTAATATTAATAGTATTCGTGTTTCTATTTAGAGCATAGTCTGATAATTGAAAATTACTTCTAAATAATATTCACTCAACAAAATTAATGATTCTTCACAAATTGGGCGAATCTCTGTAAAAGTAAGAATTCTTCCTTAAAAAAGTTTTCTTTAGAAATCTCACCTGTTTACATCATACAATAATTTTACAAATAATAGTACACTGCAAAATTCTGTCAATTGCATTTTAAATTGTAATTAATAGCATTATAAATTATATAATAATTACAATAATTTAACATATTAATCGGTACTGAAAATTATTCAGTTTTCGATCTCACGTATTTTTTTAACGCAGTCCCTTAATAGTTAAATCTTATGTAGTTAAACATTGGAATAATACAACACGTATACTAAAAAAAATGTGCAGCATACGTCATTTGCACTTATTGTTGTAATTTTTTCTGTCTGTCATTTGCGTGACGTAACCAGTTTGCGAAAACCTCTTGTACTGTACCTTTCGTACTCGTCTATTTCTCCAGTGTAGATGCTAAAAAAAATTATACATACATGCTATAAATAAGCCAGTAACTTATTACATTATTTAATTGGTTTTAATTTAAACTTTATGTGAATAATTCGTTTTTAAAAATTTCACTCCACTTTCATCAACTTCAATTGGAGTTTTATCCATTACGTTTTGGACATTATCATATACAAGATTCGAATTAATTTCTAAATATTTGTAATTGTATTAAACTCAAAATATACATTAACGGTTAAAATTGATAAAAACTATCATCTTTGATATGATAATACTAAATTTAATTTACCAATAATAAAATGAGATAATAAAAATTGCACACTTAAAGAAAAAGATACTAGACTGATCTGCAAGGATGATTTTGGACACTGCGACGAGTGAAATAAAAATAATAGAAAATACTAACCATCGTTTTCTTCTCCTAATTGACGATGAAGATTTTCGAAATATAATGTTTCAAATTTTCCATCCTCCACCCCTCACACGTTGCTTTCCACTAATGGAAATGCAATACCACCATCTTGATAACAACATTTAAAACGTTTGTTAAATGTACAGCCATTTGTTCCCTAGAAACAGATATTCAAAACAATATATACCGCGCATTTACTGTTCGAGAATAACATTCTATAATACTAGAAATGAAGTGTAGAAGTACGTTTCTCAACAGTTTGTTGGCATTTTGATGTTTCACAATGTATTCAACATTGTTTTCGTTTCGATTTATTACGGCGATTAGCCTCGCAACTGGTGAGGAGTTGTGGATTGACAATTTGAAGCATTATATTTCGAAAAACTTGGACCTCCATCCCGTCACATTAGTGGTAGATGATTTGTATGAAAATTATACTGCAGGCTACAATAAATTTGCTGATCGTCTAGTGGAAGCTATTCCTGCTCCAGTTTTATCGCTCAGAAACTACAGATCAGTTGGTATGAGTTGGCCTTATTTAAACCCGATTGGACGAGCCAACCTAATTGTCATTTTACATGATTCCACGACAATGTCACATTTGGCACAAGATAACATGGCGTACTTCGAGAAGGTTGGGAGGTGTATAGGATATATTCGCGACGTAAAAGAAGCCCGTAGCATGCCTAAATACTTAATAATATTTTGGGCAGGACATCAGAAAGCCGAGTATAACTGGTTTCTTGAAGCGATGTGGAGATTTTTTGAATCCCCACATATTACACTATTGGTTGTGAACATGAAAAATAACTCAGAAGTCGCCCAAGATGTTGATAACACTAACGCAATTTTACACAAAGTCAATCGATTTACTAAAATGTATGTTATAACGCCATACTCACATTTGGTTGTATGGTTTCCAAATACATTACAAAATATGTACGGTTACCCGCTTCGCATAGGTACTTTGGGCGCAGTTGGAGTTAATAGATTTAGTTCATTTTTGATACAGGCAATGAACGCTACTCCACTCCCTGTAACTTATAATCACCTTCACAGCGGACAACGCTTGCTGCAAAAGCATCTTATTACCAACAATGTCGATTATAACCAGAATAAACTTTCTCATGTATTAACTTCACGCAATAGTACATTGAATTCATTTGTAGTAAAAAACTTAGTGACGATTTCATTTTTGCAACCTGGTTTCTGCATCGCTGTACCAATTACCTACGTTACTGAAAGGAATATTGCCCCGGCCGGACTTGTTTTTTTCTTTCTTAGTTTATTACTCGCATTCATCATCAAAATTATATCTGGGGCCGTTCATTTTCAACAAAAGGAATGGCAATTCATGAATATATGGGATACCATCGTAGGCATTGGTACTATTTGGCGCCCAAATTCATTAATAGAGAGACTTATTTGCGTATGCTTGTTCCTGGAAGCGTTTATTTATTCATCAGAATTTCTTGGCGACTTCGTTAAACTGAACATTAACGAACGCCTAGAAAGCGACTATCGTACTTTGCAAGATGTCGCCAGGAGTAAACTTACTTTATTGAAATGGCCTGGAACATCCTTAAGAGACAATGTCTACGATGGTATGAATAACGTTGACGTACTAAACTTAGAAAAACGCTATTTTAAAGGTGTTATGTTGCCAATCGAGTCTTTTATGTACCAAATGATTCAGTCTAAAAATATTTGCGCATTGCTGCCACCCTTAATAAAACCTGCCATTGTTGATTTCGTCAATAATTATTATTGCAAGGAATTGGTTCGTTGCATTTACGATAAATTTTATATTAGCAATAATTACATGGAATTGGCTCGAAATTCCAAATATTATGAAAATATTAACAACTTATACTTGTTGTATTTAGAAGTAGGGTTTTTTGATTATGACAGAAAGAAAGACTTTTATAATATAATTGAAGCAATGGTACCTACAATTGAACCCATGGAAACAGGTCAATCCCATCTTATTGGCCCCGATGATGAGATTAATATTTTCTTAAAGTATTTATTGATTTGTTTGTTAACTATGTACGCTTGTATTTCAATACCGATCTTCGTGTGTGAATTAATTTTTATCCATTACGATGTACCAGACATGTTTTTCATGCATATGCAGCGTGCAAATCATAACATTAAGAAGAAATTAAAAACTATCAAAAGAAGAATAAAACCAATAATTGGTTGGAAAAAAAAGTGTTGTTCCAAAATAAATTAATGTAAAGAAATGTGTGACTACGGCACTTTACCTGAATTCTGTATTTTACTTATTAACTGCGAATTATTGTTAGCAAATTACGAATGTTTCTAATGGAACGTCGATGGTTGTGTTTGTGTGATGCGCGTAACATTTGCCTCGTACACGGAGAAAAATGACTCCGCTGGATTAGCTGATTCATATCAGCTAAAATTTTCGGCTGGAATTGCCGAAAATATCTGCAATTTTAGCTGTTTTGATTCTGCTAATGTAGCCTTAACACTACTCAATTCGCGCTTAACTCTAAATTTCCGCTACATTAGCAGATTTGTTCCGCTAAATTTGCGGACTTTTTCAGTAAATTTAGCTGAAATTATCGGCTATCCCTACGGAATTCCAACAGCTGTCCCTATAGGATAAAATTGGTAGAATCTGCGGTTTTTTCGGCTGATTTAGCCGGTTATTTTTCTCCGTGTACATAATTTTAAAATGAGCATAACAGCCTGACAAAATCTCAACAACTCTATTCTGCTTAAATGTTACACCGTTGTAGCATTGCCCTTGAAAATATTGGATTGGTTCTTGTTTGTGAGCAATTTAGGTATAAAAGTATAAAAAACTCATTTTCGGTATTTTCTGAACCTGCGTAAAACAATGTGATATAACTGCATGCACAGGATGAAATGGAAGTTCAAACATCGTATTTTGAGACCCAGACACAGAACTCTATGTACTGTGCACATTTTCGTTACCGGAACAGCTTTTATGTCCAAGGAGCCAAAATTCCGTCCAAAGGTTTCATGTTCTGAAGTATAATAAGTATAAAGTATAATAAGTTCATGTAATATAATCCTGGGTCAAAGAAAATTTACATAAAAACACTGAGCGGCATTGCCGAGCCCTTGGATTAAAAATCTGTACTTATATCGCGTAAACAATGCCGAGTGTTTTATTTTTGAACCTTCACGGTCAATATTTAGGTCTTTTCATTTTATGCAGTCAGTTTTAGTGTGTCGTTTTATTTTTTTATAATAACTCGAAGAATGCAAAATATGATGTTTTGTACACGATTGGAGTACAGTTTTATGTATCCTGTCTTCATGCTTTCACATCGATGTCCGATGGCTCACTTGCCTATGAACAATGTCAAAATACGCTGCAAAAAGATTCAGCTTATTTTGAATATTTTTCTAAAATAAAGAAAATGGTTGAATGTAGGAATATCAATTTTAGTTGATATATGTTGTATTTTACATTATTTTCAGGGATTGTATTATATTGGCAGCATGAAATGATCACGACTTATTAATTCCTAAAAGAAATGCTGGTTGTATAAAATTTCGAAAAACCGTAGTTTAGTGGTTTAAGGTTTTTGTAATATGAGCCTTCACAACTTTCCACATTTTAAATATATATTATAAATAAAGAGGCATATGTTAATAGACAATTGTATTTTTAAGTACAGTAACCTAGCCGCCTGTCCTATTATCCCGGAATAATTACCTGAATATCAACAAAAAAGTTGGTAGAAAAGTTTGATTACTTTCTGCTATTTCCAATAGTTTTTGTGGTAAGTCTTGCAAGAAATTCTGAACTTTATGTGATTTTTATAGAATAAAAACAAAAAATCATTTTTATTGCATCATGTGCATGGCAAACATTACAATTATATTATTTTCAATAAGTGAGATATATTTATAAGAATATTCCTGAGCTACACATCAAATCTTGAGTGTTTAGTAAAATACCCTCTTTTCTGTTTCATGCTAATGCCATTTAACGATAATTACAAACGTGATATATTTTTAAAAAAATGCAACTTATTTATCCAAAGATTCTTTATAGACCTTACATTATTTTCTGATTCTTTTTTATAAAGTTTTTCTACTACTACAAATATGTTCCGAAGTTTCGGTGAAGAGCGTTTTCTTATGTTGCGCATTCATTTGTTCTTATTCATGTAAAGTCCAGAAATGCTATATAAATAGTTTTCACTTTTATAATTATTGAAAATAATATATATTGTAATTTTGCCATGCACATGATTTAATAAAAATGATGTGTTGTTATTATTCCGTAAAAATCACGTAAATTCATTTTTAAAATATGCAACAGTATAGATAAGTATCTGAGCACTATAAAATAAAAATTATAAAATCTTTTATGCTATTTATAACTGTGTGCAAATTTATTGAAAGTAAAGAATTACTAATATTTATGGGCGCTTAAAAATCACATATTACACTAAAAATGCGAAATTCAAATAATTAAAATCGAATTAGACCCACAATAATTTTAAATATTTTTAAATGAAAAAATGTGTACATGTATTTCTTATCATTTTGAACAATCTCTTGTGGCATCTTAATATGTCATATATTTCAAGAAATAGACATTCTAAGGGAAGAAATAAAATGTTATATATATTTTTTACTAAATAGCATAATTTTAAAGATCAAGGTGACTAAATTACAATTCGTGGTCCTAAAAGTAACTAATTTTATAAGATTGAATTTCTTTGTTTGGAGTCCGTTGAATGTTATTATTTTTATTTGGAAATATGTAATAATTGATTGATATTTTAAATTTGTGGTTCAATGCAGGCTTTCAAAAATAATGCAAAGCATCTGAAATAAATATCTTTGCCACTTTTCCTGTCAGTCATATTTATGAAATTAAATTGGATACATCTATTTATATAATTTCGACCATATAGGTAGATAGATAATATTTACTATTGGCATGGAACAAAAGTTCCTTAGGCAAAAATAGCAAACTTTACAATGGTAATACACGATATACTTAAAATTAATTAACAATTATAGTATTGAACAGTGAGTTTATACATAATAAACAATTTTAAATTAAATAACTATGTAGTTGTCAATTGCAGATCATGTCTGTAATGTTTATTTGAAGTTTTGAAAGTTTCCAATCCTTTCCAATCGATACAACCTTTTCAACAGTTTTATGGTCATATGTACTTCAGTAAACGTTCTGAATGATTCAAAATGTATCTAAGGAATTTGTTGGCAATAATGTCAGTTTTGATAAATATCTAATCCTTTTAGAATATTAATTTTTTTAACACATCCTTATTTGTATTCTTAAATATTTTTGAATTTAAAATCTATGTTGCTAATTTTTGTGTTATTTGTATTAATTCAGTAGAAATGAATTTGAACAGAAACACAGTACAAAGCTAATTTAAAATATAGACTTTACAGAATAATCAATAAATTTATATTATGTATGGCTATTCGGGAATGAATATTGTAAAATTACATATATATTTATTTATTCGATTAATTATGTAAATTACATTAAATGTGTCTGCTCGTTACAGGTCAGTAAACATTATTAAATGATTTTTTCTTGTGATATACACACTAATATCAGTCCCTATATAAATAAAAAAATATTAAAAATTATAACCATTCACATTCAGACAACATCTCATTCACATAGTTATGAATCATTTCGAATAACGCTTTTTTACTGATTCCCTTGGAAATTTCTATGGATAAAAAATTAGTAACTATTCTAAAATCAACTACAAAATTAAAAATTTGTTCATTATAAATCATCGACAGATCAGCCATGATTCATACAAGGATATTTTAAATAAAATCACTTTAAGGCCATTTTGTCGTATTTTAAATATTCAAGACATTTCCAATTAACCCTTTCAAAAAAATATGTTTTGAAAACTTTTCCTCATATTTGACTATTATGTTTATTTAAATTAATTATTTCTAGAATATTTACAATGTAAGAAAAATCCACTGATTATTTTCACTCCATTTATTTGAAATAATTCACTATTGCCTGGTATAGCAACGTTTACATATCATGCAATGGGAAATGTTCACATTCTATAAATGATTTTATTGATTATGTCTCATATATATTGATTTTGTTTCATACATGTATTAAACAAATTTCACAACAAAAAATAAGCAGAAATACTCTCTAAAACTGAATAACTTACGTCATTAAAGTATATAAAATGGAAAATGGACTACCAAGAAGTAGTAAATTTTTAACTAACAAATACTAAAACACTACTAGTATATTAATAAAATAATACCAGCCTGAGCGTTGGTTTTACTAATCTAATAGTAAAAAATAATACTTGACTAATGAAATATTAGTCTTTCACTTTTTAATAGCAAAAGTTATTACTAATTTTTACGCCTTAGTAGCTTTGAACTAATTCAAATTTAGGGGTACTTATTTGGGGTGACAGGCATTCGTCCTAGCAGACCATTGTACTAATATTGTATTATTATAACTGTATATACACCTCTACATTATTGTATAGTTAATATAATACAATATTAGGACAATCGTCTATTACTAATTAATATAGCGATAATTTACGTGTACTTAGTTACATTGAAATCTTAGTTTCAAATGGATATTCTGAGGCTGCCTTCTGAAGCAGAATAAGGAAAATTGCTATAATTGTTGTTATACATAAGGTCAAGATTATGCCTGGAAATTTTCTGCTCATTCAAAATCAGCAATAAAAAACGGTGGTTCCCATTTAAACAAAATTAAATTTCACGTTGATATGACCTTCAGGTTCATGTCCAAGATCGAATAGAGTCCGCCATTGAATAGCCAAGAAAAATCCTAAAACATTTTGTTATACAACGCGTTATATTCGAGATATTTGGAGTGGACACTTAAAATGGCTCAAATTTGAATTCTAACATTTCTTTGATTGTAACAAAAAACCATTTTGTTTGTAGCACATTTAATACTAAAAGGAATTGAAAGAAATTTAATACAATTCTCATTTATTCCTGTTTTATGCAGTAAACTGAATACATATTGAAGAGTTTGTTGTGCGCATTTATTTCAATTAAAAGGAATTGATTGTAAAATTATTCAATTCCGACTCTGGAATTCAATAAAATAATTTTTTCATTCAATTCGGTTCTGATTCAACGTCATCTGCATTTCTTTTAATTCCATTTTTTATCACTTTGTAATTAAAATGTTTTCTAATTCCTATCAGTACCTCCTATTTACAGTTCTTTTTCACTTCCTGCATTTGACGAAAAAAAAACACTTTAAGACATTCTATGTATTTTTATGAATTCATTTGCGATTTACTACGTAGTTTTTTCATTCTGTATTCAATTTTAAGCCGTGATATTTCATACTTACGATTAGTGTAAAACTATTACAATTTATTGCAGAAATTTGTAGCATTTATTGTGTTGAAACTGCAATGCTGTTTGAGAGAATTAAATTATGAATTTATTGAATAGCGTTATTTTAACGAATGCCATTTTTCAAAATTACAGGTCAAGATCGGAACAAAGAATTCAAAAATGGGCGATAAAGATGATAGCGCTTGGGTATTCGACTCGTTGGTGGGATTTTTGGAAGGACCAATATGGTCAGCGCCACTCATGACCTTCATCGAGGAAAAATCTCTAAGTATAAACTTGTTCGCTGATATAAATTCAAACTAAACATGTGTAAAAAAATGTTCCAGGAAGTAATTATATGCAAAAACAACGTGAAATAAATACAAAACATTTGTTAGGACGTTAGATGGCGCTCAAATCCACAATCGAAGTCATACAGGGATTTCTTTAAGTGCCGTACAATTTTTTATTTACTATTATCATCAAAATAAAGTCTAATAAAGTCTATTGTATAACTAGTTCCCAAAATGATGACCTTTATATGGGTCATTCTCCAGAAAAGTGTAATTTTATGTCCCCAGTTAATATTTTATCCAAATAATGGAATTTATTCTCCAAACATTTTTTTTTCTTGCGCCTTATACTTTTATGTAAACATTGCACAAAAGATAATTTGTTCAAATCGCATGATAAAATTTTCACATACTGCTAAAGGTCCGAAATGTAAGCCTCCTGGGTGTCCCCAGGTATAAATAACACGTTTTCGATCACTGCCATTCTCTTTCATGTGAATGATTAAATTTGTTTAAAAGTAGTTATGATCTGTTTTACTTATAACAAACAAATAGTGCTGTGAAAATTTCACTAGAACGTTCCTGAAAATTGTTATGGTTTTGTAAAATGTGTCCCCATGTTTTAAAAAATAAATGTAAATACAGAATACATGCCATTTCCAGTTAAAAAAAAATTAAATGTAGATACAGACAATCGTTCTACAATTTCGATTACTTTTAGACTATGGATTGTGTGTATAATATTACTGATTTCAAAACTAATTTAAACCCAAATTTAGTAATATTGTTAGAACTAAGGCCAGTATGCTTAAGGAAGCGAGTAATATCTTAAAATATCAAGAAAACATTAAACTCTTACGCCTGAAGTGCACTTGACCGAAATTTGTTTTATTCTTATGTTAACATGGTTAATATGTTGACATGTAAGCTCCCCTGTCATGTAAGCCTCCTGGACAAGTGTAGTGATTTACGGAAATTCCGTTCTTATTCGTGATAGAACGGATTTTTATTGAACTTAACATCAATTTTCTTAACTACTTTCAGTATTAAACGCGCATCATCAGTAATATGCGATAATCAAAACTATTTTTTTACATCGCTAAAATAACTAAACATATCAATTTATAGTTTTCCATAATAATTTTAACTGTTTTGAGTTTTATAAAATGAATATTATTAACTTACTGTTTTTATTCTTACTCTTTATGAGTCACAAATTCGCTTAAAGTGAACATTTCGCCATTTTTATATCAAATTTCCATTAAAAAATTAAATTACTTGCATATTTCACGCGTATCGATGGCTGCTGCATTATTACTTCGTATTTACGTAATTAGCAAGCCAATGAATATATCTAAACTTTAAATTTTAATTTTTATAATCTTTTATTTTGTGGAAAAAAAGACGTCGATTTTACACTTTTTCGAAGAATGACCCATATAGAAAACAAACAGATCTTTTTTTAAGTTCCTTTTTTGTTCCATCTTTCATCTCTTTCATTCAAGAAAATTTACATATTGATGTTATATGACTAAAATGATTTCTTATTTAAAAAAAAATTTTCTTCATTTATACAACGAAATTAGTTTAAGCTTGGAAAGAAATTGAAAATGAGGATACACTTTAAAATAGCGACTTTTGACAATTCGTCCACATCTTTTGGCATATTTTCATTCGATACAATAACTTATTATACAATATATTTATTTATTATTATATGGACTGGTAGGACCTTCACAATATATTAAAATTACCGAAAACGTTCTGAAGTTGTGGATATCTGAAAATGTTGAAAATTCCTAGATGGGAAACACAAAATTCTGACTGATCTCAAAGTGTGCTCTAGAAGAGGTTGGGTGCGACAAATTTTGAGGATTTTTTTCAAAATTTGCTGAGAAAAATCTCAGAATGTGTCTTTCATTTTAGAACCCAATTGAGATTATCCTGAAATCATTTATATTTGGTTGAACTTGTCTAAAAAAAAACTTGTTAAGAAATGGTTTTAGTTATCTTTTCGTCGTTTTTAGAAAAGTTCCGTAATCTTTTGTAAATACTCAGTAATATAGATTTAAAAGTATTCTGATATCCTCAAAATAGTTTGGTAATTTTTATACAATATTATTTTGTTCAGTAGTACATCTTAATTTTATATTTGAATAATTATACATGCTTCTTTTTAGTTTTCGAGCCAGATACACTTGATTGCAAAGAGTACAGAATGATTTATCAAGAATACAAAAATGTCGTGGATCTACTGCTTGGCTGTTACATGGAAGACATGGGAATTACACCAGAACAATTCGAACGAGCGTGTAATATGAACAAAAAAACAAAGATGCCTATTCAGTTTCAACAAGTAAGGATGCAATAATGAAATTTCCATTACAAAAAATAATTCATTTACCGCATAATATTTTCATATATGAAAAACTTAGACTTAGGGTGTTTTACCACGTTTTCAGTTTTTGATAACAAGTACACTTAGTATACATGCTGGTATACTTAGAAAGACTAGTTTTTAAGGAATCCGAGATGCAACGACATTTTTATGAACTAACATATTCGAACCAAAAAAAGATCGACTTCCATTCTGCCTTATGATCACTGTAAAAAAATGCTACTGCAACAAATTAATACTGCAAATATTTGTTTTTTAATTTACAAAAAATTAATTATTAATTTAATTATCTGACAAATATTTTACTTTTACCATTATTATGAGTAACACACAGAAAAAAGTTTTACAGCTAGGACTGACTTCGTTTAAAAATTGGTTTAATTTAATATAAAGTAATACTAAATTTTAATCACTTAGTAAACTAGTTTCAAGTCTATTTTTTAGTCGAACAGAAATTCTCTTTGTTACATCTTAAAATTAGCTAAATATTGTACTTTATTCAAGACTTATTCTTTTTAGTGCAGAAATGTTATTTTAACTAACGGTTAACAATATACTGGATTTTATGTATATTTATTTTTTGACAATGCAATGATCTTTATATGCAAATAAAAGAAAATTTTCTTTCTAACTTAAGTTAAAATCATTGTAATTATTTATGGTAATTTCTCCATTATCTTATGACAAAACAGCTTTCATGTTCAACTTTAAAATCTGTTTATAAACTCGGCGTCCTTTAAAAACACTTATAGTACATTTGTATCCATTTAGCTCGAAAAATTGACGCGGAAACTAATAATCATAAAGTACAAGTTCGCAAGTTATGAAATAGAAATTAGAAAATGTTTTAAATTTCTCTGGATGCAGGTTATAAAAGCCATTTGAATTTGTGTAGATTTATATCCCCGAAATTTCATTGATGCACTAAAAAGTCTTGAATTAAGACCGATAGTTAGCTAATCTTAAGATGTAAAAAACGTAAGCCTTATTCGACTGAAAAGTAGACTTCTTCCAAAGTTTCAAAACTAAGTTACCATGGGACTAACATGTAGTACTAAAAATTAGATATTGTTCCGAATTTGGGCTTAAATTAAGCCTACTGAAAAGTTTAGATTTAGTTAATTTAGACTACAATCGAACCTCCATAAAATTTGATACTGGAACAAAACTTGATTGCACAAAAAAACGTACAATCAATAACACAATGAAATTTGAAATTATTTCAACGGATGAAATATTTTGTTATTAATACGAAAAATGATTTGTTGGCAAGTGTTTCTTGAATAGAAAGAAACTTTTATCATTGTAATTAACACAATTTCATAGCAATAGTAATATATTTCATCCATTTCATTGTGACTATAGGATGCATATTTCATACACAAAAAAAAAAATTCGGTTCCGATTGGCCAAACCAACCACTGGAAGGAGGAAAATAAAATACACAAAAGTAGGGATTTAGTTTAAATTTATTTAAATTTATAATAATAATTAATAGATCCAAGGGAACATGTTTAACACAAATACACTTGCCATTTTCAAAATCATAAATCGATTCACTGTGTCACTAAAGGTATTTAAAAACAATTCCTCCCAATGCGAGAAAAAATTTGAAACGAGATCGGAACATTAATTTCTATAATATTGTCATACGAGGCACAACTTCCCATGAAAAAATTCGTAAAATTTTTCGCGTGGTTGGATGTGATAAAAAATCTGCTCAGAACCATCGTCGGATTGTTACTATACCTGTTTTGTCTTGTAAGGTCGTTATTGTTTACGTTGTTTATTCTTATTGTGTGTTTGTCTCAAAATTTTCTGTTGCGTATCCATTTAAGGGTTTCTTGAATTGCATGAATGTGTTCCACTAAAACTTACTATTGTTTATTACGTCTCTTTTTGAAATTTTATATTCGAGTACAACATTCATTTCGTATTGTTCATAGAACAATAGCATATTTTTTTTTACGTAAAATTGATCGAAATCTAGTGAGCAAATATGAGTAAACAAACAGCAACATACTCCAAATAAACATATACAGGCAGAAAAATTCACCTAAGAAAATAATTTTTTTCATCAAGTTTTCGGACACACCATAGGACTTAATTTACAAAAATTTTATTCAAAAAATAATTTACTTTAATTTGCTTTTGAAGAACGAAATTAAAAAATATTTGTTACACAATACATTTTTTACGTTATAAATCTGGGAATATTACCTTACATTTCTGAATCTTGAATTTGGATTCTTTAAATTTTATTTGTATTTTTGGCTGGTTCTCGAAAAAATTCGAATTTATCGAATTGATCATTTTTTTTCAACTTATAATCTATGATTTTTTTACTCCATTCTTAGTTTATGTTTTATTTATTAAAAATAACATACTGGTCCCCAACTTTTTTGAGTTTGAATTAAATATAAAGATAAAAAATTGCAAATTCTCGACATTGCAGACTGTCAGCGTATTGAACCCAATGAAACAAACATAAATATCTTATACTTATTAGAAAATACATCATTCCCGCACATGAATCATTCCCTCGTCAAAAAATTTTATGAGGGAATGACAAAATGAAACAAAATTGCCAGAAGCTTATAAACATAAACTTACTTTCTTACGAACTGTGTACAATACTTTATTACTACCGGAATCATATACAAATATGCTATGATTATTAAATAAAAAAGTGCTTACCTTTTGATTACATTACATGATGGAATGACTTTAAAAAATGTAATATTCAAAAAAGTTGCCGTCAAATTAGTTTCAACAAAACATCTGTTCTTCAACCGCCAGCTAAAGTGTATGTTGTCAAGGCTAATGTTGCCAACTATAAAAAAAATGTAGTGGAGCTTGATAAACCTTTAAATTTTGCTACAATCACACTGTTTTAAAACGGTCAGGGAATTATAGATTTTTTACGAACAATTTTTTATTTATATTTATCAATGTTTCCAATCGTATTTTTTAAACTATAAACTCATGTAGATACAGTCAATACTATCCTATATGAGTAAAAAATAAGATAACAAACGATATGTAAGGACTTTTACGATTAAAGTTAATGATTCTCTTCGAATTTAGCAGTTGGGACATAATGAAAGAATAATTTTCAGGGTACTTTCTTGATTATATTTTTTTTGTTTATCATAAATTTGTGCATCTAGTGTAGTAGTTTAATTAATAAAAAAGACTTTTCATAATTAATGAGCCTGGGTTGTAATAATTATTAAGGACATAAATTTCGATTTTTTTTTATAACGAGCCTTTTAATTTATTTACAATACTGATACAAACTAATTAACAATTTTACAAAATAATTTTATATCGGCAATGACATCTATTTCTCCGATGTACGTAATAAACGAAGAAAGAAAAACATAACGACTAAAACGGTAGAATTAAAAAATCAACAAAATAAGTAAGAAAAGGCTGATTAAAAACATGTTTATATTTAATCGGTTTAAATTGTACTTTTAAAGTTATAATGCTTATTATATATGTTACTAAATTTATAATAAATCTATTTGACGTTTTCCAATGAATTTTTAATGTAAGTAAATCAATTTATTGATTAGATGAAGCTGAGTAAAAAACTAATTTTTAATAACGAACGTGTCTCGTGTAATATATTTACTATTTTGTCTATGGATAGTTTACAGAGAAATTCAATATAATATAAATGTTGGTTCTAATTTATGTAATTATAATTAAAAGTATTAATTTTTTCATATAGAAATTCTGTTTACTACATAACATTTACTATATTATCTAGAATGAAACTGAAAATAAATAAAATTAATAGGTTAAAATAAATCATTTTGAATTTATGAATTCTATTGGATTCCAAAAATGGACAAATCGATACCTTCAGTTCCTAGATTCTGTTACCCTAGTATCTTCAAATATTCCGAAACAAACTTATTTTAAACAGTATATAGATATTAATAAACACAAAGTATTTTGAAACTGTATCATTTTTATTGGACAAAGGCATATAGGTTGAATTATTATTAAAAAGTAGTTGGTTTTCCTATCTTAATAGTAGGATCTGGCAAACCTGAAGGTTTTAGCTATTTTACTGTTTAAATACTACATCTGACTGTCTGATTTATGGAGATCAGTATTTAGATAGTAAAATTAATTAAAAATTATGGCTGTGTCTTATTCGACTATCTAGTTAGTAAAATCGCGTCGAATGCGTCCTTTTGTACCCTTGGGCGCCATTTTGTCGTCCAGCATCTTGGCCTTTAGAAATAAATCATGTTTATTTTAATAGAATGTGCCATAACTTTGTACGAGTTAACAATATAGTTCTCTTTTTATCAAGGGCGTAAAATGGAGTTTTTCGCCTCGACAATAGAACAAAAAGCAAAAGGCAAAGCCGGCTCGAGATTTATGAGGGTGAAAATTTTTTCATTGATTCAAACATTGTTTTTTGATGCAGTAGGCGTAAAATGACCATTTTATCTTTATTTTTACCAAATTGTAGCTTTAAAACCTGAAAGAGAGATCATTTTCACGTCAAAAATGGTCTAAGACAAATTTTTTTAATACAAAATAAGAGCCATAAAGCTGTAGTACATCTTGATGCCCTCTTGCCATCGATCAGTTATTAATTTTAAAATTCCTTGAAATTCATATTTTGAAACAAATTTGTAATCCAAGTTGTTCACTTCAGAGCCTTTTCGAGCAAATTTGGGCAGCGAACGAATATGAAATATTCAAACGAATGATGATCCAAAAGAATTTGGAACTTCAACTGCAAGCCTTAAGTATGATTGAAAAAAAGTATGGCCTTAGTCCCGCCTCTTTGCCTGGTGAAGATGCTTCTAGTCCAACTGAAGAACAACTCGTTATGGAGGAAGTGCTCCAAACCGAAATGTAAGTAAAAACTTTTGATATTATCCAGAACACAATAATATATTATTATTTAAGGATTGCACCCAATAAAAATTTAATTACATTAAAACAGAAGTCATTAATGTAAACATAAAAATGTACAAATTACATTGAATTTCTTCTTATAATGTTGATTTTACGTAGAACATATTTATGCAAGAATAGACTGTTGGGTCCATTCTCATCAAAAGTTATTTATTTTACGACGATTTCAATTAAAATATATTTCGTAACAATAATTTTTATAGTAATGCCCAGATGAATGCTTACAATTTAATTTTCAACAAAGCTGATTGAAATTTGAAAATGTTTTGCTTCATCGTCTCGTCTTGGGATGATCTTCAATAACTTTCTTCGTGTTGATAGCCACGCAACCGGAGACAAATCAGAGAGCGAATTGGACCTCGATCAGGAAGTGACGTTAAATGAAGAACACGAACGTCTAGCGACTGAATACAAAAACGAACGCGCTCTTCTCGATGAAGCTCTCAAAACAACCAAAGAATTGCCAGTTGTTAGTTCCACCGATGATCAACAGGAATTATCACCTCCGGAAGAACCAGTTGTCAGCATTTCGGTTCCGGTACTTCAGCCATCCACTCACGCTACTGTTTCCGAAAAGCAAACACACGAAGAAAAAAAAGTGACACCTGTAAGTGACCACCTCCAAACAAAAAATAACTTTGTTCTCTTAGCAAAGAAATTGGTAAAAACCAGAATTGAAACTTTTCATAGAAGCATCACTCATAATTATATCCATATAGTAGACCCTATATCTTAAATGATTTTTTACTTCATTATGAGATTGACTCTCAACATTTTCGAAGCTATCATTCGACAAATTACCCTAGATCAGATTGTTAAAGACGGTATTAAATTAATCAATCTATTTTTTATATTCCGATTGCATTTTTCCTTTTTCTGTACAACTATTCACATTTTAATGACGCCCTAAAAAAAGTAAATACTAAAAAAAATTTAAATTATATTTAGCTACAGATCTCGACGCACTTTCCGATCTGTATCTGGGTCAGTTTTTAAAAGTGCATATTTCGAATAATTCGTAAAATTGTCTACATATTACCCTATTATATTGTTACATATATGCCTTATAAAAACTCTGCTAAAGCTTCAGGATTGCAAAAACACAATTCTAATACCTCAATAATCAATAATTTGTGTTTAAATAACACATACATCAGAAAAACTAACAACATAATTAATTTTTTTACGAATTAAATCGAAATTAAAACCATGAACAGGTTCCACGGTGTTTACTAACTGTATTGTACTCGATGTGCAGTTATTGTTTACAACCCACATACAATACATGGGCACAGACCTTTCTTAGTATGTTAGGATCGTATAAGGCATATTTACAAACAATGCTTACATGAGACCTTCCAGAGCTTTTAGTGTGCGTAAAATCGAGTCAATATTAATTTTCATGAAATCGAAGAATGTTTTTAACACCACTATTATTTATTTATTTTGTTAGCACTGGTATCTATTCATGAATAGTATATTACGACCCATGGCCAGAAAGTTGGATTTCCTGGCGCGCGTCAGGGCATCCAATTTTCTGGCCCTGGGTCGTATACTATTTTTCTGTATCCCCGCCGAAAGTATATGTGAAAATAAAACAGTGTTGTGAGATGATCGTTTTCTTTGGCTCTAATATATATGTCTAACTAACTTTTATTCTTTCTGACAGTTGCCCGCCCGACTTTTGCAAAACCGAGGCGAAGCCGAGGGTTTTGCTGGTCGGGGCGGGCATTAAAGTCAATTATATACGTAAAAATGCATAAAATAAATTAAAATCTTTCCTTGGTTTTTATGAAAGCACAGACTATCGATTCTCGTCTCCATGCTTAATATCGCGCATGTGTATAATGGCGAACTTTCCATTTTTGAGGATTTGCACTTTGTATACGCAATAAAATCGATTTGCCAAAAGCCGATGTTTTGAGGTTATGTTCAACTCATGTCAAGATAAGGTTACTATGCTAAGAGACACGAAAAACTCGTAGCCAAACACGGCGCAGGTTGGCACAAGCCCGGCCACAAAAGCCGTTGTTCCCGGAATGAAATGCGGCCGGGAAGACCGTACTTTCGGCTAAGGGATACAGAGAACTAATTTTCTGCCCTCCGGCCAGAAACCGCAACTTCCTGGCCGCTGCGGGAAACGAAGTTGCGGTTTTCTGGCTATCGTCGAGCAGAAAAATAGTATACGGCCCTTGGCCAGTAAAAAGAAAGCCTCAGATCACATGTTTGTCAGACTCGGCTTCGCCTCGGCCAACAATTTCATGTGATCTGAAGCACTTTCTTTTTTACTGGCCTAGGATCGTAATATACTATTTAGTTACAACTGGTGCACTTAATTTCTTTTTAAGATACTTTCGAAAAAAAAATCAGTTAATATCTTTCAAAATTCAGTGACACTCCCCCACTACCTAAAACTTTTACCCCGTCCTCAATATTTAATTAAGGACTTTTAATACAACAGAATTTATACTGCAGGCAATTAATATGGCATTAACTGCTTATTTGTGAGTAATATAAATATGCACTTTTATATTACATGACCCATATATAAGGAATTCGACAGAGTTTTTAAAAATTACAGTATTCGTATGAAAATCGTATAAATGAAAGTCAAATCGATTCGTAACTTCATGACATTCAAAGAAGGTATTTAGTATAATCTCTGCCAATTTTTGTATGTATACCCGTAACATCCATCAACTCATGAAAACGATAAAACACCCTAAAGATGCAGGTTTTTTAAACGTGTTCACCACAGTTCTATTCACTGTACGACTTTAACAAAAACTTTTATTCCAATGGTTTAAATGTGAAATATGTTGTTTTTGGAGATAGTCACGTAAATGTACCAAAAGCGGAACATTTTTTAACCTCGTTTTCGTTGTTTTCTGAATAGATGTGTTATTATTTTTTGTCAAAAACTGTTTATTTTATACGAAAGCTTATAGTTTCGTAAACAAAAAGCGCTTACGAATAGTTACTTTTGAAAGCTATTAATGCTTTTTGCAGCAATAAAGGCATATTATTATTATTATTATTATTATTAATCCTAGTAGTTGTCAAAATCACGCAGTAATATATAACTTTAAACTTTATTAAGATTTATTCTTTTAGTTCTGTATATTAAATTTTGTTAATTCTAGATTTTTTAGTATAATCTTTAAAAGAAGTAAAACAATTGTATTTCTATAAATAATAACTTTTCTTAAAACTATATTTTTCAGGTTAGATCTTTCTCGGGACAAATATCGAATTGAAACTTACCATTCAACTTGTTAGAATGAAAATTGTATTTTTCACAACACTTATTGCACAAAATATAACATGCGTTCCGCAATACGTTTTTAACACGAAATGACATGTTTTATACAAAATTAAAATGATTAATCAACGAAAATATTTTCGCAGTAAAAATCTAAGTGAAAAATACTAAAATAGCTCTGTATTTCAGAAAATATTTCACTTTACTTTTCGTGCACTGTCATTACCAAATTCAAGTTCTTTAGTATACTTCTACTTTAAATTTATTTGTAATTAATTTCAACAAATACTATTATTAAATTATTGCAGAAATCCATTCAAAAATATTGTAAGTCAATTCTTAATATTTTTCAGATTGATTTGAGGTAAAATTAAGACAATAATACAAATTTGCGAAAACTGTTCCGATATAGGGACAGTGTTCCGCTATTGGTACTTTTATCTTATCTAGTATAACATTAGTGATTTTAAGGGGAAATCAAAGACTTTTTTACATTTTGTCTTAAAAAAGAAATGTTTACAATTTTTTAAGTGTAGATTCATTCTGGTAAAGAGAGAATATTTTTTAAGAGCCCACTGAAATTGCCCATCCACATCCTTTCTAATTCGTGGCCAACTTTTCTTTAATACACGTTCTTGACTACCAAACAAGTTATATAATCAATTTGTCGACTTGAGGAGAAAAAGATTAATTAAAGAATGCTCCATTTTACGTGTTGGGCATCGCTTGTACAAAGATGTACGTGCTCTCTAAATCTGAATCAGCGAAAACCGCTGCAAATCAGCACAAAGTATGCCGCTAATTCAATCAACGTACTGTATTTCACATTTTTAAATTCAGATGTGTAATCAGCAACGTTCAGAATACAATTATTGATATGTATTTAAAGCCTTCTACAAATCGTATAACGAAGATCCGTTGAAGTAGTACTCAACAATTTACAAAGATGCCGTCATAATTTTTTGATAAAGTATGAAAGTGGATAATGATCACAGAAAGAAATAATTAAAAATATTGTTTATTTTAAGTGTGCCGCAGTAAAAACTGCAATTTTTTAAATAATCACGTTTAAAATAACAATGATTAAACCTGAATAGAATCACTTTTAAAAGGAGCACGTAGATGAGTGACTATGTAATTTGTTCGTTTTTATGTTACTAACAAATTGGACTCCGTTAAAACGATTAATAATATGGCATGAAAATTATAATAGATAATCTAAATTAATTTTATATTTCTAAAAAAGTCACGAAGTTTTAAATCCTTGTAGTTTTTTATCAAAAGCAAACGCATATATAAGATTCTGACTATTATTTGACTACATTTTGTACTTTGAGAAAATAGAATATCTCGCATGGGTTGTAGCATAGCAAAGTTTTCAGTAATTTTAAGAATCACAAGTGAAATTTGTCGTTTTTCAATTCTGGAACGTCTGTAGCAAGTATCTGCGTTTACTAATTGTCTTGATATCGTCCAGATATATTATTTAAATGTGTTTAAAGCAAAATATAAAGATACATTAAATATATTTTAATAGTCAACATATTTATTTTCTTATATCACTGTGTCACAGTAAAGTTAAAAGTTCTGTGGATTTGCCCATATACACATGACTACCACTCTCTGAATTAAAGTGAATTTAAAAAATATTATTTTATTATTATTATACCTTGAATATACCTAAAAAAACTTATTCAAAATTAATTAGTATATATTTTGCTTAGAAAATGAAAGATCTGCATATTTTAGGACAGTCGAAAACTAAACTATTTCGTCACAAATACAATAAATTCGAAATTCTTGTAATGTTTTCTTTTTTCAACTTTGAAAATATGAAGATGTCAATTTTCTTTGGACACCCCACTCAGTAAAATACTATTCGCTCCGTGCAAGTCGTTAAAGGTGATATAAAAAAAACGATCGTAGCGCTCATGGTGTTGTGAAAAAGATAAAAATTTCAGGACTCTTACTTAATGAAGTATTAACGAAATCATACAAATTTGAAAATTGTCTTTTTAGACGAAGGTTTTCAATTTTGTAAGGCGTTTTGCGTAAATGGTAAATAATATAGAAGTTATTTTTTCTTTTCTCCATTTGCTTTTATGTTCTTAAAAAGTACAATTTGTGTAAATCAAGATGTAAAGGTGTAACAGGGCTTGAATGTATTTATTACTTCTTTCGAATTCCTCAACATTAAGATGATCGAATATCATAAAGAAAGTAGAGAAATTGTAGAATATAGATAAAAATATAAAATAGGTAAAGTATTACAAGTATTTATGCACAACAGGTTAACTTTGATATTGTGTTTGAAGTTTTAATTTATTGAGCGATTAATAGTTTTAATTTTGAAAAGTAATTCATTACTTTAACTGAAATTTATTATTATTACGATGTATAAAGATGGATTTAGTTATCAGGAATGGGCTTGAAAGTCCATTTCTTCCATTTCAAAAGAAACATTTTTGTTTAATGCAGGGCAAGTCCAAAGATTTGAAGAACACGGAAAAGGTGAAAGATATAAAACTTACATTCGCTATTTTCGCCGTTATTTTCGGAAACGGTATAGAAAGTAAAGTAACTTAACCTCAAAATTAATCTTAACATGTAGTACATGAATATTTATAATACTTGATTTACTTTCTCATTTTATCTACTGCCATTGCTCTACTTTCATCATGATATTCAATAATGTTATGAAAGAGCGTTTCAAAAGGAATAATTGTAAGACCTGTTGCATGTTTACATTCGTTTTAATCCATATTGTGCTTTTCGAAAACATAAAAGATAATGTAGAAAAGGAAAAATAACTTGTACGTTATTTACCATTTATATATTAGGCTTTGTACAATTGCAAACCTTGACGGAAAAAAAAATTTTGTAGATTCTGCCGAAATCACTTAACCACTTCACTGGTAGCCGTTTTCAAATAAAAAGTGCCAAGACTGGTACGAGCCAGTTTTTAAGATATCGAGAAACTGTGAAACGTGGGTTCCATTTTTACATAAAACATATCATTTAATGGAAAAAAAAACTGACTTCCCCCTCCCCTTCACCCCCACAGGGTAGGGGGGGGGGAAGCATACATTTTTGTTTAAAGTATACATTTTTCTTAATCAAATTTCGATGAGAATGTTAAATATGAGGTTTCCGGGGTCGCCAAATACCAATATGATCTCAGAATTTAAAAATTCAAAATGATGGATCTAATCTGTCGGACGAAATAAAACAATATTGAAACATCTCTTATCACAAGAAATGTGTTTTCTGAACATGATATCAAATGAATTTGAAGTGTGCATTGGTTTGTAGATTCAAAATAGCGGATCAAAAATACAAAAAAAAAAAAAAAACAACAAAAATACAAAAAAAAATTGAGTGCAAAATCCTCCCACTACCTCCTCGTGGTGCACTCTGAGGTCGTTATAATTAATCAGCTATAGGTCACCCACATAATTTTTTCATTTTATGAAACATTCAAAATTGAGTCCGCCAAAGTAAGGTCCAAATTCATTTTGCACATTCTATTTGCTATCATGGATCCGCCATATTGAATTTTGAAAATCTGAGATCAGATTCGTAATCAGCGACCCCAAAAACCCCCGAGTAACAAATTTCATCCGTTTTCCACGCACAGAAAAAAATTTGCTTCAAAAGCATATAACTTGTAGCCACCATATTGAATTTTGAAATTGTGACCTCATATTCGTATTACTACGACCTAAGAAACTATAGTATACCAAATTTCGTGCAAATTCATTGAAAATTGTAGGAGTTATTTAAAAATGTACATATATGATACATTACCAGTCGTGGCACTTTTTTTTTGTGTACACATATGATACATTACCAGTGAAGTGGTTAAGTAGAATCTGCCGAGTCTGAACTTCGACAATATTTGCCGAGTTTTTTCTAAGCATTCTGCTTAGCCAGTCTATGTAGATTTTTATGGACTGCAACTTTAGTGCCGCGCCAGTGTACCTGTGATGTCGGTAAATTAAGGGTTGTTTTGACGGAGTAGTTTCTTCCGTTACGCTTACGTTAGAACCAATCAGAACACTTGTTTACGGTCGAGATTTCATCTATAGCGTCCCGATTGGTTCTAACTAAGCATAGACTCAAGAAAGTACGCCGCGAAAATGACTCCTTACCGCCATATAAGTTGTAAACAATATGTTTTTTTGTTCTTTGTAACCTTCATTCCACAAAATTAATTGTATTGGATAATATGGAATCTTTTGTAAAAAATATTTTAGAGCCTTGGAATTTAAGGGAATTTATGAAGATATTTGAATGTATATAAATGTAATTGTAGTAAAATAATGCTCGTCATTGTCTCAATCAGGATTGATACGTAACATTGCAACTGAATGTAAATTTATATACAACTAGCTTTATATCTTCACTCGATAACGCTCGCTCAAGACATCTGAGTCCCTGCTTATT
Source organism: Trichopria drosophilae (assembly GCA_030407085.1). Taxonomy (NCBI): domain Eukaryota; kingdom Metazoa; phylum Arthropoda; class Insecta; order Hymenoptera; family Diapriidae; genus Trichopria; species Trichopria drosophilae. Next base: position 182,564,296 of record CM059582.1, read on the forward strand.
GTATATATTTATACAACAATCTCCTTTAAATTTCACGAATTCCTTACTTCATCAGTAGCTTTTTCCAGGCCTCTTTTTTCCAGCCCCCATTTTTTTTCAGGTCCTTTTTTTCCAGGCCTTTTTTCTTTTCTCTTTTATTTCCGAAAATGTATTCAGATACTTATTTATATAACAATCTCCCTTAAATTTCAAGATTTCCTTATTCCCAGCGCCAAATTCCTCCCCTCCTGTACAAAATCTCGGCAATATTCGCCAATCACCCACCCATTTTTCCATGCCTACTCCTCAGGGTACCGCCCAATGTCCACTCTCTTCCTCTTCTTGTACACTACTCCCAAAATTATTTTGGACTTGGGGAGAAAATTAGACATCGAAGGCTTAGGCAAAGCATTTGCAACAATATATTAAATTCAAGATAAACTGCACTAAATAAGATGCACTAATTAAATATGACTGAAATAGATATTTCATACTCCTTACCCGATCTCTGTATCGTTTATTGCCAAAATACCTGCAGAGATTCTGAGTCAATTGACCGAAGATTACCGCTCAGATATCCAGAATGCCAGTTGGAGACTGAATGACATTAAATGAGAAAACACCTTATATAGGAATGGTAAAAGATAAATGCAAGAGAAGGGTGAAAGGGAGATCGATCGAATAAATGGAACAATGAAAAAGGAAAACCCATTTGGATAATGGAAAACGGACCGCGATTGGGGCGGGGGGGAATTGAAGCACGTGTTCGAAAAAGTAAAAGACTTTAAAAAATATGTTTTTTTTTTGTAAAGACATCCTAGAAAATGTGCGGACAGTTTTGAATTAAGTAGATTAATATAATTTTCACCCACCCCCCCCCCCCACCACACACACTCTTGAAATAAGCTAGGCCGATTGGTAGGCGGGGATGGAGACTACAAGAAAAAGGACAACTTAAACAACTGATTTCCGAAAATCGGAGATCCTTCGGTAAGGATGAATTCGTTAAAAATGACGTGACACTCATTCCCTGAAAAGTTAGGAAGTAAATTAATATTATAGAGGAAGAGGATATGTAACGAAAATTTACCATAAATTTTTTTTATCTCATAAGAGAGAGTAAGTAAGTAATTATTACACATTTGAGTTATTAACCCGACAAACTAACCTATACAAAATAACCTATAAAAAGAATTATATTCAAATTAGTGGCACGGATACAAAGACGCGACGATACCAACTGTATGTATAGCACAGACAGCACAGAGTAGCACTCTGGCAGCATACTTATGTATACTGACTACCATTAACTAGCACAACTGATCAGTAAGAGTTGAGACTTGAGAACCGGCAATTTTTGCTGAAATTACTAAATAGAATTTGCAGAAAAGTCGTATACGAGTTATTGGGTACATTCTCTCGATATTACCAATCAAATATTGCCTAAGGGACAATATAAATTTCACATAATGTTCGTTTCTGAATTTCTTAGACAAAATTTACTTGAGCAGAATCTATAAACGTTTTTTTCCGTGTTCGTTTAGAAAGCCAATTTTCAATTTTTGTATTTTGCCGATATTTCACTAAGTAAAAGTCCTGAAATTTCTTACTATTATTGGACACCAGATGGCGTCAATGAACTTTCACGGAGCGAATACACCCGAAAATGAAAAAATTTTTTCTTTAAAAACATTATAAATTATGAAAAATCAACTTGGAATTTGTCATAAACCCTTCTAAGATTCGTTGATAGTATTTTTATCATTAAAATAAATATCTTAAAAATAATGCACGATGAAAATAACCTAAATTCATAAAAGTAACGATTTTATCCTATGAAATGTTTAGGTAACGCCAGCAAAGGAAGAAGACATTCGAAAACGACAAGCTTATTTGAAAGCGCAGAGAGACAAGTTGGTAGCCCTGAAGAAACAAGCTCGTACTCAAAAATTGGAAACCAACAAAGTCTCACGCCCTAGCACAGCACGCGTGGCAGCCGAAGCGACAATTGGTGGCAAGCAGCAGGATCTACCTCTGGATCCATCGATTCTCCAAGTTCGAAGAGCCTTGGCCGCGAGACTCAAAGCGGAAGTCGTGCAAAAGTAAAGAGTCTGCGTCGAGTCGAAGCACTCTAGACCTTTTCTTTCTGAGAGCCGTTTATATAATTCTTTGTAAAATGTTTCACTTATATAATTAGAACTATTGACGTTGGTACAAACAATATCCGCAAAATCGAGCGTCGCATTATACATATAGCATTCCATATGTAAGTGTCGAAATAAATAATGCCCTTGTCGAACCGAGACTCTGCCTAAGCTTTTTTTTTGTGTATGTGTGCGAGTGTATGGGTGTTACACGGGTTTCCGGCAATTTCGTAATCTCTCCCCGAAGAAATCGAATAATTTTAGATTTTATTTAATTAAATATTTTTCTCACTAATACAACACATCGGCATTTTCACGTGAACGCACATTCTCTCTCGCTTCTCCAAGTACTACAGCTCGTTAAAAATTCCGCTCTAGACACGCTGTAGAAAACTGACGGTAAGATCAGTATGTAGTGTACCATCAATTCGTTTCGTCGAAACTCGCATTGAAATTTGGTGAGAGATTTCGACAATGATCTCTTTTCTTCACTGGATAAAATGTATTTTAACATAAAAATATATGAGGCATGCGGACTGTCGGTATATTGGTGGAATCTGGCAAATAACCAATCAGAAGACATGACATCATAGTAAACAGTGAAAATATATCTGTACAATGATCATGACAAGTAGTATCGAAAAAAACACAATGGTCATAAAATTCTGTATAATTACGAATGATGCTGTAGGATGATCAGGGATGACAATGTCTCTTCATTTAAGAATAATGATGATGGATGACAATTACGGACGAAAAGAACTATAAAGAACGCTGAATATTTATGTCACATTTGGAGGTTAGAATCCCGCATTAATGAGGAAGAAAATGATATTTAATGATGTCGAATAACAAAAATTTAACTCATAACGGTGGATAATAACGGATGATACATAATTTGCCGTAATCATCCGTGCTCATCCATTTCTATTCCAGATGTCTGTAACTCGGCTGTGATCTTACCTTCATTAGCATTTTACCAAACTTTACTTGAATTTCCGAAGCTCGACGTAACTCATGATTGGCTCTTTGCAAATAATTTGTCCACCTAACAAAGACTTTCGTATACATCCCATCCAGTGTATAAGAAATAAAATAATACATTTGACAGAATCTATGCCCGTTTTTGAAAAATCGTGCATTACTTTATCATCATCGAACAACCGACAGCAGCGTAAGGAAAAATTCCGCTACGGATTGTTCCCGGACACGTTTGACAAGCGATTGAGGGCATTCGTCCTAAAAACTCTTAAAAATAACGTCCAACGAAATACCGTCGCCGACTGTAACATTCGCTTGATAAACTCGCTTTGCTGAATCGAAAATCCTTCAGCGGTTCTTGGCTAATAGAATTCTCTCGTATAAAAAAGAGGTATGTGTTCGAAGAATTGAATCGTCACGGTGTCTTGGTATATAAAGTAAAACGCATAGTATTGATAATATGTGATATTGTACACTGTAGGCAAGATTTTTTGTGATTTCTTTTTCCAGTTAATGCTACATTGATGCGACGGCTGCAAAGATCTCTCCAGTTGGTAAACCTGGCAATGATGCGCAGTGTTCTTTTGGCGCGCTCCAGTGTCAACGAACCGTCAAACTCACACACACGCACACGCACACGCGCCCATTCTCTCTCTCTCGCTCTCTCTCTCTCTCTCTCGTCGCTGTCCTGCACCAACAGACTGAATTTTCGAGAATCATTCCGAGTGATAGTCTAAGCTCGATCCCCAAATGAAACGTAGGAATCGTTTGGTGCTTTATGTACATTATGCGGTATGCGAGATGATCGACACACGGAGCCTCCACTGAGCCTTTGGCCATTCTACGAGCTTAATGGCTTTTCCTTCGTCGATTTACCATTTTACTTCTCTTTCTACCACTTGCACTCGATTACATCCGAAACAATCTCTCCCCCTCTGTTTCTCACACTCGCTCTACGTTACTCTCACCTTAATAGAAATTTCTCATCTCTTATTTACCGGATAAATCGTAAATATAGTAAAACACATAGGGAACAACGTTATTATTTATCTTGTCCATTAATTAACTAATTAATGCTTGCCTTTGTTACACTCTCAATGATCAGTTCGGATTGCGCGATTCGTCATTAATATGTACATAGATGCGGATCAGCTCCAGCGGCGTTCGCACTTTTTATTCGCTAATGTAAGATCCTGGAGGATTACTCGCTTACCGTTCCGGTCGTTCGCGCCAAAAAAAAAAGAAACATTCAAAACCGACGGCGTAGCGCTCGGCGGATGTGTAAAAAACGGTGAGTGGGTAATGGGGCAGAGACTCCACACGCCGGACGCGACCTTCAGAACGATTTCGGCGTTTGCGAACGTTCGCGCATGAAGCTGTTCTCGCCCTGTCGACTTTGCCGCATGCGACCCTATCGGCGATACCCGAGACTAGAGACTTTTTTTTGTTTTCTAGATTTACGAAATGAAAAGGTAATAAACCTTATCATTAGACACCGTTATTGTTTTTCCTACCCCCGATGGACGCTGTAAAGTAATTCCTCTAGTTCCATTTATCGCCGATAGTAGCAATCGCAGCGACTAGAAGGCGACTTGTAAAACGCGAAACGATACGTTGAAATTGCGGCGAGCCCAAAGCGTTTACGACGACACGGAAGAAGGAAAAGTCTCGTTCCCTCCATTACCACTTGTACAAATTTTGCTGCCACTTACGACCCTCCGAGCGAAGAACAATTGTAAACTTATCCAATATCACTGCGAGCACGCGAAAAACGCCATGATTTCGTACTCTTAATGCTGTCTTGAGAATAAAAACGTAATCTTAAAAAAAAAAGAAGATACTTTCCAATGTTTTCTCTAATTTTCATCGCAATTTTAGTAATAATCACATATACAAACAACCGTATAAGACCAATGTACAATTTGTGCTACTTACACAATGCGTTCGGAAAGCTCGTCAGATAGATTTCGCTTCTCGACGTCACTGAGGTACAGGGCCTCAGTCTGCTTCAGAGCTGATTTCTACGGAATCGTTCATCCTTTTTCTTTTACTCTATGTATATATTTACAAGTAAATTCGAAGACCTCGCAGTTCTACTGGATAAAAATGTACAAATTGTACCTCGTCGAACTTACCCGCTTAGCGGCGAGAAATGGAAAACGAATAATGCTCGCAAGTATCGAGAGAGATCGAACGCGAGAGGAAAGAGTTGTCGAAATCCAAAAAATTGTTCTTATGACGATTTTCTCAGGTTGTCCCTTCCCAGAACCGACCCGTGGATTCGTTTCTTCCGTTAATGAGACTGTCCATGTAAAGATTCTGTTACCCCCGGGGAGGTCCACGCGATCTCTGAACGGCGAAGATGAGAAACGCCTGGATGCTGTTCTCGGCTAATGTCGGAAGGTGTCGCGGGGGAACTTGGTTTTTATCGTTCGTAAAGCTGGGCGTTCCAAACCATTGGAATGAAATACGCTTTGCTTTCAAATTTACTGTATCTTTTACACAACATAGTCGTATCGTAGCATGTAAATTCTTATCGCTATCTACCTTATTAAGAAAATTCATAGTTCCTTTTTGCTTTACAAATTCAAATTGCCAACCGTGGAGTTGCCTGGATGGGCAAACTCCGGTTTGCCGCTTTTCATACTTCTGCGTGTTTTCATGATTCATCGTACCTTTCAACTCACTCACTCTCTTTCCCCCCCAATTACAGAGACACATACGCATACGCACATACACGCACGCACGTTCGCACACACAGACACGCACACATATGCACGCACTCGCTCATGTTCGCACAGTTACGTACACGCATTCTCTCATAAAACTTTTACTCCTTAAATCGTTCGCTCGTTCCCATTTTCACTGACATTCACTCTCAAATTGTCACATGTACACTGCCTAGCTCTTTGGCTAGGTATCTCGCTTGCTCCCATTTACTCGGCACTTTCACACGTTACACATTGTTTTGACAAAAAGTACGCCGCGGTAGCGCAGCACCCTTTTCCGCGAAGGAAAGTACGTGGTTTCCGTTTCCGACCTACCTCTCGGCACATGGAACGGCTGATGGTAAAAACGTTCTGTGATGTGCGAGCGCATAGGGGAACAGCAACGGCGGTCAATTATCAATGGTCACAGCACTCTTAGAACCAACCGATTGTTTGCTTACTATGAGAGTCGCTGCCGTTTGGGCGATGGACTCAGTTCCGTTTCCTCCTCTTCTTCGTCCGAATCGCCCTCATAGTCGACCAATCCCTAGACATAACAGAACAATAGATTTAGGATGATAATCATGCTGTTTAGTATCTAAGAACTATGTATTACAAGAGTTTATTTCAATATTTTTGCTGGTAATTACATTTTAACAACGTTAAGGGACTTTTATAGATGGGTCATTTTCTAAAAAAATGCATTTTTCTTCTTTCGATTGAAATAAAATGAAAATCCGTAAAATCAATAATGCATTAGTTGATAACGTCAAATTCTAACCTATAATATGCAAAATAAACAAAAACTAGATATATTTTCAAGTCCATGTGTATTTTAACCCCGTCACTGGTAGGCGTTTTCAAATAAAACGTGCCAAAACTGGTACGAGCCAGTTTTCGTCCAATTTCGATGACAATGTTAATTAGGGGGTTTTGAGAGTCGCTGATTACGAATCTGATGTCAGAATTTCAAAATTCAAAATGGCGGATCCAAGATGGCGGACCAAAATGCAAAAAGTTACTTGATGGAACAGAAATTCGTTACTCGGGAGTTTTTGGGGTCTAAAATACTCTTCGTCCTCTTCTTTTCGTTGAGCAGAAGAAAGAGAGATGGTATAGCTGCGCAAAAATATGCGCACTTGCCCGCTCCTCTCGTAAAAAAAAACTACTAGTGCGCACAAATGATCAGCACTAGTAGGGTTCACTAATAGTAATTTCGTGTACTATTACATCACTAGTGCAATTCTCTAGTCTCGCAAAACTGTGGCAAAAGTATTTTATGCATTACATGAAATTGAGGTCGATAAAATAAAGTCAAAATTCATTTTCCACATTCGGTCTGCCATCTTAGATCTACCATATATAAAAAATGAATAAAATAGCTTTAAAATAGTAATTCATTGTAAATAATTTATTATTTTGAATAGCACTTACCTCAGAAAAAGTAACAAGGTAATTAATTTGTCTACAAATAGAAATTAGAAGCATGCAAACGTTCCAAGGTGTTTACTACAAGTGTACGTCGTGTGCAGTTATTGTTTATAATCTATATATAATGCATGAGTATAATCTATATTATGTATTAACATGTATTATTATATAATATATGTAATAGATTAGTAGACTGGGATATTGCCAAAGGCATGTTTACAAATAATTATATAAAAAATACCTTCCAGAGCTTTTAGTATCTGTGCAAAATCGAATTAACCTTAATTTTTCATATCTAAGGGACATTTTTATAACCATTCTTATTTTAAGTTAAAATTATTTTGTTTACTTTCTTGTTATTGGCGTCTATCCATGAAAGAAACTAATTGTTGGTAGAACTAAGCTGCAATTAATTATTTTTAATATAACATAAATAAGTTACGCGTCATAAAAAGAATGTTTCAACAAATGCTTTTTGAAATAATTCAAGAAAATAAAATAAATAAATAAAACAAACAATAACATGGCAAGAGCAAATGCATCGATCGTTAATCCCGTTTATATATACGTTCGTTAGTTATGTGTGGGTGTATACAGTTTTAGTAAATATTTACTTTTCATTAATAAATTGTTATATGTACAATTTAAAAATTGTTTGTCCTCTTGAATAGTTATTCCTTTGTCTTGTAGATAAATATGAATCATTTTCGATGTTAGTCGAGAAAAATAATTACTTTTCTGATCCAATATTTTCGTGTCTTTCCATTTTAAATTGTGTCCTGTATTTTGTATATGTTCCATTTTTTGTTTGTGAGGTTCATTTTAAGTTGTTTTCGTGTTCTTTAATCATATCTTTTTGTTTGTCTATCACTGTATATGGTTTACATTTTATTTTATAAATAACATTATTTTTCCCCACTTTTTAGTCGTGTCCTTGACTTTTTTTAATAAATTGACGAAAATTGTTTTATATGTTTGTATTATATGAAACCAATTATACTCTAATTCCCTTATTCTATTTATTATTTGTTTTACACCATAAAAAAGCTTTTTAATATACGGAACTTTTAAGTAAACTTTGGTTTATCAACATTTTCACTTCTATCATTAAGTACCATTAGTTTTTTCTTTATATATTTATTAATAAAATGGATGGGGTAATTCTTATTTTAAAGGATTTTTTAAATGATTTTCATGTTTTTATTACGGTACCTATCTATTGATTTTTTGAGCGTTCCGAATTCTACCTGAAAATGTTTGTTGGCTTTCCATACCAATCAAATGTTATTTTGATTTATTAATGTAAGGTCTAAACAAATTATTGTCAATCTGTTCTTCAATTATAAATTATAGGCGTTCATGTTACCAATTAAAAACGTTGACAATTTCTTCAATACAGGTCTTTGGTATACATGTTATAATATCGTCGATATGTTAAAAACACTGCAGTAAATTACTTTTTTTTTATGTAACTTTTTTTAAAATAACTGAGTTTTTTAAAACAAGTCGTCTTTAAGTCATCAAGGACTAATTCCGCAAAGGGGTAAAACCATTGGGGTCCCAAAAAGGCGTCTGTAATATTCGTCATTAAATTAAAAAAAAACGTTATCCATTAGAAAGTCGGTAGCTTCTAGTAAGTCGTCATGCGGAATTTCGGTATGTAACATTTGGTTGTTTCTCCTTTCCATACTGTCTGACCATTTGTGAGGGTACATTCGTAAAAAGCACACCACGTCTAGTGAAGCTAAAATGTAATTCTCAAGGATATTCCCATTTTTAATATTTCATGGAGGTGTATATTATTTTTTAACATAGGATTTCGGTTTATTAATCGCTTTAATTAATATTTTATATAAATATTTAGCCATACAATAAGTTGGTGTGCTTATAGATGACATTATTGGTCGTAATGGATCATTTTGTTTGTTTATTTTATACTATTATTATATTTTTTACAGGGAAAACCTTCGTTATTCCACTTAGTATAGTTTTTATCTTATTTTGTAGTGTTTTTAGGGGATTTTTATTCATTCCTGTGTATATTAGGGTGGTTCAACAAAGAAAAAAAATTTTTTTTCTTACTTTCGAGTGAATTCTTGTAGAATGTCGACAAAAAATATTAATCTTTAAAAAACATTTCTGTTTTTTTTATGCAGTCCTCTTTGTTCATGATAACTGTTACGTTGCCTTTATCCGTTTTTTTATAATACATTTTTTTGTCTTCTCTACTTTTTTTAATAATATTCTATCATTAATATTCACATAGTCTTTCATTATCACCCCTTTCCAACATCATGCATTACTGTGTTCCCAACGCTGTCTGCTGGAAGTTGTTTATTGTATGTATAATACATTTTTCATATTTTTAATAATTCCATTAACAGTATTCCAGTTTAAATTACCAGGGCAATTGAAGTTTGTGATGTTAACTAGCCAGTTATCTGTTCCTTTTTTTATTTGAGTTATTAACTTTCTGCAATTTCATATTTTCAGTGCTGATTTTTGAATATTAAAAGGTTTTTTTAAAGGAATATTTAAAAATATTTAAAATATTAAAATTTCTTCTGACGTTATTTAATTTTATCACGGTTTCTTTTTACAAAGGTAATATGTATGTGTAGATCTTCATTCTCTATATTCAAGAGACGTAGTCTGATATGTAGTTTCTTGTCCTGTTCAAGTAATTTTTGTGCAGTTCTACTGTAGGACCTCTCTTATTCGAACCTCTATTATTCTAATTGTCCAGCCTCTCTTATTCTAATCGTTCCCCCACAAGTCTTCTCTCACTATCACACGAAAAGTCAACGAAAAGTACTGTCCACGAATCACAAGCTCGCATGCAAAGTAAGTGGGGGTAAGGGGAAAATTACAATAAGAGAGGTCGGCGCCATCTTGAAAAAGGTTACTAATTCGAATAAGAGAGGTTCTACTGTAGTATGTATAGTTAAATTTGTTGTATTAGTCAACAAATATGTTATATCAAATCTACGGAATTTGATCAAAGTATTTTTGTTAGGCATAGCTGTTATTATTTTATTATTCATATTCAATATTTGTTTATATAAAATTTTGTATTCATTGCCATACGTATTAACCTCCAGGCCGCCGGGAATGGTCAAATACGGATATTAATCCAATTAACTATTAAACTTAATAAATATGTAGAGAATTAATATTTTATTGATCAAAAATGAAGTATTTGGCATTGAAATCGATCATGTACGAAAAGAAGTGTTCATCTTTACTGCAGGCCTAAGAAATCTTAGTTTCCCTAGTTTTCGACACTAATAAGAATGCCTGATTGGTATTTTCAACTAACTACAAGTCAAATGTACGAGGTAGAGTGACTGAATGTTCAAAATATTACTAAATGCCACAATTCTCAAAAAAAAATGTATATTCCCAAAACGTTCCCGGCCGAGAATGGTCAGATTTGACCACCATTTTGGTCGATCCGTATGTAGGATCCATTAAAAATCATTCATAGGCGAAATGTTCTTCAAAGTTTTATTTGATCTCTCTTTCTTAACGCTCGGCCGTCTGGAGGTTAATAAGAGAACAGAGATTTTTTGTCCCTTATTTCACCAAATGATTTTAATATACTTGGGTCACTTGGGGAGATCTCCTATTCAAAGTTAAATACAGCTCTAGTACCATGCAGAATACCATTTTTATGTATTTTCGGCATTGCTTAATGTTAAATTAAGCACCTTTATTCTGACCTAATTTATACTAGCAAATAACCCAAACTTTTTATCTTTCACAGACGTAAATATGCACTTTTTTAGAAAATGACCCAGATAAGAGGATACAAACTATTACTATTGGACAGTAGGAAGTATTCACATCGGAAATTAACCGTTTTTGCTTTTGAATGTTTGTATTGATGAATCGTACTTTTACCACACCTGAATCAAACTTTGTAATCATTTAATGTTGATAAACTGCATTTATACTCTATATACATGTACAAAAATTATTGGTAGTTCCTACAAAATGAAAAGTTGGTATGATGGTTCAAATTGATAGAATTTTAACGGTCAGTTACCGTAAAATGGGATATTTTTGTTGTTTGCGACTATCTACAATTTTAGTTGTAAACAGTACCGCATGACGATTTCCTTTCGCGCCGCAGAAGGCTTCGGTGTGTACTACAGTGGCCCTACCCTTATTTTAACTTTTCGAGTCAAGGAAGATGGCGGCTTCCTCCCTTATTTTACCGCTTCCCCTCATCCTCACCACTGGCAGTATGAGAGAATAAAAACAGAGAGAGGAGATATAGTGGCGTCTTTCTTCACCTGTATGCGCAAGTGCAAACAGCAGTCCGCACTCTTTTGAACACTTTCAAATGGCGAATGGTGGGGTAACTCGCGAGGGGAACAAGTTAACATAAGAGACGAAAGAAAATTAAAATAAAGGACGCAGTTAAAACAATACGAGTTCAAATAAGGGGAGGGTCACTGTATATGTATAACTTCCAGTTTTCAAAGACCCGGTTGATAAAAACATAAATAGAAAATTTGTGCAGGTGTAGTAAAAGCATTTCTTTACAAACATGGAAGTGTATTAATAGAGAGATATTCGTCGTCGATTCCCGAATTATCTGCCGAAATACTTTAGCAAAATAGACAATAAATATAGAACAAATAAACTTAAACATTGATTACACAGATAAACAAGGTTATGTTGGGTCGTTTTCAAAATATTTTTATGAGTAGAATCCGAATGCGAGGTCAAAATATCACATTACGATTTTCAGATATTTGAGGTTATTTAATCGAAAAAATGCTTTTCTATTATTTTTTTCAAGTTACGCACAGGATACAACTATTGTCTTAACCTCCTTTCTATAATTTTCTCTTACTCTTCAAAATGATCTATTAATCGATTATTTATTTAAATATTTTAATTTGTATTTACAAAATGACAAGTTAAAACAAATAAAAAATTATAATCATATAATTTTTTTAATAATTTTGAATTCATCGAATGATTTACTGAAAATGTTTGCTAATATTTTTTATTTTATTCTTAACATAAAATATAAAAAAAAAGTACAAGTTTCTAGAGCATATAACCTCAAATATCTTAATATCCTGCCGCGATAGGCCGACTCTAACCTCAGATTCTACTCGTAACATTACTTCGGATATAATTTTTCATAATAATTAATAAGTGCAGAAGAAAGACAATTGATGCATCTACTTAGACCTCTTTAGGGAAGAAATGCCAACCATTAATCAAAAGTTGTTTGGAATTTCAGATTCTCTTTTCTAATTAAAATTAAGAAATAAACAAAATTAATCTGTATATTTTAAGATTTTTCGAAATTGAGTGCTTGGAACCTATTGTTCGCTACACATAGAATAAATTATTTTAAAAAAAGTTATCAATTTCAAATGAATTTATGTGATTTTCGTGTTTGATATCATCTTCCGTCAATCGTGCATTATATAGATTTGCAATCCTGACAATAGATTTCGAAACTACTTTAGATCGCTATTACAGTAGGGTCTCCCTTATTGAATCCTCCCGTATTCTCTAGACACCTCTTATTCTTTGGATTTAGGATCTCTTATTGCATATATTCCCCTTCGGTCGGCTTCCCTCCTCCATTGCGTCCTAACCTAACCTTCGCGGCTGAGCGAATCTCGATCCGTCGTCGACCGACGACCACTAAGAGTGGAGGTAAAGGGGAACTAGAGAATAAGGGAGACTGTCGCCATTTTGAAAAATCTGCAGTATGCAATAAGGGAGACCCTACTGTATATCGTTAGTCGATGAAAAATGCAATGGAGTCGCGACATATGAATTTAAAACGTAAATAAATTAGCAATCATTAAATTCTCGAATAAACACTTTCTAATATAATAAAAGGGACTATAAAATCTAATATTTCCTTCATATTATTTACTACGTAAATGATTAAACATTATTATCGGTCGTCTTTTCATAGAGTTATAAAAAATAAAAAATATAACACGGAAATAGTATTTTTACAGTAAAGTGCCATAGAAACAATTTATAACTCTTTATTGAAAGTTTCAAACGTAGAAACTGAACTTCCAAACAAACATGGCTAAAACTTTGATTGAATTCATGTAAATGTTTGTATCAGTGCAAGAATTAAGTCTTTATCTTGGTAATAAATCTGTTATACGGCATTTCCTGACATTAATAAATATTAAAAAAATGTTGGGCAACGTTTCATACCTCTTTACGTCGTTTACTACGAATCCTAGGTTGACCGACAGACTGGAGTAATATGAATTTGGAGCACGACATTACCATTGGAAGGACTTTTCTGAGGGAAAGAAAAAGTAAACGAACCTTCTTAAATATAGTAGATCCAGTTTTGTCGACAGCAGTGACAGTTGTACTGGGATTAACTTCGGTGGATGCTGGCAGCTCATCCGATGACAGCACGTTACTGCTGTTGATCGGTGTCTGCTGCAGAGCCGATACGTTACTGCTGGTAGTATTATTGTTAAGAACCGTTTGTTGCTGCTGTTGCTGATTCTTTGTGTCTATAGGAATGAGATTGCTTGCGGAATTCTGAGGTGATGATTGTTTTTTGGCGGACGTTGGCGACACAATGTCGGCAGCAGCTGCATGCAGTGGAACCACAGCTTCGCCCTCGTCGAAATCTTCCTCCTCGTTGAACCACATTTCTTCCTCCTCATCCAGCTGCCTTTGATCGCGTCGGTATCGGCTATTTCTCAATATTGAAGGTACGCTAAAAACAGATTTTCAAAATTGAACATTGCACACTTTGTAAAATAGAATATTTTGAAGAAGAATATGAATTATTCAGACAAGTTACATACCAACAGATATAAACAAATGAGCCGATTAAAGTATTTCATAGCCGTAAAAGTAGTTAGTTAATTTTTTTTCCAGCAGATCAGACAATAATATTGTTAAATTTACTATTTTATGAAATTTAAACATGTAACCCTAGAATATGATATATGTAGGGGAAGAGTTTCGGTTATGAACACCCTTCCATTTTTGGCTCATAAATTTTGCTCAACTAGGTATTATGTAGACATGAATATGTATGGATAACTAAAGACCTTAGTTAACTACTATTGGAAAAACTAAACTGTTTTTTTTTTTTTTTTTTTTTTAAGCATTTTAAACCTTATTCAAGGCTTATTTCTGCTACACTGTTGTTCCTTTACGCTGTTATTACATGCTATTTTAGATTTTTAGGTCGCAATCTCTGAAAAACGAAACTGTAATAGTACATTATGTAACATGGAGGCTAAGTTGGTCTTTATACGCCGAGCGGAAGTTTCGTATACGAGACGTAGGCGAGCGAACGCACGAGCAGAAGGCGAGTAAATTTATATTTAGTGATTTAATAGCGACAGCCACCGCAATGTGCAAAAGAACATTTTTTTCATGCAGTTTCAATGTGGCTACAATATTCGGTTGTGAACACCCTTTTTTTTTACAAATCATAAAATATTGCCATATGTATTGTATTTTATCTTAAGTTTTCTCAGATCGGCTTTTGTTTGTTTCACTTTTCTACGCGCGGGTTGAAGTGTGCTTAAATGAGTAATTTAACTTTACAGAATGTAGTATACATGGGTTTTGTTTCAATTTTTAAAAATTGAATTTCAATGGGACAATTCCAATTTAATCTGAGAATGCTTGGAAAATACCCTTTTCGTTATTCGCCGTCAGTCTGCATGCGCCCGTACGGGTGAGAACAGATGCTCATTTTCATTTCACATCATTGCAAATTGTCCGTCGGGGGGCTGCGCCCCCCGAACCCCCTGCTATCTCACCAACCCGCTCCTGTAGCCTTACCATCCCTCTCTGCAACCATTCCCTAAAATGAATTTTTGGAAACTTGGAAATCGTACCTTTGTTACATAAAGTATCGTATGCAACGTGGAGGCAAGGTCTTTGTACGCCGAGCGGAAGTTTCGTATACGAGACGAAAAAAAAATCACTATTTTTGCAATAACTTGGTTCTTTTTGAAGTTACGTTAACCAGTCAAAGTTCATATTAAAGTTATTTTTTAGCTCTACAATTCACTTCGGAGGCTCTTTGACCTACATTGAATATTTATCTTGTTATAGCCATAAAAAGGGTGAACAATGCCAATTTTTGCGATTTTTCTCGTCCAACTTTTTTCGCTAAACAGCTAACGAAATATCACAATAAAGAAGTTGTAGGCCATAAAAAAACGAACAATTTGATCCACAATTGGAAGCGATTCGATCAAGTTTAAACCCACAAGGAGTATTTAAAGTCGCAGAATTGACGAAAATCGTCTCGGAATTCGCAAAACTCGTTTTTCGCCAATTCCATGACTTTAAAAGGCTCCTCATGGTTTCAATTTTTATCGAATCACATCCTATTACGGGTTAAATTGTTCCTTTTTTCAAGGCCTACATCTACTTCCTGTGTTAGCTGTTTAGCGAAAAAAATTAGATGTGAAAAACGCAAAATTTGTCATTTTTCCCCTTTTTTTGGCTATAACAAATATTCATGATAGGTCAATTAGCAACTAAGATGAATTGTAGAGTTTGAAAATATCTTCAATATGAACCTTCACTAGTTAACATAACTTCAAAAAGAACTGAGTTATTGCAAAAATGGTGATTTTTTTTCGAAACTTTGATGGCTCGCCAATCAAATTTTAAGCCTCAGATGCAATTTTGGAAAGGACTTCCGGTTCAATTTTTCATCATTTTTCTCCTAGTAAACGAGGTGTCATAGGTGGCGTTACAGGGCGTATAATTATATAAATATATTTTATAAAAAAAAATGGAATCCTACACCCTAAGAGTATTGAGTAATCTAACAATGACATAATTTTCAGAGGCTTTGTCTATTAAGAGATTACCTCCACACTTTGTTTCAAAAAGATTACTTCAGTACTTTTTGGGCAATTACCAAAATTGCTAGAAAACTATTGAACCTCACTTTTTTTTTAAATTTGTGGGTCCGTTCAAAACATAAAAAAAAAATGTGTATTTTTGTTGTTTTTTTAGTTGAAAGTAAATTTTATTGTTCGCCATTTTGTGGTAAGTGCTTAAAGCATTGATCAAAATCATTTCATAATTTAACGCTTGAATTAATAATTCAATTGTTACTACATTTTCTGCTTTAAAACTGATTACAATAGTCTCACCCATATTCCACGACACTGTACTACTTTTTAAATTGCGTCTGAACTTACATTGCAAATTAATTTATACATTAATGGACACGTTAGGAAAACACATGAATCTAGCATTAGTTAAAGGCAGTTGTGGGAGTTTTATTTAAAGAAAATTCGAAAACATTTCTTTTTGTTACGTTTTTGCAGATAAACACTCGTTGAAAATCAGAATAAATTAAAAATGTCTGAACAAAAAGAATATTCAATCGAAAATCATATTTCCTAGTTTTATGAACAATATCACTGTTATTGCATACTGGGTCAACTCTTAATAAAAGATACATTGTAATATGTACATAATTTCGCAACTTGTGGATGCAGTATAATGTAATTATACTTAATTATCGTTTATTAAGTTTAGTAAGATGATTAAACTTTCTTTGGGCCCTAAATGTTCTTTTTGACGAAAAATATGATATTAATAAACATGTTAACTATTGACGGTTGCACGTGTCACATTAAGGTCACCATACAAGATAATACAGTAAAAAACAAATGTCAGTTAACAGTTAAAAATGGTTACATGTCTAAATAACACACGTCAAAATAACAAATTACCAAAATATCACAAATAAAAATGAACAAAATATTAAATACAAGTAATTAAAATTAAATAATAATAATAATATCTTTATTCAGGTGAAAATATATAATTTGTAGGTTACCCCACTACATATTTCGCGAAAGTAGATAATCCTTACTTGTCCGCGACCTGAATGTACAAAAAATTGAATAAGAAATGTAAATTAAAAACCTAAATATAGTAAGAACTAAAATTAATTGTCGAGATAATTAATTTTAAGTATCACAGTTTTCAGCATTTGTATTTTTGGTATTGGAACTATACATTTCTAGGATTGCGATGAAATTATTTACATATATTTCTTATATAATACATATAATGTATTATTTTATATATTATTTTATATATCTTATATAATACATATAATGATTACTTAATAGTAAAAAAGTGAGCATAAACTGTTTATACATATAATGTCAGCTTGAATTAGGATTTTATTAAGGTCTTTGAAGTTTTAAGAGATGAGCCAATTACAAATTCTTTTTTTAAGAAATTTAGTTGAGATATTCTCTCTTAGATTTAGTAATTTGTATCCAATATAAGTGAAGGATCTTTGTCCTATTTTTCTTTTCATTGTTGGTATAATGAGTAACTTATTTGTAATTGCCCTGGAGTATATTGAGTGAGACACATTTGTACCAATTTTATTTATAAGGCAATAAGATGATGCTGATAGGTAATATCATTGTCGAATATTTAATAAATTTCTAATGTTATATAATTCTATTGTTGGGAATAGTTGTGGCTTAAAAAATATTATTCTTAAGACGGAATTTTGTAACACCTGTAGTGAATTTAAAACATTTTCATACGCACCGCCCCATGAAATAATCCCATATCAGCAATAGAGAGGAGAAGAGAGTAATAAACAGTTAAAAATTGTGTGGTATTTAGAATACCTCTTAGTTTATAAAATAAATATGGTATATGTCTCAATTTGTTAGTAATTAATTTTATATGAACTTGAGATAGAGTTCCGCGAATAAAATACAGACATATTATTAAAAGTTGCGTACAGAATACTTAATAAAGAAACGTCTCCTCAAAGTTTTGATCACCACAGTTAACATCATTTTTAAAACTTATATTTCCATAAAAAAAAATTAGTCGAAATAACAAGCGTTGATTGATTAATTGATTAATTAATGGGTGGAATCGCCCTTTTTACTCAATTGTTGCCTTATTATTGACTATGACATACTTCACATTTGTGTATGAATGTAGGACTGCAGAAACCGACACCAAGTACAGCAGCGGTCATGAGTCGATTTCCGCCAGATAAACAATACTTTCGAAACGTAAACACAAACAACCTAAGTATTCCCAATATTGCCGAATATTCCCTAAATATTCCCAAATATTCCAAGATATTGCCGAGTATTCCTAAATATTCCGAGATATTGCCAATTATTTCCAAATATTCCAAATATTCCCTAAATATTTCCAAATATTGCCGAGTATTCCTAAGTATTCCCAATATTGCCGAATATTCCCGAAATATTCCCAAATACTCCAAGATATTGCCGAGTATTCCTAAATATTCCGAGATATTGCCGAATATTCCCAAATATTCCAAATACAGTAGTCTCTGTCCTATTTTAATATTTGGTTTTAAGAAAATGGCGGCGCGCTGTCCTATTCTAAGTGGCTACCGTGCCCCCACTAAAGACGCATTTTGCTCTTCCCCTACATTTTCGCGCATGCGCATGCTGTGTTATATGCACTTTGAAAGTTGTAGGTTTTGCTACTCGAAGTTGGAGATACATTTGAGGTTCCGTAACTTTACCACGATGTATATATGTATATACATGCATGTGCACAAAGCCATCTATGTGTATATGTAAACACACGCATATTCCGCATGCACTTCGGTAGGGAGATAGAAACAAGGGGAAAGTTAGAATAGGGCAGCAAATTCCAGTTAGAATAGGACAGCGATTAGAATTGGACAGGTTAGATTAGGACAGAGACTACTGTATTGCCGAGTATTCCTAAGTATTCCCAATATTGTCGAATATTCCCGAAATATTCCCAAATATTCCAAGATATTGCAGAGTACTCCTAAATATTCAGAGATATTGCCGAATATTCCCAAATATTTCAAATATTGCCGAGTATAC
This sequence comes from Trichopria drosophilae, assembly GCA_030407085.1. Taxonomy (NCBI): domain Eukaryota; kingdom Metazoa; phylum Arthropoda; class Insecta; order Hymenoptera; family Diapriidae; genus Trichopria; species Trichopria drosophilae. The sequence continues at coordinate 182,583,427 of CM059582.1, forward strand.
CTAAGTATTCCCAATATTCCCGAATATTCCCTAAATATTCCCAATACAATGTACAGGTATTCCTTCAGTGGTTGACCCCTCGAACGATACCCAAAAAGTGTTCTGTTTTTTTGTGTTTTGTTAAAATGTGTGATAATTTTTAAGTTTTCGAATGATACTTGCTGTTCGACTTATTTAAAAAAGTACTGATAAACTCACCTATCAAGTGTTGTTCTATCCCGATCTTTCAGTTTATCCTGATGTTGTTCGTACCTTAGTTTGAGAGCTTTGAACGTTTGAACATAATCGATAGTTTCCTGCTCCTTAGAAAAGTTTTCAACGACATGCGAGCAAAGGCTCTTGATGTCTTCCTGCATGAACAAACGATTTAGTACATTAATAAAACTGTCATAATATTAATCCAATGGAGTAAAAATATTTTCTTACGAGTTTAATGAACTCGAACATTTCTAAAATTGCAGAATCCAACAGATTGTACCTCCCGTTGTTACGTACAAACGCGTCGAAAACAGGTGCGAATAGATTTCCTTTAATTATGTATCGATTGTAAAATTCGTCTTTTAACGCGATAATCTTCCGCATAAACCTCAAGGCGCAAAGCACGAGGAAAGTGTGCGTCGATTTCATTAGGACTAGAATTTTCCTGAGCAAGTCCTTGTTCAAAATGCAATTCTTAATGTGATACGTATGATGTTCTACGCAGAAAGATAAAAGCTCGAGGATCAGTCCTAAAAGCTGAACAGTTCTGTAATCTTCTCTCGCCGGGCGATCGCCGATGGTGTTGGCCAACAAAGGAGCGATAAGTGTGACGATACTATTTTTGTAAAAATAATTTAGGAAATCTGCCTTTTCCGTCTTATTTACCGAAGCCAACATATTTTCAGGATCTAAAAGCAAACGCAAAACACCTCCGAGTTGAACTGCTCCTCCCAACTCTGGATCGCTGTCGTTTACCAACTGTGTTACGATGACGTTAACCAACATCTGGTCTTGATCTGTAGTAGTGATCTGCTGCAGGGTGTAATCACGAACAACGCTTGGGGAGTATTCGACGATGTATGTGAGTATGTCTATACTAGCGGTCTTTGTTTGTGCGTCATTGATGCTAAGCGTTACTTCCAAAGCCGGCAAGATCCCCAAGTATGTGAGGGTTTTGTAAAAGACCTCTTTGCCAGGCGGTTGCAGGTTCTGAGAGAAATTACAAAACTCCTTGAGGAAGAGAACCAGGTCGCGTCTTTTCCCATCGGACGTACCTTCGTTCGTCAACTGGCGGAACAGTTCGCCGAGGAACTTCTCGTCCTCTTGAATCAGGTTGACGATCTCGACCTTATTAAAAAATATGAAACTACTTAACGTACTCAACATATTGTCTTCGAATACACTCGGAGTTGGCAGTACGACATCTTGGATGTACTGGACGCGATACGTTTGATGAATTTTGGCTAAAAGTTCAGTATTTGTAATGGGAATAGCCTGTTTGAATCTGGCCAGTTGCCTAAGATACTCCCGATGTCTCTTAGGTTGCGGTAACGACGGCTCGTATTCCAAGCAACCGACGACGTCGAAGATAACTTCGTCGCTGAACATCACTTCGAACAATGCATTCTTATTTAAAAGGAATATGTTTTTAAATATATCGTACAAATGATGCAACCCTTCCATATTTTCCTGATATTCGCACGTATGGAACAAGTTCAAGAGTCTCATAATATAACCTTCCGATTCTATCGCCACTGCTAGTTTCTCTTTCCGCATCGGTGACGATAAACAATTTCCTATTAATTCATCGATATCTTCCAATCGTCCAAGTTCGCAAGGAGGTAATTCAATGGGAGGTGCCGAATCGGACATGTCGTCGAAACGTTCATCTTCTGATTCTTCCACTATGTCTTGGGTGATTTCCACCGAAGGATCTTTCCCTTGCACCGCACAGATTTTCTCCCATATTTCATCACAGCCTGCTTTTTCTTGAAAGCTCAAGGCCAAGTCAAAATTATCTCCTTCGGACCAAACTATTAAAGTATCCTGAAATAAACGATAGAAATGTTTTATCAACGTTTCAGAAAGTAACGACTTAAACTTACCTGTTGTTTTTGATAGGCTGTATCCGGTAAAATTCTGCTTTCTAATAAGACAGTACCGTCACTCTCAGCTCGTACCAATAACGAAATTCCTTTCAGCCGTTCAATATAAGACGAGGAAACATGCCCTGTACCACGATCGTCCCACTGTCTATCGGCATTCAATGCGTACAGCTTAACTCTACGACGTGTGTCCGTCATATTTGGGGTTTCAGTTCATACACAATATTACAGTCTTTAGCCAACTAATGGCATCACTCACAATGTTCGGTTGTGCACACGATACGTGTCCCACCCTACGTACGAGGTCGTATTCGGGGCTCTTGGTACATGTTTATTAAAATCTTGAGGAGAATTTATATTGAGGGAGTTACCGATTCTTTTCGAGTCAGCTGATTCTCATTTTTGGATTCACCCGTCACCGAGGATGCTGTGGCGGTCGCATAAATTGGAGTCGCTTCCTGGGGTAGAGTTCGGAACGGACGACGGGAACGCGAGGTTCTAACGGGTTTCGGGGGAACGAAGACCTCGAGGATGATTCACGGGGTAAGGTGTTCGCGCTTCTTCGCGATCGGAGACGGCACGAACCTCTTGTCGACTCCTGGGCTACCGTTTGCCTTCGGCGTATATACGATTCTTTTAACGATCTTTCGCGATGGATCCGAGTGGCAGCGATCGGCCACAAGACGGCGTCTCTACCTTCACGGAAATCCGGGCGTCGCGAAGGCCAAGAGCATCGTTTCTCTCGTATCCTGGCCGCTCGCTTTCACGCTAAAATTGACGTAGACACTCAACAGCCACAACACTACGTTCCGCCATGTTAGATCACAACAACGCGCCACGGGGACACCAACGCTCAAAACAGGGACTTACACCGCGAATTTTCCAGATATTTAAATTTTGAAAGCGAAAGTTATCAAAACCAATACGATCTAACACTTTTCGTTGGATTTTGAAAGATTTATTGATCATACGAATCGGAATGTGAGTTTCTCGGGATGATTTAGATCGTTTCGATCTTTCGTGTTTTAATTGTTCTAAATTTAGTCGATCGATTTTCTTTCGTGCTCCGCGATATTCTTTCTCTTTCGTGTTGGTCGGATGATCGACGTGCAAACGTTTTCATTGGCCGAGAGCGTTATAATTGTCTATGACGTCACGTGGTCTCTTCGCGTACTGTCGGAGTAGGTAAATTACGTACGGCTGATTATTTTGTATGCAAGAAAGAGAGTTTAAAAATTCTATATGTTAACTGTGGTATAATACATCCTGGAAGAGTAATTCACCAATGTTGCAGGTTTGTAAAATTTAACCCACATAATCGGTGTAATGAAATAAGTAGGTCTGCAGGTCGGTGTTTACCGTGTTTACCAATTTTCAGGTTGTTCTGGAACACAACGTACCCGGTAATAAATTCTAGAACGTGCACCGTTTTTGCACCGTTCCCAAATACATCGTCGGTGTGTACATTCACCTGGGATTTTATGACATCTCCTGGCAACCAAGGGTTTGACCCGGAAGAAATTGCAACAGGACCGATTTTTACGTGATAATTACTAAAAAAATGAGTTAAAAAATATATCCAAAATCGCCTGTTTTTTTTTTGTAAAATACACTGAAAAAAGTGTCAAGTAAAATTACATTGCATTAATGTAATTATTTTCAACGATTTTTGTGTTGAAATTACAGATTCGTTGTAATTTCTCGAGGATTTTTACCATAAACAGTAATATTATAATAAAAGTGTAATTTTCCCATGAAAATCATTGGACCCAAAAATACCACTGATAATCGTGGTAAATTTACATTTGTAAATATTACAGCAATTATGTAAACTCTCAATAGTTTAGTGCGATATCATAGTGCAGTCAGTGTCAAAATAACCTCCCAGCAATTGAGATTGGATAGGATTGGATTGAAAATTTCAATTCATTTTGAATTCATACTTTGATTCTGTAAATATGTATTCAAATGGATTGAATTCTGAAGAAAGGAATCCGACAGTATTCAATTTTACAAATACAATCGGAAGCGTAATTTGCCGGATTAAATTTCAGAAAAAGTAATCCATCTCCCTGGCGAAAAAATCAGATTGAAAAGGAATGAATTTCATTCCGTCTTAGTCCGTTTCATGCCGTAATCTATCCCCTATCCAATCCTGGCCATTCCTGTCGAATGTGTTTCGGAATGACTCAGGATTCGTTAGGATTGAACTCACGGAATGAAACGGATTGCAAATCGAGTGAGAATAACCGAAGACTCGTTCGGATTGAAATGGAGGAATGCAACGGATTGCAAATATGATTCGGAATGACTCAGGATTCGTTCGGATCGAAATCAAGGGATGGAACGGTTTACATTTTTGTCTCGAAATGACTGAGGATGAAAACGGATAGAATTTTCCGGTATGGCATGGCTTGGAACAGAATGACAAAGTGACCCGGATTAAATTCGGACTAAACAGGGGACAGATGATAGTCTCGGATAGCACCGGTTTCGGTCGGATTAAATTCCTATCTGGAACTTCCGCCAGGGCTGTATTCAATTTTTAGATAGTTTTGAATCCGTAATATTCAATACAAATTTATTCAAAGTTTATTTTTTGAAAGAAAACTTTTTTTTGTATTGAAATGAATACGCTTAGATAGTTCTGAATCCGTAATGTTGAATACGGAGGCATTCAATATTTCGTTTTGAAGAAGGAAACATTTTTTGGATTGAAATGAATACACTTGGATAGTTTTGAGTCCGTAATATTGAATACAGATGTATTTAAGATTTAATTTTTAAAAAGAACACTTTTTTTTTTAATTAACATGAATTCAGAAAGTAACCTTTTTATTCGTATGAACGAATAGAATTGTATTTACATATTAAAATAGATTCACCGTTGACCAAAGTATGGATTCAGAATTTAATAATTGAATCCAATTCTATACAACTCTATCCAAATTCGATTGCTGGGTTCCTTTGAAGATAGATGGAAAAATCCACTTGTATACGTTTCGGCCGTATGTCTGTGTTTAAACCTCTACCTTATAGTACACAGTGCAACGCGGATGTGTAAAATATGTGATTGGTGTTAAGTGTTGAGGATTTCCTCCGTCATCCTCAAAGACCAATACAACATAATGGGTGGGGTCCAAAGCTCCGAATGTTCAAAATTCCGAATAGTCCAAATATCCGAATTTCAAAAAATCGAATGATATTTATCCGAATATTTGAATACCGGAGTGGGCGAAAACATTCCTGTATTTAAAATGCGTTTCTGAACTATTTAAGCGTGCGGTCAAGAGTAGGGCTCGGAACATAACATTTATCTTTCAAATCAAATTAGATTAACGATTATATATACTTTACAAAAAAAAAACAGAATAATAAGGCTCGTTTTGACCAACATTTTAATAAGTTGCAACGTTCCAAGCCATTATCTCAAAAATGGCGACAGAGAGACAAAATATCGTACATATCTTTTTAATAGATTTTTGCATTTCCTACAACTCTTGTTTGACATAATTTGCGCTATAACGCGTCATTAAAAAGTTACAGCCATTTTAAAATAAAATTAGGCCTATTTTGTAGAAATAGATTTGTAAAACTTTTTAGTAATTATCACGAAAAAATCGATCCTATTGTAATTTGTTCCCGGTTACCCCCTATTTTTCGTTCGTTTTCTGGACTAGTACAAAAATGGTGTAACTTGAATCTGATATTGGATATAATCGGTTACAACCGGACAGAAACGGATCGAAAATAGGATAAAAATACCTCATTACGGATAAAAATGGATTAAATATATTTCTTCAAAGCTACATTGGATAGTTCAAGAAACCAATTACATTAGAGATATAAATTGTCGTTATAAAATTAAATTGTTTTGATGATCACTCAATCGATAAAGTAGTATTCTAGACTGGAAATATTTCCATAGATTACTAGATCTCTGAAAAAATGGACATGTAATTCCGTCATCTTCAGAGATTGAATAATTATCAAAACTTTCGATATTGAGTCTTTGTTTTTAGGTACCAAATAGTTGCCACTCTTCGATGTCTTCAACTATTTCAACATCCGGAAATATTTCGAGCGAACATCGTCTCTGGAAGAAAAACATTTGGAACACAATCAAATTATTATAAATAAATTATGTATTTGAATTCGTTTTGGGAAATAACACGTATTAGAAATCATGATTTCTTAATTGGTTTCGTCTTAACTTATTTCATCATCCTGCGACTTTTAGAAGTTTTACAAAAGTCTGTATAAAAAAAAAAGTTGGCAAAATGGTTAAGAGATACAAATATCTCAAAATTACGAAAACTATTATTTATATAATTTGTTTTTCTTAACTTTTACTATTTTTAACACAGTTTTCTAATGTTCTTGTTGTTGTTTTTTTTTTGTATATTCATGAGCGGGGACAAGTATCCTTTGATACTATTGCGTTTTTTGTTTGCTGAGTACACTTCTGTGTGACCTGAAATGTCCACACGAGATATACATGGATTCTTATAGATTTTGACCTCCTGAATCTGAATCTGTCGGTTAGATTTTGTTAAAATTGGTAGGCTAATTGTTATTAACAATTTAATTGTTTATATCGATATATCTCGAAAGCAGTATGTCGTACGAAAAAAAGGATGAAAACAAAATGTCTGTCTATTTAATTATAACAAAAAAAGGTTTGTATCACTTTCCTCGTATTGTTGATATTACTGAATATTAGAGAAAAAAATAACAAAGAGCATATTTCTTATGCAAAATTGTATGCTCTTTCAGATGTCGTTGTTAAAATTCATGAAAAAAATTGAAATAAAAAAGTTACAGAGGATTTAATGATGAAAAACCTACATTTTTGTGTGATATTTTATACTTTGACGCTGGTTTTCATCTCGATAAATGACTGAAATGTATCCACGCGCTAGAAATTACCATTATGTGTATCCTAAACTTAAATTTAAAAAATGAACCTAATCTGATATCCATATTCAAGATGGTGGCTTAGAAAATGGAGGCTGAGTTCCGAAAATCAAAATACTGCGGATCGACAATTTTGTACAATCATACATATGTCCATTAAAAAATGGTACAGATCTTTATAAATTTTTGTTTCCTAAATTCGAAATTGTCAATTACATTTTTATAAATGTTTTAGATTAATTGTTATTAACAATTTATTAATTTTAATAGGTACATATCTCGAAAAGTTTAGTTGTTTAAAATTAGTACAAAAAAGGTTATTCGTGTCGTCTGTACCCTATTTTTTCATATTAATTGAGATGGCCGTTAATCCTTTCATCCATCTATAACTTTTCAGTGAAATTGGAGCGAATTAAACAAACAAAGCTATTTTTTTATGTAAATATATTTAACGTTCTTTCAGATGGCATTATTGAAGCAGGACACTCGTTAAAAAGCAGTCATTGAGAAAAAAACTGGTACTATATGGTATTTTCAAAAATGTTAACTCTTTTTGTCGATACTTTCAAGTAAAAAAAAATTGAATCGCAGAGAAATCTTTTGTTTACCCATTCGTTTAAATGCTTGTATTCATGCCAAAATGTATTTCTTCTCGCCACGATGGAGAATCTGTAAAAATGAAGGAAACTTTGTGACACGAATACAAGTATCGGAACGAATGTTTAAACAAATGATCTTTTCAAGTTTAATTTTTTTAATGTGACATACACTTTGAACTTCAGAATGACGAGGAAATTAGTTACAATTTTTGAAAATGCAATTCAGTATCCTCTTTTTGTCTCAACGCCGGTTTTTTAGCGAGTGTATTACCACCTTCAATTGGAAGTAATTATGTGATGAGTCAATGTAGAATATTTATAAAAATGTAACTGACAATTTCGAATTCAGTAAAACGGTTGGAGTCAATTTAGAGCTCGTAGGTGTAGAATGAGGTAGATTAGGTTTGACTACATTTGAGTTCCTTGAGTTGTTCATTAGAGTTTTCCGTTTCTAATGAAGAAATAACAGAGAATAGTATTTTTCGTCCCCAGCGGCGCAAAATCGTATTTTGCGGCCTACTGCGAAAAAAAGCAATTTTCATCACACTGGGACGAAAGCAGCAACTTTCCTCCCTGTCATGAAGAAAAATCGTATACTTCCTTCGGGAAGTAAAAAAGAATGTCTCAGGCTGCGTGTAATTTTTACCCGAGGTGAAGCCGAGGGTGAAAAACATGTAGTCTGAGGCATTCTTTATTTTACCTCTCCCTCGTTTAGTAATATACTATTTCGGCAGTTTTTGCTGCACACGGCGAGAACTTTCTGGAAAACGTAAAATAGCGATTAAAACTCGAAATCGTTAAGAAATGAATATTTACGGATAAGTACGTCTTTATTACGTCTTTAAGATTATTTATTCATAATTTCTAAACAATTTATTTCTTAATAATTATTTGTAATGATCTGTAAATGTTATTAAATATGAAAAATAGGCACTCTTTTCATTGTAAGCTCTACGTACCGAAAACAGTGCAAGATACACTGAAAATATACTGAACCTTTTTTGTAGAGCACAAAATTTCCTACAAAAAGCCAGTGGTCACCTGGTCTAAAGGTAATAGGTTAGCCATGAATAACGTTGGAATTTTGTCTTGCAATTTAACTTATGAATATTTTAGAACTTCTGTAAAGTATGATACATATTCCATTGTTGCTCGTGGATATCCTGTTAACTTTCGACTTGGGCCTTCCCTGCTTTTTTTTGTAGGAAATTTTGCGTTCTACAGTAAAGTTATTGTATATTTTTAGTGTATCTTGCACTATTTTCAACATGGAAGCGTGAGAATGCAAAAAGTATCGGTATTTTTCACTTTTAGTAACATATAAAGATCATTATAAATATTTATTAACAACTAAATCGACTAGAAATTATAAGTAAATATTCTCAAAGATGCAATAAAAGTGTTCCTTTCCATAAAATTTCCTTTTTTAACGATTTCGAATTTTAATCACCATTTTACATTTGTCAGAACCCGGCGAACAGTTTGCTCCATATGTGAACTGAAAACTGCTGAATATTTATTTCCGTGAAATAATATGTCTGACTAAACAATAAAGTTATAACTTTTTTCTACGCAACTCCAAAATATACACTGAAAAAAAAAATTGCTAATGTCAAGTAAATATATACTTGAATAGTAACAAAAAAATATTTACTTAAAATAAGGAAATATTTTCTTAATTTAAATAAATATTTACTTGCTGGATAAAATCAAATTAATATTTAGTTGAATTAACAAACTATTTTTCTATTATAAGTAAATATTTTGTTGCGACTATTCAATTAAATATTTACTTGAAATTACGAAATTTTTTTTTCAGTGTATTCTAGATGCTTTGTTTACCGAGCTAATTATAAGCATTCAAAAATATTCACCGAGAAAGTTGTATAAAATATGAACAAATTTTCTGGAAAGTTTCATCTTCATTTCTCTAATATTTTAACAAAAATAAATAATAAAGATTTAAATGATTTGAGATGTATTCAAATAAAAGAGTCCAATATGTTCAAGAAAGAAATGTTCAATACTTCTTCATAGATTCAAAATAATTCGGAATACAGAAATGGAATTCAGATATCGATCGATTATCAAATTATACCTCCTTAACGGAATTAAATAAATACATCGAAACAAAATAAATCGATTTCCATTAGAAATGGACAAATTTCGGATTTAATAATTTAAAAAATGTTTTCAATTCTTATCTGTTGTTGGGCAGTTTTCATGTATTCTTAAGAACATTTTTTAAATTATATATAGTAGTTGGTTTCAAATAAAGATAGTAATTTTTAAAATGATAAAATCAACACCTTTTATTTTATAACACTGCTTTTAGTTTCGTCAATTTATTTTCTACTGAATAAAACGAAATTAAGAATTTGGACATTTATGCCTGCATAACGTTTCAATTTTGAACGACTATAGTAATACATTGTGCAAAACCAACCACATGTTTCCAGGAATAATGCTGAACCATAATTGAAAAGAAAATATACAACGCTGCCCTACGAATTTCCAAAATAAATATTGTTGAATATATTCGTTAATGAGCCATTTGTCAATTTCCCCGAAACCGGAAGCTAAGTATTGTTTTGATAATTATTTAAGAATAATTTTATAAAATTATAAATAATATAAACAAAAATATTTCTTAATACGAACAGATTTTAAAGACAAAGAGTAATTCGACAGACGAATTTAAAAATAGACAATAAAATTATAACAATACAATAATATTTATTAATTTTCACACAACTTTATAACCTAATTTTCGGATTAGAATTAAATAAAATCATTAAGATTCGTAATAAACGTTCAAATATATGTATATAGTCATTAATGAAAACATGTTATAATATTTTTGACATGTATATATTTGTTATTGTATTTTTATTATTGACATATTTTTATTATTAGTAACAAGTTTCTTTTTATTTTTTCATACATGTTTATTTTTTGCGTTTTGAAATGGAAATATTTGTTATAAAAAATCATTAATTATTTACGATTCATTATTTGATCCTGAAACACTGTTTGGATTTGCAAAACTATTTTATTTCTCGTGCATCATCAAAATTCGATGAGATAAGAATCTTAAACCGTTTTTTAAACTGATTTTTACACTTTTATTTTCGTTCTCCTCGACAATATTTTCGACTATTGACCCACATAGTTTAGCGTTCAATGGCCTTGATTGACAAATAGGCGACAAAACAAATATTGGACAATAGAAATATTAATAGTCACCTGGAGATAATTTGAGAGAATAACCCAATGTAGTATTGAATGTATGTGAGTGGAAATGATTCGTATTATCGACAAATAGCTATTAATTACAGTTATTTATAAACAATAATAATAATCTTTTGCGAAAAATCATATATTTAAGAAAATTAACGCAAGTTGTAAATTACAAGAGGAAAATTCAGCATACTTTGACAACACAAACATAAATAATTTTGCTTTTTGTAAAAAATTATCTTGTAATAAGTACACAAAGTTTCGATTTCTCCACTTGGCATTGCTCTACTTTTTTCTGCATCACCGCCCAAAGTATGACCTCACGTCAGATCCGAATTGCAATTATACTGACCATCTGTGCGAAATCAGCACCCTCCTTGTGAATCTACAGTAAATGGGGGAATGATTTATTTAGCTTCGAAAAAATAATATTTTATAAAGGCTGGCTAATTTTCACATTTTGTCAAATAATTTCGCAATTATTTATAATAATTTGACTTTAAAAATGGTAAGTTATGTATTAATTTAACAGTAATAATAATATTTTTTTGTTTGATAGATACGGAATGCAATGAAAGTGGACGTAGAGAAATTTTGTATATAAAAGTGCTGCAGCGACTCAATAGATGGCGCTATAGTAACATACATTCGCGCAAGTAGTCAACGTTTCTTTCGATTCCATTGTAGGTATATGTTTACTTTGCAGACATCGTCAAAAAATCAAAAGAACAAATTATATTTTTATCAAAAGTCTCAACAAAAAATTCTTATAGTTTACCAATATCATATCGCACTCGTTCAGATCCTCTTTGTAAAAAAAAGAATTCATAATTCGTACAATTCCTATAAATTTATTTAATTAATCTTTTTAATCATCAAATACATCACTAAATTAATTGTATGTTTTATAAGTATTTCAATCCTACATATTGATTCTGGACCAAACATTCGATAGTATATTCTTCATAAAATTGCGATTGTTTATTAAAAATAAGAGATATCTTCCCTATTTTTACACTCCCAAGGTTAAGCAATGCCAGCATAGACGGAATCGATTTAATAAGAATGCGGACGTTCGCTCTCATAAAAAGACGTAGAAAACCCCGAGTTAATCGACTGCTGTATTGTGCCGAAGGTTTAAAGAGATTTTAAAAATCTTCTCCCATATTGGCATTTTTGACTATCAATAGAATTCCATATTTTTTGTTTTTATCATTTACTTTTTAAGTTTCAAAAATCACTTATTTCAAAAACATTCTTTAATCATGATCACTCTTTAAACGACTTTAATTAATTGTCTTGACATAGTCGATGTTTCATCGAAACGACTTTCTTACTACTATAACAAGTCAATTAATTAAAGTCTGTTAATAGTCATAACTATAAAAAAATAAGAATTGGAACGGGTTAAAAAACCAATCAGTCATTTTGCACTTAGTTTATAGTTGGTCCGGATTTCTATAGAATCATTATGGACATTGGTTTATTTTTTATTAAAAAATATTTTTACATAAAAAAAAAGAAATGCCTCGTATGTGAATTCTTGAAGGGAAAACACCAACCCACTGAACTCCGCATTTCCTGTTAATACAATACCCCAGACAGCAAAATAAAAGACAGTTCAGAATGATTTCAAAATGTGCTCTAAAAGAAGTCGGATGTTCCATTTTTTCTGAGGGTTTTCTGAACACTATGTCATTATGAGAGCTTTATGAACTCATGTTCAGATAATCCTCAGAAAGTGGGTCATCTGACTTCTTTTAGAGCTCATTTCGAAATCATTCTGAACATTTTGCTGTCTGGGACAGTTCTTACATTCATTCGAAATGGCATTCAGTTATCGGACTTAGTTTGTAACAGAATATGAAACACTCAATTCCTATGTAGGTATTACCCATATAGTAGAATAAAAAAATAGTTTAGAATGATCTCATAATGTGCTCCATAAGAGGTCAGATACGATTCGTCGAGGTTTTTCTGAACGTGATATCATTACGAACTCAAGCTCAGAAAAACCTCGTAATTGAACGCATCCGATCTCTTGTAGAACACATTATGAGCCCATTATGAACTCTTTTTTATTCTGTTATCTGAATATATAGATTTAAATGTAGACAATTATTTTGATTTTGTTCGCACCGTAAATGTAATAAATAAATAAGGCACTTAATTCGGCTAGTAACAGGTATTCGTGTTTGTAATATTGCCGTATTATTGTAATGTTCATGCAATATTGTTAAAATAGTACATACAATCAGAGGTGTTAAAATTAAATGTTATTGAACATGTTCGGTTTCTTTGGTGGCGAAACTATTGAGACGAGTCTCAACTATTTTCAAATATGTTTGGGTTGATGGTTTTTCATCATTGCATATGAAACCTCTCTTAGTAGTTTCTGTTTCAATGGAGGAACTTAACAGGACGAATACTAGCCTACTAACCGAATCTAACATACACTAGGACCTCTCTTATTCGAAATTCTCTTATTCTAATTGCCTTTCTTATTCTAATTGCCCAACCTCTCTTATTCTAATCGTTGCCCCACAAGTCTTCTCCCACTATCACACGAAAAGTTAACGAAAAATATTGTCCGCGAATCAGAAGCTCGCAAGCAAAGTAAGTGGGGGTAAGGGGAAAATTAGAATAAGAGAGGTCGGCGCCTTTATTATCATATTCTGTTTTATAATTTATATTTTGTATATTTTGTTATTTGCTATATACTTGTTAATTTTATGTTATAATTTTGTAAAAGGACATTGTCCCGTTGGTTTGATAAAATAAAAATAAATAAATATTCATAATTACGAGGTAAAAGTACGTCGAAATAGCATAGCCACTAAAAGTTTGTGTAATAGCTTGTGAGATGTTCTGTAAATCATGAGAAATATGTTTGATAGTTTGAATACTTTTAACGTACATCATGTAGTACGTTTCTGCAACAAATTGGTGATTGCAATTCATTCTATTATTTTTATTACAAATTTCAATACACATTTTATCAGATGTGTAAGTAAAATAACATGTAAGAACACTGCCTTGCATGAATTTTGCGAATAAGATGGTACCAATCGTTTCAAAACGGTAAAAAATATCCCCATCACGTCACATTTTCGAAAAAAGGGAGTTGAAACTTCCAAAAATAGCGTTTTTGGTCATTTTTCAAAAATTGTAGATATGAAACCTGCTACAAACTGTGTGAATTTTAAAAAATATGTATAGAATGAATTTTAACTTACTAAATTCCAGAGACATAATGAAAAGTGGAATAGTTCAAAGTATTTTTACGGTCGCTGATTACAAATCTATATTCAGATTTTAAAAATTCAAAATGGCGGATCCAATACAGCAGTCCAAATATGAATGGAATAAAGAGTGCTATTTGGGAGACTTGTTTTCATGGTGGATGATTACGAATGTGGAGTCAGATTTTTAAAATTCAAAATGCATGTGTCTGGATGTACTTAAGGGGTGACATGCATCTTGTAACTTAAAATAAGGTCGTTTTTCTCGATTTTTTTAAATATATTTTTTTCTTTTTACACGTATGTGTATGTAATTTCAACATCATGTTCAAAAATTTGCATTAAAAAATATTGTAAATTCAGCCGTTCATAGTGCCTGAAGTAATGTCAGCATAAGAAAAGTGTCCTCATGGTAGTGACTGTAACTTGGGTAATTTTTATCTAAAATCGAAAAACCAAAGTTTTTCTTTTAGTAGGTGAGTGTAGCTACTGCTTGAACGAAGGATTTTAAGAATACTTGAAAATCGAACTTTTTGTTTGCGTTTTTCGCAAATCATATACATTTTTGCATTAAATGTGGCCACGTATTACCCTGTAAACTGAATCGTAAATTATGAAAAAAAAATCCTTCGTTCAAGCAGTAGTCAAACATGTTTGAAAAATGTATGCAATATTTCAAGTCGATCGGTTCATAAATTTTCTAGAAATGTTGACTGCCGCCTTCAAAATGACAGTCTTTACCGATCCTTAATCATTTCTTTCGGTTACATACTATAATCCCCACCGCCATAATTCCCACGTCATAATCCCCACCATCATAATTGCAACCTAACCTAACCTAACCTAACCTAACCTAACCTAACCTAACCCCACCGTCATAATTCCCACCACCAACATCCCTACCGCCATAATTCTCACAACCACAATTTCCACTGCCATTATTCTCCCCATCAAAATTACCGAAATAAGATATATAAGGCCCAGTCAATTATTGTTGATCAGTTGGTAAGTTGTCTATAACATTTCAACACGTCCAATATTACGATGCCTTTACATTGTGTACAAAATCAAAAAGGCAAACAGGATTTAGTGTTAAATGGATATATTCTACACCAGCAACACGTGGGAAAAACACAAATAACATGGCGATGTCAACTATACTCCACAACTCGTTGTCCAGGAAAAGCGTACACATCTTCTAATAAAAGTACAGGAGAACTTTTAAAACAAAACGATCACGATATATTTCATTAATAAATGATGTTTATAACCTACATTTTACGTGATTTTACTTTTCCCCGATACTGTTCCCTATTGTGATACGCTCAGTTATCAGTGGAATTCATCGATTTATTGATTTTATTATTTGGGGTGGGAATTTTGATATTAGGAATTATGGCGTTGGGTATTATGGAGATGGTGATAATGACGGTGGAAATTATGACAGTGGGAATTATGACGTGGGAATTATGACGGTGGAAATTTTGACGTGGGAATTATGATCTGTCACCTTTCTTTCTATTCTTCTAAATTATCACCACCTCTTTTCAAGTATTTTTATATAAAAAACACATTATCACAATATATTTCTACCTTTGAACTGGACCACGAAACCTGCACAATACTATGTAGAAGATAATCGTAGCTCCATAACAATTCTGTGTAGTTGTACTAGACAGCTGTAATGGCGTGATCTAGATAATCTATAAAGTAACTATCTTTATTGTAACTATGTGATCGACTAGTTGCTATAGTTTGACTGTATAGAACGATTTCGTATATTTAAATGCATTAATTAAATCAGAAAAACTACATTCAATATAATTTAATCTGTTTCAGAATAAGAGGTAGAAGTAGTTTTATTTCAGGTTCTCAGAGTAAGGATTGAAGAGGTCTTTGAGAAGTCTTAAACATAGTAAGATGTCTTAAACACTTATCAGAAAGAACTCGTAAAGTGACATTTAACAATATTTATGCGTCGATTTTAAGAGCTCTACAAGATCTCTGAAATATACAACAAAAATACCCCACAAAATTTTCAAGTAAAAAAAATATAAAAAAAACACAAAATGCAAAATACAAAACTGGTTCTGAATACTGTCTACCTGCAGGAGGTGAGAATCGGTCACCTTTTTTGTAGATAAACAGCGAAGATGCAATAACGATCAAATTCGTACAAAATAAATCAACCCGTGACCGACTCCATACGAAACTGCAAATGTGTCCGAAAATGGCCACCATATTAGATCCTCCATCTTGTATTTAGCAATTCTGACATCAGATTCGTATTCAACGACCTCAAAACCCCATAAATAAAATTCCCGAGCAAATTGGATAAGAAACAACGAATACAGCTTAATATGTCAGCCAAAGAACCCGGAGGTTCCACAGTATGCAGATCGCTCTTTTGAAATTTACAGATGACATGCGACGAGGGATAGAAAAAGGCTTTGTTACGATCCTTGTTCTCTGTGATATCACCAAAGCTTTTGACTCGCTTAACCATCCACTAATTCTGCAGAACCTTTGTACATTAGGATTTGATGACTTCCCAGCAATCGAATTTGGATAGAGTTGTATAGAATTGGATTCAATTATTAAATTCTGAATCCATACTTTGGTCAACGGTGAATCCATTTTAATACGTAAATACAATTCTATTCGTTCATACGAATAAATAGGTTACTTTCTGAATTCATATTAATCCAAAAAAAGTTTTCTTTTTAAAAATGAAATATTGAATGCATCCGTATTTAACATTACAGATTCAAAACTATCCAAGTGTATTCATTTCAATGCAAAAAAAGTTGTATTTCAAAAACGAAACTTTCAATACATCCGTATTCAACATTATGGATTCAAAACTATCTAAGTGTATCAATTTCAATCCAAAAAAAGTTTCCTATTTATAAATGAAACATTGAATGCATCCTTATTCAACATTACGGATTCAAAAGTAGCAAGTGTATTCATTTCAATCCAAAAAAAGTTCCCTTCTTAAAAAATATTGAATGCCTTCGTATTCAATATTACGGATTCAAAACTATCTAAGCGTATTCATTTCAATGCAAAAAAAGTTTTCTATTAAAAACGAAACTTTGAATACATCTATATTCAACATTACGGATTCAAAACTACCTAAGCGTATTCATTTCAATGCAAGAAAAGTTTTATTTCAAAAACTTAATTTTTTTAATTCGGCAAATTACGCCTTCGATTGTATTCGTAAAATTGAATACAGATGGATTACTTTTTCTGAAATTTAATCCGGCAAATTACGCTTCCGATTATATTCGTAAAATTGAATACAGATAGATTCCTTCATTCGGAATTCAATCCATTTGACTACATATTTACGGAATCAAAGTATGAATTCAAAATTAATTGAAATGTTCAATCAAATCCTATCAAATCTCGATTGTTGGTGTCACTGACCTGGATGCTCTCCTATCTGTCTGGAAGATCTCAGCGAATCAAAGGTTTGGATGGACATTTTTCCAAGCAGGGCTTCACCAGAACCGGTGTTCCGCAGGGCTCAAGTCTGGGACCTATATTGTTTGCAATTGTGATGAGCACGCTATTTGCACAGTTAAGTGATTGTCGTGACCCAACGATTGTTTTCGCAGATGATACACAGTTTTATTTGTCGACAATCCTTAGCCAGCTTAGACAAACTGTAGATCGTTTAAACAACGAAATTGTGAGATTTGTTAGCTGGACCCAGCAGTGTGGTCCCAAAATCAGTGAGTTGAAGGCATAGACAATCATCTTTGGCTCCAGATACAACCTCGCTATTTTAGACTCTGTAGCGCTACCTCCCATCCTGGCAAAAGGTCATGTCGTTCCCTATGTCAGCGAAGTTCGCTACTTAGGAGTCTACCTTGCCGCCGACCTTACCTGGAACCACCAGATTTCCTATGTCGGCTCCAAAGTTCATTATACGCTGCACAGGTTACGCTTCTGAGGCATTAGCCTTCCATTCTCTTTCAAGCTGATGCTGATCAATGCATTAATTATGCCCCATATTGATTTCGCCTGCCTCACATCCCAGCAAACGAAAATGGATTAAAATAAATTGAAAATTTGAATTTTTTTTAATCCGGATTCTTAATTCCGTGTAAAGAATTTAAATAAATTAGAATGTTCGGGGTTAAATAATTTTCTATTCATACTGGGTAATTGAAGCGTATAATCATTTTGCATTGAAAAAGATTCAAAATATCAATTAATCTCTATCAATGAAGTGAACATAACCTTAAAATGGCAGCAAACGAATATGGATTGGAATACATTGAAATCTTGAATTCTTTCGAATTCTGATTTTCCATTCTTTCATAAAAGAGTTGGTGAAAGTCGTCAGTTGATAAGGTAGTAATCTACGCTCAAAAATCTGTATTAAAAATGACTGAATCGATTTTTAAAAATTTGGGTTCCGTACAAGTAATTATAATCACTATACCAAAAAGTACCAAAGAAATTAATTGAGAATTGACCGAGCATTTTCGGATATAAATGATTTTTACTTATTTCCGAAAGTACTCGGTCAATTCTCAATTAATTTCTTTGCTATGTTTTTTAATAGATCTTAAGAGTAGATTTAACCCTGCTGAAAATTTCCGTAAAATCATATGATAAATCATATGAGATTTTTATAATTTCTTTAATATCTTAGAGGAATCCAGATGATTGTAAATCATTTTCTCATATTATTATTATTTCTTATAATTACATGAGAAATCACATGAAAAGTTTCCAGGATCGACTGATATTTTAAAAATCTCATATGATTTATCATATGATATTACGAACATTTTCAGTAGGGAAGAGTAGATTACTATCTTATCAAGTGACGATTTTAAAACCCCCTTAAAATAAATTTAAAAAGCAGGGTTTTAATTTAAATTAAAGGAAAGTGGGTCATAAATAATTAAAAAATTATCATACAATTAAACTTAACTTTCTAACGAAACCCAGAAAAAACATTTTCTCATAATATTAATATTTTTAAATAATTGGTTATTTATCATATTTTATGTGTTATGCGTATTAAAGTGATAATCGCCTGCTTAGAAAAAAGTTATATCCATTATTTAATAACAAAGAATAATTAAAATGACCAAGCTCACATTATTAAATATTAAAAGAATTGTCGTGAATAGATTCTCGTATCGAGGAATTCCCTTCCACACATTCATTTCATTCGGTATTGATTTCAATACATACAAAAATCGGCAATTCCGCACACTATACTGAAATGAATTCCTCTACAATATTTCTGCTAATAATTGGATTATATACAGGAGAAGGTTGCCTATTCTGTTAAAACAATAAAAAGTAATCTGATTTTGAAAGAAATACACAATTATTGAAAGATTGTCTTTCCAATTCTACGTCCTGAATTCAAATAAATTGACATAACCTCTCATTTTACGAAGGATTCAATTGAATCTCAAATAACATTGGCGAATTCTATTTATTGGAATTGAAATCAATAGACTTCAACTTCCATCTTGTAATTGATTTCACTGAATACAAATCGAAGCAGGGCAATCCATGTACATGGATAAAAATTTCAATTAATTTCAATAAATTTCTATCCATTTTCGTTTACTGGGATATGCCGACGCATCCGGGTACCTCTTCGCGAAATTACGTCGAATCTTGAACTCATCACTTCGTTTTATTTATCAACTAAGGCGTGATGAATCCATGACTCCGTACTGGAAGAAGGCAAATTGGCTAACCATCGAGGATCGTCAAAAATATTTCAATCTACAGTGCCATTACGCCAGTCACTTCGATTTAACACAACTGCTTTTTATTTGCCGACCCGTCAAACGAATTCTTACTATAATTCCTACTGGATTACGGATATAAAATCATGGAACTCGTTACCAATTCATATTCGACACTCTTCATCCCTAGAAACCTTCAAAGTGGCTGTTTTGCGTTTCATACGAAC
Organism: Trichopria drosophilae; assembly: GCA_030407085.1. Lineage (NCBI taxonomy): Eukaryota > Metazoa > Arthropoda > Insecta > Hymenoptera > Diapriidae > Trichopria > Trichopria drosophilae. The sequence goes on from CM059582.1 coordinate 182,603,471, forward strand.
CCAACCTTTCTGCAATTAACACAGTTAAAAACGTTCTTACTCCAACCTTATCAAGCGCATCACATTTCACCTCTTTCGATCTGGGTACTACATCTACATTCAATGCATACTCAAAATTTTCGTGATATACTGTAAAACGCCGATTTATAGATTTAGCGAACCAGTCCACCAGCATGCGGGACTTTCTAGCTTTGTACCTACTTAGACAACTAGTTATTAAGCCTACTTTAACCACTTCACTGGTAATGTATCATATGTGTACAAAAAAAAAGTGCCACGACTCGTAATGTATCATATATGTACATTTTTTAAATAACTTCCACAATTTTCAATGAATTTGCACGAAATTTGGTATGCTATAGTTTCTTAGGTCGCTGAATACAAATTTGAGGTCACCGTTTCAAAATTCAATATGGCAGTTACAAGCTATATGCTTTTGAAGCAAATCTTTTCTGTGCGTGGAAAACGACTGAAATTTGTTACTCGGGGGTTTTTGGGGTCGATGATTACGAATCTGATCTTATATTTTCAAAATTCAAAATGGCGGATCCAAGATGGCAAACGAATTTTTAAAAATTCATCGGATTTCCTTGAAACTCGTTAGTTGGGGGTTTTTGGGGTCACTGATTACGAATCTGATCTCAGATTTTCTAAATTCAAAATGATATATCCGAGATGGCAAATAAAATGTGCAAAATGAATTTTGACCTTACCTTGGCGGACTCAATTTTGAATATTTTATAAAATGAAAAAATTATGTGGTTGACCTCCACCGTTAGTTGGTTAATTATAACGACCCCAGAGTGCACCAGAAGGAGGTAGTGGGAGGATTTTGCACTCCATTTTTTTTTGTATTTTTGATCCACTATTTTGAATCTATAAAATAATGCACACTTCAAATTCATTTGATATCATCATGTTCAAATAATAGTACTTTTCGATACAAGTGCGTATGTGTAAAGAACTTTACACATACACACGTGTGCCGAAATATTGTTTACGTACGGCTTTTCCGTGCGTAAAGTATAATCGAGTGCGTAAAGTTTACTTTACGCACCGAAAAGACGTACATAATAGTACTTTTCGTAACATGTGCGTAAAATGGAGTTTTACGTACGCGTTGCGAACATTATTTTTTGACACTGTATGCGGAAAATTCTGTAAAATTAAAGAGTGTGGCGAAGGGAGAGGGGCAGAGCCCCCCGATCATAAGTATTTCGCTATATAATGATTTAAAGCTATTACTACCTTCTATCGTGCATCCCCCCTCCACCAATCATATTTTAACTAGATCTTAATTTTGTTTTCCGGAGGAATAGTATCTGATGTCGTATCCGTATCACTCATTTTCAGAATTATTAAATCCACACTATACACCTTTATCACTCGATGACGTGAAAGGAATTGATTGTATTTTTACAGATGTTAGAAATCGTTTATAGACCGTTCAATGTTATGGAAATGTAAATAAATAACACGTACGAATTAGATGTAAAAATTTCTTGATTTGTTGTTTGTTTATACAACGTAAGTTCAGTGACCGCGATTGTAATGTAGTCTATTTACATGATATGGATAAAAGAACATGTAAGATGATTGAAATATTGATAAATATTTATTTGTAAACGATTTCCAGGTCTACTGCAGAAATTAGCCTAGTAAAAATTTTGCGCATACGTATGCGTAAAATGACAATTTTACGCACACGTATGCGTAAAACGCTATTTTACGCACTAAAAACGGTGCGTAAAATCGAATTTTACGCTTACGTGTGTCAAAAACGCATTTCTTGTGAAAAGAGATGTTTCAATATTGTTTTATTTCGTCCGCCGGACTAGATCCACCATTTTGAATTTTTAAATTCTGAGATCATATTCGTATTCAGCGACCCCGGAAATCTCATATTTAACATTCTCATCGAAATTTGATAAAGAAATGTGCATACTTTAAACAAAAATTTATGGACCTTGTGGGGGGTGAAAGGGAGAGGGAGGTCAGTTTTTTTACGTTAAATGATGTGTTTTATGAAAAAATGGAACCCATGTTTCACAGTTTCTCGATATCTTAAAAACTGGCTCGTACCAGTCTTGGCACTTTTTATTTGAAAACGGCTACCAGTGAAGTGGTTAAAAGTTTATTTTGTACAAAGAACTCGAAAAAAATTCTCTTTGCCCGCGGACAATGTTGTCCAGGGCATTAATAAATGGTATCAAATCAAACAATCAAATTCAACGTGAAAAATCAAATTCTCTTGGGCCTTAAAGGGGGGGGGGGGCATAACGTGTCTAAAAAAGCGCCCTTTTACGATTTTTTTTAACGAAACTACTAACGGTAACTTAAATAATGTATTTGCATATTATTGTGCAACATTTGAAGTATCTTCATTAATTTTTTCATTGAAAAATATTTTAAAATATCGGAGTTATGCTGCATTGATGTGGGTCATGTCGAAAATAGTAGGTACGTCTTACGGTGCCCCGAATAACAAGTCGTAGAATTATCTGAAATACATGCAGTTAAAAATTAGTCCTTTAGGAGTACAGCTCCTGATCAGCGGTCCCCTTTTATTAAAAACTATTGTTTCTTTATTTTTTATGGTTGATTGAAGTAAAAAAATACGGCGCCATTTTGTCGTTCAGTTTAACTCGAATTAACCTGGGATGTTAGGACAAGATTTCTAAGAAGTTGTACTTTGAGATAAAAATGTTTTAAAAATTCGAATTTGAACATTTTATCCCATACCCCGCCCCTTAATGAGTTAATACCATATTACAGTTACATGCATAAAAATAAACAAATACGTTACCATTTTTTAGTACTCTCTGTGGTGGTGAACAATTCTTCTCAGTGTAGGTGGAAAAGATACATATTTCCAAAAAAATGACAATAGTAAATTTCATTGCAATTTATTTTTCAGTTCTTGTCTTATTCATTTGTTGCTGAAAAACTAACAGCTGAAAGCGCTTCTTCTTGTTACAATCCTATGCCCGATAAAGGAACGTAATTATCGAAAAAGAAAACAACGAAAATTACGTGATTTCTCATACTTGGTCATATTAAAGCCTTACAAATTACTTGTACAAATCACGTCGCACCTTCCACCTCCCCCTACTTATTTACCAGTTTGCAATAATCCTTCGATTTCCTGCAAATTAGAGTTCAGTCTACTGTTTGAATTAACACCGCTTACAACTTAAAGCCTAAAGTGTGAAACGTTTTATACAGAAAATAAGCGTCTAAAGGTTATCAGGCGCGTCATTCATGTTTTCTGGGAAATTTTGTGTTTTTACTGAACAGTAATAGGCAACTTGCATACCAATTTGTTATTTTGTTTTTAATCGTTATTAAGTACAAATTAAATATAAAGACAAATTCTATGAATGTTTTTGAATGATTGAATCTTCTAACTACCTTTGAAAAGATGATAGATTCTCGTTTTCGATCTAAATGCTTTAAATCTAAATATGAACAGAAAATATGAGATAAACAAATCTAATTAAGCATATGCAAGTGCTATTTATACTGTTCTAGTAAACATATTATACTGAATTGAAACCAATAACTAATTGTTGACTGGTCAGCTGCAAATCAACATTTCTGCCTTATAAAAACGGCTAAGATTAAGGGTTAAATATACTAACGTAACTGTAAATATTCTACACTGAGATAAGTTTAAGACGGTTGCTGTTCCAAACTAAGACATCCGACATCTCTACTATGACGACTGTAATCTTAAACTTCTCTCAGTGTAGTGTATGAAATACTCGATAAATTTTTATTACCGACACTCCTGAAAAATACTTTATATATGCATATTTCCCGAACCTCATGAAGGGAATAAAACTAATAAAGAAAACATGAAGATAACACTTTACACAAATGAAAACCGAGTGTCACCGAAAAATATATATACATAAACAAAAAAGATTACGAGCAAGTAAACATCATTCCACTTTCGTTCCACCGAGCATAAAGCGTATGCGCGTGTCAGAAAAATAGACCAATCACAGTTACGTTTCTTGTTTTCCGCATTATTACGGTAAACAGCTTTGGCCGCCTGCATTTTGTTACGTTTCATTGGTTTTCCGAATGTTTTGCTCGTCCCAGCTCCGCATGATGTCACTTCCAGTAATGAAATTGCGACAGCATTGAAATACCAACAGTTGATAATTAACTTTACGCGAAAAGAATTGAAATAAATGTATGTATCTAGCTTGCTTATTTTGTTATTGTTTTTTTTTTTTTACAGTTTTAGTGTACAGCAGAGGATTGCGTTTGAAATTGAGACAGGTGGCGCTAGCGTCGAATGATCGCGATGGCGCCGAAGACTTGGCATTGACCCGCTCTGCAATAAAACGAATCCTGAACTTGCAGAATTGTCAGCTTTCGTTTTTGCATTTGCAAATTCGAAATTGCCCGTTCAATGTCATGTACACCCGCACTCGCGCACACGCGCACCCGAGCAACAATTAGTCGACAGCCGTTTGGGCTGAAAACTTCTGCAACCTCCGTCTCCGTAAGGTCTCCTGCTCGTCGTTACTTTCGACGTCAGCCCTTGACGTGGAGGGTACTGCATTCGTGCTGGACGTCGTAGGTGCATCTTCACGTGGTACACTATCGGTTGGTATAGTCGTCTTTCCTGCCTGCGGAACATTAGTCGTCTCCGACGACGTCGACTCCTTGGGGGCTGAGCTGCTGGCCGAGGTTGATGCCGTTGGCACTGGAATCCTAAAATACATTTATTTTAGCATAATATATTATATATGCACAGAAAGAGAAAAAATGTTTTAAAAAATTAAAAAACCAGACATTTAAAAAAACAGATACTAAAAATCCAGGCATTTCAAAAACAGAATTTCACAAAAGAGACATTAAAAAACCAGACATTTAAAAAAACAGATACTAAAAATCCAGACATTTCAAAAACAGAATTTCAAAAACCAGATTTCACAAAAGAGACATTAAAAAACCAGACATTTAAAAAAACAGATACTAAAAATCCAGACATTTCAAAAACAGAATTTCAAAAACCAGATTTCACAAAAGAGACATTAAAACACCAGACATTTAAAAAAAAAAAGATACTAAAAAACCAGACATTTCAAAAACCAGATTTCACCAAAGAGACATTAAAACACCAGACATTTAAAAAAAACCAGGCATTTCTAAATGGAGACATATTTTGAAAGACTTTTTTGAAATGTCTGGTTTTTGAAGTGTCTGTTTTGTGAGTTGTCGGGTTTTTGAGATGCACCCCTGAGTTTTGAATGTCTGTTTTTTTAAATGCCTGTTAGTTTAATTTCTGTATTTGGTAAAATCTAGTCTTTGAATGTCTGTTTTTTAACCTCCGTTGGTCGCACCTCCTAAAAGTGCTAAAAATGGCACACGGGGTCTTCCGGACCCCAATGCTTAAAATTGTTCCTGTATTAGAAGAGTAAGTCGTAGCAAGTTACAAAAATTCTGAGACGTTGTTCAACCATCCCAAATTATGACCCCATTGTTCAATTTGCATAAGTTTGCATCTAGCATAGTAAAGAAAATTACAAATAAAAAAAAAGTGAAGAAAATGACTTTATTTACTTAAAAAATCATAACTTATTATATTTTCAATATTTTTTAATGAAATTTTCTGGACGTACTTTGCACATTACGGTCTTGTAGAAAAAAAATAGTCTATCGATGTCCAATTTAAAAATGGTATTTATTTCGATGAATGAAGTGCATAATGTTTAAAAAATAAAATACATAATTTTTACCTACATACTTTCTTTATTTATACATAATTTTTAAATATAAGATTATGCAGAAAACTTTCCTCTATAACCAGAAGTTGCGACTTTTTGATATCGTTAGCTTAAAACCCGTAAGTATCAAGAAGAGTGATATTATAATATATATAAAATATGACTTAAAAAAAAGCAATAAAATCCGTTAAAAACTGAGCAAACAAACGATTTCGAAAAACGAAAAACGGCAAATTCTATCGTATTTTAATTCAACGACAATTAATTAATAAATAATTTTAAACTTTTCAGCCACGAATTTTTCCAGGGATGGTTTTTTCTTAAATTTGGTATACAGGGGTTTTGTGGAGCCGCTGATTACGAATCCGGCGTCAGGTTTACAAAATTCAAAATGGCGGATCAAATATAAGACCAAATTACTGTTTCTCAGAATTTTGGTCTGCCATATTGGATCAGCAATATTGAATTTTGTAAATCTGATATTGGATTCGGAATCAGCGCCCCCAAAATCCCTCTATACCAAACATCAAATAAAAATAACTATTAGTTTATCCTGGTATGAATTTCTTTTGAAAATGATGCTTTTTTTAAAATAGTTTCTTATTAACAATAATTATATAACGTAATTATGGAACATTATTATTAACATTATAACATTTATTGGAGTCATTGGAGGTCAGAAACAAGAAACTGTAACGAAATTGTTGACGAACCACTCATAAACGATGAGAAGTTGATACTATATAGGTGGGACACTGGTGTTACGCTGTGACTGAAAGTCTTTTAAATAAACTTGCATTTTTAATACTTTCAAATAGCAACTAAAAAAATTGCTACGAGAAACAATGTTCAATGGAAATGGTTTGAATTTTGACAAAGGAGGGGGCAAAAATTGTATACTTTGGCCACTAATTTTTGCCTCACGAAACTTAAAATATACTTCCTAACAAAGACAATACATTTTTTTAATGACTGCATTAAACGTTGGTGTTTTGTTTTTATTACTGAACGTTTCTTTGTGGAGGGTTGATTTATAAAAACGATATTAAATAATTTCCAAAATACCTTTGGACTCGTTACTCGGGAGGGTTTTGGGGTCGTTTATATCGAATCTGATGTTAGATTTAAAAAATTCGACACAATCGACGGCTAACGGGCAAAAACTGGTAGTAGGATTATTTATTATAATTGAAGACTAAACAACTTTCATCTATAAACTGAATCCACCATTTTGAATTTTATAAAAAGCACAAAAACTTTCGTTAAGCAATTTTCAGGCCATTTCGGTTAATTTCCAGAAATTTGATCTCCATACTAGATCCTCCATTTTTTAAAACTGATTTCAGATTTGTATTCAGCGATCATAAAACCAAAGTTAACAAGTAACAAGTTTCAAACGATTTCATTTCATTCCAAAAATTTCGACTGCCATATTGGATCCGCCCTTTTGTATTGTTGGTAACTAACTTCAAATTCGTGATCAGCGTCCGCAAAAACCCCCGAGTAACAAATTTCAAACGGTTTCAAACGATTTCAATCATTATTAGAAGAAATTCAGGCACTACGTTAGTTTTGTGAATCATTTTTCGAGGCTTCGACGCCATGTTGCGGTACGCCATTTTGAAATTTGAAATGAGTCGGAATATAAATTTGTAGCTCCATGGACGCGAGGTTTTAAGCATTTCAGGCAGTCCTCTACCCGTTCCTATGGGAAGTCATGGGTAAAAAGAAATTTTTTCCTCGAATTTTTTTAGAAAAATTATTTATAACTTTTTCAGCATTTATTATTAACAAATTTTGACAGCAGATTCTGAAAGAACGATTTTACGTCAGAAATGGCTTATGTCGAATTTTTTAGTGCCTTTTTTATGCAAAACAATAACAGCAATGCCAACAACAATTTTTCGTCCGTCTGAGCGTTAATGGGTTAAATTAACCCAGCAAACACAAAAGTAACAGTTATGTAACAATGTAACCGTTACGTAAATATTACATAACTGTTACTTTCCGTGTTTGCAGGGAAATCATCAATAAAATAAATTTGTATTATTCAAAACAATGTCTAAATTTATTTTTGTACCATTCTTTAGTTGTGATTTAATTAGTATCTTCCTTAAGCTATTAAAACTTTAAAAAAATTCTGATCCACATGAAACGTAAACAGATAAATGCGCCTAAAATGAAGTATGATGTCATCAATGACCATGTGCACAACATTGTTTTTTATCCATGCAAAACAGGAATTGGAAACGAATTCTTTACGAAATGTTTACTTCAAAACATCATAACTTTGTGTAACTATAATTTGATAAAATAACACTTTTCTTCTTGCAAGTTGATCAGTTCGAAATACCAAGTAATTTTTTGTATACAGTTTTTATGACAAAAAGTAATAGAAACAGAGGTTTGATTTATATCAATGCATTGCTTTTACTTCTTTCGATGATGATTCTCATAGCAGTAGTATAGAAAACTGGATTTTTGTTTCTTTGCGCTCACACACTCCGGACTAACAAAAATTACATTACAAAATTACATTAGAGGCTCTAATTTTGTTCAATTTACGTATAAATTAAATAAACAGCTTTCAGACTCTTGTTCGACTTTCATAGATTTAGGCTTAGATTTTCTTTGACAGATACTCATCTTTAGTTTTTTTAAGTCATTCTACTGTTGGCTTCACTAAAGTAAGAACTTTAACTTATTTATATAAATCTATTGTTTTGTCTCATATTTTATATCACGAATTTTGTACTCCACGAATACAATGATATTGTGCATGTATTCAAGACCAAAATGAATTTTGGATTGAATTAAATTTTAAAAAACGCTAATAAAAGGGAAAAATCAAGTTAATTTTAGTTTCTCTCCACCAATTATTTTCATTTTGGGCTTAAAATAATCAGTCTACCACCCCAAAGTAATTCCAAAAGAAAACTGCGATGTAGATTAGCTTTTGAGTTAAATTAAATTTAAAAAAACGTTAAAAAATGGAAAAATCAAGATATTTTCAGTTTCCCTCCACCGATTATTTTCATTTTAGGCTTAAAATAATCAGCAGACCTCCCCAAAGTTATTCCAAAAGAAAATGGCGATGTACATTAACTAGTGGGTTGAACTTCGTCCAAGCTCACCGTGGTTACCAAGTTGCATGAAATCGACGAAAGATTAATCAACTTTCCGAAATCTTCTCAAAAAGTGGTTTAAAAATAAAAACAGTGCGGAAATTGCATTAAACTTTAGAGACAATCACAAACAAAAACGGATATTATTGCAAGATACTTATGCGCTGTGATACCAATTTTAATTTAAATTTATTAGATATTTTTTAAATATTCTTATTGAATTATAAATAGTATTAAGTTTGTTCAGTGCCACGAACAAGTGCTTTAAGCACTTATGTGGCATAAGTATAATATATATGTACAAAAATAATAAAAAAAGGTGAAAAAAAACGTAGTGGATAAGGCAAAACTACCAATTTAATATATATTATGCTACTGAAATAAATATTATTATATTATATAGCTCTAAGAGTTGTGTGTTTTGGTAAATCTCACTAAATGGAGTATAGCGATTTTTATTGTGCATTGTTTTTATGGCAGCTTTATGCAGAGTTGTTAATGGTTGCATTGCATTTGTACTAATAAGTATTATATTATATTTTGAATTTTATATTTAATTTTGAATTGTTTATTTTAAATTACCAATAAATAAATAAATAAGTAAACATCGAATCGGTCAAAAAATAATTACCTTTACACAAAAAACCGTTTAAAAAATAATTTACTAATAATTACAAATATTTATCTATTCTTGTTCATTCTTTCATTTACTTCATGGTAATGTTTGTTAAATAAAATTACTTCATTTACTGTCATGGTGGCCGCTTTTTTCTCGGAAAAAAATTCCCTGACTTTTCCCAGATTTTTCCCTGACCAATATTTTAATGATATCTATTAAAAATAAACAATACGGATAAAAATGTTTTAAAAACAGCTGCACATTTTCAATAAATTCTTTATTTTTTCAATCAACAACGAGTAGTATATTCTAAAACATATTATCTATAAAAATCCAGAAAAAAAACTCATGTTCCTGCGGATTTTTTCGTGTTTAATTAAAATAGTAGAAAATTTGTTGGGGGTTCTTTGTCAAAATTTGTTATAAAATGTCAAGTTCTGCGGTAATATGTTACACAATAATTATAAATGTTGATAAATTTTAGAATTTAGGCGATTTAGGACAGTATATATTCAAAGTATTGTTAAAATTCTTACGAATGTTGACAATAACAAAAAATTGCCATAAATTTTATATTTTTCAAATACTATTGGACAAATATCAACTACTTAAAATAGAAATGGTAAAATGACCATTTAAACAAATTAATATTCTCAAAATTTGGGAGTTTTGTGCTGTTTTCAACATTTTAAAAATTTTTCTACGATTTTTAGCCTTTTTATGGAATTTCAAAGATTTTTGAAGATTTAAAAAAATGTATGAAAGTTTTCTATAATTTTCAAAAGGTTTTATTTATACAAATATTTGTTTAAATAGAGAATTAGTATGGCAAATATTTTTGAAATATTCTGTAAAGTATCTTTATAGAAAGATAAATATCTTTAAATATAAAATTGTTTGCATTTATTTTTGTTAAACTATTAAATTTTATTCAAATCTGTTAGAATGTATTCAATACCGAAATGTGTTATTGTTAAACGTGTTTATTTTTGTTGCAATATACCAGAACGTTTAAAACTGAGCAGTACCACAAATATATTTAATTTAAGATTATTTTTTTTCTCAAAATTGTTGGTTTTTGGTGAAATCGGTCGAAAATGTTCAAAACTGAAATATGTTATTGATAAAAAACGTCAATATTTGTTTAAATTTGTGAGAAAGCATTTAAAATCATTTAAAAGAATTTTATGCGAAACACGATAAATAAAGCATTTTTCTGAATATGAAATTGTGCGATTTTTTGTTAAATAATGTTTTTCACTTTTTAAAGATTTGTCTACAATTTACTTTTTCCCTGACCAATTTTGAAATTCCCTGACATTTCCCTGATTTCCCGGTTTTCCCTGACGGTGGCCACCATGTTAGTTATCTAAATCTACATTTTTTATGACAAGGTTATCAGTGTTCATCTTCATATAAATAAATTTCAAGAAATTCAATTTTACCGTAAATAAGTTAAACGAACACATTTAAATTCTTAACCATTGCTTGTCACTGGGGTCCAGCCGACCCCACAATGAATTTAAAGGTCAATAATTCGCTTTATTAGTTTTAATTTAGAAATACTGAAACACCTATCGGTAATTTAAAATACTACCAATAAATTTCTGATAATGCCTTTGTCTGACAAACGTCAGTATACTCGTGGTACTTTACAAAAGTTAGTCGATTTCGTAGCGGAGTCCAGCGGACCCCAATGCGACTGTGGTGTATACTTTGAAGAAAATAAAAAAGCTTTTATTTCATGATTCATGTGGTATAAATAGTCAAAATAACATAGTAAATAATGCGTATTGTACATCTATTATTTACTGCCAATAATATTATGAGACATATATTATTTATAGTTTTAGAGATGGCTTACAATTTAAGAGTTCGTAATATTCGCAAGCAATTAAAAAAAACTGAGAAAGATGAAACTACATGCAAAGAAATTTTAAGTCAATGCGACAGAATTTTGGGAAGTAGTAGTTACCGCACAGATTCTGACGAATTTGAAATGGCGGTTACAATTCGAATTCGTTAAAAAGAAAATTTTTATAAACAGATCCAATTTGAGTGCACCTTTGAGAATATTTATTTATTTATTTACTTATTTATTTAGTACGGGCGTAAACGCCCAATATACAACAGAATTACAAAAGATTCGTGGTTGTGTAGGGAACAGAAGTAAAAGATATAAAAAATACAATATAACAAACATAACAAATGTCTAATTATTTATTCATAATTTCTAGACGATATAGTTATTAATAATTATTTGTAATGATCTATAAACGTTGTTGAAACGGAAAAACTTGGTACTTTTTTTATTCTAAAGCTTTCGTAGTGAAAACAATGCAAGATACACTAAAAATCCACTGAACCTTTTTTATAGAGCACAAAATTTCCTAAAAAAAAGTCAGCGAGAGCCCTAGTTTAAAGTTAATAGATTATCCATGAATAACGCTGGAATTTTGTCTTAAAAGTTAATTATGAATATTTTAGAATTTTTGTAAAATATGAGGCCCTCGCTGATTTTTTTGTAGGAAATGTTGTGCTCTACAAAAAAGTTTCAGTGCATTTTTAGTGTATCTTGCACTGTTTTCGATACGGAAGCTTCAGAATGAAAAAAGTACCAAGTTTTTTCATTTCAACGTTTATAGATCATTAAAATTAATTATTAATAACTAAATAGTCGGAAAATTATGAATATCTATTCAAAAAGGTGTAATAAAAGTGTATCTACTTATAAAAATGTTCTTTTTAACGATTTCGAATGTTAACTTCCCTGAGCAGTGGCATTTACTTAAAATTTCTTTCCGTGTATTGGCAGAGATGCTTCAGAAATTTTCAATTATCAGGATGTAAATTACTTTATTTGTTCAGTTATATATCTTATATTTAAAAATTATGTATAAATAAACAAAGTATGTAGGTAAAAATTATGTATTTTATTTTTTTTTAAATTATGCACTTCATTCATCTAAATAAATACCTTTTCTAAATTGTACATCAATAAACTATTATTTTTCTACAAGACCTCAATCTGCAAAGTAAGTCTAGAAAATTTCATTAAAAAATATTGAGAACATAATAAGTTATGATTTTTTAAGTAAAGAAAGTCATTTTCTGCACTTTTTTTAATTTCTAATTTTCTTTAGTGTGTTAGACGCAAACTTATACAAATTGAAAAATGGGGTCATAATTTGGGACGGTTGAATGTCTCAGAATTTTTGTAACTTGCTTACTCTTCTAATGCAGGAACAATTTTAAGCATTGGGGTCTGTTGTTTTAGTATTTTTAGGAGGTGTGAGCGGCAAAGGTTAATTTTCCAAAATACTATACACAGATAAAAAATTTTGAAATAACTTACTGAGCAGTAGCAGCCGCAGCCTGGTACTGAGTCATCATGGCGATGGCAGCATCCAGAAGGAGCTGGATTCGTCGTAAAGTCTCTATTCTTGCTTCCACAGCATGTCTCATATTCCCTTCCATCACTTCAAGTTCCTCTTGGCTCAAAGCAGTTAAATTCGGAGGAGGTGTAGGTACGGGTGGAAAAGGTATAATCGGTGCAAAAGGCGGAATGAAAAGTGGCAATCCACCAGCTGCCAATGGCGAGAACGGTGGCATTTGAGCAGTTGACGAGGATGGCGTGGTAGTCGATGCTTGTGGTTGGGGCGAAGGTGAAGGTGGCGGCGGAGGTGGCATATTTCCCGGTGCTTGAAAACCTCTCCAAAATACTTGTTCGAAAATGTGAAAAACTATATAAAATTATTGCAACTGTTCGGTAGAACAATAAATTAGTTTTATCTAACGAAATAACATGTACCTTGTTGATCGACTCCTTGCGGGGGAACAGGTTGCGGTGCCGGAGCAGCTTGAGGTTGATTCTGTGGGCGAGCAGTCTGTTCTGTTGTCGCCGGACGCAAAATATTCAAACGACACGTCGGACAAGTTTGTTGTCGTTGAAACCATGAACGCAGACAAGCAGTGTGGAAGATATGATTGCAAGGCAACTTTTTACTTGCCGAAACCATTTCCTCTCTGTAAAATCGTTTAAATGTAAGTCTTAAGTTATCGTATATAAATAAAAGTTTGAACTTACCTGCAAATAATGCACACATTATCAGCAGCGGCCAATTCTTCGGGAGTAGCATTCGGATACAATGTATTCATATTCCGAATAGCTCGTCTCGACATGATTATATCGTGGAATGCTTTTTTAAAATTTTTCATCGTATAATACATGGGCCGAAAAGCAAATAATGGTAATGTATATATTCGCATCATGATAACGACAAATATAATATACAGGGTAACCTAAAAAAGAAATATTTTGTTAATATTGTGTTTTTTTAGTATAATAATAATTAAACTTACTTTTAAGAGTCCTACAACCAATTCAGTATACAAAAGAAACACAGGTTTATTGTCCCATGGATTTTCGCTTTGTAGATCGATTGTATGTAATATATATTTAACAGTAATATTCAAAACAACTGTTAACAATACAGCATACTCGAAACCAAAGACCAGTTGAACAGACGGACCTTTAGCCAGAGTCGAAGTGTAAGCATAATGAAACATTGCGAAATTTGTCGAAAACAAAAGCGCTAGCAACGATTCCACTCTTAAATGGAATAACCAGGTTATGACCGGACTCCTCTCCATCTGTAAAGTAGCAAATCTCTATTCAACAATTTCCTAATTTGGCTCAAATACGGTATAACGAAGTACTTACATAATCTACACGATCTTCCGCCAGCCAGTGAAACGATTTCAGAAATAGTAGTAACGTAAATAATGCTATAAACTTCGGACTGAAGTCATCCCTGAATACGGTAAACGCCAAACAAGTTTCGGTCACTGCATACCATACTTTTTCCATAAGATGCTACGAAAACACGAAAATGGCATCAGTATACGACTCTTATAAACTAACGATTTGTAAATACTTACTTCAAGTTCTGCTGCTCTTAAGTTTCCGAAGAATATCTTTCGAAGAAAGGTATTCATCATAAAAACTAGTATCAGTCCTTGGACGTAGATTACCTGAAACAGTCGATTTAGAAGATCAGTCAAAGGATACGAAGTGGAGATCGAAGAAGACTCGAGAGGATATTAAGGTAATATTTAGTATATAAAAAATACTTACAGCCATACTGGGATTCGATTTGGTTATGTAGACAACCGAAGGATAAAATTGTTTCTTTTGATAATAGGCATTCCCGATGACGGCGCACGTAAGTGCGACGCTGATCAGGATCATCCCTGCGACCCTCATCGCTGCACTTTTCCACTTAGGCCCGAGGCCGTCGTAATTAGTCCGTAAAGGACGCAAGTTTATCCTTAGTGCACTGAAAATTTTACGTCTATTTCTTTTTTTTGACAAAGCGGAGCACAGCGAACGGCGCTGTTTACGTTGCGGCGTTCTTAGGCACTATGCAGACACATACGTGTCCTACTGATCGAGTCGCGCGCTGAGGGCATCCTACGTGTCTCCTGTGCACTCGAGCATAATGTGCAGCTGCAACTCAGCAATACAAGATAAAAAGTGTTTTTAAGATAACCGACTATTTATATTACGGGCATACTCGACGTTTTTTTCAAAGCATTTTCCAATTCGATCCACAAATACCTGCGTGCGCACGTATCTGTTAAAATATGGATAATGAAAATTTAATTATTAATATTTTGGAATCATAACCTCCAAAAAGATTATTAATTTCTTATTTTTTACAGCGTAGAATTTCAAGAATCTGAATACTGCCAAAAATTTGAGCGTCCATTAAGAGTTCATAAAGCGTGAAATTGACGTTTCGGGAAACATTCCGTTTCAAAGTTCGATAGCGTGACTACACCGAAAAGTATAAAAGTAAAATTACATTTCGGTGTTTTTACAGTTTTATATAATAATCTAATTGTTGGTATTTACGGTCGATGGACTAAATAAAAATAAAAACAAACTACTAATGTAAACAATGGGGCTCTGATGAAATTGTTTACATTAGTAGTTTGTTTTTATTTTTATTTAGTCCATCGACCGAAAATACCAACAATTAGATTACAGTAGGACCTCTCTTATTCTAATTAGTAAAGCTTTTCAATATGGCGCCGACCTCTCTTATTCTAATTTTCCCCTTACCCCCACTTACTTTGCTTGCGAGCTTGTGATTCGTGGACAATATTTTTCGAATTTTTCTTGACTCCATTTTGGAAAACTAAAAATATTTTAAATATTAAAATCATCACCTACCGCTAGTGTATCTATTAGGGTTATTGCCTTTTTAATTGTCATTTCTTCTTTAAAAAAAATGTGGCTATGCTATTTCGACGTACTTTTACCTCGTAATTATGAATATTTATTTATTTTTATTTTATCAAACCAACGGGACAATGTCCTTTTACAAAATTATAACATAAAATTAACAAGTATATAGCAAATAACAAAATATACAAAATATAAATTATAAAACAGAATATGATAATAAAAACATCAGTTTTTTTTATTTTTTCGAGTATAGTAACGAAAAATCGTTTTCACAAAAAAATAGCATCAAGTACTGTACGAAATTCTTATAATCTTAATTGTAAATGGGTAAATGGTTGAAAAAAAAGAGAACGGAAAATAAAATAAGGTGCAGACCAAAACCAGACAGGAAAGGTCTAGAATATTGAAATGCACGCAGCTTTGAATGGATATTAGAGTTTATATACAGTAGGACCTCTCTTATTCTAATTAGTAAAGTTTTTCAAGATGGCGCCGACCTCTCTTATTCTAATTTTCCCCTTACCCCCAATTATACTTTGCTTGCGAGCTTGTGATTCGTGGACAATATTTTTCGTTGAGATTTCGTGTGATAATGGGAGAAGACTTGTGGGGGAACGATTAGAATAAGAGAGGTCCGACCTCCATAATTGATAACATGCCGGAACCGGAGAAGTTGAAACTCCATAATTGATAACTTCCCACCCTGTCTCCATATTTAATGCACTTCTCTCACTTTACGAACATATCAAATAATGTAGGTTATGTACACATGATGTATACATGTGTGAGTGAACCAATCAACGCCATCAGCCAATAAGGTTTTTCTTCCCTGAAAAGGTTAGACGGTCAGGTGGGGGAACCAGAGTTGCAATTATGGAGTTTTTGACGTTAACAATTACAGTGGAACCTCACACTAGTGAAACTCACACTAGTGAAATTCTCGCACTAGTGAACATTTGTCTCTATCACTAGTGAATCATCAACTTCTCCTCGTACCCCCACTCTGCCACTTTCTTATGCATGTGTATGTATGTACACAAACATACTCGAAAAGCTGTATGTATACATATGGGTATTACGTATGTATTTACATACTCAAGCTGTAACACATTACGATTTGTGTATTATTTATTGTAATTAATTTAGTATCGGTGGCTTGGAATATCATGTGAAAATAATTCTACGCTTAAGAACCTAAATGCGGACACAAATGTAAAATTACTGGCAAAAGAGGTTAAATAGAAGTGTTATGTGGATCAACTCATTTATTATTAACAAGTTTTATCCTTTTTTACTTACAAAGTTGAAGAATTAACTGCCATGGTAAATAAATTTTACACTTCTGATTAAAGTAAATAAACTTTTAAAAAAGATTCAAGGTAATGGTAGTTTTTATTTTTACAGTAACTTGTAACGTTACATTACATTCGCCTAGACCAGCATGTAGCAACTTATTGCAGATGACATATAATAGTGACAAGGAGCATGTAGTTTTCAACAATGTTTACATACTGTTTTGAGAAAGCGAGAAAAATACAAGTATTTTTGGTTATGAACGTTATGAAAGTGTGTAGGCATATGTATGCACATGTTTGCACATCTGCCGATGCACATGCGCTCGCAAATACGATACGTCCCTAGAGAGGGGGTAAACATTCCACCCCTCCGCATCTCACTAGTGTGAGAAAAACAAAAAACCGCTGGTCCCGACAGTGCCACTATAGTGTGAGGTTCTACTGTATGAAGGTTTTTTCGGTTTGATCAGTTACGGAGGTTATCAATGGGGTTCACCGGTAAAATTTTTTTATTATTTTTTATTGTTTTAAATAATAATTTGGATAATAAATAACACAAATAAAATCGAAAAAAAAAATTAATTTATTAATTTGAGTATTTTATTTGCCAATTAAAAACTCTTCCGTTTAAACGCGCGCGCCACTGTCGTGTGACGTCACTATGCGGGTTCGGCTGTCAACCAATCCCGATCGAATATTGTACTGTGCATTAATGTCATGTTTAATCCCAAAAGTTTGCTCCGAAATGTTTAAAACGGAAAAAAAACTTGTACTATGGAAACAAGAGTTGTAAGTCCTGCTATTTTACAAATAGGTTCAATATACACGCGGCGACGAACAGTAGCGTCACGACAATTCGTCCAAAGGTGCATCCTTTGTATACATAGATTTTAAAACTATTTTTGCAATTAAGAAAACGCAAATAACGGCATAATAAACTGTATGAATCTTGTCGGCAGGTCTTATGTCCCTTTTTTCCATAATAAAAACTTCGAAGCAAACTATTCGAAGCAAACACCACTTACCAATCCAAACATGGCGGTCATGTCTGAACTCTTACTAGAGGGACTCTATTAAGGGATTGTTTGAAGCGCCACCATGGATCAAAGCGGTAAAATGGTGAGGCTCTGAAATAGGGTGACATTTAAATTTTTATATGTACATAATGGCCGAAAATATAAATTTAATAAGTTTTTCCGATATTATTGAGTACGTAGGACCTGGTTCACGTTGTTACGTTGAAGGATAAGCAGTGTTTAATGCAAAACATCTAATGTTTTGTGGCTTCACGAAAAAATCGGCTGAAAGATTCGAAATTATATAAGACTTTATTTACAGACTTCTTGTCTATCCGGATTTCGGACCGCCTCATGAAATTAATATTGTTATTAATGAAAATAATGAACCAAGAATATTTTGTAAGTATATACAGTCGCCGAAGTGTACATACTTGACATCCATATACGTCTATTTGTCTAACAGGTCCTTTTTTAAAATAAAGTAAAACAAATAGATAAATAAAGAAATATATAAGCGTGTACACCTTTGTTTAGAATTTCCACTTGCAAAATAGAGAGTGTAACTTGTACGGATGTGAAGCAGAAATGGGGTAAGTTGAAAACAGAAGCGAAGGAAATATATAGTATTGTACCAATAAAGCAATTTTGACATGTTTCAGTACCAAAAACCCTTCAAAATATAAAATACCTCAAGAGGCCAGAATGTGATAAATCTTATTTAAATTCCATCTTAAAATGTAAGGAAATCCAATATAATATATTCCGTATCTTTGAAATAACTTTTATTATCCAAAATAAGTTATTGAAAATTTGTCTATGTAGGTGTTCCAAATTCTGAATTGTATTCTGTTCTGTGGAAGAAAAGAAGCGAAATTGAGCCGAGTGTAAACAATGTACTGCGTAACTGGTTTTCCAATTTTACATGCGATAGACCACTGCTTCCGAAGTTTATTATTTTTGGGAAAATAATGTAAGGACACTTTCTTTTCATTTGACCACTTACAATTTTGTACGCAACACCATTGTCTTGATATTTTCGATTTAAATGCGTTTTCTTCCATGTTCGACATGTTGTTTTTCCGTATTTCCGAGCTTTACCGTTTCACCACTTCGGCGCTTCGAACGCCTTCCGAATTGAGGTTAAACATGACATAAAGGCACAGCAGAATATGCGAACGGGATTGGTTGACTGCCGAACCCGCACAGTGACGTCACACGAAACTGGCGCGCGTTCAAACGGAAGAGTTTTTAATTGGCAAATAAAATACCCAAATTAATGAATTAATTGTTTTTTAGATTTTATTTGTGTTATTTATGATCTTAATCACAGTGTATTTGTTTGTGAAACAAAAAATTATTGATACATAAATATATGTATGTAATAAAGTGCATAATGTAAATTTAAAATGATTATTTCTACACTCAAATGCAGATATAAATGACCATAAATATAAAATGCGAAATGTTGCAGTTTTTATTTATCACATAAAGGTTGTGATCTCGTTACATTTTTATCCAAATTTAAAATTCTCTACACATTTTTCAGATAAATTATATATATTTTTTACATAATGCAACTCTAAAATATATACGATGTCTAACAAAAATAAAAAGATATCAGATATTATCATCCACTACTAAAGCGTTAAGTAGAGTAAGAGGGTAAGGGAAAATTTCAAATAAGAGGGGTCGGCGCCATCTTGAAAACCATGACCAGTTGAAATAAGAGGGGTCTACTGTACATTGAAAAGTAAATAAAATTACATTTCGGTGTTTTTACAGTTTTGTTGAAATTTCCTATCATTTTCGTAGTAAAATTACAACTTTCGTGTAAAAATCATCTGAAAATAGGAGGAAATTTACCATAAACATGTAAAATTGATAATGGGTCGACCGAAAATTAACCGAAAATCGACCGTAAATCTGTCGACATGTGCACAAAGAATCGACCCAAAATAGACCATATGCCACAGGCATGAAGTTGGCCCGGAAGTATAAAATAGAGCAACAAACGACAGCTTCAAAAATTACTCGCAATTTGCTCCGTCCAAACAATTTAATTGTAAAAAATGCTCCCTTATACTTTTTTTGTAAATAAATACAAACGATTTTTCAACAAAATAAAAATACCAGTAATAATTGTGGTAATTTTGCTTCGATTTTGTAATTAAAAAAAATGTAAATATACATCGTCTTTGTAATATTACAAGCTCACTGTAAATTGTGCTATAGAGGTTTATGCATCTGCTCCTCCCTCTTTAGCGAGTAGGGTCCCTCTCAACAATAACCGATCGACGTTTTATTTGTGCACATCTAAAATCATGTTGATAATGAGGAATTTTACAGCGTTGCTGTAAATTTACCACGATTTTCACTGTTATTTTTATTTCCATCATTTCACTGTAAAATTACATGAAAATTTTTCGCAGTGTACAAACCTTTTAAGAGTTGAGCATTTTGTATTTGTGAACGGCTACGTTGCTTTGGAAAGCTTTCAGGAAGAATTCCTGATTAATGTATAAGAGAAACACAAAACTTACCTTACAAACATTTTTATTTATTTTATTTTTACATTTTTTCCACATTTTATTTATTTATTTGTCAACGGCTTTGAAGTCTTTTACAAATTTGTACATTGTCGGCATTTTAATACAATGAACATAATTTATACAATGTTTAAGTATAATTGCAAAACAATCTAAATTATAAATGTAACCAAAAATAGAAAAGAAACAAATTTATATTTGTAAATAATATCTAAAGCAAAGTAATAATTAATTTTACTACTACGAGAAAAGATATTAAATGTCGGTTCATTAATAATTCTTGATGGTAGGCAATTCCAAGAACGTATTATTCGAGAAATTCTCGAAAAAATATATAATTCGTACTAATCCCTGCCGAAAAAAATACTATAGAACACGATTCAGAAAATATATAGAGCACCATACAAATTATATTTATTAAGAAAAAAGCAGCTAAATACCTGATTATTTACGTTAATAAATAATAAAGTTCCTACATTAATGAAACCAACGGTACAATGACGTAAAAGCCTAAAGATGAGTACGCCGTTGATATGCTTAAACACAGATGGTCAGAAAAGTAGAGCGATCTGTCGAACAAAACGCCTAAATGTTTTTTAATGAACCAACAACAACACAAGATTCTAAACACTGATTCTTTAATTTATACGTAAATTGAACAAAATTGGAGTCTGTGAAGAAAGACATTGGTTTACATTTTGTCGTACTTAAAACCAATTTGTTTCTTTGAGACCAGACCTCCAATGACTCCAGATCGCGTTGCAGCCTTGAATCATCATGAGGAGACCCAATGCGTGCATATAATTTTTCGACATCGCGTGCGGAAAATGCTATTTTCCACACTTTTGATACTTTTCAGACGCATTTTCCGTACGCTCACATCGAAAAATATCGTTCGGCACATGTGCGAAAATGTTTTTTCAACGAACGTGAATGCGGACCTCGCCTTCGGCTCGGCCTATAACCCTCACATTCGTAGAAAAAACTTTTATCCACTTGTATAGAAATATAATTTAACGTCGTCTGCAAAGGTGAGAACTCTGAAGGACACCAGAAATAATACTGTAACCGTCAGATGTGCTATCATTAATTCTCACCAAGGATTTTTCTTCCTGCATGCACTGAAAGTGACATATTCTAACCTTGCAAAGCTCGGTTAGAATGGTCACTTTCAATGCATTAGGCAGAAAAATCGTATTCAACCCTCGGGAAGTAAAACAGAAAGCATTCCCCACGTGTTTGCCAGCCTCGCCTTCGGCTCGGGTGTCAATCTTGCACGTGACGAGGACTTGTTTATTTTCCTCCCCGTCGCGTCGTGAGAAATATGCTATTCTATCTCTGATAAAAGAAGATACCCACGCAAGGAGATTACCCTGAATATCCATGGATACAACTTTAGACTACAGAATACCGTGGTCGACCGTATCAAAGGCTTTGGAGAAATCTAGGTAGATTGCATCCACATGAACTGATTCCTCCAGAGCCTGAAAAACCAAATTAGAGTAGAGCAGCAGATTATAATCTTCTAACACCTATAGCTGTTATAGTGGACCTTCCTTTTACAAACCCATGTTGTTGAAGGATAATAATTGGTAAATATACAGAAGTTTTGTTTGTGAAACTATAGAGTCCAAGATTTTTGGAATAATGCGTATAATTGAAACTGGTCTGTAATTAGCGATATCATGTTTATCTACGTTTTTAAACATTTGTGTAATAAATGATTATCTCCAATAATTGGGCAAATGACAAGTGGACAAGGTTGGTACAATTCAAATAAGAGGGGTTCTACTGTACATACATACAGTAGTCCTCTTATTCTAATTTGTCCAGTCAGGCAAGATGGCGACCTTCTTCTCTTATTCTAATTTTCTCCTCTCTCCCTCTAAACGTTTGCTGTCACGCTTTTCCTCTCTCTTTCTCTTTCGCAGAGCATGCGCAGTTATATGTCATATGTGCTTCTAAGGAAAGTAGCTCAGTGGTCCTTCCCTTATTCTAATTTTTCTCTTCCCCTATTCGCTTCGTGCATGGCGATGGAGGGGATATCGAAATCGACGGCAGCGCTTAGCGTGGAGATTTCTGACAACTCACATCTGCAATGTCAGAGCTTTTCCATTAAAGTCAATTTAAAAATGCTCTTATTTATTCGTTAATTTGAGACATTTTAAAGTTTATTTCGATCTGTTGCAAGTGTTGCAAGTAAGGTTTATGGTTTAAAGAACCATTTGAAAGGGTTCATTTTATATTATACTGTGCAAAAAAAATGATTACTCCGAGTTCGAAATTGTATAGAATACAATTCATTATTCAGCTGAAATATATTTATAATTATGTATATATTGTAATTTTCCATTATTAGTAATTTAGTTAATAGATAAACATGGTATTTTTCTTATTTCCAATGCAGTTTTGTACGGTGGAAGAGTCACTGAGGTTTGCCGAATTACACTGGAACGAATTAATTTATGCTCTGTACATATTCCAAATACTTCTTCTACACGAACTACATATCCTACACTCAAATTTTTTCCCTTTTCTATACTTACTGGATTAAAGTTTATTGAGTTTGTGATTGATTCAAACCCAGTTTGGATTATCGTATTCATTTACGCCCCTTAACCTCGTTTTGTTCAACTCAAAATGATTCGAATTAAAAAAGTATAGTATTCTGTTACAAACAAAAATGTACAAAATTTGGGCCGAATTTCAAACAATATACTCAAAGTACTAATGCTTTTGAAAACCCGCAGAAAATTAA
Source organism: Trichopria drosophilae (assembly GCA_030407085.1). Classification (NCBI taxonomy): domain Eukaryota; kingdom Metazoa; phylum Arthropoda; class Insecta; order Hymenoptera; family Diapriidae; genus Trichopria; species Trichopria drosophilae. Next base: position 182,626,830 of record CM059582.1, read on the forward strand.
AAAAAAAACTAAATATTTCACTTTCTCATATCACTCTCCATACAAATTGCAGATACGAGTTGTCAAAATTCACCACCAGGCGGCGTGGCCGGCGTCTTGCACTTAGAGTCCCTCTATAGCAACTAGAGGGACTCTACTTGCACTAAGCGAATTCTAATATTTCTCCTCACGCGTTCTCCCCACTGATGTGTGTTAATTAGTGGATTTTCAAAATAAAAATAACGGCGCATGCGCAACAAAAGAAAAAGAGACAAAAGTGAGACAGCAATTTTAAGTAGGGGGGAAGAGGGGAAATTAGAATAAGGGAAGGAGTACTGTAGGTGCGATGGGGAGAACGCGCGAGGGGAAATATTAGAATAGGAGAAGAGAACAAATTAGAATAAGGGAAGGACTACTGTACATACATACATACGACATAGTCTGTAGCTTTACACAACCCAATGGTGCAATTTTTAGACTAAGATAGATTATTTTAGGTTTTATACCATGTTGTATAATATTAAAATAAATAAAAAATGAACAAAATCCTTTAATTTACGTTTTTTAGTGAAATTTCCTACCTTACTGGCGGACCACTCTAGGAAAAATAATTACAACTGACAAAGACAAGAATAAAGAAGAAACAATTAAGATACCAAAGGTGACCATCTAGAATACTCTATACACCTCGGTCACCTCGGTTTAAAATTCAATTATTCAATGCCTTCGCCGATATATGTCGGCGATTCTTGAGGGACAACCTCAAGCATATATTATGCGATTGTGCCATTTTTCTCGTTCGTTAAATTGCGCAATTTTAATTCGCGATAATATCCTTTGTCGAATTGACCATTTTATTTGCGCCTTTGTCGCTCGAAATTTTTCCGACGACCACATTTGAATTTCTTTTTGGGCCAGACGGTGCCCGGCGATTGGTGGACGTATGTTGTGGCGCGTATTCCCAGTATTCGAATCGTCGAAGTCTTTCGAACGTTCTCACCTATTTCGTCATTTATATCTTAAGGTCGGTACAAATAAAACAAAAATACAATTTTTAGTTAAAAATCTCAACTGCAATTTTGATTTTTATCCTTTTGTTTCGTTAAGTAACTTACTTTCCAATTTTGTTAACTCTAACCCTAAAATTCAACACTAAAATGTTTTGCTCGGATTAGGAAGTAAAATAAAAGACAACAATTTTTTTAAATTTCAATATATTTTGATATCAATGAACAATTTTATTTTAAGCTAATCTTTAAGCCTCAAAAGCCGTAACGTTGTCGAAAATGGACCAACTTAGCGTGATCCAACGCGGTAAAGATTTTGTTTCTTCTCCGTACCGAAGTGAACGACAGAAACTCATCTGTATAAGAAGATGGCACGTGAAGAAATTCTTCCAAACGATAGGTAATATAAATTATAAATATCACTGAGCACTTTGCGAGTCAACGTAATAAAAGTTGCTTCCGTCGCTTGTTTCTTCGGTAATCTTCGATTGGTTTCTACAGACAAGGTGGAAGACTTTCTCGACTATGACCAGTGTTTCAGACTCGCCGACAGATATCTCATCGCTATGGTTTTCACATATTTCTTGCGAGCTAGACTGGAACCGGAGGAATATACGAAAGAAAACTTTTTTGTAGCACTGTGAGTTACTTAAGTCGTAATAAGTAGTCGAATTTACTATTGAATAAAATGTGTAATCACTTCAGATGTTTAGCTCATAATGTCGAAGAAGACGACAGTACCGACATGTTAGACGAGCTGTTGTATTGGTTTGATTCCAGCAAAGCAGACTTGATGCAACAGCGTGACAAATTCTTCCGAAGAATAGAATATCGCGGTGCGGTATCGAGAACTTGTTGCGACATTGTAATGCGCTCGGTAAAACCTGATCACAAAATCTGGCGAAGGCATAGGCACGTTAATCACTCGGGCGTCCTTAACAGGTAACTTTGACGAGGGTAAACACATTTACAAGTCTATCGCACTGTTTTTCTTCTTTCCAGTAAAGACAACACTTGTCCCTCGTGCGTGTTAGATTCATCTTTAGAAGATTCATCCTAATGGCTGTTTACTTCTCCTTAACACACTTTTATTTAGTATAAAAATACAATACGTTCGACAATCTTAGTCTACGTTATAAAAGTAAAAAATACATTAATCTCTTAATAGTCGAGCTTATAAAATATATTCACAGTCCTTTATAAATGAAAAAATACAAAAACGTAAATCAGGAGTATTTTAATTTCTCTGTGTCGATGTCACACTCCTATTAAATTGCGCTGGCTTCGTTACATTTCGTGGACTTTGTCGCTTTGGTGTTACTGGTATTGTCGCTTTCAACGGGGTCCGTCTCGCACTAATCGGAGGTCTTCGAACTAGATTCTTCGCACTCTTCGGGGTCTTAACGTTTAACGGTTTCTTTATATGTGGAGTCTTTAAAAGACTATCGTCCGATTTAAGATTAGTTTCAGGGATTACTGCAGAGTTTTGCGAATAATTAAAACTCTTGTTCTCTTTTTGGTACACTTTCTCTACTTTATTTTGAATCGGAGAGATTGTCGAATCTATTTTCAAAATAGGCGACTGAGAATTTTTTGTTCTCGATCTAGGAGTCGGACTGTTTTTTGGACTGGTAGTACAAATTTTCCTTCGGGCTGAAGATTTCCTAACAGACGCCTCTTCCTCGACTTTTCCATTTCTAGTTTTGTTTATCTTCATCACTCCATTTTTATTCTCGTCAAATAATTTGGCTTTTGCCAAAACCATTCCAGCATTTTGTGCCCTCAATTTAGCCACTGACGCCCTGCCGGTCTGCGGCAGCGGAGTTCTCATTTTTGCTTCCATCTGGAAAAATACATCGGCATCTTTCCATGTAACCGTCTTCTCTCTGCGCATATCCGGTGTCTTCTTCTCTGCATCCACTTCGCTTTGACTACTTTTCAATTCTCGAACCTTGTTATTAAAATATTGTGCATCGTCACCGTATTCGCTTCCATGGAACGACGAAGCCCTTCGTATCGTCATGGATATTTTACCTTCCACCGGATGGAACAGCTCATCGTCGAACAAGTCGTCGCAACCTTTTGTATGTTCTGCCGTCTGACTTATTAAAGTGTTTAATTGTTCCTGAAGATAATCCAAACGTGCATTGGTTTCGTCGCTGCACAACGAATCGGTTTTCATTTGTTTTTGTCCATCTCTGTGGACGAGGGGTCGACCTCTTTTTAAATTACACTTTGTATCCATATTTACTGGTGTTTGTGACGAGTTAGCAGGCTTGTCCGAGATGTGCCAGGATGAGTTACGAGAAACTCGTCTAGAAAAATTAAATATTTATCGACTGTTAATAAAATATAAAAATTACTAAATACCTTTGAATTTTTGGTTTTTCTTGTGATCTGCGTCGTAAACTTCCAATTCTTCGAGCGCTAGGAGATCTTATGACTTTGTGTTCTGCCGACCTTCGAATTTTTAACTCCTTACTCAGTCTCTTTGCCAAGATGTCGGTACTTGCAGTACTAACAATGTTAGCTTCTTCCAGCGTTTTCTCATACTCTGTCTGCACATCACTTACCGTTACTGGAGTCGTCGGGTTCTTTGTTATTGTTTCAAACTCTTTTGAGATTCTCGTTTCCATAGCAAACACTCGATTCTTGATATCTTCGTATTCGCTTTTAGGTATCTTTACGTATTCTTCGGATGTCTCATTTAACGAGTCTGGATGTTTCCGTTTGGTTTTTACTTCAGTTCTTTCATCGTCGGATAAATTTATATCAGCTTCCATTAAAACACCACCGAAGGTTTTATCGAAGTTGAAATTAATAGGTTTTAGATCACGTCGTGGCGATGGTGGAAATCCGGAACTGACACTTCGAGTCCGACGTCGTTTGGCCAGATCAGACGAATCTGTCGGTAAAAATCTACCATCTCCGCTCCAACGTCTCTCGATGTACGGTGAACCTTCGTTGTCGTTTTCAACGATTTTCTAAAAGAAATTTTAGGTTATAAAAATGAATGAATGATTATAGCTAGCACGAAGTTACAAAAACGTTAACATATTGTTAACGTCAAAAGTTACGTGTTAACTTTTAAGATATCCTAAAAGTAAATGAAAAGGTTAGTATTTTGGTGTCGAAATCTTGTCGAATGCACCAAAAACAGTTATCCTCTAAGTTTCCACATTGCTAACTGTTATGATATTGATTGAATAACGTTTTTGGTAACTATTTGACCACCAATTTGATAGCTATTTGTGAGACCGTTTTGTAATGAATATAATAACGTTTTGTTACAGTTTAGGTGAACTTAAAGTTAAAGTTAAATTATGTATACAGTTTCAACAGGCAGGTTAACTATAAGTTAACTTTTCGGTACAAAGAGATGAGATAATGTTACCATTTTCCAGGTAATATATCACAACTTGCACACTTGAGCATTCGTCAACAGAAAGTTATCCAGACATAACAAATGTTAACAAATGTTAAAATTCTGATAACTTTTAGGTGTGCCTTTGTTAAGAATGCTCGACAAATCTTGGCTAATGCACCCAAAAAGTTCTTCGAATATTAACATTTGTTAATATTTGTTATATTTGGATAACTTTTTGTTGACGAATGCTCAAGTGTGCTGGCTGGGATCCTTCCCAGATTTTCAAAGGCTTCTGTGCGTACGGGACCATCAAACTGACGTTTTGATGATCCCGGGGGGTCAACCACCGAAGGAATACCTGTACATTGTACCGGGAATATTGGAAATATTCGGGAATATTCAGCAATATTGGGAATACTTAGGAATACTCTGCAATATTTGGAATATTTGGGAATATTTCGGGAATATTTGGGAATATTTCGGGAATATTCGACAATATTGGGAATACTCGGCAATATTTGGGAATATCTCGGAATATTTAGGAATACTCGGCAATATCTTGGAATATTTGTGAATATTTGGATGACGCAATCATAATATTTGGAAATAATCGGGAATCGGCAACATCTGGGAGTACATGAGAATTTTTTTAAATATTTAGAAATGCTTGTTATTTTGACTATTTTTTTAATATGGAAATATAAGTTTTTAAAATGATGTTAACTATGGTGATCAAAACTTTGGTAATCGATTTAATTCTCAAAGAAATATTTCCAGTTAATCACTATTGTAAATATTTTTAATTTAATATATCTGAGGAGAGAAAATGCGAAATTTTGCAAACTGTTAATAACTACAGATAGTTGCTAAGTTTTAACCTAATGTTAAAAATCAATGAAATTAAAAAAAAATCTGAGTTTAAAATTATTGGAACGTTTTATTAAAATTTAAGATCTGTTATAGCAATTCTATATATTTTACACAATACTAACAAAAAAATGATAATTTAAAATTTTTTAAAAATGAGGAATAAAATATTTCAACGTTACATTAGATATTTAGAGCTTTATAGTTAGGTTGTAATTGAAAAAAATTGTCTGTTCATAAATGAAATAAAAATTTGTTTACTTAAATATACGTATGTGTATGTGTATAAGTTGCTTTGTACTACAATATCGCAGATTATTGTACAGCATAAAAGGCTAAGATCTCTATCATCACTGAGAGTACTGCAAAAACATAGGAAATACTAGGAATAAGGTGGGAATGTTGGGAATAAGCTGGGAATATTAGGAATATGGTGGGACTATTGGGAATATGGCGAGAATATTGGGAATACGGCGGGAATATTGGGAATACAGCGGGAATAGTAGGAATATATTCCCACTTTTGGGAATACCTGTACATTTTTTGACCAGCGGTTGTCTAAAGGATTTATTATTTGGAAAATGGTAAACTGACAACATTAATAGTGATGAAATATAAATGTTATAAATATAAATATTTATCTTGAATATGGTAGGTTGTATGCAGAAATGAGATACAATTTTAATGTTCACTTTGCGATGCACACTTTGCTATGTATGTCTGTATCACAGTTTATTTATCATTTTCAAGTAAAGTCTGTCCATTCGATAACATTAAAAAGTCTCAATTTCGCTACGCATTTTTGGACAACTTAAAAAATTTATCCGTTTGCTAACGTTTTGAAAAGTACAATTAGGCAAGAAAGGAATGGTAACTTTACGATACTATTACAGATGATAACAAATTGATAACATTTCATAGTCAGCTTCTCGGTAACGAATTATTGGATAACTTAAGAAAACATGTCTTTTAACTGACATAAAGAAGGCGGCAAATAAACATCATTAATATCATAACAATTTGGTAACTTTATAGGGATAACAATTCCCTAGGTTAACTTTCTCATGAATATTTTTATGATGTTTATTCAGCAACTTAAAGGAGTTATCTTTTTCTTAGAAAATTGCAAGTTATATCAATTCGATATCTTTTCAACCGGGAATATTGGGAATATTTAGGGAATATTCGGGAATATTCTGCAATATTGGGAATACTTAGGAATACTCGGCAATATTCGGGAATATTCGGGAATATCTCGGAATATTTAGGAATACTCTGCAATATCTTGGAATATTTGGGAATATCTCGGAATATTTAGGAATACTCGGCAATATCTTGGAATATTTGGGAATATTTAGGGAATACTCGACAATATTTGGAATATTTGGGAATATCTCGGAATATTTAGGAATACTTGGCAATATCTTCGAATATTTGGGAATATTCGGCAATATCTCGGAATACTTAGGAATACTCGGCAATATCTCGAATTATTGGATAACTTAAGAAAACATGTCTTTTAACTGACGCAAAGCAGGCGGCAAATAGACATCATTAATATCATAACAATTTGGTAACTTTATAGGGATAACTATAATTCCCTAGGTTAACTTTCTGATTAATATTTTTATGATGTTTATCCAGCAACTTAAAAGAGTTATCTTCTTGTTAGAAAATTGTAAATTATATCAATTCGATATCTTTTCAACATTTATTTGTACTATACAAATATATAACATGTAAGAGGCAACTGTTTGAAGTACAAATTGTAATCTTACCTCGATATCGGAATGTTTGCCAGTTTTGCTTCTTGGTACAAATCGGTCTAAACTCAGTCTAATCTTCTTCGCTTTATCCAACTTCTCAACTTTCCTGTAAACAAAAAGAATTTAACATGCTAAAAAGAAATAGTTTTTTTGTTAATATTATTTTGTTAATATAATTAGAGATTGTTAATTCTTACATTTCGGAATTTACAGGCAAGCCCTTTTGAATCCTTGTTGTTACGGGACTTCTGTTAAGAAAAAAAAAGGAACAATAACAAAGATTCTCATAAACGAAAGACGAAAAAACCATGCATTACATACTTAGAAAATTTCAATTTTGAAGAAATAAAGAAATGCTGATAACCATGAGATCTATCCACATAATCAACTTCCACCAAATCATGCCTGTATAAAAAACCGTGCAAAAAAGCAATCAAACTCAGTCAATTAATGAATTTTAACAAAATTACTTACATTTTTTTCAAGTTCGTAGTCGTTGTAATGTCTGCAACTTTACGTTTCTTGCCAACTTTAGTTAGGGGGGTATACATGTGATGTTCGGGAGTAACCATATGATGATGATCGTGACCTTCCAGATCGTTTGGCGAACTATTCTTTCCCACCATTTTCTTCAAACCGCTAAACATACCTGTGGAAATGTTTAAAATTACTTTTAAATCGATTGAATCTAATTGAATTGTACTTACGTGTAAGACTTCCGCTACGATGTTTCTTCTTTTTATTTTTTGCCGCTATTAAAGAATCTGAACTATTCAATTCATTTTCGATACTTAAGGTTAGTTCTATCGAAATCGTGTCAGCAATATGTTCCGGAAGAACACCAATCTTTTCAGCATTTTCAATAAGGAACTAAAAAATTGATTAAATATTAAACTAATTAATTTTAAACAAAATGTATCAATTTACCTTAACAATAGAAAGATGCGCCTCTAATCTTGACTGCATAGCAATCATTGTTGTTTCTTGTAACGGCATAATGTTGGGTCCGATGACTTTGGCCAAATTATCCGTGTTCATTTTATTCTGTTTTTCGTTAGCACTGACTAGTTTTAAAAATTCCATAAAATAGGCTAAAGTATACAAATGTGATATTGGCAAGAGTAAACAGGCGAGTAACAAAGCTTCCGAACGACAAGTTTTTAACATTCCGCAGCGGACAAACAAGTCGTGATATGCGTAAGGAATCAAAGGTTCGGGTAAATTTCTAAAAAAAGATTTCAAGCAATTGGCGACGTCTATGACATGGTTTTTTTCTCCTAATTCTCCGCCAGCATCCAATTTTGACACGAGTTCTCTTTGCCTTACTTGGGAACCTGCTTTACGAAACAGACCTTCGTGTCCGATATCCTTGAGTAAAAATGTTGTTGATTTACTTAAAAAGATCGGCACATGAACTACTGCACCGGAGGATAAGGTTACGACTTCCATCGGCAAGTAACATAAAGGGGCCTTGAATGTTTTTGGTAAGGAATTTCCATTCCTTTCAAGTTTTTCTGTTTTATTAGATTTTTTAACACGAGATTTCACACCCAAATTGCGAAGATTGGTAGTTACGATCTGGTGCACCTTTTCTTTGAACAATACGTCGAAGATGAACATTTTCACTGCTTGGAAATCCCTGGCAAGGGATTTTCCGACACTTTTTTATTAAACGTTTAGTTTTGTACAGTCATGAATTCCAAAGAAACTTTTCGACATCGGCATCGCTACATTAAGCAGCAGAAACAATCGACGATCGATGAAAAATCCGGCTACATTTTAGGCGCACTTTTCACATTTTTTATCGTCCTTTTTTTGTTTTTAGAGCGAATAATTTGAGAATTGTTTGTAAATTTTCAAGTCACTTTATTATTGAATTCAAACATCACAAACATACAAAACAAACACACAGTGTCTCCATGTTTCTATTCCAAGAAGATAACCGATAATGGGCAAGTATTCATTTGAAGATATTCGTGAAAATCCGCCATTATTTTTTTGGACATGCGTCTGTGCATGTGTGTGTGTTTGTCTGCACTTTCATTTGTTTTTTTTTCCCTTTGTGTTTGGAATAGTTCCTGTAGCGGCCACTTCAAGAACTATAAGTAGCGCTGTAATCGATGGGGTGTAAATTTGCATACCATAACCTATCTACGTTTCTTCGTGTGTACACACGTCATAATCAGGTCTGTATAACTTTTTTCCGATGCATTTTGCACATTCCAAAATCAGATTTTATTTAAACTAAAATCCTTGTGGTTTGAAGTGGGTTAGTAAGTTATATAAATATCTGTAATTAGGAATTAAAACAGTTTATAATCAGTGTAAATACGATTCAGGAAAGAGAGGATTACGTTCGACGTTTTCAAACGCATAAAACGAGAATATGGCATACGAAATCCAGGATTCACCTTGAACTCAATTGTTCGTGTAATTCAACTTTATTAAAAATCAGTAAGTTATGTGTACTTACCGTACATACATATACTTACTAGAATTGATCTAACTAGATTTTGTGCTTATTGGCTTATCCGCCATTTCTAAAGTTCCGGGTGACCGGCAATCTTAAAACATCGTTTTTACAAGTTTTTTGGGTGGCACCTGCAACATTTTTGCTCCTTTAACGCCGAAATGTGCTGGTTTTTTACGAGGAATTTAGCCTCGTAAATTTACTAGAGAAAAGGGTAGGAAAGTTTCAAAAGATCCATTTCCAACTATTTTTGGGGTTGCTCTTGAAAATGGTGTGGGTAAAATTTCGAAAAATAGTACATACTATTTTCTCGTCCAAAGGTCATCGAATTCGAATTTACATTAAATTTTGTTACAATAAATAATACATATTGTGTGTATATGTACATAGGGTGCAGGTCGAAAAACCGACAAATCAAAAAGCCGACACGTACAAAAAATCGACAGTCATAAAGCCGACAGTAAAAACCCGACAGTCATAAAGCCGACACATAAAAGAATAGACACATCGGGGTGCGGGCCGAAAAACCGACAAATCTAAAAGCCGACATGTCAAAAAACCGACAATCAAAATACCGACATTCAAAAAGCCGACAGGCGAAAAACCGACACGTCACAAACCTGACACTTTTGACTGTTGCTTTTTTGACCTGTCGGCTTTTGATTTGTCAGTTTTTCAACCCGCACCATATACAGGGTGGACCTCGGCTTGCGGGTCATAGACATTCCATGTTAAAGAAGTAACTAGATCAGCCGACTAATCACGCGGTATTTAGAACTTGTCGGCTTTGCTACAATTCTTAATTCTGTTTTGTTATGCATTGTGAGAAATTAAAATCCTGTAGCAAACCCTAATTACCACGGGATTAATCGATTGATGATCTAGTTACTTCTTTAACATGGGATGCCTATGACCCGCCAGCCGAGGTCCACCCTGTATATATATGAGTAATTCCGCGATACTTTTAATATTTGACATTTAAAAAAAATTTTTTTTTTTTAATTGCACCCACATGTAAAGTTTTTTTTCTCATTTCAGGTAATACGAAGAGCAAAAATTTGATGGTGCCAACATTTTTTTTAAAACGCACATTTTGTAGGAGCAACTTTAAAATTTTGAACAAAATAATTTTATTATCCATTTTCAAAACTTTGTTGAATCTGTAATTCTTAATCGATTTGATCAGTTTGGGGACTTTTGCCTCTTGAAGATAAAAAATAATTATTTGTACATGTAAATCTAAAAATATGAAACATGGAGATACAACAATTTGATGGCTCGTTCAAAAATCACTTTTCGACATTTTTGATATATTACTATAATAATAAAGGCAGAAAAACAATATAACAATATACAAACTATTTATTACTGCCAAAATAATCAAAATAATATAATGCAGTAATTACCGAAAATAAAATTATTTTTTGTTGTCTTTTTTTCAGACAGGTGCAAATAATATTGACTTGAGACTAGTGATACACGCTTAGAAATATACCAAACAAAAAACAGCAATAGGTTTTGGGGATTTTCAAACTGTACAGAAAGTGTGCCAGTAAAAAATAACTATTTTCGGTACCAGCGGCGCAAGTAATATCATTTTTCAAAGCCTCGTATTTTTTTCCGGTAGAGTGGCACGGTAATGGAAAAAAAGTGGTTTGAACCGTTTTTATGTAAGGAATACACTCATGCTTTACTTTTTTTGAAATCTCGAAACGCACTTTTTCCAAACGATGAAATGTAAAAAAATGTTTTCTTTATGAAAATTTAGTTTCTTTTATTTTTGTTTTTATATTTCATTTCAGGAGGCAGGCACCTTCTTAAAAATGACATGGGTTGAAAGTACAATATCAAATGATAGTACAGAAAAATTTGTGCGGTCTTTCATAAACAAGCACATTTTATTTTTTGGTCGAAAAAAAAGAAATATAGGACAGTTTCCTGCACAAATCTTTAAATATGACGAATTTCAATTTTTTTCACGCAAAACTAATTATTCTCCATCCACCAAAACTATTGTATGATATTTTCCGACATTTAATTCATATCAAAAAAATGTTTTTGTTTATCAATTGTATTACATTCGTCTTGTAAATATACAGTTTCCTAAATATTTAAAGTATCGCGGAATTACTCATATACATTATATACAATACATGAAAAAGAGGAACAAAGTTGTGTTATTGGGAAGAGAGGGAGTGGGATGGTGATACAGGGAGGAGGGGGTAACCCCACCGATATAATAATAATTCTGATTTAAAAAAAAAAAAAAATAATTAAAATATTTTATTCGTTGTCATATTTTTTTGTTTTGATGTTAAAATTGTGTTAGATTTTATTTGTTGGTTCGGTATCGATAAGTAAACATATCTTGTTTGTCCCTTTCTTACCTATAGCTTTGTCCTTGTTCCTTAATTATATTAAGTATTATGTAATTTTTATTTGTGATCGAAAACTGCCGCACAACCGTTTCGTACATATTTTGTGTCTGTTCTTGTTTCTCCCATTGCGATTTCCCATTTTGAATATACCTCCCCACCTTCCCCGACTTATCGAAACCAACGAATATGTTATGTAATGCAATTATGTGCATAGAGAAAGGGTAATTTTGGATCCGAAGTACGGACGTCAACGGACTTTAAAGACTCCAATTTTGCGTTCCCGGCCTTGCGCCTCTTTTGCGATTTTGATTTAGATTTAGTACTTTTCTTGCGTTTTTGATTTTTGCGTATTTATTTATAAAATACTTGTGTTTTTGGATAGTGCAGTTTGTACTTACCCGACCAATATTCGTGGATTAAAGAAACATTTAGAGTAAGTAGATTTAAATTGCGTCCCCATAATTTCCCTTTCCGTTAACCTTTTGTTACTTCGGTCATATTTAAAAAGAAATTTCACTTTCGCGACGAATTCCCGAACCCCGATTAGAGTAATCCCTTTTTGCGTGCCCCATTCCCTTTTTATTGTTATTTTATTGTTGATTGTTTATTCATTTTCTCTTGAATTGTAAATATACATTTGTTGTTGTATTTTTGTGTTTTCAATAATTTTTATTAACCCTACCAAAATCGCGGTTATACTGTTGTATGATATTTATATTTATTTTGAATTTGCTAATCCAATTTTTCAGCGGAGAAACCGTCTGGCACAATCGAATCCGCTGATTTGTTTGTAACATTTTTCACGTATGGCATTGCAAAATTATTTGTAGAATCTATTAAAGATGAATCACAATCATCTTTAACAGTAAAAAAAACATTATTATGGAAACCACGACGGGCGCTGAATCAGAATGCTGCTAATATTAATACCATTGAAATAAGAAACTGACAGAGGCAGTGAAGAAGAGAGAAATAGTTTATGTTATTGTTTTGAACGCAGACAAATCTACTGTTTAAGATTATCGACGTCGAAATTCACATTCAAATATTGGAAGGGAACAATTTAAAAACACGAATTTATAAACACTAATGGATATATCATTCTTTAGAACATCTTTATATTTCGCGGTCTCGGCCGTACATTCAGTATTTCGTGGCCTCTATACGGGACGCAAAATTTCATTTCGCGACTTGAGGACATTTACCCCATCCTTTTTTTTTTTTTAAATGGGGCATTTCATGTGAAATCACCAACGTTTGGGAGTCAAATTTCAGAACTTATTCAAAGTTGAACTACGTTTAGAATGCGTAAAGATGAGCCTATCTTGTAAATTTCAGCTCAAAATATTAATTTGTTCGTTAACATTGATGAAAGTGTAAACGATATCTCGAAAACTATCATTCAGAGAAAAAAATGTTTCATTCGAAAATGTGCAGAAATGCCTAAATTTTTCACTGGTGTAAATGATATAAACAAAGTATTATTGTTTATAACAAATTTTCAAGATTATTTTGTTGTAACTCAATTTCCGCTCGTATGCCATCTTTTTTCTTTTTGTGACATAAACAAAAGTTGTTCGCAAAAGTGTTTTCTTTAATTTCGCAAAGTTTCAGTTTGTCATCTCTGAAACTGGCTTTGTTGTGTAAAGAAAACCGAGCGCATGAGTGTCCGTGCGCCATGCATATTTGAAAGAACTTGAATCTCGAATATCTAAACTACAGATTCACGATTTCATAGCCCGGAACCAAAGAAATTTTATAAAAATGAAAAAAGAAAATCTACACTCTGAAGTGATGGTAGTGGGTGATTTCTTAGAAAATTATTCATTTATAATACAGGATGAAATTCAAAGTCATTACTGGTGTCAGAATCAAGTTGCAAACCATCCATTCGTAATTTATACAAAAGCAAATGACGCAAATAATATGATTAAATATAAAAGCTTTGTATTGATATCAGAATATCTAAAACACGACACAAATGCCGTGTACTTAATCCAGTCGAAACTGATTGAATATTTGAAACTTTCCTACCCTACAAATTTACGAGGCAATCCACGTAGAAAACCAGCACATATCGGCGTTAAAGGGTTTAAATAGTATTAACAAAAAAATATACAAAACTTATTTTGGACCTCATTTTTCTTCATAAATTAAGTGCTGTAGCTGAAAAAATAAAAAGATGGACCCTTAGCGAGTCGAAACAATAAAATCAAGGGATTATGTTCAAAATCTAATCAGGTCAATGTTAGGTCAGGGCGCATCGATTGAAAAAAAATTTGATCAATTCGCTTCATCCGATGAAGAGAAATCGTTGGACAAAACACATACGCGCACACAAACACACACACACACACACACACACACACACACACACACACACACACACACACACACACACAATCTCCACATTTTGCACGATTTCTAGTGCATCTATTGTTCTGAAAATGGTAGAACTAAGTAGCTTTTTTTCAAAATGTATTTCATATAAACAAAAATGGTTGAAGTAAGATATCTATGCAGGTGTTAGCCAAACATATACAATGTCTTTAATATTATTTTTAATTGCCTTCATCTACAATTAAAAATATTCATTTATATCGCTATTGCAACAAAGTACTAAACTTATATTTCAGGTGTTGGAACTGATGGAGAAAAAATAAGCTCCTTCCTAATGTGATTATATACATCTTCAAGGAACCATCCAAGTTGATTACAGGATAATGGAAAGTACTACCGAAGATTTAGACTGGAGGTCAATAGAAAAAGATGATTTCTTCAAACAATTTCTATCTGAAGAATGTCAAAACGCCGCCGTTAAGGATTTATTATACATCACCCAACAATTGAATAAATTAGGACAAGGTATCGCAGTTTTAGATGCTGAAATTCAGAATCAAGTCTCGACTAACTATCAAGAGTTGTTGGCTCAAACATCATGGATAGAGAAATTGGAAGAAGTCGTTTCAATTATGAAAGGACATATGCAGACATTACTCTCAGGAGTAGAGCGTTTACTGGGCGAAATTGTCGAACCATACAATAGGATTGAAAATCAAATTTTAGTCCTTTCGAAACTTCATGAAACGTCTGATCTTCTGCGAAGAATTGCTAGAATGCAATACTTATCGCGGCGATTAAATCAGCATATGAAAAATGAAAGTAATTTGTCTGACATTGTAAAAGCAGCGTATAATTTGCAGGAACTTGACATGCTGATGGCTGATGCAGATTTAAGTGATTTGGATATTCTTGTTGATGAACTTGTAACTGTGAAGTCTCATAAGGCTGCCGTTCAAAAAATAGCTACTCGAACATTGACGGAAGGATTACAATCGACGGAAAAGACTCAAATAAATAATGCAGTTCAAATTTTCGAAAATTTGGGTTGTTTGAGAGAAGCTATCGACCTAAAAATCGCATCTTTATTGAGTGAAACTGAGAAATCCATACGTGAATCTTTGGACATTTCTTTGTCTGGTAATTCTCCCGATGTAGGGAAACGAAGCGGACCCGGACGAGCAACGATGCCATCTCTAGGTTCTTCAGGCAATCTTCGAAATCGCTTATGGGAAAGTTTAGAGAAACTTTTACAAGATTCAATTTACAACCAGTGTCTTAGAATTGAGTTACTTCAAAGAGTACTTGCAAGCCGTAACCTTAAAGGATTCGAAGATATTTCTGGGAAATTTTGGAGTAAAGTTGCGGTTTCGTTAGCAGATATATTGATCGAACGAGCTCGTGAATCATCTTTTATTAAACAATCTTTAGAAGGAGAATATCCCAAGTTTTTAAGAATTTTCTTAGATGCGAGTAAACGGCTTAAGGAACAAGTGCAATCTGGTGGAACTTTTACTTTGGACCGAAGTATTCTTTCTTCGTTTGAAAATGCGTACTTGTCACGATCAGTTTCTAGACTATTGGACCCAGTTCATACAATGTTTTCGGAAGATGGTACTCCTCCTAACACTGATCAAATTGATGGCTTAATTCGTACTATTACCAGTGAACTAAGTGTATCACTAGTTGATGAAGGCTTGTCTATTGTGGTTTCCCGAAACGTCGGAAAGGCTATTAGACTATTTTGCTTAAAATGTGAACAGAATTTTATAACTGAAGGGGAAGCTAGCCAAATTATAGATGTCCCTACAGCAGGACAACAGTTAAACGCCAAACTCGCTAATCTTTTGTTTTATCTATGTAGCAAGATAAACAGAGTTCTTTCGAATTTGTCTGGTGGTTTACCGGCAGATGGAGCTACTGTAATTTCCACTGCACTAGAGGAGACTCACAAGCTATGCAGAAACACTTTAGCTCCATTAATAGTCTCAATCAATGAAGCCATTGAAAGCATTGTATTAACAATGCACGACGATCCAGAATTCAGAGAAGATAGCACCGAGAAAGAAGTTGGGTGTTCTCTATACATAAAGGAACTGCAAGGTTTCATTTTACGAATAGCCAATACTTTTTTGGCACTTTACAAGAATCAGACAGTTGTTGGTGAATGTTCGAATCAAGTTGCAACGAGATGCATAGAATTATTTGTTAGGCATGCTTGTTTGCTGAGGCCTCTAACCGAATTTGGAAAAGAAAAATTATTAGCAGACTTTGCACAAATGGAAATAGCAATTTCTCCTTTATACTGTGGAAGGTCAGGCCTACAAGAACATCAGCAGTATAGAATTTTGAGAGCGATGAAATCAGTACTTTCGCTCAAGCCGGAAGAAATGGTCGAAAAAGTAATAGAAGAAAAGGACGGCGTGGTTCCAGCTTCTTTAGTATTATTGCATCTTTTTTCAGAGGCACCTCCAGAGTTATTATCCCCACATCAGAGTGCCAACTGGTCGATCAAGAGGCTTTCACAGTGGCTTGATGATCATACAAGTGAAAAAGAAAGACTTGCTTTGAGTAATGGTCTTTTAGAACATTATAATTTGAGTGTACAACAGCGTAATTTACAAACACCTCATCCTGTATTTCCCCTTATGAAGAAGCTGGTTGCTCTTGGAGATCAGTGACTTTAACATAATTGTACAATATTGTATTTCCATTACATGTATAAAATTGTAGCTAGCAACATGAATCCTGTAAATAGTTACTTTTTAAAAGGCTTTATATTTGTTGTACATTAATTAGCAACAATATATTTTTACAATACACCTAGTATATTGCTTGTTCATTTCTTTATGAAGCTGTATGAAACTACTCCTATGTACAGAACGCCATGTCCTAAGTTATACCGACCAAAGTTATATGTCTATCCAACGTTATACATTTGACTTGTCCAAAGTTATACCACTCTCTTCCTTTGCTTCCCACCACATTGTTTCGCTCAACTACACTCGCTTCGCGACTGTCACACTCATTGCATGAATATAAACAGAGTTAGGGAAGTGTGGATAGTGAGGGGCTACAACTTTGCATAAACTTCCGCCATTTTGAAAGAACCGACGGTATAACTTAGGATGAGGACTACTGTATTTCCATATTTTTTAGAAGGCGGTTGTATAACAGGGCGGGGCACACATTTCGATGATATAACGGAGGAGGAGGACTATAGTACCTGAAAATCAACAATGAACGACGCTCATTCCAGCAGGTAAGAGAGGTTTTCCTTGAACGACTAGTAAAGATGTCTGGTGTTCTGTAGCTCATTTATAATTTAGATGCATTGAATTAAAACACAATCGACATTGTCAAATAGCCATTTAAAAGTATAAAAATGAACTACCTCCCAATATTAGCCCAACGCGTCTTGTATATCCTTTACTACCCCCACGTATTAGCCATTCGAAGGGGCATAATTTTTACTCCAGTGCACATATATAATAAAAGAAAGCGCATGCGTCGATTGGATATGCCGTACATAGCAGTCAGCTGATGTCCAAGTAAAACATTACGCATGCGCGATATTGCTTATGAAGGGGTGCAGCTGTCGAGAGGGATCTTTTGGCTAATATTGAGATGATTGATATATTGGGAAGGCTAATAATGGGAGGTATAAAGGTAACAAAAAAAAAATAATTAAAAAGAATACAGAATATGAATAACATCTAAAGGTAAGTGAAATCAATGCTTATGTCTAATTTGTTTAATATAAAGCTTTTTACATCTTCGTGTGTCGGCAGATGATATAGGTTGGATTTTTCCGCCAGAACCCAATTATGGCCGCCAAAATATCGAATTGGCTCTAGTTTTTCAAATATTAAAGGTCAAATGAATAAAAATTCTGATTGCAGGCATTTTGAGCATCTATTCACAGCCTAAAAAAGGCAGTTGTTCCGACAGTAAGAGTCAATTCTGATAATAGTTTTCCCTCAGAATCCAAAAATGATCGCCAAAATATTGAATTGACCATACGTTTAGCCCAAATTGAAGGTCGGAGAGATAAAAAAATCGTATTTTAGGACATTTTTACATCTATACTATAGAACGCGACGCAAAAAATCAAGAAATGCAATTTGGCGAATATATCGAATCATTTCATTTTGGCAGCTTTACTTTGCGTTTTGCCAAATTGAAGGTCAAAGGGGTAAAAAATCGTGTTTTCGGACGTTTTTTCAGTTTATTTGTCTAGAAAAGTAGTCAAGACGATAACGAGTTAGTTCGTCGGACATATTGGATCCGCCAATTTGTATTTTTTATTTTTTGTATTGCGTTCTGTAATATAGACACGAAAAACGTCCTAAAACAAGATTTTTTACCTTTTTAACCTAGAATTTGGGCAAAAAGTAGATCCAATTCAATACATATATTTGCATTCTGCGGGAAAAATTATATGAAAATTGACTTTTACTAGTGGGACAGCATTTTTTCGGGCTGTGAATAGATACTAAAATATTCCGAAAATCGAATGTTTGACCCTTTGACCGTCAATATCTCAGAAACTAGAGCCAATTGAATATTTTGGCGGTCATATTTGGATTCTGGAACAAAAATTCTATCAGAATCGACTCTTACTTATAGGGTAACAAAATTTTGTTGGGCTGTGTAATTAGCAAAATCGCACACGGAGAACATTTTTTATGATATGTACCTGTGAAATAAGCATGGCAACACGTGACGGTCACGTGACGATCACCGGAAAATCAAGTTATCCTCTCCTTCTCCCACCATATTGTTTCGCTGAGACACATTCGCTTCGCAACACTCACACACGCAGAAGCACTCGTTGCACAGATATAAACAGAGTTACGGAAGTGGGGATAGCGAGGGGCTATAACTTTGGAGAATCTTCCGCCATTTTGAAAGAACCGACCGCATACCCTAGGACGGGGACTGCTGTACATATAATTGTATATAATTGTAAACTATTATATATAATTATGATTAACTTCACGTCAAATGTCCACCTAAAAATATTAACAAACATAATAAAAGTTGTCCTATCGATTAGTAATTTATCAGCCAAATATTTTTAAATTTAATAAAAAACTGAAGGAGACGGACAAACTTAAAATTTGTGCGGATCTAACTTTTCGTTGCATGGGTTACTTTGTTTATTTGTTGGAACTGAAATAAAATATACAAATTTTCGTTCAGTTATAAGAGTAGCCCCCGAGTAGCAGATTTTTGTCAAAACGGAGGCATTTCTAAAATTTTCCCCGCCATATTGGATCCACCATTTTGAATTTTGTAAAAGTAACGTCAACTTCGTAATCAGCGACCTTGAAAAACCCCGAGTAGCAAATTTTGTCCCAATCGAATTATATTTTAAATTTTTGTCCGCCATTTTGAATGTCGAAAAAGTAACCTCGGATTCGTAATCAGCGACCTCAAAAACCACCGAGTACCAAATTTCGCCTAAATTTTATGAAAGGAAAAATGTGTGACTCAAAGGGTTAACACAATATATTTTTTTAGTTTCGATTGCAAGTTAACCCTTTCCGGCACACATTTTTCTGATGAACCATTTTTCATGAAACTCGGTACACGGGGGTTTTTGAAGTCGCCAATCACGAATCTGAACTCAAATTTTGAAAAGTCAAAATGACGGATTCAAGATGTCCGACCAAAATGTAAAAGTTTACTCAATCCAGATGAAATTGAGTACTCGTGGATTTTTAGTGTCGCTAATTACGAATCTGAACTCACATTTTAAAATGTACTCTCAATTAGGTAATTTTTTACATTATTGATCCGCCATATTGTATCCGTTATATTGAATTTTTAAAATCTAAGTTCAGATTCGTAATCAGCGACCCCAAAAACCCACTAGTTCTCAGTTTAATTTCTATCAGGTAATTTTTACATTTTGGTCAGCCATATTAAATCCGAATTTTGAATTTTCAAATTCTGAGTACAGATTCGTAGACAGTAACCACAAAAACCCCCGAGTACAGTTTCATCTCGATCCATTTGCCACCGACTGCATTTTTTCTATAACAATGACAATTTCTAGTTGTTTATTTCTTTACAGATCATAATGTTAAATAAATATTGACTTAAATGTAATGTTTTGCACTTCTTCAACTCCAACTTACATTGGATTTTAAAAAAACCAGGTGCAAATGCATTATTTTGTCTTTAAAAACTCATCAATATATTAGCCACCGGGCCGGTAAGGGTTAACCCATTAACGCCCAAGAGGGCACAAATTTCATCAAGGTTTTCGGAATATTTCTTGACATTAAAATTCATTTAAACAAATTTTAGACAAAACATTTTCGACGTAAAATTGATCGATCTTTCCGAATCTGCCATTAAAAAATCAATCGAGTCCATTCCGAAAAAGTTATGCTTGGTTTTTCACAAAAAAATCACATTTTTTCACTGACAAATATTTTTTAATCGGCATTTTCACGTAAGAAACGGTTAAGGAGATCACTGATCGGTGAAAATATCGTGTCCTCGAACATTTAACTTTGAAATGTGCTTGATAGCATTTTGAAAATAAAGAAAAGTGTTTTAAAATTTCTGAAAAAATTTGAGCGCATTCTTTGACCAATTCTAAGAACTTTTTGTTCAGCGACATTTTTTCCAAAAGCCTATCATTTTCGAATAAAAAATTCCGGAGCTTATCGCCGATCTTTTCGTGTTTGAGCCGCCATTTTGACAGTTTCCAACTTTATTTTCAAAATGCTATCATGCACATTTCAAAGTTAAAGGTTCGAGGACACGATATTTTCACCGATCAGTGATCTCCCAAACCGTTTCCAATGTAAAAATGCCGATTAAAAAATATTTGTCAGTTAAAAAATCTGATTTTTTTGTGAAACACCAAGCATCACTTTTTCGGAATGGACTCAATTGATTTTTTAACGGCAGATTCAGAAAGATCGATCAATTTTACGTCGAAAATGATTTGTCTAACATTTTTTTAATTGTATTTTAATGAAATATTCCGAAAATCTTGGTGAAATTTGTGTCTTCTTGGGCGTTAATGGGTTAAAGAGAAGTGAAAACGAAATAATTTATAAATACTTTGAACATTAATTTTTATAATAAAATTATAAAAATTGATTATTCTAATGCTTAAATGTTTATCATCAACATGGTAGTTCCGAAATTGCCACTAGGCTCGCTGTCTATCGATCGACTTCTACGTCAGACATCTTCATATTTTCTTTTTTGTGGTTGGAAGGGTGATTGTGTGGGAGGGAGGAAATTGAAGTGGAAAGGGAAACCAATTAGAGGGGATGATGGCATGGGGAGGCATATGGAGGGGAGTGAGCTAGAAGTGAGCTCGTTTGATTGGTAGTGGAGCTGTCAAAATTACTGTTGTTTTCTCAAGTGTCTTCTTGTACACGAACGATGAACATTGTTTCTTTACTTTGCATATTTAAAACTAATGAACCATGTAGAGAACAATATTTGTATAAAAATGGCACCGAAGGAAAAATGGGTGAGGAAATTTGTCATTACGGAAACGGGTCGCCATCCGAAAGGATACACTATTTACAAAGTTACTTCAGTGGTAAGAAGCATTATTTTGTTTATTTAACATTTCTCGTTTATTACAAATTTTGTAAATGTGTATTTTAGATTTTACAAAAAGGCTCACCTAATGTAAT
The DNA here is from genome assembly GCA_030407085.1 of Trichopria drosophilae. Classification (NCBI taxonomy): domain Eukaryota; kingdom Metazoa; phylum Arthropoda; class Insecta; order Hymenoptera; family Diapriidae; genus Trichopria; species Trichopria drosophilae. Next base: position 182,648,680 of record CM059582.1, read on the forward strand.
TTCAAAGGTGTCATTGTGGAAACGCTACAGAGATTTTAAAAAGCTTCGTAATGATCTCGACACTTTATGTTCGACTTTTCAAATCAAAGAACCTTTACCAAGTTTCCCAAAGCCAAAGTTTTTCGGACGTTTTAAGGCAGAAGTTATTGAGGATAGGAGACAATGTGCCCTGAAACTCATAGAGTTTGTAGGCAGACATAGTCTCTTGTTGTCAAGCGAAGTATTTGTCAAATTTTTTGATATGAATCAAGCTGATAAACAAGTCATCGACTGCGAGCACTCTCCAGCTTCCGATACTTCTGAAGATGACGAAGAAAGTATAAGCTCCGACGATGTTTGTGACGGCTTAACAAGAACAACAAATTTACCAAAATTTGTTTGTACTCAAAAATTAAAACCAACCAAACTAAGTAGCCATAGCTACTCTAAAAAGAAACATTCAAAGTTACATGACAAAGCAAGCCTGTCGAAAGAAGCACAAGAATGTGCTGCACAAAATAATAATAAAGATAGTTCAGATATTGGGGACCCAAAATCACCTGTCATTATTCATGACGGTTCAGATCTGCCGCAGTCAATGGGGGATGTGACGCAATATATTTTGATAGCCGCAGCGCATATGAGTGCAGCGTTTCGACATGAAGCGATTGCTGAATATGAAGAATCTTTTACACAGTACAAACTTGGGATTTCCCATCTCTTGAACGGTGTTCAGAGTGACCCTGATATTGAGAGAAGGGCGACGATAAGAGATAAAATTCAAAAGTATTTGCAAAGAGCTGAGAGACTGTACAACAGGCATCTCAATTGTAATATTTCAGTATTAAACAAGCCAGTTACAGAATTAGGGAACTATAAAGTAGTTGGATTAATAAACAGGTTGGGATCCGTGATGTTGGTGCAAGACACACTTCAAGGATTTACACGAATAATAAAGGTTTGTAATATTTGCATTAAATGAATCTTTATTAATTTTATATTTTTATATTATTAGATTAGAATTTTTAAGCTTACATAAACATAAACTTTATACATTATGTTGTAAATTTAAAAACTTTTGTATGTACTTGTTTTAATCAGTATGTAATCAGCGTTTACTTACTAATATTGTTTGGTAACTATAATCGCATAGTCAATCTTCGATATCAAAATTGTATTTTATAACGAGGGGTCAACCGCTGGTCAAAAAATGTACAGGTATTCCCAAAAGTGGGAATATATTCCTAATATTCCTGCCGTATTCCCAATATTCCCGCTGTATTCCCAATATTCTTGCCATATTCCCCATAGTCCCACCATATTCCTAATATTCCCAGCTTATTCCTGATATTGCCACCTTATTCCCAACATTCCCACCTTATTCCTAGTATTTCCTACGTATTTTCAGTACTCTCAGTGATGATACAGATCTTAGCCTTTTATGCTGTACAATAATCTGAGATATTGTAGTACAAAGCAACTTATACACATACACATACATATATTTAAGTAAACAAATTTTTATTTCATTTAAGAACAGACAATTTTTTTCAATTACAACCTAACTATAAAGCTCTAAATATCTAATGTAACGTTGAAATATTTTATTCCTCATTTTTAAAAAATTTTAAATTATCATTTTTTTGTTAGTATTGTGTAAAATATGTAGAATTGCTATAACAGATCTTAAATTTTAATAAAACGTTCCAATAATTTTAAACTCAGATTTTTTTTAATTTCATTGATTTTTAACATTAGGTCAAAACTTAGCAACTATCTGTAGTTATTAACAGTTTGCAAAATTTCGCATTTTCTCTCCTCAGATATATTAAATTAAAAATATTTACAATAGTGATTAATTGGAAATATTTCTTTGAGAATTAAATCGATTACAAAAGTTTTGATCACCACAGTTAACATCATTTTTAAAACTTATATTTCCTTATAAAAAAAATAGTCGAAATAACAAGCGTTTCTAAATATTTTAAAAAATTCTCATGTACTCTCAGATGTTGCCGATTATTTCCAAATATTACGATTGCGTCATCCAAATATTCCCAAATATTCCAAGATATTGCCGAATATTCCCTAAATATTCCCAAATATTCCAAGATATTGCCGAGTATTCCTAAATATTCCGAGATATTGCCGAATATTCCCAAATATTCCAAGATATTGCCGAGTATTCCTAAATATTCCGAGATAATGCCGAATATTCCGAGATATTCCCAAATATTCCAAATATTGCCGAGTATTCCTAAGTATTCCCAATATTGCCGAATATTCCCTAAATATTCCCAAATATTCCAAGATATTGCCGAGTATTCCTAAATATTCCGAGATATTCCCAAATATTCCAAATATTGCCGAGTATTCGTAAGTATTCCCAATATTGCCGAATATTCCCGAATATTCCCTAAATATTCCCAATATTCCGGGTACAGTGTACAGGTATTCCTTCAGTGGTTGACCCCTCGTTTTATAATGAAAATTTGTTTCATGAAATTTAGACGATTGAAAATGTTGAAACTTTCTTTAACCTTTAGACTGCCGGAAAATCAATATTTTGACGCATCATAAAAACTTGTTTAATGTTTATTTTTAGACTAAAATATATATTAATTTATTATTATTTTCACTTATTAAAGTCATATAAGATAAATTTACCCCTCTACACCCCTTTTTATCTACCCCAAATCCATTAAATCTGTATTTTCTATATTGTGCAAGTGGTCATTATTTTGTTTCCTTCAGACTATAATTAAATTTTGTTTACCCCATTATAAGGGTTGTTTTAGGATTTATTGTAATTGAGATAAAAAATTTGGATTCAGCGCCAAAAAGTACTCCAGAAAAGTGAATTTGCACTCCAAAATCAATAAAAATTGAATACCGTATCTAAAGGGATGGTTTTTTTATCGCATTATAAGGGTTGTTTTAGGTTTTATTGTAATTTTGACATAAAATTTAAATTCAGCGTCGAAAAGTACCCCGAAAATGTGTACTTACACAACAAAATAAATAAAACTTGAATACCATATTTGATGGGGTGGTTTTTTATTTTTAATTATTTCAGGGGTTGTTTTTGAATTTATTGTATTTTCGTCATTAGATTTGGATTCAACGTCGAAAAGTACTCTATAAAGGTGTATCTGATCTATAAAATAAATAAAATTTGAATCCTATGTCTAAAAGGGTGAAATATCTTTAAAACAACCCTTAAAATTTGACTATCAACCCTTCAAAATGATTTAAATATTTAATTAAATCTACAAATTTAACTTATATAATGTTCTCATAAAGAAAGAAGCGTTTTCTACTATTAAAAATACATTTTTTAAAAATTAAAAATTTTTAACATTAGCAGTTCCGTTCTCTGCCGGAGAATCAATATATTGACGCACCTCATGATCTACACTTTGTGTATGATCAATCATTGATATGAGGTACCTTAAATACCAGTTTTCTGAGTATATTAGACTATTATACATCTATTATTGACTGTCAATAATATTATGAGACATATATTATTTATAGTTTTAGTTAATGTTTACAATTTAAGAGTTTGTAATATTCGTAAGCAATTAGAAAAGACTGAGGAAGATGAAACTATTGGGAGAGATGCACAAATTTTCAATTATCAGAATGTAAATTACTTTATTTGTTCAGTTATATATCTTATATTTAAAAATTATGTATAAATAAAATAAAGTATGTAGGTAACAATTATGTATTTTATTTTTTAAAGATTATGCATTTCATTCATCTAAATAAATACCTGTTTTAAATTGTACATCAATAGACTATTTTTTTTTCTACAAGACCACAATCTGCAAAGTACGTCCAGAAAATTTCATTAAACAATATTGAAAATATAATAAGTTATGATTTTTTAAGTAAATAAAGTCATTTTCGGCACTTTTTTTATTTGTAATTTTCTTTACTATGTTAGATGCGAACTTATGCAAATTGAACAACGGGTTCATAATTTGGGATGGTTGAAAAACGTCTCAGAATTATTGTAACTTGCTTCGGCTTACTCTTCTAATACTGGAACGAGTTTTAAGCATTGGGGTCCGGTAGACCCCGAGTGTCGTTCTTAGCATTTTTAGGAGGTGTGACCGGCGAAGGTTAAATTGGTGATGATTACTCCATAAACACAAATCCGTGTTTAAAATGTAGGTCAAAATAAGATCTTAAAGTTTTATCGTAGTTACATTATTCTTGTTTACCAAGAACCACTAATTCCTATTTATATTCAATATTAATTAAGAGAAAAGAAATTATTAAATATATTACTATAAACTGACTTGAGCAATTTAATATTTAAACCAGCAAAGGGTGAAGAGATGGGAGAAGCATACATGATAGGAATTACTAAAGTTTTATCTAACAATAAGTGGATAATAACTGAAGTATCTTTAAAATATTTGGTCGAACAAATAAAAAATCCCAACTGTTTATGTGTTTTGTTGACAAGAATGCGTAAATGTTCATCGAAAGACAGTTTCGAGTCGATGTAGACACAGGAATTCTTAATTTTGTGAACCACTTCAAACTCCTGAAGCACGTTCAAGCTCAAGTATTGATTATAACAAATATTTAATGAACTGCATTTACGTTTTTAAGAAATTTGTTATAAAACTTAAATGTTTAATAAAGAAAATAATGAAATCAAATTCATCCACATTCCACGGAGTAATTCGGTTGAATTAAAACTAAATAAAATTGTAAGTAGATATTTGGAAATAAAATTAATAAAAAATGGAAATTTATTTATTATTTGTATAAAGATAAGTGTTTAATAACATTTATAGTTTCAAAAAAAATATTCTTTGTTATTTTCTAATGTTTTTTTTTTAATTTCATTTAGTTTTGTTAATTAGAATATTTATTTTGAAGAATTCGTTATTATGTCATCATGAATCCATCTAGAAGCAAAATCAGAATGAAAAATAAAATTAAAAAAAAAATAAACGAAAAACAAAATAACAAAAAAACAAAAAATACACAACAAATACAATAATTTAAAACAGTTTAAATTTTGTTAACAAAAATTATTATAAATATACGACGGTAAGTAGAAAATTGTTAAAAATCTGAGTATTTTTTTCTTTTCTTTTTTTTCTCTTCGAAAAATCCCTTTTTTTTGCATATAATGATGGCAGTAACAAACATATTTCTCAAAGTTTCTTTTTTTGGTTAAAAAAAATTTTTCTGTTTTTTTTTTGTTTAATAAAATGTATAGTTTCGAAAAAACTATTCTTTGTTATTTTCTAATGTTTTCTTTTTAATTTCAATGAGTTTTGTTCATTAGAATATTTATTTTGAAGAAGTCGTTATTATGTAATCATGAATCCATATAGAAGAAAAATAAGAATAAAGAAAATAAACGAAAAACAAAATAACAAAAAATACAATTTAGAACAGTTTAAATTTTGTTAAAAAAATTGTTATAAATATATGATGGTAAGTAGAAAATTTTTATAAATCTGAGTATTTTTTCTCTTCGAAAAATCCCTTTTTTTTTATAAAATGACGGCAGTAACAAACATATTTCTCAAAGTTTCTTTTATTAGTTGAAAAACATTTTTGTGTTTTTTTTTTATTTTTATGTTCTAAGAAAAAGATTAATTTAACATAGCAACAATTTATACCTAAATGCTTAACTAGACGAATTGACTCTTAACGAAAACCGATACGAGTCCATAAAACACACGTGCTATCAAATGTCTGTGTAAGACTTCCTTAATTCAAATGTCATGATGTATTGAGTGATTAAGGGGAGTAACTTATAAAAAGTGTCGCGTGTTGGCTATATTTAGACGTCGCATTTTCTTACTTCACTTTTTCCTTAATGGAAAAAAATTGTTCCTGTATTCCTATCATATTTTTTATTTTAACCTTCATTTAACTTAACTTTATCAACAAAAAATAATTTGTCTTAGTCTTCGAATAAATTTTGAAACCGCGGGAAAAATTGTTGACATTGTCATGCATAATTATTCATTTTCAAGCAAAGGCTTTATAATGAATTATGGAAACAACATAGCAAGAAAAATAATTTATACCACGTACAAATCCAATGAGCCACAGTACATTCTGCTAATACTAGTAATAAATGTTAAACTTTTCAATATTATCTGTCGCGACCTTTCTAATATGTTCTAAGAGGTTTCTCAAACACTTTTGTTAACAATATTATATACAAAATTTCGCCAGAAGAAGTTTACTTCCCTTTGCGGTATACATGTTTTAGATTTTTACAAAAATTATTATACCAACATTTTTAAGGTCGCTGGTATCGGGTTTTAAAAATGTTAAGATGACGGATTCAATATGGCGGAAGAATTTTTAAAATTCATCGGTTCGAAACTCGTTAGTCCGGGTTTTCTTAAATCGTCGCTAATTACGAATCCGACGTTAGTTTTATTAAATTAAAAATGGCTGATTTAGTACAACGAACAAAGAATGTTACTCGTGAGTTTTTGAGATCGCTGATCGGATGTAAGTTTTACTATATTAAACATGGTGAATCCATTGCGACAGACGAAAAATTTGAAATTGACTTCATTCTACCCCTTATTAATCATAACCAAGTTAAAAGTGTCAGGTTAAATATACCGTCTAAAATAATAAAACACGTGTAATTTTTTTGAAAATGTTGAATTTTATATCAAACGATTAATAATAAGAAGTTGCATCAAACTATGTTGATAAAATTAAAAAATTTCAGTTTTGTTGTTGCAAACAATATTAAAAAATAAGGAACACCAAAGAAATGGAGGAATACAAGTGGAAAGAACACGTATCGAACGTTATTGTTAAATGAATTGGTAAAATGTATTTTTCAAGTCATCATATTACGAAAGAAAATATAAGTATTTCCAATGGAGAAAAACGTCGGTTGTTTACGTTTTTCTTTTTCTGTATAAATGCCTCAAGCCACACTAGACATTTCAATTTATTAAATGGATAATAGAGGTTTGATATTGAACTAAAATTGCAGTTGACGAGTAAAAAATATTTAATATAAATACGTTATTGCAACCTTTATACAAAATATCCTCGGTAAAGAGGATCAAAATTATTGTAATGAAAAGTAAATTAATTTGTATTGACGGGTGGTATAAATAATCATCATTTTTATATTATTGCGTGTCTAGTATTTTATGAATAACTAATCAGTAAATGCTTTAAACAAATAAATGACAATTCTATTAACCTTCTAAAATGTTACGGTTTTGTTAGTTGCAATTTTTGCGTATTTTAAATGATAATATCCTTTAAGTCCATTTTGCATACGAATTTATTACAGTAGTAGTCCCGTTTTTTATTGCATATTTAGAACGAGCGCAAAGAATTTCCCAATGTAGCAAATTTCAATTTATAACATTTTTAATCCATCATAATGTTCTTCGTGAAAACAGTTTTTTGTTAATTTCTCGAAATTTCAATTTGTATGGCAAAAATATGCTGGAAAAACATTTTACAAATGGCCACATTTAAACTAAAATTGTTATTCGAGATTTTTCAGGGACGCTAATACAATTAAAAAAAAAACGTTGCCTTGAATGGACATTTTTCTGTACGCATGAAATACTGGTCCGACCTCGTACGGCTGTAACTACTGGAACTATTGTGCTTTAAATTAAAATATTAGGCAAGCGGGAACTTTTATACGATTCACATTTTTGTGATGAACCGTTTTTAATGAAATTTAGTATGCAAGGGTTTTTGAACGGTCTCAAAAAAATCCTGTGGACAATTTTAATGAAGGACAGTAACATTTTAATTTTTGGCCGTCATCTTTGATCCACCATTTTTAATTTCTAAAATTTGAGTTGAGATTGCTAACTAGCGACCCCAAAACCCCTTGTATACCAAATTTCATTAAAATCGGTTCATCGCACAAAAATGTGAACCGCAAAAGTTCCCGCTCGCCTAATATTTTAATTTAACCCATTAACGCCTGAAATGACAATTTTTATACTTCATTTTCAATCAAGTATTTCGTATCAAAATCAAAGTTGAAAACAATTGAGAGGTGCGTATCCTACTGTTTTCGAGGTCGCTCTTCAAGATTCCGAGGTCGAAATTGACTTTCAGCCATCAGGAATTCCAATATGGCGCCGAACTTTTTAAAAAATTCCAAAAAATTGTGAATTATTTATTCCTATCAATTTTTTTCGAGCTATTAGAATATTGGGATTCTATTGAAACTCTGAACAAAGGTGAATAAAATACTTCAATTTTAAGGAAAAATTTTACTTTTATACCCTACATCATTCTAACGACTTCAAAATGGCGTCAACAATGAAAATTTCTTTGAGAAATTTCTGGACGCTCTAACTCAAAAACTACGTGCTGTTATAAAAAAATGCTAAGAATGAAAAGTTCTTAAAATTCATCAAGCGATATAGTGGAATTTTTTCAAAATTTTTTGATGACATTTTGAGACATTTTTTTCACCATTTTTTTCAAAATTTTAATTTATTTACAAAAAATTCTAAAAAAAAATTGTGTGTATTCTCTGATGAATTTTAAGAGTTATTTGTTCTTTGCAATTTTTTCGTAAAGTTGATAATTTTCGAGGAAATGAATTTCATATATTGTAGTTTAGGATTTTTTCCAAGCACTATTAACTTTTGGAAAAAATTGCAAAGAACAAAAAACTCGTAGAATTCATAAGTGAATATACCAAATTTTTTTCAGAATTTTTCATAAATAAATTATGATTTTGAAAAAAATTTCTCAAAATATCATCACAAAAATCTGAAAAAATTCCACTACATTTCTCGATTAATTCTAAGAACTTTTCATTCTTAGCATTTTTTTATAACAGCATGTAGTTTTTGAGTTAGAACATTCAGAAATTTTTCAAAGAAATTTTCATTGTTTCGGCCATTTTGAGGTCGTTACAATGATGTGGGGTATAAAAGTAAAATTTCTCCTTAAAATTGAAGTATTTTGTTCACCTTTGTTCAGAGTTTCAATAGAATTCCAATATTTTAATAGCTCGAAAAAAATTGATAGGAATAAATAATTCACAATTTTTTGGAATTTTTTTAAAAGTTCGGCGCCATATCGGAATTCGTGATGGCTGAAACTCAATTTCGACCTCGGAATCTTGAAGAGCGATCTCGAAAACAATAGGATATATACCTTTCAATTGTTTTCAACTCCGATTTTGATATGAAATACTTGATTGATAATGAAGTATAAAAAATGCCATTTCAGGCGTTAATGGGTTAAAGCACAATAGTTGCAGTAGTTACAGCCGTACAAGGTCGGACCAGTATTTCATGCATATAGAAAAATTACCATTCAAGGCAAAGTTTTTTTCTAATTGTGTTACATTTTTCCCCCATAAAGTCGAAGTTACAAGCATTATTTTAAGCCGCTACTGAAGTCCTTGCCTCGTTTCCGTCATAAGGTATGCCTCTTTAAACATAGTAGAAAACGACGTTTTTTCGCACTTTGACCCCGTATATCTTAGAAACAAGAGCGAATCAACATTTTTTATTATCGGATTCGGATTCAACGACCCAAAATTGACAACGTTTAGCTATTTTCATCTCCGAAAGAATTTCACTGTTGCCCAGTGTAATGAGCGACCACGAAAACCCCTCTACCATTACTTTCATAAGGTTATGTCTAAAAGTTTCTTCAATAATGAATTTTTTATTATAAAAGGACCTTTTTTAGAAATTGTTTATTGTTTATCAATAAAATAACAATGATTTTAAACATTTTTCCCATGAATTTTCATTTTGTAACATACAGTAAGCATAAAATTACAAAAAAAAAGCGGTCAAATCGAATAAAAACTACTTTCAATTCACAAAAAAATGATTGAAAATAGGTGGCAACAGCTGATGCCAGTATGCCGCAAAGAGTTAACAAAATGGTGGTCGATACGATGAAATATTTGTGCGTTTTTTTAAATTATCCATCTTCGTACACGAAAGTAATTCTAGTTAAACAAAACCCATTATACGGGGTTTTTTGGGGAGTTGCTGATTACGAATCTGTTGTTGGTTTTGTTAAATTCAAAATGGCGGCTTCAAAATGGCGGATATTATTTCTAAATTTTTGAATTACTCAAATGAAAAAAATTTCTTATTATTGTATGCAATATTGTCAAGAAAAAGCCTCTTGCGATTTTTATCTATATAACAGTGTTTCCGAGAAATCTTGTTACCCGCGTTTCTGCATTTTTATCACCAGTATTAAATAGCTTTTCCGCACATGTACATGCATAGATCATTACGCACACTTTTATTGGCATATGTAAACACATTTGTTGCGCAATAAATGTTTACTATTGGCACTATTACAACTTTATGGTTTTAGTAAAACTTTTAACAAATTGCACTACCGTCATAAGTTTAAACTCCATAACACTGAATTTTTTAATGCTGAATGTTAAGCCCTTTCATTCTTTTACAAGGAGTTTTGTCCAGTGAATGTTTGCAAATAGTTCTATTGTGTCGAATTCTTGATTTGGAAACAAAAATACTTCACTAGGTATGTTTTCATTGGTCGTAGAACTTTCTAAACGCTATTAATTAAAATTAAATTTTGTTTCATATTTACAAAAGTAACTGTTTTAAAAAATGAATGGCCTCACTCTGTTTTTTTTATACTTTTTGCGGTCCTAGAAATGTAATGGTATAAGGCTGATTAAAATGCCATAAAAAATTGTTTAAAGTCGAATTTTAAAAGTTCCATGGAATTCGTCATATACATATAACGATAGATGTATTTTGGCAGAATTCCTAATGGATTTTGACAAAAATATTGCCTTAAAATTAATTATTAATCATTAATAACAATGTCCACAACTTTTTCCCCCGGGACATTACTTTTAATGAGTTTTCGACAAGGAAATAATATTTCATTGTTTTACGTAACATAGAAAGAAATAGAGAGATAGAGAAAGGGAGAGAGAAAGAGGAAGAGAAGATAACTAAAATAGAAAACAGGAAAATATCGTTCTGGAAAGATACAAACATTTGAACAAACATACAAAATAATTTATTTTATACATTTTCATTGATATTATGCACATTTTTATCATATTACTAACCACCTACAAGTAACAACTCACAGAAAAACATCGAAATTTTAGTAATATGCTTTAACAGGGGAAATACTCTATTCAAAGTAATAACATAATTTATTCCATTACTTATTCTTTTATCTCGACTAATTTTTACAATCTGCGAAACAAAAAGAAAAGGTAAAGCATAAAGTTGAAAAGAGTATAGTTTAAGATGGGGTTATGATCAGGTACATTGAAAGAAATACGAAAGCATTTTAATACTAAATTAGTGATAATTTAATATTCGTTTACTGATACCTCAAGGTGTATTTAAAGTAGTACCTTACTGATTTCAAAATGGTGTATACAATAACAGTCAAAATGAATGTTCTTAAAAGTACTATTACAAAATTATTACAATAATTATTATTATTATTAGCACTTTTTTAACATCTAACATAACATCTTTAGAATTAGACAAAAAAATGAAAAAAAAATAAAATTAGGACAATTTATTCACATTTAATTATATAACATTTTTTCGTTCGTTCTTTACTAATTCTTGATGGATTTATCTGAAATTTGGTATGACTTGAAATTATTTTGGAAATCGTACGGAAGTGGCAGAATCAATATAATATTCCAATGCTTTCTAAATGTGAACTAATATGCTTGGGTTGCGATATTACTGACATTGGACAGACCTGCGGGCCTCAAAAACCATTCGAAGCTAGCGAATTTCTCACGAAACAAGCATACACGTGGTAAATAATAACAAAATTACAATTTCCCTATCGACCAGGGTCGACCGAAAATCGGTCGACTTGTGCAATGAGTTGACCCAGAATTGACCGACAATTTACCGAATTCCGATTTCGGGTCAATGTTTAGTCGACTTTTACTGAATAGACCTAATATTGACCTGATCAAAATGCATTAATCGGTCAATTTCGTCAAAGTCGACTGAAAATCGACTGAATATCGACCGAAAATCTGCCGTAATCGGCATTCGGTCAATTTTAAGCCGATTTTCAGTCGACTTTTACTAAATCGACCTAATATTGACCTAATCAAAATGCATTAATCGGTCAACGTCGTAAAAGTCGATTGAAAATCGATTGAAAATCGACTGAAAATCGACTGAAAATCGACTGAAAATCGACCGAAAATCGACCGAAAATCGACCGTAATCGGCATTCGGTCAATTACCGGTCAATTTGGGGTCGATTCTTTGCACAAGTCGGCCGATTTACGGTCGATCAGGGTCGATAGGGTTTTTTTTTTTGCTAATTTCATGCTCATGTTTTACTAAGCTGTGAACACGAACTTATATAACGTCTAGATATACTCTAATGCCTTGTTCATTAGCTAATGTTCATTTGTAATGAGTTTTCGAGATCAAAATAGAGATGGTCGAATTCTCGTCTTGACTCGTGTGCATTTCTAACAATAATATCGAAGATAGTCATGAAAACTATCTGGAGATACCTGTACCTATTCTAAACAAGATAGTAACGGTTATTATTGTAGGGAAGGAGTGGAGCATTTTCTAAGTCTTCAAATAGGTTACGACCTTTTGTAACAATATCATTAAAATGTTCAATATCCTCAGTTGGCAATACTTAATTCTGGAATGAAAATGCAATAGTATTTCCTGCGATGAAAAAGCATCTCTCTTACTGCAATGTAAAAACCATTGTTCAATCTTTTGATACGAAAAAATAATGGCAAGTCATTGAATTCTGAATCAATTATTGCTACTGGGCAGTTATTACGACATAAAATGTTATCGTTTTGAACGTGCGATCTTACTGACTGTTTTTAAGCTTTGTTTCTTTTGTATTACAATTTATCGTAGAATGTTGAGATTATTTGCTGTCGCAAGAATAACTTGATGGTCTTACTAAAATGTAAATGTATGTATTTTCTACACTATAAAAAGTAATCGGAAAATTTCAGTAATGATTTCGGTAAGATTTGAGTATTTTACTATATTCCAAAGTTGTTATTGAAATATTGTTGTGCATGTAAGTGTTTGAAAGCGTTAGAATGATGTAATCCAATTCGCATACAAAGAGCCTCTGTAAGCCTCATCATGCCAAAAATGTCCCTTTTTCGTACCTCGAATATTGAAACTTTTTTTATGCCAATTGGTTATATATGATGACCCAATAATCCCTGTAAGAGCATATTCCCCGTTTTGGAAAAATGAGAGGTCAAAGTTGACCATGTCCAATGAAAAATGTAAATCAATTTCACATTTATACTCGAATAATAATGTTAACAAAAAATCAGACGATATGGTTCTTTACAGATTTTTGGCTGCTGATTACGAATCAGATTTTAAAAATTCAAAATGGCGGATCCAATATGGCGGACGACTTTTTTGAAAATCGATCCAATTTTCCTAAAAATTATTACTCGGGGTTTTTTGGGGTCGCTGATTACGAATCTGAAGTCATATTTTAAAAATTCAAAATGGCAAATCCAAAATGGCGGACGACTTTTAAAAAATCAAATGCAATTCGCTTGAAACACGTTATTCTGAAGTTTTCGGGGTCGTTGATTACGAATCGGCAGTTAGTTTTTCAAAATTGAAAGTGGCAGGTCCAATATAACGGGTGACTTTTGAAAAATTTAATGCAATTCACTTGAAACTCGTCAGCTTAAGATTTTTGTAGTCGATGAAGTTGAATCTAACGTTGAATTGATATTGAAAAGACACTAAGCTTTCTTTGTCGCTGCATTAAATCTGTTTTGCAATTGATTTTTTAAAAGTCATCCGCCATTTTGGATTTGCCATTTTGAATTTTTAAAATATGACTTCAGATTCGTAATCAGCAGCCAAAAATCTGTAAAGAACCATATCGTCTGATGTTTTTTAACATTATTATTCGAGTATAAATGTGAAATTGATCTACATTTTTTATTGGAGATGGTCAACTTTGACCTCTCATATTTCCGAAACGGGGAATATGCTCACTTTGAAATTTTGCAGGAATTATTGGGTCATCATATGTAACCAATTGGCATAAAAAAGTTTCAATATTCTAGGTACGAAAAAGGGGCATTTTTGGCATGGGGGCTTACAGAGGCTCTTTATAATTTTACCAGACTTCAATAACAATGTCATGATATATAAGCACTTCTTTAATCCTTTGACGCACGGTGGTCCCCTGTAAGGACCACCTTTTTTACCCGATAGTTTAATTCATAAAAATTTAATTTCTGAATATTTAGAAATAGTGGTTGGTTTTCAAAGTAGCTAAAGTATTTATCTATATCATTACATCACTAATATTTAAACTTTGTTTGTTCTAAAAATTTCATAAATAAACAAAAACAACAAAAAAATGCAGTTTTTCTTGGAAAAAAGCGTTCTCCATCTTATTGGAGGTTCGATTTTGATGAGAATTTTTACAAAGGAGTTTTTATGGTGGCGAATCTGGGATCAGATTTCCAAAATTCAAAATGGCGGATCCAATATGGCCGAGTAATAAATTTCAACTTTTTTCCATGTAAAGAAAAATGTGTGCTTCAAAGGGTTACCGAACACTAGATGGCGTGACGAGATATTCCAAACCATATACTTATAAAATTGCGATATATGTTTGCCTATTTCTACTTTCAGATTTAATAAGCAAGATCAAAAATAGAGTAAAATATGAAAGTGGGGGTACATAAAAATATGTACACTCGTGGATTATATCTTGCAATAGCTTCCATATTTCTCTTAATTGTTCTTCCGAAGTGGCTGACCAATCATATCTGTTATTACTTAATTCCTATAACAAAAATCACATATGAATTTGGACGGAGCGGGACGTTTTGGCGCGGCCGTTTCGGCGCCAAAATGTTTTGGCCCCGCTGCGCCGCGCCGCCCGTTTTGACGCGACTGATTTTGTTGAAGTAGGTAGAGGGTTATTCACAAATAAATTACGTAACCCTTTTTCATATCATTGGTCCCTTAAAATAAAAAAATTTTTAGTAAAGCAGATGTAACATTTCGTATTTATGGTGACTGACCTTTATTTCCCAAGAAATATTTTCGTGGAAGTAATTTCCTCGTCAGACATTCGCCTGTGCAGAGATATTCTTTTAGACATTACTAGGGGTAGTCAGAGTTCTGACTGTTTAGGCTAGATTAGTTTGAATTGGTTAAATCATGACACGAATATATAAACACACAGGTACTTAAACCGGTTTTGTCGGTCATCAAGTCACAACGAGGGAAAAATAAATATTACCGATTTTCGACCTGTTATAGGTCCACATTCCCATATTTGGACTACGATCTAATGCGAAATCCCTATCCCTAATGGGATTGGTTCTACTTTTGTCCCCGCTTACCGTAATTCGACTTGTGTTTAGGTAAAAGATAAGCCGTGGTCGAGAAAATCTCTCGCCCTGATGGATGTCGAAAAGTAATTTCGCCTTATTTTGCTACTTGGACAGGAGTAGGCGGAATTCTGACTGGTTTGGTTAGGTTAGTTTTATGGCACGCATGTGTTTTTAGGTATTATTAGGGGTAGGCAGAGTTCTGCCTAGTTAGGTTAATTTGGTGTCATTGACATTTCTTCGCTTCCTCCATTTTACTATACAAATTTTTATCTAAAATTTTCTTGCTACAACAACCAAGGTTAAATAGTCTGGCGCCAAAACGCCTTGTATCCGTATTTGTAATTGAAAAAAAGCTTCAAAATAATTAAAAAATTGTTAAAAAATACTGTGCAAAGCCAGTTCATTTATAAAAATTGAAAATTACGACAGCTAGGTAATCTAAGCTTACAATTTCATGTGAATTGGTATAACATAATTGCATTTTCAATTAATTTAATGTTATTTTCTGTGCAGACTGTTGAAAAAACAGCCGGGTGTAAAGAAGATACCAGTAATTTCATATTACGAGGCAAAGTTCCGTATATGGTTCAACTCTACGCGTGTACTCAAACGGATACTACTGTTTTTCTAATTCTTCAGTATATAAGGTAAATATAACAACAGACACAGTAAGAAAAATTATTCATAACCGTATAGATATTTTTGAATACACAAAGAGGATAAAAGGATTAATGGAACCATGAAGAAACGGTAGAATCGATTTTAACGTGTGTAAATAGTAGAACTTAACATGAAAGGTTATAGTTAATATTGGAGGTTATGTACGAATAATCTAAGTACCCGAGAATAGTTAATGGAACAATTTTCTTGACCAATTACATAACTGAAGTGTATAATTTTTGTAAATACCGCGGTTAATTTTATAATTTTTAGATCTCCGTCTTTAAATTTGTATTCGTTGATAATCTTAGCACGTGATAACTTTTACGACTATGATGACCGCGTTCGCATGAGATAATGTAGTTACGTTCGTCCCAGGTGAATAAAAGAATTTAAAAAGTTGGTTAGTCACCAAAACCTATTAACAGTGTAAAAATATCTATACGAGGAAATATAATAAAACAAGTTATTCGTAGATTTTAATTGTTTTAAATTTTCTCACGTGTTACCGACTGTTTCCTATTCTATTAGATATCAAAACTGGCACTAAAACGGTTCAAATAATTGTTCCATGACATTTTTTAATTACAGATTGCAATTAATTGCCAATTTTCAAAAAATGTTTAAATAATTCATTAGTTTTGGATATTACACAAGGAATTCGCTGGTCATATTCCTTTAGAATTTCATAAACGAAAAATGTCCAACAATTTGTAAACTGGTAGACCCACTTCCCGTTATTTATGTTTATCACTAGTCTTGTATAAAAAAACGTTCCAAATCACAGGGATTGTCAAATATGAAATAGTGAATTTACTCCAAAACGACTCCAAAAATAATAGTATAAGTTTTTTTTTCATGTGAGAAATGTATAAGCTACAATAAATGTATATGAATAACAATTTATCGGTGATTTTTAACTGTTAACATTTATATTTTTTTTTAAATGAATAGGAAAATACATTTCTTTTACAGTAGGGGTAAGCTGTGGGACTACGCAAAGAGTCGCTATAAACCTAGCGATAAAAAATTAGGCTTCCTAAAGCGGGGACACACGAGATCATTCAGTTGCGACGCAGTGATTCAAGGGACGTCTGAAGATGTCAAAAAAGAGATCTCGACACCTTGTGTACGCATCAACGATACCGAAATGATCGACAGGATCGAAGGGGAGATCAGCGATCTGGATCCTCCACACAAGAACCTACCCACTACTCAGCTCGTGGAGAAGGCTCAGAAGTTACTCCATTCCGTGGATGCGACTCTTAAGCGCAGCAATTCCATCGCTAGTCGTCTGAACGTCTCGGAGCGCCTAATGTACAAACAAGCAGATTTAGCTTTAAGCGACGAGATAAACACATCGATTAAGTCGGCCACTTCCCCCTCCGGGGATGCGGATAGCGTATCCGAATGGGGAAGTTTGTTGGAGAACGATTCGATAACGTACACCGCGGACGGATCGAGTGTTGCTGGTAGTCCCGATAAACATTCTCTAAATGGTAGTTGTACAGATTTAAATCTAAGTCATAATGAACCCAACGGCGATACCTCGACCTGCGACGAGGTGTCCGAGTCGTGGAATGCTGTTCTAGAAGCTTCCAACAATTTTTGCGCTGTGGACCAATTAGGGTTACGTACCAGAGTAGAGGGGGAAATTTTGGAAATCGAAAGGGAGTCCTGGAAGATTCCGGAACATACGGTGCAATTGTGGGCAGCCCAGATATTGTCTGCTTTGGAGGCCCTTCATCAGCAGGACGTTGTTGTGTCAGACCTAAGGCCGGACAATATTTTGGTAGATGATAACGGAAATGCCTCCATGACGTACATAGTACGTCGCAAGGGCACGGAATTGGCGAGACTCAAGAAACCTTATTCCTCCCCGGAGCTGTGCATGTTCACTCCACCGATTGCAGCGAGTACCGCAGCTGATGTTTGGAGCTTCGGAGTTCTGTTGTATGAACTACTTACTGGATTCGTAAGTATATGCACTATTTATTATTTTTATCGAAACGTAAAAAATGTCGACGGATGTCATCTTCGAGGTAGGTCTGACCTAGGACTATGCTGGAAGTAAACATACATCATGCTCAGTTCACTATACCTACAGATCTATCAGCATGAATCTAGTTTTGATGTAATTACTGACCCAGTAGTGACATTAGTACTGATCTCTAGAGCTGGTACTGTTCGTATCTGACATGAGTAAATGGCTTATTTCCAATTTTTGAACATGGCGACAATTAGCCCAAGAGAACAATCGAAACCATGCGATGCTCCTGACTCTTAAAATATGAATAGCGATTAATTACCCCATTATGAGCAACGAAGCCTCAATCTAAGAAATTCAGCCTCATACTGTGAAAGTTTTATTTGTCTAGCATGTAGGAATGTGTTTTAGTAAAGTAAATCGAAATTGGATGTACGAAATGTGTTGTAGCTTCGGTATACAGAAATGTGGTGGATGAAGGGCTCTTTTAGAAACACGCAAGGGGCATTTCTATTTTTTTTTTACGTTTTATACTATGAAACAGTTAACGGAAGATACTACACTTCAGCTTTGCTAGTACCGAAACTATACAGTTTACATTAGGACTCCCCCGACCTTTTTTTTGTACAAAATTTCCTGCTCTATAAAAAAGGTTCAGTACAAAATTGCTCTGTCTTGCACCATTTTCGATACGGAAGCGAGTAAAAGAAAACCATGAAATTTCAGCAGCCGCCGCGCGTAGTGTGGTTTTCTGTACAAAATGATCTCGACAGTGCAATTCTTAACCGAATTGAATAAATCATTCATAGAAATATTCATGAAACTGTCAACAATACGGAGGTTTTGCAGAGCATCGTATCAAACGACTTTAAAAATGGCGGCTATACTCTTTAAAAAAGTATCAACAATGAAGAGATTTTTTTTAACTTAAACGTGGTATATAGCAGTTTTTAGGTCGCTGATTGGGAATCTGAAATCAAATTTTGAAAATTCAAAATGGTGGATGCAATATGGTAGACGCAATTGGAATAAATTAAACCATTTTGCTTGAAACATGATATTCGGTTGTTTTTGGGGTCTCTGATTATGAATCTGATTTTTAAAATGTTGTCTGCTATATTGGATCCGTCATTGTGAATTTCCGCAACATACTTTCAATTTGATAATCAGTCACCCCAAAAACCCCCGAGTATCAAGTTTGAAGTGATTTCAATCGATTTTATTAAATTCGTCCGCCATATTGGATCCACCATTTTGAATATTTGAAATTTGATTTCAGATTCGCAATCAGCGACCTAAAAAACTGCTATATACCACGTTTCAGTAAAAAAAACAATCCTCTCATTTTTGACACTTTTTTTAAAAGTATTGCAGATTCAAACAACTAAAATGGCGCATCTGGCGGTCGAGTTTGAACTAATATGTACACGACTCACAGTATGGTGTTCAATGTACACGTAGAGTTTAAAAGTTTATAAAGTTTATTTTTACGTTTTCTTGTGAAATTTAAAATGTCCCCTCTAATAGAAGCATTTAGTTGACGCACTTAGAGGGTTTGTTAGACCTCGTCGTGAAATAGACAGGTTGTGAAAAATATAGTTTTTGTGGGTATTTGAGAAGAGAAAAACTCCTTTGTGAAAATTGAGGTTCTTTTTGTCAGGACGACAAAAATTCTCGAAGATCCTCCGCGAAGAAGAAGAAATAATAGTACATTACGATACAAGGGTGGTAAGTGACATATTCTGGCACGGCGAGTTTAGCGCCCGAGCGTAGCGAGAAACTGGTATTTTTAATGATTGTTGTTCAAACGTTTTTTGATGATTGAACCGAGGGAAACAATACTGCGATTGGCCAATGAAACTTACTTAACCTAAATTCTGTTATCATTTGATACCAATATTCCACATATCCTTGTAACTTTATTAGTAGTTTCATCCGTTTCATCTATGATTTATAACAATAAAATCGTATTTCCTGAATATAACAGTGACTTTGAAGTGTTTTTTTTTATTTAAAAGCTCTGTATTATTGTGAAAGTACACACTGTCAAAAAGTGGGGTTTTCATGGTTTCCTTGCGCAATTCGCAGTGTATGGTAGACAGACCGTGCCAGAATGTATATTTACATTGAGCACCATACAGTGAGTCGTGTGCATATTAGTTCAAACTCGAACACCACGTGCGCCACTTTAGCTGTTTGAATCGCCAATAGCCGCCATTTATAGCTATAAAGTAGTATGATGCGATGCTCTGCAATACCTCCGTATTGTTGACAGTTTCACGAGTATTTCTGTGAAAGATTTATTTAGTTCAGTTAAGAACTGCACTGTTGAGATAATTTTGTCAAAAATAACACACTGTGCGCCGCGTAGAGTCGTTTGAAATAATAAAAAAGGGTTAAACATAAACGGAAAATTATGATTATGGTTCGGACTGAGGGTGCGGGTCGAAAAAGCCGACACAACAAAAAAATAGACACATCGACAAGTGGACAGTAACTTTTTGAAGTGTCGGCTTTTGGAATGTCGGTTTTTCGACCTGTCGGATTTTTTATTTATCGGTTTTTTGACCCGCACTTCGGATTGAAACTATACATTTGCTGAACAATTACTGAAATTTTCAACCCAATTGGTCAAATCGTTTCTCCGAAATTATGTCAACCAGTTCGAAAAACATTATTTTCAGAAAAATGCATTTAAAGTTTTTGTATGTGGCTGATTCTCGAAAAAAGTCGAACTTAGCTTTATCGAATTGATTTTTGCTCAATTCCTAGTTTATGTCTTGTTTAATGAAAATATTATAATGTTCCCCAGCTTTTTCGAGTTTGAATTAAATATATTGTTGACAACTATTCGACATACAATATCTACTTACACATTTCACTACGTGAATGTTGGAGAAAGGTCTTCAATCCCAACAATTTTATCTTCATATCCAATCGGCTTCGTACACTACTCCTTCCTGGTCCTCATATGCGTCATTTTCAAGGATTTTTGCGTTTCTTCTTGCAGTCCGCTGCTCTTTAGATGCTTCCGCCGCTTCAAGCTCGGCTCGATCAACACGTCTGTCGTTGACTTTATCAGCGTACTGCCTTGCTTGCGGACCGATTGTAACACCCATAACTTCCATAACTTTCAAAATCGGTAAAAACCCCTCATTAAAAATGCAAGCAGCACTAAAAGCAGCAATTTCAAGTGTTTGTTTACCAACAAACTTGTGCGTAGGAGCTGTGTTCCAAACACACGAATTATAACTTTCGTTATTCTTTTAGGTATTAGCGCCTGAGCATCTCTCGAGCACTTTTTCGTCGGTTAATGCCTCATAAATTGGTTCTAAAAGATCTTTCACTTCTTCATCGAAAGCCGAAGGATGTTAGTCATGTAATTTATCTGTAGCTACTGCCTTTTGATAACCGCACCATGAATCTGCTCCGCTCTTCCCTCTTCTATACCTGTTTTTCGGTCGTTTGGACCTTCGGGACTAATTCTATGTCATTTCTGAGAGTATTTCCTAGCGATTTACGAAAAATTTTCGATTTTTTCAAAATTTTCCATGGTAATCTGGCCTTAAGCCATTCTTTACTGCAGATATACAATCAGCCGATCAAAATACATAAAAATAATGCGGACTTTACCCGAAACAAGTCATATTGCACCTTTTTTTAAGCCTATATCGCTACAAAAGCTCATTTTTTCTCATTTTTTGAAGTTATGTCTGAAATCTGCCTTCGTGTTTAGCAGCTCAAAATACGTCGGATTAATGTGGTCTAGACCCCAGCACAAACAAAAATGTCTTTTGTGGGCCTGTGTAATCAGAAGAAAAATTCAGTTTATGTTACTTTGGGTGAAATTGGTTCACCACCACTATGACGTGTAACAGGATAACTCGGGAGTACATCCAAGAAAAATCTTAAATTTACGCGGGATACTCTGGACATAAATCCGAAAATAATAAACTCTGTAAAATATCTCTAAAAAATAAAAATATAGATTTGTAGCTTAAAAATCAAGGAAATTTTTGGTACAAACAAAAAATTCGGTATAAATATTCTATAAATAATCACAAGAGTGTTCCTATTCCTCTTACAATGCCACGAGCAGCATTGTTGTCAGGTAACAAAGCGAGCTGTTCTGCGCTCTACGGGAAACCAACGAACAACAAATTGCCGTAATTTTGAACATACAAAAACTGATATAAGATTCGTAATCAGTTTGAATTTTGAATAAGGCGTCCGGGAAAGGGAATATTATAAAATTTCTTTGTGGCAAATTTTTATAACAGTGAAACGTTTCTGTCGAAAAATGTTGCAAAATAAAGTTATAGATATTAAAAAGATGTACAACTTTTGTAGAAATCGTTTTTCACATAACCTCGAAATTCTATGCAAAAATAAAAAAAAAAACGATTTTTCGTTTTTATTGTTTTTCTTGCGCGCAAAAAAAAATCTTTCGCCAAATTTGGTGAAAACATTCATTTTTATTGTCTAAATGTGCTATAATTTTTGGGAATCATATAATTCATTTTTAGACTTTATACCGATATAAAAATTGCAAAAAAGTGAAAAAACGATCTTTAAAAAAGTAATTTTTCCAATAATCGCCTTCAACATGAAAATGTTGCTTTAACCAAATTCATAACTTCTGCGAGCACTATGTTTATAAATATCCATATATCTTATGAAAATTAGCAATTGGTTAAAGTAACACTTTTATGTTGTAGGCGACAGTTGGAAACATGACTTTTTTCAAGATCGCTTTTTCAATTTTTTGTCATTTTGCCGCATTTTTTCAGTGAAGTCAATTTTGTTTAACGCCATTTGAAAGTTCACATTTCAACGAGTAAAAACTCCACCTAATTTATTCGAAAATCTTAGATTTGAACTTGAGATATTTCAATTGAAGATAGGGGTAATTTTTCAAATTTATATCGGTATAAAGTCTAAAAATGAATTTTATGATTCCCAAAAATTATAGCACTTTTACACTATAAAAATGAATGTTTTCACCAAATTAAAACATTTTTTTTTGCGCGCAAGAAAAACAACAAAAACGAAAAATCATTTTTTTTTTCGATTTTCGCATAGAATTTCGAGGTTATATGAAAAGCGATTTCTACAAAAGTTGTACATCTTTTTAATATCTGTAACTTTATTTCGCAACATTTTTCGATAGGAGTTGAAGTTTCGCCGGAAATAGCGAAAACCCGATTTCCATTCATTTATATCCATATATCTTAGGAAAATTAAGTTACGATTTTGGTTAAAATCACATTTTTGTCTTGAAGGCTTGTAGAAACTTTTCAACGTTACAAAAATTTGCCACAAAGAAACTTCATAAATTTTCCCTTCCTGCACGGTGTGGAACCTGAAAATCTCCGAATAACAAGTGTCAAGGAAAATTATTGAAATTTAGAAAATTTGTCGGCCATATTGAATCCGCCATTTTAAATTTTCGAAATCTAACTTCTGTAAAATCTAACCAACAAAAAAGTTACAGCAAAATCTAACCAAATTCTTTTTGTCACATTTTGGGCACTTTATGTGAAATTCTTGCCGCAGCGAAGGGGTTAAGGACATAAATTTCGATTTTTTGTGAGAATACGCCGCGTATAATCGTTAAAAAAGTGACTTACACTTAATCAGCCATTCTTGCTGCAACAAAAATTCTTCCTCTTCCTTGTAGACTTCGTTTCGAGTAGCTTTTTGTAGTCTAAGATCACTTCGGTAGTGTTTTGAAGCTTTAATGCTACAATAGTGTCCAACCGATACTTGAAATCATTATTTCTTTGTTTTAGTTATAAAGATTCCTGATTATTTAAATATATTACTAGTATAAACATAAAATAATAAATTGCTTTTTAAAATTCACCCATTGAACTAATTTTGATGTATTACATTGATTTAGGATTTCCAAACAAGGCATCCAGGTCAATTTCTTTCGCATTCCATGATTTATATACCTGATCATTTGTCCAGAAACGCCAAGTCACTTTTAAGCAGCGTAAGTAAAATATTTTTAATTACCAATACCTCTCCCTCCAAAGTTCCTAATTAGCTAAATTACACTTGATGTTTGTATACAAAATTATTATACGAACAATCCTTAAAATATTCATGATTGAACAATAATGTAAAAAGTCTGTCAAATATTAAATAATTTAACAAAAAGATTTAACAATAAATATTTCTAAACAACCAACCAATACATTGATATCTTAAAACCGATAAACCAATATAATCTATTTGGTTTATCGTCCACAGTGTTTATAAAGTTTCGATAGAATTTCTGATCGTCTACAAAATACTACGATGTGTTCCTACAGTAACAGAGTTTAGTAAATAACTTTGGAGGGAGCTTATTCTTACCGTACCAACTAAAACGTCACATATTTTTCAGATTCTAAAGTTTCGTCCAAACGAACGCTCGACGATACCCGACATTAAACGACATCCATTCTTCGCTAAAGTTGATTGGTTGGAACTGTTGAATGCCTAAAGTTTTGATTCCTCGATAGAATAGTACCATTACATAGTATTATATTTAATTTGTACATGTAAAAAAAGTATCTGTACATGAAAGTCATCTTAAATTATTCTTAAACTACATTATTTGTGTCTGGGTCTTTCATTCCTATTTATCGTAGACATACCGTCAACAAATCGTGTGGTAAACAAGACATTCGCATTGTTAAACATACCATCCTTTAACGACACCACAATAAACTGCGAATGTTTGAAGTGACGCTTAAGCATCGTACCAATATTCTCCGTGTGAGAAAGATCCAGAGCTGCGTCTACCTCATCCAGAATATACAGCGGAGCTGGTTTAAACAACAGCATAGCTAGAATCAGCGACAAGGCAACCAACGACCTTTGGCCTCCAGAAAGTTCACTCAGCGATTCTTTCCAGATACCGGAGAAACCTATTTTCACTTCGAGACCGTCCAAAACCGACTGATTTTCTGGTGGTTGGAGTTTCGCATCGGCCCCAGGCAACAAACTACTAAAAATCGAACCAAAATCACGATTTACTTTCTCCCATGCGTCGAGTAAAGTTATCTTTTTCTTTTGGTCCAGTTTCTTAATAGAATCCAAGATTTTTCTTTTATCCGATTCCAGAATTTTTTTCTTTTTTAATAAATCCGTATGCACTTCCTCTTCTTGATTCAAAAGGTTCATTGCACGAGTGTTAACATTTCTACTCAATTTTGTACGCAGGTTCTCCAATTCGTGGACCTTTTGTCCCATTTCCTGCGGATTGTTTGTTTCGAAATCGTATATTCCACCTAAAACAATAATTATTATTACAAAGTTTCGTAAAGAAAACCTCGAAGGTTACTTACCTTCTTTTCCAAAGTATTGTTTATCCTGTTCGATCCATTCGTGTTTACGCAACAAATCTGAGACTTTACTTTTACAATCGGCAGCATTACTTTTTATTGCAGTGACCTCATGATTTAATTTTTTTATTTCTAATTCTGCGTCAGTGTTACGTTTCAAAATTTCATCTTTTTTATGCAAAAGTTTTTGAATGTCTTTATTGTGTTGGTTAATTGCGTCTTTGTGAGCTTTCAATTCTCCTTGAAGTTCTTTTAAAACAGACGTAGCTTCTTTCAATTCTGATTGCAGAGTTTGACCTTTTTCTATTAATACGGTTAACTTTTCCTCTCCTTTAACGAGTTGTTCTTTTCCAGTTTCTATCGTCTTCTGCAATTCAGATACTTCCAAATTTAATGTTTCCGACTCCTGCTCACGTTTCTGCCACTCTTTTCTACTTTCTTCCGCCTTTTTCTTGAGAGCTTTCAATTTATTTTCTG
The DNA here is from genome assembly GCA_030407085.1 of Trichopria drosophilae. NCBI lineage: Eukaryota > Metazoa > Arthropoda > Insecta > Hymenoptera > Diapriidae > Trichopria > Trichopria drosophilae. The sequence continues at coordinate 182,674,508 of CM059582.1, forward strand.
CTTCTTTCAACTGCTTTTCCCGTATATTAGCTGCATCTTTCAACTGCGACTCTAATTCTTTGGCTCGTTTCGAATTGGTTTGTTCTATTTCTTTCGCAGCTTCCATCTTTTTACTCATTTCTTCTATTGATGTTTGTAAAGCTTCCACCTAAAATTTGTTACAATAAAAAGAGTTCTTAAAGTACTTAAATAAACAAACTTACTTCTGCCCGCAGTTGGAAATGCGATGTGGTTTGTAGTCGCTGCATAACCATATCCACTTCGTGTTTTCTAATATTCAGTTGCTGCTGTAAAGTCGTAAACTTTTGTGCAATTCTTCCAATATTCGCTATTCTGTTATCGACTTCCTGCAGCGCTTGTTGTTTTACGTACAATGCCTCCTGATCAGAATTTAACTCGTCCAGTTTCAATAAAATAGAACCTGCTTTCGATTTAGCACCACCGGATAAACTACCTGCCGGATCGAAAGTATCTCCGTCCAATGTCACACATTTCTTCATTATTCTATCGTTAAAAGCAATTTTATTCGCAGTGTTCATGTCTTTGCAAATAAAAATGTTCCCGAATATCCATGTCATTGCCGGTCGAGCATATTCTGGAAATTCTATTAAAGATAACGCAGGTTGTACATTTTCTGGACCTACGAGTTTTTGGGCATACTCTATAGTCCGCTGATCTATTGCTCGACCAGATACTTTATTCAACGGAATTATTGTTACTCGACTTTGAAGTTGACCTCGTTGCAGAATTTTCTTACTTGTGGTTTCGTTGTCGACCATAACGTTGTACAACTGTAAATTTCAAAAGAAGTTTTGTATGAAACATTAAAACATTTTTAAATACTTTACCTTTCCACCAGCAGCTATTTCCAAAGCGTACGCAGCTGTACGATCCCTGACGGTTATTGCTTTACACACTAATCCTTTAACGGAATCTCTTCGGAAATTTGGTTCTGGATCTTTATAATGAAATCGGAGTTGAGGATGTCTCGACTCGAAGTTATCGATTCTATCTTCCAACATTCTAATTTCTTTTATTAAACCTCGCTTTTGATCTTCCAACGCTTCTAAACTTCCCTCCTCGTAATTCATTTTACTCAATTCATTTTCGAAATTTTTCAATTCCTTTTGTTTATCCTCCAATTGTTTATTGTCACGTTTGTAATCGTTTTCAGTGCTTTGCATATCTGATCGTTTTCTTGTAATTTGCTGTTTATTATGCGTCAATGTCATTTGACATTGCTGTATTTCTGTTTTCGCTTGACTCGCGGCTTGTTTAGCGTTTATTATCTGCTGTTCCAATGAAGCGTTTTCTCCGTCAGCGCTCTCTAATAAACCGGAGCTAATTTTCTGATACGTTTCTTGAGCCGCTGCAACGGCTTCTGCGTCTTGTCGTTCCTTCTCCTTTAAGTTTTCGAATACGCTTCCAACTGAGCCAATCTCCTTTTGTTTATTCGCAAGTAAATTCTCATCATCTCGTATATTAGATTTTAATTGTTTCACACTTTTCTCTTCGGCTTTTATACTTTCTTTGTTGCTGTTAAATTCTGCGGTTAATTTATGTTCGCACTTTTCTGCTTCCCTAATTTGTTTTTCCATGTCTGCTAATTTTCCTTCTTGTTCCTGTAATTAACCACTTCAATGGTAATGGATCATATATGTACAAAAAAAAATTATTGACAAACGTGCTAATGGATCATATGTGTACATTTTGCAATAACTTCTAAAATTCAAAATGGCGGATCCAATATGGCGGCTGTAAATTTGCTAAACTTATTAAAATGTGTGGCGCACATTTTTCTTTATATGGAAAACAGCTGAAAATTGTTACTCGGGGGTTTTCGGGGTCGCCGATTACGAATCTGAAGTAAGATTTTGAAAATTCAAAATGGCGGATCCAAGATGGCCGACCGAAACGCGAAAAATTACCCAAACTTTATGAAACTGGGTTCTCGGGGGTTTTCGGGGATGCTGATTATAAATCTGAAATCACATTTTGAAAATTCAAAATGTCAGTTCCAAGATGGCCGACATAAATGTAAAAAAATTTACTAGATTTTGATGAAAGTTGGTACTCGGGAATTGTTTGGCTCGCCAATTATGAATTTGAAGTCAGATATTGTAAATTCAAAATGGTGGATCCAAGATGGCCGACATAAATGTGAAATATTACTTGATTTTTTAAATGATTAATTAAATGTTAAATGATATATTTTAGGAAAAAATGGAACCCGCGTTTCACCGTTTTTCGATATCTTAAGTACAGGGCTGCACCACTTCTGGCACTTTTTTTTTTTAAACAGCTACCACTGAAGTGGTTGATTGTATATAAGTTTTAAAGATTACGAAGTGTAATAAGTAAACTTACCGCATCTCGTTTCGCCGTTATGTCGTTGACTTTCACTTCGATATTTTGAATTTCGGTACCTCCGTCTTCAATACTCTTGTGTATGTCGTGTATTTTATTTTTAACTGCTTCAACATTTTCGTTTGCTTTCGCACTATTTTCTAGTGCTGTGACGTACTTCCATGCGATGTATATTTTTTGACAATGCTCCAAATCTCTTGTTACCCGTTGATATTCTATGTATTGCGATCGTTCTTCCTTTAATTTCGCAATACGTGGACCCAGTTCGTCATTCAAAAGCTAAAATAAAAATCGTTAGAAAAGGAAATTTAAAAAGAAAAGTAAAATACTTACATCATTGATTTCTTTCAGTTTTTGGTCCTTTTTTTCGATATGTTTCAACGACGCAATCTTTTTGGTTTCGTACATTTTGGTCCCGGCAGCTTCTTCAATCATTGACAAAATTTCCGGAGGCTTCATATTCAAAACTTTTGTTATTCGTCCTTGCATAATTAAGAAATGCGGATTGTTGACGTTTAATTGAACCGAACAAAACATATCTTGCACTTTTTTGTTCGGTGCATTTGTACCATTGATCATGTACTTGTTTTTTCCATCGATAACAACTTGCCTTGTTACCGTAATCTCTTCGTAGTCTTCGTAACCTATCGGAGATGATTTTTTGTCTCGATTGTCGAAGATTATTGTAACACTCGCTTTCTTGACTCCGGCTTGACCGGATTTGTAGACGAGATCTTGCAAGGAATTGGCTCGGACCTGAAAATGAAAATGAAGATTATATTTTGATAAAATGGAAAGTTTAGGGAAGGAGTGAAATAAAGAGTCGTACATGACCGAGATTTGTAATTCCTAATACAAAACATATCGAGTCTAAAACGTTTGATTTACCGCTACCGTTCAAACCGGTGATTGCGTTGAATTCTTTATCGAATCCATTTATTTCGATCCTTTTACCGTAGGATTTAAAACCCTCCAAAACCATTGACTTTATATGCATGTTTATTTCCGACGTTTTTTCATCACAGAAAAGCACAAATTCGCGGGAAAACTGTCATACAACGCCGTCCATTTGTAAATACGAAAAGTTCGTTAGTTCAAAATTTGTAGGTTACGTTACATAACTCCGTTTTTCGATTCTCAAAAAATTCTTTGAGAATTCAATATCAAGCATATGATTTTGTAATTGTAACATATATTTAAATAAATTGTTGTAATGTTGTGCAATTTTCAAAAAAGTTACAAACAAATCATAAAGACGCTATGATTTGATTGGTGGACAATTTTACGAAGGCGTTGTTTCTGACCAATCCGGATGATCGTTGATGTTATTTTCCCGCCAATTTTCTGTGTATTGGTTATGGTGCACTTGTTGCGATTTCGTGTCTGATAAATAAATACAAAATATTGTTTTAGAAATATTTTATATAAGTAAAAAACATAATGGAAGGTTACGATGCGCGGCCTGATACTTATTTCTATTCGGAAAATTATATGCCCGAAGATTCACAAGAAGATGCCCGACTTGTAAATCTTCAAGGTTCTAAGAAAAAATTCAAGGAGTTTATCAGACAATTTCATGAAGGAAATTTTAATTATAAATATCGGTATGTGCAATGTTTAATATTTTCGGAGTCAAAATTACTTCACAATATGATGATAATGTATGGAAAGCCATAGATATTTCTACAATTGTTTATTTCAAATTTTGATCAAATATTTTTCTATATTATATTCATTGAGCATTTTTCTTTTTCAAACAAATTCTAAAAATATGTACGTAGCTCAGTAAACGAAGAATGATTGAGAAGAATTCAAACTTGAATAAGTTAAATGTCCCAATTGCGAAACGGATGTTTATGAAGGATTGGTTATTAGCAGAAAAATTGAATTAAAATGTTAAAAGTTGAAAGTTTTCATTGTATATTGTACATAATTGCTTTTTAGAATAATAATAACTTTCATATAATCGTTTTAAAGTTGCAAAATTACTTTATCAAGAAAAACTTTCAATAAACTACACGTCCCTATTATGAAACACCATGACAGGATGTCGCTACACGCAAAGAAATTTTAAGTGAATGCGACAGCATTTTGGAAAGTAGTAGTGACCGCACAGATTCTGACGAATTTGAAATGCTGGTTTAAATTCAAATTCGTTAAAAAGAAAATTTTTATAAACAGATCCAATTTGAGTACACCTTTGTCAATATTTATTCATAATTTCTAGACGATATAGTTATTAATAATTATTTGTAATGATCTATAAACTTTGTTGAAACGGAAAAACTTGAAACTCTTTTCATTCTAAAGCTTCCGTATCGAAAACAGTGCAAGATACACTAAAACTGAAACTTTTTTATAGAGCACAAAATTTCCTAAAAAAAAGTCAGCGAGAATCCTAGTTTAAAGTTAATAGATTATCCATAAATAACGATGGAATTTTGCCTTACAAGTTAATTATGAATATTTTAGAATTTTTGTAAAATATGAGGCATATTCCATCGTTGCTCGTGGCTATTAACTTTAGTCTAGGGCCCTCGCTGACTTTTTTGTAGGAGATTTTGTGCTCTACAAAAAAGTTTCAGTGCATTTTTAGTGTCTCTTGCACTGTTTCAATACGGAAGCTTCAGAATGAAAAAAGTACCAAGTTTTTCCGTTTCAATAACGTTCATAGATCAATAAAATTAATTATTAACAACTAAATAGTCGGAAAATTATGAATAACTGTTCAAAAAGGTGTAATAAAATTGTATCTGTTCATAAAAATTTAGAACAATTGACAATAGGGAAGTATTCACAAAGGTCAACAAATGGAATTCAAAGTTCAAAAATTAATAATTTTCAATCGTTTTGAATAATTTTTCATTTGATGGGAACCGAAAAGAGTTAGACCTAATACGGATGATTTGCAAATAACAGTCATATTTTTATGGTGATTTTTTCCCTGTTAAGAAAGTAAATGAAATTTGAGTTTGTTTACGTCCCAGTAAAAAAGTTAAAAATACAAATTGAAATGAATTCAAGTGAATTGAAATAAATTCAAGTGAATTAAAACGAATTAAAAAGTGGATTCAATTAATCGTTTTCATGCGTTTTAATTCATTTTAATTCACTTGAATTCATTTCAATTCGTTTTTTTATCTTTCTATTAGTTTTCGTTTATTGGGGTACTAAGATTTATTTTCGTTATCAAAGTCTGTTCTTATAAAAGAGCTACATTGAAAAATATAAAAATCTTATACAGTCCTGACAGCTTGACAATCACCCTGCAATGTCTACTTCCGAATCTAGCACAATTTTAATGTAATTTTTTAAAATTGTCCCATTTTAAAAATTATCAGGGTAATTGAATCACTTGGAAATTCTTACTTCGAATTCTATACTAATGACATTAGAAATCATTAGAAACTTACATTAAATAGTAAAATTACGTGTTTGTAGACATGGCAACAAAGTTAGAACTGAGAATATCAAACAAAGAACTTCTATAATTACACTGGTCGACAAAAAATGACTTGCAATCTGATTCAAGCATCGGATTAGACTTTTTTTTTTATAGATTTTGCATCACTGAATACGAATCTGGCTTCAAAAATTGCCTATCACGTCGAGATTTTGAGAAAAATACAAAAAACTTTTTTATAAGAAATTTTAAATAAATGCCACTGCTCAGGGAAGTAACAGCTACCGCACGATTTCTGATGAATTTAAAATGGCGGTTAAAATTCGAAATCGTTAAAAAGAAAACTTTTATAAACAGATACAATTTTATTACACATTTTTGAATAGTTATTCATAATTTTCCGACTATTTAGTTATTAATAATTAATTTTAATGATCTGTAAACGTTGAAACGGAAAAACTTGGTACTTTTTTCATTCTAAAGCTTCAGTATCGAAAACAGTGCAAGATACACTAAAAATGCACTGAAACTTTTTTGTAGAGCACAAAATTTCCTACAAAAAAGTCAGCGAGGGCCCTAGGCTAAACTTAATAGCTTAGCCACGAGCAACGATGGAATATTCCTCATATTTTACAAAATTCTAAAATATTCATAATTAACTTTTAAGACAAAATTCCAGCGTTATTCATGGATAATCTATTAACTTTAGACTAGGGCTCTCGCTGACATTTTTTTAGGAAATTTTGTGATCTATAAAAAAGGTTCAGTGCATTTTTAGTGTATCTTGCACTGTTTTCGATACCGAAGCTTTAGAATGAAAAAAGTATCAAGTTTTTCCATTTCAACAACGTTTATAGATCATTACAAATAATTATTAATAACTATATCGTCTAGAAATTATGAATAAATATTCACAAAGGTGCACTCAAATTGGATCTGTTTATAAAAATTTTCTTTTTAACGAATTCGAATTTTAACCGTCATTTCAAATTCGTCAGAATCTGTGCGGTAACTACTACTACCCAAAATGCTGTTTTATTGACTTAAAATTTCTTTGCGTCTAGTTAGAGATTTGTAGTTTGTTCTGTCTACAGGTTAGGGCCTGTTCAGGCACACCATGAATTATGTTATTATAGTTATAACAATTCGAATTTTAACAATATCACACTCTAATAATGCGAATAAGTAATAAAAATCAACAATTGAGAGAAACATGGACTGTGGTTGACAGATTATACAACCAATAATTTTTCTTTGAAAAATATTTACTAATACTAAATTTGTGCTTGTACCGTGATTCTAAGAAATAATATTTATTATCCGAATGCAATTCAATAATAAAACAAATCACTGAAACTTAACAAACTTGAAAACTTTATATAACATTTAAAAAAAGATGAATTCTAGACATTTTTCTTTTTAAGAAAAGAAAATATTGTTAGTTTTCTTTGAGTTTTGAAATTACATTTTAGAGATGCACTTAAACGTAATTATAACTTACGTCAATATTGGGTGGAGATCAATTTGGAAGATTTGTCCGCTTATGACGAATCGATGGCTGAAAAACTTTATAAACATCCGACTGAATACTTACCAGTATTTGAAGAAGCTGCCAAAGAGATTGCTGATGAACTTACAGCTCCACGACCAAAAGGTGAAGAAGCAGTTGAAGATATACAAGTTCATTTAACTTCTGATGCACATTGCAGTTCCTTGAGAGGAATGAAGGTAAGTAATTTTTTAGTTTGTTTAGTGCTATTCACTTTTATTTAACATTTGGGTGGTGCAAAAATAAAAAAAGATTGATGTTTGACAAGCGTATATCACAAATAAATTCAGAATGTAAAAAAGAGTACTATTAATTTTTTTGAGATTTTTCCATCAATATTTAGAGGTTGCTGTCTTTGCTTAAAGGGGTCGTTTAATTAAATAAAAGCCATTGAATTGATTTAGTACATGCTTTGTACAATGAATGATAAATGATTATGTTTTTAATAATATAGACATTCTACTGCACATTTTAAGAGGTCGTGAACCTATTTTGGTCTAGTAGAATACGAGATATGATTTTTTAAATCTTTTTTTTTACAGTTTTGATTGAAAAAATCTGTATTTTACGTAACAAAAATCTAACAATATGCTACTACTTTTTTAGTAGCATACTGGAGTCAGTTAATCATAGATTACTTAGAAACTTGTCTTTTAAAGCTCAAATGCCAATGCGCAGATTTAACCATAATTTTCTACCAATTATGGCAAGATTTAACCTGTGGTGGATTCGTACACTCCATAATTATTCTGATCTACGTTTCCTGTTCAATATCCTGCATAATATCATTTACTGTACTTCTTCAAAAAACTTATTTCCTTATAAAACTATGTCTTACAACATTAGAAATCATACAAAACTAGCCGAAGATACTTACTCAACTAATTTTTTGTACTATTCTCCAAAAGCCTGTTTAAGAAGATTCTGGAATATGCTATCTGATTTTCTCACTTCTTTAAATGAAATGTCTGTATTTAAAACAAAGCTGCATAATGTTATCACTAATTTGAATCTAAATTAATTTATTATCTTTTTCGTTATTTTACTATCTATTACTATACCTTGTGGAAAAATATTGCTGAAAAAATAATGAAATTTGCTGAAACGATCAATTAAGCTAAATTTTGCTGATATTCACATTGATTGCCGACAAAAATGTAAAAAATTACCTGTTCGAGATGAAACTCGGTACTCGGGGGTTATTAGGGTCGCTGATTACGAATCTTATTTCAGATTTTGTAAATTCAAAATGGCGGATTCAAGATGGCCGACAAAATGTAAAATATTACATGATCTAGATGAAAGTGTGTACTCGGGGGTTTTTGGTGTTGCTGATTACAAATCTGAACTCAGATTTTGAAAATTCAAAATGGCGGAATTTCAGTTGGCCATCTTGAATCCGCCATTGTGAATTTTCAAAATCTGAATTCATATTTGCAATCAGTGACCTAAAAAACCACAAACTACCTATTTTCATCTCGATCGGGTAATTTTTCACTTTTCGATCGGCCATCTTGGATCCGCCATTTTGAATTTTCAAAATCTGAAACCATATTCGTAATCAACGACCCCAAAAACTCCCAAGTACGCAGCATCGTAAGATTTTCTCTAAAAGGTTCGTCAATAATGAATTTTTTATCTAAAAATGGCAATTTTTACACTTTGTTTATTAATTATTAACAAAATGACAGTAATTTTACATAATCTGTGCATAAATTTTGATATTTTAACATCCCATGAACATGTAACAAAAAAAAAGTAGCGGATAAATGGAATAAAAACTACTTCAAATTTGTAAAAAATTGTTTACAAAAAGGTGGTTCCAATTGGAACCACTGTGCCGCAAAGGGTTAAATTAGTATTTTTAGAGATTTTCAAGAACACATTTTCAGTACTTATCAGCAATATTTTTCCACAAGGGATCTTTTCCTTTTATATTCCTTGGTTATATTATATTTATTTCTGTTACACAAAGTGCATTTAACAATTTTGTTACTGTTGAAGTGTAATTATTTTTATATGCGTAGTTTTAGAAGTTAAGCGTTATTGGTTAAATGAACAAATGCTATTTTCTGATTGGTAGTCGATTTCTATCATGATGGTGGAAAATAGGAATAGAACCGTAGGAGATCGTTTCCGTCAGTTAGTCTGTATCGGTCTAAAATAAGAAAACAGAGTCTGTAAAGTACAGAAAAGAAAACATTAGAAAGCGTAATAAAAGTGTGAAAAATAAAAAGTCTGAAAGAACGTGCAAAAGGACAAATAGATTTAAGACAGAAAGTTAAATATAATTTACAGTTTAACAGTGAAAAAGCGCAGTAAAAGGCGCTTTTTTGATTTATCTTGAAATCATTTGCAGATTTATCTTTTTGAATATTTTTATGCGAACTATTCTGAAGATATTTATCAACACTATTGTTCTACATCTTTATTTAAAAGGGAGAGAATCACTTGCTAACTGTGCAACTATAAATAAAGATTATTCATTTAATACTTTCATAAGCCAATTACTTTTTTCTTGTTGCCACATTCCGTTGCGCCTGTGAAGTTTATCAACAGTTACATCTTTAATTTTCGTTATTGTTAAGGGTTGATCTTTTTGGATCATACGTAGCCCGTGAAATTAACTTAAATAAATAAATAAAATAAAATCATTTAATAATGACAATTTTCAGCCAGATACAGTTTCAAAATTAATCAAGATCCCAGGAATTATAATTGCGTCAACAGGAATCAGATCTAAAGCAACCAAGATCTCGATTCAATGTCGTTCTTGCAGAGGTGTTAAAACTAATATTAATATAAAACCAGGATTAGAAGGTTATAATTTGCCAAGAAAATGTGATTCGTAAGTTCAGATATAGTAAAAATATTTTAATAAAAATCTGAGTCGTCAAGTTAAATTATATGCAATTTAACAGAGATCAAGTGGGAAGACCAAAATGTCCACTGGATCCCTTCTTTATTATGCCAGACAAGTGCCATTGTGTCGATTTTCAAATTTTGAAGTTACAAGAACTCCCTGATTACATTCCGCAAGGTGAAATGCCAAGACACTTGCAACTGTTCTGTGATAGGTACTTGTGCGATCGAGTGGTACCAGGAAACCGTGTTATGATCTTAGGGATTTACTCTATCAAAAAAATACAAAAAGTTGGAGGTAGAGCCGGTAAACAGGATAGAAGTTTGGTTGGTGTGCGTGCACCATACATTAGAGTCGTTGGAATTCAGGTTGACGGGGAAAATAATAGCAATGGAACGCATCCGCCTGTAACATCAGAGGAAGAAGACATGTTTAGACGTTTAGCAGCAGATCCAAATATTTACAACAGAATTACTCAAAGTATAGCTCCCAGTATTTACGGTGCAGAGGATATGAAGAGAGCTGTAGCATGTTTATTATTTGGTGGATCGAGAAAAAGAATGCCGGATGGCTTATGTCGAAGAGGTGATATTAACATTTTGATGTTGGGTGATCCCGGAACAGCGAAATCCCAGTTGTTGAAATTTGTGGAAAAATGTGCACCGATTGCAGTGTACACATCAGGCAAAGGAAGTTCAGCTGCGGGTCTCACAGCGTCAGTCTTCAGAGATCCTGCATCGGTAAAAATATTTATTTTAATTCACCACACAAAGAATTATCTAATCATTTTCCTCAATTTTAGAGAAATTTTATAATGGAAGGTGGTGCAATGGTTTTGGCGGACGGTGGAGTTGTTTGTATCGATGAATTTGACAAAATGCGAGAAGATGACAGAGTAGCTATCCACGAAGCTATGGAACAGCAAACAATATCCATCGCCAAGGCAGGTATCACGACAACTTTGAACACTCGATGTTCGGTACTAGCCGCAGCCAATTCTGTTTTCGGATGTTGGGATGACACGAAAGCCGAACAAAATATGGAATTTATGCCAACAATTTTGTCACGTTTCGACATGATTTTTATCGTCAAAGATGTACATACTCAGGAAAAAGATATCGCACTGGCGAAACATGTCCTGCAACTTCACACAAATGCAGGAACACTTACAGAATCTGCACCAGACGGCGAAATACCATTAAAAGTCTTAAAGAAGTACATTCACTTTTGCAGAATGTAAGTTTTTAATGAATTCTTGTTTTTTTTTTTCTATATTTTAGTTCTGTGTACTTAATTCGTATTATAGGAGATGTGGTCCTCGATTAAGTAAGGAAGCCGGAGAAAAATTGAAGAATCGATACGTGATTATGCGTGCCGATACTAAAACCCATGACACAGAATCTAAAGTTAGACTGCCAATTCCCATAACCGTTAGGCAACTCGAGGCTGTCATTCGAATTTCTGAATCGCTGGCTAAAATGAAACTGGAGCCATTTGCCACGGATATTCATATCGACGAAGCTTTGAGACTTTTCCAGGTATCGACATTGGAAGCTGCAAAGTCCGGTGCACTAGAAGGTAAAATCCTACAATTTTTTTATTATACTTTTCGACTGTTTTGAATGATCAAACTATTATACGACTGTGATATGTTAGGTGTGGAAGGTTTTGTATCGGAGGAAGATTTAGAAATGTTGGCTCGTGTAGAACAAAATTTAAAGAAGCGATTCGCTGTTGGTACTCAAGTTTCGCATCAAAATATCATCAACGATTTCACGAAACAAAAGTATCCTGAAAGAATCATTCACAAAGTTATAAACGCAATGATCCGGAGAGGAGAATTACATTATCGTTTGCAACGAAAAATGCTTTACAGAACCCAGTGAGAAGTTGGTGAGTTGTAAATTAATAGTTATTTAATTACTTATTATTTTTCATCATATTTATCTGTGAATTTAGTAATTTGTTTGAAATTTCGTAGTTATAAGGTGTAATTGTGAATGAGTGTGTGAATATCTTTAATTAAACTTAAATCCCACATTAGAATTGGTTAAGAAAATTATAATGCTTCGATTTATATAACAAAAATATTATCAGGTTATATTTGCTCGAGTTAGATTGAAAATTTATTCCACTTTAGACAGTTGGATATGGGGCATTCCACGTCAAATCGGCAACTTTTTTCACACCTTTTTCAATTTTAGTTTTATCATTTGTATACCGTTAGTACATGCAAAAGATGTATTGTTGGCCATATAAAACATTTTAAAATTGACCGCAGTGAAAGTTGTGAAGATATTTAGAAATATGTCATTTTCTGTTCACGCAACAGTTTGTTTATTTAAGGGCAACAGGTCTAAAAATTAATGTAACACACGTTTTTTGCAGTTTTTTTTATGGCATTTCTTGTGAAAATATTCACTTTTACGTATTGTTATAGGATGAGGTTAAAAAATCGTTTCAAAGTTTTTAATTTACATTTTTCAAAGGAAGGACACTTTTTAAAATTCTAAAAAAATTCAGAAAAAAGGTTCAATATATTGTCTCCGTGGCAGTATAGTCATACGTTTTACACGTTAATCAGAGGACTTCTATTTATTTACAATTTTTTAACTCGATTTTTTAATTGTAAACCGATCCACAGCCAAAATTTTAACTATACTGCCATGGAGACAATATTTTGAACCTTTTTTCTGAATTTTTTTTTGAATTTTAAAAAGTGTCCTTCTTTTGAAAAATGTAAATTAAAAACTTTGAAACGATTTTTTAACCTCAACCTATAACAATACGTAAAAGTGAATATTTTCACAAGAAATGCCATAAAAAAAACTGCAAAAAACGTGTGTTACATTAATTTTTAGACCTAATACTTTTGCCCTTAAATAAACAAACTGTTGCGTGAACAGAAAATGACATATTTCTAAATATCTTCACAACTTTCACTAATACATCTTTTGCATGTACTAACGGTACACAAACGATAAAACTAAAATTAAAAATGGTGTGAAAAAAAGTTGCCGATTTGACGTGGAATGCCCCATATATCGTCTCGAAATCCTAGATTCAAACATGAAAATAAAACTGTTAGTATTACTCCTAAATTTTAGGTTAGTTTTTCATAGTAAAAATAATAATAAAAACTCATTTTTGCTCTAAAAACCGTGATTTTAGTCAACAAATATTGAAATTGTGCAAATGGATTGGAAATTTCCCAAGGAAATTAGCCCCATTTTCGGTTTTTAGTTTTTTCATTAAAAATTCTTAATTTAAAAATACGTATTTCGGTTTGGCTGAAATTTTCAGGAAAGATAGTTAAAAGCATATACTTTGAAATGATTATATAAGTGATCTGGTTTTTTATTTTTTTTTGTTGTATTTTTTAAAAATAGCGTGAAAATTCAATTTTTTCAATGATTTGTCCCAGTTGTCACGCATTTTTGCGCATGCGCAGTTTTGGAGAAGAAATCTGAACCCAAATTTGGATTCCTTGGAAAATTTGAAATCAATTATGCACTCTGATACTTTATTTTAATTTATTTTCTTGGTAAATTCTATCGAAAATAAATAAAAATAAAGTATCAGAATGCATAATTGATTGGAAATTTATCAAGAGTTTTAAGTGTATGAGAATTTTCTGGATGTTTTTTCGCATTGAACATTTTTTTTTCAGCCGAAATATTAGTTATCCAAAAAGTGCAATCTAAACCTAAGGATTTAACAAAATAGAAAGTCTTCTTACAAAAGTGTTAACACTTTCTTCGGTTGACCTAATTTTCCGATTGTTTAAAAAGATCTATTTTCAAAAATACTTTGTTGTATGAATAACTCCATAATTCAATCATCGGATAAATATAAAGTGAACCATACTAAAGTTATAAAGTTATTTAATGAATATTCGAAAAAGAATTTGTAAAATAACAAAAGTCTGCATTATTTTATTTGTAAGAATAAACACAAAGGTTCAAAATTATAATAAATTTGAAAAATGTTTATTATATTTTACAATAATTTTCCTTGAATAAGAAATATTAATTTTAACACATTAATTTTACTAGAAGTACAAAAAATATACACGAAAAATAGATTCCGTAAAAGAAATTTTCAATGTGAAATAAAATACAGAAAATTCTCATATACTTAAAACTCTTGATAAATTTCCAATAAATTTTCGCTAGAATTTACAACAAAAAATAAATTCAAATAAAGTATCAGAGTGCATAATTGATAGGAAATTTTCCAAGGAATTCAATTTTGTGTTCAAATTTTTTCTCCGAATTTGCACATGCGCAAAAGTGCGAGAAAACTAGGACAAATCATTGAAAAAATTGAATTTTCACACTCTTTTTAAAAAATACATCAAAAAAACTAAAAAAAAAAACCGAGATCACTTATATAATCATTTCAAAGTATGTACTGTTAACCGTTTTTCCTGAAAATTTGAGCCAAATGTCTAAAAAACATATTTTTTAATAAAAAAAAGATACGAATAAATTATTAGCGAAATTTATTAGTTGATTTCAAAATTATTACGAATAATTTGAAAAACAAGTCTAGTTTATCTTTAGGAATTTAAACTTCAAACGACTTGCCGGCCAGGTTATTATCAATTAAAATAAAAATAAAAAAATGATTGATTGTTTTTCGATACTTTCCAAGAATTGAGTCAAAATAATAAAAAAAATTCATGAGTTTTTTTAACCATCCTAGGAATAATTTTTCCACGAATCTAAATTTCACGCAAATCATAAAGACAAATATTTGGTGTAGGGGAAGTCGGGGTATTATTGGTCACGGGGTATTGTTGGACAGCGCGATATTTTTCCCGTTTGTAACGCTTGGAGTCTCCATCAACTAACATCGACTCGTCTTATCATAATCTCATTTTCTATTAAGCACTTGACTTATTTTGACGCATTGTTACCTCGCTGTCGTATAAAACAAAATTTTGATGTTTATAAAGTGTTTTGGCCATTTTTACAACATTTTTCGAAGAACTAAGTCAGGTAATTATATTTGTAATAGTCTTGGAACTGTAAGCTTCTGACGTATATAAGAGTTTTTGATGAAATTTGCATTGTGTTACTTATACGCCGACATTTTGTAAAAATGAGCGTTCGGGGTATTATTGAACACTTCTGTAATTTGGACACTGATGCGGAGGAAAATACTGATTTCTGCACAATTTGCATGACAAATATGTCCGAGAAAGAAAATCGCCGAAACATAGCCCATTGTATCGCTTGTGATCGAGGTGTTCACTTGAGTTGTGTCGGAGCAAACCGGAACACTTTCACGTGCCTTACTTTATTTTATTCGTTATAATATAGATATTCTTTCATTTTCATTAACAAATAAACGTTTTCCAGCAATAATTTTAATTTTTTTTATCGATTTACAAGACTGTCCAATAATACCCCGAGCTTTTTAAAATCTCAAAAACCAGTTTTTTTTTGCGCCAGGTGATGCAGAGTGTACAATTTTAAACAATTAGGTCAAATTGCTGATACCAAATGAGAGGTTATTTATCGTACCACAAAATCAAGCTTTGAAATTTTGAGAAAAAGCAATTTTTTTTAGAGTTTCTGGACAAAATAAAAATGTGTCCAAGAATACCCCGTTCTCCCCTACTCAATACATTCACGTATTTTTTTCTAATGTTTATTACTAAGGCACTTGATATGAAAATCGGTAAAAATACAACAAAAAGAATAGTACATGGTTTTCCATTGTCTGATTCATATTAATTAGCGCATATGGCACGGGCGGACAGTGGATGGCTTTTGGGCAAATGCTATTTTAACCATTAAAACTTTTTTGCTATGTGCTCTATAGTTTTGAGGGTCGCTGATCATGAATCCGAAGTCGAAATTACAATATTGAAAACAGTTTATCCACTATGACCGCTCAAACGTAGGAACAATCTGGTTCAATGATGGAATTGGACAAGTCAACCATCCAAACGTTCCATATAAACGTCAGTACATTTACGTTTCTATACATTTTTGGGGTCGCTGAATACGAATCTGAAGTCAGAATTGTAAAATTCAATACCACTGAGTCAAAATCGCGGACGTCAATAACTTACATGTATCGATTTTTGTCAAATTCCGATTTACAATTATTCTCTTTTTGATTCGCTCCATTTTGAATTAGCCATATTGAATGTTAAAATTCTGACTTCAAATTCCTATTCAGCGACCGCAAAAATGTATGGAAATGTAAATTTGCTGTCATTTATATCGAACGTTTGGCATGTTGAGAACTATCACCAACAAAACTGAAAAAATCCACTTTTTCATTAAAAGTTCAAACTTCAAGGCACTTGCGAGCTGGTTAATGTCGTAAATAAAAACGCAAAAAGTCGTATATTCTTTTTTCGACATTCTACAAGAATTCACTCGAAAATAATAAAAAAAATTTATTTTTTGTTTTTTGAACCACCCTAATATACATATATATGAGCAATTTTCTGAAAATTTTAATATTCATAGTATTGGCCAACCTAACGAAGAAATTACAAATTTATTAACATATACGTATGTACACACAGAAAAAAAGTAGTTGAAATGGCCACTTTTTTACTATGAATCATAGTGTGAAATGAGGACTAGGCATGGTAATAGTTAAAATAACTTTTCTGAAATAGGAAAGTTTAACTATTGTTTCATGATTCAAAATGCTACTTATCATAATAGACAAATAGACTCAACTATTTTGAAATAGTCATTTCAGAAAATTACTACCTTCACTGAGAGAAATTGTATAAGAAATTGTCATAAAAACTATGGAAAGGAGTCAATATTTACTTTTTAAAAATATTTGTAAACTATATGTTCTTAGCATACGAAAAGTCCACTTTTCTCCCTTCGTTCTTTGTTTAAGATAAACAAGGAAACAAAGAGGAAAATAAAAAATCAACACTGCAAGTTTGTGAATGTCATACTCTAGCCAGTTAAAAAATGTATTATGCAATGCCATTATTATACACACAAATTTCAATGTCGTGTAACTAGTCTATAGATACACGTGCGCATACGTCATGTATTACGTATTATCATATCTTGACGCCCGACGGTCCTTCTTATGACCAAATAAAAATCCATTTCAATAACGGGAGCCACGGGCTCGAAGAAAAAAAGCTGCGAACACCGCGTCGCCACCTGGCGGCATCAAAACACACGGAGTGCAGCAGTCTTTACTATGGTTTTATAGTAAATACAAACTTTAACTATGAATAATAGTAAATGTAAAGATTTACTACGAGACATAGTGTGAAATAAGGACTTACATTATAGTTATTTTAACTATATTTGTCATATTTATGTATATCATTCTACATAGTTGATTTTTTAACTATGAGGAGATAGTTGATCTGACAAAATTATAGTAAAATCGACTATGAAAGTCATAAGCTCAACTATTTTTCATAGTAGATTTAACTATATTTTTCCAACTATGTGATATAGTCAATTTAACTATGAATTTTTTTCTCAGTGTAATACATGCCAAATAGAAGCTTGAGTTTCATAAAGAATGTAGGTATTTAAAGGAATAATTTTACTATTACTTGTTATTCTGATAAAGTACAATTCATGATTGATATAAGACATATTAGTATATTCTTGAAAATATAAAAGAGTACAAAATGTCAATTTAACTATGGATCTTTTTCTCAGTGTACAATACGGAAAACTAAGATACATTTGAGATGAATATTTTTTAGTTGACTTATTGACTAATATCGTTATGAAAAACGCATGTAATATGACATTTTTCAACTACAGTAGTCCTTCCCTTATTCTAATTTGTCCAGTCAGGCAAGATGGCGGCCTTCTTCCCTTATTCTAATTTTCCCCTCTCCCCCACTACTTAGATTTGTAGTCTCACTTTTGTCTCTTTTTCTTTTGTTGCGCATGCGCCGTTATTTGTATTTCGAAAATCCACACGTCAACACACGTCAGTGGGGAGAACGCGAGAGGGGAAATATTAGAATAGGAGAAGAGAAAAATTTAGAATAAGGGAAGGAGTACTGTATGTCACTGCGTACTTAATGAAAATTAATTTTTCCAGTTAATATTAACAAAATTACTCTTCTCCAGTCAAGTTCGTGCTTTCATACAATCTTCGTTGATGATAAAATTTGAAAGAATACGCACCCCAAACATGTGTAACGTGTTAAAACGAAAAAAAAGTTAAAATCTGAACGTAGCTGAGTTTTAAAAAAATTATATTTTACATTAAAAAAAAGACTTCTTCAATTCCATGTTTTATTTTTCTGGGATGTAATTTTCATTCAATAATGAAATAATCCCATTTTGTCAAAAGTGTGAGCCTAACTTAAAATTCAGCCAATCATAAAAGCCTTATGAGCAGTTACATTTAAATGCTTATTAAAACGTAGAGTTTTATCAGTTATGACAACTTATGGTTGATGACAGTTATGGGGCATTCCATGCCAAGTGGGCCACTTTTTTTTAACCCTTCCATCCCACTGTGGGTCCAGTGGACCCACGGCTCAGTCGCGCTTCGATTTGACAGTCTTAATACTGAAATCGGGACTCGTGCCACCAACTGTCGTTCATTCGACACCTGTACTATAAAATCCAACGAAAATCATACCCGTTTAACGTTCAGAACGTGTCTGGAGGTGGCCCGAAATGGGGACGGACGTAATTTTTGCAAAAAATAGTGCATTTTGTTTTCTTCGTTTTTTGGCGTCAGGAAGTACAAAAAAGTATTAAGTGTAGAAATAAATAATTTGGTAAAAAAATGGTGTCAACTTTGCCCAACTCGGTCCGATCGGATGAATTCGCTGTGTTCAATGCGCGCGTCCAATGTGCGATAAACACAGGTGCTACT
This sequence comes from Trichopria drosophilae, assembly GCA_030407085.1. NCBI lineage: Eukaryota > Metazoa > Arthropoda > Insecta > Hymenoptera > Diapriidae > Trichopria > Trichopria drosophilae. The sequence continues at coordinate 182,693,549 of CM059582.1, forward strand.
TGTGCGTCGATTGCGTATTGCAGCAAGAGTAAAAGTATTTTTCTACTTCACATTATTAAAAAGTATGTGCAAATAAACAATTAAAATTGTAATTCATTTATAAATATAGCTAAAATTTAAGGTAGCTAGACCCTAAACACCTATTATTCAAGAAGTTTTTGAAACTTTCAGCAAAACTAATTTGAATAACAATGCGTATGTCTGTTAAATTTGAACAATTTTGACCGTTTAGTTCCCGCGATATAATCAATAAAAAATCGCATGTTTTTACATAGATCAGTATGGTAGCCACGATGAAAGTTGTCGAAAAAATGCCGATTCGATACAAATTTTCTTATAACATAAAACCTACTGCCAAGATCTTGACGAAAAACTAGTCTGAAGTAATTGAAGTAATGATGAATCACATATTTGAAAGTCGTAAATATTGACCGTTTAATAAAAAAGTTCGACTTGATCAAAAATCCAAATTTCTCGGGATTTGTCATACGATACAGAATAGAGGGCAACGTCGCATTTATGAGATCATTATTTGTTTTGCGCGCGAGTATTTGAATATACATACGTACTTTTATTGATGAGTTTAGCATGAAAACCACTGTAGATAACGTAATATAAATAAAATACACATACGCGTATTCATAAAATATGTAATAGATATGCAGACATTTTCGTTTTCTGTATACGACCACATTAAATAAAATACGAAAACAAACTCTGTTTCGATCCATAGTGTATGTACATACCTGTGTTTAAATCGCGCTTTGCTGATAAAATGCGACGTTGCCACTATTTCTGTACTACGTTATTCACTAGGTTAATTTTTTCTTTCCATTAATTTAATTTAGTATGTATTTGATATTTGAATGACATAAGACTAATTATTTACTTATAATTAGATTTTACATATTGGTATTGAGGTTATGTTTCTACACTTTATAGTTACATCGTTTTTGACTTGCGCAGTTGAGGTCTAGCTACCTTAATTAGACCTCTGCCTTATTCGTTTATTTTCTATACGCACGTTTTTTGTAAATCTGCCAACTTCAATGTTCAAAATAAATACCTTTTTTGCGATGGATGCTATTGCACAATTTTTTTCTTTATTCGGGCATATTTCAAGAGTATCCAGTTAAAATTTTACCTAAAAGAATTAAAAAACAAAAAAGTTATGCTTTTTTAGGTGAAAAAAGCCATTTTTTCCACTTTCACACATTCTCTATTTCTTAAAACAATGTTAATTTTTTTTAAAATTTTTGTATGCCTTACATATACTTTCTGATACATCTGAGAATGTCCATGAATTTTTTTAAATCGATATAATTAAATGCGTAGCGAGAATCCACGTTTTTATCGTATATTGAAATAGGAAGTGGGGGATGGAAGGGTTAGAGAAGTAATATTCTTATTTTCAGCGCGTGCATTCTTTTGTGACATGAAAATACATAGTTCTTCACCGTTAGCGATCGAAAACGATGCAAAATTGAAAAGTTATCGCACAATTTGCAATTATGAAATTTTTGGTTCTCATCTTGTTCGACTAATTTAAATAGAATCGCTGTGAGTAAAAAAAATTATGTGGGATACTGTCTTTGTAGATTTTTGGACGAGCTTTCACATAAAAATATTCATTTAAAATTTTACATTCAAATCGTAGCTAAAAACAAAATTAATTTTTGTTCTAATTTTTGAAAAACTTCGACCCATTTTAAAATTCTGAAAAAATTACAAGGAAAAGCTTATTTTAGTATAAAACAACTGGTATATTAGAAAAATGTGCCGAATCTCAGAAGTAACCGAAAGCATGGATTTTTAACAACCTACAAAAAAAGGCCCACAAAATATATTTAATGTAATGTAAACCAGGGGCCTTCTATTTTCTACATTCAAACTCGATTATCTTCGTTTTTAGTTATCGCACGCAAATGATTTTTTTTTATTTTCAAGTTAATTAAAAGCCCAATAATATAGAATTATCCAAATAGCGGTAATTCTTGACTACATTTCATTTTCAGAGTTATCATTTCGTTTTTTCCCATTCTTTTCAATGTTACCTTCGCAGAAGCAAAAATTTACGAACTGTTAATAATTATGAAAAATCTTCATTTGAAAGATTGTAGTACCAGTGGTTCTACATATCCCTGGTAGAATCTACCGAATCAAGTGTTAGATTATTAGTAGAATAATTGTACTCAATGTAAGTAATATACCTATATAAACTCGTAAGATCGTGCATTTATGTCTATTCAAGTAAAGACGATTTGCTGTAAACCACACCTGAAGATTGCACTGATTTTGTTTGAAGTTTGCATCCTAAGACTTAATAACGGTAAAATGTTTTAAATCGTGTTTGTAATCCGGGGTTTTGACAATTTTAATTTAGTGTCAATGTCGTCAATAATAAACAATACGATTTTTTGTAAAAATAAGAAATCTACATTTTTTTGCAATTCTAATCATTAAATAAATACCTTATAATTAATTAAAACTAAATTACATGAATGTTTAAAATTATATTTATTAAAATGATTATATAAGATACGTGTTGAGAAGGACGTGAAATGATAAACAAACTTATGATGTTAATAATACTTTTATTTCAAAATAACATTCCTCGCTTAATTTTTTTTAAATGGAAAGGATGGATATCTTGCTTCGCTGAAAATCAAATTGTTAGTTAGGGATTTTCAGTTTCAAACATTAACGAAGAAATGTCATCAAACTTACTTACTTGCTTACCTGTCCTTAAAAAAGGAAGCGTAGACACCGCCGGTTTCGCCGAGATCGAGGCCGTCGAGTTTCTTCATCTCTTCGTCCGTTAAGGAAAAGTCGAAAATGTCAATGTTGCCTCTAATTCGGTTGGAATTTGAACTTTTTGGTATCACAATAATTCCACCTTGTATAGCATGACGCAATAAAATTTGCCCCGTTGTTTTATTGTGGTTAGTAGCGATTTCTTTGACTATGGGGTGATCGATGAGATTTGGATATTTTTCCGTAATTGACGTTTTCGTATTGGATCTCCTCTTAGGTGAGCCTAGAGGAGCGTAACCGGTTACAGTGATGTTGTGGTTTCGACAGTACTCTCGAAGAGGTCTTTGTTGATAATACGCATGGATTTCAACCTGAAATGTATTGTAATTATAGAAATTTATACTATTCTGAAGAGGGTCAAAATAAATGACCGAAACGTTAATTGTCTAATTTATTAACAACACCAATTAAATCTGACATAAAATACAAGAAAATTCAAGAACATTTCACTTAAGAAAGAGTCAGAAAAGAAAGAAAGAATTAGTATTGTAATTATGTGCATAAATTTCGGTCTTACTTTTAACTGTTAATGTCTACAATTTCAGTCTTAGCGTAGTATATGCAATGGCGTGCTAATTAATGAAAACTCAGAAATACTTGTTTAAACAAAATTGATTTTAGATGATTTGGAATTTTAATTGTCATTTTTTGTTCATCCGAAATTATATTTGGGTTGCCACGGCGAAAACAACTTCGGCTTCCAGTAAACGCAACCGAAAATTTTGGTGAGTGTACGGTAGGTTGGTTCAAAAAGTATTTTTTTCTCTTACTTTTGAGTAAATTCTTGTAGAATGTCAAAAAAATATACGACTTTTTGCGTGTTTTTTACGACATTAACTCGGCCCTCAAGTCGCTTGAAGTTTTAATGAAAAAGTGGATTTTTCCAGATTTGTTCGTGATAGTTCTCGAAATATTCCAAACGTTCAACATAAACGACAGTACATTTACGTTTCCATACATTTTTGGGGTCGCGGGATACAACTTTGAAGTCAGAATTTCAAAATTCAATATGGCTTATTCCTAATTCTGTGCATTTATTTTCGATAGAATTTACCAAGAAAATAAATTAAAATAAAGTATCACAATGCATAATTGATTGGAAATTTTCCAAGGAATCTAAATTTGAGTTCAAAAAATCATTGAAAAAATTGAATTTTCACGCTATTTTTAAAAAATATAAAAACAAAAAACAGATCACTTTTATAATCATTTCAAAGTATGTGCTTGTAACTATATTTCCTGAAAATTTGATTCAAATCGAAAATGGTATTATTAAATTACGAATTTTTAATGAAAAAGTCGTTTTTTCGATCTATTGTTCACGCCTTAAACTTTAGCAGAAAAACGTAAATGGGACTGAATTCCTTGTGAAATTTCCCATCGATTTGTATTATTTAAATATTTTTTGACTGAAATCACGGTGTTATATTTTTATATGGAAATCCACTTTTTCATTAAAAGTACAAACTTGAAGCGACTTGCGGGCCGGGTTAGTGTCGTTTAAAAAAAAAACGTAAAAACGCATAGATTTTTTTTCGATACTCTACAAAAATCTCTCGAAAGTAAAAATGGATTTCTTTTAACCACCCTAGTGTACAATTTAAAAAAAGTTTTCATATGTGACGAAATAACCGGGTTTTCGGAGGCAGTTTACGAATGGCCTGATAGATAGGATAAAACCTAGTAATATCCATTTCACCAAATCCTATTTCGCCGAAGGCTAGTTAGTATGAGAGAATAACTTAACGCTTTAGATATGTCAAACAGTACTAATAGTGTGACAAAATCTTGTTATATTCCATAGCATACATCATCTTCGGGAACATTTAGTATGCAAATTAATTCAAGTAATGTTTAATATGTGCAATCAATAATTATGCACGTATTTAAAACATATTAATAAATGTAAATTAACCAATAGTCACGAAAATCTTTACTCCCTTATATATTTCTGTTTCGGTAACTAAAAATTACTAAACTGATACAGAATATTTGTAGCATGAAACTGAATCTTTTTTCTGTTATCGTTTCAAAAAATTACTAAATTGTATCAAAATTTTGTTGAAACGGTCACAGTAAAAAACTTCAGTTACCTTTTCAGAAAATTCCGAAAAGAATTCTAACAGTGTAGAGATTGTTTTATTGTTTCATTAATCAATATTGCAAGAAAAAAACACATAGAATTTGTTATTTCTGTCCTAGTTTCTGTTAATTAGCATCTCATTGAACTTAACGTGGTCGCATGGTTTTGGGGATTTTTAATATACAATCGTAGAAAATCCTTTTCACGTTGTACTCTTGGAAATTTTTCGATATCGGGCAAAATGACGGAGATATAGGCGTTCAAAATTTCAAGATTTCTGAGTTAATATCATAATTCTTAAAACATTATTGCATCTGAAAGTATTTTCGGACGCCCACAAGTTTTTAATGCTAGTTTTCTTCAACTTGCGTTTACGTGGTTAATAAACAGAATTTGTCTAATACAAAATGGAAATTACGGATTGTACATTTTTTAAAGTAAACCAGCGTTCGTACTCACTTGTAGGTTACTCGGTTTAATTTCTGCGATTTTTAAGATTTGTTCAATTTGCGATTCATCAAAGTTACTCAATCCTATAGATTTCGCTCGTCCGGCTTGTACTTGTTTCTCCATTTCCTGTGAAATATATAAAGACAATTAAACTCTGACTTAATTGCATGGTATTTATTTCAGTTATGATTTCATATTGATAACTGGTATGAAAAAACGTATGGTAGATTTGATTAGACGAATTCTTTGATCAGTGTTACTCTACGGTATTTTTCAAATTTTATTGCAGAATGAAATATATAATTCCAAATAAAATTTCTTACTTTCCTCTCGCAATTAATTAGAAACATTATTGAAATATAATGTGATTTTCATTTACCCGCGAATGTAGAATAAAATATACTTATTAATCTATGCATGAAAACGAAGGTTGGCATTGGTAAACTATACTAAAATAATGTAAATATAATATTTAACAAGTGTAATAGAGATTTATACAAAAAATCTAAATTCTTACCGTATTTTCAATTAACCTCAAGTCCATTCAAAATCTATTGAGGTTTTTATTCAAAATAATCATTTCTGCATTCGTATGATTTCATATACTTTAGAGCATGCACAAATTAATATCTTAAAACTGCTATTACGAAATTAAAAAAATAATAAGCTATACTTTAGTATGTTTATGATGAAAAGTAAAGATGTAAAATGATGGACACACCTTCAATTTTTCAATTTTGCAAATTTTATTCTAAGCAAAATTGTCAAGAGGAAGTAGGATTCCGTCTGCATATAATTGTTTGCTAAATAAAAATTGCAGAAATTTCCATAATGATGCGACGTAAACAATGAAAAGTTAGGTCTTGTTTTCATTCTTGGAAAATACAATTCGATTTACAAGAAAATTCCAAGAAACATTTTTTCTGGAGAATTTTTCTTTTTTGAATGCTATAATATTTGTTTTCAAATGTTAAATGTCGTAATTTAGAGAAATTTCCATGTTTCATTTCTTAAACCTAACAAAAATTACATTTTCGAATTCATAATAAGCAACCCAAAAAACATGTGAATTACTATTTTTCGGTATCTTTTTTTTTTTACTATTATGTTGTTTATATTTATTTAATGTCATAAGGAGGTTTTTTAGCGACTGTTTTGATGGAGACTTAATAAATTTTCAGTAATTCTGAGTGGAATATGTTGGAATGTTTCAGAAGGTTTAAAAAAAGTTCGCTAACAGCAAAGCTAGAATAATTATTACTATAATATTCTGCAAAAATAATTACTTCAGCGATATTTAAAATAAAAACACATAGGCTACAAATTCAAAACAAAAAATGCCAAATATAGAGAAAAAATAATTTTTTTAAAGTTTCGGAATTTTTATCACCGAAATGACGCATTTTACGAAAAATTAATTTGTTGTTTCAGAGACATTTGTTGTTCAAAATCACCCAAAAAATAAAATTTTGTTGTCCCGGGCAAAAAATTTAAATGTTCAAATTGTTAATAACAATTAATTGCACAACTTCATGCTCGGTCATCCTACCCAAGAAATTCGGATTCAGGGGCCCAAAATACACAAGAAACACCTTCATTTAGTCGAGGACATATGGCGTCTACACTAAACGTATCTTATTAACAATCTTAGTGTAGTTCACGCAGTCACTCACTTAAATATCCTAATATTTAATAGCTAACTCCAGTTTTATACGCAAACTGTACTGAATGCAATTTATACACATTTTCAGTTGCGATTATTTATTTACTAAATGAACGATATATCTACTGCTTGCGGGAAAATGCTGCAGTAGCGCATTTGTTGAGCGACTACAGCAGTTGCATAAACAAAACGATCATGATCGCGTTTTCTCAACCATATTTGATAAAGTTTAATATTTTTCCTTTTACACGGACAGACTTTTTGTTGAAAATGTTATTATTTCGGTAGTTATTTGTGGATGTAACGTTCGTTATGGGAAAATACACATTTTTTTTTGTAGAAACAATGACACAAAGTTTATCATTAATTTTTCGCTCTCTCAATTCGAGACAGTGAAAAACTCACTATTGGAATCAGTGACTGAATACTCACTGCTTAGTTAATGACTTTCGTCATATTCACTGCATAAACAGTGAAACGGCGAACGAATTTCACTATTAAAGTTTCACTGATTCAAGCAGTGAATCAATTTTATTGTCTCATAAAGTAACTTAATTTCACTGACTGAAACAGTGACATTTCACTGCTTCTCAGTGGTTCCTTTTTCACTATGGCAATCAGTCACTATTCACTGGGAGTCAGTGAATTTTCACTGTTTCAAATTCACAGAGCGAATTATAGCAATGTTAATCATAAAATAGGTGCAGTATTTTTTACTATAAGCGTCTTCTTGGAAGGCGACCTGCGGTTCTCGTACTTTTTTAAATTATAATGTCTAATAAATGCATGTAAAAGGGTGAAGCCTCACGTATACTGCAAATAAATAAAGAAATGCACATTTTCCATTCTTTAACGTTGGATCTCAAAATTGCTAAATAGGTAGTAAAATATCTAACAAAATGTTTTTCGATGTAATTGATGTATAGTCTACAAAGTATACTAGTAATTGTAATTTTTTATTTTTACAAATTGTTTTTTTGTAAAAAAAAAATATTTATTGTTACTTTTATCTGAATGAAGTAAAGCTTTTATCTGATAATTGATTAAAAAATATATTAATTTTTAATTGTGTACTGTAGTACATTTTAATACGAAAATATTTTCTAAAATGTTTATTTATTATAAACGTAGTTTGTATGCGTTCTTTTTTGTTTCTTGTGTATCTTATCTCTATGTATAGTTATTAAGTCTCAATAATTTATATATATTTCAAGGGCGAATCCGCCCGTTAATAAATAATAAATAAATAATAGTATTATAGCAATAAATATTCAGCCTTAATAGAATACAAATGATTTTTTACATTTTTTCACAAGAAAAAATGTGTTCACAACTATAAATCGAAATTGATGTAATATGTATTTAGTTAATGAAATTCATGAATCTAGAGACTTCTAAAATTTCTCAATATGTTTACCTTCCAGACTGCTGGCGCATCGAATGTCGTATCTGGTACGAGGTTGCCGTGTTCGTCAAACAGTGGATCTAAACTAGAATTCTGTCGTCGGAAAGAAAAGGGAGCGTGGATCAAGTACATGTCGACGTAATCCAATCCTAACTTCTTCAGGGAATCTTTCAAAAACGCTTCAACGTCGGACGGTCGGTTACCATATTCCGGTAACTGCAATATAATATTGTTATTTATGTCAGATTTGTGGACTGCTTCGAATTGTGCAACGTGAATTTTTCTATACATTTTTATATTAATAAATAATTCTTGCCTTTGATAGAATGAAAAGGTCTTCTCGTTTTCCTCCTTTAGCGAACCATTTTTTTAAATTAGTACCAATGTTGGCTTCGTTGTTGTACAGATGGGCTGTGTCGATATATCGGTAACCGCTGTCGAGGGCTGTTGCCAGCGCATTTTCCATTTCCTCAGGTTTTATCTGCATGAAAAGAATAATAAAATTATCATTTTATGTTGCGTAATACATTTATTGTAGATCCTTATAAGATGCCCAAGAGCTAACTTTAAAATATTTTGTACACAACCTTATTCTGTAATATCTGCAGAAGACACACAAAAAATGAATTTTTAATATTAGAAATTAGAATAGACACAGACTTTTGACGTTTTAACATTTTATGGAACTTCAAAATGCCTTTAAATCCGTATTTTTTCATTTTTATATATTTCTAATTGGAATAAGACTGTTTAATTTAATCAAAATAATCACCATGTATAGACAGAATTAAACAAAATCAAAGGTTTTAATGGATTATATTTTGAGCATGATTGGTTTTTATTCAGAACTGAATATTGATGGTGAACTGCCATTTTTTATTTAGCAGAGTAAACTTTTATTTTCAAGGTTAAAGTGATTTTTTAAATGGGGACCACAACTTCTGAGCACATTCAGAAAGAGCGGAAAATTTTCTCGAAAATGACCTTCGAAAGGTCAAATGTGGACCGTCGCACTATTTTTTAAAAAGTACGTGTTTTAAAGAAACATTTTTGGGATAAAAGTTGTTCAGAAAAAAGTGGACCATCTTCCTCCATTATTCGTTTTGACCTTGAGTTCTATTTTCAGGGTTAAAGCGTGTTTTTAGTGGGGACCACTACTTGAGAAGAGTAAGAAAATTTATGTCCAAAATGATTATTTATAACTTCCTAAAATGACCTTGAGAAGATCAAATGTTGAAGTTAAAAAATGTGTGTTTTAAAAAGTCTTGGATATCAAGGGACTGAACCATTGATGGATTCCTAGTCCAAAAATAGTTCTTAAGCATGAATTAACCACTTGTTGCTTTTTTCAAATAAAATATGCTAAAACTACTAGACAGTTTTAAAAATATTAAGAAACTCTCTCTCTCTCTCTGTGAAAGACTTGTTTGATTTTATCATAAAACATATCGTTTGGTATAAACAATACACCCCCCTCCCGTCTCCTTCACAAGTGAAATGATTAACCTTTTCAAGCATATATTTTTTTTTCAAAATTCAAAATGGTGTATCCAATTTTGTGGACGAAATAAAACAATATTCAAACATTTTTCGGAAGAAATGCGTTTATCTAAACATGATTTCCAATGAATTTATGGAAATGCACTACAAAAATCAAACTTCGAGCAATAAACGATACAAGTTTTTCTGTAGAAAATCCTACTAGATGCGAAAAAGTCACTTTCCACACACATCCTATAACTGGTAGAATAATATGTATGGTATGTTACAAGAATTGTGAATCTGTACGCAAAGATTGTGGAGAATTATTACTTCAGTTAGTTCAAGTAACTTTTCGCATTTTTGTCCATCATTTTGGATTGGGTGTATTAACAATCACTCAAAAAAAAAACCCAAGTAAACAATTTCAACGGTTTTTTACGTAAAAAAAATTTCTTCAAATGCAAACTTGTAGCCACCATATTGTATCCGCCATATTGAATTTTAAAACTTTGACATCAAGTTAATATACAGCGCCCCAAAAAATGATAGCAAATTTATTGAAAATTGTGGAAGTTTAAGGTAGTTAGACCCCAGGATATAATATGTTAGCGAAAATATTTTAATAACATTTCCAGGAATAAAATTTTTATTATGCATGATATTGAGACAGAGTTCGAGCGTTATTTTTCTTGAAAAAAAATTGAAACTTGCAAAAATAATTTGATAACCAACTTTTCTTAGCGACTCAAATTTTCTTCTTATTTTCATTCAAAACTTTTCTAAAAATCAATGGATTTCAATGAATGACGGCTTATTTTTTCAAGAAAAAGATTCTCTACAACTTCACCGAATGAATTTCTTGAATTTCTAAAACTAGGGTCAAATATCTCGAATTATTAAAAAAAAATATATATTATTTTTTAACTTTTCTGAATAATTTTAGTGATCAGGCAAAAAAATTTGAGAAATTTATTCGGTGAAGTTGTAGAGAATCTTTTTCTCGAAAAAATAAGCCGTCATTCATTGAAATCCATTCATTTTTAGAAAAGTTTGAATGAAAATAAGAAGAAAATTTGAGTCGCTAAGAAAAGTTGGTTAACAAATTATTTTTGCAAGTTTCAATTTTTTTCAAGAATAATAATGCTTGAACTCTGTAACAATATCATGTATAATAAAACTTCAATTCCTGGAAGTGTTATTAAATTATTTTCGCTAACATATGATATCTTGGGGTCTAGCTACCTTAAGGGGATTCTAGACGAAATTTAAATACCCAGTTTAAATGCCTGTGCTGGCAATTAAATTTCTCTTGATATATATGTTTTTGGGGTGCACGGCGTGCAGCGCTCTTTTCAAGACATTATTCAATATGGCGCAGTACAGAGTCAACAGCTCGGACTGCTCGGAATGACGTTTAGGGTTTAGGTTAGAGCGGTAGAGTAAACATATATAGCGTAATCGCCACAATATCGTACTGATAACTCATTACATTATGGTTATGTATATGCTAATGTAACATTCATTACTAACAACATAATTAGTTTTGTATGTCGCCAAACAGTTTTTTTACAGGTTTATGAATTTAGCAATGGTGGCATTCATTATACTTTTACATTTTCTCATTTTCCCATTCAATAATTTGTTAAGCTTTTTTATATGTGAATTAATGCCAACATTCATTACCATTAAATAAACAAACTTGTATTTCGTGCATCAGCAATCATTTTTCAACCCTTATGTTCAGCGAAGTAATGGTAAAATTCATTACCATCAACGATCTTATGATCATTCAAAACATTACGGCATGAACCGATCGCAGCGCTCGCGGTAAAACTTAGAATTCATGCATGCTCAAAAACGTATTTATTTAGAAAATTCAGTGATGTTATTCAAAATTTTGGCTCCACAAAGATCTTTTTATACGTCTCATAGAGTTGTAAACAAAATTTCATCGCAATCGGTGGAAAATTGAGAGCGTAGGGACCCGAATAAAAGGCGCTCAAAATGCAGTGGGCATTTAAATTTCGTTTAGAATCCCCTTAATCCATTAACGTCCAAGTAGACACAATTTGCACATAGATTACAACATTGTTTTTTTGTAGGCAATAACAATTTTTAAAAAATGGAGACCTGCAGATCGCACTAGTTTTGAGGTTGCTTTCGAATGACGCTAGTAAAATTTTCAAAATATGATGTTCAACACATTTTTTTTCAAAACTATTGAAAAAAATCGCGATTATTGACAGGATAATTTTTTTAACGGCAATTTTCAATATGATACCGGTTTTTGACCACCTACTAACCTATTCGAAACATGTTCCCGATAGTTTTACTTGAAAAATATGCTTTGAAATTTTTTTATATTTGTCCAAAAAAATTGTAAACAATACAACAATAAAAGAAAAAGGTACGTTAAGAAGTTCTGACAAGAATGAAGCAGTCTAATGCAAAAACTATGATTTTTTATTTGACGGTAAGTTCAAAAATTCCTTAAATATCATAATATTAGAACATAATATTGATACTGTCATTACGAAGAGTAAACACGCAAGATGTCTTCCAATGGAAGGATATCGAAATATTAGATTTTGAAAATAGGTTTCATGATGGACGAATATAATAAACAAGGTCGGTCTGTAAAGCAACTCTGTGGGGCTGTGACTCGCTTTTTGGCATTACTGTACTGTAATTTTATGCACCATTTTGTATTTATATATTCTATTGTCAATAAAGACGATTATTATTATTATTATTATTATATATGAAATAGTGCATATTTTATTAGAAAAAAATCGGTAAATCTTCGGATGATCCACGTGTTCGAAACGGGAAAAAGTACAACGTATTTTCCACGTATTTTGGCCTCTTGAAAACGAATATCATGACAAAATTTGGCGCTCGGCCATATCTTGGCCGCTATTTCGAAAAAACAGCCAAAAAACCCGTTTTTTTTTCAGTTTCTTGCATTTATCTCGAGATATACATATCTGATGAAAAAATATTCCAAACAAAAAATGTAGGGCTTGAAATTCTCTATAAAAAAGGCTTTATACAATTTTGTCCTAATCCCAAAAGAAACCCCCTAAATTAATGCTGAAATCGACTTGTTATTCGTTGGTGAGCCTTTAGGGGACATCCATACGTAGACCTTTTTTTGGCATTTTTGACCCCCCCCCCCCCCTCGGTAGACAGTTTTATGATTTTTATACATACATTTGATATAGACCGTAGTTCTTGGCCGATCCCCCCCCCCCCTAAATGGTAACGTAGTTTATGGATGGCCCCTTAGCAAAACCCGACCGAGCAACCTCCCCGCGGTGCACATCGGGTAACGCTAATGCCGGCGGCCAGGTTAGGTTAGACAAGGGTTAGGTTTTTTTTTAGCGGGGGGGGGGGGCGCAGGCTTTAATCTCCTCAATCCTTAATAAACAGGTATTAGTGATAATTAAACGGGCATGAAATGCGTCTTCTGTAATTACTAAGGCGGATGTAAGAATCGCAAGACCGTTATTCTAAGGATTATCTATTTTTATCGCTATTTTACGAGCTTCCCATTGCCATTAGAAAAAAAACGTATTAAACCTTTTTTGTAGAAAATTCAATTCTCTACCTTTTTTGTTGGAAATATTTTTTCGTCAGATATGTACATCTCGAGATAAATGCAAAAAACTGAAAAACCGGGTTTTTTGGCTGTTTTTTTGAAATAACGGCCAAGATATGGCCGAGCGCCAAATTTTGTCATGATATTCGTTTTCAGGAGGCCAAAATACGTCGAAAATATTTTGTACTTTTTCCCGTTTCGAACACGTGGATCATCCGAAGGTTTACCAAAAAATCAATTAAATAATAATAATAGATATACAAAATGAAGATATAAGTGTTATAGTTTATGTAAAATAATATGTAAATAATATTAATTACCACTCTTCTTCATATTTGAAGTAAGAAAAATAATCCATTTGTAGGTGACACTTGAAATATGACACCAGAAACGTCATAAATCATAAGAAAACAAGTTTTGTGGGAAATAAGCCGCAGGAATTTAACCATAATTAAAAAACAATATTCTGAACTTTATGAACTGCGTGGAAATTCCGTGATTTCATTTGTTTAATCCTTTCAGGCACAGGAGGCACTATCGTGGCACTCTTTTACTCGCCCTTTCTTTTGGCATTTTTTAAATGTTTAATACAAAGTTCTGATTTATTTTTATATTTTCAATTACAATGACGTTTAAACGTTCGAAGCACAATGATAATTTTTGAATGAATCATTCTGTATAGTTATTACAAACAAACAGAAACAAAAAATCGCATTTTTTTGTAATATAAATCATTAGTGAAGATATTTGATATTAAACCTAATAATAAATATGATGTCGAATAAACGACAAAAAGGAATTTTTCTTTGACCGTATGTAAGAATAATTAAATTTAAAATTAAAAGTTATTTCTTGGGTTTTCGGTCTCTTGTACTATGAAATAAATATTTTGAAGGTAAGTAAATCAAAATAAATAAGGTTGTAATGTCAACCAACGAAATATGCGATAATAAGTTGAATTTGAAAATTAAATTTTTGGAGATAATATCGCGGACTAAATTTTGATTAAATCACGGAATATAAGGAGTTAAGATTAGTATTTAAGTAACAGATTTAGTTTCCCTCTAGCCATATTATTTAAAAAAACTATTTTTGAAAAATAGCACGTTTCGTCCCAAGTATACCGGGTGTACTCGTCAGTAAGGCGACCCCGGTATACTCTGCCCTATACGTGTATATGGTTTTGAAGTTTTAGTTGTAATTTTAAATGTTTTTAAAAGAGGAGGAATATTAAAAACATTAAGAAAATACATATGTAAAATGACGGTGAACGGGATGTCGTGCACGCAAACATATGAATTTAGGAAGCCCGGTTTTAAATAAATATGATGTCGAATAAACGATAAAAAGGAATTTTTCTTTGACCGTATGTAAGAATAATTAAATTTAAAATTAAAAGTTATTTCTTGGGTTTTCGGTCTCTTGTACTATGAAATAAATATTTTGAAGGTAAGTAAATCAAAATAAATAAGGTTGTAATGTCAACCAACGAAATATGCGATAATAAGTTGAATTTGAAAATTAAATTTTTGGAGATAATATCGCGGACTAAATTTTGATTAAATCACGGAATATAAGGAGTTAAGATTAGTATTTAAGTAACAGATTTAGTTTCCCTCTAGCCATATTATTTAAAAAAACTATTTTTGAAAAATAGCACGTTTCGTCCCAAGTATACCGGGTGTACTCGTCAGTAAGGCGACCCCGGTATACTCTGCCCTATACGTGTATATGGTTTTGAAGTTTTAGTTGTAATTTTAAATGTTTTTAAAAGAGGAGGAATATTAAAAACATTAAGAAAATACATATGTAAAATGACGGTGAACGGGATGTCGTGCACGCAAACATATGAATTTAGGAAGCCCGGTTTTAAATAAATATGATGTCGAATAAACGATAAAAAGGAATTTTTCTTTGACCGTATGTAAGAATAATTAAATTTAAAATTAAAAGTTATTTCTTGGGTTTTCGGTCTCTCGTACTATGAAATAAATATTTTGAAGGTAAGTAAATCAAAATAAATAAGGTTGTAATGTCAAATCTGTTACTTAAATACTAATCTTAACTCCTTATATTCCGTGATTTAATCAAAATTGAGTCCGCCATATTATCTCCAAAATTTTAATTTTCAAATTTAACTTATTATGGCATATTTCGTTGGTTGACATTACAACCTTATTTATTTTTATTTACTTACCTTCAAAATATTTATTTCATAGTACGAGAGACCGAAAACCCAAGAAATAACTTTTAATTTTAAATTTAATTAAACCTAATAATACATGAAAACTATTAATCCATTACGGAGCAAACGGACACTTTTTTTCATGGAAGGTTTCAACGCCTGTTTGTCATATATTTTCGGGATTGAAAAAGTGTTAGACCACTCATTTCTGACGTGAAATTGATCGAACTCTACAAATCTGCAATTAAAATTTAAGAAAAATGAAAATCCAGATCGCTGAGTTTGATTATTTTAAAAAAAAATCACGTTTTGCCACAAGCATTTTTTTTCTAATATGAATTTTGTATTGAAATCGTGTAAGCAGATCTCGATAAAGCGAATAAAAAGCGTCCACGGACCTTAAGCGTGAAAATATATCAGCTAGAATTTCACGATATCTATGTCCAATATGGCGGTTTGATGTAAAAATGTTCAATGTTGACACTATTTCCTTTTTTTCAAAAATGACGATTACCAAACGAAATTTGTTGCATAATTTTATATCTTAAGACACGCAACTTCCTTGATAACAAATTTATTATTCAACTTTATAAATTCAAAGTAGAGAACCCAAAATTTGCGAGTGACGGTCAAAAGCCCTTATTTACAAATTATTATCAAAATTGAAAAGAAATAAAAATTGTTGTCCGACACTTTAAATACATAACGTTGATTAATAAATTTGTTGTCAGGAATGTAATTTTACCTCAAGGTTTCAGGTTATTCAAGAAAATCTTGTTGGAATTCTTATTTCCGGAAGTAACGAAATAGTACCAACATTTTTACAACAGGCCGCTATATTGGATATAGATATCGTGAAATTAAAAATGCTGGCCATTACAGAAGGAACCAATAGCACGGTGGTAACCAAACATGTTCACAACATTAGTCATGCATTTGACATTAAAGGAATAACAATTTTAGACAAAGAAGATCACTTAGGTAAAAGATTAAATTTAGAAGCAATTCATATTTTTCAAAATAAAAACGTCAATATACAAAGAGACGCGCTATCTCTGGACCTAATATAAAAAATCATATTGTAATCGATCCTTTTCAACAACTCTTTGTAACGTATTGTTGATGCCCCAGTACTACTGAAGCACGATTTCAAAATTGTCCAACTCTTGAAATCTAATAACATCTAAAGATGTTTATATATTTCCTGTTCGATAGTGGAGGGAAAGAAAAGTTTTCCCCTCTTTTCATGCCACATATTGCATCAATCGTCGAAAAATAGACGCTTCACACCCTAGATCGACTTTATTATTTTTATTTTTATACCCAGACCACGATAAAACAAAGAAAGGAGAGGAATTATTTAATATTTTGTCAAATTATTTTTTAGACATGAATCATTAATAAGAATTGAATATTTACATTAGCTTGTCGAAAGAACTTTTGCGTAGCACCTTATAGTTTATGGTATTGAGGAAGTGATCATCTTACTTTGCAAACAGGAAATACATGTTGCGGATAATTGTAGTTCCCGTTTAAGATAATGGTTGAATTATACAAAAGAATTTTAATAGAAGGCTTAAATTTTCCAGAGGAGTTTTATTGACGTGCATTTGAAAATAAAAGAAGCGAAGAAAACTGTTGAAACCTTACTATTAGTAGTGAAACCCTATTTGTAAAATTTGATTTTGTCAATTGCGTTTTTTGAAGTTTCTTCCATATATAAAAATAGAATTTTTAAACGTCCGACTATTTTTCGCTAAAACATGGGCAGGACAGAACCGACTGTTTTTTTAGTGAAAATCGAACCGTTAACTTTTACTCTTCGCCATTTTGTAAACAAGATTTTTTAGATTTTTTGATGAAACACTAGTTTTTACTATTTAAATACATCCCTCGACATTTTTTGTTTCAGATGAAACAATTTTGGTCACCGCAAAACTTACAAAAATAAAAATACACATTTTTGGCGGCCATTTCTAATTCAACTATGCCGTGTTGTGTCGAATAAAGAATTACTTAAAGGTGTTAAATACATGTGTTTTAAGATGATATAATGATAGTTTAAATTTTTTTTTTTAATTTAAGAAAATGTTTTTTTGGATACAAGCAGGGGTGACCCCGTAAATTCGACAGTTTACTCTGCATTTTTAATCATTGTTATATTAAAAAAAAAATATTTTTTCAAAAAGTATATTTAAGTTAATTTCGTTTTATAAAATTCGAGATTTTAAATCTGATCCATATTCTCATTCATTAACCCGTTTCGTCCCAAAACGACAAAATTTGTCGCCGGTTTTCATCTTCCGTAAGTTTGTGGATATTTTTTAGATATTGTAATGAAATGAAGGTTTCCTATAGTTTTTGGGTATCCTCTTTTCGAATCTGAAATCCGTTTTTCGATATCACTTTCCATTTTTAAATATGGCTGCGTAAAAGACAAAAAAAACGTGGAAAAAAGCGAACACGTCAACAACGTGTCAGGTCTAATGAGTTTTACTAAAAGTCAATGTTACGATTTAAATTACAAAATGGCATCCTCAAAATGGCGCTACTCATACGGTATTTTTTTGTTATTTGCGTTTTATTAAAATATTTCTGGAATCTTGACGTGTACTTTGATGAATATGTAGATTGTTTTTGAGGTTGCTGAATACAAATCCGTTATTAAATTTTGGAAATTTAAAATGGCGGATCCAATTTGACCCTAACAATTTCTATATGGGCATATCTCTAGAACTTTTAAACTTTGGGGTAAATGAATTTTGATTTTTATTTTTAAAGGCACATGCTTTAAATTAATTGTATTGTTTTCAGTATCTATCAAATAACATAAAACACCTTACTTGGTGCTACTTATTTTTAAGCTTTGTCATATGCTACTTTGATTAAAATGGCAAAAAAATTATTTTTCATTTTTTATTTTTAATGCCTTATACAAAAACGACTTAACAAAGGTACTCAAACAATTCACAAAAAATAAAACTTAAACTAAAAAAATGAAAATCACTTTTGATGACACGTTAATGGCATTTACATTGGTGCTTACGCATGAACTAGATATTACTGGAGTCAATTGTAAGCATTGTTATTGATAGATGAAATAAAGTCAACAAATAACACTGATCTATTATTTCTTTATTATAGTAGTCAAAATTGGAAAACAAATGATCATAAATAAACATTTATTACAAGTTACATATAATTAAAATTAAACAATACGAAATAATATCATATTTATTGAAATTGATCTGTATTGAAATTCATGACATTCACAAATCATATTATCAGTTGTGTTTTATGGCTTCTGGAGCAGGAATGCAGTTAACAAATTTCCCGTATACTCTTCTATTATAAAAGAAGAGTTCACAATAACTTTTAAGCCTTTAAAAGGTACATTCAGCATGTGCCAATAAATGATGTACATTTTTCTGACGAATCAAGTTTTAATTTTCCATATTTGAGGGCTCTAAACTTATGAACTACATGCAGCACACTTTTCTACCGGTGCTTAAACCACTCCTTATTATTCACGGAATAACAAAATATTAATATAGTCGCATTTAATGTGGCGTTACAACAGTTACAGCAGTCGAATTACGAAAAAGTTCATTTTAAAAATAGTTATCTCGCAACTTTGAGTGTTCCTCCTTTCATTTTGACGAAAGGCACATCCTTTTTGTCATGATTTTTCACTTCCATATAATCTGAAGTACTTATACAGTGAGCACACAAAGCTTCGTTAAAAAAGGATTATTGTGAATATTGAAAAAAAAACATAATTGTCGCGCACAAGAAACTGTCGAATTCGACACTTGCGAATTAGGGGTTTAATTCGTTCGTGATTCTAATGTCGAACACTCGCTAGGGACACATAAGAGGCACTATAATCTGCCAAAATATGATGTTACATATTTATTTCTACGATTTTTAAGGCATCATAATGGATGTCTTGTTAAAGTTTAAAAGTTCTGGAGATATGCCCATATACTAAATATCAGACATTTTTTTTTAAATTTCCGTTAGTCGTATTGGATGCGCCATTTTCAATTTCCAAAATTTAATAACGGATCTGTATTCTTAATCTTGAAAATAATCCATAAGAACACATTCATCAAAATTCACGACAAGATACCAGAAATATTTTAATAAAACGCAAATAACAAAAATCCAAGGCCGGGGAACAAAGTTCCGAAAATCAAAATCCCGAAAGACTAAAATTTCGATATTGCGAGAGTCCAAGGTATTTTAATTTACTTTCTTTTTGCCAAATTTTCAATGACAAAGTGAAGAAAATCACGCTGAAGCCATACTATATCGAAATTTTGGCCTTACGTATGTAATTTAAAACTTAATATTGACCATCTTTTAGTAAAACTCATTATGCCACAGGATTCTAAGGCCTGTCGCGATCACGAAACTCCTTCGCAATAAAAACTTAAATTTACTGAAAGTTTTCGCTTTTTTTTCACGTTTTCTTTCGTTTAAGTGGCATTATTTAAAAAAATGGAAAGTGATATCGAAAAACAGACTTCAGACTCGAAAAGAGCATACTCAAAAACTATAGGAAACCTTCATTTGATAACAATATTTCAAAGATATCCATAAACTTACGGAGGATAAAAACCGGCGACAAATTTTGCCGTTTTGGGACGAAACGGGTTAAATATAACCATAAAAAAAGTATGTCTATAATGTCTGAGGTTTGTTTTTGCTTAGACTTGTTGTTGTCTTGTAAAAACATAGCTCATTTTGTTTTAAACAAAACAATTCCGAATTTGGCGGACTTCGAAGATGGTTTATTTGAGTAAATCCATTTTGAAAGAAATGACTTTTAGTTATTCCCAATTTAGTCAACAAATTTTGTGTCAATTAAAAATTTGGTTGGGCTACAGATATATGGAGTTGATAAAATTCCGCAGATTTTCTAAAAATAATCGTCCTGATAAGATAATTTTGGATGAAATGGCGGCCATTTGAAAAAATGTGAATTTTAAATCTTGAAATAATATATTTTATTTAAGTAAACATTGGGAAACCGCCACAAAGCCTCAGAAGCATTTTTCGGGTAGATCATCTCCCCGGAATTTTACTGTTTGAATGCACATGAAATGAACCACAATTTTTTTTGCGATTTACTTGATATTTTTGTGGTATTTGGATTGAAGGGACTTCAGTTTCAGATTCAGTCCGTCGAAATAAAGACCGGTAGCCCTAGTTAAAAGTCCAGACTCCTTTTTTTTTACTCCCAGATGTAAACTGATGTCCTTAGATGTAAAAAATGTTCCCAAAGAGTTCATTAACGAAGAAATCGAAAGTCGATTAGATAAGACAATAGATTTGCGAGTGGATAGCGCTTTTTTTATCTGTAATGCAATCTTTCGCTAGAGAATAACATTTATAAATGTTTTTTCGGTATGCCCATATTTAAGTTATTATTTATAAAGCGGAAAATAGTTTGGTAACAATACTTACAAGTAAGCTACTTAATTGATAATCACCCATTGCATTTAAATTATGACAAACCGATAATGCAATGAAAAATAAGAGATACTTAGTTTTTTATATCAGCAAAAGTTCATTTTAAAGATGAAATCGCCTATTAAATGGTGAAGTGTTGATAAATATGAAAATTAAGAAACTTATTTTTAAATCCAATATCGTGAACAAAAATCGTAAAAGTTCAACGGATTCGCTTGAAACTTACTACTCGAGGATTTGTAGGGTTAATGATTCCAGATTTGACGTTGGACATCAAAATTTTAACAATGAACCTTTGTCGATATAAAAGAAATTGAATCTCTTGTTTTTCATAGTTTTATTAGTTTGTAGCGATCGGAGAACATCAGTTAGTGGCATAAGAGATGAAAACAGATTGACTAACTACATAATAACCAATTGTAAATAAAATCGGTAATTAACACCGCACTCTTCATTTCCTCTTCAGGCATGAAATGGGACTCATAACATTGTTGTACAATTAAATGTTTCACAATGCAAAAGTATTTGTATAATTTTTGCGTATGCATTAATTTTTGTGTCGTATTACTTATATGCAAAAATGTTGAGCATTATTTTTTTTTTAAATTGTGAAAATATTGACAAAATGTTGAAAAAGCTCCAAAAGCACGATTAATCGTATTTATCTGTATTTGTAATTTTACAGGTTTAAAGATTAAAGCAGTAGCGTCTAAATAGAAACATAAAAGAAGTAATTGAAATGAGTGAAATGTGTAATAGGTTTCATAAACCGTTAGAATACAAATCGCAAGTCGGATAATAAAATGACGTCAATGACAGGCATAAAAGTACAAAAGAGAAATACAAGTTAAAGGAGACCTAGTCTATTAAAAATAAATACCATTAATATTTTTCAGTAAAAAAAACTTAAAATGAACATTTTTATTTGTTACGAAAAATACTTAAATTGACCATTTTTTCTTTGGTTTGGTGTCTAAATGTGTATAGTCTGGAATAATTACATTCGTATTATTAAATTGTATGGTACAGTCATAAAATTACACTTAACAAACATTGGAAAGATTTCTTACATATCGGAACATGACAAATAACATGAGAAGAAGAAACATGTTTCTACAAATATAATAATTTGTACTTGACACTTTTAAGTTGAGTGCATAATTTTAACATAACTTGATGCATAATGCATTTATAATTTTGTAAATGTTGTTTATCAGAATCTCACGACTTTTGTGTACTTCTACAACATTTTTTTAAATGTAAAATGTAGGAAATAGGAAATACGTACCGCGGAAGTTCCCAATCCAACGACAGGCATGTCATGACCGGATGACAATCGCACTCTTTTTTCCACTGCCAGCCCTTGTCGACAGCTAATTGCCAGAGCAGCGTAGATCAAAATTACACTAACATTACACATTTCGTCGATTAGAAGGTATCCAAACAAATTAAACCCTAATGATATGTATACTATTCTACCCTAACATGCACATATTATGTAACGATACATCACATGATATACAAACGTTACATGAAGATTTTTTTTACCTTGACTTCATTTTTGTGTTTTTTTCAAAGTTGTAATTTCTGTACTGAAGCTGCTTTAGTACATGGCCGGGTTATATACCACACGATTCCTTCCTTTCTCTTTTTGTTCGCATCTATCTTAGAAGGTTCTACGATACTATGAATTCTCACAGCTTTAATGCATCGAAACAATAGTGCAACTTTTATTAGTACGTCGACTCACTTCCCTCTCGATTTCGTGCATATTAATGTTTTGTAAATGCAGGCAAATTTGTGATGTTTGTTTCGAAAATTCACGTTCATTTATATGCATTGTCTTTAAATTTGAATTAGGTAAACTATTGCTAATGACAAAAGGAAAAATACAAACGGATACGAATATGACATTAATAATTTGGAATTTTTAGGACGTGTACAATCCACGAAACTTTGAATCTTCGTGGTACAGATTTATAGCTTCGTTTGATTACTTAAATTATAATTGCAGTTTTGTAGAGTTTCATTACGTTGCTTATTATCTTTAGAATTAATGCAAATATTAGTCTCGTTTTTGAGACACATTTGGAAGCATAGAACCGTTGAAAACGTAATCAACACCCTCAGAAATTTTTGCGTTCTTATCAATGTCACGCTTTAATTTCAATTATGATCTCTATACCTTTTTTAATGTAAAATCCTTTTTTTATGAGTCTGGCAGACGTTAAGATAAAGTTGCAGTGTGTTAAGTACGTATTTTGGAAATTGCAGTTTCATGTATTGTTAGAATTATCGAAATTGCTCCGTAAGAGTTGTCATAAATATGAGCTACGGATACTTCTGCCATTAATGAAGAATTTCGTTTATTGTTCATAAATGTGCTCCTTATATACAGGGTGATCCTTTTGTCTATGCCAACCGGTTAATAGTGGATTCCTGAGTTGATTCTAAGTAACTTTTTCCTGTACCAATATTGGATCTGAGGCTCAGAATTTAAGTGAAGAGCCGCTGAAATTTCCAAAAAAAAAATTACGTTTTTTTTGCTATAACTCGGCTTCTTTTCAAGTTATTGCAATGAATAAGGGCTCATCTTCAAGCTTTTTCTAAACCCTACAATTCATTTCTGAGAACATTTGTCCTGAGGTGAATATTTCTGAAGTTATGGCCTCGAAAATGGTAAAAACGCGTTTGGTACTGACGATGTGGGTTTTTCGTCAATTCTACGACATTAAAAGTGTTCCCACGGACTCAATTTTCATTAAAAACGAACATATGAGGAGGCAAAATCTTCGTCTTTTCAAGCTCTACAAGCTTTTCTAGTTCGACATTTCCTTAGCTATTTTGCGAAATGAGTTGGATGCGAAAAACCGCAAAAATTGGCCCTTTTACTATTTTTGAGGCCATAACTTCAGAAATATCCACCTCAGGACGAATGTTCTCCAGAATGAATTGTAGGGCTTAAAAAAAGCTTGAAAATGAGCTCTTATTCATTGCAATAACTTGAAAAGAAGCCGAGTTATTGCAAAAAAAGTAATTTTTTTTTCGAAAATTCAATGGCTCTTCACTTAAATTCTGAGCCTCAGATCCAATTTTGGTACAGGAAAAAGTTACTTAGAATCAACTCAGGAATCCACTATTAGCCGGTTGGCATAGACAAAAGGATCGCCCTGTAGACAGAGTAGCAGTAACTGAAATATGTAAAATAAAAATGAGACTTAAAAATATTGACTTTTCATACAGAACATCTTCAATTTTAATTGCATTCAAATATGATGTGTTCACTGCACTTCAAAATATATGGGTGAATATACAATTGTTGGGTAACTTTTAGGGATATTTTGTTTACTATTGTTTTTAAATCCAACTTCTACAAATTCAGGTATTTAAGATAGCTTATTTAATAAATATATTGCTTGTAAACGGGCCAGTCATTTTTTTAAGTAGATTCCGAGATATTTTAATTTTTTTTTATTTGACTGCCAGGGGACTGCCGGGGATAACAGAGTACTAATAAAATATACACAACTTCAAAGGAAATGTTATGAACTTTATTAAAACGTAGAACAATTCTCTTATTATCTAATAATGGCACATATCTTTTCAATATTAAATCACTTAAATAACTATTATAACTTATAATAATATGAGGTAGTTTAACTTAACAGTACGCATTTTCTAAGTAATCGAGGAACAATTGAAACCAAACTAAAATAAAACTATCTCAGTCTTAAATTTACCAATTAACGTGAAATTAATAATAATTATATAATATAATTATTATTGTATCCTCTGGCGCAATAACAGGCAAAGGACTGACGAAAACGACATGAATTTGAGGTTATAATAAAAACTAATGTTTCTTTTGACATTTTCGAATGCCGAGAAGCTACATTTTAACAAATCGTAGTTATATAAATTAAAATATAACATAAACTTCCCAAAAAATAACGACTCACCACAGTACTGATATTTTGGCTAGATCGGCACGTGTGTAAACACTGGTAAACACAACTCTAGCACTGAGACAGTAATGGTATCCGTCAAACGGGGCCATCTGCAGTTAACGTTACTACCAACAATGAAATTTAACAAGGATTTGACTTTGAATCGGTGATATTTTGCGAGGATTTCCAATTCGAACAACATACAAAGGACTGGCGAATAAAACTGAACACAAAGTTTCCTATTTTCGTTAAACAATGGCGAGAATATTATGTTATGAATTTAGGGGGGGGGGGATTAATTAATACATCAGAGATTGTTGTGAAATATTAAGTTTTCTTAATTTAAAGGTAATGTTTAACACACAGGCATTTGATTGCACGTCTTTGGTTTTATGACATGCCAAAGAACTAACGTTTTGGGAACATTTATTGTTTTTTTACAAACTTTTATTTCAAACAAATAGCTTAACTTGGGTCACCGAATAAAATACTATTAATTGTTTTAAAATAAAATTAAATATTAAAAAGATATCACAACACTTCATTTCTACTGACTGATGACACTGAGTTACCCATTATTTGTAGAATTACTCATATGATTATAACAAAACCCATGTCGAATAAGAACTTTCTAAAATCGTTAAAACTTTAAATTCCCTTTATTAAACAGTGGCTTTTTTTCACTTCATGTAAAAATTAAAATGTGACTTTATATAAAGTGAAATTTCACTGCAAGCACAAGAGAATATTTAATATTTGTCTAATATTATTATTTACATATTTTTGGATTACTGATGTATTTACTCGGACAAACATTCATCCTCTAATTTCCGTAGATTACTGACTATCAATGTCCATTATCCCAATCGGATATCTCAGTAAGAGTGGTACTGGTACAATCTATTCAGAACGCTATTCTTATATACGTAATTAATCGTATTTCACCGCTTGCAAGATTGATAAGGTGGATATGTTGTATACGATACAGACGCGCCACCAGACGGCGAGTGTTCGATACATCACATTTCTAGCCTTTCCATCAGATCGTCTGGCCAAAGTTCAGTTCAAAATGAACGCACTCTCTGTATCATACAGTGAATTTCGAGACGGGTTCTAACCTCACTTTTTTTGCTAACAGTGAACAATCGCACTGTATTCAATACAATGAAATTGTCACTTTTATAAAAATGAAATTTTCACTGTAGTACAAGAGAAAGTTACTGTGGTGCAATGAAATATCGAAAAATGGCACTTTATTTTAAGTAAAAGTGACATTTTCATTTTTAGAATTTTAGAGTGCATTTTCATTTAAAAAATGTTATTAACTCTCCTGCGTACAATTATTGATGTAAGCTGATAATGAATTAGTATTTAGACGTATTTGGGGTCGCTGATTTCGACTTTGAAGTCATAATTCCAATATTCAAAATGGCGGCTTCAGTATGGCGAACATATTTTGAAGTTTTGCTCATAAATTGGTATTTAAGGGTTATGGGCATTACTGATATCGAATTTTTGTCAAAATTACGTAGTTTAGAATGAACATCGTTTTTAAATGTAATTATTTTCCTGGGAAAAGCATGCCTAAATGTTTGGTGCTTCTCTTTAGTTATCGTAAACTTTAGTACAGTTTAATATACGTTCCTGATGCGGGTTCAAATGATATCTGCACTTTGGTGACTTTTTATTTTTGATCCACCATGTTGGATTCGCTATTTTTAAGTTTTTCAAATCAGAGATAAGGTTCGTAATTACTGACCGTGAAAGCTCATAGCAACCGAATATCATGAAAATATAGTAATTTTTCGAATATTTTTGAATATTTTTGCACTACATTGGATTGTCTATTTTTATTTTTGAATACGATATTATAAATTTATATTATCAATTTTGACACTGGTCAGTAACCTCTAAACTCCCACGCAACATCTATGTAATGAATTTTTGCATTCTTACCTACCATATTGAATCCGCCATTTTTAAATTATGAATTCTGAAATTGAGATCATAATTAGTGATCTCAAAAACCTCCAGGTACTGTGTTTTATTTCAATCGAATGAATTTAACATTGTTTCCAACATATTGAGTCCGCCATAACTAAAAAAAGAAGTTGAATTAAGTATAACATAAACTTTAATAATAATATCATCACTTTCAATTATCTATTTTATATTTATTATTATCAATTGTCGTGGTAGTTTCATTTCAATATATACATTTCCCTACGAATTATGCTCGATTTACTAAAGTCATTTTTTCGTATTATTTTTTTCTTTTTCAATCCGCTCCCATTTTGTTAAAAATGGTTGCAGGAGAAATGTACAACGTGTAATCGGAAGGTAATTCCTATAGCTTTAATTTGCCTTTTCCGGATTTTGTCTAATATTTCTTTACAAACACTTATTCAATTTTGAACAAAATAATGTGATTTTTTTTCTGTCTGCTATATCTCGGAAAATTGACGTGATATAACAAATATTTAAGAAACAAAAAGTTTAATTTTTTAATTGTCTATTGGCTGAAATTTTTTCAAATTTTTAGAAGGAAATTTTTTTATCCTATTTTTGTCAAATTTACGCTTTTGTGCTGCAATTATTAACATATCTAGATTTGCATTTCAACTATGCTAAGTTTGCGATGTAATAATTCATGTACACTTATTTGTAAATGAACAATGAACTTTATTTTAACATTATACATAGAAAGTATCAACAAATGTATTCATGTATATATGTACATATTTATTAAATTTTACTTTCTTAAAAAAAAACGCCACGCGCTTTGCGTGAAACATTCTAATAGTAAAGACAAAAATAATCTTAAACTTGATCATAGTTTAAATGCAACGTTGCATCCGAAAATGATTGTTACACAAGAAATGTCGAAGTCGACAAAATACGGTAAAACAAATTTCCTTCTAAAAATTTGAAATAATTTCAGCCAATAGATAATTAAAAAATGAAACTTTTTATTTCTTAAACATTTTTTATATCACGTTAATTTTCCGAGATATAGCAGACTGAAAAAATCACATTAATTTGTTAAAAATTGAATAAGTATTTGTAAATAAATATTAGACAAAATCCCGAAGAGGCAAATTAAAGCTATAGGAATTACCTTTCGATTACACGTGGTACATTTCTCCTGCAATCATTTCTTTTTTAAATGGGAGCGGATTGAAAAAGAAAAAAATAATACGAAAAAATGACTTTAGTAAATCGAGCATAATTCGTAGGGAAATGTATATATTGAAATGAAACTACGAGTGAGAAGCTGAAAGTCTCCTCTTTAATTCCCTTTTTTTATTTTTTCCGTACGTTGACTTGGCCATGAGATATCAACATTTTAATTTAGCCAAAATTCCACAAGGGTGAGCTCATACTTTTGAGCTGTACTGTATATTATTATATATTATTAATTTAATATTGTATAGTTTTCTAGAAATATATTATGAATTTATTATTCGACCGTTCGAAAATGTAATAATGTAATTATATAATTGTTCGTATTACGGTCTTATGGACAAAAGTAAAAATGAAAACAAACTAATAATACATATAAACAGTGGGACTCTGATGCGAGCCACCGAATATGAGAAAGGAAATTTGTATGAACGGGGTTTTGTAGATTTGTCAGCTACGGAATCTTCGATTTACTGAACTGCTTATATATAAAATTAGGGATTTAACTAATAATGGATTCTGTGTTCCTTTTATATATAAAATTAGCGATTTCGCGATCGCCTTTCTGACGAGTCCGCGCGAAAACCGTATTTACAAACGTGTATTTAGAATAGACATTAGTTATTTATTTTGTCACTAGAGGAACACAGAATCCATTACTACTTAAATCCCTAAATTTATATATAAGCAGTTCAGGAAATCGAAGATTCTGTAGCTGACAAAACTACAAAACCCCGTTGTTGAACAGGATACTGCGTATATAGATGCAGGTAATTTTCAGCCGGTCTTTCTGCTTCCTGCTCTTCATTTTGGGCAGTTCGAGGTACTCGTGAGGTATCCATGCGCTTGAAGAGTTTGATGACATGTAAGACGTCTTCTTTCTTCCCAGGAGAATTCGTCAATGGATCCTAAAAGTGAAAAATATAATTATTAGTACATAAATATCTCAATAATATTTTATATTTTGTAATCATTATTGCCTCATTTTAATGCCTCAAAAATTGATTGTTTTACATAATTTGAGGTGATAAAGGTATTAAACGTCATATTAAAGGCCACATTTGATCGAAGAAAAAGAAAAGTTGACAAATTTAATGAACATTTATGGAATTTTGGGTTTACTTCAGATTAAAGAGGAGTAAAGACGGTTGCCTAAAATACCAATGAAAAAAGTCAAGAATTGAATAAGAATTTTCAAAAAAAAATCCTAAATAATCGGTAAATTTTTATTACTTCCGGTTTTTAAAGATTTTTGTTTTAAATTAGCTCAGAATCTTTTTTGACATAAAATACTCTCTTATTAGCTGCACACAAAAAATGATCTTAAAATCGTTAAATCTCAAATTAAGCACTGTCAAAGGCTATAGGTTACACTTTTTTACTATCACTTTAGAATTCCCGTAGCAAAAAAATAAATTAAAAGACATGCAAGAATATCTTACTGCATTTTCGATAAACACAATAATTTTTATAAATATTTCCACAACTTACTTCGTCTATTGTCACATGAACGTCGGGTTCTTTTTTTACTTCCGTTGATAAATCCTCTCTTTCTGCTTCGGCCAATTCAGAATCCAGGTTACGGCGAGTAGCTTTACGAACACGTGCCATTTTTACACTTAATTTGGTAAAAATAAAGTAAAAATCAACGATCCACGATAAACGTTTCACTGAACGACTTATGCTCTGCTGCTTGCAAGTAGTCGACTAGGTCCAAACTCAAATGCACTCCGTATTTATACCCAAAATTTTCTGTCGTTGTCTGTTAAAATAAGAACGGGACATTAACCTTCCCTAAATGGGTTTTTCCAAATGAGTTGTACTACCTAGGCAGGTAGAAGGGTCATGTAACCCTAGGTCAGTCGTAAGCTGTAAATTAAAGAACAGCTTTGAGTAGAAGATGTTCTTGCGACAGAAGTGTAGACAAACTCGTGCGTTTTGTCTGTGCTTGGTTTGTGCTTTTGTTTTGAGAAAATTCGTTGCGGATTAAATACGTCAAAATGTCCGTTTTTTAACCTTGAAGTAAGCCACTTAAAATGATGTTGTTTACATAATTTTCTCTCTTATCTCTGGTCCATTTGATTGTGTCGATGATTCATAGATAAGGGCAATAAACTATCTGCAATTCTAACATCTGTCGTCAATAACAGATTTAGGTTAGAATCATACATATAAATAAGTAAAAAATTCTATCTTTTTTTCCGTAAGTAGTTTCTTAAGTGAAAAGTTCTTAAAGACGTTATTTCTTGGATAAACGGAAAACTACGAAACCAGTAAAAAATAAAGAATTAAAATAACTTTTCAGTATAAAATTGCATAAATAAAAGAAGATACACGAAATAAAAATCTCCTTACCTTGAAAAAATCCAAAACTTATAAAGTGTGGGACTACACATAAGTCAATAGTTAATAAAAACTCATTTTGTTGAAGCCAGTTGAATAGCTGTAAAATAAAAAAATAAAAAAGACATGAGTTTTGTAAAAAACTCAGTAAGGAGTAAAGAATTTAAATACTTTTTTCATTTTACAAAATTCAAAGATGAAAAATATAAAATTACCGAAGTTATTCAAATGGTCAGAAAACGAACACTGAAAAGTTATTGAAATTCGTACATTTTGAAAAGTACATTTGAAGGATAATAAACAGTAAACTGTGTACAATGTTATTGTATGAAAAATTATGAAAAAACGAAAATACATGACTAGACGGTTAGGGATAAAATGATTTAAAATTTAATAAGAGAAAAATATGTATAGGGAAGCTGGGATTGTTCAAATCTAATATTGACAGCATTTTTATTACTTTCAATAAAAAAATTTTCTATATGTTTTCTTTTAAAAAAATTATGTTCAGTAGCTAATATTTTAACATTAGAATAATCAAAATCATGTCCTGTATTAATTCTGTGATTAGTTAATCCAGTATATTTATCAACATTACCATAAATATTATTTTTATGTTCTAAAATCCTATTTTTTAACAATCTACCAGTTTGACCTATATAAACACTCTTACAAAATTTACATTTAATTTCATAGACAACATCGTTTAGTTGTAATATATTCAATTTGTCCTTAAACGGTTTAATACCACCAATATTGGTATTAAAAGGTTTATGGACAATTCTGATGTTTTGTTCATTTAAAATTTTTTTGATCTCATTAGAAACACCATTAACATACGGAATACTAACAGTTTTTAAATATTTTTTATCTTTATTTTTATTAGTACAAATAGAAGAGTTATATAATTTAAAAACTCTTTTTTTAATACAATCCAAAATAATATGTAAAGGAAAATTATTTTCTAATAAAATTTTTTTAGCGATATTCAAATTCTTTTTCCTATAAATAGGATCACATAATTTAATAGCTCTATCTATAATACCATAAGCCGCACCTAATTTATAACATAATGGATGATTTGACAAAAAATTCAGATATCTACCAGAAAAAGTTTTTTTATGGTACCAATCAGATTTAATTGACAAATTCATCTACCATTGAGAAGTTGAGTCGAGAGTACCCAGCAATCGAGATTGGATAGGATTGGATTTAAAATTTCAATTCATTTTGAATTCATACTTTGATTCCGTAAATATGTATTCAGATGGATTAAATTCCGAAGAAAGGAATCCATCTGTATTCAATTTTATTAATAAACACGAATAAAAGCGTAGGTTCGTGAATTCATCTGATACAAAAAATAGTCTTGTATTAAAAAATATAATTTTCGAGTTTATTTCTTGGTAAACACGGTTCTAGGACGTAAATAATTAAAATATAACATAATAAACGAGCTTGGATATAAGCTACTACAATGGAAATTGAAAAATTATTGAACGAAGCCGGAGTTTTTGTATGTTACCGTCTACGAAACTTTTGATCTATGGAACTGTTTTAATTTTCTAAAGTTATTTCACGTGTTTTTTCTTCATCCGTGCCACTAATACGCGATACGCAACATTTTGGTCCTTCTCGGTCGGATTTATCTAATATTTCGGAGTGGAGATGGTGAAAATATTTGCATGTGAAATTACACAAGGTGCGTGTGAATCGTAAAGAGACGCCATTACCCACGTGGCAAATGTTAAACGGTTTGTGCGGAGATGACTCAATTATATGGACAATTTCTATGGAAGTAATGCAAAATAATAAACAATTTGGATTTTATCAATTGGACATAAATTTGGATCAGGATCAATCAATTTGGATTTAATCGGACTTTACATGACTTTAAATAACTAGAGAAACAAATTTAACTAGAAGGCAATTGAACTAAAAAGGAAAGGACTATTCGTATAAACTGCAAATCATAAGGGCACACGAGGCGCAGGAGAAACTTGTCGACGAGTCTTCGAATTTTATTGTGAACAGCATTTGGATATTGTGAATTCAAATTTATATTATATTTATTATTTTTGTGAACTAAGCGCAACACTTTAGGTAAGATTTAGTATTGTTGAATACAGAAATTCGTCGAAATCTGATCAAAGATGGCTGACGTAACAGAAAAGAAAAGACTTCGTGCAGCTTTAAAAGCAAAGGCAACTCGGTTTAAAAATTTTGTTGATTCTTATGTACCAGACGCGGGAACAATTTATGAGCTAGAATCTCGGTTAGAAAGGTTTGAGCAACTTTGGTCAGAATTTGAAGACATTCAAAAGAAAATTGACGCGGTTTCGCCAGAAACGGAAAATCGGGAGTGGGAGCAGTTTGAAAACGCATTCTTTGCGACGCAAAATGTCGCGAAGCTGAAAAAGGCACAATGTTTGGAACTATCACGTTCCGCGCATTCAAATGTAGAACCGGTCATATTAACAAATGGTAGTAGTGGGGGAACCTTACACGCGCGTCTGCCTATTATCACTCTGCCTAATTTTGACGGTAGCTACGAGCGATGGCAAAGCTTTTTCGATACTTTTAATGCGATGGTTCACAGAAACACGTCTATTGACACAATAACAAAATGTCATTATCTAGAATCCGCGCTGATCGGTAAAGCTAAGGAATACATAAATTCTTTTGAAGTCACTGAGGATAATTATTTGATTGTGATCGATTTGTTAAAGAAGCGTTATCACAATTCTCGATTAATCATAAACCACCATGTACAGCAATTATTTAATTTACCTCATGTGACAAGAGAAGTAGCGGCGTCTTTGCGCGGATTGTCAGATGGTTTGCAAAAGCATACGCGTATACTCAATCAGCTGAAGGAACCGGTTGACATGTGGGATACGCTTTTGATTTATTTAGCAACGATGAAACTTGATAACATTACCAAACGAAAATGGGAATTAAAGGCCGTGTCAGACAAGTTGTCCAAATTAACAGAATTTATCGATTTTTTGGAAACGCGATGTCAAATGATGGAAGCTATTTCATCGAATGCTTCTCATGCGACGATAACAAAACCGGGTTCGACTCAAGGGGCAAAGCGAGAAAACAATAAAACATTGACTTATATGGCAGTCGGTAACAATTCAGCTGAGTGTGCATTGTGTCACAAGGATCATCGAATTTACGTCTGTCCAATCTTTCGCGATTTTTCGGTTGACGAGAGGAGATCTAAAGTAAAAAGTTTTAATTTATGCTTTAATTGCTTGGGTTCAAAACATGCAGCCAAGGATTGTAGATCAACACGTCTATGTAAACACTGCAATCATAAGCACCATTCTTTATTGCATTCATTGAATAATCCAAACGAAGGCAGTAATTGCTACCAACGGTCAAAGGAAGGAGACAAGCGAAATGACGTAAATTCGGAGTCTTGTGTTTCTGTGAACATGCTGGCACACAAGGACACAAGTGAAAAGGTGTTGTCAACGGTGGCAATATTTATTCAAAATGACTCAGGTCAGAAAATCAAGGTTAGAGCATTATTAGACAACGGGTCTATGGCAAATTTTATAACTAGCGAACTTTGCGATAGATTAAATTTAAAAAAAAATCATGTAGTTCATACAGTATCGGGAATTGACTTAACTCAAACGAATGTTAATTTATGTACATCGGCAACTATTAAATCGACGCAAAATGCTTATAAGGTTAGGACTGAATTTTTTGTTACTAATCATATTTCTCAATGTATTCCTGACAGAAGAATTGATATTAATAAGATATCCATTCCTGATCATATTCAATTGGCTGATCCTGATTTTTATAAGCCTCAACCTGTCGATATTCTTCTAGGCACTACCATATTTTGGGATTGGCCTCGAACCAAGGCAGATCAAACAAGGTCTTGGACATCCGGTGTTGCAGTTGACAAAATTCGGATGGATTTTGGGTGGCCATTTATCTACAATGGATGTGAAAACAAAGCGAACGGAAGTATTTTGTGGACACGTATGTGAGTCAACTCTAAACAACCAATTACAAAAACTCTGGGAAATCAACGAATGTGGTTCAACAAGGATATTATCTGCGGAGGAAGAGGAATGCGAGAGGCAATTTGCAAAAACATACAGGCGTGCACTCGATGGTAAATTCGAAGTTTCTATGCCGATGAAAAGAAATTTTGAAGAACTTGGGGAGTCACGAGTAAATGCAGAAAAACGTTTATTGGCAATGGAACGACGGTTTAAAAAGGACGATCAATTGAAACAACGTTACCATGACTTTTTGGATGAATATGTGAAACTGGGTCACATGTCTCAAGTGATAACCCCTACAGGATTTATCAACTATCTGCCGCATCATGCTGTTCTGAAAGAAGCGAGCATAACTACAAAACTTAGAGTGGTGTTTGATGCGTCTTGTAAGACGTCACCAGGGTTATCATTAAATGATTGCATTATGGCTGGCCCTATCGTCCAGCAAGAATTATTTAACATTATTATTCGTTTGAGATAGCATCCTTTTGTCCTTACCGGGGACGTAGTCAAAATGTATCGTCAGGTCTGGATACAACCTGACCAACGAGGGTTGCAATGTATCCTGTGGAGAAAGAATCCAGATCAACCTATGAACGTATATCATCTGAATACAGTTACTTTTGGAATTACGGTTTCTCCATACTTGGCGACACGGTGTCTTCTGCAACTGGCGAATGAGTATAACGACACTCATCCAAATGCAGCTCGAATCATCAAGGATGATTTTTATGTCGACGATATGCTGACAGGCGGACAAAGAGAAGAGGAAGTCATCAAAATCAGAAACGAGGTTAGCGAGATCTTATCGTCAGCTGGGTTTGAGTTGCAGAAAACTCATTCAAACACTAAATCTATGATTCATGATCACGAAGAGTTGGAGACCACAGAGGTCAAAACGTTGGGGTTGCGATGGCAACCAGCAGAGGATCGATTAAAATACTACTCGTCCTATGAGGTAAATCGAGGGATCATCACGAAACGTACGATACTATCAGCAATCGCGCAAATATTTGACCCACTTGGGTTGATTGGACCATTTGTTTGTTATCAAAACTACTTCTTCAGCATCTCTGGAAATTAAAATTTGATTGAGATGCTCCAGTTCCAATCGAAATTGCGGAGAAGTGGAGGTCTTATTGCAATGAGCTGCAAGGCATAGATCGTCTCAACATTCCTCGGCATGTTTTGACCAATGCACCACAAACAATCCAAATTCATGGTTTTGCCGATGCCTCGGAAAGGGATATGGGGTGTGCATTTATTTACGCACTGTAAACATCGATGGAACTATTCAGACTCGTCTTCTCTGCTCTCGATCGCGGGTTGCTCCGATGAAAGTTCTGAGTTTACCCAGATTGGAATTATGCGGAGCGCTGGTATTAGCAGAATTATATTCCAAGGTTCCAGATGCATTAACGATAACTATTGAGGAGGCCTTCTTTTGGAGTGATTCCACGATTGCGTTGGCATGGATCAAGGGGGATCCTTCGAGATGGCATACCTTCGTGTCCAACCGGGTAGCTGAAATCCAACGATTAACGTCCGTTGAGAAATGGAATCATGTAAGAACAGACGAAAATCCAGCAGATTTGATTTCACGAGGAGTGAAGCTGGATGACTTAATAAATTCGCGTGTCTGGTGGCATGGACCCGAATGGTTGCGAGGTAACAGGGAGAACTGGCCATGTGACGAGATCATCGTATCAGAAGTTCCAGAAGAGAAAAAACCGATACTGACGTTTGTCGTTCAAGAAAGGGATGGTTCATGGTTGAGGAAATTCTCATCATGGAATAAGTTGCGGCGAATTACAGCGTATTGTTTACGATTCAAGGACAATACGTTAAAAAAATGTAAAGGCATGTCAAAGATTCTGGGAAACTTATCAGCAGAAGAATTAAATATGGCTGATGTCATGCTTTTTAGAATGCATCAAGAGGAGGAATTTGGCAAGGAAATTGTCAGACTTCGTCAAAACAAATCAATCGATCAAAAACTCATTTCTGTTGCCGTAAGGAAAACCCAGGTTACTGTATTTTTTTAAGTCGAAAAAAATGCATTCAAGGTTTTAGATTTTCATTTAAGGCGATTCCAGTCGAAGCAGCCGATAAGGTAGAAATTAGCGCTAAAGACTTTATACCGTCTTCTAGAAAGTATCAAAGAAATTAATTGCACGGAGAGAAATTAAAAGCCACGGTTTCTTTACATTGCCAAGTTATCACTGCTTGGGCCCTTTTAGAGAATCATGACTTGTCGATTAAGTAGGGTATACGGGGCTATTCGGTGTAGACAGCTTTGATTGTCCATTTGGTTTACCATTGCCAAGCAACAGCTGCTTGGCTCCCGAGTTTCTGGAGCTTACTACCGATGTTTGAGAGAGCCAAGCGGCGACTGCCGAATTTTGGCGCCGCAGGTACTTTTAATTTCTCTCCGTGTGACAATTGACGTAGAATTTTCCATAATAGGTGATTTTTACTTATTATGAAAATTTCTCCGTCAATTCTCAATTACTTTCTTTGGTGTTTTTAATTAGATCATGTAAAGTTAATAGAATTGCCCGAATAGAGCCCGAATTTTGAAGAAGCGATTCCATAATTTTTAATTCAGATTTATCAGTGTAGATTACTACTTTATCGGGTGGGCTGACTAGAATCCCCTTAAAGCTATATGTAAATGTGATTTTTTATTTTTTAACTAATATTTACAATGTGATATTGAATCCAAATTTCGATCTGACAGATCGATGGAAAATAAAAAACAGATTTCGGTTTCGGTGATTTTTCAATGTTAAAAAAAATGCAGTTACCTGTTCTTTTCTGACGCCCACAGATTATTCATGTATCCATTTATTTATTTATTTAAGAAATACATACGGCCCGAATTAAAAGGAAAGCATGTAATGATTTTTAATTTCCAAATTGTTATATAATAGAATTAGAAAGATTTAAGATGCCCTTTAATTCATTACCTCCATTTGGGTAAAATAACTATAAGTCTAAAATAATAAGGAAGTCCATTTAGTATTTATCTTTATTATAGAGCATATCTATTTTTATTACAATTTTAACAAATTTAAATTTTATTTAATATAACATACTTGATACACAGAAAAAAAACATTACTTTCATACAAAATACTTATGATAAATGCCAATCAGTGATTCCTAATGAGCCTAAGAATAATAGCATTTGAAAATGTTCTGGCGTCAACCGATTTCTTTTTTCCGTCATTATTAATGCTGCTTGCGAAAACAATCTCTCAGACGGTACGGATGTTCCGATTATAGTTAAATATCGTTTAGCAATATTCGTCAACTAATAAAGAAAAAAATATATTATTATTACTTACATCTTCACTAATTTTCATTTTTGTAGTCAGGTTACCGCTGGAATTTTTAGGTGTGTCTATTTCAGGGTGGTAATTTGATATATGGGCATGTAGATTTGTTGTATTGCCACTGGTTTTGACATTCTTTTGGAAAATTTTGCACCTGGCTTCGTTATTTTCATTTTTTTATAAAATAATTCCACATCGAACTTTTCAACTTGGATCCCACTGACTGATTAAATAAATGATATGATTAACTACTACACTAATTTAGAAAAATATAAATAAGTCATACCGAGTGTATGGTAATGTTAATAAGGAAATAGGAAGCATACTTTTAGTTTCGGAAATGTACTTAGAAGTATGTTGTGCTGTGCTAATCATAAAAATCTCCAACTGGAGAATACTGAAATATAAATAAAACGAAACAAATTTAGATATGTCAGTATAAGATAGTGTTCAAAGTGTACAAAAATATTCATTACATAATATGTAACGGAATATTTGAATATACCGGGCGAAAATGAGAGACTCGAACACAGGGCTTATTGAATTAATTTCAAATCAGTGACATGAAATCAAAACAATTATTTCAAAAGTATGTTCATTTTTTATTAATAATAAAATGTAAATGAGAGTATTTAGTACTGTTCGTTGTGTATTTACATAAATCGATCAAGGATCGAATGTAATTAAATTAAGTAAACTGTTGCCACAATTTTTGTAGTTCATATAGCATATAAGTATATTCATTAAACAAATATACAATGTATTAATTCTATAACCACAAACTACATACGCACCGCAGTACACTTAAACAATATTTAGATTCTTATTTCTGTTAACCTAATTTAGATTCGGCATAGTGGTACACTTTCTTAATTTTGCACTCGATGAAATTTACCATGAACCCAATGAAATCTCATGCTTAAAAGTTCAGTTACTGTTATTTTGATTTCAGTGTTCTAACCTATAATTTAATCGTCCAAAAGGCAAGCCAACTTATTACTATCTAAAATTTAAATTAGAAACACATCCAAACGTTTCTTAACGAAACACGATTTTTACAGTTATTAGGCAATAAATTTCATATAACACAAATGTAAAAACACTGAGTGTAGAAATAAAAAAAGCATGCTGCCACTGAATGTAAATTGTAGATATAAACACGATAGGAAAAAAAATCTTCTTACCAGTTTTTTCTTCAAAGCTTATTAATTGTTGCTTAAATATTGCTTACAATAAGCAAGAAGCTCTAAGTAAAGGAGGCGGTCTGTTATTGTCGTCTTGAATATATTCACAACGTCTCAAATAGGCCTGTTAGATTTTTTTACTGTGACGACCCTGCGTTTGCATGTATGTACGTACATACAAGGAGAGAGAAATATCGAGTGTTTATATTGAAACGTGCAGGTTTGGTAAATAAGTGGACTCGAGAGACAGATTGTAGGTATGAAATAATAATTTTATTGAAGATTCCTCCTTTTATCGATTTGGCATACAAATGCATACATTAATTTGGCTCGAATCACTCCACCTGTAAGGAGAAAAAGAGTGATTACATATGGTCAGGAGGGAACCTGCCTACCCGTACTTGACAGGGACACGAGGCGCGCCGACCTGAGTGCCGCTGCAAGTTGAAGCTAGATGCACTTAACTCTACCCGCCCACGGATACTTACGTATAGCCGGGGAATCGGAGCGCGTGCTCGAGCCGATCGACAGACTGTATAAAGACGGCCTGGCGACGACTGTCCAAAATTCGGAAATTTCCCCCCAATTTATACACTGAGGCCCCGCCTCGTTACGCAATACTCACACGCTTCTCACGCTCACGCACACACGGTTGCATTGTTTAGCGCTACCGGCGAATCTGTCCGTTACAATATGTACATACTATGGGTCACCCACCGCAACGGGAAAACACATAAGGTCTTACGCGCGATTCGGATGTTTCCAGACTTTTACGCTATGTACATAACTGATTCGTGTATTATTGGATGTAACTACAGTAGGGTAACTACAGTAGGGCCCGGCCTTTCCTGTCCTACTGTAGCTACACTCGACGTGCACTAGAGTAGTAGTGTGAAAACTTCCCGTATGTAATGACGACCATCGCCGCGCGCGGCAGCACTCGAAATATCGATCGCCGATATTGTGCTACGTAATATCGATATCCCCATCTATCGGATGGTAAAATATCGATACAATATATCGATATTTTAGTTCATAAATATCGATATTTCAAAATATCAATATATATCGCCCATCTCTAGTCCTAGAATCGCGTTTACCGAGAGATAAACTCGAAAATTATATTATTTAAAAGCGGTTAAGAAATTATGATGGTTGTTTATCAACAAATTAAATTTTAAAACATTGTATTAAAAATGTTATTATTATATTGAAAAAAATATTTATAATAAATAATTTTCAAGTTATTTTCAATATAATTAATACGTAATTGTTTTATATATATTGGACCTTCCCATTATTAAATGTACATTTATAGTTTTAAGTACTAATTAAAAAATACAGTAAGGCGCCATAACTATAATTATATATTTTAAATTCGAAATTGACGATCAACTCATAAGTAAGTTTTTCAAATCGATTATCCATAAAAATTTAAAAGAATTATGCGCAATATTATGCATAAATTGCAATTTCGTTTTTAAGAAGGTAACTTTTTTTTGATTGAAATTAATACACTTGGATTGTTTTGAATCCGTAATGTTGAATACGGATGCATTCAATATTTCGTTTTTAAAAAGAAAACTATTTTTGGATTTAAATGAATACACTTCGCTACTTTTCGAATCCATAATGTTGAATACGAATGTATTTAAGATTTAATTTTTAAAAAGAACACTTTTTTTTGAAATTAATATGAATTCAGAAAGTAACCTTTTTATTCGTATGAACGAATAGAATTGTATTTACGTATTAAAATGGATTCACCGTTGACCAAAGTATGGATTCAGAATTTAATAAATGAATCCAATTCTATACAATTCTATCCAAATTCGATTGCTGGGAAATGATTATATGAATCTCACAAAATCGTTAACGTGCAATTTTTCGATCGTGTGCTTGGTTAGTGCAGTACCGGTTAAAACTTTGGGTTCAATTTAGAATTGAACAATATTCCCGTCACTTTGCACTGCCCCACCTAGAAAGAGAATAAAGGAAATCATTTCAGTAGGACTTGAGAGGCCTAAAATGCATCTTAGCTAGAAGTTTGCGACTAATATTTCAGCTACGCGGATTTGGTATCAAAAAAAATGTAAAAATTTTGTTTTTTGTGTAATTACTCTATCTATTAAAGGTATTTTAATATAGGAGTGTTCATTTTGAAGCTTTTTCCATTCTCTACAAGTTACACCAATAGATAATAATTATTCGATCAATAGTTTCCAACTTTCTAAGAAAAACTTTTCAACATATTTAATTAACAAATCATGTTTGCTTATTCTTCAATACTCACATGATTTTATAAAAGATTATTTCATCGGAATAACATCCAACATCAATTAATGTATTACATTAAAAAACAATGGCTACAGAATCGTTTCCCTAATAGTTGTGTCTCGAAAATAAAAAATATGATTACCAACAAAAGTACGATAGTCAGTGACGGTTGAATTTGCTCTTGATTTGGGGACTTCTCGAATTGTTCTAACTTTGCATACTGAATTAAACATACATTCAATTCAAATCCAATCTAGTGCATTAAAATATCTGTAATAGAAGCCGCGTAATTGGTCGTAAACTTAAAGCTAAGCTTTTTAGGCATCTCATGTCCTCATGAAAAGGTTTCACTGATAAAGATTCACTTTTTAGATTAGATTTTGTTATTTTTTTTATCTAAAATGACTAGACTACAGCAAGTCAACTCAAACTTTTGACAGTGAGCGTTATTACAGTGTCCATCATGAAGGTCCACACCACTAGAGGTGAAAGGCTCGAGAAAAAGGTATTAAATTTTTGCATCGTTTCTCTGAAAGGTGTAGTTTTTAAAGGGTAAATCTTCGGAAAGACTGTTTCACCTGGAAAAAATATTTCTTATATGGTTTCCGACGTATTTTGGGTCGCTGATCACGAACCTGACAATAAAAATTGGCGGTCGGCAATATTTTTGGCTAAAATCTTGAAAAAACATCAAAAAACTTCATTTTTTTCAGTTTCTTGCATTTATTTCGAAAAATTGAACTCGTACGAAAAAAAGTTTCAAACAAAAGTTGTAGAACATAAAATTCTCTACAAAAAAGGTTGTATAAATTTTTTTCATAAATTGCAAAGAAACCCCTTAAATAAAGCCCTAAATATGAGAAAAATGATAAAAGCGGGATTTCTGACCTAGAAATGGCCAAACTCGCATATGTGTCTAAACATCCAATTTATGCTAACCCAACGTAACTACTGCCGAACCTACGTAGAACTAAAGTATACCTAAGGCCATTTGTGTGCTTGGGCTTCGCCCCCCAGACCACCCCCTCCTCATTTATACTATCCTTCGGTCTACACATTGTTATTCAGAGCGACACATACTACATGTAGGTTCGATTATCACTAAAATCTGTTGGTTGGGGGTTAGGCTAGTA
Source organism: Trichopria drosophilae (assembly GCA_030407085.1). Lineage (NCBI taxonomy): Eukaryota > Metazoa > Arthropoda > Insecta > Hymenoptera > Diapriidae > Trichopria > Trichopria drosophilae. The sequence continues at coordinate 182,736,148 of CM059582.1, forward strand.
TAAAAAGGGGGGTCTGGGGGGCGGAGCCCCCCAGCACGCACACACTACTTAGGTCTACGTCCTGGATGCCCTTGCGTGACCTAAGTGGTGCTTGCGTGCTGGGGGGCTTCGCCCCCCAGACCCCCCTTTTTATACTAACCTAACCTCTAACCACACAGTTATGAGTGATATAATCGAACCCATATGACATGTGGCTAGATTGTCAGCCATACCATCTCAGGTTTATTTCGCGTTTTTTTATAGAAGATACGACAAAAATGCATATAACCTTTTTTATAGGGAATTTCCCGCTCTACAACTTTTGTTTGAAACTTTTTTTCGTGCGAGTTCAATTTTCGAAAGAAATGCAAAAAAAATGAAAAAAAATGACATTTTTTTGGTATTTTTTCGAGATAGCGGCCAAGATACGTTCGACCGCCAATTTTTATCATCAGATTCGTGATCAGCGACCCAAAATACGTCGGAAACCATATAAAAAATATTTTTTCCAGGTGAAGCAGTCTTTCCGAAGATTTACCCGGATGATGTTTGAATCCGTTTGTTTCCAATAGGGACGATTTTGAATCTATTACAGTGGTACAGTTTATATCAATGTTTTGATCCCAGTTAAGAATATACTTTCCTCTTGGAGCCTTCTGCAAATTCACAAACAAATCTATGCTCCTATTCTGAAATAGATGGTCACGAGAATCTGTTCAGAATTATCCTAGATTTTTATGATCTGGCTAGAAACCACTTCCATAATATGGGTAGATATCCTACTACAGATTACATGAATTCTGGTGTAAATCTACCGAGACACGAGACATTGATACGTAATACACTTTAACTAACATGATTCCGACAAGCACATATAACTTCCCGATCTCGGTTCGATTCGAGAATCGAATACTCTCGATCGAACTCTCAATATGGCGGCCTACACTGAGCTGATTCGACTGCACATATTATAGTGATTGTTTATAAAACTGCTCTAAAGATCAAATCTTAATTTCGAAAATCTCTACCACACAGAGAGAAAAAAGGGTGAATGAAAATTGTAGAAACGATCTTACATACCTAAATTGTAGAATTAACAACATGAAATGTTATAGTTGATATTTGAGGTTACGTGCGAATCATTTAAGTCCCGGTAAATAGTAAATGGAACATTAAAATTTACTATAGAAATAGTTAACTTTTGTATTAAGGCGTTTTACTATTTCTTTCTCTCTGTGTATGATATAGTAGTATATTACGTATCTAGGACGGAAACGAAGTAATGGCAACGAAGGTGATAAGGGGGGTTGATGGGTTAAATACTGCCAATCGCCGAAGGCGATTATCTAGGCTATTTGTTGTCTAATATTGTTGCGGTTCGAAACGAATGTGACCGAGAGATACCTTCAACGATTCGATGACTTAGACGTACGTATGAATTTGTAAATGTTTGTATATCTCCTGTACCTAGGTGTAGGTTTTCTGCAGTTTTCCTACACCATTGCACTATTAATGGCTACATGTAAAAGTCGTCTGCAGACGCAACGAAGGCCATTGTAATGTGAATGAGCAAGTGAGACGCGATATTGAATGTTGGCAACGAGTTGGAAAAGCCGTGGACCGCATGTGGGCCGAATCCTGGGCGCCAAGATCCACCGATTTGCCTGGGAGTGCTATGTCGGCACGGATAGGCGGGGTTTCGGTCCCAAAAACGAGTGCGGGGGAAATTCTCGTGAAGGACTCGAACTCTGGGCGCTGTACATTCTTTACCATGGAAGGCTAGGGAATGCCAAAGGGTTGGAATTAAGGCGGGGGTTTGAGTTCGAATGGTAATCACGAACCACTTTGCTATGGGACGAAGGAACTTAAAGACAACTTAAGTTTCACATTTGAAATCTTTGGGATATGTGCGATTAAAAATGGGTCACGTGGGAGTGACAGTCGAACAAAATCGAATTTTCACCGTTGTTAAGGGAGACAGATGGGCTGAATTTGTTGTCGAAAAAACAATCGACTCTGGGACACACTCTCGACCGCTGACATTCGATGGCCTTCGGAGAAAATAAGGAAAAATAAAGTTTAATTAGAAGTGTGGAAATATTTTAATTGGATCCAGCGAAAACAAATATGCTATGTTTTGTCACATCTGTACGTAAATTCACGAATGTGCAAAAAAAGCCCGGTGGTCGGAAAAAATGCTCGATAGTCCTTTGCACATGCGCAGAATCACAGCTGTGGTGCCCGGCGGCAAACGACGCTTTTCCGATTCCTTAACCAGCACGTAAAGGCTTCGAATTTGTGCAGATGTAACAAAAAATCATTATCATAGTACAAGTGAAATTGAGATATCTTTGTAAGAGTCGTAATTCTTAAAAATGGATGTAGTAGAACCAATATGAGCGTTCAGTTCTTTCCACAATATAGATAGAGATTCAGTAGATAGCTATCTGAAGTATACAAACCCCAAAATTTCAAGCCATATTGCGCCCGTTTCCTTCGAATAAATTGTTTAAATTGGCCGAATATTTTTGTCAAATACCCATTTACAAAAATCTCCATAAACACGAATGACAACAATAATATTAAAACAACATACTGTACTCCTGGGAAAAATAATTCATGAAATTTTATTAGTGTTATTGTTAGAAGATGTTCAGAAATGTTGATGAAACTGTTTTGTACATTTAATTGTCATAATGCAAAAAACTATTTGTACACTATTAATATGAACATGTATGGTACATGATGACGAAGTGATCAGTTCTTCTTCAGCTCATTGGCGAATGGATATTGTGGATGTTTCTCGGTACTGCAACATAAATAAATAATTTTCTATATATTTTGTCTTCAACAAGTATGTATTGATTTTTATGTAGCATTTCTTATTTTTCTTACCCTTTCCAGAAAAGGAAATTGTAAATGCGACCCTCAAATCCATGATCCAACGCGTTCAGTTGTTTCATTTCATCCTCTGACAATGTAAAATCGAACAACTCTAAATTCGACTTTATTCTGCTGGGTTTGGAACTTTTTGGAATCACTATGATTCCATTTTGATAAGCGTGACGCAGCAAGATTTGCCCTGTGGTCTTTTTGTGGTCATCTGCGATTTTCTTCACGACATCATTTCCCAACAGGCTTGGGAATTTTTCCAGTGATTCTGGTACTAGAGTTTTTCTGCCTTCTTGAGATCCAAGTGGTGCATAACCAGTGAAGGACATATTGTGTGCTCGACAGAATTCTCGCAGAGCTTTCTGCTGGTTATATGCATGAGTCTCTACCTAAAAATGCATCAAATTTTTGAATAAAATAGAAGTGTGTTTAGTTACAACAATGAACATCATTAAACATTTAGAATGAACTTGACACGTAATAAGCAGTTTCGTATACAGATTCGAACTTGAAGCAATGGGATGTTACAGTTTGTAAATTCAATTCATCATTTTAAGGGATTAAGCTCCTTTAAAAGTGGATGATTAGATACGAATTTATAAGAGTAGAAACTGCTCAGCTTAATTGGTATTATTGTGTTTCTACACGAAAATAACTAATTGTTACTTTCTCCCAAACGGTTTCGGGAGAATCTTGGTTGACATGATTAAACGTTTGGTTATCAGAGTCAAACAAGTTCGATTTTAAGCACCAAAAAGGATTGGTCCGGTTTCAATGTAACATTTTGATTCCAAAACATCTTTTGTGACAATAATTTGTGCTTAGTTCCAATAATTATTAAAAGTCAACAAACATAAAGTGTGATTAACAAAACGCCACTTTTTCTCAAGTGATATAATCAGACTATATCAATTATTATATTTGCAAAAGTCTCCGTTCCTGTCTGACGTTAACAAAAAACTGAAAGAACTTAAAACTAAGTAGAGCTCAATTTAACTAATTAACTTAAAATGATACCTGTAAGTTACTCGGCTTGATTTCAGCGTGATTCCAGACATCTAATATCTGAGATTCATTGAAGTTGCTGAGACCAATGGATCGTGCACGTCCTGCTTTTACTTGTTTTTCCATTTCCTAATAAAAATATTAAATGATGTGATTAAATGTTCTAAATAATTTGCATGAAATATTGAGAGTTAAGGTGAATAGAAGTCAAAGCCACAATTTTGACAAAGGAATTAAGAGGTCACACCTTAAATCTACAAATTATATTATGTATATAATCAAAATTTTCTACGTACTTTCCATACTTCAACTGGATTCGAGGAAAGGTCGAGTTGCACGGTTCCATCTGCATTTAGGCCTACATCATATTTATCTTTGTCTTGTACAAATGCAAAAGGCATATGAATTAGGTACAAGTCAAGATAGTCCAGGCCTAGTTTTTCGAGGGATAATTTGAGGAACTTTTCCACATCCGCAGGTTTATTTCCGAACGGTGGTAACTACAAACAAAAGTGTATAAATACCAATTAGTAACCTGCATAAAACTACATAAAACATATATATTTAAATGACATTTAAATACTACGTATCAACTAGTTGAGTATGTATGTCGAAAACATTAAAAAAATGACAATCATATTTCACTTAAGAATTAACTAAAATATTAGGACAGCTAAACGAATTGATTTTTCTAAAAAAGCACAAGATATTATTCTTGAAAAGATGTATTATTTCCTTCTCTTGAAGAAAATCAATGTTAGAAGTAAGAATTTTGTAATTTTAGAGGAAACATATATTTTCTGCCAATAATATGTAGCTGAATTGAAAAAATTGCTTATAGTTTCTTGCCCTAAAAAGTAGAAATGTTGTTAATAAACTAGTAGGTAGACATGAGAAACAACGATTTACTACAAATCATCCTGCAATAAATTGGTTCCAATATCCATGAAAAAGGGGGTACAAAATAGTAGAGGACAAAATTAATATAAAAATAAAATATAAAATTGCAAATAAATTTAAATGATCGCGTCCAGGGTACGGCTGCTGGATCCCTGCTGAAGAGCACAACCAGCAGCCAAGTGCGAAACGCTTCTTTTTTAACACAATAATTTGTCATATGAATAACAGGTGGGATTTGTTTTTTTCTTTTACTCTATATAGCATAATAAACTTTTCTGGCAATATATGATCCCGTTGAAATGTAATAATTCGCGTTGCGTTCATATTAAAACGACGCATTATTGTTTTCCTTTATTCCTTTGTTTACATTTTGTACATATGCCGTTGATACCACGAAATTTTATTTGTTTATGTATTGAAAACGAACGGCGAAAGAATTTCCTTGTGTTCTCTATATGAGAACTTATATATTAGAGGACAAAATATTTAAAAAAAATTCTGGCATCCGCTATTAGACAAAAAAATGTATTACCTCATTGATTATTACAACAAATGAATGTCAATGTTCTTATAGCGCTTAAGTTCAGCGTCTTAGTTCAAAGTAAAAAACTAACGAAAACTAACCGAAAAAAATCTAACGCAACGCAATATGCAATGTAAGTCAACCTAATTACGGTTTGAATATGTAGAAATACATTAAATGTAATAGTACATTATTGTAAAGAATGGAAATTTAAAATTAGTTATTAATTTTTTCGTCTGCCAGTTAAAACCATGTCCAAAATTGTTTTTTTTTAGTTCAGAGAGACGATTACCAATTTGTATATTTTAGTGTACCCTGCTTTCGTAGTTAATCATCTTTTTTAATCATGGCAACATTTAATACAGACACTGAAAATAAAAACCTCAGCTTTTTCCTTATTATTGTACTTATTATCATTGAAATTATTTGTTTCCTCTTATTAGGACCCAGGGAGCAAAATACACAGACATTATAACATTAATTTATTGGAATTACTATTTTTTATTGCTACTTTTCTGCTTACTAGATTTAGGTAGTTGCTATACCTAACGATTTTTCCGGCGTGTGGATTGAAAATTTCAATTCATTTTGAATTCATACTTTGATTCCGTAAGTATGTATTCAAACGGATTGAATTCCGAAGAAAGGAATCCATCTGTATTCAATTTTACGAATACAATCGGAAGCGTAATTTGCCGGATTAAATTTCAGAAAAAGTAATCCATCTGTATTCAATTTTACGAACAGAATTAGATAGTTTTGAATTCGTAATATTGAATACAGATTTATTCAAAGTTTATTTTTTGAAAGAAAACTTCATTTGCATTGAAATGAATATGTTTGGATAGTTTTGAATCCGTAATGTTAAATACGGAGGCATTCATTAAGTCGTTTTGAAGAAGGAAACTTTTTTTGGATTGAAATGAATACACTTGAATAATTCTTAATCCGTAATGTTGAATACGGAGACATTCAATATTTCGTTTTTAAGAAGGAAACTTTTCTTGGATTGAAATGAATACGCTTAGGTAGTTTTGAATCCGTAATGTTGGATATAGATGTATTCAAAGTTTCGTTTTTGATAGAAAACTTTTTTTGCATTGAAATGAATACTCTTAGATAGTTCTTAATTCGTAATGTTGAATACGGAGACATTCAATATTTCGTTTTTAAGAAGGAAACTTTTTTTGGATTGAAATGAATACACTTGGCTACTTTTGAATCCGTAATGTTGAATACGGATGCATTCAATGTTTCGTTTTTCAATAGGAAACTTTTTTTTTGGATTGAAATGGATACACTTGGATAGTTTTGAATCCATAATGTTGAATACGGATGTATTCAAAGTTTCGTTTTTGAAATACACTTTTTTTGGATTGAAATGAATACACTTAGATAGTTTTGAATCCGTAATGTTGAATACAGATGTATTCAAAGTTTCGTTTTTGAAATACACTTTTTTTGGATTGAAATGAATACACTTATCTTTATTTTTTAAATTGCAATATTTATACAGTTACGAATGTGTTAAGGGTTGAAAACTAAAATCGCTTAAGTATACCGGAATATCTCATTTTCCACATAATTTAACAAAAATGTCAAATTTTATTGTGTCAATCATTTTATTTAAGTTTTAAAAAATATTTGGGGATTATATTTTTTGCGATCAAGAAATACATTATAAATTATGTAACCAAATCACTTGGTGACTTGGTTCGGAACGAATTTACAACTAATTTAATGAGGTAATTTGAAAAAAATGCTTTGATAAACTCTTGTTGCCCACAAGTAAAAGAAAAAATGTTTTGTTGTATTTTCTAGTCATTACCTACTTAAAAAAAATCACGTGTTTAAATCGCTGAACGAAATTACGTAATTTTTTGTCTCACCTCAGGACTTTATTTTTACAAAACATCTGATCTCCTTTAATTTTAGAAAAAATGAAGTTATATTTATTTTTGAGGTTGAACACAGGATATAAGTTTTCTACTAAATTCTTAATTTTCAATGTAAAAATTAAAAATTTTTTCATTTTTTTGCTCACGTGATTTCATTACGTAATTTTTTGAAAGATATGCCTATTTCAGAAGCGAAGCTTTTTCGAACGAAATTGTAGTTTATTTTTCAAGGTTTTAGTCAGGCATTTTAAAATATGTATGTTATTTAGTTCTTCTTGTAGAACGTTATTTTTCTTCAATATTTCAGTTATTCATCACTATTTATAATAACATGTTACAGTAATTGACTACGGTTTGTTGAACCTCAGCGTTGACGTGACATAGTTTATGCATGTGGAAGGATATCTCTTGTTTACAATTATCGTCTTAACACACATTAGTATAAGTCAATACATGGAAAAAATATTGAATACATCCTGCTGAAGTTACTCAAGTAGAACCTTTGATTATATTTCAAGAATAAATAATTTGTCGATTTTATTTCATTTATATTGCCGAAGTAACTAATCTTTTAAACGGAAATTTAGTGAATAGCCATTGATTTTCAGGCAAGAAAGAACTATTGAAACTGTAGTGCATTTCCCATATGTACACCCGACCAATATGTGATAGACACCCAAAATCAAAATTAAAATTTCAGTTCAAGCGTCAACTCTCAAGTTCTCCCTCTTATTTTAAATTAATCTAATCTACCGATCTATCTTCTGTATGCCACAAAGTTTATGTTACATTTGTACTTAATTATTAAATAAACTATAAAAATTTAATTAATAAAATTAACGAAATCGTGATAATAGACTGGGAGAAGTTATAGGTTTCGTTTCGTTACTAGTAAAAGTAGTTATAACTACAAAAAGTAGTAAGAAGCAGGTTTTAAAAATTTTGATAGTTAGTGTAACTCATTAAAATTATTACAATAATAAACTTTAGTTCATTGGATTTATTATTTTTTTCGTTCCATTTACTAATTTTGTGCTTAATGCTTTTACGTCGTTACTGTAAATAACCATTTGACTAACCATAACTAACCATTTTTTCCATGTTTATAATTAAGTACTGATAATTCTTGGTATTTATCGGTCCTTTATGTTGTAACGTGTAAATAAACAATTGAATAAACAAGTCAATAAATAGACGTAAGTCTAAGTTCACGTCCAGCGCGATAAAAGTATGATCTTATACATAAAATTTTGGATTAGATGTTTTTTAATTTTAAATTTTCGTTTAACGCTCAAATCTACATCTTCAAGAGTGCATTCAACTACATTTGCATTGGCAAATTTTTTTTAAAAACTTGAGTTGTTTTTATTTTAAATTCGCTATAGGAGAGCAGAAAAAAGTGCACAAAATGTATCGACTTAAAAGATACGACATTAGATTAATTTATTATTTTATTACATATACATTTTGAATTTCCAAAATTTCCAAAATTCTATTATATCACATCTTAGGGGTTAGCAACTCGGAAAACTAGGTATAAAATTTTAAGTCAATCAGACTTAAGGACAAATTTACGTTAAAAATTGTTAAATACATTGATTGTTTAATTAAATTATAATTGCAATGCTGAGGTCGGATTTGAACTTCGAGTCCACACAAACACTACACCAATATTTTTTAAATCTGTAAACACTATACAATCCTCAGACAAACTAATTTCGAATTTTGCACAAAAAATTCCAGCAAATAAGCCGTTGAGTTGGATGTTACATGTTAAAATAAGCAAAATCTAATGTTGAATTTTGTGCAATTTTTATGCATTTTCTCATCGCTAAAAATCCCGTACGCGTGTAGAAAAATTGAACTGAAGTAAATTTTACTTCCAATTTTTTTCCAGATACTGCAGTCATTCTGCAGTTTTAACTAATTTTGTAAGTAGCAAGCCGTATTGTACTTTTATTGGATTATTTAATTTACGACTGCACCCATTGATAGATATTTGGTAATCGATATAACTTTATTTGTCACGTCAATCGATGCAATTCCACTTACTAAAATCTGCATAATTACATATGAACATTACCGTAATTGATAAAAACTTTTAATGACTACATATTCAATTGGAAATGATGTATTCCATTACAATCTGCTGTTATAGAATGATAAATTGCCACTTATATGCTAAATGTTATGTACAATGTATCAATTTGTCTTCCTCGCGTTTGCATTGCAAGTGCTAACGTTTGAAAGCGATTGACGATTAACATATAATTATGTGAAAAATATCCATTTATGTAAGTTACCTTCGAGGTAATGAATAAATCTTCACGTTTTCCACCGTTAGCTATCCATTTCTTCAAGCTCTTCCCTATTTCTTCCTCATTCTCGTATACGAATGCTGTGTCGAAGTGCCTGTACCCGCTTTCTAGAGCTGCGGTTACGCTTGAGTCCACATCACCAGGTGTTGTTATCTAATTCAATACAAACAAAAACATGTATTGCAACTATTTATGTATACATTTCATAGAGTATAAGGATAGAAGTATTTTAGATTCATTTTTTAATGATAGTTAGTAAAATCCGACATATTTTTGAATGTTATGCCAGCATATCTATACTTTCCAAACTATTGGGAGTATAACGTATTAGAATTTACTGAAAAATGGAAATAATTTATTTATACGTTGTTTTAAAACAATTAGCGCGAGAAAACGTGTATTTTTTTTAAATTATCGTTTTTTGGGAAGTGTTGATGGCACAGGTTCTGAAATTGTTTCACGTATTCTTTATACAGTTTTATAGCACATATATTTTATTCACAATTTTTTTCACTATAGTTTTTCAAACAAAAAAAAATGAAACGGCGGCAAACGGTGTTTTTGATTCCTTTGAAGCGTCCTTTTTTTCTCTACGTGGAAATTTACTGAAATTTTTGTCTCAAGGGTTTTTGGAGTTGCTAGTTATCAATGTAATCTCAGATTTTCAATATTCAAAATGGCGCATTGAAGATGGCGGACTGACACGTAAACAGCTGTTTGAACGGAATCAAATTAGGTACAGCGGGATCTTCAGGGTCGCAGATAACTGAATTTAATAATAAATTCTTAGTGTAAAAGTTATTAGTATTTATTCGGTGTCACGATATTTTCAGATAATACTTCTTCAGATAATAATATTTAATTGTAACTAGAGGTCAATCTCTATTAATTGTAATAGAGGTTTAACTGTAACTTGTAGAGGTCAGTCTGTAAAACAGCATCAGCTGTGGCACGCCTTTTGGCATATCTGTTTATTTGTACATTTATTGTTTGTAACTATATTAATAAGGCCAATAAAGTCGAAATAATAATTGTAACTGACAAAAATAACAACAATATTATACTTATAGCATAAAGAAACACCAGGAAAGAAGATAGAATGGAAGAAATTTACAAAAAAATTACTAAAAAAATTAGAAAAAAATCGTTCCTCCCTATATATCAACTTCGTTAGTTCTAGGTCATGCTAAGAGGGAGAATCGATCGACCGAAAAAAACGTAGATACCAAATTGCAAAAGAATCGATATATATTTAAAACATTTGTACGGCATATTGCATCCCATGTTTAATTTTGAACATCTGACATCGTGATCACCTTCCCTGAAAACCAAGAGATAACCTATGATTTCGAAAATGCGCCGGTCAGAAAAATGTGCCCCTCAAAGAGTTAAGTCTATATAGTTGTTATGAAAATCCAGGGAAAATGACCTGCTTGTTTACTTGAATCGGTTAAAATTTGACTGTGATTACCGGATTTTCCAAGTTTTGTAATTTTAAGCAAAACATGGGTGTTTACTTAAGATTATATATTTTGATTCTTTCGGTCAATATTTCATTTCCGCGAAAAGATAATATATGTAGTCACTGTTTGTAAACAGAAACGGGCTTAGTTTATGTCAAATAGTCCCAGTGTGTATATGAAACAGCTCTCATATCCGTTGAAAAAGTTTTTCTCTACTAATTTTAGGAATATTTGTTTGGCCCCAAATTCGAAAAATAATGAAAGATGAGGCATTTCCAAACAAACTGGATGCTGTAGCTTGGATTAGTTTTATTTCATTGTGGCGATTGTTCTTTAGATAATAATAAAAGTCCTAACTACTTGAAATTAGTACATTAATTTTTGAATGCCTATTATGTAATGAATTGCAACATGTCGATCAAGATTCATTTTATGCATTTACACTTAAATTTCCTCCCCGAAAATCTTGGCCAACTCAGTGACGAACATGGTGAAAGATTCCATCAGGAATCGCAGCTTTTGAAACCCATTTTCAAGGTAAAAGCTCGATAAATATGCTTGCAGGTTACTAGTGGTCACTTAAACGCGAAACAAATGATGATTTTTATAAATACAAAAGATCAAGCAAACATTTTGGAGTTTTAACAGTTTTCCATTACTTGTTTTTCAACCTCACCATTTTCCATTTTTGTTATTGGTTCATATTGTACATTATATTGTAGACAACGGTATAAGTTACATTAATTTCAAATTTTGTTTAAAATTTAAAAAAAAAATCGTAAAATCCAGTAATCCCAGTCAAATTTTAACCAATTCAAGTAAACAAATAGGTCATTTTATTCCGAATTGCATATATTTTCAAAACATGGTGACAAAAATTTCATTTGAAACCATATAATATTGTAAAATTGTTAAATTTGAAAAGATTGAATAAAAATGAAAATTTCTAAGATATTTTGGATGTTTGTGAATCTTTAAGATATCGATGTAAATAACATACCGTTGCAAAAATATATTCTTTCTCTTTCCTAATAAAGAAGAAACTTTAAAATCTAGTAAAAATTAATGAAGCTAAGAGTTACTTTAAAACAAAATTGCAAAAAAACTTTTTTTAAGTATAAAATGAGATTTTGGGGGTGTATGAGAAAAAAAAATGATATCATTCTTTTCAGTTTTTCGTGTCTTACAAGGTCTACTATGTTCCGTTAAAAGTATACATTAGATATTTTTATTTTGTCACATCGTGTAATATGTGGATGTAGTCGTATGAAAAAATGATAATTTATTCTTTATTCTTGATATTTGGTTAATATTGTTCTCGTGTTCCGTAATATAGAAACCCTCAATATACGGCAATTTTATTCAACCGTTTGGGTTTTTGTTACTGTAACTCCATTTTTTCTATTGTGTTTACTGAATAAATTTGATAAACACCCTTTAATGTATTTATTTTCCCGATATTATTTATCCGATATGTTTGGTGATGAAACCATGTGCGAATTTAAAATGGCTCTATTTATCAAATTGTAAATAATCGCTGTCTTTTGTGATATTGGGTGCAGTAAATTAAAGTTTAGAAAGATCTTAGGATCTTATTCTGCTACACCCTTTCTCTTCTACTTTGACAATCTCTACCACATCTGTTTATTTGCAGTTTTTGTTTCAAAGATGACTCTAAACTTATTATCATGGATCATCTGAATTTTACTTTTGGAACAGTTCACAATATCTCTTGTAGATAGTGCTCATAATAAATCTTATGATAGGCTCTTTTCTAGTTGAGAAAATTCCGTAATTTTCTTATTTAAATGACATACATATAGAGAACAATCCTGAATTTTAATATTCTAATTTTGAAGCGTTTTATTAAATGTTGAATCTTTCTCAAACCAGTTTTGCTGTTTATTGTAAGGAGTAACATGTTCTTGGCAAGATCTTTTATTTTGGTTTTTGATTGTTATTCCTCATCATGTTAAAAACTTTGGTTTCTAAAATTCTTGATTAAAGATCTGAATGTTATTAAACTGCTGCAGGAGAGACACTGCACTAGTTTCATTTTTAATCGTAAACTGTGTTTTTGAAACAACAGATTTACGTCAAACTGTGGATGGTTATTTACAATTAGATCTCCTGATTATTTTCTTATTGACTTAACACTGGTCGTCAATTAGCACATTCAATATTTCAACATCTTTCAATAATTTCATTCATTTGTATAAAATATTGATTACATTTCAGATTGTCGAGAAAGGGACTTTAATATTACAAAATAAAAGTGAGAACCCAGACTATAAAAATCACGACTCGGGGTCGTCCTTTCTGTCGGATAAAATGTCAATATATTATGATTTTTATAGCAAGTGATAAACCGAAACCAGTTTTGTGCTATAAACTGGATTTTTTTGGTAGACTTCAAACGTTTTTCTGCGAATGATACCATATTATTTTGTTATATTTTAACAATGATTTTAAAAAGGAATGCTTTGACATCATTTCAGATTCGAGTGCTCTCTGGTTTATTCTGAAAAATTCCGTTGTAATATCGTAAATCAGACATCCAATTAGACCGCAATTTTATAAAAATATTCAAAAAGTCCTTCAATAAGTTCTTCAGTTTTGTTGACAATTAAAATATTAGATTTGTTCATGAAAGATTTAAACTATTAAATTCTATTTCAATCTTGTTTTTGTGTGTTTTTCTTAAAATTATGGACAAAGAAACCTATTTTTTCTATGCCGTTTTATCATATATCCCTTTCAGGATATGAAAGTAAATTGCTAGATTTAATGTTATGTTTGGTAGTAACGGACCTATTCGAAAACATGACAAAAGTAATTTCCAATAACAATTTAATTACTTGGATATTTTATCAATAATTTTGTAACTATTTTATGAAGAAAAATATGCATATTTTCATTCCGACTTCTTGCAGTGGGTCTTCTATAGAATTGTTCAAAATACCTATGCTTTACTTTTTTAGCATCTACAATGTTCAAAAGAAACACGACCTGTAATTCTTAATATTTTCTAAAAAATTGAAATTGTCTTTCACAAATTTTCAATAAAGATAAAGATGAACCTACAGATGAAGTTAATTGCGTGTAAAAAATTCCACGTAAAACAAGTACTGGTGTTTTACATCGGATAAACTGAAAGGTCCTTGAACATGAGAATTGATGAGTACAAGAGATCTATTACACAAGATACCAATAATACTGGCTTCTTGCGTACATAACACTATTGTGATGATATTCGAGAAAACATAAATTTTATCTTGAAATTAAGTAACAGATTTGGAATCTACCCAGATTTTTTTGCAAAATAAAACTTTAGTATTTATATTAAATGGTTATTGATCTTTCGTAAACACAAAGAAAATGCAAATGTGATCACAGAATGCTAAACATAATTCAGATTCTTTTTATTTTCTTGTTATCATAATTTTTTGTAAAACAACCATTTTTCAATAATAATAATGGAGGGGAGGGGGGGGGGCAATAAAGTTAGACATAAAAATAAACATTTATTTTAAAATTGAACTACCTTGTGTACGACATTCCTACATTTTGAGTATAACTCCAATATTGAAGGTGCTTCATCAAATTCGATATGAGTAATGAGTGCAATAATGTAACACTTGATAAATATTTCCAAATGTTTCATTGACTTGGCATCAATATTTGGTGCTACATTGGTTCCCTTCGTGGGGAAAGTCATTTTTGACTACAGAATTTTAAAGTTATACGTATATATGATTTTTATTAATAAGGAGTGAAAAACTACCAACTTATTTGTCAAGTTCTGCAATTTTCAAATTAGTCATTGTAATTTTTAATACTTTATTACTAAAATGAATGTTTAAAATCGACTACTGATTTTTTAGTTTGAATTAGTCAATTAATCCTTTTTTTTTACTCTTTATGTGTAAAAATGATTACTAATTCAACTAGTAGACGAATTATCATTCCTTCTTTAGTAGTTTTTGACAAATTCAAATATAGAGAATTTTTATATATTCATTATGATTCAAAATGTACACGAACACGAAAAACAAAAACATTTTTGTTTCATTTAAACAATTACGGGTTAAAATGGACTGACATAAATATGGAGAACAATAAAAGTACTGAAATATATTGAGATGAATGTTTTAAATGATTACAAAAATTTATGAGTCCTAGAACTTTTTTACTGCGCAGATATTACATAAACTCCATGTTACACAACTGCAATGCAAATGTGATCTCTACGAATTTTGGTGCTAGAATACTCTTGAGATATATAAATAATGTTTTCAATTATTAATTTTTTTAGTATATATTACCTTATAAGTGATCGATTTACACAAAGATTTGGAAATTGATCAGACAACAAAGTAAAAATAATGGTGCTTTAAATATGAAATTATCAAAATGCTTTTTTGTTCAGTAATCGAATTTATGGCCAGCATATTTCTTCTAAAATCCTTCTTCTAGAAAAATACACTGACGTTTTCGAAAATATGATTTTTCTAATTTACATCAATGTATAGAAATTCTCTCTAAATTTGAATTAGTTAAAAACTAGTAATTAAAAAACAAAAAGAAGGTTGCTAATTGAATTAGTTATCATTTTTACTAATAAATAATAGCAAAAAAATGAACTACTAATTCTAAAAACTAATAAAAAAACATACTTAATTTCTACTTTTACATCAGGAGAATTTTATTAATAAAGAAGTCATTCTTCAGTAAGTCATATTCAGTTTTTTCACATTTTTCTGGAAGTGGAAATCGCTATAGAATAAATAATTTACAATTTTTTAATCAAATTGTACTTATTTTAGTACTGTAACTGTCTTTTCGATATTTAATCCAGTTCAGTAATAAATTGACATTGGGCTAACTAATGCAATTTGGTATTGCCAGAAATGTTTTTAATAATCGCCAATAAAAAAGTACATTAATATATTACACATTAGAATTAATTTTGAATCATCACCCATTTAAAAAAATGATGGTTTTCGAAAATTCAAACGGTTGATTAATGATTTAACAGAAGAAGTACAAAAAACAGTATAGAATTTCAGGTTTGGAAAATTCTAATTTATCTGAGAAACTTTTTGTATCAGCAAGTGCAATACAAGTCTTTCGGCTTATTAAAATACACTTAATCTTGTGAAAATCTGAAATATTGGTATTTTTATACGAATTTTTTGTATACAATATTATAAAAATTAGTTTAAAAAGTAAAAAATTGTTTCGAATGATCAGTTTGATGTACGTCTAAAGTTTTAACTCTTTATGAATTAAAAATTAAGGTACTTCATTAAACTCACGAATCATCTTTAATAAGGATCGAAAAGTCACTCTTTATCGAGTGAAAACTCAGCATGTTAAACTTTGCTCTTACGGACTGACAATTCTATCATTTTTAATAAAGTTATGAGTATTTTAATTTTTACGCTAAAAATAACGAAAATTTTAAATAATTTTTAATTTTAATAAGAATATACATGGTGAAAATTTGAGAAAAAAAGGTGGTATTTTTGAGACACTTTGATTTATTTATTTTTGGAAAATCTACCGTCATGTTGTTAATTTTGAAGAATTTTCCACAAATCCAACGAATTTTAAAAAATTTCAATGTCTCCTACAATTAGCACTAAAAATTATCTTAAGTAGGAAAAAAAGGCACGAAAAAGATAAATTTACGTTAAATGTCACAAAATATACTAAATCACTTTTCTTCAAAGAACTAGTTAAAAGGTTTTATTCTGTTATGAACTAATATTCTTTTGAGAGGGATCTTTTATTTTTTACACCGACAACAATATTAAGTAAATTTAATTGACGAGTTACACAGTGGGGATTAATCATTTTGTATTTTAGTCTGTAATGCTGCCTGTCTAAAGTATTTAAAAAAGTTCTTTGAAAAATCATATAAAAATACAACTATTTAATATCGTTAAAATGTATCGGAAAGTATCAGCAAGCTACTGGAGTTTTTTTATCATTTAGCTGTAGATAATGAGCTTAGTAGTGTAATCAATAATATAAACATGAAAGTGTTCAATCTGCATATTTTACATAATAATAAATGTATTTAAATATCTAACGAGTAATTATAAGAAAATTCTGCTGTTCTGAAAATTCGTCTAGAATTTTTAGAGAACATTATTATTTTAGTAATTTCCTATTCAAATAAGTTTTCTAGGCTCAACTAAATTTGAATAGGCGAAAGAAAAAAATGTACTTGAATCAAGAAAACAAATTTTTCTTCTTTTTAGTAAATCTGGCTTTCTTTGAGAAAAATATTTCCAATTCGAGAAAATATTTATTTGAATTAACGTTTTTCAGTGCAGGTATAAAGAAAAAATAACAGGTTTTAGGTCAGTTTTATAACAAATATTTATCTATCGTAGACTTGTTCTCTATCAGAATAAAGTAATTTACTAAAATAATCGTCTAAAATATCATATTTACAGGTTCATCATTTTTTCTGTGCATATTAACAAATAGTTTTTCATAAAAATCATTAACTTTTATAAAGTAGAGAATTCTGTTACTAATGGATCATCTCATCATGAAACTTCAAAAACTCCTGAATCTCATCTTCAAGAATTAAATTTAATATGCTGTCAAGAAGTATTTGGGAATTAAAAAAAAAGTTTTGTGTAATAATTCTGTAAATTACCTGAATTTTGACTTTTTTCATTTCAGATATGCCAGGAAAATATTTTTGTCAGACATTTTGCTTTTTCGATTTATAAATTTGATTTTGTGTTGAATGATTATAACTATATAATATTTACTCACCCTCGAAGTTCCAAATCCTACAACAGGCATGTCGTAACCGGACGATAATTTGACGGTTTCGACGGATAGCACTCTTGGAGCACATAATGCCAAGAAAATGCAGAAGCTCAATGGAAACACAAATCTGCATAAAAAATGAATAACTTAACAAAATTAAAATATTTGAATATTTATTGCAATATTCACATATGTTTATTACTATGGGCATTGATTTGTAATTTACTCGAAATTTTAATTACAATACATAATTCGATTCCATCAAAGATGCATACTCTGAGATAAATTTGACATAATATTCATTTTTTGCACCAATTTTTAAAAATTTATAATTTAGGTTTTGCATAACAGTGTTAATAATGCACGAGGTGAACCTTTCACTTTCTCTTGATCGAATTTCGTTAGGGCGTCGACCAATCGTTCGACCAAATTCATTAACGTCTAATTAACCATCTTAGATGGAAAAACTGGAAAATGACCGGTACCGTTGCGATAATCAATCGTGTTTTTTAATGTATTTTTTTTGTCGATTAAGTACCATTTGAAGCTGAAGAAAATTTCACTTTTACTGACTTACCTTGAGCGAGCCATGGCTTCCCGCGTATGGTTCAACACGAACTCACTTTCTGCAGCCAAGCGCGTCTTCTTTATGCGGGGACATATTTTTTTTTCCTCTTACAGTTGGCATATGGAAGTAACCAATGAACGATAATTTTGCAATCGTGCGACTCGCGAATTGCGTTATGTGATCGTTAACTCCGATTTATTATATATATTTAATCCATAATGAAAACAAAACATAAACGAACAGTTTTGATATTTTACTCAAGGTTCTATTTTTATACATCTTTTTTCAAGACATATTCCTTGACGAGTCAGAAAAAATGTCTGGATTCAACAATATTAAAATGCCCCCCGATTTAGCAAATTTTATTGAAGCGTTTGTATCATACATTTTTGTTTGGCGCAATTGAAAAACGTTACTCCGAGTTGATTTTTAATTCTATATTAGTTTTACAGCATTTTAGAAGGTGGGTATTAATGCCGGATGAAGATCTAAAAATTTTCAAATATATCTATTTGAATAATCTTCAAAGGGTAATTATTTTAAAAAATTAAATAATAATTAGGAGGTATATAATCTATCGATCATCTCGTGTAAAAAGAAATTTACGTGTAATAAACACAAACTTTTGTTTTTTCGATATTTCGACGTCCAATGTCATCTTCAGGACTGCCTGACAATGAGAACAATTTTTTATTAATAATTTATAATAACAATACATTCATGCACTGACTACCATAATAGTTTACCTTACAATATCTATAAAAATCACTTGAGTACACCTAGACGTGTATATGTCAACGGTGGTAACATGGCTATAGATATAAAGAATGTGCCATATGTCGCAAATTATAAATTTAAGTATACTTCATGTCTGCAAATTGAACAATACAATGAGCAAAATTCTAATTAAATTGTTTAATCCCTTAAAATATATATAACAACTCCCTACTGAAAATTCTCAGCTCAGATCTCAGGTCAGAACGTGAGAACTCACAAGAGATCTCACGCGAGAACTCCGCTGAGATCTTTGAAAATTCTCAAAAACAGAAATCGTACAAAATTTTGGGGATTATGTAAAAATAGAAAACTGACAAAATGTTGGTGGTTATGTAATGGGGGGTTGACATCGAGTCAATTTATTTGGACCTTAATGGAGATTTTGAAAAACTGCAAAAATAAAAAATCCTCCATCTTAGGTTATCTCAAGAATTTGGAGAAACACAAAAAGTATTAACAAAATTAAATTGAGTTTAAAATTAATTTGTTTAAATCCTTTACTTCACCGTGATTGCGTGGGTGGAATATTTTTCTTTTCTGAATTTCTAGATGAGTTCGTATAGAAGAAAATTCTCAACAGAGTTCGTGAGATCTCATGTGAGTTCTCACATTCTCACGTGAGATATCATGTAATTCTCAGCTCAGAATATTCAGTAGGGCTGTCTAATTTTTGCGTGTCCTCCATTTTTTTTAAGTGAATTCTTTTGTAACTGTATGTGGCTCATTTCTGAAATTAACCGTTTTGGTAGATCCTGTTCTTTATCTAACATTTTGATTTTGAATTCATGTTTGAGTTCTAACCAGTGCTTCGAGATTACATTATTTTGTGCAGCTGATGTTATGGAAAATGCTTGTCTGCAGGAATTATCATTTTCTCTCCACTGTTTTACTTCCGCTATGCGGACCATATGATTATCTGTATTCCAAGAAAAGTTAAATAAGTTTAATTCATATCATTCAAGTCAACAATTTACACAATAGGTGTACTAATTTCCTATAACTGACTATAAGTCATAAAAGAAAATTGTTACTGATTGGTACCACAAGCCAACCTACTCTAAAACTTCGACGCAAAAAATTGCAAATTTGATTACGTATCCGATACTTTTTTTAAATGTTTTGAAATGATAATGCAATCTGCGGTGCTGTACGGATATTAATATGGTTATAGATATGACCCTCATAAGTATACACCTGTTTTTTTTACTCTTTACTCCTATTATGAATTAGAACAAATAGAATTAGATAAAAACATATATAGAACGTATTACACAATGATCTAATTTTGACAATCGATGCTATGCATCTATTTTTGGATTGGTTTTTAACGGTACACAATACTTTCTTACTTTTATTTAATTGGATATTATTTTATTTAATTAATGAGGTTTGATTATGTTTCTAATTATTGCTATATTATTACTGACAACAATTATAACATGTTTCTTTTGGACCTACTTTTATACCTTTTTAAAAAATCTTTAGAAATTCGGTCAAAATGGAAAGAAACCTATGTGATTCCGATTTTCAAAGATGGGGATGAAGGTATTGTTGAGAATTATTGACCGGTTCCCGTAATTAGTTGTATACCAAAAATCTTCGATTTTTAGTCGAAAAATTGAATGCTATATTATTAAATGTCATTATAGATAACCAACAAATGGCCTGCCTACAAATCTAAGCAACCTATATCATTCTTTGATAACCATTATCATAATATTTCGTTAAAATTCCATTTTCCGCCCTTTACATCGTTATTATGATGCTTTATTATCTTTCCATATTTCAAAATGTTCCTCAGGCTCAGTTTGTCATCGTTCTCAATCAGACCGTCTCTTTATCCCATTCGAAATCAAAGATCTCTATTAGAAGCGACATGCAAAAATAATTTCTTATTCCATCATCCTGTTCCTCGTTTAAAACGAATTTGGAATAATTTAAATATAAATACATGGTATAGCGATACTTTTGTTGAGTTTCGACAGCGTGCATCTTCCGAATTGTATCAGTTTTACACATAATTATTTATATTGTTTAATTTTAGGCTAGGCTTCAATATTGTACATTTTGTTAACCTAAGATTTATATTTTGTTATTGTAAATTATATTGTATATTTTAAAAAAGACCAATTTTTAGGTCCGTAAGTAAATAAATAAATATTTTCTATTTGACAGCACTGCAAAATCGGGTGTCTTATATGTGTCTTAAACGAAGGTACTAAGAAGGGGCCTTTTTTAAAATGTGTCTTGATTTAAAAGTCTTGAAAAAGTGTCTCAAAATTAAAGATATTTTCTGTCTAATGAAATAAAACACATTTAATTTTTAACTCCTGGTCGTTCCTGTGATAATTTTTCACGTGTTTCACAATGAGATTTAATAAAACTGTCTGAAAATCACACAGCAAACACGCCTTTTGATCAATTTTTACTTACGGATTTGAGGATAATAACAATAAAGCAAGACATCAAGAAATGTCTGACCTAACATAACCTAACCTGATCTAAGAAGCGATATTTCAACTCAAATTTAAAAATCCATTAACACTGCGGATAAGTATATTAATTTGAAAATGTTTAATATCGTATTAATATTCGCTAAATTTAATTCCAACCGGAAATAAATCGAATGTTAGCAGGATATCACTAATTTTACACACGATCTCGTTTATCGTTGTTTGGTAATGTTGACAGCTCAGCATAACTTGAAAGTTCAATAACCTCAAAGAGAATAGTTCACTTAACTACGTACATAGTTATTCCATCTAGTGGGTAGTAAATTTGACTATTTTTGTTCTCTCAGTAAAAAGAATCATATTTTTTATCTATATAATCCATGACAAGTGGCGATCGTCAGTTGTTGAGGTGGGACGCGAAGTTTAGTCACTTATCCGTGTTTTATATTTTCAAGACACCTATAATAAAACAACAAATAATGTCTTGAAAATGTCTTACATGAAGACGCCTGATTTTGTACTGAGGTAACCTCAAATTTTTGTTTGGAGGATATTAGCCAGTCAAACCAAAGTAAGGTGTAGGTAATATCTTGGTGGAAACTAGAAATAATCTATGATCCATGTAGATACTATACCGGCAATATCCAGGTAAATTAATGGCCATAAATATTATTGTATACAAGTTTGTAGATAAATTCAAGACACTGGTTAGTATCTAGCCAGATTCGGTAAAAGGATTCTAGAATAAGTATCCCCAAACACATATAGGCCCTAGATCGTGTCCGATCTAGATCTATGATATATTTTCGGGAAAAAATAATAGGCCCGTACTTTGCCTAAACATTTCTACTAGGGTTGGGTATAAATCTAATGAGTTATCCTGCACAGTGTTAAACGGAAGCGCGTTTCAGTTCCGG
This sequence comes from Trichopria drosophilae, assembly GCA_030407085.1. Taxonomy (NCBI): domain Eukaryota; kingdom Metazoa; phylum Arthropoda; class Insecta; order Hymenoptera; family Diapriidae; genus Trichopria; species Trichopria drosophilae. Next base: position 182,758,636 of record CM059582.1, read on the forward strand.
CGAAATGACTTTCAATGTCAGACCAAAAATTTAATGTACACAAAAAATGTCATGTATGTACCTTAAATTATGTCGTTCTCCACAGAGTTTCATGTATATACTTCCAAAAAATAGACCCATGTCACGGAATGGAAAATTCACTGTAAAGAATTCACTACAAAAATTCTTTTTCTTTCTCTTTCCCGCAAGCGGAAGGAAAGATACCGCTTATCCTCCCGGTCATGAAGAAAAATCGTATACTTCCCTCGGGAGTATTCTTTCATCCCAGTGTGCTGAAATAGTATATTACTCATTCTTGAATGAGACATTCTTTATTTTACATCCCTCGTTGAGTAATATACTATTACTGCACAGTAGCGCTGATAAAAATTCGGTCTAAACATTGGCTAGTTTTTTAGTAAACTTGTGTACTGGCCAGTTTGTAAGTAATAAAATGTGGGCAGTTTTCCATGCAACATGTAACAAAATCGTTGATTGTTTTACGATATTTTGTAGATAAACTATGGCTAGTTTCTGCAAAAAAATACTCAGAATATTTAAGAAGAATAACCTAAATACTTTTTTATCTACTTTCTGTTAGGTAATATTATTTAGATGTTTTTTTTGCGATAACTTAAAAATTATGAGGATAATTTGCAGTTTCTGTTCAGTTTTTATCAAAATTTTATGTAGTTTATAGCCATTTTTTGAGCGTGGCTATTATTTGAATAAAGATTGAACTTTGTTCATCAGCTTTAATACGAGAATAGTCCTCCTCGTCATTATCATCATCTACGTCACTGCTATTTCTATTATTTTCGTTATCGTTTTCATCAGTTACTTTGTAGCGGTTTATTGTTTAGAATAGACACATAGATTTTCTTCATAATTTTCCTGAAATGTATAATATAATTTAATCCGATTCTATTATCACTAGTGACGGAAAACAATATAATTATAAACGGGCGGAAAGAGTGATGTCACACAAGGCGAATATTTGTGAGATACTAGATTATTGACTTCTAATTTAATAGCAAGGAACAATTTTTCCTAGAATCTCGGTCAATGAAAAGAATAATAACAGTGTAAGATAAACAATACACTTTAAGGATTGTAAACAGTTCGCTAGATTTTATATACGACCTTCTCCAATCCACATTTATTTACATAGTTTGAGCAGTTTCAATCCTTTTAATAGTATCCACTATGTAGACAGTTTTGTAACGAAATACTAATTTTATGATTTGTGTCTAGTTATTGCATAGTTTATAAAGTAAGCAGGGCCTCGTGTATACATACATCTGCGAAATATATTTTTTATGATTATTGAAATTCCACGAACATGTCATTGAATATTAACAAAAGCACATTACAATAATCATATACATGCACTTGAAATATACATTTTTGAAATTTAACGGACACGTAGGAGAGGGTTGTGAACCGGGTTTTGTTTTTGATCTATAACTTTTTATAGAATGAAGATATCAAAGAATGCAAAATAACTTTATAGTTTATGTACGTCTTTTCGGTGCGTAAAGTAAACTCGTGCGTAATGTAAACTTTACGCACTCGATTATACTTTATGCACGGAAAAGCCGTACGTAATAGTACATTACCTAACAAGGGTGTAAAGTATAACTGTTACGCACGGGTCGGGAACTTTACACATCACTCGGCGCCTTCGGCGCCTCGTATGTATGGTTCCCGTCCCGTGCGTAAAAGTATACTTTACACCCTTGTTAGGTATCCTATTTTTTGTATTTGCGCGCGTAAAGTGCGTGCGTAAAGTTTTGATGCCTGCTTGAGTGCGTAAAGTATAACTTTACGCACGACCGGTCATTTTACGAATTTCGTCGTCGGGAGTGCATAAAAGTTTACTTTATGCGCGAAAGATAGGCATCAAAAGTACTTTACGCACGAACTTTACGCCCGCAATTACAAAAACAATATTTCGGCACACGTGTGTATGTGTAAAGTTCTTTACACATACGCACTTGTATCGAAAAGTACTATTTTGAAAACTGAATATAAAACTCAACTTTTTTATTTGGACAGATTTTTGTTTTGATCATTCGGTAAATTTTACGGCCAATTTTCGAAGGACGTGATTTTTGGCTGCCTTAAAAAAGTGGCTGGGTTGTGAACCACCGGTGAAATCCTGATGAAAATCGGAAAAATCGAAGTGAAACACTCATAATTGTGTGGCAAACGAAAAGTGCATTTATTTACAACACTTTAAGAGACAAAACAAGTAAAGTACAAGTTGTTTAACCCTAACTTATTAAATTGAATGTATTAGTGGACATGTACCTTACATTAAATTTCTTGTAGTTTTTAACAGAATACATCACCATCATTAGTTTAAAATTCTTTTTAAAAATTGGTGTAAGAATAATTTTGTATAGAGTGAAATGTAAAATTTGTATATAAATGCGTGCAGGAAGTCATGCATCACCATCATTAATTTAAACTTCTTTTTCTGTTTTATATTGTTCGTTAATTTTCGTTTTCAGATCTACGTATAAAACGTAATGAAACCATTCTTCAGGTGTGAAATACAATGGGTCATTATAAAATGTGGACGTAATTAATATTTTACTTGAATTTAAGACTGCAATTTCCACACGCCTTAGGTTCGACCCAGGGCTTGAAAATTGATAAATCTATAAATCCTTCGCTGTTTATTTGGCAAAATAATGGGGAAATGTTTTACATACGAATATCCACGGCAAAAATTTCCACAATTTTTATAGAATAATAATATTCTAAGTAATAGAAAATAGCTTTTCTATCATTAAGCATTATAATGAAATTATTTTTGTTTTTCGACATACTACACTCGATATCTTCAATTTGATAAAACCATATAAATAAATCTCTAGTAAATATTTGAAATTAAATTTTTTTTTCAACTTGCATTCAACTAAGATAGATACCAATGTAGATACTGTATAAATAATCAGGATACCAAGATTCGGTATAATATTCTCTTAGTTGTACGCATGTTTGCTGATTGTTAGTGCATAAACAAAAATGTTTAGCCTTGTCGATTGCGAGACAAAAATATAAGCCAGAGCGCCATATAATGGACGAATAAGAAACCACCTCATAAACGCATCACAGTCGACTTATTAAACAAATTATTTTTGTTCATATTCCTAAGTTCAACAAATAAATGAAATTCAATTTATTTATACGAAAATGTAATCTTTCTTTTTTTTCTGTCAAATCAAACGTGCAACCATGAAAATACATATATCCAGACATGAATGACTGTTTCATTCAAAGAACTTTTTATGTAAGAGTTAATGAAACCTCATTATACATGTAATCACATGCATGTGTGAGTAGTTATGTATGAATGATAAAAAGCAGGACACAATAAAACCGGTTTATTGTTTTCATTCACCGTGAGGATATTTGTTACAATAGAGTCTTCGTCAAGACCATCAAGATTGGGAGATAGCGGGTCTATTGATTTTGAAATATAAAAGAATTACAATTGTCTACGACTTCCGACGAACTACATAACTTCTAGACTCTGAAACTATATGGTCGTAACAAAATATATTTACTTAAATATAATTATTGTAATTATTTTAGAACAATTAATTTCATACCAAAATTACAGTTTGAAATGCAGATACTATTTATTTGATTTAATTAATTCAGTAAATGAATTTACTTAGAGCAAGAAAATATTTTGTTGCTACCACAAATTTTATGTAGCTCTAATACATGAATTTAATATAAACTAAAAAACCAACAAATCAAACAAACACCGTAAAATAAAATTCAATCCCGAAAACTATAGAGATAAAAGTAATTCTCAATTACTCAAACGTCATATAAATTCATATAAATCGTTCAGACTAAACAGAAATACCGAATTTCGGGTGAATCTTGAATCCAATTCGGTTAGTTCGCCTTGTTACCGCCAGGAGCGTGCAAAGTTTTGTTGCATGCTCGTTACAGAAACGGATTTTTATTATTTGGTACGTTGGAAATTTTGCGATAGTACATCCCAACAAATTAATCAGCATTAGTTTATAGGCCAATTAAGAAATGGCTTATATTGCAGCTTATATCAATAACAGGAGGAAAATAATACAATGATTTTTTGTCCTAATTAAATAGACGAACATTTTTTTTAAATTTTGTTCGTAGGACTTACGTTTTTTGAAATATGTTAATTGAAATGATTAACTTGTTAATAATGATTAACCTACTAATTTTTTCAAAATGTAACCGACCAATTCGGTTTCAACAAGTCAAAATTTCTAAGAATTGACAATATCTCTAGGCGACATTTTAGTATAAACAGAAGTGTACTCAGTTAGCAACTGCATATTACCAAAAAGGTTACTTTTTAACCCATTAAGCCCCAAAAGGACGATTTTTTCTTGAATTTATCAGCTGTAAGTTCTGATGGATTATCAAAGATAACAAAAATTGTGGAATTATCATTTCTAACGTGAAATTGATCGTATTTTTCGATTCTGTCCTTGTTTAAAAAATACGATCCAAAAAAGATACAACCGATTATTTAACAAACGAAGGATTTTTTACTCTAAATTTTGTTTCGATCAACAATTACACGCCGAAATTGGATGAGGAACTCACTATAAAGTGAAAATTTCTCTGCCTCGGATCCTAGATATCAAAATGTGAAGTAAACTACAAAATGTGAAGTATACTTCAAACTACAAAAATTAAATTTCAAAATGGCAATATCCAATTTGGTGGCATGATTGAAGCTGAAAATTTAGTGACATATTGGATTTCGCCATGTATATCGAGTTAAATTGATAAATTCTTACTGAAAATGTATTTATTAAAAGTTATTTATGCTCATCATTAATTGGATGTCGAATGCGCGAAATATAAAGTGGCGGAATCAATATAGCGGACGAAAATTTTCGAAATGTTTCGATTTTTATAAAAAAAGGTATGCATGGATTTTTAGGGTCGCTGATCACAAATTTGACGTCAAATTGACGAAATAAAAATAATAAATCAATATGCAGAATTTTTTAAACGTATGAGAATGAACCAAAAATCATCTAGTGAGAGTTAATATAATATAAATAATAATACCAAAATTTTCACATTTGTCTTTTTAATATCTACAAAAAATTAACGTGTACATTGTTCCAGTAATTAAAAGTTACATAATGTTTCAAATAGCAGAAAGTATCATGATTCATGTTGATATAATTGAACATATAAATACAAGTTGTTGGTGATTAGCTGTATGCGATAAAACAATCTTAGTTACGATATAATTCATCGCGTGGTGTATATCTAGTAACGTTTATCATTGAAATGTTTGTTTAAATAGAAGATATTGCAAAGCAATGTAATTTCAATTTTTCCCGCATGTTTCATTCATTTGTGTCATCTTATTACTAACTGCAATTATCCTCGCATCTTGGAAAGCGGTTGACCCTCAATGTTTTTTTTTCACAGAAAACGTGACGGCAGATGCAATCACGCGATTTGCAGCAATAAATATCGGAAATTGTTGAGGCAGTACTCAAAACTACATTTTAATTGATTTATTGTAGTTTACGTATTCGTTAGTTACGTATGTGCAGGCGATAAACTAAAATTCTATATGTACTTTTTGAAAACACTAAAAAAAGAATAAAAATAAGTTGTGCATTTCACAATATTTTTTATGATTTGCAAATTAATAAAGCACTGATGTACAAAATATTTAAACTTTTTGAAGATGTTGTTCTAGTGCACCACTTCTGCAATAAAATAATCGCCAAAACTATAAAGAAATAAAAAAATATGAGTGTCATAGGCAATTTTACTAACTGGTCATTGACATTAACCCATTAATGCCCAAATGCACAGAAAATTTACACCAACTTCAACGCTTATTTCCAATATGAAATAAATTTCGAAAAAAATCAAACTTACCAGATTCTACCATTTTCGGGGTCGCTCTTTCGAATGGCCATGAGAAAATTTAAAAAAAGTCAACATTTGTCTATGATTTTGACATATATATATTAAAAAAACATACTTTTTTCAGTGCGCTTTTTTTACAAATATAGAGTTTTCGATACAATATCGTGCTTTGAATGAGCTAAAATATACTAGAATAGGCAACTCGATAGTTATACTTAAAATATACACTGGTATGCATTTGAAATTTTGCGATGTCAGATCCAAAATGGCCACCGCAGTAACGAATTTCTATTCAAAATTTAACAATTTTTTTTCTTGAAAACCATACACTTTAGAGAAAATGTTCTAAGGACAATTTTGTTTTAGAATGAGCCAAAAATACCCTTGAATTTTTTCAGAATGTACTGCTACAATTTTTTATTTTTCAAAAATGCAAAAAATCCAAAATTTTCAAAAAGTTATTTAATAAATCTGAAAAATTTTGACAGTGTTATCTAACCAATTCTAAGACATTTTTTATCTATAGAAATTTTCTCTAAAGACTATAGTTTTCCAGAAAAAAAATATTAAACTTTTCTAGATTTCAAGACAAATGATTTATTTTCTTGAACACTGCTGTCTTTAGAGAAAATTGCTATAGATAAAAAATGTCTTAGAATTGGTTAAAGAACACTGTCAAATTTTTTCGGATTTTTTAACTAACTTTTTGAAAATTTTGGATTTTCTGCAGTTTTGAAAAATTGAAAATTGTAACAATACATTCTCAAAAAATTCAAGGGTATTTTTTGGCTCATTCTAAAACAAAATTGTCCTTGGAACATTTTCTCTAAAGTGTATGGTTTTCAAGAAAAAAAATTGTTAAATTTTGAATAGAAATTCGTTACTGCGGTGGCCATTTTGGATCTGACATCGCAAAATTTCAAATGCATACCAGTGTATATTTTAAGTATAACTATCGAGTTGCCTATTCTAGTATATTTTAGCTCATTCAAAGCACGATATTGTATCGAAAACTTGATATTTGTAAGAAATGCGCCCTGAAAAAAGTATGTTTTTTTAATATATATGTCAAAATCATAGACAAATGTTGACTTTTTTTAAATTTTCTCTTCGCCATTCGAAAGAGCGACCCCGAAAATGGTAGAATCTGGTAAGTTTGATTTTTTTCGAAATTTATTTCATATTGGAAATAAGCGTTGAAGTTGGTGTAAATTTTCTGTGCATTTGGGCATTAATGGGTTAAGTTATAAAATACAGAATGTATATTGAAAATTATCTTAAGTAAATGCGACTATATTTGATCAATTCTGCTTTCAAAAATCAACTCTCAAATGCAAAGTGGCATGGAATTTTTTAGTTTGACTATATTTTTAAAAATGGTTGTAAGAATAATTTAGTATGGAATGAAATGTAAAATTTTTATACAAATGTATGCAGGAAGTCATGCAATCATGCGAAGTATGGATATAAATAAATCAAAACTAGTTATTATATACAGGATTTATCTAACTAAAAAGTAGCCAATGTTTCAATTTCCCGATCAAATATATCTAACGGCATTTAAATTTGTCAGAATCGTTTTTTGTAAAAATTAAATTTAATTAAAACGAATTAAAGATGGCACTCTTGAAGAACTTGATTAATGATAACTCGACCCATGAAGTATATCGGTCAAAAGACAATAAAAAAAAGTTTGTAAATTAAAAAATACATTTGAACATTTTGAAAGTGTTTTCAACATCCTGCGATATTTCATTTCGTAGACACGCCCTTGATTCAGATTTGGTTAAATTGGGGGAACCATCAGAGTGCCAAAGATTTGTTTGCAATAAATTAAAAACTTATTATGCTTTAAAAAAAGAACTAATAACGTATAAAAAGAACAAACAGATCTAATTCACTGCAATGACGAAATATATATGGGTAAATCCGCGAAATTTTTGAATTTTGAGTCATCAAATAAAAAATGTTTTATAAGCACATTATTGAAATTTTTTAAGAAGATTAAGAGGTAACAAATAATTCATTTTTTGAGCAACGCTGAAGAGTGAAAATTATCATATGAAAATTTTTATACTACTAATTAATAAATGTAATAATAAATTACTATTTTTATGTTACTTATTTGTATCACGATTTGCGTTACGAGTCCAATTCATTGGAAATTTGGTATCCAAACTTTTTCCAAGTCGTGATTGCGAATCTGTGGTTAGCTTTTGAAATTGGTGGACATCTCTAAAGTTTTAGATGTTGAAAATGAAAAATAAATATTATCGTATTCTAAGCAGAATTCTCAAAAGGAAGTGTTAATAGCGATTTTAGTCTAAATCACGTCATTATATAATGTGAATTCTAACAGATGTTTGAATGTAAGAAGAAACAATTGTCAACATTTTTAAATTGCAATGATACGACAAATATCATAGAATGTTAAGTCATTTTTTTCGTAGAGCAATGGTGTTTTTTTCATTTGTCTTTACCCTTTTGTGACACCATATTAAGTTTTGAAAATCTGAACACTAACGAAAAAATATGCCAATGGATTCAAAATCAAAGACCACGAAAACTCCTGAGTACCCAATATTAAGCAATTATCACAAAATATTTGTAAATAATGATTTTTCTTCAAAAAGCCAAAATTTTTTCATATTTGTTTATTTATACAACTAAACCAATAAAAAATAACACCTTCTCAGGTATTTATAAATGTTATTTAATAATCAAACGTACAGACAATTGAACAAAAATTGGCATGAATGCTTTAATTATAATTTGAATTATGAAAAATCGAGGATTAACGTTAGTACCATCGGGATTAAAACGTTAAAATGATATTGGATGTTAGTATATTGAGGTCACCTCTGTTTTGTACATTTAAAATGATGGCACGTGTTACAAACAATGTTCTTTTCCAATTGGCCTCGTGTCATTGAAAAATGACCATTAATTTAACCAGTTACACGAGTGCTTTCTAAATTCAAGCATATATTTTGTAACTTATTTTGCGTGCACAATCTTAAATGACGTTTAAATTTACTCCTTTTTTTTGTGTATTTATACACGATACAAAATTCTTTTACAGTAACTGCAGATAACAAAGGGACTCGTTCATATTCTGAATCATAAAGAAACAAAACAAACAAACAAACAAAATCATACTTAAATACTTTCTCAACTTCCTTTTTCAACTCATTTTTCATAGGAAACATCTTTTTAGTTTTGCCAGAACAAAGCAAAACAAACGTATGTGGAAACCATTTAAAGCGTGGGTATTATCCATTTTAATAACCGCACAAATTAAAACTCTTATGATTAATGACAGTAGCGAAAAAAATAAAATAAATTAGCATCATCAAATAATTCTGTTTTGTTTTTTAAATTACTTAGAAGATAATGTAGAAATAAAATTGACATGCAAATTAGAAGTGTCCAGACTTTTGAGTTGAAATTATTGCTGAGAAGCAACGTTTTTAGCATACAAGTACAAAAACTTGATTTTTTAAAAAATGTGTCTAACGATTTTTTTCGGGGTTGTCTTACACTATACTCAGGAGGCAGAAAAGAGATTTATTTTAGAAGTGCTTCGACCTTTCGGTTGAACTTGGTTCCGACCCACCGTGAATATTTATTATTTATTTATTGGTTTATTAATTTGTAACTTTCTGCAATGAATGTAAAAAACTTGTATTAATAGATAGTATTGATACTTGTTCTGAATTAATAAAAGTTATATATTTTTCTAGTTTCTGCAGAGAATAACGTATGTGGATTATTTCATAATTTTTAACCCCCTTATTCGAAGTTTCGACAGATTCCTTCAAAAAATAAGTTTTTATGTCCTACAATTAATAGATTTAAATTTAGTGGGCTCTTCCTGCAGCGCAATTGGTGGTGATTGCATCAATCAAACATTTCAACCTAGTTGAAATTAGTGAAATATTTTCCAAGCACCATCTGTCGGAATCCTTCCGATTCCCGAGCCAGCGTCGTTTTTGAAAAAACATTTTTAGAGAAAAATGTTACAAATGCTGATTGGAGATGTTAATTATATGAAAAATACGAAGAACCCGAAAATATGTGAAAAATTCAGAAAAAAATAACGGGGAACTTGGAAGAACATTCGGCAGATACCAGGGTACGATCCTGGGACCTTTCGATTTCCGGTCGAATGCTCTAACCAACTGAGCTATATCTCCCCACATCCCTCCGCTCCGTTAATTTTTATATAGTCCCATATTTCGTATTTCTTCATATCTTTCATATTACTGCAAATTCGGGTTCTTCATATTTTTCATATTATTAACATCTCCAATCAGCATTTTTAACATTTTTCTCTAAAAATGTTTTTTCAAAAAAGCCGCTGGCTAGGGAATCGGAAGGATTCCGACAGATGGCGCTTGGAAAATAATTTCAACCATGTTGAAATGTTTGATTGATGCAATCACCACCAATTGCGCTACAGGAAGAGCCCACCAAATTTAAATCTATTAATTGTAGAATATAATCCTGCAAAAAAATCATATTTTTATGTCCTACTTTTTCGGTCGAGAAGCCTCGAAATTTGGGTTCAGGGCACCGAAAATTCCACCGGACATGTCTGGACTAAATGCTACACATTTGAAGATACCTCAAAAATCCCAACAACTCAACAAAAAAGGCAACAAAAAATCGAAACTTTAAAACGAAATATTGGGGTGACTACTAATAGTCACTTTTTATTACAATACCGTAATAAACATATCACTCTCAAATATTTAATCTAAATTTCATGAATCAGAACGTTTTTCGCATATGATGTTAATGAACAATAACGGAAAGAAATATATGTTACTGGATAACATACTGATGGTACCGGATAGCATCTGATGGCAATATCAATATGTTATCGGATATAATATTTTTCTCTCTGTCTACAAAAGAGTATACAATGATTTACAAAAATCAATATTAAACTGGGAAATAAGGACGTACATATAGTAATTAACCATTACACAAAATTGCAAACTACAAACATTATGCTAGTTTTAAACCAGTAATTTCACTTCAAAAATACAATTACTATACAAAAGTCACATTCTTCATCAAATGTCTATCAATATAAACCAAGTTTTCAGAGAGCAAATGGATAAAAAAATTACACAAATGTCACTATTCCACATTACATAATTGAAATTTTAGCCTTAGGAGAAAAACATTAATTTCCTTCAAAAACTATAAAAAAAACTTTCCAATGCATAATTTAATTACTATAGTATTGAAGAAAACGACGTAACTGTTAAACAAATTCTGAAAGATAGGGTAAACAGGACAATAATCGGCCACTTTACAAACTTTATACCATTCAAACATCAAAAGGTCTGAGCGGTTATACTACAAATCCTGGCAATGCTCACTTAAGTTACTTTACGACATACTTAGTGGTTGGAATCGTCAACCCATGTATTTGATTTATGATTTATGATTTATTATTTGTTTATTTAAGTAAAAGGACCGTACATACCAAGAAATTAATCTAAGTCTTAATATTTAGTTATAAGCGGTCGAGAAAAACATTAAACGTTGCTTTCGCAACAAATATTATACATTCAAACATTTTTACAAATGGGTGATTATTTTATATATAGGTGTGATTATTTTTGTTGTTTTGTCGCTTTGTTCTTTCGTTCTGTTTTAAACATTAAATACAAAAAAATAGAGGTCCTTTAAACAATGGAAGTTGACAAAAATCGTATGTATACGAAATTTTGAGAATTTTGAGAGGTGTTCGAAACTTTCTAATGGTTGTAAAAACTTGTATTGTAATAAGCAATACCGAACATAGCGTAGAAAGCGCCAAACTAATTATAGGAAATAAGGTTATTACCAATAATAAAATGTTTTTTGTTTATAAGAAATAATTGTTTACGAAAATTTGTTATAAACAATTTCTTTAAAATTGGTTTTAGACGAAATCACAGCGCCTATTCGACATGAAAATGTACGTGGTAATCATGTATAATTTCTTGTTAAAAGTCATCAACTTGTTATTAAATAATAAATAAAGATTATAAGTGAAACCCCGTTTCCTGTGCAAAATTATTATAAACAGTCACCCAATTTTTAGTAAGTATATCGTTCAAAATACTTCGAGCAATTGATGGATACAAAATTATAATAATGGTAGGTAAACGTTTAGAAAAAAACTAAACATTCATAATAGAAAGTTTTTTTAATATTCTTAATCTCGATTACAAAGCTTTAAGGTAAGTAGTTTTCACTCTTTCATTAATGTTAAGATCTTATTAAGTAAAAACACATTTACGTAACTTATATAGGAAATCACATAACTGAAAAGATGTAATTAAATGGCGTAAACAAAGTTTTAATGAACATAATCCTGAGGATGCATTTGTACTTCTCAGTTGGTACTGGAGGTGTCATTGTTCCTTATGCTGCAACCTTCAGTTCATTTGCGAATGGATAATGGGGATGCTTCTCAACACTGCAACAAGTAAATATATTAATGTAAAAATGACTAAATTATCATATTAGCAATTGATATACTGATTTATAATTTTCAAATAAAAATTCAGAATTTAAACTCAATAATATGAAATTGCATAGAAAAAGTTACTTCGAAACAAATCTCTTTTCTTTTCAATTTTTGTATTTCGATATTTCTTTATATCGATACAGCGACAGTTTTTAGTGACTATTAGACAAACGTGTATTGACTACTGTTAATTTGGTACCTTGAGCAATTCAAATGTTTCAAAAATTAAAAAATTTCATCATACCAACTAGACAAAATGTTAATAAAAAAAGTAATTTGATGTTAATATATCCTCCGTTAATTTAATATTCTATGATTTTGTAAGTGAAGAATTCATTTCATTTATCTAAAGATTTCTCAAAACGACACTCACCCTTTGAAGTCCAAAAAGTTGAATATGCGTCCAGACTCTTCCTTGTCCAATCCGTTCATCTCGTTCATTTCTTCATCGGTCAAGACGAAATCGAAAATGTCAACATTTTCCTTAATCCTCGAAGCTTGCGTGCTCTTCGGGATCACAATAATACCATTTTGGATAGCATGTCGCAACAGTACTTGGGCCGGTGTCTTCTCGTGAGCATCAGCGATTTTCCTGACTGTTGGATGTCCCAAAAGATCATGGAATTTCTCCAGTTCTGGTGAACCAGCTGGGTAACGTGCTCTTGATCCTGGTGATCCAAGAGTGCTGTAGCTGGTTACAGCAATGTCGTGCTTTGCGCACAAGTCACGAAGAGGCTTCTGTTGGTGATACGCTTGCAGTTCGATCTGAAAGTAATAAAATATTTTGGGTTTGAAATATAATATTTTTAATTGCATGCAAGTGGTGAAAACAGACAATAATCAGTTCCCCTATGCCTGAGGATGCCTTCAGGCATTCGTCAGGTCATTCAAATGTATGTTTTTATCATCCACTTAGTATCCTTAGGATATCACGTTTGACATCTTGAGGATTTACAGTGAACTTGACTAAAAAACATGGATATGGCAAACTATATGTGCAATTGATTAATTCAACATTATATCAACACAACGTTCCAACCAAATTTTGAGTTCCACTATGAAGATAATTAGGTATTGGGATTCGTTTATTACGTTACATATATTGAAGTAATTCTACACTTAAATACAATATGAACCGGAAAAGTCACATAACCATTAATTACAGACAGTTATTAAGACTTAAAATAGAAAATTTAGCATTGATTAACTAAGAATTATGCATCATTCAGATATGTAATTCTTGGCCAATTAGTTATCGTTTTTTGTGGATGCATTTTAATGATCACCTACAATTAAAAAAGAGTCATAATACCTGCAGATTGCTGGGTTTGATCTCAGCATTATTCCACACTTCCAAGAGTTGGGATTCATTGAAGTTACTTAGACCGATGGATCTTGCACGACCTGCCTTTACTTGTTTTTCCATTTCCTGAAACAGTCATTTGTTAAAACGATGCTTTTATACGATGCATAAATTTACATTTAGTACTTCGAGTCTGATAAAGCAACTCATGAAAACACGAGAGGAGATGCATTTTAAGGATTTATGTAGTTTAACATTTACCAACCCAGTAAATTATAAACAGCTGTCATAATGCTGTCACAATGACAACAGAGTGTCAAAACTATGGTATTTTGATATAATTTTCCAATTTTTATTAACTGGGAAAGTATGAAAAATAAACACTTAAATTTCTAATTATTCTGATTATTTCTATTTCTGAAATTTTTATTTCAATCAAGTGGTTTATATTTTTGATAAGCAAAAGGAATGATGTAAATTGATTATGAACACATTTCCGGCAATCATTTTCGTTTTGGTATTTAACATTTAAATGGATGAAATTTTATACAAAATTCTTAAAATAGACGTTGTCGAACAAATATTAATATGGAACGATTCCTTTAAATATAAATTATTTCTAAAAATTTTGATTACCTTCCAGGTGTCAACGATGTTGGCAGAGGTATCAACCATAACGCTTCCATCTTCGTTATGCGTCCATTCAAAACTATTTTCAGCTTTCACGAAAGAAAATGGCGTGTGGATCAAGTACATATCAACATAATCCAGGCCCAATCGCTCCAATGAGGCGTTAAGAAACTGTTCGACGTGACGATGTCCAGCTGGTGACAACTATGCAACAAATTTTTCAAAATGTTGAATTTTATTAAATTTAGAAAAAATTATTTCCTAGAAGAAAATTCTTAATCAACTATAAGATTGGATGTTTCTATTTTTGTTATCATGAAAGCCATGCATTCTTATATATTTTAATTTTAAATTCATGATAATTTACAGATGTAAAATTTAAAAAAATAATGTGCAAGTAATGAAGGGTAAAAATGATTTTACGTGGATTCACTTATTGTTTTAATTTATCGTAATTTTTATTAGTCGTCAGGAAATATGGTAAAAATTTGAACTATAAAACAAAATCAGTATTTACATGAAATATATAAAAATGGACAAAATTAAAAGCTGAATGTTCTTAAAAAATGTAAAAATTTTAAGGTAAGAAAATATTTGGGTTTGAATGAAAAATTTTATAAAAAAAGTCACTTTTATTCTTTTGTTTTGGCACGTCAAGATTTTGGAGCTTTTCTTACTTAAGAGGTCAACTTCAATTGTAACTTTGACAAAAAAAAATGATATTATTCTTGTCTTTTTTTTAAAGTATAACTATCTGATAATGCGACCTTAAAGTTTCGAGTCAGATGAGTGTTGAAAAAGAATCCATTCCTTAAATGAACTAAAATTGAAACTTTAAACATGTTTTTCTCTAAATGACAATTGTAAAGTTGGTGAATAAAATTATTTGAAAACTACTGAACCGATTTCGAAACCTGGTACGCTCATTTAATACATAAAAAGGCTGTTTTTTAGTAAAAATCAAACGATTAACTTTGTATGTCCACCATTCTGTGAATACTTTTTTAAACCCTTAGATCAAACACTAATTCATACTGTTATTTAACTAAATTAATTAACAGTTTTTGTTTCAAACGATCTAATGTTAGTAACCACAAACAAACAAACAAAAATTATAAAAATTCAAATTTTTCGACGGCCATTTCTAACTTGAATATAGAATATTTTTCAAAAAAAAGCTACTGAAAGATTTTCAATGTACGTACTTTAAAATGATAAAATGATTTTTAGAAAAATGTCATTATAGTTTGCTTTAAAAAAGCTAATGAACATAATCTTTGTTTAACCTGCAAATGGGTCTAACTTCAGAAAACAGAAAGTTATTTCAAGACATTTAATAGGTTTTATTATTTGAAACACAGGAACCCAAAGTACTAAGAGCAAATACTTTTAGATCGTTTGTACTTTAACTGAAATTTTAGTCTGTGCGATGAAGAGTTTCTGCATCAATTATAACAATTTTACTTCATTACCCAATTTCTAATATTTTATTTAGAGTTTCTAAATAATATTTTTATTATAATATTAAGAGTTTAAGTAACCATGTTCTAATTTTCATGCAACTATGAAAAGTTCGATATAAATATAAGTTTTAAGGTGTTTTAAATTTTCGAAATCGAAGCATAGGATAGAAATAAAAAAATATGTTACCTTGGTAGTAATAAACAAATCCTCACGCTTGCCACCATCTTCAAACCACTTTTTCAAGCTGCTTCCAATCGCTTCCTCATTATTGTAAACAAACGCCGTGTCGATATGACGATATCCATTTTCAAGTGCAGCTGCAATTGCTGCGTGAGTGTCATCAGCATTAGTCTGTTTAAAAAAATGCTAGTTAATATAATTCATAAAACTAATACGTTGTATCAGAATAAAAATATTAACAATTTTTTGAATTATTACTTAATATAGCTGAAAACTCAGTTACAAAAACAAAAAACATTTGGAAAAAACACCGGTTTGCAGGAAATGTGCTAAAGTATCGGTAGTTACTATTTATGCTTTTCAGTAGTTACATGAAATGAAAATTATGAGGATGAAAGAATATTTTTTCAGATCATTTCTTTTTAGAAAGAATTGATGAGTTGAATGATATTTTGTAGCTATTTACCTAGAATCATTACTCTGTAGCCAATAAAATATTAAGTATTCTAGAAAAAATTATTTGTAAGTTAAATATGACTAATTTATATGTTCGAGTATTCTTAAAAAATGATGAAGAAATGTTTGAACTGTACTATTAGTAACTAAAGAAACAAAGGAATAGTTTTGTCTATTAATTTTGAACGTTACATAATATAAACTATTTTTAAATTCAGTACCGATTGTTATATATAACACAACCGAAATTTCAAGTATCTATTTTCTAGTTATTTTTACTATTATTCTCAACACAAAAATCTTTCTATTAAAATGGGTAATATAATATTAACTAAATTTCATTCAGAAAGTTATTTAAATAAACCCATTGTTTTTTATTTCTCCTTGGAAATTTTTCAGCTTTAATATCTTAGATAATTTTGCAACAATGTTCTGTTTTCATGAGATTTACTAGAATAATAAGGGAAATGTTCTTTTAGTCGAACGCTTAATGCTCTGAAATTCATGAATTTGAATTTATTCGAAAATTTAGATTGAAATAATTTTAATTATATTTTTCAGATTTCAACATTAACATTTTGCTTCTGAATAGTTAAATGTTTATTTTTTATCCTAGACAGGTGCGTGTTTATAACTCAGAAATGAATCAATTTATAAAATATATTGTCAGGGATGTAAGTTTACAGTACATGTTATTAGTTAATAAAAAGTTTCAAGTAAAAATAATTTTAAAAAATCATGTCCAAATTGGAAAAAAAATATTCGTTTATAAAAGTTACCAATTATATGTATTAAAAATTAAATCTGTTAATTTTTACGTACGTCATTGTGAAGCAGACACAGATGCAACACTTTAGAATATTTTTTATATATTATGTCGGTTTTGAGTTATAGACAGTTTAAAATGATCCATTTTTGTAGTATCGAAAATTTTGAAAAACCATAACTTTGTTGGAAATTTGAATTTGAAATTTTTCACATTAAAATGAAAAAAAAACGCACTACAATAAGAAAAAAATATACGATTTGAAAAAAATGTTCAGTTGTAAATTTCACTTGGTGGAATGATGCATTATATTATATGCATCATATCATAGACTGTGAATTACAAAAAAGATCTGTTTTTTTTTAAATCTATATTACATAAATGAGATATTTAAGAAATGGTCACTTTATTAGTTTGGAATATTTCATATTTTTTTAAGATCAAAGTTTATATAAAAATAGAGTAATATTATATGAATAATGTTGATAAACTGCAATAATTATATAAAATTGGAAATTCGGTTATTAAACTACAAACGCAAATATAAAGTTACTGAAATTATGGACATGTGCAAATTCAGATGTTTTAGATTCTTATTATGATTCACTTCCCTAATAAAAAAATAGCAACCTTTTTTACTAATTTTGTGTAATTAGCGATGGAAACTATTATTCAATTGTAGAAGATACTTAACGTATCTTATTGGTGATACGCATTAGTAACTATTAGTACATAGTAACCAGTAGTTAGAATCGGAATTACTATTGTATTAAAATAATAATTATTGAAAATTGATTATAAAAACTGAATATTAGCAAATAATTTCTGGTTTCTTTCCGACTATGAAACTGAATTGATTAGAAAGTAAAATTTTAATTCATTTTGGTATTCCCTTACTAACTTAGAATAATTGATAACATAGTTAAATTATGTCAAATCGTAAATAGATTATTATTTCAATAATTAGGTGCTAATTAATTATTATATGGAGGAAAATAGTTATAACAGCAAGTAAATAAACTATTAAACAATTATTCCTAAATCTCGAATTTATCTAATTATTAGAAAACATTTTCAGCTACTTGAAAGATACTTTTATTGAAAAAATTAATCATTGTATTTTTGAATTATTTTTATTCAGTCTCGAATTTAATTAAAGTGGAAGGTACTCAGACAGCAAAAAAGAAAAGTGTTCAAAATGATTTCGAAATGTGCTCTAAAAGAAGTCAGAGGTCCCGCTTTCTGCGAAGAAAGTAAGATATCTTACTTCTTTTAGAGCACATTTCGAAATCATTCTGAACTCTTTATGTTACTGGCTTACATTTTTTTTAAATTCTGAAATTTCGAAATAATACTCCCTTTTTTTAAATAACAAATTTTGAATACTACAAAAATGTCAATGATTCGATGAAATTTACGAACAAATTCATCAATTTGGTCTATAAAACTCTTACAAGTTTGCTGGTGTGGCATTCTGTCAGTGGGAATATCATGTGCTCATTCCCGGTATCCTTCAATTAATGGGAAAATTTACTTAATGGACTGTGGTAATTGAAATTACTCAATATCGGTATTATACGCCGACTATATCATTTCTCAGGAAAAAATTAAGATTTATCGAGGAAATCAAAATACAAGGAGTCACTTCTTTGACGTAAGGATTGAATAAAACTAAAAAAGACAATTTGAAAATTAAAATAAAACTTGATCATGTCGATATCCATTATATTCATTCGGTGTACTAACATATTTACTCAAAATAAAAAGTCGAGTTATTACATTTTTTATCTAACAGTTTTTTCTAGTTCCTTATCAGCTCAACAAATAGTCGTCGTGCGATATTATTTTTGATTAGATATTAAATACAGGGACAAGATGAAATATAAACTAATCAAATGTATGAATAAAATTCATGGGGCTGAAAAATGACAATTAGGAGCGGGTGAAAGGAAAATATTATTAAAAATGGAGTAACGTATTTTAAAAAAATACTTCAAAAATAAATTTCTTTTCTTGGTATAACCGGAATTGTGAAATAGTAAAAGGAAAAGTTTTCTATTGTTTCGAATGTTTGTAGTTGCTATTGGTTACGATGCGTTTGTTATTTTTACGGAAACTCCATTTTTAATTTTTGTTTCCTAATTACATTAAATTATTACATTTAAATTATGGAATGAAAAATGGTATTACAGTTATTTCGTGAATTGATGAAATGATCTCAAATATTTGAATTTTTTAGTAAATTTAAACATTTGGCAATAAAATTTATAGTCGCTATTCATACTTTCGAAAATAACTCTACTTTTACTATTTTTTCTAATATGAAAAATTCGTTTAATTAAAAATTATTAATAATATACAATGGAAATGAATCAATATTTCGGAGAAATCTTTAGCAATTACTTTCAAAATGGAGTCGAAATTAATTTCATTAAGTTTTAGAAATTGGAGTATATTAATAAATTTTATACAAAAAAAGAAATTTCGAAAATGGTCACAAATTATTTTCTTTTCTTTGCCAATGAAACATGAAATATTCATAAAAGATAAATTTTTTAATCGTTTCAATACTTTGGTTGCCATGGTTACGCAGGTTTGTTATTTTCACCGAAACGCGCAATTTTTCTTTTTTGATAGATTTTACAACTTTAAATATTTCATTTTTCAAGATCCCGAAAGATAGAATGACAGAAAGAGGAAACAACTTACGAGGAGTGAAATTTGGAGAAAGATTTTGAAATTTGGTTTCTCACCTGCCATGTTCCCAATCCAATGACGGGCATGTCGAATCCAGAAGACAATTTCTTAGTTTCCATAGTTAGTCCTGGTGTTGCAAGAAAAACCACAAAACAGCAAATCCAGCAAAGCGTCGAAACGGAATTGATGCTGCAAACGAATTCAGATCGTTAAAGATGGCTATCACAATTTACACACGCGAAACGTGGAAAATCCGAAATTTTATTATATTTTAATGCAGAGCAATCATTTCTTTTTAGTAACACTAACTAGTAATAAAGGACCGGTACTAGTAAAACTTAAAAATCGACTTCAAAACTCGAAACTCGCAGGAGAAAATTCCGCGGAGAACTTACCTCAACGATTACTCCAAAAGATATGACCGAGAAATCGATCGTCTCTGCAGAAATTCTGTTTTCTGTATTCTTTTGTTTTATTGCTCATGCGCGATTACTTTCTTTTTTCTCCTTTCTTTTTTCCCGGAAGTGAAATTTTAATTAATTGCATATATTATTTTGAAAATGCAATGTACTATTTTGCGAATCTCTTATTCACGTGTGGTTTAGTTCATGGGAATATTATTTGGTAAATTCAGTAGTAGATATCTAATTAAAAATGTTACGGGGTAGAGAAAAGCGGATGTTGCAGTCGAATATTCCAAATTTGAATTTCTAGCTACCTATGAATTTTAGAGATAAATATAATGAAATTAATTTGTTCAGTTTTTATTATTTATAAGTAGAGGCTTCTTTCATAATCTTTATAGTTTTATTTTGCTTATCCACTATTGGTCCCTTGTTATTGACCATAAAAAACAAAATTTTTTATAATTTTTATCAAAATAATCGGTCGAAATTCTTCTCTAGAGTAATTTTGTTAGTTATCGCATAAAATTCTTTTTATGATTACTTCGATTTTTCGGTGTCTAAATACCATCAGTAACATTTCAAATAAGAAAATATCTCCGTCAATATATAACTAAATTTTAATTTATTTATTAGCACGTGTTACAATAAAAAACAATTTTTAACAATTTCGTCTAGCTGCACGTTATGCGAAATTCTAAGTAAATATTCCAACATGCCAGTAGACCTATCAAATGCAGTAACTAAAGCACGTAATCGAGCATCGTAATTCCTTTCTGTCTTGATACAAACGACAAGTCCATGAACAAACTGAATAACTAAATTTAAAGTTGAAAATAATTGCATTATAAAGATAAATAAATCAAGGATAAACCACTGTAAACTCTCTGTAATATCTGTATTCAACATAGAAACTAACGTTTAAATTATTATAATATTTTGTGATATTTTTAATATTGACTCATATTTTGTTCGGCATCATTTTGACGTAATTTAATGACATTTTGACCAATGACATATAATATTTTTTAGTGCGATATTTTTTAGAGAGATATTTAGACGTGTTGCCGATTTTCATGGATTGTTATTGAGTATGCCTTAAAAAATTGACAATTTCGAAAACCAGTTCAAATGAAGGTTATAGATCTTATAAGGATACCTATTTTGTGTTCTTTTTACCTTTTTAGAGGTGTGATATTGACCAAAATTGATATTTGATCAAAAATTATGTTCTTATCTTAAAGTCGTAAATTAACTTTCCTTAAATGTTAGTATGCTCATGTGTTGTTTTATCATAACTATTAGCTCTAATGCCATTTTCATGGTGAATCAAAATTATTGTTTTTCATATACGTAGACAATTTTTAATCATGTTTTATATCAAAGTGGGGTTTCACTTTCACGTTGTATTATAACCGGAACAACCGGATATCGGTTGTTCGTTGTACGCTTCGCACGTGTCGGTCGCTGTTCGTTCTAAATTGAACCTTTTGGACTTTTATTAAGGAGGTTCACCAGGTCAAAGAATTAACATTGAGAATTTAACGAAAAAATTATAGTAGGTTAAACAATGAAAGAAATTAATGCCTGCAAAGTTTCAAGCTCCTAGGTACCTTCAGAGCAGAGAAATTAATAAAAATGTTCACGATTCTTTAACATTGAGTTTTATGGGAACATGTATATATTCATGAAATTCGTATTGAATTAACATTGAGTTTTTCGTAAAATGTATACTACTGATAAAAAAATTTGTGAGATTTTATTTGCAGAAAGAAAAACGTCTCTTCCTACCTTTAGAGACGAGAAATAAAATAAACAAATAGCTAAAAGGGTCATTTTTGGTTATGTTGACGGACGGCAACGTCTTAGGAAGCATACCACTGAAGTCATATTGGCGTCCGTTCCATATTTGACTCGATAGGTACCTGGTGAACCTCCTTAATCATTTGCCGGCGTATTTTTTATACCGATCGGAATGTTGATCCTTAGTGACTTTTTTTGGTGAACAGGAGCGGCGATCCGCGCTTTTTCTCTATTAAAAGGAAGTATTCCGTGGCGATCGTGATTTGGATTTCTGGAAGCTCTCTTGTTTTGATCACGTACATGGCGCTTGCGACGGATGTGTTAGAGCAGACTTACAAGTGCATTGAGAGTGTATTGAGTATTAATATTGATCGATAGTCGATTTCGCATCAAGCTATCATTTCTCCCACGGCTTGCTGGCTGCGCCTTAGATCGGCGCGTACGGTTCACCTTCGACTCTCGTTCTTTGCTACCTCGATAATTTTCCTCATTAGTAAAGAAGGATAGCTATATACGAATTTCAAACTAGCAACAATTACATTTACTTTTTATTAATAATTATAAATTACAATGAGCTCGGTTTGGAAGATGTGTGCAGTGCAATTCAAACTGATCAACTTATCTCCTGTATATCTTGTCACAGCGATTATCATAAGGCTTGTACAACAGATGGCGGATTTAGTAAATCGGGTGATTATATGTGTTATTTCACTACTTCGCAAAGTAAGAAAAGGAAAGCCAATACGACGTTTATCGCACCAGCGCGGCTGCTCCGTTCTGGCAGCTGCTCATCGGTCACCTCGGAAGCCGAGGTTGATTTCCAAACTTTTTATCGAGAATATGTCAGTACATCGGAAGACATCAAAGAAATCAAGTCAAAACTCGATCAAGTTCTCAATCTTACTGAGCGTGTGAAAAACGTCGAAGCTAAAGTTGAAGCGAATACCGACAAAATTGCTGAAATAAATTCACGGCTAGCAGTACACGGTTACGAGAATCGCAATTGCGATTGTGTTATTTCGGGACTGCATGAAACCGAAAATGAAGATCTACGTGATATCGCTCTTCAAATCGGCAGGGCTCTCAAAGTGGTTGTCGAAGCTCGCGACATACTCACTGCTTACCGTCTACCATCTAGACAATTTACGTCTGGATCTAATGCTGCCGCTGGGCAATCTGTCACAGAAGCAACTCAACCTGGTAGTCAGTCTACCAACATTCGACCACGCACAGTTTTAGTCCGTCTGTCGTCGCCTCATTTGCGCTCAGCTTTTATCTCTGGAATGAGAACAGCCAAATCACTTTTCTCATCATCATTTAGCAATTCTCTTCCTAACTCGCGGATTTACGTCAACGACCACTTGCCTCCAGAAACCTTGGAACTTCTCAAAAAAGGCAAGGCCCTGTGCAGGAATAGCACCAGTAAGATATGCTACATCTACAAAGGCATCGTGCACTTTCGCCCTCAAAATGGTGCGCCAGCTGTCAAAATTCTTTGTAATGAAGATCTTCAACTAATCTCGGCCTGACTGGTGGTGAATGGCCCAAACAACACATCACCTTCACCGTTGCCTTCTCTCAACCTCAACTCAGGAACTTTTTCAAGTGAATCTACACTTCGGATATGTCACTTAAACGTTCAATCTTTAATTTCGGCTAATAAAATGGACTCTTTCAGAAATTTTTTTACCGATAACTTGTACCACATTATTCTTATAACGGAAACATGGCTTAATGCATCTCATTCAGAGAGATTATTGAATATTAAGAATTATTGTCTTTTACGGCATGACAGACTGAGTAAAAGAGTCATATAAAATTCTCGCACTCTCTAATAATTTACCTAACCACATCGAGTATCTCACCTTCGAAATTAAGGCCCATGGCCCACCTCCTTTACTACTGTCTGTCATATATCGCGCGCCTAATTTACCGTTTCTCGATAAATTTGAAGAATCGCTGCAGTTGTTGGGTCATTCATATAATGACATCATCATTTTTGGTGATCTCAACATTGATGTTAACAAGGATAATAGGGCCTCCTATTATCTGAGACAGTTTGCTTCTGCTAATAACCTCGAAATTGTACCATATAATTCTACGCACCACGACTATCGTTCTGACACCTGGATTGATCATTGCTTAGTCCTTAACTTTAATAATATTGTTTCTTATGATCAAACTATGGTGCCATTTGTTGGTGGCCACGAATTAATTTCAGTCGATTATAGGTTCCAGACTCGATCTTTAAATACCGTTAAGAGCAGAAATATGGGAAACATTAATACCGATAATTTATTACTGGATATTGATAACCTGCTCTGGACCGACTTCATGATGGGCTTGGGCGATACCGACGCAATGTGCAGGTTCCTTAGCGATGGCCTGTTAGAGGTTCTCAACAGACATGCCCCTGAACGTGTTTTTACCCCTGGCAAACGCACTATTCCCTGGAATACCCCGGAACTCCGAGTTCTTAAACGAAATCGAGATACCTTGCTACGAGCTTATAGAAGAACACGCTTGCCCGAACTAAAAGTCGCCATTAAAAGAGCCCGCCAGATGTATAAGTCTAAGCTTTCATTATTACGCGATTCATACTTTCTGAATAAATTAGATTCGATAAAAAATCCCAAAGCACTTTGGAATGAGATCCGTAAAATGGGTATCTTAAGTTCATCTGCCACGAAAGCTTCGCTAAGTTGCTCGGTCGATGAAATAGCATCGTATAGTACCACCAAAACTACACTCAATGCACCTTCTCCTTAAACAACTTACCACCAGAACTATTCCATGACACTTTCGATGAAGAACGTTTTCTCTTTTCTATCATAACGCCTGATATCTTGCACAGACATATACGCCGCACTCAGTCGGACACTCTTTAGTGTTGATCAGCTTTCGTCTAGCTTCCTACTTAAGGCTCTACCTGCAATTTTTCCCTTCCTTTTAGAACTTTTCAATGAGTCATTACATGGGGCCGTTTTTCCTCAGATCTGGAAAGATGCCCTTCTTGTACCTCTACCTAAGGTGAACAATCCGATTAATCCTTCTGATTACAGACTGATCTCGATCCTGTGCGCGCTTTCTAAATTTCTGGAAAGAATAGTTTATGAACAAGTTATTGGCTTTCTTGGTAGTAAGCAGTGGTTTGACCCTTTTCAGTCTGGTTTTAAACAGAGTTACAGTCTACACTTTTAAATGTCACAGATGAGATACGGTTTGCTATGGACGAGGGAATGGTCAGCATTGTTATTTTGTTCGACTTCAGTCGAGCATTTGACACTGTTGACCATTCTCTCTTGTTGGTAAAACTAAGAGCAGCCAATTTTTCTAATAGAGCTATTCAGTGGTTCGCTTCGTACTTGTTGGGCCGTCGGCAGACTATTGTGGGACCTGGGGGTGAACAGTCCGACTGGTTTCCCCTACTATCTGGAGTGCCCCAAGGATCCGTATTGGGTCCACTTCTGTTCTCGATCTATATTAATGAGCTTCCTTCTGTTCTACGATACAGTTCCCATAATATCTTTGCCGACGATACACAAATTTTGTTGAAATGCAGACCTTCTGAACTGGAAGATGGCATTAAGCGGATCTCTGAGGATGCTAATAGATTCGCGGACTGGGCTCTCGCGAATAATCTCGCTCTAAATATCGGTAAAACCCAAGCCATTCTCATCGGTACCAGGCAGTGCGTTGGCGGTCTCAACCTCGAGGGAGTGTCGCCGTTGGTTGTCAAAGGTGAAACTATTCCTTGGGGAAATAAGGTTAGGAGTCTGGTACTTGTGATTGACCACACGCTGTCATGGAAGGAGCACGTCACGCTAATATCTCGTAGAGTCTACGGTTCGCTCAGGCAACTTTGGCAGAATTCTCGTGCATTATCCCGTCAACTAAAAACCCGTTTGTGCATTTCGTTAATTCTTCCACATATTGACTAGTGTTGTGCTGTTTTTAATGATCTTGACCACGACTCTTGCCTGAGGGTTGAACGTATGCTCAGTGCTTGCATCCGTTTTATATTTAACCGTAGAAAGTTTGAGCACATTACACCCTTTAGAAAAGAACTTCGCTGGTTATCTTCGGTGAACCGCAGGCTCTACTTTATAGGTTCTTTGGTCTTCCAAATAATTACGGAGAGGAAACCGGACTATCTTTACAAAAGATACATTTGGCGGGAATCCCAAACTTCGCGAGTATTAAGACCCGGAACAAATATGTTACGTATCCATAAACACCGTACCAAACGCCTTTCGAACTCGTTTGTAATCACTTCATCGAGATTGTGCTTTTAAGAATAGGCTTTACGAATGGCTACTAAAGGCTGAAAACTCTAATCAATGTATTTTGACCGCGTGATTTTGTAATGCGATACATAATTTTATTTTTAATTTTATTTTTATCTATAGTTCAACATTTAAACTTTGATGTTTTCTGTTTTGCGACTGTACCCTTAGCTCACCATTATATCTACTATTTCCACGCTCTTCATCCCTGATGGTATTAATTCGTTCTCAACTAACTCTTGTATTGAAACACTTGTTATCTTACTTGTATTCTATTTGATTGGCTACGTAGCATCAGCACGAGCCATAAATAAAATTACTTACTTACTTACTTACTTATATATCCGAATGACAAATTCGTCCGTATAATTTACAAATGTTGCTAACATACTGAGAGAGTTAATCAACAAGCTCCTGAAAATAAAAAAATAATAAAAAACGGTTTAAAATATCATTACTTCTCAGCTTTTTGGAGCTTTTTTCACGGATAGCGAGTTCTTAAAGAAATCTAAATAATGACTTTTTAAAATAATAATCTCGAAGAGGTGTTAAATTCATCTCATTTCTGATCATCATTTTGAGATCAGTGTCTCTTCCAGACAATCCAAATCCGAAAATGAAATCCTGCGATTTGTTCTTCACATGCATTCCAATAGACGATGTGTCTTGTATGAAATAATAACCCAGATATCGAATAAAAAATAATTTGCAGAATGAGCTCATAATGTGTTCTTTAACAGGTCGGATGTGTCACATTATGAAGTTTTTCAGACCTGGAGGTCGTAATGATCTCATAATGATATCGTGTTCAGAAATTCCTCATAATATGATTGATTATGACACATTTTGAGAACATTTTGAACTATTTTTTTATTCTGCTATCTGGGAAGAACTTTTTTTTTTTTTTATTTTTTTTATTTTTTACTTTCAACCTTCCACCTCGATCGAGGTGTCCCAAAAGCTCTCATGAAGCTTGTCCGGGTACAGGTGAGCACCATTGCGAGAGCTGCAGGTCGTCTTAGATGGCGCCATACTCACATTTGTCGAGAATGTAGGAAACTGCAGAAACCCACATTAAGTACAGCATCGGCCATGGCTCGATTTCCGCCTGAAGACAATACCTCGAAAATGCCAAACAGACAGCGTGGTTCATCTTGCACATAGCGAACTGCTGCCTGAAAACAATTTCGAAAAATTGCCCAGCCGGGGATCGAACTCACAACCTACGACTTCGTAGTCCAGTACGCTACCGCCTGAGCTACGAAGCCGAACTTTGACGATATTGAGCATATGATATCCCAATTTTGTTTTATTATTGTGTGATTTTCATTCCATTCAACTCAAATCCTTATAAACCCAAATAGCAAAATAAAAAAGAGGTCAGAATAATTTCGAAATGTGCTCTAAAAGAAGTCAGATATCCCACTTTCTGTGGGTTTTCTGATCATAAGTTCATAAAGATCTCATAATGACATCATGTTGAGAAAACCCTCGGAAAGTGAGGCATCTGACTTCTGTTACAGCACATTTCGAAATCTTTCTGAACTCTTTTATATTTTGCTATCTGGGAATAGCCCATACAGCAATACCGCTTAAAGATGTCGTCCAAAGCTCAGTTCAAAGATATCTCCAAAAAGACCTCCTGAAGAGGTTTGAATTATAATATTCTATAAAACGAGCTCTTAAAGATGTCTTACTTAGGATTTATTAAAATCGTAATCTTTGAGAGGTCTTATGTTTGAGGTGCTATATTTCTCTCGTTTTGGACCATCGCTATTTTAGTAAAGGGATTCCTAGAGTTGAGAACTGTGTTTCTTTCACAGACACTGTAGGATGCTATTAATCCAAAAATGAGATCGCGTGATATTTACTTCATGTGCAAATTAATGATGATAAATAAATAATAACTAAAAAAGTGTTTTTAATATATTTAGCAAGTGATATCACAATTTTGTGTTATTATTGTATGATCCCCATTCTATTGAATATAACCACTATCCGCAATATATAACTCTACAAACGGTAAAAAGTAACTCAGGTAAAAATTATATAAATTAATAATTAAGGTACAAAAGTGGAATCTAGCTTTTCATTTATATTATTTATTTTACGTATCAAAGTTTTCAAATATGACCTTTTTTCAGAGACGTCATATTTGAGACGTCTTATAGAGGTCTTAAAATCGACGCACAAGTCTTCTTAAACATCACTTTAAGCGCTCTTACTGATATATGTTACAATTTTTAAGACTGCTTAAAGAGTTCTTAAAGATGTCTCTTTGCTGTTTGGGAATTATATATACAGGGAATGGAAATTACCAACGTAATAATAAAGAAAAAACTAGCAACTACAATTTCCAGAAATTTAATTTCTAATTACATTATTAATTTTATAATAAAATAGGGACATTTTTTACATTAAAAAAAAATAAGGGAGAAGTTCAAGAGGTTTAATCCCCCCCTCCCCCAAAGGAAAATGACATCCTAAGACTGCATTAAAATATCTTAAAAATCGTACGATGTCTTAAATACTAGTCAGAAAGAGCTCTTAAAGTGATCTTAGAAGACTTATGCGTTGATTTTAATATCTCTGTAAGGTATCTCAAGTAAGAGGTCTCATGAAAGAGCTCTTAAAGTATATGTATATATATATATTAGGGTGATTCAAAATAAAAAGGAATGGAATATGGACACGGCTGTTGCTTTATTCAAAAGTACATAAAAGAACAAGAATTTTGACCCCTTACAAAACGCGATTGGTTAAATTTTAGAGGTGGCTCAAAGCGCCGGAAGTTTCAAAATTTTAATTAAAAATAACTTCTGCGACAAACATTTGTCTATTAATCCGATTATTTAAATGAATATATCTTAAAGGGTTTTCAAGGTCAACGATCACGAATCTGTAGTCAGATTTCCAAATTCAAAATGGCGGTCTCAAAACGGCGAAAGAATTTTTGAAAAGCTATTATTTTTTTATAAAATTTGTTGTACAATGTTTTTTGGGGTCGCAAATTATGAATCTGAAGTCAGATTTTAAAAATTCAAATTGGTGGAAGAATTTTTGAAAAGCTATCCTATTTTTATAAAATTTGTTATACAATGTTTTTTGGGATCGCAAATTATGAATCTAAAGTCAGATTTTAAAAATTCAAAATGATGGACTCAAAATGACGGAAGAATTTTTGACAAGCTATCCTTTTTTTATAAAATTTGTTGTACAATGTTTTTTGGGGTCGCAAATTATGAATCTGAAGTCAGATTTTAAAAATTCAAAATATCGGACTCAAAATGGCGGAAGAATTTTTGCGAAAAGTATATACAGTAATTTTTAATTTACGTTTAATTGCGTAAATTAGAGGTTAGAAAGAAGGGTATTTAAATTTCGAGAGGAAGCCCCTTAACGTCGTTCTATCCGTTTCTAACTGCATGAAAGAGCAAAGGATAGAACGTCGTTAAAGTTAAAGTTTCGTGTTAATTAAAACTCGATTCTAAATTATTCGAGTTAATTATAACGAATGAGAGAATAACAAAAAAATGTAAAGTTCTTATTATGCTCCGACCTCTTCATAATCTGCGACCCCAAAAACCATTGTATACCAAATATTATAAAAATAGGATTGCTTTTCAAAAATTCTTCCGCCATTTTGAATTTTTAAAATCTGACTTCAGATTCATAATCTGCGACCCCAAAAAAACATTGTAAAACAAATTTTATAAAAAAAAGAATAGCTTTTCAAAAATTCTTTCGCCATTTTGAGTCCGCCATTTTGAATTTGGAAATCTGACTACAGATTCGTGATCGTTGACCTTGAAAACCCTTTAAGATATATTGATTTAAATAATCGGGTTAATAGACAAATGTTTGTCGCAGAAGTTATTTTTAATTAAAATTTTGAAACTTCCGGCGCTTTGAGCCACCTCTAAAATTTAATCAATCACGTTTTGTAAGGGGTCAAAATTCTTGTTCTTTTATGTACTTTTGAATAAATCAACAGCCGTGACAGAATTGTGAATTGATAATTTAATTTGCTGTTGCATCAATTCCATTAAACCTTTTTGTAACACATTTTTGGAAATTTTCCAGTGATTACATTAGAATTTCTCCATTGCACCCTCATTTCCATAAGATATTAGGAAACATAAATCAAGTTGAATTTTTCAAAAACGTTCATGTTTAAATGTTTATGGTACCTTATGAGGAAATATTCAAAATTTTGTTTTTCCAATAACAACGTATAGTGAAACTAAACTTTTGCTGAATAAAGACGACATTGGTTATTTCGGGGTTTTCGGGGTCGTCGATTATGAATCCCACCTCCGATTTTCTAAATTCAAAATGGACCCAATATGGCGGATAAAAATGTCAAGAAATTGTATGTTTTGAGATAATATTGAGTACTCTGGGTTTTTCAGGGTACGGATTACAAATTTGACCTAATATTTCAAATCTCCCCTCAATCTCTCTTTCTCTTTCTCTCTCTCTTTTTTTTAGATAAAGAAAAAACATTTTAAAAAAGTGAACATTTAATCAAATGATTAACATGACCGGTTATTTTACAGAAGTCAGTACCATTCATGTATTGCGATTCTAATGATTTAACTAAATTATTTAACCATTTCAATCAACCATGATTTCCGAATATCTGGTTCGAATGTTTGATTGAAAATGTCAATTTTGTTCAGTGCACTTGTACAATTTTGCTAGTAAAATGTTCTGATTTGTTCTGGCAAAAGCTTTATCAAAGCAATTAGATAAAATATTACAATTGAATCTTAAAATCATAAAATGAAAATTAAAACAGTAAAATAATCATAAAATAAATTTTACGCCCATAGAGGCCGGAAATTGGCATTTTAGGCCCGCAAATCGAGGTGTAAAATATATTACGCTTACTGCCTCAGTAAAAAACAATATTTGAATCTCAGGCGTAGAATTTTCTCCCTCATTCACGTCGAGCCGGCTTCGCAGTCACTCGGGTTCTAAAACTCCAATTTACGCCCTTGATAAAAACTTACTATTAAAATTTAAATTTTTTAATTTTAGTGTATTATTGTAAGTTGTGAGCAATAGTAAATTTATAATACTTATAATTAAAAGGATGCTGGTAAAATAATTACTGCGCATCCACAGCTAACGTTGGTAGTACTTTGAATGGAACGATACTACTTTTACTGAAAAGTGGTCAATGGGATATACGTTGTTTCTTCAACAAAAGAAAGTTCTATAACTTATTTAAAGTGCTTCGTATTGATTGCCGCTCTGCTCCGAAAAGTTTTAATAACTTCTTGTTTAACTTACTCACAAAAGCTATAAAAAAACGTGTACCGAAAGTTATTTCACAATTCAGATTGACATCATTTCTAAATAATTATTTTTTTCGATTTAAATATGAAAAATAAAAAAGTTAAGTAATAAAACAATACAATTAATAACATAATAAATGTTAGGATACTCGCTATTAACGGTAATAAAGAAATAACAGCACGTTAAAATTTAAATAGGAAATATTAAATTTGTTACAAATAGGCATTTTTTAAGTTAAAATGTATAATGAGTTAAAATTAAATTGAAATTCGTATCATTGATCGACTGTTGTGATTACTGATTACGTACAAGTCTTAATGTAATCGAATCTTCAACGGCAGTGCTTTTAATTACATAATATTTGATAATATTATTAACCCATTTATTATGTCATAAATTACGTCACAACTATTTTCAACGCTTGTATTTTATGAAAAAAAAGTTAAAGCAGGCATATCTGGCGTAAAATTTACTGTACTTTCAGAATCTTTTCTTAGATTTTTCAAACAATGTAACCTGGAATTTCGGGTGTTCCTCAATCAATACTATGAATTTTTTGTTTCCTAACATTGTTTCCGAAAATATGTCATTTTTAAATAAAAAACTGCTAAAAAAAAATTTTGAAAAATCATCGAAAATTACATTCAAAAGTTCTTTAGGATTGATCGTCGAATATACGGAAATTTTTATCGGTACTTTTTTAACACTTAAAAAACCCAAAACTATACAAAATTAAAAAATTCATCAAAAAAGATTTGCTAAAATTTCAGGGATATTCTTTGCCGAATTCTACTTTTTAGTCAGCAACATTTTTTCCGAAAGCCTATCAATTTCAAAAAAAAATTTCTGAACCGTTCGCTGATTTTTTCGTGTTTTAGCTTCAATTTCTGAGACTTTCACCTTTATGTTCATAATGTAAATATGCACATTCTAAAGTTTCAGTACCGATGACACAATTTCTTCACTTCAAATAAAAATTCTGAAATTATTTCAATGTGAAAAACGATATACAGATAAAAACAATTTTAAAAATGCATATTTTTTGATAATAATCATATATAGGTTTACACGTTTGTATTTTTTGAAAAATTTATAGTGAAAATTCAGGTTAGACGTGACTGCTTGAATATTTGTTAGAAACTTTTTTTTAGAAAAATGCACCCGCTGCAAAACTGTTATGAGAAAAAGTCCAGTCAGGACTTAATTGATTAAAACTCATTTACATCTGAAAATAAAATATTTACATAAGTATTTTCTATTAAATAATATTTATTGTCGTAAATTTTATATAATTTATTATTTATCTGCACCTAAAGAAATATTTATTTGAAAATACAAAATAAATTTCCTTGTAAGAATAATAAAAAACAACAATAAAAAAATTCATATCTGTTTGTAAACAAAAAAAATTAAAAATTTATAAATAAGATTTTAATTTGAGAAATAAAGGCCGCATGAATATTTGAACTTGGCTAGATGAATGTTTTTCTCAGAAGAGATAGTTACTTACCATTGACGACCCATGTTCACTGATGTTCAAACGATACTGACATCCTATAGCCTAGTCGGTTTCTAATACACAAGAAATATGTAATACTTGTGCCATTCACGAGAGCTATTTCGCAATATGATACTGCGTATGATTATACTAAAAAATCGTTGTAATTACGTTTTTTTAATCTTTTTTTTTTGTTAAGCTGATCGTTCATCATCTTATAATAATCCTCGATGCGGGATGCATACTGTCATTGAATACGAGTCATTTGACCACGATATATTCTCTTAATTACTTAATTTTTCACTTTCCGTCTTAGATTCTTACGTTTTCTGTTTCAAGGGTCGTCAAAGCTGTCTCTGATAATTTTATTCTGTATATTCATAATATATAAATATATTATATTACATAAGTAATATTTTAATTTTTACACAGTTTAAAGTAAGCTGTTATGCTTGACATGATAATAATGAAATTTTATTAAAAATTCAGTTTTATTTTCGTTATTAAGTTTTCTTAGAATTAAACAATTTTTTGAAATTTAAAGTCTTGGTAATTTACGGTCCTTTGACTTCACCCGAAGTCCTAAATGAACATTTGTTCATAATATTTCTACAGATTTGTTTTATATAAAAAATAGTTGTATAAAATGTCCAAGCAGGCATATGTGATGCAAAATTGAAAAACTACATACGATTATTTCCAAAATAACTTAGATTTTTGAATTTTTTTGTGCTTTTTATAGTTTTTTCAAATTGAAAAATGTCAGAATTCCTTTTTTAAGTAAAAAAATGGTATCCAAGAGACTGAAACATTAAATTATGCATATTAACATTTTGATAATAAAGGTGAAAGTATCCCAAATACCGTTTAACACGCTAAAAAATCAGCGAAAGGTTCAAGAATTTTTTATTTGCAATTCTTTCGAATAATTTTTTAAGACTTTTTTAATTTTCAATATTTTGGGATTTTGAAAAGTGAATAAAGTGTTTTAAAAGTTCCGACAAACTTTCATCGTAATCCTCGATTAATATTCTAAAATCTTTTTATTCGGCCTTTTATTCAAGTAAAAAAATCCTGAAACTTTCGCTGAATTATTCGCATTTTAGCCACCATTTTGAATACTGTCACACTTATATTCAAAATGTTAATATGCACATTTTAAAGTCCCCACCTAGAGGCCACGGGTTATTTACTTCAAATCAAGAATTCTAACATTATTTCGGTTCGAAAAAGAATATAATAAAAAAAAAAACAATTCGAAAAATGCATTTTTTTTTTAATAGTCGAATATAGTTTTTTAGGCTTGAATTTTTTGAAAAATCTAATACTAGATTCTTAATGCTTAGTTAATTTTACATATGCCTGTTTGGTCATTGTGACCTTTTTTACACAAAATAGAGCCGTTGAAAACTATAGTGAAAAAATGTGAAAAAATACTCTGGTTTGCTATTTTGATATAATTAATTCCTGTAAAAATCGGCAATTTACCGTTTACAGTCGAGGGATCGAATTCGTTTTCAAATGCTTATCGATTTGTAGTACGAGCGAGAGAATAAGCGAGAACAAAAACGGAATTCGAAAATCGAAATCGAAATTTCCAGATCCATCGAGAAGCTCAAAAAATAAAACGATCGGCATCCTTAGCAACGTTGTTTATCGTTCACAGCAACTAGCTAAAAATTTCGATCAACGAAATCATTACAACTTAATAAATTAAAGTTTTATTTGAAGAAATCGCTGCTGAATTAACTGAATTTTCCACCTGCATATATGTTTTTATAGATAATAATCACTTGTTTGAAGAGATCGTGCACTCCTTTTCGTTAAACGGGATTCGGGATATTATTTTTTTAATATTGTATTAAAAAGAAAATGTTGACGAAACTGCATGTTTTAATCTTCACTCGTTATAAATGATTTAACGTCGAAAGAGCTTACTTTTGTATAAAAATAAATAAAAATAAAACTTTTTGAATTCTTTTTTTGTAGAATTCTGATATTCGTAATATAGTATAAATTTTAAGTATAAAACTATTTGCAAGTTACATAAGTGTTGAAGTTGTTCCGATTTATGAGCAAAAGGTAAAACAAGTAGACACTCCTTACTTCCATTAATGAAGTTTAGTAAATTTTTCAGAAAACCAGTAATTAATAAGCTGCGTAGTAAGTATGTCAAACTAATTTACGACTGAAACTCTCAGTTCATAACATTAGTCATTATAAAAACGATGTGTAGTTTCTTTTGCTACATTTGAAGTTTTCCACGTAGTTAGTGAAGTCTGGCTATCTAGCTATCTATGAATCATAGATCTGAAATAATAATCAATAAAATGTAAATATTAAGTATAAATAATTATTACTAACTTGTTTTATTCACTTCGAAATACACTTGTTGTCTATTACATTATTGCTTATTACAAAATTCTTAAAAGATTAAATATAATGAGCTTACATTTAATGAATAACAGTGACAAAGTGGATGAGTATGATTTTGTGATGTATAAGATCTGATTTAAGCGTCGCCTTTAATTATTTTAGCTTGGAATTCTTTATGCTCTTTATCTTTATGTTCCTTTTCTTTGTACTCCTTTTCCTTGTGTTCTTTATCTTTGCTGTCATGTTCTTTGCTTTCCATTTCTTTGTTTTCCATTTCTTTGCTCTCCTTACTTTCTTTGCTCGATTTGTCGTCACTTTCATCTTCTTTGCCTTCAGTTTTTTCACCTTCTTTAAGTTCCTTAGATTTATCTTCTTGTTCCATTTTTTTATCTTCTACTTTGCTTTCATCTTTAGTAATTTTAATCTCGTCTTTATTTAGAATATCTTTGGGTTCTTCTCCTTTAGGTTCTTCATTTTTTATCGCTTTATCCTCTCTATCACTCTTCTCCAATCGCTTTAATTCATGCGTAAATGGATATTGTGGATGTTTTTCTAACCTGAAAATAATAATAATAGAATTATTACAAGAATTCTTCCTGAAAATAATATAGTATCGAGTTACAACTGTATCACTAAATCTAAATTTATTGAAAATTGATTGAAATTTATTTATAAGTAAGCCTACCGAAGTGTAAATTTCGTATTTATATGAAATTTGGATATGCTGTAAAATATAAAAAGCTAAGAAATACGTATCTTTTTTTCGGTGAAAAAAAAATATTTTAGGGGTGAAATAGCCTCCTCAAAAATCATTTTGGGTGTAGTTTATCTTATAATTTTCATCTCCCATTCAAGATATCTAGGCCGATATGCTTCTTCTACATTGAAAGATACTTTCCTACCAAAAATCATAAAAATCGCTTTACTACCTTCAAAGATATCGCTATTTTTCTATTTGGAATCCAATTTAGGGAAGCTGTTTCATCTCTTACAAAAACATATAATAGCATATGCATATGAGTAATTCTACAAATATTTTTCATATACACCATAGTGATTTCAGGCTCCGCATTATCAGTACTATATAATTAAGTATTTTCTTCAAAGTACCGTTACAAACACTATTTTATAGATTTTCTGTATGTTGCTAATCATAGCCATTCGCAATTTACCAAAAATATGCTAAAATTGTATTATGGTCGTGGGTACTAGTATAGACATTGTTTCACTTCAAGGATATATAAATAATAACTCTGTTTCTATCTTACTTAAAATTATATGGAGACATGGTCAACAACTAAATCTTCACACAATTTTGAAATGATGAGTGTGCCTTGTGTTGAAAAAAATATATTACCCAAAATACTGCAGGTACCAACTTATTCCAAAGAAATTTTTTTTTTATTTAACTAATGTACCAAAATGAGCTTTGAAAAAATCATGTTTAGGAATATGTAAATTCTTCCTTTTGCAATGTCGATGAAAAGTATAATTAATTGATTAATGTGCCTCATAAAATATCGCGTATACATCATTAAGTATTGATGAGTGGAAGAAAAACGTGAACGAACTAAAAAAAAACAAGTACACGATTAACACACCTAGAAAATTGTTTGTCAATCCTGCATTAATAGTCTGAACGTTAATTTTAGATGTGTTCTAACTTAAGTCGCATTGCTTTTTTAATAATTTAGTTTAATTGTGAAAAAACAGCGTCGAAAAAATATTTATCAAAACATACTTGTCACTTGTTTTAAATAACGTAAATCGTAAAGTAAAGTAAAATGAAACAAGTATATTAAACGGTTTTATAAAAATTGTCGGTATCTGGAAGTGAGCCTAAAAAGGGGAAACTTTGTCGACTATGGGTATTTTAGATAATTCCAATTTTCCAAGAATAATTAAAATTTCGAATTAAAATACGTTTGTTAAGGCATTGTCAACAGATACATTCCGTAGCGCAATATGTTGTAGTAAACTAGTAGTCCAGGAAACGAGCGACAGAAAGGGGGTAACTCAGAGCAAATTGCAACACGACTAATTTTTATATGATAATTACTTTAAAAATAAATTTAAAAAAATCGAAAATTGCCGAAAATCGGAGTGGGGGAAAGTTATATTTTATTATAAAATAGACCTAATTTCATAAACTAATGGTTTTAACGTTTGAATAATTCATTAGAACCCGAAATGTGTTAAATAAAAGTTGTAGAAAATGAAAAAATCCATAAAAAAGGTTGTAATTATATTTTCTCTATCTGTTCCCATTTTTGAAGTAATGACTTGGAAAGTTACAAGTACTTACAATGTTGATTAAAACGAACTTTATTATTCTATTTTTTGTAAAGTATATACAATTTTCGGTATATTTTTGACGTTTAAAATACTAATGCTCACAACATTCTCTTTTTAGATCATATTTCTAATAAAAGCGACGTTACGATCGGACAAAATATACATTTTATATCATATTACCTAATTCAGTCTTCAGTTGTATAACCAGTAAAAACTTGATATCATTATGACCTCAGCTAAGAAAAACCTCATAATTTGACGCATGTGTAACTATTCTGTATTCTGCTATCTAGAAAGTTAAAAGTTCATTTTGCATAGGCCTAATGCATTGCAGTCTATTGAAATATGCTATTAATTTGTATTGATTATGCGACTAGACTGCGAAAAATTCGGTAATGAGATATAAAATGTCTATTTTGTCCGACATAACATCGCGTTTATTAGACTTACGAGCTACAAAGGGAATGTTGTGAGCATTAGAATTTTCAACATAAAAGAAAACTGGAAATTGTATATACCTTACCCAAAATTGAAAAATAAAGCTATTTTTGATCAACTTTGTAACAAGTTGCAAGATATTATTTAAAAAATGTAAGCAGAT
Organism: Trichopria drosophilae; assembly: GCA_030407085.1. NCBI lineage: Eukaryota > Metazoa > Arthropoda > Insecta > Hymenoptera > Diapriidae > Trichopria > Trichopria drosophilae. Next base: position 182,797,135 of record CM059582.1, read on the forward strand.
AGAGAAAATATTATACCTGCCTTTTTTATAGATTCTTTCATTTCCTACAACTTTTGTTTAACACATTGTGCGTTTTAATGCACCATTCAAACATTAGAACCATTTGTTAATAAAATTAGATCTATTTTGTAATAAAGTATAACTTTCTCCCACTCCGATTTTCGGCGGTTTTGGATATGTTTTTTAAAAAATGTTTTTAGTAATTATCACATAAAAATCGGTCGTGTTGCAATTTGTTTTGGGTAAAACCTTTCTTTGCCTGGACTATAATGCAAAACATATAAAATTAGGCATAAACCTCACCACTTGCAATTTTTTTTTGTTTAAATCTACTCGAATTTTTCAAATCATATGGATCCAAGGTATGTCAGAAAAACTGTTTCTTAACTATATTTGGTGTTAGCAGTGCATCAAAAATCCAAGTCAACATTACTCGTTGGTTGTAAATGGATGGACTATTTCTGGTAAAAAATAGATCAACATTTGATGAAAAAATGATTCATTTAGATGTTTTGGGAATTCAAAATTTAATTTATTATTATTTTAGGAAAACTTATTATTAGAGAAAAAAATGTAGAAGAAAGAAAGTTGAAAATATTATAAAAAAACGCTGTTAAAACAAAAAATTAATGTATGTAGGCCCGGTGGTTAATAAAATATCATTTGTGTATTAAATATTTTATTGTATTGTTGCATACAAATACTTACATAATAAATACAGTTTAATTGACTTATTTGTGTTATTTCCTTATGCAGTTAATTAAAAAAAATGTTGTTTTCCGAGATAAGTTTGAAAAAATTGCATGTCACGTTTTTTAGTGTTCTTACACATCTAATTTTGTGAAAAATTATGTATCATTGATTTTCCATCAATTTTTAAAAACTTTTAACGAGCTGGAATATGAAAGAATCTGTAGAATTACTCATATACGAACTTCGAAGAGGTTCTTGTAGCGGCGAAATACTAGAATTGACTATTCGCCTCCAAGCGGCATTTGTATGAAACTGCGGCGAATCATATGTCTCGAGTCTCTAGAGAAGTAAACATAGCTTATACTACGCCTCCCTTATCTTCGACCGATGATTTATAATTGCTGCTACTTTTTTACAGTAGCCGCAATTATCTTTAAAAGATTTACTTTTTTTTTTAATTTTTTAGATTAAAAATTGTTAATAAGCTTTTATAGCCTTTGAAACACCAATTTATACAAGTATAGATTTGCACAATAGTCTTGTAAATGTGTTTGCAACTTAAATATACCCAAAATATACCTAAATATTACATCACAAACCTTTAAGAAATCGTTTAAACGTTTATACAATTTCAATAGCGTATTACAACTCAATATAAGTGTACATTAGGTTACCTAAGATAATTAACGTTTAAGAAGTTATAAAAACGTTTGTGAAACAAAGAAAAGTTGTATATTCAACTAAAACTTTCTATAATTTTAAATTGCCTAGGTTGTAAAAAAATTTTTAGCAGTCATGTGAATATTTTTACAGATTATATTATATAGAATTAAATATCTTCTGGATGAACACAAATGTGTCTATCCAATCTTAATATATGAATCACTATTGTATTAAAAAATATTGTATAACGTAATATAGTGTTTCAAACAAAAATATAATGTTATCGCTGTTATATACTATGAAACTTTATTTAAAACAATATTAAACTATTTTCAAAAGTCTAGAATAAACGGTTTGTTTATTCAACAGTTTTGGATTGTTCAGAGTTCCTCTTAACTTTGCCTTCCTATTCTACATACTTCATTTTTCTAACATATATAAGAAAAATTAGTAAAAAATAAGTTTCTCTGCCGTAAGTATAAACTACAATGGTTTGAAAAATTGTCTTGGAAATTTACCATTTCAGGTGGTGATTATGGCACAGACTTGTAGAATGAAGAAAATTGCCATTATATCTGGTAAGAATTACTATATTTTTTGTCATTTTTACTATCTGCGTAGTACAAATTCAAAGAACTAACGCAGTAATTAATATTTACCAAAAAAAAACGGAATTTTTTCTTATCCTTCAAATCTGTCCCAAAATTACTATCTGGAATGGTAAAATTTTCCCCTACATTAAACTTTTTTGTATAATATATTTATTCTAGGCTCAAGATTAAAGCTATTTTATAAAAAGTCGAATATAAATAAATGGAGTTATAAACAATGTAAATAGATGATTTGTTTATCGTGAACACTGTATTGAAATCATCCTGAATTTTATATTTTAACAAATGATTTACCAAAGTAACAAAAATTACTGTGATCCATCAATTAACGACATAAATATATCAAAAATGATGAGAACTTACTATGTTACTTTATCTTACAATACATAACTGACACAAAATGATTGCACACCTTGTGAATCCTATAATAATTGCATTTTATTTTGTATGAAAATGACGTTGCGTAAACGATTACACTTTTTCAAACTCCACAATTGTTTCCATAATTTACGAAAAGATTGAATCCATTGAAATTCAGATAAACCTGGCCATTATTCGTTAATGTTATCTTCATCTACCGCATGTTCTCATATTTGTTCCCAGTCGTTTTACCTGCGGTTAGCAGTTTCCGATTGCTCGTGTATATCAAAATTACAAAAATAATTTCAATAATAATCGTTTGTAGAATGAATTATGGTGTGCTTACAATAATACATGTGAGTGCCCATAGAGTTGCAACATTTTTGGGGGCATTGCATCGCTAATATGATTTATGCTATCCATATAATATTAAATATTTCAACAAGTTTATTGATCAATTTTGTTCAAAGAATTCAAGTATAATATTAAAATTATCTTACATGAAGAAATAAAAATGTAGCGTTTTGGGATCTAACAAGTATTTTTCGTAATAGTATTGTTAGTTTATATATATTTTTTAAAACAAACTAAAAATTTAAAAATTTAACAATTTAAGGTTCCGAATGAGTTATGCATAAGACTCTAATTATTATTATTATGCTGCGACGAATTTTGCAGAAATTGTTACTATTTACATTGTGATTTATTTACCAGCCTAAGAGTTGGTCCAGACTAACTTATGAAAAATTATTATTTTATAAATTAAAAGTTCGATACAATAATGTCATCACATCGATCACAGTTAACTCGAAACATGTGATATATTTTTGAGTATTGCATAGGTATATCATTCAGTTCATAATGCCCCAGTCGAAGTAATTTGTTGATATTAGTCGAAAGAAAAGAAAATGTGCTAGGAAGTCATACATTACATGACACAATGTTACAGACGTATCTCAATGTCGTTTCTTTTAATCTATGTACTACATGTAAATACGATGGTATTGGTAAAAAAATGGTTCTACTATAAAAACTAGGCTCGATATTTGGAAAAACAGTAAACACAACAGAAAACATAATTAAAAAATTTTATTTTTTAATCACTATTTAGTTTTTGCGATCAGTCATATTTATCATATTAAATAGGTATATTTGACAGCTCTTAATACACCTGCTAACCCATTAAGAACCAAACAAATACTTTTTCATGGAAGTTTTCAACGTCTGTTTGTCATATATTTCATGGATTGAAAAGATTCTAGACCACTCATTTATGATGTGACATTTAACGAATCAGCGATTGAAATGTAAGGAAAATGCAAATTTGTCTGGAAATGGCATGGTGAATGTAAGTTTCTTTGACGAATTTCGGGGCACTTTAAAAAACAATTAAGAGCTTTTCAAAAATCACAATAACAATGAAAAGATCTTAGAATTAAGTAAAAAATACCGTACAAGAATTTTTTTTGTATAATTTTTAGTAATTTTTTATATATGTATGTTTTTTTTTCAAATTTTAAATTAATTACGAAATATTTTGAAAAAATGGTGGCATATTCTGTTTTTTTGCAATTTTTTTCAAAAGTTACAGTTTTCGTGAGAAAAGATTTAAAAAAAATTTTAAAAACTTTAACAGACAAATTGCTCAAAATATTTAAAAAGTTTGAAAAAACATCTGTTTATTCTAATCACTCTTATTTAAAAACTCGTTTTTTAATTAAATTGTCTAGAATGTTTATTAACAATTTTTCACTGGGAACGCGATTTTGAGGACATGACAATGAAATGGCGTAGAAAAATATGCATTTTTCTCATAATTCTAAAATTTTGTCCACCTTTCTTCACAATTTAAATAGATTCCCAATACTCCAACTAGAAAATAAATTACAAAAATAAATATTTCCCATTCTTGTGCTTTCTTTTTTTTGAATTCGGGACCATATTAAATTCTCGATGTTTGAAACTCAATTTTGACTTCATAAACTTGAAAAGCGACATCCAAACCAATAAGACCTTTCAACTTTATTAAACTTTGCTTTTGAAACAAAATTCTTGATTGAAATTCAACACAAAGAAATTTTAGGTGTTTTTGAGTTAAACCTAACTGCAGGTTTATTAAGTTGTCTATAATGTACAGTGAGAAACCTTTATGTTATATTTGCAAAGGCTCTTTTAAGAAATGTTTTCAACGAAAATTTTAATTATAATATAGAAAACAATTAGATAAAGGTGCCATCCAGTTTGTGAAAACATTAATAAATTAAATTGTTTATTTCTATTTAATTACTGGAAGAGAATATTTAATTATTTGAGCATTTACTTATCTAGTTAATATAAATTCCAGAACTTGATTCATATTTTAAGAAAAATTAAGGTAAAGTTGTTCGATACAAGCCCGCCCGTTGCAAAAATGTTATAAGGGATTACAAAATTCACGAAAAGATGTTATATTATTCTTTAGCAACTTGAAAATAGTGGGCACTAAGAATGGTTTAAAAAATTAACTCCTACACACACATGTAATGGACTAAAAAGCCAGTATGCCATTCAATTTTTATAAAATTCTCTTAAAAGTCTCTTACCCCTTAAATCTATTGAAGAAGTAAAAAATCCGTCCTTTTTCGCCCTTGTCCAATTCATCTATCGCCTTCATTTCATCCTCATTCAAGTGGAAGTCGAAAACATCGCCGTTTTCCTCGATTCTTGATGGATTTGTACTCTTTGGTATCACAATAATACCATGTTGAATCGCGTGACGTAACAACACTTGAGCTGGGCTCCTGTAGTGATCTGTTGCTATTTTCTTTATTGTAGGTTCCGAGAATAAATCTGGAATTCTTTCCACTTGTTTGGAATCATTTGAAAACTGATGTTTGGATCCCGGAGAACCTAATGTGCTGTAACTCGTAACTGTGATGTTGTGTTTGGCACAGAATTCACGAAGTGGCTTTTGTTGATTATACGCGTGCAGTTCCACCTGACAAAATTTATATAAATGAAATTTGATAATACAAATGGTATTCATTATTATGGTTATGTTTGGGTTGAAATTTGGTGTATTTTTATTAGTCGATAAAACCAACGCTTATGTGAATTTAGTTTTCGTACAGGTAATGCTAATACACAGAAAAAAAATTGTTTGGAATCACACAATTCAGGTTTGTATTTAACCCAAACCTCGAAGTTGTTGCTAAACCCAAAATTTTTAGTTTACGTACTGTTCTATTGGCTGTGTAAATTATTAGTTCGTTTACCGACTTGGATGTCCAGGACGATAATAAATCATATTTTGCTCATTGTTAGTGTGTGTCGAAGAAAAGTTTGGACTCAGTACAAATTACCTGTACAATTACTAGTGCGAATAGGTTTTTACTTTACTGCACTGAACAAATTTGTCTACTAAATTTAGGTTCAATAATCTATTTTGAGACCAGGCTTTATTAGATGAAAAAGTGGTAAATTTTCTAACATGGAGTGGATTACCTCTATTAAAAATTGGTACAATGTCTACAATGTAAACTGTAGATATTATTTAGTGGTGTATGTTATGAAAAGTTTATCGAAATTTAATTCTTTCGTTTAACACCTAATTCTATATTTATATTATAATGGATATCTGGTCAGCTAAGCTACATGGACTAATTAAGTTAATGCATAAGAAAACTCTAAAAGTATGTAACATATGTAAAGTGTTGTATATTTGCCAGAATGACAAATTGACAGAGTATGCATCATTACAATTTGTGAATGTGGAGCGTATGTGTGTTTTTCTGCCTAGGGAGTGAAATAATCTTATCCGGTAGCAAAATATTAAAAGAGTGAACATATAAACTCTTTTTAGAGTAGAATAACACTAAATACACACTTATTGAAGAGTAAGTTTTATCTATAACATGTCCCGGAATTAATTGTAGGTTTAAACAACAAGGTGTCACACTATCGTGTTCGAACTATTATTCTGTTGACTCGAAAATTAATACAAAATATATAATTGTTAAATTTCCGTAGATTATCTTTTCCCCAATCATTATGTTTTAAAAGCTTAGTTAGTTCTATTAAATTTCTCTACATACTTGTAAATACAAACCAGATTTTTAAAATTAATATTTATAATTGGGTTTGTTTATGCAATACAATACTAATGACCACATAGAACCCAGAAAATCACGTTTTTGTTTGCAATTATTCGTACTTACAAACGGTTTTGTATTGGTATTTTTATATTGTTAAAATAAAACCATTTTGTATTCTTTTATTTATCATACCTGTAAATTAGCTGGTTTTATCTCAGCATGTTCCAAAATTTGTTCAATTTGGGTTTGATTGAAGTTGCTTATCCCAATGGATTTTGCTCGACCAGCTTTCACTTGTGCTTCCATTGCCTAAAGTAAAAAAGTATTTTATTTCACAAAAATTAATTTAATAGAATTATCATATGATTTTTTGATATCAATTGAGATTTTACATTGAAGCACTTGTTATTATTAACCATGTTTGATTAATTTGAGAACATACTGTCACAATGAAGCATTATACAATTATTCATCTGAATGAAGTTAATTGTGTTCATTTATTATTTCCAATTAATAAATTATATATATTAATCGTTACTATGTAAATGAGTAGGTTCATTTTGGAATAATTTATTAATCTGAACAATTAAGAAATATTCCAAAGACACTGGAAAATTACATTGACTCTTTAGGATATAATTGGGGTTATTTCTCGAATTTCAAACAAAAAATTTCGAAAAACTTCGATGCACCAGGAATTGAACTCTGGACTTTTCCTTTAACTCTTAAAGCGCCCCGGGGAGCTGTAGGGCCCACTAAATATGATTATTCAAAAGATTCAATGTAGACATTTTTTTTTAAATTCTATTTAGACGACTAGTTAGCTTGATGTTATAATTGTTATTAATTCGAAATCTTGAAGATAAACTTATATAAAATTTCTGTCAGTTAGTTATTAATTTAAAATACTAATTATATGCAAATATTAAAATCAGTACCTTCCAAGTAGCTACTGGAGTAGTGGTAGTATCTAGCACTACCGTGCCATCATCGTAAACACACCATCCATAATTATCCTGCTCTTTAACGAATGCCCAAGGTGAGTGCATTAAGAACATATCGACGTAATCGACACCCAATTTTTCCAAAGAGACCTTTAAGTATTCTTCAACTTTGTCTGGTTTGTGTCCGGGTGGAGGTAACTGCAAAAAACAAATCTTATGTAATTATACTTAAGAAACATTAATGAAAATGATGTCAACGATTAGGAGTCTTATCTTGTAATTACATCGAAGTAATATCCGACATGTTTACAATGTCTTACATACAATGTAAAGATATGCAGATTTATTTGAGATAATATCATTTCTTTTGTATTATATCTTCTTTTACAGATTAAAAACAATAAAAATATGTAGATACTTGTAATAGATTCTATGTTTGATTGCTATTAATATGTTTATTACGCAACCTAGAGACCTTTGGATGGTTCATACAACGAACGAAATTTAATCTTTGAATAGTAGCTTATTCATTATTGTCTATTATATTCACTACTACGTAATTTTTATTTCTTAAATATTAACTCACGTTTACAGAACTAAATAATAAGCTATTGCCTATTAATTATGGAATACATAAGGCATCTTTAAATATTTTAAAACTAATTGATATATTTAATTAATAAAAATAAATAATGAATGTTTTTGCGAGATTTAAAAAATATTTCATTCCTTCCTTAAAACAAAACAATGTTACCAGTAGTTTTGCAATAAAAATGAATAAAACTGGTGTTTCACATAATTTCTTTAAGTGAAGCTAAATATTTTTTCCTGATAATAAAAAATCTCATTTCCATGATCCATAATTGCACAAAACGAGTTTATCGTTCCACAATTACGTCGTAATTTATATCTACGACCACTTAGTGCCAGTATAGTTTAAAAAAATTGAATAAGTAAAACTTAAGCTACTTACCTTGGTTGTAATGAATAATTTTTCTCGTTTTCCTCCATTGTCGAACCACTTTTTCAAACTTTTTCCGATACCTTCCTCATTGCCGTAGGAAAATGCTGTATCTATGTGTCTGTATCCACGATTCAGAGCGTGTGTTACTGGACCTTCAACATCTTCTGATTTTACCTATATCGATTTTAATTGTATATTGTTAAAATTTGTTGTGCACGTATGACAGTATATTATAACAAATCGTAAAAGTTAGATCTACATGCACATCTGAAAAAGCGGATGCAATAGGACAAAATAATAAACAATAAGCCTTGTGTGGTGATATTAAAATAACTTAAACATAACACTGATAGAACGATGTAGTGAGAATTGGAGTTATAGTCGATATCACGATACTATGTACCTGAGAGTTATACTATACTGACTATACTTTTGACCCTTTCGTAAATAGTATATTACCTAACAAGGGCACAATTACTCATGATATGATATTTCGACCATGTTGCATACGATTTTTTTAATATGACGGTCATGGAGATCGGTAATTTGCGCCCGAAGATTTCACTGTAGGGCGTAAAATTGAGTTCTACTCCCGGAGTGTAAAAAACATATAATATGTTGTATTATTTATTGTATACAAAAACGTGTCTATCAAATAACAAAGTTCTGAGAAGGGCAGACAGGTTATCGAAATATCAAAAGTTTTCAATTATTTATAACCACAATTGTAGACGCAAAGAATATATTGAAAGAAATTCTCAATGTTCATAAATACTTTGAAAAAACAATATCCTGAAATTAACAATAATTTCAATAAACAAAAAAAAATTTGTAATAATGTAAAAACCAAAATTACTTAAGCCAATTTTAAATTCGGAAGTTGTGTTTTTTATGTTGTTTCAAATTTCAGTAATTTTTTGTATAAGAAATGAACTATTTAAATTGTTTCAAAATTATCTTTGGTATATTTGCAAGTGTCAGATTATCTTGTTATTTTCTAAATTATAAATTAGAATAGAGGACTGAAATTAGCAAGAATTAAAAAGAAAAACTTTAGAATTTATTTAAATTAAATTAATGTAAAAAATCATTTAGTTTAATAAGTATCTGGCTTGTCTACAAGTTTAAACCTACCCACATGAAACGAGTAAAGAAATTATAAGTTCATTGATGACGTAAAAGGTGCAAAAGTTAGATTTGCAGTCGTGGTTGCATACAAAATTATAGTTAATTTCGTAGATGCAAGTAGGTTATTACTCCACATATCTGACAAAGTGTTCGACTAGGTTCTAGAAAGTTGCATCTAAAGATTAGCATTCAAAGAAATGGGTGCAATATAATAAACACTTAGGTGCTTTGATATGTGTAAGTAATAATAATTTGATATGAATAGTTTTTCATTCAAGAAAATTGTTTCAATCGGAAATTCCCCAGCCTGTTCAAGCCATGTTATTTTATTAACTGATGCATATCGTAATTAATAAAAAAAACTGTACAGCTTTTTGTAATTATCATATATTAACAACGGTTAACAAGTGACATTTATTAGATTAATGTACAATTCTTACAATAAAAAAATTTGAATTAATTTGTGTCCCTAATTTTCGTTTACATACCACTGTACTTCCACAACAATTAGTACATACAATTTTTGTAGAAGTATTTTATAATTTGTTACGAAGCGATCGTATTTTACTAAAAATTGTTATGTATGTATATGTATAATCTTTATTAAACTCTGGATTGTGATCCCTGTTATTAGGTTTTAGTAAATATTTTGCTTCATGCAGTATGATAATCTGTGAACTACTCAATTTCTTATTCCCCTGGAAAGTATTTTTGAATAATTACGTATAATTTTTAAATAGTATTTGTCATAAGAACTTTAAAAAATTTTGTTTTTAATCCATTACTGAAGATGTAGTATTTAGAAAATTTCATTCCTCTAACATTTTCATTTCCCTGACCATATAAATGATATTTTATTTTATAATAAAAATGTTAAGAATTTTACAATAAATAAATGCTGAGAGCAATAAATATGTCAATCTGAATATTATATGTAGATTCTAGGATTGTCATAAGCATCTTGTGTATTATTAATATTGGAACCATTCTGGGTGGATACCCAGTTAACAATAAATTATATTAATTTCTATTAAAACCAACAACAAGACTGAAATGAATATAATTGAATTCATTTGGAGTTTTTTGACCAATGTAAATATTAATTCATTTCTTTTCACGTATATTAATAAACATTCGTATTTAATTAATTGTAATAAATTCAAATGGACTAATTAATTCAAGTTTTTGACAACTATTCATATGTAATTAGATTTTTAAAAGTTAAAGTCTATTAGTGATTACAGAAATTAATTTAGATTGACATTTTACAAATTAAATAGTATTAATGCAGTGTAATTGGAATATCATCTATTTCGATTTTGTATTTGATAATAAAAATAAATTATATTATAAATTAAATTACAACTTTTTGAAAAATTCAATTGGAGCCCTATGGACTTCGATCCCCCTAAATCGAACCGGTTTCGCCTACCCTCGGGTGCCTAATCACCATTGGGGACATAAAATGACCATTTAACGGCCTTGGTGCAAAAAAGTACTATTTTATATTAGCGTAATGAATAATCTTTAATAATAACAGCTTATCTTAGTACTCTTGTAAAGAATTTAAATAATAAACTAAAGTAACTCTCCACTAAATTTTCATTAAATACAATCAAAATGTGGCATAATTGAAGATCATACCGATAGTACCATTAAGTGCAAAGAGTTTAATATATTTTATCAAATAATGTTGAAAAATTAGTCATAATGAGAGTTCATTTCGAAATTAGCATGTTGGTTTGTTCAATTTTTAAAAGGATTTGTTCCATACAGTTTTTAAATAATTCATATTAACAGAGGGATTTTTGCAGCGATTCTATATTTAACAACAATAATTATCTATAATTATTACTACAAGTTATCGTAAACAGACAAAATAACAAAAAAACGTTTATAGAAATGCTTGTATTCGTTAGTATGCGAGTTATAAGATTAGAAATTCCCCCAACGCCCACAAACCATTTTTAATCAAACAATCGAATAGCATACCGATGCTCTATTTTAGCTTTTAAAATGATCTGCTTGAAATGTTACTTACACATTTATAACAGAGATTTTTAAGTTACTCACTTGCCATGTGCCTAATCCAAGAAGAGGCATCTCATATCCAGAAGACAGCGTTCTGGTGAAGATTTTAAATCCTTCCGATGCGGTCAATAACAAAAGTAGACACGCAAGTCGCCCGATAACACCCATACTAGTATTTTGACAATATTTGAAAATGTAAATTAATAATGTGCATACTATATTACAAAAAGTTTAGGTGTAAATCTTGAGAAAGGTTTGGAAATGTAAATACTACTGATTGAGAATTTACCTCCTATAAACCGGTAAAATATTACATTTGAGCGTAAACTTTCTTTTGATAAATGAAAAAATTATACCATTAGATTTTTTAATTATTACTACGATTATAAACTTAGTTGGATTTTATACATGAAACGCGTTGTCGAGGCCACACTGAAATATTCGAAGTTTATCACTAGTTTATTCTACGTTTGCCGCAATCATATTTTAGGTAATAGTCTATGACAAAAAAGAGCCCAAAGATTGCGGAAAACTATAATAAATGGTGTGGGTCGAAAAACCGACAATTCAAAAAGCCGACAGGTCAAAAAACCGACACTTCAAAGAGTAACTGTCCGCTTGGCATGTGTCTATTTTTTTATGTGTCGGCTTTTCGACTGCCGAAATTTTTACCTGTCGGGTTTTTGATTTGTCGGTTTTTCGACCCGCACCCAATAAATGGACAACAGAGAATTATTTCATTGGTATAATTTAGTTTTACATCACATTTTTTCCTTGTACATTATCACTATTCACTTTCACTTAAAATTATAATTTAGTGACGGAAATTAAATCGATTGATAAATCTAAGAATATTATATATCAGATATATTTTTTTCCGAAATTATGAGTATCGAAGAAAAACTTCTGTGACTTTGTATGAATACACTGAATTCCACTGAATAAATGAAATATCTATTATAATCTGACACTTATACTACCGTGTAAATACTAACTATTTTGGTAAACATCAAAATATTTCCTCATATAATGTTTAATCTCTCATTTAATTGGTATCTTATGAAAAATTGTAATAATCAATAAAATGCAATTATTTGGATTTGTGCAAGGCGAGCAGATTTAATTTGTTCAGGGGAAACCGGAGAAAGGGACATTACCTGAACCCCGCCATGTTTGTCGAAGTTCGGTCTACGTGAAACTGAGCTTCTATCAGCGAATCGCTTTTATTATGTATATAAACTCGGAAAGTTACCACCGTGCAATGTATTTCGCAACGACATATTGCGTACGGGAGTATGAGTGCAGTATAAAATAACCTGTAATGTAGCAATTTTGGTGCGAACTGCATTCGAAAGTGCGTCGCCGGTCCACCTTGAATACCGCCCACAGAACAAATATTTTCAATCGACAATATTTACAAGACAAGATAATTATACCGCGTAAACAACTTAGTTTGCTGATTTAGTTTTACGACCTGTCAATTTTCACGTTTTTTCTTGTCCCAAATTTCTTTTGGGGGTAAGCTGTAACTTACATAATTGCTGCAAATAGCCCTACTTTTGATTCTTATAAACTAATTTAGATCATTTTAAATATCGAAATTAAATAAAAACTGATCATTTGTATTTACAAATCTTTGAGATTTATTTTTGTTATAATTGTCCTTATGGAAGATTTCCCAAAAATTCGACATTGAAATTTTGTTATTTCTAAATATAAACATAAGTACATGAAACTTTTCTCTTTTAGTATCCAAACATTTTTTGTTTTTAATTTTTTATACAATAAAAATTAAGGGCGCGTACAAATTGTTGTGTGCTGAGTGACAAATATAATATGGCGAAGAAACTTTGAAGAATTGCGGTTTTAAGGAATTTCAGATCTAAGTGGTGCCATCATTCAAAACGGTTCAGTTATATTTTCGAAATTTAAAATGGCCATTCCAATATGGCGGAACAAAGTACGAAAAATTATTCAACGTAAATGAAACTCTGTTTTTAACGGTTTTAATCACTCTACTCTGTTGCTAGATTCTCGAAATTCAAAATGGCCAATCTGATGTTCCGGACTTTCATTTTTTTCATGGGTCTGTGTAATTAGTCAAAATTATCTAGATAATTAATTAGCACTTATTTTAAATTTACTGTTATTTTGGCAATATATTCGAGAACGAGAACTGCGCCAGATTGCTTCACCAACATCCTAAATAATAAGTGGAAACAGTCATTACTGATCAGCCATTAAAAATCTAGGAGTTACTTTTATTCTTCCGCATACTTCTTTCTTCCGTGGCACCATCGCTATTATTATATATATAATTAAATATCTAATTTTACGTTTTCCTGGAACTTCCGTGGAATGTTTTCACATTGATTTTAGAAATCTTCGAGGCATTCACTTTCGATAATTGTTTGTATTCAAAATTACAATATTTAAAACAAATAAGAATGTCAAGTACCTACATGAAAATCGGTCTCGATCCCGTTTCATAATATAAAATTAAATTCTTAAAAATCCCTCCAATCCTTCACACAACCTTTGTTATCGAAAAGGAACAAGAATCGTTTATTATACAAACAATTTATTATTCGAAATCTATTATTTCTTCAATTGGTGCTCCCACATGTTTTCTCTCAAAAATATAAGATATCGAAATCTCATTTTAAAAAATAGCATAGAAATAGACAAAGCACTTAATGGTTTAAGAATTCCAGATGTTCATATGGTAACATTTTTAGATATAGTTTCATTATTTATTAGCATACCACCATCTTTTATCAAACAAAATACTGAAAGAATGCATATAAAAATATGGTTTTCGAAAATATCTTGCAGGATATTTTGGATGCAATTAGTGAGCTAATGACAAACATATATGAATCCACAGAACTTGTAACTTTACAGCTGAAAAAAAACATCATTTTTATTGGGCCACATTTTTGAAATCTGATATCATCCACTGACTCGTAAAATGAAGAAAACAAATTATGTTTCTTGCTTTAAATAATTGTTTCAACGGAGAGTGGAAATAAAATGTAATAACAGAAAAAATCTTGAATTTTTTGGTCTGGAAAAGATATACATAAATTCCTCAAACAATTCTAAAGACAAAATATCTCTTGTGAATCTTTCGTAAAATTACATTTCCTGATATAAAAAATGTCGAATTTAAAATCGTCAAAGTTTCACAATTTTTTAATATTTTTTATCCCCGAAACTATACATTTAAACAAAAATTCACAAGAGGCATTTTTTTCTCGTAATTGCTCAAAGAGTCTAAGAACATTTTTGTATAACAATCGACTGCAAACACGAAAGTTGCCTCTGAGAATAGATCAGTTTCTAATTAGCACTTTTAAGGTGACAAACTTCATACTTTTTTTGAATAACTTCACAGTAGTTATGTTGCTTCACTTTCCATACGTGATCAAAAATGGCGAAAACCCGGGTTATTAAGTTTATGAATCCTTTTTTGTCAACGTTCTAGACGCGATGGACATATTTTGACGCCAGATTAGTATTCAGCGCTGAAAAATATATAAGACGTGACTAGTCCGATGCTTGAATCAGAATGCAAGTAATTTTTTGTTTTTATTTTATGCAGTTCATTCTTTGTTGCAAGTCATAATTTGATCTTGTTTGCAACATCAATAAATTACCCGTATGTATTAGGATATATGATTGCAAATAATACGCGTGGTGATCAAAAATATCATAAAAATTTCTCATAAAAGTATTCACAGCTTCTGTTAGGCACAGAATTCATAGTTCAGTAAGCACACACTTTTTCGTTGCAAACAATAATTTACTAATACATCAACTAACATTTTCAGAAGTAAAAATAAACCAAAATATTTCAAAAATTGCATGTAACGAGGCTTTAAATACGTGTAGTTTTAATGTAGGCACTCCTTTTTATCAACTGGTTTTGACATTTGCTATATTCGGTTTACGAAATATATGATTTTTAAACAAATAGCAATAACGTTCCAAAAGTTAAAAGATAAAATACGTTTCCTTATCATAGGTTTCCGTACTCCCTTTCTTAATACAAATGAAGGCATGTTCATTCGGTTTGGATCGGAATCAGTTATTTTAAACCGTTTGGTTTTTTGAACAACAAACTATATATTCCAGAATTCTGCAAAAGCGACGAATACTCTACTAATCAATATTTTTGCAGTTGAGAGTATAACCCGTTCTGTCAAATGGTAGAATGAAATGAAATCATTCGAATTTTTTTTACTGTTTTTGTTCCGTACGTGATTTTATTTTTCTTTTAATTATTTGCGATAGTAAAAGTAACAAAGAAAATGGATGAAAAAAGGAACGGAAAAGAATGGAATAATGTTGGAAATAATCCTTGTATATAAAATTCATAAATTTGTAAGAATAAACATTGTTTTTATTATTTTATTTTAATAAAAATAAATTTTATTAGCTAAAAGTTCTTAATTACAGCTCATCTTTGAACGGGTATCGAGGGTGCTGCTCCACTCTGAAAGAAATAATAAAAGGTGTTTATCAGTTTTCATTCTTTCATATAATTTTATTGTCGATGAAAACAAAATGATTCATATTATTTATTAACTTTTGTTAAAATTCTGACAGCACTTCTTGAATGGAAAATCTTCTTTAAAAAAATAAATATGAAGTTAAGAAACGTACCCTTTGAAAAATAAGAAATTGAAAATTCTCCCCTTCTCGCCTTGGTCTAAATCATCCAATTGTTGCATCTCATCGTCCGTCAAACTGAAGTTGAGAATATCAAAGTTTGCTTTTATTCTGTCCGGGGAGGAACTTTTTGGAATCACGTTAACTCCTCCCTGCACAGCATGACGCAACAGAATTTGGGCAGTAGATTTTTTGTGGTCCTCTGCAATTTTTGTAACTACGGGATGTCCCAAAAGATCTGGGAATTTATCGGCACTGTAGTTGTATTTTGTTTGAAAATGCAATTTGGCCCCCGGAGATCCCAGCGGACTGTAGGCCGTTATTGAAATATTGTGTGTTTTACAAAATTGACGTAGCGGCCTTTGTTGATGATATGCATGCAGTTCGACCTGAAAAAGGGTTTATAAAAATATAAATCTCACATCAAACAATTAATTTAATAATAACTTACTTGTAAATTGCTAGGCTTAATTTCAGAATTATTTATGATGTTTAGTATTTGCGTCTCATTAAAGTTACTCAAACCAATGGACTTTGCTCGACCTGCTTTCACTTGTTTTTCCATTTCCTGGAATAAGCAATAGATAAAGACGATAATAATGTTCCAAAGTACTTTGTTAAAAATAATGAAATAATTGTTAGTATTTTGGACTGGAGGGGAAGTCTGTTAGCGGTGCTCGGGAAGGTCTTCAAACATTGAAAGAAATGTCGACAATATTTGGCAGTACCATTTTTTTCATCACTTAAAATTACATAAGAAAATGGTTTTTCTAAAACCGAAGTGTGCACAATTCAGATAGTCTAGTATGAAAAACTTTAGGATTTTGTTTTCATATTAAAAAACTAATAGAAAAAGAAACTTTCAGCATAAATCGCTTTGAGTTATAT
The DNA here is from genome assembly GCA_030407085.1 of Trichopria drosophilae. Classification (NCBI taxonomy): domain Eukaryota; kingdom Metazoa; phylum Arthropoda; class Insecta; order Hymenoptera; family Diapriidae; genus Trichopria; species Trichopria drosophilae. The sequence goes on from CM059582.1 coordinate 182,814,164, forward strand.
CTATACAATTGTGGGTTTTCATTTTTAGTTTTTATGTGATGTTAAATATTTGTGTACTGAATACAGATAGTGTTTTAAGTGATGTATTGATGTAAGGATTAGCATAAAATCATATTCAAGCTTTTGTGTAGAAATGCAACATTAAGTTTATGTAGATCATGCTAACTCATTATTCCATGCTATTTCATAAATTTTATTTAATGTTTTACTTGTTTTGTTTCCATACTTTCCAAACGGCCACAGGATCAGAGTTAAGGTCCAGCTCAAAACTTCCGTCCTCGTTTTTAGCAGGTTCGAGTGTTGTCTCGTTGAGAACGAAGGCAAATGGCATGTGAATCAAATATAAATCTACGTACGATAACCCTAGCCTTTCTAGAGACATGGTTATGAACCTTTCGACGTCAGATGGCCGATTTCCAAAATTTGGTAACTGCAACATATGTGCGTCATTTATGTTTATTATTCTACAAACACATTCTTTACAGAATTCACACCATTAGGCATTTAAATCATTAAACCATCTCCATTGATTATAGTATTTAAATAAAGTAATAAAGCCCAATAGTTCTGTAAATTATTACGGAACTTCAGTTACAGATGCAATCAACGTATTTTTATAACAATCTAATTAATTTTTATTAAGTGTAATAAACCCTAAATTCTGATTGATTAAAGACAAACAAAAATAGATTTGTTCAGTTCATTATTCTCCCACATTTTCTAAATGTTATTTTTATTTTCCAAATGACTCTCTAGGTTCTTGACCTTTTGTTTGTAGAATCTATAAAAGAATCCATAAAAAAGGGCAAAATAGTATGTTGTGTACCAGGAGCGCAAAGGATTCTGTACAAAATAGTTCGCCATCGAGTGTGTCTTTAAGAAGACTATAAGGTAGTCCCCCGATAAGGTAGGAATTTGTACTAAAACACGCAAATTAAAAAAGATTGAATCAATTTTTAAAAATTCCGGCTCTGTAAGGATCACGCTGTATAAGGACTCTTACAGAAGAGCCAAAGAAGAATGTAGAATTTACTAAGAGTTATTGGAAAGAATAAAAAATAATCTATTGCCAATAGTTCTCAGTCAATTACTAATTAATATTTTTGGCATTCGTTAATTGGCCGTATATAGTAATTAGAATCACTCTTACAGAGACAGAATCTTTACCAATTACATAACACAGATTGTTGAACAAATACGCTATCTTTTCGACTTGTTTTCAATCAGGCGGCCATTTAGATGTTAAATTTAAAAAACAGCAGGAAAAAAGACTATTTGATTTGACTCCTAGTAGATTTAGCAGAAGTTATATGAACTGAATAATTCTTTAAACGTAATTAGTACAGGTACAAATATGTTAAGCTTACAAATTTAATAAAGTTTATACACAGAATATTCAAATTGTTTTTACATATAAAAAGTACAATTTTGCAATCTGTATTATTAAATAAACAATACAGAAATAATTGTTAAATTATAAATATTTGTACTATTTTCCTTCAGTGCTCTTATAAAATTTCAAATTTCTTGACTTCCATACATATATTAGTTTGAAGATTCAATGGATTTCATTCCTACCTTTGTTGTTATGAATAACTCTTCACGTGTTCCTCCATCAGCGAACCATTTTTTCAAACTTTTACCGATTGCCTCCTCATTATTGTAATTAAATGCCGTATCGATATGTCTATAGCCATTTTCCAGTGCTGCTGAAACAGCTGTTTCGATTTCGATTGGTTTGGCCTGAAACATGAAATTAATCAAAGTTATCGAAAATGCACAAAGTAGTTGCAATTATTTTTAAATATATCTGCATTCATTTCATTTTCTATATGACCCCCGAGCAAACTGGATATCACAAAAAGCATTAAACCATTATAGCCCAGGAAACGGAAGTTTTTACCTGGCAATTTTTAGAACCTGCATCGATTGACTTGAAATTTTGACAATAGGTAGGAAATAGCATAAGGATCAAAATATATATTGTACCATAGGGAGCTTTTACACTGGGAGTTGTTGCCACCCCTTGTAGGGGGTTGAGATTTGTTTATCGAAAAAAAAAACAGGATTCGATAGAGGAGAAATTTAATATTAATTCTAAGCAAAAATGTTTTACAACATTTTTTCGTACGATCAATACTTTTTGAGTAACTTGCACTTTAAGATGTTCGTTTTTACCTTAATAAATGCAAATTTTGAATTAAAACAATCTTTCACGAATACCTATAACAATGAAGGTAATAAAATAAAGAAGTGATTGTTTTTTATTCATTGTTGTAGGTGCTATACAACCTGAGTTATGGCTGCTTGAAGTCGAGTTGTGTGGTAGCTGACACCGAACTTTTCAGTTTGAAATGGTAGAAAAACGAAAAGTTTTTTTAATAGAACCTATTGAATATTTCTTAAAATTCTTGAGAGCTATACTTTGAGCACTGATTGAAGTCGATAACTTCAAAACTGAGGGAGTTATAATTAATATAAAATTGTTTTTTGGGAGAAAATCGGTAATAAAATTGATGCTCTGCCAGTCAACAATGAAATTAAACGTAATCCTTTTACTATTTATTTTATTTAGGTACCAATAATAGATTGTAGAAGTTTTACCGGTTTTGGACGCTCCATTTCCAAAAAATGTTTGATTTAGTTTCGAAAGAAAATGTTCAATTTCTTAAAAAATGTATTTTTAAAAAAAATCTGCAAAACTAACAAAATAACGGAAAACACGCAAAAATACAAAAACGCAGGTTTTTTCATGCTGAACAACTTGCTTGTTTATTAATTTTTGTACGACAAAAATTTACTGAGTTATGACCGTTTGAATTTGAGAACTTAGCACGCCAAGCACCTTCAATGACCGCTTTAAAGTTGTCTATGTAAAAAACGAAGTGCTGGATAAGAATGAAATTCAGAGGAGTTATAGTGCTTCGAATTCCTTGCAAAACGCCGCTTTTTGCGAATTGTTAGCTTCAAAATTAAGAAAGTTATGGGAAAAACGGCACTTGTTCTGGGTGCTCAGGCTAAAATAGTAAAAAACGGTTCTTCTGTAGAGGAAGATGGCGAAGATAGCAAAGATTTTTAAACAATAATAACTTTTTAATAACTTCAGGAACTTTTAACACAAATGTATTTTAAGTGAGGTATTTCAAGATGTATGTGTGTAGAGGAGGCGGGGGTTGCATCGCTCAGTGGGTAATTCCGCTCACTCGTATTTCTCAATCTTCCGTTAAGTTAAAATCATTTTTTATATTCTTTTACTAAAGAACTTTATGTCAAAATCTAATTTCAACTAAAAATTTACATTGTTTATTGCTAAAAGTTGATTTAAAAAAATGGAAAGTTTTGTAACGTAGTTGACATAAATACGATAAGAATTGGTCTTTACAATATACGGTTTTCCATCGTTTTATTAGTACCCAATGGGAAAAAATATGAAAAAATAGGCTCGTAGTACTGTTAATTATCAAATGGTATTTGGTAAACTACTAAAAACAACATTCATTTATAATTATTCATTACTTTTCAACACGGCGCGTTAGTGGGTAACACCGCTCAGAAAGTTTATGATTTTACATATTGTTGATCAAATAAATGTACAGAAAGTACTAAAATAATGGATATCTGAAATGGAACTTCTTGTAATTAATCACATACATTGAATGTACACAAATGAGCTAATAACAAATTGATTTGTAATATTATCGAATTTCATAGGTTAGATACACTCATTATTTATGAATCATTAATTTGAATATAATCTTCTTTACAATTTTCATTGCCTATACCCACATTTCTTCATTACATCTTCATTACATCTTCTTTACATTGTTTCTAAGTGAATAAGAATAAGTTTAATAACTTAAATTTAGTGAGCGGTATTACCCACATTGCCAGGAGATCCTGTTAGATCGTTGATATTTATTAAATTCTATAATTCAATACGTTTAGCGTTAATAAAAATTCAAATCTTTTCGTATATTACTGTTGGGGCTTTATAGAATCGATTTCAATCATTAAACAAATCTGAAATTATTTATGCATTTATTAAAAGCAGTACTTTTCTTAGGTGAGCGGTACACCCCCCGGCTCCTCTAAATACATTTTTATATGAAATTGTATGTATATTTTTCCAAATCTATTCATTACTGAACTTTATGAGTATTGCGATGTTATAATGGGTGGTTCTTAAGGGTAAAACTGTTACAAAATGAAATTAGTAATATTTTCAGCAGTAACATTTTAAAACTACAACGTTGTCGTAATTTACTAATTTTTTGGGGTAAATAATTTTTTATCGCATTGGCTGTGTAGGCATTTTGAATTTTGCAAAGATGACTTCCGATTCGTAATCAGGGACCCCAAAAATCCCCGAATAACAAGTTTCAAGCAAATCCAGAACTATTTTGTTATTTTGGTCCGCCGTATTGGATCCGCCATTTCGAATGTTGTAAATTTCACTTCGGATTCGTAATCATCGACCCCAATACTCCCGAGCAACAAATTTCAAGCCAATTCGGGAAGTTTTATATAGATTCAGGGTTAGGAACGTTACTTTTTAAAAGTATCAATGTTCGTCACTCGTTACTGTGGACATTTTGTAACGTGTTACCATAAATCGTTACTTAATTTTAAATGTAATGAAAAGTAATGGTCGTTACCTTTTTACTTTCCGTTATTTCCTGGATATAATATTTTCTCAAATTATACTGAAGAGGAATTTTTTTATCTATTTGAGGTTCCTATCGTCCTATTATGCATATTATTTACTGCATTTTATTTTTGCCTCTTTGAACTTCACAACTTTAAATAGTGAGCTTGCTATCATTAAATGTTGTTTAATTTACTTTTTCTAGAAGTTTATTCGTCAGGATGTGAATTCACCCAAGTAGATAAGTACTGTATGTCATTCTGCAGAAATATGGCGAGTAAGGGTTAATTTTGATTAATAATATCAATATTGACAATTTTATTTAATAATTATTATTTATTACATTAATGCTTTGAACATTTTAGTAATGTGCCACGTTGTTTTTAACAACAATAGTCATCTTTTAAATTTGCTCTTATAGGATTTAAAACGCGTCCTCCTATACTAAACAGTCTTTCTACAGAGGCACTGTTGGGAAGAGGCGTGTTGTATTTTATGAGAAGCTTTTTTACTCACGAAAAATTATTTAAAATTTGTAAATTGAATACAGGAGATTTCAAACGTCCAATATCATCCAATTCTTATAAGTAATATTGCTTTAAGCTCTTTTAAAATTAAAGAACCCTCGTATTCGACTCTGGAATGTTCCTCAGAAACTGTGTTTTCCGCATGGTTCGTACTTCTTTATTTATTTAACACATTTCGCAAGATTTGTAGAGCTTTTTCTATTTGATTGCCATCTTCTGGCCAATTTATATAAAAATAACATTTTTATTGAAAAAAATATAATATGTAAAGACAAATATTTGTATAAATCATGAAAATAAATTATATAAATTCACTAGTAGAAAAAATGACTAAAAATTAATAAATCGAACGGGGCCCTTAAGCACCCTCTAAATGTGAGGGTCGGGTCGCTCGAGCCACCTTAACATGTCGAATATGGCAACCTTCTAGTTATCTTTTAAGTTATCAAAATACAGTAGAGTCGAAGTATAATTGCATCTCGCTATATTTACCTCACAGGATATTTTCTGGGTTCCGTCTCGTTATATTTACCTGTCGCCGCTCTCTTTTCCCTCACCTTGCGAGCTGGGGCCTCAGGAAGGGCCTGCTGTGATGTCACGAATATTACGCGACTGAGGGAAAGAGAAGCGACGCTCCCTTTCTTTAGATAAATATAACGAGACTCTATTGAAGATAGTTACTGTTCATTTCAGTCACCTTAACGGCACATTTCAGTTACCTGCATGTTTAATGGGGTATAAAAGTGCTAATGAAATAAAACGTAATGAGCAACGTCGCTTAGGAAATTTGAATTTTTAAGGTTAGAAAGTGACGTTTAAGGGTAGTTTTAGCAACCCCTTAAGAAAGAACACCATTAGATCATCTGGATTCAAATGTAAATATGAAATTGGTATAATTGAATATTTTACCTGCCATGTTCCGAGTCCAACGGTGGGCATGTTGTACCCGGATGACAGTCGGACGGCCTGCATCGCCGAACCTCTCCCCTGGTGCACCAGCACAAGCAAGCTGCTTATTAGGGTGGAGGCAACGCTAGGTGCAACATCATTGAGTTATTTATAGTTTAACACGCCAGTCCTAATTCTATCGCGAAAGGCAGTGCCTTTATTTATATCGTCATGAACAATAATACTAGCGCGAACTTTTCGATTTTCGCATTTACGTAAACGTTCCAATTTGCGACCATCGTCACGTGCGTGACCTAATTAATCCAAATGTCATTGCTACAAAAAAAAATGTCACTTTCGAATAACATTCTCGGATTTTGGGTAACCAAAACAACGTAACCTTTGTCAAAATCTATTTTTAATAAAAGTTCATACCTTGACCTTGAAAAGAACGATGAGGAATCAACGCGTTGGTGAATTCGTATGGTTTCGGGGTTCTAAAGCAGTTTTTTATATGCACATTTGGTCCCGGATTTCGCTCAATAGACCGAATAAAACTGTGAAACGAGTTTTTGGATAAAATTTGAATGTTCTAGTCGAAAACTGCAAGATGAACTGCATGCGCAAAAACATCGACGAAACGGTGCGCTGTCTTCGAAGCTTTTCAGTGCGCGTGATCGAAAGCTTTTACGTGATTGCAACTACATATATGTATTTATCGATTTAGCACGATAACCTATTCAAAATCACGAAATATTACATTTAATTCAACCGAAGAAATTGCAGAAATACGCAACGAAGTCTTCAAAATTTTGTTTATTTGAATATGACGCATTCTGTTAGTTCAATGGCGGGAATTCAGATGGAGACTTCGGCCGTGCTTCGATTCTAACCTCACTTTTATCTGATGCATTTTGATGCATTTTCGAGCACAATTTTGAAGTTGTTACTGACAGTTTGTTATTATATTTTTGTTATATAAGGAGTTAATTACTTGATAGTAAAGTAGTTCGGTTTATTATGAGTATTTTACTAATTTTACTTACTTTTGCCACTTCATGGTGATGAAGTTCTGCGAACGGATGTCTATGGTTCCGAAGATCTATCTTCACTGTACTTTTTTTTTGTAAACTTGTTTGGAGTATTCCGGTTTGACATAAAAATATTTATAATAAAAGCGTATAATCTTTGAAGAAAATATTCTAAATACCAAAATTGAGTGAACTTGAATACTTTCTGCTAATTTTAATTACAATTATAATTGTCGATATAAGGTTTGGAATGTTTCGACATTGATTTCTGAAATTTAAATTCTGAACTGCACTTCACATTAAATACAAGTTTTAGTAGAATGGTATTTTGTAAAAGTTCGACCAAGGTTGAAATTTACTGTGTATTAAATAATTAGTTTATCCCTGATAAAAATCTAACTTTAGAGGAAGTGTATGCTGGTCTAAATTATCTTGATTATAACCATCGCAAAAGGTTAAAATGTTATTTAATTTTACACATAATGTACTTTGGACTAGTACAATCAGATTTTTACCAGGGATTACACCAAGATTTACTTTACGAGGTAACTCGGTCATTATGCTATTATTTTTTAAATGGGGTTAAGAAATCTAAAATAAAACTTGAATTATTTTATATTCACTCGAAGATCAGTCTCATTATTATAATATTATTATTAACGTCTTTATTGGCAAATATAAAACTAATGATATCTACAATAAAATATACTTATAACTATAAATACATATGCCAAGAGGCGAGTTATTGCTGATAATGTTGTCCAAACTGCCCTAATGTTTTATTATCACATCAATTATGCAGTCTAATGATTGAGTTTTATATAATTTAATAGTGTACTTATTATTTTAAACTTATACTGTCGACTCCCAGTAAACAAAAATTCATTAAAGGTCGATTGAAATTTACCCAATAAACGAAAACGAATAGAAAATTAAAAATACGAATTGAAATGAATTCAAGTTGATTAAAATGAATTAAAAAGTGGATTCAATTAATCATTTTCATGCGTTTTAATTCATTTTAATTAACTTGAATTCATTTCAATTCGTTTTTGTTTACTGGGTATTCAAGACATCACGTCTGAATTAGCTTTCTTATAATATAATTAAATTAAATTATAATATTTCTTAAACTTCTTGAATGAATTTCAACCAAAAAATAAATTTCAATTACTTTTAATGGTTAATAGTTTCTAGAAAGTTGTTCGCTTCAATGATTTTGAATGGGAAAAAAGTGGAATGGCAAAAGTGTAATCATTAATGAATTTCGATAGAAAATGGCAAATAGAATAGTTGGAGATTGAATTAATTTCAATAAATTTGAATTATAAAAAAGTAAAACATGAAACATATCTGAAGTATTTTTTTTCTCAGTGAAATTCATTCCAGACAATGAAAAAAAAGTTTCACAAAATACTTCAGGAACATTGATCGCTTGTGAGTGTAAAATCACACCTGTGATAGAAACTTTTTTGTAATAATGAGTATAAAATGTAAAGATAATAAATAATAAACATATAGTAATTAATAATAAACATATAAATTTTAGCTCCATTTTATGTTATTGAAGTCTTCTGACAAATAATCGCAAGTAGTTCTATGCAGCTCCCATAACGTTATCCCACAAATTTATATTCAATTTTATGTACGATTTCACCATTAAGTAATTACTTCTATGATTTATATTGATGGAAATAAAAGAAAGAGTAGACATTTCATCAACATATATTTTTAGAAACATCAGAATTTTTAGATTTCATTATTGTTAATACTAATTATAAAAATGTAATTTGTATTTTATCCATATACTTTGTAAGGCTTAAAAATCAAATGATATACTTATATAAGTAATTCCACAGATTTTTTGACATAGCGGGTACTGGCAATTTCAGACTTATCCTCACCCTTTCGAGTATTAATTCGTGAAGAGTTTTGTACAAAATACAGTTAGGTGTAAAATTTCATCAATTTTCTATATATTGCAAGTTATAAACAATCACTATTTACGCATAATGTGCCAAAATTTTACTATTATCAAAGGGTAGTCGTATAGAAAACTTTACATCTTAGGGCTATATCAAAATTAAGACTATTTCTATCTTTCTCAAAGTCACATGGAAGCATACTTAACAAGTACTCTTTTAAAAAATCTTAAGTTGATGAGTGTGCCTCATGTTAAAAAAAAGTTATTATCCCAAATATTACAGGTACCAACTTTTTAAAAAAAATGTTTTTTTTTTTTATATTTGGCTGTTTTATGAAAATAAGTTTTGAGAAAAGTATTTTTATTGTTATACAAAAAGTTCCTTTTCTACTACTAATAAAAACTAAATTTGGCAGATTAGTGTGCCTCAATAACTAACATACGTATGTCATTGAGAAATGGTTAAGATGAAACGTGGACGACCTAAAAAATACAAATAAATGAGTAGCACATTTAGAAAATTATTTTTCACAACTCTGTAACCAGTGTTCACATTAGTTTCGGATGTGTTTTAACTGAAAATCATATTGCTATTTCAGTACTTCTGTTTAGTCACAAAACAAAAGCGTTTGAAAAAAAATGTCAAAACTAATATTTTATCAATTTTTTTTAATCAGGTAAATTGATTGTGGTCGCAATAGGCAATTGAAGTTTTTGCATAATAACGCCAACTCAATGTAATCAAGGAATATTAAGTAAAATGATACATGTACACAAATGTTTTTGTAAAAATTGTAATAAGATCTTTTTTTATGATACACAATGAATTACAGTATTGTAAAATAATTATTATCTTTAAAAAATTATGACGTTTGGCAAAAATCGCTGAAATATTAAATAAATCCGTTTTTCAAATCTTTTCAAAACGAAAATAGATGTATATATCTATTAAATTGTTAAAACAAAAAAAAAAAACGTTTATAGGCCAAGTTATTTATAAAACTTTATATGTTTATTAAATATATTATTATACATTTGTTATTAAGCACATTTACTAATTTAAGAAATAAATTATCAGTTTCCTAAGCAGTTGAAATAAAAAATAAAAAGTTTGATTCCTTTCGATAAGTCTGCTAAAAAATTATGCACGTCATTATTTTAAGGGTTCATATACATCCTACTTTGTGATAAATGTTATTCCGTAGGTGTGCCATCAGTTTTTTTTTCAACTTTTACCGAGTTCGTAAGTAAAAAAATCTGTGGAATTACTCATATGCAAACTTTCAAAATATTAAATGAGTAAAGATTGACGATTAGACCATGAAAATCTCAAGAAACGTCAAATTATATAATTTATTTCATTCGATGCAGTTTTCCTTACATGCATGCATAAATTTAAAATGTATAATTCATAAATTGTATTCTTATCTTTAATAAACATTGCTATTTTACATGATATACTTATTTAAGTCACACACTGTAACAGTTCAATAATTACGCAATTTTCAAAATCAGGTAACTTAACCAGTATATTTACCTAATTGCTCGCTTGAATGTATGTAGAGAAAATAAGATAGACTTTATTTATAGACACATCGATAACATTGAGCCATTTCTATATTAGTCCCAAATTACAACTTACCCTGTTGGAATGGATTTCAGTTTATTTAGGAATGAAGTAAAAGTTAAAATATATTTTTTTATAAATTCTTTATTAAGGCCTATAAATTAAATACATTATTTTAGTAATTGTTTACAAAACTTTATTTATAATGACGATGATAACAAATACAAAATACGGATGTATGTGAGAAAAGAAATATTGACGTATCACAAAATGCAGTAATCAAATGATAAAAAATAGTGCCTTCTCGAAAAGAAGCTAGTTTTACAGTTCGTACAAATGGATATGAATTGAAAAACTAATAATGCATCGAAAAATTGAATGACATTAATTAATGTAAAATAGTGCGATCACAGAAAAGTCTATTAACCCCGTATAACCGGTAAGTGATCGAAAGTTGCTGGTTGCTGCGTTCTTGAACTCTTTGGTCGATCGAGTTGGTGTTCGTGAATGCCGGTATTGGAAAGTTGTGGCAGAACCATTTGTTCGTAATTAGAGTTCTGAAAATCCAACTCCTATTTAGGTTTATTTAAAAGAATATTAGTATTAATGTACTGAAATAATAGTAATTAAAATCATAATTTATTATATATTTTACAAAAAGTAATAATTTGTAACAGAGTATTGATATAATATTATGATCAATCAACAAATTAAACTGCTTTGGAATATATTGAACTGCTAATGCATTTTAACTTATTTTGTGGTTCCACAATAAAAAAATCATCGAACATTACCATTTAATGAACTGAATGTGTTTAAGTTATAATAAAAGATTTGTAAAAAATATTCTTCAATGAAATGTAGTTAACTTTTCATTTTAAGATAAGAGGAATGTAATTTCATGCATTTTGTGTTTTTCTGATATTTTAAAAAGCAAATTTGAGCTGAGTTTCAAATGAAACATAATTTTGAAAATATTAATCAGTTCGTACGTTTTAAGTTTGTTTGCACAAAGCCAAAATTTGGGAAAGCATTTCAAATATAAAAATTTTAGTAATTTTATTTGAAATATTCTATTTTAAATTAATATTTTTATTGACTTGTGTCCTTTTTTAAAGAAAATGTAGCAAATTTCCATTTCATGAAATGTTCAAAAATAAAAAAACATTTTTTGAACTCTAATAAATTTATTCACTAACAAAAATGATAAAAACCGTTTTTTTACGATTATTGTTATACGATAAACGATAAAATTTATAAGAATGTAAAGTTTATAAAATATATTTAATTTTTCTTATAATATATAAAAAATATATATAAATAGTTTTTTAGTATTTTTTGAAATAGAAGCAGAAAAATTTATTATTAATTGCTGTAAAGTGTAAAATTATTTAACCTGAAATTCAATTTTCGTGTTAAAGTAAGGAAACTAAACTATTTTAATTACGCGTAGCTACAGCATGGTTTGTTCAATTTTCCTTAGCAGGTGGTTTGCTTTTATTGATCGTTTCAAGTTCGTTTTTTTACTTCTCACGTCGTTAAATTAGTTTCCGATTTCAATATCAGAATGACGACCTTGGAACGAAATTTAACGACAGGCGTAATATAATTTAATCAAATCAACAGAAATTTTTTTAGTTTTTTGATATTGTGTAAAATAATATTTTTTGTCTTTGTGCAATTAGAAAAATACTGTGTTTAAAAAAATGTGAATATTTTAATTTATATTTATTATTTAATTATTTACGAACTATACCTAAACACTTTACGACTACGATATCAATTGCAAAATGAAGACATTATGACAATTGTATTAAATTTTATATTTTAAAAAAGTAATTTCCAATTGATTTAGTAATTTTTCCAATAGAGATTTCCATATATGGCTGGTTCTAAAAAAAATCGAAAATGATGTCCGTAATGATTTTTGCGAACCAGGATCGCTAATTACGTAAATCATTAATTAATTGTCATATAGAATAGTACTGACTGTATCTATACGAGTTTATAGTTTAATAAATGCGATTGGAAATATTTTAAGCATAATTCAAAATTTGTCCGTAAAAATGGACCAACCTCAACGAGCAAAATTTAAAGATTTACGAAGCTCCACTGCATTTTTTTTGTAGTTGGCAATATTGGCCTTAACAACATACACTATAGCGGACGCTTAAAGAACACATGTTTTGTTGAAACAATTTGACGATAATTTTTTGAATATTACATTTTTTAAAGTCATTCCCTCATGTATTGTAATCAAAAGGTAAGCACTTTTTCATTGAATAAACGTAGGATATTTGTATGCATTTCCGGTGGTAATAAAATACTGTACACTGTTCGTATTTATATTATAAGCTTCTGGCAATTTTGTTTCATTTCGTCATTCCCTCATCATCATTCCCTCATAAAATTTGTTGATGAGAGAATGATTCCTGTGAGGGGAATGATGTATTTTTCTAATAAGTATACGATATTTATAGTTGTTTCATTGGTTTCAGTATGCTGACAGTCTATAATGTCGAGAATTTGAATTTTTGTTATCTTTATATTTAAATCAAACTCGAAAAAGTTGGAGACCATTATAATATTTTTATTAAACATGACATAAACTAAGAATTGAGCAAACAAAATCGATAATAAGTTAAAAAAAAAATTACCAACTCGATAAAACTAAATTCGACTTTTTTCGAGAATCATCCGTATATATTGTACTACAAGTAGATTTCCTTACCCTCGATCGCTCTCTGTGGCTTTTGAGTTTTTCAAATTCTTCCATTTCAGCTTCTGGCATTTTAAAAGAAAAATTCGCAAAGTAATTGTGCTGCAACAGTTGATCGCAAGTCCATCGCGATTGCGGATCTTTGTCCAGGCACTTTTTCAAAAAATCATGCTGAAACAACAAAATTTTATTAATAACATATTTTATTTTGTGAAATCATGCAAATTAATTATAAACAAGAAATTATAAGTTGAGCGAGATAAAAGAATCGGGTTATAAGAATATTTGTCTCTTGTTTTAAATCGGTAAAAGACATTATAATCCCCTTAAAACCTGCAGATAATAGTTCGGTAAATAAATCATTTTTAATTTTGACATTTGTTTGAAAAAAGTACAATGAAATGGGCCTTAATGTGGATTTTAACATACATTCACTTTTTTTCCCTAAAATAAATCGTAATATACACTTTGGAATAAAGAAAATTAAAAAACAAATCAACAACCTTTCCCAGTACAGGAATTAATACCAATTTTAAGGTGTCAAAATATAAAAGTTGAGATACGTGAAATAGGACGACAACATAGATTAATAATCTTTTTAATTTTCTGTTTCAGATCACCAGGAGTGTTGAAATCACCTGCGCCAGCAGCAATTTTTTCGTCATGTTTGAAATTTATTTTATAAATGAATAAATAAATGTTTAAAAATCCGTAAAATCTTACGGCCGTGTGTCGAACATTATTTTTCGGTACTCAAAGCTGTAAAAATTCGATTTCGCGGACTGCAATTTAGTCCGTATGGGTTATGTTTTCGACAGCGCAGATTCATGTTTCACGTGAAATTTAATTTTACGGACTAAAAGTAGGCCGTAGAATCGGATTTTACGGCTATAATACAAAAAAAAACATGTTTCAATTATATGCAGTAGTTGCCTTGAACTATTATGCATTTTTTTTGTTGAACGTCCACTTTAGAAGGCCCTCTAACTTGCTAGAGTACTGTTGAATTGAAACAATTCATATACCAAAAGCTGGAAAGCGATAACAATATCCAACTCTTCTTAAGTATATAAGAATATGATGCGAATATTTAGTACTCAAAACTGTAAACACGTTTTTCTCGAAACTACTTTTTTGAACTGGGTGGAAATATGACTCGATCAGATTTACCGATCAATCCGAAATTTTTACAGTGCATTTGAAATACCTTTCTGCAGAGATGTACGTGTATGATTTTTTGTTATATTCTATAATTATTTTTCAAAAGTGCGCCATTTCATGAAAAATTAATACATAAAAAAAATTAATACAATAAAAAAACTAGCAAGGATTGAATAGTCGTAATTTTGTATTTAACACTTCAAATAATTATTTTTTGTACTTAATCTATATAAGTAAAAAGCACACTCTACAGAATTTTGATTCCATTTTGCGTTGTGCAAACATTTTGAAAATTGCCTATTTTTGAGTGGTATACCGCCTTAAATCTATGGCGCAAGTTTGCGATTTAATATTTTTTACATCAAGTTGTATAACGCAATACAATTTTTTTTTCACCTCGCTTAACTTAACTTCTAACACAAAAAAATGAACAAGGCCTTACAAATATATATGCGATAAATGTACATCAAGTGAAAGTATACTTTTCTAAATAATTAATAAATAAAGATAAAATTGAATATGTTTGATATTTTTCTCCTTCCCCAATTCGGATGTAATGATTAACAATGAGAATCATTAATGATTAATCGTCAAATGTATTAATTTTTCTCTTAGGAGAAAAGTAAATTTGTAGGTCTAAAAACCCTTTTTTACTTTATTTATATACGTAACATGTTTAATACGATTTTTAACACAGAAAATTTTCATTTCTTTAAAATATTGATATTTAGTCTTTGTTTTACCTGTTTGATGACGTTTGGTCCAGCAGGTAAAGCGTCTATTAGGGGCGTTAAGATTTGTGGCGTTGGTAACGTAATACCAGTGAAAAATTCGTTTTGTTGAAAAATAGCCATATGCCTTGGCAAAAGATCTCCCATCGTCCTTCTTATCAGGTACAATTGATCGACATCGGATTTACCCGGCCATAATGCTTCTCCTCGAATTAATTCGGCAAAAACACAACCGATTGCCCAAACGTCCACTGGTGTGCCATATTGCGTATCACCGACCTTTAAGATTAAAAAATATTTGTAAAAGTTATTGCTAAAATAAGAAATTATAATTAACATTGCGTATTTTCAAAATAAAAATAAATGTCAAATTAAAACTTTACTATTATTAATAAACTTTATTAATTTACAATTTCATTCTTTGTATATTTTGCAAAATTATTACAGTCAAATGGAATTTGTGAGTTACGATAAAGGTGTGCTGATATATGATTAACATAAGCGAGTAACAAATAACAATGCATTTCTGTAACCACAACATTTTCTTATCTATTTGTGTAATATTTTTTCAAAAATATTTCACGTGAAAGTGAACAATTTGACAGAGAATGTTTTCATTTTTATTTGAAATTCGTAATAATTATTCTTGTCGAAAGGAATAGTATAGAGGTATGAGTTTAAAATTTAAAATTTAAAATTTTAAATTTGCTAAGATAGTCCATAAAAAGTATTGTAAATATTGGTGGCTCCAAAAACTGAACAAACGACAAAAAAACAAGAATTTGAATAGGGAAATTGTTTGTGAGAAATCTGAGACAATTTCTGTTCTTTTCTGCAGAAACAAAACATTTGGTCAGAAATGCTCTCAAAGTACTATAAATTTATGTGATACAATTTGAGTACTCGTATTTTTTTTTAAACAAAAAAAGGACTGACTTTTTTTGGCTCTCTGGGCAGATTGGATCCTTAATTGCTAATTTAAGAATAATTCTTACCAGTAGTTCGGGCGCTCGGTACCATCGTGTCGCTACGTACTCGGTATAATTCTCCCCAGGACTTAACATCCTTGCAAATCCGAAGTCACAAAGTTTCACAACCCCGTCTGCAGTAATAAGAATATTCTCAGGTTTGACATCCCGATGAACGCAGCCGAGCCTATGACAATATGCAATTCCTTGCAAAATTTGCCACGTGAGTTCTTTCGTCATTACTTCTGGGCATCCTTGAGGATATTTGTCCATTTCGTTCAGTAACGTGTGTTCACAAAATTCGAAAACTAGGTGCAATTTCCGTTTTCTCCTGAAGACCTCCAGAAGGTTCACTAGGTTCGGATGTTTAAGGTTCTGTAAACAAAAAATGTCCCTTGTTATGACAACATTTACTTGGAAACTTTAAGTAGAAATAGTCGAAATTTATTTTTTTTTTCGTTGTGAATTACTTTTATTTTTAGAAATTCAATAATTTATTTACAAATTCAGTGTACATAAAAATACGCTGATTCAAGGTATAAAAAACAGTGTTTACATAACATGAAGTTATATAGTTAGTAGAGATAACATCCATTATTCGTCGTAATTTACTTTCTTTTTAGAAGAATAAGGGTAATTATAACCACCCTTGTAATGTTCATATTGATTCGCTTAGTACAAAACACAAGGATATTATTGATATTTTTTCAAGAATTAATGAATGCTGATAATTGAGCGACAGGAATTCATTTATTTTCTTGCAAACCGTATGCTAGGAAAATAATATTCGATTATATGCTGATCTAGGCAGCATGTGGCTCAAGTTCACCTTCATAATATGTACATTTACAACATGATCAGCAGATTTTGCTTATGGTATTCGTCAAAATTGAGTTTTGGATCAGAATATTAAAAAATGCCACGTTTGGAAGGTTGAAGGCGATAAAAATGGTGACCGAGCATCGTACATGGTTAGAACAGCGGCACATAATTGGAAAAAAAATTGAATAAAAAAAAGATTAAATAAGATACATTGTCTAAAACTTATTTACTTAAATATGATTAGATTTTCAATAGAAACATTTAATTGATTTAGAACAAAATTATTCAAAATACTTGCAAAACATAATTTTCTAAATTTGTTAGAAAAAAAAAATTCTCCTGACTACAAATAAAGTTTAGCCCGCTTGAAACTTATAATTTGAGCAAAAAAAGGTGGTGTTTTTGAGAAAATTGAGTTTATTTATTTTTAGAAAATCGGCCGCCATTTTGTTAATTTTGAAGATTTTTTTAAATACCAAACGGATTTTTCAAGATTTCAAAATCGCTTACAAGAATCAGCAAAAGAAACCGAGTTATATTAATTAGGAAAAAAATGGAACGCAAAAGAAAAGTTATTTAACGGTTTCTTCATTTTTATCGTTAAAATTTGAAATACTCATAACTTCGTTAAAAATGTTCCTTTTCAAATTCGGCAAAATACGTATCCCCTTAGTTCCTTGAAGAATAACATATTCAATCGACAATTAAATCTAAAATTTTGACCATATCCTGGCTGCATGATTTGAAATGGATTCGGTCGGATAAATTCTCTTTTTTAATCGAAAATTAACTCTGAGTAGAACTGCTCATATAAATTAAAGCAATAATAGCTTATCTAACCATTTAAAATTATTGAATTTATTTTTATTATCGTACCGGCGTTATACCCTTCCTTTTTCTGAATGCATAAAACGTTTTGTTCTTTTATTTCAACAGGAAGTGATTATATTTGAGCCGTCCAATTAATATAGAATACATTATTTTTGTTCGTCATTTTGTGAATATTCGATAAATCGGAAGGAAAGAGCGGTAGAAGATAATGGGGTCGACATGCTATGGTCTGTTTTTATAAAATGATAGTCGGTCGATGCAGATCAACTTTAATAGGGGACCATTATAATTCACCATACATAAGTCAAAGTCAATAATAGATATTATAGAAAAAAATCGAAACATTTTATTCCGCATCATGAAAATAAGATTATGGCGTTAAGAGTACGTGCTCAATTTCAATCGATTATTTTTTAGTCATTTATTTATTTGCAAGGAAGATTTTAAAATGTATTTTACCAAGAAAAGTGGAACAAAACATGAATAATTAAAAACACATATTTCTAAACAATGACTTTCTGGGTCGCTCGAAATGAAATTATTTCATGGCCGCACGAACAGAGAACGTATGTAATTTTTGCGCTTCAAAAATTCCATTTATTACCGGTAATAAATCGATCTTATAGATTTATCGTTATTACCGGTATTGTCATAAAAGCTAATTACTGGTGAATAATAAACGGACAATTTGATATTGTGTAGTCGCTTTTGCAAGGTCAGGTTCAAGACTTTTCGAGGATCTACACTATAGACTGTTTTACGCGTTAACTAACTTTTGATTCGCAGTCACGTTAGAGCCAGCTGCATTTCAAATTCTCAGTCGGAGTTAGATTAGCATACACCCCATCACGCGATCCTGCACTACGTTTTCAAGGAGTTGCTTCATGGCTGATGAATTTTAACGATGGCCATATATTTTGCCAATGTGATATTTTTAGATATTTAATTACTGATTATTTTTATTTTCGAAAAATTTCAAAACGATGCTAAACAGTCTGAAACCCCAATTCGAAAATTAGACTTTGAACGCTTTAATGTAGCCTTGAAAATTTGATTTAGCAAATTTATCAGCTAATGTAAGGGTAGCGTCATTAATTGTGATTGGATTCTGCTACATATCTATAATGGATCTTAACAGTGATAAATTATCAAGATGTTAGAACAAGGGCGTTACAATGTGAAAAGAAAAAGAAAAATTTTATTCTTTTTTTTTAAATTCAATTCGTGTAAAAATTTGATTATTACTAAAATCTAAAATTCGAACTTCTGCTATTATGAAAATAATAAAATATATATCGAAAAATATTGAATGATCAAGTATAGCAAGAGCATATTATGCTTAAAAAATTCTGTGGTAATTTACACGTATTTAAGGATGTAGGGCGCAATTGTTAGAGATACTTACATATCGATTGTTTTAAATATTCGTTTGCTTTATTGAAATAGTTTCTAATAATAATGAAGCTTTAATTTATGAAATCTGCATTATTACGGTGTTAAATCCACTTGTAACTTTGTAAAATAATCGATTTTTTATTGCATTTTTTGAAACTATAACTATCGGAGAATATTTCCAGAAAAATGTCGATCTGATCAAAATTGGGATGTGACGAACTGAAATTGAAATGCATTTTCCTGGAAATTATATTTTTTAAGTCAAATTACTCGAAAATTGGTGAACTGATTTTTTTCAAATTTGGCGCGGCTTATTCAAAACATAAATTTGCAATGTTTATTTGTTGTCAGTGAAATTAGAAACGTTAACTTATAACAGTCCGGCCTTTTTTTGAAAAATGCATATTTTTTTAAGATCCACCCATCAAACACTAGTTTATACTGTTATTTAACTAAATCCATGGACATTCTTTGTTGCAGATGATCCAGTTCACCACAATGTTAGTCAACGAAAAACGTAAAAATAAAAATATAAATTGTTTGACGGCCATTTGTAATTCAACTATGTAATATTTATCAACTGCAAAATGAGTGAAAGGTGTTCAATGTATGTACTTTAAGATCATATAATGATCGTTCAAAAAAGTTATTTAACACAAATTCAGGAGAAAAAAATAACCTTGTGTTAAGTATACCCTTAAGGAGTTCAGATTAAAAGAAACAGGTGTATTAGTAAAAATAACATGTACGAATGACTATGTACAAATAAACGTTCCTCTTTATAATCGCTCGGTTTTTTCCTACAAAATCGTATAATTTATTGTGTTTTAATAATTCTGAATATACAAGAAAAATTTTGCGGCATGTCTATATCGCAATGGGTCGTTGCTGAAGACTGTTTCCTAAATATCTTAAAAATAAACTCTTTATGTAGAGTTACCTTTTCTTCTTGAAAAAGTAAATATTTCATTTTTTTTATTGTAATTCATCAACTTTTACACTGAAAAATTCAAAGAAAACGTGGTTACCAATGTATTCAGATAGAATTTCTTCTCTTACGCAAAATTATCTGACTCTGATAGTGATGCTAATTATGTGATAACCTCGTTCGTGAAAAATTTAGTACATAATTAGTAAATAATTCTAACGACATTTTATGAGTTAATTTCTGCATTCTAAAGTAGAGATAACATTACAGAATCGTTATACAATGTGTAATTGTGACAGCGGAACGGAGGACGTTCTATGTTAAAAAACTAGAACAGTCATTGCTCGTTTGTAGTTCATAGTCGTTTGAAATTAATTATAAAGTAGTAATAAAGGACAGATTTGAACCATACATTGTTGTATATTCCAAATGTCATCTAATCGTGTAAAGGAACGCTTTTTAATTTATAATTAAATATATATCAGTTCAATAAGAAAAAACCTAATAGTATAAAGAAAAATATATAATTTTTGAAAATCCAAAAAATTCGAAAATACATTTTTTTGCTTAGCACTCTGTTTTCTGTTTTTTTTAAAAATATAATAAAAAATATAGTTTTCATATTAAAGTTTTATGATTTTAAGGGAGTTTGTTTATTCAAAATTGGCACGAAATGTAGAGAAAAAATATTTCAAACCTAGATTACAATTTGCCAGTGATCGACTGTGTAATTACTGAAATATCGGTAAAAATCGTATACTTTTAACTACTATGTATCTCCGGTTTATTGCTTTATAAGTACGAGAATATATGTTTAATAAATACTAACTATTATTTTTCTATATATTTAAGTAGATGCTATATTAATACATCTTCAAAATATAAATAAATATCTTTTTCAAATTGAAATTTTATTTTTAAATGTCATAATTTTGAAAAAATTGCACGTAAAACTTTGGCACATTTTACTAGCCGTTATGAATGATTATAGAGTATTTAGATCATTGGAATGAATACAGTCAGTCCTCAAAAATAATAAACAATTAGTATTTGTTGAAATCGAAATGGGAGCTCCACAAAGTGATGGGACACAAATGAGAGAAAATCGGGACATACGAATATAAAGACTCATAAAAAAAAAGACATATCTACAAGCGGACAGTCATTTTTTGAAGTGGTTTTTTTATTTGTCGTTTTTTCGACCCGCAACCATAGAAAGTTTTGCACTATATTCGTGTGTCCCGATTTAATGTCATTTGTGCCTCGTCACTTTGTGGAGCTAAGTTTCGAAATAAAACCTTAATATTTACCACGTATTTTCGCATAATCTAAGTCATTTGACAGTCAAGAATAGATTACAATTGCCAAAAAAGTATATAATTAGCTGTTTGCAATTTTTGACCACGTACCAGGTAAAAAACGTGATTGTAATTTGAATTGTCATTGGTGTGTCATTATTTTTAAACTAACTAATCGTAGTTTTTGTTTATTTTTTTGTTTGCCTATCACTTTAATCTTAATCCGAGTTTTTATGCTTCGTGTAATGTTTATAAATACCTAAAAAATTAGTATTTTTAATATACTAGTAAATGTCATTCATGTCCCATGTCATTTGTCCCATGTCACTCTCCTATTATATTCTCTAATATGCTTATTGGGACTAAAATAACTTGTGACACGTGTTAGCTGATATTGAAAATATATAGAAATGTTATCTGTACTACTTAAACTAATAATACTATTGAAAAGCCGAGTATAAAAGATCGCCTTTTAACGTTTTTTACTCTGAAAAGTTAGATTAGTTATTATATCCTTTACTTTATTACATTATTATGTAAATTATTACAAATTATTGTAAAACAATAAATTAATTCATTTTCTTACGTAAAGAAGACTGCAATGATAAAACAATTACTATTGAATGAATATAACTACAGTGAAAAAAATAAATATTTAGAGTGATTATTTAAGTAGTAAGATGCGGCGCACAAAATTTCCGTTTCTTGGCACTACTACTGAACTGGCTGTCCTTAATTTTTAAGGAGAAATACCACCTTCATTTGGACCCCATTCTATTTAAATTATAAGAGGAAGTTATATTCTCTTTCTTGCATCATTACTTCGACCCAGACCTTAGGCCTGGACGAAGTATTAAATTTGGTCACTTAGGGCATAAAAATTACCCTATAGTTTTTCTTCAAATGTCGACGTTTCAGACCCTAAGGAGCCCAATTCAACAATAAAAAAATTTGTGTCCATGATCTTGTACGTAGGTACGTCCCGTTTTATTGTTTCGCGATAACTCGCGTACGGATAAGCGTAATGAATTTTTTTTAAACACGTGTCTTGGCATAACTTAGATCTGATTAGATTTTGGCGTAGATGCATCCGTCCATTACTAAAAAACATTAGCCCCAATTAAGTTTCTTCGTAGTTTTTTCTATTCATTTTGTAAAAATACAAATTTTATTTAAAATTGTGTCAAATAAAAAAGATAGAGCATGAAATTCTCTACAAAAAAGGTTATATGCTCTTTCTTCCTAAAATTAACGATAATGCCATAAAAACTGGTTTAAAATGCTTATGACTATTGTCTGAAAAAGTATTGAATTTGGTCACCTCGGCAAAAAAATTACACTATAGTTTTTCATCAAATTTCGACGTTTCGACCCCCTACCCCTCCGGGGTAGTCTTCGCCAGCCCCTCGGGTGCGGTGATCACCTACGGGCGCATAAGTTCTTTTAAGCCCTTGATACAAAAATAACTATTTCGATATATCTAAAAGATGTCTTATAGTATCTAAAAGATATCCGTCAGAGATCTTTTCGACACTTTCAAGATATCTTTGACGAATTATATGTATATATATTGTATATATAATATCATAATAATACAGACAGTAATTAGTAAAACACAGTAAACACGTAATATGCATCGAATAGTCTATTACAATACAAGTGCTTGAAGTAAGTGTTTTGCAACTTTTATTTATTAATACTTTGGCTGGCCTGTTGTCGGGGTCGAAGTTTTGAAAATGCTCATTTTCAATTTTCATACATATAAGAAACACTATATTGTTGTAACATATCTATCGGAGCCACTTGGATCTAAATATGATCGGACTCCCAAATATCGATAATTTTATAATATAATTGAAAGCTGTTAGTAAACGAACGAGTATTAAGGAATAGCCGACTCTCCACTGGGCTATAGAGTGGTCTAAAACTAAAAATTTTCATTTAAATTATCAGTTTAGAACTTTTCTTTCATCGCCAGTTAGACATTTTTTCAGATGCATGCGAGAGGTTGTTTGAAATTGTAAAGTACGCACAGAAAAATATTAAAAATTGAAGTGAATGAAAATTTTTCATTTTAGACCACCATGTATGTTTTTAGATCAAAATGATGCAAGAAAGAGAATAACATTTCCTTTGATAATTTACATAGAAAAGGGTCAAAATAACGGTAGTGACCCCCCTTAAATAATAAGACAAACTTCAAAAAGTTACTTGTGCCGAATCTTACTACTGAAATACTAGCCATAACTACTTCATTTTTCCATGTAGCGTTAATTCTTTGCTAGCTAACCTTTGAACTAAATACACGAAGTATTTTGTATGTTGATCCGTCATTTTTAATTCACCATTTAGAATGTTATAATCAGCTGTCATAAATTTTATTCAAGAACGTACTTTCGACAAATCGGATGGTCCTAAATAAAAAGTACCACATCTCATGCGACCCTATTAATATCATCATACCCAGAAAATGTTGTTTTACAAAATGTACTTTACCGATTTTGCATATCGTTCCCAATAAAACTTTTATAGTTACCAGAAATGCAAAGTGCAAAGTCTTCACCCATATAAATAAATGAGAAATATAAGCGAAATATAAATGAGATAAAAAATGTAAAATATATTAATAGTAATTTTTTTATTAGTAGTATTATTAGTATACAATTAGTACAAAGCATAACTGTCAATAACAGCATAGTTCTATATGAAAACAAAGTATGCAATCTCGATGTGATGGTATCTAATGACTTCAAAGGAGATACGTAGATCAAATCGATTATCATCATCTAAATTTATTATACCTCATTTTCAGACTGATGAATTAAAAAATTACTTTATAAAATCTAGTATATATATACAGGGTCATCGAAAAGTATCGGACCCCCCTAATATCTTCAGTTAGAATGCACTTAGGAGAAAATGTCCAATAGCAAAGTTGTCTGGTTTCAAGCGGGGAGTAAGATGATGACCTTGACTTTGACCTTGACCATGTCTTTCAAGGTCATTTCAAGGTCAATCTTATTTTTTTAAATAGAACCCCCTACATTTTATTGCATATTCTTATAGCTTATCTCGAGAGCTTTCCAAAACACTATAATAAAATATTTTTTTATTAAGTACTTTTTGAGTTATAAAGGTTTGAAGTTAACAATTTGTTAAGTGGTGTGCGAGTCCGACCAGTTAAGGCAAGATTAATGTATTTTCTTTAAACCAATTAATTGGTCTCATTATTCCGCGCACAAAAGTATTAAGGTTATGATTACTGAAAACTAAATAATATTTTACAAGATATTCTACATTTTGTGTCAAAAAATTGTTAACTTCAAACCTTTATAACTCAAAAAGTACTTAATAAAAAAATATTTTATTATAGTGTTTTGGAAAGCTCTCGAGATAAGCTATTAGAATATGCAATAAAATGTAGGGGGTTCTATTTAAAAAAATAAGATTGACCTTGAAATGACCTTGAAGGACATGGTCAAGATCAAAGTCAAGGTCATCATCTTACTCCCCGCTTGAAACCATACAACTTTGCTATTGGACATTTTCTCCTAAGTGCATTCTAACTGAAGATATTAGGGGGGTCCGATACTTTTCGATGACCCTGTATATGCAATTCATTACCTCTTAACATCATAATGGTCAGTTCTCTAAATGTCTTTAAACACAGAATCATTTTTCATTAGAAAATATCAGTGTATAAATTACCATGATATTGTTAAGGTGTCTGTGAACAAATATGCGTTTGTTTCTGATACTAAACACAAATTAATGTTGTATCTTATTGTAATATTGCTATAGAGGTTTTAAATCCATGGCTGATAAATTCGGAACCTAACCTAATATAAAGGTTTCTTTTTACAAAGAATTTTTTTATGTTTTATGTCCAATTTACGAGTGAAAATCACTTTTATACATACTGACGAACTAGTATAGTTTCTTTCTGTCAATGTTAGATCTGCAGAGGATCACTGTACGCAAGTAGTAACATAACGTATTGGTGAGACAATACATTTAATTTATTTTCCATAAGTAGTTCGGAGAAATTACGTCTCATTTTGTTTTAAGTGAATTTTTTAAATGTTTGATGTTGATTTGAGTAATAGAATGTAATGCGTTGTTTTGGTGGAAAACCATACCATTACAGATTTGTATTATAAAACATACCATTTCGTGGAATGGGTATAAAACATACCTATTCGGGTAAGTAATACCATTTTGACTCTGAAATTTTTGTCCGTTTTAAGTTGGTAATAGTGGACAGAAATTCATAAAGTTATGAATTTTTAAAAAGATTAAAGATGTGTTTATATGGATGGAGTTATTTTTCCCTTAGCGACAAATATATTAAAAGTGTATTTATCTTGAACTGAAATAATTCAATCTTGTCTTGTATTCAGATTTACGATAATTTTTTTCTAAAAACTTCCGACTGTATAATGAATTTTTTCTACTGTATTTTCTACTATATCTTCTCCGTATTATTTTTAATCGTAATTGAAGTTTTCATTCAAATGGAAACCAATTCGAGATTTAATAACACAGAAAACGTGCAACATTTACGTTTTTCAAATTCGGCTTATTATTCCCATACAATTTTTGTGAAGTATTAATTTTTATTTGATACGTATAGATTGTTGACGAGTTGCTGTTAAATTGTCGCAAGACAGCAAAACTTGTATGCATGACTTTTATTTGACTAATTTCTAGTAAAATTCTAATTTTATTTTTTGACAGAAAAATAGCGTTTTCTTTGTTTTTAAGTGAAAATAGTTTTAAAAACTAAAAACAAAGTCAGTGATAAAAATTAACTATCAGTTAGCTGCAATAAATAAAACAATTGCAATGGAATTTGATTATTTTTGGTGTTGTTCGACGCTGTAACAGCAATTTTGTGATCATATGTATGCACCAAGTGAACGTGCTTCGTATTTAGATATTTCACCAAATGCGCGCAACTTGTCTGAAAACAGTGACTCTAATCTTGAAAACAAAAATGTTTCTGGTAAACCAACGCATGTTTTATTATCGCATAGTTTTTAATTCATTTAAAGAAAAAACAGTACATATGTGATAATAAAACATGCTTTGGTTTACCAGAAATATTTTTTGTGTTTAAAATGTCATATTATCGAATAACTGTCGTATTTTTCTATAAAATTAGTGCTGTTTGTTTCCGCTGTTTGTTTGTTTATTTATTAGTAAATATGTTATACGAGGCCAGAAATTGACATTTTTTAGAGGCCTGGGTGAATTAGACGACAAAAACACATGTAATTATGGACAATTTTATACTCTTTTCATTGAAATCCGGAATAATTTCCATTAGATTTTTATATAAACAATTTATTAGAAATTTAATAAAAGAAAAAAACTTCAAATTTATTGTGTTTTTTTACTTAAAAGTCGCCATTTTGGCTTTAGAGATATTTAAATGCAATTTTCATTATGCCAATCGAAAAAGCATGCTAGAATATAGTAGACTAGGTCACTGACAAGTCAATATTAATACATTTTCCAGTTATGAACGAACCTAGAAAATCAACAAAAAATGTTTATCTCTGGAACTCTGAAGTTTAAAATTCCAAAGTAGATAGGGTTCTTCTGATTTTCATAACTATGTATTCAATTTTAGTTTGAAATGTAATGGTATAAAATATGAGAAAATGTTCAAACTCTCTTAAGTTTCTATGTTTCTGACATAGTAAGAAAAGTCTTTTAAAAAAGTAGAAAAACAAGATTTCGCACATTATGTCATCGCGATTTATTTATTGCAGGTCTTGAATTTATGCACTTTATGTTCCATGTAACGTGCGATATAATAAATTATTTGTTCATCAAGTTTAGCGAATGATTTTAGTTTTTTAACATGTATTATACAGGTTCTAATGCTCACTGCAGCATACACTCTTGGAACTAAATGCCGACAAGAGTATTTTTAATTTTATGACAAGGCATTTGTTTAAAATACTCTTGGAATGTTGCACATTATTATTTCAGTACATTTTTCTTTAATCCCATTTTTTTGTTAATTTAAATCGCCTTTTCGTATTTTCTACATACGGTGAGAAAAATAAATGAAATGTATTAAGCCGAAATTTACAATACATTTTATAAAATGTACAATACGTATTGTCACATTTTAAATATGTCTTATCATTTATCAAAATTATTATAAACATTACAATATGTACTGTGAGCTATAACACACATTTCTTTCCAGGACTTTTATCTACAAAGAATGGGACAACTTATTACACCATCATAGCATATTGAGGTAATTACAGATCTCAAAACCCTTCGTCAGAATCGTATAATTTCCTATATAATTTGTCACTGCGGCCACCCCTTACATCACACGCCACTATTTTCGACAATTATAATCAATATAGAATTCCTATCTGTCATTTTGTCCTCTCGATTTACCTCAATGCAATTAAAAAGGAAAATTGATTTTTATCAAAATGTGAACCAACCGCACTTAACAATTTTTTTTGACGTTTATTTCCTTCGTATGACTTGTAAAAAAATCCAGCAACGGGAGAAATGTTAGGGGCTCGTGCAGGAAGTACTATAGGAAGTTTTAGTTATCCGTTAAAAACATACAGACACTCTTGCAAGGCGGAATTGCTTCGATAAGACCGTAACACGCAAAGATATTGACCGCTCCTGTATTGACCAGTGGTCACTTCTCACAGACGCTCGCCTTTATATTCAAGACTATATGCACCTCTTTTTCTGCTAGAACTAACGACACGTGCATTACACGAGATATGCATGTGCTTTTCCCGTAAAATTTGCTGACGTGTGATGTACGATATAGAAAGACTGACCTTTGTTAACCAAGGAATTGGAAAAATCAAAAGTTTTCTTCTTTAGTGAGAGTTTTAAAAATTGTAACACGTATACAATTTTTTCAATTCAAAAAAATTTTTTTTTACGCAATTTAAAAAATGTATAGGTACATGTTCTCTTAATAATGGAACTTATTGTACACACAGAAATAAATTGTGCAAACAATTTTACTATTCTGATTAGTTAGTGAGTTAGTTATAGTAAATTTACTAAAAATAATAGTAGAGATTAAAAAAATGCCAATCTATTTTCATAGTTATAATCAGAATAGCAAAATGTTTGCAGTTCATTTATAGATACGTAATTTCAGACCTTGAAGTTTTTCAGAAAATGCATTTGAGGATTAGATCAAATAATATCCTTGTATTTAACACAGAATATTTTGTTGTCCTTCATTACTTCAGCAGTTTCATTCCAAGATCAACATTTTAACTCATTAACGCCTGAAATGACATTTTTTTACTTCAAATACTATCAAACTTTTTATATCAAAATCAAAGTGGAAACAAATAGAAATAGAATCCTGTTATTTTCGAGGTTGCTATTCAAGATTCCGAGGACAAAATTGAAAATAATTGAACAGAATATTAGGATTTTATTGAAACCACGGACAAAGGTGGATAAAATAGTTGAAAAGTAGAAAAAACGTTACTTTCGTACTCTATATATTTGGAACGTCCGATATTTGTGTCACAGTGAATATTTGTTTTGAAAAACTTTTTAGCTTATCAAATTATCAGCTTTTTTAATGTAAAAAGATCGTGTGCACTGGAATTTTTAAGATTTTTAACCGATTTTTTTTAAAATTTTTATAATTCAACGCTGGATGCTGAAAAAATGTTGGTATATTTTTTAATAACTTCTAAGCATCTTTTGTTTTTTGCAATTTTTTTTCAAAATTTATAATTTTCGTGAAAAAAAATCATAAACTATACTTAAATTCAATAGAAGGAGGCTATATTATTATGACCTTCAATTCGACCTTGAGATCAGTTTTAAGTATACTTGAAGGTCAAACTATGTTTGGTATTAATGAAAAACCTTTCGACAACAGTAATGGCAAGAACGGTAAATTTTACGTCTGAAGTGTAAAACCTATTTAAGGTCATTTAAAGGTTATTGTGGGTTCTAAAATATAATTCTCTCTTGAATTTCTCCACAAAGACACCTTTAAAGGAAATATGTGGCTGGCTGAAGTTGTTGCGGTCAAATAGAAACATAATAGCGACCTTATATGTGACTTTCAACACAGTTCTAAAGGTCGTATAAAGGTCGAATGTTATATAGTACATTGAGTTAAGTTTTGTGCGAATTATGTTTGCTGCGGGTATTGACATATTGGTAAGTATTATTAAAATCCCAAAAACCCGGATTGTAAATCGTAAAAAAGGAGTTTCTATGTATATGAAATAATAATCAGCAGATTTCGATAACAATTAAAACACGTGTATAATAAGTTCTTTCTTTTATTAAACTCATCAAATTAGTTTTGTTAATAGCTTTTTAACAATATGATTTTTGTCAATATTAGTTGAATAGAAATACGAACAATTATATAAATTTTCTGTTAATAAAATACAATTCATATGGGTAATAAAGAAAAATTTAACCGTCACTGTTTTATAAATTGATCTTTTAGAGTTATTGCACGCCATGCCCAGCGCAGCATGTTAACATGAAAAATTTGTATTCATGGAAGGAATTCCAAAAATTTTAATTTCAATTATGCATATTAACTAACAAGTTTAATCGTTTTCAATGTATTAATTTTCATTTGGCCTTTATACGACCTTCAGAATTTTCTTGAGGACAAGTTCGAGGTCAAAATTATTCTTCTTTGTCATCTGCAACGTCCAATCAGGAAGGCATTCATTTGATGTCGTCCCTAAGGTGAAAATCAGGAGAAATTTATATTTTAACCCCCAAATGACTTTCAAATGACCTCTTACAGGTAACACGATACAAGCATTCGTAAAATTCTCCCTTTTTCATGCTTCTGAGATCGAAGCATCTTTCATTAAAAAATATATGTACTTTGATCTTCAATTGAAGGTCAAATTGAAGGTCACCGTAAAATGGTCCCTTCGAAATCCTTAACTTTCATCTGAAAAATGTTTTTCCATTCCCTGAAACGACACAAAGGTTTCAAACGGGGAATCCCTTGTAAAGAAATTGCATCTACTTCTCAATTGTTAGATTTTGAAAATGTTATTTAAATTGATCGACTAAAAATAAAATTTCGTAAAAATTAAAAAAGGTTTAACGGTAAAATTCTGAAGTTCTGTGTTTCAAGTTTTCTGAAAATAAATGTTTTTGAGAATTTGTTCAAGTTGTAGCCTTCATCGATATAATCAATAATTTAGATGAGTTGAAGGAAATCGAAATATCCTTAAATCTGAATACTTCTTATATCTTGACGAATCGTAAGTAGTTATAGTCAATATCGTTGAAACATGCGGGATCCTTTTTTCGTAATATTGATTGTCTTTTATTTCAATAATACATACACGAAGAGACAAAAATTGTTAATGGAACCATAAAAAAAAATAGAAGTAGATGTAACATATAAAAGTAATAGCATTAACAATGCGAACTATTGTTGTCTTCTATGTTAAATGTATAATAAAAAACAAGAAGTTATTTTCGATTAATCCGTTTTGTTGTTATATCGATTTTATTATTCACTATTATCTAAAGTGATGGATTTACAGAAAAACCTCAGTACATTTGAGGTTATGTACGTCACTACATATTTAACTGCCAGGAAATATTATCGTCCTGTTTATTATAAAAACAGTTAATTTAACTATTTTTTGTAAGCCCGTGTTTTACTTTCGCAAAATGTTTGGATTAACTACATTTTTTACTCTGTGTAGGACAGAAACCGTATATTTTGGGTGTTGTTATTAGGGTGGTATTTTGCTTTCTTGATCGCACTTGGATCTAAAGATCCTTTAATGCTTACTTATGGAAATAATGGAACCATTAACATAATTATTAACAATTGCCGCAGCACAATGGCCGAGTGGTATATGCAAGTTTTCTGTGGAATCGTGGAAGTAGATGTGGGACGGTAGCGGAAGTCCAAACATTTCCAGGCTACGCGTACAAGCGCTTGGGTCATTGAACCGTGGACGGTCGACGGTCTATACACCGAAAGTAAAGTCTCGGCCCTAATAAGTGGCATGTACCTCGTATATTGATATCTATGCGACATATATGCATTTCTATATTTTTCATTATTGTCACGTATTTGAATAAATTTTTTTCAATATTTGCGATAATTGTAAACAAATTTTATAAATGTTTTTGTATTCAGATACCTTGAATTAGTCAGTTTTTGTAATTAAATTAATTAAAAAATTAAATCCGTTTTAATTTCATTACAAAGATTTATTTTCAATATGCAATGAGTTATTTTGTTTATTACAGAATTTATATTTCAGGTGTGCAAAGCAAATGAGATGTCGAAGAAGAAAGTAAAATTTAGTCGTAACTTGTTCACTATTTTGAGATTTTTAAAATTATAAGAAAAAACTTTGTAACTAGAGATTATGAAATGTACTGGGGGTTAAAATGGATCATGCGTTATATATGAGTATTCTTACAGGGATGAATAAGGGTGTTACGCAATTTTACTTTCATATTTGGATTATACGGCTCAAAAATGGAAAATCGTATTATAAATATTTTGTTCTTTTAGTTTCAACCTCTGATACAGCTTTGAAAAGTGTAATACTCCATAAGAATGTTAAAGTTTCCACTTATTTTCCATTTGTGTTCCTTATATTATTATGTTGAGCGCTTGGTGGCTTGTGTTTGAGATTGTGAAGTTGGGAGTTGTGGGTTTAATTTAAATAAATCGCATCTTATTTTACGTACATCTTCGAAGTAGCCATTTCTCAGCAATTGAATAAAAAATAATAACTTTGACCCATTTTTAGCCCACTAGGGCCACCCAGTTGTAAAAATGACCTTACATTCACTTTAAGCGATCTCAAAAACCTCAGAGTATATTTTGAGTTTCTTATTATTTACGTAACCCTTGCATAAGAAAAATTATGTCTCATTTTACTACTTTTGCGAAGAATTTCAGCTTTTAACCGAGTATTAGACTTTTCGAAGCTGTACCAGAGATTGATACTAATAGGAAACAAAAATATTTAAAATATGGTTTTCCTTACATTTTGAGCCGGAAAATCTTTGTTTTTTTTTTAATTTCTAAAACTGTAAAAAGACGTACTTTTTTGTGTTTATCTCTTCAAAAAGGAATCCCATATTTCGACTTCAAATTCGAATCCAGCATCGAAAAATACAAATAGGAATATGAATGTCCGGTAAAAAGTATAGAACACTTTTTTATTGGGGCCTGTTATTTTAGCCATTTCCAAAAAGTGTTTATTTTCGATTCTATTATACTTTTTCCGATAGTATTACAATTTAATTTCGCTTATAATACTTCTAGTTTTATCATTTTTGAAGATGGCTAAAAAGAATATTGCCGAAAACGTTCTAATTTTTTGAACCTTTTTTTAAACAATTTTTAAACACGCGGCTGTTTACCATTTAAACTCCGCGTCTTTATACTATCACGTGGATTGGTTAATTGACAAATTCCTCCCGTCTAGCGGCCACAGAACAGTCACAATATCCTATATATAGTGCTGTAAGCTCAGTATTAAAAGTATACAGACAGTGAGAAAGTAAAAAATCATGAATACAAATATGGGCCTAGTATTGGAATGAGAAAGGGATAGTTAGTTTATTTTTTATACCGTGTGCTAAGATTCCCTTGTGGCCTTTCTGATATACACGAGGAATAATAATGATGCAAAATTACAAAATGGACTTAAGTTATACAAAATTAAGCTAATATATTAGGTTATGCATTAGTATAATAAGTTGAAATACGAAAATAGCTAAGGACAGCGCAGGAAACAAAATATATATGACAGTTCATATAAAAAATATGGTAATGGAAGTTGACTGTGCGCTAAGGATAAATAGGAAAGTGTATCTTTTCTGGATTATCAAGAGAAAATAAATATTTTATGAAGGCAGTCTTGAAAATGATTGACGATGAAGTGTTACGAAATGCAGGTATCAGAGGTTCCTAATATTTAATACTAGTGGCTCTAAAATATAGTGAAAGTAACGTGACAAATAAAAACAAAAACTTACATACCAGTAATTGGGATGCTGTAGTTTGTTGAACCAATTATTTAAAATAATTACACAACATTTTCATTTTTTTAGACAATAAGGAGTTGTTTGAGCGTTCGTAGGAATGCGTGCCTCGAATACAAAAATACGAAAAAAAAAGAGTACAATACACTCAAATTTTTGAATATGAAATTTCAAAAAGATAATCAACGTAAAAAGATACATACTTTAGAGGAATATTTTGAAATTTACTTGGGAGAGAAAACTTGTAGCTAGTACATTACAAAAAAATATGAGAAATTTGTATGTTTTTGCTGCAAATTTAAACGATTTATTGGATTATTATGACCAAGAACAAAAATCAGCACAAAATGTTTCTCGCGTGCAAAAGTCTACTCTTTCTGATTCTGCTAAAAGAATGCGCCCAAAACTTGTTCTAAATAAGACACAACTCGGTTTTTCTAAAAAACGAACATTTTTAAAATAGTTTTTCTTTACATGTACAATTTACACCCGTAAATAGCAATGTAGAGTACACGGAAATGCAAAATATTGCATTCAAAATGGTACCTGTTACTTTTAAAAATGTCAAAACGGCGATTGGTTAATGGCACACATAAGTTGATCGTTGTTAGTTAACCAATAGAAGTTTCCAAATTGGCAATTGCTCCATAACTGTAAATTTATGTTTTTGGAGTCACTGATTACAAATATGACGACACATTTTGAAAATTCAAAATCGCAGATACAATGCTTTTCAACAACATCGAAAACTAGCAAAATGCGTTTCAAAAATATCGAAAAAAGCTAAAAATACCAAAAAAGTATACAAAATAAGCAAATACAAGAAAGAATATCTCTATAAACCATACGTTTAAATTCTTCTGGTAAGAGTCGGGCGGGATCAATTCGAATTTCGAAAATCTGCGCTGATATTTGTATTAAGCGAGCCCAAAGTCACTATTTTAACATTTGGAAGCTAGAATATTTTTAACGCTATATTTTGCGTTTCTGTGTACTCTGCGTTACTGTTTCCGGGTGTAGATTTAACAAAAAACTATTTAAAAAATTCACGACTTTTTAGAACAAACAATAGCTGCGTTTGCTTTGAAACGAGCTTTGAATAATTTTTTTGTCAGAATCTGAAAGAGCAGACTTTTGAACGTAAGAATCATTTTGTGCAGATTCTTTTTTTGGCCATAACTTTATCCAATACAGCGGTGAAGTTCTATATCAAAAAGTGTCCATACTGTCCTTAAAGCGTTAAATAATGTTACATAATTTGTACCTAAAACATATGTGTTTATAGTTCGAGGTGAGTTATTTGATAAATAAGAAATAAATGTTCACTCTCTGGTTAGTAGGAAATTAATTATAATGATGAAATTTGGGAAGACTAATGCCGAACACGTCGCTCTATCAAATTTTTACCCGAATTCAAATCATTTATAATTGTCACGGGAGTTTTTCAAATACAACATTTTAAAAAGTTATAATATACAACATAATTTGTTTAACTGCACTAAAGAAATATTCTCAATTCAGTTAATCTATGCCTTGCAGATGAGTCTGTGTCCTAATATTTGTTCGTCATTTCGACTTTTCATTGTTCTTCAAAAAGAAGTATTTAAAACTATAAATAAATATAAAATAAGTATAAAAAAACTATTAATCTTATCTGTATTTCAACTATTTACAATAATAAGCTCAACATACAACATTTTATGTAAAAAACATGGTTTATTTAAGGTTCCACGTGAAAAATATTCATAGACATAAAAATTAATTAATATGTTTCTACAAAAACTTTTTGTGGGAAATATGATAATCTACCCTAACTACAAAATTTGTAGATGGAAATACAGTAATAGTTTACTAAAATTTGGTAAAGAAGCTCAGCATAATTTGGAAGTATCTAACATGCAAAATGTTTTGGTAATTTTTAATTTCTTTTAAAAAGAAAGTTTTTCATTTCTCTTTCTTCTCCATCAAGCATGACAAAGATGATTAGTAGTATTGAAATCTATGGCAACAAATAACACCTGAGGGTTCTTTAAAAACAATCAAATTTATTTAGTGATTAGACTAAAGAAACATTTATTTATTAAAACAAGTGATTTCTTATTCAAATTTTATTAACCATAATCTTTTTTAAAATTTCATTATAAAAAATTAACTAATTCGAAGAAACGTATAAATCTTGGGTTGACTTATAAAACCTTTCCTGTCTGCCTTAAAAACCGAACTTTCCCTCCGATTGAGACTTTTAAAAAAATGTATCCTATTTTACTACAATTATTATTGTTTCCAAAAAAATTTTAATTATTATAAACTAGATGCCTTCGACCCGGGTGCCTACAATTTTGACTAAATTCGTATTGCAGTTCCCTGACGAAAGGCTGATGCTTCCGGGAATATTCCCATTTTAACACTGCCAGGAAAGAAGGCGGGAGAGGGAAGTTCTAGCATCGTTAGGTTCGAGTAGTTTCTATACATATATAGTAACAATATCTTGTTCTTTAATAGGGTGAATATGCCAATGAATGGACGTTTAAGCATTTTTCACACTTTGATCGATTGTGACTTTTGAATTCTTTTATGAAAATTGAATTATGATACCACCATTAGAATCGTTAGACTCTGCTCTTTATGACCGTGTAGTTCAACCTTTGATTTTATTTAATTATTAACCTCGTCTTCATACGTTTGTAAAAAAATCCGCTAAACCCCAATGAATAGACGGGTTAAATGAAATTGGACGTTTTCAGTACCAGTTTTGGATGACTTTAAAACGTTGCTTTGATTTTACAAAATAATAAACACTGGAAGATCAATAGTACTGTATATATTGTTTTGAATGTTCAAAGAACATAAAAATATGTATTTTGTTGCATGTTGGGCATCATACATTCATAAGAAATAGAAATATGTAGAAAATCGTCCATTCATTGGTAGTCGTCCATTCTTTGCATATTCACCCTATATTAAAATTGAAAATGAGCATTTTCAAAACTTCGACCTCGACCGCAGGTCAGCCGAAGCACTGATAAATGAGCACGTCTTGTTCACACTGATGCTTTAAAAAACGCGGTTTAGTCGAGTTTTTGACAGGTCGGGTTGCAGGAAATAAATTTTTTTATATGTGGGATACTTCGGTTTCCGTTTTTTACGACATTATCGTTGATTTTACGAAGAAATGAATATAACCTTTTTTGTAGAGAATTCGATGTTCTATATTTTTTGTTTGAAACATTTTTTTGTACGATTTGTATTTTTTGTTAAAAATGGAAAAAACGTGTTTTTTGAGCGTTTTTTTGTTAAACCTCCCCATAATCTAGTATGCATTGTCTCCAAAAACTAATCAGATCTAAGTTTAGCCAAGAGAAACTCAAATCCGTTTGTACTTTTTAAAGTCGTAATATACAAAATTTTGCCCACGGACGGACGGACGGACGGACGGACATACAACCTAACGGACACCAATTTTTTTATTGTTGCTTTGGGTTCCTTAAGGCCTGAAACGTCGACATTTGATGAAAAACTATATGGTAATTTTTTGGCGGGAACTGACCAAATTCAATACTTCGCCAGACCTATGGTCTGGGTCGAAGTAAAAATATGTGATTCTGTTATTTTTGTTTTTGGCACAAAAATGTTATATAAACGTTTAGAAATACATGATCTTTTCTAATAGTATTGCTTTTGTTTCTCATATTACCTCAGAAATGTAAGTTAAACTTGAACTTTTGTAATTAAATTTTTATTCTACTCTACAAATAATGCCTACTTTCTCAATACAGCATTCTATAAATTAATTAGAAAGAACTAAAAACACAAACGAAAATAAGTGGTTTAATGTATGATATATTTCGAGAATATACTAGAAACAATACCATACTGTACATCATACTTGTTATTTATATAACTTAAAACAATAACTACGACATTAGCTTTAAAAGAAACAAAAATTTAAACAAATCTAATATTAAATGCCAAATGCAAAAATATAGGCTATGTTTACATTTTTCTCCATTTATGAGATTCAAATCCGAACTTATATATATGCTTCAGTCTGTTTTTATTTTATTTTTCATTGTTTCTGACCGAAAAAACCTAGAATTACAAATTTATAATTCATTAAAATCCATTTCATTCATAAAATATATAATAAGAAGAAAGCTTGAGTCATTAACAAAAGTTGTTTAACAAATAATTTTTGCAGGTCTGAATTTTTTTTCAAGAACAATAACACGTTATCCCTTCAATAATGTCATTATTAGTGAAAATTGTTGGAAACGTCATTAAAAAGTTTTACCAAACATACTCTATGCCAGGATCTAACTATCATATATCTCCTAATTAAATGTATAGATTAATCTATAAATTAATAGATTAAACCTACCTTAAGTAATCGAATTTCTCGGAGGGCGATCTTCCTAATCAGGGGATCATCTTCAGTCTGCTGAAATTTCTTGACAGCCACCAATTTGCCGGTCTGCCGATCTCTGCATTGGAAGACGATGCCATAACTACCTTCTCCGAGTCTTCCTAGCCTTTCGTATCTTTCCATCGCTTTGCTCGGCGCACGAGACCTGCACAAAATAACAATTTGTTTACAACACACTTGCACTATCAAAATTAAAATTGCTTTGTTCCTTTCAACCAAAAACACTATTTTCTATCAAATCTCACACAAGTAAAATATTCCTTAAATAACTATAAAACAGTTTATCCCCATATAATAGAAATCACTTAAAATTTGCACAGAGGTACTACTACATGTTTTTTAATAAAGAACAAGATTATGGCTCATCTTCCACTTGTTGATAAACAACAATGTCACTCACTGTGAGTAAAATAAAAAACATGGACATTTAAATCCTTGTTATTAATATGTTTACTATTTATATTAAAATATAAAAAATGTTAATTAATCACGCACTTTTTGTATTTTGCCAAGCATGGTAAGGTGAATTGTGGTGTAAAAAGCATGCTCCCGTGAGGAAGGCTACTAGCCGAACTGTCTTCGGCTTCGCCATTGACCAAGGGTCAAGCTTCCCTACTGGAAGCTTGATTTTCTTCAGTCGTTAATGGCGCAAGCGCTTTTCTCCTTCCAATATATGCTTCGTTTTCGAAGTTACTCAAGACTATGCAGTCAACGTCACGTTATTAAAACAAGTTAGTTCCTTTCTATTATTATCTTCAAACCAAAAAATCGATGTCTTAAATTTAGTCTCATTCTTTTTGGGATTGTTTATTACAGGAATTTCATGAAAAACACCATCGCTATGATGCCAATGTTTTTATTAAATGGAAATATTTACATAAGGCCGATATTTAATAAACAGATTGTTTTTAACTAACAAGAGTCTTGTGTCAAACGTAAAAGCAACTTATAAGAAACTTCACAAAAGTTAAAACAACAATTTAATCGTAAATAATTTTAAAAAACCATAGATATTTGAGATATTGATAATTTACTTATATAGATGTACCATTTTTCTATATTATAATTAGTGTATATCAATTTTATATTTCAGCAATCCCACAATATTGAAATAAATATAAATACAGAATTTCGTGGGAAGATTGAAAGTTACATTGATCTTTGTCAAAAGTTATACATTTAATTGATTAGACGAGCAAATTGGTCTTCAGATATGAAGAGATCAGAACTTGTATTACATTAGTTCCTGGATATATTGATTAAAACTCATCTAGATGATTATTTTTTAATTTTTTTTTTAAATCCATACTTGGCATATTTATTTTTGGAAAATACTGTAACCTAATTAAAATTTAATTATTTATTCTTCAATTTCATTTTTTGTATATTAGATCGTTTTACAAAAAAAGGAGCTTTATTTAAAATGGTTCATACAGTAAAGGTCAATTGCATTCTTATTTAATTTTATATCTAATGATCTCCTAAAGCAATACAGCTGTTTTATATATAAGATATGTTTGGTATTGGGTTTTGGAATGGAATTCTTGAAAATCGATACTCTTGTTATAGAACTCACCTCAGGTATTTCTATTTCTAACTTAAGTAGTTGAGCGTGGTTTTGATATTAGACAAAAATTTGTCATATATTTAATATGTAGTATCAATAATTTTATATAATTATCGTAAACAATGGTTTGATATAATTATCGTAAACAATGGTTCTATAAATAGTTGAGCACAATTTAGTTGAAATTTTATGAAAAAAATACTTCATTCCAACGTTTTGGTTCTCCAACCTACATTTTTAAGGTTCAATTTTTTGTCTCAATTTGCATTGGTCATTTTGTTTCAAGATCATATTATAAAGTATCAAGTAACTTGTCACTAGCAAGTATATGTTTAATATAATGTTTGAGTGTCTAAGGAGATAATATGAATGTTTATACTAAGATTTTGAAATAAAGATTTATTTAATTTTTCTGTATTCCTTCCAATTTTCTTAAGGTCAAAAAAGGTATTTTAAAAAAAATTAATTTTTTTAAAAAAGTATAATATAAGGAGATAGTACAGAAGAATGTTTGCGGCCATTTCCTTCATAATAAAGCACATTTTTCATTTCGTCCGAAAGAATATAGGATATTTTTCTACGCAAAACTTTAAAAATAACGTAGTTCATGCGATTCATTTTGTTCATGCTAAACTTATTATTTTCCATCAACAAAAACTGTTGTGTGGCAACTTTCTCAGCATCCACTGTATATAAAAAATTTGTTCATCAATAATGCTAAATTTTTCACTTCTATGTAAAGTTTCCTAAATACCAGAAGTATCGCGACATGCCTCATATATCACCTTTTTGCCTCCGAATAATTCCGAAATATTTTCAAATTTGATGCAAGCATATCTATACTTTCTTGACTTTTGGGAGTATAAGTTACTAAAATTTAATGAAAGATTGGGATAATTTTTTTATTTATATGTTTATTATAAATAATTATCGTGAAAAACGCGTTTTTTCCCTTTTTTTTTAATTTCTGACAAATAAATTGTTTTCTCTGGCTTCATAGCTCAGACTCAGAAAATATTTTCACCTATTCTTTGTAAAGATTTATAGCAGATATATTTTAGTCAGAAGTTGTCACAACTAGTTTAAAAAAAAATGAACTTTTTGAATCCTTTGAATCATATTTTTATACTGTAGTAACTGAAATTTTATATTTGGGAGTTCTTGGAGTTGCTAATTGTGAAAGCAATGCCAGATCTTCAATATGATGGCAGACCTACATGTAAATAGTTGCTTGAACGAGATAAAACTAGGTACTCGGAGATTTTCAGGGTGGTAGATTACAAATCTGATAATGAATTCATGAAGATCGACTTTGGAAACCCTATGTGCTATATATTATAGGACTGTGATAAATACATTTCCTAATAATAAATTCTTAGCGTAAAAAGTAACATTTTTCAATATTTACTTATTGATATCACGAAATATTCTGATAATTTTTCTTGAGATAAGAATATTGAACTGCGCGTACTTTTAGCTAATTAGTAATAAATGTATTATAGAATAAAAAAAAAATAAACATCATAAAAACCATCAAATAAAAGAAAACTTTTGAAATTCACAATAGAGAAATGGAACTAGTTCCTTCCGGTAGCACGTCTTTATTTCACGGACAAATAATCACACGAGAAAATATCACGGACATTTGATCACATGTCAAATTATCACAATGATAAAATGTCTCGCATAAAAATATCACAATGACAAAATATCACATTAATAAAATATCATACAAGTAAAAATTTTCTCGTACAGCCATATTCATTTATGAGAAGTATGCATTATCAGAAGTAAGCGGAGTTCTAACTGGTTAGGTTAGGTTAGTTTTAGGACACGCATATGCTTTTAAACATTATTAGGAGTGGGCAAAATTCCGAGTAGTTAAGTTAGGTTAGTTTCATGACGTTGCCATTTCTCTGTCTCTCCCATTTTAGTACAGTAAAACCCCTCTTACTTGAACACCCCGTCTATTTGAACAAAATAACCTCGTTTATTTGAACGATTTCTACTTCCCCTTACCCCCACAACTCGCTCTTACGCGGATGCAAATTCCAATGCGCGTGCGCTACTCATGCCGGACGGGTATATTGCGCGAGGAGTGGGGACAACTGTAAGAGTTCAAATAAACAGGGTTGGAGGGGAAATGCTGGCTCGACCCTGTTCAAGTAAGAGAGGTTTTACTGTATAAGAATTTTTATCTAAAATAATTCGCAACAATAACCAGGGTCAAATAGTCTGATGCCAAAAACGGCGGAGCCAAACTAGGGGGACCAAAATGTTGGCGACAAAAGACTAACGTGAATTTCCGGATGTAACGTTCAAATTTGTTTAGACTGGTTTTTTGTCGCAGTGATATTTTTGTTTATGGTTATTTGTCCATGTGATATTTTGTCGTGCGATCAATTGTCGTGTTCTATTCTATCGTGTGATTAGTTGTCATGTGAAATAAAGACGTGGAGCCGTTCCTTCCTACATCCACGCCGTTATTTCTAGGTCATTCTACGATGGAGGATCGAATGTAGACTCCATTCAGGTTCATCTGATTTTGATGCTGAAATGATAATTAACATTTCAAAAACCGTTACATACAACATGTCGTCTTCTATGTATTGGGAATGTCTTCCGTCATTTTGATTGTTCTAACCCCAGGATTGCGTACAGCGATGGAAATAAATGATTTCCGCCATATTGGATCCGTAACGTTGAAATTTAAATATTTGATGTTACAATCGTAATCAGCGACCGAAAAAACTCAAGATAGGAAATTTCAAAAGAATCAAAATATATTGTTAACATTTGTCCGTCATAATTGCATTCTCCATTTTGAATTTTGAAAATTTCAAAGATTAAGTTTGCGCGACTATGATTTTGAAACTTTAAAAGTCATTTCTCAACCTCCATTTTGAAAATTAAATGGTTTATAAGCCTTTCTTATAGCCCAAACATTTTTTACCCAATATTTATACCCATGTAAGATATTTTAATACGGAAAATTATTAAAAAAACGATGAAAAGAAAATCTAAAATAACCATGATTTTCGTTAAATAAATTCTCATAATTTGTTTATTTTTAAGTATACAGCATTTTTCGATACACCAGTCGAAAGAGTGGAGTTTGGACAATAAAAACGATCTATTCCAAAATATTCTTAATTAAATTTTAATACTAAAAAGTATAGTCAAAATTCGTGTTACATTTATGTACATTCATCCTTAATGGGTTGTTCCCTCTATTTGTTGTTCTTTTTATTCTTATTACTAGCTTTATTAGTAGGGGAAGTGGTTTGGTTATGTATACTGTGTAACATTAGACACAAATTGGTTAGAGGAAATGTGCAAAAAATGTGGCAGTAACGTATGATAATAGTTCACGAAAAGAAAGAAGTAGATGGGATAACTACTTAAGTAGTAAGATGTGGTACATCGAATTCCTTTTGGTTGACGCTACTACGTAACTGGCTGGTATTTAAATAGTATACCAGCTACAAAAGGTTACTTGTGCCAAATCTTACTACTTAAGTACTAGTCGTAACGAACAATGCGAAAACTTATTGTTGACTGAATGTGACGTTTACAATTCAGAATATTGTAATTTGTATCATACAATAACTATTATTACGTTGACAAAAGGTTGATTCAGATTAATCAATTTTATTACATCTATTTTACTACTCAGAAATATTTAAAGTGACAGTTGGATTGCAAAACCGCGGTATATTTGAGGTTCTGTAAAATAAGGGATGTTTAAGTATCGGAAAATAGTAAACGTCATACGTTTATTACCGCGAAAGTTCATTTAACTATTTTTTATTATTTCCGTTCTCCAATTGAACCCAGGATGTCACGATTTTAAGATATGCGATCCGAAGACTTCCCTAGGTACATTTTTCATTAAATCGGAACGAGTTACGGCTCAAAATAAAAATATTTTCAATACCTACAACTTTGTCAGTGGCGGTACATTGCTATCTATAAAGCTAAACAAGATGAATGCAAAAAACTGCGAAAATGACTGTTACTACTTACGATGAGTCAGACCAAACGGCTAAGGCGTTTTGGCTTCCGGGAAATCATGTATTTATATTATATGTATAAGGGCTGTAAACCCGTATAATTATAAGTAAATAAATAAATAAATAATGAACGTCAAATTTGACGCTGTATAGAAGAAAGAAGATTTTTAGTTTCCAAACATTAGATACTAGAATGTAATAAATATTATTAGAATTTTGCAATATAGATATATCAATTAATTATAATAAATATACTACAAAAACATTCAATAAAACTAATTATAATCTGCAGTACGAATAACTTCAAACAAAAGAACAGTGTACAAAATATTTATTAAAATAGTTTTTCGTGCACGCGCCTACGATTTCCCAAAGTTACAGTGACTTCGTATCTTGATAATACCGACAAATGATATCACATTTAGTCATCAGATAATCTTCGACCATAAGTGGTGGAAGTAAAAAAATCATTACATTTGAAATTATCTAATGAAAAATATACTTTAGATGGAGAATTTACAATCTGGCATGTATCTAAAGTCAATACATGATTTACCTACCGTAATAATTTTACAAATATTTTCCCGTAGTTATTCTCACATGCATAATTTCGACATATGCGAAGAGAAAAAATTTTGAACCAACAACGAAAATAAGGTATGTAATATATGACAATAGTGTATATAACAACATAAACTATATCCGAACTATTGGTAATTCAGAATAGTAAATCGAAACAATTGCTAATTATTTTTACTATAAATAGAAGTGTTTGATATGAAATTGTAGTGTCTAGATAACGGTTTACGTAAAATTTCGGGATTCGACGAGTAACTGACAACCAAGATTTTAAGATTGATTAAACAAATAATATTTTGTGATATTTAATTTTAATGTAATAAATGTCCAAAAAAAAATCCAAGATTCAAAATTTCGTTTTCAAATGAACAACATCGTTCTTATATACTTTTATCACTGGTTTATACGATGGTA
Source organism: Trichopria drosophilae (assembly GCA_030407085.1). Lineage (NCBI taxonomy): Eukaryota > Metazoa > Arthropoda > Insecta > Hymenoptera > Diapriidae > Trichopria > Trichopria drosophilae. The sequence continues at coordinate 182,858,637 of CM059582.1, forward strand.
GAAGCATTACAGAATTCGGTACTATCATGTCACGAGCATATAAAAATACAATACTTCCTGCAGACTTGCCACGCGAATTCATAAAGAAAAGAAAAAATTAAAGAGAGGAATCGATTCAGTCAGAATTAGGCCGAAAACGGGTAAATATAATTTTCCTGTCGACCTATTTTACAACTTTAGTAACTGAAAATTCAATTATTAATTCTAAAAATTTGAAATATAATTTTTTATACAAGATGCTAGTTTTAAGTATTATTAAGTCGTTAACGAAGGTACTAGAATTAAGGGGAGGCACCACCTTCAAAATCAACTCTATGAAATACACCTTTAGAAAATTTGAAACTATTGTTTCTTTTGTCATTTTTGACGAAGAATTCAGTGGTGCTAGAATAAAAAGCGTAAGAAATTTTTTTGACCCATAAATTGTAGTTTAAACAAAAATTTGTTGTTTTGAAATAATGCAAATACATTTTTCTAACTTAATTTAAAAATTCAAAAAAATTAGGGTGAACATAAAAACATGTTTTCTACAACCTCTCGTATGGATTTTAAAAAATTCCGATTTTTTCAAAAATAAATTTTTTGTAGAGAACAACACAATTTTTTTAAGCGTAAAAAAAAAAGTTTTACATTTTTTATTCTAACACCACTAAATTCCACGTTAAAAATTACTCTAGAAATAATTTTTTTGACCTCTAAATTTTAGCGCGAAAAAAATTTGTTTTTTCGAAAAAATGCTTCTACATTCAAGAAAATTAGGGTGAACATGGAAACACATTTTCTACAGCCTCTCGTATGGATTTTAAAAAATTCCGATTTTTTCGAAAAAGAAAATTTTTTTTTTGGGTCAAACAAATTTTTTACACTTTTTATTCTAGCACCACTGAATTCCACGTCAAAAATTACTAAAGAGATAATTTTTTCAAATTTTTTAAAGCTGTACGTCATACAGCTGATTTAAAGGTGGTGCCTCCCCTTAATAAAATTATCACAACTACCATTTTGTTTATATTCGCTCAAAATTTATTTGTTTATGTTTACACCTAGGTGAGAGTACAAATCAGCTTTTAATTGCGACTTGCCGCTTAGAATGACTTAATTTTTAAATGTTATTATATTTGTATAAGTCATTAAATAAGTCCAAAAGTTGAAATATTGTTATGGCCTTACCAATTGATTAGATTTTTAATTGCTAATCGGAACTTTTCGATTTGGCCTCTATAATCGCTATTAAAGTTAGAAATTTAGATTGTGTATTTTCAATTGATAATATTACGTTTTTACCCCAAATCTTCATTTCTGCAAAAAATAAGTAGTGAACTAAACTATATTTCTTCAGAAAAATGAAATATTGCAGACGCCATCTTGGTGTCACTAATTTGTTTACAAAAAAAATTAACATGAGAGGAAAGAGCTGATGAAAAACTATTACTACCATTTGCATTCATCAGTATTGCTTTCTTTAAAACTCTAATTAAAACGTTATTCAAAATAATTGGCATTTTTGCGAAGAATTTTTTTTACAAAATTTTCGGTTGATTTGATCTCAAGATTTAAAAATGGAGGTTCAAAACTATCGGTTTTATTTTATTTTGTTTAAATGTTCAATAAAAACTTAGAAGTGCAAGAAACTGTATGTAAATTTTAGATTGTCAGGATGAAATGGGTTAAGCAATTGCCAAGTTTCAAGTTCTACAAAATATAACTAAATGCTTAAATCATGAAATTATATTGAAATATACGAAGTGTAATATGATGCCAGCATTGTGACATAATTTGTAACATTCCAATAAGTTGTTCTGACTTCAATAAGGTTCTGATGGTGCGTTTCATTTGATATAGAAATTACTTTAATATTGGCTAAGCAGCTTGATAAAAATGTACGTGCAGGTTAATTAGTTTTAATTTATAAGGTAACGCTGCTAAAAGAGGTTGTCACTTATTATCTTATCATATTATTTAATTTAAGGACTTCTCTCCCTCCTCGACCCCGCTTTTTATGCTACTATAACCTAATCGGCTTCCCTGACCAAAGTTTAAATGGGGGTGAAAAGGCACATGAAATTTGTCTTCTGGGTTGTATTCTAGAACACTTTCTGAGCAATTTCCAGCAAAAAATAAATAAATCCCCTTGGCCGTTTTTTACTTACATCTGTTTTTATATTTTAACGTAATTTATTAAGTTCACAAAATTTTAAATACAAAAATATTTATTTTATAACAACACAGAAAGAAATAAGTAGTAAAATCTCATGGGATATCTATTTGAATAGTAAAATTTACTTTTGTTCAGTATTTTGACATTTGCCTTTCCCCCTCCATTTAAACTTTCGTCGGGCACACCATATATATGCTAACAGTAAATTGAGTCGGTACATTCAGATTTCAAGAAAACTTAGATGAAATACAACGTAAAGAAAAACATTTTTCAATAAATCTCCTGAAGGCTGTGACAGTCCGCACATTTAATTGTGTTATATTTTTGTACATTTTTATGTTATATTTATAAATTTTATAAATTGAAAAGTATAGTATATTATATGAAATATATTAACTGGATCTCAGAGAGAAAAAACTAGTAAAACTTAATAATCCCGGATTAGGATGACGATTTACGTAGTTAAATGAATTATCCTTTACTGTAAAAGGTTCCACCGAGCTGTCAAAATTATTAACAAAAGTAACTTTGACTATTCAAATATATAATAATTTGTATTTGAAATTTCATTAAAATAATAAAATACGTTAAAATATAAAAGCAAATGTAAATAAAAAACGGCTAAAGGGATTTTTTTATTATTTGCTGGAAGTTACTCAGAAAGTGTCCTAGAATACAACCCAGATAGAAAATTTCATGTGCCTTTTCCCGTCCATTTAAACTTTGTTCAGACACACCGTGCCTAGCAAACCCACATTTTTAGTGGTGAGACGTTGTAAATGAAGTGTTAACCCTCCTGCGCACAAAGCCGAGTCCAAACGAAACGTGCCCGTATGCATGGGGACGAGTATACTCGGCCTAACGTTCTTGTTAATAACTTTTGATCAAAGTAACTTAAAGATGCGAATGAAATTGCAAATTGAAGCTTAAGGTTTACAGATTATGATATAAATAATTGCAAGCCTGAATTTTAAATATTTATAAGTAAATAATACTATAACTTATTGACAAATTTCGAATAAAAATGATCAGTTTTTTTAATTTTAACCCTCTGTGCCACGAACTTTTCTTTTCATCTAATTGACTCAAAACTTGTTACTCGGAGATTTTTCGGATCGCTGATTACGAATCCGTTATCAGATTTTCGAAATTGAAAATGGCGGATCCAATATGGCTGACTAAACTTCAAATTCTTGGCTGATTTACACGATCCGCCATTTTGGATTTTGGAAGTCTGACTCCAAATTCGTAATCAGGGATCCAAAAAACCTCTATATACCAATTTATAAGAAAATCCGACTGCGTGAAAAACTTGAAAACGCAAAGCGCTTTTCCGGGGAACACTAGTGCGCAGGAGGGTTAATAACCAATATGTTCGATCATACAGAATCCACATCGAATTTGGATCCTTGTAATTTCCATTTATAACACACGTAATCATTCCAAAACCCAAAACAATACCTCCCTTAAGTTATACCCCCCTTCCCCTCCAAGATATATTTCATAGGTTATAAAATGAATTCTTATGTCACACCATCTGTTTAACGACAGCTCGCTAAGTCGTTTGTAATGAACCTAGCTTACAAATTTGCCAAAAATACCTACAAATGATATTGCCATATTGACATTTAATGTAACGAAATATAACTTAAAGAAGTTGTGTCCTAAAGGGAATTAACATTCAGATTTCGATGAAAATTTAAGGGAAGTTCAAGTATGCTGTAAAGATGCTTCAATTAAAATTTTGTGAGGCTGGGGTAACTATGAAGCAAGAAATAAAGTATATTCTCGGTATATTACATGTGGTCTTATGGAAAGTTATCTATTTTTCGCTATATCAAAATAATTGAAATTGAGATTTTGTTGGGAATATTTTATAGGGACGTATATCGACGTTTAAGCAATATCTTTCAGTTCAGATACTGATCTGTGGGGATTGGAATAAATAAAATAGTCAATATAAACTTTGTACTTTATTTTCATCGGCTGTTGTAAACATGACATTTGGCAACGTTGCATTTATATGAATCTTAACCATCATATAAGGTCCTAAATGAAGTATTTGTTTTGATTTTGATATAAGAATTTGACTAGCTTAGTAACTATAGAACACCCTTGAGAGTGGAATCCTCCATCTTGTTCGCCCTGAGCTTATAACTAAAGAGGAAACTACTGCAACTGGCTTTTTCTTTAGTATCCGAAAATTATCAACATTATTGGTAAAAATCTGTAATTTCAATCAATTTATTAACATTGTCCAATAAAATATTTTTTATAGCGTTTATCAAAATATTCAGGAAGTGCATTTATTTTTATGAAAATGTTTGTAGCTTAAAAACGCAAATGTATACACTGAAAATACACAAAATATATGTAATGACTTATAATACAAAGGTTGTGTTAAAAGGGTGATTCCGCTCGTTGAATAATAAAATTTTAAAAAATATTAACAAAATATGTTTTTATTTTCAATAAATGTTTCTTCCTTTTGGTAAGTCTCACTTACTTTATGATAATATTTCTTTCTGTCAATCAAATACACTTGGGACTACTGAATTAGATATTTATATGAAACTATAAACTTTTCTTTCACTTAATATTTAAGAAAATTTACCATAGATTCAGTTTCATGTTCTTTGGTAGAACGTGCTGATGTCAATTTGGCTGATTTTTTTTGTGTAATAAGTGTGGTCTCTATTACGTAATATTACGGTCGAAGTGTACCCCAAATAGAAATATGCATCCAGAAATAGAACTAAGTTCATTAATTTGTCAAATTGATTGTCGTATGCGACATAATTCGATCAATATACAGTTTTCAACAAAACGGCATAAACTTATTTCGGAATATGTCGTGATGTGCATGTAAGTGTTTTGTACTGAAAGCACTAATGAAAAATCGATTCCACTTATTTTTGGAAAGAAAGTTTAGTTTTATAAGTGTAAACTTCACTAAGAGATCAATAGTTTACTGCTGCTGTATGGATATAATTTTTAACAATTAGATAATGTTTAATTTCCGTAGGATTATTAGATTTTAATATTTAAAGATTTGTATTCTTATTTGCTCCGTTTTCTGTCTACATTCAAATTTTCCTCGATTCGAATTGAATTAGTGATTAAGTGTCACTTAGTGTAAGTTACACAGAGAAAAAATTGTTGTAATATTTTTAATGTCCTGGTATATTTGCGTCTCGCTATATTTACGTTCCATCATTTGCCCAGTTCCGTCTCGTTATATTTGTCTGTCGACGCTCTCTTTTCCCCCACCATGCGCGCTGGGGCCTCAGAAAGGGCCTGCTGTGACGTCACGGACGTAACGCGACTGAGGAGAGTGGGAGAGGCGGAGCTCCCCTTCTTTTGAAAAATATGAGGAGACAGGAGGGGAAGGCGAGGAACCGAGTGGGCAAATATACCGGGAATTCTGTACTTGTATTACTGGAACGAAGTTTATTATCATTTATTAAATATTAATAAAGGATGAAACGAAAATGCAAATTTAAAAAAAAGTAAAAAAAAAAATTACTGTTAAGATACTTTTTCATATAAAAATATAACCATGATTAATGCGAAAAAATTCAGTTTCGAATATAGCAACAATAAACGTGCAGCAGTAGAGCAGTTATAATCCAATTACAAATTATAAGGAAAGAAAATTTTTATGTTATCGTTTAAACAAAATGCATGAACATGACGGAGTTGAAATAAATGTAACGTTTCATTTATATGTGTTGAATAAAAAATTATAAATTCGTGCGATATATATTATTTTTATATATAAGTATGTTCTTTAATCTGACCTTTTTCTGCAAAAAAGTAGATAATTTGCAATAATAGTTTCAAACTTCATATCAACTTTATTCATATTTTTTATACAAAATATCAAATAACTTATGTAATATTTAATAATATAGTTTAATATATCTACATATGTTTGTAGGAATTCTGATTAAACAAAATAATAATTCTGATAATGCAAAAATAATACAATTTCTAACCAGAGTAAAATAAAAGATCTACAAAATTTTAAAATGGGTAACGTTGACCTGCACGGCATACAAAATTTATACCAATATTTTAAACAAAAGAGTGGTTAAAGATTTGGATGAAGTAAAGGGATGGTATAGTTCGCAGGCGGGATTTATATGAAGAAGGGGAACGATTGAAGACAAAAATTGTAAAGCACTATAGGATAGGAATTAGGATGAAAGCCAAGAAGAAATTTTGGGCCTTTTTATGGATTTTAAATCGGCATTTGATGAAGGTATATATATTTTGTGGGAACTGATGAGGAGAAGAAGAGTTAGCGAAGAGTTAACTGATATAGTGTGAGAGATGTACTAACAAACTACTTATATAATGAGGATAGAGGAGAAGGTGGGGAATGTTAAGATATGGTCGACAGAATATGCAGATGATGTGGTGTTGGCAGACGAAGAAGAGGGTTTAAGAGATATGATAAGATATCACGTCGGCGTGATGGTCGTGCGGGCTAAGGCGTCAGTCTTAGTCCGCCCGAACTGAGCGTCGCGAAGGGCCCGAGTTCGAATCCCCGTCCTGCAATTTTCTCTGCTTATGTCCAGTGTGGAATAACCGGGGAACTTTGCTGGGCGAAGGTACGAATTTGGGACCGCTGCCGACCCCCGTCGGCAGTTATCGGTACCGTCAGCGTCTTATCCGCGGTCGGTACGTCGTGGGTCTTATCTCGGATAAAGAGGGGATAAGCCCCGCGTCGTACTCGCTAAGGCACAGACCGCCGAATCTGCTGGTGGTACCGATATTGGGGAGGGGGGACTGGCTCTGGGTGGGTGCTGTGTGTGCCTATAGTTCTGTCTTGTACTGTCTGTCTCTGTCCTGTACCTCTCCACCCGAGAGCCGACCCGCAAATAGACAAATCGTCATTAACGCGGGGGAAATAACCTGTCCTTTGTCCTCCTTTGATATGATAAGAAGAGTGAAAGTCTATTTGAATAAGCAAACGTTGGAAATGAGTGTGGAAAAGAAGTCAAAAGTGATGGAGTTTAAAAACAACGGAGGAAGGGACAAAGAAAGATTTTTGAGGTGGAGGGAGTGAAATGGTTAAAGGAAGTGAAAATATATAAATACCTGGAATATGTATTATCAAGGCATGGAGGGGGAAAGGACAATCAAGAGAGAAGGCCAGAAAAGTTAGAGTAGCAATGAGATGGGTATGGAGTTACGGAGAAAGGAGATTTAAGAGAGATGTAAGATGGAGGTTCAAGGTATTTGATAATACAGTGAAAGGAGGAGAAATATGGGGGTATAGAGAATGGAAAGAAATAGAAGAGTTAGACGAGAGATACGTCAAATAGGTGTTAGGAGGGGAAAAATAAAATCAGGATATTGGAGATAAATAATGGAGAGAAATAAGTGGTAGGTTGAGATGGGATGGGAAAGTACGAAAAAAGTTGGAGATGAGTGAGGTGGGAGATATAGAGATGAAGTGTATGAGAGAGGGAGAGGGAGGGAGAGAAGGGAAAAAGAGAGGGAAATGAGGATGAGTGGCTGGGAGAGCGAAAGTATAGAGAGGAGAGATTATATGTGGAGAGAGGGATTTAGTAAAATTGGTATAACTAAAGCGGGTGAAAATAAATTGGGAGATGTTAAGAGGAAGAAATATTGAAGTAGATGACCAAGAGAGAGTGGAGAAAGTAAGAGGTCCAAAATCTTGCCCAGAGTATGAGAGGGTGAGAATTCCGGAATATGTAAAGAAGTGTAAAAGAAAGGAAGAGAAAAAGTTGGAGAGGGGAAGGAATAGCAAGATGGAGGTGTGGAAATGAGATGAAGGGAAATAGATATTAAGTAAATTATGAAGAAAGATTATGTAGGTTATGTAATAGAGGCAGGGAATATTTGAAGGAAGAATGTAAGATTGTTAGAGAGGAAGTAGGAGGACGCTTGTAGGCGTTGAACTGGGATGGAAGAGAGTATGGATGGATGATAAGGATAGAGAGGGTGAGACATATAATATGCAAAATAGAAATGACTACATCATTTAATAAGTTTGACTACATTTCTGGTAGTATAACCTCCCACACCACATGTTAGTTCATGTGACTACTTTCGTCATCCCGAAAATTTACTACAGTGTCGTTACTCATTTTTAGTATATTTTACATTTTCCCCAGAGTATATTGCAATAGAAACTTATTTGAATGTTGTATAGTGAAGGAATTTAACGCCCACAAAAATTATCTTAAACTGTATTGTTTTTTAATCGTTAATTAAAGTGATTAATACCTAGAGTTTCATAGATGTTTAGAAAATATCATATTGCTCTTTAGATCTGAATTAGTACAAAATAATAAATAAAGAAGGGAACGGGCGATTACTAATTGAAATACTAATGCTTTTTACTAATAAAGAATAAAAAATAACTAATTCGTTAGTAAAGTCTTACTAATTTCAATTTAGTCATTATATTTTTTACGATTTTTTATTAAAATGAATTGGTGATATTTTACTAATCAATTAGTAGTTTTCACTAACACTGTTTTACTTTTCTTTACTCAAAGTGAATAATAATTTAATTAGCGACCGACATTTCATTCATACTTTAGTAGTTTTTGATAAATTCAAATATAGAGGGTAAAATTTGTGGGCTTAAAAATAATTTTGTATCGTAATCCACGTCTCCCTTTTTCATCCATGCAACAAATAATAAAAGAACGAAACTTGAGTTTTCATGAAATTTCATTCCCTTTGTCTAAAAGCCTAAAGAATAAACAGATATTCTAATGAAAACTGCCGAAGGAATTGACTAACAGAGACAATTCGAATAAGCCACGGTAGAAGATTAATGGGCTAAGAGATATGTCAAACCGAAAATGGAAAGCATCAAGCCACTTAGATGTCAAATCAATAAGCATAAAAAAGGGCAGCATGCTTGTAAAGTATGAGAAAGAGACCTCGAAAGGACAATTTGAAAACAATAACCTTTTTATTAGAAGATAATAATTAGTTATAACAATACGATATTATTTTTACAAATTTTAATATATCGTTACTAACTATTTAATAATTAATGTTTAAATCTTCAACTACAGCCATTTAAACAATTTTATAGACACATTTTGATAAATGTCTTCTATATTAAAAAATTGATTAAATTAGAACATTTTCAGACTTACGTAACGCATGTTTACCAAAGCCCATATTTTTATTAATATCAAATTCTAATCTTAATTCCAAGTTTCTTTTAAATCGTCTTCAGCTGCTTTATTTTCGCGTATCTATATCACTTTTAACTTTACCTATACCCTCAAAAAACGTTTTCACTTATTTGCGAAAGAAATAATTGCCCTGTCGTTCGAAAAACGATCTGAAGTTTCATAACTTATACCGTCATTGCTCTAATTAATATTTCAATATTTTTGGAATCCAAAGAAAGTTAAAGAAAAGCGTTTAAAAATACCCACGTTTACTACAGGCGTAAGCTCGTTTATAAATCGATTTCTTGTGTGTCGACATAACACTCATTTCCTGATCACATAAGATTAATTGTTTTTGAATATCCAAGTGCAACCGAGGCAATAACAGGAAGTTTCGAATAATAACGGATATATATTCGGAATTCGCGATAGCTAAGAATTTATAATTCCGTCTATCGTAGTATTGGTGTATTTATTACTGTCCGACTGTGTTATCAGATTTTGATCATCAGAATATGAAAATATTTATGGAAATCAATCATTGGATATTAATTTTGGTATGATAATTCTTTCACTGAACGAAAAATGTAGTATTTCAAACTTAGTAACTATTCTCTAATTTATTTCACTCAATTGTATCATTTTTCGAATTGAAAATACTTTCCTTTTGACTGGACTAAAGATGGATTTGAAGTACTGTGTAATACAACGACGTTTTCTAACCTACAAGACGAATTTGTTTAAAACATTTTTAACAATTTCCGTTTTATAATGGCACTTCGAGCATATTTCAAACCATTTCAGAAACCGAAAGGAAATTACATGGGATAACTTAATAAAGGTATTGTTTGCGAAACAATATAATTATCTTCAATTGGTTATATTAAAATTTCTTTAATATACCGATGGATATGTCCTTTTGCTTTTCTGGATTATTATTTAATTAATTCAGTAGATTACTACACTATTTACTGCTTTATTACACGTTTGTTGCAATAACTTATTAGTGTTAATCACAACGCGCATTGTACACATCGTTACTTTATCGTTTTTAACCTTGCAACTTTCTCGGTAAACCTTGAAATGGGTTGAAGAATATCCTGCTAAATACAATGGGAATAATAAATAGAATAAAAAATTTAAATTTTCGCAGTCAGTTCAAACCACTCTAAACCACTTTAAAGTACATATGTTTTTTAAAAAGGTTAGAAAACAAACCATCTTGGAGTACTGTTATTCTTGTCGCAATTGAGAATGCTAATCATCAGCAATGTTTTAGGGTGCTAGTAACCTATGTTTCATCCGTTGAAAAATTAGCAGATCCTTATGGTTATTTTTAGGTTATTCCAACTTCTTTTCACACGTAACAGTGTATTGAAGATGTATTAAATCTGCACATTTTTTTGTTTCCTCTATTCAATTTAAATGTGTAATGTAGCAAAAAGTATAAGAAAAATCCACTGAACATACCCCATAATTTTTAGGCATTTATGAACAATTTTCAGATAGAAAAATCTCCATATCGTGCAATGTGAAATATTCTAGAGAATTTATGAAAGTTGTCCTACTAATTGTGGTAGTTTTCTACTACAATATGATTGAGAAATCGTAAAATTTATCATTTTTTTGTGTTTAAGACAATCACAAAAAACGGGATGAGAAGGAGTATGTTAAGTACTTATATGTAACGGGAGATGGCGCTGAAATCCAATAAATCACGCAAATCTGTATTCTATTAATTTTAAGTAATGAATGACTATTAATTTGAAGGTAAAGGAAAATTTTGTAATGATCATATTCTTTGTCCGTTTCCAAAATTTTATAACAAGCATTCGCACCCCCTGCATTTATCATTCATCACATGCGCACCAAATGCGCATTGAACGATTAAATTGTAAGACCTAATGTGACCATTTTACAGTAGTAAAACACAGTATTACAAAAAACTTTTTCAGTAGTAAACAGGACCATGAGGTAGTTTCGTTTACTATTTACCGATCGTTAACTGTGCAGTAAAATACATAACCTCAAATCTACCGCAAACATAACCTCGATAGTCACTTTAAATATTCCTAGGTAGTAACATAGATGTAATAAAATTCATTAAATGAAAATAATTCCCTAATGTACTAACCACGACATCTTTTCACGTTTTAAATTCTAGTTTTACTATATGTTATAGTCGTTTCTACGTTTTTCTGGGAACCAGATTTCATTAACCATGTTTATCTCTTTGTGTAGCGCTCCTCCACGAAAATTCTTCTGTCAGAGAATTCCTTTATTTAAATTGGTTTTTTCAGTCAATTGTCGCACGCTACGCAAACATTCCCCATCATGACTATAATATTTCAACATTAGTGTCTTGATTTTTAAGGGAATAACAATTCCCGTACATTTGTAACGTATTTTTTAACACTCCGGGAGTATAACGAGATTTTGCGCCCTGCAGCGAAATCTTTTGACGCAAATGAACGAGCCCCACGCCCGTCGTATTAAAAAATATCGCATTTAACATGGCGGAATTATAGATCTCCGACGAGTATGACTGTAACCCTCGCTTTGCTCGGGCGACAAACTGCGCACTCGTCGAAGATCAACAATTGCACACTTGTTGCATAATATACTATTTCAGTCAATTTGCGGTGCGTATCAAACTGCTAAATCTGGATAGGATTGTTGTCAAATATTTTTTATAAAAATTCCATTTCTACAATATTTTGTTATTGATAAATATTTCAAATAATTATGATTTTATTTAACAATCCCAAATGGAAATAAACTCTAAATACAGAATGTCATGCAAGTGTTAACTTGGAGTCATCAAACTCGGTTAAAATTTTCATTTCATAGTATATTAATAATAAACTCAAAATTAAATCCGCTGTATGCTTTAATTTTTTCGCATTTTGTATTTATAAGAAATTAAACAAAAAAAATGTATATATGTTTAGATGTTTTAAATAAAAATTGCAGAACCAGCACAATTACAATAATTTAATGCAAAAATACTTTTATATAGACGTAAGATAACTAACTACAAGAAGAAAACAAAAATTAGACATACGTATGGAATTTTTACCACGAAGCAATATACGTTTGGACAAAGACAACAAATAACAGGATTGTTTAGATTGACACAAGTCCCTATGTTTAATGTAATCTACCAATTATTCTTTTTTATACAATGCATTAAATGTTAAAATTATAATTTTTTGTTCAAATTTGGGCACGTTATTATATTTTAAAAATGAATAAATTAAAAAAAGGTAGAGTATTTGATATACATGGCAATATTATATGGAGCTATTAATCCAATTAAACTTAATGGTTGTGGTGACAAAACTAGTTCAGTCCGTCATATAATTCGCTGTTTTTATTATGATCAACATTCATTGCAAAGTACAAGATGTAATTAATTTAAAAGTTTTCTTGAATTTCACTATTGTATTAGAACTCTTTTTTTTTAACTCATCAGTATGTGTGAATTATCCCAAATATGAAAAAAATCATATGTATAAACGTACGTGGAGGTATTATACATCAAACAGAAATTATTTGGTTTGTATTTTTATAAGAATATTGCGGCAATTGTGCCAAAAATTACGTTTGAATTTTAGGTGTAGAATTTTCACGCACGAGTGTGTAAACATCTAAGACCGTGTTTAATATCATTTTTTTGTGCATGCGATAAGTTAGGTAACTGTTTAGTAACAACTTGTTTCGTGATGAGTACGAGCGCGCGTAAGCTTGCGCGTGTTTTGTTGTAATAAATTTTGAATTTATGTAATGGGGAATTGGGTATCAGATTGGTATGGCGGTTGTGGATCTTGGGCTGTTGATAGAGTGGGTCAGCAGAGTTTTCGGGGGCATCCAAAAAAGTACAAATAATATACATATCCAATATTTTCAGAACTGTTATCTTCTGACACCTGACTCTCGAGTTTTTGACGAGATTTTAAAAATAGCAAGAACATTCTTACGCACAAACGATTTTTCTGAATGTGTAATCATACTTATATTGCAGCATAATATACTGATGGTACTGGATACCATCAGATATTATGCAGTACCATCAGCATGTTATCCGATAACATCTATCTCTTTCCGTGTTTACAAAACCTTACAAAATAATAGTTCCTCTCCTGATATTAATTATAAGAAATGCATGGAATGGAAAATTCGAGCAAACCAAGCCTCAGAAACCATTTCGAAAATTGAAGAAGACCGAGGAAGGTTAAGGTGTAGTACAAAAGCAATGAACAGAATGTCCGAGTAAATAAACCAAAACCTAAAAAAGTCGCCATTTTGTCAGATCGAGTCAAATAAGAAGCCCGAGAGACGAATAAGAAGGTACAGAGACGAGTGGTTCGGATTTCACAATAAACTGTAGGTCCCCAACAAATTTCCTAGATCTCCGGTCTGGATTTATGTGAACATATCGCCAGGAATGTTTGAATTAGTATATATTAATTTCGAACGGATGTAAGAACTATGTCGTGTCACTGGTGTGCAAAAATGCGGTGTACGGTGGGTTTGTACTTCCCCTCTGGATTCACACCAAGGAGCATTTCTTTTCTTTTTTTCTTCTTCTTTTTTGTAACAAATTCATAAAAATCCTACATATAGGCGATATCGCGGAATCTTTTCTAACGTATTTTGACGTGCTGAAATCGAATATCATGATGAAAATGGTCGTAAATATGGTTACACAAAGAAAAGTGTCTTTTACCCAGTATTAGAATGCTTATACCCTGTAAAAGATAGTATTTTACGTGTAGCGATAGCCATATTTCTATTGCCGGTTAAAAGACGAAGATTTTAAACTATTCTAACCTATATGTCAGTTTATTTTAGCCTTTTGTCTGTCACGAATAGCAAGACTGTTTACGGAAATTCCTCTAGCAAATGAAAATATTAAAAATGCCTTCTTTTAGTCTTAATGAAACATTCTTTTAAAATAGGAGAGTTTAATACAGTTTCGTATAATCTGTCAAAAACAAATGCAAAAAGACTGAGGATTTTATGAGTTATAATATGTCTTTTAATGGCTATAATACACTGTTTTAAAAGAAAAGGGATAGTAACTGGTAAAAGACACTTTTCTCAGTGTATCATGGTGAAAGCCACGAAAATCCCGAAAAAATAGCTATTTTTTGTAGTTTTTTGCGTTCATTTCTGTAAATACAACTCTAATTAAAAAATGTTTGAAACAAAAAATATGGAGCATGAAATTCTCTAGAGAAAAGGTGATATGCATATTCTTCATATTAACAACGGTAAGTCCGCGTCAATGAGCGCTAAACCCGACATAATTGACATGGCTTTTCCTGTTTAACCTGTACTGTATTACATTCACCACTCTTTACAGAAATTACAAAGATTCAAAATTCGGTAGGTACATTATTGCCCACACTTGTTGGTTTGAGGTTAGGCTAGTATAAAAAGGGTGTCTGGGGGCAGAGCCACCTTTTTATACAACAAGCGTTTGGAAAGGATTGTTTACAGTAAATCAGGCTTCTTAATAGTTAATAAACCGTATATTCAAATACGGCGAATTGAATAATTTTTTAAGTATGAAATAATTATTCATTTCATATAAAGCTAACATTTCTTTAATGAAAATAACGCATTTTATATCTGAAGAAATATCCACTAAAAGCAACCAAATATTTTTTAATAGTTCCGGCACGGAAAAAAAATTCGATGAAAATATATGCGGGAATATATGTACCATATATGTCACATATTGCATTTTTCGCCGAAATTATATGCAATATATAGATTAAATATATGCCAGATATAAATTTAAAACTATATGTGCATTCATATATCTAATATATATGTCACATATTGCATTTTTCGCCGAAAATATATGTGCATTTATTTAGCATATATGTCGCATATATTTATTTTCCGTGTGGGTTAAGAAACCATTTTTATACTATACGTTTGTAGCTATAAAGAAATGATTTCTTAATAGTTACAAAATATGATGATTGGAGTCGAAACGCATGGTAACATAACCTGAAATGGCAACACAGATGATTTGTCTGGTTTGTTAGGAACAATTGAGTGCTTGTTCAATGTATTTAGCTGTCATTTACGAGGTTATCGTAATCTCCTTAATGCAAATCACCTATGTGCTTGTATCGAAGTATACAATTTAATGTATATTTGAAAAATATTCACTTTACACAGAAAACCAATAAATCCTCGATTTTTCTATTCTTCTTTTGTATGTATTGTTCTTATTAGTCGCAAAAACTATCGCCGTTAAATATTTGTTTAAGATTACTAAACAATAGAATAAAGTACAGTTTACTTTTAAAAACAATTTGAAGAGTTTACACATATTTACTAAACGGTTATGTTTTGTACTCGAACCATTTGCATTTTACTACTGACTCTTAAGTAGTAGCAGCAAGTACAAAATATGTTTGGGCCGTATTTTTAATACTCAAGCAGAAGATGCCAGATCATATTTAACAAAAAATACAAATATCCACTTTTTATATGAAAACTGTATATTTAATATAGTACCGAAGTATTCCAGTCATTTTACAAATAAAAGCACTATATTAATTATTTTGTTTATCGATATTCTTTTATGACAATTGAACAGTCAGGTTTTTAAATATGTAGATTGCCATACCACCTGCACTTTACATTCACAGAATATGATTAAAACAATCAATAAATTCCTATAAACGTAAACAATAATTAACAAAACTTCCACTAAACTTGACGGTGTAAAGAATTTTACTAATGGCAGTTTATCAATACAATTTGCGTATGTTATGAAATAACTTTAAATTCTATTGTTAAATAATGTGGAATATCAATGTCTTAACTATAATTTTTATATGTTTTATATTTTCAAATTTACTACAAACAGAAGATATATAATATGATCATTTATTCACGTAAATAAAAATAGTTTTACGAATATTCATAAAAAATAGATACGTTGTACGTATTCAGTCACTAAAATAAATATAGTATTATCAAGTATGATATCTTAGAATGATGTGACGTACTGAAGACAAATCAATATAACACAATACTGCAATTCGATATTACAGTGTATTAAACCATAATCGGTTTATAATTTAAAAGCATGTAATTTATTTTACACTAACAATAATCTATATACGGAAATGGCCTTGGGAGTAGGTATTAATTTAAAATCTGGTCGATTTTAAATGCTTAAAAGACGCTTATCTTTTATGCTATATTAATGTGTCTGTAGTTTAAAGATAACACAAACAAGTGGGAATTTAAACTGATTATGTTCCAAGATACGAATAATAAATCTTGTCTAAGTACTAGGTTAGGTTTAAAAATGTGATTTAGGGCAGGGTATTTTCAAATTCATGAGAGGTGTAATGTGTGTTTACATTCCTGCACTAAAAAGTGAATTTTGCAAATTCTACCAAATATTGATCGAAGTTCTTAGTAGAATATTTACTTAAAATGAAGGAATTATTTTCTTAATTAATATAATATTTATGCAGATTATTTTGTTACTATTCAGGTAGCTTTATTTGCGTGTCTGCGATCAATAATTTGATAGTACTTATATTTTTACACTTTAAACTAATACGTAAAATACAAGTCAACAGGATTAATCTTTTGCTAATCTAATTTTGATGATAGCATTCGCAATTTTTCTTATAGTTTAAGTTTTTTCTAAATTAAATAAGAAATTGCACTGTGCGAACTACACAAACATGTAACAGGTTTATTTTAAGGCACACAAATGTTTATTAAAATGCAACTAACAAAAATTACTAATTTAATATATTTCTCAAAATTCAAACAAAACACACCTGAACCTAAATAGATCCATCCTACTATTAGTTTAAGAAAAAATCATTTAAAAGCAGTAGTGACATTTTATAATTCAGGAAACGATTATAAAATTAGCAGCAAAGAATGCACAAATAACAAACAAATTGAAAAATGGTTGTAAAAGCAATATTAAAATAAAAAATTGTCATATTTTTGAGAAGGTAAGAATGTGTTACAATGTAAACACGAGTCTAAGAACTGTGGCAAGTAAAATATGTCAATGCGTGGTTTAAACTCACTCAGAGCGTGAAGACTTGGTAAGTTTTTGATATATAAACATTTTTTTAAGCTTAACAAATGAAGCATTGATGATGAATGGTTCGAATAATTTAACACTAATACATACAAAAAGCCGAAAAAGGCATTCATCGGATTTTCACCGCGAGGGAACTCATGTGCGTCAGTATATAGAGTCGGCACTGAAAGAACTGGACAACCAGTTTGTCGCTTCAACAGCTTGATTATTGTTAATCGATATTTTCTCAGTGGTTAAATTCTAACCCACCTCGTAAACGACGTAGGAGAGAGTAATGTAAAATGTCGCTTTGTACAGACTAATTAATTACTTGCTGAAAAATGTCTATAAGCAAAAATTGCCATAAATATTTTTTTAACAAGCAAAGGGTTTTTAGTTTCAAAATGTGTAAAGGTTAAAATATTCAATTTCACGTCAAATAAATGAAGCCTTTTACAAAAATACTAAATTAGTAACACAATAGTATATAAATTGTGATGAACAAAAATGGTATATGTATATAGGCTATTTTCATTTTTTTTACATTATTTTATTTGTTATAAAATCATCTGCCTGACAAATAATTTCATTATGATGCTGTAAACAATTTGTTACGATTTTTTAAATGAGATTTTGATGAAAAAAAAGGACTGGATATCGAAAAATTCGATGCACCGGGACTTGAACCCGGGAACTCTGGATTGCCGGTCAAATACTGTGTATTTCGCGACTACTACTGTTCAGCATTTTTTCGAATACTTGTCGTATTGAATAATTTTGAAAATACTTTAATATAATGTATATAAAATAAAATACATAAAAGTCGACATTAAAAAACCGTTACTTTAAAAAATGACTGTCCACTTGTCAATGTGTCTAGTTTTTTATATGTGGGCTTTTTGACAGTCTGTTTTTTAACTTTTTTTTATGCGAGTCCAAAAACCAACAAATCAAAAAGCCGACAGGTGAAAACCCAACAGTCATAAAGCCGACAGTGGAAAAGCTGACAATGAAAAAGCCGACACATAAAAAAATAGACACATGGACAAGCGGACCGTAATTTTTTATGTGTCGGCTTTTCGATTAGTCGGTTTTTCGACCCACAAAAAAACCGACAGGTTAAAAAACTGACTGTCAAAAAGCCGACATATAAAAAACTAGACACATCGACAAGTGGACAGTCATTTTTTAAAGTGTCGGTTTTTTAATGTCGGCTTTTCGATTGTTGGTTTTCGGACTGTGGGTTTTTTGATCTGTTGGCTTTTTGTGTTTTTCGACTTTTCGACCCGCATCCCTTTTTGAATAGTTCCCAGATAGTGGGTAAAAGAAAACGTGAATGTATTGCATGTTCGTATCTGAGAGTCGTTTCATCAAAATAACAAATTTTTTCATTTAGACATTTTTATTGCGCGAGATCTTACGATATATTATTTTTAAGACTCATTTAAAAATGTGCATTTTCAGACAACAATGTTTGTAAATAACTGTTTGTTTCTGTATTTATGTTTTAAAAAGCAATTACACAAATTAAGACGATTATTGTTGGTAATGACAACATAATAAGCATTATTGAATGTAGGAACGATGACAGACCAAGTGTAAGCATTGCTTCGCGCAAACGTGGAGGCAAGAAAAGTCGATCGATTTTCTCGCGATTCCGATGTCAAAGTCACGCTCGCTTAAATATTAAAGTCAAATGAAACATTGTTCTTCTCTCATGTAATTCATGTCGTAAAAACCATTTGTCTTTCGTTTTATACATAATTAAGTCATTTTTACAAGTTATCAGATGGACTTGTACTTGACAGTGCCCTTGAATGAAAATTAAATTAGTAATTATTTTATTATTTATTAGTCTACTAACTAAATTTAACATTTAAATCTGACTAAGTTCAGTAAAGATTTTTTTACAAAATTAATTGTTTTATTCACTGGTTACGAAACAATTAAAATTCATGAAAAATCTTCGAACATTAAAATAAAAATAAGGGAAATTTGATTGTCTTAATAAGTTTATGTTTTAATTATGTTTTAGAATATTATAATCCAGGTATTACCTTGAAAATGACTAAGATTTTACAAAAATCCTAGTGAATTCTGACTCTTATTAAGACTCAATTATAATTTTGTTAAATTTTAAAATTCTACATATACTAAATAATTAATACAGCTTTTGATCAATTTTAAATGTAAAATGGTTTTCTTAATCTAAAACTTGGTAATTTAGAATTAATCAAGAAAAAATTCCATTTTTGTGATTGCGAATCTGTAAGTACGTTTTTCAAAATTCGCGGATCCAATATGGCGCAGGAATTTTGAAAAAATTGTTAAAATTTCCTCGAAATCCCTAGGTTTTTTTATCGCTGATTACCAATTTAAAGTTGGAATTTCAAAATTCATATTGGCAAATCGAATAAAAAATGATATTTAAGAGATTTTAAATGGCTGACGTCTTTTTTATTTAGCAGTTAGCTCCAAATAACCAAAAAACCAATTCTTTCTTTCAAAATTCGTCCGCTTTTAAAATGAATAATTTATGTTTATATTTTCTAATTTTTACACTAATTTCAATTATTATTTATCAACGAATTTTTTTTTTAAATTAACCAAGAATTGTATTTCTATCCTTGAACCTTAGCCAAGATTTGTATTCCTACCCTTGAACCTTAAGCTTTAATTTACATCTTAACAGATACCTTTATATTAATTTCTTTAAAAGTGATTTACAAAAATATCTGGACAACTATAGTCGTCTTTGTGCTTATAGAAACAACTTAGCATAGACGACTATAGTTCTGCTTTATACGTCGTCGGGTTAAATCACAGCATTACTTGTTAATTGTTGTTTAAAAAGGCAATTAAATATGTGCAAATATTAGAATACCAGAAATTCAAATATTTTACCTACGCAGCTAGAGATCAATTAAACTCCTAAAAATCGATTTCTACTAAAAACACCGTGGTTTCATGCCGTTTACAAAATTCATAACCGTCTGACTATTACCAGCAGTTACTACTTCCACATCTTAATATTGATTTTTTAGAAACGTAGCATTCAAAAACTCATTCAATTCAACTGCAGAAACTATAATGACCGTGAATTACTCTAGCATTATACGTTTACCGCAGTACAACTCTTCCGTAAGAGGAAAAAATCGACCTTTTGTATTGACGAATAAAAATATACGTGGCAAATCGTATATTTAGAACCTGAACTTTATCATTCTCGATCGGTTTTGCAGTTGTAAATCCGTTAGTTGGAAAGCAATTGCGTGACTTTCTTGAATAGGAAAATTGAACGTCAGAATTGGAAAAGCATTTTCGCGGGATGAAGGTCGTTGTTAAGCGCATTTGGCAATTTGTCATGAGTACTTTGCGATGGAATGACGTCACACTAGCTGACGCATACGGTTCACGTCATACGTAGAAAATGTAAGAAAATGGTTTACCACATGGATTTTAAAGATTTTGCAACGGAATTTTTCGTTAAATATGATTTTTTATGAACTTTCAAAATTGTGTTTGAATTTTAGGAATATATAATTTTGTAATAACACTTAAATGACAGACCTTCT
This sequence comes from Trichopria drosophilae, assembly GCA_030407085.1. Taxonomy (NCBI): domain Eukaryota; kingdom Metazoa; phylum Arthropoda; class Insecta; order Hymenoptera; family Diapriidae; genus Trichopria; species Trichopria drosophilae. The sequence continues at coordinate 182,879,628 of CM059582.1, forward strand.
TCAATAGCATATGAATTTTTACATCAATATATTTTCATACCTTAATACTATGAGCAATTCCATATAAATATTCATAAATATTACCTTACCTTACCTGACCTAACCTAACCTAATATTTTTACTGCGTAATAGTTTGTCAGTTCAGTATATTTTGAGTGTAATGTTTTCTCGGTGTACTATTTTTTATGCTTAGTATTATAGTATAGTAATATTTAGACCATATACCCATTTTTTGTATAAATTTGACGAAACATACAAGAACTATTAATGATAAGTTATTTTCGTTTAATCATTTTACAAAAAAAAAAAATCGGCTTCGTGGCTCAGGCGGTTAACGCACTGGACTACGAAGTCGTAGGTCGTGAGTTCGATCCCCGTCTGGTGAACAATTTTTCGATTTCGTTTCCAAGCAGCAGCTCGCTGTTGGTAAGACGAGCCACGTTGTTTATGTATACGTTTCGAAAGTATTATTTATCTGGTGGAAATCGACTCATGACCGCTGCTGTACTTGGTGTAGGTTTCTGCAGTCCTACATTTCATACACAAATGTGAAGTATGGCGCCATCTTTCTAATTCGATCTGCAGCTCTCGCAAAATCATAGTAAATAATACGGCAAAAACAATTGAGTAAAAAGGAAGATTCCGCCCGTTAATTAATAAATAAAAAAATAAGATAAAATCTATTTTTCTAGTGAAGAATATTTAGAGTGACTATTTGACTGTAAAGCTACGGTACATTTGGGTTACGTGCTATGCAGCAAAATTAAATATCGGGAAATAGTAAAAGGAACAATATTTTTGTTTTGTTTTACTATGGAAATAGTTAATTTAACAATTTTTAATAATCACGTATTTTGCTTTTCTAAAATGGTTCCATTATCCTTTTTCCTTTTCTCTGTGTACTAACACAAAGCTTAAACAGTGATATGGAGTAAATCAGAACTTTTTTGACGCGGTAACTCAGAACATTATAATTCTATTTTTTTTTTCATTTCAAGTGACGTTCATTTTGATTTTTCGCAAAGTTTTATATATATTGGCATTTATTATATTTAATTAATAACATCGAATAAAATTAAAACGGTTTGTTACGAATGACATGCTGTTTCTTTTTCCTGAAAATTCCGAAACTACTTTATTAATGTTGGAAATATTAGAGCAAAAATACAAAAATCAAATTTTCCTATTTGCCCCGGCCATGCTTCTGTTTACGCCACCGGTTTCGGTTCTACCTAATTATACCAAAATCTGATGTTATCTTAAATTTTATGAAAATGTTAGTTTTGCTGTTGCAACGAAATTTTTTAAACTATTCTCTACAAAAGTGAATGGTACGAGACAAATTCGCTGCCAATATTTAACCATCATCTGTTATAGTACTCGACCTTCTAGAGAACTCTAGGGATTTCATAAATTTTGTCGTTAATAATACGTTAATAATCAGTTAATAATGTAAATCAAAGTAAATTGAAGTCTGCAAAATGTCTTATTTTGATCCTGTTTGAATCAATTTTAATAAATTTCGCTAAAAGAATTTTCTATACGGAACAAACAGACAAGCAGAATTTGGTTGAATTTTGATAAGCAACGATCCCATTTTTATTACAATTAGTTCCCTTAATGTTATCGCAATTGATAGCACATGAAGCAGATCAGAAGAAGTCACATTTGTATCCAATAGAAATGTAATTTTTTTAACACTCCGAAAGTAAAACTCGATTTTGCTCCCTACCTCGCTTTGCTCGTGAGACAAACTTCGCACTCGTCGGATTTACTAAGTAATTCGCTAATTACTAAGTTGTTGCATGATATATACTATTATACAATTTAGATCTAATTTCCGTCATCTGTTGAGAAATTTGAAATGTTTGAAAAAAAAATTATTACTATTTTGTCCCTTCTGTTTCGGCCAAATTTGATAAATTTTAACTAAACTTTTTATGACTCGAATAATATAAAAAAATATATTTTTCTTGAATTGATTTTCTTCAACATAAATATAATTATATAACAGTTTCTAATATTATTCCATAACCATGTTTTGAAAGTACAATGAATGCTACTTTAACGAATTTTGGTTTTGCTATTTGCAATAATTGAAATTCGATAACTGGATTAAATAAACTTTATGATAGGTTATTGTTATATTGAAAACAAATTTCTGTTTACTTCTTTCATCCAGCCATGTCAAAATATAAAATATAAAATGCACCTTAATACTACCGATGTTTATTAAGAAAGTAAATTTATAAAAGTCATAAGTTAATTTCAACATAAGTACACGCAAGTAAAGATTTTTTTATTGAAGAAAGAGTTTGTTTACTTTAGAGAGACGTACAAAAAATGATACACGAGCATTAACTGTATTTCAGGAGTAATTAATTTCGTAAATTTGTATAGAAGAAATAAAATCAACCATAAATTAAAAGTTCTTGAAACCGCTTCAAGTAAAAGCATTCGCAGAATATGCTTCTACATTATATCAGAATGCATAAATCGTCAAACAAAAACAAAGATTTCTTGTTTTAAGTTTTCCTTATCCTGAAGAAGTTTTCCTTATACTAAATATTTTGGAATGGCTGCATTAAAAATATTCATTAAAACGGGAATAAAAAACAGGAATAAAAGCATAATTACTAAAGGTAGGGTTTGTTTAAGTCACTGCGTTTTTGTAAGTTAATATGTAGTAAGTACACATCACAAATTGTTTAGTATAATTTTCTTTAAAGCAGAAAAATATTGTAACCAAAATCCGTAAATGAATTAGCTCAATCAATGCTACATTGGTATTTTACATGCGGACGTGATAATTGGTACATTGTGCATAGGTGGTGCACTTAGTTAAAAGATTAAGATTACGATTAGATTTACAATGTAATTCTATGTGTATGTATATTAATAGAAATGCTCTAAAAGTAGGGCATACCATTGTAGTATTAAATTTAGATTAAGTAGAAAAAAAGGAGTTAAAAGTGTTCGTTCTTTGCTTTAAAAAAACGCAAAGTATCATTAAGGTAGTTAGACCCTGGAATGTATTACGAAAATAATTTTCATTATTAATGATATTGTTGACGAGTAAGCATTACTGTTCCTAATAAAGATGAAACCTGCAAAAATAATTCGTTAAATAACTTCCATTAATTACTCTTTAAATTTTCTTCTTTTCTCTACAACTTTACCGTACGATTTTTACGAAGCTAAGAAGATCTTCTAAGATAATAAAAGCTAACGTCAAACATCTCTACTTATTTAAAAAAAAAATATTACTTTTCACAATTTCTGAATAAGTTTAAGAGAATCTTAAGTTAAAAGCTAGAGAGAATCTTTTTCTCGAAAAAATAAAGCGTCTTTCCTTAATATCTATTCTTTCATTTTTATAAAATTCTTGATTGACCAAAAGTAGAAAATTTTAGTCATTAAGGGGAGACACCGGTGAGATTTCAGCTACATTAAATTGCAATTAAAAAAAATCGAAAAAAATTGTTATAAGCATCATTTTTCTTCACAAATTAAGTGGTGTAGTCGAAAAAAGAAAAAAAAAATTTTTGGCCGAGCTAGAATTTTTTATTTTTGATCTAAGCCACGTATCATCAAATCCATGCGTAATTTTGTTTGAAATCGTAAAAAAAGCATACAAAAAAAATTTGGTTACACTTTACCCAAAATTGACGGAGGAGATGCATTTTTTAGGTGTTTTATGATCGATTTTTAATAAAATCGACCACTTTTTGGTTACAAGAACTGTTCATTATACGATAAATTCCAAATTAATGTTCATCGAAACATAAGAAATAAATTTATATTATATTTCTATATATCTTTTTATTAAAAAAAAATTTTTTTATTAATTTTTTCTTTTTTTTTTGAATTTTTTAGTTTTTACATTTTGTTTTTCATTTTGAAAATATATTTTTAGAGCATTTCTGCTCCGTACATAGTTCCTTTTTTTTTCATACTTCCAGACTTCTTGTACCATTTTTAGCAAGGCTATGGCTCGTCGTTTTTGAACTTTTCATTAGATTGTTATATATAATTATATTTATATAAAAAATAATCGCAGGACAAATTTTTGCATTATACGCCGAAATGGAGAAGTGGAGCTATTTACGTCATTTTATGTCCGTACACCTCATCTACTCAGATAAAAAACATCAGGACTATAACATGTGGAAATGTCCTCTTCGAATGTAATTGCATTCTTAGATGAAACACTTCAATACTTGTACAATAATGTACTAATATTAGAAAAATGCCAATTCTCGCCCATTTCCCCAGCCGAAATAATGATCTCTTCAAAAAGTAGATATTTTCGTTACAAGGGCGTAAAATGAACTTTCACCCCCGTGATACAAACATAATTGTTCGTCATAGTGAGTATAAAATTCGAATGTGGGCTTCGAATTTGCAACTCGACAGGCTGGTGAATTCCTACCTCACCCATGTAATTCTCGAGGGTGTAAAAAGTACCCAAATCGCGATTCTCATAGAATAGAAAAAGGCATTGAACAATCGAATGAAAAGTTCAAAAACGCACAACGAGCCATAGCCTTAGCACAAAACAGGCTAGAAGAAGTCTTTATGGAAAACGAAGGGACCATGTACGGAGCAGGAATGTTCTAGAAAGATATTTTATTAATGAAAAAAAATGTATAAAAAATTGAAAAAAATTACAAAAATTTTGTTAATAAAAAAAAATATAGAAATATAAAATAGATTTATTTTTTACGTTACACTGAACATTTCTTCACAAATTCAAAAAAAAAAGAAAAAATTAATAAAAAAATTTTTTTTTAATAAAAAGATATATAGAAATATAATATAAATTTATTTCTTATGTTTCGATGAACATTAATTTGGAATTTATCGTATAATGAACAGTTCTTGTAACCAAAAAGTGGTCGATTTTATTAAAAATCGATCATAAAACACCTAAAAAATGCATCTCCTCCGTCAATTTTGGGTAAAGTGTAACCAAATTTTTTTTGTATGCTTTTTTTACGATTTCAAACAAAATTACGCATGGATTTGATGATACGTGGCTTAGATCAAAAATAAAAAATTCTAGCTCGGCCAAAAATTTTTTTTTTCTTTTTTCGACTACACCACTTAATTTGTGAAGAAAAATGATGCTTATAACAATTTTTTTCGATTTTTTTTAATTGCAATTTAATGTAGCTGAAATCTCACCGGTGTCTCCCCTTAAGAAAAGTTGTTTAACAAATTATTTTTGCAGGTTTCGATTTTTTTAGAAACAATAATACTTTCTCTCTTCAATAACGTCATTATTAGTTAAAATTAAATTCTTGGAATTATTATTAAATATTTCTCCCAAACATACTATATTCCGGGGTGTAACTATCTTGAGCATAATACTCATTTACCATTTGCATGTAATTGCGTTGTGAAAATTTAAGAGGTTCTTTCATTTAAAATGTATCTAATATTAAAGTGGGGATCAAGGTTGTAAAGAATTTCTTGTATTAGATATTTATTAATATAATTCAATTTATTTATGACAAATTTACTGCAAAAAAATGAGGGAGTTGAAGGAAATTCTAGGAATCTCCTAGGAATATAGTCTTTCGTGTAAATACGTTTATTAATTTTTTTATTTGCTCTTTATATTACAATGTATCATTAATGTCTGATGATGAACGAAAATGGAATATGCATCTATTATTGATTGTCTTCCAACGATTTCAGAAGCAGAGAATCATCTACTGATTTAAAAAGATGTTGGAAAAAACTTAAGTTGGTATTATGGATAAAAAACTGAATAAACATGAGATTTTAAATAAAGATGAAATGTTTCATCTTCATTATTCATCATTTTTTAAAACAAAATTATATTAATGGTTTCTTTATATCTCTAGTCAATAGTTGGCTTTGTAAAAAAAATTAAGTCGTTATTAACATGTTATAACAGACTTCATAAATTAATGACTGATATCTTTTCTGAACAAGATATTTTAGTTTATTGTTTGATACATATTTCAGTTTGGTATACATATTTTTTCATAATACTGTATACTTATATTGGGACGATAAATTTTAATAAGTTTAAAACTAATCATAAAATATGGAAGCATATTGGCTTCAAATTTCCTGCACCTTATCGCAAGCCACAATCAATATAGACCCAACGTTGGAAATATTGAAAATACCTAAGACAATTTATAAATCCAAATAATTGAACAGTTAAACATTCAATTAAATGTGACATGTGTTTTATTTTCGACGTCGTATAAATCAAGATACATATGGTGCCATTATTTTAAAAACCTTCCGTGTACAGATTTACGCAGACAACCTATTAACCCAACTCTTTTCCTACATCGATGGTCATCAGATATCGGGAAACCTAGTTTCGGGATTAGCGATGACCAGCAGATATGTTTTAAATGGTCTGAACTAAAAACGAGTTACACAGTTCTTCGGTTTGAAATTCGTTGAAAACTTCACACATAGAAAAATAAAAAAAGTAATCATGTACAAATCCTTACTCTCATTTTTAGTTTTTTTATAGTAATAATGCTAGACTAGTAAAAATGAATGATCCAAAATATATGTAATTAGTGCTAACGAATCAAAATGTAGAAAAAAATGATAAAGTAAAAGAACATAAGATTGATAAACTTTACCTGCGTAAATAAAAAATACATTAAACTTCGGCGTACCAAAATTATTGTCATGTATCGTGATGATAAATAAATAAAATGAAGTACTGTTCACAGCAGAAAAAAATGAATTCCGTAAATTACGCAATAAAAATCAAAGATTGGAATAAAAGACAGAAAAAAATTTTAATTTAGGTTTTCATACTAATTTTGCATGTTTGCAAAAAATGGTAATTGTAATAAAACTGTTGGTTTCAAACTAATACATTTTTTAAAATTTATTTATTATTTTTAATTTATAAATTAATTATAAAGTTTATTTAAACTTAATAAACAGTCAGCATATCTGTTATTACTTCGACCCAGACCTTAAGTCTGGACGAAGTATTGAATTTGGTCACCTCGGGCAAAAAAATTACCCTATAGTTTTTCATCAAATGTCCACGTTTCAGACCCTAAGGAAGCCAAAAAACGAAAAAAAAAATTTGTGTCCGTGATCTTGTACGTACGTACGTCCGTACGTCCGTACGTCCGTACGTACGTCCCGTTTTTATGTCTCGCGATAACTCGCGAACGGATAACCGTATTGATATAAATTTTTTTTTAAAATACGCGTCTTGGCATAACTTAGATCTGATTAGATTTTGGGGCAGATCCACCCGTCCGTTACTAAAAAAAATTAGCCCCAATTAAGTTTCTTTGTAGTTGTTTGCATTTATTTTGAAAAATACAAATTTTATTAAAAAATGTTTCAAACAAAAAAGGTAGAGCATGAAATTCTCTACAAAAAAGGTTGTATGCATTTTCTTCCTAAAGTCAACGATAATGCCATAAAAACTGGTATAAAATGTTTATGACTATTATCTGAAAAAGTATTGAATTTGGTCATCGCGGCAAAAAAATTACCCTATTGTTTTTCATCAAATTTCGACGTTTCGACCCCCTACCCCCCAGGGGTAGTCTTTGCCAGCCCCTCGGGCGCGGTGACCACCTACGGGCGCATAAGTCCTTTTACGCCCTTGATACGAAAATAACTATTTCGATATATCTAAAAGATGTCTTATAGATATCTATAAGATATCCGTCATAGATCTTTTCGACACTTTCAAGATATCTTTGACGAATTATATGTATATATATTGTATATATAATATCATAATAATACAGACAGTAATTAGTAAAACACAGTAAACATGTAATATGCATCGAATAGTCTATTAGAATACAAGTGCATGAAGTAAGTGTTTTGCAACGTTTATTTATCAATACTTCGGCTGGCCTGTTGTCGGGGTCGAAGTTTTGAAAATGCTCATTTTCAATTTTCATAAATATAAGAAACACTATATTGTTGTAACATATCTATCGAAGCCACTTGGACCTAAATATGATTGGACCCCCAAATATCAATATAATTTTATAATATAATTGAAAGCTGTTAGTAAACAAACTAGTCTTAAGGAATAGCCGACTCTCCACTGGGTAGAAGTTTCTGAGCGAGCGAAGCGAGCGAGGCACCACGCCAACGCTAGTTTAAAACTTCAATTTTCCAAACTTTTGTTTCGCATAATTTTTTTAAGTCATTCAATAATGTTTAAAGTCATCTCTAAAGTTTTTATATATAACTTCATAGGTCTTAGAGACCCTCTAGTAAATAGGTCTATTCTAACGACGCCATCTGTAAGAGGAAGCTTCAAACTTTGAATACTGGTATATGAGGAATTTTTTCTAGGTCAATTACATTAACCGGTTAACTGGTACTGTATCATATATGTACAAAAAAGTGACATAACTAGTACTGTATTACATATGTACATATTTGAGTAACTTTTGAAGATTTCAACCGATTTGAACCAAAATTGGTATACAACCGTTTTTTGACATGCTCTATCTGAATAATTGGTTGCTTTTTTTTAATTCTGAATCCTAATCTCAAAATGACAACCTTGTATATAGCATAAATTTCGACACTGAGGTTTCCGGGATTGCTGATTGCGAATTTATTGTCAGTTTCGTATAATTTGTGATAACGGACATAAAATAACGTATATAGTACGCTAGAACTAAGTTTCTGGAAAAAATGAAAATTTGACACTCAACCCTTATTTTTTCACTTCTTTATTCCACTTCAACCCTTACTAATCACCCATTTAGAATGTTATAAAGTAGAAACTGAACTTGGTAATGGAATCGGCTGTATCGAAAACCTCTAGATGTAAGTCTAGAAAAACTAAAAATTCCACCCACAACTCTTATTTTTCCACTTCTCTACTCAACTTTAACCCTTATTTTTCACCCCTTTAGGATGCTGTAAAATGGAAACTGAGCTTGGAAATGGAATCAGGAGGAGTGGAATGGATGATTCGCTTGTACCAGAATTGGCACGAAAAGTGGAAAATGCTGCACCAGTTAACCGGTTAAAAGAAACACCATTGCAAAGTAAGAAAACATAATGGCATTTCCGTCCTTAAATGGTTAAGGATTGAATTTGGGATTTAATTTTTAAATTGTAATTTCAAAATCATAATCTCAAACAAATTTAAACCCCCGATGTTGAAGTTGAAACATTGCTATTTCATATACGGTCTATACGGTGTTGGACAGTCAATAAAAGTCAATAAAAAATACAAACCAACAAGCTGGCTGCGGATGGCGTTTTAATAACAAGAATTAAATCGCCCATGTTGATTGAATATACATTTCGACAGATGTAAATGTCGAATAAATACTAATCTAAACCAAATTACTGTTTTATGAAAGCATGCCCAAATCTGAATGTTTATTAACAAAATATTTATCCATATAACAGCGAAATATTCGTCGACCGCACTTAAGACAAAAGAAGATGCGCATAGCGTGTGGAAAAGAAATTCAAGATGTCAAGATCAATAACTTCCGTGATCAATGTGTGTTTTCATACTCTAAATAAAAAGTAACAAATTCAAAGTGCAACACTCATAACATTAATTAAGGCTGAAATGGATCACCAGTTTAAAAACTGTTAATTTTAGTTAATATCATGATTCCTGCGTATTCATTACTTGATTATTCATATACTTTTGTTTAGTATTCTGTCATAAGATGTTACAGCTTAAAGGATTCCTACGAGCAATTTAAAAACGAATTATACTTTTATAATCTAAAACTATTGGTTTCGACCCTGCGGCCTTTCACTCGCGAAGAATGGTTCAATCAAACTATAGTTACATAACATTTTTCAATAATAATCTAGGTTATTAATAAATCCACTGTATGCAGTGTGCATAGTTGTTTTTTGCACGTAAAAAATCGGTAGTTTGGGCTACTTCTTAAAATTTGTGCGTGGACCAAGCAACTGAGGAGGATGTACTTACACTACTTAGGTAGTAAGACCAAGTAGTGACAGTCATGTTTAATAGTGTTCCATGGATACGAAAAAGTAACAATTGAAGAGCTTAGAGAAATAAACTTTCAACTCATGTTTCAGTTGACTGTTCGTTTAAATCTTCTAACAATTCGGAGCAACAAACAGTCAGAAGAAACAAAGCCGTTCCGGGCAACAAACAGTCTTATTTGACCGTATGTTATCGTAAACTTTAAAAATTGATTATCGTCATAGTCAAATCAAAATCAGTTGACCATATGCTGCCCTAAACTCTTCAATTATCTGAACTATTTATTGAATACCTACCTACAATATTATTTACTAACAATTCCATCAATTTAATATTATTACGAATTAGCGGTACTAATAGTAAATGCCGATATTTTAAATTTTTGTATCACAAAAAAAAAAGATCGTCTAGGATACTACTTAAGTAGAGTAAGGACAAAACATCTTTCATACACGCCTTGTTATACGCAGCTTAAAATATAGCAGATAAAATTTGTTTGGATCTTCACAACCATATTTAATAATTTTTAATTAATCATATTTAGAAATGCACTAAATTTTGGAACAATAAATATTAAACAATATTGTGAAAATGCAGCTATTGATAATTGACAACTTTTATTTGTTCAAATATTCTTCTTTCTTGTTTATTTCGCTGATTTTAAAAGCATTTTTAAGCTTCTTTTAACTTAAATTGAGTATGAAGATTAAAATTGGATTGTTTAAATTGAAATAAACAAAAATTATAAGTTGAGAAGTTTATATTTAAGAACAATTTTTATTTCAATTTTACAATACTGGCTTCAACCCTGCGTCCGTCAGCTCATGTATTCCTCCAATGGTTGTTAAACCCAGCTAATTAATTGACAAGAGAAAAAAACTAGAAATGATCATGTTCGAAACTTCAAACTCTAGCACATGAAAGTCAAAGCATTATTATTATATAAATATTTATAATCACGAATTTTCTTAGGTAATTTAATATTTTGTATTAATGCACATTCGTGCCGTATTATTAATAATTGTATTCAATAAATATTAAATTAAAAACTGAAAAGCCCAGTTTCGTCTGGATCGAAGTAATATTGAAGCTAGAGGAAAATAATTCTGTTTTTAATTTGACCACAATGTCAATAAAAGAGGCTACGAGATTTTAGATAAAAATTGCTCACGTACTGTACTCTACGCTTTTGAACTTTGTTATAATAAAAAACTGTGTATGTATAAAAAAAGTAAACACGAAAAAAATGTTTAATTTTTTACAACCAATCATATTATACGTTAGATAATACAAAAATTAAGATTTTATTCAATTTATTTTATTTTTCAGTTTATATTATTCGAAATCTTACAAATCCGCATGGAAGAAGAGATTAGATCGAGCTTGGTAACCAGTAATATTAGTTGTACTGTTAGATATTTCTCTAGAAATTTTCTGAAATAGTAACTAAAGTTTTTTACTGTTACCGTTTCAGGATTTTACGAAACAAAATTCCGAAAGATTTTTAAAAAATTACCAACAAATTTCAGAAAATTACCAAAAGATTTCAGATAATTACCAAAATATTTCAGATAATTACCAAAATATTTCAGAAAATTACTAAACTCTGTTTCGTAAAATTGTGAAGCCGTAACGATAAAAAACTTTGGTTACTCTTTCAGAAAATTGCTACAGAATTTGTTAACAGTGTATTAGTACCTATTAATTAAAAGATTATATGCAACGCCATTTCAACAACGAGTATGAATTAGAGTTCGAAAACTTCGCTAACAATGCGGACTAATGCGACAAATTTAATGGACTATTTAAAATAAGTGTTGATTAGCGAGAAGCCGAATTTATCACAAAAATACAGATTAATATTTTTAAAGTTTTCGGCAGTCAGAGAATCGTGATATTGTACATTTTATCAGATTTTTTTGTCATTTTTTATTTTTAAAATTAAGACCAAGCTGGGAACATTCCGAGCGGCAGTAGTAGTGATCAGGTTTGTCTCGATGATACAAGACTGGAAGTTCTCGTTCTCGGTATTGACTAGAAATTGAATGTATTATCTCGGTATCGTTTGTTTGGGTATCAGTGTCGGTTTTGAAATAGTCTCGAAACTAAATGTCTCGTCTTTATATCGTTTCTTTGTATGTGTTATATTCGGGTGCGATAACAGATTTTTTGGCGATTGACTTGAGACTGTGTCAACTTCATTGAAAACGAATTTTTTTACTATTTATAATGATTACATGATTAAATTCCATATTTTAACCCCATTTGAAAGTGAATAAGACACATTTGATATATACTATATTCAGAGAAATATGAAGTGATCATTTCTCTAATGATAGTAGTAGTAGTAGTAGTGGTCCTGAATTAACTAATATTTCTTTACTTCATGTACACTAATCCCTGCATAATATTGCTTGTTAATTTGAAATGAAAACAAACGAAGTTTCTGATGCAATTGATTTTGATATTGTTTATTAATACCTAAAATGAATTTTCGTCGGGTTTACTGTGTTCCAGGTGTTTGTTTACATTTCGTATATTCCTCGCTTCAATAACATAATTATCATTTATCTCATATTCCTTAGTGAGTCATTCCATGTCAACAATATCAAAGTTGTGGTCGATGTCGCGGAATTCAACGAAAATGAAATATTTGATAGGTATAGGCGTGGAAAATAACGTGGTAAAATATTTTTCCAAAATTTTCAAAATGGCGGCTGTGAGGTCATATTCACTGAATTTCTTTAAATTACGATATCTATTTTTCTAATTATCGCATTTAAATGGTACTACGCGCATTTTGGTCACAATAATGAGTACTTTTATCTAAAAATAAGACAATTTTTTTTTTCTTCTTAACTTGACCAAAAAACGGTGCAAAAAAATTTTCAACTTAAATTTTTGCACAAAACGCATATTTTTTTTTCAAATGCGACATCTCATTTTATAGAAAAACCTTTCAGCTTACATTAAAAAAAAAAAATTGATGGAGACTCGTTTTCGAGATATGATTTTTTAACGACTGCGACTCCGGCTTTCGCCAGTGCGCTGAGCCGCGCTTCAGGTGCAGTTCGGAGCGCTATCACTACTCCTCCCATTACACATTAGATATTGGTTATTTATATACCATTCAGTTTTTAAACAATACGGGACGTTAAATTCCTTCTCAATACGTCGAGCTTTCCATGATTTTGGTACCATGGTTAAAGGTGTTACTTTCTCTGAATTACGATCCGCTAATGCTATTTTTACCACGTTTTTATTAACTCGTATTCTTGTCTGTCTGTCTGTTTGTCCGGCACAAATTTTCTTTTAATTCATCAACTATGACTTGTATATCATCATCAGCAGGATGTATTTTTGTAAAAACTTTTCTTAATTCGCGATCAAGACTCTGTTTTATTTCAATTATTTTACTCTTTTCGGCAGCTTCTGACCTGCGATCTTTCCAACTTGAAATTGGAGAAACATGTAAAAGTTCGAGGATTTTATTTAAATTTGTTAGAGCAGCTTCATCACTAATTATTTTATCCATACTGTCTATTTCTTCCTCCATTTCTATTTCCCCTATTTCATTCTCAATCTCATGAGACTGAGTAGAATTTCCAGAACCCTGAGATATTTCGGGCCTTGACGATGAAGTATCATCGATCGGAACGCTCAAAAGTTTAGATGATTAATCGACACGAATTACAATTTACTTTGCCTAACCATATATCAGATTTTAGATTAAGCCTATCACATAACTCGTGAGTAATATGACGAAATTCTTTATTCTAAAGTATTGACGCATGACCCTTTTTCTTGAAAGGATTGCAGCAATGAATCAGAGAAGCCATAGTAATTGGAAGATAATATTAGTGCAAAAACTTAACAGATTTAAAAGTGACTTGCAGAACCATTCAAATAAATATTCAACTTACTAGACTGTTAATAATGCATTCTTTTATACAAACGGAATCACATTTTACTTACGAGAAAAAAACGGTCCCTCGATAGCGCTCCGAACTGCACCTGAAGCGCGGCTCAGCGCGCCGGCGAAAGCCGAAGTCGCGCTCTTTAAAAAATCATATCTCGAAAACGAAAAGAGTCTCCATCAATTTTTTTTTTTTTGAATGAAAGCTGAAAGGTTTTTCTACAAAATGAGATGTCGAATTTGAAAAAAAAATATGCGTTTTATTCAAAATTTTAAGTTGAAAATTTTTTTGGACCGTTTTTTGGTCAAATTAAGAAGAAAAAAAAATTGTCTTATTTTTAGATAAAAGTACTCATTTTTGTGAACAAAATGCGCGTATTCCCATTTAAATGCGATAATTAAAAAAATAGATATCGTAATTTAAAGAAATTCAGTGAATATGACCTCACGGCCGCCATTTTGAAAATTTTGGAAAAATATTTTACCATGTTATTTTCCACGCCTATACCTATCAAATATTTCATTTTCGTTGAATTCCGCGACATCGACCACAACTTTAATATTGTTGACATGGAATGAGTCTAGTATTAAATTTTCTCAGTGTATTGCTTTAGCGAAAGGTTCGCGAGTTTTCGAAGTTTAAAGTTTAATTTTTTTTTCATATTTTCTACAGACTTAAACATGCATATTACGTATAAACGGAAAAGCCATCGACGAAAAAAATGGAATCATTCTTCTATCAACAAGGCAGTTGTACGAATTCAATACATAATTCTTTATTTTTCTCGTTTTGGTTATTATTAATAAATTAGTTCAACAAAACACTAATTTAATTACATTTTTTATGGTGCCCCTTAGCCCCCGATAATTTTTCATATTTTTGTTCAAATGTACTTTCACGGATGAAAATCAGCGAAAAATATTTTTGATAAATTGTGTAATCCTATGGTTCAGATATAAAATTAACATAATATGTCACTATATACCTATGATGGTTTAGCATGTGGAGAATGAGAAATGATTTTCCAAAAAGTGTCCTATCTCACCCGAACTTACCCTCTTATATTTGACATGATTATTGTCAGGTAAAAAAATAAAATATTTCAAGAGAAGTTAAGAATTCATTTAGAGCACACTTTCAGCGTGCGAACGCTCAACGCATATAAATTAATGTCATACTGTCACATATGTCGTAAAATTTTAACATTAAATTTATATATTAATGAAAACAAATGTTAAATTTGAGTATTGACAACAGATTACGTATATTCATTAAGTTATTAATTTATTAACGTTTTAAATCGCGTAATCCACGTGGATACAATGTAGCATAATGTTTTTTTATATCTATAGCACAAATTCTTAGAAATAGAAATTATTCCAACTTCTTAAGATTATTTATAACATCAATACATAACCAAATTTTTTAAAGTAGGGTAGCATAATTTATTACCAGATATTTTAATGTTTCACATAAATTATTTCGCTTTCCCTCTTTCGAAATGGTATTTTCCAGATTTGTGGAAAAAACGTATACAGAAAAAAAAGTTATAAAATGTAGAAACTCACGTGCACGTGTGGTTTGTAAGCGATTAGGTAGTTATATATAATCTTCATTATACGGGTTTGCATTATGCATATGTAAGATATGCGCGTCATACGTGTAACGAGCGTTTCTTGACGTGTGCTTGTACATGTATTGGAAGCACAATTTTTGAAATAAATCTATTAATAAATTTATATTGGCATTAATAAATAACGTAAAACGTCCTCATGCTAGAAAATCAGTCCAGTTTTATTATACACAGTCCGTTTTCTGGCCAAGGTACGTGGTTTGAAACTGTATATAGCAGAAATGTCCACAAACTAGATAATAACTATCCACAAATAAGTAAATCAGTTTTTTGATACAAAACTGTCCAAATATTGGATAGAAATAAATGAATTGAAGTTGTCCACATAATTGTTTAAAAAACTTGCCTAATAACTGTTCAGAAAAGTTATTGAAAATATGTATGCAAATATGTATTTAAATTTTCTTCCAGATTGCTTTTTATAATTTTATTAATTAAATATCTTGTTTATACAAGGATTTTTTAATTTCAATTCAATTCGAAATACACAATTTTTGGATGTTTTTTCGATAAAGTATGTTTTTAACGAAAATGCATATAAAGCATAACATAAAAATCTTTTTTTTAATAAAGAAATTTGGTTTATTTTGGTTTTAAGTTTCCTTTTATTATTTTTGTTTTTAATTTTGCTGTTTCTCTTTGGTATTTCCTTTTTATTTTTTTGGAATTCAAGTGCGGCTGGACAAAGCGACGATTGCCAATTGCAAATTATCGCCGCCCTTTTTTCCCGGTGTTTCCTCTTAGATGCCTGTCCCATTTAAAGAAAAAACTTTTGTTATTATCGTTGGAATCATTATTAATAATACTTTGATCTTTATAAACTCGTTATAAACAACTACAAATTAAACAGAAGGGATCGATTTCAAACCACCATTAGAAAGTCGGTTTTGGACCACTCTGATATTTTTCACATGACAGGAAGGTATTGAAGCTCAGAAACATATTTCAAAATATAATCGGACCTAATTACTGAAGCATCTAATGAGAAGTGTACACGGAACCTGTGACCAAATTGACAATATTATGGCAGCGTTCCAGTCACACTACTATCAATTCAGGCGACAGCGCTATCTGTGAAAAACTCGTGGAAGTCAGTATTGTACGACTGGTCGGTATGGGATCACTTTCTCTTGCATAAAGGTTAATAAAAAAATTTATTGCAAGTCACTTTCCAATTTTTAAATTAAAACTGGAATCGTTTTTAGAAAGATTTCTTTAAAGGGGTTTGAATTAAGTGTCACGTTTTTAAAACTTTATATTTTTCTTATTATTTACATGATAAATAAGATTTATTTAGGTATACGCAAATGCTTTCGAAATGGATTTTTCTATCCGCACGTAGGATTATTAACTCCGAAAAGATATCGTTTTTCTGAAATGCATTAGTTGAATCACTGACAATAATATTCGAATTGAATTTAAAATGTATATGTATGTATGGGCCTGGTACATTTATGGGATGACTATTTTATATTAACTGTCAGTGACGCATATATGCGCAGAAAAAAGTCGTGCCACTTTTATCTCATGACGCATATGTGCGCATGTCAAAAATTTAAAATTCAAAATGGCGGATCCAATATGGCGAACGCACATTCTAAAACTGATTCGATTTTGACGAAAGTGAGTACCTTGGGGTAATTAAGGTCGCTAAATCGGACTCTGAAATCGGACTTCTATAATTCAAAATAGCGAAATCAATATGGTGGACGCAAATTCGAAAAATAGATGTTCGTGATGGCGAATTTAGAATTTGAGTCCTGAAGTTTCTGAAGATCGGATACATTATAACGAATAAAATTGACCAAACCATTCATTGCAAATTGAGAGTATAATTTATTATATCACTTGAGAGTCTTGTGAATCGTTTTGTAAGAAGATCCTATTTTTCGAATTTGCTTTCGACATTGTGGACCCGTCATTTTGAAGGTTAGGAATCCGATTTCAGATTCAAATTCAGCGACCTCAAAACCTCTAAGGTGCACTTTCATAAAAATCGAACCATTTTTCGAACTTGCGTACGCCATGTTGGATTCGCCATTTTGAATTCTGAAAATCCGATTTCAAATTTAGGTTCAGCGACCTCCAAAACCATAACACTAAAATTATAAGATAAATGAATGAAAATTTTGTTCAAAGACAAAAATGGCACGCAAAGCTGATTTTCGCCTGACAGCTGAAAGGTTAAGGATGTATAAAAATGTTTGCAAACATGTCTTTTTTAATCTAGCAAGGAGATTATTTTATTGAGATTTTGTTTCTTATTGTTTATATGCTTCAAACCACATTTCCATATTTATATAAATATTTAAATGAAGAGCCGGAAATAAAAAATTGTACGGATCTAAGAAAATATTATTTCTAAATTTAAAAATATTTTTTTAATTAAAATGAATGTTTACCATTAGGTACTAAAGTATCTTATATTTTTCTAATTGTAGTTATATCGCATCGTATTTATAGTATTCTGAAGAATTACAGCACCAAATCTCCTTTTCGTTTCTATTTAAAATACTAATAAATGCTTAGATTATGTCATGATTATACGTGTCCTACTAAGTGACTTGTTCAAGACAGTTTAAAAGGACTTTTTTCAGTGGCACGTGCAGAATAATCCTACGGAATGAGAAACTCCATTTTTTTCCTTCGTGACATGATATATGGTTAGATCTTTCTCCGATTGTTAGCGAAACTAGATTCCTTTCAGCTTGACAAAATAACTTTGGGTTTTCTATTCGGGTCAGTCTCGTAAAAAATGTCTTCTAATGTAGAACATAAACCATTATGATAATTGTTAATTATTTATTTTGTATAAAGTTGATTAATGAAATGTCATTTGAAATATAAAAAAATGATTTCATTTAAATCACTGTTTAATATAAACGGTAAAAAGCTTGAAACTCTATTGAAATAATTACAGCAAAAATGTTAAGTACATTGTCAATTCAAAAGCTAACCTCAAATGAAAACTGTATCTCGAGCATTTTTCATATACATTTAAAAAAAAAAAACATTTCACGCGATGGCTGCCAAAATGTCAACACACAACGGCTGAGAATTAAAATTGAGGAATAAACAAAAGTTAAAAAAGGAATTTTAGGAATGTTTAATCGCACCTTTTACTAAATTTTACAATATTTTATTTTAAGATAAATACAGAAAATAGTTTCAAAAGAATCTTTAATAGTTTTAAAGTAAAAACGCAACCCTTTTAATAGAAGATTTCGAGTATGACCTTGCTAAGTTTTGTTAATAACTTTAGATATGTTGAACTTGGTACCAAGTTTGACCTTGCCCAAAAGAGTTGGAGTTCCATACTTGTTGCAAATGATTTTATAGCAAAACTTAGTTTAAATGATTACAAATTATGAACTACTGTATGTTGCAACATTATTATCATCATTAAAATGTTCAAACAGACGTAAACGTTAACATAAATAACAATAAAACTATTAATTTTCCACTTCACAAAATCCAAAATAGTATTGATTAATAAACTAATAATAAAAATCAAAAATATTTACGATCGACTGGTGCAGCCTGGCATTTCTATTCCAATCCAGTAAAATTCACTGAAATAACCCGAAATTTGTTTGGGTCCAAAATTCCTTATTAATTCCAGATGTCATTTTAGGTGTTGATATAAGAAACTTCCGAAAGCGTTAGAAAGAACTTCCACGACGTAGTCTGTCGACTTAAGAATTGTTTTGCGAGTGCACGTGCGGCAAAATTATACCCGAGGCTTACAAGAGGCGAGGATCGATCAAATGAGCAAAGGTGAAAATCGTTTCCTACCTTCTCGGCAGCAAAGGGAGAGTACTCCCAAAAAGCCAGAGCTTCCTATCTTGGAACCATCCGTCCATGCGATGTTGTCTGTGAACTTATTTGACGAACTTTTCCCCCATTGTGAAAACTCGAATTTCGATTTCGAAGCTCGGAGAGGTCGGCCTTCGAGCGGACATGTTTTAATATTGACAAGCAAACGCTGCCTCGTTACCAGCTATGCAACCTTTAACCATTCCACCTTTTATTGTCGGCCTATACTTCGCCCATCCTTGCCTACGTCACCTTCCGGTCGATACCTCGGGTCGACGCTCTGCTGCTAGTCGCGAAGAGACTACTCGATTCTTCTCTCATGGAACACTCAAACAAAAAGAAAACTTTACTTGTCGTATCCCAACTAGAAAGTATGATGAAAGAGTTTTTCAAATTTGAGATAACTCCCAGTCCAATAGCGGATTTTCTACGTAAAATCGTGTAATTTTGTAATAAGTTCGTAAGTCACTGTTTACATCAGTCCCTTTATTTATACAGAAGGACCATTCCATGCTATGTGATCCAGCTTACAAACGTAAGTTTCAATCTGCCACTTACAGAGAAAATTTGGTCAGCTTAGATCAAAGGGTTTCCTATACACGCGGACCTAATAGTGTGAAGGTAATACTTGAAAGATGGGTATAACGTTTCCATACTTATAATTGTGTAAATAAATGGTAATTTCTTGGGAATACGGTCCTCTTATCAATATGACACAAAGTGTGAAAAGTAAATAAACAAATAACGCGACGTAACTGAGGTAGGTAGAGCGCAATAACAACCAGTATATAAACCAGTTCTTATACAGTAGAGTCCCGGTTCCCAGTATAATTGCATCTCGCTATATTTACATTCCAGCATATTTGCGTGGTTCCGACCCAATATATTAGCTTCGCACCCCCCTCTTTTTTCTCCACCTTGCGTGCTGAGGCCTCAGGAAGGGCCTGCTCTGACGTCACAAGCATAACGCGACTGTCGATAGTGGGAGAAGTGGTGCTCCCCTTCTTTTCGTAAATATACCGATACAGGTGGGGAAGGCGCAGAACCGTGTGGGTAAATATACCGGGACTCTACTATATGTAAAATTTAGCATCATATACTTATCGAATTATTTTAATAATCATCCCTTTAGCGCTTATAATTTAAAGTGTAGTCGGAAAGCGTTACACACCAGGAAGTCATATTGTACTCTTCAGCAAGGCTAATGACATCTTTACCCTGGACTCGATAATCAATTTTAATTTTGTGAAAATAAATAATAATATTTTTCATTTTAGAGTGCACTAAATATCGGGATATAACTTTGATGAAAAATATGTCGCTAGACCAGGATATTAGTACTAGACGTTAGTGATAACAATGTTAAACAACAATAAGTACTTGTCAATAGCCATAACTGCTGAAGAGCACCATGCGACATCCTGGTGCGAAACTGATTTTGACAGTAGTTTAAATTCTAAGCATTAGAGGATTGATTTTTCATAATAAATCCAATAGTAAGAAATTCTAAAATTTTACATATAAGAACTGATTGATTTATTTAAGGGATATCTCAGTTACGTCGTTTTATTTGTTTATTTACTTTTCATACTTGATATCGTATTATGCACACTGCATCAAAAAGAAATGTTGGATACTCCAGAGTAAGAATTCGACTTTACGCACTTATATCGAAGAATACTATTAATACTTACAATATTTTTCAGCTCTGATTTATTTCTATTCATATTTTGTATAATTGCAAATATATAACTGGTGAAAAAAGACACATAATAAAAAAAATTGATTGCGCGCCTTTTCGGTGCGTAAAGTAAACTCCTGCCTGAAGTAAACTTTACGCACTCGATTATACTTTACGCGCGTAAACAATATTTCGGCACACGTGAATGCATGGAAAGTACTTTTCTTCATCCGTGTCCGTAAAGTGCGCACTTTACGGACTCGTTTGAGGCCGTAAAGAAAAATTTTACGACCTCGTAGAGATTGTTAATCCTCGGCCCGTTCCGGGCCTCGGACTCCCAATCTGTACTCGGCCGCACAATTTTACTTACGACCTTAAACGACTCCGTAAAGAGCGCACTGTATGGACACGGATGATGAAAACTGATGTTCGTTCCTTGGCCGTAAGTTTTACGGCCTCGTAGAAATTCCACTTTACGGCCATGGATCGAAAACTACTATTACACACACGCACTTATATCGAAATACGATTTTACGCACCGTTTTTAACATGCGTTCTTACGCACGCGTGGCGAACGATATTTTTCGATATACTATGCGTAATATTTGTGCACCATTTTTTGTGGGTCAAATATGATGTTAGGCACGTGGGATAACCGCGGGCAGCACGTGAGTGCCCCGGTCAGCAGTAGTACTACTATTTGATAGTACATTAGTAGTAAACAGCACTCCATATTATTATTAAGAAGTATTTTAATTCTGTGATAAAATACTCCAACGCTGAAACATGTGAATGACTTTTTTCCAAAATGATGGTGTACAAACCCTGTAAGAAAATTGACCAGAAGTTCTCGCCGGCTTACTAGATGTAGTCCAGATTTTTTGGCAGAATCTTTCCAGAATCTGGTGAAGGAATGAGGCTAACGTGCCAGTGCTAAATCGTTGCCGGGTTCTTAGCGATGATCAATATGTCATACAACTATATTTCTTGATACTTTTCGCGATTATAAACTTTGTACAATTTGTTTCATAACAATCGGATGAAGTTATCATGTTGAAACAGGCCCAATTTCAGCACGACAAGATGTTGAATATTCTATTATTTCGTTTCGACTTTTTGAACATGATAATTTCATCCGATTGCTATGAAACAAATTACACCTATTTATAATGGCGAAAAGTATCAAGAAATATAATTGTAGACTCATTGCTGTCAAAAATTATATTTTTGGTCTGTTTATAGGGTCAAATCATTTTCATGCATAATGACGAAATGATCAAAAATATAAGTTTTGCCTCAAATGAATCTGCAACTATATTTTTTGATACGTTTCGCAATTATAACCTTGGTGCGATTTGTTTCAAACTAATTGGATAAAATTATCATATGATAAAACAGTAATGTACATAAATAAACATATGTTGAAACAGTTCAAACAAAATAATAAAAAATTTGAGCACAATTCTAATTAATTGGTTACGAAAAACAAATTAGTTCGGTTGTAAGTATGAATTAGTTTTGAGATTATAACAAAATAGTTAGGTCGCGATAATCAAGCGTGTAAACCGATGTTTATATAATTACTATAGAGAACTGTTTTCTATGAATTATTTATTTACAACATCCATTTTACGCTCCCGAATGAAAATGTGTATTTGGCGACTTTTGAGTAACCAAAATCAAATAAAATAAGAATAAAATGGAGAAGATATATCGTCATTTTGGACAAGGTTTATTGTACTCTTGGGTTGTTCTAACTAAACATGTTCAAGTGAAGCACCATATAGCCATTCAGTTCAGTTCAGTAAACAATTCCCCTATCCTTTTTTATTGTCCGACAGCGTTTTTTCATTTGCGTCATTAAACTTGCAGCAATAATGACATCAACATGTCACTAGATTTGTAAATGATACGCAATAGTGTTTAATTACAAATTTAAAAATATCTATGAAAGTTGCGTAAACTGAATGCAGAACACAAAACGACCTAACAACTTACGAACAACTTATATGAGTGTAAACATTGTAATGTATAATAAACTCTCAAATTACATTTGTGAAATATCTTTGACAATTTTAAAGATATGTTGTGATACGGTGTTTGATATAAAAATATTTGTGTAAAAAATAATGAAAATTGTATATAAATGGTAACATGTACGCAGATAGTAGATCACTGTAAATAGATTTTTAGATATGAAAACCCAAAATGTTACATTTTGCTGGTGTTCAAATTCAACTGCGTAACTCGTAGGCATAAGAAAGTTAACATATAATGACGTTTCGCTTAGGTTCTATGACTTTAAATGCAAGATTATTTGACATATCATTTATTTTGTTAGTATTTTCTTAACCATTTTATCTAATATCACGCATGTATTTATTACCTATTTCATCTATTTTTTAGTATTTTTCTGCAATCCTCGCATATAACTATATAATATAAATATGTTTTGTCCTGTTACAGATTTTCACTATCTTGTATAATCCTGTCAACAACGTTTGAAAAATCAAATTAAAAAAAAAAAATTAAAAAACCAACAAAAACTAAAATAAAAGCAAACAGATAAATCAGCTCTGATCAAATTTAAAATTGAAATTCCACATAGTTAGGGTAGGTCAGATTTGGTTAGGACAGGTTATGTTAGGTTAGTTTTGATGCATATCAAAACTTTGTTTGAAGAACACTTTGTTAAGAATTTTTATGTTCGGGGATCTTTTATTCAGGTGCCTTTTTCTTCAGGTATCTTCATTTTCGAGGATTTTTTGTAGAATTCGTTTGTCTCGAATATATTGATGTGGTATCGACAATATGTGATGTATCATAATATAATTACGAAATTTCATCACGCGACCGTCACATGATGTGATAATAATATTATCACAAAGGTGTCATCACGAAAATGAAAATCCCTAAGCATATCTTCACTTTTTTTCTAAATGTGACCAAAATTTCGCAATAGCGTGGCTACTCTGTATTTTACTTCATTTTTAAAGAAATTTTGGTCTTTAGCGATTTCGATTTTCGTGATTTCAACCAACATCCGATCATATATGATTAAACAGATCTACAAAAAAGGGAGTCTTGGATGTAGTTGGGAAGTGGCGGGTCATTTCCGACGTAATTTTGTACGTTGAATCCGAAAATGAAGTCAAAATTGGTCAGAAATTTGAGATATTTGACGTTAGGTACTCGAAAAGCGAGTTTTTTTTACTATGTTTGATGTTACACGTACAGGAGGCAATACTTTCTTTGGCCTTCTGTACTATTTGTACCCTTTGGTACTATCCTTACCCTTCAAAATGACCTGATATTCGATCATCTTCAAACTTTTCGTAAAAGTTACGGACATTTTAAATTGTGACATTAGTCAAAAAAACGTCATACACAGTCACATTGCGCCTATAAAGTACACGTTTCTGCTTAATAATTTCTCTTGAAAATTGGTTCTTGGACGTTTCTAATGGGTTTCCTGAGTACGAACATGAAGTCTCAAAATAGACATCGACATTCACGGAGAAAAATAATCAGCAAAATCAGCCGAAAAATCCGCAGATTCTACCAATTTTATCCTATAGGGACAGCTGTTGGAATTCCGTAGGGATAGCCGATAATTTCAGCTAAATTTGCTGAAAAAGTCCGCAAATTTAACGGAACAAATCTGCTAATGTAGCGGAAATTTAGAGCTAAGCGCGAATTGAGTAGGGTTAAGGCTACATTAGCGGAATCAAAACAGCTAAAATTGCATATATTTTCGGCAATGCCAGCCGAAAATTTTAGCTGATATGAATCAGCTAATCCAGCGGAGTCATTTTTCTTCGTGTTTGCAACATGGCGGATTCGACATGACGTATCACAATTGATAAAAAATAGTGTTAATATAATTTTGTGTTCTTAAGTTATCATTTGGAATTTATCAAATTATCTGCTGCCTTGTTTATAACTATTTTTAAACTTTTAACTTTTAATTTTAAATGAGAATATATGAACGGAAAACTGTGATAAGTAAATTTTACTTAACTATGGTAAGAAATGTAAATAAGAATTCAATACGGCAGATCTAATATTATAATTGCAATAATGTAATAACGCTACGTATTTATATCATTAAATTATATCATTAATTCAATATGACCGCAAAAAAATTTCTTTGTATCCTTTTTGCAACATTTGTCGGTGATATTCAATATTTAAATAATTGTTACTTTTCTCTACTTTTGTCAGATATCGTTATTGTTGATAAACTTCGACGTTTCAAAATAAGGATAATAAAGAAAAGCGGAAAGTTTGTTATAATATACATAGATCATGCAGAACAGACATTCCAATGACGGACAAGATCCTAATTTAAAATGTCCGTAACATTATAAGAAAAGTTCGTAGATGATCAAATATCAGGTCATTTTGAAGGGTAAGGGTAGCACTAAAAGATGCAAATTATACAGAAGGCAAAAACATTGTTGCATCCTGTACTTAACCTAAACAATAGCAAAACACCGAGTTTTTTCTAGTACATAACCTCAAATATCACAAAATTCTGGCGTATTGGACCACTTCTGACTTCAGATTCGGATTATGCGCACAAAATTACGTCGGAAATAATCCATAGCTTCCCAACAACAAAAACATGCTGACCTGTTATATCAGACTGCAAAATCAGCCATAATATGTTAACACTTTGACATCACTTCGTCACAATATAATATACCTGACGTGAGTTCATATCACATTCACATCACTAATTGACAGTAATATGTTAGATAAGGTTCATGCCGTCACAAGAACTGATAACACGTAATGATGGCTTCGTGATAATTCAGAATTCGAAGTTTAAACATGAAAACTATAAAATTCACAGTTCAACACAAAATTAGGTATTACTAATAAGTAAAATTCATCTTACCGAATGCAGTGATAACATTCAAATCGCTAAATACAGAATGTAAAATTATAGCTTTAAAATCAAAACGTAACGTTCGGAATTCTGTATGTTAAAAAATACAGTTAAGATATATATAAGTTCAGAATTTCAAATTCATATTTTGAAGTCGAAATTTTTAATGTCAAAATAAAAAACTCGAAATTCATGATTCAAAATTAAAAACTCTATTCCCATCACAAAAAACGTAATTTTTCTATAGTTATGATAATAATAATTATCTAATTACATTTTGACAGCTTCGTGAATTGACAATTTGTATATCAGAACGTTAGATTCAACATGCATAGTTTGAAGTTTGAACTCTGAATTTCTAGTATCATTTTTTGAGTGTTCCATTTTTCAACTATAAATGTTTTATTTCTAATTATGAACTTTCATTTCACAATAAGCATAAACCCATAATCATGAGTCTAGTTTTGGGACGCGATTATGATATGAAAGCATTGAGGAAATAGCACATTCCATAGATATTGTTAACTCAACATTACCAATTAAATTTAAAAAAACGAAATTTTAAAACTCAACGTGGACAGTCACAATCACTTAATGTTACAAAAATAATTACAATAATAATATTACATTTTATTAGATTTTGCGACATTTTATGGTATACAACATCGTATTTATTAACTTCGTTTACAATAAACATTACACGTAGATCCGATAATGGTTGTCGACGATCAAAACCACCATTGGCAGTTTTCACATTTGAATGACAAAAAATCGCCTCGCGACATAACTTTTTCTCTTATTGCGCAGCAATTTACCACTTGATTATACAAAAATATACGATTCTTGAAATCGCCCAAATTAATCAAACACTTTTTGTGTTCCTTTGTGTGCTATTGGACGGAGGTTTTGGATTTTCGTTTGTCGTTTGTTCTCCTCGAACTGTGAAGGTAACGAAGTATCGTTTCGTGCGGTCCAGTTTCTCAGCAGGAAGTGCGATCACTTGTTTCTCCTCCCCATGAGTCACTTCCACCTGGAAAAATGTTTGCCTATTAAAAAAAGTGAGTGTGATCAGTCCCTGTCGCTGACCGCATAGAGTGTATCTCTGCCTCAGGGCTACACCTTACCTGAAAGCAGGGATACACTCAATATGCACAAGAGTCATCAGCGATAATTTTACTACACCATGTACAATAACTTTTATGTAAACGCGTGAAAACAAAACTCTTAAAAAATGTCATAAATTTTGAACGATGTACTGTATTTTAAAAAATATTAGTGAATGAAGTGATTTTATGCATGAATGAATCCACAGAATTTTTAATTTTTAACACAAAAAAGGAATTAACAATGTTTGTTTTCCCTATGATTAAATATTTGTAATTGATTTGTGTTGTCAAATTTTCAGCATAATCCTTCTTCGTAGTACTCAAATTCAAGATTTTCATTAACATACTATAACCTACTAACATATATATATATACCCTAATTAACATACTAACATATATATATACCCTAAGGACATTTTTATGGAAAATTCTTATACTGTCTGATTTGAGCAGAATATATTTTTAAAATTCAGATGATTGAAATTAGAATGATTAGATATAAGTTACTAGGCAAGACGGTTCTTTTTCTAAAATATAATAGGAAAGATTAATATTAAACAATTTAAATTTCGCGGCTTATGCTTTGACTTAATAATCATTTCCAAGATGTTTGAAAATATTTTCCAGCGACCTCTGCTGGAATCACTCGGATCCCCGAACAGCGGCATATTTTGATAAATTAAATTTAAAAAAAAAATGTTAAATTCTGATCTTAGTTAAATGAAAAATATGAAAAAACAGACAACTTGTGAAAAATTCCGAAAAAATAACGGGGAACTCGGTAAACACCGAGGTTCGAGCCTGGGACCTTTCGAAAATAGTAAGTACAACTCAAACAGCAGATATATTTTAAAGGATTTTATGTCTAATCAACATACTCAATCAAACTCAACGTATAAAGTCGACATTTTGAAAATCAGCATTTGTCAAACTCAAAATTGTCAAACACAAAATTGTCGAATTCAACCTTTAACAACTCACTATTGTCGAACTCAACATTTAACAAACTCAAGGTACAAACTCGATATTTTCAAACTCAGCATTTGACAAACTCAAAATTATGAAACTCAAAATTGTCAAATTCAACATTTAATAAACTCAACATTTCACAAACTCAGCATTTGCAAGTTCAACAATTAACAAACTCACCATTTGCAAACTCAACATTTAACAAATTCAACATTCGCTAACATAAAATTGTCAAACTCAACATTTAACGAACTCAACCTTTAACAAACTCAATATTGTCGAACTTGACATTTATCAAACTCAAGGTACAAACTCGATATTTTTAAACTCAGTATTTAACAAACTCAACATTTGCAAACTCAACATTTAATAAACTCACATGTGCAAACTTTATCTCAAATTAAAATAAATAAAACACATATTATGTCATGAAAAACATATACTACGAATATAATTTATGATGTAAATATATTTTCTAATAAAAATTTCTAAGGAAAATTTGTAATGGCTCTAATGAACGAATAGGAATAACTGAAGTAATATGGAAGCAACATCTAGCTGGAAAAGACATGTCTCAAAAAAAAAGTAAGAAGTATTTACAGTACGGTGAACGATTGGAAACTACTGCAACTAATGTCAACCGAAATACTAATTTAATGGAATTGGCTCCATTGACTAATAGGACTAACTAATAATATAATAATTATATTATGATGATACTATTTTTGAGATTGTTTTTGTCTCTCACTTGTTTTTAAAAATAAAATATTATTCAATAAACTAAAAATAATATTGAATTTATTAAATGTTGAGTTTGAAAATTTTAAGTCGATTAAATGTTGAGTTTGCCAAATATTGAGTTTGCAAATGCTGAAATACCAAATGTCAACATTCACCAATATTGATTAGACCTGTTAACCTTTTGAACAGATTTTTCAAAAGTCTTTGTAAAGCTATCTCGAATAAGGAACCCAAGAAAAGGTTTTAGTTGTGTTTGATGATTTATGCTGAAAAATGAAATCTTAAGATGATTTTAAAGTATTCCGCCGATAAGACAGCAATTTACGTTGAAAACCCCCAAACCAATTTGTGAAGATTCAGGCTCTGTATTAGTAATTCTACATTTGCACTCTTACAGAATGACAAATAAGTTAACTAAGAAATAACTGAAAGTTATTGGAAATAAACAAAAATCATCTATTTGCAGTAGTTCTCGTTCAATCCCTGATTAATTTATTTGGCATTCATTAATTGGCTGTATGCAGAAAGTAGAATTACCCTTACATAGCCGATTTGATTCAGACATTTCTTATTTTCGATTTTCAGCGTAAATACCGACCTTATCAGCGGATCACTTTAGAATGGCCTTAAAAAATTCTTATTTATGATATATAAAATATAAATCTCAAGGATGTTTTATGCTTCAGATCTTTTATCTTATTTAGAAACAACAGTTTTTTTGAAAAATGTTCTACAGTTTTGAAATCTGAGTTTCTACTAGGACCGCAAGATGACATGCAAATGTAAAAAATGAACCCGCAAGTCATTTACTTCATATGCCGACCGATGGATGAACTGATGCTGACTGAACAAAAAAATTGAATCTATACTTCTAAGGAATTCAATTTTCGGATAGTTAGATATAGTGCGAGTAAAAGTTGTTGAATAGAAGCTTTCCCACCACCGATGCGATAATTGTACAATTTATATAATAAATGAAGGCCTAAAATCTGAAACTTCCTTTTAATTTTTAGCACTTGTACAATAATTTCAATTCCTGTTCCAGGCAGTGAAAATTTAAAATTTTGTGGACTAACAATGCGTGAAATGATTGAACATCAAACCTAAACGTAAAATTAAACTTAAAACAAACCAAAACACAATAAAGAAAAATTATTTAAACTCAATTTATAATTTAGGCATAAAATTAAATCAAATATATCGAAAAATTGTGAGGAAATGCCAAAGTCCGTTAATCTTCCAACTGCATCACTAGAACAACAAAAAAGAAATTTTAAACGCATTTAACCAAAATAATAAACGAAGTCAAATCAAGCAATTATAAATTATACAAATGATCATCGATTTATTTCCTCTCAGAAGAGTGTCACAGAAGGTACAAATCGTGAAATCCCAACAATGAATGAATACAAGACGATAATGGATCCGTATGTGACGAAGCTCAAGTCTTTGGCTTTTTTGTTAAGTATACCGTCATTTGACCCCTTCCCCTGCTTTCGATCCTTGGTAGAAGACTGGGTGGTTCTTGAACGCCTCCACCGACTGCAATTAGAATCTGAGATCAAACAATGCAATCTGTTTCTTACCATCTGCTACTAAGTAATGGTCAATTATTTGAGATCCACTGAAGAAAATAGTTAACAACTCTTAGTTAAGTTAGTGTTTGAAATTTTGTAACGTACATGGAAAAAATTTTTCGATGGCCCAAGATTAAATTAGCCTGAAGTAGCTATAATAATGTCTTGATAAGGAAACAGCTCTATTATTTATTTGCGGCAGATATATACAAAAATGGCCATTATTAGTCTTAATCAAGCTCTAACGTAGATGTTGTCACTCTATCACTGTGATAATATAACCTGTATTACTTACGAAAACTTACGTGAATGGAGGTTAGGGGAGTTTTAATGAAATATAAATAAACTTGCGTAATTTTAACATAAATAATTCCAATATGCAAATTAAAGATATAAAAATTGATTTGTAGTTATTTTTTATGATGTACAATCTGACATAAACAACATTGCAATAGTATACCGTAATAAAAAACCGTTAAGGACTTTAGGTCATTACGTCCTAAGAATTTTGATTTAAAATATTAAATAATGTTCGCAGCTCTAGACAAATGAAAATAAATTTATCTCCACACCCTCCATATCAACCATACTAGGAAAAATAATAGTACTAATATAGAAATCATTAAAATAGATTGTGCCCTATAAAAATACTAGAATACAAAATGTTACGTTTCTTCGCTAGTAATTTCTTTTTAAAAATAGAAGAACTTAGGAACGTGGAATCTTTATAATTTTATGCTTTTTCTTCAGTGGATTTTATAAATAATTTCTATTGAAAAGTAAACATACGATATGTGTAAATTGGCATCGATGTGTAGGCACTTGTCGCATGGTGGCATCGGTGAGTTTTTTGAGTGCATTGCTTTGCTTCAGTACACCAATCAGGAGATGCCGGACGTCTTTGAAGCTTCCTCAGCTGTTCGTAAAGAAAAATTTCGAAGTTTCTGAAATAAGATTTTAAATTAAAACCACCGTTCCTTACATCCCATATTTTTCAAACTAATTGGATTAGGTTAGAAAAAATATAGATGTTTATACTAATTTTATAAAGTTTGATGGATACTATACGAATTGAAAAAACTTAATTTATGCCGTGCATAGTGTAGGGTATCTATCACAGTTTTTATTATTAAATTGTATTTTTTACTAGTATGTTCAATAAACTGCATCAAATAAACATCAACTTTTTTTTTGCGTCACATAATGTGAAATGTTAGTAAACTTTATTATTAAGAACATCCCACCGACCACGAGCCGCACAATAATTTTTAGCAGTGGCTTATTGGTAATTTCTCTTTTGCATTTGATTAACACGGGGAAATATCAGTTTAATCGCTACAAATCAAATGTCACCTTACTACTACTTGTTCATAAGCGATTGGGAACGCTTCTCCTGCGCTTTCAACCTTTAATAGACTTCAGTATGTTGTCATTGATGTAGACAGAAGTCATTCAGCCATGTTCAAGGGGATATATTCAGTTTGTAATAATGAAACTGATATTTTCACGTGTTAATCAAATGCAAATAAGAAATGACCAATGAGCTACCTTCAAAAATGATCGTACGGCGTGCAGACGGCGAGATGTTCTTAATAATACCCTTTAATAACATTAACACTGATTGTGTAACACTAAAAAATAAGTTGAGGATTATTTGAGGTAGTTTAATGTACAAGCAACGCATGAACTTTACATAAAGTATTCGACGAGGCATCTGGTTCCATTAAAAATTACATGTATGCAACGACAGGTCAAGAGTCATTTGATTCATGAGTTTATGAATCAAAAAGTTAATTATTTCTTTACTTAGCATGCGGCATATTGTGTATAATGATTTAAATATTTTTTTTTATATTAGGAATACTTGATTATTTTACCTAAACGTCAACGGTTGGTCGTATTTCGCTACTCCAAGCGCTGGACCGGACATTCCAGCTTTATGAAATGCTTCGACCTAAATACACAGTAATTTCAAAACATTTATTGAAATATGTTTCACCGAATAACACCCAGAAATCAGAAGTTTCAAGTTTATGTTCGAGCCTACCTATCAAATCGCGACTTTTCGCGACTATCACCAATAAAACTTGAAGAAACGGACGAAATTTAAAAAAAATTCTACGATGGAATATCCAAATTCAAAATAGCCGATCCAATGTGGGGTTACATTACAAAAGGATGCAAATAAAAAAACACACAGGGACAAAATGTGACTGCGACAAAAAGACACTGGGGCAAAAAAAAATACACCTACAAACCAATATGTGTCTTATTTTCGAAAATTTGTTTTAAACTAAGCAAACTGCTGCCGTGGAGTTGCGAAGAACACTTAAAACAAAATATACTGGTAGCTTACACAACGTCAGTTGATAAATCAGATTCGTTACGAATACCATGTACAAACATTTCAAATGTGTGCGTATTTTGTGCTCAAGCTTTGTCGCTGTGTTACTTGTTCTGTTACCTAACATAATAGTAAGATTTTCCAGAATTGATTGAATTTGTATGAAATTTATTACTCTTTTTGGGATCTCGGAATATAAATCTAATGTTCAAATTTCCAAATTTAGGATGGCACATATTAAAAAAAAATTAATAAATTAATTCGGAATTTTTATTAGAATATTTTTATATTTTGTTATTCGGAAGTGTTTCAAGTTTGGTGAGTAGGTTTCTGGCATGAATAGTAATCAGATTTTGCGGAATTACGCATCCAATTTGAAAAACATCTTTCAGACATTTCATTGAGCCTTCCATAATCGTTTCACTAGTTTTGAACTGAGAACCAAATTATATTCAGCACTCCTAAAAACCCAAGAATGACAAGCTCGAACAGAGTCTGGCTCATTTTTAAAAAAAAATCCATCATATTTAATTCGCCATGATGAAAATCTAACATTAGTCTTGTATTCAGCGACCCAAAAAGCCCTGAGTAGTAAATTTCATGACAGTGTAAAGCGGGTTTGAAACAACTGTCCGCCATATTGGCTCCGCCATTTTTAATTTCGAAGATTAAAAGATCGCAAAATAATTATTTAGGGAGATAACTTAAATCAGAGGTATATCTTCTAGATATTAGGTCGCTGAAAACGAATTCGTTATCCATTTTCACCAATCGTATCACATTTTTCACATATCCTAACCTCAAATTATCAAAAAGGCTATTTTATATTGTTCCAAGTCGATAAGGTTAGTTACCTCTGATAGATATTATCTCCCAAAAATTTATTTGCGGTCCTATGATATTTTAAAGTTTTTTGATGATAATCGTGAAAGACTCGTTGTTTTCGTTATTCCTCGACCGCCATTGTGACTCCGCCATTATTAAGATCGATAAATGCGCAAAAGTGACTGGAGATTTTCACTCAAATAACGTTTATGTTTTGATGGAAATATTTTGTTTAACGTTGATTGATATCAGAATTACTCACATATTTTGCGAAACTTTTACACTTTTCTGTAACTTTTCTTTTACTTTCCAAACTCTTACACTTACCAAAAACTATATGAAACAAAAAACAACAATTTTTTACATAAACCACGACTATTCTATTCAACTTTATTCACAGTTTTTCGGAACCTTTCTAATTAAACCCGCTATATTGCTTTCCTACTGTATGAAATTGCACTTTTAAGCCCAGGAATCGGAAGAACCCTCTCGGAAATAGTAAGATCGGTTGGTTTCATTACAATGCTTTCCATTTATGGATTTGATACTGAGAGTCTCTGGAGAGGATTTGATATGAGTTTAAAATTCCATTTTTCTGGGCGTTAAGGGGTTAATACTCTAAAGATCAAAAGTTATTTATGTTCCACACCTGCCGCTTCACTAATACGTGCTCGTTCGTCTTCCCATGCCGAATTTGTAATCTCTTTAATTCCATTAGCTGAAAAAATATTTTCCTTTCTAAATGATAACGTCGTAAACTAATTTGTACATCCCTTGTAATTGTTTCCATGTTCAAATTCATGTGCTTCTCCGTGTTTGGACAACACTTTAAATTTCTTCTGGGTATCCTGGAAACTCGTGGACTTGGTTCGATTCCACTGTCTCGTCCTCCACTGTCTCTGCGTTGTTTCAATCGCCCACGTCTATCTGGTGAAGTTTGTGATCTTCCCATTCGAACACGTGGTTTTGGTTTCAACTAAATTGTTAATGTTAATATTAATTCTTACAAAATTGACTATTGCTAAATAATAAAACTTCAAAATGTTCGCGTTCAAATTTTGTCTAAAACTTGTATTTTATAATGACTCATAAAAAAAATGACGGCATAGATAGCAGGCCCACTGCTAAACGAGAGACAACTACTTTACCACCGGAGGTTATCTTCTGATGCTAAAGTAGTCTGTCCACTGTATCGATCTGGGTTTTCCGTAGGTTTTCCAAACCCCCGTGCAAATGCGATACAGTAGATAATTCTTAGTTTTTCATTATTTACAACATACATTTGTATCCAATTTTCATAAAAATCAGAGATTTACACTTTGGTAGGTTTACTTGTGAGTATCGTAACAATAGGTACCTGCGGGAGGGAGTCGATTCCGGAAGTCCTTGCTGGGGTTTCTTCTTCACTAGTACTCGGCAAAACTCGTACAACTCCAATGCCATCATCTACTTCTTCATCACCATCAGTATCGGCCTCAGCACTTTCTCCTATCGCCTTGCGAATCTCTTTTTCAATTTCTTCATCTTCTTCCTCTTCCGCCCACTCTGGACTTTCTATGACAGCCACAATTGCACTTCGATCAGGTGATCGATCTTCCGAACTCTCAAACAAATTTCTTCTTCTAGACGCAGAAGAAGTTGGTCTTCCGCGACTTTTCCCTGTGGATGGTCTAGAACGTTTATGTTTTACTGATTGCGGCGAACTCGAAGAACTGTCGTCGATGAAACGAAAATTTTCTGAACCTGGGATTATAGCCGTTATTGCGTCACTATTTTCTTCGGTTTCGGAAGACTTTTTTTCGACATCTGTAATAGGCTTGATCAAATCCATTTCATTTTGAGGTTGACTTTGGTTCGCTTCTTTGGCCTCTTCCCGTGTTGTCCCTAATGACACTGAAGATTTTCTGGCTGATGATTTTTCTTTTATCTCAGCAAACTGTTTTTCTTCTTTAGATACATTCGTTGTATTTTCAACTTCCGATTGTTCACCGCTAACTTTAGTATCAGCGACAGCAACTGGAGTAGTAGTTACCTCCACTTTATCTTCAAGTTTTGGCTTTTCTTCAACGACTATCGATTCTTCTTGTATCTGTAAATCAGGTTTTTCTTCTTGTTGGTCCCCGAGCGTCGACACTTCTTCGACCTTTTTGTCTACTTCGTGTTCTTGAACATCTTCTTTTTGTTCACCCTCCTCTTCTGCTTCCTTTTCATTCGTGGATTTCTGAAGTCGCATTTCTTCAACATCTTTCTTCAAATCAGCAGCTTTTGTTAAAAGTGAATTGTGCAATTCATCAGCCTGTTCTATAAGCCTTTCGATGTTACTCGCCTCCTCCTCAGCATCTTCTTTATCACCTTCCGTTTTTTGTGGTGAATCAGGAATTTCATTTTTGTGAATCATGGCTGTGACCGTGACTGTTTCAACCGTGTCTTGACTCGCACTATCTGTCGTAGTTTGATCGTCCTTATCGTAAATATGTTTCTCGACGATATCGTCCCTTGTTGATGATTTTCGTCTGGTAGAAGCTTTCTTCTTCGGAAAACTGTCCCTCTCGATTTTCTCAGTCTTCGAAACTTTCCTTGGTGCTTTCAAGGCCCTACCCTGTTCTCTCGGTGTCTTTGATTTCCTACCGGACACTACTTTTTTCGATTTCTTCTCTACAGACTTTTTGACAACTACTACTTCCAAACTGTCATCGCTGACACTAGACTCTTCCGCACTACCATTCGTTTCTTCTTCTTCTGAATTGCTGGACGAATTGTTCATTTCGCGTTTTCTTCGTTTCGATTTTCTATCACTTATTCTTTTATCTTTCTTCCTTGAAATCTTCTCCTTGTCATTATCTTCATCTTCATAACGCGCCGATTCGCTCAATGCTCTTCTCTGACGATCACTAGACACCTTAGATAAACGCAGTTCTTCTTCACTAAAACTTCGACTACCTTGGCGGGTTAGTTTCCTCTGGTTTCCACGTCTTCGAGATCTTCGTTCTACCCATCGCTCCTCGTAGTAAATTTCAGGTTCACGATGACGCCGGTTACTTCTTCGTGGACTC
This sequence comes from Trichopria drosophilae, assembly GCA_030407085.1. Lineage (NCBI taxonomy): Eukaryota > Metazoa > Arthropoda > Insecta > Hymenoptera > Diapriidae > Trichopria > Trichopria drosophilae. Next base: position 182,916,172 of record CM059582.1, read on the forward strand.
GTGTCAGATTCTGATGTTGAATCAGAGCGTTTTACCCGTACTTTGGCCGAAAACACTGCAAAAATTAGAAAAATTAGGATATTTGTTGCTTCCGTTAACATAATTTTTAAAGTAAACCTTTAGCAATTATCAATGAATGGTTAAATAATGAAATCAGTCAAGAATAAAAGACGAGAGAAATCTGAATTACAAATTCCAGATAACGCGAGAAATATTAGTACTCCTTTATTCGTTCTTGCATCTTTTATTATCGTCAGAAAATCAAATCCGATTACTATGCTTGACACATATACGATATCTAACACTTGCCAAGAAACTGTATAATGTCTAAACCGCACGCAAAATAAACATGTGAAGGAATTTATATCTTAGATGCACAAGATTAGGTATTGAAAGTCTTTCATTGAAATAAACTTCCAAAGTAGCACTCATGTCGTTGAGGCTTACAAATGCACCATCACCGAACGTAACAGTTTGCGCTATCAAATGAGTGAGTTATCTAGCTGATTGGGATTATTTAACCAGTCAAATTAGGAAGACAAATCATCCATTAACGAAATTATTTATAAGCTTTTGTTTGCCCAGAAGATGTATATGCACCCTTTGGTTTTGATAAAACTATGTGCTTGTTTGCAAAATCCTAACAGATCATATAATGGTGTGTGACTAAATGAATTGAATAGCTCTTATCGATTTTCCCTGCCCATGTGAAGGAACCTGCAAAAATCGGGTACGTAACTGAGACGTTTAGATGAATTAAGTTTATATAAGTTTTGATTCTTTAAAGGAGCAAAGATGTGTCAAGATTGTTTCAAAATTTTGGATGCAACAAATTCATAGCTGTAGCTAATATTACTATTAGATCAGAAAAACTATACATCCTGAAAAGATCCTAAGCAAGGGAACCTCTATGATCCGATCATATTTTTGGTCACATTGATCGTAAACCTGGCCAAGAAACTTGACATACACCTAGCATTTATAGCTTATGGATTGAGGTGTCATACCATATGCTCAAGAATCGCAATAAATATTCATATGAAAAGAACCTGTACATAGTAAATTTATTGGCCCAAAGGATTATCTTTAGGCGTGACTTGTGCACTGAAGAAGGATCGAAGTTATTCTGTATCTTGTGTCTATACAGGACCTAATTGAGAACTCTGAAATCTAATTCAAACTTTTGCGCACTGTTCACAAATTTGATTTTCGAGGTTAACTAGTAAGGATAAAGTGAAATAAACTTCATCTCATTATCATCTAGTCGACAAAACAGAACAAAAACGGAATTTTGTTGTAAATAACCTCAAATATCTTAGAATGTTGCCGTGAGGGAGCAATATTCTCACCCGAGATTCAACTTCTACGCCAAATAATTACTTCAGAAATTACCAGTAATTGACAAGGCGCCATTATTTGAAGGCCAATGTTGTAAAAGAACAACAGGAAAGATTCCAAATGGGAATTGATGAACGAAAAAGGTTTGACAATTGAATGACTAACCAACAAATGAAAATTGCTATTTAAAATGTTTCTAATGAGTACTATATGCTGATTCTACTGTTCTTGACGCGTTGTATGCATAGCTTCTTTAAAACGTTAATCTGATTATAGTATTATGCACTTATATAAATAAATAAATAGCTTTTCTAGCGAATGCTAGTTCTAGAATGCAAAATGTAGGAAACCCCCAGTTAGTGCTTGTAGCCATAATTAACCCAGATGAAGAAAAACCAAAATATAATTCTACCTTATGAAGTTAGTAGGCTGAAAAAATCCAGCTGGAAATTCAACTGGATTCGGATGGATTTCTGGATTTTCGACCAGGACGAAAATCTAGCCAATTCGAGTTGGAATCCATCCGAATCCAGCTGGATTTTTTCAACAGGGCGATAATTTGTTATACTGAAACTATGAAAATTTTGTGCAAGATTCTCACGTAAGTATACAATTAGTAGCTTAATATTCTTGAAGTTGAATTACTTTATTATTTAGATCATCTAGAAATCTTGCTTATTATTGGCTGTGCGGGAAGAACTGCACAAGTCAGAGATTTCTTTCGATATGAAACCTTGAATCACAGTAACCGATCATATACTGCTAAAGCAAGAAACAAAAATTTAGTAGAACTTTGCTCCATCTTATAGAATTGTGAATATGAAAGCAATACAAGTCAAGAATTTGTTCTACAGTGTAAGACTAAAATATTACTTCCATCCTACTGGTTCATGATATGAGACTCAAACTATTTTTCTAGATCCACACTGCGGAGCACTTTTAAGCTATTTTGTACAGTTTTTATCCACACTAACTCCAAAAAATTGAATGTATTCAGTCTCAAAAACCCCAACTAGTAAACATGAGAGTATAAATACTCAAAGCGTAAACGCTATTCTTCCAATTAAGATTACGTTCATTCGAATTTTGAAGAACCTTTGCAAGGACCGCTTTTCTGCGCTTTAAGATGCTGAGACGTCATTCCAGAATGGAGTTGAATCAGTTTGGCGCAATCACGATGTCCCCGGTAAAGAGCAGCATCCAAAGCCGTCATCAGACTCCCCTTGTTTGTTCGCAAGACTGCATTTACTCGTGCTCCATTGTCCAAGAGTAATTTGCAGACGTCCAAATGTCCGTGAAGGGCTGCTACATGGAGGGGTGTCTTACCATCTGGTGTTGCAACGTCCAATAAGTTTGGTCGCTTTTTCACCAGCCATTTCACGAGTTCTATTCTACCGGAAGCAACAGCTTCGTGTACAATACCTGTACCACGAACCGTGCGCGCTTGTAGTGAGCCACCATACTGGGCCAGAATTTTCAACGTTTCCAATTGACCTTTCGCTGCTGCACAAAGAGCTGGCCTAAAATTATACAGTATTATTATTTATCTATTAGTTTGGAAATCAGCTGATGAAAGTAGTTTGTGAAATTAGCAAATTGCAACATATCGAAAATTAAACTTAAGATAATACTATCAAAATTTGATTTCAGTTTCCATACTCTTTGTGTTTTTAAGAACAACGATTAGTGTTATGTAATGTATATAACTTTTATTAACAGTGTAAAGATGATGATGCCGATATAAATAAAATAAATATCAACATACGTTCGGCCCTTTCGATCTTGTCGGTTGGGATCAGCACCAAGCTTTATTAGCAGCGAAGTTGCATCGGCATGTCCTAGGGTAGCTGCATAGTGCAATGCCGAACAACCATTGTCATCCACATGATCAGGCTGGGAATCACAAAGGTTAACAAGAGCCTCGATGCATCTAGCATGGCCTCTAGAAGCTGCGCAATGGAGTGCAGTCAGCCCATCCTTATCAGAAGACGCAGCTATTGCTGATCCTCCGGACCTATGATATAAGAAAAAAGATCAATTTCAATGTTTGGATGTTGGTTGATGCGATGAAGATGCGGATAAATAATCGTGGTATTTTATATTATTTTATAAATTACAATTAATTAAGATTTGATCAACCAAGTAAAAATCGATGTATATCTCTAAAGATCATGTTCACCCTGTAGAGGATTTCGCTTTGCTCAACCTTTCTAATATTTAGGTGCTAAATGAAGACTTTTCTAACTGAACATTAGTCTAATACACATAGGTCGATACATTCCTTTACAAATTTATTAATTATCAAATGAAAATTCATATTCCTCACAGGTAATTCATCAATAAATCCTTTTCTAGACCATCCAAATCGTCTTCATTTGCTGGGAGCTGAAAATGCTCATCAAAGATATGTATTCGTGTGGTTCAGTTTTTAAATAATTTAATGGATGCTTTAAATTATTCTGAATTACAGCATAAAATATCCGTTTATTCAAATTTTTTCATGGCTTACATTCCGGAGTTGAAATATTGGCTTTTTAAGTTACGACAATGGAAACACATTAATTTCAGTAACAAACCTGACTAGTGCAAGTATCGCGTCGACACTTCCGGCACTAGCTGCCCAGAGAATCGGCTGCCGTCCATCCTCGTCTTTGGCATTAACATCCGCTCCAAATTCCAAAAGGGTCAGCAAAACCTTCATGCCAACTTTCTTCGGTACCGCCAGTTCAGCCGTAGCTGCGGCGCCGCAACATTGCGCAGCATAATGCAGTGGCGAACCTCCCCGAAGATCCGGTGTTGAAGGTTTGGCACCTGCTGCCAACACCAAACGGACGCATTCCGCTTCCCCACATACTAAAAGAACGATTCTAGATTAATAAATTAGAAAATATTCTAATGTCATTTTCAATAAATTGCCATTAAAAGGACAATAGAAAATTTGAGTTCTCCAACGCACCGGGAAAATAGGACTTAAGGGGGTTATAAAATGGCCCTTGCGCCGAAAGCTTGTCGTAAAGGGGTATATTTTAATTTTTTGACACACACTATATTTTTAATTATGTTTCATAAGATTTGTCGTAAGTTAAAACCTAAGAAACACAACGTGGACAAGTGCCATTAAGAGGACACTATAGTGGGAAGGGTATAATATTGGAATTCAAAGAGAAGAGTAAAGATCTTCTCCTGTATCAAATTACTCGTAGCCAGAAGAATGTTTTTGAATCAGGGTCTTTAAAAAAATGAAATAATTAGAGCCTAAAACATGTGAAATAAACTTTAAAACCTTGCGCAAACTATAAGTATGAATATATTCATTTATCTACATTTTACCTGATGGGATATTGTGGATGAATATCTGCACGTGTCTCTAAATTCCTTAGAGTGAGAATTTGACTCTCGTATGGAGTGACTAAGAAAATCATTTCAGCAAGAATGGACTTAGCAACATTCGATTTAAAATAGTTGATATTTTCACACTTTAAGGAAGAGTTGAAATCTTCATTATTAGCGAAAGAGGGAATTCATGACAGCTGCCGCTAGGACCGCATGCGATGCTCTGCCATTCTATTTTGTCCTCGTTATCCTCTTTGTCCTCTTATTTTTATAACGACAGACATATGTGTAACACTCGTTTATACTGTACCGAACATTTATTTAGCACAAAAAATATAAAATTCATATTTTCTTTAATATTACGAATTCAAAGAATCTTCATTAAATTAATTTTTTCTTTCAAGAGTAAAATAAAATCTCAAAAACACTCACTCTTAGAATGGAGTGAAATAATGTCATTCTTTTCTCACACAATCAGAGTTGATGCTTTTCATTGTTGCTTAGAGTGAAAATTATCTCCATTGGAATCACCTTTCATTGTAAGGAATTTATAGAGCATCTAAAGATTTTGATTATTACTAAAAACAATAATCGATTACTATTACAAACTTTTAATCATTTCATATAACCATTTCGAATGTATACTCAATAGAACATTTTCAATATTTTTTAATTCTACAAGGCATTGCAAAATTATTTCTAAAATATATTATTCAATGCATCATTTTAGAACCACAATAGCTTATGTATGTGAATCGCCAAACACAAAATTTAATTTTATCTCCGAAAATATGTAATTTACGAAAAATACATAAGAAATTTTTTATTCAGAATTGTTTAAAGAATTTAAGTAAATTATTTCTGCATAAATTCAAATTTTTTAGTTTCAAAATGTTTATACTATTTATTTCGAAAAGGAGGATGCACTCGAGTGTAGGTGATATCTGCCCTCGAGATGGTACATTCGAAACTGACAAATTCGGTTAGAGTATGATCGGAACTAACATCTAATGGGAAATACGATTGATTATTTTATCATGTGAAAAAGTTTTTTTCAAGTTTTCAAAGTTTTGTTCTGAAAAAAATCATTGTTAAAGTTGCGAATTATATGTAGAAAAATGCTGGATTCTAAGTAATAATAGTCCGCACCTACTGCAAACCATACGCAGTGCATTCTGTTACTACTGAAATTACTATTTTTCTAGGTATAATCCGCGGCTTTATTCTCTAAATTTCATGGAGTGAGAATTCACTCTTTAATTTGTGAAAACCCTCGTGAAAGAGTGAATATTTACTCTTTCACGAGAATTGCTCAATTTTCACTAACCAAAGAGTGAATACTCACTCCAAGAAATTTAGAGAGAGCAGGCGATTTTTTAAACTTTCCCTAAACTCATGATAAAATAATCGTTTTGCTATTAGGTGTTAGTTACTCGTGTGCATCCTTATTTAAATTGTTTTGTTCTAAGAAAATTTCTAAGAACATTGTAATTTTCTCTATACTTCCGTAATACAATTTTCACTCCAAACCTAGATCAAGGTACTCACTCTAGAAAGAGCGATAGACTACTCTAAAAGAGAGAGATCAATCACTCTAAATGAAAAACTGGAGAAATTCGCTCCAAATGAAAGAGTGAAGAAATTTACTCCAAATGTTGGAGTTAAAATTCACTCCATGGAGAGTGAGATTTGGTCACTACAATTACAATGGCATCAATAAACAGAGTTATAAAAAATGCAAGTACCTAACTTCAAACATGTCTCAATACTTGGAATATGGAGTTTCAAATTTGATAAAAAAAGGTATATTAATTTAGAAGACCCTGACGTTAAGATGCTTTTGAGTAAATTTGGAATTAATAATTTATTACATAAATCAAAAACACCGTTAAGTCAAGAGAAACTCTTAAAAAACGTTATAAATATGTCCATTCCATTGAAATACTTGATTATCGAAATGATCAAAGGTTCACTTTAAAAACTCAATCTTGGCAACAACAGTGAATTATGAAACTTTTGAGTATATTCCAATAATTGGTATGTTAAAATTAATATTATCTTATGACGAAATATATAATTATGTTAATTCGAAGAAAATCAACTCAGAAAATTAATTATTAAAATGTTGATCATGGCTTGTCTTTAAAAAAATTAAGTTGTTATAAAATATCCTTCGCGTTATCTGAAATTATTTAGAACGTACAAGTTAACTAAAATCGTTAATATAATACCAGAAATTAAAGAAATAAATCACGTTCCCAAAAGACAGAAATTGTCTAAAATTTCAATCATAGTTGACGAGATATCGTGATATATAATTAAAATATTGTGGATTAGTGGTCGGTAACATTTTTCACTTTTCAATTTCTTCCTAAAAATGTTGAAGTCACATTAAAAAGTGTTAAATGTAAACACTGTTCCGCTTGAAATTTTCTATGTGGTGTTTTTTTCGATTCTATTTTTCGAAGTCGGTTTTTTCTGTCTGACTCCTGTCTGTTACTACTGGTTTCGAATGCTTAATCGGTCCTTCTTCCTTGACACTCAATTGCCAGTCACAATGACAACACCGTGTCAAAACGATGACATATCAAAATGTGTCTTAATTCATAAATACATATATTCAAACTGATTTATACAGATTAAAAAATTAACAAATGGGATTGAAATCCTAAGACATGGATCCATATCAATGTTTTGCAAAGTCCTTTCATTTCCTGGTCTTTGGTTGCGCAAGTAAAGTAATTCTAGTCTCTACATTCTAAACTTTCATAATTCTTTTCGTTCAAAAAGTCCGGAATTTAGATTCAACTTTCAAGGCTTGAATTTTTGTTCCAAACGTCGTTAAACAACATTAAAATAAGTGTAAATCGATATATTAAGATTTTCAAATGCAGTGGTGAGAATCAGTTGGCGATTTCAAAGAAGAAAGTTGTGGTCATTTTTTCGAACAAAATACTGATTTTTTCGATGTTTCTTCTCTAGATGCGCGTTTATTACATTGGAAAGGGCAATGCTTACCATTGCATAAAGTCGACGAGTCTTTTGGTTCAGCTCTTTCTTCTCCAGGCGGATTTTTTTCAAAAAGAAAATGTCGGCTATTTCAATCCAATTCTCCATGATTTCAATTGCTCCATGGTCAAATAATCAAAAACATGCAAAATTCAAGACACCATCTTGAATCCGATATTTTGTTTTTTTGAAAAATCCGACGATTAGTGCTTAAGTAGCCTTCCGCTATGGTCAATTGCGCTTTTCAATGTCAAAAAACGCGATTCTTGCGAAAAAACGTTGAAAAAATCAGTAGGAATCAATGGGAATAACGAATTTACTTTAGATAAAGTCGAACATGGCTCAAAATTCATTTTCAGAAATTTAGAGTATATATACAATATAAATCTTTTATTTCCACGATAAAATTCTCCTGATTTGTCAAGCCCCAACTGAGTACATAACCTCTACTAAAATAAAGCCGCCCAATAATTAACATGACATTGTAAAGATGGTAAAAAAAATCGAGGGCCCCCTATTATTGGAAATAACCTGAGACAAAAAACAATTCGTGTTGAAAATATCAATCAGACCTACCGTAAGTAATTTGGCGATAAACACGCGATTTCGACCCGTTTATGAATTACTCGGGAGTAGCCAGATTAGAAAATCCATGTCGTGTGAGTCTATGGAAATTAGATGTAAATATGTCAACATAGTGCTCACTATAACGGGGAACGAATAGCGACCGAATGACCCATAATTTTTCGAGAATTTTGAATAAAGAACGAGGACGCATAAAGCGCGAGGCAGTCGACACTCTCAATCTCGTGGATGATCTGGACGATTGCGTGAGGACTGACCAACCGGAATTACGTCACACCAGTGGCCTACTGACCTTACCCCGTCGTAGGCCATTACTTACATCCTTCACCCTCTCCCCCCTAACCTCCTACATACACATTCTTAAAGACATAGAGATATTTGGATCAGGTAGGGACTTTGGTCAAATCCCTAGTATCAAGTACTCGCGTGTTCAATCTCCCTGTCAGATAAGTCTCTTTATAAGTTTCGTTTCTAATTTTCAAGATCTGTATACAAGCACGAACTTTATTGCTGCAATTACTTGAATTAAAACTTAGATATCGAATTGCAAGTTCGTTACATTCATCGCTGGCCATTTCAGTGGTTTGATGAAGTACGTCGTGAACGATAAAATGCATATTCCTAACTAGCATTCTTATTTTTGATATTTACACAAATTTAATTTTGAGAGAGATTAAGTTTTGCGAGTGACGGAAAAAACGTTTAATTACAATTTATAAGCAACGTGGATACTGCTCATAACCATATGCCTAATTAAATTGTTTCTTAATAAACAAAAAGTATAATCATTTTTTCCAAAACAGAATTTTTGTATACATTAATTGTAGAACGTTTTACTTATGATTTATTTTAATCTGGAAGTGGTAATTGGTATGTAAATGGATCATTTGTTAACCCTTTCCGGCATAGTGGCATCACCCGATGCGAATTGAAGATAGTTTTGGTTTAATCTACCAGCATTTTTTGTAATTTTATGTTGACGGGATGTTACCAAATGAAAATTAATTTGCAAAGTTTTTAAAACCATTGTCAAGTGTATTAATAATTAATAAAAGAATTCTAAAAACGGTCGTCTGAACCCTTAGCTGACACATGGGGTCACTAAGGACCCCAAGTTTGCCACTGACTTTTATGGCATATCATTATTTATAGGAGCCAACGAAAAGTAAAGTATGTATCGAGGGCGCTAATTACCAATCTGAACTCAAATTTTTTAATTCAAAATGGCGTATCCAAGATGGCCGTTCGAAATATAAACATTGACTTTATTTTGATGAAACTCGGGTACTTGGGTGGTTCCAGGGGCGCTAAAACCTAATGTATGTGATTCCTGGATAATCAATGAAAACTACCCAGTACCCAGCTTCATCCTGTTTTATCTTGACGAAACAACTTTAAACAATTACGTTGGTGATGTTGGAGCCATTTTTAATTTTCATACTCACTGTTCAGATTCGTAATAAACGTCTCCAAAAACTCCTGAGTTTTGAACAAATTAAATCTGGTATGCCGCAAAGGGTTAAGTTAAAACTTTAACGATGATTAGTGAGTTCGCTGACTACTAACCTTTTATTAATTCTATAAAATTCCAAGTCGCGGATCCAACATTGCGGAATATGTTAAAAATGCTTCCACTTGAACGGAATTTGTGTTCGACGATTTTCAGGATCGTTGATTACAAATCCGACGTCTGATTATCAAACTACAAAATAACGAATTAAAAATGGAGACTGTACATGTGAAACGACGATAATAACAGAACAATTTCATTATCCAGGTCTCTTTGAAAGAGAAAAAATTGTCTATTCGACATAAATGTAGAGGAGAGGCTTGCAGGTTGCCACCCCAACGTTTTTTGACCTTCTGATATTGGAAATACAACCGCTTAGACTTGGAACAATGCCAAATGAATATTTATTACTATTTATACACTTTTGGCACATAGTGTGCTGATAATCCAATATGAACATTTTTTCTTGAATAAGTCGAATAATGAGATTTTCATTTTTCTGCCTCACTTTAACATTTAATATAGATAAATTCAGGTAAATATATTTTCTTAAGCACTTTTATTCAATCTTTGTAATCCAAATAGTATTTCACATGCTTCAAGAACTGGCAATGTTTTCCAGGCACTTCAAAATGTTGTAAAAATTACAGGTTGACATCCTTGGGTTTTTCGATTATTTACAATGTTATGCATTTTTCATTGGTGATTATTTGCTGTTTACTGTTTACCATCGTATTATAATTATAATAAAGATCATTGACTATTTTTATTCACAGCTTGTTATTTTGAACGGTCAATCTGTGATGCAAATAAGATACTGAGAAAAAAAAAGTAATTAAACCATTTTACCGGGAACCATTTAGAACAGTAAAATATGGAATTACGAAAGATAGTTAGATTAACTATTTCGGTAGCCAGTAAGACCATAACAATGTTCCGTTTACCATTTCGCAGTAATAAAATATCCAACACTTTGCATAACCTCAAATATACGACAGTTTTTCAATCGAATAGTCACTTTAAATACTCCCGAGTAATCAAATAGGTATTACAACATTGATACGGAACCAATCTTTTGTCATAGTATAACAGTTATTCTATGGTATATTTTGCAAAATTCTGAATTGTAAATGTATCACACAGTCAACGACAACTTTTTACGTTGTTAATTCTACTATTATTGTATGTCACAACCACTTCTACCTTTTTCCCATAGTTCCATTAACCCATTAAGTCCTGAATGTCGTTAAATCTCTACGAATTTTCATCCAATTTTTCTGTGCCAAAAGAAAATTTAGATACATCATATCCCATATAAATTGCAACATATAAATTGCAAATTACAACAATGCTTAAAAAGTTATAAGTAATTTATTGCAAAAAAATGCCATTTTTTCGACTAAGAAAATTTGTAGATCTAAAATTTCTATATGTTATCGGTTATATACACATCCCGTATTATATAGAAAAGCGTTTTCGAGCCCTAAATTTGAAGCTGTGTATGGTCTAGATTAAAAAATTCAATATAGCGGTTCTCAAAATGGCGTCCAAAATAAAACTTTTTTTGAAAATCTTCAAGGTGCTCTGACTGAAAAGCGATGAACTTTCAGATTTTATGGTGACATTTTTGAACAATTTTGGAAAGTTTAGCATTTTTTTTCTCGAAAACTATCAACTTATGTAAAAAATGACAAAGAATAAAAGATACAGAATTAATTAGAGAATATACCAAAATTCTTCCAGAATTTTTCGTAAATATTTTTAATTTTTCAAAAAATTGTAATACAAAATTTTTTCAAAAATGCGACCAAAAAATCTGAAAAAATCCCACAAGAAACAAGAGTGTATTTCTTGATGAATTCTAAGAACTTTTCATACTTCTCACTTTTTTGAATAAGTTCGTCGCTTTTCAGTCAGAGCGCCTTGAAGAGTTCCAAAAAAAGCTTAATTTCTGACGCCATTTTGAATTTTTTTATTCCAGACCATACATAGATTCACGTTTATGGCTCTAAAACGCTTTTCTATATGATATGGGATGCGTATATAACCGATATCATACAGAAATTTTAGATTTGCAAATGTTCTTAGTCGAAAAAATAGCACTTTTTTGTAATTAATTACTTATAACTTTTTAAGCATCGGATTTAGACAAATTCTGATGACATATTATGATTGAGCACGAAATTATTTTACATCGGATATCATCTATCCAGTTTTTTTTTTGGCACAGGTAGCGTACAAAAAAAACTGCACGAAAATACCTAGAGATTTGACGACATTCAGTATTTAATGGGTTAACTATTTTTCTCTGTTATTAATTCACTCTTAATGGAGTTAAAATTGAGCCTCTCTCGAGTGGATTCTCACTCTTAACGGGCGACACCTCATTCTTACATGATGTGAAAATTAGAGAGTAGGTACCAATCACTTTCACTTTATCCCAATAGTCATTATTATCATCATCATCGTCGCAATTAGCATCATCATCATTATCATTATCCTCATTATCGCCATCATCATCATCCTCATCATCAGCATCATAATCATCATCATCATTGTCCGGTATCATATTTTGGTGTCAAAAATTCTGGTTTCAAATTTGGTGTCAACTTCTGGTTTCATTCAAAGGGTATCAATAATGTTACCAATACTTGTCAGCCACCATATTGGATCCGCCATCTTAAAATCTTGACATATAACTTTAGATTCGTAATCAGTAACCCAAAAATCCCCGAGCAATAAGTTATTTCCTTTGATTTTCTAAATTCCGACCATCATATTGGATCCGCCGTGTTGAATTTATCGAATATGATTTCATATTCATTATTAGCGACCTCAAATACCCTGTACTAATAAGTGTTTACTTCAGTTTTTCAGTTTTCATCAATTTTTCAAAAGGGTGGCAACCTGAAAGTCGAAATTTCAAGATGTCTATTTTAGATACATTTCAAAATGTAATCGTTTCCGAACCAAAGCAATTTTTCTCTGAGTTTTGTAGCTTTTCAAGTTCTCTTTTAAGTTGTATATTTACATTGACGATATTTCAATGTAAACAATAAGTTATGAATAAAAAATCTTAGGGGTGGCAATCTGTAAGTCTCTCCCCTACATTAATAGGAATTTGTACAGTTGGAATGACTAGAAAAATCAATGAAAAGCGCTTGCCAAACGAAAAGATGTAGTTATGAGAACTATACATCATTAGTTGAAAGAATATGGTGGGAATAACCACAAAATAGTTTCATCCACCATACTGTACTAATGGAATGATTGGTACGACAATTGTGTTGTTGAATTGTGTTGTTGTGCAAACTTATTCGCTCCCCCGTAGCCTTTGTACTTGCTTTTATACAATTTTCCTCCAAGTTTCTTTTACAGTTCACAGTTATAGGTGGTTTTCGACAATTAACAAGAAAATATGAGAAAGATGAAGTTAAGTGGAAGAATTCGGACGCACTTACTTTATTTTGCACTTCCGCGGGAGGTTTACACAGAATATGTACGGTGATAACATTTTATAACCTAAAATTAAAATTGTTTGAGTAATGTACAGTTGGTAAAAAAATGGACTTCTCTAATTGGTTCACAATAGTGAATACTTTAGTATTTTTTGTATTTCCGTATTAATGTGTTTACCATCCTACTAGCAGATTACTTATTTTATTTACATACGATTCAACAATATAGGTGGTATAGAGCTTATTATAACCATTCTACGCTAGAGGTAGATGCTTATTTGTAACGACTATTAACGTAACTACATATTTGACTAATTACTATATAGTCACATAAATCACAATTGACCGTGACTAAAAGCGAAATTGTATGCTTTTTTTCCAATAAAAAATATGATTTTTATAAAGTACCCTTTTGTCTAGTTAAAATTATCTTATGAATATTCAAAAAACAATAAAAATTGATCATCAACACATTACATGGTTCAAATAAATTATCTCCAAAGGAAAAGGTAACAATCCGCGGGCGAAAAGTTGAACTTTGCGCCCGTGGTACGAAATGACTACTTTCAAGTAAACATTGCGCAACAGAAACGATGAGAATAGAATAAATCGAAATAAAAACTATTTTTCGTACCTGTGGCCCAATGAAGGACGCTGTGACCTTCCAAATCCTTGGCGTTGACGTCGGCGCCATTAGCAAGAAGCACAGCAACGAGTTGAGTATCGCCAGCGATAACAGCAAGGTGTAAAGGTGTGTGCCCTTCAGCGTCCGGTGAATTTACGAGTTCCGGTGCAGCCGCAGCGACGGCACCTCCAGTTCCGGCATCCATGCAGTAATGGAGAGCACTTCGTAAAGTTCGATCCCTAAACCCCACCGTCCCTTCTTGTTCTTTTAGTAATTTCAAAACCCGTGCACGATCTGCCTGTTGACAGGCATGCATCAAAGGCGTCGCTCCTATTGGCAGGACTCTGAAATATGTAAAGAATTTGATAAATTTGTCAAATCGATAAAAGCTAACTAATATTTCAAGTACTACATGAAAAACATAGATGGTTGGATTTACTACTTGAGTAGCAAAAAATATGAAATTTATTGATATATCTGGTCGCCAGCGGTACCATACTCCGGACTAGTACTGCCTATGCTTTACTTTGAGAAGCTGTTTTTACTTTTTGAGGCAGAAAGAGTAGTGCATAACCACGGCCCTGCTATCGACGGGTGCCCCCTACTCCATCCCCGAGATTTCCCTTCGTATTTCCAATGGCCAGCATAGCTATCAAAACTACCATGCGATTTTAAATTGCATAAAAATGTATAGTTGATAAGAGGGCTGTGCCGAAGATTACCCGTGAAAAATTTTAAATCCGTGATGGATCCTTGCTGGATCTTCGGTGGATCTACTCCGTCGAAAGTCTATTTTTCATTATTTTGTTATAATCATAATTATTGTAAACTGTAGTGTCATGGTACTACGGGACTTGAACTACTGTTTAACTTGTGTCCATTTATAAACGATGCAAAAATTTTAAATCCGTGACGGATTCTTGATGGATCTTCGGTAGACGGTATCTTGACGGAGTAGATCCACCGGAGATCCATCAAGAATCCGACAGGGATTTAAAATTTTTGCATCGTTTATAAATGGACACAAGTTAAACAGTAGTGCCAGTCTCCTGGTACCACGACACTACAGATTACTAATGATGATTATACCATAAATAATTACAATATTAAACTTCGTTAGTGCTAACGAATCTTCCTCGTGAAAATTTAAACTTTCTTAATAAATCTTTTAGTTCACATCCAAAATGTTTTTTTTTTGTGCTACGTTATGGAAGCACATACAAACATTTATTTTTTAAATGTTATAATAAAAGCTGTTTATTTTCGTGCTTCGCATGCGAGTCTAATTAATTGATCATCAATCGTTGCCTGCAATCAAAGTTATTTTCATAATTTTTTGTTTATATTGCTCTAATTTGGCTTTATATTCTGAGGAGACCCACAGAAAAATGGCCGAAAACGTTAAATATTTATTTGAAAAAATGTCTGGCTCCAAAGGTTAATATATGAAACGTATCTACTTCTAAAAATATCCAGACAGAGTATGGAATATCTATTATAATTAAATGGTATCTCTTATTTTGTATATTTAATCATTGTTACCTCGCGTTTCTCTGTTATTCGACTGATCACGTATGATTAAAAATTAACTGCTTTCTCAAGACCTAAGCGTGAGATTGAATATAAACAAAAAAAGAGATTAGCGTCTATTGTACGATTCGCTCTACATCTTTCAAAGAAACAGAAAGAAATCTGGAGCAAAAATTTGGAAAAATCCAAGCTCTATTTTTTTCCCAGAATCGGGCTTAGATACCGTTTCGAATCTCTGACCTACTTCAATATGCAATTGAAGATGGAAAGCTTGAACTACGCCTTGAAATGTTTCTTTTTAAGCACACCCTTGAATACCTGCCAAGGCCCATATTGTGAATATTGTCGCATAAAACTTCATGCAAAACTTTTTGCTACATACCGTGTATATATGATCGGTCAAGTACAAGTCAATTACTACTCAGTCACGTAAGATAAAACATTGCATTCGTGAAAATTTCATTTAAGGCACCCATCAAATGATATTTAATAAGACAAAATATCAAAATAGATAAATAATAATAAAATAATAATAAAGCAGGATTTGCGTAATATTATTTGAAACCTACATGTAGAAAAAGCTACGATGTAAAATAAATTAATCATACCTAATAGTCTTTTTTTCAAAATTTATTTCATGTTGAAAATAAGTTGAAGTAAATTTTATATGCATTTGGGCATTAAAGGGTTAATCAATTTTTTAGTCCATGTTTTAACCTCAATATATGATCGAAAATATATTTTTTATCATCAGACAACGTGCACCAAATCCTGAGACAAAACGTGGACCAACAAATTGTTTAATTGAATCACTCTGTCCAAATTAATAATTTAATATCATTTAACTAAAAATACTATCTAATACTAGTTTTTGTAGTATAAGATGATATTGTAGTAGTATAAAATACTGAGTGGATGTTGTTGGCAGACATTTTACTACTACAAGTGGCAATACCACGTCAGATAGTATTACATACTATTTTGGTAGTTTATTTACTAGGTGTTGTCGATGATATTCAATGACTATAAATAGTATTTAATGCTGTCTTTTTTCATAGTGTATCACCATTATACTTATGGAGTTTAGTAAGATTTAGCTTATTACAAACTGTCCTTGCAATAGCCATTTCTAAAATTAATTTTTTTTTGTTGCTAAAATAATAACCGTGGCACAAATGGCAATTGACAAACGTGTAAATACTTAATACGTGGAACATACTTTATTATTCGATGGATATAAACACTACATTTATTATAATTTAAAACTCATACTTTGATGGTTATTCATTAATATTAAGATACACTTTAGTGCCTTTTTTCGTTTTTAATAAATATAAATAAGTTACGTAATTTAGTGCACGTACGTAAGTGACAAATTTTCATTTACACGCAATTTTAATTTATTTTATATGGGAATAAACATATAACTTAGAAACCAATGACTATATAATTACTAACGTCACGAGCTCAAATAATTAAATGAATATTCACATCATTTTAAAATCTGAATATGGTTGTTAACGTATGGTCGAATAACCTCCAATGGTTGATTATAATTTGATTGTTTTAAGATCGATGTTACAAACTTGCACATAGCATAGTTTAAGAGAGAACATATGACCGGAAATTGAATTAGAATATGTATAAAAGAACAGAATTAAAAATTAAACAAAATTTTGAACTAATTTTAACCACAAGCAATTGTAATAGTACAGTAGCTTAAGTATAAATCACTTTATTTTATAAGGAATGGTCAGTTTACCAGAGCTAAAAATAATAAGGCATTGATCTACTTAGCGGTTAAGACATGAAATAAGGACAATTGAAATATGACGGCCTTTTCGCCACGTATAGTGCTAATATTTGTTTAATTTAGTGCACATATCACGAATGGTTGCCTATACCAATATCATTATTCACTACCAGAAATTTATGACTGCGCCATTCATGGATACGCTGAATATCTTTGGCATTGAGCTGAAAGCTTGTAAATTTTGAGAGTGCACTTGACGAAATTCTAATATTTTGTTACTATCCATCCTCGATGAAAAACAAACTAAGTATAAAATACTGATTTTTTTACTTTTATAGACGTTTATAAAACATACAAAACATCACGCACTCATAAAATTATGTACAAATATTCTTCACCGGTTAACTGGTGCAGCATTTTCCACTATTCGTGTCAATTCTGGTAGAAGCGAATCATCGATTAAAATACGTGAAATCTATTTCTATGAAATTTTTTTGTGCTCCTGATTCCATTTCCAAGCTCAGTTTCCATTTACAACATCTTAAAGGGGTGAAAAATAAGGGTTGAAGTGGAGGAGAGAAGTGAAAAAATAAGAATTGAGTGTCAAATTTTCATTTTTTCCAGAAACTTAGATCTAGGGGTTCTGATACCTTACGTCAATGAAATGACGTTGTGTCGTCATTCTCGATATAGGTCTTTAAATCGAGGTTCTACTATACCATATACGTTATTTTATGTCCGTTATGACAAATTATGCGAAACTGTCAATAAATTCACAATCAGCGACCCCGGAAACCTCAGTTTCGAAATTTATGCTATACAGAAGGTTATGATTTTGAGGTTAGGATTCAGAATTTAAAAAAAAACAACAAATTATTCAGATAAAACATGCCGAAAAACAGTTATATACCAATTTTGGTTCAACTCGGTTGATACCTTCAAAAGTTATTGAAATATGTACACATATGATACAGTACCAGTTATGTCACTTTTTTAATATATGAAACAGTACCAGTTAACCGGTTAATAATATAACAAAAGTATATATAAAAATATAATTTTTAATTTTTCGATTTAGAAGTTTAATCGCTCTTTTACAGTTTAAGCGCTACATCTTTTTCCAAAACAAAAGCCAATTTGACTTTTTTTCTTTCAGTATACATTTGAGAAAGTCTCGTAAACTTTCATTTCATTTAAAATGTCACAAATGTAATTACAAGTAACTTTGGATGGAATCGTATATACAACATACGTTGTACACAAGAAAAAATACGTCATTTGGTGATCAACAGGTTGTTCATCTGTGTTTAAGATATATGCATTCTTAATTCTATTGTTAGATTTATGTAGAATCATTTCGTCGTTTAAAAAGCATCACCGCGTAATTTTTTGGCCAAAATGAGTTATACATGTCGTTATATCAAAATATTTACGCTGAATCGAATGGTCGCATTAGATTTTTCATTTGACCAACAGGTAACGTAAAAGTTTTAGAAATTGCAACATTGCGTATCCTTTAAGGCAACATAGAGTATCTCATGGCATTTATCATTTACCTGTTTATTCCGTGCTATCGTATAGTACAAAATTTCAGAAACATTTGTAAAAAGTAAAACAAGGGGAAATAAATTCTTAATTAATGCGGAAAATAATTTGTTGGTTCTCGTTAAAAGTCGCGAAAAATGAAATAGGCGGTGTTGCTTCTAAAACGACGATTTATAACTAAAATTCTTCGAAACGGTTATTAGAAATGTTGTTACGAGAAGCTGTAGTCGCCATCAAAGATTTGATCACAAGAACTTGATAAAATCGTTAACAAAAAAGAACATTTTTGGAAAATAAATCGTAATTTCTACTTTTGTATAGTACCTGCAGTGGATCTTTCCACATTGTGGTTTCCTACACGCCATCACACACGGATAATAATTTTCACTTAAAATATCCATGGCTCCTTGTATGATGTTCTTTTACTAAATGGCTGCTAGCGCAAACCTTACTTAAAACTAAACCTACCGAAATGCAAATTTCATTCAAATTTGTGAAAAAATGTAAAAAGTGAAAAACTAAAAGAAACTTTTTTTGCAGCCGAAAAACCATATTTAAGAGGTGAAAAGGCTCCCCAATATTGGGGCGCAAATAGAAAAATGGCGATATTTTTTAAGATAACTAAGCGATTTTAATGATTTATAACAATTTTTTTTAATTAGACACATCCATTTTCGACTAGTTTTGAAATCGCTCTTCCGAATGACGCTGGTAAAAACTTACTGAAAAAAAACGATTTTTGAAGTACAATTTTTTTAGAATGCAATTTTCACTATGATATCGATTTCTAACCACATTGTATCCTACACATATTTTTATTTTTGTTGATTTTTAAATGACTGCGATGCTCCAAATTTTTTCGAAAATGGAAAAGATGCCCACGAGTATAAGTGATTTCTGCCTCCCACATGGAACCTCCGAAACTAATAAATTTGGTTAGAGTATGATGAATGAGAACTAACATCTAATCGCAAATTAAATGGTTTTATGATGTGAGAAAGTTTTACAAAAAGCCTTTAAAGTCGGAGATTATACATAGAAAAATACAGTAATTTCAGTAGTATAAGGCCGCACTGTCTATTGTTCGCTGTAGATGCGGACTGATACTACTTGCAAGTAACCTTACCCAAGTGTGTCTCACCGATTGGAATAAAACTTTGCATACGTGTAGAGTAACGAAAAATATTGGACACGTAATTTCTTTTGGGCCCTTAAATCGTTTTAGGGAGAAAAACTACCCCCCTGTATGATACGTTTGTATATATTTGTCACATTAACTGTTTAATGACGCAGCTAAAATAATTAAAATGATTGCAAATTATACAGCATTTTTTGAGGTCGAACACGAATCTGGTATCATATTCTCAAAATTCAAAATGTCGGATTCAATATGGCGGATGAAACAAGGAAATGTTGACAAATCCACATGAAAATAGCTACATTGGCGGTTTTTGGGGTCGCTGAATACAAATTTGGTGTCAGATTCCCAAAATTCAAAATGGCGTATCTAATATGGCGGACGAAACGCCTGGCATAAGGAATTTCTAAAATTGTTTACTTGTTTATAGTTTCTATAAATAATTATTGTTAAACGCTTGAATTTAAAAATAAAAAAAAAAGATAATTACTTTGACTTGTATCGTAGGTTAGTTTTATTTTATTCCAACACTAGTAGTTGGCAACAACTGTAACATAACAACAAAATAATACATTTTAAAACAACCTCCACTTTATTTGAGCCGCCATCTTGAACATCTGACATCAGATTCGTATTAAGCGACCCCAAAAACCGCAAAAGTAGCTATTTTCATGTGGATTTGTCAACATTTCCAATGTTTCATCCGCCATATTGAATCCACCATTTTGAATTTTGAGAATATGACACCAGATTCGTATTTAGCGACCTCAAAAACAATAAATGCTGTATAATTTGCAATAAATTTAATTATTTTAGCTGCGTTATCAAACAGTTAGTGTGATAAATATATAAAAACGTATCATACAGGGGGTAGTTTTCACCCCCTAAAACGATTTAAGGGCCAAAAAAAAAAATTTCGTGTCCAATATTTTTCGATACTCTACACGTTTGCAAAGTTTCATTCCAATCGGTGAGATACACTTGGGTAGGGTTACTTGTTAGATTCCATTATTCTATGTATAATCTTCGTCTTTAACAATGATTTTTTATACTTTCCCAGATGATAAAACTATATTATAGCTGATCTACGTATAATTATAACTGATATACCCATATATACGCCTAAAACCTTCCCTTGTTTCCTTCAGTGTACCTACTAGGAATAACACGATGTTACAAAAAATAAATATATTTAGGCAATTTTATAGCGACCTAGCAGAAGGTTTAGTCAAACAATGAACAATGATATGGTGTCATATCCCCATAAACACAATAAATCTAATTTAATAAATAACCACTAAATTGTCTATGGGTAGGTTCATTTGAATAAACACTCATAACTGCTCTTAAAAATTGTCAAAGTTATGTGAATTTTAAAATTATTATGATTTTCGACTAAATTTTATGAAAGAAAGTTTCTAATTGTTATTCGTTCCTTTAAAAAAAAAAGAGGTCCTGATACACTCCACCTTTTGTTAAGTTTAAAAAGAAATGTGTGATAATAAAATGACATAAAACTTCGTAAAAACCAAATAAAATTTTAGAAAATCTCAAAAAGAACTTTTCCAAAAATGACATTATTTAAAAAATATTTGAGTACTTTTTCAGTGATTCAAACTTCCAGTTCAGCACAATCTTTTTGAGATCTTCTTCATACTATTTTTGTTTATCTTTTTAAGAACCGTTTTCTTTTCACAATATTATTGTATATTATGATTAGGAGCGAGTGACTCTTGTTTTTGACAGATTTAAAATTAAGTATAAATAATAGTATTTCTCGGTATTAAGGGTCAATTAACTAATAATATAAAAATAAAATAATTTTTTGGTTTTCGATGGAAAACACGAAAATGGTAAAAAGATGAACATCGCCGGATTTTGTATGAAGATTTAAAATGTCAACTTGACAATTTTGATCGTCATCCTGAATAAACCATTTTGTACTTACAAAAGTTAAACCATATTTGTCAAGAGCGATACCGGAAACATTTGAGTGGTAATTAACTTAATCGGTAGTATCTCCTTTATTATAATGGCCAAGGCAGTTCACATTATTTTACAACGGTCTCATAAATAGGACCGACAACGTTTTGGCCATTAATGTGAGTCCTCCTCCGGGGTATCTGTCAAAAAATGTTTAAGGCCGATCAAATTTATGAGACCATCTTAAAATAATGTGAACTGAATTGGCCATTATAATAACGGAGATACTAACTGAATAATTTTATCACGGTTGATTGTTACAACATCAAAAGTGAAGAACATTAACTTATTACATTTTTCGTTGTCCATATTCTATCCGATATTTTGAATGTTAAAATACTGACATTTGATTCGTAATTATATTTGATACTAAAAATGACATGAATTCTGGAAGAAATCTACCGAGACACAAGACAATAAGACAGCTAATATAGTTAAACATGAGTGCGACAAGCACCTATATTTGATTGATCCTTACGTGTTATACAAATTTGACATATGAGGTTTTCACATAGAATTGATGCATATTTCTACTAAGATTTTACAGAGCAAATATACCCAGCTGAGCCAAATCTCTACCAGGGAATTGGTTCGAATTTTAATAAGTCGTGTTACATATCGAATCTGATATTTTGAATTTTGAAAATCATATATATCATATTCGGATGGGAGGACTTCGCAAATTTCTGGTTGGGATGCCAGTGAGACAACATGACTATTACATAACATGAACCTTAAATTATGATAATTATAGACAAAAATTACTTGAATGGTCGCCTTCTATGTGTCTGTTGAAATCGAACTGTAGGAGCATCAACTTTCGCATGGACCGCAGGAGTCGACTTGGATCTTGGACGATGATTGGATGCTAACGGAGGTAAAGATACTTCAGTTTCGTCGTGATGTTGCTGTTTTTTTGCGGGCTGAATTTTATCCTGTTGTTTCAACGGGATCGGCGGTGTCTTCGTATCCATACCCGAATTCCAACTGCTAGCACTTTAGGAGGCATCATTTTATCATTTCCTCCTCTTCAAACATCATCGCAACTGAAATCAAAATAAAAAATATTTTAAATAACGAACAGATCTAACGACCAAAAAATAAATTATATTTTACAGCACACTTGCGATAAAGTAAAATTTTGTAACAACTACGTAGCAGTGTTTTAGAAAAATTGTTCGATTTCGTTTTGTTGCTTCTACTAAACAAAGTACGTGGAAGACTAGTTTAATGAAAGTAACTATATAATTTGTTGAATTTAAAGGTCCATCATAATAACTTGTCGTCCAATTTTAGTGTCTTTATATGTACCTAATGTTAGGGAGTTATAATTACATACGAGTTAAGGATAGAAGGTGAAAGTCACTAATTTCAAAATTTGTTGTACGCAAGACTTAAGTTTCTACTTATTTTAGGATGTTTTTTTTCTCGAAAACTATCAACTTTTAGAAAATATTTTAAAGAACAACAAATTTAGAATTCATCAAGGAATGTACCGACATTTTTGAACAATTTTTTGTAAATATTTAAAAGCGTTATTAAAAATTTAAATAAACAGTTTTTCAAAATATCGTTTTAAAAGATTTGAAAATATTCCAGTATATTTTTCAATAATTTCTGAGAACTTTTTATTCTTATAGTATTTAGTGAAAATCGTCACAGTTTTTTTAGTTAGAAACGTCCAGAAATTTTTCAATGAAATTTTCATTGAGGATGCCATTTTGAGATTATTCCAATAAAGTGGGGTAAATAGCAAAATCTTTTCATAAAATTCATATATTTTATACATCTCTATCTATAGTTTCAAAAGAATCCCAATATTCTAATAACTTGAAATATGTCGAAAAATGTATTGATTACAATAAATATTTCCACAATTTGTTGACAATTGTTTTCAGGTTTCGCGCCATGTTGAAAATTTCTGATAGCTGAAAGTCAATTTTGTCATCGGAATCTTGAAGATCGACCTCGATACTAGGATATATTCCAATCGATTTTGTTAACTGTGAGTTCGATACAAAATACTTGATTGAAATTGCAGGGAAAAAGTGTGCTTTCAGACGTTAATGGGTTAATAGAAAAAATAAATTGAAAAATCTTGCTTGAAATCGAATGATCAATTAAATAAATCTCAATGTATTCAATTATGTAGTTACTCATAAATTATTGTAAATAAAAGAATGTATTCATTCAGTTCTCGTTTCTATTAGATAAATTATATTATTTCGTTAGCACAAACAGAAAAGTTGTATTAATCAAATGCATAACCGACTTATTTTGGAAACAATACGTATCACACTTAAACCACTTACAATGGCCACTTTTCTTATGCAATGGCATACAATTTTGATGCCCATTTAATGTACAATATGCTATTATGTTGAAAACGTTTACACTATAAGTGCAGTAATTGGAGGTGTACGATCTTTAACCTTGACCGTGATAAGGGTAATTTCTTATCGTTTTAAAACATGCCACACTTTCATGTGTTACGTTGCCAACAGATTTTCTACGATAGTACTACTGACGTTGCTTGTTCTCAAAAATCAATAAATTAGATTGATAAGGCGGCAGTTAAATAAATAAAATTGTGGCTACGGTAAGCACATTCATAAATGTGTATTTTAATAAAATTTGTTAAGTCAATCTCTATTTAGTCAAATGTAATAAAACAGTATTTTATAGTCGTATAAGTTGTAAACCCAACCCTCCCCTTCTGAAGAATCTCTGATGATTTAACATTAAATATAATAAATCGTGAAGTATTCAAACAAAAAGGAGAGAATATGATAGAAAATTATTTTTCAATCTTCTGGCAATATTAAAATATAGTAGACATCAATAAAATCATACCGTCTAAAATCCTCAAAGTAAAAACTTAAATCTCAATGTATAACAGAGAAATATGACAGTATAAAAGTGCAGAGTTGACTACGTTAACTCATTTTATTTTATATTATAGTCAACTTACTTAACAATTCACTAACATACACTGAGATTTCGGAGTTTTCCCTTTAAGAATTTTATAAATTATTTAAATTCAGCAAATTCATGACTCTACGAATCTTATCTATAAAACCACATTTCTATAATTTTCTTACACAAAGAATTTTTTGTTCTTCCCATGGCTGCGAAATTAATACAATGTTGGCTTACTATTCGTGTGTAAAATATCTAATAGTAACTATCAGTAAGTGTGACAGTCAAATTTCTGGGCCCAGTTGGTTCATCTTACCCAGGAAATTAGAACTTTAGAAATTTGACTGTAACACTTACTGATAGTTACTATTAGATATTTTACACACGAATAGTAAGCCAAAATTGTATTAATTTCGCAGATTTTTTAATATTATTTGTGGCACATTATTCAGTCATTATTTGATCGTCTCTATAAAATGATATTAAACCATTTAATTATGTTCATTTAGTAAACAACATTTTTTTCGAAATTGGTGCTTCGTTTTTTTTTAAAACAGAAACATTTTTCGTTAAAAAACATAATATTTCATTTCAGTATTATATAAATTGGTTACGTGACCATGTTCGATCTGTATGATTTCATGTAGAATCAGGCCAATTTAGCTAATGTGTTATTTGATTCGCAGATACAGATTATAAATTTTTGAATACACAATTCATACTTATATCTGCACTAACTGATTCTGCTTTTATTATCTTGAAACGATGATGATGATGATTGTTTTCTTGTACTTCATAACAGTAGAATAGTCATAATAAATAAAGATTTTAAGTAAACACTGAATGCAGTAGAGTAGAATTTAATACATTTCTAGCAACATGTAGAAGAAAATTAACTTCATTAAAAGACATCTTAATATTGTTTTTAAAATCTGGTTCTCGTGATTTGTTATTAAGATAACACGAAATACTAAATTTTATATCAAATCGTGTAAAATTTTGTTAAGAAACCATTTATATCAACCGTTGTTCATTTTGTTAATTTTCGAATTAAAAAATGCCAGTACATCAATATTTACCTAAATATTACCAATATTTTTGAATGTATACAAGTCTACTATGCCAAACTAAAATTTAACTTATACATCGAAATGTATCAGTAAAGATATTTCATAATTATACTTCATAATAAAACATTCTAAGCTTTTGAAGCATCTAAGTCCCCAAGTAATTTCAGGCTATTTACACCATAAGTAACAGAACTAATGACACTTACAATATAAAGAGATTAAAACCACAGATAAAACTCCCTCGAAAAAAACAATGCTTATCTAAAAATGCAAGGTGATTTAAGACAACACTAATTTAGTCGATCAAAATATGTAATAATATGCATTTCAGCCTTGTAACAATTCCGTTTCGAAATTATGATTTGATCAAAATTTGATTTCTAACAAATACAGTGGATGGAGGAATTAACCCCGATGTGCAGGAATGATTATATCGGGTGTAGAAATGAAAGGGTGGGTTTGATTAGCGTGACAGCTACTGCGGGAGCAAATACCTCTGACCTGTTTGTTCAAGCGAAAATTTAGAACGATTTCAAAGATATCTGATGGATTAGAACGAAGACGTAGTGATAAATGCCTCCGAAAATGACCGAGATAGTGTCCACTTGTCCTTAATCTATGCAAATTTCCCACTTCCGGTCTTAAATTAAGGTCCATTCAAATGTTATTTTACATTTTATCACCAGATATATCGCTGAACTAGACCAGACTAATGTGAACATTTATTAGACATTTACATTTAACAAACATTATTTAATCAATTGGTTATTTGTAAATATGATTTTTTAATTTTGTGTGCACCGAATCCTTAGATCGAAATTTAAACAACAGTGTGATATCTTTATATTTTTCAATAGCTTTGTTATTAAGAGTTAGTAATAGTGCTACCAGTTTCTCTATAAATTCCTAGGCATGAAATTTCGATTTTAAAGAGTGAAAGTTCACTCCAAGTAAATGTGAAAGGTGAACCACTCTGTATGGAATGATTATTTCACATCAATTGGACTGAAATTTTAATCAAATTTTAAAATCCTAAATGCTTAAATTAATATTTAATAATACAATTATAAGTATATTTTTAATGAAAAATATTCAATTTCTATATTTTCTAAAACCGAGAACTAATAAATTACTAATTTTAAATTTACTCATAAACAAAAGTCAGGGTCTTCTAAATTAATATTCTTTTATTTAATGAAATTTAAGACATTATATTCCAAGTATTGAGATATGCTTGAAGAAATTTCACTCTCTTTGGAATGAATTTTACCTCTACACACAGTGAATTTTCACTCCTTCTAATAAAGAAATTTCACTCCAAAATTTAGAGTGCATTTTTTCACTCTTTCATTTGGAGTGAGTACCCTGCTCACTTCAGGTTAGGAATGAAAATTTCACTACAAGAAATTTATAGAATTCATTATATCATTTTACTCTTTTGCTTGACTATATTGACCATATTTTCATATAAAATTATTTTTAGTTAGCCCCTTCAAATATCCAAGTACTTTAATATTATCAACGAAATCAGCATTATATTAAGAATTTGTAGATCTCTTATAGTGATAAAATGTATAAATATTAATCCATCATTTTTTAGGGCCAATAACACGTAAGCATGTATAAAATTGTGCGTTACGAGAATGTCGAAGTACTTGAGAAAACCTTGAATCCAATGTTACTGTTATAACTGACCTAGGCTTACTACATTATATTACTATTGATACCTCTACGAGCGTGATAATGAGGCTAAATTACAGATACCAAGTTTTGCACGTGTCAAACAAGTAATAATATAAATTCCTTAACAGAACTTTTGAACTTCTTTCTCACATTCTTCTTCTAACGGATGAATAATAAAGAATATAATAGGACATAAGATAATTAAAATAAGGAAATGAAAAAATTCCTGAGATATTTAAATTAATTGTTTACAATATACAATTTTTTTACAAGATCAGTAATTAATGTGGTGATGTTGACGGTTGACCGTTATTTACGCACAAAATATATTGATAAATATCAATATACTTTAAATACGAGTTGAAATGAATAAAAATTAGCAGCATATTTTAACCGTTTTCGTCCCAAATGTCCGGAATTTGGATAGAACTTTCAGCGCTGTAATTTTTTTTTCAAACGACGTTAGAGAACATTGAACTAAGTCAAAATCTATAGATTTGGACCTCCTCTTTCAAATGCCGTGGTCAGAATCAGCCGACAATTTAAAAAAACAAGTTGTAATAATTTTTTTCACGTTTCTTCGCAGGAATCGCGTTTTTTTGACATGGAAAAGGGCAATACTGACAATTTCAAAAGATACTAATCATGTATTTTTGCTCAGCCCTTTCTTCTCCCGTGAGATTTTCCAAAAAACAAAATGGCGGCTTCAAGATAGCGTATGCAAGTTATAATTTTGCATTTTGTCGCACAATTATCGATTATTTGATTACATAATAGTTGAAATCATGGAGAGTGGGATGAACAAATAATTAATATCATTTGTGAATACCTAATCTCATTATTATTCATTGATAACCTCAAATTAGTTATATACAATAGACTTCTATCTTTTTTTTTATTTTCACTCAATTTTCGACGTTTACGTATTACTTACGTGTGACATTGAAAATTACCAAATACGATTGTGACGTCTCAGTAATCGGTTTATAACCTTAAAATTGATAAAATTTTTGGTTATAAACCAATCACTGATAGACCACAATCGTATATATAATTTTCATTTTCACACGTACGTAATGATATGGAAAAGAAAAAAATGGATAAAAACCCATTGTATGTAACTAATTTGAGGTTATGAATGAATCATAATGAGATTAGATATTCACAAAATAATAATTACTTCTTCATCCTAATTCTCCATGATTTCAACCGTTACACGGTCAAATACTCGATATTTGTTTCACATAATACAAAATGACAACTTGCAGACCCTATATTGAAGCCGCTATTTTGTTTGTTGAAAAAAATCTGATGGGACATGAAAGGGCTGAGCAAAAAGACGCGATTAATACGTTTTGCCATGGTCAGCATTGCCTTTTTCAACGCCAAAAAAAGCGATCCTTGACCCAAAACATGAATAAAGAGCAATTATTTTAAAATGAAAAAAGGAGGGAGATATTTAAATGGCATAAAATAACAATATTAATTACGGTCAGAGATCGTGGCCCTCTTCAAGAAAATAACAAAAAAGAAATTTCTTTAAAATAAAGGTGAAGAGGAACAGAAAAATTTTGTATCAAAATGGATATGCAGAATCTCCAAATGGTTTAAATATGTATTTTCGCTGTCGGTCGAGTTGGTACATTAATTAATAAAAGTTGTTTAACGAATACTCTTTGCAGGTCTACATTGTCTGTAAAGAACAATAAGATTCGTGAAAATTAAATTCTTGGAAACGTTATTAAATATTTTTTCAAAACATATACTATGTCTTGGGGTCTAACTACCTTAAAAATTATTCGTTTTGCACTCGAGAAACATAAAAAATGAGTTTGAAGTAGGTGGCATAGTGTGTCCGTTTGTGGCTCAAATGGTTAATTTTTACGATTTCGTGTCAGATTTATAAAAGAAGTCGGAGAAATACCAGTTTCAAATCAATCCGAATGATTTAGATTATTATTTTGTTAGTTAAAATACATGTTTAACCATTTAATGTTTTCTATTTAGACTTTTAGAAGACACACGTTTTTGTAGTATGGTATACAGACTGCGTTAAGTATAAATAATACAATTAAAATGAAGATATAAATCGATTAAGAATCGTTTAGAAAACTGTAACTAACTCATAAATTTATCTTTTTTTTTAATCAATTCAATATAGTACTATAACGAAATCTACAGAGAACTGCTACTAAATATAAAAGTTCACCCTTAGAATGAATAAATCATCTGTTAAGTTCTTAACCATCAAAAAGAAATCGAGAACAAGTACCCATTTATTTTTTAATGTATGATTTTTTACGGCGAGAGTTGACAACGGTCAAGGACGTAATCCATTTCTAAGAAGCAAAATATGCACTTGTTATAAATAATCATGCGAATAAACTCGCATGCAACAGTTTTAGAGTTGCTGTTTTTAAATGTGACATTGATCTACATTCTGTTGAAAAATTCATGAAATACAGCATCGCTCAAAATTTGGATAATTTAAAAAAAATAATTAATATTACGTCTTATACTGAACGAAAGATAGAAATTGCATTTTTTATTTTTTTCGAACATTTGTACCTCTGAGATCAGAAACTTGCCTCTACAGTTCAGATTTGTGCACATTTTTGATGGAAAAATTGTTTGTCACAGTTTTTTTTATATCAGATGTTACCAAAATTCTGGGCCACATTAAAAAATGTAGGCCAACAATACTTTTTATGTTCAATAGCACATCTGATCTCTCCTGTTATTCTGTTTACCTCTCAATTTTGCCATGATTTTATCCAAAACTAATTTGGTGTTCAGGTATTAGATTTCTTCTATCAATAATGGCATTTAGCCTCACTGAAAATATTCGCTGTATTATCTTAGACGACACAGCTGATCGGTCGATAAGTTGTAAACATATCTCATTTTTTTTTTTTGGTTCGAGACCATGATTATCTGAGCTACTTTCCACTAATCCAGGAAGAAATCCAATCCAATCCAGTCAATTTTTTCTTGATCTTCCCATCTACGTTATTGAAACTATATGTTTATTTTATTTTTAAGCTTTTTAATAACGTTTGTCTTCTTTGATTGTCACTTAAGTTATGCGGACTTACAGGTTACACTAAGATGTTCAGCTAATACTACAACCTTTTCAGGCTCATTTTTGGCCCAATTGTCATTTGGTTTACGTAACGAAGTACTAAATTTATGTGGATAAATTTATTTTCCTAATTGCTTCTCATTGGGAGTATTCCACAGGACATATTCTTGAAATCACTTATTTTAAAGTTCAGCCAATTTAATCTTAAGTTATTTAGTCGCTTGGGGGCCATCCATAAACTACGTTATCGGTTTAAGGGGGGGGGGGGGGTCAACCAAGAACCACTATATATAATGTATGTATAAAAATCATAAAACTGTCTACGGAGGGGGGGGGGGGTCAAAAATACTAAAAAAAGGTCTACGTAGTTTATGGATGGCCCCTTGGTTTAACTTCGATTTATCATCACTGTTTCTTCTATTTTGACGCATATATAGAGTTTTTTAGATTTTTATTACTTGATTTTAGTAACATAACAATTTAATAACATAAATAATAACGATTCAAATCATAGTATGCGTATCAATAATTTTGGAGTGCCGAAGTTTACGCTTTCGACATTATGGTGTACATATGTCACTTATCTTAATATTGACTGAATGCTTTTTTTATAAGGAATTTTCATTGTAGGAAAACATTTAAAAACATGATAAAAAAATTATTATCGTCTATGTTGCCCTTTCTAATTTTGTCAAGATTTTTAATGTAACATTTTCTACAACATGTACTAATTAAAATTTGGTATTAAGTAACATATATCTAAAGAATATAAAGTAAAATCAGTAAATGATCATCCTAAAGTTGTATAATGCTGTTTAATCATACGAGTTTTCGTAAATGTTGAATAGATGCTAATAGAGTAGAATGTAGTGACATTCAATGAAGCGAAGGATTTAGTACAATAAATAGAATAGAACTTATGTTCAAGTTCACATTATAAATACTCCTCAACCTCTAAGAAACGTTACGCTCTCGAGATATTATTAACTTAGGCACTAAACTTACGTTATGGTTAATATAAATGTAAATTAATATTTAATATTTATGGTAACGAAAATTATGGTTAATGCATTATGAAAACATTTAATAGAAAATACACTTATACTATATAGTCAATAGTCGTTTTGCAAATGTTATACAATTAATTAAACTGTTAATTTATTTTGAAGAAACGTAATTGGATTTTAAACATTCTTTAGATAATATCATTTTAAATAACAAAATTCACCTCACCAAGTTTTAATTTATATTTTAGAAAGTTATATCATTCAAATCTTATTAAAACACTCAAATAACAAAAACATCAAAATCTAAATTAGTAAGTACACGTTTTTAATTTATAAAAAAGATGAATATTTTTTTTTATGAAATCTATCTTTGCTCATTTTCCTATAGCTACAGCATATTGGGAAATGATAAAATACTAATTTTAACTCGTTTGAGTGCCAATTGATGCTGTAAGCAACATCTATAAGTTCATTTTTCCCTTTATTAAAAAGAAAAATCTAAATATTTTAACTTCGTCTACTACGAAAAAATGTTCACAATGGTGATCCCTCTTTTGCTACGTTATGGGCATGTAAATTTTAATAAAAATGACAGGTAACAGTTTTGGCGTCTTCGTCAGAGATCCGGGGGAAATATAGCAGTGATATTGACAGACTAAAATATACATAGTACTGTAAATACTGTACATTTGATATATCTAAACTAACTCATCTGATACTGAGGATATTGAACGTAACAGACACCTTCTCAAAATTTCAGGTTATGGAACGATTCATTATCACAATTTAATAGTCAATACAATGAGAAGTAGTTGGTTCGACAAAATTATAGTACATTCGACTACGAAAGTGTTAAATTAAACTATTTTTCGTAGTAGTTTTAGCCACATTTTCCCAACGATATGATATAATAAATGTAACTATTGCCGTTTTTTCAGTGCAATATGTATAATAACTTTTGTAATTTAATGTTTGCATAATAATATTTGTATAATGAGGGCACATAATATTAATACCTTAGTATACTCTCTAAATTCCTTGGAGTGAAAATTGAGCCACACTTTCACGAAGAGTGAAATTTTCACTATTGATATTTCACTCTATTGAGGGTAATATTTCACTCTTCTAGGAGTGAGTTTTTTTCTTTCGCTCTTGATGGAGTGAAATTTCTTCTCTTAATAAAAGATTGTCTGAATTGTCACACCAAGGAATTTAGAGAGTAATTAATAATATTTATGTTATCATCAGTAATGTTCCCTTATTATTTCAAGCATACAAACAAATTAGGCTTCATTTCTTCGCCTTTATTTTTAAGCTATTTAATTACTGTCTTACTAATCCTTCGATCAGAAAGAAATATGTTAGTCAATTTTATACCAAAAACAGCTGTATTTTTCACTGTCAAGTGTATTATAGCTCTGTAGAGACAAAATATCGTTAGTCTATCGCTGACTAAGACTTTAAGACAGTGTCCTCTTATAAAATGTGTATTGATTTAGGCGCCATAAAAACGAAGAGTCTCGAAATTTAAGACGTTTTTTGTCTAATTAAATAACACATTTAATTTTTAACTTCGATGATTAATTTTTACTTACTGATTTTATGGTAATGACAATAAATATCGTAATGACACTTAAATTTCGTAATGCAGAGAGGAGAAAATAGTAAAACTGTAAACGGGATAATCATTCGTTTAGTCGAAACGACAAGGATAATCACAAATGAGATCGTGTGCAACATTTTCAATAATTTTCAGCTGGCAATCGATTTGTTTCCACTTTCGAATTAAATTCTATAAATTTTAATACATAATTAAACGTTCTTAAATGTTTTAATTGTGCTTAAATACGTTTTTCGTTGTTCAAATTTATTTGATGTTACCTGATGCATTCGATTCTTTGCGAAATATATTGAAGACAAAATATTCGAAGTGATACATTCTTAGCAGCTTAAAATGAATGATATTTCATTGAATTTCATTTTGTTCTAGATTCGATTTACACTCAAAAAATATCTGTTTTCGCATGTATACAATAAACATAACCTCAAATTGCCGATATATTCTTTCGAAAACGTTTAATATCGAAAATTTGCTAAATTTCATTTGAAAGTGGAAACACATCGAATGTAAGCAGGAAAATCACTGTAGATTTTGCACACGATCACGTTTATTGGAATTCGCATAGGAGAAATGACCGTTGTGTAGTAATGTTGACAGCTTAGCATAACCTGAAAATATAGTCATCCCATTTAATAAATTTGAGCCAAGGTGAGTCGTCAAGTTTAGTCACTTTTGCGTGTCTTATATTCCAAGACGCCTACAATAAGTCAGCAAGAAATGTCACGTAAATCTCTTAAATTAAGACACCTGATTTTATAATATGAAAGTCCTCTTTAAAAGACTCTTCTGCTCTTAAAAAGACGGCCTAATTTTTATTCTATAAGGATTGAATTTCATCTTTTTAAAAAATTAATATAAAACGCAAATAAATTAGAAAAATGTAATATATAAACTCAAGTAATAAATAAACGCAAACGTGTCTTATATTCCAACACATCTACAATAAGATACCAAAAAGTCTCAAAAACGATGAGGTAAGTGTCTTAAATTAAGACACCTCATTTTGTAGTTTAATTCCATTACCTTGTCAAATAACTTGGCAGCCAGGCATGTTACCGCTACACAAATGTTTTAGTAGAGTGACAAATTACAACCGCACATACAAATTCTGTTTACATTGCACAAATCCAAGAAAACACGTCTCTGTTCCTTCACTTGTACACGTTTGAGTACCGAGACATTTACCTTCATTAAGTATTGTTAAGTAATTAGTAAGCTCAGCAATTAATAAGTAGCCTATATACCCGGGTAGAGTTTCACTTCTAAATATCTGATGCGTGTGCGGGGGTGCTCTGTATTCCAGGTACCTCGGTTAGTGACCACGTGGTGGATTGACCAGGTCATTCGGTTCCATGGCGACGAGCCACCACAACAGTCCGGCCGCCAATAACGAACCGGCCTTCGATAAATGTTAAGCAGATCTTGAGACAAGGTCGTCTCAGCCACCCCCCTGACAAAGCTGCATATCCGTCAGGCGAATGCACTCCAGCAAGGATTGAATCAAATGGGATTCCCCTCGAGACCATTGGAATTTATCCGGTCATTGGTTCACCCAAGGGATGTAATTTCCCTAACGTCACTCCATCGAGCAGATATGGTAAATACTTTGCGTGCAATGAACACGTTCTCCAATTTACCACATGCTAAAGAATAAAAAAATCAAGGAATGAAGGTAATAAATAAAACATACAAAAATTACCTACTTTCAGATTTTTCCTACAGCAATTATCGGTTGCAGAACTTTTTTGAAGAAAGTATAGTTTTTATGTCTCTATTTCGATGCTACTTCCAAAGCGTAATAAAAATTGCAACGTAGAATTCTTTATGTTCCCGTTAAAAAATTGCTTCATTGCGACTAGTAAGAAAGTAGTGTAGTTTTTATTAGAAATGCAAAGCTTCAAGCTTTTTGTGAATTAATTTTTCTTGTTATAATAAATAGGTATAATTATTGATATTAAGTATTAAGAACTAAATATTTTTTTGAAACATGTTTCTAATTTATTAAGTAACTGTAATAATAATTTGTGTTTATGTCATTGACGTAGCACTAGTTTCCGTGAAACAAAAAAAAAAGAATTCAAATTAAATAAATGCTAAGAATATACTATATTCATTATACTTTGCATTTAACAACAATTCACATAATTGTCTTATGATGCACCAAAATGAAATGCAGACTAATACTTTAATTTTTTTAGGTGCGTTTGAGGTACTGCGTGGGACAGATGACTGTGAGTTAGAAGATTCTCAACAATGTCTATGGCGAATAATGCAAAATTTTAGTCGACTATTTCGTAGCTTAGTTACTGAAACCTTCAACCGACAATCAAAAGATCCAGAATTGGATCAAAATGCATCAAATGTCTCTAGTTCGTCTTTACTTTAAAAAAAAATGATCTAAATAAACTGTATATCATTCACCATTGCGACAACTGAGCATTTTGTCCAACAAAATTTCACATTTTGAATGAAACAGCCTTATTAGTAGAAATGTACTATACAGGGTGATCCAAAAGTCCCGGAACAGCAAAATATCTCAGCGGGAGTGCATTTTCGGGGAAAATGTTTTAGACAAAAGTTTAAGGATTTTTCCCTGGCTATTTAATAGCGATATTGAATTTGACCTTGAACATGACCTTGAAGGTTATTTCAAGGTCAAGTTAATTTTTTTAAATGGGGACCCCTATTTTTTTTCACGGATTCGGAAAGAGCACAAAATTTTACGTCCGAATATGCTATGGCCGTTTTTTTCGGCAAGGTCATTTCAAGGTGAAACTTAAAACTCCCGTGACGGCGAAATATCTCAGAGGGTGTGCATTTCTTTGGAAATTGTTTCAGACAAAAGTTTGAGGATTTTTCCCGGGCTATTTAATGGTAGCACAGAATTTGACCTTGAACATAACCTTCAAGGTTATTTCAAGGTCAAGTTTGTTTTTTTTAATGGAAACTGCTATTTTTTTTCACGGATTCGGAGAGAGCACAAAATTTTACGTCCAAATATGCTATGGCCTTTTTTTTCGGCAATGTCATTTCAAGGCCAAAATTAAAACTCCCGGAACAGCGAATTAACTCAGCAAGAGGTCATTTTCGGGTAAAATGTTTCAGACAAAAGTTTCAGGATTTTTTCCGGGATATTTAATGCTAGCATAAAAATTGACCTTGAAAATTACCTTGAAGATTATTCTCAGGTCAAGATTATTTTTTTTTTTTAATTGGAACCCCGTTTCATTTTCTTAACGAAGTTATGAGGATCTTCCGGTATTGAGAGTGGTTAAATTCATTTTGTTCAGTCGATGCTATTACTGGACGATCTGCTCTAGGGAGATCCTTTACAGTGCCGTAAACTTCGAAACAATTTATTGTTCTGCTCTCTCCGAATCCGTGAAAAAAAATAGCAGTTTCCATTAAAAAAAAACAAACTTGACCTTGAAATAACCTTGAAGGTTATGTTCAAGGTCAAATTCTGTGCTACCATTAAATAGCCCGGGAAAAATCCTTAAACTTTTGTCTGAAACAATTTCCAAAGAAATGCACACCCTCTGAGATATTTCGCCGTCACGGGAGTTTTAAGTTTCACCTTGAAATGACCTTGCCGAAAAAAACGGCCATAGCATATTCGGACGTAAAATAATGTGCTCTTTCCGAATCCGTGAAAAAAAAATAGGGGTCCCCATTTAAAAAAATTAACTTGACCTTGAAATATCCTTCAAGGTCATGTTCAAGGTCAAATTCAATATCGCCATTAAATAGCCAGGGAAAAATCCTTAAACTTTTGTCTAAAACATTTTCCCCGAAAATGCACTCCCGCTGAGATATTTTGCTGTTCCGGGACTTTTGGATCACCCTGTATATTACTTGCATTATAAAAAAATAACATGTGTCATTAAGAGATACTACAATTCAAACTGTGAATTAAAATCATACTTACATATATTGTATTAAATTCAAATAGCCCAGGTAATTTCCGGAAACTACTTTTGACATTTCATTTTCTTATATTTATGTAAAACACTTGTGAATAGTTAAACAAAAACTCATTATCTATATTCATCTGCATCAGAATATTACAGACCTGCTCTATAATTGTTTACCGTTAAATTTTTCTCTATGTTGTTATAATGCTTTTTTGTTATTGATCTTTATTTTATATATTATCGGAATACCTTTTTTATTTATTTTCATACATTTGCATTCACACGTATTATTGTAAATAATCAATTCAAGCCATAGACACATTTATATTAAACTATAGTTATATAACTTTTTCACACCAATGTTAATTACAATTTTTTCTTATATTTGCGAAATTTTAAAACGCTGTTACCATAATTTAAATATAATTTACAAGGACTTCTTGTCGAAGATAAAATCAAGGGCATTATTTTCATCGTTGATCACCAGCCTCCTGAATAGCGAACAGTAGAATCCTTTTTTCCCTTTTCCTTTTTTTCTCTTATTAAGAATGTTTTTATTTTACTTTTTTTCTCTCTCATTGAGAACTTTTTTTAAATTGAGAGAAAACTTAACATTTTCGGATATCATAAGCCCTTCTTTTTAATTATTCTTTGACAATAGTAAACGTACTTAAATAAAATTTAATTTAATTCGTGAATTTTTTTTTTACTGAACAATAAACTGATAAGTATTTTAGCTGAATATGTTGAATTGTTTTTTATATTGGGATTTACATTATTAATTAAAAAACGCCACATAAAATCATGCCGACCAGTTCCTCACTTCAGAAGTAAAACGTTTTATAAAAATTAGAAGATTTGTGTGCATTCCATCTTATTTTAATCCTAACAACTTAATTTTTTCAATTATCCACATTTGGACATCTTCAAAGCTTTTCCGTGCTTGTGCAAAAATTGTAGTGTCCTTTTTGAGGATTAAAACAATTTAGTTACGAATTATCTATGTTATTCACATTAGCAATACTTAATTCGATAATATGTAAGCATATATGTATAATGTTTTTTTTTGTCACACCAGCATGAAAGTCCATCTTTCCGCCCGGAAAAGAGGGCGGAAAGTGCCCGATTGCCGCCCGGTCTGATAAAGATGGGCATCAGAGGGTGGAAAAAATTTTGCCACCCGATTACGTCATTCAGCGGGCGGAAACATATTTTTTTCCTCTCGCTTACAATCTGTTGACAGTATTTCATTGAAAAACAATCTTTCACGCAGTAAAGATCATTGAATGTGCTTGACAGCCTTGGACTACTTTTCTTGTACGGGTGTGACAAAAAAATACTCGCTGCAATTCCTCTGTTTCCGCCTTAGATACGTGATATACTATTATAAGTTTTTCATACCTTCACCTTCGGATCAGGCTGTAAAACAGCTTTGTGCTTTGCCCAATAAAGTAATTACTATTGTTATTATTTTTATTATTAATTTTAAAGCATTTTGACAATGCTTTAATGTATATACAGGGTGTCTCACAACTCGTGGATCGTATTGTAGTTACGTATTCTACATGAAATTTCAAGCAAAAAAAGTCCTTTACCAAACTTGGATCCGATGCCTACAATTTTATTGGCGTGCCATTGAATTGACGCCTTTTTTGCAATAACTTTTTTCTTTAAGTTACCTTAACAGAATTAGGCTCATTTTAAAGTCACTTTCAAGCTCTACAATTCACATTTCAGACTCTTTGACTTGCAATGAATATTTCCCTTGCTACAGTCATAAATAGGGTAAAAAATGCCAATTTTGCGGTTTTTCGTGATTATCTCATTTTGATAATGAAAATGTACTATGAGAAAGTCGTAGCTCTTGAAAAAATGAATAATTTTACCTCTAATACTTTCGATTCGATAAAAATTGAGCACAAAAGGAGTCTTTGAAATTACCGGAATTGACAAAAAACGCGTTTTGCGAATATTAAGCCGTTTTCCGCAAATTTCGTGAGATTAAGAGACTCCTCTAGGGCTCAATTTTCATTGAATCTAGATTAAATGAGATAAACGCGAAAAACCGCAAATATTGGAATTTGTTCCCCTTTTTATGACTATAACAAGAGAAATATTCATTTTAGGTCAAAGAACCTCAAATTTGAATTGTAGAGTTTGAAAGTGACTTTAAAATAAACGTAATTTTGTTAAGATAACTTCAAAAACCGTCAAGTTATTGCAAAAAGAGTGATTTCTTTTTGTAAACTTCAATGGCGCATCAAATTGTAGGCATCGGATCCAATTTTGGTAGAGGATTTTTTTATTGAAATTAAAAATGTTATTATAGATGGAACAACTAAACCGTTTCTCATGGATGCTTTAGTTGTAAAATATTGATCTATTATGAATGTAATCCAGGTCCCATTTGATAATAATACATTACAATACAAGTGCGCGAAGTGTAGACTTTTTACGCACGAGTGAAACGAGATATTTTTATTTAACTAACACGCGAGGGGCCCGATTTTACACGTCTGAATATGTTGCCCTAGTACGTAAAATCGAGTTCCACGCATGCGGATTTAAATAAAATAATAAATTCTGTATAACACACAGAATATACTATTATTAATAAAGGTAACGTTTCAAATTTTCTTGACGGTTAATTCAGTTTTATTTAAAAAGGTCCAAAATAACTTTTCCTGATAAAAAGAAATGCAAATTACATTTATTACAATTTAATGAGATATTAAACGATAAATTATATTATGGAGGATCGTACCCGCGAAATCGGGAATTCAAAAATAACTATTAGAAGCATTTAAGAAATAAAATATTATTGTGTAAAATGAGTTATTTAACGACAATACTTATTACTGAAATTATCTTCACAAAAATAGTTAAAATCTGTTCATTATTTCGTTCATTTTTTGGCGTTTGATATTTGTTATCTTTAATACTATAATAAGTTAAGTATGTTTATTATTCAATTAGAAATATACATAGTTGAGACATGAATATGCATTTAACGTAAAATACGTTATATAAAATACAACATTAAATAAAAATATTACCATTTCGTAGTACACTGAAAAAAATAAGTCTTAAAACATCAGAATACCGCAATATTTTCAAGACAAAATCAAGACAAAACTATACAATACAAAGGCGACATTATTATAGTCAGGATCAAGACTTTAAATAGTGCAGTTCTAGTTAAAATATCTTTTGAATATATTTTTATAAGAAATTTTGTCTTCTTACGAGAAAGATATCTTCATGATTAATTTGACTTCGATATGAAGAATTCGTCTTCTCTAGAAGAAAAGAGGATACCCACGAATCATTTCCGCCGCCGAGATGGAACCTCTGAAACTAATAAATTCGGTTAGAGTATAATGAGAGCTAACACCTAATACCAAATTCGAGTGTTTTATCATGTGAGAAAGTTTAAAAAATAGCGGATTTAACATAGAAAAAAGCAGTAATCGAAGTAGTAATAGTCCGCAGTCTTTTATGGGCAACGTAAACAGACTGTTACTACTTAGATTAGTGCATTTTTCTATACGTATTATCCGCGACTATAACAACGATTTTTCAAACTTTCACACATGATAAAATAGTCAAACTTGGTATTAGGTTTTAGGTTTTATTATACTTTAACCGCATTTATTAGATTCCATCTCCGGGGCGGAAAACATCATTGCTCGTGGGCATCCTTTGGTATTGTGATGAAGAGTTTTACCAAATATGAAAACATTTCAGTTCTTTTGAGGGTTAGGCGGGATATGTACATTCCTTAATTTACAAAAATTGTTTTCTTTCGCCATTCAATATTATTTTTTATGCATGCTTCCTTTTAGTACAATTACCCATGCATTAAGGTCTTCAACCCAAATATCAAATTTAAAAAAAATACATTGTTTATATAATTTTTCCGGATTTAAGTACACATTTTGCCATTTTTTGACACATGGTATCGGGATTCAAAGCTTGAAAATATATGCGATTCTAGGAAAAATTCAAAAAAGTGTTTAAACTCAT
This sequence comes from Trichopria drosophilae, assembly GCA_030407085.1. NCBI lineage: Eukaryota > Metazoa > Arthropoda > Insecta > Hymenoptera > Diapriidae > Trichopria > Trichopria drosophilae. Next base: position 182,957,301 of record CM059582.1, read on the forward strand.
CGTACACATTAGTCGCGAGTGATTCGAAGTAATAGCGTGACACCTGATGGGCAGCAGGCAGATGGGTTTCTGTTTAAGAACGTTAATATACAAGCTCTGCAATCTGAAACTAAGTAGAATAGGAGAGCATCGGCCAGCCGAAATGAGGCGCGAAAGGCACGTGTGGGAATCGTTATTATCGAATCGATCTTTGGCAACTATATAAAAGCACAAAAACCTACTTTTCCTCACAGCGCGATATCGAATGCTAGGATCTATCTACTATACGTTGCTTGTCTCCTTCGATCAATTTTGAACTTTCTTGACTTTTCGCAAACATTTGAGAAACTGTTTCTGGACGGCAAACCCCGAAAAGAAAGTTTGAATTACACGTAAACACAACATTCATTCATTTTCTGAGTACAAAATCAAACTGGTGAAGCATGGATAATGATCCTCGTGTATAGACCGTAGAATGTGTATTTTGACAATAATTAATTCTACTTTTATTCTTTTTTACGGATCAACTCAACCTGTAATGGTATGAAAATAATTGATTTTTATTCTTGTTGGAGATACGAGCATCGAAACTGAAACTTTTTCTCGAAATAGCATATTCTAAGTAGTTGATCGAAATTGCTCGAAAACAATTTTTTTGAAACTTGGCAGACTTGTAAATTATGTCACAAGGGCGCAATTACCAATCTTCGACAAGTGCGAAGTTTTTCGCAAGAGCGAAGTGAGTGAGACAATCATACACCTTCTCTATGTACTAGTACAATCGACCTCTGACATGCCCATTTTCAGACACTAGTTTCACCCATTAAATCAAAGTTTGGGCAGATAAAATAAATATAGGTCACTTAGTTTTTGTTCCTCTTCAACGTATATTAGTGAAATCAGCGCCGCTTCCTTATCTGTAGTAATATGCTGCGGACCATTACTACTTAGAAGCAACAGTGCTCAAGTGCCAGAGTCGATTTTTACAAAATGTTCATATGTTGTAGTGTACACTAGGGACACGCACTGTTTTTTGTAAACGGTTAAATAGAATTAGGTGTGAATCAGCTCCTCTTAAAATTAACAGAAAAATTGAGAGATTTTTGCGAAATAAGTGACGCTCAACATATCAAATTAGAAGACAAACCACCCCTACAATGAACAATGTTTTGCGAAAAAATCTGCTTTTATCCGATTAAAGTAGGTTTTCTTTGTCGAATTTTAATACTGAAAATTATCTTGTTTACTTGACTAATCACAAAGATATCATAATTTGTCAATGTATTACCCCTACATTTAAGGCTGTTTATGATAAAACGCTTGAAAACCATTTTATCGACGACAAAATGCTTGCCCCTTTTGTTTTTTGTGTGCTAGAACACATTGAAATATTAGAAAAATCAGCGTCTGACGGTGTCTAACATTTGGGTAGCGTTACTTGTTACGTTAGTGCAGTTTCTTAAGTGGATTCCGCGACTTTAACAACAATTCCATCAATTTTCTCCCGTGATGAAACAATCGAATTTTTTTAGGTTTTAGTTCTCATCATACTCGAATTGAATTTATCAGTTTTGGGGGTGCCGTCTTAAGGGAAGTAACTATACCCTGAACACCTTTCTCGGTCAAAAGAGCTTTAGGATGTAACGATTTCAGGAAACTATTTTTTTTAATAAATACAAATCTTTACAAAACGAGTATGACACAAAATCTCCATGACATAGTACCATCAACAGAGTTACCTCTCGCTAATGTCTTAAAATTTAAAATGCCCTAAAATAACAATAATCAATTTAAAAATCTCCGCCCAGCCGAGGAAAAGTAATATTGTTAATTGCAACTTTCTGGTTGTGTGTAATAAAAATAGTTAAGCTATAATATTGAAGCATTTTTAATCGATATATAATATCATGTTTAATGTATTAAATTAATGAGTGATCGTGCATTAATAGCTACAAGTGTATTGAGAAAAAGGAAATATCAGGAGAGAAAGAAATTAGAAAAAGAATTAATGAATCTTAAAAATTGGACATATTGAATAACGTGATAAAAAGTAGTGATACTGAAATGTATAATGATAAGTCGATGAAAACTAAAAATTCAGAGCCGGAATGTGACATTGAAAACCACAATAATAAGGGGAAGAATGTAAGTGTTGACCCAGAAGCAGTTGTTAAATTACGTCAATGAATTACAATTTAGGATCGCTAAATCCGAATCCAATAGTGAAATTTTTTCTTAGCTCCTGGTTCTATCTAATATGCGGTTAAAATAGCAAAAAACGAAATTTTCTCAAATATTTGAGAAAGTTTACTTTTTATAGAAACGCAATAATCTTCAATGATAGCTTAAAATAAAGCTTAAAACGTCTATTTCACAAAGAAATATTATAATGCTAATAATGAAATACTTAAATGGTAATTTATTTTTATGCGTAAAATGTTGTCTTGCCTGATCTATCTGTTACTACTGATCACTTTTGTCGCGCTGTCGATCAAAGCTTTACCTAATATTATGTCTAAAATCGGTTGTTACAAGTACAAAGATGTATTTTTCTTTGATATAAATATTTTATAACATGCTTTTGAGGTTTCAAATTACGATTCCAGTGTTAAAACTGAGATTTAGCGGTCGAGAGTCTTTACAATCTCCATCAAGTACGAAACAAGGGCACATTATTTTTTAAATATAAGAAAAATTGTAGTTTTCGGTGATGAATATTGAATTTTAATTTAGTTTTAAAAAATATAATTAAAATGATACAACATATTAAATGCAAAATTATTTTAGTAGGTAATAAGAGGGTTTCAGGCCCACATTTCGAATAAGCTAACATAAGGAAGTTATGAGTAGTAGCAGATGGTTTAGGTGGGACATGACACTCATCCGAATAAATGACGATTTAAGACAGTATTTATTTACTAGGTCGTATAAAAATGTTTCTATTCGAGATAGATAATCTTATTATTATTCGAATCAAGGGTAAACGCGAATAAAATGAGGACCCTGGGTGGAATTCCAGGACAATTTCTTGGAGAAACCATGGAAAACTAACATTGGCCAGGTTAGAGTATGAAACACGGGACCTGTTTATCTTAAGCCTCCTCAATCACGAATTGCTCCAGGTTTAAATTTCCAGAAATATTTTTAATTGGGGAAAAATATCCAGGCCCAGGATTGTTCCGAGGCTAAACTACTCGGGAGTCTGTTAAAGATATAACTAACACTTGTTGAATTAATGAGCTCGGTTCTCACAATCTGTTTTATGAGTCACGACAGAAAATTATATCTTTATCATATAATCACGCCTTAGCGTGATGTATATAAATAACTTTTATGATATAAAAACATATTTGCAATGCAAATAATGCGATACAAATTTTGGTAGCCACATATTTCGTCGAGCAATTGCTTTTAAAATGTCAAGATTAACTTGAAATTTTTGTTGCATTTCGCTTCGGAAAATATACTTAATTTCTTTAAAATGCCTTCTTTTTCTGTAGTAAAAAATGCGACTTACTTCTATTATATGTCTATAGTGTGTATTACAATTCAGCACTTTCAATACATTTTATGTACACATACCTTTCGATAATATTAATTGTAAATGCATTTGCTCAGTAATAAAAAATAAATAAATAAAATAAATTAGTATTTAATGAAGTATAGTATACCCGAAAAAGAGAAATAAACAAATGAGACCTACTTAGACCAACTATATAATAGTTTAGTCAACTATTTTACAGTTGTATGAAACAATAAACTGTAATATCAACTACAGTACAGCTGGACCATCTATAAATTTCATTCGCCTAGTTAGCGTGTAACAAAGACATACAAATGGATTACACTTTTGTCAATACGTTGAGATTTAAAAAAAGCAAGAGATCACAATCTTCGCATGAACTATGATCGCCCTACATTCTCAGCCTTCAAAGGTAAACGATTACTAAAAGCCACGGATCAAGTATTTTTCGATACTCTTATTCAGAAAAGTTATCTAGTCATACCCTTTTCATCAAATAACATTTTCATAAGGTACCATTCACTTATAAGACATTATAAAGTTTATTAATATTTATATATAATCTTACTTTAACATTTTAGATTTTTCTTACAGAATATGGTTTTCAATTGATGCAGTTAATTTTATAAAATAATTATTTTATTTAGAAATACACCCGCATGAAAAAATATACATAATGGGTGCGGGTCATAAAACCGACACCCGAAAAGCCAATATATGAAAAAATAGACTCATTGACAAGCGGACAGTCAATTTTTGAAGTGTCGGCTTTTTTACTATCGATTTTATGATTGTCGGTTTTTTGACCTGTCGGCTTTTTTATTTGTCAGTTTTTCGACCCGCACCCAGACGATGAGCAAAGTTGAAGTAAAATGTTTAATAGTGTGTTGTTCGACAATTGGTGGAAAATTTCAACGTCCTTTTTTTCTAACTAGGACGTCAAGATTTATAATTTTTCTATTCGTATAAAAATACATTTTTCTCGTGTTTAAATTTTCTTGTTGGTTGGATCGCATCGTAAAATGATAAGTGGCTTTTTTATTGCTTGCAGCATATCCTTTATTTTAACCCATTAAGGCCCAGACGGACGAATTTTCAGCATCAGTTTGAACATCGATAATTTGTATATAAACGCCTTTGGAAAAATTTTAGCTCCACTGATTCCAACGCAATATTTTATACTCTTTCAGAATCTTTCAATAAAATTTCGATAAAATGAACCGCAAAAAAGTTATAAACGTTTTTTTAGAAAAAATCATGGTTTTTTATATTTCCTTTTTCAATAAAACATTACTTTCACCATGAACTGGCGTTGGGACACATATCTATGGTATAAATATCGCGTCCATGGACCCTCAGGATTAAAATGTACCATTTTTCGATTCGTAATTCAAGATTGTGATTTCCAAAATGGCGCCTAGTAGCTAAAAATTCTTTTTAAAACGTAACAATTTTTTTTCTTGAAAATTATAGACTTTAGATAAAATTTTTTAAGAACAATAGTGCTTCGGAATGAGTAAAAAAATACCCTACATTTTTTTTTGAATATATGGATGCAATTTTTGATTTTTCGAAAATTCGAAAAATCGAAATTATGAAAAAAGTCATTTAAAAAATCTGAAAAAATTTGAGAGTGTTCTTTAACCAATTCGAAGGACAATTTTTCTAAAGCTCATAGTTTTCACGAAAATAATTTATTAACCGTAAAATTTTGGAAGCCACAATCTTGAATTACGAATCGAAACATGGTACATTTTAATCCTGAGGGTCCATGGACGCGATATTTTCACCTTAGATATGTTCCCCAACGCCAGTGCGTGGTGAAAGTGAGTTTTATTGAAAAAGGAAATGTAAAAAACCATGATTTTTTTCTAAAAAAACCATGATTTTTTTCTAAAAAAACGTTTATAACTTTTTTGCGGTTTATTTTATCGAAATTTTATTGAAAGATTCTGAAAGAGTATAAAATTTTACGTTAGAAATAGTGAAGCTAACATTTTTCCAAAGGCGTTTATATACAAATTATCAATGTTCAAACATGAACAACATGTTGTTCTTAAATTTAAAGTTTTTAAATAAAACTAAAAATGAAAGTTAATTATCAGAAATTTTTTGTTTGAGATCACATCGGTAAAACTATACCAAACAAGCGATATTTTTATTAAAAATGAAATTGTGCGATAAATATGGAAAGTTGTAATTTTAATCAGAATGGTCAAATTTCGTTTTTACCTGTATTCATAACTTAACGTAATTGTTACATCTTCATTATCTATTAATTTCTTTTTTATTGAATATCCCTCAAATTGAACTAAAAGAGAATCAAACGCCGGAATTACCATAGTCATTTCTAGAAACATCACGAATAATTAAGAATTAGCCTTATTTTTATCAGGTAGAAAAATTTATTCAGAACAATCCTGTGTTTTTCAAAATAACTTTTATTCTCTCAGTTTATACTCGAATTTTCTGCAAAGTTACACACTAAATTACTAATCAATTCTAACTTAATTCTCGATAAAAGATAAATCTAGAAGGTACACAGAGCAATCTAAAATAAATAAATTACCATTTGCTGTAAAAACTTCACTATTCAATGATAAATCCGACTACACGAACAAATTTCGTCAAACAAATATTAGATGCGTAATAATGGGTGTTTCGTTATTACCCTGACAGTCATTACTACCCCGCCTTTCCTTACTATATACCGAATAAAAGTCTTAAATTGTCTTTATTTAATATCTAAAATATAACAAAAGAATGATCAAATAGTAGAGGAGAGGCACCCGTTGTGCAGCGGCTTTGTTTATTGCCCATAACTTTTGATCGGATCATTCAATTTTGATGATCAAGCTACTTTTTATGCTCGCAAATATAATGATTCCAGGAAAAACACAGAAAGCTTAATAAATTTTAGAGAGATAGATTTTTGGCGCATTAAAAAATTGACTCCGGTTGTGCAGCGCTTCAAAAAATCGGCTAAAACGTTAAAAATATTGAGTGAAACCAACGACAATTTCAAATTTATGAGTTTCTAATATTATTCAATAAGTCCATACATAAAATATAATGGGATACAAAATTATTATTTATAATTTTCATCCCCTGGCCTATGTAAGTCTGAATTTTGTTTACATACTTTGTATTTGCCGAAGGTCAGTGACTTTTCATTTAATTTAACATAAGAATTGCTTCGCTGTAATAATAATAATGATGATATTTGATCTTAACAATGTCAAAATAATGATTTTCTTTAGTGCTGCATATCTGGATTTAGCAAATTTGAAATTTGTTCGCGTCCATTGTTTAGTCGAAAATCCTTCTATACGATAAAATATAGATCCGAAATTAAGTTTATACGTAAAGTGGGAACTCAAGATCTTTCCTCAATTTACATAATAAACAGTTGATTTTGAAAAAATTTTAGAAAGCGGTTCTTACTACGTGCGCACGTTGTGTTTTGAAATCCACACCGCGAAAAAAAAAGTATGGTTAAATTTAATATATCACATAGTTGATAAAATATAGTTAAAACTATTATGAAAAATTGTTAAATTTACCACTTTCATAGTCGATTTTACTATAATTTTGTTAAACCAACTATCTCCTCATAGTTGAAAAATCAACTACGTAAAATAATTGAAGTAAACATGATAACTATAGTTAAAATAATTATAATCTAGTTAAAGTTTGTATTTACTATGAATCCGTAGTAAAAGTTCAGATAAATATTTCGTGTAAAAAAAAATAAAAGATAGTTTAAGAAGTTGAAAATGTTTCAAATCATTCAAATGGTAATTTTAGCATCGTTGAAATAATCATTGCAAGGTAGAAATTTACTGAAATGACTATTTCAAAATAGTTGAGTCTATTATAAAAAGTAGGGCTTCGAATTATGAAACAATGGTTAAACTTTAATATTTGAGAATAGCTGTTTTAAATAATACCATGCACAGTCCTCATTTCACACTATGATCCATGGTAGAAAAATGTCATTTTAACTACTTTTTTTTCTAAGTGCAGTGAAACGGTTAGGTGTTTATTCAGAAATAAGAGTCTAATGAAACTATAGATATCCACATCAATTTCATAACATAACTTCGGATAAATAAAAGTCATAAAATACAGGTGCTGCCCTACTGTAGCTGCTGCACAACAGGTTCCTCTCTTCTAATATATTATTTCGTAAATGATTAACGTGACAAAAGTTTATGTTATTCTGTTGCATTTGTAATATCATTATTTTAACATTTTTATTCCAAATCAATTTCCAGGAGCTGCTTAAAATAGCAACATAAGCGATTTGTGAATATTACAAAACAACGTTTTCGCCTTTTATATATAGAATAACTTACAAGGTGCACGAATCGTTATGAGCAAACTTACATTAATTATTACTGTATTGGAAAAGAGTATGCAAAAAAAGTTAGTTGTTACTTTAGTTCCTATAAGCAAGGCCAGATTTCCATCAATATTTCGGATAAATACTTGGTTAAGGAAACTTGAAACAATACAATGAAGTATGTGTACAGTTTTTCGTAATGATATGTATAATATAGAATAAAAAAAAAATTGTGTACATTCAAGTCAATATTTATTTAAATAGTAACTAATAAATAGATCAATATGCAAGATTATTTTATCAACTTTTGACAGGTCATTTATCCTTTTTTTACATAAAGTGTGATTGGTAAAAAAAATGCTATATATTTATTGTATACTTAATATTGCATATTTATATATGGTGAAACAATCAATTCCTAAACAATTTTTTGTTGGAAATACTTAAAAATAGTTAATATTTGTGTTTTAGCATGTTGCATTTAACATAAATAATGCTTTAAATACGAAACTTCAGATTGAGAACCCTCGAGTACTTTTAAACGAGTACTGTGGGATATTATGATTTAAAAAAAAATATCATCAGGTAACTGTTAGCAATTTTAAAAAATGTTCTATTACAATAATTTTCCATAGTCGTAATGATTCTTCTTATAAATGACTTATCTGATTATTTCTCAGACTTCTGACCAATGCCATTATTTGTATTGTTTCAACTACTGTTTCAACAATTTTCAATTGCTTGATTTAATCGTGAAAAAATTGAATTATACTATTTTTATACATTTCAACTAATAATTTCAGGAAATAATAGCACATTTCAAGTAATATCTGAAAATATTATTTTTGTACAAAACGTATTTTCAGTTTTTTGCAATTTCTGGATATTTTTTCACTGCTAGGTCAAAGTTTTTTCACAGTCGGGAAATAGACATTTGAATAAATGAAATTCCACCCTGAGATATTCGAAAATTTATAATTCTAACACAAAATTTTTCAATTGAAGTTAGGGGTAATTTTTTTAACTCGTTTCTTCCCAAAATTACAATATTTGTCGCTGGTTTTCATCCTCCGTAAGTTTATGGATATCTTTGAGATATTGTTATGAAATGCAGGTTTTCTATAGTTTTTAGTTATGCTCCTTTCAATTCTGAAGTCCGTTTTACGATATCACTTTCCATTTTTTAAATAAAGGTAAAGGTCAAGTTTTGGGGGAAATCGCAAATATATTATAATTAAACTTTTATTATTATTATTAAAAAAACTTTCGAAGATAAATCAATATTTATTATATTATATTTATATTAATAAAGTAGCTAACTATAGTGAATATGTACTACCTGATTTGTTACAATTTTATACGCCTATGCTGATAAGAATAAAATGTCAGTATTTTTATTACCTAAATCATTTCATTTTATACGAGTATAAATTAACATGACTTCAGTTTTTATTGTAGAACACTTTTACTGGTATACTTAACAAGATGATTTGTTAGCGTAAACTAGTAAATTGTTACTTTTTTTTATTATTATGAATTACACAAAAATTGTCTTTCGTCTAACGTACAAAATATAAAATTGATTTAAATATTAGTGTTACAAGAAAATGATAAATTCAAATGCGCCATGGAATTGGAAACAGAATTTGGAAAAATTTATACAATTAAAAACTACGAACTAAAAAAATGAAATTGAAATTTGTTAACCTTCTATTTGTTTTTAAATTACTATATTGTATGTATAGTTAAAATTTCAAGGTACTTCGTTAGATAGTTCATGAGATATATAATTTAAAAGTTGTGAATTAACGGCCGCTGACATTTTTAATATTTTAATTATTTTCCTAAAAAAGTCGAATTAAAAAATGTTAATTGTAAACATTATTCCGCTTGAAATTCTCTATAAGGTGGTATTTTTTCAATTCAACTTTTTAAAGTCGAGTTTTTTGTCTGGCTGACGTCTGTTACTACTGATTTAGAGCGTTTACCTGTTCTTCTTTCTTGAGTCTCAAGTTCAATATTCGATAATTGAAATTGCGGTTCAGTCTGTGTTCTATAACTTTTATTTTCAAATAAAATTAAAGATGGACATTTTAATAATTTTGTTTAAACGTGGGATGAAATTAAATTACATGTATACGGAATCTTAGGGTGACGGGGGATTTTATAGAAAAGCTGCAACAAATTTTAATTACTCGAGCTTTACGTTTTTGAAACGTCTTCAAAACCATCGAAATTGTCACGATTTAAAAAAACGAAAAAGTAGAGGGCTTCAACCTGCGGTCTTTGGTTCATGTACTCATCGATTGGGCAGGATTTGGTAGCCCCAGCTACAGAAAAAAAACTAAATTGATCTTTTTCAAAACAATCAACCCCCAGCACTTGTCCGCCTAAGCTTTATTATTATTATTAATTTTTGGTTTCGTCATAATATTTATAATTGATCAAAGCTTCATTTTTTCTTGACCATTTCATCAATGGAAAAAAACGAAACAGGTAAATTCGGTTAGAGTATATAATAAGAGCCAACATCTAATACTAAATTTGAGTGTTCTATCATGTGAGAAAGTTTAAATATCGCTGTTGAAGTCGCGGATAATACGGAGAAAAATTTACAATATAAGTAGTAATAGACCGCAGTCTTTTGTTGGCAGTGTAAACAGACTGTTACTACTTAGATTACTGCATTTTTCTATACGTATTATCCGCGACTATAACAACGATTTTTCAAACTTTCACACATGATAAAATAGTCAAACTTGGTAGTATTAACCGCGACTTAAACCAGGATGTTTTAACTTTCTCGCATGATAAAAGACTCAAATTTGGTTTAGGTGTTAGCTCTCATTACCTATACTCTAACCGAATTTATCAATTTCGGAGGCTGCATCTAGTGAGCAAAAATCACGTATGCTAGTGGGCATCCTCATTAATTAGGAAGACTTAGCAGAAGGAATCAGTTTTTTTTTTGGTTCACGGAATTCCACAGGTCTCAATTTCGAGTCGATTTTATTATTTCTTCTTTTATCTTGAAGCTCTTTAAATTTGAAAGACAACAGTCAGGACGGATTTTATCATTTTAATTTATACAACACGAAATGGCGCCCCAAAGCGTAAAACAGTACTAAAGTACGGCCAAACTTTTTAAATATTGACGGATTTACTTGAGCCTCTAAGTATCTTTAGAGGTCTTTGCATCTACGAGAATTAGGGTTGCTTATTACAAATTTAAATTAATATATCTTGGGGTATATTAAGTGGCTAGTTACGAATCAAAAATTAGATTTTCAAAATTCAAAATGTTGAATTCAATAGATGCTGCTTTGGGATATATATTTGTATAAATTAAATTCATAAAATCCAGCCTGACAGTCGTCTTTGAAATTTAAAACGCTTCGAGATAAAAAAAGAAGCAATGAAATCTGCTGAAAATTGAAACCTGCAGAACTCCGTGAACCAAAGAAAACTAATTTCCCATTGCAGGATGAGCTAATTATTATACAATGTGACCATTTATACGTCCATTTTTATAGAAAATGTAATGAACTATCCTTTTTTGTTGGAAGCTTATTTTGGGTGATTTTTTTTTGATAGGAAACGCAAAAAATGTATTTTTACAGCTTTTTCTGGTTCCACCACCTTATAATCAATAGTATGAATTGACTCCAAAAACTAATCAGATCTAAGTTACACCATGACAAACTTAAAAAGAGGTTGAACTTTGCAATAGGTTTTACCGTTCGTGAGATATCACGAGACAAAAAAATGGGACGTATGTACAATATTTTTTTATCATTTTTTTTTAATTCTATAGAGTTTGAAACATCAACATTGGATGAAAAAATATATATAGTAATTTTTTTGCCGAGGTGACCAAATTCACTTCATTCAGACCTTTGGTCTGGGTCAAAGTAAAATTTTAAAAAAACTATAAATTTTTCTTGATAACAATCACGACGTGCTCGAAATATTGATTAACATCGAACCTCACTTTTGTAGGCAAAGCTTATCTAATTTCTAATTAAAATTATTTAAAATCCCTACATTTCAATAAATTTGAATAATTGTTTTTAATTATAATAAAAGCATTAAAATTTATTGCCAGTATTTTCCAAATTTCTAATATTCCCTGTTAAAGTAATTTTCTAAAAGTTTTTCGTGATACTATATCCTGCATGTATACGAAACAAATAACAAACAACTCGACATTCATTCTCCAACCAGATATATATGAATCGAATCAACCCAATTAATTCGTTCCAACTCGCACCAAACCAGAATGCACGTGTCACGGTATCGCGGCGATGACTGAAAATCGTTATTTAGTCGATGCGGAACCTGAGAACGGCACCTCCGGAACCGTTAATAGTGCATCGCTTTAACGGATGGACTCCACACCGACTAACTTAGTTGATAATCTTACTATTCTTCACTCTTTCACGATAAACTATACTCCAAGTGAGAATTCGATTTTACGGCGTTATTGCACCCGTGCATGTCTGTGAATGGCAGCGGCATGAATGCGGACGAAAGTGCGAGTATTTTAAAGTTAATTAAAACTAAATCCAGTAAAATACAAGTTTGCTAGTAGTTCCTTCAAAAGGCTGGCTAAATCGTATTGTAATAGCGACTAATTTCATATGTTGAATCATAAACGTACTATAGTACATTATGCCATTAGTGTGTAAAGTGGTACTTTTACGCACTAATTGCAGACAGAGTTTTTTGTAGTAGGTAAAGTTCAGTTTAATGCATTTTACACCTCTAAACAAGGCTGCTTACTTTTTTGTTCGGCTTGCGTACATTTGGAAGACACTTTTCGTATTTAAGTACAAAATAGTATATTACGATACAAGGGCGCGAAGTTGGAGATTTGCGCATGAGTAAAACGTGTGCGAAAATCAACTACTTCGCACGTGTATCGTATGCTATTCTTTTTGACTCCGTGAAAGAAACGGGGGCAATGATTGCGAAAAAAAGAGCCTAGGGTTAAGAGCCTGGTGGTAACAAGCATAACTAAAATTATCGAAATTCTAAGTAAACTCGGTTTAACTGGACATAGAAAAACGTAGTTTTACTAATTAGATTCGAGATAGTAACGGTATCGTTTTAATAGTGTGTAGTCAAGCGTTGCAAGAACTGTCTAGTTACTATACAGTATCTAGATCTTTTTTTCATTTTATGAATAACTTGGATGATAGCATTAACTTATCTAGATGCGAGAAGTCAGATAGCGACGCCGACTACTTACTATTTAAATAGTAAAGCCAACTAAAAAATGTAGGCCAGATCCTACTATTCAGATAGTAAAACCAACTAATTGTTTTCTTCCGTGTAGGATAAAACAGTTGTAAACATTCATTCGTTACAGTAAATAATTCTTTTCTCAAAAAAATAAACTCGTTAAAATCTATTCATATTTAAACATTTTTTAAACTTTCTTACAAGACGATAAGAACAACATTTTATTGGATAAAATAAGTTGTTTGACAAATATAATTATGCTTTAATAATAATTTAATAATACTTTCTTTCTTGAACAATATCATTAATTTATCAACAATAATAAAAGCTCTTAAAAGTCTTGTAAGTGTATATTTATTTAACAAGTACCTTAAATCATCGAGTTATTTGTACTTTTCATACTTGTATAGTATTTTCATAAAATCAGGAACGAAAATCCGCTAAAAAAAATAGGGTATAAACCTTTTAAATAATGGTGTATTTTCTAAAGTTTTTAACATCTTACTATTATTCTTCATGCATATGACTGTGTTATTGGTACTTCATTGATATCAAATAATGAAATTGACAAAAATTGAAAAATAACAAAATGGCGGCCATTTTTCGAAAAAACTAAAAAGTTAATTTTCTCAAAAACATCATCTTTTTTTCCTTCCATTTTTTTTGATAGATTACTGGTAATATTAGTCATGATATATCTGAGTAATGTCATGTGTGCCAAAAGACGCTACTCGACTGCAGAATTAGAAATTTTGTCAGGATAGGACATATTTCGTTTTATCTAAATTATTGTAAAAAGGGAATACGTCAAAAACGTGACATGCAATAATGCGACATCACAAAAACGCGACACTTAAAAAAACCAACGTTTTCAGGACTTTTGACGTATGGGTTTCTTTCAAGTTATTTTTCACATATTGGCGAGTTTTTTAATTGTCAGGTTGTTGAAGTGTCAGATTTTTTAGGAGTCCAATTTTTGCACCTCAGGTTTTTGAGTCAAATTAACTACATAAAAAACGTATGCCGTGAATTGCGTTAAATTTCAAATTAAAAAGTTAGCGTCTTTTTATGCTAATATTATCAGTAATCTATCAAAAAAAATGGAAGGAAAAAAAATTAACTTTTTAGTTCTTTCGAAAAGTGGCCGCCATTTTGTTATTTTTCAATTTTTGTCAATTTCATTATTGGAAATCGATAAAATACTAATAACACAATCATATGCATGGGGAGTAATAGTAAAATATTAAAAACTTTAGAAAACACAGCCTTTTTTAAAAGGTTTATACCCTATTTTTTGGACTTAGCGGATTTTTGTTCCTGATTTTAAACTGCGCATAACTCAGAAAACAAAAAATTCTTGAAACAAAAAAATACGGGTCTCCTTATTTGCCCTAAAGATGGAAAACAATTTTCAAGATGTCAACATTTTACTCCTGCCCGATTTGAAATGGAATCGGTCATTAGTATATTATATACTTCATGATTCCCGGAACATGAATGCAATATTATTTTTAAATATTTCCAAAGTTCCAAAGGAATATTCTATAAATATTACTGGAATAAAATGTACTTTTTGTGTTATATATTAGTATTAAAGTAATATAAATCGAAAGAGACTATTAAATATTTGATTCATTAAAATATATCTGCAAAGAATTGATTGGTAAATTGTATAAACTGACAACTCATATATAACTAAATTATATATAATGATTGTATTAACTAAATAAAAACCAAAGTAAATGCGATAAGCTCGATTTGAAATGTTATTGCAATAATTTAATGTTTCATAAATTGTCTAATATCAAATTTTGAAAAGTATGGATTTAAACGATGTAGACCACAATCGAGAATTTTTGTTCAGAAAAAAGTTTTTTAACGAATCAGTAACGTTTTTCATACATTTTTAAACGTGATTAGAAGTTTAATTCACTTTAAGTGCCCCAAATTAAGATAATAGAAACATTTATTTTTACGTTACAAAAATGTTTAAAAAATCTTCTAGACACGTTTTTGAAACGTTACTACGTACATTTCTAAAACATTATTAAAAACGTTTAATTCAGTTAAAAGCCCCTAATTTAAGGTGACAGAACCTTTTTTGATTTACGTTACAAAAATGTTTGAAAAAGCTTCTACAAACGTTTTAAAAATTGTTATTGAAAGTTTTGGAAACGTTTTTCAGACGTTTCTTAATGAGTTCTTGAAACGTTTTCAAAACGTTTGCGAATCATTTTCCAAAACTTATTAATATTGCTTATGTTCTGTGAATAAGTTTTATTAACGTTTAATAACCGTTGGATCAACGTGAAATGAACATTTTTTCTCGAAAACGTTAAGTTAACGTTGTTTCATTCTTATATTTTTTTCACTACAAATAAACGTTTTTCCGGACTAAAATTGCTTATTAAAACGATGAGTTACAATCATATGGGAAAAAAATCTAAACTGTGGCCGGAAAGTAATCTGAAAAGGTCATGATTTTAATTTACTCGGCACGCTTTGTTTATATATTGATCCAGTGCAACTTTTGAATATTAAAACAGCTAATTTTACGATAGAAATACACTCTAAGATTTTTTATATGAAAACCTTTGATGTTATGAGAAAATATAATTATAGCAGCTTATTCGCAAAAAGATTCTGTAGTTAATACAAAAATTATAAACATCCATACTATTAGGCAACTTATTCTGATATCTGTTTTTTGAAAGATTAAAAAAAATGTTTATACTACTTCATTTTTTACTATGAAATGTCTCTCGATATACAGTAGACAAGTAGACATCATTGTTTAAGACAAAATATTATTTTGGTTCAATCAATTTTATTACTATCTGACCATTTACAAATGTTTAAAGTGACTAGTTAAGTATAAACCTACCGTACAGTCCAGGTTATGTACTCTACAGTGTATTTTACCATCGGTCAATAGTGAACGGAATAATATTTTTGTCTAGTTCACAGTTCTAAGTTAACAGTTTTAAAGCGCGCCCTTTTAGATTAAAAACTATATACATATTTTTATAGAGACACATGACAAAAAATCAAAAACTTGTGAGACGTGTCAGAAGTGTGTGCTTCACATAGTTTTTAAATGAAAGCACTTCAATCTCAAAGAACTCGCAAAGAAAAAATAGTTTTTCCTACAGCACATCAACAATATCGTTTTCGGTGCGTAGATCATATTGTAATCGTTTTGTCAACTCTACTTACATGTAATAAACGTAGTGGCGCTACTGAGACATTTAAACATTAGGCTGCAGAGGTTTAACTAATTTTTATATTCAATAATAATAATAATAATAATAATAATAATATCGTCTTTATTGATCAATATAATATAATATATACATCGAACAAAGGGCGAGACACAGCAGCAAAGTGTTTTAAAATGAAACACTTTCTCTTCAGATGAAACACCCAGGAAAAAATGATTTATATCTGGATCATATATGCACCATATATGATCATACATCGTCATATATGATTCATATATCATCATATATGATTCGTATATAATCCAGATATGTTTATGTATGCTCGTATACGGATTTTGACCTGATATAAATAATCAGATTTAGCTATATATGAATATATATGGGATATATATGCTCATACATGCTCATATATGATTATATATTACTATATCAGGTCAAAATCAATATATGAGTATACATAAACATATCTGGATTATATATGAATCTTATATGATGATGTATGATCATATATGGTGCATATATGATCCAGATATAAATCATTTTTTCCCGGGCACTTTGGTCTCATCTTTAAATAAGACATATTGTTTTTGCAGTGTTACTACGTTATTAAACTGATATCCATTACACTTTAATATTTTTTTCTTCCTTTTTTACTCTGAATGAACTATAGGTCCACGATTATTCAGATAAACGAGAGAAACTGATTAACTTCGAACGAACTACATTAGAAATTAATAGCTTTATAAAGGTAAACAAATCATTACAACCCTCTTCATTACTTCGAATATTTTAATTTACATTTCAATTTTATGGAATTTTAATGTAATAAAGTTTGTGATGATATAACGCATAATATAAAATACCGCAATATTTAGACCTGTACCATTTTTTGGTAATAACTAAACATAAACGCAAAAAAAAATTGAATTTGGGCAATTCTGTATTTGTTTTCTATCTTTGTCGTAACATCGATCCTTTATTTTTTACAACCTACCCATCTTAACAATACTACATGTTTTTCTGAAATATTTCCAATTTTAATTTAATAACATTTTCTTTTCTTTATCAAAATTAATATTTGAAATTGAACTAATTTGACGTAAACTGATACATTGTCCAGCGATTTTAAATATATACAATATATACAAATATATACAAATATACAAATATATACAAAAAAAATATACAAATATATACAAATATACATATATTCTGAAGAAAAAAAAAGATCATCAATTATATTCTATATATTATATTCTTTCATTAATTACAATCAATGAATTAAAAAGATAATTAAAATTAATCGATGAAAATATCTCAGTTACTAAATAATAATTGTTCATAGGCGTAGAGAATCATAAACGAAACGTGCAAAAATAAAAAAAAAAAAAAAACCTTAACCTGAGTCTAACATTTTACTTCAGCAGTTCATCTTGATAAAGTGTCGGCAAAAAAAATCGTAGTAAAGTATCCAGATTTAAGTATGGTAATTTACCACTTCATGAATGAATCGTAAAACGGAAATAAAGCAAGCAGGGTAAATGTCTGCATAATAGTAGTTCATCGTTAGGGAAATTAAATAATTTTAAAATACTTACGCGTGATGTACAATCTGCCTGGAAAAGTTTTCTGAATCGAAGTGTCGAATTTCGCATTCTTGGGTCTAGACACTCAAAATTCGAAAATAAACTCAAATTTGAACGAGCACGCCGGTTCCTCGAGGAGTTAAAGAAACACTCCTCGCGGTGGTGAGTCGCGCACTGACGTCGCAACCTAACACTGGAACCCATAGTACCTAACGTAAGGGTTGCTTAGGAACCGAACCACCTCCAGGTAGAATCGGGTAAGTCGATGTCTTATCGTTTGACTCATTTCCGACGTCTTTAAGACGATTTGAATCCATTTAATGCGCTTCTGCGGTCGCTAGGAAAATCCAGGTAACTACATTTTTTTATAAATTAGAAAACTATCGAAAATATGATGGATTTATTTACATTCATCAGATTGACATTTAGATTCAATATTATATTTTAGTATTATTTATAAAATTAAAATCACATTTACACAAAACGTTTTTCTCGAGTTTTAAAAAACGGACTTCCCTCCCAAAAAATTGATAAAAATATAAATTTTTCAATTTTTTGGTCATAAATTATGACCTGAATATTGAAATATAACTTCGAAAGCTCGGAGTTATATCTAAAGGTTTCATTATGCAGTTTTTTGAAATTTCGGATACGATATGACGGATAAAATTTCAAAAATGTAGGAAGTCTGATGTCTTTTCGAAATTCAAAATAGCGAAACCAATATGGCGGACAAACTTTCAAAAATTGGAGAAAAGTTGCTAAAAATCATGTGCACTATATATTGAACTATTCAAATATAGATTGCTAAATTATTGAAAAATTTGTCTGCCGTATTGGATCCACCAGTTTGACAGTCGAAAAACAAACAAATAATTCGTAATCAGCGACCCCGAAAATCTCCGAGTTTAGATTTTCACAAACTTTTCTAAAATTTCAAAAATTGTTATATCGCATTCGGAATCAGCGACCTCGAAAACCTAAGTAACAATAATTAAAAGTACATGTTAAAAATTCATTTGTCGTTAATTTCTAACTATAATTTTTGGAACAAACAATATTATGACTCCTTCCATACAGCACATACCTCTTAAAGAGGTTGTCTAAAGCTCAGTCCTAAGTTATCTCCAAAAAGACCTTCTGAAGAGGTCTGAATTATGATAATCTATAAAAGGAGCTCTGAAAGACGTCGTACTTAGAACTTCTTAAAAAGGAGAAGAGGTCTTATGTTTGAGGTCTTAAATATATCTCGTGTTGGACGATCTCTCTTTTAGTAAAAGGATTCCCTGATGTGCGATCTGTACTTCTTCTCGAGACCGCTAGGTGGCTGTTTAATCCGAAAATGAGATCGCGCGATATTTATTTCATATGCAGACCGATAGATTATAAGCTGCAATGATAAATTAAGTGCTATTACGATATTTATAAAGTGTTATCACAATTTTGTATTATTATTGTATGATCCCCATTTTATTGAATAAAAGCACCATCCAATATATAACTATAAAAACGGTAAAAAGGAACTTAGGTAAAAATTATATAAATGAAAAATTAAGGTACAAAAATAGAATCTATAATTTTCAGAAATGTGCTTTTCATTTATATTATTCTATTTATGTCAAAGCTCTCAAATAAGACCTTTTTTCTGAGACCTCACATTTATGAGGTCTTGTAAAGCTCTTAAAATCTACACATAAGTCATCTTAAAGACCACTTTAAGAGCTCTTTCTGATAAGTATTTAAGACTTCTTACAATTTTTAAAACTTCTTAAAAGGCTCTTTAAGGTGTCTTCTTGCTGTTTGGGTTACTTTGGCAACTTTTAATTGATGACATAATAAGTGACATATTCCAAGGAATAAGGTGCCTCATCTTAATTCTGTGCTTATTACAAAATGTAAGCTTCGTGCGTAACTGTTGTTGAAAAATTACACTTTTGCCAGGCACACGACCTATACACAATTATATGTTTCCATTATTGGCGTAATTTATGAACCACTGTAATATACTAAATTTGTTCTAAAAATACAATAGGAATTTCAGGGGTAACATGTGACATTATCTCTTTAAGCCAAGATCATGAATCCGTTGACAAATAATCAAAATTCATGATAGTGGAAACAATATAGCAGACCAAATTCCTAAAAAGTTACTTTACAGAACTAGAAGTCTTGTGAATAGATCTATATCCACTTAAATTTCAACCCTTATTTTTCACCCCATTAGATCGAAGTATCTAGAAAAACTAAAAATTCCGCCCACAACTCTTCTTTTTCCACTTCTCTACTCTACTTCAGCCCTTATTTGTCAATCCTTTAGGATGTTGCAAAATGGAAACTGAGCTTGGAAATGGAATCAGGAGCACGAAAAACCTCATAGAAATAGATTTCACGTGTTTTAGTGGATGATTCGCTTGTACAACAATTGGCACGAAAAAAGGAAAATGCTGCACCAGTTAACCGGTTGAGCATACCAAAGTAACGTTTTCTCGTAAATTTGTTTATAACAAATCAAAAACCATAAAATTACTAAAAGTACAGTAATATTGGCAAATGTAAAAATACTCTCTAAAGAGCCTCTGTAAGCCACATGCCAAAAATGCCCCTTTTTCGTACCTCGAATATTGAAACTTTTTTATACCAATTGATTACATACGATGACCCAATAATCCCTGCAAAATTTCCAAGTGAACATATTCCCCGTTTCGGAAATATGAGAGGTCAAAGTTGACCATGTCCAATAAAAAAAAGTATATCAATTTCACATTTACACTCGAATAATAATGTTAACAAAAATCAGACAATTTGGTTCTCTACAGATTTTCGGCTGCTGATTACCAATCTGAAAATAGCAAATCCGAAATGGCGGACGACTTTTAAAAGATCAATGCAATTCGCTTGAAACACGTTATTCTGAAGTTTTCGGGGTCGTTGATTACGAATCGGCAGTTAGTTTTTCAAAATTCAAAATGGCATGTCCAATATAACGGGTGACTTTTGAAAAATTCAATGCAATTCGCTTGAAACTCGTCAGCTTAAGGTTTTTGTAGTCGATGAAGTTGAATCTAACGTTGAATTGATATTGAAAAGGCACTAAGCTTTCTTTGTCGCTGCATTAAATCTGTTTTGACTCTGCATAGGAAACAAAAGACAATCTAAAAACAATCAAAGTTTTAATGCATCGTTTAAGACATCTTATTTGAATCGTAGGCTTGCGAAAGTGATAAAATAAATGTATCTTTAGTGTTGAAAATCTCGAATTTATAAAAGATTTCAGCCTATATTCAAAAACCCTAAAAACAAAAAGCTATCAGCAGATCAGCATTTCATTGGTCGCATTCAGCGAACAAAAATGTTGAGTAACACCTTTTTCCCATTGGTCCGTTAGTCCAACATGTTACGAAAACTGACCGGAGGGACCAATCAGAAGAAAGTGTTACTCACCGGTTTTTTTCGCTGAATGCGACCATTGATTTCCATTCCATTGTACATCTTATTTGAATCGTTTGCTTGCGAATGTGATAAAAATAAATATCTTGCCTTGGTTGGAGTATATCATCTTTCCTTTGTTTGTTGGATTTTTACAACTTGCCATTGTTGGTTGGATTATACTATCTTACCTTTGCGGGCGGATTATTATATCTTGCCTTTGTTGGTTGGATTTTACGATCTTACCTTTTTGCCGGTCGGATTATTACATCTTGCCTTTGTTGGAGTATTGCATCTTGCCTTTGTTAAACTTTAACGTGTTTCAAGCGAATTGCATTTGATTTTTCAAAAGTAAAAATGTAAACAAAAGGAAAATTGTAAATTAAAGCATTTAAAACTATTTTCTAACATCTTCCTGTAATAATCCCAGACAGCAAAATAAAAAAGAGTTCAGAATGATTTCGAAATGTGCTCTAAAAGAAGTCAAAACGTGGGACATCTGCCTTCTATTAGATCTTCGAAATAATTTTGAACTCTTTTTTATTTTGCTGTCCGGGTAGTGATTAGGATACGACTGTATCACGATCCATTTGTATTCATTCGCTCTCTAAATATATCTTGGAGTGAGAATTCACTCTTTAATTAATGAAAACCGAGCAACTCTCGTGAAAGAGTGAATATTCAACTCTTTAAGAGTAGAAATTCATCCTTTCCTCCAGAGTTGTCAACTCCACGACTCGGAGGGAAAGAGTGAATTTTCACTCTTGTTAGATTGCAATTTCACTCTTGTTAGATTTAAAAATTCAAAAAAATTAGCGTGAATACAAAAACACATTTTCTAAATAATTACGTATGGATTTTAAAAATTTCATTTTTTTTCGAGAAAAAAAATTATTTTCTGGTAAAAAAAATGTTTATTTTCGTAAAAACTATAAATAAAACTTAAAAAATTTTAGGGCATTCTTCAACCAATTCTAAGACATTTTTGTTCTGTGCAAATTTTCTCTAAAGACTATAGTTATCAAGAAAATAAATTATTGGTCTAGATATCTAGAAAAGTTTAGTAATTTTGTTTCTGAAAAAGTCTACAATTTAGAAAAAATTTGCACAGAATAAAAATGTCTTAGAATTGGTTGAAGAATGCCGTAAAATTTTTTTAGATTTTTCAATTAACATTTTGCAAAATTTAGGATTTTCGAAAAATTAAAAATTGTAACAACACATTTCGAAAAAATTTGAGGTTATTCTTTGACTCATTCTAAAACAAAATTGTCCTTAGAAATTCTTCTCTGAAGTGTATGGTTTTGAAGAAAAAAATTGTTAAATTTTAAATAGAAATTCGTTGCTGTGGCCATTTTGGATTTAACATCGCAAAATCTAAAATATATACCAGTATAGCTTTTAAGTACAACTATTGAGTGCCCGCTTCTAATATATTTTAGCTCCTTCAAAGCACGATATTGTATCGAAAACTCTATATTTGTAAGAAATGCGCCCTGAAAAAAACCTGTTTCTTTTATTGTATATGTTAAAATGATAGATAAATTTTTTACAATTTTCTCTTCACCACTCGAAAGAGCGACCCCGAAAATGGTAGAATCTGGTAAGTTTGATTTTTTTTCAAAATTTATTTCGTATTGGAAATAAGCGTTGAAGTTGGTGTAAATTGTCTATGCATTTGGGCGTTAAAGTATTAATAAATATTCCTTTAAAATATTTATTTGTATACATTTAACATACGTTAAATTAAAAAATTTAGATGAAATTTGTAGGTTTGTTATTTGATCGATATCGAAGTTGCAAAGCCAATCGTAGATGATCACGTGTTCTTAGTTTAAATGCGTAGTATCGTACAATTCAGATATAGGGGGTATAGCTCAGTGGTAGAGCATTCGACTGCAGATCGAGAGGTCCCCGGTTCAAACCCGGGTGCCCCCTTAATTTCTTTTTTGTTTTTTTTTATTTTTAAATTAAAATTTACATTTCTCCATCACACATTTCCATTTTTAATTTGAATTTTTTAAATAAAATTATTTCATTTTTAAAATAATTTAAATTACACACAATTAATTTGTAAGAAAGCTTTATTTTGTACATTAGGTAATACACTACCTATTGTTACGACTTCTGAAAAATAAATTAATATATATAAAATAAATATGGCATATTAAACATTGGAATTTCTTCGCAATCCGCATACATATAATGTACAAAATGTCAAATTGACTTTGTGCAGATGATATAAAATTTTCAAATAAATATATATACAACACTTGTAATTTTTTCTATTCTGATAAATCTTCCTTCGAGAAAATAGTCAATTGATTGTCTTGCAGTGCAACGTTCCCTGCGAGTTCTTTAGCTTTGCTAAGAAATGGCAGCCATTCTTGTTCCGTATCAGATCTTGTCAAAAGCCAATTTTCTGCGACACAAAGAGCTTTGTACGCTTCGTTGGCAGATATCTCTGTATTTTCAACATTGGCAAGATCGTTCTCATCGTCATCCATAAACTCTGTTCTCATCACAGAGTCCATTATTTCGCATTCGTCGTTAGTAAAAATGTTTATAAATTTTATCATATCTTCGCCAGAAAAGTCTTTACTAAAGGCAGCGTTAACTAGGCTTTGAATATCTTCGGTGTGATCCTCGATGTCATTTTCTGCTTGTCGATTATTTAAAATATTCTTCCAGGCACGAGAAATAGTATTCGATGTAACATTTTGCCAAGCATGAGCCAGAGTAATAAAACATTTTAAAAGGTTCCATCGTTTCAAATAATTCACCACATTTATTTCTTTATTATTTTTATGCAATATTAAATCTTTGCAAAATAACATATGATAACCCTTTTTCAACGTTTCCCCAATTCCTTGATTCACTGGTTGAATGGAGTCTGGCACGTTCGATGGCAGGAGAATGACTTCGCAGTTTTGAGCAATGTCCCGCAGCTCGGTAGGGGAAGGATAAAAACTAGAGTTTCTTAAAATTAGTACAATTTTTTCAGGCCGGCCTTCGTTTCTAGTATTTACAGACGGAATGAATATATCTTTGAACCAATGCAAAAAAATCTTTTTGTCCATATTATCAGTCGAGTGGTTCAAGTAATGAATAGGTAAAACTTTAAGCTTTTTCAAACATAGCGAATGTTCGTCTGAACCTAATGCAAATAGTGGAATTTTGTGAGTTCCTGTCGCATTTACAGAAACCATTAATGTAAGTTTATCCATAATCCGATGTGTCGATGACTTAACTAGACGTCGCCAAAAGAATATTGTTTCGTCAGCATTGTATACATTATCCATGGAGTAACTTCCAATTTCGAAAAAACCATGGAGCATGGTTACGAATTCTTTGCATGCGGAAGAATCGAGAGACGGTTTTGTTTCTTCTTGGCTTTTAACTTCTGAACTACCGATTCCATGACGTTTCTTGAAACCTTGCAACCATCCGTTACTAGCTTTAAAGTTATTGGAACGTCCTAAGGCAGTGCTTATCTCTATGGCCATATTTTTCAAACAAGTACCAGTTACTGTAACTCCTGCTTCTTTCTGCTGCGTGTACCAGTCGAACAAAACTGTTTCGAATTTACTTTCTTCGATCCCTGTGTACCGCATTCTTTTTACGCTTCCTTGGTGCGTTTGAAGAACACTGGACTGAGCGTATATGTCTTCTTTACGTCGATAGATGCGACGCACGGAATATTCACGAATTCCGTATTCCAAAGCCAATGCGGAAGGATACTCTCCGTTTTCAATTCTTTCAATCATGTTTATTTTCTCCTTTATCGATGGTACTCGATATGCTGGTGTATGATTTTCTATGAATAAAAAATTACTTGAATTATAGTACTTAATAAACTTTTTTAATATATTAATGCTGAAATCAATTAATCCCTGCCGATGATGAACATTTTGAAAAATTTGTCAAAACTGTAGTTTTAAATATTTTAAATCTTCTACATTAAACAATAATTTCAAAAACAGACTAGTAGTATACCCAAAACTATCTAGAAATAATTTTCAATAAATATAAATTTTATGGGCTCTGCCTCCCTATTGAAAAAATCCATGTGGATTCTATATGGATTTTCATTATGGACTTTCCATATGGATTCCATGTGGATTGATGTGGATTCCATGTGGACTCGTCTGGATTCCATATGGATTTTTTTATATGGATTCCATATGGATTTTTTATATGGATTTTCATGTGGATTTTCCACGTGTATTTTATGTGGAATCTATATGGATTCTTTATGTATTTCCATATGGGTTTTCCACATGAATTCCTTGTGGATTTCAGGTGTGGATTCCATATGGATTTTTTATGTGGAGTTCGATACAGATTCTATGTGGATTTTTTATGTGGATTCTATATGGATTTTCTCTACATACATTGTACGCTTTGTAGAAATCGTTATTGTTGTGTGGAAAATCCACATGAAAATCAATATCAAAAATCCATCTGGAGTCCATATGAAAAAATCCATATGGAATCCATACGAATCCACATGGAATCCACATCAATCCATGTGGAATCCATATGGAAAATCCATATTGAAAATCCATATGGAATCTACATGGATTTTTTCAATAGGGCTATCACTTGAAAAAAAAATTTTCTTTAGAAAATTTCTTTTCTTTCTTCTTCATGAATTTAAAGACACTATCTACATATAAAATCTACTCTATAATATCTACTAATATAAAATTAAGACTTTATTTAAAATTGAAAAAATACAAAAAAAACTCTTTAAAAATATATACAAAAAAATAAAAAACTTTTTAAAATTAAGACTTTATTTAAAATTGAAAACATATTAAAAGACTCTTTTAAAGCCCTATTTATAGAAATAATTTTGTTTTAAATAAATTATTGACTTTGTTAGATTAATTAATATTTCGGGGCCAAAATCTTCGTCATTGGCGACCAAATGTTATGAAAATATTACTTACTTTTTGTAACTTTCTTCACAACCTTCAGACAAGTAATTTCCGAAGTGGAAGCAGGATTTGCTTCGGAAGAATTATCGTTTGTATTGTTGTCGACCATGGTATGTATATTTCTCTCATTTGTTAATTTTTATTACTTATTCTCTTTATAAGAGGGCAGTACTAATTGAAAAAATCAAAATTAGATTTTAAATTGTTGTCATTTTAAATGAAACAAAACTTAAATAAAAAACTTTAAATGAAAAATTGAATTATTTTAATGTATCTTTTAACGAAACTGAAGAATTTTTTAAAAATAATTTAAATTTGTTAAGATTTGAATTTCCAATTTTGAAATTTTTAAGCAGTATTATTACCTAAATATAAATTGTTTCGATACAGATAAATAATAAATTTTTCAACATATCGAAAAGGATTTTTTTGTTTAACACATTTATTACTGTTATTATAAATTTACAGTTTATTGTTTAAAGAATTTAATGGAATTAACTTGTTCCAAAATACAACAATTAATTATAGACGCACATTAATTTACTACAATGGCAACAAAACCTCATATAAACAAAGTAATTAAACATATGAAGGTTAAAAATATGATACTAACACTATTACATATGTTTGAATAGTTTTATTGACTGATCTGCCGAATTACTGTCACCGCATTGTGATTTTTAAATGTATTTAATAACATTTTATTTACAATTTTATATCTAATGATCTTTGGTTAAAAAAACAACTCAATTTTTATGCATGTGTATGTCATAATAGCGATGAATCATTGACAATAACGCCAAGCCAATAATGCATTCTCTGTGACAGTAATTGACATCAATATTACCCGCAAGATAGCGCCACCTGTTTTTCCCCTAGATATGAAAGGTTAGAGCATAAAGTATAATACTCCTTGGGGGTTAGAGTTAGAGTAAAGTAAAATACTGTATATTACGTGTTGTAAATTACAAAATGTGATAAAATTGCAGAACTGCCTCGCCCGAAAAATGAATTCGAGAACATGTTTCTTGCGTATTTTTCGGTGCAGAAAATATTATTTTTTTTCCGCTTTTGGCATTTTTCATCGCCAAATACTAATCGGACAAAAAAAAAATGTAGAATGTGAAATTTTCTACAAAAAATGTTATATGCATGATGCCTGCGTGCTCATTCGCAGCTTACCTTTAGAATCACTAAAAAAGTATGTATACAGAAATTTCTGCTCTACAACTTTTGTATGAAACTTTTTCATACGATTCGTACTTTACGAAATAAATGCAAAAAATAAAAGAAATACCATTTTTGGGCGATTTTTTTTTTAGATAGCGGCTTCAATACGTCCGACCGCCAACTTTTTTTTGCGAGATTCGTTATCGGCAGCCAAAAATACGTAAGCTATCGAAGAAAACTTAAATTAAGGTTGTTCTAATGTGCTCCGACGATAAGGCATGAATTTTGACTAAAAACTGTAAATAAAAAATAACTGAATCGATTTTTTGAAATTCGGGGTATGTAAAGGTTATTCTATGTACTAAAGAAGGTATCATAGAAAATACCAAAGACATTAATTGAGAACTGACCGAGAATTTTCGAAAATAAGTAATTTTTATTTATTTCTGAAACGTTACATTTTTATACGTTTTTTAGTGATATTTTGTACCTTACCGGCGGATCAGGAACCTGATCATAGAACCCCCTTAACCTGTCGAAATTGAAAAATAGAAGTCAATTTACATATTTCGAAATCAGGGAGATACACATTTTTTAGTTGATTTTCGAACTTCATTCTCAGAAAATAAGATTAATATATTGACTTGGAAGTGACCAACCCTATCAATTTCGAGCATGCTCTTTCGATTAACGTGGTGAAAATTGCATTTAAATTGCATCAGAAACCAATATGACGCATTTTAAATAAAACATGAATAAAATTGCATTGGTGTCTTTTTCGCACCAATAAAGTTGCAGGAAATAAATAAAAATCACTTATTTCCGAAAATTCTCGGTCAGTTCTCAGTTTATATGTTAAACATTATTCACAATTTTTTCAGACTTGGAATTGCTTAAAAACAGCCTTAAAAATTAAAAATAAAATTTTTATAAACAATGAAAAAAATGATTTTTTTAATAAAAATATAATCTATTTTGAAGAAAAAACATTTGAATAACATCATATTTTCAATAACAAAAAAGTTATAATAGAATCCCCTTAACCGGGGTTACGTTACTTTTTTCGCGTCAATAGTTTCATACAAAATACGTAAAGCAACTTACTATATGAAATCATGTAAAATACTTTTGATAATGTATAATACGTGATCTCCGAATCACAATTGGGTAAGAAAAAATACTAGACGTACAATACCCTTGTATACCATGTATAATACCGTTGTATACCAAGTATAATACTTATTATATGGGGCATTTCGTACGAGAGTTAAGTTAAGTTTAAGATTTTGTTCTACTTTTGGTTATATAGTGTTTAGTATCCTAAATAAGTATGTAAAGTTCTTATTTCATATTGTTTATAATCTTCGAGATATTTGCAATAACAAATTAGAATAACTATTTTTTAATTACATTATAACTTTTTTGTTATTAAAAATATGAAAAAAGTTTCAAATGTTTTTTCTTCAAAATATATTATATTTTTATAAAAAAAAAATTTTTTAAATGTTCAATTTTTTCATTGTTTATTTAAAAAACAAATTTTATTTTTAATTTTTAAAGCTATTCTTAAGCAATTCAAAGTGTGAACAAAATTGTGAATAATGTTTAACATATAAATAAAAACATAATGGTTATTATTTTTTTTTTATTTAAGCAATTTTAATTTCTGATGAGATTATGCTGCATGTACACATATACACATTAGTACAACATTGCATCCACTACAGAGCAGATACATACATTTTTATGGTTGTACGCTTAAATTACAGGAGTTGAGGAACGAATAGAATATTTTACAGATGATCGGTTTTAGATTATTTAACAGTTAAATTATTTGAAGTGGAGTTTTCCATAAAAGGCACAAACGCTGAGTATTATAAAGAGGATACTGCCAAAATATGTGATTTAGGTCTTGTAACTCAAATCCACATTCACAGTTAGGTCTATCGATAAAACCAACCCGAGCAATGTACAAAATAAATAAAAATCACTTATTTCCTAAAATTCTCGGTCAGTTCTCAGTTAATTTCTTTGGTATTTTCTAGGAAACCGTCTATAGTAATTAAAATTGCGGTAAATCTTGGGAAAAGCTACGTGTTCGAAATCGAACAAACAGCCACGTGTTTCTGTCGTATTTTGGCCTCCTCAAAACGAATATAACAACCGAATTTGGCGTTCGGCTATATCTTCGCCGCTATTTCGAAAAAAAGCCAAAAAACGCGTTTTTTTTTTAGTTTTGACATTTATT
The DNA here is from genome assembly GCA_030407085.1 of Trichopria drosophilae. Taxonomy (NCBI): domain Eukaryota; kingdom Metazoa; phylum Arthropoda; class Insecta; order Hymenoptera; family Diapriidae; genus Trichopria; species Trichopria drosophilae. The sequence continues at coordinate 182,986,986 of CM059582.1, forward strand.
TCCACATGTGTACATTTGACAAAAATGTTTCCAACAAAAGTTGTAGAGCATAAAATTCTCGACAAAAATGGTTGGATACATTTTTTGCGTAATCGCATTAGCAAGACCGTAAATGAGGAATGAAAGTTTTCATGATGGGTTTTGGTAGAAAAAATTCAGTTTAAACATAATCCAGTAAAGAGGGGGTCTGGGACGCGAAGTCTAATTTAACCTACAATCATTCAAATAGCAAGTGGGTTTGATTATCACCCTCACCTCTGTGGTTGGAGGTTAGGCTAGTAAAGAAAAAGGGGCGGTCTGGGGGCAGAGTCCCCCAGCACGCAAGCGCTTTCTAGGTTCACGTATTGCCTATCAAATACATAGAAGGAAACAGTATATACAGTAGAACCCCGCTGGATCGTCTCGGTCGGTTCCGTGTCTTCCCCGCAAACCCCGCTGGACTGTCGGCAATAGGGGAAGCATCGCTTACACCTCTACACCGTAATCATGTGACGTTCATGACCAATCACAGACAATCTCTCTGCTTCCAATTGTAACTCCAAACCGATGCGTATGTTTAACTAGACACACCCCTGAGGCGACGAGCGGCGTGGTGGCGGTAAAGGGATTCCGAGAGATGCCAATCCAGCGGGGTGACAATCCAGCGCTGTGCCAATCCAGCGGGGTCCTACTGTATTGTGAATTTTCAATACAATGCATGGACGTAGCAGGTGCTTGCGTGCTGGGGGCTACGCCCCCAGACCACCCTTTTATACTAACCTAACCTCCAACCATATTGGTACGGGTGATAATCAAACCCACGGGCTATTTGAATGGTCATTCTGATTTCGCGCATTGTCTTCAGTATTTAACGGCCATCCTCACATAACCCCCATTGCGGATCATTTCACTTGCGAGAAACTAAATTTTTTCTACCAAAACACATCATGAAAACTTTCATCCCGCATTTACGGGCTTGCTGATGCGATTACGGAAAAAACGTATACAACCAATTTTGTCGAGAATTTTATGCTCTACAACTTTTGTTTGAAACACTTTCTTGTCAGATGCATACACGTGGAAATAAATGCAAAAAACTAAAAGAAAACGCGTTTTTGCTGTTTTTTCGAAATAGCGGAGAAGATATGGCCGAGCGCCAAATTTGATCGCGATATTCGTTTTCAGGAGGCCAAAATACATAGGAAACACGTGGCCGTTTGTTCGATTTCGAACACGTAGCTTTTTCCAAGGTTTACCAAAATTGCCCTTACAGAGGCCGAATTTTGAAAAATCGATTCAGTATTTATTTACGGATTTTAGAAAAACTTCCTACCTTACCGCCGGAGCATTTTATCCCGTTCCCGTTCCCGTTAGTGAATGAAGAGGTTAAAAACATCTCTAGTACTAAATACTCCCTATATAATCTCCCTATACAATCGGAGTTGAAACTTTTGAGGTTACGTTCGAAACTGCGGCGAAATTAGGAACTTAATTTGACTTGCAAAGGTGTTGATTGTGATGTCGTTGACGTCGTTGATCAGAAGAACAAGAAATCCAGCATAGCAAAGTGCAATGAATGACGGTACTTGGTTACAAGTGGTACTGGTACCTCGTCTAGGAATTAATGCGTAACAAATGACAATCACTGCACGCAAGAAATTGTAAATAATACCGCTAAAGCGTGCGACATAGAATTAGAAATAAGATCGAACAAAGTGCCACAGATCGTCAAGATTCCAAAAAGATGAATTACAATCAGCCGGGACCCCGAAGAGGTAAAAACATGAAATTTGATAATTTTATATCAAATTAAGTTATTAACTTGGAAAAACTAAGTACCATCTTATACTAAATAATGTTTTAAGTATATCAGCAAACTCGTATAAGCCAATATGGTATGCTTCGAACACAGAAAGAGTTCACAAATAGAAAAGTGTAAATTTTATAATATTCTATAAAAAATACTAATAAATTTCATAAATTAATAGTATAATAACTTTAATGTTATATTTCTATCGACTAAAAAGTAAAGTGTTCTATAAATATACACATCGATTCGAATTCAAAAGTCCAATCGTTAATCGTTCCATTATGTACTAAAATAACATTTTTCGAAAACTCCATTCCATAAAAGTTTAATTTACATATTAAATATCAATTTGTCGTTCCAAATTATTACAGGGAAACCAAAGAGACCACTCGACCCATCTACAGGATTAACTCCTCCGTCTTCGTCACAATCAAATTACTACATGTACAACCAACAGGTTATACTTTATACAATATCTTGTAAATGTGTCCAAAACATCTTAAAACTTAACAATTTTTCAGGTGCCTGCAAATAATGGTGTCCCACCAAACTTCGGTTTTAACGTCGCCGAACCTGGTCCATCTTCCAATCCTCCCGCATACGGGTTCACTGCGCCCCATGCGCAAGGATTTTCGACACCAACATCCAGAAACGACGGATTTTCTACTCCTCAGTTTGCGTCACAACTATTAGCTGAACCGATCGTGACAAATATGGCGATGCAATACGGAAATGCGTTGGTAGGATCCGGAAAACAACACATTGAGAAATATGTTCCAGTAACAGCTTTAAAATATTACTTCGCAGTAGATACGGATTACGTCCTAATGAAACTTTTGTTACTCTTCTTTCCATTTACGCAAAAAGTAAGTTAAGTTTTCGTTTTAAAAGGAATAGACTATAAAATTTATTTTTATTGCAGGATTGGTCTGTGAAATACGAACAGGATGGTCCGCTGCAGCCTCGTTATGAAAAGAATGCACCAGATATGTACATTCCCACAATGGCTTTCATGACGTACATCGTTATGGCGGGTCTTGCGTTGGGAACTCAAGAAAGGTTTACGCCCGAACAACTTGGGATACTTTCAAGTTCGGCACTTGCTTGGGGCGCTGTTGAACTTTTGGCCCACACCATAACCTTGTACGTAACGAATATCGAAACAAGTTTGAGAACACTGGACCTCCTGGCGTATTGTAGCTACAAATATGTCGGTATAAATGCTGCACTTTTGGCATCGTTAATATTTCGGAGCTTCGGATATTATGTGGTCCTGACGTATTTCAGCATATCGTTGGCTTTCTTTTTGATACGATCACTTAAATTGCGAATGGTACCGGAAGGTCCCAGTTCGTACACAGCTGTCGGAAATAAAAGGAGACTGTACTTTATACTGTTTATCGCTGGAATTCAACCGTGCCTCATGTGGTGGTTATCTCGCCATTTGATTAATTAAGTCCTTTTTCTAAGTGCTTCATAAAATAAAGAGCAGTTTTTTTAATAATTTCCTTCGAGCTTTAGCAATACCTCATAATTTTGAACGACAGTTACAAAAATATTATTCTACGACGACTTAAGATTAGTAACGAAGGAAATAAGATTTTGTTCCTCTTATTAATGTTGCTTCGATAAAACATTTATTGTACAATAAATTCCTCGGAAGCAATAGGAAAATATACTAATTGTAAATTTTAAATATAAATTTCTTGAATTGCAATTGAATAAATTAGTTAAGTTCAGATTATATATATTTTTTACAGAAAATGCATAAAACTGATTGTACAAAATTGACTCGACGACGAGTGAAAATATAGACGTCGATTATTACTTGTAAGTACTCTTATGTAAAAACTCAACCAATTGTAATTTTCTTATAAGAATACATTTACAAGTTATGACGTGCAGGAATGTTTTAAACTGACTTTTCAACCATTCTTTTTATTTGAAAATGGTTCAAAATGTACGTTAACTTACTAGCCTGTAATTCAATCGAAACAAATTTTTGTTCTTTGTACTAAATTATTAATTTGGACTGAATTGAAAATTCAATTTGAAGCATGATCGATGTTTATCAACAAAAATTTAGTTTGACCATTTGTCTATTTCATTGTAAATTGTAATCAATAATATATTTTCTGATTAAATTTCATTATTTTACATTTCGTTTTTTTACTCCACTTTTATTCGTTATATTTCTGTTTACTATAATATTGTTAAACTCGTTAATTATTGGATAAACCTTTACTTGGCAAAAGAATATTTCTATGATTTCTTACATATTTTTTAAAACAAGTGCAAAAAAATTGAAAAAATGTACAATAATAAGTAAGTAAACAATATAAAAAACCCTTTTTTCAGTTCAATTTCTTCAGTAGAAAGAATTTCTTTTTAATTTTGGAAAATACATTTCCGATTATTTTGAAGTGTGTTTTATCGATTCCCGTCGAAAAAATAACCAAAAAACGACTATTTCTGCAAAAATTTTGCAAAATAAAAAAAATGCCAAGTTTTTTTAGATCGTTTTTGTTTTATTTTTCACGATTTTCTCCATCGAAACGGATTATAATCAATAAAATGCATAGAAAGTGATCCCGATTGTTGAACATAAATCACACAGCCCAACAAAAATTTTAGAATTTCACGTTGCCCTATAAGTAAGAGTCGATTCTGGTAGGATTTTTGCTCCACATCAAACGTGTCAAAAAATCCGACTTCAGGCATTTTGAGCATTTATTCACAGTTCTAAAAAATTCTGTTGTTCCAATAGTAAGAGTCAATTCTGATAGGAGTTTTTCCACAGAATCCAAATATGTACGCCAAAATATTGATTTGGACCAACTTTTTGCCCAAAATTGAAGGTCGAAAAAGTAAAAAATCGTGTTTTAGGACATTTTCACATCTATACTATAGAACTCGACGCAAAATATCAAGAAATGCAAATTGGCGGATCCAATATGTCCGACGAACTTTTAGAAATTTGAATCACTTCAAACTCATTATCATTTTGGAATCTTTACTTTGTTTTTTACCAAATTGAAAGTCAAAGGGGTAAAAAATCGTGTTTTCAGACATTCTTTTCTGTTTTTCTAGAAAACTAGTTAAGACGATAACGAGTTTGAAGTGGTTCGAATTTTAATAGGTTTGTCGGTCATGTTGGATCCACCATTTTGTGTTTTTTTATTATTTGCGTCGCGTTCTATAGTATAGACGTAAAGAATATCCTGAAGCAAGCTTTTTTACAATTTTGACCTGGAATTTGGACAAAAAATAAATCCAATTCAATATTTCCGAATACATATTTCGATTCTGTGAGAAAAATTATATGAAAATTGTCTTTTACTAGTGGAGCAACATCATTTTTTCGTATCTGTGAACATCCCAGTAGAGTCATCTTCATGACCAGAGGAAAGAAAATTCTGTAATGACAATCTGAGATTAAAATTATTGCAGTTTGATGGATGATTCTTCGCACAAGATTCTTCACGTCAACTCAATGCAGTCGTATAGAAGATCTTCAGCAGAAGCTTATTTTTATAAATAATCTGCATAGTGGTACCTGAATACAGACTGAATGCAGATTCTTATGTCTGGTAAAATGGTACGTGATTCTCATACAGATGACTGGAAGAATCTATTAGCAGAATGTTAGTTTAGCTAGACTAGAATATCAAGGGAAATTCAGTCGATTGCTATTTCATAAGTTACTTAGAAATTTGTTTGAAAGCTGAAATTTATAATACTGACATACATACACGTATACACTAGGGTGTCTGTAAAAAAATTGTTTTTTGGCTTACCGTTGGAAAAGTTTCTCAATGATGTCTAAGTAAAGAAATTTCACTTTATTTGATATATAAATGAAGGTAAACGGTGCCAAAATCGCGATAAAGGGACAAAAATCCCTATTTTTTTCATTTTTTGTTATTTTTCCAATCTAACTCAGTCCTCTCTATACATAGCGTAAAATTACCTCGAAATTAGCTTGAAAAAGCCTACAATTTACTCCAATAACATTTTGCGATTCGATAAAATTTAAACCTAAGAAATCGTCAAACTGAAAGAAATTTTGTCATCCCTCCTTGTGACAACCTCTGAAATTTTGTCAGATTTCGAGTATGACTTACCGTTTTCGAAATGTTTCAGAATTTTGAAAATTTTCAGATTTACAAATTTTCAAAATCAATTTGCATGTATAGTATATTATAAAGTATATTATACACTATTGGAATGAAGATTCGGTATACAATTCATTTAAATTAATGATTAATAAATAACTTGAATATCTAACTTTAAGATACAAATTTTCGATTCTCTTTTTTAAAATAATCGACATAATTCATTTTTTTATTCGTTTTAAGAAACATTCTTTTGAATATAATATTCCAAAATCTGATATTGCAAAATTACATTTTAAACACTCCATGATTGCACAAAAATTGTGCAAATAATTTGTGAAAAAAAACGTAAATTAAAAATTATTAATCGATTTTTCAAAATTCCGGCTATTTTCTACGCTATATGTATATGATCTCCTATAGAATATTTTAAAGCAATTTGTCGATAATTTACCATACTAAATAATTTTTTCTTATCTTTTAAGTTTTAATATTTTTTGTAAAAAAAATTCGAATCTTCATGATTTTGTACTGAAAAGTCCATGGTGACGCAGTAAAGCAGACTGCATTCAATAAGAGTTTCAATTGGTTATAGCGAAGATTCTTATTATAGATTTTGACATATACCGTCGTATTAAGGTAGAGTTCATAACGATGAAGATTCTTCCCACAGACTGCGATTTATTTTATAAAAGAAACCAAAGTTTTCCTTCAGAAAACAAAGCAAAGAAGATTCTGCAGTTAGTTAACACTTTCGATTGTTTAGGAAGGATCTGACGGCAGATCATCGCGCAAATTCGGACATACTCCATTTACAGTCTTCAGCAGATCTTCTCTCAGTCTGCTTGCAGAATTCGCTCATTTCTCTACTAAGATATTGAAAAATGCCGAAAATCACATTTTTAACCCCTTTGACCTTCAATATCTCAAAAACTGGAGCCAATTGGATATTTTGGCGGTCATATTTGGATTCTGGAACAAAAATCCTATCAGAATCGACTCTTACTTGTAGGGCAACAAAATTTTGTTGGGCTGTGTAATATACTCATAGAATTTTTTATATAGAAGCAATGACCGATTCAAAATGGCCGCGGAACGAAGCAAATTTTTGTTTAAATTATTAATAAGATATACGTAAAGCGTGTATGAAATTCAATGCTACCGGAGGCCATTTTGTATCCGCCATTTTGATCTTGTCAGGTCACAATATGTATGATATTCGGAATTATCTAATTTATTTGTTCAACTTTGAAGCACATTATTATGGTAGAACGATTCATATAAGAGGTACAATTTACATAAGATGGCCATAATGGATCCGCCATTTTGAATTCATCAATTCAAAATTATTATAATTTTCGAATATAACCAGTCAATATTTATATCATCATTGTAAAACTACAAAAAAAATACTTTCTATGATCTCTATTTCAAGATTTTTCAAGACATTTCATCTCAATTAATAATTTTGAACAAACGTGCTTCGTTTCTCGGCCATTTTGAATCGGCCATTACTTATAAAAAATACTCTATTAGTATCTACATATATTATTTATGTTAATATGAATTAATTAATCCCTGTATCAGCTTCGCATGCACTCTCACTCACCTCGCAACCGGAAGTCCGAAAAAAATATTTAAAAAATATAAAAAAAATAAAAAAAAATATGCGAACATCATGAACAAAAGGTTGATAAAAGAGCTGGAAGAGAAGGGAGGGTGGTGCAGAACGCAGGCTGGATTTAGGAAAGAAAGAGGGACCGTGGAAAATGTTAAGGTTCTGAAGCATGTAGTGGGAAGGAGGTTGAAAGAAAAAAAGAAAGGGTGGGCATTTTTCATGGATCTAAAGGCAGCATTTGATAGAGTGGATAGAGAGTTGTTTTGGGGTATGATGAGGAAGAGAGGGATAAGTGAGAGGTTAATAGATAGAGAGGTACACGTAGAGACGAGATGTGTTGTGAAGGTAGGAGGTAAAATATCAAGGGAATTCTGGGTCGAGAAGGGGGTAAGACAAGGCTGCCCGATGAGTCCGACCCTGTTCAACATATAGTTGGCGGATATTGAAGAGGAGTTGAAGAAAAGAAGGGGAGGAATCAGGGTAGGAAATGATCGGATAAGGTCAATAGAATAGGCGGATGATATTGTGTTGCTGGAAGAGGAAGGATTAAAAGACATGATAAAAGGAGTAAAAAGATATATAGAAGGAAAAAAACTCCAATTGAGTGTGGAGAAATCTAAAGTGATGGTTTTTAAAAATAAGGGAGGGAGGAAGAAGGGAAGATTTTGGTGGTGGGGAAGAGAAAGAATAGAGAAAGTGAAGGAATACAAATATTTAGGGTATGTGGTAACTGGGCATGGAGGGGAAAAAGAACATGTGAGAGAAAGGGTGAGAAAAGCTAGGGTGGCAATGGGATGGGTATGGAGCTACGGAGAGAGGAAATTTAAAGGGGATGTAAGGTGGAGGTTAAAACTGTTTGACAGTATAGTAAAAGGGATTTTATGTTATGGAGTGGAGATGTGGGGATACCAAGAATGGAAAGAGGTGGAAGAGGTGCAAGAAAAATATCTTAAGTGGATTTTAGGGCTGGAAATAGTAACACCGGGGTATTTAGTGAGAGAAGAGTTAGAAATAAATAAATTGAGGGTGGAAATGGGATGGGGGGTGGGAAGGTTTGAGGAAAAACTGGAGAAAGGAGGAGGAGGGGAGTTGGGTATGAAATGCATGTTGGAGAAAAGGAAGGATGAAAGAGAAAATAATAGGAGTGAATGGACAGGAGAGAGGGTTGCGAGAGGAACTTATTTGTGGAGAGGAGGTATGAGCGAGGAAGCTTTGAATGAATGGGGAGAGAATAAATGGGAGCATTTGAGGGAAAGAGATATAGAAGTGGATGAACAAGAGAGAGGGGAGAAAGTGAGAGCATCTAAGACATGTGTGAGTTATGAAAGGGTGAGTCGGGTACCAATGTACAGTAGTCCTTCCCTTATTCTAATTTCCCTTATTCTAATATCTTCCATTATTCTAATTTGTTCTCTTCTTCTATTGTAATATTTCTCCTCACGCGTTCTCCCAACTGACGTGTGTTGGCGTGTGAATTTTCAAAATACAAATAACGACGCATGCGCAATGAAACAAAAAAGGACAAAAGTGAGACAGCAAATCTAAGTAGTGGAGGAAAGAAGAAAATTAGAATAAGGGAAGGAGGCCGCCATCTTGACTGACTAGACAAATTAGAATAAGGGAAGGACTACTGTATATACGAATCTGTAAGAGAAATAAGGGGAAAAGATTTGTGAGAATAGCGAGGTGGAGATGCGGGGAATAGGTACTGGATGGAGGAGGACGAGAGAAAGTGTAGATTGTGCGAGAGGGAGAGAGAGAATGTTGAGCATTTAAGAAGCAACTGCAAGTATGTGAGGGAGAAAGGAGAAAGAGGTGTGGATGTATTAAATGAGGATGGTAGGGGAATCGGATGGATGGAGATGATAGAGCTAGTAAGATGAGAGAGTGTGTAAATAATTTTAGTAATTGATATGTTTGTTTATTCATGTGTTGTGTAATCGCGGCAAATGTAATGTGGAATCAAGTTTTGTATAAAGGAAGTCCTATGTAAGCACATTATTGTGAAGGCATAATAAATATCTATCTATCTATCTATATTATTTATGTTCAACAATCGAGATCACTTTTTATACATGCATTTCATTCATCAAAATCCGTTTCGGTTGAGAAAATCGTGAAAAATTAAAAAAACGACCTAAAAAACATGGAATTTTTTTTATTTGAAAATTTTTTGCGGAAATAGTCGTTTTTTGATAATTATCTCGACGGGAATCGATAGAACACCCTTCAAAATAGTCGGAAATCTATTTTCCAAAATAAAAAAAAAAATTCTTTCTACTACAGAAATTGAACTGAAAAAAGGGTTTTTTATATACTTACTTATTATTGTACATTTTTTCAATTTTTTTGCACTTGTTTTAAAAAATATGTAAGAAATCATAGAAATATTCTTTTGACAAGTAAAGGTTTATCCAATAATTAACAAGTTTAACAAAATTATAGTAAACAGAAATATAACGAATAATAGACGGAAATGTATTTTCCAAAAATTACAAAAAATTCTTTCTGTCGTAGCTGAGCTGATGTTGACATACCTGCTACATTTTAGGTAAAAAAGAGTTGAGACAAAGAGTCAGACGTGATGTAGAAATTCTGTGCCAGGATTAGTTTTCCACGGTCCTTTCTAAATCTGTTTGGGACTGAAATCACTTGGACTGAAATTTAACGCCACCAGACTTAGATTGCAAAAATCTACAAGAATTGCACAATTCCATTTCATTCTGTGGTCGAAACGTTATTTTCTGTAGTGAATTTGCACATATGCATAAAAAGAGCAATTACACGCATTACAACCTCACATAAAAAAATCTCAGACGTGATCAGTAAATTCTGTTTCCGGATTCGGATTCAGCGGCTTAAAATCTACAAGAATCATTTAGTTGAGTTTCAGTTTACAACAATTTTTTTTTTATTTTGTGGTCTTGTGTTATGAACAGAGCTGTAGACAACGATATCATTCATACGGGTACAGGTCTAAAAACTGACAAATCAATAAGCCGATAGGTCACAAAACCGACAGTCAAAAACCGACACTTCAAAAAATAATAGTCTACTTGTCAATGTGTCTTCTTTTTTATGTCGTCCTTTTGACTGTCAGGTTCATGATTGTAGGTTCTTTGACCTGTCCGGTTTTTGATTTGTTAGTTTTTCGACCCGCACCCATTTATACATCCCAAACAATCGAGTCAGCACGAACTATTTAAGTCGGAAAGAATTTTAGAAAACATTTTCTAAACACTGATTTAACCTGAAATTTCTGTTTTACTAATTTATATTTAATATCGAACGGTCGAGAATTTACTTATTACCTATATTCCTTATACGATTTATTGATAGGTTTTAATTTTCCGACCGTTTTATAAATTAATATATTCTTAAACAGTATTGTTTTTTGCGGTCATATATATAATAGAAATTAAAAATGGTTGAGTTTAATAAAGATTTAAAAATTAGAGGAAAATGAAAAAACGGCTGTGTCTGGAAGAGGACTCATATCGGAGTCGAAACGTTGCTATATTTTCATTTAGTATTTATAGTATAAAAAAACATTGTTTGTTTTTTCCTTTTCCTCAAATTTTTAAATCTTTATTAAACTGAACCATTTTTAATTTCTATTATATATATTATATATATGACCGAAAAAAAAACAATACTATTTAAGAATATATTACCTTCATCCTGATACGATTTAAATTAATCTCCATACTCATAAAATTCTTAGAATGCAATTATTTCTACTTGCTTCTATTTTATTCGGAAAGAAATTTTCATTGATCTTCTGTGGGGGGGGGGGGGTCGTTGATCATGAATACGATAACAGTTTTTTCCTATTATAGTGCGCAAAGTTCGATTTTGCGCACTTATTTGCGTGTGCAAAGTGCCACTTTCCCACACTTTACTGATCTTATAATTTAGCGTGCGGTAGAGAAGTTTTTTTTAACTCCGTGCGCGAAGTAACCCATTTGCACACTGCACTTCGCGCAACTCAAAACAGTGCGCGAAAAATTTCTCTCATAGTCAAGAAATAGTATATTACTCAACGAGGGAGGTAAAATAAAGAATGTCTCAGACTGTGTATAATTTTTACCAGAATACGATACTATTTGCGTGCGGTAATGTAGCTCTATATACACCCAACGAATTTAATTCGCACGGGGAAACCCGCAGTCGTCCTTGTTTTTACTTACATATCTTAATGCGAGAAACACAGAAATCCGAGGTAATTCCCCGTGCGAATTAAATTCGCTGGGTGCAGGTATACATACATGCAGAGTAGACCTGTCAAAACTTTCATTTGTTTTACTTTTCAATCGCTGTTCTTCAGTATGGAAAACGATAATCGTAGGTTAATTCTATCTAAAATAGTAATGTAATTGAAAATGTCGTAAATGCGAATGCGAATGATAATTTCAATTCATTAAAATTTGTTGAAATTATTAATTGCATTTTAACAATTAATATTAATAACTATTAACAGTAATAACGATAATAAATAATGTATTATATATATATTTCTAAATTTAGTCTATTTATTACAAAAGCATTTACAAATAGTGTTTTGGGTCGGGAGGGCTTCGCCCTCCCCCAAACCCCCCTCCACCACCGCCCTTGCACCACCACTTTAAATGTTGTATATAGGGATTGAACTTTGCGCACTTAATAGGTAAAATAGTATACGATACTCGTGCGCTGCGTAGGTGTTCCCAAACTCGCTTCGCTCGGGTGACAAACTTTGCTCGTGTGGGAAATACCTACTTTGCGAACTCGTTTCGTCTTGTACTATTTAAGTGCAGTAAAGTAGCTATAGGTATTAGTGCCTTTTCAATATCAATTTAATGTTAGATTCAACTTCATCGACTACCAAAAACCTTAAGTTGACGAGGTTCAAGCGAATTGCATTACATTTTTCAAAAGTCACCCGTTATATTGGACCTGCCATTTTGAATTTTGAAAAACTAACTGCCGATTCGTAATCAACCCCCCCCCCCTCACCCCCACCCCCCGAAAACTTCAAAATAACGTGTTTCAAGCGAATTGCATTTGATTTTTTAAAAGTCGTCCGCCATTTTGGATTTGCCATTTTGAATTTTTAAAATATGTCTTCAGATTCGTAATCAGTGACCCCAAAAACCCCCGAGTAATAATTTTTAGGCAAATTAGATCGATTTTCATAAAAGTCGTACGCCATATTGCATCCGCCATTTTGAATTTTTAAAATCTGATTCGTAATCAGCAGCCAAAAATCTGTAAAGAACCATATCATCTGATTTTTTTTTAACATTATTATTCGAGTATAAATGTGAAATTGATGTACATTTTTTATTGGACATGGTCAACTTTGATATCTCCTATTTCCGAAACGGGGAATATGCTCACTTTGAAATTTTGCAGGAATTATTGGGTCATCATATGTAACCAATTGGCATAAAAAAAGTTTCAATATTCGAGGTACGAAAAAGGGGCATTTTTGGCATGGGACTTACAGAGGCTTTTTTCACCCAGCAATCGAGATTGGATAGGATTAGATTGAAAATTTTAATTCATTTTGAATTCATACTTTGATTCCGTAAATATGTATTCAAATGGATTGAATTCCTAAGAAAGGAATGTATCTGTATTCAGTTTTACAAATACAATCGTAAGCAGTATAAGAATAGAAATAAATACAGATTTCTTCAAAGTTTATTTTTTGAAAGAAAACTTTTTTTGCATTGAAATGAATACGCTTAGATAGTTTTGATTCCGTAATGTTGAATACGGAGGCATTCAATATTTCGTTTTGAAGAAGGAAACTTTTTGGATAGAAATGAATACACTTGGATAGTTTTGAGTCCGTAATATTGAATACAGATGTATACAAAGTTTCGTTTTTGAAAGTAAACTTTTTTTTGTATTGAAATGAATACGCTTAGATAGTTCTGAATCCGTAATGTTGATCACAGAGTCATTCAATATTTCGTTTTTAAGAAGGAAACTTTTTTTGCATTGTAATGAATACATTTGGGTGGTTTTGAATCCGTAATATTGAATACGGATGTATTTAAGATTTAATTTTTAAAAAGAAAATTTTTTTATATTAATATGAATCCAGAAAGTAACCTTTTTATTCGTATGAACGAATAGAATTGTATTTACGTATTAAAATGGATTCACTGTTGACCAAAGTATGGATTCAGAATTTAATAATTAAATCCAATTCTATACAACTCTATCTAAATTCGATTGCTGGGCATTTTGAACGCCATTTTATTACAATGATGTGGGGTATAAAACTCAAATCTGTTCTTAAAATTCAAATATTTTGACCACCTTTGTACACAGTTTCAATAAAATCTCAATATTCTAATAACTCGAAAAATGTTTCTCACACTCTGTGCGCAAAATGCTATTTTGCCCCCTAAATTGCGGGAGCAAAATAGCACATTCTCTCCCTAGGGAGCAAAATAAATATACCCGGGAGCAAAATAGGTTTCTCGCATTCTGTGGGCAAAATACTATTTTGCTCCCTATATCGCGGGAGCAAAATAGCACGCCCTCGTATGAGAAAATAGTATGTGCAACAAGGGAGAATAGGTATTTGTAGACTCGTGCGAAATGCCGTCCTCGCTTCGCTCGGGCGTCAAACTCACACTCATCGGCAAACACCTATTTTGCTCCCTAGTTGCACAATCTACTATTTCCGTTCACTTTTTCTTCCGTATTTATTGACAATGTTGAGTGTTGGATTAGAAAGAACAAAACCGACTAATCTCTTTCAATAATTTTTCGTTAGCTTAAACTGTACCACTATAAATTAACTCCATTTCCACACGAACATTTTCAACAAACCCTGGAAAATCGAAACACTACGTATTTGCCCGCGAAAGTTACGTACCATCAGAGCTGGAGTTTGCGGTGGTAAATTAAGAAACTACAGAAGCCTCGAAGGATAATGAAGTTCACTACATTATCAAAGTGAAATCACGGATAATAAACTATACAAATTTAAATAACACTAACGAAATCAAATAATCTAAATTCGTTAATTCTAAGAAAATCCGGAAATTCGATAAAAAAAACAAACATTATTTGTCTGTTGGTATTGCAGGAATCTACGTGAGATTCCAAAGCATATCCGAGAGAGGTCGCTGGTAGTGCCTTCCTAAATGTAAGATTTGTGTATATGTACTTTATAGTCGTTCTAGTGGTAACCGAGTGGTGTCGCTAGTTGCGCGGTCCGTGCCGTTCGCCTCCGGGGGGCGAGAATCGGGAGACGGGTTCGACGAGAGAGCGGTTCGAGCGAGGCTTCGCGGAGCGATCCTAATCGCGAGGCCGATCAGTTAGCCGAGTGCCGCCAAAAAGCGTGAAGGTGCGCGTACCGCGTTGTCAATTCGTGGGGCCGACAGGCCGAAAAATGGCGGAGCGTGCAAAAGCGACGGCCCCGGCCAGCCGGCCCGTGCCCATGAAGCTCTTCGCCTCCTGGGAAGTCGATCGGACACCTTCGAATTGCATACCGAGGTAACGCCCTTTCGTCCTGCCAAACCATCGCGGAACCCCCCGGGGGAGGCTGCGACGACCCCGAGGGACGTCGTCGAACCCAAAAACCTCCACGGAGACGCGCGCTTCCCTCTTCGTCACGTCTCCGTTTCAAGAATCCCTTCACCGAGCGTTCACCGCACTCTCCACGCTCGATGGTCCCTCCTTTGCACCGGTTGCAAAAAAAATGAAACCAGTCTTCTTTTTTTTTCGAAAATAAACGGTTTTACTCGCCCTGGCCAATCCAGGAACACGTCCAGAATCCCGGATCTTAATAAATCCTCTGGTGAAATGTGTCAGGTGTCATCTAGTTTGTGGTTCCGGTTGCAAGTGTTTTTTTCTCGACGTCAAAAATTACATCGATTTGCAGGTGGTTCCTCCTCGAGGTGTTGGTAGTGAATTGTTTTTTTTTTATTTCGGGGGTGAATAGTGGGTGGTTCCTTTTTTCTAAGAAGACGGAAGTTGAGACTGCGTGGCGCTCGGTCCACCGGGACGGATGCGAACTGTCAACCGGGCGTGACGGCACGCTCGATGCACTTTCAACTCCTCAATCGGAAATAAACTTTTTAGTTTTTTAAACAATACTCTCATCTACCTGGTTTGTCAATTGTTATTTGAAACATCAACAGTGGTTGACAAACATTTTATGATTGTTTTAAGTTTCCAATTTATGTTTCTTGTTTATGTCACTTGTGAGTTTTTCATTACAAAATATGAAATGTCAAACTGTTTTATCCTTAAAGTATTTATAAATTAAAATTATCTATAAAGTTATGTTCAATTGAAGTTGACATTTATGTCAACAATACAATGTGGTACCAAAATAGTTGACATTTCAATTAGTAATGGAGTAAAAATTGTTATTATTATATTAATACTTGACATTTACAAAATTCATCCCTCAATTAACAATTTACATTATCCAAGTTTTTAAAAATTTTTCTGACATTTTTCTGAAGCGAATTTAATTAGTAATGTAATAAAAATCGTTATTATTATTACTTGACGTTTACAAAATTCAATCGTCAATTGACACTTTGCATTATCTAAGTTTTTTAAAATTTTTCTGAAATTTTTGTGAAGCGAATTTAATTAGTAATGTAATAAAAATCGTTATTATTAATACTTGTCGTTTACAAAATTCAATCGTCAATTGACAATTTTCATTATCTAAGTTTTTTAACATGTTTGCAAAGCAAATTTGATTAATAATGTAATAATAATCGTTATTATTATTACTTGACGTTTATAAAATTCAATTGACAATTTACATTATCTAAGTTTTTTAAAACATTTCTAAAATTTTTGCAAAGTGAATTTAATTAGTAATGTAATAAAAATCGTTATTACTAATACTTGACGGTTAAAATATTCAATCAATTGACAATTTTATTATCTAAGTTTTTTACATTTTTCTAAAGCGAATGTAATTAGTAATGTCATAAAAATTGTTATTATTATTATTTGACATTTAAAAAATTCATCCGTCAATTGACAATTTACATTATTTGAGTTTTCTAAATTTTTTACAAAGCGAATTTAATTAGTAATGTTATAATAATCGTTATTATTAATACTTGACGGTTACAAAATTCAATCAATTGACAATTTACATTATCTAAGTTTTTTTTAATTTTTCTAAGATTTTTGTGAAACAAATTTAATTAGTAATGTAATAAAAATCGTTATTATTATTACTTGACGTTTACAAATTTCAATCGTCAATTGACACTTTGCATTAGCTAAGTTTTCTAAAATTTTTGCAAAGCGTATTTAATCAGTAATGTAATAAAAATTTTAGTATTACAACTTGCCGTTTACAAAATTCAATCAATTGACAATTTACATTATCTAAGTTTTTTAACTTTTTTGCAAAGCAAATTTAATTAGTAATGTAATAATAATCGTTATTATTAATACTTGACGTTTATAAAATTCAATCGTCAATCGTAAGTTTACATTATCATGGTTTTTTAAAATGTTTACAAAGTGAATTTAATTAGTAATATAATAAAAATCTTTAATATTAATACTTGACGTTTACAAAATTCCATTGTCAATTGACAATTTACATTATAAATTTAAAGTTTTTTAACATTTTTGCAAAGCAAATTTTATTAGTAGTGCAATAATAATAATTTTCATTATTAATATTTGGCGGTTACAAAATTCAATCAATTGACAATTTACATTATCTAAGTTTTTTAAAACTTTTCTAAAATTTTTGCAAAGTGAATTTAATTAGTAATGTAATAAACATCATTATTATTACTTGACGTGTATAAAATTCAATCAATTGACAATTCGCATTATCTAAGTTTTTTAAAATTTTTCTACAGCGAATTTAATTAGTAATGTCATAAAAATTGTTATTATTATTTGATATTTACAAAATTCATCTGTCAATTGACAATTTACATTATCAGAGTTTTTTAAAATTTTCTAAAATTTTTGCAAAGCGAATTTAATTAGTAATGTTATAAAAAACGTTATTAATACTCGACGTTTACACAATTTAATCGTCAAATGACAATTTACATTATGTAACGGTTTTAAAATTTTGTCTAAAATGTTTGCAAAGCGAATTTAATTATTAATGTAATAAAAATCGTTATTATTATTACTTGACGTTTACAAAATTCAATCGTCAATTGACAATTTGCATTATCTGAGTTTAACAAAATTTTTATTATATAAAATCGTTAGTTTTATTACTTGACGGTTACAAAATTCAATCAATTGACAATTTTCATTATCTAAGTTTTCTAAAATTTTTGCAAAACGTATTTAATTAGTTATGTCATAAAAATCGTTATTATTAATACTTGACGTTTATAAAATTCAATCATCACTTGACATTTACAAATTCAATCATCAGTTTTTAAGAATTTTTTTAAAGCGAATTTAAAATGTCATTTGACATTAGAAAAGAAACGTTATTAAATTTCATTTAGGTACGATAACATTTCTTAGTAACTGATAATATGACAGATAATAAAAAATTTTGAATCGGAGTATAAAATTCTCATATTCAGTTTATTAACAAAAGATATTTTGATTCATTGTAATCGATGATAAAACTCGAATATCTTAAATGTGATTAATTAATGTGTTTATTGACGATTGAAAACAAAAGTTTGTAATGTCAAAATTATTTTATTCTTTCAAGACAAGTTGGTAGAAATGGTTAAACATTTGTTAAAAATTGTTAAACGTAATCTGAAACAATGATTCAATTTAAAAGTGACATTTGATCTAAATTGTTCGCACTGTGATAATCGCCAGCTTTATTTATGATTTTCAACACTTTAAGAGTACCTACAAATGTTATTAAAGTTTTTTTGTTATAAAATTTTGTAATTGTGTGTATTTATTTTTTTTAAATGAGTTTTCTATCACAAAAGAAATGTTAAAAAATTATCCTTCCACATAAGGTAAGATGGAACAATTTTTAATAATTGACAACTGATTTTGTTATTCTATAACGAAAAGAAAATTTGTTAAAAGCTTTCGACACTGAATAAACTTTTTTATGAGGATTTGAAACGTTCAATTTGTCTTTATTTTACCACCTCGTCACTTTGATTTTATAAGAAATACAGAAGAGATTTTTCACTTAGGAAAACATCAGAGAAGAAGAAAATTTCAAATATTTAATGTTAATTAGAAGTAATCATAATATTCATTTAATACTGAAAAATAATAACATTTATATCATAAGGGTAAGTTTGTAATGTCCAGACTGACAAAAAAAAATGTTCTTATTTCAAGTAAATATTTACTTGAATAGTTGTAACAATATATTGACTTAAAATAAGGAAATATTTTCTTAATTTAAATAAATATTTACTTGCTGGATAAAATCAAATTAATATTAACTGTTTTTCTATTATAAGTAAATATTTTGTTGCAACTATTGAAGTGAATATTTACTTGAAATTAGGAAATTTTTTTTCAGTGCAGATTATGAATCGGTAGTTATTTGTTAAAAATCGTTAATAATTCGGTTTTAAATTTAGTTATTGTAACCTGAAACAATGATTTGAAATAAAAGTGGTATTTAATTTTAATTATTTCGACTATAATAATTGTCATATTTTTATCACAACGTAACTACAAATATAGTGATTATTTAAAAATATCCAGAAATTGTATTTACCCTTACCAATAGACATGTCAGTTAATTAATTACCTATTCATTCCCATTTACAAAATTAAGATATGTTTTTCGATGTCTAATTTAACAATTGATTGACATTAAATACATATTGAAAAAAATTACAGATAAAATTGAAAGTAACGAATGTGGAATCATCTAAAACTTGTTCATAATCTTTAAATAATCCTTCAACATGCCAAACAACTTTAAAATTTGTTTTGAATGTCATGTGACATTTCTCGTTAGAAAAGGAATAAAATATCAGTATGACATGTTAACATTTTATGTTAATTTAATTAATGTTTTGACTTTAGGCAATTAAAGAATTTGAATCATATTTTGAAATCGTCAAATTAAATAAAAACAAAGTAGACATTGCAGTTCATGTAATCGATGACGAAAATCAAATTTTTTAGACATGTTTGTAAATATTGTAAACATAATAAAATGAAAATGAAAAAAAAATTTCTTTTATAAGGGAAAAATACAAATTGTTAAAGATTTTTCAAAATGTTTCATAAAATAATTTGATACAAAAATTACATTTATAGTAATCGTCAGTGTCAAATCTGATTTTCATTGGAACGCATCTATGCAATTCTACTAATTATTTACAAACTCTATTTAATCTTTTTGAATAAACTTATTACTACCTTGTCATTCATTATATAAGGTAAGATATGTTTTTTCTGTCTAATTGAAACTGATTAACATTAATTTATAATGAAGCAGATAAGAATAATATATTTGCAAATGAACGAAAGTCACGAACGATAAGTCTCTACATTATGATTTAACATGCCAAAATAATGGAAATTATACTTCGTAAAACAAAAATATAACTATGAATACTACAATGTTGTAATTTTGTATATAGTAACAACTATATGAAACTAAGAAAAATATTTTTATAAATAAGCTATAACAATATTTTTGTAGATAAGTTATAAAAATATTTTCCTTAGTCCAATATAATTAATCATTAAAGCTTACTATTTTGTTAAACTAAATAATAAATGATAATAAATAAATAAATAAATAAATAAATAAATAATAAATATAAAATATTTTTATAGATAATGCTATAAAAATATTTTTCTTAGTCTAATATAATCATCAATGCTTACTATGTTGTTAAACTAAAAAATAAATAATATCTAAATAAATAAATAAATAATAAATATAAAATTTTTTTTTTTTGAGTCTAATATAATCGTTAATGCTCATACAAAATTACAATATTACTATCTTCGTGTATGATATCAGACATTATTTTTATGTTTTTGTTACATAACCCCAAAGATTAATATAGCTAAATAATACATTACCTGTTTTAAATTTGGTGGGCTCTTCCTGCAACGCAATTGGTGGTGATTGCATCAATCAAATATTTCAACATGGTTGAAATATTTTTCAAGCGCCATCTGTCGGAATCCTTCCGATTCCCTAGCCAGCGGCTTTTTTGAAAAAACATTTTTAGAGAAAAATGTTAAAAATGCTGATTGGAGATGTTCTTCCAAGTTCCCCGTTATTTTTTCTAAATTTTTCACATATTTTCGGGTTCTTCATATTTTTCATATAATTAACATCTCCAACCAGCATTTTTAACATTTTTATCTAAAAATGTTTTTTCAAAAAAGCCGCTGGCTAGGGTATCGGAAGGATTCCGGCAGATGGCGCTTGAAAAATATTTCAACCATGTTGAAATATTTGATTGATGCAATCACCACCAATGGCGTTGCAGGAAGAGCCCACCAAATTTAAATCTATTAATTGTAGAATATAATCCTGCAAAATAATGCATTACCTGGTTGACTAATTAATTTTTAGCGTGTACAGTACAACCTCCGAAATTGACTCCCTCAAAATTGACCAATTTGCCAAATTGTCTCGGCGGAAGCCTTCGAAATTAGCTGCCATAGGGGAAACGTTGTCTCCCACTCTTCTCTGAAACAGTTTGATGTATTAATAAAAAGACAAGAATTAAACAAGATTTTTTCAGTTATTTCAGTCAATTTTCACTAACTTTAACAAAAAATGAGCGATTGATTGAAACTTTTCAAAATTTGGACAAATCGAGGTTAATGTTATCAGATTTTCAAAATTCAAAATGGCGGATCAAATATGTAAAAACAAATTCATTCTCCAAAATTTTCAAAATTCTTTTTTGAAAAAACTAAAGTATCTAAAATTCTGAAACAAATATATCTTATGAAACTATGTATTAAGAATGTGTGGACAAAATTCCCGAGTCTCAGCTATCTGTGTTTCGGAGAAAACGATTTTTTTCTAAAAAATACGCGTTTTTTCACGTTAATTGTTTATCTCGAGTTCTACAAAAGTCTCCATCAATATTTTTTTTTTAAATTAAAGGTGAAATCATAAGAAATCACCACATGCATATTAAAAAAAAATAAAAAGGGTATAAGTTTGAAAAAAATTTGTTCAAAAATTTGTTTTGCATTTTTTTTGGGCCAAATTGAAAAATTTTTTTATTTCTTCGTTTTATTTCGAAATTACATGTTTTTAGCTTTAATATCATGTTTCGTTCATAAAAATCGAATTACCCCTTCCAGAGTTACAATGGTTTGAAAAATAATTCCATTACAAATTCATCACCCCGTTGTGCGCGTAATTTTGAAAATTTTCAAAAATCCTTTGGGCATAATTTATCTTTCATACGGAGGTATAATTATACCGAGTTTCGAAAAAGACCCCTTGCAAATCGTGATATTTCTGACGTGGAATGACCCAGCACTGACAGAAAAAAATAAGTCTTAAAATTGTTACAGCTTAAATTCATCATTAGGTGAGGCTTAATTTCAGCCCCAAATTGCGTTATTTTTTGTTGCGAATTTTCTTAAATTCAGTCAATATTTAGACTTAAAGTCTTATTTTCAGACAACAAAACTGACTTTCAGTCGATATTTTGATTTGAAATAAGATTCGTCTAACTTAGATGCCATAAGCTTGATAAATCTTATTTTAAGCCAAAATATCGTCTAAAAGTCAGTTTTGCTCACTGAAAGTAAGCCTTTAAGCCAAAACACTGACTGAATTTAAGACAATTAACGCAATTTCGGGCTTAGATTAAGCCTCACCTGATAATGAATTAAAGATGTAACAATTTTAAGACTTACTTTTTTCTGTGCTGTATTCAATCCAATATCGATGCATACACAGAAAAAGAAAGTCTTAAAATTGTTACATCTCAAATTAAGCACTGTAAAAGGCTTAAGTTTAGTCTTAAATTGAGCTAAGTTTCTTACTTTCAGACAGAAAAGTTTAATTTTAATCGCGATTTATGCTTACAGAAAATGTTTTTGAGTTTGTCACCCTTAAGTGGGAATTCTTATTTCGAACTTAAATATTGACTAAAAGTAAGTTTCCAAAACTAAAAACAAGGTTTTGAGCGTAAATATCGACTTAATTTAAGAAAATTAGCATAATTTTAGGCTGAAATTAAGCCATTTGCAGTGCTTAATTTGATATGCAACAATTTTAAGACTTTTTCTGTGTATTAACGTACCATTAACAATTAAGGTCGTAAAAACCGTAATTAAATCGTGACTGAAACGATTTTTTCGAAATTCGGGATCTGTAAAACAATTTTAATTATTATAGACGGTATCATAGAAAATACCCAAGATATTAATTGAGAATTGACCGAGAATTTTCGGAAATAAATAAAAATCACTTATTTCCGAAAATTCTCGATCTGTTCTAAATTAATATCTTTGATATTTTTTAGAAAACTGTTTGTAGTGTTTAAAATTGCCATTACAGAGCCCGAATTTAAAAAATGTTATTCAGTCATCTTTTATTTGCGTTTTTAGTGAAATTTCAGTGGACCACTTTAGACCTTAACAATTAAAAATTATAAAATATAAAGTATAAATACATAATTGTTATTTTACTTTCAAATCACAGAACAATAACAAATTGTAAGAGTAATGAAAGAAGTAATTGATAAAAATAAATTAGTCATGATTCGACAATTTTTAAACTTGGTTTCAAATGTATTTCTAGATTTGCGTTTTAACCGAGACATAGAAATCATTTGAATCTTTGACATTTGAAACACTCGACGTTTAAAAGAGTCTTTGTTCTCGACATATTTAAATGGAACAGACTAACTGCGTCGCCGTTTAAAATATTATGAGATTCGCTCATGTAAAGAACGTTATTGAAATATTTACGAAATTAGTTTTCAAAAAGTTATTACGTAAGTTTAATAAAACCGAGACGTCTTTTTGCGTATCAAATATAATAAGCATTTTAATTATTCTCACGTAATAAAAGGAGGCAAAATATTAATAATAATTTAAATTATAATTAATTCGGTTTTAACTCGGAATGCTCGTGAGTTTTTACTATAATGCAATTAATCTAAATGTAAGCAAAAAACGCCGAGCCACGACTGCATTCGCATTTTTCTTTTGTCAGATTAACAATGCAGAATCTCGTGTTTCTTTCGTGACATTTTTTACATTAATCAGCTTTAGAAGTTTCATTTTATATTTCTCTTTTATTATTCATATTCCGGTATTTATTATGTTACGGAACTACTTAACGTTATGTATCAAATATGGACCAACTCCAAAATTTTTTATTTTGGAGCACAAGAGATTTTATAAATTGAAAATAGTCGAAATTGTTTTCAGCAGTGTATGACGTGATTACAAATGTAAATAGTTATGTATTTTACGTTTTAATGTCATTGACTATTTAAAATTTAATATGTTTATTTTAATTCGGAGAAAAAACGTTTACTAAAACTCAAATTTATTCGTTCGTTTATTTAATAACATTTATTAAATAATTTCGAAAGGAAAAACTGTAAAATTAGTATCACCTTCAAAAATAAGAATTGTTTATTAATAAAATGTTTTTATTAATCAACTATCAACATTGTTTTTTATATTTATAAGTATTATTATATATTGATATTAAGAATTATAGTAGATCGAATAAAATGAATGCAATAACGCTCAAATTTTCTATTAACTAAATTTCCTGATATAAAAAGTAAAAAAAACTTTTCAAGGGCGTTCTTCGAAATTCCCGGTAAAAAAATCATTATATTGAAAACGTAAAAAAATTTATCGACGAATTGATTTGAAATTCGTAGAAAATTCGTTCCCTGAGAAAAGTATTTATTAAATTTAAGTAAATGGCGCGTTACCGAGTGGGAACTAAATCTGTAGTAGTTTTAACCAACAATCTTTTTTATATTTTGTTATTATTATTTTAATAAAATCTCACTTCTTGAAATGTGCTCTTTTTTGCCCAAAATTGTATACAGGGTGGCCGATTTATCTGAAGACATCGAAATATCTCGAGAACTATGCACAGAATCAAAAAAGTTGGCGGATGAAAGTTGTTCGACACGAAGGGGGCATCCAGTGATAATTAAATTTACCCCCTCCTCCATCCCCTGGGGGTGGAGTGGGGGCAAAAACAATAAAACTTAAATAGGAACCCCCAGTTTTTATTGCAGATTTGGATTCTCCGGAAAAAAGTACACCAATTTGACCTAGGAGCTATTGCATTTTGGTTCACAGGTGGCGCTGTAATCGATAAAAATCCAAATTTATCTGAAGACATTGAAATACCTCGAGAACTATGCACAAAATCAAAAAAGTTGTCGGATGAAAGTTGTTCGACACGAAGGGGGGAATCGAGTAATAATGAAAATTACACCCTCCTCCATCCCCTGGAGGTGGAGTGGGGGCAAAAACAATAAACCTTAAATAGGAACCCCCATTTTTTATTGCAGATTTGGATTCTCCGGAAAAAAGTACACGAATTTGACCTAGGAGCTATTGCATTTTGGTTCACAGGTGGCGCTGTAATCGATAAAAATCCAAATTTATCCGAAGACATTGAAATACCTCGAGAACTATGCACAGAATCAAAAAAGTTGTCGGATGAAAGTTGTTCGACACGAAGGGGGGCATCCAGTAATAATGAAATTGACCCCCTCCCCCATCCCCTGGGGGTGGAGTGGGGGCAAAAACAATAAAACTTAAATAGGAACCCCCAGTTTTTATTGCAGATTTGGATTCTCCAATATTGACAATTTTCGCCCGCGTAGCGGATATGGAATACGGTCATTCTAACAAAGCCGGGAAAAAATACATTTAGCGTTACCCAGGAACAACGACGTGGACGTAGTATTTTTCTGTTCCCTTTGGGGTGCTTGTTTTACGTGAGTCCCCTTGCCTCTCACTGTATCACTGTTCACTTACTTGAGTAAGTGTTCGAAATGTTGACCTTCACTTCCACTTCAATGCATTTATTTATTCTTTCTTCAAATGACTTTATACATGATAGAATCATATCTGCAGAAATTTCTGCGCAAGCAGTTCTTATGCGTTCCACCATGTTTTCACGAGTCGTTGGTACTTGTTCATAAACCTTACCTTTTAGGTAACCCCATAGGAAGAAATCCAGAGATGTTAGAATCAGGTGACTGAGCAGGCCAATTAATGGGGCCACCTCTACCAATCCACCTACCATTGCAATCACGGTCTAGTATTTCCCTTGCTACTCTTGAAAAATGTGCTGGGCAACCATCATGCTGAAACCACATTGTCCGTCGGACGTCCATAGCAACATCCTCAAGTAGTAATGGTACTTCTTGTTCTAGGAAATCTCGATATTTTGTTCCATTCAAATTACCTTCAATGAAATAAGGACCAATGAGTTTATTTCCTATGATTCCACACCAAACGTTCACCGACCAAGGACGTTGATGATTAACTTGTCGTAACCAATGGGGATTTTCTACGCTCCAATAATGCATATTATGCCTATTGACGCCACCATGGTTCGTGATTGTAGATTCATCTGAAAACAATACATTAGCAAAGAAATTGTGGTTCGTTTGCATTTTTTGAAATGCCCATTCACAAAACACCACGCGGTTATGAAAATCATCGCCATCTAGTTCCTGGTGCAGTGAAATGTGATATGGGTGAAACTTATGACGATGCAATATTCTTTGAATACTGTCTCTGGAAATGCCGGAATCGCGATGTAATTGTCGTGTGCTTACATGTGGATTTTGGTGAATAGCTGCTAGTACAGCTACTTCGTTAGCTTCTCCTGTAACTGTTAATCTTCGCTTCCTTTTTTTCATTTGTACGCTGCCATCAGAGTGAAAGGCATTCACAACTTTGTAAAAATAAGAACGCGAGCGAGCATTATCTGGAAAACGCTCAGCATACAACGCAACAGCATCGTCAATATTCCTCTTACATTCACCATAAATAAGAATCATTTCGATTTTTTCGGGAACTGTAGCAGGATTCATTTTTAACTTGCAATTCAATTTAAGCAATGAAGGGTAGACAAAAAATAGTCACGTAAACGGAAAGTTGTTATTCTAAAAGCAAAGTGACCTCCGACCGAATTACTACCAATACAATGGACTTCAAAAACAGTGAATACTAAATTTTAATATGGGGATTAGAAAGTCGCGATATCCATTTACTTCCCTTCAGGAAAGTAGAGAAAAATGTAGGTGAACTGGTTACGTGTGACTCAACTTATGTATAAAATGATATGCTACTTTATTTTCGAGTTATGTCGCCCTCTAGCGTTATGTAACAGAACCGGCGCCGGTGATGGCCGAAATGCAAGCGATGTACATGTATGAAACCACGTGAGTTCTCTCGGGGTCCGGTAGATGGCGACGAAATCCCCAAATGAAGTAAGAGTTTCGTTTTGTTTAATAGAAGCTGGTTTGACCGTTAATGCTCAGCTTATTTATTCTCATTTCGGAAAAAACATACAGAGAGAGAATGAATGAGCTGAGTGAAGGGACATGACGCGTTTTTTAATGGATTGCGTGATGTCCTCTTTTTGTTTATTAAATAATAAATTTAAAACCTAAAATGTAATTTTATTGAAGGTAGAAAACTTATTTATAAAATTGCTTCCATATTGTATGCACAATTTTTATGTAATCAGTTTTGATTTTTAATATGAAGAATATCAATTATTCATAATCTTAATTTTTCGAATGGACATTATTAAAATTTCATATTCAGAATAACAATTTTCGCAATTGATATTACTAAATTCTAATATTAAAAATTCTAATATTAGAGTTTTTAATATTAAATTTTCATAAAGGGATCAAATTGTCCCTATTTGCCCCCTGGATGCCCCCCTTCGTGTCGAACAGCTTTCATCCGACAACTTTTTTGATTCTGTGCATAGTTCTCGAGGTATTTCAATGTCTTCAGATAAATTTGGATTTTTATCGATTACAGCGCCACCTGTGAACCAAAATGCAATAGCTCCTAGGTCAAATTGGTATACTTTTTTCCGGAGAATCCAAATCTGCAATAAAAACGGGGGGTTCCTATTTAAGTTTTATTGTTTTTGCTCCCACTCCACCCCCAGGGGATGGGGGAGGGGGTAAATTTAATTATCACTGGATGCCCCCCTTCGTGTCGAACAACTTTCACCCGACAACTTTTTTGATTCTGTGCATATTTCTCGAGATATTTCGATGTCTTCAGATAAATCGGCCACCCTGTATAAAAACTACAAAATAATTAGTTCCCACTGGGCAACTGATTGTTTAGTAAAATTTACTAACTATTTTTCTCAGTGCATTTTTTTTTGTTATATATAAAATATTCAAAATATTGATCTATTTTGTGACTTTTTTTTGCGAAATTAGGAATGTGGACCTCTGAGCATTGTTTAATATTTAGAAAGAAAATATATTTTGGTGCGGGTCGAAATACCGATAAATCAAAAAGTCGACACATAAAAAGTGTCGGTTTTTTTACCTATCAGCTTATAACACTTTAAAAAATAGTTTATAATAAGTTTTGATAATGCTCGACTTTTAGCATTTTATTAAAGGTTAAAAGAAATTCCATTAAAATCTCCTAATTTAAAAGAATGTATTACGATCACAAGTTGACTTTTATTTACTCTTTTTTTACCCATATCCCGGTGGAGAAAATATCGTACATTGTCATGCATAATTATTCATTTTCAAGCATTAATTCTAAGCTGTAATGAAATTTGTTAAACGTGCCAACTAAGGCATTATAAAGAGCCATTAGAACACTACTGAAGAAAAATAATCGATACTCTTAAGGAAAAAAAATCATCAAGAAGGATTCGAACCGGGGACGTCGTCGTATGAATCCAACTACAGTAGTCCTTCCATTATTCTAATTTCCCTTATTGTAATGTCTTCCCTTATTCTAATTTTTTCTCTTCTCCTATTGTAATATTTCCCCTCATGCGTTCTCCCCACCGCACCTACTACTTTCCGTAGAAGCACATATGACACATAATTGCGCATGCGCAGCGAAAGAGAAAGAGAGAGAAAAAGCGAAACTGCAAACGTTTAGTGGGAGAGAGGAGAAAATTAGAATAAGAGAAGGCCGTCTGACTGGACAAATTAGAATAAGAGAAGGACTACTGTACTTAACCACTAAGCCACAGTACGTTATTGATATATGTGATATTGCGACTTTTGCAATATATTCCAGTTTTATATCTAATACTTTTATTGAAATAAATTAATTTCTAAACTAACAAGTTTTTTTGAGTTACATAATTTGTTGTAAGAATTTTACTTAACTATAAAAAAGAATTATATTTAAACTTAATTGAGTTGTTTTTTTTTCGAATAAAACTTATTTTTTCCGAATAATATTCGAAACCGTAAAAAGTATTCCGGAATTTATTGAAAATTCTTTTGTAATTTATCTATGTATATTTTGTATTCAATACAAATTCGGTAACAAAAATTAAATAACCAATTTTTTTAAGAAATATCATATGTACACAAAAAATTAGTACGCTGATAAAAAAAGTTATGCATTTTTTGAGAACCATTCAGTTTTATTCTACTTTCTGTACAGAAATAAAAAATATTAATAGCTGAAATATTTAAATTTAAAAATCCTTCATATTAAATTTATAACGTTGAACAATTTTATTTTTTGAATTTTTTGAATTTTACTCTGAACAAAATTTTTGGTTACGTTTACTAGAAACTTACGCTTAGAAATTTGGAACAATTTTGGCATAATTTTTATTAGATTTTGACAAAGATACCCCCTAAATATTATTTGTAATTATTAATCATGTATGGCAATATCAAAAACTTTTATTCCCGAGCAGTACATAAAATTACAGGAAAAAGTATATAAAAAATCAAACTTTATATATTCTAGTACAAGAACTTTACACCTTCAATACTAAAATATACTGAAATAAAATTGTTTTTATTAAAATTGTTTTAAATTTGATTGGTTATGTACAAAATTTATTTTGAAATCAAAGTATGATTGGAAAAGAAACTTTTTAAACAAAATTTTATAAATAATACTGCGGTAGTTGGTGAAAGTTTGCATCAATCAAAACGTCCAACATAGTGACATGTATATTAGGACTTAATAAGCACGCACTACTAACCAGGAACATGCATTCTGTTTTGTTCACAGTGCATCGACGATACAGTGTGTTTTGCTCCCGATGCGGTTCGAATTACGTACTTCAGTGATCGTAAGCAAAGGTTTCGATATCAGTTCGTTCATAGCGCGATATGTTGATTTTAAAAATAGATCAATGTCGAACATCGCTTTAATCCCGATACTAACATTTATGAAAAAAAAGTTCAATATTAGTTGGAATTGGCCACAATATTTCAAGAGGTTACTAAATGTCTCCTTGATTAATCGATGTAGAACGTTTAATATTTAATTAATTTTCCGATAAACGCTTCAGAATTCTTTTTTTTTAATTATTCATTTTTATAACGATTAAATATAAGTGCTGACGATACATAAGTTATTAATAATTAAACATTTAATCATATTGGATTTCCGTATACATTTTAAATTACGTATTTTTGGGTTTTGGTTATTTGAAATTTCTAATAAATTCTGTTGTAAACAATATTTCATAACTTTGATTTATTAAAAAGTTTTTAAAGTTCATCATTTTTATTTTAGTGTAGTCAGTATGTACAAAAGCAGGGATTATTTTATAAGAATGACAGGTTTTTTTCCCAACTTTAAATTTTCGATTTCTCGGTCAATTTTGAAGCTATAAAGTTCAACCAGGCTCATTTTAATGTTTTTTTCTAAAAATCACGTTTAGTAATATTTTAGCGTAGGATTGATAATTTTCGAGATATCGAACAAAAAGAAAACCAATAAAATTTTTAACCTTTTAACCCCCAAACTCCTGAAATTATACTTAAACTTCATAAGTATGACCTCAAAAACGTTAGTTTGGAAAAAATAAAAATTATTTTTACAATTTATATACTTATGAAGTTGAAGTAAAAATTCAGGACTTTAAAGGGCATTAAAGGGTTTATTATTACGATATTTAAGAAATTTTATTTTTTTGCTTGTAACTAATTACGGATGCGATGTATCGAAAAATGGTTCAAGTAAAAGTCGTAAAGAACAAAATAATGAACAAAATGGTTCTTTACTCGTTTCATTTTGTTGAAAAGTGCGCTTTGTAGAGTGCGCTAAAATAGTAAGTCGCCTTATACTAATAAAGAAATTAAGAACAATAACCTTAATAATGTTGTTTATGTTGTATTATTTATATTGATTGCATGATTTGTAGTGTAAAACATTAACCCTAAAATAACAAATTTCTCTATTAAAGTAAATATTTATTTAATTAGTCTCAATTACAATATTTAATTGAATGAAGAAAGTATTGTTTTATCTTTAGCAAACGTTTTTTGTTTTAAGTAAATTTTATTTTCTTTAAGAAAATAATTTTCTTACTACAAATAAATATTAGTAATAAATATTTAATAATAAATTTACTACAATATTTTCTCAGTATAAAGTGGGAACATATGTGTCTAAAACGTAAATATAAAAGAAGGACAATATAAATTACAAATATCCGACTAATAATAATTTTTTAACAGGTGGCGTAATTATATTAAATTGGACAAAATATTCTACCTTTTTTATTTTTAAAAGTATTAATTAGTAGTTTTTTACTGTAACAAATAATTCTGGAAGTACTGTTAATTAAGTAAAATAATTATATATAATTATTTAAGTTTTAAGAAAGTTTTTCAGAATCTGACGATAAATTATGATTAACTAAAAATCGGCGTCAAATAAAAATATTACTTAAACACTGCAATGTACCTAATTTAATTCTTTACCATTTTGACCAACAATACTTTTTCAATAACTGTTTGGAATTCTCTTCATTGGATAAAATTATTAGTCTTTTTTATTAATTTCGTAAGTAAGTAAAGTGCCGATTACTTATTTAAATTCGTTGAAAGTTTTCCTATTTCTTTGAGGTTAAACATGACTTTTAATTATAAATAACAGAAAGTCCTCGACAAATAAAAATGTTATTTTGTATTAATTTCAATTAGTAGCATAATTTTTACTAATTTCAATTCAGTGTCTATTTTAAAGTCCGCTGTGGTGACAAAAATTGCTGTTAATAGAGAAGAAACACTGAAAACTAGTCATAATTGGTATTTTTTACTAATTTCAATGACTGGGACTAGGATTATTCTCACTAATTTTTCGCTAACTCTCTCTAATTTTATTAGATTAAACCATCTTGGATATTAAACATTTAAGATAATTAAATCGAATATAGACGGAAAGTAATACTTGAAAACTAATGACTCTTTAAACTCGTACCGTTTTGATTTCTCCATAGATCGCTGTTAATTTTATAAAATTATACACACTAATTTAGTCATAATTAGTAGTTTACTTTACTAATTTTAATGAGTAAGTAGGCATTACTAAATTGTCTACTAACTCTTACTAATTGAACTACTTTAAAGTTTTTTGGAATGTCAAAATTTGGAATAACCCCAAATTATTGGTAAATAAAAGTGTCGAATCTTTTAATCAGAAGACATCGTTAAGCCGTCCTACGGACGAGAACGTAATCCGGGAAACTCCTCATGTGGCCCAAATTGGTAAACGTCAATCGATACTATGCACGTGATGTATGTTATGCAATACTCCCTCAATTTGTAAATTTCCACCAAATTGTGTCAAATTTATTTGCAATTTTTTATTTTATTTTCTATTTTACAAATTTTTACTCGACGAACTGTGAACGATTTTTTTTCAATAAGATTGGGTTGAATTTGGTAATATACATGGTTGCATATTAAACATTGAATATTAGGATGTAAAACATCACAACTAAAAATTACTGTTAGTATATTTCGTAACATTACACGAATATAAAAAAATCGCTAACCACATCCAGTCATTAAATGTGAATAAATAAATGATCAGCACTTCGTAAGTCATTATTTAAGTAAGTCTTTTGTGTTTTAATCAGCACTGATCACTAAAATACCTTAATAAAGTATTCAGTAAGAATTAATTATTTTATCATAATCGAAGGACGTGAACTACTTTGATTAGTTCAAATATTAAACGACTAGTAATTATTATTTTGTACTTCTTGTAAAACGCAACTAAATATATGTCCATGCAAACAGGAAGCAATGTAAATTGTAGATAAAATAAAAAAGGGTTTATTAGTTCGTAATTTGTCTAATCATTTAAATCATATTTATACCTTAAAGCAGAAAGTTATAAGTTTATTTTAATAAAGCCATTAGAAATGTAGCATCGAACTTGGGGCATTACAGAAAAATATGGCCAAGTATATAATGCTTTCCATCGTCGAGTGTATTCCACAAACTTTTAACTCGGTTTATAAATCATCTCAAGTGTAAAACAGCTATTACAGCAAAATAAATACGAGTAAGGAAAAACTGTCATTCAGTTGCCAAGCTGATAGAGTACTCTGAAAGACTTTACATAACATTATTTGTTTTCTTGCTGCAACCCGTAAATGCAATAAAACACAACAATTTGGGAATAATCTACGTAAAAAGTTGAATACTGACAACACTGTCCAGAAATTTCTGATTTATTATATATTTTTCAAATATTTTTTAAACCGTTTTATAAATAATGAGTTAAAACTAAAAAAAGCATATAAAATAGTGAGGGAAATGAGCTGATAATAGTGCTAAATTTTCAAAGTATTCTACTTAAATATGGTGCATATTATTTATTCACTATTAACATTCGACACTTATTTAATAAGCTGTTACACTTGACTATTTTATAGGATGTTATAGGAACTCTACCGCTTGCGAGAAACATGTGTTAGACTGTTGACAAACATTGGACTGCTCTAAACACGTGTATTCAAGATTTCCACGCCTAATAAAAGTGGTGGGGATAACGAGATCATTCTTATACGTAGAGCAAACGCGTTGCGAGGAGTCTAATCGCTCTGGCGTTTGCCATCGGATAAAGTCGGCAGTATTCGGAAAATTTCGGGGCCACGTTGGATCCTCGAGACATTTTCTTATAAATTTTTATAGTTTTTTCTATCTTCATTGTAACACCTAATATTTTACACTAACTTTTCCTTGAATATAAATATGTTAATATTTATAAATAGTTGAGTTATTATATTTATATATTTTCAATAAAATAAATATTCTTATGCAAAATCTCACAGTATACACTTTTTAGTACAGATGCAATACCCCTCCTGTGTGCACTGAAAGTCCGGAAAGTCTTTTCTTATGTTTTTTTATGCGAAGACTGCGAATTTGTTGGTAGCTCTTAGAGTGGCCAATAAAAAGTTATGCACAATGTTAATAGTGTTTTTAATGAAAAAATAATTTTTTTGAAAAACTATTTAAGACGCATGGAAATGTGTGAAATAATATTTTTTCCTCTGTGTTTTATACGATTATTTTGGCTTTTGTTTTGTTTCAATCCGACAATGAACGTTTCTCTGTTATATTTTACGAGTTTTTTTGTTTTTGTTTTATTTCAATAGGTCAATTAATCTCCGAGATATCGATAATTTTAATGTTTTTTTAACAAAAAACGATTTTTTTTCAAAGAAATAGTGCCCAATAAAAATGGGTCTCTATATTTTATAGCATTTTCGTCTCTGTTTTGTTTCAATACGTCAATTAGACTCCGAGATATCGATAATTTTTACGTTTTTTTTATAAAAAAACGATTTTTTTGCAAAACCATTGAAGATATATGAAAAAAAACATTGTTATAATTTCTAATTATAATTATAACATTATAACACATGTTATAATTTACGAGTATTTTAATTTTGTTTTATTTCAGTAGGTCAATTAATCTCTAAGATATCGATAATTTTAATGTTTTTTTAACAAAAATACGATTTTTTTTCAAAGTTATGAATGATACATGAAATAGTGCCCGGTAAAAGTTGTTCCCTATATACACGAAAATGTATGAAATAATGTTTTTGCTCTGTATTTTACAAGTATTTTCGTTTTATTTCAAAATGTCAATAAGACTCCGAGATATGGACAATTTTAATGTTTTTTTTTAATGAAAAAATGATTTTTTTTCAAAATTATTGAAGATACGTGAAACGGTGTGAAATAATAATTTATCCTCTATATTTTAAGAGTATTTTCGTTTTTGTTTTGTTTCAATCCGTCCCATTAGTCTCTGAAATACCGATAATTTTAACGTTTTTGTATAAATAAAAAACGATTTTTTTTTTCAAAATTATTGAAGATACATGGGAAAATGTCCAATGAACGTTTTTCTGTCATATTTTATAGTATTTTCGTTTTTGTTTTGTTTTAATACGTCAATTAGACTCCGAGATATCGGCTATTTTAATATTTTTTTCATATATCTTCAATAGTTTTGCAACAAAAATCGCTTTTTCATTAAAATAACGTAAAAATGATCGATATCTCGGAGTCTAATTGACGTATTGAAACAAAACAAAAACGAAAATGCTATAAAATATAGAGACCCACTTTTACCGGGCACTATTTCATGTAT
Organism: Trichopria drosophilae; assembly: GCA_030407085.1. NCBI lineage: Eukaryota > Metazoa > Arthropoda > Insecta > Hymenoptera > Diapriidae > Trichopria > Trichopria drosophilae. The sequence goes on from CM059582.1 coordinate 183,022,072, forward strand.
CATTCATAACTTTGAAAAAAAATCGTTTTTTTTTTTTGTTAAAAAAACATTAAAATTATCGATCTCTCAAAGATTAAGTGAGCTATTGAAATAAAACAAAAACAAAATATTCGTAAATTATAACAGAAAATCGTTCATTCAACACTTTTCCATTTATCTTCAATAATTTTGCAACAAAAAAAAATCGTTTTTTTTTATGAAACAAAACGTTAAAATTCTGGATGTTTCGGAGACTAATTGACTTTTTGAAACAAAACCAAAACGGAACTACTCGTGAAATATAGAAGAAAAACTATTATTTCACACATTTTCGTGTAACTTAAGCAGTTTTGAAGAAAAATCAATTTTTCTTTAAAAAATTATTAAAAATGTCGATATCTCGGACTCTAATTGACATCTTGAAATAAAACAAAAACGAAAATAGAGGAAAAACTATTATTTCTCACATTTTCATGTATTTTAGCAATTTTGCAAAAAAATCAGTTTTTCATTAAAAAAACATTAAAATAATCGATATCTCAGATACTAATTGACGGAATGAAACAAAACTAAAACTAAAATACTCGTTAAATATAGAGGATAAATTATTATTTCACACAGTTTCATGAATCTTCAATAATTTTGAAAAAAAAAACATTAAAATTGTCGAAATCTCAGATACTAATTGAGTGATTGAAACAAAACAAAAACAAAAATACTCGTAAAATATAGAGAAAAAACTTTTATTCGACCCTTTTTCATGTATCATCGATAGTTTTGCGGAAAATCATTTTTTCATTAAAAAACACCATTGAAATTTTTTATAACTTATTATTGCACGCTGTGAGGGGAAAACATAAAAAATCACTGCCTTTCGGGCTTTCAGTGCAAAGGGAAAGGGGTATGGACTATTTGTGATCAATTCATTTTCCATAACGATTTAGTGATTAAAAATCATGAATGACTAATAACGATCGGAATTTAAGTATCTTTAATCAGAAAGCCATGAATAGTTAGTACTAACTTAGTATAACAGGATGATTCATGACGTACTAACTAATGTAGCATTTAACTCGATGTTTGGTCGATTAAGTGGATTTTAAGAAAGGGTCGATATCTTCGACCCAAACGATATGAATCTGTTATCTGGAATTGAATTTTGCGATTATGCGAGAATAATTAATCTTAAGCGAGCATCCCGACTATTACTATAAAGCCGGGATTTGTGCGATATGCCGTGATTTTAAATGTCGGACAAATAGACCGCCAATTCCACGACGTTTTTATTACCCACTTTATCCGAGTGTATAGTTGATTCGGCGATCTTAAATATGGCACACCAAATCCACTCGACCGTAATCGGATTTCGCGAAATGTTTATGATGTTTATTACGGAATAATAAAAGTAATCGTCTTCATTGTAAACTGCACGCAGAAATTTTTGTTAAAAAAATAAAGATCCTTTCAGAGGACGATAAACGCGTCGGGCGAAAAGATTGGAGTCGTAAAATTTTTATCATTTCGTTATGAAGAAAGCGTTGATAATGAATCTTCCGTCGTAATCGCACGTTTATTAAGTATTTTAAATAAAACGAGATTAATCGCGACTTTCTAGATGTAATGATCGACATTATCTTCGCAATATGTCTTGCTTTCTAGTATGCTACTTTAATCACTCCTACTATCCTCCAATCTTTCTTTGAAATGGACAAATCTGAATTTACATGCAGGACAAAAATCCCTCAGAATTCTTGCCAAATTTGGTAAGGTGTACTAAGAAAATTTAATGTAACAACTGCTTTATCTGATTGATTTTATTTGTTGTAGATAATCAATTACAAGATGGCCATCACGAGATCTTTATGAACTCATCTTCAGAAAACCTGACTTCTTTTAGAGCACATTTCGAAATCACTCTGAACTCTTTTCTATTAACACAAATTAATTTGTGAAGACTTTGATATGTATAAAGGACGACGACACCAGATGGCGCTGAAGTCTTAAAGCGATCAGATTCCCGCAAGCGCAGACAAGTTCTGTAAATAAAGACAGATCACCAACTAAAGTTGGTTTTAAAAGACTATAAATAGATTTGTGTTTGAAGTTTTAACGCTTTTTTTATATAATGTAGTAAAATGGAGGATATGGCTAGGAAAAATTCTTTTCAAGAATAGGACAATTAAATGTGTCACATTTGCTATTTTTATTTCCGTGACTAAAAATAAACGCAAGTCGTAAAGGATGATCGGGGCAATTCTGCTTACGAGGAAGTAAATTTGTTAAATTTATCAATTACACGGCAAATCGCGTGAGGAAATACAGTGCCCACGCGATCGAGCATTGTAATAGCCTTCTATAGAACCGTTGTTTACCTTTCGTATATCTGGTATAAACGACGTTAATTATTCCCTGTTTCTCCTTGCTTTCCGTGGATATTCCGTTTTTATTAAACTTTTTATTTACCATCTTTTAATTGTCAGAAATAAATTGCCCAATTCTGCAAACAACTCTGTAATAGCGCTAAGAAAACTGTATTTTACTAATTGGATTTCGCATACATTTTAAATAACATTTTTTTTTAAGTCGTGTTACTAAAATACTGTAATTAGTGTAACGTTCTTTAAATACCAGTTTTATAAAACGATTAGCATTTTCAGAGTTGGAATTCTTTTGTTATTATTTGTTATTCTAATACAATGGACTTTTTAGAAATGTACAAGTAGGATTGAATGTTTTTATAAAGATTAAATGATTTCTCGTCGTACAATTGCAATAGCAACAAGTGAACGTGAATGACAGTAATCGATCAATTTTTTGCTAGGTCAGGATAAATTATCTAAACTAGGAAAAGTTTTTTTTAACCTACTATTTAGCGTAAATATAACGTCGAGATCTATTTTAAATGGTTCATTATCTCTGGCGGTAAAAAAATGTTAATATTTTACCTATTAATAATTTTAGAAAATAATGGTCGATATGAGTCACTTGTTAGAGACGAAATAATTGCTAGTTTTACGTAATATTTTCCTGCGTAATTTGTATTTAACTTTTGTAGAGAACAAAAAATCTATCGTGTTTAAAGCAATAAGTTAAAATCTCTGAATATTCGAACATAAAACGCTGAAAAGAATGCGGTTTTTATTTATTTCTAACGATGCGAAATTTATTTATACTTTTTTTATTTATTGTCCAAGTACAATTGAACCTTTTTCTTATGAATAATTAAAATTCATTTAATGTCTACATAAGGATATTATTTTTATATTTAATTGACGTAGTTTCTCTTATCGCCGCTAGGAGCGATCGCGACTTTGAGAGTTGTGTTTGGCTTCCAGTTTGTAAATGGGTTTTGGAAGTAGATATTACGTCGTGTAGAAAACAATAAATCATATGTTTTCAGTATGGGGCACAACAGTTACAACCTTACTAGTAAAATTATTATAACGTTACTAAAACATGAATGTTTTATGACCGTATTTAAACAAATTTATTTAAGAACGACATGAATAATTTATAATCATGGAGAAATGGACATTTCAACTGGTTTAGTACACAAGACTAAAATAAAACGCAAAACTAGAATAATATAGAACGACATAGGAATCAGACCGAAAGATAGTGTTCGACTGTTTGCACGTTCGATCGCCCGGGTACGATTTAGTTAACACCGAGATTCTATACCCGCATACGCAATAAGTCACACACGATAACGTATCTCAGAATCACTAAAATTTACCGAAGTTGGTTAAATACAATTTACCAAGAGGTATTTTTAAGCCATATATTTTCAAAAATTCAGTGAATCTGCGTTAATTTTTAAATTTAATTTAATGAAGAAAATAATTTCTCTATTTATTTATTAAGTCTACTTCCAGAATGAAAAGTTCATTGTTTGAATTCGTGAATTTTATAATAGATTCTAACTTTATGTTTATGTAAAGTTTAGTCGTGAATTTAGTAAACATTTAAGAGCACAATAAAAATATTCCTTGACAATTAGAAAAAATGTTCTAATAACAATAAAAATAATAATTACGTCTTTATTGGCAATTACAAATAAGGCTACAACATAAAATAATACAAAAATCCCAAAGGGCGAGTCACATCAATAGCTATTTTACGGATTGACCGCATATACGTTTTTATATGGCCAAAATCCAGTTTTTACGAATTATGCATCTGAAAATATTAGAAACTTAAAAATAAATGAATTACACGCAAATCTAATGAAGGTATTCATGCTCGCAATTATTAAAAAATAAATAAATATTTGATGTGACTTGAAACTCGTCTGCTCGATTAGAAATATAATTGTTTTCTTTATGATAGTAAGGAAGGAAAGGTTGGACCAAAAGTATTCGACCGACAATCAATAAGTCCTGGGTTCAACTCCCGGATTTTATCGAATTTTTCGTAATTTTTAGTAAAATTTTAATGAAATTTAGAGAACAAATTTCTCAAAATCTCATGTAAAAAATCTAAAAATATTTCAGCATAATCCTCGATAGTTTTTAAGAACTTTTCATTCTTATTATTTTTTTAAAGAAGCTCATTGTTTTCGAGTTAGAGCATCCAGACATTTTTTAAAGAGATTATTTGACACGTAAGCATCTTTTTCGTAGACCAGGTCACATATAAAAAAATGCGAATTTTTCATTTTGTTTTGCATTTATGACGAAAAATACGATTATGAAAAAAAAAATATATATGATGAAACGAACATTTTAACTTGTGTTGGTGCAAATAATTTGATAAACAGCGCGTTTTTAAATAATAATTTGATTGGTGCTGTCAAAATGTATAAAAATTTAAAACGTATATTTATTTTTGGTATATATATATTTAAAAAACTTGATTTTATTGGTGTTAATCTCACTTTTTGTCCGGAATGTAAATGGTTAAAATATATTTGAATCGTGGACCCGATAGTTGTACTAAATACTTACAATCATATATTTTTTAAATTTATGATGGCATAGTAAAAATATATTTCAACCATTTACATTCCGGACAAAAAGTGAGATTAACACCAATAAAATCAAGTTTTTTAAATATATATATATACCAAAAATAAATATATGTTTAAAAATTTTTATACATTTTGACAGCACCAATCAAATTATTATTTAAAAACGCGCTGTTTATCAAATTATTTACACCAACACAAGTTAAAATGTTCGTTTCATCATATATATTTTTTTTTTCATAATCGTATTTTTCGTCATAAATGCAAAACAAAATGAAAAATTCGCATTTTTTTATATGTGACCTGGTCTACAAAAAAGATGCTTACGTGTCAAATAATCATTTTTCTCTTTTTTGACGATTCGGATAGAATTTAAAACACTCTTTCGCTAGGTGTAATATTTTTTTTTTAGTTTACTAAAAATGAAGAGAAAAATGAGTAACAATACGAAAATTGTTTCTTTTTGTCTATTAGTCGAGGAAAATTAGTCAGATATCTAGCTAGATTTGGGGAAAAATTAAACAGGACGTTCACTAAAGTGTGCATTTGGGTATGTAAATTCTTAAAATTCAAAAACTAACCAACAATTTTTCAGTTTTGAATGTTCAATTAACGAAAATGTAAAAAAAAAATCGTTCATTTTTTGGTTTTTCGATTCTAACTGAAAAACATGATGTTCTGCGTAAAAACTGTTAATGGCAAAATTGTAGCTCTTTAAATTCTCTTATTAACCGTCAGAAAAATTTGAAAAAGATGAAATATTTGTTTTCTTTCGAAAACGTTTGCGTTAAAAAACATACGTTTTTTAATGTAAGATTTCACGGAAAAAATTCTTTTTCATTTATTGCTCTACGATTTGTAGAAGGTATAATAATTAGGATCCAAAAAAGACGAAACAATTTTGAAATGGGAATTTCTTGTCAACTTAAAATGTAATTATAATAAAAAAAATTACACGATATTCCACGTCACTTAAGCTACATTTTCATAAAATTTTTACACTCCTAACGATAAAAGTGCAAAAGAAAACAAATATTTCATCTTTTTCCAATTTTTTACGTTTGACGTAAATGAATTTTTCGAAAACATCAAACAGACCATTTTAGTAGAGAATTTAAAGAGCTACAACTTTTTTATGTAGAACGTCAAGTTTGTCAGCTAGAATTGAAAAACTAAAAAATGAACAAATTTTTTAATATTTTCATTAATTGAGCATTCAAAACCAAAGAACTTTTGCTTACTTTTTGAATTTTACGAATTTACATAACCAAATACACACTTTAGTGAAGGCGCCGTACTTTTACTAATATGCATGAACTATATGGCTGTTTTCTGGAAAACATTTTTGATTACACTGACCGACAAAATTTTACTTTTTGCCTGCCTTTGTCAGGCGAAGTATCATTTCCAACGTATTTTTTCATGCTGAAAACGATGGCGCTAGCAGAATTTTGTCATCACGTTACACTTTGGAGAAAAACGTGGTTGAATGTGTAAAAATCACGGTTTTTCGCCATATTTCAGTATATTTTGTAAGGGAATTTAATTTTGACAAACAAAGTATCATTTCCGACGTTTTTTTTTGTGCTGAAAACAATGAAACTCTCAGAATTTTGCTATCACGTCACATTTCGGAGAAGAATTAGGTTAAATGTGTCAAAAATAGCTTTTTTGGCCGTATGTCGATTTACTTTGTAGCAGAAGAGAATTTATTTTTTACAGGTGAAGTATCATTTAAGACTTTTTTTTCCTGCTAAAAACAATGGCGCTAAATGACGCTAATGAGGTTAAATATGGTTAAAAAGTGAGGTTAAATTTAACCATGTTTTTCTAAAAAATGTGACATGATAGCAAAATTCTGTTAGCGCCATAGTTTTCAGCACGAAAAAATACTTCTGAAATGATACTTAGCTTGTCAAAAGCAACATCAGTGTCGGACAGTGTTACCAGAATCAGGCGGTAAAACATTTTTTACGATTTTTCAAAAGTTTACAAAAATTTTGGAATAAAAAAAGAGAAGCTTTAAAAATATCGAATACGAAATGCGAAATGAGACTTCTTACATGTTAACCAATTTTCTGGTATATAACGCAGTTCCTTTGTTCCCCGGTTATATATTGAGCGAGCGGCGATGATCGCATGCTTGTCGGGGCACCTGCGCGTCGGACGCCAGGCAAACCAGACAGGGAAAATGATTTTCCTGGCGCCCACGATGTCTCGCAGGTGAATTCGTAGAAAGGAGGTGGAATGAATATACCGTACACTCCATCGTTTACGCAGTACAATAGCTAATATAACAATGGCAAACGTTTCCTTTCATTTTTCCGGAAATATGTTTTCAAAACTGCTCAAAATGCACTGAGGGAATTTTAAAAAATTGGTTAGTAAAAGTGTATTTTTTCTGCCTTACATATAACACAGGTCTACAAAAAGCGGGTCTTGGATGTTGTTGGGAAGCTGTGGGCCATTTCCGCCGTAATTGTATGCGTAGAATCCAAACTCGAAGTCAGAATTGGTCCTTCACGTCAGGTTTTTGAGATATTTGAGGTTATGTACTCGAAAAACGCGTTATTTTGCCATGTTTGAGGTTACGTACAGGACGCAACAATTTTTTTGGCCTTCTGTATACTATTTGCATCTTGTAGTACTACCTTTACCCTTCAAAATGAGGTTTTATTCGATCACCTAAGATTTTTTCTTACAAAGTTACGGCCATTTTGAAATTACGAGATATAATCCATTAATGTTATCCAAAAAACAGTCACAATATTGAAACGTGATTTGAGTTATTATATGTGTATCCACATTTTATATAGTTGTTTATATTTATATAGGTTTCATGACATTGAATTTTACCGTGAGCTTGTTCTCCTAGAGCATTTCAAGGTAAATTTGTTTACATGTATATCGTAATTTCAAATGGGCGTATCTTGGTGAAGAAAAGTCGTAATGGAATTCTGCGCATCTGATATTAAATACAAAGAGCAGTACCACATGATCCAATGAAAGGAAAAACTTCTAAAAATGTTGTGTCTTCTGAACATCACCTCAAAAATAGCAAAAAAACGCGTTTTTCGAGTAAATAACCTCAAATATATCAAAATCCTGATGTGATGGGTCACTTCTGACTTCGGATTCTGATTCTACGCACTGAATTACGTCGGAAATGACCCACAGCTTCCCAACAACAAAACCATGTTGACCTGTGTAATCTTTACTAAACGACGAAGTACAGTAGAGATCTCGCTATATTTACGGCCCAGCATATTTGCCTGCTTCGGTCCCGTTATATTTACCTGTCGCCGCTCTCTTTTTCCCCTACCTTGCGGACTGGGGCCTCAGGAAGGGCCTGCTGTGACGTCACGAACATAACGCGATTTAGGAGAGTGGGAGAGGCGTCGCGTCGCTCCCCTTCTTTTGGTAAATGTAACGAGACGGGAGGGGAAGGCGAGGAACCGGACAGGCAAATATACCGGGACTCTATTGTAAAGTAATGACACAAGTATTTTAGAAAGTTTCTGCCGTTATAACAAGTGTAATACGGAGAAAGGTGAATTATATCTTAACGTTTTAGAATGTTTGGCAGAAGAAACGCAGATATTACGGTTAGAAATGTTATATGTTACCGGAGTAAAAGAATTTTACTAAAACCTGTACCAGACAGACAAATTACGCAAACGTCTCAGAAAATTCCGAAACTTGTAACGGAAATATGAATATGAAGTACACTGTCAATAATTTCTGTAGCAATTTCCTGAAAGAGTAACCGAAGTTTTTTTATCGTTACGGTTTCAGAATTTTACGAAACTAAGCTTAGTAATTTTCTGAAATCTTTTGATAATTTTCTGAAATCTTTTGGTAATTTTCTGCAATTTTTTCGTAATTTTTTGAAAATTTTTCTTCATTTTGTTTTGTAAAATTTTGAAACGATAACAGTTAAAAACTTCAGTTACTATTTCAGAAAATTCCTAGAGAAATTTCTAACAGTGTAAAGTATTTCATATCCGAATAGCATAAAATTGTTATACAATCACAATATATGAATAATGTTTTATTGAATGCTGGAAATTTATGTGCCATTGTTGGTTCTATAAATTTAATATGTTTTATATAATTTATTTATGTAATTAACAAAAATCAAATTAAATTCTAACAATTTACGTACATAACTATATCAAACATGTTGATAAATTATTTAATGAAGCCAGCAATTTTTTTATTCGCCTTCCATATTTCTGTCACTATAACTAAAATTCACTAAATTTTGGTTCAGAAAATTATGAAACAGTAACGGTATAAAAAGCGTTACATGTTTCAGAAAATTCTTAAAGAAATTTTTAACAGTGTATATTCTATATAGCTGTACACTGTCAGGAATGTTCGGAAAATTCGGATACTTTTATATTACCGAAGTAACGAAATTTTACTAAATTCTGTAACAGAAAGAAACATTATGTAACATTATCAGAAATTTCGAAACTGTAATAGAAACCTGAAAAGGAATCAGAAAATTACAGTGACATTACTTCCGTTTGTCGCCGCCGGGCGCGGCTGCGACGCTCGCAGCTCTACATTTAGCGCTTGTGGTTCCCGTTGTAGAAGTGGAATTCATCGGTCAAGCAGCAGTAGCGTATAAAACGAGTCATCCGAATGTTGACAAATTACATGATGAATTTTTATGAGTACGATGAAAATTTACATCACCGTTTTCGGTAACTGCTGGACACAATAAATTCATTTATGTAATTTTTAATACCTTTAATAATATAGGACCAGAAAAAATTTGTTTGGAGATCACTTGAATTAGAAATAGTGGATCTTATAGATTTTTGACCGCTGAAAACGAATCCGTTATTCGATTTGGCCCATCACGTCAGGATTTTAAAATATCTGATCCGAAAAATATTCAAAACTATACTTTTTGGCAATTTAAGGTTAGGATATGTGAAATATCTGACGTCATGGGTCACATTGGACAACTAATTTATTTTCAGCAACCAAAAATTTATCACATCTAGTACCTCTGATTCAACTTATTTCCCCTAAAAAAATTTTGCGGTCTTGTATAATTAATCACTGAAGGTACTTTTAAAGACTGTAACCTTTTTTTTTTACACAACTTGAATCAGAAGTGGAGTATCTTATAGATTTTTGCTCGCTGAGAATGAATGCTTTGTCCAAGTTAACTCATCTTTTCAGATGTTTCACCCTAACCTTAAATTGCCTAAAAGCATATTTTTGAATATATTTCAGATCAGATATCTTTAAATCCTGACGTGATGGGCCAAATCGAATAACGGATTCGTTTTTAGCGGCCAAAAAACTCTAAGATCCACTATTTCTGATTCAAGTGATCTCAAAATAATTTTTATTTGTGGTCCTGTGTAATTATGCACATACGTAAAACATATTATTAAATGTAAATTAACTCATTAAGTCCGGGAGATGCACATATTTTAGTAGTTTATTTTCGTCCTTCATACTCATCAGGAAATAAGATTAATATTAACTTGAAAGTGACCAACCATACCATTTTCGAGTATGCTCTTTAGATTGACGTGATTAGAATTGCATTTAAATTGTTTCAAAAGCCAATGAGGCGCATTTTAAATAAAAAATGCACAAAATTTGGAATAGTACTAAGAAAATGTTAAAAAAATTGAAATTTATAAATGATTTTTACATATACAGTAGAAGCACATAATTTTTTCAGGACGCATTTTTTACAAATATCGTGTTTTCGATACAATATCTTACTTTGAGTGAGCTAAAATATATTGCAAGGGCGCACTCGATAGCTGTACTTTAAAGATACACTGCGTATTTGAAATTTTCTATGTCAGATTCAAAATGGCCACTGCATTTACAAATTCCTTTTCAAAATTTAACAATTTTTTTTCTTGAAAACTATGGACTTTAGAGAAAATTTTATAACAACAATTATGTTCTAGAAGTCGAAGAATACCCTCGCATTTTTTCAGAATGTATTGTCGCAATTTTTTATTTTTGAAAAATTTGAAAAATCGAAAAAAAAGGTTAATCTATCCCAAGATAATAAATACGTAAAATGATAATTGACAAAATTTTCGAGTTTTGTAGTGTAATTCATTTGTGTCTCTCGGTCGAAAGAGTGTACTGAATTATAACAAAGGAAACGTGGGAGAAAAGAGGACAGGTCCAACGGTCGCATAGAGACCTAGGTTGTGAACTCGTTTGGCACTGAAACACAATGACGTAATAACATCACGCTGCAATGCGGAACATTTTGGAAAGCTGCGCAAAAACAGTCCTTTTCCGAAGATTTCTTACCTAACTCGAACCAAAAAAAACTTGGAAACTAAAGTAGTGAAAAACTCGCTCGAAAACTGCAGATGTGCATCGTTATGCACGTGACTTTCTATACTCGTCAATACTCATGTTGTTTTGATGCACGTCCAGAAAACAAAATCTTGACAGACAATGCCTGTTATATTAGCAAGTCTTTATCGAATGTGGACAGTAAGTAATGTTAACTAATTAAGTCCGTTTAGATTACGTAAGTTGCAATTACGGACATAATTAGATCGAATTAGATAACTAGTATATACACAATGAAATGTTGCAATGTTAATAGTGAGATGACGTTCAAAAATAATGAACAAATTCATTCATAAGCTAATTGGAGATTAATTGCTATATTAATTATGACGAGGCATTCCTTATTGTTTGAATATTAGTTAATGTTTGTTATGGTTTCAAAATACGGCAATTGCATTATAAACTTGTATATCATTTTGTCCGAAAAACATATTTTACTTTTTCAAACAATAATATTATACAAGAAATTTAGACAAAAAACAAAAAAAAAATTTAGACAAAAAAACAAGAAATTTAGACGAAAAAAACATATTTTTTTCAATAAGTTTGCACATCATACAAATTTTTACTCACCTCTATATACCAACAAACAAGATAATTTAGTCAAGAAATTTAGACAAACACAAAGGAAAGTTTTCACTTATAAAAGTAACGGAGAACAATTAAAAAATTTTTATTCATTGAATAATATTATACATGACAAAAAAAATGTGTTTTTAATAAAGCTCCTTCCATGGAACACAAAGCAATAAGATTGTTGTTAATAAGTTTGTTATTGTTAATCTTGACTTCTTTATTAAACTAATGCAACTCCTTTCTTCGTTTTGTTAGTAATTCTAATAAAACAATTTTAATAAATAAAGCAATTTTGGAAAAAAAATCATCTCTTTTTATAAAATGTAGTTTTTATTTACAATTTATAATAATATATGTATATGTTGTGAAAAAATTCAATTCTTTTTGGATAAACGTATAAGGAAACAAGTATAAAAATCATAATTTTTAACGTTTCAATTATTATCTTAAAAAGAAAAAGTTACATTTATTCAAGTTAATAACAAACAAATTCTCATTTTTTTTTATCAAGATTTTTTTCAATTTACTGAATATAAATTTCAAAACATTTTAAAATTTCACAAAACTAGATGTTAGTCCTACCTTTCCGGTCTAGCACTTATAACCCCCTTAAGGATAAGCTAGAAATTAGACCCTCGAATTTTAGATGTACAAATATGTAAGTATCGTAATTTAGTCACATTTTTTTCTTTACAATTATGATATTTAGTAACAAAAATATATAAATTGCGTTTATTTCATTTAGAATTTCTATATCCGAACAAGAGATCGTTCAAAATAATTAAAAATACATGTACACATTTTTTCATTTAAAAATATTTAAAGTTTGTGGACTATTTTGAATGATTTTAATTTCGTGATTTTAGTGTAATAAATAACTTTCAATAACTAAATGTTATTTATATTTATACGAAAAAAATCATACATTACACTAAAAACCTAAAATTCAAATAATTGAAATCGAACAATTTGAAATATTTTTAAATGAAAAAATGTGTGCGTATGTTTTTTATTATTTTGAACAATCTCTCGTTGGGATTTTTTAATATATCATATATTTTTCAAGAAATAACAATTCTAAACGAACACAAATTTTTTTTACTAAATACCATAATTTTGAAGAGAAAATATGACCAAATTACAAAACTGACTTACCTCTCCCCTTAAGAAATATTCATTATACTACAATTGTTGGAGTGAACCATCGTTATATTGGAGCAAAATTTAGTCCAAAAAGTAAAGTTCTACTTTTTTTTAAACCTTCAAGAAGTGCTATAAAATTACTAAAATATTGCAAAATTATGCATTCTTGTTGCAATTTCACGACATTTTGCTGCAGTTTTAATGCATTTTGTAATATTTGTTTTCAAGAAATATCTCTTAAAGGGATTTTAAAGTGCTCAGACGATAAGGTAGTGATTTTCAATAAAAACGGTAAATAAAAAATGAATGAATTGAGTTTTCAAAATTCGGGCTCTGTAAAGGCAATTCTACTTACTATAAACGGTTTTCTAGAAAGTACCAAAAATATAAGTTGAGAACTGACCGAGAATTTTCGGAAATAGTGATTTTTATTTATTTCTAAAAATTCTCGGTCAGTTTTCAATTAATATCTTTGGCATTTTCTAGGATATTCTCCACAATAATTAGAATAGCTCATACAAAGCCAGAATTTTGAAAAATTGATTCAAACATTTTTTATTTACGGTTTTTAATGAAAATTCCTACCCTATCGGCCGAGCACTTTATAACCCCCTCAAAGAAAACTTAAAAAGCACTCTAATATTTAATTCCACTTTAAGTTTGCAATGAACTTCATTAAAAAAATAAATAAATCGTGTTCAAATCGTTTTAATCAAATTCGAAAATTTATTGTTATTTTTATTATTTTTTAGGCTTAATGCAACAATCACAACAATACTTATGACACCATCCAAAACCCAATAAGCTTAAAATAATGTATTCAAATTTTCTTTGGACTCTAATGATTTGAACATCATTGATCAACTAATTTCATGAAAATTTGAAACATTTATGGAAATTTAGTCCCAAAATTAGCCAGAAAAATTAATGATTTGCATCACAAAATCATCGCGATTTACTAGTCAAAAGAGTCCATCAGATATTTAAATAGAATTTAATTACGAGTATCAAAATACATTTATTACATTGATACTTGCGATTCAAGTTTAATGCAAGAAAAATATGTTATCGATAATGAATACTCGAATAAGCAAGAATGAAAGTAATGCATTCGATTATTGCTTATCAGAAAATGACGTCACGAAATGGACATAAACATCTTGATTTCTCACTTAATACGCATCTTTTACGGAGACTATTGAAATGTTCAGATAACCATTCAATACAATAATATTTATTTGTTTTTAATAATCTTAAGATAAGGCGTCATATTTAAATTTAATCTGTTGGGTTGGTGACCGTAGGTAGGGTCGAGTATTTATATGAAATTCGCAAATTTTGTATCTTTACGTATTATAAGTGTACAAGTAAATACAAGGTACCATGTATTCGGCGAAAAAATATCAGAAAATAGTACTTTTTGGTCCTAGGCCGTAAACGAGGCGTAAAATTGCTATTTTATGCCTACTGAATCAAAAAATATAAATGACATCATAAGAAACAGAAAAAAATAGAAATACGTTGAAATTGGACAGTAAAAATAAGGATTTTGAATCATTTGTATTATGAAGCATTCAAAAGTTGACGTCCCGACATGTCATTTTTTTAAATTATTTTTTACTATTCTTTCTAAATATATATATTATCATAAAATCTTCTTATCCGTAGTAAATTTTCTTTACGTGGAATAGTTTGTAAAAACCTCAAATAAACCGTAAATAAAAAATGAATGAATCGGTTTTTCAAAATTCGGTTTCTGTAAGGACGATTTTAATTATTATAGACTTTATCATTATCCTAGACAATGCCAAAGAAAGTAATTGAGAACTGACCGAGAATTTTCAGAAATGAGTGATTTTTATTTATTATAAATGACAATTTTACACTCTACTACTGGATAGTTGCCCAATATTTTCAAGAATGAAAAAAGAATAGAAAAATCATTTTTGTAAAGTGTATTTTGATTATTCTTGTGACTCTTACAACTGATAATAAAATTGTATAATATAAATAGATCGCAACCATTCTTAAGATCAATCAGACATTAAACGTTGTTTAATCATCTTCGAACTAGGAACGAAGTTTGGACTGAGTTCACAATAATTGAGCCCTTAATTATAACTAGTCAAAGTCTTTACCGATCGCTATTTCAGATTAATAATTGAATTAGTTCATTAACGAGTTTTAACTATGTAGTCGCTACACAAATACGCAGAAACATCTTGAACTAGTTCAAACAACGACAATCATCTGGAGTATTATTAAACTATTGATTTAATAAGGCATCAAACATGTAAACTTTTTTAATGAAAAATTCTCTTGCAAATATTTAAATTTGAGATAATAATTTGAAGATTTTCAATATGGATTATTTCTAGTAAACATTACGAATATTTTAGTAATGTTTATCAGAAATCACCTAACATTTTGTATACTAAAATCAATAAAAATAAAATAATTTTATAAAAATATTAAAAAATGTATATTCAATTTTTAAGACTTTTTTTCTTTTTGTATACAAGGCAAAAACATGACCTAAGAATCATATCCGCGTGGGAAAATAAATTAAAATATGTATTCAAAACAGATTTAATGAATATAAGAATGGGTCCAATATTTTTCCTTTTCAATTTCCTACACAATTGGTAAACTAAACGTTTAGTCGCATCGGTTTCAGCCATTTAATACACAATAAAAATTACATTCATAAGTTGGCGTGACATCTCATAATCGTTTTCTCCGCTTTTAGTGCACCTGGAGGGTTCAGAATGGTGAGTTTTGATTTTTGGGTGGTCACAACAACAAGGGACGAAAACAAAACAATGGCAACGATTGATACTACGGTATAACGCGATGAAATCGAAGCATTTGGGGAGAGGATGTAATAGATACTGAACGAAATAAAATGGATTTTAGTTAAGTAAACAGTGACAAGTTACAAGTATCGAGATTTTAATAACTGAAGCAACAGTTTCCAAAATAGTGACTTGTAATTTTACGAGTTACAAATACTGAAATTTGATCACGTGATCAGTTGAATGATAGCTTCATTTATGGGTGTTCTAAAGTAGTCCGCCGATAAAGTAGGAAATTTCAATAAAAAACTTAAATTAATGATGAGTGAATAACATTTTCAAAATTCAAGCTCTGTAAAAGCAATTCTAATTACTATAGACGCTTTCCTAGAAAATATCAAAGAAATTAATTGAGAATTGACCGAGAAGTTTCGGAAATAAATAAAAATCACTTATTTCCGAAATTTCACAATTAATTTCTTTGGTATTTTCTATGATATCGTCTGTAGTAATTAGAATAACCCTTACACAGTTCAAATTCTAAAGTAGTCTTATGATAAGGTAGGAATTTACGCTAAATAATGTAAATTAAAAATGTCTGAATCAATTTTCTCAAAATTCGGACTCTGTAAAGACAACTATAATTACTATACACGGACTCTTGCAGAATGCCAAAGAAGTTAATTAAGAATTGACAGAGAATTATTGGAAATAAATAAAAATCTCCTGTTTCAATAGTTAAAATAGACTAAATTACAATACTTACATATTTGTACATCTTAAAGTCTAATGTCAAATTTCTGGCTTACCCTTAAGTGGGTTTTAAAGATGCTAGGCCGATAAAGTAGGAATTTTCACTAAAATCTGTAAATAAAAAATGACAGAATCGATTTTTCCAAATTCGGGCTCTGTAGAAGCAATTCTAATTATTATAGACGGTTTTCTAGAAAATACCAAAGATATCGGTTGAAAACTGGCTGAGAATTTTCGGAAATAAGGATTTTTATTTATTTCCGAAAATTCGCGGTCAATTTTCAATTAATTTCTTTGGCATTTCCAATTCAGAAACCCTATAAAGACTTCTTAAACAGTAGAATGACGAAAATATCGCAAAATCTATGCTACAGACTACTTTGAAAGTAATTAAAAAGTAATTCCCATTCCATTGGTTGTGGTTCGTTCTAAGACAAAAATAAAGTAATTAAAAATTGGAAGGTTAATACTGAGCGAGCAACATTTATTCACTTTTCCAACGCATCTGGCTGTGTAAACTAAAAAGGTTCTGAATGGAAAATAAATTGAAATGCGACAAATGCACAAATGGACAATTGATCATCTCATTCTTTCAAACTTGCGCCCTTGGCCTCGTAATACGCGACCTTCGGTCCGAATCGCATATAAAAAAATTGAATTCATCGTTTCCAACTTACTTTCGGCACGTCGGCTTTTTGACTATAGTCAATTTTTTTACTAGTTTAAAGGGTATTATCCTATGAGCCGCAATTTCCCTAATTTCCTTTACGGTGGCCATGCGTAAAGGTGCCACGAAAATCGTTCAAATAACATTAGTCTGTATATTCAATTAACTGTTCGACTATAATGACTTGGTATTTATTTAAATATACTTGGCGTAGGAAAGTGGCTCGTAATAGACGTATTTCCTGCGCATAATGGCTCATCGTGACAGGTTTTCGAATAATGAACTTAGTCTTTGTCTGAAGCAGAATTAATATTCAAATGGAACAATCGATTTTTTATTCTATAGATGGATAAGTATTAATGTTTTATATTTATTGTCGATGTAGTTGGCATCATGTGCAATTTATCCGTTGAGAAAAGGTTTATTAACCAGTGTAGAAATTCCTGTAATCAAATTTTTTTAATATAGAAATGATGAATTTTGGGTGGTGTATTATTTTTTTCGTGTGATTTTTATTTATAGTTTTGTGGGGTCTTTTCTTGTAACTATGATCATTTATCATGTCACTCTATATTTTACTTTTTTCGTCTAAGTTCAAACCAAAAGTTCTGGTACATCCATTTTTTTTTCTGATATTGTTTGATGACGGTTATTTTTAGAACAAAGAGGAAAAATCTGCCCTGGAAATTTTAAATAAACTCGATTTCTTACAGGTTATTGTACGCAATTTTATTAAATTAACACCTACAAACTTCAGGTTGACTTTAAATATTTCTATTAACATCGAGGAAGATGTTTTGTGGATGAAGAAAGTCTGATAATTACTTTAAGGAGGTTAGTATGGTACGTAGGGAGTCAAGTGCTATTTTCGTCCAATTTTGACTAGTTCAGTACCGTTCGGAAGTCGAATAATGCTTTTTTATTTATGTACGATACTTGATAGGTTACGTTTATTTCAACAGTTGACATCATCGAATTTAATTCGATGTCTATGATTTTTCGAAAGCCGAATAACGGCTTCTAACCTGTACGATAATGAACTTTTGTCAACAATTTCATTGAAGTTCTCTTAACTAGCGTAACCAATCGATCTAATTCTTTCTCTCGAACATTTATTATATATTTTTCTTTAATGGACATTAATTTTAAGTAAATCTATTTGTTAATTCTGTAAAAATTTCGCATATAAAGACTTGAAAAATGCCATTTTACATAAGACACCATGTTAATAGGCACAAAATGTTTTTCATAATTTCTCAACACTGAGGTATCCAAAAGGTTCAAAATTTTCAGGGAATTCATTTTATATTCATATTAACGTTTAGTAATTTTTTTGTCAGATTCTGTTTGTTAATTCTCAACCATACCAACCTCCTTAAAACCACAAAATTCCAAAATAAATGTGAAAATCGTCGTTTTCCATTAGTTTTTCCAAGATTTACCAACTGCGAGCTGTTTTATAATAAAATGATGCAAAACGAATTAAACTACTTAAAAATCTGAGTAAAATGGAAAGAAAATCGATAATTTTTAGCAAGTAAAGTCTTTGAAATTTGACTCTCTTCTTGCAGTTAAGGTAATTATCACACTTTTTATCATGAAACATATTCCTCGATGTTAGTAGGAACATTTGAAGTCAAAATGAACTTTGTAGGTATTAATTTAGCCCTTTAACGCCCCACTTTTTAGAAACGTGCAAAGGCTGTAGCGGGATAAGAATGTCAAAACTGCCTCCGTCTTGATTTTTATTTTGAATTAGCCATTCGAAAGGACATATTTAAAAACCCCTTTAGCTAAATTTTCAGCCCCTAGGTGGTAGTAGGTTGCTTCTATCGTAACAAACGTGTTTTTAGAAAAAAATTCTCTGTCTCCAGTGTTTGATCCAAATAATCTGAAAAAATTCATAGCTGTGTGTTTTTGAGTGAGAAAATACCCTGCTTTTTACTTCTAAATAGCAATTTTTTGTGTAGTATTTCCCCTACTTTTGAATGCCGATGATAGAATTACCATTTTCAAACCGGAACATGCTCAAAATTTGAAAAATTTTTTTCGCATTTTTCCCACTTTATTGGTATATGACCTCAAAATTATATACTTCAATAGGTATTAGATCACCCCGAAATATTCTAAGACTTTCTTTCAGGTCTAAACAGTTTTTAGAATAAAGTATTACTTTGCTGTCGCTGCAAAAGTCCTTATTCAACCAGTTTTTAGGTATAGGAAAACTTCATATTATTGCAAAGATATTAATCATTATAATTAATGCTAAAAATAAGTAAATATTTCTGATAGAAATTAAAATAACGTTTAACAAAAAGTTATAAGTATGTGAAAATAATGATTTACTACGTGATAAAATTACATCAATTAACAATTATAAGATTTTTTTAACAATTTAACATTTAACTAGAAAATTGTTAACTCTTTATTGCAATATAATTTTTTTTCCACAAAATAGAATAAATTTGTAGGTTTATTTTTGGCGAAGTTCTTAAGGTATGGAATCAAAAGTGGTTCCATTGAAACCGCTGAGCGTTAAAAGGTCAATAAAAACTACAAAAATATTTTTTTTTGGTCTTAAAATAATCGTGTGGAATCACTGAAACAATGTCAGAAATAAGTATATTCGAAAGAACTTTTAGGTTGTTAATATAGGTCACAATTTTAAATTTTAAAATGCATAAAAAAAACGAAGGTTAACATTATGCGACTATTCACTATTGTTACTAGTAAACATTTTTACTATATATCAAAGCTATTCTTAGAATATCTATAGTAAAAATGATAAAAATTCTAGTTATAATAAGATAAGAAGATATTCATATTGAAGCATATAATCGGTAGGAGCCATCGAATGAAATATTACTTCATCAAGTCGAAGAACTGACACATTAACCCATAATGTTTTTTTTTGTTTTTGTCAGTGTTTTGATGAGAGTAATTTATTAAAAAAATAGTTAAGTTGGCTATTTTTACAGTTATTTACATTATTTTAAATAGTCATGATTACTATTTTAATTCGTTAAAACGGACCAAAGTTGTTACTATTTGGCTAATTGAAATAGTTAATTTATGGAATTAAAATAGTTATTTGAATGATTTCTTTTGATTATATAATAAAAAACTGGAAATACTTGCAACAACTAAACAAGTCTGAGGTATCATACCCAACGTTTTTAGCTGAATTTACTATTTTTTATTTGGTTCAACCATTCAGTTTTTCTGTGTAAAAATGTTTTACTACGATTTTAAAATAATAAACAAATATAAATCCTTTCATAAGATGCAAAAAAAGATACTAAAAATAGATTATAGAAAAAAATGTAGATAAAATATTGCAGCCATAAAAAAAGTTAAATAATCGCCTTAATAGTCAATGTTTACACAGAATAATAATTCCAATTACACTTGAATTTTTCGAAAACATTTTTGCATCACAATTTTTATATATGCATTGAAAAAATCCATTTATTATAAAAGTAGACGATAGCTAAAGCCTCATGTTTTTTTTTATTCAACATACTTATAAACATTTAATGTTATACCGCTACAATACGAAACGAAAAAATACTACATGCAACATCTCCGCATATAGGTCAAAATGCGAACTCTTCAACATCGCGTAACTCAGTGGTAGAGTGCTGCTTCGCATGCTGAAAGTCCTGGTTTCAAATCCCAGCTCCTCCAAGTATTTTTTTTTTTTTATTTCTTTAAATTTTTATTTAATATACATATTTTCATATTTCAAATTATTTAAATATTTGTTTGTATTAATGTAATAATTAAATAGTTAATAATAATTATTGAATAATCAATTTAAAATATTTCAGTAACATTTACAATCTTTGTATATTAAAATTATGTTTTATTTTAAATTAAAAAATATAATTATTTAAACAATTAAACTATTATTTTTTATATGGTATTTTGTAATTTATTCACATCTTTTTTCTTTTAGTTTTACACATTATAAGCTGTTGAAAAATGTGAAAAATGATTTTTTTTCGTAATACGTGGGATGTCAACAACAAGAATGCATACAAAATGTGACATTCGGATTCTCTGGAGAAATGGTAGAGGAATTTTAAAACTTGAATGGCGGATCACGAGACAATACATATACCTCGAAATGTCGGTTCTTTGACAGATAGTGCAACTTGTAGCTTCGTGACTCATATAATAAACGAAAACAATTTTTCTCGTGAGTTTTAGTGACTGATCAGTCGACGATTTGGCCGGTTCCTTCATCGCTCTCTTTCTGTTCCTTTTTTGAATTTTAATCGAACTTTTAAGATTTTATTATTAGTGGAAAATTTGCAGGTGCCATTTTTATGCATCTCCTATTCAGATGACACAAAGTTGCTTTAAAGAAACAATTACAGTTATAAACATTTTTCTATACAATTTACAAATTTTTTTTCTCTAAATTTGAATTAGTGAAAAGTTTGTTACTATTTAAAATTAGTACAAAAATTTACTAATTATTAGTTCATTTTAACTAATTGAATTACTCAAATTATGTTATTCATTCAATTAGTAGAAATTGACCAATATTTAGTAAATTTGGTACTGATTTCAAATAGTAACCCACTTTTCACTAATTCAGTTTTAGTTAGTTTATTTTTGGTATTAAAAATAATGCTTATTATTACACAAAAGGAGTAAATTACATTTTTACAGCAATATGTGTTAAAGAAAACATAATTACATAAATAAGTGTTTACTATCAAAGTGTCAAAATGTTTTAATAATTTTAAGATTAATTTACAATGTGTACATTGTACACAAGAAATGTATACTTCAGTTATATGTCTCGTAAATTTACGACAGTAATTTTTTGCAGTGTATTTGAAATTTGATAATATTACGGATAATACCTAAAAGCCCTTACAAATATAACTTTCTCGTCGAAATCTTGTTGATATGTACTAGGGTGGCCCTTATTTTCAATATTTTTTCAAATCGTTTCGCACCCCCCCCCCCCACTTTTGTCGACAAAAAATATAAAAAATTTTGAGCACTGGTTGAACGCTCTACGTCGCTTTTAAGTGGACCCCCAAGAGGCTCAAATTTTAACATTGTTTTTACATTAAAAAAGAAAATATTTTAGTTTTTTTTTATGTAATATCTTCAAAAACAACTAAAAAAATCTGCAAGTATGGGGAAACATTTTCAAATGCTTCTCGAATACAACGTTTTTTGTGTGAAATAAATGAGATTTTTTTTGCTGAGTTGTTACGATTTTACCATCATTAATTTTTGGTTAAAAAAAATTAGTATCTCAAATACTGGCTTCGTGTCGTCATAACTCTGATAAGACTAATCCTGGAATTTCATACTAAGAAATTTTGAATACTTTATGGCTCTACGAATAAAATGCGCCCTGATTCATTAAAATATGATGATATTTGAATGAGATTTGGAATTTTTAGCGATCAAGTTTTTTTTACGAAAATTATGCAAAGGAAAATATTTATAAATTAACTTGTACAACTGGCAAAAAAAAATCTGATGCTTTTCTATCATTCATCATCATTATATGACACGCTGATAGCAAAAACGGGCTAAACATACGCCGCGAGAAAAAATGGGTTATTATTCTGTTCGCGAGCAAAGACGAAACAAATTACAGGCTGTGGGCAAAAGTGAGTTACACTATTGTGAGAGCAAAAGTGACTTAAAATATTCTTCAGGACAAAAACGAATTAGAAATTTAAGTCATTCTTGCCCGCTCGGAAATTATAAGTCACTTTTACCAGCAAAGAAATTTTAACTTATTTTTGCTCGTGTTATAATTTTGTATAGAAGCTTGTTCGCTTTGATATCGCAATTTTTAAACTTTTGGGATTCTTTTAAAAATATACAAATGATTTAAAATTTTAATCATTATTTGCGTTAATTCCCTAATTACACTATTACACTTCTTATGTTAATTCTGTAATAAAAGTATTCAATTTGGTATGCTTCTACACTGAGGAAAGGATTGTTTACTAAAAAGAAGGCTTCTTAATAGTTAAGAAATCATATATTTAAATACGGCGAATCCAATAATTTTTTAAGTATAAAATAATTATTCATTTCATATAAAGCTGACATTTCTTTAGTGCAAACAATGAATTTTATATCTTAAGAAATATCTATTAAATGCAACCAAACGTTTCTTAATAGTTAAGAAACCGCTTGTTTACTATGAGTTTGTATCTATAAAGTAATGTTAATAGCTACAAAATGCAAGGTTGGAGTCGATACGCATCGTAACATAACCTCAAATGACAACCCGGCTGCTTTGTTTGGTTTGTTAAGAACGATTGAGCGCCATTGCAATTCAGTGGTTGTTATTGTGAAAAGAAATAAATTAAAGATATTGTTTATAATATTAAATATGCTTATTTTATAAACAAATACATCGTATAAGAGACATGTTCCATGTCTTATTTGTGAATTTGCGCAGCTGTCGAGTTCAAAGTATACGTTTCTTAACTATTAAGAAATGGTCAATTCTGATATAAGAAATAAAATGCTAATATTATATGAATCGTATTTAACATTACAATGCCATCTTTACATTAAAAGAATGATTTCAACTTTGCAATTGAATGATATTTTTTTACAACAAACGATCCTTTCTCTCAGTGTACATTGCTTAATTCTCGGAATTTTTGAAAGAGACGTGTACAACTGATATTCATTGTCATTGACTTATTGTTTTCACCAATTTTTCATTACAGGGGCACAATTAAGTATTGAGAGGCATATTATTTGCAGAATATACGCTCCCTTATCACTGTTCGACGCTGATTTTGCCTTTGACGAGCAGAGTATCATATCCGAACTGTTTTTTGGTGCTGAAAACGATGACACTAGCAGAATTTTCCTATTCCGTCGCATTTTTGAGAAAAGTGAGGTTAAATGTATCGAAATTAGCGTTTTTGGCCATGTTTAGATTAATTTTAGGGCACAAGAGATTTTTCACAAGCGAAGTATCATATCCGACGTGTTTTTTGTTATGATGCTAGCAGAATTTTCTGTTACGTCACATTTTCGAGATTAGACGCTACGAGCAAAAATGTGTAAAAATATTATTCTTTTGAGCAAAACCGAATTAAAAATGTATATCATTTTTGCTGGCGCTGAAATTATAATTCGTTTTTGCTCGCGCTATTATTTTATATTATTGAACTTGAATGGTCGCGCTTAATAATCGTTTTAATATATCACCTTATATTGTCAATTGTCATCAACTTTGCAATTACTTTGAGTTAAGGCCATCCTTATAATATGGTCTTTCTCATTGCTAAGCTTCGCAAGCTAGTCTCAAAAGATTCAAACTTTCTAAGTTTACGAGTTTAAGTTAATCGGTAATAATTGAATAAATCACAAAACCTGTTTAATTATTTAGATTTAGATTAGAAAAGTACATAAATGCGTTCTTAAACAAAAAATGATGAAGTACAAAAATAATATGCTACATTATTCGTTATCGCTATCTCCACTGGCAAAATCATAGTAAGAAATAAATAAAACTTTATTATTTTCATAATTGAGTTGTTTTTCGATTTCAATTATAACAATGTCATATTTTAACAACATTCATAAATAAATAGAATCATGTTTAATCACGCTTATACTCGTAAGTCACTTTGTGTAGATATTATTCGAATTAATACAAAAACGGGTTAACTTTTGGAAATTGGCAAAAGTGAGTTAATTTCAGCTAACGGGTAAAAATGGTTTACTTTTTATGATGCGAGCAAAGGTGGGTTAAATATTCCATAAGAGCAAAAGTGAATTATAATTTTAATCCATTTTTGCCCTAAATATTATATAAGTCATTTTTGCTCGCGGAGATTATTTAATTCATTTTTCCGCGTTAAAAAAGTTAATTCACTTTTGCCCGCGTTATATTTTTGACCCATTTTTATTCTCAGCGTGTCATATTTCTTACCTTTTTCTGCATCTTTTGTGATACTTGTTCATTGAAAAAAAATTTTAACCACTTATAACACATTCAATTTTCCACATATTTACAAGAACGAAATCTGTGAACGGGTTTAGGAACAAATATTGCTTTAAAAATCCATATGTCTTCAACTATCTTTTTTTCTCATTAAATACTTTTATATTATGCTCAAATAAGTCCAAATATTATGATATAATGAAATTATGAAAAATAAATTTTGTAAACTTTCATTGCATACATAATTTCCTACCAAATTCCCCATTTTTTAAATTAATTTTTTTTTTCAATTAATTTTATTTTTTCAGCTTTTTTACCACGTGATCAATGGAGACTGTAGTTTATTTCTTAAATATTGTCGTAAATAATAGTTTTTAGCTAAAGATTTCCACTTGCGACAAGAGGACTGTTTTAAGAGAATAACCCACTATCGATCCCTGTCCGAAACAAATGGTGCCAGTTTATATCATTTAATAATAAAGAATGGATAACAAACTTCGTTGCTTTGCATCAGAGTAGGTAAAAAAGATGAAAAAACTTAATTAATTAAAAAAAATTAATTTAAAAAAAAGGGGATTTTGTAGGAAATTATGTATGCAATGAAAGTTTACAAAATTTATTTTTCATAATTTCATTATATCATAATATTTGGACTTATTTGAGCATAATATAAAAGTATTTAATGAGAAAAATCGATAGTTGGAGACATGGATTTTTAAAGCAATATTTTAAAGCAGAAAAAGGTAAGAAATATAATGATGAATAATAGAAAAGCATCAGATTTTTTTTGCCAGTTGTACAAGTTAATTTAGAAATATATTCCTTCGCATAATTTTCGTAAAAAAAAACTTGATCGCTAAAAATTCCAAATCTCATTAAAAAATCATCATATTTTAATGAATCAGGGCGCATTTTATTCGTAGAGCCATAAAGTATTCAAAATTTCCTAGTATCAAATTCCAGGATTAGTCTTAACAGAGTTATGATGACACGAAGCCAGTATTTGAGATATTTTGAATTTTTTTAACCAAAAATTAATGATGTAAAATTCGGGAAGCATTTGAAAAAGTTTCCCCATACTTACAAATTTTTTTAGTTGATTTTGAAGATATTACATACAAAAAACTAAAATATTTTCTTTTTTAATGCAAAAACAATGTTAAAATTTGAGCCTCTTGGGGGTCCACTTAAAAGCGACGTAGAGCGTTCAACCAGTGATCAAAATTTTTTATATTTTTTGTCGACAAAAGTGGGGGGGGGGGGGGTGTGCGAAACGATTTGAAAAAATATTGAAAATAAGGGCCACCCTAGTGTACAAGTTCCCATTAATATCAATTTCGATTATGATAATAAGTTTACGTTAAGGCTTTAGCGAAAACAAAGCAATATCCATTATCTTCTTATATTATATGTTCTTCAGAAATAATAAATGGGATTTTAATCATTTATTAATTTTATGATTTCAGGTGAGTGTCATGCTTGGATCAACAGTAATACGTCGGGACTAACTAACCATTTTGTGGATAAGTAAACAATTATCTATGCATTTACGATCTATCTAGTTTCAGTTTGAGTATTAGTTTTTTGTTTTATAAACATTTGAATAGGATCGCATAATCAGAATTTAACACGATGTTGTTTAATTAAATAAATTTTGCTCTTTCAATCTAAATTACAGCATTTTTGCCATATAAATTACTAAATAAGTTGATTGTCTTATTAACAATTCAATCTTGATTACATAATTCATTAAGGTTTTTAAATTAGTAAGTGAATTTCAGCATTTATAGTAGAGAATTCCAGTAGTTATTTCTTCTGCCGCTAGGCTTTATCGCGATCATCACAGCCTGGCGTTTTACGAAAGATAAAGAAATCGATGTTCAATAATATTCGCCATTCGACCTAAATTTCAGTAATATTCAAAAAATTCCAATATTTCACAATATTTTGTGCTATTTATGTTTAAATTGAACGAAAGAAAAACCTAATAAAACTTTTCTTCTCTCTTCTCTCAATCACCATATCAAAAAATGTCCTTGCACTAAAATAATTTTCATTAATTAAGGTAGTAATTTAAGTTTAATAATACACTCATCATAATAAAAACTAGAATCTATTTAAAAAATCCGGATATTCAATTTATTGATTGTATGCATAATTGTATTGAAAAAGAAAGTGAATGTAAATCATTTCCCGAGTATCTCGCCTACACAACTAAGTGAATTTTTCCAAGGAACATTTTCTCACTGTAATAAAAAACGCAATTATCATTCTCGTATCAAATGACTTTACGGAGAAAAGTAGAGATTGCGAACTTTATGAAATGCGATGAGAGAAAGGAATTGTTTTTCTTGGAAAAAATATCGAATCCTATACTTCAAGGCAAAGTTAGAAAAAAAGTATGCATTTGTTTTATTAAATTTGAAACAAATGCAATTGGACAATTCATTGAATATCTTTTGTTACTTTTTTATTCATATATATTCTTTCTCGTTTGTACTCGAGATGATTAAAATAATATTTTGATATATCCTATTGGATATTCATAAAATATTAAAATTTACATAATAGAATTCAACTATCTTTAACAGTAATAAAAAGCAGTTGTAAAGCTGCAATAGTCACAGTTACACCTAGCGGCGAAAGGATTAACTACATTACATACATATTTGGAATACATAACTTTTTGTTTACGAATGTTTATTATTTCGTTAACTGTAAATTTAAATGGCGTGTCTTTATTCATCACTCAAAGTTTTTGTCCTTACAAGTTTAAAAAGAATATTTTTCTTTTAATAAAAAAGGCAAAACCTCTCATACTTCCCAATATTTAAGATCCACGAATGATAGAGATTATGTGTCTTGTTGAAGTTTGTAATATATACATAATGTTCCATTAAAACCATTAACGATACATTGATTTAATTTCCTGCAATTATATGTATAATGTATAAAATTACTTATACGATGTTACGTGCTCTGTAAATACTGTCATAATTAGCCGTGTGATTGTTTAGATAATAGCTTTAGTCTAATTTTGCTATGAAGCCAAGCAGAATTAATTCGTTTACACTGCAAACACTAATTTGTTAGCACTTTCAGTGTGCTAGCATAACACAACTATCAAACGCCTATTTCATTGGTAATTAAGTTGTTTTTATGAGCATTATAGTGGCCGTGTCCACGTGCATATAACCAAATATTAGCTTTTAGTCATAGAAATTGGAAAAGATCTTATTTTAAGTTTTACGAAAAAAATGTACGAAAAACACACTAGATAAACAGAAGGTAATTAATAGGTTAATCATTTCTATTACTTGAAATTGCTACTTATACATTAGTGATAATTTACTAATTAAAAAATAGTAGTTTATTTAGTTATAATAAAAAATATAATACCAATTTAAGTAGAGATTTATGTTTTTTTATAAGCAATTTATTATTGTTTTTTTGTATAATTAAAAACCATAAGTGTTGTTTTTCCATTCTTAAGAATTTAATTTGGTTGTTAATATCTTCATTTTCCAACAGAATTACGAAACGGAATATACTAGTGTGTAAATTCTTAATAATCAAAATAAAAATCAAAAAACTTCTTCTCCATCTCAAAAATCTTTCGAATAAAAAAAAACAGTAGTATTCAGACATTAGTTTCTATAATTGGATAAAATCACAATTTGGAAAGGAAGCTGTGATACTATTTAAGGAATGGAAATCAATCAACAACAAACTAGCAGCATCAATAATGAGACAATTTTTTTTTCTTCTATGCAAAACGAATGGTTTTCTACCAAAACACATCTTTTACAACACATTTTCACATAATACGAACTTTTATTCATCAGTTTATAATAACAAACAAGAAAATTTAGTCAAACAGTTCAGACATAATTTACTTCTTTTAGAGATTGAAGAAATTATCAACCAAATAAAATTCTTAAGAACGGATAAATCACACTTATGGTTTTTAATTATTCCAAGGGATTTTTCACTTAAGAAAAAACCCAGAAGTTTTTTTATATTTAGCATTGATTATTACAATTTCTTATTGGTTTGGATTTAAAGAGTTTATTAACACTAGGCCAAAGTAGGACAAATAACGAAAATTAATTGCGGTGTCGAAAATGCGACAAATTTTTGCTGCAACATCACCACGGCTAATAAACTAAAATTCCATTTTTTTGATTGAATATTCACTTTTTAAAACGTTTAAATTCATGAAACCTCGAAATAGGGAATAGGTATTATTATAAAAGTTAAAGGATACAATGTAAACGAGAGAATCGAGGAATTTAAAAAAAAATTCGCATTGATGCCGCTTACATTTCTCAATATCCATTACCATATGCAAGTTTGTTTTATATTTTTTTACTGAAGAAAATTAAAATTGATTATTATAAAAAGTCAATTAAAAAAAATCATGAAAACAAAACAGTTTTTAACGTAATTAAAATAAGAATTGGACTTTACAATATAAGGTTTCCCAGCTTTTAAGTAGCTCCCAGTGGGACAAAAATATGGAAATATTCGTAATATCCATGTTTATCCGTGGCATCCAAGTGTTGCCGGTAAGAAATCAAGTAAGTTTATGACATTTTTCGCATATTATTGATCAAATAACTGTATGGAAAGTGTTAAAATAATGAATATCTGAAATAGAACAAACACAGTAAAGTCCCGGTATATTTGCGTCTCATTATATTTACGTCCCAGCATATGTGCCTATGACGTCACGGACGTAAGAGAGTGGGAGAAGCGGCGCTCCCCTCCTTTTGACAAATATAAGAAGACGGGAGGGGAAGGCGACGAACCGAGCGGGCAAATATACGGGACTCCACTGTAATCGAGGTTTATAGGTTAGGTGTGTCATTAATTTACTAGAGCTATTGATATTTATGGTTTTTTTAATTCATTTTTAGAATGTCACTAGAAACAGATGAAGAATACGAGAAGTCCATGCAAATTATCCACATACTGAACACTTGTAAACATTCCACTACCTACTTACTATCGAATTTTGCTTCCGTCCACAGTTCAACAAACTTGACATAATCTTTGCAATGCAATGTAGATACAAATGTAAAACATGTTTCTAAGTAAATACGAATAAGTTTAATAACTTACATTAAGTGAACACAAATAAAATTTGAAAATCAAGGGAAGGTGAAGTTGTTGAGAAAAATTCTAGGTTATGTACTTGTTATTTTACCCTTTACTTTAGATTCGTTTTCAACGACCCCAAAACCCGATAGAAGCCTATTATTTGAATAACTTGATTTGTCCAATTGGTTTCTTGAAGTCCTTATTTATATTTGGCCATATTGGTGCAACCACTTTGATTTTCAAATTTAATTTAAACCTAGAATGTACATATTTTGAGAAACAGTTGCTACATCTATTGTTGAACTTAATTACTAATTAAATTAGCGCTCGAAGTTGACGTTTTAATTAGCGCCTTTTGACAAATTCAGCATCGGATCTGGAATATTTGCAACCTTATCATCGTGTCTATAATTTTCAGATTTTTTGCATAATTTCATAATATTAGGATGCACATTATGCCGTGCGATTATTATTGGGTGTAGCAAATCTCTGGGAGTCGCGCGCCCTTCAACTGGCAGCTTGTCTCGTCCCTCTTCCAATTTCCGAGATAACAAGGAAATTCCGGAGTGCTCTTCAACTTTGTGCGATCATTCGCGGCGAAAGTTCCTCCCACGGAAATTAATTAAGGAACAATGTCCTTCTTGTACCTCAACGATTGACGACGACGCCGACATCATCTTCCACGGCAGTTTTGACGTAACGTTCAATGCAAATCTAATCCGCGTTCGATTTGCGAGATTTCATTTCGTTCCCTTAAATCAGAAATATTTACTCCGAACGGCTGCAATATGAGCAGGTTAATTAATACTGCAATTCCCGATGCTGCATTTCTGACGTTAGCAAATATAATATCAGACTCCCGTTGTTTCAAAATCCGTCAGATTAGTCGAGGTTAGACGCAAGGACAAAAATTGTTTACTTACTATCCACAAGGTAATTAAATCTATTTGGGTTAGTCCAAACGCAATAATATAGTGAAATTCAGTACAACCTCGCTAGTTCGACATACTTGGTTGCAGACGCTCTCTCATTCCCCTCGCTAGTTCGACATTGCTTTAACCACGCCTAGTGTGACGTCACGCGAATGTGATTGGGTTATTCCTTTATATCAGTATGAGCGTACCGCGCGGTGGATACCTGGGAGGGAAAATGTCTCCTCCCACTGTCGATCTTGCGAGGTCCGGAACTGTCGACCAAGCGAGGTTGTGGAACAAACGCAGTATCGAATCAGCAAGGTCTTACTGTAGTAGCACTCATCACTGCCGATACTAGTTGCTACAAACAAATTCTTTGGCTTAACTAACAAAATTCAGTTAACCTTAGAACTCCATGCGGTGCTTCTCTTGGCATGGGCAAACACAACGCGAACTGTTTGTTTTAGAAACACATTGATCACAATTTATACTTCCAAAGTACACATTCTTTGACACTATTAATTCATACCTGAAAATTTTTGTAGCTGTGGCAACTCATTAACTGTTCTTCGGAATGTTAATGTATATTCATCTTCCCCACCTCATTTTCTGCAACCATAATGCAAGATGTTAGACTTTGCGATGTGTGACAGAAAACTGCCTGTCTCTGCGACACCTAGATAACTTCTTAGAATCGTACATTGAGCAACTGGGGTACAAAATAGGTGTTTGCCGACGAGTATGAGTTTCATGCCTTTTCTCCTTCGTTGCCAATATTACTTTCCTATACGAGAGCGATCGAAGGAACAAAATAGTATTTTAGGTAGTATGAGAAACTTCTTTGGGTCCCTAGGAAGAGAATGAGCTATTTTGAACCCAGTTTTCCGGGATAAAAATAGCGCATTCTCTCCCTAGGGAACAAATTAAATATATCCGGCAGCAAAATAAGTCACTCACATTCCGAAAGCAAAATACTGTATTCAACATATGAAAGAGGGTGTTTGTTGATTTTTTTAATATTTTGCTCCGTTGTGGAACAATGTACTATTCGGTGCATTCCTATTTATAGCATTGTTCGTTAAATCCAGGTGGTACACAGAGATAAATATATGCCAACAATTGTTTGTTGTTTTTTCTTGCCAGTAATTGCCATAATTGAGCAATAATTTTGTGTTTATTTTTTAAAGAAACTACATACCGTAGTACCCCTCTTATTTTAAGCTCCCTTCTATTTTAACTTTTTTCATGTCCTCTCTCTCACGCTGCTGGTGATGAGGAAGAGAAGTAGCATTAAAATAAGAGGGGGTGCCGCCATATTCCTTGACTCGAAATCTTAAAATAAGAGGGGACCTACTGTAGTAAACTGAAGGAAATGGCGCTTCGAACGATTTTTTATCTATTTTTGTTGCTGAGTTACAGACAGTTGACAATTTTTTAATGTTTTTTTTTGAAAACTTCATAACTCGTGAACATGGAAAGATAAATATCGTAAAAAATTCAAGAACAATTTTTTCGATGAATACTATAGTCTAAAAAATTTGCAACAAAAATTAAGAGGATGATGCATTTTTATCGTCGATTTCACATGGAATGCCCCATATGTTTAATTTTAGGTGAGTACAGTAGGACCTCTCTTATTCTAATTGGTAAAGTTTTTCAAGATGGCGCCGACCTCTCTTATTCTAATTTTCCCCTTACCCCCACTTACTTTGTTTGCGAGCTTGTGATTCGTGGACAATATTTTTCGTTGACTTTTCGTGTGATAGTGGGAGAAGGATTAGAATAAGAGAGGTCCTACTGTAATTGACATTATCAACCAGGTAATACTTTGTGAACCGATTCTAAAATACACCTAGCGACATCTGTTGGTATACCCTAAGTAAATGAAACATGTTAACAAATTTCATTACGTTTTACCTGACGAGCATGTATCATTTTGTACGCGCTTTGGAGAAGGTGAAAATTTCAATGAGAACAAATTCGACCACTTTTTGTACCTTATTTTCCAAAGTTCAATTTCAAAGTTTTTTTTAAATTAACAAAAAACAAACTTTTTGCACTACCGATTTTTTCATCGTTTTTACTTTTCTGTTACATTACAAAAAACATGGGAGCGGCAGACAAAATATGAAAGTTGTAATACAAAAGTCATTCATAATTATCAAATACAAACTCTAATCGCTAAATGAATATCTTACCTTATCCGCCGTGTCACTTGATCCATCTTCTATACTCAAGGCAATCTCTGGTCATTTGAAACTTGGCAAACAATCAAGAAACACTAATAGCGTATTCTACCCCTTGCACCGTTTCTGCACTATTGCCTGGAGAGAGTGCAAAACAGACACGTAGAGAGTGCAAAACAAACACCGCACCAGTGCAGGTTGCTCGATGTGAGAACACGTGCACGGTGATTGGCATTCGCCCTGTTAAGTTCTGCTGTGTGCGACCCCACCGGCGACAAAATGAACTACTGAGAGGGGGTATGTGACACTAATCATATGGGAAAACGGGCTTTTATATTGTCAGTAGCATTCATTTTGAATCACTGCTGCTTTTCAACAGTTAATACTACTCAAATAGGCCGCTTTCTGTCGAGAGTATAATTTCGGAGCAACGACGGTCTTCCTTTACGGCGCTGCGTTACAGAGGTGGAACACATGCACCGTTTCTACACGGTATCGTGGAACATGTACACCGTTTCTGCACGGTCTCATGGAACACGTGCCCTCGCGCGGTGTGCCTGCAGTGCAGAAAAAGTGCAAGGGGTAGAATACGCTATAATACAGTTCAAATTACATTAATTTAAACTATCAGAATGCTTTAAAGGTATAAAATGAAACACGCACCGTAATTAACATTATTTTTAATTAAATAATTTCAAACCTAACTGTCGGTAGGATAATAATGTTAAAAAATCGCGAATAATAATCAATATTTTTCGATTGATATCGAAGTAGTCCAATTCTCACGTGCAAAATATTTCTTATAAATAATATCGCTTATATACATTATTACATAATATTGTACAACAGGATACGATTATTCGTTCGAGAATTATCCTTTTTTTCATCTCAAAATCGATTTGAGTGCGCTAGATCATTAATTACACGATTTGATATTGCTCCGGTTCCAATTCGTTGATGTACTTCAAGAAATATGTCACTTTAACTTGTTCGATGTGGCGACAAAGTTTCATGGCAACGCTCGTACTAAGTTTCATGTGCTGCACCAGCGTTGGTAAATTCAGCAACAAAAATGCGAATCCATCAATTTCCTGAAATTAATACCAATAATTAGTATACACAAATATTACGTAACCAAACTTAAATTAAAAATAGAAAATTGTATTTACCTCTTGCTTAACTCGATAAGCAATGTTCTTTGCAGTCTGACGTTTTCCTCAAATATTTAAATACATCGTCCACTGACCAGTACAGCGGATTTGAATCCAATTTCTTAGTTTTTGGCCTCCGTTGCTTCTTCTGCAACCGGATATACTCTGCGTCTACTTCCGAAGCATCAGATTCTACACTTGTTTCACAATCTCTTTTTCGTTTAACACCTTTTCCATTACTCGGACATTTTGTCGTCTGTTTTCCTCCCGCTGAACTTCCTGGACTATCGATATTGCTGTCTTTGCTTTTACAATCGTTGAAGGAACTTGTCGAGTCTTCCGAACCATCACTGGAAGGGATATCTCGTTTCATTTCGTCATACTTATCAGACTTATTACAATTTTTGTCCATCATAATATCAATTTCCACATGTGGCTGTCGATTCTCGTTCGTATTTTCTTCTTCTTGTTGTTGTTCTTGCTCACCCGTTTGTTCTTTATCACGGTTAGAGCAACGACCTTTTCCCCTTTTTCGTTTGCCTCCCGATGGTCGAGGCTTCCGAATCATCCTACATCCTTTAGGTTTGCCTCTCTTCCCCGTACCCATTGCCGCAACTAGAATTCAAAACACAATTTAACCACTTGAATGATAATGGATCATATACAGTACTCCTTCCCTTATTCTAATTTTTTCACTTCCCCTATTCTAATATTTCCTCTCACGCGTTCTCCCCACTGACGTGTGTTGACTGTGGATTTTCTAAATACAAATAACGACGCATGCGCAACAAGAGAAAAAGAGACAAAAGTGTGACTACAAATCTAAGTAGTGGGGAGAGGGGAAAATTAGAATAAGGGAAGGACTACTGTATGTACAAAAAAAATTATTGGCAAACTTGGTAATGGATCATATGTGTACATTTTGCAATAACTTTTACAATTCTTAATGAATTTGCATGAAACCTCGTATACCAAGATATTTTGGGTCGCTGAATCCGAATCTGTCGTCAAAATGGGAAAATTCAAAATGACGGCTGTAAATCTGCTAAATTTATTAAAATGTGCGGCGCACATTTTTCTTTATACGGAAAACAGCTGAAAATTGTTACGCGGGAAGTCAGATTTTGTAGATTCAAAATGGTGGATCCAAGATGGCCGACATAAATGTGAAATATTACTTGATTTTTTAAATGATTAATTAAATGTTAAATGATATATTTTAGGAAAAAATGGAACCCGCGTTTCACCGTTTTTCGATATCTTAAGTACAGGGCTGCACCACTTCTGGCACTTTCTTTTTTTAAACATCTACCACTGAAGTGTTTAAAGTACAATTACACATACAATACAAAATAAAAATATAAAAATAACTTACGAAATTTATCCTTGGATGATTTGTGGCATCTATCCGGACACTCGTTCTCCTGTACGCATAACGGACCAAACAAATTTGGACAAACCATCAATTTCCTGCATATTTCTTTGCAAAAGTCGACTACCATATCACCGTTTGTTATTACTGCTACTGTAGCTCTGTAAGTGTTATTTTTATCTTTTGCTTTCAACACCTCCAAAAGATATCCAGGATCCGGCTTTGAATCGCACTGCAAAACTTTCAAGATTCTAGGGCTTCGATAGCCGACTGAAACAATCATCGACAAGACTTCTCGCATGACTAAACTGACCGGTCCTGGTCCAACTGACTTTGGTAAAGTTGCCAATTTTCCTTTCGATATCATTGGCCCCGTAAAGCATCGGAAATTAAAGTAAATTTTAGGACACCACAACGAAGATCCCGGCTCCACTTTCGGAATGTCTATGATATTCATATTCTTCGGATCTTTGGCAGGTTCTTGTACTATTTTACGAATCTCCATATAATCACGGGCTTTCAGCCCGTTGAACAATTTGAATAAATAAGAAATAAATAAATAATCGCTCGGAGGTTTTAACGGGTACTGATTGGACTCGCACCAACCGACAGGAAAGATTTTCTTGGAATGCATATGAACGATATGCTCCTGACGTTTCTCAACCGTATGATCCAGTTTTATCCACAGTAAGTTATCGACAATCTTTGTTATGTGAGCGGCACAAATTATGTTTTCTTTACTGAGATCCACTGCCTCTAATCTCATCCCGCATTCGAATCCTGCGTCATTTGCATTGTCGTGTTTGGTAAACAAATTTTCTGGTGCAGCACTCGACATTGTAGCGTGCAAGTATTCTTCCCATTGGAATTCTTCTTTTTCGGATTTCCAACCTTGCGGATTTGACAACCTAAAGAAAATTACAAGTAAATTTTATTTATTTACAACATTTAAAAATTGAATTTTTAATGATTCATTCTAAAAAATAACTTACTTTATATTATTTTTCTTAGACCAACCGATTGGAAATATATATGGATGTTCTGCTGTGCACAACCATGTATTTTTATTAGAATTCTTGTACGCATAAATCTCTTCTAATTTTTTTTTGGAATCTTGAGCATAATTATCGATGTGTATCAGAAAATGGATGTCGTCAAAAACTTTGACGACGGTAGCAGGGCACATTTTGGTTCTAGTCGAAGGTAACACAGCCTCTAATTTCATACCGACTTTGAAATTGTGTCGAGGATGTTCAACTTCGTTTTTAAATAAATTTGCGGCTACATTGTAATCTTTGGGAGCAGTTTCACTCAACTCCTTCCATTTTTCGTAAGAATGCAGATCTGCTATTGAACTTGGTGGTTCTAAAAACCAGCTTGAATTTGACTTGGCAACAAATCCGTATTCGTGCACATGTTCGTTCGTGCAAAATCTCCAAAAATCTTTACCAGATGGTTCTGGTGTATCGTAGCGAAGTAAAAGTCGTCCGCCAACATTTTCAATTATCTAGACAGAAATAGATGAAACGTTTATACATAAAACTTTATTTCTCAAAATTATTAACTGTTAGTAAAATGAAAACTTACCGTTGCAACCCGTAATTTGTAAGGATGTTGGACATCGCTAATTTCAACCTTCATTCCTTGCTTTATTCTTTCAGAAATACTGATACCCTCCTAAAATAAACAAATATGTAAGTACATTTGAAAAATCTCTAAAACTGAACAATTTGAAAAGCGAATACTTACTCCTCGCAGCATCTCGAAAGGTACAGACTTTGCCGTAGATAGAAATGTTGCTAATTGTTCATAGCAATCCGGAGATTTTTCAACAACCGAGTCAGGTGCTTTAAAGATTTTGTTATTTAGTGCGCACCATCCCAGTTCGTGAGCTGTCTCCTTCGTCAAATTTAACCAGAATTCCATTGAGCGATCATCGCCACCGATGTAACGCATTCGGAGCAGAGGTCCGCATGCCATTACAACGGTAGCTACCCAATAAGAAATCTCATCTTCGTCATTCACTTTCTTAATTGGAACTTCAATAGACATTCCAATCTCGATCCCACTTCGTAATGTTTCCTCAACGTGTGGAAACATAATCTGTGGTACCTCCACGCTTTTCGTTGCGTCGAGGTAGTCTTGCCATATAAACGCCCCATCTACATAATTAAAAAAAAATATATTTATAGATTATTTCTTGAAAATTTAACCTTTTTAATCATAATGATTAAATGTTAAATCTAAATACTTTGCAAACAAAAGACAAGTACAAATTTTTTAATAAACTATAGATTTATCTATTTTCAAATTAATTAGTTACTTTAATCCTTATCGCATGTATTGAATGTAACAATTGATGTTAGAACTAATTAGCAGTCAATAGACAAATGATGTATTTTTTAAGTTTTATTAAATTAACATTTACTTTTTATTTGATATATTCTGTTTTTATTGTAAATATTAGGTATTCGGGACAAGTAAAGAACTAAAATTACATTGTTTATAAAGTTATAGTGCAATAAATCTTAAAAAAATGTCTAAAACATAATTAATCTGAAGAAAATATATATCTATGACTATTACAGTTCTGATTCCAGAAGTATTTGTAGCCTCCTTTTTGAAATTTATGTAATTTCCGTATATCGAGGCTTTTTAATATTTATTTTTAAAATTAGTTTTAAAAATACAAATTGATGGTGATAAATATTAGAAAAATATGACAAAGCGTAAAATATGCAAAAAAATTTGAAAAAAAGCGGGGAACTCGGAAGAACATTTTTAAGAGGAACTGTGGTACGATCCCGGTCATCAACATAATCATAACGTATTTTTGTAAGGTGTTCCCCGCTTTTTTTCAAATTTTTCTGCATATTTTCGGCTTTGTCATACTTTTCTAATATTTATTACCATCAATTTGTACTTTTAAAATTAATTTAAAAAATAAGTATTAAAAAGCCTCGATATGCGGAAATTAAATAAATTTCGTAAAGGAGGCTGCAAATACTTCTGGAATCAATCCAGAAGTTCTCTGCATTTACCATTTTTCAGAACTGTAATACTCATATATATATATATGAATTTTAATTACTTAATGTTAACGGTTCATTTGCAGAAAAAATAAGTTATGATTTATAATTAATCTGAGCCTTTATTACAATAAAATTAATTTTTAGCTTATTCCCGTTTATACCAAATAGTGATTTGCCTTTAAATATTTTACAGTATTTAAATATTGACATTTTCCTAAAATATTAGTTTTTAATAAAATCAAAATTGTTGTTCAATTGTCATACGTAACGAATTAAATCTATTAGTGACAATTTTTAAGAGAAATCTCTGATTTTTATATAAAAATAATTTTTTTTTTTTAAATTTGCGATTATATAAAATTGGTATCTTTATTTTCTAAAAAAGTGACAAAAAAGTTTTGGAATAGAAACATTCGAATACCTTTCTCTCAATGTCAAGAATTGTAGGTCCTTGAAAATTTAATTTACTTATCTCTTACTCCTTACTTATTCAAGTACAAAATCACATATTTTATATAAAATTAATACATATCTCCATATTTTTTAAAATATATATACAATTATTGATTATAATATCATTGATGAAAAAATAATTACTTAAAAACTATTTTATTACACAACATACACCACAAGTAAATGAAAAGTCCACCTAAATGGGATTTCTTTTTTTAGTTCAATACTGTAGACATTCTTAAGTATCTTGCACTAAAAATCAAAATAATCGTTGAGAAAAACTGTTGAGAAAAAAAGTTGAAGGAGGGAAACCGCAAAAACAGGCATTTGCTTCTTTTATTGGTTCTAACTTTTTGCAACATCACAAAAATAATACTTCAATGTTACAATTAATTAGAATATTTATTTACATTTTTACAAATTTGTCATTATTATTTACACTAAACTGTTTAAATCACAAACAGCTTCCCAGTAAACGAAAACGAATAGAAAGTTAAAAATACGAATTAAAATGAATTCAAGTGAATTAAAATGAATTAAAAAGTGGATTCATTTAACCTTTTCATGCGTTTTAATTCATTTTAATTCACTTGATTTACATTTCAATTCGTATTTTTAACTTTCTATTCGTTTTCGTTTACCGGGTTTGTAATAAGTGAAGTTTGTATTCCGAATACGTTATACTAACTCTATTTTTACACCAAACAGTTTTAAATTCAAAATGAATCGATTCAAAGGCTTGTTTGCTGAATATACCGAGTCCTACGTGATGTTTTTCGCAAAGTTCTCCAACATGTATAAAAAAATTAATTAAAATATTAAGTTAGTTGAAGTTAGTTGAAATTAATTAAAATGTTAAGTTAGTGAGCTTAAAGAAAAGACCTACAATTATTTATTTGGTTTCGATAAAATTAGAGCCCCGGAGAGCCTCACAAAGTCACAAGAACTTTACATTTAAGTCACATATTATAGAATGTCTTAATAGTTAGCAGTATTATTTTGTTAGCGTCTTCGATATCGTAGCATGAAACTAAGTGTTATTAGAAACTACAATGATTTTTCTATTGAAATCTCTATAAATAAATAGAAATCACAAAGTAAAATTGCTGTAAAAAGTAAATCTTTCTTTTTATATTAAATTAAAATATTTAGTACTAATTATTGCGAAACTTTCATAATTATAACAGAATATATTGAAATAAAAAACTGATAGTAACAAAGTCATGAATTATTTAATAAATATAATTA
This sequence comes from Trichopria drosophilae, assembly GCA_030407085.1. Lineage (NCBI taxonomy): Eukaryota > Metazoa > Arthropoda > Insecta > Hymenoptera > Diapriidae > Trichopria > Trichopria drosophilae. The sequence continues at coordinate 183,062,724 of CM059582.1, forward strand.
ACGAAGTTATATTTAAACAATTGTTGATAATAATTGACGAAAGTTTATTGATGAAAATTGATGAAAATTTGATCAATATTTTGTAAAAACATAAAAAAATAGTTTATTAATATTATTTATTGTTAAAACTTTCATATCACAAATATTCTATGTTTCATAGCGATAATTGAAATTAAGGACACCCTCCAACCCTGTTTATTTCAACGCTTACAGTTGTCCCCACTGCTCGCGCAATATACCCGTCCGGCGTGAGTAGCGCACGCGCATTGGAATTTGCATCCGCGTAAGAGCGAGTTGTGGGGGTAAGGGGAAGTAGAAATCGTTCAAATAAACGAGGTTATTTTGTTCAAATAGACGGGGTGTTCAAGAAAGCGAGTATTCAAGTAAGAGGGGTTTTACTGTAATCATAACAGCAACTATTTTAATCTCATTCTCCATAACTAACTTTTAAAACTAATTTCCGGTTTGTTTCGAAAAGATCCTAAAATGACGTGCAGTTAAAAAAGGTTTCAAAGTTTTCGAACGTTACATGCATCGATATCGAAAGAAATTTTCTATACTAAAATATTAAAATAAACAATCACTTACCCTCGTTGTATTTCTCTCGATTTATAATCTTTTCCATGACTGCGTTTTGTATGCACAACCTGAAACTCTGTCAAAGCATCGATATTATTAATACGAAATTTTACACCTTGTATGTCGTTTCAAACGGAACTTCCGTAAATCTAAATTTTAACGTTTCGAACGTTTGCAAGTTTCCGTGAAAAGCTTTTTCTTCTTAGTTTCGACAAAAGTTTTGCGTAATGTGTATTAAAAAAATAATATGTATTAAGATGAGCGATGCGTTTGTGACTCTATCTCTCTCCCTCTTTACTCCCTCCCTTTCGAGCTTTCTCTCTCGGAGTCTCGGCTCCGTCTAGACTCTAGATCACCCTCTCTCTTTGATTACGCTGTGCTTTTCGATTTCGATTCCAAAACTAAAATATAATAAAATTCCCCATAAAAAACGCGAAATAAAAGTGTTAGTTAATCAAATTTTCCTACTCTCTTAACACGTTAATGTACGGACAAGTTCCGGTTTACTCACCTTGCACGCCGGACGAACTGCAGCCTACTGAACAAAAATCTGTTTTGCAATGCATTATATTCCATGTTCCCGGAAAACAACATGGCGCCACATGTAGTTAAAAAAAAAAATCAACAAAAATGTTTATGAATTAAATTTTATATTATTTAGCAACGATGCGCCAAAATCCCTTTTGCTTTTTTATTTTCTTATTATTTTCGATTTTGTAATTGGTAAATTTGTAAAAATTTACCAAAAAAAAAATGATTTCGTAATGTTGCGTAAACAACGTTGCATTCCTTAGCTGCACCAATGGTTCTAGTTGTACCTGAGATGTTGCACATAATTTCTTGTTTACGATTGCTTTACGCAAAAGAAAAAGATGTTAAAATTTTGTGCTTCAACATTAAATCGAAAAGAATACAAAAATTCATACAGTCCGATCAGATTTTACATAAAAATCCCTTGATCAGGACCACGTGTTTAGAAATTCAATTTCGACAATCGAAATGGAATGGTCAACGATTTTTTCAAAATCTTATAAACGATTGAAACGAAATAAAAAATGCTTCTCGCCACGACAAAAATAATCATTATGTATTTATGTATACATACATGTTGTGTATTTACGTCGTTTTTGTGAATACTAATGAGATGTACATATAAACTCACCTTTAAGAATGTTCTAGATCGATTCCCGGTATTTACTTTTTTATTTTTCAAGAAAATTAGAACATGATGTTGTAAATAAGTACAACTGACGCCTTTATTGTTACTTTTTACGATAAAAAAAATATTAAAACATCATTTATGCGGTAGAAAAACTGTTTTTTGATGTTTGCGCCACGTGCGAACCCCTTTCAATTTGTACGAATGTCTCGTGTAACAAAATACGCGAGATGTTTAAAATAAAAATGTTCATTTTTCAGGAAAATCACACATGTGTTGTCAGCACTGAAAAGTCTATCATCGAAACGACTTGGTGCTCATGGATTTTAAATCTAAATACCACAAAATTATATTTCCTGTAAAATATGTTTAGATTTATCGTTTCTGTATAGAACCATGAAACAAAATCCGTCGAGATTTACATCTAATAAACGAAAAACATTAGTTTGTAATGAGAGGAAACAGTTTTCATCTGCAAAACTTGCTGTATCGGAGGTAGATTTGGAAAAGTTTTTCATCAATGTCGAAACTGAGTATATGTCTGAATCATGGCAGTATGGTGATTACGCTGAGATTCTACGTATTCCATCGATTGGAACGTTTCTCGAGGAACATGCAAATCTCTCAAAGAACATAAAAAGTCTATCGGAGCTTTTTAAGTTACCTTTGTACTTATATACGAGTTTGCATGGAACTAACATTTCATATAAGATATTTTAACAATTATACTAACATTTTCATTGTTGCTTATGTCGAATACAATATTTGTACAAAATGCAGTAATAATTATTATATACTTGTCTGGTATTTGAAATTGTAACTTATAAGGAAATACACGACTAGTTTATTTAATAAAACTTCTATTTCATTGTTCATTTATTGTAAATCTATAATTATAACATCTTAATAAGATAGTATAGTTATTAAAATCTCACATTTTCTATAATTAAATTGTAAAATCATTTCTTTGTTGTGTCGGTCATCTGAAAATAAAAATTACAAAATAATAAAATAAAAATTAAAAAATGGCTTCATATAAATATGCTATCGTTAAATACTAGCAAAACTGTTTGTTTATCTTTTGGTAATTATATTGATAGTATTCCCAAAGAATTTAAAATAAAAATTGAAAACGAAACCATTGAATGGGTGGAAAAAACAAAATATTTAGGAATAATGATAAATTGTATTGATAGTACTATACAGGGTGTTGTTGCAATAGCGCATGAGAGATATACCATGAGGAAGATTTTGTTTTCTGAAGCCGATGGGGCAAAAATTAATTTTCAGCAAGTTATGGTTCCTTTGTAAATTGAATCTTAAAGTTTATTTATTTTAGGGGCATCCTTTAAAGAGACAATTGCTTTTTTTATCATTCAAAAATAAGCAAAGAGGCTTTTGTAATTTTTGTTGATTTAAAGTTAGGAGAAGTAATGAAAAATTCTTAATGTAACATATTATTTTCATTTATGTGTAGGGTAATTCAATACTTATATTATTATTTAATACTTATAATATTGTATCATCAATGCCAACATTGATCATTTAAAGTTTTATGTTTTTACCGAATGTTCGAAATTTCTGATAATTTTAAGCTCATCCGCAAGCGTCCAGTTATTCGAATAAAAACATCTGACTGTGTTGAAACATCCTTCCCGGCAATATCGATTTGGGTTTTCAACTGTCGGGGAGGATGCCCCTAAAATAAATAAACTTTAAAATTCAATTTACAAAGGAACCATACCTTGGTATATCTCTCATGCGCTATTGCAACAACACCCAGTATATATTATCAAAGTTAAGCAAATTGCTTAATTCTAACAACCTATGATCTGTTATGTATAGTCTATACTACAGTATTGTCACATATGGAATCATTGCTTGGGGTTCAGCTAAAAAAACTATTTTTAATTTATTACTTAATGTTTACAAAAAGGTTATTAAAATCAATGAATAAAATTCTTTAATTTCTTCTCCGTTCTTTCATAAGTGAAAACTTTCCTTTGAGTTATTAAAATATTGTATTGCATATGTTATAATAATAACAAAACATAACTTTTACATCATCACATGAATAATAATCTCTAAAAAATATCTTTTATGTATTAAAAGACTATCTAATCGACCACTTTTCAACATATTACAAACCTAAATGTAATAGCGCTTTCTGCTTTGCAATGGTTTTGCACTTTTTCCATAAGAACCTATGTAAAAACATAGTGAACGTTTGAACTCTACGTCTTTCTATCTTCCGACATGTCAAACAAATTATTTCTGAAATTCATTTTGTATAATGGCCATAAGATCCTGGAATTTTTTACCATCCTGTGTTCGCACCACTCGATCTCAAGAAGCTTTTAAATCAGGCCTCGCATGTAACACTTAAAAGGTCTTGTTTCCAATGCAACATGAATCGACTTAAACTGTGTTAGCCTTCATGCAAATTGTTTGGTTGTTTTTTTTAATTACTATGCGTTACCTTTAATACTTTTGATTGTATAAAACACCAACTTGCGGCAATGGTCCACCAGCGAGCGGGACTACTCAGATTAGATATTAAGTTTAGTTTAGTTTAGTTTTTAAGTTATGTTTGTAACTCTTGATAAATGTGATTTGTCCGCCGACCTAATGTCCAGGACAATAATAAATGGTATCAAATCAAATCAAGTAAAAAAACTTGTACCAGTCCAGCGCAACTTCTCATACAGTTCTTGTAGAAAAGTGCAAAAACAGTATGATAGCACAATAGGCTTTAAAATCACTTTTTTGCCAAATTTGTTTAAACAGTAATTACGTATGAAAAGTGCTCGCTGACTATTATTATTTGAAATGACTATTTAATATAATTACGAGGAGGCAGATTACTAGCCTGTTTATCTTATACAGAAGTTATTAAAACCAAAATTTCAAATAATTTATGTTATCATGCAATAACAGAATATATTGGATATACAGAAAACAAATCTGTAATATCCCAGTAAAAGAAAATTCATTGAAGGCCGATTGAAATTTATTTATAACATCACGACTGAATTAGTTTTCTTAACTTCTTCAATGAATTTCAATGCAAAAATAATTTCAATTCTCCTTGGAAATGAGCACAGTAGTGACAGCTTTTGGTAAAAGAGAGAAATTACTCAAATAGGGAGTAAGTCATGACATAATATGCAACAACGGTTTATTTTTTAAATAACTCCATAGAAAGATATTTTTCGATGAATTGATATTTGGACATTAGTTACTGTTTTTTTTAAGGTTATTTAAATCAACAATATTTTTAAATAATTTATTTAGATATTATCATTTCATAAACTAGCTTTCGAAAAATTGAAACTAGTTTCTAAACATCAATTCATCGAAAGACATCTCTTTGCAGAGCTATATAAAATATAGCTTTTTGTTCCATACGTTATGATTTTCTCCCTATTTGAATAGTAATCGTTTTTGCTGTCAGATGGCGCTCTAGTGTATCTTCCATAAAGTGGGTAAAAGTTTTTTTTACCCACTTTAATCTTCCAAGGCGAATTAATTTTAATGGTTAATAGAGTTTGCCGAAAGCTGTTCGCTTCAATGATTTTGAATGAGAAAAAAGTGGAATAGAAAAAGTGTCATCGTTAATGAATTTCGAGAGAAAATTGCAAATAGAACAGTTGGAGATTGAATTAATTCCAATGGAAAAATAGTTATCTTCGCTTCAAATTAATTAATTTCAATAAATTTGAATTATAAAAAAGTAAAACATGAAACATATCTGAAGTTTTTTCTCATTGAAATTCATTCCAGATAATGAAGAAACCTATTCAGAAATGATGCAGTGAATGAATTTCCATTTGCTGGTATGGTATACTTATGTAGATCAACATTTTTTATCAGGCTGAATCTAGCGGCAATTTAAATCGGCAGCTGAGAACTACTGCATTACTTTAATTATTATTGTATTGTATTTATTACCAGTCTATTGTATACAATATATTACATAAGTAGGCTTCGCATCTTATGTCCTACAGGAGATTAACTAATCTGTACGTAGGCCTGGTGTATAAAAAATAATAATATAAAAATACAAAATTTAAGTACTATACTTAAACAGTTAACATATTAGATAAATGAATTGACTCTATGATACAATATATGATAAGAAAAACCAAAACAAATTAAATGCAGTCCATGCGCCGTTGTTCAGTGATTTGAGCCAGTTCTGTAGTTTATCTTGATGTATTTCCTGCTTCCGCTTAATATTTTTAATTCGCTAGGTAGTTCATTGAAAGTCGTGACCGCTACGTGTGAGTAATTTTTTTCACCAATTCGTTTAAAAATCCTACTTCCTGTTATCCTTTTATTTCTTGTCTTAGTTTCAATTTGTATATATTTGGATTTGAGATGATCATAAATGTAAATTAATGCTTCTAATTTAAATGAAGTAGTAATCCTGAGTGGTAGTTTGATTTCCTGAACTCCGGATAAATCGTATTTCCTGTTAAATATGATTTTTAATAATCTACGTTGCAAGCGTTCCAAGGTGTTCATTACATTAGGGTAGGCACCACCCCATGCTATTATGCCATATGTAGCAAAGGAACCAAACAAAGCGTAATAAATTATTAGCATATTATCAGATGATAAGATTTTTCTCAGTTTGGCACAAATAAAAATCAAGTATCTAGATTTATTTATTATATAATTCACATGGTTATCCCATCTCATCCTAAAATCAAAGTTGATTCCAAGATATCTGGTTGATTCCACTCTATTGATGGTCTGTTCATTTAATTTGATCAAAGTGTGTTCAGGGACACTGTCCTTGTAGTTCCCATATGTCATATAAACGGTCTTATTCAGATTTAACGACAGTTGATTATTTTCTAACCAGGAGTTTACGATACTAAGATGTTGTTGAGTGTTTGTTAATGCTTCCTTCCATGTGGTTCCTGTACATAATATTGCTAATGTTCATGTAAATGATAAAAAGTAATGGTCCGAGGACTGTGCCTTGTGGAACTCCGATATTTATCGGTAGTTCACGACTAATATACTCATCAAGTCTCACTGCTTGTTTTCTATTACTTAAATAATTTTGTAATAATTTTAGTGCCGTACCTCGAATCTCATAGGAGTATAACTTTAAATATAGAATGTTATGGTTTATGGTGTCAAAAGCTTTGGACAAGTCTAAATAAGTAGCTGTTGCCGGTAAACTCAAGTCCAGTCTCTGATAAATATATTCCGAAACTTGCGCTAGAGCATCTTTGGTACTTTTATTTTTTATAAATCCATATTGTCTCTTATGTATAATATTATTAATCTGTAAAAAATCGAGTAGTCTTGATTGTACAATTTTTTCAAAAATTTTAGCAATGTTGGAGATTAATGCGATAGGACGATAATTACTCGGATTATGTTTATCACCATTTTTGTAAATTGGGCTAACGACTGCTTTCTTGAAGTGGTCAGGACAGATAGCTTGTGTGAAACTTCGATTTATGATGTGAGCTAGTGAGGTACTGATGAAAATAGCAATATTTTTACTGATATGTTATCTACACCATGAGATTTCTTTTTCATGTTCCTTATTATATTGAGTATTTCTGCCTCATTAACTGGCTTGAGAAATATCGTGTTGGATAGTCCATGATTTGGTGCCTCATACGCAACGTCGTTTTTGTTGACAGTAGTTGTGGCAAGTTGTGATCCAACTTTAACAAAATAGTTGTTGAAAGTGTTTACTATTTCATTCCTATCCTCAATTTTTTGATTACCTAAAACTAAGTGTCGTATTTTTGTAGAGGATCTTGCCGTGTTATTGCCTATCTTTTGCTTAATATAAGTCCACAATGATTTGGTATTATTACTAAGAGAAGATATTTTATCCCTTTCATATTCGTCTTTAGCTATTTTTAATAATTTGTTTAAATAGTTTGAATATTTAATGTACCTTATCTTAGCTTCATTATTTTTGGGATCTTTTTTCCAGTTTTTGTATAACCGATCCTTATGCCAAGATGATCGCATAAGTCCTTTAGTAATCCAATTCTTCCTTGGTGTCATTCTTCGTGCTGCCCTTGTGTCTTTATTATTCATAGCTAAATTTATTAACGACTCAATTTATCTAACTAATTCATTTGTTGCATCATTTGTATCTTGAATTTGTGAGAAAGCATGCCATTGAATATTGTGGCAAAGCTTAAGCAGCATGTTGTAGTTAATAATTTTTATCATATTATTATGTTGATTGATAATCTTTTTGCTGGTTTGGATAGCTAAAAATATAGGGTAATGGTCGCTTATATCATAAGTTACTATAAATATTGTCAATACATGATCCATTGCCAAGATGATTAGGCCTAGTGATTGATTTAAAATAAGGGTTATAACTATATTCCAACATCAGTTGTAGAAATTCTTTATTTAATTCATCTTTATTTAGTAGATCCATATTAAAGTCACCAACTATTATGTGATTTTGAAAGTGCTTATTCTTATATAGCAAATCTGTGATGTTAGAGATGTAGTCATTTTTAAGTATATCGTAACATCTATATGTAGCCGTAACAGCGATTTTTTCAGAATTTGATAAATTTACGATTGTAGTAAGAAATTTTGACTTACCAATTTCCTCTATGACCGTAGAGGTCTCAAGTTGTACCTTTGTATACATAACAACACCATCGGCTCTATTTATTTTACTATAATTTAAAAAAATGTTGTATTCATGTAATTTATAAAATTCAAAATTCTGCAGATTCCATGTTTCAGTGCATATGATGATATCTGGTTTATGCTTGATTTTATTTAATAATAGTTCTAGTGATTCAAAATTTCGGTTTAGACTACGGATATTGACATGTAAGATTGATAATTGTTCATCTGGGGTACTGATTAAGTTATTATCTAGTTCTTCAGTTGAAGAACAGATAGTTTCTGTTATTCCGAGATCTCTGTCTATTTGTTCAAAAATATAAGAGTCCATAATAGATTAAATAAAATTACCTAGTGTGCTTTAAGAAATCCAAATTCCAATAGGGTAGTCAGTCTTTGATATAAGGTATTTTTTCCTGTCCCGATATGTGGCGCATTCTTCAACTTCATATACGCTGTGCTTTGTATTTCTATTTAACTTATATTTTTCATTCGCTGAGCAGCAATTAATGCATTTCTTAACATTAATAGCTGTACAGTCTTTAGTTTGGTGGTCATCCGCACATTTGCCACAGACATAACTTTTATCACATTTTGCGGACAAATGACCATATCCACAGCATTTATAACATCTCTTTAAATTTAAGTTGTCGTACACGGGACATGATTGCAAACCAACATATAGCTTTTTTGTGCCTTTCATAATACGAAGATATGCACTCGCACTAACTTCAATGAAAGCCGTATATGCGTTTTTCGTCATTTTATGTGAAATATATTTTACTGCAATCGGTTTACATTCAATGTCTCTAAAATTTCGACTATTTAATTCTTCTTCCAGATCTTCTATTGTATATTTTTCTTCGATCCCTGCTATTTTAGGACTAGGTTTTCATAATTCTTCGTATTTCGTATCATATTTTTTGCGTAGATGATTATTAATTTCAGAAGTTATTATTTCGTTGTCCTTCTGACTTGCACATTTCAGTTTGATGGAATCATTTCTTAATATTGTTAATCGATTTATTCCAACGTTAATATGTTGTATGGAATTTTTTTTTATTTATTAAAGATACATTTGATAATTATGCCCGCTTTAGGATTCGCTCGCTAACTCACGTGGTTGTTCGCTCAGGCTGGTGATAAATTTTTCGCACAAAACTTGCTCGATTTCTTGGTGGCACGTTGATCGACTCTTCGTGCAGGAATTTTGAAGAAGGCGTCCTGGTGAATCCAATTTTTTGGATAATCCGGAGCGAGGCTCAGAATTCGGAATTGGCGACGAGAGCTTCCTACCAAAATCTCGACGAGTCCGAGAATCCGGAGCGATGTCGCCAAATTGCACGAAGACCAGGATCCAAACAGTTGTCGTAAATGGCAAATGTACACCCACACGTTTCCGCCACACTTTTTATTTGTCCTTTTATCTTATGTCGGTTGAGACCACAACGTTAGATTAGGCGTGACGAACTTTTCACAATCAAATTCGCACGTTGAATTGAAACGACGTGCCGGTGATACCGGTCAGGACAAAGTGTCCAAATTTAAACTATTCAAATTGTACCTGCCACGGACTTGACAACGTTCCCGCCAGCGCGGAGAGAGACATATAGCGTATTCTACCCCTTGCACTTTTTCTGCACTGCAGGCACACCGCGCGAGGGCACGTGTTCCATGAGACCGTGCAGAAACGGTGTACATGTTCCACGATACCGTGTATAAACGGTGCATGTGTTCCACCTCTGTAACGCAGCGCCGTAAAGGAAGACCGTCGTTGCTCCGAAATTATACTCTCGACAGAAAGCGGCCTATTTGAGTAGTATTAACTGTTGAAAAGCAGCAGTGATTCAAAATGAATGCTACTGACAATATAAAAGCCCGTTTTCCCATATGATTAGTGTCACATACCCCCTCTCAGTAGTTCATTTTGTCGCCGGTGGGGTCGCACACAGCAGAACTTAACAGGGCGAATGCCAATCACCGTGCACGTGTTCTCACATCGAGCAACCTGCACTGGTGCGGTGTTTGTTTTGCACTCTCTACGTGTCTGTTTTGCACTCTCTCCAGGCAATAGTGCAGAAACGGTGCAAGGGGTAGAATACGCTAATAGTCAATATACGCGCGAAATTAGAATGTTGTGCAAAATCCACTACAATGTTTATTTTTGATAGCTTTTGACAGATCACTTTTAGTTTCGGAAGCTTCTTGTTTTTGTTTTGGAGTAATTATGATTGATGGTGTTCTTTGTATTGGCGCTTTGTTTATGTTGTTTACATTGCATAGCTGGCTGGTGCAAAGTGAACGTTATCTTTAAGTTGTTTAATTTCATTATTCAAATGGTTATTTTTTTCACGAGTAATAGGTTTTTGTCCTTTATCTCAGTATTAAGTTCTTTCAGTAGTGCAATTTCCTTATCTTTGCTTCTTATACTTTGTTTTGAATCATTCAGTTCTTTTAAATAATCAATATATTCCTCACATTCTCTGTTTACATCTCCATCGTATTTACGTTTTTTGCTTCTATCACTCGCTATTGACACTGTATCATCATCTTGGATTTTCTCATCATCAAAAGTTTCATCTATATAGTAATCTCCATACCAGCTGCCACGTCATCTAAATGCTTTTGTATTATTATCAATTTTCTTTTCAATATGACACTTTTAATATCTCTATTGTTAATATCACAATTATCAATATCTTTAAAAGTTATATTTGTGTGTACAGGACACACAATCAAATGCCTCGAAACGAAAAATCCATGATCTTCCTGGACTTGTCTCACAAACTCAGATTTGCAGTATCTATTGTCGCATAGAATACATATAACTGTCCTAATGTCTCTTGATTTATGACAAACTTGTTTATTGTAGTCCGGCGGAATATCTCGTGCATCTTTGCCAAACCAATCCATGTTCTTATCATAGAGTAACGGATCGACTCCTCGGATTACTCTATGAAAAGCAATAACATAACACGGAGCACCACAATAAACAACCGCTCTACCCGACTGAAATTTAGTAACTATTAATTAATTATAATTAAATATTATTAAATTGTCGTTAAAAAATCATTATGATTAAAAATATTTAATTATTATTAAAAATCCAAGATCTGGTCGCTAGTTTCAATCTCATACATTTTTGTTAACACTGTAGCATCATTTACATCAAAATGGGGATTTAAAATCACGTCATGCAATCAATTTTAGAAGAAAATCTGCTCAAGAATGTTTTTCTGAATAGTTTTCAATAATCAATAAATTAAAAAACAAAGCAGATTCGCTTCGACCGAGAATCGAACCAAGTCCTCTGCGCAGCAAGTTCGAAGCGCAACCACTCGGCCACACTCACTGTTGTGAAATAATGAAAAAATAACGAATAGTTGAAACAGAAAGTAGAGAATTTTTCTACGTGTTTATATAATAGTGTATTCGGGCAGGCTAAAATACATTAAATACCACAATTCACAGCGAAATTTCACTGAATTATTTACTTTAAAAATAATCGAAACAAAGAGTTGGTCTTTTTCTGCGTGTATATAAAATAACATATATACATAAAACATTTTTTTAATCTTTTTTTCGCGCTCGAAAATATGTTGTTTCAAATTTTTGTTATACGAAACAAAAGTTAATTAACATATAATTTTATGAACTCGTGCATCTATTCAATGATCATTATTTATGTTTTTAATAATTTTATCATAATAGTAAATTCAGTATTCACTGAGCACAATTCCAAATTTGGTATCGGTTGGGATAAGTTTTAATGTTTGGAATCGTTGGTATTCCAGAGGATCCATAATATATCTTTTGCAATTCTGGGCTGGAATTCAAAATTGATTTAGGGCCATGGTTATTCAAGGGAATTCAATAAAATGAGTTTGAATTCCAAATATGAAATACAGTGGAATTAAGTTTGTAGTGGTAATTGATAGATTTCCAGGGGATTCAGTAATACATTCTTTTATGCCATATTTGGTATTGAATGCTATTTTTTAATGGGAGGAATTTGAGGGGATTCAATAAGTCAAAATTCTTTTCATAATTGGAGTTTTATTGGGATTAAAAATCATTCCAATACCTTTTTTGAATAAAATGAGATAAAAACAATCAAATTTTAATCTCCATTAATCCCCTTCTAATACCTTTCAATCTTTTTTTCGTTTACTGGGTAGTCTAAGACAATCTAAGATTCATGTGCGAAATAAAAATATAAATGACAATCGCTGTTTCCATTCATTGTTTTGATGATTTTAATAGAACGTTGAGTAATTTATAGGTATGGATGGTATCAGTCAATAACTATTCTTGAAATAATATTTTTTCCTATTATAGTGCGCAAAGTTCGATTTTGCGCACGTATTTGCGTGTGCAAAGTGCCACTTTCCCACACTTTACTGATCTTATAATTTAGCGTGCGGTAAAGAAAATTTGCATGCGGTAATGAAGTTTTGCGTGCGGTAAAGTAGCGCTATAGGTATACAGACATGTAGAAGAGACCTGTCAAAACTTTCATTTGTTTTACTTTTCAATCGCTGTTCTTCAGTACGGAAAACGATAGGTATAGGTTAATTCCATCTAAAATAGTAATGTAATTGAAAATGTACCCGAAAACGCGAATGCGAATGAATATTTAAATTCATTAAAATTTATATAAAATATTAATAACAATTAACAGTAATAACGATAATAAATAATGTATTACATAGATATTTATAAATTTAGTCTATTTATTACAAAAGCATTTACAAATACTGTTTTCGGTCGGGGGGGCTCTGCCCCCCGAACCCCCCTTCTCAACCGCCCTTGCCACGCCACTTTAAATGTTGTATATAGGTGTCGAACTTTGCGCACTTAATAGGAAATAGTACATTACGATACAAGTGCGGGGGATCACCTACGCGCACGCGTATCGTATACTATTTTTTTTAACGTGTGAGCTAAGTGCCCAGTTATCACACTGTTTTCCGTGCAATTTAGAACATTCGTGCACCGTGCGCTAAGTAGTTACCTTTGCGCATGTGTTGCGTATACTATTTTTCCTAACTGAGTGCGCAAAATTCGACAGATTCAATTACATATTTTTTTTAAATTTTAATTATAAAAAAGTTGTGAAGAACTCAGGAATAATTAATACTACTTATTGTACGACGAAGTGGTATGAGGGGACTGGGAAGGAATGCGTATCTTGGATATAGGATAGTGGTGGGGGAGGAAGGGGGCTGCTCCTTAATTATATATAATAGAACATCTAAATGGAAATTTGTTTATTAATTATTATTTTAGCATAATTGACGATTGACATTGTTTGGTAAGATTATTCTTTAAATTAAATCATGAATCAAAATAAAATTGTTCACTTCGTTACACTTTACACTGATTATTATTATCTATATTTAATTTTAAAATAATTGTGATTAATTATTCAACATATTGATTGTTACATTACAGTTGTGTAATTGAAAAGAAGTATGTTTATTTAAATTTGTTGAAGTTAATTCTGATAAATGGTTTAGTTCGATATTGTGATGAACTTGATTAAATGCACCATCTGATGTATTTGAACTAACTTCCGTCGTCATTGAAGTTTGTGGATCATTTCTTACGATATTTGTTGGGAATTGCTCAATATCTTTATGCGATGTCTTCAAACGTTTAGCTGCAGATTCTTCTTGCTCACTTTGAAGTATGGAACCAATACTTTTATGTCCGACTTTTTTTTATTCATTATTGAATTCTCAACATATCCTTCAGCAACGGCGTTCGACTTCCATCCTCCATGGCGTTTTAATTCAAGTATATCTGCGCCAGAATCCACAAGTATTGTTGCTGATGTGCGTCTAAATGTATGGTCTGTGTATTCTTCCGGATTTGGACAATTTAGGAATTTGGCAATTTCTTTTGGCATTCCACCGATGGTGTTAATCCCTATTGGGTGTTGGAAATATTTCCCATTTTTAAATCCAAGAAAAAATCTTTCTGATTTTGCAGTAACTGGTCTCTTCGAAATATATTTTTTACAAATAGTATAAAAATCATCGTTTACTGTAAAAAGACCGTTCAATCTTTGTTTTAGTTTTCGGTAAACGAACCAGTAAAAACGTCCCATGATCTTTAATGTCTTTCATAGTAAGATTGGTCAATTCCTCGCGCCTGCATGTACCACTTACTCCAATAGCAAGAGCAACCTGGAAAATTAAGTGCATATAATAATGTAGAAATGTCACGATACGGACATACTCGCATCAGATTGTGCAATCGAAATATATGCCAAATCAGAGTTTTTCAATTAACTTGATCACTTTTTTCTTACAAAAAACAGGAAAATAATAGATGGATATTCTATAGGAAATTGAATGTGACATTTGTCCTAATAGCATATCGAAAAACCGTATTTATCGCTATTGGGGCGGGTGGAGAATACATTATAGATTAAGAGGGTTCTAAAGTGCTCCGTCGATAAGGTAGGAATTTTCATTAAAAAATGTAAAGTAAAGATGGCTGAATCAATTTTTTGAACTTCGGGCTCCATAAAAGTAATTCTAAAACAACATAGTACCTATAACATTGCAGATAGTACAAATTGTATGACCGCGATGTGAATATCATTTTTTGGTACAGTAGGAGTAAGGTACAGTAGAGTTCACGATACCGGACGACACGATAGCGGACCGAACATCATATCGGACGAAAACGGATCATGATACATGACGAATTGAGGGGAAGCCGTATCCCCACTCTTTACATACTCTTTGGTTGCGCGAGGGGAATGAGAGACAACGGCGGGCGGGACAGTATACATTGGTATACATACATAGTACATATACATGAAGTAAATATTATAGGTTATGCCACATAGTTTTGTATTTAGAAAAAATAAATAATGATGAAAATCGTATTACAAGTGTACATAACACACGTTAATTATTGTCTGCAAGGACTGATGCAGATAAGTTTTTGGCTGCACTTATTGCAGTCAGAAGGTTAGGATCAGCATCCCATCGTGAAAGCATCCACTGGTAACATTTTTTATCTTTTTTTGACACATTACCTTGTTGCTCCTTTAACATTTGGTAATGTGACAAAATATTTTCGCTGTCTTTTAAAATTCGAGAGATGGTTGAATGGGCTACCCCGAATTGCTCACAAAGGTCTCTATTTTTTTCACCTTTATCAAGTCTTTCAATTATTTGAACCTTTTTTGACAGAGGTAGCCTTTTGTACGAAGGTTCTGTTTCCAATAATTTAATAAATATATGAATAAAAAATATGTTGAAAGAACATAACAAATGAAAAATGTATTGAAAAAGCAGACATTTTTCTTGACAATAAATTTTAAAATAGATTAAAAAATTATTTCAATAAAATAAAATAAAATAAAATTTTTAATATTAACCTTTTGGCGATTTGAATGATGTTGAATTCATGATTCTTTTTAATCTAGCACGTAATTTTGGAAGAACGTTCGTTTTCAGTTAACTTTCAATTTTCAACTAACAAATAGATGACGTTTTCAGTATGTATGTATGTATGTATGTACATCGTTAAAATTTAAATTTGAGCACCCTGGCGCGCAAGCGCAGTCCTGGCGTGTTACGTAATATGTCTATATTCGTTGGTAGTATGTATAGTACAATGTACATACATACATATAGCGGCATTCGCAATGCTCAGTGGAGGGGGAACCGCCCTTTCTCCTTTTTCGGTCCGCTATCGTGTCAAGCCCGAAACCGACTCGGTCCGCTATCGTGAACTCTACTGTAAATCATTAAGTCATGACAATAAAGTCGAGTGGAAAGGGGGTGGGTGGAAAGGAATGTCCGAACTATCCGACATAATTGTGTACGATCTCTTTCACGCAGACTTTGAATACTGTTTGTTTTATAAGAGCAATGTTTTTAATATGTATACCGTGATTGTTTACATTTTCCACGATATCATTGACCGATATTTGGGAGTCACACAAGGGTATAACATGTTTGTTTACATTTATTCTTAAGTATTTTAAATAGATCATATCCAAAACAATGTCATAAAGAAATATTTTATCTATTTAAAACTGCAAATCAAATTAATTTTTTTATCATGGGGTATCCGACATCATTATCATTGTTTTTAATATCACCATCATTTATTACTTGTCAGTATCATAATTATCGTTGTCATTATCATCCGCACCAATGTCATCGTCGTCAACGTCGTCATCGTCGTCATCGTCGTCATCGTCGTCATCGTCGTCATCGTCGTCATCGTCGTCATCGTCGTCATCCTCGTCATCCTCGTCATCCTCGTCATCCTCGTCATCGTCGTCATCGTCGTCATCCTCGTCATCCTCGTCATCCTCATCATCATCATCATGATGCGCAAAATCGATTCCCCCTCCAGTGCGGGATTATCCTATTTTGCGCACTCGTTTGCGTTCGAAAAATCGCATTTTGCGCACTGAGTTAGGAAAAATAGTATACGATACTATTATCACACTTGTAAGGATAGGTTTAGGTTAAAAAGAAAAGTTTGCTTTTCTATATGATCTACATAATTTACCATGAAGTATTTATTATTATATTCACAAAATTCCTATAGGAGGAAACGAAAATTTATTCAAATACATACACTAAAATATTGCATTTTCATTCATTTGTATTCTGATTTTAAGATTTTAAAAATTAAATAACTTTATCGGAATTCAAATGGATTGAAACTTTGTTACTATTTAAAATTAGTAAAAAAATTTACTAATTATCAATCCATTTTATCTAATTGAATTAATCAAATTATGTTATTCATTCAATTAGTAGAAATTTACCAATATTTAGAAAATTTGGTACTAATTTCAAATAGTAACTCACTTTTCACTAATTCAGTTTCAGAAAGTTTATTTTTGGTATTAAAATTAATTCTTATTATTACACAAAAGAAGGAAATTACATTTTTACAGCAATATGTATTAAGGAAAACATAATTACATAAATTAGTATTTACTATCAAAGTGTCAAAATGTTTTAATAATTTTAAGATTAATTTACAATGTGTACAAATTTCCATTAATATCAATTTCGATTATGATAATAAGTTTACGTTAAGGCTTTAGCGAAAACACAGCAATGTTTATTATCTTCTTATATTATATGTTCCTCAGAAATAATAAATGGGAGGATTGTAATCATTTATTAATTTTATGATTTCAGGTGAGTGTCATGCTTGGATCAACAGTAATACGTCGGGACTAACTATCCATTTTGTCGATAAGTAAACAATTATCTATGCATTTACGAACTATCTAGTTTCAGTTTGAGTATTAGTTTTTTGTTTTATAAACATATGAATAGGATCGCATAATCAGAATTTAACACTATGTTGTTTAATTAAATAAATTTTGCTCTTTCAATATAAATTAGAGCATTCTCGTCATATAAATTACAGATAAGTTGATTATCTTAGTAATTCTGGTCTACTGGTCTACTAGTCTTATTAGTAATAATTAAAATCTTGATTACATCATTTATTAAGGGTTTTAAATTATTAGGTGAATTTCAGCATTTGTAGTATAAAATTCCAGTAGTTACTTCTCCTGACGCTAGGCCTTATCGCGATCATCACAGCCATGCGTTTTACGAAAGATACAGATCGATGTTCAATAATGTTCGCCATTCTACCTAAATTTCAGTGATATCCAAAAAATTCAATATTTCACAATATTTTGTGCTATTTGTGTTTAAATTCAATAAAAGCAAAACCTAATAAAACTTTTCTTCACTCTTCTCTCAATCACCATATCAAAAAATGTCCTTGCACTAAAATAATTTTCATTAATTCTATTTAAAAAATCCCGACATTCAATTTATTGATTGTATTCATAATTGTATTGAAAAAGAAAGTGAATGAAAATCATTTTCCGAGTATCTCGCCTACACAACTAAGTAAGTGAATTTTTCCAAGGAACATTTTCTCACTGTAATAAAAAACGCAATTATCGTTCTCAGAGATTGCGAACTTTATGAAATGCGATGAGAGAAGGGAATTGTTTTTCTTGGAAAAAATATCGAATCCTATACTTCAAGGCAAAGTTAGAAAAAAAGTATGCATTTGTTTTATTAAATTTGAAACAAATGCAATTGGACAATTCATTGAATATCTTTTGTTACTTTTTTATTCATATATATTCTTTCTCGTTTGCACTCGAGATGATTAAAATAATATTTTGATATATCCTATTGGATATTCATAAAATATTAAAATTTACATAATAGAATTCAACTATTATCTTTAACGGTAATAGAAAGCAGTTGGGGTAACGCTGCAATAGTCACAATTACGCCTAGCGGGGAAAGGAGTAACTACATTACATGTACGTTTGGATAACTTTTTGTTTACACATGTTTCTTATTTCGTTATCGGTAAATTTAAATGCTGTGTCTTTATTCATCACTCAGTCTTACTTTTTTGTCCTTACAAGTTTAAAAAACAATATTTTTCTTTTAATAAAAAAGACAAAATCTCTCATACTTCCCAATATTTAAGATCCACGAATGATAGAGATTATGTGTCTTGTTGAAGTTTGTAATATATACATAATGTTCCATTAAAACCATTAACGATATATTGATTTAATTTCCTGCAATTATATGTATAATGAATAAAATTACTTATACGATGTTACGTGCTTTGTAAATACTGTCATAATTAGCCGCGTGATTGTTTAGATAATAGCTTTAGTCTAATTTTGCTATGAAGCCAAGCAGAATTAATTCGTTTACACTGCAAACACTAATTTGTTAGCAGTTTCAGTGTGCTAGCATAACACAACTATCAAACGCCTATTTCATTGGTAATTAAGTTGTTTTTATGAGCATTATAGTGGACGTGTCCACGTGCATATAACCAAATATTAGCTTTTAGTCATAGAAATTGGAAAAGATCTTATTTTAAGTTTTACGAAAAAAATGTACTAAAAACACACTAGATAAACAGAAGGTAATTAATAGGTTAATCATTTTTATTACTTGAAATTGCTGCTTATACATCAGTGATAATTTACTCATTAAAAAATATTAGTTTATTTAGTTAGAATAAAAAATATAATACCAATTAAAGTAGAGAACGGTTTTTTATAAGCAATTTATTATTGCTTTTTGTATAATTAAAAACCATAAGTGTGATTTTTCGGTTCTTAAGAATTTAATTTGGTTGATTATATCTTCAATTTCCAAAAGAAGTACGAAACGGAATATACTAGTGTGTAAATTCTTAATAATCAATGACAAAAATAAAAAAACTTCTCCCTCTCAAAAATCTCTTAGTTAAAAGGAGAGAGAAAAAACAGTAGTATTCAGACATGAGTTTCTATAATTGGATAAAATCGCAATTTGGAAAGGAAACTGTGATATACTATTTAAGGAATGGAAAACAATTAACAACAAACTAGCGGCATCAATAATGGGAAGAATTTATTTTACTTCGATGCAAAACGAATGGTTTTCTACCAAAACACATTTTTAAAAAACATTTTCACATAATACGAACTTTTATTCGTCAGTTTATAATAACAAACAAGAAAATTTAGTCAAACAGTTTAGACATAATTTACTTCTTTTAGAAATTGAAGAATTTATCAACCAAATTATATTCTTAAGAACGGAAAAATCACCCTTATGGTTTTTAATTATACAAAAAAAAACCAAGAGATTTTTCACTTACGAAAAAAGAGAGAAGTTTTTTGATATTTAGCATTGATTATTACAATTTCTTATTGGTTTGGATTTAAAGAGTTTATTAACACTAGGCCAAAGTAGGACAAATAACGAAAATTAATTGCGGTGTCGAAAATGCGACAAATTTTTGCTGCAACATCACCACGGCTAATAAACTAAAATTCCATTTTTTTGATTGAATATTCACTTTTTAAAACGTTTAAATTCATGAAACCTCGAAATAGGGAATAGGCATTATTATAAAAGTTAAAGAATACAATGTAAACGAGAGAATCGAGGAATTTAAAAAAAAAATCGCATTGATGCCGCTTACATTTCTCAAGATCCATTACCATAAGCAAGTTTGTTTTATATTTTTTTACTGAAGAAAATTAAAATTGATTATTATAAAAAGTCAATTAAAAAAAATCACGAAATCAAAACAGTTTTTAACGTAATTAAAATAAGAATTGGACTTTACAATATAAGGTTTCCCAGCTTTTAAGTAGCTCCCAGTGGGACAAAAATATGGAAATATTCGTAATATCCATGTTTATCCGTGGCATCCAAGTGTTGCCGGTAAGAAATCAAGTAAGTTTATGACATTTTTTACATATTATTGATCAAATAACTGTATGGAAAGTGTTAAAATAATGAATATCTGAAATAAAACAAACACAAATTGATTTGTGATATACAGTAAAGTCCCGGTATATTTGCGTCTCATTATATTTACGTCCCAGCATATCTGCCTAGTTCCGCATCGTTAAAAATTTTCCCCACCTTGCGCGCTGGTGCCTCAGGAAGGGCCTGCTGTGACGTCACGGACGTAAGAGAGTGGGAGAAGCGGCGCTCCCCTCCTTTTGACAAATATAAGAAGACGGGAGGGGAAGGCGACGAACCGAGCGGGCAAATATACGGGACTCCACTGTAATCGAGGTTTATAGGTTAGGTGTGTCATTAATTTACTAGAGCTATTGATATTTATGGTTTTTTAAATTCATTTTTAGAATGTCACTAGAAACAGATGAAGAATACGAGAAGTCCATGCAAATTATCCACATACTGAACACTTGTAAACATTCCACTACCTATTTACTATCGAATTTTGCTTCCGTCCACAGTTCAACAAACTTGACATAATCTTTGCAATGCAATGTAGATACAAATGTAAAACATGTTTCTAAATAAATACGAATAAGTTTAATAACTTACATTAAGTGAACACAAATAAAATTTGAAAATCAAGGGAAGGTGAAGTTGTTGAGAAAAATTCTAGGTTATGTACTTGTTATTTTACCCTTTACTTTAGATTCGTTTTCAACGACCCCAAAACCCGATAGAAGCCTATTATTTGAATAACTTGATTTGTCCAATTGGTTTCTTGAAGTCCTTATTTATATTTGGCCATATTGGTGCAACCACTTTGATTTTCAAATTTAATTTAAACCTAGAATGTACATATTTTGAGAAACAGTTGCTACATCTATTGTTGAACTTAATTACTAATTAAATTAGCGCTCGAAGTTGACGTTTTAATTAGCGCCTTTTGACAAATTCAGCATCGGATCTGGAATATTTGCAACCTTATCATCGTGTCTATAATTTTCAGATTTTTGGCATAATTTCATAATATTAGGATGCACATTATGCCGTGCGATTATTATTGGGTGCAGCAAATCTCTACATGTGTGAACCTGGCACCCGACTTGAAGATATCGGAAATGTCAAATATGGATTTGAAAGATTATCGATTGTAGCCGATTGTACCACAAAACATTTCGTTTGTACCTCGAAGGGGAAAAAGTTACAGGAGTTACAAAAAATGCCAGCACCCGACATTAAGATAAACGTATCGGGTAGGGTGGTATTGATTTAAAATCGTTTGTACCCGACTGTACCACTCGAATTTTCGTTTGTACCTCAAAGGTACAAAAGTTACAACAGTTACAAATTTATTTTTTCCGCCGTTTGTAAGAACGTCAGGCAAAAGCTATTACTGTGAGCAAATTAAACGCAAATTTACAATTTCCTATAATTATTTCATGAACCCACAGGCGATACAAAAGTTACAACAGTTACAAAATATCTAAATTTCCTTTTTGGACTTCTCACGAGACAATGGGAAAGAAGATCGTGTCATCGAACTTGTCACGGAATTAACAACATCCAGCAAATTTCCCATCAAACCCCTGCGAACGTACATTTTTTTTCTATTAATTTCCCAGATCATTTACAAGCTGTCTTGCCGACAATAAGTAAATTTGTTGTAATGTACAATACATAACGTGTGTGCGATTATCCAGTGATGATCGCACGTCAATAGTCGTTGAAGATGAAAATTTGTCCACCTTTATCTTCTTGTGTCAGTGGGCATTATTGAGACGAGGAGTAGCCAACTCGCATTTCTAACTTGCTAGTACATATTTCTTGAGTCTTCTCTTAACTGGTCGTATTCTTCTAATTTGTTGAATCAGCAGATTTGGGTGAGAGATTAGGCGGAGTTTATGCTTTCTGTTGAAGTTTGTGATTTCATCTCTTACCAGTGGTATTTGTAGGTCTTCCCGAATTCTCTCGTTTGGTACAAACCAAGGAGCATCTACTATGGCTCTGAGAACTTTACATTGGAATCTTTCTAGAATTTTATTAAGCCAGTACATTTTGTTTAATTTTAAGTTTAACTGTTTTCGTTTGGTCCGTATGCGTGTTTTCCAAGTTAGTCGTCGATCCAAATGCATTCCGAGGTATTTAACGTGTTCTGTTTGTGGAAGTGCAATGTTATACATTGTAACTGAAGGACACGTTTCCCTCCTTAGTGTAAATGTTATGTGTATGGATTTAAGCACATTAATTTGAAGTCTCCACTTTGTGAGCCACTTTTCGATCATGTTAAGATGATGCTGAAGATGGTTTGATGCAGTAGTTGGATTTGTATGAGAAGATAATATTGCTGTATCATCAGCAAAAGCGGCTAGCAGCGTATCTTTAGATGTTGGTAGGTCAGAGGTGTAGAGAGTGTATAATAATGGGCCTAATACACTTCCTTGTGGTATGTCAGAATTGATTGGATACAGATCTGAATATTCATCTTGTATTCTAACTTGGAAAAATCTGTTGCTGATGTAAGATTTGAGGATTAGAAACAAGTCACCAGGTAATATTTTTTTCATTTTGCATATTAGCCCTGTGTGCCCAACTTTATCAAAGGCTTGTTGTATATCGAGGAAGGCTGCGGAACAGTAGTTCTTATCTTGAAAATTTGTATAGATACTTTTTGTTATCCTGTGCACTTGGTCTATTGATGCATGTTGCTGTCTAAATCCGAATTGGTGATCAGGAATCAACCTTTTTTTTTGGAGTATTGGCATTAATCGTTTCAGAATTAATTTTTCAAAAACTTTGGATAAAATAGGTAACAAACTGATTGGTCTGAAAGAAGTAACTGAATCTGGGTTTTTTCCTGGTTTTAGCAACAAAATAATTTGTGCGACTTTTCATTGCACTGGGTAATAATTGAGTCTAAGTGCTGCGTTACAGATGATAGTTATTAGACGGATTGTTATTTTTGGCAGCTCCTTTAGTATCTTACGATTAATGAGATCGTAGCCTGGTGTCTTTTTAGAATTTACTTTATTCATGATAGCGCTAACTTCTCTTAGACTGCAATTATTAGTTGGTGTTGATCTTTCTACAGGTTCTTAAAGAATTGCTTGAATTGTCTCACTGTCTTCTTCTGAGGTTGCTGTTGCTGTGAATGGTTGAAAAACGGATGATAAATACTCCCCAAATATGGTGGACTTTTCTTTATTACTTCTAGCCCATTTTTCATTTGCCAATCGGATCGGCACGGTGTGCCTGAATCCGTCTCAACCTCAAGGTGATATAACATGAAATATTCCTTCTGGAATTAAAAGTGCGTTATGTGTACAAGTTTTTCTAGCAAAAAAGAAAATCATCGAATAAGCCGTTTTTAAGAACTGCTCATTACAAATTTTATTTTATTAACTCAATATTTAAAAATAAATATACAAGGGTTTTTGAGGTCACTCAATTACGAATTTAAACTCAGAATTTCGAAATTCAAAATGGCGGATCCAATATGGCGGACAAAAATCTAAAATATTAATAAAATGAACAAAACTTTGTATTCGCATGTTTTTAAGGTCGCTGATTACGAATCTGAACTCAAAATTTCGAATTTCAAAATGGCGGATCCAATATGGCGGTCCAAAATCTAAAATATTACTAAAAATAAACGAAACTTTGTATTCGTACTTTTTTAAGGTCGCTGGTTACGAATCTAAACTCAGAATTTCGAAATTCAAAATGGCGGATCCAATATGGCGGACAAAAATCTAAAATATTACTAAAAATAAACGAAACTTTGTATTCGATTGTTTTTAAGGTCGCTGTTTACGAATCTAAACTCAGAATTTCGAAATTCAAAATGGCGGATCCAATATGGCGGACAAAAATCTAAAATATTACTAAAAATAAACGAAACTTTGTATTCGCTTGTTTTTAAGGTCGCTGATTACGAATCTGAACTCAGAATTTCGAAATTCAAAATGGCGGATCCAACATGGCGGACAAAAATCTAAAATATTACTAAAAATAAACGAAACTTTGTATTCGTACTTTTTTAAGGTCGCTGGTTACGAATCTAAACTCAGAATTTCGAAATTCAAAATGGCGGATCCAATATGGCGGACAAAAATCTAAAATATTACTAAAAATAAACGAAATTATGTATTCGGTTGTTTTTAAGGTCGCTGTTTACGAATCTAAACTCAGAATTTCGAAATTCAAAATGGCGGATCCAATATGGCGGACAAAAATCTAAAATATTACTAAAAATAAACGAAACTTTGTATTCGCTTGTTTTTAAGGTCGCTGATTACGAATCTAAACTCAGAATTTCGATATTCAAAATGGCGGATCCAATATGGCGGACAAAAATCTAAAATATTACTAAAAATAAACGAAACTTTGTATTCGTTTGTTTTTAAGGTCGCTGTTTACGAATCTAAACTCAGAATTTCGAAATTCAAAATGGCAGATCCAATGTGGCGGACAAAACAGACAATTTAACTAAATATAGAAAGGCTTTTTATTCAAGAAAATGCTTGTTTTAAATATCAAATTATCAGAATACATGAACGTACAGCAAAATTAATTATCGAACAAGAAACAATGGCCAAATATATGTTATACAAGTTTTTCAATTTTTTTCGGACACCCGTGGGGTATGGTAAGGAAATAATACACAAATATTTGAATTAGTACTGTAATGAACTTATGTATTAAATTAGATATAGATTAAATACAAATTATATACAAATTAATGGCGAATAAACTATACTGCTGAGGTCAACCGCACAACTAGTTAAATATGCTTGCTGTTGTAGGTACACGTAGCTTGTAAAAGTTTATTGGAATAATCAGAATGAGATTTTGACACTTTATATTTATCCCAAATTGATTTAAAATCGAAGTGTACAGATTCAATAGCTTGCTCGCTATAGTATCCAAGACCAGTTTTCTTCAATTCACAAAACTGTTCGACATGATAAAATACTATATGGATTTTTGGCGTAACGGAGATATTTAAATCCAAATAGCTCCTTTTGAAAGTTGATATGCAACTTTTATAATTTGATTTTAGTTCATTTCCAAAGCATGCAGTAACTACCTTTTTAAAATCATCGAAAACTCGTACAAATTTTATTACTCCAATATTTTTATTGGCTCGCAAAGTATCTACATTATCCAGCAGTTTTTTGCATGAATTTCCTTTAAAGGCAGGACCACCGTGAGTAATTTCCCGATGGGCATTGCAAGATTTTGCCCATGTTAAAGATTCTTCTTCGTAATCTCTTAACATGTGTGTAAACAAAGAGTTTACAACGCCAAGCATCAAATGCAATTCTGGTGGCGGAATAAGTTCTAGAAAAGTTGTGTCGCTTTCAGCATTAAATAATGGACGATTTACGCAATTTTTAAAATATTTTGCGTTCTCTTTTATAGCTCCGGCTTGAATCCAGTTTTTGTAATTTTCTGTCGTATTTCCTATAGTTCTGTAATTGCCACAAGTATCGAGTTTGTCTTTTTCTGCATCACAATAAGTGCAAGGACAGAAACTGCTGCGTGACATGAGCCCAAGCAAAATATTTGCTAACTTAAGATCTGTTGCAATTGTGCCGTTGAAAGAACCAATGTTTAAAGCCGACCACAACTGTGAAATGTTTTCGTAATTCTCTTGCGCATTCGGAGCTATAGCTAAAATAAACAATTTTTTAACTCCGGAATCTTTAAATCTTTTAGCAGCAATACCTTCAATAAATTTAGAACGTTTAGATTCATGGTCATTTGCAAAATTGTTACTGTCATCGGCCAGAATTGATAGGCAAATCTTCAAAAAGCCACCACCGCCATCAATACCTAATTTAAAATTGGCTTCATTTACATTCCTTCGTTCCATAATGTAATTGATCAGAGCAGGAACATCAGTACAATATACAACCATTTCCGAAGCATCAGTTATTTTTTTGCTCTTAATATTTACAAATTTAAAATTTTTGCAGCTAAAGAAATTGTCGACAAAATGCGATCTTTTAGCAATTTTTGATTTTAGTCCAGGTTCAATAATTTTTCTACTTTGTGTAGCGTAACGTACGGATGAAGCAATCGAAATAATTGATCTATTACTTAAGTTTAAATTAGTTTGGATTTTAGAAAAATCATCGACAGAGAGCAATGGTTTGCTTTTAAAAGAATTTTCCCTAGCCTTGCTATCTTTACCTATTATATTAACATGAAGTGGTTGACCACCACGCACTTGTTGTAATTTTAAATTAGAAGATCCAGTTTCAGAAATTTTGTTTTTTACGACTTTAGATATTATTTGGCTTTGTTCCTTGGCTGAAGTATTTATTATATAATTAGACAGATTTTCTACTCGAGTTGCTTCATTGCACTTGTGAAATTTTCCTTTTCCGATAATAGAAAAACAAGCACTACATCGTTTTTCAATAACAGCGTTAACATCAATTGATTTGGATTTATAATCGTGCAAATCTAAAATACATATTATAATATTTAATATAAAACACGAAGTGAAAAAAGTTTTAAATTTTGAAATTGTCTTATAAAAAAAATGTATTTTTTTTATTGTTATTATTATTATTATTACCAGAACTTATGCTATATATACTATTATTCTCAGACGTTCCAGGTCTACTCCTAGCTACTTCACATAATTTGCAATCACACTTTAGGTTATTATCAGATCTTCTTTGTAGAAAAATGGTTAAATCTGGAAATTTCTTCTCTACTTTATCTCCTTTTTTCAAACTATATACGTAACTCTTGCATGAATTACACAACGCAGCAGGTACATTATCATCGTCGATATAATTTTCAAATTGATTTTGTACTTCGGTTTTTAATGCTCCCTTCAGGGGAATCATGATCTTCATTTTTCGTAAACATAATAAACAAACTTTTAGCCGATTTTCTTTATGCGTTAAGGCGTGATCTTTCGACATGTTATAATACGATTACTTTCACAATGGCATTAAAGATCTCTTTTGATTAAATAAATGTCAGGTTAGATACTGCTGTTGCAATTGACATGTTACTATGTTATAAGAAAACAAATGCTGCACTCGGACGTAATAAAAAGAATTGATGGTAATAATGACGCGCGCGAGTTTAGTAATATTTTACATATCGATCACGTGTATTGGATCCGTCATTTTGAAATTTACAATTCTAAGTTTAGATTCGTAATCAGCGACCTTGAAAACATATGAATATAAAGTTTCGTTTATTTTTAGTAATATTTTAGATTTTTGACCGCCATACTGGATCCGCCATTCTGAATTTAGAAATTCTGAGTTTAGATTCGTAACCAGCGACCTTAAAAAAGTACGAATACAAAGTTTCGTTTATTTTTAGTAATATTTTAGATTTTTGTCCGCCATATTGGATCCGCCATTTTGAATTTCGAAATTCTGAGTTTAGATTCGTAACCAGCGACCTTAAAAAAGTACGAATACAAAGTTTCGTTTATTTTTAGTAATATTTTAGATTTTGGACCGCCATATTGGATCCGCCATTTTGAAATTCGAAATTTTGAGTTCAGATTCGTAATCAGCGACCTTAAAAACATGCGAATACAAAGTTTTGTTCATTTTTATTAATATTTTAGATTTTTGTCCGCCATATTGGATCCGCCATTTTGAATTTCGAAATTCTGAGTTTAAATTCGTAATTGAGTGACCTCAAAAACCCTTGTATATTTATTTTTAAATATTAAGTTAATAAAATAAAATTTGTAATGAGCAGTTCTTAAAAACGGCTTATTCGATGATTTTCTTTTTTGCTAGAAAAACTTGTACACATAATGCACTTTTAATTCCAGAAGGAATATTTCAAGTTATATCACCTTGAGGTTGAGACGGATTCAGGCACACCGTGTCGGTGGAGAGAATTGTTGTGGACGCCTAATTTTCTTCATTGCTTTCCACAACGAGTAGTCTGTTACTTCTGTTGCTGTTAGCTTTTCAAGATAATCTTGTATTGCAGAATTCTTTTCTTCTTGGAGTATTTTTTTAACTGTTTCGCCGCTTTATTGAATTTGGCTTTGTCGTGAGGGGATCTCGTGGTTTGCCATCTTTTCCTAAATTTTCTTTTTTCCGCAATTTTTTGGTTGACATATGAAGAACAGGTTCTTTGCTCCGTTGTTTTAAGGACAGGAGTAGCTTCCCACGCTGCTTCTTGTATCCGTTTGTTGAGAGTTTCTATGGCGTTTTCTATTTCTAGTTCAGTTTTGAGTGAAATATTACAATTTTTGTTTTTATCTAGTATTTCTCTAAATAATGCCCAGTCAGTTTTTTTATTGCAGAGAAATTGTGATTTTTGGGTGTCTTTTATTTGTGAACCTAGTGAAATGATGAACGGGGAGTGGTCTGAAGATAAGTCTAGACATGATTTTGCTTGAATATGATCTTTTAAAATACATTTGGTGATACCAAAATCTATAAGATCTGGAACTTTCCTTCGATCTGATGGCCAATACGTAGGTTCACCTGTAGATACTATTTTTAAATTGTTTTCTTGTATCGTTGTGTATAATTGACAACCTCTTGGTGTAGGTATATGGGATCTTGAGCCCCACCATGAATGCTTCGCATTGTAGTCTCTAGCTGCTATAAATCGAGTTCCTAATGTTTCAAAGAATCGGGTGAACTGATGTGATTTTATGATATGCTTGGGTGGACAGTAAATTGCAGAACATGTGATTTGACCAATATAGTCTTCAATTACTACGTTAGTTGCTTGTAGGAATTCTTCTTGATCATTTTCAGTTGCATGATGCTTGATAGATGATTTAATAATTATTGCTGTGCCACCATGAGCAGTTCCATCTGGATGTTGCGTGTTATATATACTGTAGTTAGGAATTTTTAAGTAACTTTTTTTTGTGAAATGTGTTTCGGAGATTAGCATAAGATCTATATTTTGGTTAATTAAGAAAGCTTTTAGTTCTTGATTTCTCTGAACCAAGCCATTGGCATTCCATACAGCGATCTTACTAATTCTTTTAGCCATTATTTAATTTTTGATACTAAAGCCATCAAGATGTTTAACATGTCGTCCATTCGTTTGATATGTTGCGTCATCATTTTCTCTAAATTATTGGTTACCTGATTTTGCTGGTTTTCCTGTAGTGGTGTTATTATATCTGGTTGTACGTAATTTTTTACTGCTTGTGCATATGATGTATTAGGTGTGACAGATGTCGTCGAAAGACCTACTCGTATATTTTGGAGTGTGTTTGTTATTAGATTTGTATTTTTTCATAGTTTCGGAAACATTTGTTGTTGGAGTTGTTTACGAACTGTGCAGCCTTTATAACTTGCAGGATGGTTGCCCCCACAATTATAACATATTACATCATTTGTTTTTTCTTTTCTGGGACAGTCTTGAGTGAGAGGACTTTGTGCGCATTTCACGCATTTAGGAGATTTGAAGCAATAACTTTTTGTGTGTCCATACGCCTGGCATCTCATGCATTGGGGAATATCTCTTTTCTTTCTGGGCTGTTCGAAGCTTATTATGGAGTTTAATAAGCATTTAATTTCATATATCTCTTTGTTATTGTCACGAGGTTCGAGTTCGACTATAAACAAAGGCAATGGCCTCTTTGATTTAAATTGAAGAATGTTTGTTATGTTTTTGACTTTATGATTGTGCTGTTCGATGTTGTGAGTCAACTCTTTTAAATCGACTGACGAGTGCATATTTCTTAGTATAACTTTGAAACTTTTGTCTTGTTTACGTTGGTATGTATAGAAATCGGTTTGTTTTGATTTTAATGCTTTAATTACTGGAAGATATTTTTCCGTCATGGATAACTGAATTTTTACTTGATCATTATTCAGTATTTTTAACATGTAATTATCCTTAGCTATGGAGTCTAGTAATTCGCACAATGGCCGAATGTTTTTAACACCACTTACAAAGATTGGCGGGGATTTGATTGTAGATTTCGGTATATTATTGTTTCCTTCGTTGATATTTTCTTCTTCCGATAGTTTTGCATATTGGTTTTCGGTTGTTACTGGATTCAGCCAATAGTTATTTTTGAGCTGATGCACAGTGTTACGGACGGAATCGATGTTTTATCAACTGCGGTACCCGGCGTAGGTTTTTTCCCACAGAGGTGGTTTTCCCTACGCCATTGCACACCCGAATGGGGGTACCTCTCAAAATGAAGCGGGCCTGTTAGGTAAATTATGTAAAAGGCCCTTCGAAATGGTGACGATCTCGATAAAAGTATTTGTATTTCGAATAGTATAATCGATATATAATATGACGTTGTAGTCTATTTAAATGATCGAGAAATTGAAACGAACTAAGATGTAAAAAATTGACGATCGGGTTTTTCAGTTCGTTTAGGGACGTCGTCGGGTTAGGAAGTCCGCGTCGCGATCGAATCGTCACCGGTGATCGGAATAAAGTTGATTTTTAGTTTGTGTCTGATCATATTGCGCGTTTTATTTGAAGCCCTTCCACCAGTCGTTAACACACAGCTTGAAACTTTAGTCTAAATAAACTGAAAATTCAAACTGTATATTGGAGTACAGCATGATTGTAAGAGGTGGCTCAAGTCTACCCAAAAAACAGTTAACCTTCACTTGAGGCAGTCTAGTGGGTATAGCACATTACCCCTTCGCTGAAGAGCAAACTTTCAATCCCTAAGAACATCGAACTTTAATCAAGAATGCGTTATCACCCAAGATATGTACAGTACTTTTTGTCCTACTACAATTTTTCCGCAGGATTGACGAAAATAAATCATTTTGGAATTTTTTTAAGGCAATTTCAGAGGGGTACAAATGATGGATTTAGTACGGCTGTTTTCAAGAACCTCGGAAGTGACGACTGAATTTTTTCAATCGTTTGTACCCCGTTAGTTATAAAGTTACAATACTTTTTCTGTTGCATTTACGAAAATAAATCATTTGGAAGATATTCAAGGCAATTTCAAGAGGGTACAAACGATGGATTTAGCTTGGTTGTATTAAAGAACCTCAGAAGTGACGACTCGATTTTTTGAATCGATTGTACCTCGTTAGTTACAAAATTTTTGCATGGTGCCTTGATCTTCAATCATTCAGATTGAAAATTTTGTAACCTTTGCCGTTCTCTTTCCTATTTCCTGATTAGAAGTGGTAAACATGATTTCGCACGTTTTGTAACTTTTGAAACTTATGTACGTGCGCAGGGGTTTGATGGGAAATTTGCTGGATGTTGTTAATTCCGTGACAAGTTCGACGACACGATCT
Organism: Trichopria drosophilae; assembly: GCA_030407085.1. Lineage (NCBI taxonomy): Eukaryota > Metazoa > Arthropoda > Insecta > Hymenoptera > Diapriidae > Trichopria > Trichopria drosophilae. The sequence goes on from CM059582.1 coordinate 183,094,646, forward strand.
TCTTTCCCATCGTCTCGTCAGAAGTCGAAAAAAGAAATTTAGATATTTTGTAACTGTTGTAACTTTTGTATCGCCTGTGGGTTCATGAAATAATTATAGGAAATTGTAAATTTGCGTTTAATTTGCTCACAGTAATAGCTTTTGCCTGACGTTCTTACAAACGGCGGAAAAAATAAGTTTGTAACTGTTGCAACTTTGGTACCTTTGAGGTACAAACGAAAATTCGAGTGGTACAATCGGGTACAAATGATTTTAAATCAATACCACCCTACCCGATACGTTTATCTTAATGTCGGGTGCTGGCATTTTTTGTAACTCCTGTTACAGGTCTTACTGTAGTAGCACTCATCACTGCCGATACTAGTTGCTACAAACAAATTCTTTGGCTTAACTAACAAAATTCAGTTAACCTTAGAACTCCATGCGATGCTTCTCTTGGCATGGGCAAACACAACACGAACTGTTTGTTTTAGAAACATATTGATCACAATTTATACTTCCAAAGTACACATTCTTTGACACTATTAATTCATACCTGAAAACTTTTGTAGCTGTGGCAACTCATTAACTGTTCTTCGGAATGTTAATGTATATTCATCTTCCCCACCTCATTTTCTGCAACCATAATGCAAGATGTTAGACTTTGCGATGTGTGACAGAAAACTGCCTGTCTCTGCGACACCTAGATAACTTCTTAGAATGGTACATTGAGCAACTGGGGTACAAAATAGGTGTTTGCCGACGAGTATGAGTTTCATGCCTTTTCTCCTTCGTTGCCAATATTACTTTCCTATACGAGAGCGATCGAAGGAACAAAATAGTATTTTAGGTAGTATGAGAAACTTCTTTGGGTCCCTAGGAAGAGAATGAGCTATTTTGAACCCAGTTTTCCGGGATAAAAATAGCGCATTCTCTCCCTAGGGAACAAATTAAATATATCCGGCAGCAAAATAAGTCACTCACATTCCGAAAGCAAAATACTGTATTCAACATATGAAAGAGGGTGTTTGTTGATTTTTTTAATATTTTGCTCCGTTGTGGAACAATGTACTATTCGGTGCATTCCTATTTATAGCATTGTTCGTTAAATCCAGGTGGTACACAGAGATAAATATATGACAACAATTGTTTGTTGTTTTTTCTTGCCAGTAATGCGGAATAAAATAACATAGAATAAAAATGCATCGAACGAAAATTAGAACGATGCAAACATTTCGGAATAAAAATAAAGTTGATTAAAATGTGACAAACTAATTAAATTAATATTTGAATTAGCTTAAAAATGGCTTAATTCGTGATTAGATTCGACACGAGTACTTGAAATAAGTCACCATGGATGACGATAATATTTCCGGAAGTTAATTCTTCCGTTTAACTTAACCATATCTGAGCATTTTTCCGTGGAAGAAAACCATAATTTTATTTTTGTATTTTGTATCTAAAACTGAGTATTTGTTGTGCTTAACATTTTTGTGCTTTTCCTATCACTCTTAGTGGTCGAAATAATAAGAAGATAAATAACATCATGTTTTTTTTGTAAAAAGTAGTCATAACACGGGTCAGAAAGGTTACACAAAAATGTGTGAGCAATCATTTTAAAGACTTACCTTTAAAACCCCCTTAGTTTCAATACCCTAATATTATTTGTCTCCAATTGGCAAACAATTAACTAAATATAAAAAATATAATTTTTCTTGTTCGTTTTTTATCCATAAAAATCTGAATTTTCGGTCTTTTCAATTTTTCCTCTGCTTATTTCGGCATAGGTATGGCAAAAGTGATTGGGGTCGTCCATAAACCACGTAACGCTTTTTTTGGCCATTTTTGACCCCCCCCCCCCCCCACTCCCGCTGGAACGCTATGTAGACATCGTTCACCCCCCCCCCCCCCCCCCGTTACATAACATTTGAAATGTATGTAAATTTAAAATATTTAAATAAACTAACTAGATTTAATTTATTGACTATGTAGTATATTGTGTATGTAGCCTAGAGGCTTTGACCTTCAATGTCGAGGTTAAGATTATTTTGGAGTCAAATTTCATTGATCAAAAAACAAAAATATTTTCGTTAATTTTCTATTATTTTATTCTCTAATTTAAAATAAAAATTTGTTGACCAAATAATTGAGCAATAATTTTGTGTTTATTTTTTAAAGAAACTACATACAGTAGTACCCCTCTTATTTTAAGCTCCCTTCTATTTTAACTTTTTTCATGTCCTCTCTCTCACGCTGCTGGTGATGAGGAAGAGAAGTAGCATTAAAATAAGAGGGGGTGCCGCCATATTCCTTGACTCGAAATCTTAAAATAAGAGGGGACCTACTGTAGTAAACTGAAGAAAATGGCGTTTCGAACGATTTTTTATCTATTTTTGTTGCCGAGTTACAGCCAGTCGACAATTTTTTGATCTTTTTTTTTTTTGAAAACTTCATAACTCGTGAACATGGAAAGATAAATATCGTAAAAAATTCAAGAAAAATTTTTTCGATGAATACTATAGTCTAAAAAATTTGCAACAAAAATTAAGAGGGTGATGCATTTTTATCGTCGATTTCACATGGAATGCCCCATATGTTTAATTTTAGGTGAGTACAGTAGGACCTCTCTTATTCTAATTGGTAAAGTTTTTCAAGATGGCGCCGACCTCTCTTATTCTAATTTTCCCCTTACCCCCACTTACTTTGTTTGCGAGCTTGTGATTCGTGGACAATATTTTTCGTTGACTTTTCGTGTGATAGTGGGAGAAGGATTAGAATAAGAGAGGTCCTACTGTAATTGACATTATCAACCAGGTAATACTTTGTGAACCGATTCTAAAATACACCTAGCGACATCTGTTGGTATACCCTAAGTAAATGAAACATGTTAACAAATTTCATTACGTTTTACCTGACGAGCATGTATCATTTTGTACGCGCTTTGGAGAAGGTGAAAATTTCAATGAGAACAAATTCGACCACTTTTTGTACCTTATTTTCCAAAGTTCAATTTCAAAGTTTTTTTTAAATTAACAAAAAACAAACTTTTTGCACTACCGATTTTTTCATCGTTTTTACTTTTCTGTTACATTATAAAAAACATGGTAGCGGCAGACAAAATATGAAAGTTGTAATACAAAAGTCATTCATAATTATCAAATACAAACTCTAATCGCTAAATGAATATCTTACCTTATCCGCCGTGTCACTTGATCCATCTTCTATACTCAAGGCAATCTCTGGTCATTTGAAACTTGGCAAACAATCAAGAAACACTAATAGCGTATTCTACCCCTTGCACCGTTTCTGCACTATTGCCTGGAGAGAGTGCAAAACAGACACGTAGAGAGTGCAAAACAAACACCGCACCAGTGCAGGTTGCTCGATGTGAGAACACGTGCACGGTGATTGGCATTCGCCCTGTTAAGTTCTGCTGTGTGCGACCCCACCGGCGACAAAATGAACTACTGAGAGGGGGTATGTGACACTAATCATATGGGAAAACGGGCTTTTATATTGTCAGTAGCATTCATTTTGAATCACTGCTGCTTTTCAACAGTTAATACTACTCAAATAGGCCGCTTTCTGTCGAGAGTATAATTTCGGAGCAACGACGGTCTTCCTTTACGGCGCTGCGTTACAGAGGTGGAACACATGCACCGTTTCTGCACGGTATCGTGGAACACGTGCCCTCGCGCGGTGTGCCTGCAGTGCAGAAAAAGTGCAAGGGGTAGAATACGCTATAATACAGTTCAAATTACATTAATTTAAACTATCAGAATGCTTTAAAGGTATAAAATGAAACACGCACCGTAATTAACATTATTTTTAATTAAATAATTTCAAACCTAACTGTCGGTAGGATAATAATGTTAAAAAATCGCGAATAATAATCAATATTTTTCGATTGATATCGAAGTAGTCCAATTCTCACGTGCAAAATATTTCTTATAAATAATATCGCTTATATACATTATTACATAATATTGTACAACAGGATACGATTATTCGTTCGAGAATTATCCTTTTTTTTCATCTCAAAATCGATTTGAGTGCACTAGATCATTAATTACACGATTTGATATTGCTCCGGTTCTAATTCGTTGATGTACTTCAAGAAATATGTCACTTTAACTTGTTCGATGTGGCGACAAAGTTTCATGGCAACGCTCGTACTAAGTTTCATGTGCTGCACCAGCGTTGGTAAATTCAGCAACAAAAATGCGAATCCATCAATTTCCTGAAATTAATACCAATAATTAGTATACACAAATATTACATAACCAAACTTAAATTAAAAATAGAAAATTGTATTTACCTCTTGTTTAACTTGATAAGCAAGTTCTTTGCAGTCTGACGTTTTCATCAAATATTTAAATACATCGTCCACTGACCAGTACAGCGGATTTGAATCCAATTTCTTAGTTTTTGGCCTCCGTTGCTTCTTCTGCAACCGGATATACTCTGCGTCTACTTCCGAAGCATCAGATTCTACACTTGTTTCACAATCTCTTTTTCGTTTAACACCTTTTCCATTACTCGGACATTTTGTCGTCTGTTTTCCTCCCGCTGAACTTCCTGGACTATCGATATTGCTGTCTTTGCTTTTGCGATCGTTGAAGGAACTTGTCGAGTCTTCCGAACCATCACTGGAAGGGATATCTCGTTTCATTTCGTCATACTTATCAGACTTATTACAATTTTTGTCCATCATAATATCAATTTCCACATGTGGCTGTCGATTCTCGTTCGTATTTTCTTCTTCTTGTTGTTGTTCTTGCTCACCCGTTTGTTCTTTATCACGGTTAGAGCAACGACCTTTTCCCCTTTTTCGTTTGCCTCCCGATGGTCGAGGCTTCCGAACCATCCTACATCCTTTAGGTTTGCCTCTCTTCCCCGTACCCATTGCCGCAACTAGAATTCAAAACACAATTTAACCACTTGAATGATAATGGATCATATACAGTACTCCTTCCCTTATTCTAATTTTTTCACTTCCTCTATTCTAATATTTCCTCTCACGCGTTCTCCCCACTGACGTGTGTTGACTGTGGATTTTCTAAATACAAATAACGGCGCATGTGCAACAAGAGAAAAAGAGACAAAAGTGTGACTACAAATCTAAGTAGTGGGGAGAGGGGAAAATTAGAATAAGGGAAGGACTACTGTATGTACAACAAAAATTATTGACAAACGTGGTAATGGATCATATGTGTACATTTTGCAATAACTTTTACAGTTCTTAATGAATTTGCATGAAACTTCGTATACCAAGATATTTTGGGTCGCTGAATCCGAATCTGTCGTCAAAATGGGAAAATACAAAATGGCGGATCCAATATGGCGGCTGTAAATTTGCTAAATTTATTAAAATGTGCGGCGCACATTTTTCTTTATACGGAAAACAGCTGAAAATTGTTACGCGGGAAGTCAGATTTTGAAAATTCAAAATGTCGGTTCCAAGATGGCCCACATAAATGTGAAATATTACTTGATTTTTTAAATGATTAATTAAATGTTAAATGATATATTTTAGGAAAAAATGGAACCCGCGTTTCACCGTTTTTCGATATCTTAAGTACAGGGCTGTACCACTTCTGGCACTTTTTTTTTTTAAACATCTACCACTGAAGTGTTTAAAGTACAATTACACATACAATACAAAATAAAAATATAAAAATAACTTACGAAATTTATCCTTGGATGATTTGTGGCATCTATCCGGACACTCGTTCTCCTGTACGCATAACGGACCAAACAAATTTGGACAAACCATCAATTTCCTGCATATTTCTTTGCAAAAGTCGACTACCATATCACCGTTTGTTATTACTGCTACAGTAGCTCTGTAAGTGTTATTTTTATCTTTTGCTTTCAACACCTCCAAAAGATATCCAGGATCCGGCTTTGAATCGCACTGCAAAACTTTCAAGATTCTAGGGCTTCGATAGCCGACTGAAACAATCATCGACAAGACTTCTCGCATGACTAAACTGACCGGTCCTGGTCCAACTGACTTTGGTAAAGTTGCCAATTTTCCTTTCGATATCATTGGCCCCGTAAAGCATCGGAAATTAAAGTAAATTTTAGGACACCACAACGAAGATCCCGGCTCCACTTTCGGAATGTCTATGATATTCATATTCTTCGGATCTTTGGCAGGTTCTTGTACTATTTTACGAATCTCCATATAATCACGGGCTTTCAGCCCGTTGAACAATTTGAATAAATAAGAAATAAATAAATAATCGCTCGGAGGTTTTAACGGGTACTGATTGGACTCGCACCAACCGACAGGAAAGATTTTCTTGGAATGCATATGAACGATATGCTCCTGACGTTTCTCAACCGTATGATCCAGTTTTATCCACAGTAAGTTATCGACAATCTTTGTTATGTGAGCGGCACAAATTATGTTTTCTTTACTGAGATCCACTGCCTCTAATCTCATCCCGCATTCGAATCCTGCGTCATTTGCATTGTCGTGTTTGGTAAACAAATTTTCTGGTGCAGCACTCGACATTGTAGCGTGCAAGTATTCTTCCCATTGGAATTCTTCTTTTTCGGATTTCCAACCTTGCGGATTTGACAACCTAAAGAAAATTACAAGTAAATTTTATTTATTTACAACATTTAAAAATTGAATTTTTAATGATTCATTCTAAAAAATAACTTACTTTATATTATTTTTCTTAGACCAACCGATTGGAAATATATATGGATGTTCTGCTGTGCACAACCATGTATTTTTATTAGAATTCTTGTACGCATAAATCTCTTCTAATTTTTTTTTGGAATCTTGAGCATAATTATCGATGTGTATCAGAAAATGGATGTCGTCAAAAACTTTGACGACGGTAGCAGGGCACATTTTGGTTCTAGTCGAAGGTAACACAGCCTCTAATTTCATACCGACTTTGAAATTGTGTCGAGGATGTTCAACTTCGTTTTTAAATAAATTTGCGGCTACATTGTAATCTTTGGGAGCAGTTTCACTCAACTCCTTCCATTTTTCGTAAGAATGCAGATCTGCTATTGAACTTGGTGGTTCTAAAAACCAGCTTGAATTTGACTTGGCAACAAATCCGTATTCGTGCACATGTTCGTTCGTGCAAAATCTCCAAAAATCTTTACCAGATGGTTCTGGTGTATCGTAGCGAAGTAAAAGTCGTCCGCCAACATTTTCAATTATCTAGACAGAAATAGATGAAACGTTTATACATAAAACTTTATTTCTCAAAATTATTAACTGTTAGTAAAATGAAAACTTACCGTTGCAACCCGTAATTTGTAAGGATGTTGGACATCGCTAATTTCAACCTTCATTCCTTGCTTTATTCTTTCAGAAATACTGATACCCTCCTAAAATAAACAAATATGTAAGTACATTTGAAAAATCTCTAAAACTGAACAATTTGAAAAGCGAATACTTACTCCTCGCAGCATCTCGAAAGGTACAGACTTTGCCGTAGATAGAAATGTTGCTAATTGTTCATAGCAATCCGGAGATTTTTCAACAACCGAGTCAGGTGCTTTAAAGATTTTGTTATTTAGTGCGCACCATCCCAGTTCGTGAGCTGTCTCCTTCGTCAAATTTAACCAGAATTCCATTGAGCGATCATCGCCACCGATGTAACGCATTCGGAGCAGAGGTCCGCATGCCATTACAACGGTAGCTACCCAATAAGAAATCTCATCTTCGTCATTCACTTTCTTAATTGGAACTTCAATAGACATTCCAATCTCGATCCCACTTCGTAATGTTTCCTCAACGTGTGGAAACATAATCTGTGGTACCTCCACGCTTTTCGTTGCGTCGAGGTAGTCTTGCCATATAAACGCCCCATCTACATAATTAAAAAAAAATATATTTATAGATTATTTCTTGAAAATTTAACCTTTTTAATCATAATGATTAAATGTTAAATCTAAATACTTTGCAAACAAAAGACAAGTACAAATTTTTTAATAAACTATAGATTTATCTATTTTCAAATTAATTAGTTACTTTAATCCTTATCGCATGTATTGAATGTAACAATTGATGTTAGAACTAATTAGCAGTCAATAGACAAATGATGTATTTTTTAAGTTTTATTAAATTAACATTTACTTTTTATTTGATATATTCTGTTTTTATTGTAAATATTAGGTATTCGGGACAAGTAAAGAACTAAAATTACATTGTTTATAAAGTTATAGTGCAATAAATCTTAAAAAAATGTCTAAAACATAATTAATCTGAAGAAAATATATATCTATGACTATTACAGTTCTGATTCCAGAAGTATTTGTAGCCTCCTTTTTGAAATTTATGTAATTTCCGTATATCGAGGCTTTTTAATATTTATTTTTAAAATTAGTTTTAAAAATACAAATTGATGGTGATAAATATTAGAAAAATATGACAAAGCGTAAAATATGCAAAAAAATTTGAAAAAAAGCGGGGAACTCGGAAGAACATTTTTAAGAGGAACTGTGGTACGATCCCGGTCATCAACATAATCATAACGTATTTTTGTAAGGTGTTCCCCGCTTTTTTTCAAATTTTTCTGCATATTTTCGGCTTTGTCATACTTTTCTAATATTTATTACCATCAATTTGTACTTTTAAAATTAATTTAAAAAATAAGTATTAAAAAGCCTCGATATGCGGAAATTAAATAAATTTCGTAAAGGAGGCTGCAAATACTTCTGGAATCAATCCAGAAGTTCTCTGCATTTACCATTTTTCAGAACTGTAATACTCATATATATATATATGAATTTTAATTACTTAATGTTAACGGTTCATTTGCAGAAAAAATAAGTTATGATTTATAATTAATCTGAGCCTTTATTACAATAAAATTAATTTTTAGCTTATTCCCGTTTATACCAAATAGTGATTTGCCTTTAAATATTTTACAGTATTTAAATATTGACATTTTCCTAAAATATTAGTTTTTAATAAAATCAAAATTGTTGTTCAATTGTCATACGTAACGAATTAAATCTATTAGTGACAATTTTTAAGAGAAATCTCTGATTTTTATATAAAAATAATTTTTTTTGTTTTAAATTTGCGATTATATAAAATTGGTATCTTTATTTTCTAAAAAAGTGACAAAAAAGTTTTGGAATAGAAACATTCGAATACCTTTCTCTCAATGTCAAGAATTGTAGGTCCTTGAAAATTTAATTTACTTATCTCTTACTCCTTACTTATTCAAGTACAAAATCACATATTTTATATAAAATTAATACATATCTCCATATTTTTTAAAATATATATACAATTATTGATTATAATATCATTGATGAAAAAATAATTACTTAAAAACTATTTTATTACACAACATACACCACAAGTAAATGAAAAGTCCACCTAAATGGGATTTCTTTTTTTAGTTCAATACTGTAGACATTCTTAAGTATCTTGCACTAAAAATCAAAATAATCGTTGAGAAAAACTGTTGAGAAAAAAAGTTGAAGGAGGGAAACCGCAAAAACAGGCATTTGCTTCTTTTATTGGTTCTAACTTTTTGCAACATCACAAAAATAATACTTCAATGTTACAATTAATTAGAATATTTATTTACATTTTTACAAATTTGTCATTATTATTTACACTAAACTGTTTAAATCACAAACAGCTTCCCAGTAAACGAAAACGAATAGAAAGTTAAAAATACGAATTAAAATGAATTCAAGTGAATTAAAATGAATTAAAAAGTGGATTCATTTAACCTTTTCATGCGTTTTAATTCATTTTAATTCACTTGATTTACATTTCAATTCGTATTTTTAACTTTCTATTCGTTTTCGTTTACCGGGTTTGTAATAAGTGAAGTTTGTATTCCGAATACGTTATACTAACTCTATTTTTACACCAAACAGTTTTAAATTCAAAATGAATCGATTCAAAGGCTTGTTTGCTGAATATACCGAGTCCTACGTGATGTTTTTCGCAAAGTTCTCCAACATGTATAAAAAAATTAATTAAAATATTAAGTTAGTTGAAGTTAGTTGAAATTAATTAAAATGTTAAGTTAGTGAGCTTAAAGAAAAGACCTACAATTATTTATTTGGTTTCGATAAAATTAGAGCCCCGGAGAGCCTCACAAAGTCACAAGAACTTTACATTTAAGTCACATATTATAGAATGTCTTAATAGTTAGCAGTATTATTTTGTTAGCGTCTTCGATATCGTAGCATGAAACTAAGTGTTGTTAGAAACTACAATGAGTTTTCTATTGAAATCACCATAAATAAACAGAAATCACAAAGTAAAATTGCTGTAAAAAGTAAATCTTTCTTTTTATATTAAATTAAAATATTTCGTACTAATTATTCAGAAACTTTCATAATTATAACAGAATATATTGAAATAAAAAACTGATAGTTACAAAGTCATGAATTATTTAATAAATATAATTAACGAAGTTATATTTAAACAATTGTTGATAATAATTGACGAAAGTTTATTGATGAAAATTGATGAAAATTTGATCAATATTTTGTAAAAACATAAAAAAATAGTTTATTAATATTATTTATTGTTAAAACTTTCATATCACAAATATTCTATGTTTCATATCGATAATTGAAATTAAGGACACCCTCCAACCCTGTTTATTTCAACGCTTACAGTTGTCCCCACTGCTCGCGCAATATACCCGTCCGGCGTGAGTAGCGCACGCGCATTGGAATTTGCATCCGCGTAAGAGCGAGTTGTGGGGGTAAGGGGAAGTAGAAATCGTTCAAATAAACGAGGTTATTTTGTTCAAATAGACGGGGTGTTCAAGTAAGAGGGGTTTTACTGTAATCATAACAGCAACTATTTTAATCTCATTCTCCATAACTAACTTTTAAAACTAATTTCCGGTTTGTTTCGAAAAGATCCTAAAATGACGTGCAGTTAAAAAAGGTTTCAAAGTTTTCGAACGTTACATGCATCGATATCGAAAGAAATTTTCTATACTAAAATATTAAAATAAACAATCACTTACCCTCGTTGTATTTCTCTCGATTTATAATCTTTTCCATGACTGCGTTTTGTATGCACAACCTGAAACTCTGTCAAAGCATCGATATTATTAATACGAAATTTTACACCTTGTATGTCGTTTCAAACGGAACTTCCGTAAATCTAAATTTTAACGTTTCGAACGTTTGCAAGTTTCCGTGAAAAGCTTTTTCTTCTTAGTTTCGACAAAAGTTTTGCGTAATGTGTATTAAAAAAATAATATGTATTAAGATGAGCGATGCGTTTGTGACTCTATCTCTCTCCCTCTTTACTCCCTCCCTTTCGAGCTTTCTCTCTCGGAGTCTCGGCTCCGTCTAGACTCTAGATCACCCTCTCTCTTTGATTACGCTGTGCTTTTCGATTTCGATTCCAAAACTAAAATATAATAAAATTCCCCATAAAAAACGCGAAATAAAAGTGTTAGTTAATCAAATTTTCCTACTCTCTTAACACGTTAATGTACGGACAAGTTCCGGTTTACTCACCTTGCACGCCGGACGAACTGCAGCCTACTGAACAAAAATCTGTTTTGCAATGCATTATATTCCATGTTCCCGGAAAACAACATGGCGCCACATGTAGTTAAAAAAAAAAAATCAACAAAAATGTTTATGAATTAAATTTTATATTATTTAGCAACGATGCGCCAAAATCCCTTTTGTTTTTTTATTTTCTTATTATTTTCGATTTTGTAATTGGTAAATTTGTAAAAATTTACCAAAAAAAAAATGATTTCGTAATGTTGCGTAAACAACGTTGCATTCCTTAGCTGCACCAATGGTTCTAGTTGTACCTGAGATGTTGCACATAATTTCTTGTTTACGATTGCTTTACGCAAAAGAAAAAGATGTTAAAATTTTGTGCTTCAACATTAAATCGAAAAGAATACAAAAATTCATACAGTCCGATCAGATTTTACATAAAAATCCCTTGATCAGGACCACGTGTTTAGAAATTCAATTTCGACAATCGAAATGGAATGGTCAACGATTTTTTCAAAATCTTATAAACGATTGAAACGAAATAAAAAATGCTTCTCGCCACGACAAAAATAATCATTATGTATTTATGTATACATACATGTTGTGTATTTACGTCGTTTTTGTGAATACTAATGAGATGTACATATAAACTCACCTTTAAGAATGTTCTAGATCGATTCCCGGTATTTACTTTTTTATTTTTCAAGAAAATTAGAACATGATGTTGTAAATAAGTACAACTGACGCCTTTATTGTTACTTTTTACGATAAAAAAAATATTAAAACATCATTTATGCGGTAGAAAAACTGTTTTTTGATGTTTGCGCCACGTGCGAACCCCTTTCAATTTGTACGAATGTCTCGTGTAACAAAATACGCGAGATGTTTAAAATAAAAATGTTCATTTTTCAGGAAAATCACACATGTGTTGTCAGCACTGAAAAGTCTATCATCGAAACGACTTGGTGCTCATGGATTTTAAATCTAAATACCACAAAATTATATTTCCTGTAAAATATGTTTAGATTTATCGTTTCTGTATAGAACCATGAAACAAAATCCGTCGAGATTTACATCCAATAAACGAAAAACATTAGTTTGTAATGAGAGGAAACAGTTTTCATCTGCAAAACTTGCTGTAGCGGAGGTAGATTTAAAAAAGTTTTTCATCAATGTCGAAACTGAGTATATGTCCGAATCATGGCAGTATGGTGATTACGCTGAGATTCTAAATATTAATGATAGATTGTATTAGTAGTACTATACAGGGTGTTGTTGCAATAGCGCATGAGAGATATACCATGAGGAAGATTTTGTTTTCTAAAGCCGATGGGGCAAAAATTAATTTTCAGCAAGTTATGGTTCCTTTGTAAATTGAATCTTAAAGTTTATTTATTTTAGGAGCATCCTTCAAAGAGACAATTGCTTTTTTTATCATTCAAAAATAAGCAAAGAGGCTTTTGTAATTTTTGTTGATCTAAAGTTAGGAGAAGTAATGAAAAATTCTTAATGTAACATATTATTTTCATTTATGTGTAGGGTAATTCAATACTTATATTATTATTTAATACTTATAATATTGTATCATCAATGCCAACATTGATCATTTAAAGTTTTATGTTTTTACCTAATGTTCGAAATTTCTGATAATTTTAAGCTCATCCGCAAGCGTCCAGTTATTCGAATAAAAACATCTGACTGTGTCGAAACATCCTTCCCGACAATATCGATTTGGGTTTTCAACTGTCGGGGAGGATGCCCCTAAAATAAATAAACTTTAAAATTCAATTTACAAAGGAACCATACATAGCTGAAAATTAATTTTTGCGCCATCGGCTTAATCTTCCTCGTGGTATATCTCTCATGCGCTATTGCAACAACACCCAGTATATATTATCAAAGTTAAGCAAATTGCTTAATTCTAACAACCTATGATCTGTTATGTATAGTCTATACTACAGTATTGTCACATATGGAATCATTGCTTGGGGTTCAGCTAAAAAAACTCTTTTTAATTTATTACTTAATGTTTACAAAAAGGTTATTAAAATCAATGAATAAAATTCTTTAATTTCTTCTCCGTTCTTTCATAAGTGAAAACTTTCCTTTGAGTTATTAAAATATTGTATTGCATATGTTATAATAATAACAAAACATAACTTTTACATCATCACATGAATAATAATCTCTAAAAAGTATCTTTTATGTATTAAAAGACTATCTATCGACCACTTTTCAACATATTACAAACCTAAATGTAATAGCGCTTTCTGCTTTGCAATGGTTTTGCACTTTTTCCATAAGAACCTATATAAAAACGTAGTGAACGTTTGAACTCTACGTCTTTCTATCTTCCGACATGTCAAACAAATTATTTCTGAAATTCATTTTGGATAATGGCTATAAGATCCTGGAATTTGTTACCATCCTGTGTTCGCACCACTAGATCTCAAGAAGCTTTTAAATCAGGCCTCGCATGTAACACTTGAAAGGTCTTGTTTCCAATGCAACATGAATCGACTTAAACTGTGTTAGCCTTCATGCAAATTGTTTGGTTTTTTTTTTAATTACTATGCGTTACCTTTAATACTTTTGATTGTATAAAACACCAACTTGTGGCAATGGTCCACCAGCGAGCGGGACTACTTAGATTAGATATTAAGTTTAGTTTATTTTAGTTTTTAAGTTATGTTTGTAACTCTTGATAAATGTGATTTGTCCGCCGACCTAATGTCCAGGACAATAATAAATGGTATCAAATCAAATCAAGTCAAAAAACTTGTACCAGTCCAGCGCAACTTCTCATACAGTTCTTGTAGAAAAGTGCAAAAACAGTATGATAGCACAATAGGCTTTAAAATCACTCTTTTGCCAAATTTGTTTAAACAGTAATTATGTATGAAAAGTGCTCGCTGACTTATTATTTGAAATGACTATTTAATATAAATACGAGGAGGCAGATTACTAGCCTGTTTATCTTATACAGAAGTTATTAAAACCAAAATTTCAAATAATTTATGTTATCATGCAATAACAGAATATATTGGATATACAGAAAACAAATCTGTAACATCCCAGTAAAAGAAAATTCATTGAAGGCCGATTGAAATTTATTTATAACATCACGACTGAATTACTTTTCTTAACTTCTTCAATGAATTTCAATGCAAAAATAATTTCAATTCTCCTTGGAAATGAGCACAGTATTGACAGCTTTTGGTAAAAGAGAGAAATTACTCAAATAGGGAGTAACTCATGACATAATATGCAACAACGGTTTATTTTTTAAATAACTCCATAGAAAGATATTTTTCGATGAATTGATATTTGGACATTAGTTACTGTTTTTTTTAAGGTTATTTAAATCAACAATATTTTTAAATAATTTATTTAGATATTATCATTTCATAAACTAGCTTTCGAAAAATTGAAACTAGTTTCTAAACATCAATTCATCGAAAGACATCTCTTTGCAGAGCTATATAAAATATAGCTTTTTGTTCCATACGTTATGATTTTCTCCCTATATGAATAGTAATCGTTTTTGCTGTCAGGTGGCGCTCTAGTCTATCTTCCATAAAGTGGGTAAAAGTTTTTTTTACCCACTTTAATCTTCCAAGGCGAATTAATTTTAATGGTTAATATAGTTTGCACAAAGCTGTTCGCTTCAATGATTTTGAATGAGAAAAAAGTGGAATAGAAAAAGTGTCATCGTTAATGAATTTCGAGAGAAAATTGCAAATAGAACAGTTGGAGATTGAATTAATTCCAATGGAAAAATAGTTATCTTTGCTTCAAATTAATTAATTTCAATAAATTTGAATTATAAAAAAGGAAAACATGAAACATATCTGAAGTTTTTTCTCATTGAAATTTATTCCAGATAATGAAAAAACCTATTCAGAAATGATGCAGTGAATGAATTTCCATTTGCTGGTATTGTATACTTATGTAGATCAACATTTTTTATCAGGCTGAATCTAGCGACAATTTGAATCGGCAGCTAAGAACTACTGCATTACTTTAATTATTATTAATTAATTATAATTAAATATTATGAAATTGTCGTTAAAAATTCATTATGATTAAAAATATTTAATTATTTTTTTTTTTTTTTTTTTTTTTTTTTTTGGATCAACGGCTATAAAGCCTTTTACAAAATATGAACAAATAATAAAGGCGCGTTCTACATGAATTACATATAAACAATAATAAAACAATAATTTCAAAGTAATTCCTTGGCGTGTTAGGAATTTTAATAATCTTTATAATAAACTTTCATTCTACGAGAGAAACTCGTATACGAAGGCGAGTTCATAATACTTGATGGTAGACAATTCCAAGATCTTATTATACGTGGAATACATGAAAAAAAAATTATAGTTTGTATTAATGTTACGCTCTTGAACCGGTCTCACGCTCCGAAGATTATGCTGTATTGAACGCATAGAAAAAACAGAATCTAATTCACTACAACTTAACATATTATTAATAATTCTAAACGCCAATTTTAAATCTAAGCATAAATGTATCGATTTAACTGTACTTAAATTAAAGCATTCTGCTTGACTAGAATAGTCATGATTATACAGACTCATAGGTGAACCCTCTTTAAGACATAAAAGCCTTATGAATCGATGTTGAACCGACTCCAAGGCTTCAATGCCTTGCAGGGTGTAAGGTGTCCATACTGAAGACCCATACAAGATGTGAGGCAAGACAATAGTTTTATAAAGATAAATTAAAGTTCCAACATTCCTAAAGCCTGATGTGGAACTTCTTAAGAACCCAAGAGATGAATATGCATTCGATACACATACTCGCAATTGATCTGAAAAAGAAAGGGTTCCATCGAACAAAATACCTAAATCCTTGATAATCGAACAAGGTTCTAATGACTCGTTGTTCAGCTTATATGTAAATTCAATTGCTTTTGAGCCTCTGAAAAAGGACATAAATTTACATTTCGATATATTCAATTTTAATTTATTTCTATGAGACCACCTATCTAAAGCTTCTAAATCACGCTGTAACCTCGAGGCATCACAAGGAGACCCAATCCGTGCATATAATTTGACGTCATCAGCAAAAATTATAATATTCGAGTGTTAAATAAAGTGTTTGATGTCGTTTATAAATAAAGTGAAGAGAATGGGACCAAGGTGGGAACCTTGAGGCACACCGGACGTGATTATATACCCATCAGACATGGAATTATTAATTTTCACAAAAGATTGTCTATCACTGATAAAAGAAGATATCCACATTAGAAGACTCCCCCGAATACCCATGGAAGCTAATTTAGACACTAAAATGCCATGATCGACCGTATCAAAGGCCTTGGAAAAATCAAGGTAGACTGAGTCCACTTGAGCAAATTCCTCTAAAGCCTTAGAAATAAAATTAGTATAGAGCAACAAGTTAGTTAATGTGGATCTGCCCTTTACAAACCCATGCTCTTCAGGAATAATAACCGATGAAAATTCCGCTGTTATTTTTGTAGTCACTATAGCATCTAAAATCTTTGGAATTATACTAATAATTGAAACAGGTCTGTAATTAACAATATCCCCTTTATCTCCAGATTTGAAAATTGGTGTAATAAGCGATTGTTTCCAAGCAGTCGGCATAACTCCAGTCTCAATCGACTTATTAAATAAAAATCTTAAAGGTTTGAGAAGAAAATTAATGCAACTTTTTATAAAAGGGGCAGGTAGAAGATCAGGTCCATAACTGTAACCATCTTGCAGTCCATTGACTACATCTATTATGTCTTGATCCGTAATTAAGATCCAAAAGAGATTCAGAGTCGAGCAAATCCGTCTCATAAGTACTTTGACTAGAGGTAATATGCACCGATGAAAAATGTTTAGCAAACATATTTGAAATATCCGTCTCTGTCGACACCTGATTTCCATTTAGATGCATACAAGATGGCATTCTGTTATTTGATTTTAAATTTTTTACATAAGACCAAAATGCTTTTATGTTTATCCTAGATTTTGATTCCACGTCCCTTATATAATTACAATGACAGGTCTTAGATTCCCGAATGCACCTGGCCCGAAGTCTTTTGAATTCACGATAATCTATGTCTAAATTGGTTTCCCTCCACGTTTTATGAGCTACTTTCTTCTGTACAATCAGATCTTTCAATTCTCGGTTGTACCAAATTGGAAAATCCGTGCTGAAAATCTTTTTTATTGGAACATGAGAATTTATCGTCTGATATATGCATTCGAAAAATGATCCCATATTGCTATCAAGGTTTTGACGACAGAGAACCGATTCCCAATTGACAGAAGAAAGATCGCATTTAATATTATTATAATTTGCACTACGAAAGTCCCAATGCTTTCGTAGCAAAGGTACAGTACGATTATCGGTACACTTATACTCAAAAATCTCTGACTCAAAGAAAGATGGATCATGATGAGCTTCTATATCCACAAGTTTTGACACATTTATTGGAAAGCGTTGAACCAGATCAATACTTGAAACTAAATTAAATATTAGTTCGTACCATTAAATCTGGATGAAGACACTTATTCAAGTGTGAAAAATCACTCCATGTGACAGAAGGGAGGTTATAGTCGCCAAAAAGAATAATATCACAGTCGTTGAACCTTACAATTTGTGATTCTACTTCCTCAACATGATTAAAATAAATTTGTGATTCAGAACGAGGAGGAATATATGTTAAACCAAGTAGAATTTTATTATTACCATACTGCATATTAACGAACAACTGTTTAATATCTTCATGAATCAGATCACATTTATTTACTGGGATACTATTTTTAATCGCCAGAAGTACACCACCTCCATATGTTCTTAATCCTCTTACCATTTCTCGATCTCTGCGGAAGCTATTGTATCCGTCAAAACCTAATTCGGCATCATTAATATCCGAATGAAGATATGTTTCTGTAAGTAGGATAATATCAGGTGTAGGAGTGATCTTTGCGAACTTCTCTCTAACTAAGTGTAGCTTAGTACATAACCCATTCACATTCTGATAAAAAAAGATGAGACTTCTTGACGTTGATCCTGAAATTAGTTTCCCGAGACTCCCGTTTTTTTCGTAACTAACATTGGAGAGCCGTTGATAAATCTTGGGACTTTGGGTGAGGTGGGATTTTCAGCATTGTATCGTGCCGCTTCCCCTTTGAGTTGTTTATACAAGGTCCTCTGATTGAATGTGTGGTCCTCGGAAAACGAGTAAACTGGGGGAAGTTTCTTCCAATCGCGCAACACTCTTCTAACTTCCAATTTGTCCTTTAATTTAACTAAAATGGGCCTAGTAGAATGTTGATTTACTGGTCCAATCCGGTTGATTTTTAGCGGAGTAACACTGACTAATTTTAAGGTATTAGAGACCAGTGTATGATCCTCTTCCTGGGTTGTCTCCGGTACTTTGAAAATAAGCAAATTTGCCTCCCTGCGTGCTCTCTCGTTGATTTCGACAATGACAGACTCATTATTAGACAAAATATCCGATTCTACCTTTGCTAGACGCTTTTTCACCTCTTCAATATCACAATGCATCTTACCGATAGCTGCTAAAGATACTTTAATATCATTGACTGACTCAATCAAATCATTAATCATATCCATCATTACTGGATTGGTGTTCCCATTTTTTTGGCATTGTACACAACGGTATACCATGCTTGGAGTTTGCTTCAATTCCAACACTTTTGTTTCCGTAGCTGTTAATCCTGCGCAGCTTATATTAGCATGGAACGGCTTCAAATAATGCAGGTTACGATGAAACTCGATGTATTGAAGGATGATTTACAGGTCCCACAAGTACTCATTTCAAATCGTTTAATCGGTATCAGGGCAACTTAAAGAGATCACAAAAATTCGATAACCTTGTATTAAATCCCTCTGCATTCCCTGTGCTCCAAATGATGAAAGTGAGGTTAGGTCTAGGAAATCACAAAAATCAGCCTAAATTTAAGCAGAAAATTGCGAATCTATTTGCGACACAGAACACCACTACTTGCAACACAATTTGTAGGCGTTTTAGTTGTAATGGACACACCAAAGAAGATTAATTTGAATAAAACTCTAGAAACAACTATTGTATCAGCATACAGTTAATTGCGCCCTCCCTGTCTTTTGCTTTTTATTATTATTCAAAATCCAAGATCTGGTCGCTAGTTTCAGTCTCATACATTTTTGTTATAACTGTAGCATCATTTACATCAAAATAGGGATTTAAAATCCTGAAAAGTCTTGAAGAGTCACGTCATGTAATCAATTTTAGAAGAAAATCTGCTGAAGAATGTTTTTCTGAACAGTTTTCAATAACCAATAAATTAAAAAACAAAGCAGATTCGCTTCGACCGAGAATCGAACCAAGTCCTCTGCGCAGCAAGTTCGAAGCGTATATTTTTTTCAAATTCTAGAAGGAAAAATATTCGATATCTGCTTTTTTATTTTGATATGAATGGCAAAGTTTTCGAGTTATGATTTTTCAAAAATTTGACCACGAAAATACAGACCATGTTTCAATTGATTATAACTCAGAAAGTATTCTAGTTATGACATTTTTGTAAAGAGATAACATTTTTGTTTTTTCTGCAACTTTTAAGTAATCGTATAAGAAAAACGATTCGTTTTTTTTTTGTACAAAAAATAACAGTTTTCAAAAATTTTGTTCACATTTGGGCACGCTTACGAATAGAATGCCGAAGGATTCGTAATGCGCCGACGAATGATTTTGTTGTAATTAATTTTTTTTAAATTTCTGCATGCAAGCTCCACGCAGCTATGCAGTAGGATTGTTTTTAACAACTCGGTAATCAAATTCATTTTTAACTATATTATTAGATATTTTTATTGTAATTATTTTGAAAACTAACCGAAGATACAAATTTAGTACATTTATTAACAAAAGATATTTTTATTATTGCACGGGTATAAAAACAATATCAATAAAGATGTTTAAAAACATTGAAACATTAATTATTCAAATTGAAAATGTAATTGTACGAGATTTCGGGAAAAATTACGCTTCCACTATATGTACGTTTAAATTACGTCTTGAAAATCGCAAGACGATATACGGAATATAATATTCTTTCTCTGAATGTCTTGATTTAGTTTTTGCTACCACGTTAGGAATTAACTTTTTTCTTTTTTTAAAGTTTAAAAGATATAATAATTACAGTAAAAACATAATTAAATTAATAATGAAATTGATTAACGAGTTGTAATAAACATTTCTATTAACAGTACATTAACCCATTAAGGACGGGAGACGCACATATTTACGTCGACCTTCATTCTCAACAGGAAATAAGAAGGGTGTTCTCTCCGAGCACCGGAAAACGGTGGCGGCTTTGGAACTTCTAGACCGGAAGTAATCGTAGATGCAAAAATTCTCCTTCAATTTTTATGGAATCGTGCTGGAAACGCATTAATCATGAGCCCTTTTCATCCAAGAATGGACGCAAAGGCCCCTTTTTGGCAAAAAAATTTTTTGAAGCCCGTAAAAAAATGATTTCCGACGACCCTTTTTGAAGGCACACGTACACAGGCTTTACGTGCGTTAGTGAGCACCACAAAAACGGTTAATTACTCATTATCCATAGCATTTTTGCCAAAAAGGGGCCTTTGCGCCCATTTTTGACATCGGCCGGCTTCTATTCCAAATAATTGCATGTCGTTTTATTTCGAATTGAAGCCAAATTTTTGCATCTACGATTCGAAGCGGGCAATGGCGGAAACAAGGTGAAAAATGACAGGAAATAGTTCCGAGATTCTCCGAGGTGTGTCGCTTCGGGCGTATACCAGTACCGTATGTTTTTACGGGTGCTTATCGGGGCCCGCTCCCCTTATGACACTCACACAAGCAAACTAGCGTGTAAGAGGGACGCACACATGCGTATACATAAGAAATAACTTCACGGATCGTGCCAGCCTTCTTTCGATGCGGATTATACTGTAGCCGCCGAGGTTCGGGCTTCTTGGGTCATAGAACACTATTTCATTTTGTTGAAATTCGGATACACCTTTACTATGTTTTTTAAAGATCATATAGAAAGGCTGTATATATCAACGACATTTTATTCATACACTGTAAAAAAAAATCGTGTAAAATTACAATCGAGAATGGACTCAAAAATTACCCACTTTCAACGCAGTGAATTTACTATGTGGAACACAGTAACTTTCCCTAAATCTTGTAATATATTACTCATTTGTAAAATTACCACGTCCAACATAGGCTCGAAAAATTACCTACGTTTGACGTAGTGAAAGTACAACCGTCTAGTATTTTTCCTATGCTCGACGTCGTAAATTTACAATGCGGCGGTAAACCTCTAACCTCACTTCGGTAAAATTTCAACGCTCAACGTAGTGTTATTACCAAATTTCCATGATTGAAAATTACCATTGCATTGTAAATTTCATTTTCATTTTTTACAGTGTAGAATAATATCACACTTGACCTATATTATGTTTCAACCAAATGTTCGTTTTTTATTTTATTGCAACCGATTTTTATGTGGTCGATTCTCAAAAATAATTTTTTATATATCTGCACTCACTGCCCATTTTGTGTTGTTAGGATATAGTGCATATCCCAGTAAACGGAAATGAATTTAACTGGATTGAAATTTTGAATGCATTTTTATTCATTTATATTCTGGTTTTTATTCATTTTATTTTGGTTTTAATGCAACAAATTTTATATTGCTTTTAACCGAGGTTTGGTATTTCGGATACGCATTTACATATACTTTATTAAAATTAAAAGCAGAACGTAGAAAATGTAGTATGTCAACGGCATTTTATTAAAGTTCGATATGACCTCGATTATAAAAATGGTCGTAATTTGATCTTTTGAAAAAATCTAATATGAAAATTTATATAATTTGTAGTGTATATTACACACTTACAAAATTTCGTAACGTTCAACCGTAATGCTCATTGCTAGGGCAGCAGCGATACTTGGCAATTTTTTTGTTTTTAATAATTTGTTAGAAATAATTGCATTGTAGCCCACTAAAGTGGGCCGATATTTTTCGATTTGTATTTAAAATTAGTAGTTGGCTGAAAATTTGGAAACAGGCTTATCTTGTACTTTTTACTGTCTCAGATCCTCATCCGTACAAGCTGCCATGTGTCCAAAAAATAGGTTTTTCTGAAATAACTCCAAAAATATCACTTTAAACGAAAAAAAGAAAAATACAAAAATTGTAGCTAGGGAAATTCCGCACAATTTCATTTTTTAAGAAAACTTGTTGAAACTACGATCAATAGAAGCAGAGAGATTTTTTTCAAATATTGGCAGTTTTGCGGATCAACTGTAATGAGCGCGAGGATTGCGCGTTTTTCGCTTATAAATAAAAAATAACCATTCGGATCGCAAAATGCTTCAAATAAAAGTTGTAGAGGATGAAATTACGAACAATTTTCCTTTGTTTTTATGTAATGCTGTACGTTCAATATTTACGGAGATATGAAGGTTTAATAAACAAATACGCACAATCGGAACTTTTCTTTGCGATAATCAATAATTACTCTAAAACCGTGCTTCGTGTGCGAAAAGTGCATATAATGAAAGTTGATCATAAATCCACGACGGTACAAAAGAAAAATATGATAAATTGCTATTTTCATGTACTTTTTTGTAAATAAGTATTTTTTGGATATATTCACACAGTAATAGTATAGTAAAGTGTTTTAAAGAGAATGAGAATATCTGTAAAATGAGCACCGGTTGGAGTTTTTACGATGAACTGCTGAAGTTATAGCCGTTTGAAGTTTCATACAAAAATTTTTGTTGAAAAACAAGCGTAAAATTTTTGTTTAAAAATCGGTTTTCAACTGAATTTACTAGTTTATATAAATATATATATATATATATACAGGGTGTACGAAAAGTCCCGGGCCGGTTGAATAACTTTCAAAAGAATAAAAATTTCAAAAATCGCCGAAACACGTGATTCGATTTTTCAAACAAGCTATCTTTTGAGGGGGGGGTTTCGGCCCCCCCAATCTCAAGGGGGTGGGGGGCACGGGGGGGGGGAAAAATCTTAAATGGCAACACGGTTTGAGTGGGGGCTCATTTGAAAGGTATTTTCGAGACGAATTCAGATCACTGGTCATAGAGGGCGCTGCGATCATTTTTCGGAGAGATACAAGTAAAAGAGGTTTTCAATGTAACGTTCAGAAACGGGTTGACACCCGTTTAAGAATATTGTTTTACACGATTTTAAGTTTTTTAAGTTTTTTAAGAATATTGAATTACACGATTCGGCGACTTCGAAATTTTCATTTTTTCAAACGTTAGTACGTCTAAGATCTGAAAATGTCAAAAATCTCTGCGAAAAATGATCGCAGCGCCCTCTATGACCAGTGATCTGAATTCATCTCGAAAATACCTTTCAAATGAGCCCCCACTCAAACCATGTTGCCATTTAAGATTTTTGGCCCCCCTCGTGCCCCCCGCCCCCCTTGAGGTTGGGGGGCCGAAACCCCCCCTCAAAAGATAGCTTGTTTGAAAAATCGAATCACGTGTTTCGGCGATTTTTGAAATTTTTATTCTTTCGAAAGTTATTCAACCGTCCCGGGACTTTTCGTACACCCTGTATATAAACTTCACATTTTAAGACATGATATTTCATTTTTTGTTCTCTTACCTATCTTTGGGAGCTAGAAACGTAATTTTTAAACAAAATTTTCAAGTCATTTTCCTGTACTTTGTTCTCAGATTGGTCAATATTTTCATTTTGAAAGTTTAATAATCGCTATTTATATATGTATTATATATATTATATATTATATTATATTATATATATTATATTATATATTATATATATACGAAATGCGAGACGTTAAATCGTTACCAATGTGTATTTCGTTACAAAATAATTTGCTCAAAAGTTGTCAATTTTGAAAAAAAGTGAGTACAAAATTTGTTTCTATTCCTTTTTTTGCAAATATTTTTGTTGGTATTGATTTTACGACAAAATTTCATATAAACAAAATGTAATACAAGAATTACTTTATCGACATTTTTTTAAATTAATAGCAATGATAAAGTGGTAATTGAAAACATGGACAATTTTTCATTTTTACGACTTCTGTAAAATTAAGCAACTTTAACGTCACGAACAGGTTTTTTTTTCAAGTCAATTTTGTGAGCTTTCATTTAGTTTATATTTTTTTACCGTAAAATCAATACCCACAAAGATATTTGAAGAAAAGGAATTTAAAAAAAATGTTGTACTCACTTTTTTTGAAAACAACTTTTGAGCATATCATTTTGTAACAAAACACCCATTAGTAACGATTTAATGTCTCGCGTTTCCTTTATATCTATATAAACTAGTCAAATCAGTAGAAAACCGATTAAACAAAAAAATTTGCGCTTTTTCTACACAAAAATTGCAGTTGTTACTGATATGCACTTATTTGCGTGAAACTTCAAACGGATATACATAAGTAAATTCAGAGCATCCGAATGAGCAACTTAAAAAAAATTCGTTTTATTGACAAAATTTGGAGTAATAAATGTTGGTAAACAATAAAAAAAATGTTTATAAAAATGTAAACAAACACGTATTCCTTTAGTTTTCAAGCAGAATAGTGCATCTTGAAGTTAATTTCTTAACATGCCATTGGTCTGCCTGCATCATTTTAGATGCATTCCACATATGATGGATTTCACGTCAAATGTCCAGACAAAAAAAAAATTTCTCCAATCGAGCCCCAATTTTTTTTATGAGTTGTACTATAGGTTAGTAATTATTCAGGAAAATATTTTTTAATTTTATTAAAAATTGCAGGAGTGGGAGCGGGTGAAAGTTTTGAACTTTTTTATGTCACGCGCTACTTTGTATATTTATTCCACTTAAACAAATAAATACAAAATTTCTTTCAGATATGATTTTGATAGGATTTTTCATGAACTTTCGATTGGTGTAGTCCATTTTGAATTTATTTTTTATTTTGATCAAAATTTTTGAAAATCAAAAATATAATTAAAGTTTTTTCGACTTGGGGCACACAAATAAAACCAAGCTGAAAATTAAAATATAAAGAGGTAGAAATAATGATGGTAACACCCTTGAATGAGAAAAACGACAGAAAATAAATTGAATCTGTGTAAAACATTTTCCTATATAACAAAACATTAAAATTAATATCTTAAAAATATATAAATATAAAACATTTTCAACGCGATTGTCGAGTTCTCAGGATTAAAATCTACAAGGAAAAAAATGTGGCGTTGAACGTACAATTAGGATGTAACTAATGTTATTTTGACAAATTCGTTGGTGCTGGTTCTGCACCATGTAAAACAACGTATTCAGCGTCCGACGCCATGTTTATCTTTTGTTTTAAAAATTCGATGTTCTTCGTTCTATCGCTTCCGTATCGAAAAAGGTGCAAGATAGAGCAAAAATTTACTAAACCTTTTTTGTAGAGGAGGAAATTTCCTACAAAAAAGTCCATGAGAGCCCTAGTCTAAAAAGTAAAACTTAGGCGGGAGAAAGCCTCGAAAAAAGCATCGCAGTTTTGCAGTCTCATCCTAAGCGTTTTCACAGTCTGAGACTGTGGCTTTCTTAGATTGATATCACGCGACACATGGTGCAGAACCAGCACCAACTCTTAGTACAGTGGCGAAGGAATACCTACAGTTTCATCCTTTCACATTTCTCTCCGTGTAGTTGAAGTTCATATATTATGAGCACTTTTGGTTGCAGAAAGGCTCGATGCCTTTACGGCAACATTATTGATACGAAAAAAAAATTCACAAAAAACGAAACACACTAATTATTTTCTTTATTTTTTTTTAGTAGACAGAAACTCCTGCCCATAACAGGACTAGGCTTAAAATTCGTCAAATTTATGACAGTTTTTTGTAGAATTTTTTTCAAAAAAATCAATTATGATTATCATCCTTAAAAATTCGATTTTATTCGAAAAATGCGAAATTTTTGACCAAATAATTGAGCAATAATTTTGTGTATATTTATAAAAGAAATTGCATAGTAAACTGAAGAAAATGGCGCTTCGAACGATTTTGTATCTATTTTTGTTGCTGAGTTATAACCAGTTGAAAATTTCATAACTCGTGAACATGGAAAGATAAAAATCGGAAAAAATTCAAAAAAGATTTTTGCGATGAATTCAATTTCACCAATAAAGCTTAAGTAATTTCGTCGCGATATTAGTAAGGTCCCAATAAGGAAAAAGATGTCCTAAAGATGTCTAAAAGATCTCCAATCCGTCAAAGATATCTTGAAAATATCAAAAGATCTCTAGAAAATATCTTTTAGAATCTAACGCAATAATTTCGGATATCTTTTAGATTAGATTCAAGAACATAAACAAATTTTGATAATTATTATAGCTGTATATATTTTAACATATAAGTTTTATTTATTATATGTATTATGAGTTTACATGAGAATATCTTGTTTTATATCGTTCTAAATGCTCGAATATAAACAATTAACGTTTGGAAACACATAAGAAAAAAACTTGTCCCGGTTGGAAAACGACCCGGGTTTTTTGCTCAATGCGTACTCAGAAAGCAACATAAAAAGAGTTCAGAACGATTTCGAAATGTGCTCTAAAAGAAGACATAACCCACTTGCTGAGGGTTTTCTGAACATCATGTCATTATGAGGTCTTCATAAACGACGGGTTAATCTAGGCTTTGACCTTCAATGTCGAGGTTAAGATTATTTTGGGGTCAAATTTCATTGATCAAAAAAAAAAAAAAATATTTTCGTTAATTTTCTATTATTTTATTCTCTAATTTAAAATGAAAATTTTTCGACCAAATAATTGAGCAATAATTTTGTGTTTATTTTTTAAAGAAACTACATACCGTAGTACCCCTCTTATTTTAAGTTCCTCCTCTAATTTAAAGATTCGCTCCCTTCTATTTTAACTTTTTTTCATGTCCTCTCTTTCACGCTGCTGGTGATGAGGAAGAGAAGTAGCATTAAAATAAGAGGGGGTGCCGCCATATTCCTTGACTCGAAATCTTAAAATAAGAGGGGACCTACTGTAGTAAACTGAAGAAAATGGCGTTTCGAACGATTTTTTATCTATTTTTGTTGCCGAGTTACAGCCAGTCGACAATTTTTTTATCTTTTTTTTTTTTTGAAAACTTCATAACTCGTGAACATGGAAAGATAAATATCGTAAAAAATTCAAGAAAATTTTTTTCGATGAATACTATAGTCTAAAAAATTTGCAACAAAAATTAAGAGGGTGATGCATTTTTATCGTCGATTTCACATGGAATGCCCCATATGTTTAATTTTAGGTGAGTACAGTAGGACCTCTCTTATTCTAATTGGTAAAGTTTTTCAAGATGGCGCCGACCTCTCTTATTCTAATTTTCCCCTTACCCCCACTTACTTTGTTTGCGAGCTTGTGATTCGTGGACAATATTTTTCGTTGACTTTTCGTGTGATAGTGGGAGAAGAATTAGAATAAGAGAGGTCCTACTGTAATTGACATTATCAACCAGGTAATACTTTGTGAACCGATTCTAAAATACACCTAGCGACATCTGTTGGTATACCCTAAGTAAATGAAACATGTTAACAAATTTCATTACGTTTTACCTGACGAGCATGTATCATTTTGTACGCGCTTTGGAGAAGGTGAAAATTTCAATGAGAACAAATTCGACCACTTTTTGTACCTTATTTTCCAAAGTTCAATTTCAAAGTTTTTTTTAAATTAACAAAAAACAAACTTTTTGCACTACCGATTTTTTCATCGTTTTTACTTTTCTGTTACATTACAAAAAACATGGGAGCGGCAGACAAAATATGAAAGTTGTAATACAAAAGTCATTCATAATTATCAAATACAAACTCTAATCGCTAAATGAATATCTTACCTTATCCGTCGTGTCACTTGATCCATCTTCTATACTCAAGGCAATCTCTGGTCATTTGAAACTTGGCAAACAATCAAGAAACACTAATACAGTTCAAATTACATTAATTTAAACTATCAGAATGCTTTAAAGGTATAAAATGAAACACGCACCGTAATTAACATTATTTTTAATTAAATAATTTCAAACCTAACTGTCGGTAGGATAATAATGTTAAAAAATCGCGAATAAAAATCAATATTTTTCGATTGATATCGAAGTAGGCCAATTCTCACGTGCACACTATTTCTTATAAATAATATCGCTTATATACATTATTACATAATATTGTACAACAGGATACGATTATTCGTTCGAGAATTGTCCTTTTTTTCATCTCAAAATCGATTTGAGTGCGCTAGATCATTAATTACACGATTTGTTATTGCTCCAGGTTCTAATTCGTTGATGTACTTCAAGAAATATGTCACTTTAACTTGTTCGACGTGGCGACAAAGTTTCATGGCAACGCTCGTACTAAGTTTCATGTGCTGCACCAGCGTTGGTAAATTCAGCAACAAAAATGCGAATCCATCAATTTCCTGAAATTAATACCAATAATTAGTATACACAAATATTACGTAACCAAACTTAAATTAAAAATAGAAAATTGTATTTACCTCTTGTTTAACTCGATAAGCAAAGTTCTTTGCAGTCTGACGTTTTCCTCAAATATTTAAATACATCGTCCACTGACCAGTACAGCGGATTTGAATCCAATTTCCGTTGCTTCTTCTGCAACGGGATATACTCTGCGTCTGCTTCCGAAGCATCAGATTCTACACTTGTTTCACAATCTCTTTCTCGTTTAACACCTTTTCCATTACTTGAACATTTTGTCGTCTGTTTTCCTCCCGCTGAACTTCCTGGACTATCGATATTGCTGTCTTTGCTTTTACAATCGTTGAAGGAACTTGTCGAGTCTTCCGAACCATCACTGGAAGGGATATCTCGTTTCATTTCGTCATACTTATCAGACTTATTACAATTTTTGTCCATCATAATATCAATTTCCACATGTGGCTGTCGATTCTCGTTCGTATTTTCTTCTTCTTGTTGTTGTTCTTGCTCACCCGTTTGTTCTTTATCACGGTTAGAGCAACGACCTTTTCCCCTTTTTCGTTTGCCTCCCGATGGTCGAGGCTTCCGAATCATCCTACATCCTTTAGGTTTGCCTCTCTTCCCCGTACCCATTGCCGCAACTAGAATTCAAAACACAATTTAACCACTTGAATGGTAATGGATCATATACAGTACTCCTTCCCTTATTCTAATTTTTTCACTTCCCCTATTCTAATATTTCCTCTCACGCGTTCTCCCCACTGACGTGTGTTGACTGTGGATTTTCTAAATACAAATAACGGCGCATGCGCAACAAGAGAAAAAGAGACAAAAGTGTGACTACAAATCTAAGTAGTGGGGAGAGGGGAAAATTAGAATAAGGGAAGGACTACTGTATGTACAACAAAAATTATTGACAAACGTGGTAATGGATCATATGTGTACATTTTGCAATAACTTTTACAGTTCTTAATGAATTTGCATGAAACTTCGTATACCAAGATATTTTGGGTCGCTGAATCCGAATCTCTCGTCAAAATGGGAAAATTCAAAATGACGGCTGTAAATCTGCTAAATTTATTAAAATGTGCGGCGCACATTTTTCTTTATACGGAAAACAGCTGAAAATTGTTACGCGGGAAGTCAGATTTTGTAGATTCAAAATGGTGGATCCAAGATGGCCGACATAAATGTGAAATATTACTTGATTTTTTAAATGATTAATTAAATGTTAAATGATATATTTTAGGAAAAAAATGGAACCCGTGTTTCACCGTTTTTCGATATCTTAAGTACAGGGCTGCACCACTTCTGGCACTTTCTTTTTTTAAACATCTACCACTGAAGTGGTTAAAATACAATTACAATACAAAATAAAAATATAAAAATAACTTACGAAATTTATCCTTGGATGATTTGTGGCATCTATCCGGACACTCGTTCTCCTGTACGCATAACGGACCAAACAAATTTGGACAAACCATCAATTTCCTGCATATTTCTTTGCAAAAGTCGACTACCATATCACGGTTTGTTATTACTGCTACTGTAGCTCTGTGAGTGTTATTTTTATCTTTTGCTTCCACAACCTCCAAGAGATATCCAGGATCCGGCTTTGAATCGCACTGCAAAACTTTCAAGATTCTAGTGCTTCGATAGCCGACTGAAGCAATCATCGACAAGACTTCTCGCATGACTAAAATGACCGGTCCTGGTCCAACTGACTTTGGTAAAGTTGCCAATTTTCCTTTCGATATCATTGGCCCCGTAAAGCATCGGAAATTGAAATAAATTTTAGGACACCACAATGAAGAACCCAGCTCCACTGTCAGAATGTCGACAATATTCTTCTTTCTCAGTTCTTTGGCAGGTTCTTGTACTATTTTACAAATCTCCATGTAATCGCTCGGAGGTTTTAACGGGTACTGATTGGACTCGCACCAACCGACAGGAAAGATTTTCTTGGAATGCATATGAACGATATGCTCCTGACGTTTCTCAACCGTATGATCCAGTTTTATCCACAGTAAGTTATCGACAATCTTTGTTATGTGAGCGGCACAAATTATGTTTTCTTTACTGAGATCCACTGCCTCTAATCTCATCCCGCATTCGAATCCTGCGTCATTTGCATTGTCGTGTTTGGTAAACAAATTTTCTGGTGCAGCACTCGACATTGTAGCGTGCAAGTATTCTTCCCATTGGAATTCTTCTTTTTCGGATTTCCAACCTTGCGGATTTGACAACCTAAAGAAAATTACAAGTAAATTTTATTTATTTACAACATTTAAAAATTGAATTTTTAATGATTCATTCTAAAAAATAACTTACTTTATATTATTTTTCTTAGACCAACCGATTGGAAATATATATGGATGTTCTGCTGTGCACAACCATGTATTTTTATTAGAATTCTTGTACGCATAAATCTCTTCTAATTTTTTTTTGGAATCTTGAGCATAATTATCGATGTGTATCAGAAAATGGATGTCGTCAAAAACTTTGACGACGGTAGCAGGGCACATCTTGGTTCTAGTCGAAGGTAACACAGCCTCTAATTTCATACCGACTTTGAAATTGTGTCGAGGATGTTCAACTTCGTTTTTAAATAAATTTGCGGGTACATTGTAATCTTTGGGAGCAGTTTCACTCAACTCCTTCCATTTTTCGTAAGAATGCAGATCTGCTATTGAACTTGGTGGTTCTAAAAACCAGCTTGAATTTGACTTGGCAACAAATCCGTATTCGTGCACATGTTCGTTCGTGCAAAATCTCCAAAAATCTTTACCAGATGGTTCTGGTGTATCGTAGCGAAGTAAAAGTCGTCCGCCAACATTTTCAATTATCTAGACAGAAATAGATGAAACGTTTATACATAAAATTTTATTTCTCAAAATTATTAACTGTTAATAAAATGAAAACTTACCGTTGCAACCCGTAATTTGTAAGGATGTTGGACATCGCTAATTTCAACCTTCATTCCTTGCTTTATTCTTTCAGAAATACTGATACCCTCCTAAAATAAACAAATATGTAAGTACATTTGAAAAATCTCTAAAACTGAACAATTTGAAAAGCGAATACTTACTCCTCGCAGCATCTCGAAAGGTACAGACTTTGCCGTAGATAGAAATGTTGCTAATTGTTCATAGCAATCCGGAGATTTTTTAACAACCGAGTCAGGTGCTTTAAAGATTTTGTTATTTAGTGCGCACCATCCCAGTTCGTGAGCTGTCTCCTTCGTCAAATTTAACCAGAATTCCATTGAGCGATCATCGCCACCGACGTAACGCATTCGGAGCAGAGGTCCGCATGCCATTACAACGGTAGCTACCCAATAAGAAATCTCATCTTCGTCATTCACTTTCTTAATTGGAACTTCAATAGACATTCCAATCTCGATCCCACTTCGTAATGTTTCCTCAACGTGTGGAAACATAATCTGTGGTACCTCCACGCTTTTTGTTGCATCGAGGTAGTCTTGCCATATAAACGCCCCATCTACATAATTAAAAAAAAAAAGATATTTATAAATTATTTCTTGAAAATTAAACCTTTTTAATCATAATGATTAAATGTTAAATCTAAATATTTTGCAAAACAAGTACAAATTTTCTAATAAATACTTTAGTTTTTTTTTTCCGCATATCGAGGCTTTTTAATACTTATTTTTAAAATTAATTTTAAAAGTACAAATTAATGGTAGTAAATATTAGAAAAGTATGACAAAGCCGAAAATATGCAGAAAAATTATCGGTGTGAAGTTGGCCCCCCACTTGACTAAAAAAAAAAATAACAACAGTTCTATATGCCCCCCAAATAGTTCTGAAGTTCTTTATACATTTTGAAAATAGTTCTGTTGATTTTACCAGAAAAATTGCCTTTGGTAATATCGGGGGGCCAACTTCACAAATTACAAAATTTACAGACCCGTAACTCTCCCATTTGCCATCAGATCAAAAACATTCATAAGGCAAAGTTGTAGAACTCTTTGGGAGGCTTTAAATTTTGTAATGTGTGAAGTTGGCCCCCCGATATTACCAAATGCAATTTTTCTGGTAAAATCAACAGAACTATTTTCAAAATGTATAAAGAACTTCAGAACTATGTGGTGGGCATATAGAACTGTTATTTTTTTTTTTTAGTCAAGTGGGGGGCCAACTTCACACCGATAATTTTTCTGCATATTTTCGGCTTTGTCATACTTTTCTAATATTTACTACCATCAATTTGTACTTTTAAAATTAATTTTAAAAATAAGTATTAAAAAGCCTCGATATGCGGAAATTAAATAAATTTCGTAAAGGAGGCTGCAAATACTTCTGGAATCAATCCAGAAGTTCTCTGCATTTACCATTTTTCAGAACTGTAATACTCATATATATATATATGAATTTTAATTACTTAATGTTAACGGTTCATTTGCAGAAAAAATAAGTTATGATTTATAATTAATCTGAGCCTTTATTACAATAAAATTAATTTTTAGCTTATTCCCGTTTATACCAAATAGTGATTTGCCTTTAAATATTTTACAGTGTTTAAATATTGACATTTTCCTAAAATATTAGTTTTTAATAAAATCAAAATTGTTGTTCAATTGTCATACGTAACGAATTAAATCTATTAGTGACAATTTTTAAGAGAAATCTGTGATTTTTATATAAAAATAATTTTTTTTTTTTAAATTTGCGATTGTATAAAATTGGTATCTTTATTTTCTAAAAAAGTGACAAAAAATATTATAAAAACTTTAAACATGCTATTTTTTCTTCTAGAGAGGCAATAACAAAGTGGTTAAGGCGGTTTTAAAGTGCTTGGCCGATAAAATAGGAATTTTCACTAAAAAAGATGATCAGACTATGAAATTTTTATATGTATTCAACAAGTGCAAATGTTTTTGAGATTCTAAATCTATGTTTTTAGCTATTTTAAAACAAAAATGAAACAAATCAGTGGAGGGCTTTTCGAGAAAGTCACTTTTTCGTCATTTCTGCCCGTAAGATTTCACTGCCAAAATGTGATAGTAGTAAATGATTTCTAAATTTAATCATTTCCTACAAGAGTCATTCCATGTCAACAATATCAAAGTTGTGGTCGATATCGCGGAATTCAACGAAAATGAATTATTTGATAGGTATAGGCGTGGAAAATAACGTGGTAAAATATTTTTCCAAAATTTCGAATTTCGCCCAAATGTGATTCCGTTTGTATGAAATAATGCATTATTAGCACTCCAGTAAGTTGGATATTTATATATATTTATTTGAATGGTTCCGCAAGTCATTTTTATATCTCTTAAGTATTTGTAAAGACTAAAGAAACATTTAACTTTAAAAGTTTTTTCGGATAATCCGGATGATTATTGGAGATGTTTTGCGAATAATCTTGAAAAAAATCACATAGAAACATTCAGAAGAAGTTACATGGAATTAGAAGTCGACGTCACTCAAAAAGTTCATGCAGTTTTTTTCGCAAGAATTTTATAAGAAAAGCGGGGGGTTTTCATTGAATTGGCAATGGAAACAGTCTATTTTGATTTTAAATCTACTTGGGAAATTAATAAGGTGTCCCATCCGGATTATTCGGTACAACAGTTTACATATTTAAAGCTGAGTGTTTTTGTAGTGTTCACAAATACTTGTAAGGTTTAATAAAAGAATATTTAAAAGCGGAAAAAAATCTTAATTTCTTTGATGAAATATTTGTTTATTATTAAGAAATTATTAGATTTACAAATCGTTTCCTACTATCGCATATTCTGTAAAAACATTTGCACTTATTGAATTTTTCATTTAAATTTAACTCAGGCTCATTGTGTATTATGTAATACAAGTTTTGGAATAGAAACATTCGAATACCTTTCTCTCAATGTCAAGAATTGTAGGTCCTTGAAAATGTAATTTACTTATCTCTTACTCCTTACTTATTCAAGTACAAAATCACATATTTTATATAAAATTAATACATCTCCATATTTTTTAAAATATATGTACAATTATTGATTATAATATCATTGATGAAAAAATAATTACTTAAAAACTATTTTATTACACAACATACACCACAAGTAAATGAAAAGTCCACCTAAATGGGATTTGTTTTTTTAGTTCAATACTGTAGACATTCTTAAGTATCTTGCACTAAAAATCAAAATAATCGTTGAGAAAAACTGTTGAGAAAAAAAGTTGAAGGAGGGAAACCGCAAAAACAGGCATTTGTTTCTTTTATTGGTTCTAACTTTTTGCAACATCACAAAAATAATACTTCAATGTTACAATTAATTAGAATATTTATTTACATTTTTACAAATTTGTCATTATTATTTACACTAAACTGTTTAAATCACAAACAGCTTCCCAGTAAACGAAAACGAATAGAAAGTTAAAAATACGAATTAAAATGAATTCAAGTGAATTAAAATGAATTAAAAAGTGGATTCATTTAACCTTTTCATGCGTTTTAATTCATTTTAATTCACTTGATTTACATTTCAATTCGTATTTTTAACTTTCTATTCGTTTTCGTTTACCGGGTTTGTAATAAGTGAAGTTTGTATTCCGAATACGTTATACTAACTCTATTTTTACACCAAACAGTTTTAAATTCAAAATGAATCGATTCAAAGGCTTGTTTGCTGAATATACCGAGTCCTACGTGATGTTTTTCGCAAAGTTCTCTAACATGTATAAAAAAATTAATTAAAATATTAAGTTAGTTGAAGTTAGTTGAAATTAATTAAAATGTTAAGTTAGTGAGCTTAAAGAAAAGACCTACAATTATTTATTTGGTTTCGATAAAATTAGAGCCCAGGAGAGCCTCACAAAGTCACAAGAACTTTACATTTAAGTCACATATTATAGAATGTCTTAATAGTTAGCAGTATTATTTTGTTAGCGTCTTAGATGTCGTAGCATGAAACTAAGTGTTGTTAGAAACTACAATGAGTTTTCTATTGAAATCACCATAAATAAACAGAAATCACAAAGTAAAATTGCTGTAAAAAGTAAATCTTTCTTTTTATATTAAATTAAAATATTTAGTACTAATTATTGCGAAACTTTCATAATTATAACAGAATACATTGAAATAAAAAACTGATAGTAACAAAGTCATGAATTATTTAATAAATATAATTAACGAAGTTATATTTAAACAATTGTTGATAATAATTGACGAAAGTTTATTGATGAAAATTGATGAAAATTTGATCAATATTTTGTAAAAACATAAAAAAATAGTTTATTAATATTATTTATTGTTAAAACTTTCATATCACAAATATTCTATGTTTCATATCGATAATTGAAATTAAGGACACACGACAACACACATTTTCAAAAAAATAACTACAAATAAAGAAAATCCACAGCATTAACATTAAAAAATCCTAAAAAGAAAAGATAATAAAAGGGAACAACAAAGGGAAGAATGCATGTGTTCTTAGAAACAAATGAAGACTGCAGAATTATCTAACATTCCAAGTACCAGTACAATAAAACCCCTCTTGCTTGAACAGGGTCGAGCCAGCATTTCCCCTCCAACCCTGTTTATTTCAACGCTTACAGTTGTCCCCACTACTCGCGCAATATACCCGCGAATTTGCATCCGCGTAAGAGCGAGTTGTGGGGGTAAGGGGAAGTAGAAATCGTTCAAATAAACGAGGTTATATTGTTCAAATAGACGGGGTGTTCAAGTAAGAGGGGTTTTACTGTAATCATAACAGCAACTATTTTAATCTCATTCTCCATAACTAACTTTTAAAACTAATTTCCGGTTTGTTTCGAAAAGATCCTAAAATGACGTGCAGTTAAAAAAGGTTTCAAAGTTTTCGAACGTTACATGCATCGATATCGAAAGAAATTTTCTATACTAAAATATTAAAATAAACAATCACTTACCCTCGTTGTATTTCTCTCGATTTATAATCTTTTCCATGACTGCGTTTTGTATGCACAACCTGAAACTCTGTCAAAGCATCGATATTATTAATACGAAATTTTACACCTTGTATGTCGTTTCAAACGGAACTTCCGTAAATCTAAATTTTAACGTTTCGAACGTTTGCAAGTTTCCGTGAAAAGCTTTTTCTTCTTAGTTTCGACAAAAGTTTTGCGTAATGTGTATTAAAAAAATAATATGTATTAAGATGAGCGATGCGTTTGTGACTCTATCTCTCTCCCTCTTTACTCCCTCCCTTTCGAGCTTTCTCTCTCGGAGTCTCGGCTCCGTCTAGACTCTAGATCACCCTCTCTCTTTGATTACGCTGTGCTTTTCGATTTCGATTCCAAAACTAAAATATAATAAAATTCCCCATAAAAAACGCGAAATAAAAGTGTTAGTTAATCAAATTTTCCTACTCTCTTAACACGTTAATGTACGGACAAGTTCCGGTTTACTCACCTTGCACGCCGGACGAACTGCAGCCTACTGAACAAAAATCTGTTTTGCAATGCATTATATTCCATGTTCCCGGAAAACAACATGGCGCCACATGTAGTTAAAAAAAAAATCAACAAAAATGTTTATGAATTAAATTTTATATTATTTAGCAACGATGCGCCAAAATCCCTTTTGTTTTTTTATTTTCTTATTATTTTCGATTTTGTAATTGGTAAATTTGTAAAAATTTACCAAAAAAAAAATGATTTCGTAATGTTGCGTAAACAACGTTGCATTCCTTAGCTGCACCAATGGTTCTAGTTGTACCTGAGATGTTGCACATAATTTCTTGTTTACGATTGCTTTACGCAAAAGAAAAAGATGTTAAAATTTTGTGCTTCAACATTAAATCGAAAAGAATACAAAAATTCATACAGTCCGATCAGATTTTACATAAAAATCCCTTGATCAGGACCACGTGTTTAGAAATTCAATTTCGACAATCGAAATGGAATGGTCAACGATTTTTTCAAAATCTTATAAACGATTGAAACGAAATAAAAAATG
Source organism: Trichopria drosophilae (assembly GCA_030407085.1). Taxonomy (NCBI): domain Eukaryota; kingdom Metazoa; phylum Arthropoda; class Insecta; order Hymenoptera; family Diapriidae; genus Trichopria; species Trichopria drosophilae. The sequence continues at coordinate 183,132,558 of CM059582.1, forward strand.
CTTCTCGCCACGACAAAAATAATCATTATGTATTTATGTATACATACATGTTGTGTATTTACGTCGTTTTTGTGAATACTAATGAGATGTACATATAAACTCACCTTTAAGAATGTTCTAGATCGATTCCCGGTATTTACTTTTTTATTTTTCAAGAAAATTAGAACATGATGTTGTAAATAAGTACAACTGACGCCTTTATTGTTACTTTTTACGATAAAAAAAATATTAAAACATCATTTATGCGGTAGAAAAACTGTTTTTTGATGTTTGCGCCACGTGCGAACCCCTTTCAATTTGTACGAATGTCTCGTGTAACAAAATACGCGAGATGTTTAAAATAAAAATGTTCATTTTTCAGGAAAATCACACATGTGTTGTCAGCACTGAAAAGTCTATCATCGAAACGACTTGGTGCTCATGGATTTTAAATCTAAATACCACAAAATTATATTTCCTGTAAAATATGTTTAGATTTATCGTTTCTGTATAGAACCATGAAACAAAATCCGTCGAGATTTACATCTAATAAACGAAAAACATTAGTTTGTAATGAGAGGAAACAGTTTTCATCTGCAAAACTTGCTGTATCGGAGGTAGATTTAGAAAAGTTTTTCATCAATGTCGAAACTGAGTATATGTCTGAATCATGGCAGTATGGTGATTACGCTGAGATTCTAAATATTAATGATAGATTGTATTAGTAGTACTATACAGGGTGTTGTTGCAATAGCGCATGAGAGATATACCATGAGGAAGATTTTGTTTTCTAAAGCCGATGGGGCAAAAATTAATTTTCAGCAAGTTATGGTTCCTTTGTAAATTGAATCTTAAAGTTTATTTATTTTAGGAGCATCCTTCAAAGAGACAATTGCTTTTTTTATCATTCAAAAATAAGCAAAGAGGCTTTTGTAATTTTTGTTGATTTAAAGTTAGGAGAAGTAATGAAAAATTCTTAATGTAACATATTATTTTCATTTATGTGTAGGGTAATTCAATACTTATATTATTATTTAATACTTATAATATTGCATCAGCAATGCCAACATTGATCATTTAAAGTTTTATGTTTTTACCGAATGTTCGAAATTTCTGATGATTTTATTAAGCTCATCCGCAAGCGTCCAGTTATTCGAATAAAAACATCTGACTGTGTTGAAACATCTTTCCCGGCAATATCAATTTGGGTTTTCAACTGTCAGGGAGGATGCCCCTAAAATAAATAAACTTTAAAATTCAATTTACATAGGAACCATACCTTGCTGAAAATTAATTTTTGCGCCATCGGCCCCAGAAAAAAAAAATCTTCCTCGTGGTATATCTCTCATGCGCTATTGCAACAACACCCAGTATATATTATCAAAGTTAAGCAAATTGCTTAATTCTAACAACCTAAGATCTGTTATGTATAGTCTATACTACAGTATTGTCACATATGGAATCATTGCTTGGGGTTCAGCTAAAAAAACTCTTTTTAATTTATTACTTAATGTTTACAAAAAGGTTATTAAAATCAATGAATAAAATTCTTTAATTTCTTCTCCGTTCTTTCATAAGTGAAAACTTTCCTTTGAGTTATTAAAATATTGTATTGCATATGTTATAATAATAACAAAACATAACTTTTACATCATCACATGAATAATAATCTCTAAAAAGTATCTTTTATGTATTAAAAGACTATCTATCGACCACTTTTCAACATATTACAAACCTAAATGTAATAGCGCTTTCTGCTTTGCAATGGTTTTGCACTTTTTCCATAAGAACCTATATAAAAACGTAGTGAACGTTTGAACTCTACGTCTTTCTATCTTCCTACATGTCAAACAAATTATTTCTGAAATTCATTTTGGATAATGGCCATAAGATCCTGGAATTTGTTACCATCCTGTGTTCGCACCACTAGATCTCAAGAAGCTTTTAAATCAGGCCTCGCATGTGACACTTAAAAGGTCTTGTTTCCAATGCAACATGAATCGACTTAAACTGTGTTAGCCTTCATGCAAATTGTTTGGTTTTTTTTTTAATTACTATGCGTTACCTTTAATACTTTTGATTGTATAAAACACCAACTTGTGGCAATGGTCCACCAGCGAGCGGGACTACTTAGATTAGATATTAAGTTTAGTTTATTTTAGTTTTTAAGTTATGTTTGTAACTCTTGATAAATGTGATTTGTCCGCCGACCTAATGTCCAGGACAATAATAAATGGTATCAAATCAAATCAAATCAAAAAACTTGTACCAATCCAGCGCAACTTCTCATACAGTTCTTGTAGAAAAGTGCAAAAACAGTATGATAGCACAATAGGCTTTAAAATCACTTTTTTGCCAAATTTGTTTAAACAGTAATTACGTATGAAAAGTGCTCGCTGACTATTATTATTTGAAATGACTATTTAATATAATTACGAGGAGGCAGATTACTAGCCTGTTTATCTTATACAGAAGTTATTAAAACCAAAATTTCAAATAATTTATGTTATCATGCAATAACAGAATATATTGGATATACAGAAAACAAATCTGTAATATCCCAGTAAAAGAAAATTCATTGAAGGCCGATTGAAATTTATTTATAACATCACGACTGAATTACTTTTCTTAACTTCTTCAATGAATTTCAATGCAAAAATAATTTCAATTCTCCTTGGAAATGAGCACAGTATTGACAGCTTTTGGTAAAAGAGAGAAATTACTCAAATAGGGAGTAACTCATGACATAATATGCAACAACGGTTTATTTTTTAAATAACTCCATAGAAAGATATTTTTCGATGAATTGATATTTGGACATTAGTTACTGTTTTTTTTAAGGTTATTTAAATCAACAATATTTTTAAATAATTTATTTAGATATTATCATTTCATAAACTAGCTTTCGAAAAATTGAAACTAGTTTCTAAACATCAATTCATCGAAAGACATCTCTTTGCATTGCTATATAAAATATAGCTTTTTGTTCCATACGTTATGATTTTCTCCCTATATGAATAGTAATCGTTTTTGCTGTCAGGTGGCGCTCTAGTCTATCTTCCATAAAGTGGGTAAAAGTTTTTTTTACCCACTTTAATCTTCCAAGGCGAATTAATTTTAATGGTTAATATAGTTTGCACAAAGCTGTTCGCTTCAATGATTTTGAATGAGAAAAAAGTGGAATAGAAAAAGTGTCATCGTTAATGAATTTCGAGAGAAAATTGCAAATAGAACAGTTGGAGATTGAATTAATTCCAATGGAAAAATAGTTATCTTCGCTTCAAATTAATTAATTTCAATAAATTTGAATTATAAAAAAGTAAAACATGAAACATATCTGAAGTTTTTTCTCATTGAAATTCATTTCAGATAATGAAGAAACCTATTCAGAAATGATGCAGTGAATGAATTTCCATTTGCTGGTATTGTATACTTATGTAGATCAACATTTTTTATCAGGCTGAATCTAGCGGCAATTTGAATAGGCAGCTAACTACTGTATTACTTTAATTATTATTAATTAATTATAATAAAATATTATTAAATTGTCGTTAAAAAATCATTACGATTAAAAATATTTAACTATTATTAAATATCCAAGATCTGGTCGTTAGTTTCAGTCTCATACATTTTTGTTATAAATGTAGCATCATTTACATCAAAATAGGGATTTAAAATCCTGAAAAATCTTGAAGAGTCACGTCATGCAATCAATTTTAGAAGAAAATCTGCTCAAGAATGTTTTTCTGAGCAGTTTTCAATAATCAATAAATTAAAAAACAAAGCAGATTCGCTTCGACCGAGAATCGAACCAAGTCCTCTGCGCAGCAAGTTCGAAGCGCAACCACTCGGCCACACTCACTGTTGTGAAATAATGAAAAAATAACGAATAGTTGAAACAGAAAGTAGAGAATTTTTCTACGTGTTTATATAATAATGTATTCGGGCAGGCTAAAATACATTAAATACCACAATTCACAGCGAAATTTCACTGAATTATTTATTTTAAAAACAATCGAAACAAAGAGTCGGTCTTTTTCTGCGTGTATATAAAATAACATATATACATAAAACATTTTTTTAATCTTTTTTTCGCGCTCGAAAATATGTTGTTTCAAATTTTTGTTATATGAAACAAATGTTAATTTACATATAATTTTATGAACTCGTGCATCTATTCAATGATCATTATTTATGTTTTTAATAATTTTATCATAATAGTAAATTCAGTATTCACTGAGCACAATTCCAAATTTGGTATCGGTTGGGATAAGTTTTAATGTTTGGAATCGTTGGTATTCAAGAGGATCCATAATATATCTTTTGCAATTCTGGGCTGGATTTCAAAATTAATTTAGGGCCATGGTTATTCAAGGGAATTCAATAAAATGAGTTTGAATTCCAAATATGGAATACAGTGGAATTAACTTTGAAGTGGTAATTGATAGATTTCCAGGGGATTCAGTAATACATTCTTTTATGCCATATTTGGTATTGAATGGTATTTTTTAATGGGAGGAATTTGAGGGGATTCAATAAGTCAAAATTCTTTTCATAATTGGAGTTTTATTGGGATTAAAAATCATTCCAATACCTTTTTTGAATAAAATGAGATAAAAACAATCAAATTTTAATCTCCATTAATTCCCTTTTAATACCTTTCAATCTTTTTGCGTTTACTGGGTAGTCGAAGACAATCTAAGATTCATGTGCGAAATGAAAATATAAATGACAATCGCTGAATCCATTCATTGTTTTGATGATTTTAATAGAACGTTAAGTAATTTATAGGTATGGATGGTATCAGTCAATAACTATTCTTGAAATAATATTTATCACACTTGTAAGGATAGGTTTAGGTTAAAAAGAAAAGTTTGCTTTTCTATATGATCTACATAATTTACCATGAAGTATTTATTATTATATTCACAAAATTCCTAAGAGGAAACGAAAATTGATTCAAATACACTAAAATATTGCATTTTCATTCATTTGTATTCTGATTTTAAGATTTTAAAAATTAAATAACTTTATCGGAATTCAAATGGATTGAACCAATAAACTTTATATTATTAACACAATGTGAATAAGCATTCACAGCCATTCATTTAAGTAGTAAAAACTGCTTCTGGATTTATGTGAATTCAAATTAGACATTTCACATTCCGAATTCTGAATGAAAAAACATTTACATATTCTATATTTACGACAAAACCTTTTCTGGATTCAAATTTATTAGAATTGATAACTTTGAATTCCTAAAAATGGATGCGAAAAAATTCAGGATGAAAATAGATTCAAAAGTCCAAAAAACTACTATTCGGAATCATTAAAATGAATTCTTTTTTATCTACTTCAATCCATTTCAGGTTGTTGGATTATAAAGTAAATATTCCATTACTATTTGAATGTAAGTTATCGCTTTTCAATATTACATCGTTAGAATTAGTAGAACTTGCTCTTTCAAGTATAACTTTTAATTTTTGTCATTTTTAGTATAAGATCCATATATTATTATCATATTCTAAATTTAGATCTTACTAAAAAGTAATAAAAGTGAGAGCTAATAGGTTATTAAGGGGATTCTAAAGTGGTCCACTGATAAGGTAGGAAGTTTTACTAGAAAACGTAAATTCAAGAGGACTGAATAACATTTTCAAAATTCGGGCTCTGTAAGGGCAATTTTAATTAGTATAAACGGTTTCCTAGAAAATATCAAAGGCATTAATTCTTCGGCAGTTCTCAATTGATGTCTTTGGCATTTTCAATAATACAATCTATAGTAATTAAAATTGACCTTACAGAGCCAGAATTTTGAAAAGTCGATTGAGTAATTTTGTATTTACGATCTGTAGGGAAAATTCCTACCTTATCGGCCGAGCATTTTAAAACCCCCTTAAAACTTAGAATATTCTAGATTTAGAAATAGCATAACTAAGTTCATTTAAATTGCAAAATATTTTGTTTTATAATTATTTAAATAAATTATGTCAATAAAAATATTTTCGGTACACCTTTACAAAAAGGACAACATCGAAAATTCCATACTAGGTCATTTTAATGTATTTTTGCCCCCTGATTACGAATATGATGCTAAAATTTGGCGGTCACACAAATTATGTACACTGTAAAAAATGAAAATGAAAGATACAATGCAATGGTAATTTTCAATCAAGAAAATTTGGTAATAACACTACGTTGAGCGTTGAAATTTTACCGAAGTGAGGTTAGAGATTTACCGCCGCATTGTAAATTTACGACGTCGAGCATAGGGAAAATGCTAGACTGTTGTACTTTTACTACGTCAAACATAGGTAATTTTTCGAGCCTACGTTGGACGTGGTAATTTTACAAACGAGTAATATATTACAAGATTTAGGGAAAGTTACTGTGTTCCACACAGTAAATTCACTGCGTTGATAGTGGGTAATTTTCGAGCTCATTCGCAACTGTAATTTTACACGATTTTTTTTTACAGCGTAAAGTCAGGCGGCGAATATTTCTGCCGAAGAGATTAAAAGGGACGAATGCCTCTTTAACCCTCCTGCGCACAAAGCCGAGTATACTCGTCCAAACGAAACGTGCCCGTATGCGTGAGGACGAGTATACTCGGCCTAACGTTTTTGTTAATAACTTTTGATCAAAGTAACTTTAAGATGCGAATGAAATTGCAAATTGAAGTTTAAGGTTTACAGATTATGATATAAGTAATTGCAAGCCTGAATGTTAAATATTTATAAGTAAATAATACTATAACTTATTGACAAATTTCAAATAAAAATGATCAGTTTTTTAAATTTTAACTCTCTCTGCCACGAACTTTTCTTTTCATCTAATTGACTCAAACTTGTTACTCGGAGATTTTTGGGATCGCTGATTACGAATCCGTTATCAGATTTTCGAAATTGAAAATGGCGGATCTAATATGGCTGATTAAACTTCAAATTCTTGGCTGATTTACACGATCCGCCATTTGGGATTTTGGAAGTCTGACTCCAAATTCGTAATCAGCGACCCAAAAAACCCCTATATACCAATTTATAAGAAAATCCAACTGCGTGAAAAACTTATGAGTTTGCAAAGCGCTTTTCCGGGGAAAACTCGTGCGCAGGAGGGTTAATCCCTTTGCTGCCCGTTTTAATCTCTTCAGCAGAAATGCGTCAGAATCTGTCTGGAAAAGCCGCCATTTTGAAAAAGCCGTAAAATTTTTGGCATTTATCTCGAATTTTTGTATTACCGTTGATATTACAACAAAAAAGCATCAGAACTTTTTTGTAGAGAATGTCGAGCTCTACATTTTTTGTTTGAAATATTTTTTTTGTGACACTCGTAGTTTTCGAGATAAATGCAAAAAATTTTTGTATATATTTTAATAGTCGTTATTTAATAGTTGGTCCATAATCCCAGATAAATAAAAAAATAGTTCAAAGTGAGCTCATAATGTGTTCTATGATTGATCGGATGTGTCAAATTATAAGGTTTTTCTATTGTACCAATTAACGTCCAAGATGACGAGATTTTTAACTCATTTTCAAAGCTCTTTAGCAAATCGAAAAATGAAAATATCACAATGAAACCAACTTACTTTACTAATTTTAGATATGCTATATCGATTTATGGGGTTAAAATTGCATTTTATTGCAGCAGAAAAACAATATGGCGGATTTTATCTGAAACAGTACCGAAAAATTGGAACTATTTTTTTTCGATAATTTTTTACAAATGAATGATGGATGGCGATCCATTTCAAACTATGGACAAACGTGGACAGATAAGTTGCACTTTAATGGGACATTTTTTTTTAATTTAGCTCCATCCAGTTTATTCTATTAAAAAGTCATTTTTTAATATATTTGACGATATTAATATTGGCGGATTCATTCCCAAAACGACCAAGAATACTTTTTCACAGAAATTTTACATAGAATATGATACGATCTTTTTATCTGGAAATAATGTAATTTCCAATATAGAATAGAATAGAATAGAATAGAAATTTATTAACCAAATATAATGTACATATTACATAAATATATCTATATATTAATGAAACATTGAATTATATACACCGTAGGTTTCGATGCATATTCAGACAAAAGAAAAAAAAAAGAAAACTCACAAGGCAAATGTATTGCCTGTCTGCGAGTTGATGATGGTATTTTCCATCATACATCCTATTTTAGGGTCAAGAATTATGATTGCGCATAACTTCGGTTGAAGAGAAATAGATTAGATTAATACAATTAGTTAACAAAAAAATTGATGTAAAGCTATAACGTAAAGAGTTAAACAAAAACTTCATGACAGAAAGATCTGGGTAAAGACCAGAATATTTTTTTTAATTTTCTTTTTATATCGTTTCCTAGTGTAGATAGTGTCATATTGAAAGCTATCATTAATTTTGCTGCTGCCATAAAATCAAAGTTTCTACGAGTTTTTTCTTTCTTTCTCGTCGGTATCACAATGCCTTTTTTAGTTTTATTTCTAGTATTCCGATTATGTTCTACTGTATATATTCTTTTTATTTTAACAGCATAATTTATTGCAACCACAGAGTATTGTTGCCTAATATCTAATATTTCCGATTCTTTGTAGACTAGATCAGATGAGAATAGCTTATTTCTACCTAAAATTAGTTTTAATACCCTTTTTTGAGTAACCTCTAGACACTTTAAGTATTTAGTTTTCGCCGCACCCCATGCAATGATTCCGTAGCATAGAACAGAGTTGAACAGAGCATAATAGATATTTATCAATGTTTTTTTGTTTACAATGTTTTTTATATTACTAATATTAAATGTTATATAATTTAATTTTTTTAAAGTTCTTTGGATGTGATGTTCCCAAGTAAGATGTGAGTCAATTATCACACCCAAGTATCTTGCATGGTCAACTCTACTTATGCTACTACATGTACATTGGGAATTATGATGAGTTACAGAGCACGAATCGTTGTGATTTTTAAGTTGTAGGTTTTTAGGGATGCTATCAGTGTAGCATCCAAAAGCTAAATACTCTGTCTTTTCGAAGTTAACGGTCAGTCTATTTTTTTCACACCAATTTTTAACAATTTTGAAATTCGTACAAGCTACGTTCATTAAGCTGGACCAGCTACTTTGTTTTACAAAAATTGCTGTGTCATCAGCGTACGCAAATACTTCTGTTTCTTTTACACTATCAAACAAGTCATTCATGAAGATAACAAAAAGTAGTGGTCCCTGATCCTTGAGGAACACCAAGAGATATTGATTCTTTACTGCTAACAAATGAGTCGATTTTTACACTTTGAGTTCTATTAGACATATAACTTTTTATCAGCTTCAGTGAACCTGCTCTGATACCATAACATTCCAGTTTATCAAATAGAATACTGTGATCCAGAGTATCGAATGCCTTCGCCAAGTCAATCATAATTGCAAGGCACGGCTCTTCATTCTCTATCGCATTGTTTATGGCATACATCAATTCCACTACAGCCATTTCCGTGGATCTTCCATCTCTAAACCCGAACTGACGATCATGTAAAATTTTATTTTTGTTTAAAAAACTCACAATCCTCGTTTTAAGACAAGTTTCAAAAACTTTAGAGATGACTGGAAGCAGGGAAATTGGCCTGTAGTTCTTCACTAATTTTACATCTCCAGTTTTAAGTACAGGAACTACTATCGCATGCTTAAAATGACTAGGACAGGTGAAGGTCATAAAAGCTTTGTTGATAATATATGTTATTGGAGCTGCAAATATGTTAGCATAATCCTTATAAATTTTAGGAGCTATATTATCATGTCCCAAAGCTTTATTGACCTTTAACCTAAGTAATATCTGATTTATTTCTGTTTCGCTCACTTCAAAGAGAACCATAGAGTTTCGCACGCGTTTACCATTAAATAACGACGGTTGAGCTGTAGGAAGTTTGGATGCCAAACTAGTCCCAATTGTAGAAAAATACTTATTAAAAATTTGTGCAATTTCAGATTTATCTGTATGTGTTACGTCATTATCAGTTAAACATTTTATAACTGTTTTTTTAAAATCGTTTTTCCCTTTAACAATTTCATTTATCGCATTCCATACCTTTTTTGGGTCTTTACCAGCTAGCTCTATCCTTCTACAATTGTATCTATGTTTAGCATTCCGTATTTCCGAGCTAAGAAAATTTCGAGTTACATGATATTCATGTAATAACATAGCTTTTCTGTCACTGTTCCGAGTATATCTGTACTTTTTATACAGAAGATCACGATTCTTCATTAGCATCTTCATTTCTTGAGAGATCCACGGCTTTTCATTGCGATTCTTCGCGTCGATTACTCTTCTTTCCGTTGCATAGTCCAAGTAATTCGATATTTTATAGATGAATTTTTCTGTGGCTTTATCCACATCTGTTTTTCTATAAACATCTTCCCAAGACTCTTTTCCTAAGAATGATGCCAATTTTTTATAGTTTATTTTGTTAAATTCGACTTTAGTATTTTTTGTTTCTTTATCAATATTTAGATTAATGGGATATTGTAACAGTATAGTGTAGTGGTCGGTTATATTCGTTTCCACAACGTACGATAAAATTTTTGATAATGGTTTGCTTGTTTTTATAAATATGTGATCTAAACACGATCCACCATTCTCCTTGTTTTTCCTTGTGATTTTATTTATTGCGGACACATATCCCAAAGTCGTAAACATCGATAAGTAAGTTGTACTTTGAACGGAATTATTGAGTATGTCTATATTCATGTCTCCCAGGAATATAACTTCATCATCTTGTATGTTTTCTAGATAGTCGCCAATATTTTCTGTGAAGAGTGCATTATTGACTTGATGTAGTTTGTATGCACACATTGTCGTAGTGTTTTTCCTGCATGAGTCAATTACTTTCACTTTTATGAATTTTGTTTCTCCAATCTTGACTATTTCGTATCGATAGTTAATTTCCTGTTTAATATATAGCACAGCGCCATCGTTTTGATTAGACATTGCCTTCTTATATATTGTGTCGTAGCCATCTATCTTGTAATGACTTAGATTATTAAGTTTCCAGGTTTCAGTACAAAACAGTAAATCAACATTCTGTAAAAAATGCTGATGCGTTGATAAAAGTTCTTCGAAGTGTTTACGTAGGTTCCTTATATTCAGGTGTAAAATATTTAGGTATCCCGATTTATTTAATCTTTCCTTACAATCGTCGAGTGTATCTATACTACCAGTATTGAATATCTCGACACTTATGTCTATAAAGTCCTTATGGAGATTTGCATAATTTATTTGTTGTATGATATGATTTTTAACACTTTTGTACACTTCACATTTTTCATATTCATACGCTGCATGGCTTGTCTTGTAGTTGCATTTCCATTTATCATTTGCATTTGCACAGTTGATACAGCTTGTTTCCTCCGATGGACAATTGGATTCGTAGTGTTCCGATTTCCCACACTTTGCACATATTTGTTTATCCATCTTACAATTTTTCGCACTGTGTCTGTATCCATTACACTTGTAGCATCTTGCAATGTTGAAGTCTTCGTACATGGAGCAACGTTGCCATTTAATATATATCTTTTCCCTATTTATTAGGTAGTTAAAGATGTCAGGTGACATTTCTAAATATGCTGTATATTTATTCATTTTCTTTACGTGTTGAATGTACATAACGTCTATTTCTTTTGTTTCAAAAGGCTGTAGATTTTGTGAAATTATAAGATCTAAAAGTTCTTCTTTACTATATTCCTCGTTTATACCTACAATTTTTAATCTAGGTTTCCGTAGTTCAATTTGTTTCACATCATATTTAGTGCCAATTTTGTTTAATAGAGTCTCCTTTAACTTAGTTAAATCTTTTTCTTTAGCACATGATAAAACGACGTCGCCATTTGCACGATCTTTTATTTTATCAATACCAATTTGGAGTTGTTTAAGGTTAACTTTTTCAAATATAGCTTGTCTGGATTTCGTAGCATTTTGATTTGTTTTTGGCTTCACAACTAAATTAGGTACATTCTTTAGATTCACGAATTGCTGTTCCTTCTCCTGAGTGGTAATAGAAGCATACGTCCTTTGAGAATACGAACTGGTGTAGTTGTTTGGTTGTAGATTTATCTGTTCTAATTTATCTTTAAATGCTGTCAGTTTATCTTTCAATAGGTTAATTTGTTCCACTAATAATATATTTTTATCCTTAAGTTCCATATTTAGTTCATTTAACAACTCAAATTCTTTTTGTGTTGGCGTGTCACCAGCTGGGTTTTCTGTATTGTTTAGGCTCATTTGTAAAAAAGCATTAGATTTTCTCATTTTGTTTTTTAAGGCTTCATTTTCCTTATTCAATAGCTCCACCTCGTAATCCTTTTGATCCAGCTTATCTTGTAATACTTTTTGCGTTTTACTCACTATATCAATATCCCCACTCATTTGGTTTTGTATACTTTTTAGTTCAGCATTAGTGGTTTCATAATTTTTTTTCATACTTGAATAGGCTGACTTCAGTTTATTATATTTCTCTAGTGTATCACATTTCTCTTCATTGGCTTCTTCAAGTTCTTTTCTTAATTTTCCTATTAGAGCACATGGCTCTGTAGAGGTTATGTCGTCCTCCTTGTGTTCTTTGCAAAATCCAAGAACACTCGTTATATATTTCGCACCATCCTGTTTATTAAAGTCACTTTTGTGGAAAACACCCTCACACAGCACACACACAACAACTCCGACTAATTGCTTTGGATGGCATTTATAGTTAATATCGGGAGGAATATCCTCCGGTCTTATACCTGACATCGCCATCTTGATGATAATATTCTACCCAACATTTTTGATTTTGAAAATTCCTCATTATTTCGATTCAATATAATTCTAGATATAAAGAAATCCAATAAAATATTCGTACAATAATCAATAAATGTTACTCAATGTTAGGTTTTATAAAACGTTCTACTTCTGATTTCTCTTCTATTCCTGCAATCATAAATCTATATAAATCAATTGTTTTATCAATTATAACTTATGGATCAGTTATTTGGCGCCCTTTTATTTCTAAAGATATTGATCAGCTCGAAAAGGTTCAACACAGGTTCTTAAGATATTTGTCGTATAAGTCAGGTACTCCTATGAGTTATGTGAACCATGATTATTCTACTGTTGCTTCTAAATTTTCAATACCATTAATTTATTCAATACATCATATTATTGATTTACTATTTGTCCGTAAAATTACTACGGGTATGATTAAATCTGAGCAAATATCTTCGTTGTTCTCTACTCGTTCTCAACCGTATTCATTGCATCGTTATCGGGATATTTGTGAAAATAATAGTAAATCTCGTTATGGATTTCACTCTGCGGTAGCTAGACTCAGGCGTGAATGGAACAGTGTTCTCGGTGATGTAAAAAACACTACTAGTTTTGTATCATTTCGATTTAAAGAAAAATTATACACTTATTATTAAGTTTTCTTATTTTGTTTTAACATACGGTTTTTCAATTATTCTATGTATCAAATTTTATGTTCTTTTCTTTGTTATTCAAATTGCGCTGATTATGTCAGTATATTTTTGTATAAAGGTCTTATAGGCCGTTTATTTTCTTTAAATAAATAAATTATTTTGATTCAATATAATTCTAGATATAAAGAAATCCAATAAAATAAAGCACCGAAACATTTACCGACGAGACATGTGAAAAATTCCATTATTTTTTTCATTACCAGGGCCACTACATTGAATTTGCCTTTACTAACATCGTCAAATATATTAAAAAGTGGTCATGAGTATTTAATAAATCGAAATTTAACATTTTTATACAAAAATTTAGATTGATGACTATTTATTTCAGAAATATTTAGAATTAACGTATTTTTAGACATTTTCACAATTTTCCGTAATTTTTAATAGTATAAACTGAATGGAGTTCAATAAAAAAAATGTTGCCCTTAAACTGCAACTTATTTGTCCACGTTAGTCCATAGTTTGCAATGGCCCGCTATCCATTACCCTATTGCAAAAAAATTGTCGAAAAAAGAATGGTTCCGATTTTTCGGTACTGTTTCAGATAAAATTCGCCATATTGTTTTTCTGCGTCAAGGAAATGCAATTTTCACCCCATAAATCGATAGAGCATACCGACAAATAGTAAAGTAAGTTGGTTTCATTATGCTATTTTCATTTTTTGATTTGATAGAGTGATAGGAAAATGAGCTAAGAATTTCGTTATCTTGGACGTTAATTAGTTAATATATCGTTATGAAAACACTATAAAACCTCAAGCTTACATAAAAAAAAATTCATAATTTGACGCAACTGATCTCGTGTAGAGCACATCATGATCATTCGGAACTATTTTGTTATTCTGGTAATTTGGATGATTGATTTTCAAATTTATTTATTTAACACATTAAGACCCGAATGGAATTTTTTCACTACAATTTTCAACGGTTGCATTTTGTGTAAGAAAAGGTTCTAAAAAATTTGGCATAAAGACATATCTGACGTAAAATTAACTGAACTTTTAGAATCTGCTATTAAATTTAAAAAAAATGCAACAGTGAAAAACTATATGCGATGATATAAAAAAAAAACTTTCATTTTTCAAATGAACTTTTTTTTATTTCGTCTTTTCACATTGAAATCGTTTCAGAATTCCTCTAATTGATTATCCGGTAAAAATGGCGTCTATTCTTGAACGTGAACTTTCTGAAGCGAAGCCAAGTGGGTGGATGCCTTTCCGGCGGTTTACGAGTCGCTTCAGGTGGTTTGACACCCGACACGCAAGAAAGTAAACAGCAAGCCTATTAATCTTCATTTTTGACTCTGACCGCATAAGCTAACACGACTGAATAGTAGTAATTACTATATCCTTAAGAATGCAACGCAGTAAATATTGCTATTATATAAAATCGTGATTTCAGACGAGTCTTACGTATGTAACATGTTGTTTTTTTAAATTATAATAAAATTAATAATCACATTAACCCATTAACGCCCAAAGCACAACTTTTTTTGCTTCAATTTCAATCGAGTATTTCGTATCAAAATAGAAGTTCAAAAAAATTGAAAGGTACATGTCCTACTATTTTCGAGGTCACTCTTCAAGATTCCGAGGTCAAAATTGAGTTTCAGTCTTCAGGAATTCCAATATGGCGCAGAATTTCCAAAAAGGTTTCAATAATTTGGGAAACATTGGTCAATTTTTTTCGAGCTATTGAAATATTGCGATTCTATTGAAACTATGCACAAAGGTGCATAAAATATTTGAATTTTAAGGAAAAATTTTACTCTTATACCCCACATAACTCTAACGACTCAAAATGGCATCAACAATGAAAATTTCTTTGAAAAATTTCTGGACACCCTTACTCATAAACTATGAGCATTTTTAAAAAAATGCTAACAATGAAAAGTTCTTACAATTCATAGAGAAATATAGTGTTTTTTTCAGAATTTTTTAATGATAGTTTGCGAATTTTGTTTCAACATTTTAAATTATTTACGACAAATTCCGAAAAAAATACAATGTATTCTTTGATGAATTCTAAGAGTTTTTTGTTCTTTGCAATTTTTTCCAAAAGTTGATAGTTTTCGAGAAAGAAAATCCGAAACTATAATATTTGAAATTCATTTCCTCAACTTTTGGAAACATTTGCAAAGAACAAGAAGCTCTTAGAATTTATCACAGACTATACTATATTTTTTTTTGAATTTTTCATAAATAAATTAAAATGTTAAAAAATTTTTTTTTTTTAAATTCGAAAAATATCATACAAAAATTCTGAAAAATTCCATTATATTTTTCTATGACTTCTAAGAATTTTTCGTTGTTAGCATTTTTCTAAAAAAAAGTTCATAGTTTATGAGTAAAGGCGTCCAGAAATTTTTCAACAAAATTTTCATTGTTGACGCCATTTTGAGGTCGTTAGAATGATGTGGGGTACAAGAGTAAAAATTTTCCTCAAAATGCAGATATTTTATGCACTTTTGTGCATAGTTTCAATAAAATCGCAATATTTAGTGTTGCAATTAAGATAGATCAATTTTGATAATTCCATTGAAATGACCGATCTCGAAAATAACAAGACGCATACATTTCATTTTTTGAACTTTAATTTTCATATGAAATACTTGATTGAAATTGAAGTAGGAAATGTGTCCTTCTCGGCGTTAATGGTTTAATGGGTCAACTTAAGTTAACCATCGTAAGTAAATCATCGTAACTAATACATTAATAATAAATGCATAAAAAGAGTATTTTTTATTTCAAGACTTTTTTTTGTAGTATAAACTTTAAATTAATAGAGTAAAATTCTCATTTTTAGTGACAGCATCAATCCCTCGAAAAAGTTTGATATTTAACTAAAAAAGTGAATATTGTCACATTCTAAAAAGAGTGGAAATGTTCATTCCGTTGATAAGAGTGACTTCGTGACTATCTTACAGTTACTCTTTGATATATAGTGTAATGTGAATAACGTACTCGAACACGTTCTGTTGATCGCGGATATCATTTTATCAGTTTCGACACTTTATCACGTGTGATTCAACGGGAATTTATTGATTTGTACATAAATATTAGACGACTGATACGAACAAAAAATAACGGATGTCAAAATTTACCACCGAGGTACGTATTTTCTGTAATTGTTGGCCATGTTCTCCACTTTCCCAACAATTTGTTATTATGTCACTAACATATTATACTTTTGATGAAAAGTATAGGGGAAACTGCCTTTCGTTGGCAGGGTTTTCATCAAATAACTTTACAATTTGTTAGGTCATGAATTTTGAAACTCTCTATAGTAATTTAATCTTACATAATTCTAATCAAATTCAGAGACATCAAATTAATGTTTTCCATTGTATTCACCTTTTCAATTTTTAAAATCTTCGGTATAATTATTTGAAATTAATATTTGACTTTTAATTTCTATTTTTTATATTAAACCTGAGGTCTACCATTTTTAATTTCTCAAATGTGAAATTCATACTTTGATTTATACATATATTTCGTATTACTTCGAATATGGCCACGGAGGAAATTAAACTGAGATCAAGCGATTGAAATAATTTGAAATTGTGCCATATGGTGTCCAAGCAGTTTATATTACGAAGCCGTCTAAATTATCGACTAAATAACTTGGACCGTACTACATCGGATCACGTAATTCAAGTGATGGTTTACTCTAAATGACGAATTGCATAATCAATCTAAATTAACGGTAAACTTGCTAAATTAGCAAGGCATACCTGCTTTAATTACTCTTTGTAGAATTTCACAAACATTTAAAAGGAACAAACTGCTAAATTGAATAACAAATAAGTTAACCCATTAAGTCCTGAATGGGCATTTGCCACTATAGTTTTCCATGGTTGTATTTTGTGTAAAAATGGTTCTAAAAAAATGTCCAAGCTGTCATCTGACATAAAATTAACTGAACTTTCAGAATCTTTTGTTACATTTTTCAAAAAATTTAACCGTGAAAAACTATATACGATTATTTCCAACAAAAAACATGTATTTTTCAAATTTTAGAAGTCTTTTGACGTAAAGAAATCTGGTCCTCGAGGATAGAACTTTAAAATGTACGTTTTAAAAATAAATATGAAATTATCCAAAATGTCGACTAAAATACGAAAATTGATATTTTTTTTCTAAAATTAAAGTATTTTATCCACCATTTTGTCCATAGATTTAATAAAATTGCAATGTCGAAAAAAATTAAAAAAATAAAAATGTTGTAGCTTTTGTAGTAAAATTTGGTGCCATATTTGAATTCCTGTTGGTTGAAATTGAATGTTGACTTTGGAATATTGAAGAGCGACTTCGAAAATATTAGGATTCGAAGTTATATCGAAACTGTCCAAAGATTTCATTCTTAAAGTGACCGTTTAATATAAAAAATGTAAAACTTTATGGGTTAATTTAAATGTCTGCAGAAAAAAACTTTTCAGAACTTAGTTTGTTTGTTTTTTAATGAGTCTAACTAAAAAAAAAAACATTTTTTAGATTTGGTACAATATATGAACCATGAATTCTAAACATCTAATAAAAAACGTTCTAGAAACCTCTCGAAAGTTTCGATACATCCCTGATGGATTTGCCAGGAAAAAGTGCAGCATTTATTGGAAAACCAGGCTAGAAACGAAAGAATCTTTCTACACTGCATATACGACGAATACATATGCAAGGAATGACGAGGTGAAGCTCGGGGGTGTTCGGTAATCCTCGTATATGTAGTATATTATATGTGTGTTTATCTATATGCACGCGTATTGAGTTCATGCATATTAACGTGCATGTACGGACTGCACTGGGTGCTCTTTGAAAAATGCACTCCGAGTGATATCGCACACTGGTCCCCCCACTCTCCCACGCATCGGTGCACACGTACGAAAATTTGCATACTTCCGATTGTGTGCATATTAAAGTAGAATGATGCACTAACCCACACGTATACATTGCTCATCAGGGACATAGGAAACGTTCTTAAATCAGGCGGGTCGGTGTAAAAATAGACCCGACACTCGATGTCGATATGCATAGATTGGCAGAAAAATGTCGTAGTCGTTGACGGAAAAGTGCCAGTTATCGCCCGCATACGCAGATTATATTTCGCTTATCGACGTGATTGATTGAGCCAATCCTGAATTTTAATTGCAGTCAGCGCCATCAGGTTTTTTATGCAGCTGTTGACTGTTCAACAAATTTTCATAATGGAATATTTTAGATGACTCTCATTAGTTTGTATCACGTGTAGGAATATTTGTTTCAGCGAATCAGAGGGACATTTTTCTTTTATACCATTTTTATATTGCATGCGATCTATAAATTTTCTTCAAAATTTCTTATATTGAATAAATGTAGAAGCTCTAAGAAAATTAGTACCAGAAAATGTGTATAATCCGTAGTCAGAGTGTCCTTGTTCAGGATGAAGGAATATAGTATTAAAGAAAAGAATCATTCCTTATTTGGGTAAAATTCCTCTTCTTGGGAGTTCTTTTAGTCATAGTAGGTAAAATTCAATTTTACATCCGAATTTGTGGAAGTAAATATGACAGGTGTCACTTAACCTAACCACATGTGGAACAAACGTGCATTTTACATCCTTGATACGAAAATATCGTTTATATATGCCGTATATCAAAGTGGGCCACTTTTCACAGCCAGAATTGAATAATGTGATTTTTTTGTCCTTTTGTCATGTAACTCAGTTATCTACCGGATAGTGACAGTAACAATGACCAAATTTCGGCCGAAACGTTTAATTTATAGGGCAAGAATTGCAAGTCAGGTGCCGACTGGGCAAGGAAGTTTCATATATACATGTAGATCGCGTGATTCAAGCGTCGGCCACCGGCTGCCTGGGGCCCATTAACATGCGATTTATCAGCGTTTAGGCCAAGCCGGATATTTCCATATATAAACTCGTGCGGATGCAACATCGGCCGCATCCTCTTTTGCGAAAACTACCGAACGCAACTTACTGCCCAAGTACCCTGGTGCTCATAAAAGTGTACTCCCGAACGACCGCACTCGGGTCACGTCCCGAATACTTTACCTAAGTACTGGAAATAACTTTGCATCTTGTCAAGATTTACGATGTTAGTTACGAAATAACGCTTTCGGTACGTTTTTCCACTTGAGCCACTTCTTTTAATACCTAAACATGCTTTATGATCTATTAACTTACAAGGTATTCTTCGAGTTAGTCTTCCGATTATTGTTATGAGTGAAAGGATTACAATAGTCGCCCATGGTGAAATCGGTTCATGTGAAAATTCTAAAATTTATGAAAATGTAGAGTAATTTAACGTAAAATATTGACTAGCGCATTCGCGAGTACAGTTTCGTATGGGAAAAATCAATTTTTTATATAAATATGTAGACCAATTTCTTTTTACAGCAGCAACTGGCCTAAGTTATACGTTTGGTTCTTTCAAAATGGCACGCCCAAGAGAAAAATAGGTCACCAAAATCGGATCAAAATCGATCACTTCAAAAATAGGTCCTAGTTTTGATCCATGACCAAAGTTGGACAAATTTACAACGAAAAAAATCTTAACCCTTTGCGTCGCAGTGTTTGGACTTAGGAGTAAAACCTAGAACTGTACAGTATATTTAAGAAAAATAACGAATTTGTAAACTTCATTGCGTAAATTTTACAAAGTGTTAATTAAGAATTTATCACTTGCTGGATTCCAAAAAATTAATTAAAAGATAATTTCTACTTGTAATTTAATTTAAAAAAAAAAGTTTAAAGTCGCCACAATGAGGAACCGAACCCCAGCCCGCTGCGTTACAATCCGCGCCTCTAACCACTCGACCACGCCTCTTCTTTATGGTAATTTCAAAGATAACGAATATTTGATACCATGATTCGTTATACAAATTACACTGGAAAATAAATGAAAAATAGAAACAAATAAAATATCCGCATTTTTTTAACCTCTACCAACGAGAGAGGTTAAAAAAGTAAAAGAAATGTTCGCACATAAAATTGATGGAGATATTTAGATGGTTTCATTTGTTTTGGAAATAAAATAGAAGTTACTTGAAATTATTGATACTTTACTAATATTCTACCATTGGGAGTTTTCGAATTGCCTCAATTTGTATTCTGAAACTTGTGTCCTCGATCATTTTCGGTTTCTACGTTAGTTCTAGGAAAGTTCAACGTATATTTTTATTGGATCACCGAATGATATTTACTCTTGTACGTTTGAAGGGTAATGGAAAAAATAACTCAGAATGGACTGTACAAATACGAGAGTGTCTAAAACATTATTGATTTAATCGAAATTCGAGAAACGTTAAATGTGAGATGTTCTGCGCTGTACAAAGAAATTAGTTCATCTACTAGTTTCCAATCACAACGATAGATTGTCTTTGTTATTATGGACATAAAAATATATACCATAACGGAAAATGCACATAAGCTATCAATTTTAAAGCATTTTTTAATATTAAAACACAAATAATTAATATTATATCTAACATTATACAAATACATACAGAAATAAATATGAGTATAATACGAACTTTAATATTTACAAACTGTACAGTTTTTGAAATCGCTGAATACGAATCTGACATCAGATTTTCAAAATTCAAAATGGCGGATCTAATATCGCGGATCAAAAACAGGAAACGTTAGCTAATTTTCATCAAAATCGTTACTCGGGGGTTCTGGGGCAGCTGAATACGAATCTGGTGTCTGATTCCAAAGATTCAAAATGGCGGATCCAATATGGCGGATGGAAAATTGAAATCGTTAGTAAACTCTCACAAAAATAGTCACTTGTAGGTTTTGCTGAATAAGAATCTGGCATAAGATTTTAAAATTTAAAATCAATATCATTTTCAATTTTCTGTTAAAAATTTCTTTATAAAAAGTAGTTTAAAATTTGTATAAATTAATGGATTTTGAACAAAGAGGGTTTGAAAGAAAAGAAAATGATAATAAAAAACCCGAATGTAAATCCAAAGATTTTTCGTGCATCCAACTCGAAAACAAAATTATGCACAGAATTATAATAATGTTTACGCTAATTTTGTAGATATGTATGAGTAAGTCAGTAAAAAGTGTTGATATGAAATGAATCACCATCAAGGAATGCATCAACTTTATTGGCGTCAAGTAGCCTATTCGCACGGTAAAAATGTTTATTCCTGGAAACATGGTTGAACATAGAAGGCGGAGTTATTTAACCAAGTAAACATTTATATAGTACACAAATTTAGAATTTTGTTTCGTGGAAGACATTCTAAAGAAATTACACTTTTTTAAGTGTGACAACAGATGAATTATTCTGTTGAAATGTCACTATTAACAATAAAAAATGTTTTTCTAATGACAACCGGCCCCAAATTAACATCTACAATTTTAATATTACTAGCACAGCTTTTATTTCTTACATTTCTTTTCTATTTATCTCATAAATTCTTGTGGTATACAGGAGTAATGAATAATATTATAAAATAGACAAAGGGTCATATTTCCCATTACAAATTTACATCGGCGTGATTACAAAGAAGACATTATTCCAGATGGAAGATGCAAATTATACGGAAGCCCATTCTTTGTTTAGTCCTTGTGTGCGTTTGTTAATGTCACTATACTACATGATTCTCGCATATGAATGAGATATTTGCCGTTTATGCATCGTAGGCAGACGCGAAATCGATGGAACGTAATTGGAAACTGAAGATGGTAAATAACAAGATTTACTAAATGAAGAAAATTCAAGGTTGCAATCTTTAATCATTTTCAAAAATTTCGATTAGATAATGCGAAAGACAAAATTTTGTTGTAGCTGTTGCAATAAACATTAAGAAACTAATAAAGTGTTAAAAGCGACATGATTGATTACCTTACTAAAATTTTAAGTAGAAAATAATTTTGTTGTAAAGAAATGCACTTTATATAGATTATTACCTACTGCAGATTTGCACAAAGTTAGTAATCCTAAATCACAAAATGCTACAGAAAATGTTGGAGTGTATGTATAATAACTAAAATGATAGATTTGAAATATTATTATTATTTATTTTAATCACGAAAAGAGGAAAAAAAATATTGAAATTAAAATTATTTTATTACGTTTATTGAAAATAATCAAAATGGTTTAGAAGATTTCACAAATGTAACTCAATAAAATTCCAATAAATTTAATAAACATGATTAAACATTCTTATTGAAGTATAATTAAAATTCGACATACCAATCAAAACTTATATTATTAACTTCGATATATGCTTTATTTTGTTTAAATTTTTGTTAGATTGCTATAAACATAAACTGTGACTTTTGTAAAAGGGATCAAAATTTTCTCATCGAATTGTTATTATTGAAACTCATACATAAACATAAAAGAAATAATAAATATCTCATTGTTCATGAAATAGAATAAAAGTAACATTTTTATATTTGTCTTTATCTCAGTTTTGCTTCTTATTAATCACATAACTAATTATAAATAGAAAAATAAGTAAAAATATATTTCTTAATTCATTCACTTCATTATGAATAATTAAACGTTGCTTTTGGTCCTGTGCTTTGACATCTTTATAGGATTTTTTATTGTTTAAAAATTTGCTTTATTGCTATATTGAGTGAGAACAGAGATGTGCTAATTTGTCAATTAACTTGTTCCAATTTACGTTTTACCGAATTTATATAATTACTTTGGTTATTAGTTATAATAATAATAACGTGTCACGCATGTTTCGCTGTCTGCTTTTGTTGGTTTCTAAATTTCAAACAATGTTCTACAAATAATTAGTGGACGTGCTAATCTAACTGATTTTTATATACACATTTTGATACCGTCCATTAATTAAATATTGTATATCCCAGAGACTTTTTTATTTCAAAAAAAGATGACGTTTTTTTTGTTTTATTTTTATTTTATCGAATTTTATTATGGGTAATGGCATTAGATTACCTCTAAAATGAATTTATTATCAGATAGACGTATTTCGGAAAATAAAAAGTCAAAATGGCGTTGTTAACATAATGTATGTTAAAAATCGCAAAACTCAATGAATTTTTATAAACCATGGTAGCCAAGCATTCTTGAAGTCGTTGATTACGAATCTGAAGTCAGTTTTTGAAAATGAAAAATGGTCGTTAGAATAAGGCGAACTAAATTATTTAAAATTTAGTGGATCCACTGTTTAAATATTTAAAAACTGATTCAGATTCGTGATTTGAAATCTCAAAACAAATTCAGCAACGTCATTAAATACCAGTTTCATTCAAACCCATTGAGCTTTGTGATTTTTAACATATGGCTAACATATTACGAATAAAAATACACTTTTATTATAACTTTCTATCTGTCATTTTGAATTTTTACTTTCCGAAATACGCCTATCCGAGACTAAATTTTAGAGGTAACCTAATGCCATTACCCATAATAAAATTCGATAAATTAAAAATAAAACTAAAAACGTCATGTTTTTTATTTCTACATTTGAAATTAAAAAGTCTCTGGGATTTACAATATTTAATTAATCGAGTGTATCAAATTATGTATATAAAAATCAGTTAGATTAGCACGTCCACTAATTATTACAGACTATTGTTTGAAATTTGGAAAGCAACAAAAGCAGACAACATTCGTGATGCATTATTATTATTACAACTAATAACCAAAGTAATTATATAAATTCCGTAAAACGTCAATTTGCACAAGTTAATTGGCAAATTAGCTCATCTCTGTTTTCACTCAATATAGTAATGAAGCAAATTTTAAACAATAAAAAATCCTATAAAGATGTCAAGCACAGAACCAAAAACTATGTTTAATGATTCATAATAAAGTGAATGAATTAAGAAATATATTTTTACTTATTTTCCTATTTATAATTAGTTAAGTGATTAATAAGAAGCAAAACTGAGATAAAGACAAATATAAAAACGTTACTTTTATTCTATTTCATGAACAATGAGATATTTATTATTTCTTGTATGTTTATGTATGAGTTTCAATAATAACAATTCGATGAGAAAATGTTGATTTATCGAATTTATAGATTAAAAAAATTTTTAGGGTCTCCAAATTAGTTATTCTAGTATTTCCACAACACCTATACAAATTGCAACTCTCATAATTGTTACATACCTTTCACAAAAGTCACAGTTAATGTTTATGAAGATCTGACAAACATTTAATCATACTAAGACATAAATTGAAGTTAATTATATAATTTTGGATTGGTAGATTGAATTTTAATTATATTTCAATATTAATATTTAATCGTGTTTATTAACTTTAATGAAATTTATTGGAATTTTACTCAGTTATATTTGTGAAATCTTCTAAAACATTTTGATTAATTTCAATAAACGTAATAAAATAATTTTATGTTATTCCTCTTTTCGTGATTAAAAATAATAATAATATTTCAAATCTATCATTTTAGTTATTATGCATACACTCCAACATTTTCTGTAGCACTTTGTGATTTAGGATTACAAACTTTGTGCAAATCTGTAGTAATAATCTATATAAAGTGCATTTCCCTAAAACAAAATTCAGAGATAAAATTGTTCATTTGTGAAACATTTTTACTGTAATGGAATTATTTTCATTACATAATAACATTGCACAATATTGAAATTCAACTACAAAATCTAATTATAAATTTGTAAAATATTTTTAGTTTTAGTTCCCCAAGTTAAACATTTCGTTCTAAATAAAAGAAATGCTATCAAAAGTTGTCGCAAGAAGCCATAAAATCTGAAAATGCATAACGTAATATATCCGCTTTCCACTTTCAGCATCATGTCTACGATTTGCTTTTATAGATCGGTATTAAAATGATTTGAAAATACAATTCAACAAAGGAAGTAAAGTCTTGCATTGAAAATATAAAAAATATTTTAAAGTTTAATAAGGAAATCAATTATTATTACATTTTTGGAAAACATTTTTGTATTGTATTGTAATTCACTAAATCATTTTTTTTTTATTTTAGTAAAACGCATCTGTAGATTCTTTAATTAATCCTTCATTAAAGGCAATTTCTTGAAATTACTGATTAAGAATCTACTGATTAAGAGTCTTAATGCCAGGTACTTACATGAAATTTTATTATAATAACTCATCCGTCTGGAGAATAATTGCTTCTTTTTTCTATTTAAAAGTTTCAATTTATGAAGTCCTTGGTACATTTTTTTGAAATTTATAAATTTACAGACAACCAAAGTATTAGTTTTTCGGTCAGTGAAACTGATCATTGTGAGTTACGTTATTTCCTGCTAGATGGCGTTAGAAATCATATAGCGTAACTGCAAGTGGTTCAAATTTGTAATTGGACATATTCCGAATCATTGACCCAAAATATATTACAATACCAAATTTCATTTCCTTCAAATAATAAAATTCTTTAAAAGTTTTTTGTATTTACTATTTTTACTCTTGGATATCGTAGGTCTGATTCATTGCAAGAAGTCTTAGAAATTGCAATTATTTCGCCATTCTTTTATTAAAAATGTATACATTATATTTTGGCGCCCAAATAATGAAATAGAAAATTTGAATGCATAACTTATAGCAACATTAATTCAACAAATATAGAGTAATAGAAACGTTATTATGTACCAAAGTACTTTTGACAGATATTCCAGTTTAAAATCTCAAATTTGATCAATATTTTCTTAATACTCGGTAACTCAGTTACTTCGACATTCTTGACAACTTTGTAAAATCCGCGAACGTACGGAAACTTTGTACATTGTGATTTATAAAAGTTTACCAAAATTTCGTATACTTATTCTCCGTTGTGTATATTTTGCCGGGAACTTTTAAAGAATGCTGAGAGGGAAGCTAAAAACTTTCACACGCTTCTGATGGCTTCGCCGACTTCATTATGCATTTCTGCATATCATACTGCATAAATGGTGTTTACGCCGTGTCGGTTGGTTTAATTAATTACAGTAAGATAATACAATAACGGGATAAATTGAGTAATTACGGTAATCTTCAACGTGTGAATAATTATCAGTTGCGTAGGCGTGCAATATTAATTTTATTATCACCACACGATTTTGTATTTGTCTACCTTGGTATACTTCCGGTGGATTCAAAAGCCTTGGCTTCTTAGTGGAAACGCGTTATTATTTTAGCAGGTGCTTATGATATTAACGATTGTTCGAATTGTAATTGTGGCTCGTAAAGATCTTAGAAATATTCTATTGTCATTGTTTATGCTCCACAAAAGTTCTAATTTAATAAGGTCGGAAGGTTCGAGCCGCAATTGAAAGGTCCGGGTTCGATTCCCGGCGTAGCAAATTTCTCAAGGGTTGTTTTTTTTTGTTTAAAAAAAAATGTTAAAAAAATTAAAAACTAACTTCCGTGAAAAATGGGAATAAAATAAAGTAAATAAATAACACTTATCCTATTACCTGTTGAAAGCTTAAAAAAATAATTTTGTTTACAGATCATTTATGAAATCATTTGAAAATTTATTGAATTTTTTTCCGAAAATAGCTGAAATGAACATTCGATCAGTTTGACCAATATTTTTAATAATAATTTGGCATTTTTTTTCTTAATTTCACAATGTTATGAATATTTTACGTCAATGTAATGAATGGTACGTTTCATAACCGAGTAGCCATTTTGCGTATTGGAAAAACCCCAAATGGCATTTCAATGAAAATTTCTGGGTACTCTAACTCAAAAACTATAAGATTTTTTTGAAAAAAATACTAAGAACATTAAACAGTGAGATCTCGGTCGTCGGTGATTAATCGATAAGATTTAAGATCTTTCTTTTGTAATAAAAAATGTCTATAAAAATGAATATCTAGTAATAGTTGTTTAGTACAGAATTTACATGATAAAAACAATGTATAAATTGTTTCTACCGACTGAATCAAACAAAATTACCAGGATTCAATTCTTTCAAAATATAAAAACGTAATATGAACACTTCAAGTAGAAAAGCTCCTGCACGCGACGTTTGCAATTTCCTGCAACCTTGTATTGCAGGCCAACTTCTCGTATGAAACTTATTTAATTGAAAGCATTTTTTAAAACGTCTTAAAACGCACGCTTTTGAGGTAGACGCCAAGTAGAACACGAATTTTTCGTTAATAAATGTACTTGAAAAAAAGTGTAGTCGATTAAGTAATAAAAACGATAAGAATCGTCACGTTCCTATTAATTATTTGTCGAATTCCGGTGTTATTTTTAGAGCACGATTCTATTTACGTGCCCGAATGAATAATTGTAAAGAACAATAGGACAAAGAAGAGTAAGCACGCGACCCTGAAAAGCACGGTCGTCAAAACAAAAGGAAAGATACACAAAAAAAAGCGTCAGAAATAATTCGATAAAATAATACAATTATTTGAAATTTAAGTGGTCAGTAATTAATGTAATTCAATAAATTATTCAGAGGTCGCTGTTGATTACAATATTGTATTTTCGATTCTCGTATACGAGTTTGAAGCAACTGGTAATCCAGTGAACGAGGGATGTTAAGACCTGTTGCCATCTTAATTCATTTTCTACGTTTGTCTCAATTGTGTTAATTGTCATAAAGCTTCATTATTTCTTGCTTTAATGTCAAATATTAATTTTACTGTTGCAATAATTTCAGGGTGAAGCTTTTTAAACAAAATTCGAAATTGAAAATGACACGAATAAAAGTCATCTTTTGTTCGTGTCAATTGTATTAATTGTACTTAAGTTTTATACTAATTTCACATTTTAATAGTCGTCATTTCGAATTTCAAAAGTTTTATGGCAAATTTGGATTCCGCGATCACAAAAACCTACATGAGAACTATTTCATCAACTTTCCAACATTTAACAAATTTTTACCCGTCATGTTGGGTGCATCATTTTTTATTTCAGAGACATGACTCCGTGTTCGAATTTATGTTCAATATTTATCGGAATCTAAGGGAAATGTCCAGCCAACTACATTTTTTCAAAACGTTGATTTGAAAAGTCTTCATTTTTAAAATGATACAGACTCTTTTAATGAAAACCACAAATATTCGACTAAACTACATAATTTTATTGAGCGGATTATTCAACAAAGTGCGCGAAACAAATTTAAGACTGGGGCTGTCATTTTAGTAGTAAAATAAAGACACGTTTCATAATTAACGTTACCATTTAAATGGCTAGCCTTATATAAATAGTAATCTTGTACTACCTTAACCCTTTAAGGTCCAAACATATTAGTTTTAGTGTAAAGTTTGACAGTACTTTATACTAGTAAAGCACAGTAAAAGGCTCAAAATGTCTGAAGTGGGCTACTAATTCTCCGATGGCGAGATTTTTCAATGTTTTTAATGATTCGATAGTATTTTCCAATCTAAACATAACGCTACAAGCGTTTTGCAAAATTTGCATTTTCACAAGAGTTATTGTTTAAATAATTTTTAACCGGTAAACAAAACTTATTACTAATTTTATGCTTAAAAATTGTTTAAACAATAACTCCTGTAAAAATGCAAATTTTGCAAAACGCTTTTAGGATCATGTTTAGATTGAAAAATACTATCGAATCATTGATAAAACGATCACAAGAATTTTGTAATCAACGTTTTTTATTACCCAAACCCTGCTCTTTCGAATGGTGTATCGAGAAATGCCGCAAATTTAAAAATAAATAAATTACGAGCATTTATTTGACAAAAGCAGGATTTTTGAAGAATTTTGTTTTCACTTATCGTTATTTTTTGTATCATTTTCCGCATTAGAATACCTCAGAGATATTTATAAATATCGCGTCAAAAATATTTGGACTAGAAGATACACACAACAAAAGTCTTAAAATTGTTACATCTCAAATTAAGCACTGTAAAAAGCTTAATTTCAGTCTAAAATTGAGCTATCTAATTTTCTTAAATTAAGTCAACATTTGCGCTTAAAGTCTTACTTTTAGACAGCAATGTTTAATTTTAGTCTATATTTATGCTTAAAGAAAATTGTTTCGAGCTTGTCACCCTAAGTTAGATAATTCTTATTTCAAATCTGAATATTGACTAAAAGTAAGTTTCCAAAACTAAAAACAAGATTTTAAGCGCAAATATTGACTTAATTTAAGAAAATTTGCTCAATTTTGGACTGAAATTAAGCCTTTTACAGTGCTTAATTTGAGATGTAACAATTTTTCTTCTGACTTTTTTTCTGTGTAGAACTAGTGCAAAAAAAATTAAATTCAAAATGGCGGCACAAAAGTGGTTGCTAATTCACAAAATCATAATTATAGTCGCGTGTACACGTAAATTGATCCGAATGAAATCACTTCAAACTTGGTTCCCGGGTATTTTGGGTCGCTGACTCCAAACATGGTATAAAGTACTTTAAGATGGTGTGATTCATTGCAAAAAATTAGAATGTCTAGAATAAAAAATCTGTTGAAAACCGAGCACTGATTACTTCTTATCGTACCCATACGAATTTACTAAAATCAAACGAAATCACTTCATTCTTAGTACTTGGTGGTGTTTGGGGTCGCTGATTCCGGAATGTGGATCCGCCATTTTGAAAACTAACATCAGATTTGGACTCAACGACCCCAAAAACCGGCGGGCACAAAGTTTGAAGTGATTACATTCGAGTCAATCGCTTGAATAATTGCGACTATGATTTTGAAAAAAAAAACGACTAAATACGGGTTAGTTCTTATGCATTTTAACACTTATTTTGAAAGAAAATTCGAAAATGAAATCATGCAAAATCCTTCATTACACCGTTTGTTTCTGCCGCGTTAGTATTATTAAAGATAGATTACTAATTTAGTCGTAAACTTCAATAAGGTCAAAGAAAAATCGAAAAAATCTTTTTCGGAACGTGACCTTAAAAGGGCTTTGTTGCTCAGGTTTTTATGGTTCGTAAAGGATGACATCCGTTCTTAAAAAGGACCAACGCATTAAATTGGCCTTATCTCTGGGTACGCATGGTGCGTGAGTACTCGAAGTAGCTCATTGCTCACGTCCGCTAATTAGCATGTGCCGACGGTCTCCCTGATGTGCATGCGTAGGTTTTAGTGCAGACAGTGCGAATGCAGGCGTTGGGAATAGAAAATTGATTTTAAAAAAATTATACCAAATTGAAAAAAAATTATAAAAAATTGACAGAAAATATAAAATAACGTTTTTCTTTTTTTATGCAGTCTTGTAAAACGTTCATAAATAAATTTTTGTTAGGATCTCATATTTTAAACATTTCTCAAGAAAAATGTCGTTTTCATTAAAAAAAACGGACATTTTAAAAATTTGTTATCAAATCTATTAAAATGTGTTTATTCCCATGTAGAATACATAGAAAACTTTAAACGCATGACAACATAATTAAATATCAACCGATTGCAGAACGCCAAAAAAAATCTTAAATTAATATTCTACTTTTTAAACTTGTCATACGTGAGAAAGAAAAAGCGACATTTATGGATGAAAAGATAAACATCAACGAGAATTAAGATGTCTAACAAGTAATAATGTTTCTTGTAATGGGAAAAACGAACAGCTTCTACTTCTTTTGTAACAGAATTAATGGCGTTTACTGAATGAATGCACGAGGAAATTATTCAGCGAAGTCATGTTAAGTATTGTTATGCTACAATATCTAGTAATTACAACATAATCACGTAATTCTGAAATTGCAAATTACACTCGAGTGAAATGTAAAGAATAAAATAAGAAATATAAATCAACGCATAAAAATGAAAATTTAATGCAAGCAGGATTTCTTTTGCCTTGTAACTCGTAATATTTAAATAAAACTCATTTGTGAAATAATTACGAACTGTCTTCGGATGATTAAGAAAGAAAGAAAATTTGAATACGATATTTGTAAATACTATTTGGAATACTATTATATTCCAATTATTTTATTTATATTCTTTAAGGAGTGAGTCAGTTTCTAATATTAAGACGTGAGACGACATAACAGATGTAAGTATCGTAAATCTGTTTTAAATTCATTTTTACTTATATCTTAATTAATTTTGCGATTTTCTAAAAATTATGCATACGAATGTTATGTGTTTAACGTGTGGAAAATATTAATAAACGTAATTATTAAAGGCTTTGAGACATTCTGAGCTAGAAACAACGATGTAATAGGTGCCAAAAACAACAAAATTAAAAAAAAATAGCAAATAAACACGAAAAACATAATACATTCAGTAACATGCGATTGTAACAGAAATTAACAAATATCCAGGTGATGAATAAATGTATTAACATACTTAAATATTCCAAAACATCTGAAAAATGACGAAAAATTATAAAATTAAAAAAACGAATGTAAAAAAATACAAAAAATTCTTATAAAATAATTCATTCTTTAAATAATGACTAAATTATATTTGTTCACACTCTAAGCCGAAAATGTAATTTTGCTCCCTGTACCTAGTTACCAAAATAGGTTTCTCATAGTCCGAGCGTAAGGTACTATTTTTCTCCCTATACGGTGGGAGCCAAATTGCACCCTCTCGTTTATGCACTACTATTTTCTGATACGAGAGCGCACTATTTTGCTCCCGCGATAATAGGAGCAAAATGGTATTTTGCGCTCAGCATGCAAGAAACTTGTTTTGCTTCCCGATATATTTATTTTACTCCCAAGGGGGAGAATTTGCTTTTTTGCTCCCGCAATATCGGCGAACTACTGCGAATTGCTGAGTTACTCACTTCGTTTGGGTATCGAACTCACACTCCTTAGAAAACACATATTTGCCTCCCTAGTTGCGTAATGTACTAAAACTTAAAGAGTAAAATCACTCTAGAACAGTCTTGAAAACGTGACACTACCCACCCAAATAGTGAAATTTTAATTTTTTATAAAAGTGATCCATCGATCATTTTATGAGAGAAATAAAAAAATCTTTGAGAGAAATAAAAAAAATGGTGTCAATGTTGAAAATTCACAAATAGAAAAGGAATATTTTAAAATTTTTAAAGATTCCAATATAAAAATCAATAATATAAAAAATATTGTTTGAAAATAAAGTAATGATAAACAATATCACAAAAAAAATAAAAACACTGAAAAAATGACTGTAATAAAGTGATTAAAATGTGACAAAGAAAAAATGGAATATTTTAATAACGAGACAATATCAACTAATAAAAATATTTTATTTAAGATAAACACGCAAGCTAAATAAAATTACTTAAAGTAAGAAATTAATGATTTAGGGAAAATAAATTTTTTACCAAAATCATCGGCAAAATTATAATAAATCCATTAATAAATTATACGATTAATTACTTGGCAAGATGAACATTAATAAATGCTAGGTTTAAATAATTCAGATACTAAGATATTTTGACTATTACACTAAACAAATTTTAATTTTAAAAGCAGAGAACAGCAGTAGCATTATGAACATTAAAAAATGAAAGGGGAAAACTAAACCTTTTTTTGGTTGACAAATTTTGTAATAATTATTCATAATTAGCTGGAACGAAATGGAATGGATGTTCATGTAACGAAGCGGTTAGATGCACTCCGAAAGCGCAAATACGCCAGACACACGGCATTTTCGAGTAATTAACGGTATGAAAATAAAGCAAATATTTGCTGAAGGTATGTTACTAAGTTATCTCTGGTATTTGGGAGGATACAACGGTGCAACTTACTAATCCAGTAGTTGAAATTGCATTATGCTGATTAGCAACGATACGACATTTTCCAGAGGGAGTGGGAGGAAATGCTTATTTTCACTTTCCTCTGAAAAAATGTTATCGTGTGAAAATATTTACTTTTGCACAGTTGATCTTGGCATTGACGCTTTTAGCAGAAATTCTGTGAAAGTGAATTGAGGTTATGCTGATGATTGCGTCAGAGTGTGTAATCGTAGAATCACGAGCATCTGCTTTCTTTCTGCAATTCGATATTTAAGGCAATCATTTATCTCGATTAGGAATCTAAAAAGATTTGTTATTTTTAACTTCAATTTTTTCAAATAATTAGTAGAAGAAGAAGTTATTATTATTTGAAATATTAAGGTTTCAAAGAAGTAAAAAATGTAAATGGGTTATTTTGGAGTATTTGAAATGTCAAGTTACTCTCTAAAACTGAATTAGTGAAAAGTAAGTTACTATTTGAAATTAGTAACAAAATTTATTAAATATTGGTCATTTAATTAACTCATTCAATTAGTTAAAATTGACTAATAAGTAGTAAATTTTGTTACTAATATAACTTTTGTTTCAAATAGTAATACACTTTTCACTAATTCAAATTTAAAGAGTAGAAAATTATTATTTTTATAATTTTCCATTTTAAAAATAATTTTTTTCGTTTAGGTTGCCTCTGTCTATTTTTATGTTTCCAAAAGAATGAAAAGTTCTTAATATTCATCCAGGAACATTTTTTTATGGCATTTTAACAACGTTTTGTACTTAATTTTATTTCAAAATTAAAAAAATGTTGAAACTAATTTTCAATAAATTTTAGTGAATTTCGTTATAAATTATTTTTTTTATAAAAGTTGACAGTTTTCTGGGAAAAATCTCAAATGTTGTGGTTTAAGATGTTTTTTCTGGAAAACTTGCTAAAAAAATTGCTAAAAATTTACCACGGATTATACTAGGATTTTTTACAATATTCTGAAATTTTTTAAGAAAAAATCAGGTACAAAATTGGTTAAAATACCATCAGAAAAATCTGAAAAAATTCCATGATATTTTCGATGAATTCTAAGAATTTGTCATTGTATACTATTATTTTGGAAAAGCTCATAGTTTTCGATTTACAGCGCCCGTAAATTTTTCATATAAATTATGGATGTGGACGCCATTTTAATAACGTTTAAATGAAGTGGCGCAAAAGAGTAATATTTTTGCAAAAAAATCAAGTATACCGTAAATATTAGTGCATAGTTTCAATCGAATCCCAATGACCTAATGATTCGAAAAAACTTAATAAGAATATATATTTTCAAATTTTTTGCAATTTCTTTCAATATTGACGCCACATTAAAATTCCTGTTCGCTGAAAGTCAATTTTGACCTCGGAAAGTTGAAAAGTGACCTAGAAATCAGTTACATTGAAATTGTCCGAAGCTTTTTATAACTAAAGTAATATCTCAAACAAAACAAAATCTGATGGTATTAATGGGTTAAGATACAAATAAAATAGGCAAAGAAATAAAAATTCAAACTCGAAATGTCAAAATCACTATTTTTTATGTAGGACACTTATATAAATTACGTATAAGATACGTTCAAAAGCGTTAGTGGATTAATCGATTCATTTAAAGGTAGTAATTACCCAAATCAATTAATTCAAAGTCGACATTAAATTACACGGATGTTTGGCACTGAGTGACCTTGCATTTGCAGAGGGAATAATTTTTCCTTTTTACTATGTAGTTAAAGTCCAAGTGTAATTAAAGAGCACATACTCGGACAGTCTTTTAGTATAGTACACTATTATCACATTCATGAAAATAAAAATCGGTACAAAACTAAATTGCAAAATTAAAAGCTGAAGCGAAATATAATATTTTCGAAATCTCTTCAAAATGTAGATTTGGCAACGCTGGTCACATATTAGTTTGATATGACATTGCAATGTAAACACTCAAGTAAACGAATCAAGGGATTATTAATTTGAAATGTAATTATAATTTTGTCATTAAATTTAGGTTGTACAGTCCACATCTAAAATTGCGTTTAATGCAACAGTCTAATGTGCAGATTAATCAACAATATTAACTAAATAAATAGTAATAATTATCTACGAATTATTACATCCAAATTTGCACACTTGGTTTGTTCCGTGGATATTTTTTATCTGCCATTGGTTCTAAAAAATATTCTACGAGGATATTATGTATGTTTAACAATCGGGATCAATTTTTAATTATGTATTTCATTGATTATAATCTGTTTCAGTGGAGAAAATCATGAAAAAATTTGAAACAACACCTAAAAATCATGGCATTTTTATTTTGCAAAATTTGTATCGAAACAATCGTTTTTTTTCAGTTTTCTGCAATTCTAAAAAATTATTTTAGTCGAGAAACTAAGCGGATTTTGAAGAACCAGCTCTTTTCATTTTTGACAAAAAAGGATTGAATCACCTCAGTTTTAAGGGTTCGATAATTATTTCATAATCTTCAGATTATTTTTCAATGGTGAACATTTTTAGTATACATTACTATTTTTTACCTACCTTTCAATACCTTCTAAACTGTATTTCATCAGTTTCAACGACTAACTCAGAATGTAACAAGTATAATGCAGATTCGAAGTTATTTTGAGTGAATTTATAAAGTTGTAATTCAACTACATGTTTCGATCATTCCTACTTAAATTAAGATAATAAAATTAATATCATGAGCTGATTGACCTAATTAAACTAGTTTATACTTTTTCCAACAACGTGTTGGAATGTTTTAACTTAAAAAGAAACTTGATAAGAACCAACGTCATAAAAACGCTTAACTTTTCTTCTTGCAAATTTTTTTATTTTTAATCATCCTCAA
Organism: Trichopria drosophilae; assembly: GCA_030407085.1. Lineage (NCBI taxonomy): Eukaryota > Metazoa > Arthropoda > Insecta > Hymenoptera > Diapriidae > Trichopria > Trichopria drosophilae. The sequence continues at coordinate 183,168,492 of CM059582.1, forward strand.
TTTTCAGTATTAGTTTTTTCAATGATTTTTTTAATACCATTATAAAATTTTAGTAAAATTAAAGTCTAAGGTGTTAAAAAAAAATCTCGTCAATGCAGCATGAGTATTGCAGATTATTGCAGTACTGGGAGCAATTGTAGAAAAGAATAAATCACTTTTACCGACTGATTCGAATTGAACAAACTTCGTTATAGATCGATTTCAAGGTGTGTTAAAGTGTTCAGAGGATTATTACACCTGTTCTCCAGAAAAAACAACACCGTAAAAAATAACCGTTATAATATATCAAATCACACCAAATTAAACATTTTTAGTTCCACAATATTTGTTGTAATATTATAATATTTTATTTAATTTTACAATATTTTGTTGCAGTTACAGTAATTTTAAAGCATTTATTGGTTGTTTTCAACGGACATTTCGTACAGTGTAAGATGTACTAGTTCAAACAGGTCAATCGATATTATTGAAGAATGTAAGAGATGTAGTAATTTAGATGTTTTAAACAGTTTTTTTTGAAATACAATTACTGATAATTTTTGAAAAATGTTGATTATTGTTACGAAAATTTGGTAAGAGTAATTGAAAAGGTTGAAAATATGAAATTTGTTAATGATGCCCAAATGATATTAATTACGTCGTAATCCTTCTGTTAAAGAGATATTAATCATAATTAGCTCTACAAATTATTTAGCTTACCCACTTACAAAATAATAATTGAACCATTCGGATTTCTGATTAGAACCTGAGATAATGAAGAAAATGGGGATTGTAAGATTAGGAATTGATTTCAACAAAGCAATTAAGTGATAAAATTAATAATAAAAATAATTAAATGAAATATTATGGATAGAAGGAAATTAAACTTTAAATTGTGTTCAAACGATTGTAGGGATATACGCAAACAGAGAAACCTTACGTATCTAATGTAGAAGCTGAAGTTGTAATCGAGGATTTGTTAGACGCAAAAACTAAGAATTTTTAAATTATGACATATACCAAACGGAGAATAAGGAAAAGATAATATAATAATTTCAGGCTTTCTTTACATCAATTTATTTTAATTTCAACAAGATTAGACCAAAAAAGAAGACGATAGTAGTTGAAAATTACGTGGAAATGAAAAATAAAAATTAGTAAAAAATCACAGAAGACTTGAAAAACTGTTTTAATTTTACGAAAGTGCCAAAAATTGAATGAAATTCTGATTAAATTGAAAATACTGGTAAGAAATAAACCGCAACGAATTTCTTTAAATTGACTAAAATGACAACAGGAAATCGTAAACATCTGTTTTTTGGTTCTGAAAATGGTTGCGTAACATCTAATATTTTATATTAGAGTATCTGTTGTTTCCGTTAAATAGTAGGAAAAGTGACTTCTAAAGTAAGCAGTAAGCAGAAATAAGCGATGGAGAGAAATTTAATACAACAAATTACAAAAATAACTAAATCCATTTATTACAAACAACATTAAAAATATCAGTCAATAAAAATATCGTATATTAATTAATCTACAAAATACTTAAAAACATGCGCTTTTTACACTTCATCAAAGTATAGACAATAAATTAACCTTTAAAGTCGAAATGTTCATAATTTTCAAAATTTTATATCGGCACATCCACATTCTTCTAGTTTTCAGTTTCTATGGCTATGTTCAGTACATTTTTCTTTAAAAAACAATGAAAAAAACAGGAGATTTTTTAGTTACAATATTTTTTTTTAATTTAAATACAAGCATCCAAACAATCCTTTTAAAGATTTTAACCCCATTTTGTTGACATATCACGGCACCGGGTATGCGAGCTTGATAGAGAAAATTCTAGCACTACATTAACGTTCGTAGTTTTTAACTGTGTAAATTTTTTTAAATTCTGTTTACTCAGAAAACTTCTTTAGTTATTTCTCTACAATACCACAATTTCAGTTTTTTTATTTTCGAAAACTTGGCTAAACTCCACCAGCCTTTGAAAATAAATAGTCATAAAAACCGTTGCATCGTGTTTAAATATGCATGTATTAAAAAAAATAGAAGGTAACCTTTTTTAACCTTCTATTCGTGTTTGTATTACTATATTGTATACGTTTTTGACGTCGTTTCGTTTGATAGTTCACGAGATATCGTGATCTGTAATTCAGAAGTTGTGAATTAGCGGCCGGTGAAATTTGTCACTTTTTAATTATTTCCTAAAAAAGTTGAAGTCGATAATATATTAAAAATCAATACTGTATCAATACCAAAAAAATGAAATAGTTCTCTCAAAATTGCACTGTATAATTAAATTCGATGATTTTTTCCGTTCCATCAACGCAGACTAACAAAGCAACGTTTTTTCTTTTAATGAAGCGATTTATTGCACATATCAGCAGTATAGGTTAGGATTTCACGGTGCTTTAGCGTTTAATCGTTAGAAGGCATGGAAAATGCACCGACTCGGGATTAACGTACGAAAGTCGCATGAGAAATGTCGCCAGCATTCTTAACCTTGCCCGTGACGACGCTACGAAATGTCCATTCCCAGACGCGTATATATATATATTTTTTTTTATTTTTTTTTAGTTTGCCCCTATGTTCTATTACCGCATAAATTTCGCAACTTGCAGCAGCATGCGTCGTGCAAAGACAGTCGGACCTGCTTTATTTCGATCGCCGCGAGAATAATTAGCAGCCGCGTCAAAATAAGATCGTCTTTGGCATCTGGTCGGAGGCGCCGTTATACCAAGACGACCTTGAATGCGGTCGATATACGCGATCGCCGCCGGCCGTAAATACGGACGTTTATTCCGCATTCTGATTTTATCGTTATCGGTAATCTCCGGTGCATTTATCAATTCCTGCACGGCTTTTTTTTTTCAACGTGCGAGCTGTAATTTATCTCAGCCAAGCGACAAATGAAATTAGACGACGCTCGTCGACGCTCAAAAAGGTGGGGAAAGTCTCGTGCGAACGCACTCCGAGCGATCGGTGCGTTTATGGATATTAGTCGGGATGCGTTTAATTGTTAGCTAAGTTTTGGGATTGATTGTGCCGTATTCTATGGGCAAAATTTTGTGGAAGGGATTTTGGACCAGGTATGGCGGATTCACCGAAATTTTTGATGTTTGACGATGTTTTGTTTATTGCAGAGAAGGTTGCAAGTTTTCACCTCTTATTTTATATACAAATAGATACAATTATTTTTATATATATTCATAATACAGGTCTACAAAAAAAGGGGTCTCGGATGTTCTTGGGAATCTGTGGGTCATTACCAACGCAATTTTGTGCACAGAATCCGAATCCACAAATGACCGAAAGTGAACCGAAATCATAAATGGTCCATCACGTCAGGATTTTGAGATATTTGAGGTTATGCTCTCGAATAACGCATTTTTTGCTATGTTTGAGGGGCTCCACGTCTTTATTTCACATGACAACTAATCACACGACAAAATAGAACACGACAGTTGATCGCACGACAAAATATCACTGAGGCAAAAAACCAGCTCAGAAAAACTGGACATTACTCCCGGAAATTCATGTCAGTCTTTCTCTGGTTTGGCGTCGGATGTTTTGGCTCCGCCATTTTGGCATCAGACTATTTAACCCTAGTTATTGTGGCGAGAATTATTATAGATAAAATTTCGTTTACTAAAATTGGGGAGAGCGAAATGGCAACGTCATGAAACAAACCTAATCTAACTACTCAGAATTCTGCCCACCGCTAATAATACTTAAAAGCATATGTGTGCCTTAAAACTAAGCTAACCTAAACAGTCAGAACTTCGATTACTTCTAATAATTCATAAATAAATGTGGCTGCAATGGGATATTTGCAAATGTGTGATATTTTATCAATGTGATATTTTATCACATCTTTGCAAATAATCGACAAGTTTTAACTTCATATAACCACCGTCGTTTTTATAGTAATTAAAAAATAAAATCCTGAAGATAACCACAAATAAGACAAAAGAAAACCAATTTAATAAGTAAAATAATTTGTTTATTGACCTATTTTAATTCATTCCACCAAAACAATAGCGAACTTAACTAACTTAACAGATAATAACTAGTTTTTTAATAATTTGTCAGGGTTCCTTAACAGATTAATTCACAATCGAGAGGTTTTCGTGAATGACTTTTAATTTCCTACAAAAATACAAAGATTCACGAAAATTCAATAAAAAAAACCTCTAAGAGCGAAAGAAATAAAATTGAATACGACATTTTACAAAATATATTGGTATTTCCTTTGATTCACACGGTCGTCAAGGATTTAATTTTAACAATTTCGTAAACTGAAACATAAAAGAATCAAGTAATATTTTTTAATCTTGCAAAAGTTTTTAAGAAGAAGAGCCGGATTCGACATCTTTTTAGAAGCAATAATCTCTATTTAACAATGTATATCGAAATCAATAATATTTCGTTCAAAAATAAAATGGAAATTCTCTGATCCATTTATGTAATATTGGAACGTTACCAGGACTTTAAAGCAGAGAAGAAATCAATTTTTTAAAAATGTGCAAATATTTAATAACGAAATGCTTCCCTGACATCAATGTAAACAATACATATAAGAAAATATTGTATGCTTTCATAATATAATAAGTTTTCATTGTCCATTAAACGAGGGTCGAAGTAAACTGTTATTTCGAAAATGAAAGGATATTCACAAAAAGTAGAACAATAACACGAACTAAGGATAAAAAACGTTAAATGTAACAATAACGACGTTCGTTAAAGTGTTTGAGTGACATAATAATTTCTTTGATGAATCAGAACTCGTCACACGCGACGTAATTCAATTCGCTTTAAATAAACAACTTGTTTCTGATGTGGTTTTTAATTTTAGTATCGGAAGAATAATACATATGCATATAGGATTTTCCACGTCAAATGGACCACTTTTTAAATTTCTTTTTTAACCTCACAATCGGTATTACTACTAACTTACCATCCTTAGAGCAGTTAAATACTTTTACCATATATTGGATCTTAATTAATATTATCTTGGTAAATATATGTTCAGCTTATTTTGAATGTGATGACTGGAAAAACTACGACTTAATTGATATTTTGTTAAGACAACACATACTCGTAATAAAATAATTAGTTGGACTAAGAAAATGAACCTTGAATGAACTAAACCTTGAATTATATTTGTAAAATGAGAACATGTAATATTTAAGAACTTTTTTTTTTGACATCATGTTTTTGAAAAATAGCAACAACATATTGTTCGGTATGCTTAGACTGTCGTAGTAAATATGTAGAAATGGTCCAGTTTTTAAATTGGATACGTTATCGACTTCATTAGACTAATTTCTGCCATGACAAAGATTTGCAAGTTTGCCGCAGTTAGAGGAAAGTCCTAAATGACACAGATCTTTGTCATCCGTAGCGAAGGGGTTAAAGAACAATAGAAATGTTTGATAATATACAAAAAAACTCGGAAGTAATAATTTTTATTAGCAATTTAAACACTTTTAATATATCACTATAGTAGAAGGCTCCTGGATAACAAGCATTTCTAAATAAGATAGGGGCCAATTTTAGCAAATAAATGTTAAATATAGTAATGTAATGTTTTGACATTATCAAAATTTTATAAGTACTTTTTAATTGCACAATATACAATATACAAAATCTTTGGGAATGCAGAACGTCCGAAATATGTAACGCGATTTAAGATAATCGATCGAAATTTTATCAAACAATGCATAAAAATAAGAGAAAGTAGAAAGTTTAATTGCAATAAGAATGCGATTTAAAGGCAGCGTTTTCGCCTAGTAGGCAGTTTTCATTATTTTAACACATCGAGCACTTGGTAAATAGATAAGAACTCGTGAACTGAAGCGCATCTAAGCAAAAGGTAGATAAGTCTATATTTATGTAATCTGATAGCGAAATGTGTACCAATATATTGAAGCGAGAAAATCTATAGTATGGGAAATATGCAAAAAAAAACAGGGTCAAAATAGGCGATTACTATCCGAAATTAGTGTTATCGATATTGTAATTACATTTCAAACTAGGCGTCGAACAGGTACGTGGAAAGTGTGTTACACTGAGCTACTAACCAGCTGTGTTCGATTTTGTTTAAAAATTGAGATTGCACTAAATATACCAGGATTTTAGAAGTGGGAAAATAATGTAGTAAGAGTAATCAGATGTTATAATGGTTGGTGGAAATTGTTTTTTGAATTTTAAAACTATACGATTTAACACAAGTCCTGAATGGACATTTTTTATGCAGTTTCAACTGTTTTATTTTTGAAAATAGTAGTCACAACTGACGTAAAATTAACTGAACATTCCGAATCTGCTCTTACATTTTTGAATAAACGCAACAATGAAAAACTAGCCATGATTTTTCCAAAAAAAAACATGGATTTTTCAAATGTGTTTCTTTTTGTCTCGTTTTTTTTCACATTGAAGTCATTTTACTCCCTAGTTACACAGTGTACTTACATGATGCTCGTCGATTTAATGAATAACTTTAATTACAAAAATAGCTGAACTTAAATTTATCAAAAACTTATTGGCACAAATAATGGTAAGATTTTGTTGTAATTCGTCTTTTGTCAACATGATTTTGTGGTGTGATTTTTACAATTGTTTTATTCCCAACTAGTCTTTAATTTTATTATTTAAAGTAAAAAATTTTAATTTATTGGTTCAGCGTCTAAATTTAACAATGCTTGTGTGAAAGTTTTTTTGCCTGAGAAAAGGCATTCATTAAAATTCCTCAAAGAACTGTTTTAAATTAAAGTGTTTAAAATTTGAGGAAAAAAATTACTGTAGAATGGCGCGTTACTTAATGCATAATAATGTGATATACATAAAATTATACACAAAGTGTTTTTTTTTCAAGCTTCAAACTTGCAACCTACTTTATATGTTATAATGACAGAAACTCACAATTTTTCCCTCAAAATCTTGAAGAGCGACCTTAAAAGTAGTAGGATATGCACTTTTAATTTTTTTTTCAATTTTGACGTTGATAGTAAACACGCAATTGAAATTAAGAAAAGTGTCCTCTGGGCGTTAATGGTTTAAGAAAGAATCCAAGTAGATGCGAGTAATTAATTATCTTTAAAGTAAAATGAATTTGATTGAATGACCTAATATTCAATGTCATTAATAACATCCTTCTAGAAGAAATATTGCAAACTTGTTAGAGTGACATGCGAACGTTTATTTGATGAGCAGAAGAATTTTCACTCTTGAAGAAGCTTCTGAAACGTGTCTGTCGATAATTTCAATTTCCGGCCTCGAAAATGTAAGTTATAAGTAATTTCTAAAGCTTTTTAAAAATTAAACTGCATATGTTACGTGAATATTGACAAGAACTTTTTGAAATTCCTTTTCAATATATTGGTTGCATTGAACTGGAAGAAAAATTAGTTACAAATGCTATTGGTGTGATTTATTCATTTGTAGTATGTTTTTATTTTCATAACAGGTAATTTTGTAGTCTACAAAAAGCGGAACTTGATTTGAATTTTCACCAGAGTTGAAACTGACCCTGGTCATGAATATAAGGCTTAAAAATAATAAAAAATTTAATAAAAATAAATTTCATGCACGTGCGAAATCGTTGAAGAGCTACATAAATTAGTTTGTAGGTGTACACAAACTTACATCGCCCATATAATAATTCCGCGCACAGTATATGGGTGCGGCTCGAAAACTCGACAAATAAAAAATTCGATAGGTCAAAAAACCGACAGTTCAAAAAACCAACTGGTCAAAAAACCGACAGTCAAAAAACCAACAATCGAAAAGCCGACACATAAAAATGAGGCACATCGATAAGCGGACGCTTTCGGTTTTTTAACTGTCGGCTTTTCGATTGTCCGCTTTTTGATTTGTCGGTTTTTTGACCTGTCGGCTTTTTGATTTGTCGATTTATGACGTCATATAGAATTAAAAAATAAAAGTAAATCTAAAAGTTGACACTCATGATCATCATGGGGTGGTTAATGCCGGCATCAGTTACGGTTGTGGCGGGCACATGAATATACCATGCTATCACCTTGTTTTTCGGTAATCGATCCCTAAATACCATTTGCTCTATATTGAAAACTTACGTCGCGTAAAAACATCATCATTACTGATTCCAGTCGCCCTTGAGTAGACAAATCAAAATTATTCGCCGTGTTCATTAGACATGGGGCTATTTCCCCCACTCTTATAATATGGACATGGCACTCGTGCTCATGTGGCAAATAGCACTTTCCGCACTTGTGACGTAATATTATATTGTTTACATTTTTGCGTGATACCTTTGGTCGTGGGTCGAAAAACCGACAAATCAAAAAGCCGATAGATCAAACTCCGAATTAAGATAATCGATCGAAATTTTATCTACAGGTCAAAAAACCGATAATATAAAAGCCGACACATAAAGAAATAGACACATTGACAAGCGGACAATCATTTTTTGAAGCGTTGTTTCTTTGACTGTCGGCTTTTTTATTGTCGGTTTTTTACCTGTCTGCTTTTTGATTGTTGTTTTTTTTACCTGTCGGCTTTTAGATTTGTCGGTTTTTCGACCAGCACCCAAAAAAATAGATACATGGAAAAACAGGCAGTCATTTTTTAAAGTGTCGATATTTTGATTGTCGGCTTTTTTATTGTCGGTTTTTTTTACTGTCGGTTTTTTTGACTGACGGCTTTTTGACTTGTCGGTTTTTTGACCTACACTCGCTTACTGACCCACACCCCTCATTTGTTATTCTATAAATTGCTTGATTTCCTCGATTATCAAGCAGGTCATTTCCAAAATAGAAGCGCGGTCAATAAATGACTTGGAACAGTTAAAGTTTGTTTCATGACTGCGTAGCTTTTATTTCAGTCGACTGCGGGGTCGTAGTAGTCCAATGCATAACAAATGCTGCTTTCGAGCACGTTTTCAGGTGAATTCGTGCATATAGCTATTTGCACGTCATCGTCGACAGGAGGTGGATCTTATCGGCAGGGACGACATCGTGAGTTTCGTGACCGCATCCCAAGTGCGCTAGACATAGATAAAGCGCATCTTCGTCACGTGACCTCATTTTCTTTTCCATTCTTCTTATGCATTCTGGGCATTTTCGTCTTGCACCTTTGATTTTCTCATCAGCCATCATCCATCTCTCTCTCACATCAACAATGGTGTTACCTGTCTTCAGCCATTTTTTAAAGCTCTGTTTTCGGAGGAAAATCACCTTACTTTTTCGTTATCCCCTTAGGGGTAAATTTGTTGTTTTTCCAGCTTCTTTCTGGTGTATTTCCAGCGGGTCGACTTACTTGGAAATCCAGGAATTTCGTTTTACCATTCGTACACGTGATGGTGCATTGTGTGCCTGTTATCGAAGCATCTGTCACGTTTCGATCAGCGTGAAAATCGTGATCTTGAGGAATGGGTGATGATATAATGTCTAACCAACGATAATACACGCGATGCAGCCATATTTCAACTTAAAAAATTTAATTGATATGGGTTCGAGGTGCTGAAAAAGAAGGCATTTGTAATTGGTTCGTTTTTTTTTGTGAGATTCAATCATCCGAGGGTTGTTAAGACGATTCTGGAATTGGATACATTCAATGTGTAGTTTTATTATCGATTTTATGATGACAGAAAAAACACGGGTACAAAAAGGTGAAGTTTTATAATCTAAATCATTAAAAATTAAACGAACTTTGATTTCAATTAGTAAATTCATAATTGACGAGAAATAGACAGGTCCCAAGATTGTATCTTATAGTGTTTTCCGGATGTTCTTCCAAGTTGTTTTTTTCTAAATTTTCTTATTTTTGCTGTATTTGTCACGTTAAAATTGCATTTTTTTAATTTTTTTTAAAAATGTTTTCCAAAAAGCCCGCTGTTTAGTGATCACAAAGATTTGAACGAAGGGTGCCCGAAAAATTTAGTTTTTCTTGATTTACAAGTATAGAGCATTTACCATAGGTAGTCAATGTAGGTTTTAAAACAATTATCAATTTATTAATCGTTATAGAGCCTACATTAATTTTCGAACAATGATGTTTTCGTGTCGGTTGTTACGAATCGGGTATTAGCTTTTAAAAATTAAAACCGCGGATCCAATATGTCGGACGAAGTTTTAAAAATTCATTCGGATTCAGTTGAAACTCGTTACTCGGAGGTTTTTTCTAAAATTTGTCCGCCATTATGGATCCGCCATTATGAATTTATAAAAACTAATGGCGAATTCGTAATCACCGACCCAGAAAACCCCCGAGTAACAAGTTTCAAGCCAATCTATGTAAATTTGAGTTGAGTTTTTTCATCCGCCATATTGGGTTCGCCATTTTGTATTTCGCAAAATTAAAAAATTTGATAAATTTGACAACAAATTTGTAATATTTACAATCAGCGACCGCAAAAACCCCTAAACAATGTGTTTTAAGCAAATTTGTATCATTTTTAATTTTTACTTCCGCCATATTGGATATAGCATTTTGGATTTTAAAAATTTTATAAAACTGATATCATATTCGTAATCTACGGTCCAAAATACCCCTAGCTACTGAGTTTGAAGCATATCTGAATGTTATTTTTTTTCAGCCATCTCTAAAGGTGGTTAATATATTGACCACTGTGGCTGAAAGGGTTAAGCGACACGAGTTTTTGCAGCAATATTGCTAGTAGACATTTTATACAAAAATTAGGGTAAGTTTATAAAAAGTTGTTGAATGTAAATATGATAAAAACATTCAACATGGCGAAGAAAATTTGTGGCATAAGATTATTTTAAGAAATTTAATACATTAAAAAATGAAAATTTAACCTCTAAGTTAGAGCGTAATATTTATATTTACCAAATATATTGGCGATCTAGATTATTCTATATTTTAATGTTTATATGTTCCCCAGAAATAACAAATGTTATTAATAACAAACGATATTAATCATTTATTCATTTTATGATTTCAGGTGAGTGTCTTGGTTGGAACTACTTCTAGTCAATAATTCGTCGGAAAACTGGACTCTGTGGATAAGTAAATAATAATCTATCCATTATCGAGGTTCAGTTTGAGTTGTACTAGTTTTATAAACATTTTAATAGAATTAATTTGGTGTATTTAATTATATTGCACGCTAAGAGTTTGATGAATCCATTGCAAAATCATAAGTAGGGATCATCCATAAATTACATAACGCTCCTCAAGTGAGGGGAGGGGGCTTGGACCCACCGTTGCTGCATACACAAAATCCTAGATTACTACTAGTATTGTAAGGCCGCGAATCTCGTTATGGTAATTCAGAGCTAAAAATATTTATTATCTAAATAATATTATATATAATATATATAAAAAAAAATATTCTCTAAATAAATAAATAAATTTCTACTTTATTAAGCTAAATTTTTAATACTTAAAGTTCCGAAACAATATTTGATTTAAAGTTTGGCAAGATGATTTTTGTATTGATTATTGATTCAGTGCGATTATTTTTATTATTATTGTTATGGGTAATTAAAAATCTGATACGTTTCCTAATGGGCGGTAAGGTAATTTTCAGTGACTGATTTGCAATTTTCATAAGCAATCTTTCAAGTTTATATATTGATCTTGTATTTATAGGCATTCAAAAATGAGGAATATGTAATACATTTCTTTGCATTGATTTCGTTGTTCTTATATTTAATATTAATGAAAACTGTATCGGATTCTGTTGTCGAGGCGTAAAACCCCATTTTACGCCCTTGATACAAAAATAACTATTTCGCAGGAAGTATAATAGCTAATTTGTGTTATTTTAGAGACTAATGTATATTGTTTGGTATTAACTTTATATTGAACATCGATTCATAGGACAAAATTAAAAAAGAAATCAATTAAATTGTTTATGACCGCAAAATAGTGTATAATTACAAAAAAAATAGTGTAAAATATTAGACAAATATTGCATTGGACATCTATACAACTGGTTCTGGTTCATCTATACCCAAACACTTTTCTTTAAAACACTTATTTTTCAAAATATTGTGACTTTCCTCTTTTGACCTTCAGAAGGTCATATTTAGAGAATTATAAATAATCATTTGGAACTGAGAATTTTCCGCTATTTCCGAATATGGTGACAAAAGTATTTGTTTTGAATGTAAAAAAATCATTTTAACTTTCAAATAACCTTGAAAATTAAGGTCAAGGTCGTAGTTCAATCAGCCCTGAATCATTTTTGTTTGAAACATTTCTTTATTTAATCGCGATTTTTCAAAATATTTGGTTATCCACGTTAAAAAGAATTTTTCATACTTGTTCGATTATTTTTTTAGTTAAACGTGTTAGTCCTAGTAGTTACAAAGTAGGTTGTTGCCAAGAGAACTGCTCAGTTTTAAATTTAGTTAAACCGAAAACGCTGTATATCTATTTAATCAATTGGCGCTACGAATTCTTTGATTTCAAATACTAAGATATTTTGTTATCATTAATTTAATTAAATTAGGATTAAGCAAAAACGAATTAATTATACATCTGGATGATTTATATGAATTAATAAAAAATCCGTGCGAATATAGTCAACCGATAAAGTCACGGTTGAATTGATCAATCATTCTGTTAAATTTATAATTAATCATTTATAAGAAGATTTAATAGCAATTAATAATTTAGAAATTGGTTAAAAACGTCCAAATAATACTGACAGCATTGATTTTTACAGTAATTAGCAATAATTATTGACAATACGCAATAATTTATCCTTAAAATGTTGGTATGCTCGGAATGTACTACTTACTTTGCGATTTCGGGAATAGTGAGGTTAAATAATGTGTTAAAATTTGCATTTTGTCCATATTTCGTTATTTTCAGTCATAAACGAGAATTTACTTTTGACAATCGCAGTATTTATTTTCTCTTCTTTAAAGGAACTTGAAATATGGCCAAAACTCCAAATTTTGAAATATATGTATATTTCTTTTTCCGACTACTGGACGAGAGTTGAAAAGAACAAAATGTATTTTACTTTATAAAAATAGTCGAAATATGATCGAAAATGCAAATTTTGACACATTTAACTTCGTTTTCATCCATATTTTATTTGGCATCGAAAAATATTTGTAAAAATTATACTGGTGTTATACTTGATCTAGCATATAAAAAGCAAAAAACATATGATTTTTTGCAGTTCCGGATATGAGTATTTATGTCTAAAGTAGTAAATACAGGCTTAATAATATCGACTTGGCATACCATGGAACATAAATACAGATCATTCTGTTTTACATATAAAATGTATTTGAATTTTATATTTTCAAGACTATGCTAAAGGTGCTGCCGAATATTTACCAACAATTTTTGTCATTAAGTTTTCAATCGAATCAAATGTTTAAAAATCAAATAATAAATAATACAGTGGAATACTGGAAATGGTTGATAAAAATAGAAGAAATTCTATTATGAAATGTGAAACTATTAAATTGAAAACTTTTAAAATCTTTTGTTTGATCTTTAATTGAAAAGTATTCTTAAAAACTGTTTATATTGGAAAATGGGTTAATTGCAATCGAAAAATAATTAATGTTAACACCGTCATTTTCAGTATATGTTTTCTACAATAAAAAGTATGAAAACATTTTTAATTTTAAAGGAATTACATAAATTCACACATTTATAAAATAATATAGAAAAATAAATTTTGTGTACTAGAAAAAACTGTTTAAATAAACAGTTTAAACAATAGTAAACTTGAGTCGCTTTTGGTAAAAAAATTTATCAATTTAACTTAAATTTTCCTGAAGTACGTGTAAATGTACTCTTTAAGCGTTCCTAGAATGAACACAAAAATTCCATTCACTATTTTACTACAAGATGTTTAAATTTGCAACGATTTTTAATTCAACCAATTTTTTTGTTATGAATCTTGTACCTTTTATTTACATATTTTCCTGGTAAAAATTTCTGTAATTGATGACCTGTGAAACTTCTTAAGTTTTAAACTCGAATATTTTTCATTGCTATCAATTCTTTTAAAATTTCAGATATGTAGCTTGAATCCTTGACATAATACCATTAAAATATAATTCTTTATCGATTTATAACTCCTCCTACTCTTCTTTCTATCGATTCCAATTTATTATATTTCCTCTTCATTAAATCTTTTGATACAGAAATATTCTAATAAAATATTGCAATGAGATAAAATACAGATTCATTCGTATCGATACACTTTATTATCGCACCGAAGAAAAACGGGTTTGGGGAATTTTGTATAATATGTCCCCTCATTATTCTAAAATTTGTGCTTAGAGAAACGTGAAAAATGACATTTTTTAACAAAAAAACATAACCCAGCTATTTTTCAATATTTTAATCTAAAAATGGTACCGGTTTCTCTCGCAATGTAGCTCTTTAAGGTAAAAAATACTACAACAGCGTAGATTTAAAAAATATATTTATATAGAAATCTGAAGTGGGAGAATTCATGAAATGTGTAATTAAATGATTATTTTATTATTTTATACTAAATCGGCGCTATTACCGCGTGAAAAAATTGTGGGGTCGTGCATGACCCCGATGCCGCTTTAAGGGTTAAATATGGTGAACTGAACCATTTCTTAACCTTAAACAACATTTGTTAACAATTAAAATGCAATTATTAATAATAAAGAAATCATTTTATTTAGTAATAAAAATATTTTAATTATTAATAAATGTTCCTCACAGTATAGAAATTCTTTAGATCGCCATCATATTTAAAGAAGTCTTCTTTACAGTAAATAAATTCTTTTATCACACATTAGTAAATCAGTTTCTAGTTACAAAACTATCTAAATATGTGATAGAAATAAATGAATTGAAGCTGTCCACATATTTGTTTAAAAACCCTGCTAAATAACTGCAAATGTATGCAAATATCTGTTTTATATTTTCTATTACATCTGTATTATAACTAGACAAAAGCTGTCCAAGATTGATCTAAAAATGAATCTAATACATTTTCTTCCGGATTGATTTTTTATAATTTTATTAATGAAAAATTAGTATATCATTACGTAAACTAAATGACACTGAAATTCAAAATATAGTTATAATAACAAAAATTAAGCTTTTTTACCTCTATAACCAGGGCGTGTGCGCATTGAGTCATACATTAACTATAAAAAATGTGTAGAACGTTCCAATCCTTATAAAAGGGCTTAAAAGAACAACAGCCCTAAAATGCATAAAATATAGAAAATGGATACAAAATGTGCAGAAAGTGGGTAAAACAAGTACAAACTATCGAGATACTATCAAAATTCTGTCCCAAAAAATGGACAAAAACTGATGAGGTTATGTGTTTTAAATAACCGGAATCATACTAATCTAGAAACTGGCAGAAAGTATCCGAGATTTATTTAAAAAATAACCATAAAATTGTTACATTTCCAACTGGCCGAGTTTATTGTCCAAAAACTGTCTAGTATGCAAGTTTAGTAATCAAAAACTGGTAAGAATGTAGGCATAATTTCTGCCAGGGAAGGGTTATTCTTATTACTATTTATTTATTTATTTTTATTTATTTCCTCTACCTTCCACCTCGATCGAGGTGTCCCAAAAGCTCCCAGGGAGCTTGTCCGGGTACAGGCGAGTGCCATTGCGAGAGCTGCAGGTCGTCTTAGATGGCGCCATACTCACATTTGTCGAGAATGTAGGAAACTGCAGAAACCCACATTAAGTACAGCATCGGCCATGGCTCGATTTCCGCCTGAAGACAATACCTCGAAAATGCCAAACAGACAGCGTGGTTCGTCTTACACATAGCGAACTGCTGCCTGAAAACAATTTCGAAAAATTGCCCAGCCGGGGATCGAACTCACGACCTACGACTTCGTAGTCCAGTACGCTACCGCCTGAGCTACGAAGCCGATAAAACTATAGATGGAGTCATATAAAATATTAAAGGAAATAATTGAGAATTTTCGGAAACAAGTGATTTTTATTTACATTATTAGGGTCCTAACGAGCTCCGCAGATAAGGTGGGAATTTTCTTAAAAAACCGTAAATAAAAAATCACTGAAGCGATTTTTCAAAATTCGGGCTCTGTAAGGGTGATTTCAATTACTTTATATGGTATCCTAGAAAATCCCAAAGAAATTAATTGAAAACTATCTGAGAATTTTTGGAAATAAGCGATTTTTACTTATTTCCAAAAATTCTCAGCCAATTCTCAATTAATGTCTTTGGTATTTTTTAAGATACCGTCTATAGTAATTAGAATTGCCTTTACAGAGCTCGATTTTTGAAAACTTTATTCAGTAATGTTTAATTTACGTTTTTTAGTAAAACTTTATACTATACCGATTGATCACTTTAGAACACCTTTAAGCAAACCATGATATTGTTAATTTCTTAAAGTATGCATTGGACAAGTATTTAATTTCATTGAATTATGATTTTGAACATTTCAAAATTTTAAATTGATTTTAAACTGAGAAATATATTAATGGCTACCGAATGTTTTTATTATATGTATAATTATTTCCGGACTAATACAAAATGATTCACTAATTTTTTATGAAACGTTATATTCATTTGTAAAAGTTTAGTCGTAACAAATTTTAAAAACATAAAATTGTTCTGGTAGCCTTGACTTGAGAAAAGTTCAATTATTCTTATGCGAAATTATATTTCACTGTGTTGGTCATAGAAATATTGATTTCTCTAGTAAACGTATATAGTAGTATTAATTATCGCAGTTACTCAACTGACTAATTTTTTTAGTGAAATTCGTTTAAGGATAAATTTTTCTTTCTTCGGCGAAAGCAATATAATAATTTTAAAAGCTAGCATGGAGAATATTAATGAATTAGAGTAATAACCTCCAATTTATCAAGATTCTAATATCTAAGAGTCCAATTTTTTTTCAAAATTCAAATGAATGGAATACTATTACTCTAGGTGTGTGATTTTGCATAATTTAAGTAATTGTTTTCGTCGATAATTTTCGAAACAAAGAGATAAACTGTTTCACTTTAGAATATAGTTAACAAGTATTTCCAGTGTTCGTTAAAAAATGTCAATGTTTTATTTCATTAATTCCGAATTATTCAGGAAACTATTAAATTATCACGATGATAAAAAAGCGCAAATAAATAGTGTAAGATTAATGCCGCCAACAATACATTTAACAGCGTAATTAGTGAAACCATAATTACACTTTAGTTAGTCGCTTTAATTATTCCGTTTAATCCGGATTTTAGCACAGAAATTTTAGAAAGGGTAACCTCGATTTATATTTTAGTGAGAATCATGTATAATTAGTTTTTGCATAATGAACAGTATTAAGTAATGGATTTGAAAGTAAATTTCAATACTAATACCAAAATTGTTTACATGGAAGTATAATTCTGTGTACTATTGTTTTTGAAATAAACAAAAGAAAAACTTATTTCATTCAACTGAAAATTCATTTTCTGCAGAAAAAATACAATAGAAAAGTTCTAACTCAACATGTTTTGGTTACTATTACGTCAGTTTACTTTTTTGCAGTTCACGTGCTTCTCTCGTGAAGGAGAATTTTAAAAATAAATAAAATTTCAACCATAATGTCCATTTAACAATATTTCAATGACGTTTGTTTTTCATCTACAAAACGACGTTAGTATAACATCGTTTATTCTACTTAAAGGGGTTTTAAAGTGGTCCGCCGGTAAAGTAGGAAATGCCATTAAGAAACGTAAATTAAAGATGATTGAATACAATTTTAAAAATTTGGGCTCTGTACATGCAATTCTAATTACTACAGACGCTTTCCTAGAAAATACCAAAGAAATTAATTGAGAACTAACTGAGAATTTTAGGAAATAAGTGATTTTTATTTAATTTTAAGTAAATTAATTTCTTTGGTATTTTCTAGGATACCGTATATATTAATTAGAATCGCCCTTACATGGCCCGAATTTACAAAAAATTTAGTCAGTCATTTTTATTTACGGTTTTTAGTGACAATTTCTACCTCATCGGCGCAGTATTTTAGGACCCCCTTAAGTTACCTTAAATACAAAACCAACGGGCTTTTTATTAGTAATTGAATGTGTAATCCACGTTTCAGAATAACAAATGAATAACACCATTTAGAATAAAAACACTATTTACTATTCTAAAGATCACTAATTAGTTGATCTAGTTAACCCTTTAACGTCCAGAATGTACGTTTCCCATGTACAACTTCCACCGCATATTTAGAACTAAAAATAATACACAGGCAGTGCGGAGTGTACCTTATTTACTAATGCCTAGGGTGCTCTTTCGAGCGATGCTTTTTCGAATGGTGACTTCAAAATTTGAAAAAATTGAGTATTTTTCTTGGATTTTGGCAAAAGTAAGTGATAAAAAGATTTTGTCATTTTTTTTTAAATTTCATTTTTCATGTCGATACCATGATTTCTATGGCTGGAAAAGTGCATAAAAAGTGCATAAAATGTTTGAACTTAAAGGATACGGTAACTGTACTTTTTCAACAAATTTTGTTGGAATTTTTCACCGATAAAATAACTTTAGTATAATATCATTTATGATACTTAAGTTAAATTCAGTATCGAAGGACTTTCCAAACGTAATTTTGTATACGCAGTTGATATCGTATTGACTCGCACGCGCTATTAATCACGTTCGATACAATTCGCCGGAGATAGATCTATTTATACGGCGGAAATAGCAAATGTAATCTTATTTCTGCAAAACTAATATTCCCACTCCTTGTAAATAAAATCTGTTCAGCTTCACGTGACATTTCCTCGACTCGTACTTTCTTGCTACCCTCTTAGGGCAATATGTCATCATATACAAACACCCTCGCCTTATCGGGCTCTTGATAACCGGAAGATTGTAGGTATCGAAACATTCATGCAAGATGAAAGATCAGCCTCCGAACTGTCAAAATGTGAGGGTGTAACCTGCAGCGCCATTAGTCACTTAAAAAAAAAAATTAATTGCAACTTGCAATCGATCCTTCGATTTCCTCTTCGAGACACTTCTGTCGTCATCCATTAAACAATAAGTCGCACGTGGTTCAACAGCGTTGGCAAGTGAGATAATGCGACCAATTGCTCAATCTTGGAGGTGAATAATACAAATTATGAGTCTAATTGTAGATGTGACGAATTGATTTTCTGTGATTTTCTATCACGAAATTGTTCCGAATTAATATGATATGTCGTCGTTTTTTAATTGCAGATTAGTCACAATCGAGATTTAAAAAATGGAAACATTTTTTCGAGTCAAAAATGTTTGTGTCAATGTGTCAAAGGATCAAACGAAAACAAAATAAAAAAAGACAGAAGAACAAAACTAAAGTATTTCTGTTAATTATTAGAACCATCCCTAGCAGGCACTTTAGCGCTACATTTAGAGCTTTGCTTATAACAAGGGCTTTGGCTAGTGCCCTAAGAGTGACGTTAAAATTTGTACTAAATATGCGGTAGACTCATGCTATCACATCGATTGTTTAAATTTAATCGCATTTGAAAATAGATAGTTTTGCAATACATGTTTTTACGACCTCCACTAGGTGGCGCCCAAAACCGAAAATGAAGTTGATCATTATTTAGTTTAAAAGTCAATGGGTGGCATTTATAACGAGCGAGTGACAGCTCGTCTTTGAAATTCGTCAAGAAGATTCTTCTTAAAGAATGTCCACATTCCACATGGTCATTTTAATGAAACATTAGGATAAAATCGCTTTTGGATTTGGACGCCACCTAGCGGATTTATTTTTTATCACACCATAAAAGAATATCAATACGAATGTTAGCAATAGCGATTTTTCTTAAATTATTATTATCATGGAAAATTACTATAAAATAAATTACCAGAAAATTTCAAGTGGACTTTTTATTCAGACTAAACAATACTGAAGTAGACTGATCATTATTTTTAATAGTTTCAAATCTTTTGCTGTAAGTAAATACTGCACTGATCAGCTATCGCGGTATTTCTCACATTTTCACAATGCCCTGATTTTTTAGTTCTTTTTCTATATTACAATACGATCTTCGAATCGAATGACGATGCACGACTCCTATTCCTTGCCGGTAGTTCGATCAATGTCAAAAGTGTGGATCATTTATAAGTGAGCTGTCACATCAGTCATTCGTACGAGTGGATACGTAAAAAAGAGTGAGAATATATTTAAAAAAATGGAATAATTTACAAAAATATTTTTTTATCCATTTAACTTATTATAAGAAAACTGGTAATATTTGGAAAATTCATGATTTGGAATTGTCGTTCATTGAAGCTTAATAAAAGGTCACGTTTAAAGTACGTGACGAACCGCAGCTAAAATTAAAATTGATGAATGTACGTCAAATAGAGGGATACGTCAAAATCTCGACACCCAGAGGGACATTCAAAAACGAATTTAGAAATACGAGTGTTCGTAATGCCAAAACTTTCTTTATGTGAAGGAATAATTTAGTTCTACAAAACATATAAATTAAATAACATTCAAATATTTTTGGCCTTGTTTTTTTGTTTGTATCGATTTTTTAGTGCGAGTTAAGATGTTCTTTTGGAGAAATAATAAAATTTTATAAATTTATTATATTATATTAAAATATTCTACAAATTAGTGATACATTTCCCCCTAGTAGATAATTTTTCTGATTTGTATATCCGAAGACACAAACTGAATTATGACGAGAAATGTCGCATCTTGAATTTAAAAGTTAGATTTATTCCTTAACTAGATTTTAGTAGTAATAGACTACAGACTTTTTAGTTTTATATTAATCTTGTTTTTCTCGACCAATTTTCCACTTGAGTATTTTTCGATTTTATCGATTCCGTCATGTATACTCGCTGAAAGTAAGATTTCTCCGCTTTAAAAAGTGTACAGTGTGCTACTTTACGTCTGAAGTTTATTTGATAAACCTGAAAGTAAATTTTGTGGTTCTAAATTAGTACAATATTAAAAATTGATCCTGATAACTGACGTTCACTACAATGACGTCCATTCACGAATTTCTTTTTATAAACGTTTAGTAAAAAACGGTAGTGAGTGATTTATTTGTGGGAAAAGTCAGTTTTGAAGGAAAAGCAGTGACGTGTATATTGAAATAATGTTTTTGCATGAAATTAATCGTGCGATAGGATACTGTTAACAACTAAATTGTTTGACGTTACTGTAAAACTCGGTATAGAACTATTAATCTTAAAAATCATAAGTTTAAATTGAATCCTAACCTCAAAATATATCAAAATATACGTAAATGTTTCTTTACAAATTGTTCTATCTTTTTTCAACATCGAACAATTTATTCGTATTTTTCAAATTATTTTTTTTTCTTTGTATTGTTTTTTTCACATTGAAATAATTCAGAATTCCTACTTAAAGTAAAAATATCGTGTCTTCGAAACTGGAACTTTAAAATGTGCATATTAGCATTTTGAAAATAAAGGTAAAAGTAATCAAAATGGCGGCCAAAACATGAAAAATTCAGCAACAAGATCAGGAATTTCTTATTTAAAAATGATACATTTTCAGAAAACATGTTGTAGAACAAAAAGTTTTTAGAATTGATCAAGGATTACGCTGAAATTTTGTCGGAATTTATTAAACACGTGGTTCACTTTTTCAAAATCACAAAATTTTGAAAAATTTAAAAAGTTTTAAGATAAACTTCGAAAAATGTCAAGATATTCTTTGAGCAACTCCAGGAAATTTTTGTTTTTTTCGAAATTCTCTCATTTCAAATAAAAAATTCCTGAACCTTTCGTCGTTTTTTTCGTGTTTTTGAAACAATTTGTGTAATTTCACCTTTATTATCAAAATGTAACTATGCACATTTTAAAGTTCCAGTCTCGAGGACACGATTTCTTTACTTGAAACAGGAATTCTGAAATTATTTTAATGTGAAAAAACGATATAAAGAAAAAAAATTCAGTTTTTTAAAAAAAATAATCGTATGTATATAGTTTTTCGCGGTTGAATTTTTTGACAAAAGATTCTGAAAGTTCTGTTAATTTTTCGTCAGAAACGCTTGCTTGGACATTTTTCCAAGCTTTTTTTTTGTGAAAAAATATCGATTCAGCACTTAATGGGTCAATTTTTCAACCGTTTCTGACAGGTTAGCTACTAAGCTGGAAAATCTCTGCAGAACATTAAAAGAGTTTGCGGTTTAGACAAAAATTTTGAGAATTATATTTTGTTTTTTTTTGTTTATATAAAAAATAACATTATTCGTAAATTATTTTAATAACTTTTAAACTAAGACGTTTTTACGGCTTACTGAACTTTATTTGCGTTGTATTTAATTAACTTTCTCGGATCATTGTGAGGCTGTCAAAAGTAAATGTTAGTTATTACAATGCACATGAAAATTGCATATCAGTGATGGCTTTCTTACCCTGACTCGAATGAAAATCAGGACAAATTAAAAAATTAACAACACAGAGGGCTTGGACTAACTTTGGCCTAAAAATGTTCTTCTATTCAGATTTAATTTCTGCATCATTTTTTAAGTAATTTTAATCTAAAATGAATTAACCCATTAAGGCCTAAACGGACACATTTTGAGCATCAGTTTAAACCTCGATAATTTGCATATAAAAGAAACGATTTAAAATATGTAATATATAATACAACTATTTTTCTTCGAAAAATCACAATATTTTCTTGAAAAAGTTATCTAATACTTTCGAGTAATGAATTTTTTCAGTGACATATAGTAAACATCAGCATATTAGATTAAGATATCCTAATTTTTAATAGCATTTATTTAGCCTAATGCGGGCGCAAAACGTTATTTTTCGCCCTAGTTTGTAAAAAAGAATAACTTCTCTTTGCAGCATATATTTGACAATAAAACATTATAAATGGAAGTACCTATGCCATTTTGTACGTTTGGCATGTAGAATGTATCAAAAGATGCTGATCTCACTTTGTTAAAGAAAGTTCAACTTCCCTCCTTGATGTGCACTTAACTATTGTTGTGCAGATCTGATATTGTGCGTAACTGCATGGGAATGAACGGAATGCAAACCGAGTGTTGAAAAAAATGTATTATATGTATGCACTATAGAATCACGTTTACGAGTGCAAAGTGAGCAATTACTGGATATAAGAACGCTTTTATCGTCCAACTGTGAGTACTTCATTCGCTTTTCGAAAGAAATTCTGTGAACGCATTAAAATCAAACCATTGTAAAAGATTGCAAGAAAACTTTCCAAAAGTTATGCTAGTACTTGGATTTTTATGAGATTCTACAAATAAGTAAGGCACAAATGTTAATATTGTGTCATTGCGGAATAATTTGTAATTAGTGCGTTACAATATTTACTGAATTATTTTCTGAATTTTTTAATTTCTGTATTGTTTTATTTCTGTTATATTGTTATGTATTGTTTCTGTATTAATTTCTATATTAATTTATGTTTGTTAACTTTGTCGGTCTTTCATTATGCTATTTTTATCCCTTTTGATAATCTTCGGCATCTGTGCCTTTAATCTCTTGTTACAGTGTTTCTCAATTTTTATAACGATTGAGTAAAATGTTTATATTAACCCTTTAACGCTGAGAAGTCCTTAAATTCCACTTCAACTTTATATAAGTATATAAATTGTACAAATAATTTTTTTGTTTTTCCAAACTAAACTTTCTGTCTGTTTTTGTGGTGGCTCTTTTCGATTTTTTAGTTTAGAAAGTTTCAAAATAAGCCTTTTCACGAGAATTTTAATGTTTTTATTTGTAAAAATATCAATTTTTTTACATTTTTTTCATGAATCCAAATTTTACAAAAATTTTGCGCTTTCACCGACTTCTAATGTACATAATCGGTGAACCCGATAGTTATGCTAAAGCATTGGGGAGTAAAGTAATTTTTTTACATAATGGCGGATCCAAAAAATGCCAACATTTACCAAAATTCGCGTTTTTTCATCATTTAACGAAGATTATCAATCCATGGATACCACAATTCTGTTCAGGTAATAATCAAGGTTTTTCATGACATTTACTATCTTTTTGTAGTCTACAAAATCCAATATGGCGGACAAAATAACCTAACGCGTACTAAAACTCGTGGTTTTCACATGTTTATGTACAAAGATTCGAGTATGAATAATCGTTCTTTATTTCTAAATACATTAGGTATAAATGATACAACCGTTTTATCAGTATAGTGACGAAACCAAAATGGCTAAAAATTACAAAACAATTGGTACGGCATTAACTCAGCCTCGTCGGGCTTGAGTTAAAACTAAATAAAAATAAAATAAAAATTTGTTAAAAAATACAAATAGAAAAGAACAAAATTTGATTCTCAATTTTTGTCTACCACCTCGCGATGAGAATGGGGAAACATTGAATACCTCAACGGCTAAAGACCATTGAAAAAGAAAATACTATATATGAATTTTGACAGTTTGTTCACCATAGTAGATCCGCCATTTTCGTAATGGAACAATAATTATGTCGATTTTACATTTTCGGAACTAATCAAAATTTATTATGAAATCGAATATGGATACCTCACTAAGGAAAAACCCAAATGTTGTGCAAATCTACATTTTCGCAGCCATTTTCTTGATAAAAGATTTGTATCGTTTACACTTTGTTAGAAACAAAGACAGATTCGTCATAACCGAATTGAAGTGAATTTGCACAAGAAAAAACCAGTGAGATTTACTACACGGTATGTTATTTTATCCGGCATATTGGATTTGTCGAAGAAATACGGAAAATGTAATGAAAACCTTGATTATTACTTGATTAGTATTGTGGTATCCAAGTGAATTGATTTTCATCGTAAAAACTAGAATTTTTGAAAATGACGCCATTTTGGATCCGCCATGTTGTAAAATAATTGTTTTCTTCTAAAACTCTCTTAGTGCAAACGTCGGATTCAACGATTACACGCATTAGTCGGTGAAAGCACAGAATTTTGTAAAAATTTGGATACGGTGAAAAAATGTCGTAAAATCTGATATTTGGACAAAAAACATTAAAAATCTAGTGAAAAGAGTTATTTTTGATCTTTATAAATTCGAAAATCGAAAAGAGCTACCATATGAAAATGTCTAGAAATCTGATTTTTTGAAAAACAAAAAATTATTTGTGCCATTTATATACATGTGAAGTTGAAGTCGAATGTTTGGGTGATAATTTTTTATAAATATTTATTTAAATAGTATTTTTATATTTATTTATTGATATATTTTGTAAAAATAAGGAAATATTTTCTGAAATTACAGAAAATTTATTTAAAAAATAAAACTTTCATTTAATTTAATTCTTTTAAATTTACTTAAAATATTTTGTTAAAATTTACTCTTTTAAGTTAAGTTGCAGTTATATTTTTCAGGCATATGTTTAACAATTGTTTGGTTATTAAAAAAATGGCTTCTTCAAAATTGATTCTTCTTTCTGGAATTATCAATAAAATACTTGATGGTTTCATCACAAAAGTCCTTTCTTAATATTAACTGACGTAAGTAAGCAATAAGTAAATTATTTTGTTTACATAATTTTCTATCTATACAGTTTTTTTATATCAATATAGTTTAGTCACTAAACTACGTAGCTAATACTAAATATACGTTCCAAGTAAGGTTACTTTTTTAGAATAAAATGTTCTTTATTTATTTTCCATTTTTTGTATGTTGGTAACCGTGACGAAAATATTTCTTTTGAATAAAAGAAATGTTAGCAAAATGCTAGCTGTGCAGTCGTTAAAGATTTTATCTTGGATAATTTCTTCCAGGAAAAATATTTCCTTAATAAAATTAGCAAACATTTTTAAAGTCAAGAAATTCTGTACTGAACTAGAGAAAATTACTGAATTTTTCTTTAAAAAGTATCGAAATATTCCTTGAAATAAAGCATTTAACTACGCTCTAAATCTATAGTAAATAAATAGTAACAAAAATTCAAATTTAAAATAAAAAGTGGGTTTCTATACGTTAGTCAATTTTTCATCAATAAATACTAAAAAATTATTAATTAATCATTCTATTATTCTAATATTAAGAAACAATATAACTGATAAAATTGTATTTTTCACTTTTAATTAGTAAATTTTTTTACTAATTGAATGAATAACCCACTTTTTGTTTACGAATTATTCAACTAAATCAAATTTAGAGAGGAACACTTTGGAAAATTAGTAAAAATAGAATGAAATGAATAAAATTAAATAAATTTAACTATAGTTTAGAATACGCGTAATTTTCAAACTTTATTGGAATATATTTTTTATTTTCCAACATTTTTTTATTGTATTGCAGAGTCTTCATAAACCGTAGCAAAATCCTAAAATATCCGGTCGACGTGAGTTTAATTCGATCGCCTCCGATCTCGACGGAAATGAAATAATCGTCGAATCTATATTTCGTTGCCTAACGATACTTGCACTAACGACAATTTCCTGAACCGTACATTTAAATAATCAATGTTGGGATTTAGTTATCAATGCTTTAAATTTCATAAACTTCGATAGCGCACTTAATTGTTTTAATAGTTATAGTAGAATATGTGGATATACTTCCGGGAAGGTGACGTCTGAAATTTTTATGAATCCTATGTTTTCTCACGTATTTTGATGAGCTGAATTCGAATATCGTAATGAAAATTGGCGCAAATTCAATTTTCATGGTAAAAATAAAAAAAAAAACATGAACAATGACGATTTTTTGTGGTTTTTCTCAATTATTTCCAAAAATCTTGATAATTTCGAAAAATGTTTCCAACAAAAAATGAAGAGCATGAAGTTCTCATTCCTTTTTTTTTCGTAATATGAACAGTAATCTTGTAAAAGTAGGTTGAACCTGAGAATAATAATATACATGTAATAAGACTATTACGTTTGAGTTCTTGTAATTTCAGTGTTAGAATCTACACTGTTAAAAGTGGTTGTAATTTTACATCAAAATTACAGCACGAAAATAATGTAAAATTACAATAAATATTGCGATTTCAATATATATATATATATTGTAAAATTACAACATTTTATTGTGAATTTAACTATTTTTAAACAATGTGTTGTAAAATTACATTTATTTTGTGATTGTTTACAACATTTTATCGCGGTTTTAATACATACATTGTAAATTTCAATGTTATGTTGTAAAATTACATAAGCACATGTAGTATATGCCTATCTATCGCCTTCATGAAGATTTGCCCAGGCCAGAGTTTAAAACATTATTGAAAAAGTATTTTTACGCCAATGACAATTTTTAGAAATCCCTACACTCCAGTTGGAAGTAAGAAAACGAAAAATATCGAGTTTAAGTAATTAGCAATCGATCAACCGATAGTAAACTCCTGTGCATTAATGTTGGTCATACATTTTAGGTTAGGTTATGGTTTTTGCTGAATGTTGAGGCGTGTAGTTAAAATTTTTTAAAGTAAAGTAAATGCAAGTAGATTGGAACTGCATAGAATAATGACAGAACACTTCCCCTGTGGTCATGAAAAATTCAAAAAGATTTTCAAGACTGAAAATGACTTATGTTTGCCGGAAAATCCGATTTTCTTTTCAGGCAATAAATTCAATGATTTTACAGTGAATCTACATATTAAAAAAAACTTTTGTTTTAAAGTATTTGTTTAAAGTTTACTATCCATATTTCTTACAGTGTGTAACCTAATTAACACATATTTTAGGTGATCCATAAGTGGAATCGGATTACAAGACATTGTTTTAACTAATATTTTTTTAAACTTTTCATTCTGTAAAGTTAATTTTTAATCCAACAAATATAACGACTGAAAAATTCTCAAATGCCAAACTAAAATTATAAAAATACTGACATCATAATATATTTTACTAATTTTACAATTTTCTATTGTACTTGTACAGTACTTTTATAATTTTACACCATCTGTTGGCAATTTTCAAAGGATATTTTTCACAATGTAGAAATGGCTGACACTATTTTTAATGACCGACATTTTTCAACGAAACCTTTTCTTTCACGAAGGGCAAAAGCTCAGACAGCAAATGCGGTTTTCAAAAAAAAAAGTGTTCAGAATTTAGCCAGTGGTCAACCCTTGCGCTTCGTCGCTCTGGTATTGATTCAATGTCACCGAACGACCTCGTGCGCACACCAAGCGGTCCTACTCCATGGCGTCATTCAGTCTGATGCATTCGATGCACGCGATATCCATTCAGACACCACCTGCAATTTTCCCTTCCGCGTGGAATTCAATTTTTCATCGAAGAAATTGAACAGGTTGAACTACATTGACCGCTCGGTCAGTTACCAGATTTACTTGTAATTGATTGTACAGAAATTTTACCCGAGCACGAAGACGCATTAAAGGTTAATACCCCTTTAAGAGCGGTGGTGGCTTTCTAACCTGATTGTGTTATCGGTGGCTTGAAATTTTCATTCAAGTCATATTTTTCCAAAAAAGGTTTTATGAACATTTAAAAAGAGGAATTTACTTCGTGCACCAGAAAAGAAAAGAAAAATGGCAACATTTTTCCATATAACTGCTATCGAGAAGCAACAAAACCACTTTTGTATAATTTATTATAATAAATTATGATGGTGATCAAAAACAATTAAAAAATGACAATAAACAAACAAACAAACAAAATTTAAATATACAACATCAAATCATCGATTGCATTTACCACGGGAAATTTTCATTCGTCAATTTCAATTTCTGAAATCGGATTCGGTAGCAGCATACATAATAGTACTTTTCGTATCAAGGGCGTAAAGTAAGAGTTTTACGCTTTGGTTAGTAATTGCGTGCCCGAGGGACAGCAAAGCCGGACAAAAATTCTATGCACGTGGAGCGAATATTATTTTTCGATTTCGTAGGTGTGAAAATGACCATTTTTACAAATGATGACTTATCAAAATCTCTATCTAGTGCACGGATCGTAAAATGGCTGATTCGCCCCTGCTCTATCGAAAATAGTTATTTTCGTTACAAGGGCGTAAAAACTGACTTTTACCGACTGTGCAGAGATAAGTTATACAAAATTTTGCCGGCCTCATTCCAAATTTGAAAATACATTTTTTTTAAGTAATTCGATGCTAAAGCATCGAGATTAAATTCTCGACCGCTTGTGAATGAACTAATTATCAAAAATATCTCGGTCACTATACTAAAAAATTCAAAAAAATGAAAGGATCTAATATATTAAATCGGGTTTCGATGAAAAACACGTGTTATGATGTAAACAATATTTGTAAGAGGCTGGTAATTGTATATTGAATCTAGATTTCAACGGACTGTATATATGCTTAAAAATTTACTTGACTGTACATGGATTCTGTTTCCCTCTAGCGGTAATTAAATTAACTATCGTCTATGGTAAAAATGTGTTTCATCCTGAGATCTCGTGCAGGACTCATCAGTAAGGCTCCACGAGATCTCTGCCTCAAACACATATGGTTTTTATTTATTTGAAATTTAAATAATACTTCATTTGTTTTCGTGTAAAATACCGAACAACTTGAAATTAACTGTATGTACATATTTAATTAATAGAAATTAAATTAAAACATAATTGAATAACAACAAAGCCTTGTTCTATATATATAAACTTTTCAATTTTATTAACGATTTAACCCATTCTCGCGTTACCTATTTATTTTTATGTCAAGGGAAAAGACTTCAAATAATTTTAGGACGGACACATGTACAGTCGATGATATTTAAACCTTAATCCAACGATGAACCTTCAATATCAATATTAATCCTAAAAATTGAAATGGATACAAATCCTAAAAATTAAAGTAATGAATTCAGAACTGAAAATGCTCGAAAGCAGAATTTATATTATTTCCGAAAAATCGCGGTAAACTCTTAACTAATGTTTCTATAATTACTTATGAGATCGTTTTATTGATTACACGGAAAGAAATAGATGATTAGGGTTAGAACTTAAGTAGTAAAATGTGGGCCAAAAATCTTTTATAGATACCCTTACTGCTTTTACGGCCATTCTTATTTAGATATAGTAAAGCCAAATACTTAAGTAGTAACAGCACCGATAAATGATGACTATATCTTCATTTTACTACTTAAGTAGTAGCTCCATATATTTTTTTTCAGTGTAGAATTAATAGTACGAATTGTAATTCTTGGAATTAACCGATTAACGCCGGGAAGGAGACTTTATGCACTTCAATTTCAATTAAGTATTTCATATGAAAATCGAACATCAACAAAATTGAAAGGTACGTATCGTACTATTTTCTAGGTTGCTCTTTTCAATGGCGTTATCAAAATTGAGCTATCATAATTAGAAAATTAAATATAACGATTTAAATTTAAAAAAACGCAAAAAATCGGGTACACTTTCGAATAAAACAGTGTTTTTTCGTTGAAACAGTATTTGCGGTCACAAAATCCCTTCACTAAAGGTGAAGAAAATAGTTGTAGTATTAAGATATATTTTTAAAATATTAACAAAATAACATCGTGATCACAAAATGGCGATGTCAGTGTGTAATTTCTTTTCAAAAGTTAACAAATCTTTTATGAAATCTATAAACATTAGACAAAATTTTCTACGAATAAAAATAAATCAAAGATTATGCCCAAATTTTTTCAGAATATATTGATATCATTTTTAATTTTTAAAATTTTTAAAGAAACGAAATTTTTAAAAAGTTTTGTGTATTCTTTGACAAATTCAAAAATAATTTTGTTCTAAGTAAATTTTGTCAAAAGTTTATAGTTTTCTACAAAAGAAATTATTATTCTTAAAATCTAGAAATGATTAATAATTTTATTTCTTATAAACTATAAACTTTAGAGAAAATCTTCTTAGAACAAAAATATTTTAAAATTAATCAAAGATTACTCTCAATTTTTTTCAGATTTTTTAAATGACTTTTTTCACAATTTCGATTTCCTTAATTTTTGAAAAATAACAAATTGTATCAACACATTCTGAAAAAAATTGAGAATATTCTTTGACACATTCTAAGAAACGTTTGTTGTCACAACATTTTTTGTAGAGTTTGCAGTTTTCATGAAAAAAAAAATTCTCATTTTGTAATCATGATGTTACTTTTATGTTTAACATAATGTTTAAAAAATATATCTTAATACTACAACTACTTTCTTCACCTTTAGCGAAAGAATTTTGTGCCGGCCAATACTCTTTCTATGACAAAAAAATGTTTATAAAAAATTATACCCGTTTTTTTTTTCGTTTTTGTGACATTTAAATCGTTATATTTAATTGTTTAATTAAGATAGCAATTAAGATAGCTCAATTCTGACAATTCAATTGAAATGACCGATCGCGAAAATAACAAGATACATACATTTCAATTTTATTGAACTTTAATTTTCATACGAAATACTTGATTGAAATTGAAGTAGGAAATATGTCCTTCCTGTCATTATTGGGTCCAGATTTTAAAAAGTGACAATTTCAGAACTCTTTGCACACCGAATTAATATGCTATTATATACATTTTCCCAATGTAATTTTGAAGGGCGTAAAATATTCAAAATTTCGTGTATTTGCCCATGTGTGGTTTAAGTGCTCAGACTAATTATGTTGGACGTAACGTAATATGACCCACATGACTCTCTACTCTCTAGGAACAGTCTTAGTCCGCACCTGAATTATTGAAGTATTTGAAATTTTCGCTTTAGGCAAGCAAGACACCGCTAAAGCTGAACTATGAAGGATTAAAGATGCACATTCTACCGCTTATATTAATCATTGAAAATGTATATTGTGTAATAATCGAGAAAAAAGCTTTAATCTCTGCATTAAAGTGATACTAATAACAGTGTAATTATGTGATTGATATTTTTTTCATTTAAAAAGAAAAAAAGGATTTTCGACTTTTGCTATCAAAAAAGTCGGGAACAAAATTTAAATGCACACTATTCCCACTTCGCATATATATATTTGTATACCCATTAGGAGTAATAATTCATGCCTGGTCAACGTTTTTATTGCTCGCTCATATAAAAGCATGGACTTTTTTGTATCATTTCTAGATTCAGAAGCTGAAATATGATTACTATTAACTCAAACAATATTACGCCATATCTTGTGCAAACAACTGTAATAATTAGAGAAAAATTTTCTTACAAGAATTATATTCCAGATTGTAATTTTTGGTCAGACTTGCAGAAAAAGAAAAATTGATATTCATTATGATAAAAATGACTCTAAGTTGTAATTTTTACTATTCAGCAAAAGTGGCAAAAAACGTTAATTTTTAACGAAAATAATGGTAATTTTCTCCATTTTTAAAGTCTGTCCCGAAATTAACATTTGGAATGGTAAAATTTGTAAGAAACTATTTTTATAATAATCGTTTTAACCTCACTAATAAAAAGCACCTGTTATTCTAATATACAAAATAGAATACGTTTCAATAATGAGAACAAATAGAAACGCGATAGTCGCCATCGCTCCTAGCGGCTGCTTAGCTACTTAATCCTCGTACATAAAAATTCACTTTTAAGGCAAGCTGTATATTTCGACTTTTCCTAAGAGATTGAACATATTAACTCTTTTTGGAGTTGAATTTGACTAAATTCACTCTTATTTGAGTGATTTTCGCAGTCATCATTATTCTCACTAAAGAAATTTAGAGAGTACGTAGTAAATTTTTATTTCCTTAATCCGGTGAGAATTGAACTATCCTCCTTAAAGTTAAAGTTTCAACGTAGAACAAGCAGAATAACACGATACCTACCGAGTGTATTCTGTTTCTTTGTTTTATATTCCCATAAAAAGTAAAATTTGATAGAAATTGCTGTTTGTTTTTCTGAATAAAAAACCTGGGAAAAAATACGTAGCTAGGATATCCAATTTAAATTGTTTAGAATCATACGAATTACGTCGTTGCTAGTAAGCTAAGTGGTGTAAACAAATATAACCAAAATATTATAATAAATAAATACCAAACCAAAAAATTCTAGGGTTCATTAAAAATTCATTAATTACAAAAAATCTCTATTATATTTAATAAAAATCGTTTTTCGCCAAATGAATTCATAGAATGCGCATTTTGTTTCATCGAAGTTACAGTAACTATCCTAAAAGATTAAAAATAACTCAAAATTTCCTTGGTATAACGAAGTCCAAAAGTTATCATGATAACTCTGGGTGCGGTACAAATTGTCAAGGTTTTTCATGTCGATAGTTTTCATAGAAAAAGTCAATGAAATTGCTAGATATCTTACAAGGGGAGAGTCAGACCAACGGAATTCAGAAAAATTCGAAACTTTCCCTGATGAAAGATTGTTAGGTCACATATCTTGTGGTAACGTACTAAAGCGCAATGTGCAGCAGGTTTCGAGAAAAATGAGTTTGAAAAAATTGCGCTTGCCTATAAAGAGCTTAATATGCTTCGTTGGGAAGTGACAGTACGAAGCGGCGGTGGCGTAGTGGGTAGAGCGCCAGAATGCTAATATTGACGTCGCGAGTTCGAATCTCGAGCGTTCCGAGTTCTTTTTTTTTCTATTTTGTAGTGTATATATATATATATATATATGTTTTTTTCAATAGTTGTAAAATTAATAATATTTAACAACTTCAATTACTTGTAATAAACCTCTTTTTTTAATTATTTTTATTTTTTTTATTTAATTATTAAGAAAT
Organism: Trichopria drosophilae; assembly: GCA_030407085.1. Taxonomy (NCBI): domain Eukaryota; kingdom Metazoa; phylum Arthropoda; class Insecta; order Hymenoptera; family Diapriidae; genus Trichopria; species Trichopria drosophilae. Next base: position 183,202,028 of record CM059582.1, read on the forward strand.
TCTATTTAAAATAATATAATGAATAAATATGAATATATTACTTACTCGTATGTTGAAAATTATTTTTTTAAAGTATGAATTGTATATTACGTGATTTTTAATAAATTAACTCATAAGTATAACTTATATCGTATGAGAAGTTTGTAACTGCAATAAAAAAATATAATGTGTTCAAAATAATAGTACAAGGATATGAACATATATTATACATATAATGTAATATAAACATATAAATTATCTGATTTAAAATATATATTTATTTTGGAAAATTGAAAATATTGTAAATAAGAACTGTATGCGAAAACTGTTCATTTTCTGCTGAATTTCACAGTTCGAAAATATTGGCAAGAATGTGTTCGCGTTGTTCAGATTTCAGTTGTCTATTATACGGCAAATGAATTCGAAGCGCACGTGTGCAAAAAAAAGTTTTTCTAGAATTTTATTTCTTCTGCTTTTCTTCGTTTTTTCCTCAAAAATTTTCCATCACAGTTACGTAATATATATGCATTAAAATGTCCTCTTCAATGCGTAACAGTGATTGTGATGCAAAAGTTACAAAACAATTAATTTTAATTCATTTACAAAATTCGTACAGAGAATTAAAATTTTGGCGGGGTGAGGATCGAAAAACCGACAAATCAAAAAGCCAACAGGCCAAAAAAAAACGACAATCGAAAAGCTGACAGTCAAAAAAAAAAAATCTGTCTATTTTATTTTGTTTTGGCTTTTCGAATGTCGGTTTTTTTCCTGTCGGCTTTTTGGTTTGTCGGTTATTCGACCCGCACCCCATTATGCCACAAGATCTTAGACTCACTATTCGATTGGATATCGCATTGATATACCAAAAATAAAGATTTTACGTTTTGTCTGATTTCATTTCTATGGGTGCGGGTCGAAAAACCGACTGTCGCTTGTCGACGTGTCTATTTTTTATATAACAACTTTTTGACTGTCGGGTTTTTACCTTGCGGCTTTTTAATTTGTCGGTTTTTCCCGCACCCATCTCTATTCAAGGCGCCATATTGAAGTAATAGGTAAATTTATACGAAAATGGAGGTTAGATTAAAAGAGAAGACTATATAAGTTCATTGACCCTTTCTATGAAAACTATCAACATGAAAAATGTGATAATTTGTGTCGCTCCCGAAGTTATCGGGTTAATTTGTCATGAACGCCAATTTCAGCAGCAAAAATATCCAAATCAACTGTATTGTAGTTTCTTTTACGGCTTTCGGCACTGTTACTTAATTATAGTTAAATTTATTAGAAACTTTTTTTAAGTGTAATTCAAAAAACAAACGCACCAGATATTTATACGTCACCTTCATTCGTAGTGAATAAACCACACGTAGGGCAGATCCAAACTAAAAAATATTCCAAATTGACATGGAGAAATCTGAATAAAACCGATTCATCGGAATCAATAACTTAAAAAATGCGTCCCGTTCACCAGCATTCGTGTAGGAACTGCAATTTCATGGAATTTACCCACGCCGCATTTTCAAAAGGCCGTTTGCTCAATTGTCTCGGCAAAGCGAAACCTTAAAAATGGGTACGTTATGAATTCCGGAATTGAAAAATGCATCCGAAGCGTCAAAACGAACGTTCCCCCTGTCTAACCATGAATTGTAAATGAACCAAGCAGAATAGGATTCGAATGTTTTAGCAGTCGTCGAAACGTTATCGCACAGCCGTCCGATAAATTAAACTCCGCTTTACTCGCCTATAGCGTACGATAAAGCTCGGAAATATTAAAAGAACGGTTATTTATAACAATCTTTGCGCGCGCGTGCGGGTATATAATTTTATCTTAACGACCGACCAAAGACGTAAACAAACCGATTTTTACTACTGCTGATGAAGACCGGCATCCCCTAAAATGAAGCTTTAAAAATTAATAACATTTTTTGATTCGATAAAAGTGTAAATTTGAAATTGCTTGTCGATAAAGTAGAAAATTTAGGTTACATAAAGGAAAATTTCTCTACAGGATGAGTTTCATGTTTTTCTAGAGGTTTTTTTTTATTCTAACGGGTTCACCTGGAACTCGTTATTCGGGAATTTTCCAGGTCGCTGAACAGGAATTTGATATCAGCTTTATAAAATTAAAGATGACCAATCTAGCGGGCGAAACCCGAAACCGAAAGTTTTAACACGTTTCTTATTTTTGTTGTTCCTTCTACATTCACGCGGAAAAAAATGGTTTTGTTATCTTAATAGTATGATCAGGTACGTTTTTTACTACTTTTTTCAGTTGGTTTTACTATTATAGTAGCCTTGACTATCTAATTTGTTGATATCTCTATTTAGATAGTAAAATTAACTAACGTTTTATTCTGCTATTTAATTAGTAGTTCCAACTATTTCGTTTCTTTCGTGAAAAAGCTGAAATGTGTTTATTGTTAAAGCAAACAATATTAATTAACAATAACAATTTAATACATTGATAAAAATGTTCTTAGAAGATTTACGATGATAATTTTGGGACTGACTAGCAGAATGAGAAAAATTGACATTGTTTCTGATAACAATGACTCAAAGTTGACAGAAGAAATAGTAATTTTGTTTGAAAATAATGGTAATTTTCTTCATTTTGCAAGTCTTTCCCAAAAAATACCATTTAGAATGGTAAAATTTATAAGAAACTCTTTCTATAATCGTAGAAGAGTGTGGAAATTGTCACCAAAGTCCAAATTGCGTCCTCGAATTGTCAGCCAAAAAAATCTATGACTATTTTGAAATTGAAGATGGTGGACATCACAATGGAGTAAAAAATGTCTGAGGTGCTTAGACATGAAACAACCGTTAAAATACACTTTAAAATACCTAAGTACACGGGTATTTTTGGGGGCGCTGAATACCAACCTGATATCAGGTTTGGACAATTAAAAATGGTGGCTCAATCATTTTTAGACTTGAAAATTACAATATAGCTCGGAATATGTCTTAATAAACTCCGAAATAATTTTGAAAATTCTACGTTTTTAATGCTTAAGCTTATCTTTTATGTTTCAACGCCATTTTTTTACCACCATCTTGAATTTCAGAATAAGTAACGATAGAAATGAAGACTGTTTCGTTACAAGTTCCATTCTGTTTTCAAATTAAAACGGTGAATAAGTTTGGTTATGAATTTACGCATTTTCTTGTAAAAAATGTGCCATAAAATTGTTTGAGTCAACAATAACCAAATTCCAGCTTCAGAATTTGTTAAGGGATCATTTTTGTGTTAGAAATGGTTTCAAAAATATTTTTAAACATTTTCTTTCCTACAAAATGAGAGCCATTAGTTTGTGTTAACTTTGGCGTTTTCCAGGTCGTTAATGGTTTAACTTAAGGAGGTTCACCAGGTACCTATCGAGTCAAATATGGAACGGACGCCAATATGACTTCGGTGGTATGCTTCCTAAGACGTTGCCGTCCGTCAACATAACCAAAAATGACCCTTTTAGCTATTTGTTTATTTTATTTCTCGCCTCTAAAGGTAGGAAGAGACGTTTTTCTTTCTGCAAATAAAATCTCACAAATTTTTTTATCAGTAGTATAAATTTTACGAAAAACTCAATGTTAATTCAATACGAATTTCATGAATATATACATTTTCCCATAAAACTCAATGTTAAAGAATCGTGAACATTTTTATTAATTTCTCTGCTCTGAAGGTACCTAGGGGCTTGAAACTTTGCAGGCATTAATTTCTTTCATTGTTTAACCTACTATAATTTTTTCGTTAAATTCTCAATGTTAATTCTTTGACCTGGTGAACCTCCTTAATTGTTTTATACCTACGTATTAAACGTAGTTTTCTTATCTCTTAAAATATTGCTCGACTCCGCAATAGTAATGAAGATGTGGGGAAAACGTGTAAGCTAGTTATTTCAGGTTAATTACATCTGTACACTTAACCTCTTTAAGTTTTATGTTAACATGATGTTATGTAAATATTAGTATATTGTGGTATTATGCACGTTTAGTAATTTCAAAATTTGTGTATGAGGAATTCCGTATAACTAAAAAAATCTTATTTTTGGTTATTTTTTTCAAAATGGCAGCTTAACTTTTTAAGGACGGAGAAGACACATTTTGAATACAATTTTCAACACAGTATTTCTTTATGATTCGGCAAGCAAAAAATCTTTATAGAACAATTTCTTATGGTATGCAGCTCGCTCTTTCAGATTCTGAAGTCTAACTCGCAAAAAAAATGGAAATCCGAAAAGATGCGGCCATTTTTTGTTTGCAAAAAATAAGATTTTTTAATCTTTTTTTTCTAAAAATGCATTTGTTCTGATAGAAAGATGTATCGATAAATGCCTAAAAGCTTAAAATATCGTGTCCACAAGGTCTAAACTTGGAATTCCCAAAACATACTTTATAAAATTTCAAGATGGCGGACCAAGAATCGGAGTCAGAAGAATTTTTATTTTTTGCAAAAAAAAGTGGCCGCATATTTTCGGATTTCCACTTTTTCGCCATTTTGGCTTCAGAATATGAATGAGCGAGCTCCATACCATAAGAAATGATTCTGTTCAATTTTTTTTGCTTACCTAATCATTACGAAATACCAATTTTTTAAATATTTTTTATATTTACAAAAATAACTTTGATAAAGAATGAGTTTAATGCTTTTTTGGTTAGTTTGTGTAACCTTAAAAATGTAATCCTAGAAGATTGGTTTTCGGGGAAACTATAAACTTTAGAGAAAATATTCTAAAAGTCTAAAGTCAATTTTGTGAGAATCTCGATTTGTTTCAGATTGAAGTGTTACAATTTTCATTTTTCAAAAATTAAAAAAACAAGAAAACCAATTTTGGAATTAATTATTTAAAAAATTTAAAAGAAATTTTAAGTGTATTCTTTAACCGATTTTAAGACATTTTTGTGGTAAGGAAAGTAAGAAAATCTAGAAGAGTTTAAAAATGTCTTTTAAACGACATACTTTAGAGAAAATTTCCTTCTCTGATACAAAAATGTCATAGAATTGGTTACATAATACTCTCAAATTTTTCAAATCATTTTAAACAACAAAAAAATATCGATGTTTTTTTAAAAACTAAAATTATAACCATACATTCTGTATAATTCAATTTATTTTTCGACACATTCTTAAACATTCCCTTTTTAAAATATTTTCTTTAAAGGGTATTCTGTTCAAGTAAAAAATCGTTGAATGTTAAAAAAATCTCGATTTGATGGCCATTTCTGATGTGACATGGAAAATCTCAAATATATGTCAGTGTATTTTTTAAGTACTACTATCGAATGTATAGTTCTAAAGCATTTTAGCTAATTCAAAACAAGCTATTTTATCAAAATCATACATAAATTTCGAATTTTTAAAAATTGTCTCTACTTCTAGTCAAAATTATGGTAGAATCTGATAGGTATGGATTTTTCGAAATTTATTTCATGTTGTATATAATCATTGAAGTTGGAGTAAGTTTTTTGTTAATTTGGGCATTAATGAGTCAAATTAAAAAAAAATTGCCATTTTTACTATTTTGAAGCAGAAAATTGACTAATTCACACCATTTTTTGATAATGTATATTATTTTTTTTAATTAAGCTTTCCAGTGTACAGAAATACACAAATGGATGCTATTAACGAATAAATAAACAAACTTTACACAGTGGTACTCCTGCACATATCGAAAGACATAACTTTCGTCAGCAAATTGAGTCTTCGACTTGTCGGTCTTTAAAATAATAATATTGAAAAGCAATTTACTTAAAGAAGTAATTTAGCTCTTGAAGGGCAGCGGGTACATAATGCAGTATTAGAAGCCGCCAATGTGGCCAAGTTTCTTTTCTCGCCTTTGACCCCGCACCCCGCCGGCCTGCCACGTCGCCTTTCCGCACCTAGGCTATAAAGAGACGAATTAAATTAAACGCCAATCGATGGGAATTAAAGTGGTTCTTTGACAGAGGACGTAGTTCCTGGTGCCTCCGCTAAATTATGCACCCAAGTAGCTGCCACTATCGCAGCTCCGTACACAGGGTGGAAAAATATTTCAGGCAAGGGAAAAAAGCTATTCAACACATCGACCCTGATTACCCCGAGGGCTACTGAAAGGGAAAGCTGCCGGAAATGATCACTTTTCGATAAATTAAAAACAAATTCCATTCGGGGCTTGATATCTGTTTTCAAAAGTATAGCAACTTTTCAACGAAAACAAATTTGAAAAATATTCTCTGTAAATTTCTTGGAAAATAGGCCCATTGCAATGAAAGAAGTGAAGGTTTACTCCATAAAAACTGAGCTTTCACTCGTTAAGAGCGACAATTCAGTTGTTTTCTAGAGGTGGCTAAATCTTTGTTTCGTAAAAAATGAATTCCCCTCCAAGAAACTTATAGTTAACCTATTAATTTGAGCCTCAGTACTGAATAGAAAAATGGAAAAAATCGTAACGGATTGAACTGATCTTCATATTTTCGGGGTGCTCTTGCGATTCCCGCTGTCAAAATTACATTTGGAAAGCAATATGGCGGATTTAATTTGAAAAAGTACCGACAAATTGAAAACATTCCTTTTTACCCAATTCTTTCCAAGAATATCAAAGATGTTTTCATAAATATAAAAATTAATCACAATTTCATAGAAAATTTTTCACATTACTTAAGGTGACTATTTTTACACCCTAGTCACAATTTTAAGTACGATTAACAAAATCCATCATCCTTTACGCTCTCTTAGATACAAGATAAAAATAAATGTTTCAGACTATAAGACAATATTACGTTGTGCAACTAGGGAGAAAAATAGGTGTTTTTGGGTGAGTGCGACCTTGACGTTCGAATGAACTGGGAGCAAAATAGCATTTTGCACTCAGAATCTGGGAAACTTAATTTGCTCTCGGATTTACTAATTTGGCTTCTTAGGGAGAGAAAGTGTTACTTTGCTCCCGTGCTATAGGGAAAAACACAGAATGTTTGGCTTAGAGTGTGAGAAACGTTATTTTGTTCCCTAGGGAGAGAAAATGTTACTTTGCTCCCGTGTTGTACAATGTAATATTGTCTTATAGTCTGTAACATTTATTTATATCTTGTATCAAAGAGAGCGTAAAGTGGATTTTTAAATTTAAAATTGTGACTAGGGTGTCAAAATAGTCACCTTAAGCAAGGTGAGAAATTTTCAATGAAAATGTGACTTATTACATTTAAGAAAACATCTTTGATATTCTTCAATCGCAATGTTACACATCAGACGTTTATAATATACAAGATGGGAATAAAAGCCAGAGGAAAATGAATACGTCTTGTGGAATGTTACATCAGCAAGGCATTTATATGCAAAAAAGAGTGATTCAACGTCAGGAATACGAGAATAATGGCGATTGTTGGTTAAGATCAGGGAAGCCTCAGATGGCACGTGTGTCTCTGTTAAAGGTTTGAAAGGGTCGAATAACATTGGGGGTTCGTCTCAAAAGCAGTCGATGCATTTTGAAATAGTGCAATGTTGAATTTTATCATTTTCATTGTAAATAAATAAATATAATGAGAAATTAATACTTTACTGGAGTGAAAATGTTAAATTTCCTGTATGTAGTGAAAATTGAACTCTAGTAAAAAGTGAATTCTCACCCTTTAATAGTCAATTTTCATTCACTTTTGAAGAGTAAACATTTTCACTATATACAGAGTGGATTTTCACTTCAAGAAATTTAGTGAATTATGATTTATTTATATGCAAATTATTAGATTCAAAAGTAAAATGATTACAAGAAGTAATTCAGTAGTTTAGATTTCTTATAAATTCGATGTAACATTTTTATGTATAAACAATAGATTTTTATGCATCACATGTAGATTATATTTCTGCATGCAAGTGTGCTATGAATTTGATTGATGAACAACGTGTATAGATTGCGAAAGCACGAACAATTAATTCGTGGTTAATTAATGATTAAGTATTCTTCTAAATCTCAACATGTAACATAATTCATTTAAAGAATCAGATTTTTTAAAGTATTTGATAAATTATCACGCAATAACGTTTCCAAGAGACGTATTCTTGTAAAATGGATATTCCAGTTCAAAATAAAATTTATAAACTCAATTAAATCAGACCCGCCCTATTTCCCTATCGATCCCATCGTAAAAACTTTTCAGGGACAATTTTAACAAACATTTTTAGAATATAAATATAATAGCGAAGTATTTACGTTATAATAGTAACTTTTCGAAATTATAAAGTAATAATAATAAACATTTTATAATCTATTTAAATGCACACAAGAAAAAAGTAAATTCAAAATATTATTAAGAAACAAACGCTTTAATATTTTAAAATTAACTTTGTTATGTGAAAAGTAGTTAAATTTGTTACTGGATGCTTTTTGTGGTTAGAGTGAATCTAACCACAAATTTCGAAAATTCAGAGTGGAGAAGAGAATTTCTAATAATTACTTCATGAACGTGAGTAATCAGGATTTTCGACTATGAATATGACGTCAGATTTTCATTTTGTTTAATCTCATTATAAATTCCATTTTGAATTTTGATCCGAGTTTAATGATTTGTGATTAGTGACTAAAAAATTCTTAACACCAACTTTCATGATTACGATAAAAATAAATGTAGAAAAGAAATACTTATTAACTAAAATTTGCTATTTGTTTGTTGATACCAATTTTTCATGAAATTAGTCAAATATATTAGTCATATAATATTGTAATTGATTTTTTAACTACTGGAAAAACCAACTACTATTTATAAATACTTCAAAAATGAACCCTCACCCCTCCAGATAACCATTTGCATCAAAGCACAGTAGAGTCCCGGTATAATTGCGTCTTGCTATATTTACGTCCCAGCATATTTGCCTATCTAGTTATATTTACCTGTCGCCGCTCTCTTTTTCCCCCACTTTGCGTACTGGGCCTCAGGAAGGGCCTGCTGTGACGTCACGAACGTAACGCAACTAGGAGAGTGGGAGAAGCGGCTCTCCCCTTCTTTTGGTAAATATGACGAAACGGAAAGGGAAGGCAAGGAACCGAGTGAGTAAATATACTGGGACTCAACTGTATTATAATATAAAATAGTAATTCTTTTAATTTTATAAGGAATATATAAAAAAACCTTTTTTATAGTATTTTAATAAATGATGACTTATTTATAAAGTTGTGTAGTTGTGAATTGCGAATAACGCACAAAAATAAAACATGAAATAAACGTATTAAATAAAAGTTGTATATAATTCTACCTTATATTTCATTTTTGCCTTGTACAGTTCAAATTATTACGGTTTATGATCCAATCGATATGTTTTTTGATAGATGACCCTGAAGAGGGTTTACAACTGGGTCGATGGGTTTGGCAAGATCGGTCTGGTTTAATTGCCGTTTTCAATTTATTTTAAACTGTAAAGGCCATTTTACAAGCTGAAATAAAATTTTAATCGAGATGTCTGTAGCTCAGTTTATTTTAAAAGATTAAATAAATAAAAAACTAAAGGAAAAATGCCGATTTTATTTAAATCTGTTACTGTAAAAGTTTATAAAATCGAGATAAATTTAAAACAAAATTGTTTAGTTTATTTAACGAAACGCTCCGAGTTCGCTTAATAGATGATCATGATTAATGAAACATTTATAGTAATCAAATTCATATTTCGTATTTGTAAAAATTTACTGGACTAACAAAGCAACAAATAGATTTTGACTTGTATACAGTTTTATATTTATTTGCTTACGCATTTGAATTTTTAATTTACCTACCATCAGACATCCTATCGTTATGCGTATTCAATACGCTAGATGGCGTAACAATGTCGCTGATTATTCGCAAGTACTGACGTAAATAAATGCACTAACAAATAACAAGTAACTTTACAGTATAAATATTGTATTAACCCTTTGCGGCATACATTTTTCTTTACACGGAAAACAGCTGAAAATTGTTACTCGGGGGTTTTCGGGGTCGCTGATTTCGAATCTGAAGTCAGATTTTGAAAATTCAAAATGGCGGACCGAAATATAAAAAGTTGCTCGATCTAAGCGAAATTTGTTACTCGGGGGTTTTCGGGGTCGCTGATTTCGAATCTGAAGTCAGATTTTGAAAATTCAAAATGGCGGACCGAAATATAAAAAGTGGCTCGATCTCAGCGAAATTTGTTACTTGGGGGTTTTCGGGGTCGCTGATTTCGAATCTGACTTCAGATTTGCAAAATTCAAATTGGCGGATCTAGGATGGCGAACGAACGTAAAAATCGAGTGTTGGATTTTCTTGAAAATTGGTACGTTTTCTCGATCACCGATGACAAATCCAGTGTCAGATTTCAACAATTAAATGTGGATGAAATTAAAACAAATTTTGGTCAGCCATCTTGGATCCGCCATTTTGAATTTTCAAAATCTGACTTCAGATTCGTAATCAGCGATCCCGAAAACCCCCGAGTAACAAATTTCGTTTAGATCGAGCAACTTTTCATATTTCGGTCCGCCATCTTGGATCCGCCATTTTGATTTTTACAAATCTGACGTCAGATTCGAAATCAGCGACCCAAAAAACATAAAATGCTATAGTTTCATGCAAATATATATAATTGTTCAATCAAAAATGAATTTTTTCTGAAATTATTGATATTTTTCCGTGGTTATTTATTTATAATAATTAAAAATTAACGATAATTGATAATATGTAACTTTTTTTATGATTATATACATCTTATTAACATAATTAACTCAAAAACCCGATTGCTTAGATGAAAACAGCCGAATAATTAATTAAAAACTGAGAGAAAATAGGTGGGATGCTGAGCATCCCACTATGCCGCAAAGGGTTAAAAAGTATTATTTATTATTACACGTGTACATTGGTATACAAATTTTCGAATTGCGCCTAAAGATAAATGAAATTAATTTTATGTTATTTATTTTGATGCGGTATTTCTTCAAGTAACAACAAATGAGGTGTAGAACGGAAGTAATTCGGGCTTGAGTAATGAATTCAATATTTCTCATTTTGAGAAACTGTAGAACACCAAAATAAAATGTAACGTCAATATACCTATCTTACCCCCCCCCCATCCCTTCCCTATCTCATCATAGTTTAAAAAATATTTAATTTTATCAGCGAAATCACACGGGACAAGAGTTACATTACATTTTCGTCAGTATTTATTCTGTTTTACATTTTTTATCAGTATAATTACATTTGTTTATAACAAAATAAAACAAATAAAACTAACCTATAATAAAAAGTGATTTTGACACAAATCAATTGCAAAACAGATGAAAATTAATTCTTGATTATAAGTGACGAAAAGGATATGTCATGTATCCCCGGATAGTTTTTCCGCAGTAATCGATCTGTCTAAAGTCGAAGCTTTTTATTCCGACGACGTACGTTAAAAGCTTGGAGTATCGAAGTGCAAAGAAAACAGAAGCCCCATCCGGTCTTTACTCAACGAGCCTCTTACAGAGAAAAGACAGTCAAGTCGATGCACGAAACGGGATGCCAATAAATTTCCACAAAATCAACAACACGTGCACCAGCCTGCATAATATAACCAACTAGGTTTCTATAAAATTTATTAGCGGCTATAACCAACGTCGATAGAAATAAGTACTAAATCGCTTATTGGTGTTAAATTAGTACCCGAATCATTTATTTATCAACCTAAATTAATACTCGACATCATATTAATATTGGTAAATAATTAATAATTGTTTTAAACAATGTTCAGTAGTTCTTTCTACAAAAACTGTAGTATGGTAAATATTATAATATACCATAAATAATAGTACATTGTGCAACTAGGGAGCAAAGTAGTAGCTTCACTTGGGCAACATTTATTCTTCCTTGTTACACATTATGATTCTCTCATACGAGAGTATGCTACTGTGTTCCTGCGAGTAGGGAGCAAAATATTATATTGCGCGCAGAGTGGGAGAAGCTTATTTTTCTCCCTAGGGAAAGAAAACGATATTTTGCTCTCTAGGAGAGAAAGTGATATTTTGGTCCTTCAATGTTGGGAGAAACATAGTATTTTGCACTGAGGAACGTAAATTTTATAATTCATACAATAATTTTTGTTTATCATGACAACAAATAAATTATAATCTTAGTGTCTACCGAAAATTCGTATACTATACTGTCACGCGTATTCTAATGATCTGTATGATGTCTGTAAGTTGAATCTCTCTATCGTTTAATGTTATTTTGTCGTAATTTTGTAGTTTTACCATACGGTCCTTGGGCCATGATATAATAAACGATTACATACATACATACTCTTTAACTGCATAAAACTTCGCTAAATTTGAGGTTATGTACTCTAGTGCACCTTTAACGATTGGGAACTAGTACAGAACAATATTATTGTCTTAATAATAATAATTTATTCATTAGAATGCCTCATGCTAAACGAAAAGATGTTAATTACAATTTTTCTGGCGTATCGAATCTCTAAAAAGTTGGGCCTTAGTTTTTTTCATAAATCAGTAATGATTCAACAAATTAAGTTAAAAAAAATCCATCTTAGACAAAAGATGTTTTCCAACAAAAATTTGCAAAAATCTCTGAACTGTACAGACGAATTTCTGATTTCAGGGATACAAATGTTGGAAATAACGTGTTTTTTTCTGTAAAATGATTGGATTAAGTATATTTTATTTCGTTATGTTAATAAATAGCAAACAAAAACATTATTTTCGATTATTTAATTCAAGACAATTATTAATACATTCTTGGAACAAATTAGTTAACAACTATAAATTACATTTTTTAACTCAATGATTAACTAAATTTAATGTCATATTTGTTATAATAAACAGAATAAAATATAATTATATATATATATTAAAATCCACTAGAGTTTAATTGAACCTGATTTGATAATCTCAACTACCATCGTGTACTTGAAAATAATAAAAAAAAAATAGTTACTTCTTAAACCATGTCCGTACAGATAATAGTACTATTTTTATTTAAAATAATAATTAGTAGTTAAATTATAATAATTTTTTCAAATTTCGTCAAACTGCCAAATAAATTTCATTACAGTAACTACATTCGTCACCCATCTACAGTAGAGTATCGGTATATTTACCCACTCGATTCCACGCCCTCTCGTATCGTTATATTTACCAAAAGAAGGGGAGCGTCGCTTCTCCAACTCCCCTCAGTATGTTCATGACGTCACAACATGCCCTTCCTGAGGAAAAAGAGAGAGGCAACTAGTAAATATAATGAGACGAAACCAGGCAAATGTGCTGGGACGTAAATATAGCTAGACGCAATTATACCGGGACTCTACTGTATTTTGGAACTGTTGCTACAACCTATAAATTTTTAGTTTAAGTTCCATTGAACTACATGGAATAATTGAACAATAATCAATTTATCAAAAATGTATGTTCTCTGTAAACCAATTAAATTGTTTTTTAAGAAATTATGAAATATTTACTTTGTATTTCACTTTTCTTATATCCTTTCTAACGTTAAAATAGTAATGCTATTACCGAAAGTTAAACTATATTTTTTTCGTGAATTATCTAGTTACATTTATGATAATTAAACATATATAATTGTACGCAGAACTTATTTTAGAAGCTATCAAATACGCCCATACATTGACACAGGCACAAAATGAAATAGTTATTGTTCTTGAAAGGTAACAATAGGCATACGCTGCAACATCATGAATCTTTCAAATGACAACCCGAATTGAGTTCTTTCGAACTGTTTTATGCGTAAAGTCTAGCGACTTTGATCTGCATTCCGCCGATTGCAATCGCCCTTCAAACATAGGCTTCCTATATACCTTTGACATACTTTATGAGTTTATTCCAGCTTACACACATGGACTACACTGTAATCAATCTAAAAAAAAATTTTTATAAATTTTATTAATGCAGTCAGAGGTCTATAGCCGTGTAAAAAAACAGACTAGGAAAGAAGTGCATCGAAAATCGAAAGTGCAGTAACAGGAATAACAGGTACCACCTGTGGTACCGCGTCTCGTGGAATGGACTATATTTAGTCAACACCCCCGCAAGAAGGTAGGTTAGACTTTTCCATAAATAACAGTAGAACGACCAACCCCCCCACCCAGCCATGATTGCCCCCCAGTGGGTGCCTTTACCCCCTTTCGTGCATCTTGGATGGCACATTATAGATTTTTCTACGCCTTCAGCCAATTATCTGTGTACCATACATATACGTCACGGACATAGTCTCTTATATACGTAATAGTCCATCCATACCCTTACAACGTAACCGAATGATGTTAGTCTTGCGCATTATTGCAATCGCGATGGTATCGAGTCAAGATCTGAATGTCCCGCGTCAAAAGTGGAACGTGACACGAAATAAAATTATAAACAGGTGAATTTTTATAAAAGTGTAGTCAAACATATTAGTATTTTTAATAGTTGTATCTGATAGTCTCAGTTAATCGTTTTTTTTCGATCTACGATTGTTTTTAGTTTTGGTATTTTGTATATAGGTGGATTTTACGAATTTCGAAATAATAGTTTGTCGTCGAAGATAAGTAGGCGCATAGGTAAAATCTGCGGTGTAATTTTTGGCGATAATAGTATTTTACTATTTGAATGTTGGAACGTAGTGATATAAGAAAAATGTACACAGAAAATAAGTCTTAAAATTGTAACATCTCAAATTAGGCACTGTAGAAGGCTTAATTTCAGTCTAAAATTGAGCTAATTTTCTCCATTTAAGTAAATATTTGCGCTTAAAGTCTTACTTTCAGAAGTTTAATAATTAAGTTCAATTTTAGTCGAGATTCATGCTTAAAGAAAATTTTTTGAACTTGTCATACCTAGGTTAGAGAATTGTTATTTCGAACCTGAATATTGACTAAAAGTAAGTTTCCAAAACTAAAAACATGGTTTTAAGCACAAATATTGACTTAATTTAAGAAAATTAGGTCAATTTTAGACTGAAATTAAGCCTTTTACGGTGCCTAATTTGCGATGTAACAATTTTAAGCCTTTTTTTTCTGTGTCGTTAACTTTTGAGTATTTCTTTCGTAAATTATCATAAAACGCAGTAAAAAGAACAAACGAAATATTTCTTATCGTTTTCTCGATTGTAAAGTTGTATTATTACATGATAGAATCACTTTTTTGGTGCGATTTTTTCTAGTAGTACATTTTAGTATTAAGAATTAATTATTGTCAACTTTCTATATGGAAATAATAGCAATTGGGCTATTTTCAGAGCTAGAAATGATACATTATGATACAAGTATGGTAAATTAGCGATAACTGAACGAGCTGAAATGGAGTGATTTAATCCCTTGCGAGTTGTTATTAATACGCACTATTTTCTTTCTAAATTGCAGAAAGTTTAAGTTTTCCACAAAACACGTGCTATAATAAGTCAGTTTGGAAAACAGCATCAGCTGTACTCGCCACTTGCCAAACGAATTCGTAACCCGGGTAAAAATTAGTTATATACAATTCTATACAGTTGCATACCAAATTTATATATATATATATATATATATAATTATATACAATTGTATATAAATGTTGTTAAAAAAAGTATTATAATGAAAAAGTATGACTAATGTTAACAGTGCTTATATATACTACGACTAAACGCTTAAAAATGATGAAATATCTTGCAGCGCCATCTGCGAATAGTGGTCTGAATTTGTCTCGAAAATACCTTTCAAACGAGCCCCCACTCGACCCATTTTGCCATCTAAGATTTTTGGACCTCCCCCCCTCCTTTGAGGTTGCATTCAAGGCAAAAAATGTCATTGTTTGAAAAATCGAATCACGTGTTTCAGCGATTTTTGAAAATTTAATTCTTTCAAAAGTTATGAGACCCCTCCCCCTCTATTTAATGTTTTGTTTTTTTTGTCGCAGTGTCTTTTTGTTGCAAACATTTAGTATAGAGTGATGTATTATAGAATTTCGCATTACATGCTTTGGAAATTTCACTGTTGAAATTCACGCAGTACTGTAAAAAACCTTATGAAATGTGTATTCATTTTTTCGGAATGAATTAAAATGTTTTTTAAAAACCGAGTAAGGCCCCCAAAGCCAAAACTGTACGGCACTTGTACTTGTACTGTGCTTGTAAAGTTTTTTTGGGGCCATCCGTACACTACGTTACTATTTTAGAGCGGGGGGGGGAGTCGGCCAAGAACTACGGTCTATATAAAATGTATGTATGAAGGCCATAAAACTGTCTACGGAGGGGGGGGGGGGTCAAAAATGCCAAAAAAAGGACTATATAGTTTATAAATGGCCCCTTTAACGATACCTTTAAATTTTGAGAGCACATACACATATACACAGAAGGTTAGATGAACTTTTATAATCACACTTACACCGTTACAATTAACATTTATTGGATGTGATGCGATAAATTTATCTTTTCCATCTACTTTTTTATTTACTAAATGAAAAGAAACTCCTAGTACTTCCGAGATTCTGTAGCCATCTACTGGGTAGTATTACTAGAAACCATATTATTGCAGTCCTACTTACTATTTCAATATTTGTTGCCAACATATTTACTATCGTGTTTTGAAATATTTATTATTCCATTTGTTGCTGGTGTTTCGCTTCTTGTATATTTTTTTAGAATTTCTTAATTAAAAAGATATTCGCGAATTTTTACGAAGAATTTTATTTTAATTACGAATTTATTACGACGAGCCGGCAGCCAAACGCTGAATGCATTGGCGTAGGATGACACGGAATGCCTTGTACCATTTGATGAAAACTAGCGTAATTAACAGGTCAAAAATCATATATTATTACTTTGTACCTTCTATAAACGTTGTCTTCTCATTCAGAAGTGCAAAAAACAATTAACAATTCCGAATTGTTAGAAAATAATATTCACATTTTTGATAAATATTTGTAATTTTTATAAGAATTTTTATAAGAATTGTTTTTGGTCCGGCACGAAAGGAGCAACTTGTCCAAAATATTGAAAATTTACTTTTTAATCAAATAAATGTTTGTAAATACTGTAGGAAAAATCGGAGGAACTTCAAACTTTCAGCAAATTACCATTAATGATAATATATTGTAACATTTTAATGTACGACATGCAACATTGTGTAAAATATCCGTGAATGTTTTTTAAGTAATTTTTATAATAAAGTTTTAAGAATTTATATGATTTATGAAAACTTTTATGTAGAATAATATTCAAAAATACAATAAAAAAAAATTTTCGTATTTTTTCATTTAAGAGTCAACGACTAACAATTTACTTCAATTCAGAAAGTATTTTTTATAACTCTTACTTAAGACAAAATATTAGCTTATTAGAAGTAACCACTTTACTTATTATTCGAAGAGTAAAATTTGAATGCATTTCCAGTGTGCTAAAGTTATTAAGAAAATACTCTGACCAATAAAATCTAAACGTTATAACTAAATTACATTATTGGATATGATTTGAATAAATTTTCATTGTTAGTAAATTATATTTCTGCAAACGGAAATCTTTGTTGTAAGAAAAGACAGGTAGTTATAGTAATTATATTTTTTATCAATTTTATTATATTGTTTATGCTAAATACACCAGATTTTAAAAAATCATCATGCTGTCTTTTGGACCATATAACTAAAAAATGAACTATCAAAAAATAACAAAATATAAATTAATGGTATTAAAATACACGAAAACGACAAAATTATATATAAAAATTTATATACAGTTCCGTAGAGGATATGGTACAATATTTTTAATATTATAATCTATTTTGTTTTATGAATAACAATTGTAAGTGATAAAAATATGACAATCGTTAATCGTAATGCACTAGGAAGAAAACTTCCGAATAAAATCAGTACAAACATTAGTAAACAAATTTCGTAAATAATAAAATTCGAATGGAATTCTTTGTTCTACTTGTTGTTATTTTTATATGTTTTGTCTAAGAGTAATTCTAAGTTAGCAACTATGAGTTTAAAGACTTCAGAAGACCTTAGTGTAAGTCTTGCTTGATTGGACATTGATACTGAATATTTTATAATGACTAAGCGAATAACGTCATAACTGACCATCCTTTATATTCTAGTCTATTTTATTTTCGGTACAAAGATTATGACTTTTTTTTCTATAACAATACCATTTGTATGCACTTGTATACATCGTTATATTTTAAACGTGAATTTTTATATTTTATTCCTTTCATTTTTTATTTTATATACAAAATTAATTCTTAAAAATTAGTTCTTGTAACATAGAGTAGGGTTTTAATTTATAAATACTATCAAAAAAATTCAAGAAATCACTTAAGAAAAATTAAATAAATCATTTTTTATAGTTTATTTTATTAAAATTTTTAAAATGTTGATGTTATCACAGATTTCGTAAAGGTTCCGTAATTTCACATAATTTCACAAACCCCGGAACAATTGTTCATTAGTATGTAGGAATCGAAGCTAAAATTGGAATTTGTCACTTTCGCGCTAGTCAGTTTCTCTCATTGACACAGGAGAAATCATACAATATAGTTAATTAGCATATATTAAAACGATTTTAGACGTGAGTGAATTTTTAGCTTTTCCTTTTCTATGTGAATATCTTATGACTTCAGCGAAGCTCCGTTTGTTTTTAAGTCACATTTTGTAAAATTCCTCTGAGAAAATTTGTCGGATTATTTGTTTTACTATTCATTGTTTAGACGTGCGTACAATTGAGAACGAACTTATCGTTAATTGGTATCATAAGGAACTTTTTCGGCAGGAAATTTATCTAAATAACTACTATATTATACAATAGGAAGAGCGATAAAAAAGCAGATAATATCTAGATTAACAAAATTAGTCCAAACTTTTCTTAAAGAAAGACTTAACTGATGATATTTTTTACTATCGAAATAATGAGGACGGTGTCAAGTACTTTTGACATAGAAGGAAATCGAAACAAAATATTTCTTTTAGATTTTTTTACTATTATAAGTTTTTTTAACTTCTTAAGTTTATTTTTAGAAGTCACAAGACTCTTTTTAATAGCATACACTGATAAAAGTGTTTTTTACCCAGTATTAGAATTCTTATGCCCCGTAAAATATAGTATTTTACGCATAGGGATTGCCATCTTTCTACTACCTGTTAAAAGACGAAGATTTTATATTATTCTAACCGATATGTCAGTTTATTTTAGCCTTTTCTCTTTAACTAAAAGCAATTTTTGTTTATGGAAATTTATCTAGCAACTTAAAATATTAAAAATGCCTTCTTTTAGTCATAATAAAACATTCTTTTAAAATAGGAGAGTTTATTACAGTTTCGTATACCTGTCAAAAACAAATGCTGAACGAAGGAGAATTTTGCTAGTTATAATATTTCTTTTAATGGCTATAATACACTTTTTAAAAGCCAACGGATAGTAACTGATAAAATACACTTTTCTCAGTGTATTCAACTATTTATTCAAAGGTAAGAAATTTATCGATTTTAAAATGAAACGACATTAATACTTTAATAAAAATACTTTAACAAAGTCAATTTTTACGTCAATAAGTAATTAAATTTTTATATGTTTGTGAGAATTAAATCATCTTGTTTAAATCGGAATGTCATTCGAAAATAAAAAAAAATGGATGTGGTATTTTATAATTTATTGCATAGAATCTTTTAGAGGTTTATTATTTTTCTTTACATTTTTAAATAAAATATATTGTAGTACAATATTTAACTATTGATCTGGTTCATTAAATTATAAATTTATAAAGCAATCTACCAAATACGTGAATGTGAATATTTTAAAGTAAAAGTCAACTTTCCGTAAATTAGAAAGCATCGATAATCATGCTGAATGAATATTAAAAAGGTTTAAATAATAATTATTTATAATAGTATTTAAAATTATCGCCTTAGAATATTTTTTCTTCCTCTCGTAATCTTATGAACCACTGCATAATTAATACAAAATTAAACATTCGGTGTCGGTTTTTTGACTGTCGGCTTTTCGATTGTCGGGTTTTTGACCTGTCGGGTTTTTAATTTGTCGGGTTTTCATATACAATATACTTTTGTATACAAAATACCAAATTCGTATGATTTAAGATTGTTAAAAATATTTTTTTAGATAGTTCAAAAGAATAATAGTTTTTTTTAATAATTGATTTTTTTGTTTAAAAAGATTCTAAAATACACGACTAAAACTTAAAAAATATGGATTACATTGATTTTGTAATAAAAAGGTTTGTACTAAGATATTCATAACTAACACTATCTTATTTTTTATGTAACATACAAGTTCAATAAATAAATAAAAAAAAGTATGTTACATATTTTATACTGGTTTATATGAAACTTTTATTGGTATAGAAACATTGACACTAAAAACGTTAAAAATAGTTTTTTTATAGATTAATTATTTTTGTCATTTCCATTTTATTTTCGACCTTCTTACTAAAAGTAAAATAGAGTTTCTGTTCGATCCACGTGCGATGGAGATAGTGCTTTAACCCAATTATCTGCAATCATAATAGTCGCCTCTATGAATCAATATTTCTCAGAATTTCAGGAATTAATAATTATATTAACAGTGAGAGGGATTCTGCCTGCGTTTTATTGCAATGTATTATCGATGAATTCATTTTCACGATATTGAATAAAAATTATCGATAAGAAATCTAATAAAATTAAAAATTACGGTCTTGGAAATTAGGATTGTTCAATATTCCGTTTTTTTTTAATTTTGATTTGTATAGGATTAATAATAGAATGGTCTATTATTATACATGAAATAAACAGAGAATTTTTAAATTAATTTTTACATTAATAATATAATACTAATAATTGTGGATTTCAATTGTTCAATTTCAACGAATTCACGTAATTGTTGTATTTAAAACAAACCATTCTGGAAATAATGTTTAATTAAGATTTTCGCAGCTTTCTTCTAAATTTTTGTTATAAGGTATCACTTAAGGCGGTGCTGAAGGGCTCCGATGATAAGGTAGGAAACTTCACTAAAAAACGTAAATTAATGATGACTGAATAGCAGTTTCAAAATTCGGGCTCTGTAAAGGTCATTCTAATTGCTATATACGACCAGTTACGAAACACGAAAGAAATGAACAGAGAATTGACCGAGAATTATTGGAAATGAGTAAAATTTACCGATTTGTAATACTTTTCTGTCAATTCTCAATTAAATTCTGTGGAATTTGACAAAATTCAATTAACGAATATCAAAAAGTTAATTAGGAATTGAACGAAAACTATTGAAAAAAGGTGCTTTTTATTTATTTCCAATATGTCTCGGTCAATTCTTAATTACCTTCTTTGGCATTCGATAAGAGTCCGTATGTAGAGAGTAGAATTACCCTTACAGAGCCGGAATTTAAAAAAAAATGATTAAAAAATTTTTAATTTACATGTTTTAATATAAATGGTACCTTATCGGCAGACTACTTCAGAACCCCCGTAGGATCAATACTAAGATGTTATGTATCTTATTAAGCTCAATGTACTATGTGCTGAAAAAAATTCTTCGTAAATTTGACAGAATATTAATTTGTAACTACATATTTAGCTAAATTTAAATAATAATTATTAACATCAATAAAAGTGGCTGCTAGAACAATATTTACATAAATAAAATATTCGTTATTTTTTTAATATTTTGAAATATACTCCACAAATTTTTTTGTTATAATACTTTTTTAATTTAAACAGATATTTTGAAATTGAAGGAGTAAAGTTGTGTTATGTGTATTGTTATAATAATTATTATTAATTATAACCATTTTAACTAATGGTTATAAAATAAAATCTACGCAATTACTTGTAAAGCCTAGTAAAATTTTCGTCTAACTTTTAAGCCAAATTTATTACAAAATTTCAGTCGATATCCGGGCAGAAAATTATTCAAGTTTTGACCATAGGAGCTTGAGGTCTACGGATCTACCCAAATTTTTTTACGTATTTGACCTTCTGAATCTGATTACGGTGGGGGATTTGCGATTTGGGTGGGAGAAGTAATACTTTTTGTAAACAAAATTTTCTTATTTTTGTTTTTATATTTATTATGTTCATAGGTTTTTGAGTCGTTCATCAAATATGGCGGGCAATTAAAAAAAAAAACTGTTACGGCGTTGCAGTTGTAAACGATGCAATAAAAATGGATGCTGCTCGTTTTTCAGTACAAATAATACATACAAAGAAGACTTAAGATTGAAGTTGACCAATAAATCCTCTATAAATTATGCAATTCATTTATTTCTTGAATCAATTATATCAGCGACCCCCAAAAACCCATTGTATCAGTCTTTATGCTAATTCGTTTAAGTTACCAAAAATTCCCCGCCATATTGGATCTACCATTTTCAATTTTCAAATTCTGATATCAGTGTCTGTAACCAGCAGCTCCAAAACTTTTCGAATAAGAAGTTCCGCCTACGCATTTTTTGGCAGATCCAATATGGCGGCAATTGACATCTATGACCGAACATCAAATTTGTGAACTGAACTGGATTGCTTTATTAACTACGAAGAGAAACAATTACACAACAAAATATTCCTTTAGACCATTTTGTGCTATTAGCAGAATTTTTCTAAAAATTGTCAACTTTAATGATTTTTGAATATTATCGAATACTTTTCTCAATCTCTGGTAAATTTGAACATTTATGCCCAGTTACCGGTCATTTTTTCTGGCGGCTAGGCATATGTGCCTGCTTCGCCGCAGACTCCCTACTAGTGGGTTTTTTTTTGTTATATTGTTATATTACTACGTTACAGTACTTTTTTCAGCTGAATCGAATTGAACAGCTCAGAGCAACAAACGGGCAACTCATTTTTCAGTTCGGTTAAATCTTCCAATAATTGGGAGCAACAAACAGTTATTAGAAAGAAAGCCGTTCCTGGCAACACTGTTTTTTGACACGTCTTAGTTGACCGTATGTTATTGCGAAAAAAAATCGGAGCAACAAACGGCCAAAAAACTTGTCTGATTGTTATAATAAAAAATATTTGGCTTTGTCCTACAAATTAAATTGGTGATGGTTTTTCTCGACGTTTCGAACGACTTGCGTTCATTTTCAAGAGGTAATAGCCAAAAAATAGCAGTAACCTCTTGAAAATGAACGCAAATCGGTCGAAACGTCGAGGAAAACCATCACCAATTTAATTTGTAGGACAAAGCCGACCTTTATATTTTTTATTATATATTTTACTTCTACATAATAACACAATTTATTTGTCTGGTTGTTGCTTGAATGACTCTTGAATGTCCTTATCTGACAGGCTTTCTAAAACTAACAAGAATTGAATATAAAGTCGTATAAAGAAGGTTACCAAATTGGAGAGCAACTACGCTTTTCTAGTTTAAAATATCAATTATGGCCAGAAACTTGCTATTTTCTGTCACACTTCACCCTGTTTTTTTTTTGTAACAGATTATGGACCTCAATTATAGCCACAAACTGGCCAATTTTAAGCTGTTTTATAACTACAGAACATGGACATCAATTATGTCCAAAACATGGTCAGCGAACATCTTACATGGTCACAATTTCGACCAAAGATGTATTGTCTAAAATGAAAATTAAACTCTTAAAATGGTTAAAGTAACTTGCTCAGTCTAAAAAAGAATAGTAAAGGTATTTGAATCCTTTGGAGTAAACTTTGAATTCCTTATTGCAAAACATTCACATCATCCGTAATAAGGAATGCTCCAAAAGACTGCAAATTGATTCTGGGTCCAACCGTTGGATTTTTACACCGTATGAATTCAATTTGAATTAAGTTTTAGATATTTAAGTTTAAGTTTTAGTATTTCAAAAAATTTGTATCAATAGAGGACATTTTCGCATCCGTTTTTTAAAAGTGGATTTCCTTGTTTCAGACTATGCTCGCTAACTCTCACACGACTGATATTACTTCGGCCGCTGGGCTCAGATTTGGCTTCCATAAGCATCGCTGTGAAAATGCAAAGCTCGAAGCGAACGTTGCGCTCCAACGAAATGGCTGTGCCCTCAGGAGGTATTTTGGACACCGAACTCGAGCTTCAATTCGCACTTCAGTATCCGCACTTCCTCAAGCGAGACGGCAACAAATTACTCATACTGCTGCAGCGACGCAAGAGATACAAGAACCGAACCATGCTCGGTTACAAAACACTCGCCGAAGGAGTTATCAATATGGCTCAGGTATTATGCCCAAAATTTATGGTGACCGTTCGAAATCCCCGACGACAAAATCCCCGCGACAAAATCACCGCGTCAAAATCCCCAAGTATAATAATGCCCGAAGTCAAAATCCCCGAATTCAAAATCCCTTCTCACAAAAAAACTCTGAATTTACAATTGAAGCTGTATTAAAAGTTGATATTGTTTATTTTGTATTTAGAATTAAGATATATTATAAGGTTAGGTTAGGTTAGGTTAGGTTAGGTTAGGTTAGGTTAGGTTAGGCAGGTTAGCTTTTCTATGCTGTGGAATAGTGAAATCTTCCACCACTTTGGTTGATCTTTGGTGGGACGCTTATTGGCCGAAATTGTGCTACTCGAGACCTTTACACTTCCACCATGGACTGAGGTAACTTTTAATAAAAGTAGATGTTTTGAAGGGTGATTTGGATGAAGAAGGGGATCTGGAATTCGGGTGTTTTAGTGGTAGGGGATTGTGTCGCGGAGATTTTGTCGTCGGGGATTTCGGACGATAACCAAAATTTATATTTTCAAAAATTATCTGGAGAACTAAGAACATTTATTTCATTATATTAGGAGATATTTAGCTGATTCAGTCATATCCCAAGCAACTATCCAATTTCACTATTTTGGTCAAAAATAACCAAAGCACAAACTAAATTATGTCTGTATTTTTCATGGGTTATTCTGCCCAAATTATGACCTTTAAATGTCCTAATAGTCAAAATGTATTTGTGATATATTTGTTAGTATATGTGGACGTGGTATCCAAGAACTGGGTTACGATATTTCAGGAGGTGATTCTCCATGATATTTCAAACAAAAAAGTGCTGTACCAAAATTGGATCTGAAGCCCAAGATTTGAGTGAAGGGCCATTGAAGTTTAGACAAAAAAATTCCCTGGTAGAAATTTTGTCTAGAGACAACCCAGGTCTTAGATAGTTTTTAGAAACTTTTTCCTGGATCCCGATAGGAAAATCTGTATAGATATCGGCTGGGTTTGAGGACGCCCTGCCAGGATTGAATCCAGAAAACCCAGGCGTTCAATTCAGGGCCGAAAAATATTATATCCAACGTAAATTTTGGTTACATTTTTTAAATTTATATAATTTAAATTAGTTCTTCAGGAATAATGTAATTAAATATCTGATTTTATCGGTATCGAAACGATCTAGAATCTAGGTTGATTCGTTAGATTTGATAATATGTTGGTATATTTCTGGATTCTAGCCGGAATTTATATGGATATTTCCACGTAGAGTTTCCTCCCAGGCCCTGTATATAATGTGGAGAAATTAAGGGCACTTTCTACCTAGGTTACTGTTTTTGCAATAACTCGGCTCGCTTCCAAGTTATTTCAATGAGTAAAGGCTCATTTTCAAACTTTTTTTAAACCCTACAATGCATCCATAAAAGAATTTGACCTCTGATGATTTTTTTACATCAAATACCTTTATATAACATCAAATTTATGTTGATGTTATCAGGTCTTGCAGAAGCAAATGGATCTGGAATTAGAATTAGTTTCCGATAAAGTGGAAAAGTACGGCGGTCACTCGGTAGCCCTTGCCCGAGTGAACGTGGTGGCCCTGAGTTCCCAGCCGGTGGACCAGGACAAAAGACTGACGGGCGATGCTAACGAGAGGTTATGTCAAGAGTTCAGCGACGAGGAAGAGGAATTCAGCTCGGAAGGCGAAGCGGAAGGTAGCGACAGCGAACCCACCCTAGAAGTTCATAGGCGAAAGAGCCGAGGGAAAATTCCAGCGAACGCCAGGGTATGTCTTTTTTTGAAAATTTATTTTCGACCAAATTTTTGGAAATTTACAGCATTGTTTGGTGTATTTTTTATTTTGCAGCAGAGGAATTTGAAGCAGAAATTCATCGCCTTGTTGAAACGGTTTCGAGTTTCCGAAGAATTGGAACACGATCAGGGAGAAATTGGACAAAAATTGTCTGGTATGCATTTTTTTGTTGAAGTTTTTATGACTTTATAGGTGTTAAAACTCCCTGTAGTGAATTAAAAATGTAAAGTTTCAAATTTTTGGAACAAGTTGATTAAAATGGCAGATTCAAAATGGAGCAGACATTTTTTAAAAATCGAATAAAAACTTATTTTGTTAGTCCATGATGGCAATTTTAACAATTTTGGAAATTGTTGGTACGTAAAGGGTTTAATTTTTCTGCTCTCATCGGTATGGAATTTTGGTTTTGCTTTGTGATAAAAATAAATCAAACTGTCCAGAAAAAGATAGATTCAATATGGTAATGTTACATGGAGAAAAAAATGTTATCATTCCAGATGGTAATTTTTGGACCAAAAAAATGCCATTTTTTTTACTGATAAAAAATGACTACAAATTCTTAGAATTTTTACTTTTTAGATAGTAAAATTTACATCAAATCTACTAGTTTGGCCCAAAATGACCATCTGGAATAGTAAAGTAGCAAACAAATATTTTTCGGTGTACTTTCAAAAAAAGGTCATTATTTTTACAAATTTGTTTATATTCAGTTCAGGAACTTCAAAGTTTTAGTAACAAATAAATTTTTGAGCCACGATTTTTAAAAATGATTATTTTAGTAACATTCATAATAGAAATAGTTAAAAACTGATTAAAAATTATGAGATTAAGTAAAAAATATTTTAATTTTCAAAAATTTCAAAAAGGACGCAAGACGATCTATAGACGTTAAAAAATTGAATTTTTCGCAGGTGGCGACATGGAAATCGAAGAACTTTTCGACGAATTGGAAGACCTGTCGGACAGCGGACCAGAACTAGACACGGTGTCGATAAACAGTACACCAAAACCGTCGCTTCGGCCTTTCTTTAGTTCTAGTCGATCGTTGTTAGCCCCATCTCAGAACGGTAAGGTTCAATAAATTATTAGTAGCAGCGTTTTAACTAGTAGATCTTGTAGCACGTTGAAAGCCGAGCAAAAGGTTCATTTTATTGCGTTCCCGGCGCGTAAACGGAGCAGAATTACTAAAAGTATTGTGGTTTTTATCGTGTTTACAACATTTGACAAGATTTGGCAACAATAACTTTTCAAGAGTCATCTTTCGATAGATCTTTTGTATTTTATTGTTTAGTTGACATTTAAACCCTCATGTACATTTCGAATCATCGATGGAAACACGATTAGAACGATAATTGTATTTAAAAACATGAATAAGAAGCATCGTGCAAGCATGTTGAGGTTAGGTTATAATTCACCCGATGTTAGTAATTACATTTGTTGTAAAGGTGTTTTTCTAAATGATATGACGGATTTAATATGAAATAGTGAGATACAAGACGGTGTTGAATCTATAAGCAGCCAAGTCGTAGCATCTGATTAGAAATTTAGAGGTTCTATTTTCTATTTCATTGAAAATTAAACATCAGAAGTGTGAATATAACAAAAAATATAAATCTCAACTAGACTTGTTGTAAGGAGAATCTTATTTTCTACAGATCAGCTGTTACGAATTGGCAGCTAACTTCAGCGCCATAGTTTCTTATTTAACTTTTCTTAGATCACATGAGAAATATAAGTTTGCTGCAGCTGCTGACTTTTAGAAGTTACTAAGGAGTGTTTTATGCGATAACTTCCCTTTTTCAGATACATTTTTAACAAGTTTTGCAAGAAATTCATTGTAATTGCTAACTTTGTAGATATGGCAACGATCTAACTGCAGCGAACTTGACTTAGCAGTGATAGCTAAATCATTTGTTTTAGATTAGTTCATATCGAAACCATTGTTTATTTTACAGAAATAAAACATTTCTGAACTCAGGCTTAGTAAAATGTAATTTTATGTTGAATATAGCATTTTTGTGCTGAATTAATTATATGTATATTAATAAATTTCCAATGTTTTAACACATTGTACTTCAACCATAAACAATACAATTTTCAAAAACTTTCAGTTTAAACTGTACATTATATTTAATAACCCATAATCAATCTAAGTTAGTAGATTCAAGACGGAGATTAAGATATTCTATTTTGTAACAAATTGAGTTTATTTTTTATCGTTTACTTTCCAGTTGCTATAAATCAATCAACGTTTCCATACATGTTTTGGGAATTGGTCGACAATTTTGAAATATAGTACCTTCAAGATCTTTCAAATAACATTTTTTTCTCAAATTTGTACAAAGAACCTGGAGGTCCTCTAGGTAGAGATTTTGGCCTTTCGGAATTTGGATTTTCGTGATTTTGACCCACACAGGAGCCAAACATGTCACATCTATTTAACCCATTACGTTGTAAATGAACATTTTTTCACTAAAGTTTTTAACGGTTGTATTTTGTGTAAAAAAAGGCCTAGAAAGTGTCCAAACAGGCATATCTGACATAAAATTAACTGAATTTTCAGAAACTTTTATTAGTTTATCAAAACATTCAACCGTCAAAAACTGTATACGATTATTAAAAAAACTGCATTTTTCAAATTGTGTTTTTCCTTACATCTTTTTTTCACATTGAAATAATTTCAGAATACCTGTTTGAAGTAAAGAAATCGTGCCCTGGAGACTGGAACTTTAAAATGTGTATATGTAGTAATATTTTGATAATAAAGATGAAAGAATTCAAAATAGCAGCTAAAATACGAAAAAATCGGGGAATGATTCAGGAATGTTTTATTTAAAAATGATAGACTAAATAGAAAAAGAAAAAAACAATTTGAAAATGCATGTTTTTGTAGAACTCTGATATAATTTTTCATAGTTGAATTTTTTGAAGAATCTAACAAAATATTCTGAAATTTCAGTTACTTTTACATCAGATCCTTTCTTTTTATAAAAAATACACCCGCTGAAAACTTTCCAATTTTCCTTGTAAACTTCAACGATCTAAAACTACAAGTACATTTTTGATTGGCTATTTTTCACATAAAATCCAACACGTTATTTTAAAAATGCATTATTTGACTAATAATCTCAAAATGAAATTTATAGAGTCACATGTCTAATCACAGAATTAAGAAAAGTTTATTTGACCAGACAATTGAATAATTAGTTAATGTACACTAGTTTTTGCTAGTTAATCCAATATATTTACTATCTAGAACTCAAACTTACTCCCATGTAACTATGTCACCACAAGATGCTTTTCCTGCGTATGTAAAACAAAATCAATTCTATTTTTATTAACTTAAAATTGCATTGTCTAATCGACAGAAAAAAAAATTTGAGTAAACTAAATATGATCTTGGCTTTTACTTGCAGATTCTCAGTATAAATTGTTGAAAAAAAACTTAGTTTGCATATACAACCTCAAAAATTTGCAAAAATTTTGCATATTTTGGTTAGAAAACCAGAAAATTATGTCGTGATTGATCAACTACACGGCCAGATTTGTGTTAGCCAAAATATTAACGGAGAAACAAATTACACATAAAAAATATCTTGAAAACATCTTCTTTATGATCTGAAAAAGGGCTCTTAATGAAATACTGTTGCAAATACTACAGGTGTACAGGTCTTAAATTTATTCCTTTTAGGGTTTTTTATTTTTTAAAAATCGGAGTTACTTTTAGTGTCGCTAGGTGGCGTACGAACCCAAAACTGAATTTTCGCAATATTTATCCCAAACGATTTTTTGTCGAAAATGATGTCTCAACGTTCGGCGGAGCGAATTATATGACAATTTTTTATTATTGTATTATTGTGTGATATTTTTTCATTCACAGTAATTACAATCCAGATCGTTATAAACAGTGATAAATGATGCTAGCATAAATCAATATAGAAATATTGGTTAATTGTTTTAATTAAAGCGAAAATTGAATTGTATGGTAATAGCGTCTGTCACATCTCTTGAAAACGACTTCACGTGCTCTTATTGGGAAGTGTTTAGGACAAATTAAAATTGTTGAAGACTTCTTTAAGAGCTATCAAAGATGCTGTTTGGGATAATAATAAAACTGAACCAAAATTTAAAAAAAAATGATGAAATGTTTTTACTGACCTCAACATGCTTCACTATCGACCTGAATTATTTTGAAGAGTAATTGTTTAAGTATTGCCTGTTTTTATTCGAAGAGGCTATATATCTCTGAGAAAGCTGAAGCCTAAAAGTGTGCAAGACAGAAAGCTACATTCATTGAATCTAGAAACGTCGAATCGACGGGTCGTTGATTTAATCAGTACTATTTGGAGCATGGAATTTCACGTTCGGAAGCAGATGACACAGGCAGCTGGCATTTCGACGCCGTAAAGTAAACTTATAGTCGCGCACGAGCGCGAGGGCGCCTCCACAAAAATAATACGGAGCCTAGTGTACCCCGGCATTATTTTCAAACGTGAAATTCCTGTAGATTCGCGTGCATCCGTTCGAAGTAATATTTGTTCATACTATGTGGTCTGGCTTATGCTGTGCTCTGTTCATGTATCGCATTGTTATTCGCAATTGCGCTAAGTAAGAGTATTTTGTAAATCTTGCAGAGGCCGGCTCGCTTTTAGATTACTCGAAAATTTTCAAAATTACGAAACAAGAAAATCTTATACTTATCAAATTCATTACTAGAAGGAGCGAAGCACCGTAAGCGCAAACAAAAAGTTACTTCTTGAGACTAGTTTGGCTAGAAAAAGAATGTTTTGGGCCTACACGGAAAAATTTTGTTCCCAAAAAATTCCGGGACTTATTCTAGAACGGGGGGGATATGGGCACAAATCCAAAAAATTCAGCTATCGCAAAAGGCTTGTTAGTAAGACGAGCCAAATTGTTTGTTTACGTTTCGAAAATGTTGTTTCTCCGACGGAAATCGACTCATGGCCGCTGCTGTACTTTAATGTAGGTTTCTGCAGTTTTCTACATTCTCGACAAATGTGAGGTATGGCGTCGTCTCAGAAGACGACCTCCAGCTCTACACAAAAATTAGTAACGACATATGATGTTAAAAATTACCGCCCGTTGAATAATAAAATAAAAAGAAATAAAAAAACAAAATTTGCCACGGATGAGGATCGAACCCCGGACCTCTGCGCTCGAGTCAAACACTGTAACCACTAGGCTACACCGACTGTATGATATAAATACTTCTGGAATAGAATATTTCGTGTATTATATATCGAATTCATGTTTTATTTCGTCAGTTAATACAAAATTGTTAGGAATAGTTACACAGGTAGTCTTTTAATTTCTGGGAGTGAGATTTTACCCTCAACCTGTCAACAATCAAATGGGCACAATTTTCACATAGATTTCATTATCGCTTTATTTATACCAAATTTTTGTTTAAACTACACATCAACTTCTGACTATTTTGGAAGTCATTATTATCAAAATTGATTTGACAAGTGAACCCGAAATAGTTGAATGTGTTAACCAAACGGTTTACAATCTAACCGTTGCAATTACGTAAACCATTCGTTTGTTTATGACTCGTTCATGGCGTGACATAAATGTAGTTACTTGTAGATGTGATAAAGATCAGAATAATACAAAATGGAATGATAATTAGTACACACCAAACGTTTGGATTCACTTTTTCCAGTTTTTTATGAATAAATAATCAATAAAAGTAATTTCATTTCAGTTAAGAAACAATTTCTGCATATGGTACTTAATAGTTGGTCCATTAAAGAACCCAACTTTTCTATTAAACCAACAAGTCTTCTTGATTGGATAGAAGAAACTTTAAGGAAACGAACTTTCTTTATATTACGTGGCATAAAGTGGATCTTACCAAAACTGTTCTTTTTCTCCAAACTGTTCGCCAAAATTTATTCGGTTACAAGAACCAAAATGTTTTGGTTAAAGACACGAATTAAATTTGTTATTATAACATAATCACATGAATTAGTAACCGAACCAGATAAAAGTATTTGTTGCGTTTACGGTGGCTTCGAAGCGAAAATCAATATATTTTTTATTAAGGAGGTTTGCACTTTGCGTCCTATTAGTCGAGCGAGTGCTTGTTACGGAAGTAAAATGTAGATTTCGCTTTACGATTGACGCGATAAGTTTCTCACTCTTATCGCGCCCGATGCATGGCATAGTATATTTTTGTGAAAAGAGATCTTGTTATTTTTAGTTTTCGACGGATCTCTCACCCTCGATATTGTGACATTATCGATGTTGTACATTATTTTTTTCTTTGCAAATACTTACAAACTTGTAAGGTTACATAGTTTTGTGAAGATTTGTTAACACTTGCTGTTGGAAGTGCGATTTTGATTTTTTCACTCGACTAACAAGACAGTCGAGCCTCCTTCAAAATAAAAGTCTTCTTCGTACGAAGACCCAGGAATGTCCGAAGTTGTTTAATCGAGCAACCGGAGTTTATTTTAACTAAACGAAAGTCTGGTGGGTTGGCTTTGCATTGTTGCATGGTACGATTCGATAGTAGTAACCAGCGAGGAAACAGGAAACAGCGCGGCACCAGTCGCTGGACTGCCATCCGGTCACCCTAATAAGGAGAAATCGCGCGTCGGATACACGACCCCAGGTATGTAAACAAAACAAAATAAACAACGTCGCCGACTATTGTTTTTCATTATGATCGGGTCTATGGAAAGTGATGCAAAAATTGTGTGATTGCGCGTGATTACCACGTATGTGCGTAGCATGCTCTACGATAAAGGAATGAAACGTCTCAATGTGGTGAAACTCTTGTACGAATGCTGCATCGGCGACTTTTTCTAAATTTAGTCGCGCCAAAAAAGTACGTGGGGGTGCCGGTACGTGAGCGCACATTGTGCATGCAATGGAAAAACAAATGTCGTTTCATAGAGCTAAACTCCATTTGAAGGAAGTCATTTGTCAACCTTAAGAGGGGTTTAGGTCAACCCCGACGATAACGTCATTTTCCAGATTTAAATTTGTTAAAAAAGCGATTGAAAGTGAAACTTTGGATCTGTTGTTGGATTGAAATGTAGTTTTTGCTTTCCATCATTTCTATAGTTGTTTTAAATGTTTTTTTTCCTACACATTGAATAATAATAATTCTACTCTTAATTCCCCGAAAGCAAACTGGAAATTTCGAACATAGACCGTAAAATAAAAAAAGGAGAGATCATAAACCACCTAATTTCAGCCTTATCAGGTCAGTTTTTTGATTTTGGTCTACCATGTTGAATCCTCCATTTTGAATCATCAAAATCTAAGGTCAGTTTCGTAATCAGCGACCCTGAAAACCCCTCGGTACCCAATTTTAGCTTGATCATGTAACTTTCTACATTTTTGTCGGCCATATTGGATCCGCCATTTTGAATTTTCAAAATCTTAAGGATCATTTCATAATCAGCGATCGCAAAAAACGCTTCGTATTTTAAGAATTCAAAATGTCTAAACGAAATATAAAAATTTGCTTGCTGGTGACGACTCTACATACTCGGGTGTTTTTTAGATTCGAAATACAAATGCGATCATAGATATCCAAAATGAAAAATGGCGGACCCAAGATGACGGACCAAAATGCAATACGTTTCTGGATTAAACCGACACTGGGTATTCCACAAAAGTTCAAAATCATGAATTAAATGGCTGGTCTTAGATTCTTAAAATTAAAAATGGCCGATTAAAAGTGGCGGACGGGAGCTCGTAGATATCAGCTTTAATTATTTCAGTCACAAAAGTTACAATATTAGCACACTTTCTTAGCCTTTTGTTTTGCATTTCGTTCATATCTGATGAAAAGTTTTGATTTTTTCCAAACATTATGAAGCCAACCTTATATTTAAAAATTTCAAAATGACGAATACACTATGGCGAATCAAAAATTGTAACGCTCCAAATTCTCGGAAAATAGCGACTCAGGTTTCTTTGAGCGTGCCGAATACGAAACGGGTATCAAAGATTCAAAATTCAAGACGGCGGATCCAATATGAGTCAACGACCCAAAAAACAGTATATGATGCATATTTTAATTACTTATCTGCATAAATTTCGTGACTTAAAGGTTTAATCCCAAGTAACTCCTGTTTAATTTGATTATTTTCTTCTCGAAATTAAATAAAATTATGATTGGTTTGCATTTTGAATTTCGGTAATTTAAGACCTGTTTCGTATTGGTTATGTATAGTCCAGTCAAATTGGTCCATTCAAAATGGCAAATTTAGTATGTCTGTCAAAATATTACAAAATAAATCTATTGAATTTACTTGAAACTTTTTATAGAATAGAATTAGAATATTTTTGTTTTTGTGGTTGAAAATGGCGGGTCCAATATATCTAACTAAAATAAACAAATCAGGGCCATGGTAATGTAATTTATGTTAGAATGTCCATTTTATTTAAACAAACATTTTTTTACATTTCGCGCTTTATCGCATTCTCTGGTTAGAAAGTTCAGCTTTTTATTTTGTAAATTGTTATATGTCATATTAAATCCGCCATTTTGAATTTTGAATCAAATTTGTAATCAACGAAGCAGAAATCCCTCGAGTATCCAGCTTCTCATGTTTCCCTTAAAAACAAAAATGTATATTTCAAATGATTAAACATGTGTTTTTCTGCTATAAATATGTTTTTTTTTATTAAAGACTAGGATCAAATAAACGTAATAATAAGTAATCTTTTTTTATTTTTAAACATCTTATTGAAGTAAGTAACCAACATTTCATAAAAAAGTGTTTGTGAAAAATTTGTAGAATTTGATTAAACAGTGACATTGATTAAGTACATTTGACATGAAATTCTAATTTTTATACTTTATCAGTTCCGCTTAGTCAGACATTTCTTTCATTCGATTCCATTCGCATTCCAATATTTATTAATGTACATTTTAATTTTATTAATGTTTTTGAAGCCTTCGGACAACCCTTAATATTGGTGGATCATTTATCACAAAGGTATTTATTACAAAAGAATGTAATGATTAAGAAAACATCGATTGTACAGTTACTTTTCAATATTGAAGGACAATGAAAATTGGAAGAATGAGTCTGCCACGTCGATTAGAGCATTCGTCAATTCGAATGGAATCGAATGAATGTTCCACAACTGCTAAGCTAAAAAACTATTAGATATATCTAAATTGTGGAAACACTTTTCTGTAGTAAATAACGCAGATCGCTATGAAGTGGTAGAAAAAATAACATTGTATTTCGTGATAATAGGATTTAAAAATGATTAAATGACGAATTTTGTGTGAAAATAAATAATAATTAATTAGTGCGAGTAAGGACATCACTTTTGGATATTTGGATCTCTAACTTTTTACAATAATTATTATAAATTGGACCATAATTTTCCAATTCAGTAGTTTACTAATTAGTACATTTCTAGTCTGTGTCTTAATTAAATATATAATTTCCATACTGCAAAAACGGATGTCTTCTTTTGTAATATTTATGATACTTAGGTCGATTAAAGTATTGGACGATACATACCCTTGATGTGTGTTGATGGACTGAATAGGAATTTTCAGTTTATAGTGTTCGCGTAACTTAATTTCAGATATTAATCAAACTGATATCCTCTTGTTTAAAATCGTTTACTAAAGTACAGTTTTCACTTCGCCTTTATCAGGTATTTCACCCACCTGTTCAATATCACAATATATTTTGTAATACTTCTTGGATAAACGGAAAACTACGAAACCAATAGTAGTAATAATATGACGTTTCAACCAATTTATTTAGGTCCTCATCAGAAATACAATATAACAAAATAAGCTAAAAGCATATAAAATCAATTACAAGTAAAAAATAAAGAATTAAAATAACTTTTCAGTATAAAATTGCATAAATAAAAGAAGATACACAAAATAGAAATCTCCTTACCTTCAAAAAAAAATCCAAAACTTATAAAGTGTGGCACTACACATAAGTCAATAGTATTGTTAGTTTAATAAAAAAATTTTTTCTTATCCTCACTCATTTTGTTGAAAACAAGTTGAATAGTTGTAAAATAAAAAAAAATAAAAAGGACATGAGTTTTGTAAAAAACTCAATAAGGAGTAAAGAATTTAAATACTTTTTTTATTTTACAAAATTCAAAAATGAAAAATATAAAATTACCGAAGTTATTCAAATGGTCAGAAAACGAACACTGAAAAGTTATTGAAATTCGTACATTTGAAAAGTACATTTGAAGGATAGTAAACAGTAAACGGTGTACAATGTTATTGTATGAAAAATTATGAAAAAACGAAAATAAATGACTAGACAGTTAGGGATACAATGATTTAAAATTTAATAAGAGAAAAATATGTATAGGGAAGCTGGGATTGTTCAAATCTAATATTGACAGCATTTTTATTACTTTTAATAAAAAAATTTTCTATATGTTTTCTTTTAAAAAAATTATGTTAAGTAGCTAATATTTTAACATTAGAATAATCAAAATCATGTCCTGTATTAATTCTGTGATTAGTTAATCCAGTATACTTATCAACATTACCATAAATATTATTTTTATGTTCTAAAATCCTATTTTTTAACAATCTACCAGTTTGACCTATATAAACACTCTTACAAAATTTACATTTTATTTCATAGACAACATCGTTTAGTTGTAATATATTCAATCTGTCCTTAAACGGTTTAATACCACCAATATTGGTATTAAAAGGTTTATGGACAATTCTGATGTTTTGTTCATTTAAAATTTTTTTGATCTCATTAGAAACACCATTAACATACGGAATACTAACAGTTTTTAAATAGTTCTTATCTTTATTTTTATTAGTACAAATAGAAGAGTTATATAATTTAAAAACTCTTTTTTTAATACAATCCAAAATAATATGTAAAGGAAAATTATTTTCTAATAAAATTTTTTTAGCGATATTCAAATTCTTTTTCCTATAAATAGGATCACATAATTTAATAGCTCTATCTATAATACCATAAGCCGTACCTAATTTATAACATAATGGATGATTTGACAAAAAATTCAGATATCTACGGTAATTTTATATTTTTCATTTTTGAATTTTGTAAAATAAAAAAAGTATTTAAATTCTTTACTCCTTACTGAGTTTTTTACAAAACTCATGTCCTTTTTATTTTTTTTATTTTACAG
The DNA here is from genome assembly GCA_030407085.1 of Trichopria drosophilae. NCBI lineage: Eukaryota > Metazoa > Arthropoda > Insecta > Hymenoptera > Diapriidae > Trichopria > Trichopria drosophilae. Next base: position 183,239,095 of record CM059582.1, read on the forward strand.
ATATTCAACTTGTTTTCAACAAAATGAGTGAGGATAAGAAAAAAATTTTTTATTAAACTAACAATACTATTGACTTATGTGTAGTGCCACACTTTATAAGTTTTGGATTTTTTTTTGAAGGTAAGGAGATTTCTATTTTGTGTATCTTCTTTTATTTATGCAATTTTATACTGAAAAGTTATTTTAATTCTTTATTTTTTACTTGTAATTGATTTTATATGCTTTTAGCTTATTTGAATTAAATTTTAAATTTTTACAACATTTTATTCGTAACATTTGTAAAAAAAATCATAGCGTTTTTGTTTAAATAATCTGACATTTTTTCAAAAAAATTTTCATTTCGAACGCTATTTTGAAGATGTCGCTTTCAAATGTTTATTCTGGACTCATATCTTAAAGTTTATAATTCCAAAATACTTTTCTATATAGAAAAGGATATGTACAATACCGATTTCATATATAAATGTTAAATCTAATTACTTGTCTAGTAAAAAAATTCGCATTTTTTTGATAATACATTTTTTATAACTTTTTAAGCATGGAGTTTAGACAACTTATATGGCCAGATTTTGAAAGAACTTGGGATTTACATCGAACACCATGTGCTAGAATTTTTCTTTCTTTTAAGATAATATGAAAAATACTGAAAATTCGTTGAAAATCTGAAATTAAAGATGTCAGAAAATGTGCACGAAAGACAAAACATTATGAAACTTTTCGTAAGACATTATCGAATGTTAGCAACAATCAAGGATTCCTTAAAATTTTCGATAATTTTTCAGGAAAAAAGTTTAACAGTTTTTTGTGAATAAGTGTAATAAACTTCATGATTTTCTGATATCCTCAAGTTTAAAACATGTCGGTATCGCAAAAATATTTTGTCCACATATTCAGATGTAATTTGACGGTGGCGTAAAATAATCCGATAATTATTTTAAACAGTGTCAAAAAGGAAGTAATTTAACATTTAACGTTATGTTAATTAATTAATGATAAATATTGCTGATTACTGAAAATGCAGATTTCGCATTGAAAAGAAATATTGGTTGACAAATTAAAAGACGTTTTTATGAAAATGTTAAACGTCGACAATATCTCAATTGTATATAATATTTATTGCAGTGTTCTTAGTTGATTTCTGTGAAGTTTTCCATATGGATTCTTTATTCATTCTAAATGATACGCACCTCTGAAAGACAGATCCAAATTTGTTTAAATTTCCATTTTGTTAAATGACGTTGTCGACCAAGTTAGTTTTAGTGTCTTTAACCAAAATTATTATACAGATTTTAATTTATTTATTATGTTATTAATGCATCTTGTTTATTATAATCCAGGTTCGAAAAAAGTATGAAAATTCGATTAAACTCGAATTCATTACAAATTTTAATTTTTCAAAATATGTTTATTCCTTCAGTAAACTAAAAAAAATATAAATGAAAAATTGAAACATAATGTGTAGCTCACGTGCAGGTATAATAATGCGAGAATATTTGTTTAAGACAATTTTATATTAATTCTATTCCAACACTATTTTTTAAACATTATCTATGAACATTTCATGTATGGTTATGTTGAATTGTTGAATTTAACATTATTGAAAGAACTTAAAATTATAACTTGAAGGTAAAATTGAAAATATTCTCGTAGTACTTTTTTCGGCGCTCATTCTTGACCGTAGGTTGTGTAAAATAATTGTGTGATTAATATTCCTGACATTACTTCCATTTCACAACAGGGGGAAAATGTGAATTCTGTGAGATTGATTGAAAGTAAAAAATAATAATGAAAATTGATTTTTTTTAATACGAAATTAAAGTTTGCTGTTTGGAAATACGATTCATCATATGATTAAGTACAAAAAAAAAATAAAAAAAAAATTAAATTTTTATTTTAAAAGCAATTTTTTTTATTTTAATACCACAATTTGAAAATGATGTTCAATATGAATAAAACTGTTACAAGTGGATATTTGCTGATGTAAACAAAAATAATAGATAATGATCATCATTTTAAAATAGACTTAATTTTAAATCTAAATTCAGCTCAGAAATACGGCTGTTTTTTCGATGTCCAGAGAAACATTTCACTTTAATGATTTTTGAAATAAAAAACACTTCTTCGAATCTTAGCATTCTAATAAGTTTTCGATTATTTATTTATTCTAGATAGCCCCTAGCCATATTATTAGACCCGTGCTGAAAAATCATCTTCTCGCCATTTCAATATTCGCCGAGGTCAATCTTTTTTGCTTCACTGAACTTCATGAGATATTTTAGATTTTAGCTGTTTGAAGCTAGCTCGTGTTTTTAGCTTTCAACATACCAATTCTGAAAATTATATAATTATCACAAATCGCAAAAGTTTTACACTATTTTCATAAAAATGTGTCAAAGCATCAATAAAGAACTTACTTCAGCAATGTTGATATATTTTACACCGTGGAACTATGTATTTTACACAATAGAGTCTGTTTAATATATTTTGTCGAACTGGTGAATCTACATTTGAAATTGGTAACTTTATGAACTATTACAGAAAATGTTACCATAAGTATCAATCAAAAAGTTCTATTAACGAAAGGTGATGGTCTTGCAATAAAACAACAAAAATTCAGTGACACATTAATTTTTCTGCATGGGTCTAATAATATAGTCAGGGACTGGTAATTTTGCAATAATAAATTAGTTTTCTGTATTACTGCCACGAAATACAACACGTAGCATCTATTTAATAACCAATAATGTAACATCACAAACATTTTGAAATTATGACCGGAATAAGTCTCAAGATTTTTGAACACATGTTCAAACAATTATTTCTGGTAATCAATACACTTGTCATGAAATAGAAATTTCAAATGTCTAAAAAATAGTTTAATCAACATGGTGAATCGTATCACGACAATTTTTCATACTAATTATACAATTTGTAACTATTTTACGAGTAAAATAAACTCGTATCAACGCAAAGTTAAAGAGAGCGGAAAAAATATTGCGGTTAGCATAGCTCAAGTGCCATTTCTTAAATTTCTTTTATTGTTTTGAAATTTCTTCATTTATAGAAATTCTACAGTTTTAACCATCGAAGGTATTGATTGTGTTCAGCATCGTAGTAAGAAAAAACTAATTAGTTTATTCAATAATGATTAAGAGATGTTATTTAAAAATGACTTTCGTAAAGTGCATCGACTATTTTCAATGCAAAGTAAAATTCCTTTTGTAGCAGAAAATTCAGATGATTAAAAAAACTGTGGAATCGAAGATCTGAAAATAAAATATACTCAAAAATCGATGGTAAACTAGCTTGCTAACAATTTTTTGGGAAAGTTTTTTTATCTATTAAAAATTTGTTGTTTTTCTATCAATTGTTGGCCGAAAAACAAAGGAATATTTTGAAAATCGACTTATCGAAACGTAATTTTGTAGATTGGAGAAGGAACTCGAGCAGTTGAAATGGTGATAAAGGAGATGGCTGCGTCTTAAGAGTCGTATCAGTTTTTAATCCCGCGCCTCCGAGAAAGTTTCGATACTATTTGACAAATTCGGATTATCATCTTCTTTTGTGCCTATAGTACTCGTAACGAGCGGAACGAATTGACTGCTGGCCTTTTCCCGGGTAGATTTTTTGCACTCTGCATTTTAACGGGAGAGATAAGTCAGACGTAGCTATACACTAAATCTTTGATTTCGTCAAGCAGATTTAGAAAACTGGTTGGAAAACGACTTGTATCGAGATATTGTAACGAAGGGCGCTTATAATAAAGTTTTTTGAAATCATAAATCCTTTGTACTTATTTCTGTTTTTTCTTTGAAGTGTCACTCCTTTTGGTTCCATTTGGTTCCATATAGTCTCCTTATGTTTTTCCAATTGTTTTCGTTATTTTGTCTAGTCGGTCGCTTTTATTTATGTTGTCAAACGTCCAGAGTAAAAGAGAAGGAATAATTAAGGTGTAGGTTAAAAACCGATAGTCATAAAGCCGACAGTAAAAAAACGGAAACATAGAAAAATAGGCACATCAACAAGGGGACAATCAAGTTTTGAAGTGTCGGTTTTTAGACCTGTCGGCTTCTTGATTTGTCGGTTTTTCCAGCACCCAATAATTACACTGGGTAACAAAAAAAGGCGATTCTTGTTTATCTTAAAATTCTTATGATTATTGAATCTTTAGGTCTCAGTGAACAAAAAAAGAGGCTACAAACCTTTTTTCATTTGGTCAGTTCCATGCAAATCGAGATGAAAATGCGAAAAATTTCTTTTTTAGCAGTAAGAACTGCGATGTGATACATTTCTAGTAGGGATTAAATGAAAGCTTAAAAAAAGAACTTTTTAACGAAAAATTGAAAAATCATTATTAATAGTGGGGAAACTTAATTTATGAAGCACTTCAAACAAAAATAGCCGTGGTGACAAGAACTGATAAAAACCGATTTTCCATGATCAAAGTTTTTTTTAACTGGTCCCTTTATGGTTTTTGTAGTTGCTGATGATGAATGGAAAGTTAGACTTAATAAATTCAAAATGGCGGACACAATATGGCGGACTAAATTAAAAATATTACGCGAACTCGCTTGAAACTTGTTACTCGGATATTTTTGAGGTTGCTAATCACTATTCAAAATTCAAACTGGCAGATCCAGTATGGCGACCGAAATATTTGTAACTTCCTCAAATTTCTGTATGATTTTGTTACCCAAGAGATTTCGAAGTCTCTGATCACATATCTAAAATTTATTTTTCGATACATGTAAAAATTAGGAAGGATATAGTTTTATTAACATCAATTGTATTATTACATTAAACCTATAGTATTTGAGAAACATTTATATAAAATACAACACGAAATTTGCTTCCGAAATTTGCTACAGATACAATTATAACGCCCAATTATTAAAATTTACAAAAACGATGATTATAGTTCCTCCGCTATTAATAGTGATTTTTTAATTTTTCGTCGAAAAATTCATGTTTTAAGGTTTCATTTAAGCCCTACTAGAAATTTATATTACGTCCCATTTTTTACACATAAGGATTCAAATAATGCTAAAAAAGCAGTTTTTTCGCACTTTTATCTCGATTTGCATGGAACTGACCGGATGGAAAAAGGTTTCTAATATCTTTTTGTTTTGTTCACTGAGACCTAAAGCTTCAATAAACATACGAATTTTAAGATAAACTTGAAACGACCTTTTTTGTTGCCCAGTGTTATCATTGATGATGAATGTTTTACAAGCGCTTAATATGTTTCTTCTCAAGAGACTATGAATTTTGTTCATTTTGTTTCCCAACAACAAAACCTTATTGATCTCTATACAATTGAGTTTTTTACTGTTCTGGTCCCAGGCTCAAAGTCAGTTCATAAAATTAAAAACGGTGGATTAATACAAATATAATATTTTGAATAATTGCAACATTTCAATAAAAGTAAATTTTATTGCAGAAAATAGTACAAACCAGCAATCCACTTACATGTAGAGTTCAAGGTTTTGCGTCGTCCATTTCGCAATAAGTATGGCAACAAAATTTGACTTTGATGAATTTCTTTTAAATATGGTCAAGGTCATTGTTTAAATCAGCTTGAGTAGTCATGTCATGGAAATGTCAAATTTGACCTTCAGGATGATTCTGGGGTTACTTGGAGGTCAATATTAATGTTTTGATAGGTCGCGGTCAAGTCATTTTAACCTAAAATATCTGATTTTTTAATTGCCGATTTTTATAAATTTAGTTTCAATAAAAAGCCTTTGTAAAGATCAAGGTCACTGCAAGTCTTGATAATACAAATCAATTGTATGGCCATCAAATTTTCGAAAAACCTTATAATAGAAGATAACCGTGTCCATAACTTTGTTTATATTGAAATGACCTTCAAGGGTCCTTTGAAGTTATGTCGAATTACCTCAAGATGAATTTAAATAAATAAAGTGTAGTTTGTTCGTTCGTGACATCGATGACATCTAAAGAAAAGGGTGAAGGCAGTAAACAAATGAAATTGACCTTTCAATAACCTTTGAATTAATCTTTAGTTACACCCCTCGAGAAAAGTTACTGAAATAATGATCATGACAAATTTTAAAGATAACTTCATGTGATGGAAACATTCTATGACATACTTGCTTTCCGGTACTCCTTTCACGGTTCAAAAAATTGTTTTTTATTATTATTAAATATTTTTCTACTTTATTTTAAATGTAAAAATATAAGTAATGTGAATACACGTTCTCAACAAACTTAGAATACTTAAATAAACGCTAGAATAATTATACATACTACCTGGTTAATAAAATTCTATTTAAGAAAATATCTTATTTTTTGCAACATAACTATTAAATTTCATTAGTGTATTTTTCAATGAATTTACTACACCTTACCTAAACAGAATCTCTGCACCGTAAAAGTAAAATCAAGTTTAATTCCCTTAAAAATTTATTTTTTAATTTAAGAAGCAAATTCTGGGTTATTTTTATTAATTGAAATGTGCAATATTATGATTCTAATTTCAAGAAGACAATTAATTTTAAATACTCTGGCAATTTTACTCTTATGCTCCGAATAACTTTTTATGGAATCGCCATTTTAAACCGATTTTCAGAGCTTAACGTCACACTATTAATTGATATCATCTTCTAATACTAATAGAAGGTAACCCCAATATTTAAGTATGTACTTTAATTTCGTTACTTAATTGATATTTTCTTTAGTTTTCATAAGCCGAGAAGAATTTTTCAATAAAAAATAATCTTACAAATATACAAAATGATAACAGATTTATTGAAACGTGATTATGGCAGTAATATTAGATAATTCAGCAAAACGATCTGTATTTTTTATTCTGATAATGTTATCTTACGTTTTAATAACGAATGAAGTGATACAGTCATTTTTTTTTGATTAGCCAAATACGTTACGATTTTCAAAATACACTCGTAAATAAACATTTTATCATTTTCGTGTTGTCTTTATTCTTATGAACAACAAATGTTAAATAAATTATTTATGGTGTATTTTTGTTATCTTTTTATATTAATAATCATTTCTTCTTAGTCTGTCAAAAAACAAATCGAAGCATTTTGAAAAACAGAAGAAATTGAAAAATGGTTTTATTCCTTCTTGCCCAATTTCTGATTAATTATAAGAAATTAATAAACAAAATAAATTTTTTTTAAAATTATATTTATTAATGTTGTTATTTCTTCTCCACTCAGGTACATTGTTGAATCTTGTTGACTCTGAAAATTATGCAAATGATAATAAAATGTATTTATTTTTAGCTTTGATGAACAAAGAGGACCCTTTCAGGTATCCGTATGAATATTCCAGCGTTTTTTGAAAGGTAGAGAAACGTAGAGAACAATAAGTGTTTTTGTTTTGCAAATATGGGTGACATTTTACAACCGTTTGAAGAAATCAAATTGCTAATATACTTGTAAAAAGAGGATGTGAAAACGTTATCGGAAGAGATTTTTTTATAGTAATAAAGTAAATAATTTAATTTATATATTTAAGCAATCATTAATTGACGTCGTTTTGACGTAGGTTAGCTTTGAATAAAAATAATGTTAATATGAAACAAAAGAAATAAAAAATAATGTCCAAATGTTTGCTAAATATTTCTTAATCAATTATATAATCAGCGGTATTAACAGTTGATTCTGAATCGGTCCGTCTATTTTCTTGGCTCATATGAAGACCCTTCATTAAAACAGAATAACCAAAAAATAGGATAAAAAATGTATTGGAGATTACAAAAATTTTGTCTATCGTTTCAAATTTATTTACAACTGGATTCAATCAGTAGAAAGAAATATAAGGTCTTAATTTATCCGCATTCATATTATTTTAATACTGTTATTATTTCATGTGTTTTTATTATTATTATTAAATCTTATGTCAATTAAAGTAAATTAGTCTTATTTCTTTTGTTTCTATATTAGGCATTGATTAAAAATATACAGGGTGTTTAATCCATCCACCCTGGTTTAAAACTCCTGAAAAACGATATAGCAAAAAATTACCTCTGCAAAAGTTGAAGGGAACATAAGGCCCACTCAATGATACGAATCACCTTTTGAAGGTCATTTGAAGGTTACATGATTTTTTTAATACAAACCCTTATTTTTGTTCCAGTTACAGCGGAAAAAGGTACGCCTGAAATTACATCATAATGTTTACTTTCAATTCAAAGGTTAATTCAAGGTCAAATACATACAAATTTAAAATACCCGAACTTTGTTGTTGTTATTATTTAATGTTTTGGTGGATTATACGTCATAAAGATTCTTTTATACGAATGATCAACCTTAATTAAAATAACTATGATATATTTTCAAGGTCATTTGAAGGTCTAATTTACTTTACATTTTATAAATGACCAGGAAATGGAAAATTTACAATTATAGGATGCAACAACGTCCTTGACCTTATCATCAGAACCGGAGGTCATTTAAAGGTCACCTGCTATTTATCTACAGAGTTATCCTAGGACAAAGACGGGGATGTAATAGGAGTATGTTTTATTTGAGGTCCCACATTAGAGCGTGTCTTCTTGCTCTTATTTGTCAGGGTTGACCTTTAAGTAACCTTGGGTACCATATGGTGCTCCCTTTGTGCCATTCGACTCTTATAGAGGTCATTCGTTTTTACAGAAGTTACCTGCGTGAATGGATTGAAATGAAAATTTTTTTTTTAATCAAAGTAATTGATTAATCTACAGAACCAAATTGGGTGTACCAATGTGTCGTTTGTGTCCTTGTGTGAGTGTGCAACCGCATGTGTGCATTGTTTGATGAGTGTTGTACGTGTATACATGCGAGAGCACCGTGCCTCTCCCTTCATATATAAACCAATTTTCTCGCTTGATACCCGCCACAGGCTCTCTCTATCTACTTACATATGTACGTACGTATTTTCTATATTTTCTGGATTTTTCTATCTCTTTGTCGCTGCCGTTGCTTTCGTGTAGTTTTTGCGCTCCGGTCTTTTGTCGAAAAGAGCAAATTTTCGCCCGAAGACCGTGATGCGAGAAACGCTGTAATACCACTCACGCCATCTGTATATTATCGTCTGCATTCGCTCATTCATTAATTCGTGTGGCCTTTCGTTGTTAAAAAAAAAACATAATAAATGGATTGGCCCGTATCCGTAACGCATTTATCCGCTCATCGATCGATCATCACGCACGATAACAACATTTCACGTTCATTCTTTGTGTCGAACTGCGTCCGTGGTGCTTTGTCATTTTTTAAAAAGAAACTTTCACTTTCGATGTTCTCTTTCACCTTATGTATATTGCCCTTTCTTTGTTTCGTGTTATACGGGACCGCACAGCACTTTTTTTGAAATAAGATGTCGGGTGTCACAAAAATTATACCATAAGAAACGACTGGTCGAAATTTTGAAAAGAGAAAAAATGATCATTTCATCTTCAAATTTTATTTCGCATTATTTTGTTCAATTAAAACATAAAATTTTTGTTTACTCGTAAACATATTTTTTGGATAGTGTCATGAATTTTTTGTAATTTCCAACGAATTTTCCAATTTTAACTCAACTTTTGAAAAATTGTTTTCTATCTATATAAAAATGATGGTGTACAGTAATTATTTCAATAATTTTTTATTGGACTTCATTAAAAAATCTGAAAATTTTCTGATATTTTTTATGTCATAAAGATCCGTAATTCTTCATAAAAAATAATTTTGTATCATACGATTTTAAAATCTATTTTAGTATAAGACAATAACATATTTTTATTTTTTTCTCTTTTGAAAACTTTGGTTATATGGCATTTTTAGTCACATGTAAAATAATGTATTCTCTTTGAGAGTAATTTTGTGTAATGATAGTTTGATTTTTGTAAAAGATTTTTGGTGTTCTAAATCCGATTCTGACGACGAAAGATCTCCACCATTTCAAATTTTAGAGATGTTATAACGTAATATACAAAAAAAATTGTAATACCACACGGAGAAATATTTTCTTGCACATTTTACCATGCCAGATGGTAAATTTGGAACAGTGTTGCAGAATGAGAAAAAATGCCATTGTTTATGATGAAAATGACAGGAAGTTCTTAGAATTTCTATTATACCGTCAGTAAAAATTTAAAAAATCTGGTAATTTAACAAAGAAAATTGGAGAATTTTTCCAAAATTACCATCTGGAATTGTAAAATTTTCAATAAAATTTGACTCTCTATATGAATGAATTTTATGAAAATACCTTTCTCCATTTTGAAAACACAAATCCATTTTGAAGCATATAATAATTTTCATATTTGTCTCTGACGAATTGTTTTATGAATTTACTAAGTTAACCAGTCATTTGCTATCTTAACCACAATTTTACGTCTAAACAAAAGTGATCATATACATAACGGTAATAAAAAATTGTAGTTTCAACCATTAAAAATGGCGGACCCAAAATGACGGTCAATTTGAAAAAAATTATTGCAATTTTGCCGACAGTTGAAAGAAGTTTCAAGACACTAAATCACAAAATGAAGTCGAAGTCAATTTCATGAACGATTTCTCAAAAAATAATTATTTTTCGAAATTTTAAAATGGAATTTGAAGTCCTCAAAATTGTTTGTACTTTTACTTCCGAACATCTCTGAAATCAAATATGCTGGCCAAGAACCTTTGGGCCAATATTATTTGTTTTTCATGCGTCATATTTTAAGATTATTTTTATATTGCGTTTTTTAATTGCATCTGTATCCTGAATCTCGAGAACTAAAAATTATTTAATTTCGTGTTGTGCGGTACTCCCGACAAATTGTGCCACTGTGACGTCACGTCGACTCGAAAATGTGCATTGATGTTACCTTCGTAAGTGACGTTTCCGAATGTGCATATTAACAATGTGATGTTACAGAACGTGGCGTGGATAGGCAAAGCGATGACAGTTCACGAAGGGCTGACAGCGATTCGCACGCAGAGAATTGGACCGATCACGAGGCGAACGATGTACCGAACACTTTGGCAGGTTCCCCTCCAAAAATTGAAGCACCAAACAAAATCGAAAACACCGACAAGAAGAGCAAGTTGTTTAAGGATCGAGTCACGCCGGGCAGTAACAAATCAAAAAAGCACAGTCTCAGCGTTGACCTCAAACCGCCAAGCGACTTGAATAATTCGGAGGTAAGAATTTTAAAAAGTTGTTTACTATCATCATAAAAACCGACAGCCCCAAAAAAAACCTTGACTAAGATATTAATTTGGAAAGTATCTGGTGCTTGAGATCATAAATTTATCTCATGTTGGCCCAGCAATACGCAGTTTTTAAGTTTGAGACGCTAGGTGGCGTTCGAATCCAAAAGTAAAATTGCGTGACGTTTACTACATATGTTAACCGAATAGCGATGGCAGCATAAGTGCTATTTGACGCATACATTGAAATTATATCCATTCAAATATATTAATTATAATTATAATAAATAAGTAAACGGAATAAAATAAAATAGAAATCTCTTGAATAAGAGCTCATAAATATTTTCATAGGTCTTGTTTGAGAGATCTTGTAGTGCCTTTAAAACCAACACATAAGTCTTCTTAATGATCACTTTCAGTACTCTTTCTGAGCCATATTTAGGACCTCCAATAAGCTTTCAAACATCTTAAAGAATTCTTAAAGATTGTTTGGGAAATTGCCAGCTTTCTCTGACTATATTCATTTTTGTATACCTTTAACGTGGTAAATATACAAATTTTCTAAATATTTAGTTGAGATATGCCTTTACATCCTACTTTTTTGTATTCTATTAAATTACATTCAATAAATTATTAAATGGTCAGTAATTGTTTACCCGGGAATACTGCTTAGAGTAAAAGCCACGTTGGAGTGTGTTCGTTTACTTTTCAAGGGGAAATATTTCCTATATTCTTTGCCAGTTTTACATTTCTTTAAATCCCTTTTACTTGCTTTCAGTTTGTAGTCCAGTAAACAAAAAAGAACTCATGAAGTTTGTGAATGTTATAAACTAAAGACTTGAGAAACATTTCAACTAATTAGTACTCTAAAATAGATATTTATTTACATAGTAGAAGACAAAATAATTAATTGAATTAAGAAAATAATTCTTTAATGTATGTAATTTGACTTTCTTTTTAAGAAACATAAGTAATTGTCACATTGGTGGCAACAATAAGCATTTTTTAAGATTTTTTTTAAAGATTTTTTTTAATCATTTTTCGATTTGTTGAAAAAAAAACTACTCTCGAAAGATTCGATGCGCTGGGACTTGAACCCCGAACCTTTCGGGAACTTGGCCACTAATAGGGTAACCTAAATAAGTAAAATTGCTGATTGCAAAATTAACCGGTTTCGCAAAGGGAACGTGTGTTTTTATAACACTCCGGGCGTAAAACTCGATTTTACGCCCTTTCGAGAAATCTTCGGGCACAAATTTTCGAGCCCCACGCCCGTCGGATTTAAAAAATTTGTTATGCAATATAAATGTTGCATAAAATACTATTCTATAAAATTATAAACAAATAGAACTCCAGAAAATTGCGAACTCTACATCCTAACATCCTAACCTAACCTAACCTAACCTTTATTAGTAAATAAACCTTACTCAATAACAAGGTTGTTTTTTTTTTCGTTAATGATTGTAATGGTGTTAAATCGCATATTTCATATTATACAACACGCGATATAAAGATATTAAATTTCCAATTTATACATAAAGTGATCTAAGTACTGGACTTAGGTTAGATTGGGCATTAAAATTAACAATTTGTCTTCGTATCAATTTCTAAAAAAGTGGACTGAGTACCCAGTTTGCACAGAGCAAATCAAATGAGTTTATTACTACTAGAAAAGAGTACAAAACATATTATTTGTGTTGGCATATGTCAATGAAAATTTTAAACAAACAAAAGAGGAATGGGACAACTAGTTGGAAAAAAATGATAAATAGATTTGTAAACATTAAATTAAAATTTCAACATTCATTAATGTCTTACATAAATTAAATAGTACATAATTTCTCAAAGTTCATTTATAAACAGGTATATATACAACTTTCTAAAGAGGACTTAAATAAGAGTTAAAACGTCAAGATAATTATATAATTTATACTTTTTTGCTCTCCAACTTTGTCCTTGAAACTTTTCTATTGTATCAAAATCTGGAGCCCTGCGAAATGACCTGCGTATACCAAAACTACATTAATTCTGAAAGTTAAATACAAAATAGTTTAGTGACATTTTCATTACAAACTTTTACTTTACATCTATTGACTAATAATTAATGAGTATGTTTATACAGAAATACTACATCATCGATACGGGACAATATTAAAAGGTGTTGCAACAATGTGAAATTTTGTTTTTGACCAATCAAAATAATATTATGTATCATCCTCATAAAAGCGATAACAAGTTATTGACAATCGATAACAATATCTAAATTTAACAAGGGCAACACAATACTAAAGAATTTGAAGAAATAATCACTTACGATCACAAACGAGTTTAATTTCTAAAAAAATTGTTTGAAAAAATTAATAAAATGTATTGAACAGTGAAAAGTAAATAAAAAATAAAGCAGTTTAATGAAACAATCAACTGTTTTTAACCCCTGATTTTCAATTTTCATTTATTGTAACTCCCCTTTAAATATATTTATATTAATGATCGAGTGATTGTTTTAAATTGGTTTGTCAATTGTCTATGTCCGTTCACGTTTTTATCCACGCACATTTCATCCCCTTTTATCTATTTGTATACTCTTTATATAACATTTTTCTTTTTATTCAATCAGTCCAAGGATCGTTACAATAAATGAAAATTGAAAATCCGGGGTTAAAAAACGATTGATTTTTAAAGAAAATGGATCATTTTCTGTCAGGTTTGTTTCCAATACTTGGCCATGATTTCAGCCCATTACGTATCAAAGCTTACCAGTTTAACCCTTTAACGCAAAATAGTCGCTCTTTCCATTACTGCATGCGTAACACATTTGGTAAATTAAAAAAAAAAAATTTTAAAATGACAGATCCAACATGTCGCAGGTGACATTTCTAAAAATTATTCGTATTTATCTAAAGCTTGTTACTTGAAGGTGTTTGGGCCCACTGATTACAGAAGTCAGTATTTAAAGATTCAAAATGACGGCCGAAATTTTAAATAATACATTGAATTCACTTGAAATTTGTTTTTTTTTTTCGGATGGTATTCACGAATCAGACTTCAATTTTTTATTTTACAAGTAAAACAATAATTTTTTTTAATTTCGTACGCCGTTATCGGCCAATGAATCTTTAAAAAAGACTTCTGATTCAGAGACTCCAAAAACATTTAGATACCATCTTTTATACAATTCTATTAATTTTTTGGTGTTTGCATGCATGTCTGTGATATTAAAATAAAAATCCACTTTTATTGCCATTTTGTCCGCCATTTTGGGTTTTTTTCTCGGAACATCGGTATCTTATAGAAAATTTATTTTTGATAAGATATATGTAACTTTTAGAGATATTTCAAGGTATTCACAATAAAATTCAAGAAATTGGAATTTAAGACCGTTAATAGTTAAACTAATAGTAATTTATATTTTTACTAAGAATCTACTACCATTTTAATGCCTAAATGTGCAGTATTTGCAAAATGGAAATAAAACAAAAATCAAGATGACTATTATACTGACCGTCTACAAATTATTTACACTTGGGTGTTAAAGAGTTAATAAAAAGATTCAATGTTTAAACTTTGTTTCAAAATTAAAGTTTCTCTTGATCACGAATAAAATTATTCTTAATCAAAACACAGCTTCTTTCAAAGCTGTTGAAGTTTAGCGATTATTAAAAACTTTATTAAATTATTGGGAGAAGAGGGTGAATCGGCCTATACATATTGGTGCCTCGTGTATACGAAAGCATCATTACTGCTTTTCTATGATAATGAACTCTTTTATCTTTATTAAATTTCGAAATTATAGTTTTCAGCAATTCAATTTGCTGTAATTGAATGTTGGTTAACTGTTAATTAAATATCAATTTTGTACGTGGAGATCTATCTCTGATCACAGCCGGATACTGAATATATGAATTTTTCGAAGTTTTGTTATCGATTTAATTAAAACTTTCAAGTTTATTGGTATTTGGAAATGTATAACGCGAATTAAGCTTAGAAATGTAGGAATAAGTAAGACAATTGTATTCCAGACAAGTTCAAAATTACGATTAAAATTTAAATAGAAGTTAAAAGAAAACAAATTTATTAATTTCAGTTCTTTTGTTTTAATTATTAATCTCAATAAACATTATAATTTTAGTAATTACTATATTATTATTACTAACAGAAACAAATTTCGTCTCTACATGTCTTTCAAATTTTGTATTAACTTTGTAATTTTATTTTCAATTGTCTTTTTTTACAAAAACTTCGAAAAGAGGTAATTGAAAAAAAATTTGTCGAAAGCTTGCAAAAGACTTCTTCTTAACCCATTAACGCCCAGAAATAGAGATTTTGTAACGTCTTTTCGAGCCTAATTCTGTTAACAATGCGAAAGGAATAATCAAACGGAAATGATGCTTCTTTATGTTTTTGACTATGCTCTTTCAGAATCTGGCATTACATTTTCATTTTTTTTTACAAGAAAAATAAATATGGCGGCTTTTAGATGAAAAAATACGGAAAAATGAAAACTGTTTTTTTTTATGAATTTTTTTCAGATTGTAGCAGAGATATAATCCCGTCGTTTGTTCACTAATCGGTGAATAAAATAGTTGTAGTTTATCGGAATATTTTTGAAAATGGTTAGAAATATTATTTTCATTATCAAAATGGCGATTAACGTCTTCCTGGAGAGTGACCAAATTTCTCTATTGGTAGTATGACAAATAGGCTGATGGATTTATATGAAACTTCGTTTCCTAAGGGTTTTGAGGGCGCCGAATACAAATGTGATGTCAGATTTTCAAAAATTCAAAATGGCGGATCCAATCGGGCTGACATATTTTTGAAAAGACATTGAATTTGCATGAAATTTGTTACTCGGAGCAAATTTCAAAAATTAAAAATGGCGGATCCAATATGGCTGAGATATTTTTGAAAAGACATTGAATTTGCATGAAATTTGTTACTCGGAGCAAATTCAATGTCTTTTCAAAAATATGTCAGCTATATTGGATCGGCCATTTTGAATTTTGAAAATCTGTCATCAGATTTATATTCGGCGACCCCAAAAACCCCCGAGTAACAAATTTCATGCAAATTCAAAGTCTTTTCAAAAATATGTCAGCCATTTTGAATTTTTGAAAATCTGACATCACATTTGTATTCGGCGCCCTCGAAAACCTTAGGAAACGAAGTTTCATATAAATCCATCAGCCTATTTATCATATTACCAATTCAGAAATTTGTTCACTCTCCAGGAAGACGTTAATCGCCATTTTGATAATGAAAATAATATTTCTAACCATTTTCAAAAATATTCCGATAAACTACAACTATTCTATTCACCGATTAGTGAAAAAACGACGGGATTATATCTCTGCTTCAATCTGAAAAAAAATCATAAAAAAAAAACAGTTTTCATTTTTCCGTATTTTTTCATCTAAAAGCCGCCATATTTATTTTTCTTGTAAAAAAAATGAAAATTTAATGCCAGATTCTGAAAGAGCATAGTCAAAAACATAATGAAGCATCATTTCCGTTTAATTATTCCTTTCGCATTATTAAAAGAATAAGGCTCGAAAAGACGTTACAAAATCTCTGTTTCTGGGCGTTATTGGGTTAAAATATTGCAAAGTTATAAGGTTATTTGAATCCTTTGAGGTGTAGTGTCTTTATCCCGTATTACAATTATTATTCCCATTGAAAAACATTCTTCTAAGTATAGAGACAGCAAAATTTCATTTACCGATTAATAAATCGATAGATTACAGAAAATGTTGGAAATTTAATGAACAGTCTTTTAAAGGTATATCTTGATTTACTGGCATAACTTAGAATTGATAATATGCAATCATACGAATGTAACACGGCTAAAATTAAAATATCTTAATGGACCCTTTTCAACAAAATCGCGATAAAGTATCAAAAAACGTTGAATTTTTAAGTTCTTTTTATTTTCGACGAAAGTTGACCTCCGATCGAAACATATTTTATGGACATGTTGTAAATATTAAAGAGATTTACAACTTTTGTAGACATCATTTTTCACGTAATCTCCAAATTTTTGAGATAAATAAATAAAAACGTTTTTTCGTTTTTAATTTTTTTCTCGCGCAAAAGAAATATTTTTTCACCAAATTTGGAGGAAACTTGCCTTTTCATATCCCAAATAAGGCGTAATTTTTTCAAATAAAAATATTCATTTGTAACTGTTATATTGAATTAAAAACGAAACTAACTTCAACCAAACATTCTAACGTTAAACTTTTAGAATTTTAAACCATTTTTTATTGGATTTTGTTCGTTGAAATGTCTATTTTCATATGGTCATAAACAAAATTGACATACTTGCCACAATTGGAAAAAACTGAAAAAACGGATTTTAAAAAAGTAACTTTTGCAATTATTTCTTCAAATTTTCTATTATTTATTAAAATTTACAGTAAATTTATTTAATGTATTTACATTAAATCTTGTATATTTATATATACATCATACATAATATATAAATTGCATTGATTTTAGTGTTTTAATAATTATGTCTTTTCGAAACATATAGCCCATTACATTCACCAATTGTGGCAACTTGTCTCAAGTGGTGTCAATTTTGTTTATGACCATCTGAAAACAGACATTCCAACGAACAAAATTCAAAACAAAAACGTTTAAATATCTGGTTTTACCTGACAATGTTCGGTTGAAGTTAGGGGTAATTTTTAATTCAATATAACATTTACAAATGAATATCTTTATTTAAAAAAATTAGGCTTTATTTGGGATATGAAAAGGCACGTTTCCTCCAAATTTGCAGACAAAAATATTTTTTTTTTGCACGAGAAAACAATTGAAAACGAAAAAAGTTTTTATTTATTCATCTCGAAAATTTGGAGGTTATGTGAAAAATAATGTACACAAAAGTTGTAGATCTTTTTAATATCTACAACTTGTCCATAAAATGTTTCGATTGGAGGTCAACTTTCGTCGGAAATAAAATGAACTTAAAAATTTTACGTTTTTGGATACTTTTAGTTTGGATTTTAGTCATGTTACATTCGTATGAGTGCATATTATCAAATCTAGCTAGGAAATTTAATATGCATGGCACTCGCAATTAAAATTAAAATTGTTTCAGGCTCGCCGTGTAAGCCTACATTCGGCCTTAATTTACAACTATTTTTACAATGTGCTTCACCTACAAAATAACCAATAAAGGATATATATCAGATTCATTTAAGAATTTATTTTAACCCTTAATAACCTTTAATTCCCATATATTTATTCACTAAAAGACAGGAATTTTAGTACATAGTTATAAACTTCTTTTAAGGGTCATAAGACACCATTTTAATAGACAAAAGATTGTAACTAGTATAAGACAATTCTCTTAGTGCAGGTGGAATCCTATGGATCAAATCATTATTATTACCCCTTTTTATTATTACTAAATTTTTCACTCCACACGATTGCAAATACTCCTTTAAAATTAAAATTGACTCCAACAGTGTTAGTTATGTTTATAAAAAACATTTTAATATTTCAGCCACGAAAAGCATTAGTGGAACAGCTGGGTCGAGTATTGCCTGATGACACTTTACCCGATTCCGTTGCCCTGGTATCGTTATCGGACAATGGTGGAGCCGTATTAGCCGCAAGACTGCAAGAGCGAAATCTCAAAGTGTTAACGACAGCATCGCCAGCTGACGTTCGAGCTACGTTCACGTGTCTCATTGCACGAATACAGAAATTGTAAGTGTCAATTACCTACTTTTTAATCTCCTTCAGATACAAAACAATAGCTTACTCATGCTAATTCAATGTCAATGACAATGGGATTGATTATCATTAGCATCAATTATATCAAGTCGATATTCGATCGGGTACCGTCAAAACCAAAACTTTTAGCCAGAAAATTTACGTAGTATTACACAGGTCAACGTAGTTTTGTGGTTGGGAAGCTGTGGGTCATTTCCGACATAATTTTGTGCGTAGAATCAGAACCTGAAGTCAGAAGTGGCCCATCACGACAGGATTTTGAAATATTTGAGTTTATTTACTCGAAAAAACGCGTTTTTTTTGCTATTTTTGAGGTCACGTAAACAAGACAAAACATTTTTAGGAGTTTTTCCTTTCATTGGATCATGTGGTACTACTCTTTTTCTTTAATATGGGATGCGCAGAATTCCATTACGACTTTTCTTCGCCAAGATACGCCAATTTGAAATTACGATATACATGTAAACAAATTTACCTTGAAATGCTCTTGGAGAACAAGCTCACGGTCAAATTCAATGTCATGAAACCTATATAAATATAAGCAATTATCTAAAATATGGATACTAATAACTAAAATCACGTTTAAGTATTGTGACTGTTTTTTTTTTATAACTTTAATGGAATATATCTCGTAATTTCAAAATGGCCGTAACTTTGTAAGAAAAAATCTTAGGTGATCGAATAAAACCTCATTTTGAAGGGTAAAGGTAGTACTAAAAGATGCAAATAGCACAGAAGGCAAAAAAAATGATTGCGTCCTGTACGTAACCTCAAACGTAACAAAATAACGCGTTTTTCGAGTACATGACCTCAAATATCTCAAAAACCTGACGCGATGGACGAATTCTGACTTCGAGTTTGGAGTTAATTCAATTACTTTTTGTATTAAAGTGTTTTACTATTATAAAATGGTTCCATTAACTATTTTTTTTTCTCTCTGTGTAGTCGATTTTATCAGCAAAAATTGTAATTTTCTCCAGTCTTCAAATCGGTTCCAAAATTACCATTTGAAATGGTAAAATTTCTAAGAAATGTTTGTTTCGAGTATTATCATTAACTTATTCATTCTTCTATAGATTCAAATACTAATGATTTTATTATTAATATTGTCTTTATTAATTTCAATTTTTAATTTATAAGTGAGCTTAAACAAAAAATGATAACTCTTGTTTACGTTATTTTTTTTTATTTTTATTTTTAAATATTAGTTTATTGATAGTATCATGCAGCTATATACAGAAATTCGACAGTCGATTAAAAAACGTGATTTAAATATTCTATGAATATACATTAATCTATTCTATATGAAATGTTAAAAATCCTTTATTTCTTCTTTATTGTAACAAACTGTTTCTTTTACAGTAATAATAGAAATTGAAAGTGGGATTTTTTGATAATCAATAAATAAAGTAACCAAGAGCTTTTAATGTCAATAAAGTAATTATTCTCGTCGTTAATCGCCTTATCACCTAATGGGAGATTCTATAAATAAATGAAGATCAGAAATTCATTAATTTCTCTTACGAGAAAAGTAAATTCGTAGACTAAAAAGCCTTTTTTTTCCTTTTTATAACATGCATATTTTGTTTATTTATCTTTATTGCAATAAATATAAACTTGAGTGTCTTCAAATTTTTATTTGAATTATTTTCTCATTGCATTTCTGTGTTATGATTTTTCTGAATCGATGGATTATTTACGACTATATGAATTTATATAGAAAAGGAAACATTAGACTCGAAATTTCACGAACTAACCATTTTCGTCTTATGCAGTTGAAAAAATTTTCCAATTGTTGCAATTTATAGCTCACTGGTGGGTTCCAAATAAATATTACTTGGCATTTATGATTTTAATCAATCTTATTATTGAGATATCCAGCTAGAATTAAATGTTTTAACCAAACATTAGTTGTTTGTCTTTATTGACAAAACTATTATTATAAAAGGAAACAAGTATTTTTTATATTAGATAACGGACTATCATATTGATAATTAATTTATTCGAAATATTTTAAGTTATTGTAGAGTATAAAGATTATTGTGTTTGATATTTAGTTAATGGTTCATCTAATTTAATATAGTGTCTCTACTACGTTACAATTATTTTCAAACCAGTTAGTTCCATTAATTATCAAAAACCTCATCATATTCAATCAGAAAATATTTTATTGTTATTAAAATACGGTATGAGTATTTTCTAATTAATAAACTTGAACTAATCACCAAGATCTAAGATGACTTATCGACACGCATATTCAACTAATTCTTCTATTTCAGTAACGAGAAGCTCCGAATAAAAATATGTTGTGTATGGAGATGATGAACGATAAATCATTAATAACTTCTTTTCGAAAAAAAACAATAATTTTACTAACGTCTTAATTATACCGAGTAAAGGTTGTAAAATGTTGATGGTAGTTGAATGATGCAGAATTATTACAAGTAAAACCAGACTTTGTTGTACTGAACTAAGGACTAACAAAGTTTATATAACTAATGACTGACTAAGTATATACAAAACAAGGATTAATTGAATTCGAAATAAACCAAATTGATTTGCTAGCAATATTAATCAATAATAAATAAAGATGCAGCGTACGTCTTTGACGAGAAAATCACGATGTGTTTGTGTTGGATATTTTTATTTTGTCTAGCCACTTCCACTTTAATGGTCCTCGTTTTTTTTTCAAAATCTTAAAACAATCAAAATTTTCCATCTTTAATATCGTTAAAAAAATGTGAACTTTTCAAACAAAATTCGCTTTATTCCTGATTAAGTAGGAGAGTTTCTATCATCAGAAAAAAATTAGTTAGAAAAATTGAAAATATGCAACACAAAAATATTTTTTTTCTTTCGAATTTTACAAAAAAAAGGAGTCTAAAAATTGCATTGAAAAGAAGTGAAACTTGTAACAAAACTAATCAAATCTAATATGGATATTACATTCATTTATTTACTATACAAGTAACAAAATGGTAATAATACCCTACGAATTCTAAATTTCGAATAGAAAAGCTGGTAAAAGTTAAAATATTAGTTACATCTTTGTTTATCATAAAACCGAGAAGAGGTTCCAAAACATTAAAATTGTTTTAAAATATAACAACGAAAATATTAGAAAATGTATAAAATTTTAAAATTGAGGCTCATATTATTATTATTGAATGATAATTAAATAAACAAAATTAACTTTCAAAAGATGCTTAAAAAATATATTGAATATTTAAGTTTCCAAAATGAATAAAACATTTTGAGAAAGTGAATAAAAAATGATTCATCAAAAATTAATGTCTCGAAAGTGGTTTTATTACTTTCAATGTTATTTATTAAATATATTAAAATTTAGATGCAAGAAAGGACAAAAAATCGCTTACTTTTTTAATAGGCAAGAAAAAGTCAGGAAGTTTTGGACGTTTTAAAAAGACGATATTAATGAATAGGCAATGACAAAGATTGATTACCAAGCACAGACGAAACGGGACAAGCTAAGAAACTTTCAACAGCTAATAAAAAGTAGGATCACGTCCGATAAATATAACCCAAATTTGACATCGAGTACAGTAATTTAATAAAGGAACTAACGTAGATAAATGGAAATCTAAAATATATTCAATTAGACTGACGGTAATTGAAGTTTTAAAAAAATAGCAGATTTGGTAATGACAAGGGAAATTAACGCACACAACTTTTACTTTAATGCATATTTTTATTATAAAAAACTTATTTATTTATTCATTTTTAAAATACTTATTTTTATATTATTTAAGATATGGATTTCTCAGAGTACATTTTTTTTAATTATCGAGTTTTCAATCTGATTGTGTACTTCCAAAGATAGACATTTGTCTATTGTAATATTTAGTAAAATTTACTAATTAGGGAATTAAGTTCTATTTTCATAAAACATTTATAACTCATTATTAGTATAACAATGACAGCATGAATTTACTAAGTTAATTAACTTTTTAATTATTAAAATTATTTAAACAATGTTTAGAATTTTTATAGTATTATTAAGTTGTTATGAATCATCGATCGTTTAATACGATTTATTTCGTTCGTTGAATAATACTTGTGTTAACGTAACGGAATAAAACAAATTGATCGAAATTTGACTCATTGCCAGATCTTCCGACTACTTAACTACTCTAATTGTACGGTTTCAAATAAATTATTACGTCGTACTAAAACAGCTCGTTTTCGTTATATTCAGTCATTTGTTGTAAAATAATAAATTCAATTGATCTAAATTGTTTTATTTTACTTTTTTCCTTAGTCTATGCACTAGAACTTAAATGTTTTTCTTTCGTTGCAGAAAAAATAAGAACACTGAATGTTTCTTTAAAATTCTGAACCTAGTTAGCAAGCAGATATTTTAATTATTTTTAAATTTTGTATAAAATAACTGTAATAAAATTGTTGAGTATTTATGGGTATTTGATAATATTAATCCTATAAAACATTGAAAAATAAGTGAAAACAAGAAATTTTATAAGAATCTTGTCCATTATATTTGTAAGGCTGCTCTTTAGAATAGATTTGGACTTGACAATTACATCATTTCTAGTAAAATTACATATTTGAAAGAATTTGAAAGTGATCGAGATATCTCATCTGCCCTTTAATAGTTTTAAAAATACATATCTTTGTGTTTAACATAACTAAACATTACATTACATTACAATTAAATGGAAAGATTACAAAAATAATTGTATGGTCAATTTTGTTTCAAACTGCGATTATTATTTCCGAATTTTATAGTATATTTAAAATCAAAGTTAAAACACGAAGTTCACGGAATTCCACGTAAAATATCATTCTGCCTTTGTTCATTGAACAAGCAGTTTATTACCCAAAGAGCTAATAAATTCAGTTCTATCAGGTCACGTACCAAAAAAAAACTGGTCATATTTTTTACTTCTTTTTAAAAGTTATCTAAAGAAAATATTGCTGGATAAAAATGTAAACATTAAAAACAATTATAAAAACTCAGTTTAATAATTCTTAATGTTCTAATAGTATTGTTTAAAATTAATTAAAAATCTTTGATTTACAGTAATCATTCCAATCAAAAAGTTTTTTAATGTACTGAACCATAATATACCTTCCCGCCTTCTCATCTGTTTTTGTCGTCTTTATATTTATTTTTATTTAAATGATATTACATTTCCGACTTGAGGAGCCAAATGGTTGAGCAATTACAAACATAACATCTCATCAAATATATTGAAAATTTGGAAATTCTCCAGAGATTGAATGAAGAGTTTCTATTTCTTTCATCTTCACCAATAACAATTTTACAAAATAATAAACAAAAAGTTGACAATTTTCGAAATTGACATTAATGTCATTCAAATTATTAAATATCAGCTTGATCAATTTTGTGTCTTTCTGCTCAGAAATAAATTACGTGAATAAATATTTCTAAGACAACTGCATTGTTTAATGATCTGGATCGAATTATTTTCAGTTGTAACAGTTCAGCCAAACCACCAGCACCGATCAAGGTCGTGATAGCTGGTAGCGACAGTTTCCTCAACACTGTGCTGCGACACTACGTAGACTTATTGAGCTTCAGGCCCCCCGACTGGCAAAACTACTTCAGGTTCCTGATTGTTCCATTAGGCATGAATACCCTGTCGAGGTATTTGGCTTCCATGGATACCAAGTACTCCATGCTTTTCGGCGAGGAATGGAAGGAGTTACTAGAGCGAGAGGGTAACAATGCTAGTGAGAGTGCCGCCAGAGTATCAGAGTACTTGGCTTCAGCCGGACCCACGTTGCCGCTGCCAATCGCCGAAGCGATGGTGACGTACAGGTTGGTATTTTTGCGACGAATTTCTTAGGAGTTAATTATAAAATTTACGTACAATCTTTTTGGCTAAGAGATCGTCTCGTATTTGGTCAAAAAAGGGATGTTTGTTTTCGACTGCGAGAAACTGCCAAACTCCTAGACAGAACATTCTCTTATATTTATTTTTAACGACGAACACTTTTTTCCAAACGAAATTAAATAATATTTTTGTCATTATCTGTTAGTTTTTATGTGCTCAATCAATCGAGCATATTACATTAACTAACAAGGGAAGTTATCGAAGTGTTAAAGCGAATATAAACAAGTGTTGTATGGTTCGAAGGAACTCGTCAAATATAACGTTACCTCTAGAGTATTTCGCTTCAATGGGTTATACAGATGGCGCTATTCGAAATATTCGGACATTTTTTATTTTCAAAAAGTAACCTCTGAGTCGTAATCAGCAATTTCGAGAACTCTTGTCTACCAAGATTTATAAAAATAGTTTTGCGAATTTTTAACTTATGGCTCATATATTACGAATAAAAATACACTTTTATCGCCATTTTGAAGTTTTACTTTCTGAAATATTCTTACTGATAGCAAATTTCTTTTTGACACCATTATTGTGACTTTTAGAGGTAATGAATGTCATTCCCCAAAAATACCAAAAACACCATTGGAAAAAGAGGTTTTTATCTAATAAGAAACGCCGACCATTTTTCTCGTGGAATTTAAATGCTAAAATAGTGTCAAACTTCATGAAGAAATTTTGTACTTTTGGGTGTTAATTGGTTAATGTGAAATTCCACCTTAACCCATCGATGGGTATTCGACTGCTTTTAGGTATATTCTTTTCAAATCTGGCCATTACTTTTGTGTTCGACGCGTCGTTTTGAAACACGGTGCGCTTGAAGCATGCAAAGCTTCCATGAAAATGTCGACAAAAACGGCCTTCAGGACTTCATTCATGTACATTTAAAGGTTCAAAATCCGTTAATATCAAAACCGAAACCGATTCTATTCTCGAGTTATCGCAAAATTAAATTTTTCCAATAATAATGTCTAGTAAAATTGCTTTTCAGTTAGTGCCTTTAATTTGTATGTATTTTTTATGTTTTCTTATACATTTTTATATATTTTGATAAACTGGACATGAAGTTGATAGCTGTACTTCACGGTCTATCATGATTTATTTAAAAATGTAAAAAAAAACGTAATTCAGAAATGTATTGTTCATGTATTTTGAAACGGACTCGTTCCTCTTCTTAGGCGAGAAACAATGCTTCTGTACAGAGAGAAAAAAAAGGTTAATGCAACCATGAACAAAAGGCAGAAATGATTGTAACATTTGATAATAATACATTTAACATCGTGAAGTTGTAGTTGACAGTATTCTATTTTTATAATTCATAATATGGTAAAATATAACATATAATAATTAATTTTTATGATGATAAATAGTTATTTTTGTTGAATCACTTTTACAAAATCTATTTTCCTAGTCAAGAATATTTCGAGTGACTATTTAACTGTAAAGCTACGCTAAATTTGAGGTTATGTGCTATGCTGCTGATTTAAGTATCGGGAAATAGTAAACGGAACAATGTTTTTGTTTTCTTTCACTATGGAAATGGTTAATTTAACCATTTTTTATAATCACGTATTTTACTTTTCGAAAATGGTTCTATTAACCTTTTTCGTTTTCTCTGTGTGTGCCCAATTAAACTTAAAATAGTTTCAAAACATTATCAAGGAGATATTTTCTAAAGCACTGAATGGCGAAAACTATTAAAAGAAGCCGATAAACTTTTATATGAGGATATATACAATGGTGTTGGTTACATAAAAGTTGTGCCATTTGTATCTGCATTCAATACAATGGATAAAATTGTAAAATGTTGTTTCTCTGCCGCTGAAGTCGGACCCGATTTCGATAAATATATTTGCGAATTACACAAAACGTTCAGTGCTCTTGAAATTTCAGAAAATACAAAAAAAAGGCTTTCATATGTCAAACTCGTCGTGATATTAATCGACGTATTTCGTTTCACTGACGACTTTTTTCTCGTGAGTTTACCATTTCGAATCCGCCATTTTGTTTTAATCGATTCTCAGTTCTACTTCATGATATGCGACCCGAAAAATATCAGTATACCGAGTTTCATCCTAATTCAACTATTTTTTATATTCCTATCCTCCATTTTCGATCCGATATTTTGAACTTGTAGTGCATAATCGAAACTGGGAACTTCCAAAACCTTCTAGTACCGAGTTTCATAAAAATCCAGGCAATTTCCATAATTCCAACCGCCATATTGGATCCGCCATTCTAAATTTGGAAAATCTGACGACAGATTCGTGAACAGCGATCTAAAAAACTCCTGTATACAAATTTTTACTAAAATCAACAAATATTGTTTATTTTCGTCCGCCATATTGGATCCGCCATTGTGAATTTGAGAAATCTAATAACAGATTCGTAATCAGCGATCAAAAAATCCCCTACATACAAATTTTACTAAAATTGAATAATATTGTGTATTTTCGTCCGCCATATTGGATTCGCCATTGTGAACTTCAGAAATCCGATAATACATTGGTAATCAGCGACCAAAAATTCCACAATATACCAAATTGTATGGAAATGTCATCAAAATACATTGTTGAACTCGGCAGAATTCGAAATAGCCTAAATTTTACGATTTCGAGCCGCCATATTAGACGTCTCCATCTTGAATTTCAAAATAGTTATCCCCCCATTTTGAAGATCAAGGTCCATGGACGCAAGATTTTTACTATCTAAACTATTTCTAGTCCCATTACGGTGCGAAAATATCAATTAAAGAACATTTTTAGTGAAAAAATCGTTACTTTTTAAAAATAAAAACAAATATAACATCTTTTGTTTTTTATTTTTCAAGAAACTTATAGATTCTGAACGAACAGAAAATTTTACGTCAAAAATAATTATTCTGACATTTTTAGGACCGATTAGATACAAATAACAGCCGCTGAAAATTAATCAGAAAATATAATTATTAACGGTGTAGTGAAATCAAACGAAATCCGCTCGGGTTTTTAGGTTATGTTACAAGTTTGAAGTCACCCAACAAACGAAAAAGAATTGAAACGAATTGAATACGTTTTATTTCGGTTTCTTGGCCATTTTCTTTGAAATTCATTACATTCTAATTCGATATAATACGTGAATAGAAAATAAACATAACCTAAAAAACATGAAAACACGAACTAAAATGTAATGAATTTCACAGGCACTAAGTAATAATAATGTATGTGAATTTGAGAAATAAGGTAAACAATGTCTGCCATGGATATCAATACCAAATTAAAAGATA
This sequence comes from Trichopria drosophilae, assembly GCA_030407085.1. NCBI lineage: Eukaryota > Metazoa > Arthropoda > Insecta > Hymenoptera > Diapriidae > Trichopria > Trichopria drosophilae. The sequence goes on from CM059582.1 coordinate 183,267,147, forward strand.
TAATATTTATATGACTTCACAAATACTTTATTTTCATGACATGTAATAAAAATGTATCATTTGTATTTTCAATAATTGAGGGGCCAGATCGTAGAGCCGACTCTGTGGGATTTTAGTTGGCCCCTTTCTTGCGCTATAACTCAGTCAATTTTCAAAATTTTGAAACTATAATTTGAACTGATTACTTCTTATATTATTCTGAGAACAATAATGTAAACGAGAAAATATTTTAAAATGGTATAACATTACTTTTTGCTTCTGATAAACAATGATTTATAGATGGATTATTTCAATTGCTACTGCTGGATCAATAATTTGATTACTAATGAATACCTTAGAAAATAGTTTCTTATATTTTCGGAGTCGTTGATCATAAATCTGATATAGGATTGTCAACATTCAAAATGGCGGATAAAACATGGCCAACGAATTTTGTAAAATCTAGTGGATTTCTCTTGAAACTTGTTTCTAGGGTTCTTTTTGGGATTGATTACGCAGAAAAATTCGAAAAACTATCATTAGCTGGCATTTTTAAGATAGTTCGTAAGGCTGTCTGGTTTTATTTTTGTTCAAAAAAGGGACGTAATAAGAAAGCCGCGTTAATAAAGTTATGTGTAACGTACGTGCGTATTTTATAATTACAATGAATTAAATAATAATTATTACGTTTATAAATAAAAATAATTGTTAATAATATAACAATTATATTTATCAACGAACCGTGTCATGTAATTTTTATGTCACAAAAGACAAAGTAAACAAATTTTCCAAGATCTTTAGGGGGCAAGTGGCAAAAGCTTTTGAAAATTTTTATTTTATTAACAGTTATTTTGTTTTAGAAAACTTAAAAATATTCATTAAAGAATGATTTTCCTTCGGAAGAAAGGAATTTCATCAGGCTTCTAAGATCGTTTATTTTTGCTTTTGTTAGACCAACTAATGGAGGGGGCTTTTTGTAACATCAAAGAGTATTATTTACGGCTTAAACATCTTTTTAGATTGATTTTGAATTTTTAATTTTGAAAATCAGACGTCAGTTTCATAATGAGCGACCTCGAAAAACCCCGAGCAATAAATTTCAAGAATATCTAATCGGTTTCAAAAAATTCGTCCGCCACATTGGTTCCGCCATTTTGAATTTTGACAATCCTATATCAGATTCGTCAATCAAAGATTCGACAGAATCAAAAATTTGAGTGGGAAGGAATTTGTTTTTTCTGTCGCAAATATGCACAAAGGTGCACAAAATATCTAAGCTTTACAATCAGCTTTGGTTTTTTATCGTACGAGTTTTTAAAACAAAATGGCGGCCAAAAAACGAAAGCTAAAAAATCCAACGTTCATTTTACTACTGTTTTTGACGTTTTTTCATTAGAATCGTGCAAATTATTTAATTATTTCAGTAAAAATATACTTAAATATAATATTTAAAAAAAAATAATTATAAAAAGGGTTAAATATGAAAAATAATGTTTTTAAGGTTTTAAAAAGTCGTTTTTTTGCGGTTTCTCGTTATTATTTCAACAGAAACTAATGCAAGAACCTGAATTTCGTTGAATTTCGAAATACTGATTGATGCTCTGATAATTTTAGGGCAAAATTCATAATATAGACATAGACATAGACATTGGTCAGATTTACTTGCCACTTTATGCCACCATTCGGCTAATCGTGCAAGGTTCCTCATCATCCCACCCAGGACGACGCAACATATATACAATTCACATAAAACCGTAAAAAACGACTTTTTAAAACCTTAAAAACATTATTTTTCATATTTAACCCTTTTTATAGTTTTTTTTTTTAAATATTATATTTAAGTATATTTTTACTGAAATAATTGAATAATTTGCACGATTCCAATGAAAAAACATCAAAAACAGTAGTAAAATGAACGTTTGATTTTTTACCTTTCGTTTTTTGGCCGCCATTTTGTTTAAAGAAATCGTACGATAAAAAACCAAAGCTGATTATAAAGCTTAGATATTTTGTGTACCTTTGTGTATATTTGCGACAGAAAAAAAACAAATTCCTTCCCACTCAAATGTTTGATTGATAAAAAATTTTTCATGAAAAAATCGTATTTTTTTTTTAAATTGTTAATTAACAATTGAAAATCAAATTTTTGAATTTTTTAAACCAGTCTATCATGTAGAACATATCCGAAAATAGTAATGTTGGGTATTTTCCAAAAGATTTTCTTACTTTTTCACAAAGTTTTCTGAGCTAAAACGTAAGCTACAAATTTTGCCTTATTGGGACTTAATGGGTTAATAATCAACTTATTGATCCAGTAGCAATTGAAACCATTGTTTATCAGAAGCAAAAAGTAATGTTATATGTTTTTAAAATATTTTCTCGTTTACAGTATTGTTCTCAGAATACTAGAAGAAGCACTCAGTTAAAATTACAGTTCAAAATTTTGAGTTATAGCCAAAGAAATCCAGGGGCCAACTAAAATACCACAAGGCTGGTTCTACGATCCCTCAATTGTCCACCATGTTGAATCCTTCATTTTGAATATTTAAAATTTTACTTGAAATTCATTATCATTGATCTGAAATATGATTAGCTAGATTTCTTCTAAAAGTAAAAGGGCAAAACTCCACGAAAACTATTCACTACCAAATTTTTTGACGCAACCAATCATAAAAAATGTCAACAAATTAACAAATTAATATCTCACCCTCAATAAAAGAAAATGTTTACAGGAAGACAATAACAATGACATTGTCTACAAAATATAATACAATATATTAAAAAAAATCTCGCACAGTGCTTAAAATGGAGGAATTCTTGTAAATTCCAACTAATAATAGAATTATTACAAATGCAATGAAATAATTAATTGTACGATATCTCTCCAGGGAAACTGACGACAGCAGCCAAATTTTCGTGCCCTTCATAAACGACGTGCGCGTAGGATGTCTGGAGAGTAGTACTTCAGTCTCCGTAGATCTCGATGAAGGCAGCGGAGTGACGCAGTCGGGTTCGCCACCCTCGTTGCCACCGCCATCCTTACCAAGTCTTCCTCCCCCTGGAAGACTGACACCACCGAATAGTCCTAATGTTGGACAACCGATCCGGGAAGGCTGGGAACCAGTAGAACTGCAACTCGATTACTGGAGCAAGGCAGCGATAGGCGAAAAGAATAAAAGCTCTCTGCGACAAGCATTCAGGGTGCTGCATGTCCAAAGGCTTCCACCATTTGGCGATGCACCCGGACAACATTTGTATATGAATTATACGACGAAGGAAAAGAAGCAGAAAAGTAAGTTTTAAACAATTCATGAAAATTAACTTCTTTAATTAATGTAGACCTTTTTCTTATTAAATTTTGTTTTGTAACATTGTGTTATAAATTTATAGTAATGAAGAGGTTTTAAAATTGTTTTAAATGTTGTTCGTAAAGAATTGATTCCTTTGCAGTGCTTTATAAGTTTATTTTTTCAGTAAATTTCACATTTTGTATCATAAATTAATTAAATTAGATAATATCTTGTTTTAGTAGTCTCTCATACTGAAAAGTAAATTATAAATAAACTAAGGGTTGTCATAATTGTAAAATCATATTTTATTAACGAATTTAGTTTCCCCTTACAATATTTTAAAGTTTTTCCTATATACAAATCATAATTAGTTTATTTATTTATTATTTACCTTTAAGTCCGAGAGTTTGCTAAACCAAGATATCTAATATAATTAATTTATGAAAAACAGTCGTATTTATTTAAAAAATGACTTATTGTTCAAATTCCAGTAATGAGACTTGGGAAAAAGAAAGAGAAGGAGAAGGAAAACGAGCCAAAGAGCCAGAGTGTCGACGGTGTAACCCGACTAATATGTTCAGCAAAAACTCACAACATTCCACTGAGAGGTTAGAATTAGTTTGATAACACTAATTACCACTAGTATTTCTGTGCAATTCGATCTAACATAAAAAATTGTTTCGCAGTGAGTATCGACGGTACGGAATGGTACGGTGTGAAGTTCTTCCAACTGTCGGCACAGTGGCAAACGCACATCAAGACCTTTCCGGTAGCACTGCTGATCTACAATTCTCAACTAGCGCCTAATCTCTTGTGAGCTCGCGGCCGGATTGTCGCGCCGGCCGAAACTGTAAATTCTTCGATGTCTGGTATTTACACTCGACTAGAGTAGAGTTTCAAATGCGCGTACATATCCGGGAACCTAAGTCCTACGCCAAGGAATAGAGTAACATGTTGTTAAATCTCTGCGCTGGATTTGAATCGGTGAAACGCTCACTTCCTCCGTCTGAGGTTACGATAGGAGCAGGGCTCGTCTCAACGACGAAAATGCAATGTGATTCTGTAGACGTAACTAAAAAAAAACAGGCTCTGTCGGTTGCTGACATTCTTTCTCTCGGCTCTTTTGTACGATTATTTCGAGCAACCAGCGGCGGTCTTTGTACATATATCTACTGGCATGAGCTGTCGAGTGTACAGTCATTACTGTTAAGTTCACTGCGCAGCACCGCTGAATGACAAGTTTAAAAATTGTATATTTACGGTTCACGCAGAAAAGTAGTGCAATATCAAGTTTTTTTCTTATTCGCCGAGCGAATCAGCTTGCGTCGTGTGGAAGCCCTTATTTTTTTTATCGAGACAAATCTTCAACAAGTTTTCGATGTCGAGGTAACCCTACGACTGCCTAATGCCAAATTTCGTTGTCCCTTTCTTGCCAAACGTTTAGAATTTAGCCTAAAATATAAACCGTAGCTCCAGAAAAATGGGTTTTCGCTGCGATTTAGTTCGATGAGTTCCAAACTGTTTAGCACAAATCGTAGAAATTACTCGGTACATTTGTAAGGACTACGAATGAAAAGATTCACAGGGCTGCAAATTAATTGAAATCTGTAAATATTCTTTAAAAAAAAAGTCTAACTTCTAGTATAAATAACTTTTTTTATAGAAGTCGGCATTATTTATTATTTTCTAAGTTTAGTCGATTGTTAAGTCGGAGTTTATTCGAATAGAAATCAATGCTAGCGTCTTGAAAAATTTTTTTATTTTTTTACGCTTTAAAATCAATACGTGTAGGAAAAAAAAGAGAAAACAAAATGAGAAGTTCTGACAGTCGTTCATTCTTTTTTTTCTAGTCAGGAGGGATATATGTCGAATGGGTAAAATACGGCCCGAGCTCAAAGCTTACAATAATTAAAGGTTCGGAATGGAAATATCGAATTTTCGTAGACGAGAACATTAACCCATTAACGCCTGAAATGACAATTTTTATATTTCATTTTCAATCAAGTATTTCGTATCAAAATCAAAGTTGAAAACAATTGAGAGGTGCGTATCCTACTGTTTTCGAGGTCGCTCTTCAAGATTCCGAGGTCGAAATTGAGTTTCAGCCATCAGGAATTCCAATATGGCGCCGAACTTTTTAAAAAATTCCAAAAAATTGTGAATTATTTTTTCGAGCTATTAAAATATTGGAATTCTATTGAAACTCTGAACAAAGGTGAACAAAATACTTCAATTTTAAGGAAAAATTTTACTTTTATACCCTACATCATTCTAACGACTTCAAAATGGCGTCAACAATGAAAATTTCTTTGAAAAATTTCTGAACGTTCTAACTCAAAAACTACATGCTGTTATAAAAAAATGCTAAGAATGAAAAGTTCTTAGAATTAATCGAGAAATATAGTGGAATTTTTTCAGATTTTTGTGACATTTCAAAATTTTTTTCAAAATCATAATTTATTTATGAAAAATTCTGAAAAAAATTTGGTGTATTCACTTATGAATTCTTCGAGTTTTTTGTTCTTTGCAATTTTTTCTAAAAGTTAATAGTTTTTGGGGTGAAAAAATACTATAATATTTGAAATTAATTTCCTCGAAAACTATCAACTTCTCGAGAAAATTGCAAAGAACAAATAACTCTTAGAATTCATCAGAGAATACACTAAATTTTTTTCAGAATTTTTTGTAAATAAATTACAATTTTGAAAAAAATGTTGAAAAAAAATGTCTCAAAATGTCATCAAAAAATTTTGAAAAAATTCCACTGTATCGCTTGATGAATTTTAAGAACTTTTCATTCTAGGCACTTTTTTTAAAAGTGGGTAGTTTTTGAGTTAGAGCGTCTAGAAATTTCTCAAAGAAATTTTCATTGTTGACGCCATTTTGAGGTCGTTAGAATGATGTAGGGTATAAAAGTACAATTTTTTCTTAAAATTCAACTATTTTATGCACCATTATGCAAGGTTTCAATAAAATTCCAATATTCTAATAGCTCGAAAAAAATTCATAAGAAAAAAAAAATCCCAATTTTTTTTTGAATTTTTTTAAAACTTCGGCGCCATATTGGAATTTTTGATGGCTGAAACTCAATTTTGACCTCGGAATCTTGAAGAGCGACCTCAAAAACAGTAGGACACGCACCTCTCAATTGTTTTCAACTTCAATTTTGATACGAAAGATTGAAAATGAAGTATAAAAATTGTCATTTCAGGCGTTAATGGGTTAAAATTGTTCATAGGATTCTAGACGTCTCTAATAACGCTTACACGGATATGTCAAACTGTAAATGTGTATGTATATATCGTTTAGTGTCACTGCGACAAAGGATCGAAGGCGCTTCGATAGAGAATCAATGGATAAAATACCTATATGTGATACTTTCTAACATAATGTTTTAATCTAAGAGATTGTTATCATACAGTGCCAAGATCCGCTAACCATCTTCGTTAGCTTGTCCAAAGAGACATTTTTTAGGTTAGCGGTTCGTGGCACCAGAACTTCGAGTGTAAAACTAGGATTTAGAGAAATCTGTAGTGCGCCGCAGTATGCCATCTATGTAAGATGATAGAACAAAAAAAAATGTTGATGTTTGTAAGCTTGAAATATAAGTGTAACGCCTTTTCCAGTATTATTTATCTTGAACGTATCTTGGACCCTGGTAAATTTCAATAAAATCATCGGCAACAGTTATAACGAATGTTTTTACTTTTCGACAAAAATTCTTTTATTTAGTTTCAATTTTAGTTTCGTCCAAATTATATTTAAAAATTTCACAAAATTCAGTAACATTTCAATCATGGCCTATTTATATTTGATGTATTTAATCTATAAATTTGTCTACGTAATATAAGACACGTTGCAATAATTTGCAATTATTCGAAGAGCTTAAAAATGAAAGCACGCAACAATAAATAATAAATAGCTTTTAAATCTCCCATATTTGAAATACAATCTTCGGACATGTAAAAGTATTAACGATTAAAAACTGCTCGATCATCACATAATTCCATAATCGGATAACTCGTACATTAATGGAGTTGGTAAAACGACAACAAAAATATTATGTCAATAGGACCATAATATGTTATAATAAATTTTCTTCGGTGCAACGATAAAACTTTTTCGCACATTGAATAATGACCGCCATTTTACGTAACTACTACATTTAAATATGTTAGTCTCATAGACGACGCAAACGTTTTGAGATTAGCAGAAGTGCTAACGCAAAATTTCCCTGGAAAAAATATGATCTTTGCTTTTATTGATTTTTATAACCTTAAAATTAAGTTCGCCTCTTGCATTCCAAGCAATGCAATGTGTGCATTATTAAAATATTCTACTTTACTGTTAATTCAAATATAGAAATTACATTCTATCTTACAACTTGAGTACTGGAAGGAAAATTTTGGATCCGCACTACTGCACTTGACGGGTCATAAATATTTATAAACGTTCACTTACGAATTCCTTAGTTTTTTTTTTCCTGTTTTGTTTTTTTTTGTTATCACAGTGACAGACCGAAGTCAATCAAGTTCCGATAAAGCAGCGATTAACTGAAATATTGTACAAGAATTATTTACACTACCAGTTCGATTGCGAGTGTCGAATTCAACGTACTCGCAAAGTATTATATACATGCCCCGAGGATTGGTCGAAAAGATTTCGCGAATACCCGATTGACGCGAAACGAGACTACCAAATGACTAATATCAGTAGCATTCGTCTTTCACTGTGATATACGTTGCCTATATATGCCATTTTTTAAACTAGACGTAAGGATGCAGAGCGAGTGCACGTCCTCTCAGACCTCGTTGACCTCCGACACCTCCTTTGGGTATGACGTATCCACCGGCATGCCTGGCTGTACCTTCCTCTTCTAGATTTCCGTTGCTCTCGACGAGATCTCGGAGTGGCCAACAGGCCAAGTGACGAGACTTGCCATGACGGGCAAGCACGTAATATCCTTGTCTGTTATTAAAAATATTGATTAAGATAGTGTTCGACTTAATTATGAATCGAAATATTATACCTGGACGAGATCAGTCCGACAAGCAATGCCCAATGTGCTTTACGCCCTCTCTTTAAACATGGTGCGTGGTTGAAATCAGAGTCGTATGGAATGAGAACCATTGCACCGTGTGCGAGAGCATGCGTCATTGTGTCTGGGCACGTTTGTAAATCGACGAGAACATCAGGTCTGTGATCTGGAAGATATTCTGCGGCGAGAGTACCCATGAAGTCTACGCTATATACTTCTCCGTGTTGAGTGAATCCACGAACACGGGCCTCTGCTAAAAGCTGGCTGACTGAAACTGGCTTTGTATACTCTTGCGAAGCCATTGCCAAAGCTACCAAACCACACCTAAAATTAAACATCCTTTGAGCAATACAATATATAAAAAGAAAATAATAATAATGGTCACTTGATACATCTTATATTCATTCATAATATTCACACTTATAAATCTTACATCTAAGTATAAAAAGTGATAAAGATTGAGCAGATCTTATTTCCTCAGGTAGATTATTCCATAGATGAGTGATTCTATTTATCGTAGAGAAATAAAATCTGCTCGATTTACATTGAACCTCAGAAAGTGAACGATGTATCCGATGTGCATAACGTACTGTCCGAAGAGAGAATAAATTAGCAATTTCTTGAGCGTTATAAGAGTCAGACATAACCTTATAGACTAAACGGGAATCTCTAAATTCATGAATTGATTGTATCGTGCGTAAATCAAACATTTTAGAAATAGGTCCATATTCATGTGAGAACCAATGCATAGGAGTACCAGTTTTATGCGATAGAAATCTTAAAAACTTCCTCTGGATCGCTTCCAATCTACCAATGTTGTATTTCAAATAAGGGCGCCAAATTGCTGATACATATATACAATGGGGAAGAACTATACTTTTGAAAATGTGAATTATAGCCTGACAGTCAGTGAAAAGCTTCGTTGATCTAAAAAGAAAACCTAAACTTCTGTTGGCTACTTTTATAACATATTCTAAATGATTCGAAAAAGTTAAAGAACTATTAAAAGTGACACCTAAGTCCCTAATCGTCATAGAACGAACTAAATCGATCCCATCAATCTGATACTGAAATTGCACTGGATTATTAGATTTAGTAAAGTGCATAAATGTTGACTTTGAGGCATTTAATTGTAAACCATTAATATGACACCACGATGAAGCTGACAAGGGAGAATCAATAACACGATATAACTTCAGATCGTCAGCATATAGGAGAGAATGAGAACTAGAAATAAAATCTACAAAATAGTTTATAAAAATTAAAAATAGCAACAGGCCTAAGTGAGACCCCTATATATATATTTTAATAAAATTACTTCAAAGATTATTTGTCGATCATCTCATGTTTTTTATTACGTATTAATACTTTTATGCTTTTTACTATTACGTTATATAAAACTCTGAAGTATGTTACTAAAAAGATGTCAAAAATTACAGTTATAGTAATGTAGTACATAAACCATTTGAATAATAAAAAATGTAACATATGACTTTCTTAGATGATATCTCTACATTTAACAAAGATGTAGAGCTTGGTAAACAACAAAAATTGTTGTTCAAATTACTTGAATCCAACGTTAAAGATTTATGTCAGGAAGATGAATGTTAATTACATTTTTTAACGAACAAATTTTATATCAAAATAATTTTTTTTGTGTGAAATATGTTGTAGGTACATTCTGAAGTGAGAATCGATTGTTGTGCAAAATTCATGATTGTTACTATTAATGCTGTAGCCATTCTTAAATTTTAATTACTGATTATACATTAAATGAAGATTATTATTATACTGCACGCTAAATATTAGTCAATATACATATAAAAATCACAAATTATGTTAGTCGATGATTATAAATTGTTAAATATTTCAAATTAAAGATGGTGGATCTATTATGACGGACCGTATTCTTAAAATTAAAGTGTTTAAAATTTAAAATTAATAATTATTTATTTAAAACAGTACAAAAAACAATATTTACAAATACTACTTAATATAGTATTACATTCTTACAATACAATATTATTATTTTCTGGTTTTCCTTTTCATTTGTTTCCTAGAAGTTTCCGAGTTTTTCTGATCTGACGAAAGTTTTCTAGTCGCAATTTTCTTACTTTTCTTTTCAAACTCGTTGTTCATAAATTTTAATTCTCCCAAATGATAATGTACACAATTTTGTTTCATTGGACAATCGTAACGGGTCATTTCGTTGAATCGAATGATGTCTTTATCGAATTTGGTACAATTTTTGGTCGCCATATTGGATCCGCCATTTTGAAATTTAAAAACCTGACATCACGTTTGGATTCAGCCACCCCAAAAACCCCTGAGTAATAAGTTTCAAGCAAATATGATCGACTTTTGCAGTTTAAATAAATATTTTATAAAAAGGCTTCGCAGATCACAAATTGACATATTATTGAATTTTATTAAATAATGGAATGATGGAAACAAATATGCTTATATCTTTTTAGGACCAATGAATACTTAAGTTTTATGGCAGTAGCATTTATTTATAGCACATTGATTCACTTTTATTCACAAAAATAAGAGACTTCGGAGATCACCCGGAATTTTTACTCGCAAAGAAACATTAAGCAGTGGTATAAGAAATAAAAACAACATTTATACGTAATTCACATTATACATTATAAAGAGCATAGTTGAAAGTAATTTTTAAAGCACTGCAAATAATTATTTATATTTCTATGTTAGTTTACTGCAAAGAAATATATTAAATAGCCATTTTTGTTAAAATTTTACAAGTTTCCAACGCTCTTTTTAAAATATAAAACAAATTTTAAATTTAGTCTACATGCATGAAAAGTTAGTTAATATATTCTAGTTTAAGAATCAATTTATAGGAAATTGTAACAACATAATATTTATGATAGTATTTCATTTCAAAACAGTTAAATAGCATTGGCGACACTCTTCAGTGTACTTTTCAGGAGAATTACCATTTAGTAATTCTTTAATTAACTCTTTTTTAAAATAACATTATCAATAAAAGATTAAATAAAGCCTAATTATTATTTAATGAATAAATGTGCATCCGTAATCTTTTAATTTATCGTAGAGACCAATAATGTGCGGTATTATTTTCGGAGCTTCTCTGCTATTTCTCAACCGATTCAGGTTTATTTTTATGTTAAATAAGTAATATAGCTTACAGTTTTAAAAAGTGTTTGGATATTTATAGATTTGGATTAACAGTATGACTTTAATGTTTCATCGAATTCTGCATTTGCCTTCTGTTTGTTTTCGCAACCCTAGAATTCTTATGAAAAATACTTACATATTAGTATTGAAATGAATATGGCAGATTCTTTGCATACTATTACTTTTGATGTTAGATTTCATCGAATGATTAAAATGGTAAAATTTGACTAATGTATGGGTTTTTCTATTCCTTATGCTAAATAAAAAATATACTGAACGTGGCTTACTGAAATTGAATATTCAGAAAGTTATGTTAATAACATGAAAAAAAAACAATCACATGCCATGGTAGTGACACATTATTGAAAAATAAGCTATTACTGTATTTATTTAACTTTTGTTTCCCATAGTGACTAGGAAACGTAGTTATATAATAATAGTTTTTGATTCGTGGTCATAAAGTGACGATTGGGGGGCCTGGCGGCATCTGAGTAAAGACTTGGTCTGTGAGGATCAACTAAATCAGTCGAAGAATGAACAATCGCTCTGAAATGTTACAGCAAAGAATCGAATACTGGTTTTCTTCATCCATGTTCATAAAGTATGCACTTTAAGAGGGGTCAATTATAGTCTATAAAGTAAGTTTATCTCATGATTAATAACGATTATGATTAGAGAATTTGAAATAATAACTAAAATTTAATTAGAAAACTGTATCTCAAATTCCTCAAAATAGGTTAATTTAACGTGAATTATAGAAAATATATTATAAAAATTGTATATTTTCTTCCTTGGGAACTTGAAATTAATCAGGAAGAATAAAATAATCTCACGGTAAAATGTTAAATTCAGATTGTTATACCTAAGTTATTTGCAGTTTAAAACGTCTAGAAATGGTAAGTTTTATTAAGATGAGTTCATCAATCGATGTAAGATTTTAGTTCTTTATTTATTTATTTTATTTATTTATTTTTATTTAACGGGTTATACCCTTTCTTGTATACATGGTGTATATCAGTAAATACAATCTTGAAATGAAAAACAAATATAAATTCAAATTCAAAAAAGAAGAATAAAACATAAAAAGTAATTGCATTAATAACATTAATTAAATTCGTGAAATTTCAACTTAATATTTCGAATAATGTCGCAATTGGAAACATCATAATCAAAGAATTTAATATTAATATTATAATCACATAATGAGTTGACCAGAGCACACACTCTCTATATCGGCGCGCCTTTTACATAATTTTATGCAATGAATATGTGTCTGATCAGAAAAAGGTAATAAGTCATATAGAGAACCACAGTGAAAAGTATTTCGGATAATTTTGAAAATACAAATTAAATAATCCACACATCTTAGTGATTGGAGGGATGGAAGTTTGAGGTGTGTAGCAATTTGTGAATAGTTATGATCGTAGAAACTCATTGGCTGTCCTAATTTCAATGCGATGTAGCGTAGGAATTTACGCTGAATAGTTTCAATTCTCGAGATACTATTCTGGTAAAATGGTGATCAAATGACGGATATGTCAGAATTGGCCTTATTAGAGTCATGTAAAGCACATGTAAGGCTTCAGGATTTTTAAAGGACCAAGTTCTGAAATTTTCTTTCGACAAGCTTTTTCGTTTGCTGGGCAGGTTTATGTGTAGCACATTCGTAAGTATTCAAAAGTATTTATATCAAAGATATAATATAATACTTATATGATCATGATTATCATGTAGTTGGACGAAAATTTAAGATACCAACTCTAGCATCAATACGTAAGGCTAATGATCTGATCTTTTTATACAAACTGATAATTGGCGAAATTAATAGTACGGAGCTCTATAGCCTACTAAATTTCTTTTCACCTAACTACACTTTTAGGACTACAAACTTATTCCAATGCCAGTTTCTGCTAGGAACTATATCCTACATGCGCCTATGCAACGATGTTGCCAACAACTTAATGAACTCCATCGCCAGGGTAACCTTAACCTACCACACCTTCAAGAACTCCAACTTTCAACGGCTATGTTAAAAATTAAATCTACAGTGCGTCAATATTGAGATATTTTTTTTTCGTTACATTTTCATATACTCTATTTTCATCTAAGAGATGAAGTTCAGTTATATTTGTTATTAATAATATCTATGTACACTTGTAAATTATGGGGTATACTCGTTTATAAATAAATAAATAAATAAATAAATAATACGAGAATTTAAAAGGATTTCATGAAAAATGTAAATGTCGAGCATTCAGAAATATTGAAATGATAACGAGTCATGCTTGAAAAAGAATTAAGAAACATTGAAAACACTTCCTACAAGTCGAGTATTCAAAACGATTGAACGAAAAGAAAAGAATATTTCAATAAGTATTCGAAAGAACTCATCGTAAACCATTTACGTTGGAGAATTTATTAGCATTCTAAAATAAACAAAACAATACTCGTGGAAGAATTGAAAAGCGTCCAAAGAGCAGCAGCCTTTGAGCATTGCAAAGAATTCAAATATGAACTCTAAATACTTTCATAAGGATACTGTTGGAAAATGCTTACAGTTGTGCAATGTATAAAGTACAATTTGAATTTTCTGTGGGTCGAAAACGACCAATGCGTCGGGATTAAGGGTTAAAGTATACGCAAGGATTAAAAGTGTTAACAAAAAGGAATCGACTTTGAGATTTTCAAAACTTCTCAATTCTTTTCGTTTGCTGGGAAGTTAAAAAGCAAAAACATAGATTTTGGTACATTTCTCAACAAATTTTTAGTTAGGACCAAAACATACGGCATAAAGTGTAATGGATTGCTGATTGGCGTTAGTAAAATAAATTCCCAGTAAACGGAAATGGATTCATTTTGATGAAATTGAATTCATTATTCTAATCCCCGCAAATTCAAAAATAATATTAAAATATAGTATTTTTGGATTCCCAGGGATTGATATGAAGCTCGAATTCAATAGCAAGAATTCACATGCATTTAAAATCCATTTATTTTTGGAAATATTATTTTTGGATTTGCAGGAATTGAAAAAATTAAAATCGAATTCCTCACCAGGAATTCACATGTATTGAAAATGCTCTCGTTTTTGAAAATATTATTTTTGGATTTGCAGGGAATAGAAAAATTCTGTATGAATCCCTCAGCAGTGATTCACATGGATTGAGGATCCTGTTATATTAGGCAAATATTATTTTTGGATTCGCAGGGATTGAAAAACTTAAGACCGCGTATTCAGTTTTATGAAAATGAATCCACTTGAATCCATCTCCAATCCATTTTCGTTTGCTGAGTTACTTCCCTATTATCGGTTAATATCATGGAAAGTGCAGTTTTTAATAGTTGAGGTTAAGGTAAGTACTTTGCATCTTACTACGAATTTAATGACCAACTTTGAATGAAGGGAATTTAAATATACCTTTTATTGCAAATTTACTACGTCAAGTATAGGTTACGTACCGTGAAAACGAGTATTTCTGTACACGACACTTTTTTACTCCCTTAGAACGTAAAAATCTTATTTAAGTTTTCCCTACACTAAAAAATGGTAATGAATTTTACAACTGACTGTAATTTTCATGAGTACAAATTTGACAACATTTTCCATGCGTAGCGTAGGGTTTTTACCACTTGAGATTTGGGATTTTACAACGTTTTTGTGAATTTACCACACACGATTGTGAATCCCAGTAAACGAAAACGAATAGAAAGTTAAAAATACGAATTGAAATGAATTCAAGTGAATTAAAATGAATTCAAACGCATGAAAATGAATAATTGAATCCACTTTTTAATTCATTTTAATTCACTGGAATTCATTTCAATTCGTATTTTTAACTTTCTATTCATTTTCGTTTACTGGGATGTACTATGCTAAAAGTAGGAAAATTACTATGAGTACTGCGCTGTACATTGGTTATAACTCTAGACTTACCACACAGGGTAATTTTACCATTTGAGGGAAAAGTACAGGATTTTGTAAAAATACACATAGCCATTGTAAAATCCTAACTTACAGTAGGACCTCTCTTATTCTAATTAGTCAAGTTTTTCAAGATAGTGCCGACCTCTTTTATTCTAATTTTCTCCTTACCCCCACTTACTTTGCTTGCGAGCTAGTGATTCGTGGACAATGTTTTTCGTTGACTTTTCGTGTGATAGTGGGAGAAGACTTGTGGGGGAACAATTAGAATAAGAGAGGCTGGACAATTAGAATAAGAGAGGTCCTACTGTAATTGTAAATTTTCATTTAAAAATTGTAATATTACAGATTACATGTTGAATGTATATTCTGATAGGAAAAGTAAAGGTTTAAAGTGCAAAATTCATTGAGCGGCACGCCATTCACACTGTGGTGGTATAAAAAATACGAATGAATTTTACAAACTCATTGTAATTTTCATTTTATGTAAATTTGGTAATATTCCTATGTGTGAAATAGTACGTTTTTACTATTGGAGGTTAGGATTTTTACAATATAAATTTACCGGACGGCACTGTGGATTTACTACATCAAGCATAGGGAAAGTACAACTCATAATTTGACAATGCTACACATTAGTAATATTTGAGCCCACATCAAAAGTAGTAATTTTACTGTTCAATGGGAAAAAGCGACAAAATTTGTAAAAATACAATGCCCAACAAGAAAATTTACAATGTTAAAAGTGTGAAATTTACCGCGTTGAATGTGGTAAAATTAATTTCTATTTTTTACAGTGTACAAGTTTTTTATGAACCCTTCGAGTCAGATAACCTACAAATTTTACTATTTTGTTGTGAATTTACAACGTACATGGGTAAATTTAATACGCTGTGCCTGACAATACTACCACATTTGGGGAATTTTGAAACGGTGTTGTAAATTTACAACTTTATTGGAAATTTTACAAAGAAATCGGTAAATTTACAACTCAAACTGTGTAAAATCGCTGCGCTTAGCGTTGGTCATAAAATTGCCTACGCTTAACGTGGTAAAATTCATTACTATTTTTAACAGTGTATATTAATTTAGTCTCAAACATTAAAATTAGAATTTGTAAAATACATTGTGAATTTTTGCAGTGTTTTTAAACCCTTTAAGGTGTTCTCTATGTTATATAGAATTAGTTCTTGTTAATTGCTAGATCATGATAATAATAAACGATACATAAAATAAATATTGATAATGGAAATAAATGATAAATTCTTACTGTGGTCCATCTTGAAGAATCGGTTGAACCTGACAAAAGTATGTAACTTCAGCATCTTTCAGTTCGTTTCTAGCAATCAGTTTTTCAATTTCCCTTTCTGCCGAAGTAAGTGTGATTTTAGCCCAAGATGGAAGGGAATCACCGTCGCCAACATCCGACTTTTCGCAAGTCGGAGTGTCAGGAAGATTTGGCGGCGGTGGAGGTGGCGCAGGCATTTTTTCCTCCAGTTTTAAACAATTAATCTTCAACGATGAGATTATTTCAAAAAGTCTACAAATCTATCCTATTGTTTCTGATATATTGACGTTTGAAACTGTTCGTAACCATGATTCCAAGAGATATCAGCGTTCTGAAATTTAATATTACGCACATGAATATCACCTGGTGTTTCAAGTACAAATAAAAAGTACATGAGAATTTCAACTGGGGACAGAAATGAAGATACACAAATGATCTAAGATGATTTTTGAAGTCATGATTAAATTGATTTGTGTAATGGGCGTTAGTGAAATCGGAAGATGTCCGCAGTGGATGGGCGATTCACGTACCTTTGCAGAAAAGGGAGGTCGTGGATCCTCCGGATGATTTTGACGTTTCTGCCCCCCCTTTTTTTTATTTAGCGAATCGCCCCGTGACTCATCGCGACTTCATTATATAATTTTTCGAAAGAATGACACCGTGAAAAGTCGGGAAAATTCGAGTCCGCGATTCTTGGTCGATGTCGTCGGATGGACGGGAAACTCGGGCGAGCCTTCGGAAGAGGCGAATTTTCCGTTCGTTGCCGAAGGACAACGGGGAGGGACCCTCGCGACAGCGATTCCGTCCGTACGTTGCGCTGCTATACGATCGCCAGATGCAGTACAGTCCGAAAACAAAGTTTCTCCCTTTTTTTATTCACTCTCCAGAGATTGCACTTTATGTATTTACACTTAAGGCGAATTCCCAAAGAATTGGACATTGCGGAAGAACAAAATGCAAACGATGCGGTGAAAACAAACTTTTCGATTTTCAAAAATTTAAACAAAATTTTCAACCAAGAATTTCCAAGTTTTTTTAGGGTCTGATTTAAATGTGGAACAGTTGGGCTAGGTCGAATATAGATCTGTACTTATAGATCAGAGTTAAAAATGTGACGAATTTTTGTGTACATATTTAGAAAGAATTCGAGAGTGCAAAGAAGATGAACCCAGACAGAAAATTCGTTTAGAAAATATGAAAAAGTATTCATTTTATGTTGTGGAATGTGTTTTGGGTCTTCGATAGTGCATTTTAATACAAAAATACTATTCAATATGTAATGGAACCCATTAAACAAAAAAGAATTGAATCGAATTTATCTTTATTCGGTTTTTGACAAATTTCCCTGCATTTCAATTCGATTTACTGCATTCAAAATATAACCTACAAAAACACTATTGAGCTTTGAATTCTATTTGTTGAACTTTGTGAATAATTCCGTATCAATCATTCTAAATCTTTTTGCAAGAATTCACTATCTTGTTCTTGAATTCTTTATGCGGCTGTATGGAAATTACAACACGAATTCTGTACATAGTCCTCCCCTTAAGTTATACATTTCAACTATAAAGATGGCGGCTTCTTCCTTTAAATTCCCCTAACCCCCCTTCCAGTTATTTTCTGCAGACCGCGCGCATGCGTGGTTCATAGGCGACAACAAAATTACTAGTGGTGGGAGAATCTACAAGGGGAAAAAATACAAAATCCCACAATGACTGTAAAGTCACCTCAAAGTTGACTAATAGGCGTTTAATGTCCAACTAATACAGTAGGACCTCTCTTATTCGAACCTCTCTTATTCTAATTGCCTTTCTTATTCTAATTGTCCAGCCTCTCTTATTCTAATCGTTCCCCCCACAAGTCTTCTCCCACTATCACACGAAAAGTCAACGAAAAACATTGTCCACGAATCACAAGCTCGCAAGCAAAGTAAGTGGGGGTAAGGGGAAATTAGAATAAGAGAGGTCGGCACCATCTTGAAAAACTTTACTAATTAGAATAAGAGAGGTCCTACTGCATGCAACTATAAGTAACAGTTAACTTGATGACGACTTTAAGTTAAATGTTACTTATAGTGGCCTATTAGGACATTAAAAGCCTATTAGTCAACTTTGAGGCGACTTTACAGTCATTGTGGAATTTTGTTTATTGGGATATGAGAAGAAACTAACAAAACTTACGAAAAGTATAAAACTTGAGGGGATGACTATTCTGAATAATGCATTGAAGTGAATATTTTGAATCCTTTGGAATATATTTACTGCGTTACCGTGATAGTAAAAGTGGATGAATACTTTCCGAACAAGCTGCCGCGCCGCTAAGGCGTATGTTTTTAATTCTGTTTTGTCTTTAGTGTAAAAGGACAATAAATAGCTATTGTTGAGATTTCGGATACGCACCTCAAAAACCAGACAAATCACAAAGCAGACACTTCAAAAACCCGACTTTTAAAAACCAAATATTTCAAAAACAGACACTTCAAAACCCCGACTTTCAAAAACCAAACATTTCAAAAAACAGACACTCAAAAACCAGACATTTCAAAAACAGACATTAAAAATCCGTGGGTGCACCTCAATAAAACCCGACAAATCACAAAACGGACACTTCAAAAACCCGACATTCAAAAACCAGACATTTCAAAAACAGACACTTCAAAACCCCGACTTTTAAAAACCAAACATTTCAAAAAACAGACACTCAGAAACCAGACATTTCAAAAACAGACATTAAAAATCCATGAGTGCACCTCAATAAAACCCGACAAATCACAAAACTGACACTTCAAAAACCCGACATTCAAAAACCAGACATTTCAAAAACAGAGACTTCAAAACCTCGACTTTCAAAAACCAAACATTTAAAAAAACGGACACTCAAAAAACAGACATTTCAAAAACAGACATTAAAAAAAACAGATATTAAAATTCAGACATTTTAAAATGCAAACACATTTTGGAAGTCAGTTTTTTTAAATATCTGGTGTACGAATCTCTGTTGTTGGAAATGACTGTTTTTTTAAATGTTTGGTTTTTGAGCATCTGTTATTTGAAAGTCGGGTTTTTGAAGTGTCTGGTTTTTGAGGTGCACCTGATTTCGGAATTAAAAGAAACATACAAAAAAGAACTGACCAGCAATATTTTAGGAGATGATTCTTTTTGGTATTTCCAAAAAAATAGTCCTCTACCCAAATTGGGTCTGTGACGAGCCATTTAAATTTATTAGGGGGAAAAATTACTTTTTTGCAATAACTCGGTTCTTTTTTAGGCTATTTCAATGCATGAGGGCTCGTTTTCAAGCCCTATTTAAGTCATACAATTAATCCCTGAGAACGTTAGCCCTGCGATGAATGTTTCTGAAGTTATGGCCCCAAAAATGGTAAAAAAGACCAATATTTGTGGTTTTTCGCATCTGATTCACTTCGCTCAATACTTAACGAAATGTCACATAGGAATAAGTTGTAGAGCTCAGAAATACGAAGAATTTACCACCTCATACGTTCGATTTCGATAAAAATTGAGTCCTCGGGAACACTCTTAACATAGTAGTATTGTTGAAAAACGAGTTTGGTCCTGACGGTGCAGGTTTGTCATCAATTCTACGACATTAAGGGTCCGCGGACTCAATTTTTATCGAAATCGAACATATGAAGAGGCAAATTCTTCGTCTTTTCTAGCTCTACAACTTCTTCCAATATGACATTTCGTCAGCTATTTAGCGAAGTGAGTTAGCCGCTAAACTTCTTTGATTTGTAAAGCGTAATATAGCTGATTTCAGCGGGAACGATGCTCTAATAACACTATATATAACATTTGTTTATCCTATTCTGTGATATGCGCCTAATATTTGGCCTCCAAATATACATATATATATATATTCTAATACGCAGCTGCAGCCTGTTAATAAATGCTACAATGCTACTGAATGAGTAGTTTTTTATTTCTCCTGCGGTAAGGAAGTCTTTCCCGAAGATTGATTTACGTTTCTGACTGGTCGCTATGCAGAATGTTAGTAAATGTTCTGTAGTTTCCTCTTCACTTGGACAGAAGCGACAGAGTGCGGTGTCTGTCAGCCCCATTCTTAGGGCATGCTTGTTTAGGCGACACTGTCCTCTGTTAATACTCTTGTTACTGCTGTTGCTATATTTCTGTTTGAGCTGGTGATTTCCATGGCTTTCGATCTGTTGCAGCCTTCTATGAGTGCTTTTGAATGTCTAAGGTTTATTATTATGACCCAGTTTTCCTTAGCATCCTTTATTATTGAGTTCCTAACTAGTTTTTTTGCTACTTTGGAATTTATTCCTATGGTCGGTTCCGGGCCACAGAATTTGTTACTGGCACCTATTTTGGCCAGATTATCGGCTTCTTCATTGCCTTTATTACCTGCATGTCCTTTTACCCATTTTAAAACAACTTTGTTGTTATTGCGAGCAAAGGTGTTCAGAGCGGAAATGCAGTCTTTTACAAGTCTGGAGTTTACCTCTAGTGCCTCC
The DNA here is from genome assembly GCA_030407085.1 of Trichopria drosophilae. Classification (NCBI taxonomy): domain Eukaryota; kingdom Metazoa; phylum Arthropoda; class Insecta; order Hymenoptera; family Diapriidae; genus Trichopria; species Trichopria drosophilae. The sequence continues at coordinate 183,288,318 of CM059582.1, forward strand.
AGAGGGCCTCCAAATAATCGTAATAATCTCAGTAAAATAGAAAAAATGCAACACAAGTTCTTACGCTATCTAATTTACAAATTATTTAATACAATGTCGATAGAAGTTCCAAACCAGTAACCAATTGGACCACGCTTATTAATGCCAATTTCCTTAACCGATTCGAGAAGTCAACCATATAATTTTCCTTTATAAACTTGCTACCCAAGGTATTTTATATAATATAATAATAGACGTAAGAATGGTAGAATCTTTAAAAGTTACAGAAGTCTGTTATGATTGTTAACAAATCTCTTAAAATCTACAAAGTTACGTTGAATCGTGTTTGACGGCAGTGCATTCCACGCAATATTAAGTCCAACAGTGGCAGATAAGAACCCATAGTTAGTTGGATTCATATCCTTATAAACAGGTAGCGATTAATATGCAAACCTGAAATCTGATCGCCAGCTATTAACTCCTTTAAAACCTCAAATATAAAAATATAATGTCATGGAACTCATGCAATGATTTAATTGACCTCCCAGACAGCCAGATCTGCTGCATATTGCCGCATATAAGGGAAAAGTCAGGCGGCGGATATGTCGGCAGAAATACGGAATATGCTTCATCACACAGACAGCAAATTTGCGGCAATATGCAGCTAGCTGGTTGCCTGGGCAGCTATCAGCCCTCGGAATTTCAAACCACGCATTGGAATACAGACTCCGAAATCGACCAACATTTACCAGGAAATACAGTATAAAGGGAATGAAAAGACAATCCCCAATGATATGTCGAACTGGATGATAAAAAAATGTCAGAAATAATGGACAGCTAGAGAAAAAGAAAGAGTTATGCATGAAATATTCTCGAGAATAAAAGAACGACACGAGAGAAAAATCGAAGTCACTGTATTGCTCAATTATTAACAAGACATGAGAATTTCCAAACTGGCCCAATTCCGACTAAAAGAAGATGGGGCTTACAGTTATGGAAAACAGGACACCTGGCAGTATACATTTTATTACTCAAAGTATACAGATTTAAGAACTGATCTAAAAATAAAATTGGAAATGCAGGGTAGTGGGAGGGGTTTTGGACATTGTACAGTTCACATTTTGACGCTGGAAAATTTACCGCCCACAAGTAGGCCCATATCACTTCGCACAATTTGCCGTTGGACTATTTGCTGCCAGACAATTTACCGCCATCTTTTACCGCCTACAATTTGTCACTCACAATTTACCAGCAGACACTTTGCCGCCCATAATTCACCGCCCGAAAATTTACGGCCGGATAGCTCCTCAAAAATGTAAGTAACAGTCAATTATATATTCTGGAGACAATGCGTATGTCCAAAGGGTGCTTGCATGATGGGGATCTCCGCCGGTCGACAAATTGTGCGCGACGGCTAGTGTGGTGGCAAAATGTGGGAGGTAAATTGTCCGCATACAAGGTCAGAGACTATTAAAGGATTGACTAAAAAAAAGACGTATCCTACTTTCAGAAGTATGTAGAGCTTATAATGGAAAATAAAGAAATACTAGAGCAAACCACAACTGAAGCGCGCATGAAATCGCTAGCAATAGACAACACCACCCATACAATACTTGTCAATCCTAACCACAAAACTGAAGATCCCACGAAAGACTTAACAAGATTTCCAGGCTACGGGCGATCCGCTGCACGTCCACTGGACGGTCAGGAAATATGCGCGCCGTCCGGAGTCGGTCACCTGGACGTCGCGCATAATAGCGTCCAGAGCCCGTCCAGCCTGGTCCACAGCTCGTCCAGTCTCGTCCAGAGTTCATCCGGAAGACGTGCAGGCCGGTCCAGAGCGCGTCAGGAGTACGTCCAGGTTGGTCCAGATTTCGTCAGGATGACGTCAAGGCTGGTCCAGAGTTCGTCAGGATGACGTCCAGGCCAGTCCATAGCTCGTCCAGGCCGGTCAAGAGATCGTCAGGATAACGTCCAAGCCAGTCCAGAGTTCGTCCAGGCCAGTCCAGAGTTCGTCAGGAGAACGTCCAGACCAGTCCAGAGTTCGTCCAGGCCAGTCCAGAGCGCGTCAGGAGGACGTCCAGACCAGTCCATAGCTCGTCCAGGCCGGTCAAGAGATCGTCAGGATAACGTCCAAGCCAGTCCATAGCTCGTCCAGGCCGGTCCAGAGCGCGTCAGGAGGACGTCCAGACCAGTCCAGAGTTCGTCCAGGCCGGTACAGAGTTTGTCCAGGCCAACTTTTTGTATAACTTTGGACAGTGAAATCTATAACTTATTCTAGATTTATAACTTTGGATATTATAACTTAGGACATGGAGTACTTTGGACATGACGTATTTTCTTGTGTAATGGCCTTAAGGGGCAAGACACATAAAAAGACGTAAGATGTAAGCGTGAGAACTGCTATTGGCTAAGCGGAGACGTAAGCCTTTTACTTAGCCGATAGCAGTTATTACGCTCACATCTTACGTCTTACGTCTTTTTATGTGTCTTACCCCTTAAGGCCATTACACAAGAAAAGACGTCACACATAAGCATAAGAAATGCTATGGCTATGTATTACATTAAATGCCGTCTTAGCGTCTGTTCTTGTGTAGTAGCCTTAATTGCCTTTACGCTTTCGTGTTTACGTTCCTGCCGTAAGACGTTACGTCGATCATCTGCTTTGGCCTGTATGTATGTACTGAAATGGATCGTTCACGACACCTGCTAGATGTCATTTTTAGTCATATTTTGCAGGCAATATTACTACAAATGGTCGCATCCAAGGAACAAAACTTTTGAGTCTTCCGATTCGTCCCTCAGGTCACTTTTCGTAACATGTGGACTGATGGACCAATCGAAAGGAAGTGTTATTCAACACTTTTGTTAGCTGAATGCGGCCAATAACAGCCACCAGGTGTCGTGACCGATCCATTTGAGAGCATCTTTTCAATCTCATGCTCTTCTATTTAGCAGATCTCGCTCCTTCAATGTGTTTCGCGATTCATGGCGGATTATCGTTTTATATACATGTATTATCTGTGATTATCGTTCCCTCGTCGCCTGAATTGTATGCATTTCGATCTAATTCTGGGTGAATCAATCTATGTTTTATATCGTAATTAATTGAAACGTGAGTATAAGGATCTGACGTACTACAATACATGTATGTAATATGTGTTTCAATACACACCTTAATTGGTGTAAAAATTATATTTTCTGAAACAGTGTACTTTGTCCATAACAATAAAAACTACAATAATAAGAGAAATTATATAAATTACTGACATACTTGCAAACTACAATAAAGGAAAGTCGTCCGTGTGATATTTAAAAAAAAATGTTCAGTGTTGGTGAGCGAAATAAGCTTTGATTTTATATTTTTATTCAGGTATATTAGATCTGCCGTGTTTTCGAAAAACACCGGTAACTGCTCTTGCATTATTCTCTCTCCCGATCACTAATCAGTGTCAACCTTAAAAAGCCGATGGTGATGCAGGGAACTGGAAATACTCCCGAGTATTTTCATCGTTTAGTCATTGTTATCGATTAAAAATTAAAAGAGATATCTTGAAAATATGCTGGAAAAATTACTTAAATTTCACAGTGCAGTTACCGGTGTGACGCGCTCTGGACCGGCCTGGACGAACTCTGGACTGGTCTGGACGTCCTCCTGACGCGCTCTGGACTGTCCTGGACGAAATCTGGACTGGTCTGGACATCCTCCTGACGCGCTCTGGACCGGCCTGGACGAACTCTGGACTGGTCTGGACGTCCTCCTGACGCTCTCTGGACTGGTCTGGACGTTCTCCTGACGAACTCTGGACTGGCCTGGACGAACTCTGGACTGGTCTGGACGTCCTCCTGACGCGCTCTGGACGTCCTGGGGACCGGCTCTTCACGTCCGTTGGACGTCACGCTCCGTCCAAAAGTTACCCCAATAGACGTCCAATGGACATCCAGAAATTTCGTCCAGCCTCGTCCAGAGAATCCATCAGGGTCATATGGATAGCTTATTAAGCTGCGGGCTAGGTGGACTATTTAAATAAAAACACAAGAGACTCGTGCTTCAGGCGATATTTAATAAAAAAAACTAAACAAACTGTTGGTACACAACAACATTGTAATAAATGATATATTGCATTTTAACAATGAAATACCTGTCAAAATAAAAATAGTGAATAGTTTGATTTCCAACTCTGGTTCTTAAGTTACATTTAATAAATCCAAGTTTTGGTACATTTATTAATTTTCACCTTAGGTACACAATTTGAAAACTTCCTACATATTTAAGTAATTATACACCGGCTGCATAAAACAGAATATTCCTGAAATTAAATTACTAAATTCACTAAATATTAGGATATCCAAGGTCAGAGCCAAACTATCACGACGACGAACGTATAAAGAGGAAACCATTAATATAGAATAAAATTTAAAAGACATAAGGCCACAATCGTTTAATAATACCTTTTAGCAATGCCCAGTATTTACGTAATGTACTGTCTTCTTGAGATGTCCATGTGGCATCTGCATCATATCAGCTGATTCGACTGTTGAGCATGGTGGGTAACATTTGCGATAAAATTGCGGCAGGCGGTTTTTATCAGCTAATATAATATTCTTCAATTCGTTCCGAACTACGACAAATCATTAAGACACGCGTTCTTCTCCAGAGATCTCTCGAAAAGTGTAAATGGCTTTACAGCACTTCGTTTCACGTAGTTTATTTGATTTTTTTGTGCCACCAAAAATTTCAATAAAAATAGAAGACTGACTGTTTGATCCTGCAGTTTCGGTAGTAATATTTTTTCGTTTTAAATTCGATTACAATATAATATGAAAACAAGCAATTTTACCGGAATTTTTATCTTAGTGCGTAACTGTTATACTAGACTCTGGGTCTTCTTCTAGGACCCGTTTCACATTACTCAAGTAAACTCGAACCCTGTGAAGAAAGGTGCAGTCCAAACAAAACTTAATATATTTTCCAGGTTTCCGATGATCACAATATTTAATGTTTCGAGCATTTTCGCATCACTTGCCATCGAGCTTCAGTCTTCAGAAGAGAAACCGCTGGAAAAATTGAAAATAAATGTCGCAAAATTTAATTAAATTGGTTCACAAAAGAAAAGTTAATATCATATTAGTACAAGTATTAGTGGTTCAGCATGGTAGAAGGACCCATGACTGGCTCCTTTATTTTACAAATTATTCAGGTTTTCCAATTTTCAATCAACGTAATCTATTCCAACCCAACTAACCCCAAAATAGACTTCTGCCCACAAAATCTAGATTATCTACACATTTTCTTGTAAGTATATATTCAATAATTCATGTGTATCATTTTGTGCGCGTCCTTGCGATAATTTGCGGCACGAATGAATTCATAACCTATGTAAACAAATAGTAAGGTGCAAATCAAGGCGAAACCGGATGGTCCCTATCTTAAGATCGCCACCGTTTTAAAAGAATGAAAAAATAGAAGAATTATGGAATACTGATAAAAGTCGGCGACAAATATTTTTTTATTTTTTAATTGCCTCCTGCTAGTTCATTTTCAAATTTCTAAAATGTGAATCAACATCTATTAATTCTTCGAATTTTGACGGAGAGTTATTTCTTACAATATCACAATCAGTATATTCAGAAAATACTTTTGCCGTAAAATTTTGAAAAAATTTGTGTAAATGATTTAATCTTACTTGGAAGAAATGCCCTATATGTACCTATGTAACTTTCCATGGTAAAACCTGCAGCACGCCATTCGGCTTGAAAAGCGGACCCGATATCAACCTATAAGTGAACCCCTGGCGATCAAAAGGAGATACGCGCGAAACGCCGGAGAATTTGTTGGCCCCTCGGCTCGTAATTTTTTGACTTTCGAATATTAAAGTTTTCATTGGATATCTTAATAGGAAAATTAATTACGCGTATTTTTTGTTAAAATACAAAATTTCTATCGCTCTTCGTTTTAAATATAATCGCAAAAAACGAAATTATTTGAAATATAAAATAACTTAATTATTTTGTCTTTAACTGGTCATAATTGTTACTTGAAAACTACAAGTCAGATTAGTCTATAACTTTACAAAAAACTTCTTTGCTAACCTTCCTCGAATTTTCGGTGCGAAGGAAATTTCGATTTATTGAAATTCCCTCGACTTCCGAAGTGTTTGAAGCTTTGAATGTCAATTTTGTGCAGTAAAACAAAAACCAATTTTTTTTTTAAATTTCCGTAATAACTAACCATAATTTGGAAAAATACGTTAGTTTGTAGATAGAATAGTGCATATTCCCTAAAAATTTCATTAAAAAATTCCAATTATTGTAAAAGTTATGACGAGTTAAAGACAAAATAATTAAGTTATTTTATATTTCAAATAATTTCGTTTTTTGCTATTATATTTAAAACGAAGAGGGATAGAAATTTTGTATTTTAACAAAAAATACGCGTAATTAATTTTCCTATTAAGATATCTAATGAAAACTTTAATATTCGAAAGTCAAAAAATTACGAGCCGAGGGGTCAACAAATTCTCCGGGCGGCGTTTCGCGCGTATCTCCTTTTGATCGCCAGGGGTTCAAGTTTATTCGACTTTGAAGACATGATTTTGTTTATAGATTTGGTAATTTTAACATAATATACGACTTTGAAGGCATTTTTAGGTTACATTAAAGTCATCATCGACCTGTATCCGAGTCTTGAAAGTCCATCTGACTTATAAGCTTAGTATATGTTCTGTGCTTATAAGACAATTGTTTGGTCGAAAAGTATGGTAAATTGGACTGAGGGCATTCCTGACTTTGGCTTGGTCGAAAGGACTTCTCTTGCTGTTTGGGTTGGAGGTAAATTAAAAGAAATAAATTCGATATTCTAACTACTTTCTTTTAATATTCTGCAAGAAATTCTCTATACAAAATATCTTTTGCGATATTTTTCAAAAATGCAATGATTCCAATTGGGATCTGACATAAAACATGCGATACCTGGTAGCAAATCGCGAAAGCTCTGCAAGCCAAAAGTTTGTATTGCTAAGCATAGCAGGAAGTATTATTTTTTATCTAAAAATTATTTATTTTGGTATTATATGGATGTTGGAATATTTTCTTCGCGTTCTGTAAGCTCAAATACAGATCGCTGCATAGTAAAAGATTGCTACAGTAGAGCAGAAAAGGATCTGCATTTTGTTTTGATTGAAAATATATTAGGAAAAAAAGAGAATGTGGACAAATTAAAAGCGTGGACAATTGCTTTAAATGTGACAAATATAAAGCGACGAATGAAAGTTTGTTCATTGCATTTTAAGAAAAATGATTACATACTGACAGGTTAGTGAGGTTAACTTGTGACATATGTGTATTATTTACCTATAAATGGCTATAACTTTGGATAAACTTTCGCCATTTTGAAAGAACAGACGGTATAGCTTAGGATGGGGACTACTGTATTTACATTTTTCTCGCACTTTATAATATGTCCAGCGTTTAAAACTATCTCCCCTTCAACAAATTTTGGTTCCGTTGGGTTGGTACCAGCCCAATTGCAAATATTTTGTAATGTAACTATCATAATTCACAAAATTTGTCTATCCTCCAATATACTCAATACAAAACTTGGGCTTATCGCCGCCATATTGAACAATTTTAATTAAGCCACGCCATGTCAGATCCCAATGCCTACAGTCCACCATATCAGATCCACCAATGGACATTTTTGGTCGGAATCGTGGGTAGAATACGATGATATTTTTATTATTTGCAGAAATATAAATTTCCGGTTAATCGTCTGTCATATCGAAGCCTCCATCTTAAATTTCTCTAATCTGACCACGGATTCATAATCAGAGACCCTGCAAACCCTTAGAACTTAGACATTTGAAGAGTAGCTCACCTAATAAGTTAAATGAAAAAATACCGAGCCATATAATCTACTGAGAGAAATGCACCGTCGAAGATGCAAAACGCCCGCAAGGGTTGCGTTGCATCGTTAATTGAAAAGCTGGCACCTTTTCCACTACCAGATATAAAGTTGGCAGTTCTTCTCGAATACGTTACCAAGTTAACTATTACTCCAACAAATTTCAGCTTTTGTAATATCAATGTACTCCACGCATATTTTTGAAATGTTTACATGAAAAGTTGATGGATAATCCCCAAGTCGCAAGTCAGCTAGCATCGATTTTTCGTTTCTTTACAACATAATGAGCATATCCACAAAGTTTTAGCTTTGCTAATATTGTTTTTTTAACATTATTTGATATGTGTAGGATTCTGCAACAACTACACCCAACGGAGGCATTCAGTTACCAGTGATATCAAAGCAAGAATAGGGAAAAAATTTCAGCTTTGGTAAAGTCACTACATAACAAAGGTGGCTGGATCCCGAATGATTGCGTTTAATTTTCAAAGTACTGCTAAATCCTTCAATGGTCGCCATTTAATGTAAAATCTCTTAAATACTTATTGAAGTTGTTAACGACTGGTGGAAGGGCATTAAATAAAACACGCGATTTGATCGACCGAAAGAAAATCTGAACTATTTATTAGCGATCAACCGGTGACGATCCGATCGCGACGCGGACTTCCTACATAACCCGACGACGTTCCGGAATGTTCTCTCCCAACCCGATCGTCACTTTTTCCCATCTTGGTTCGATTTTTCAAATTCTCGAACATTTAAATAGACTGCAACGTCGTTTTATATATCGATATTATAATATTCGAATTACAAATAATTTCATCGGGATCGTCACCATTTTCGAAGGGCCTTTACACAATTTTCCTAACAGGACACCTTCGTTTTGTGAGGTACCCCCATTCGGGTGTGCAATGGCGTAGGGAAAACCACCTTTGTGGGAAAAAACCTACGCCGGGTACCGCAGTCGATAAAACATCGATTCCGTCCGTAACAGAAGTAATAATTTTTCTTTTTATCTTAATCATTTTTAATACTCGCGAATGCTACTGCGCCGTAATATGACTACAATTCATTTTTCAATACTTTTGTAAATAAAATCAGTAAAAATACGTAAAACTAAACTTTACTCACGAAGTTTAAAAAGCGAAAAAATGTTATTACATTAAAATAAACAATTAATTTATACACTAAATTGCGTTATCAACCTAATTTACGTACGATATAGAATTAACGCATATACCTTTTTTAATCCTTGCAATACAAATTTCGCACTATTTTTTTAAATTTCTTACGTTTTATTGCATGAAGTGTTGTTTTGTTTCCGTTCCCATCGTTTTCCTGTAGTTTCGCTTTATTTCGTTACTTTCCTTGAGATCGAAGACCTTTTGTAACAAATTTACTTCAACATTACGGCGATACTGACTTTCGCGGTAATGGCAAATTATATTTATGGATATTTTATGCAAAAATCAATGCTCATAAGATATTTTCCGGTTGCATTATGAAAGTTCTAAGTAAGTTACATGTTTACACAACAGGAGCTGCATTTGAACAAATTTGTACTATATCACTACTTGGTAGTGAGCATAATTTTGTTATGTCACCGATGCGTAAAATTTGGAGACCATTTATATTATTTGTATGCTGAAAACATTCAGCGACTGCTATGATATATGCTCATTTGTTTATCGCAATAAACTTTTGAATGTAAGCCCATGTGCAACGAATTTGTCGTTTTTGACAGATCCTTTGTTTTTTTGTCATGCAACTTTATGTGAAAAACAGGATAAAAGATCTGTCAAAAACGATAGAATCATTGCACACGGGTTTACATTCAAAAGTGGATTGCAATAAACAAATGAGTATCGATCGAAGCAGTCGCTGAATATTTTCATCCAAATGTTACGCATCGGTGACATAATAGTACAGTGGTCCCCGTCCTAACACATATGTTTCGTTCCATAAAATACGGCCACCCTCGTCCAAACGCATATCCTCCCTCAACTCCCACTACGGCAAAAGTCTCTTTGCATTTATCACATTGAGCTTGCTCGTAGATGTCTCACTAGCAACGCTAAGCAACTAAGAATCGTGTTGTGGGGATATGAACGAAGGGGAACTTATGCATTTAGACGGGAAAGAAATATGCGTTTGGACGGAAGTATGCGTTAGGAAGGGATGCCTTAGGACGGGGACCGATGTATATTATGCATCAAGGGCACAATTACCGATCTTCAACAAGTGCGAAGATTGTCGCGCGAGCGAAGCGAGGTACTCGTCGGAGATCGATATTTCGCCCATATTGCATACGATATTTTTTAATACGACGAGCGTGGGTCTCGATAATTTACGCAGGATGATTTCACTGCAGGGCGCAAAATCGAGTTCTACTCTCGGAGTTTAAAAAAAAATTTTGGTCAATACCACTTGTAAGTAGTGCTTTAGTTCAAATTTGTAGAGTTTAGGACAGAATTGTAGATACAATTCATTCCCTAACAGCACCGAACCTTATGACAAGGTTACTTAAGGGTGCAGTAAGATTATCAACCTTAAGTCAAGCTTATTTAACTTTACTGGAAGATTTGGTGCTGTTAGGATTTCGTTCTATACAACGTAATTAAAGGAAGAGAATAAGATTGCCTACGATAATCACTTACCTTCCTATAAACTGTTATTTTCTGACCAATATCGTTTACCTAGAGACTATAGATTCTGCGACATTGTTGTACCGACACTATGCTTATATTTTAATCTGCTAAACCTTGAACATAGTTTGGTAAACCTTCTAAATCATCTGGAAAAAATTTAATTGACATGTTTTCCGACGTATTTTGGGTCGCTGAACACGAATCTGAAGTCAAAATTTGTCGCTCGGACATATCTTGGCCGCTGTATTGAAAAAACATCGAAAAAATGTCATTTAAAAAATTTTTTTGCATTTATCTTGAAAACTCGAAGTCACACGAAAAAGAGTTTCAACCAAAAAATGTAGAGTACAATTCTCTACAAAAAAAGCTCTACACGTTTTCTTCGTAAAGTCAAAAATAACGCCTAAATGGAGGTTGAATTTGAGAACAATTGACTGGTCCCCCCCCCCCTCCCCCGGATGTTCCTCCTCTTAATTAGTCGGTAATTCGATGGAACTAGCTGATATCATGTTTTTTTGAAATTCGGCGATCACGTCGAAAAACGCAGAGATTCGAATTTTTAACGAGTGCCCTCGTTTGAGCATATACTCAGCAAGATGTAAAAAATAAAAAATCGAAACATCTGATTGTCATAACTAAGCTGAATTCGTTTGTTCGTCAATGAGAAACTGAATACACCATCTCTTATCAGCGCATCCAATAATAAATTGGGTATCCGTAAATTCCATCTTTTCTGTATATTGCTGTGACTAACAAGCAGCCTAATCAACGAAACAGTAACACATTATTGAGACGAGAACGCGTATCGACCGCGGAATCGCAATTCGCCATCTAGCGGAGTTTGAATCCGGCTAGTTCCTATCCTTCTGAAATTCACTGACTACATTCTCATATTCAACATTCATTTACGGCGTTACTTTTAATTTTAGGAAGAAATTGTATTGAATCTTTTTTGTAGACAAATTCAAGCTCTACATTTTTTGTTTGAAACTTTTTTTCTGCGTGTTCGAGTTTTCAAGATAAATGGAAAAAACTAAAAAAAAGGACGTTTTTTCGATATTTTTTCAATATAGCGGCCAAGATATGGCCGAGCGACAAATTTTGACTTCAGATTCGTGTTCAGCGACCCAAAATACGTCGGAAAACATATCAATAAAATTTGTTCCAGGTGACCCAGTCTTTCCGAAGGTCTACTCATAGTTTTTATATTTATCCTTTTCGTATGTACCAAATAAAATTATTACCTATTAACACGTTGCATGAGAATACATTTATTCCAAATGCATAATATTCCAATTTGTATACAAGATTCCAAGTATCACAGTTTTTTAAAAATCAACCATTTGTGAAAAAAGGTTAACAACCGATCTCGCTTATGAAAACTCATAAATTTGTTTACATTTGAACCGAAAAGAACGGTTTTATCAGTATGTTTGATCTTGAAGAAATATTAGAAGGTCATACTTTCGTGGCTCTGCGTTACCCAAATCACACCTAAAGTACCTATACCTGTAATAACAAATGTGTTATAAATGTATCGTTGAAGCAACTATAGAAAGTAGAAATATTCATTTCGTATCGATCACTGCACGTACATAAAGTGTATTCGCGCGTTCAAAAATAAAGATCCAAGATGGCGGCAAGTTTGCTTTTTCTTCGATCGGGCAAATACATGCTTACTTTTTCTTTAATTCGCGATTCATCTGTCACGCATCGCGCGTTATCTATGTCCTCATCGACGAGTTGAAATACAATGTCGTAACAAGGATGTAATCTATAGAAACGCGTCGACGTCTAAAGGCAAATGCATATCAATAAAAGATAATACACGTTGTCCGACAAATAAAAACTTGAAACCTTGCAAAGAACTTAAAAATTGTGTTATTAATACTTCCGGAAATATTAAATGTTCAATTACCTGATTTACTCGCATAGCCATACCGCTATTATTCTGAAAAATTAACGAATGATATAATTGATTTTACCCTCAATGTAATCTATACTTCGAGATCTTTAGAAAACATCAGTTACAGTCAAGGTCGTCGTCGCATAGTTAGCATTCGTAACATTCCGCAGAAAATGACGCGTGTACTGATGCAAAAAAAAGGCCGAAAATCATTTGGACCTTATCGCTAATCCTATCTCACATGTTTTACGTGTTCAATGACGTTAAATTGATTATTATTTTAGCACGAATACACTTGTTGCAACTTTCTACGTATAGTGTGAACACTACTTACACATGTACGCGTAACCCTGTATATACATAGGTGCGTGCTTTTTTAAATTCAAAATGGCCGCCGTTCAAAAATTCAAATTTATCCGTCGTTGGCGTCTCGGGATTCGCCGTTTTAATTCGAGATTCGATATTGGCGAACGCCGGGGAAAAAAGAAAAGAGTTAAAAAAGGGGTTTCGTAAAAATTCGACGATTCCGGTGTCGCGAGGAAGAGGTTCCCGTCGCCGGCCGTTATCCCGGATCCGCGATTCGAGCAGCGGAGGACAAGTCGTCTCGTTGTATTGGCCAATGGGAGTCGCCGTCGCGCGAGCAGCCGCGAGTGCGAAGGAGCGAACGCTGCCCGTTTCCTCGAGCTCGTGCCCTCGTGCTGCTCGTGGTTCCTTGTGGTCCTCGTCGCCGCTTTGACGTAGTGACGTTTATTTCCTGGTCAAGGTCGGGGCGCCGCGAAGCGCGAAAAAACCCGAGTCAAAAACGTTCGTGCAAATTCTCTCGAGTGAAAAAAAAAAAAAAAAACGGTGAAAATGCCGAAACGGCACAGACGATATAAGGTGCGTCCGATAAAAGCTTGATCGCCAGTACGTTTCCTCCGTGTTATTCGCTACTCGTACGTCCGGATCTTTTATTTCAGCGTATCTTTCTTCACCTAGGAAAATCTCGTCGCTGGCGACGTCTTCGTCGACGATTTAAATCTTCTCCTTCTGACGCACTCGCGAGCTGTTTAAATTATGGTATAATGCATCACGTATCTCGACTTCCTCATATCCTCTTAATGTCACAATCGAAGAATGATTTATCCTGACGATCCTGTCGTAACCAAAGTTTCAGTGCGCTGCTAACCACCACCACCGCTGGCGGTACATTGATACTTTTTGTTTCAGGATACAGCGAATGGTGCTAAGGACAGGAGCAAAAAGGGCAAAAATGATGAAGCGAACGAAGAGGTAAGTACACAGATTCGTATATTTCATTAATCGTGAGAATCTTCTGTGTCGTGATCTAGACATGTAGTCCGATGCAAAGTTTCTCTGATAAATGCTTGTCGAAAACTATTTCGAATGAATGTCATAGTTCTGAGAGGGTATGAATTAGAAATATAAGATATTTTAATTATTTTGACAAGGTGCGTAAGATAACTTGTCAAATACCAGATTTCTAGCGACTATTGTTTAGTTGTAGGAACAATCGTGAAAGAAATCTGACGCATATATAGTCGTTATGTGACCTCTAGTAATTAAACGAGTCGAGTAGAAAAAGAAGGTTTAGCTCAGATATATTAGCGGTGCTTAAAGATGGTAAAAAAATTATTACTGACAGTGTCGTTTGGGTGTTATGTTTCTTTATTCAATGGGTTAGATGTCAACGACTTTGTTCAGAAATACTACAACAGATGGGGCTGCTGGTACTTATCATCGAGGGTAAATAGATTACACCGTCTATCCTGTGCGGCTTAAAATATCATCTAGGCAATTATTAATATTAAAATTAGAAGCAACAGTGATTTAGACAACGGATATAGTGAAAAGATATTAAAATCGATTCAGGTATTTTAATACTATTAAGCATGAATTTATCTTTCAAAAGTTCTCCAATTTGTAATTATTAAATATATTTATATCTTAAAATACTTTATTAAATATAGAAAAGTTCTTATAATATTTCATTTGATCATTTTTTAATAACTCTGTTCAAGACCTGATCTTTCAAATTATTTACATAAAGATTTAATTCTAAAATTGTACTTACAATTAACCGCAAATATTTTTGGCATTTATACCACGAAAAGCAGGATTGTTTTCGTTGTAAGTTTAGTTTTTAAGTATTGCAAATATTTCCATAAAGATCATTACGAGTTATCAAACCTTCATTTTAAAATGTCAATAATATATAATAGGTAATCAATTTATATTTTATACTTACGAAGAAAATAAAATATAACCTAATTTATAAACTTTATAATAAGTATAATCTTGGATTTCTTTGTCGATTGACTTAATCTTCCCCGTCGATGAAATTTTGTCCCCTAAACGAAAGGTAAATATCTATCTTGTATACGTGTTAAAGTAGAATTAAAGTTTCTATAATTGTATTTATGTTTTACAATGATTAGGTTATCCCTGTATGTTTATTGGTATATTTCATACAGTAGGACCTCTTTTATTCTAATTTGCCCCTTACCTCCACTTACTTTGCTTGAGAGCTTGTGATTCGTGGACAATACTTTTCGTTGACTTTTCATGTGATAGTGGGAGAAGACTTGTGGGGGAACAATTAGAATAAGAGAGGCTGGACAATTAGAATAAGAAAGGCAATTAGAATAAGAGAGGTTCGAATAAGAGAGGTCCTACTGTATTTAGTATCTAAGTTTAAACAAATGTTCACATTAGAACTAAAAAAAATACCCAATTTACTTATGAAATATACAGAAAAGAAGACTAAAATTTCATATTTTGTGTAAAAAAAATATTGGATGTCTTTTTACGCATAATAAATGAAAAACTATCAGTGTTCTTTTTAATTTACGACTACAATATAAACTTTTCTTGTTACGAGCGGATCAAACACTATTTATACATTGTAGGTTAAACTTGTAAGTGTTACATTAATAACGAAACTAACTTTAGGGTTTGAATGTATCGTAAGCTCTTTCTTTACAGTACATTCAATATTTCAGGTGATTATATAGTTGAGACTATATATTAAATTTGTCGATCAAGGTTCATTTATTTTGCATTTAATTTTTGACGTCAGGTACCATTCTGCAACTTTTCCATATTTAAGTTTTTAAATAAATAATAGTCTCTAGAACTGATTTAAATCATTTTAAAAAACAGCAACAAATTTATATATTAAAAACAGTGCCAACCTATATAAAAATAACACAAAGAGCCATGTGGGGTCGTGGGAGACCCCAATCCGAAGATAATATTGTCCTGCGCAGACAGTTTTCGTTATTTCGTTTCAACAAAATTACTGGATACTCTCCAAGTGTCATTTTACCGCATAAATAAGTTATCTTGATAAAAAAATTATTGGTGCCTGTTATAAAAAATGAAATACAAAAGTTTTTCACAAAAAAAATCATAATTCAGCCAATTTTCAATATTTTTTCCTAAAAATTTAACTTGTGCCTCTTGAAATGTAGCTCTTTAAAATAAAAAGTGCAGTTTTAGAAGGGAAAAATGTCATATTTATGTGTGGGGTCTCCCAGTACCCCAGGGTTGATATATCGTATGTAGTTATGGTACAGAATAACACAAATTGTTATTATAACTGACATTAACTTATATTAAAATGGAAAATTTATACAGTGGATTTTGTTTTCAAATATAAAAATGTAAATATAATATAGAAATATTATTTATATGGTTTTATTATTTACTGTTATAAGAAGATTCTAATCAACTGAATTACTATTTTTGTAACTGCTTTCATATCAGAAGTCAATAAATGAATGGATCATCCACGCCAGTAAGAACTTTATAAATATATGTATACGGTCAAGAAATTCTTCATTTTAAAGTAATTTAAAAAATTTGTTCTTTTTTAAAAAAATTTGAACTTTATGTTCACAATTAATAAAAATTAATATTATAACATTATGTACATACAAGGTAAAGCTGGCTAGTTAACCCATTAACTCCCAAAGAACATTTTTTGCTTCAATTTCAATCAAGTGTTTCGTATCAAAATCAAAGTTGAAAAAACTGAAAAACTATTTAAAAAATTTTTTAAAAATGTTTAAAAATGCTAGAATAAAAAATTCTTAGAATTCATTGAGAAATTTTTCGGAAATTCAATAGTTTTCTAGGAAATCAATTTCAAATATGTTTAGGAATTTTTCTCAGAATTTTTCCTAAATAATTAAAAATTTTGAAAAACAGATAAAAAATTTCTCAATTAGTTCTAAGAAGTTTTCATTCCTAGCATTTTTTTATAAAAAAGCTCGTAGTTTTTGAGTTAACCCTTTGAAGCATACATTTTTCTTTACGCTGAAAATATCTGAAATTTGTTACTCGGGAGTTTTCGGGGTCGCTGATTACGAATCTGGCCGCAGATTTTCAACATTCAAGATGGCGGATCCAATATGGCCGACTGATATCGAGGGTGAATCTGATCGTTTTTACATTTCGGTCGGCCATTTTGGATCCCCCATTTTGAATGTTGAAAATCTGAGGCCTGATTCGTAATCAGTGATCCCATAAACCCCCGAGTACCCAATTTCATCTCGAACAAGTAAATTTGTGCAATAAGTCGGCCATATTGGATCCGCCGTTTTGAATTTTGAAAATCTGAAGTCAGATTCATAATCAGCGTCCCCGAAAACCCCCGAGTACCCAGTCTCGTCATATTTAAGTGAAGTTTTCTTTTCCACATATATTTATTCCGTAAAAAATTCACCATTTTTATACTTTGTTTAATTGTTTTTAACAATATAACGTGATAATTAATTAAAAATATTGATTTATTTACGTTTCCTAACATGTTCTTGAAGTAAGGCAGCAAAAATTTGCAGCAAAATTAATTAATAATTACCTTAAATATGTAAATAATGAATTACAAAAAGGTGTATTTTCCAAGAAATTTTCATTGACGCCATTTTGAGACCGTCACAATAATGTAAAATATAAAACTAAATTTTTTCTTGAAATTCAAATATTTTGTCTACCATAGTTTCACAAGAATCCGAATATTTTAATTGCTCGAAAAAAGACTGAGAAGAATACATATTTTCCAATTTCTTAGCAAAAATAAAAGTAATTGGTTCCCGCAACTTAAAAACGAGGTAAAGAATTTTGTTGACAATTCAAAATACCAACAAATTTATTTTTAAAATGTTAATTAACAAATATTCAATCCATTTGAAAGACAGCATCAAAACCGGGACCTCAATCGTCCATAAGCATCAATATGCCCTCTAGAGCAATATTCAAACCAATAAAAATGTCCATTTTCGTTAAAATCGGCGGCTGCGCCTTCTATATTGTCAACGTATGAAATAACTATGCAGGATATCCTTTTCTGTTAAATTCTTCATGAATGATTGTTTTTGTAAACAAATGAATATAGAACCCATTTTGAAATATTTCTTAAACTCTTTAAAGACTCATAATAATATACTAACATATTTCTTCTTTTTCCTTGATGCTCCCTAATGATCAATCATACTGTCGGTATAGTACACAATTTTGGTTGTTAAATGTCATAAGTGAATCCAATTATTCATTTGCACACCTACTTAACATCTAGAGTAATTAACACCTCAAGTATTTACTTTCCCATTTACGTTCTTTAACATGTATGGTTTTGATAATTACTTTGTTTTATTGTCAAGTACATGTTATTATTGTAAAATCATTTTTGATTGATTTTTAATTGGTATTGATGAACGGGTACGAAAACGGAAGTCGATTACCAAATCACATTTGTCTGAGAAATGTTTCCAATATTTCTTCATTACCAACCAAGCAGCAAGTTAGTAAAGTCAAAGAGAATAGTATTTTTCTTCACACCGGGAGGATAAGCGGCATCTTTCCTTCCGCTTGCGGGATAAAATCGTATACTTCCCTCGGGAAGTAAAAAAGAATGCCTCAGACTGCCTGTTTCTCACCCTCGGCCTCGCCTCGGGTAAAAATTACACGCAGTCTGAGACATTCTTTATTTTACCTCCCTCGTTGACGCACGACTTTTCCGTGCGTAAAGTATAATCGAGTGCGTAAAGTTTACTTTACGCACGAGTTTACTTTCCGCACCGAAAAGACGTACATAATAGTAGTTTTCGATACAAGGGCGTATGCGTAAAGAACTTTACACACACACACACACACACGTGTGCCGAAATATTGTTTACGTACGGCTTTTTCGTGCGTAAAGTATAATCGAGTGCGTAAAGTTTACTTTTCCTATTATAGTGCGCAAAGTTCGTTTTTGCGCACGTATTTGCGTGTGCAAAGTGCCACTTTCCCACACTTTACTGATCTGATAATTTAGCGTGCGGGAACGAAAATTTGCGTGCGGTAATGAAGTTTTGCGTGCGGTAAAGTAGAGATATAGGTATACAGACATGTAGAATAGACCTGTCAAAACTTTCACTTGTTTTACTTTTCAATCGCTGTTCTTCAGTACTGAAAACGATAGGTGTAGGTTAATTCTATCTAAAATAGTAATGTAATTGAAAATGTCGTAAATGCGAATTCGAATAACAATTTCTATTTATTAAAATTTGTTCAAATTATTAATTGCATTGTAACAATTAATATTCATAACAATTAACAGTAATACGATAATAAATCATGTATTATATATATATATATATTTCTAAGTTTAGTCTATTTATTACAAAAACATTTACAAATAGTGTTTTGGGTCAGGGGGCTCCGCCCCCCCGAACCCCCCCTCTCCACCGCCCTTGCACCCGCACTTTAAATGTTGTATATATGTATCGAACTTTGCGCACTTAATAGGAAAAATAGTATACGATACTCGTGCGCTGCGTAGGTGTTCACACACTCGCTTTTTTATCACCCTCTCTTCGCTTGGGTGACAAACTGCGCTCGTGTGGGAAATACCTACTTTGCGCACTCGTATCGTAATGTACTATTACGCACCAAAAAGACGTACATAAATATATTTTTGTAGTCCCGAAAAAGAGGATAGACTCATAACAGTGTATGAAAACAGTAAACGTATTTAATTCTTGTTTTTTATTTTTGTAACTATTTCAGCAGGAATTCTTCGACATGCCTGAACGAACACGAAGTTGTAACAGCACGTAACCGAAACGAAACAAAACACTATACTGACTGAGAGTATACAGGAAATTATCTAAAGAGAATAGGAAAAATTACTTTTCTCACTCGGAATTTAAGGACATTGAGTATACATAACCTTAAATATCAAGTACACATTACAGTACGGTTTGCAGTTAATTTTATCATTCTGCCAACTACACAGTTGTTAACTCTACTATCATTAAACTTTCTGACAGTTTTTACCATTTTGTAATGGTTCAATTAACCATTTCTTTTTTCTGTATTAGGAAGTTTCTTAAGAAACTGATACGCCAGGACGCAGCAGTAACACCTCGCACTGTCATTGCCACTCACTACCACACTCGAATGGATATTACCGTTAGTGTGCATCTATGTGTAATTTACAAACATCATACATAACCTAATACACCGTCTTTTGGCTTCGATAAGATCTTTAAACACTTTTATATACACAATTAAGTGTTGTGCAGAAAGCTGTAAGGGTAAAATGTGATTTAAATTTCCGACGAATATCGACCAACGAAAAAAATGACTAGAAGCAATCAAAATGCCTTCTTTTTCTCCAAAATCGGAACTTGAATCCAAAGGATATTGTCACCAAAACTTATATAGGATTGTTTTATTATTATACAGTCAACCCTCTCAATAATTCCGGGCAATGCGGAAAGGGACAATGTTTTTCCAAGAACGCGGGTTCCTTCACTTTCTACTCTTCCGCGGATAATTTTTCGTATGCCGAACTTGACCCCGAGATTGTTTTATTTATTTAACGAATTAATTATGTCTGTTTTAAAACGTAAAAGAAAGTTGACTGAAAGCCTAAAACAAACAAAAAATCACTATGAAGGATACATGACTGTTATTTTGCATTTTCCTTAGCGGAACTACTGAGAACAAGGTACATGAAATTCGAGAGAAAAACAGATCAGTAGAAGGAAAATAACTCGCTCGACAAACTAGGGAAGTGGAACTATTGAGAGCGGCTCTATTGAGAGGGTCGATTGTACTTTATTTATACCTCTCTACCAACTCAGCTTTAGTTCCAGTTATTTTCGCACCTTTTTCTTTCAACAATTTCTTTAAATCTGCAATATTCATATTACCGCAATTATTTTCATTCCCAATTTTTAAATAGAACCGCTATGTGATATTCGCTCATGGATATACAGTAGTGCTCCCCTTAAGTTATCTTCTCTTATGCTATATGCTCCCTCTAAGTTATATTCTTCTCCTCTCGCTTTCCCCCACCACACCCGACCTGCTTGACACAAACATAACCTACAAATATGTGCAAGTTCAGTTCGAAAAATGGGAATTTCGTACATTACTGTGTTATTATTCGTGGAAGTTTACCATTCGTTACATCGCAGCTCTGCGAAAGATTAACGTTTTCTCGTAAAAAAAAGTCCAAGTTTTACACAAAAGTTACCTACAAATATGTGTTAGTTCCAATTCTGCAACTTCTTTTATATACGGAGTAATTTTCTAAACATTTTAAATCATCAGTCGTTAACAAAAAAATAAATCGGTAATACAGCATTGAAATAGTAAAGGGACAACTGCCGGAAGAAGCTGTCGCTTCGCTAAATGACAATTTCAAGATTTGGAATTTGGGCAAACACGAGGGCAGACTACATACTCGAGCAATGATTACCGACGATCAAGTCATGAGACATTTTGCATAAGTTCGAAGGCAAGATTGTTAATTCGTATAAAGTAAAGTGGCAATGGTGAATTTGTTACATTATGT
Source organism: Trichopria drosophilae (assembly GCA_030407085.1). Lineage (NCBI taxonomy): Eukaryota > Metazoa > Arthropoda > Insecta > Hymenoptera > Diapriidae > Trichopria > Trichopria drosophilae. The sequence continues at coordinate 183,309,605 of CM059582.1, forward strand.
AATACCGATTTCAATAGGAATTTTCAGTTTCTGTTAACGACAAAATTACTCGTAATTAAATGTATGCATGTGTGCATCTGTATGTGCGTACACATACATGCATGTCTGTGGCCAGCGGAAATTCCAGTGGTGGGGGGGGGGGGGTTATAACTTAAGGGGAGCAGACGCCATATTACCAGAGTGAAATATATAACTTAAGGGGAGCACTACTTTACAAACGTTCGAATTTATTAATGAGCTTCCACAACAGTGCCAGCTTCTACTGCTACCGCCTGGCGGATCAGTTTGTCAAGCAACATCATAATACATAGTCCTGCAAGCCTTTACTCCCCCAATAAAGGAGTTTACAATTCCATATCAGCTAGTTCTGCCGTCTTTGACCTTTTCTTTATGACCGTGTGTATCTTGAAGTTTCTCTGAAAAAAAAATAATCACACATTAGATATATCGCTGCTACACATTTTAGATTTTTTTTATTAAATTTTCAACGAGAACTTGAAGATACCGTTACGTAAAGACGATTTTTCACTTTTATTTTTTTCATTTCTAACGTCTTGTATTATATATGAAATAAGAAAAATGGAAAACATAATTTTCTGCAAAAGTGTTTATTTTTTTTTTCTTTAAAAGTTGGAAATTAGCTAACTTGTAGTAGAATACCATTATTATAGATGTATAGAACGATTGCATTGCATACCATATTTGACGATGCTCCAAAAAGTGTCGAAAATTTGTAATCTACACTTTTGTGGTTGGCATAAGTTCGATCGATACGGCGACCTCTTCAGACCAGCTGTAGTGTATATTTTTGTGTTAAGATTGGCCGTTATCGACAGGATCACTTTAGATCCCTCGTAAAAACTTCATCGCGGAAGGGTGATCGACAGATAATTTGGCCTTATCTCTCGGCTGTCATACATTATCGAAAAATACGAGTTATAAACACACAGACTATAAATGCAATTTTATTTATAGATAATTTGTCGAAAAATTTGACAAAATTCGCCAAAAATAACCAGTATAGATATAATTACATCGATCATATGCACTCTTCATTATTGAAACCAAACACGTAGTCAGAAAGCCGGATTTATTAAATTCGTACGTGCACGTGCTCCTAAATCGAGCCTTAGCATTCCAACATTTTCATCAGTCATAAACATAGGATAAATTCCTCGTAGGCGTTCGAGTAGTTTACGAATACGAAAAAACGTGTCGGATAAGATAAAAACTAGTCGTTGGCCCCTTCTTGGGTTTCATTGGCGTCGTTTTTTTCCCCTTATTATTGGCTGGCCGACCGGTCAATGAAAATGTCTCGTTGCCGCGAATGCATAAATGAAATACACAGGCCATGAAAGCGCAAGTCAGGGCTTCTCATCACTCTTTTCACGACTTTGCTTTTCCCAGACACCCTCGCAACCTTTTTCACCGTGCCTTAAGACTGCGGTTGGACACGCGCGTGTCTCTTTCAGATTTCGTATCCCAGTGTGCAAATAGAAAGCACGCTAATAATATGTCAGCATTTGCATTCCAGACGATCGTGTGTCGGTCTTGTATCTCTCAGTCCCTCATTGCCCGTGTATGTAAGCCTTCGTACACTTAAAAAAATATATTCGTTGTGTTTATTTTATATTGGATTTAGACGCAAGGATTCTGATCCGCTAGTTTGACTCGATTGAAACAAACATGGTCGTATAATCTCAATACGGTATTTTGAGCTTCTGCTTGTGAAAAAAAGTGATCAACCTTTCATCCGTTTGATCTTGGGATGATTATGAGATCATTTTGATTGGAACTCAAAATATCCCATTATTTTGGTGTCCAGAGTTAAAAAATCCTTTAGAAAAAGCCAATTTAACCCGGAAATAACCTTCAAATTTAACTCCAAGGTGAATCACAAGGTCACCTCACTCATACTTTTGTCTTAGTTATTTCTTAATAAACAATCTCTCTTGAAGTTCCGACCGATAGATTAGAAGGGAATATTTTGAATCGCAATCTGACATTTCGAGTGGCGCCACCTTCTGCCGAAAAATAAAAGTACAGTAAGTTCATTTAACGTGGGATTGTATATATACTTTGTTTATTTTATCGAGGCTACAAGATTTCCGCTGCGTACCAAACAAACAACTTTGATCGATGTGCAATGATAGATTGCGACAGCACAGCTAGTAATTTGGAGCTCCGTTTTCACAATTTTCCAAAGCTGAATGAAGGCAATGTCAACATTGAAACATGTGTTCCGTAGTGTCGAATCATTGGGTGAATTAGAAGCGTGAAAATTGGGTTTGACAGTAAAATCTGTCTTAATAATTCTCGTGTCTCAAATGAATTTTTAATACATCCTGTCAACGTGAAACGATTAAAAAACATAAACACTTGCAGCATTTTCTGTGCAAATTTATTAATTAAAATTTACTCACATAAAATTGTTCAACATTTTAAAAATCCTCTTAAAAACCTTTACAAAGGATTAGTAAATGACGAGGATAATTTTAGTGTTTTATACTTAATTTTACTGAAAATAATGGGGGTGTCCAAATTATCCGCTGTTTTTCCAAATGTCTTCGAAATAAGGCTTTGAAATTTATATATTAATAGCGTTTGCCATTGCATTTTTCTGAACACAAACGGTATAAATTACGTCAGTCACTATTTCCTGGTAAATGAGTGAGATAATTTACAACAATTACGAAAGTTATTTTTTTAAAGATAAAGTAGATAAATTTAAAGACATGAAGATTATTTCATTTGTAATATACAATGAGCAGAAAGAAGGTTATGTATGTTCAAGGACAAAACGTGAGATACAAAAAGTGTCTTAATCGATAAAAATAGAAATCTGAAATAATTTTAGAACGCTTATTCGATTAGTATCTAAGAATAAAACGTCGAGACAAAGTCTGTGGACTTTTGTCGGAGGGAGAATTCCGTTTTCAAGTATTCTGCCTTGTCTGCAGAAAATTTAATATCTTGTGAACATAATGCCATCATACGAAAATTTGTAGTAACAGTTATAACACAGACTAGCTTTCGATTTACCATCCATTTTTTCAAGACATTAAAATAAGGAAAAACATCATGTTAATTCGATTACGGCTGTAAATACTTGCGTGTGAAAAAAGCTTTATGAAGCTTTATTGCGGATGAATCGATGTCATCAATTCGGTTCAAAAATAGTTTCCTCATACCATTGCGCATCTTCGAATGAGGGTGCTTCTCAATATCATTGCGATCGATAAAATTCGTTAAAATTCAGCCTATATGTGAAGTGTCCAGATACAAATGTCTAGCATATCCTACTAAAATAGAACTCTAAAATGCATTAATATCTTAAATGAGTTTTAAGAAGCAAATTTTATGTTATATTAATAGATTAACTAATATGTAGAAAATAAATAGATGTTTATAAACGTGGTGGGTCTGATTGTAGCCTTTTTTAAAGCTATGTGTACATCAGATCATGTAATTCATAATTAAATAAAGATAAAATGTGAAATATGTCTAAGTGGCTACACAGAAAAAAATAAGTCTTAAAATTGTTACATCTTAAATTAATCATCCGATGAGGCTTAATTTAACCCCGAAATTGCGTTAATTTTCTTAAATTCATTCAGTGTTTTGGCTTAAAGTCTTACTTTGAGTAGCAAAACGGACTTTTAGATGATATGTTGTCTTAAAATAGGATTTAACGAGCTTATGGCATCTAAATTAGACGAATCTTATTTCAAACCATAATATCGTCTGAAATTAAGACTTTAAGCCTAAATATTGACTGAATTTAAGAAAATTAACGCAATTTTGGGTTGAATTCTGTGTACACAGAAAAAATAGGTCTTACGACCAGGCCTGACTTCTTTTAAAAATTGGCTTAAAATTTGCTATTATGTCAGAATATGGGTTGAAACAATGTTTTCTTGCCGTCTTGAAACTTAAAAGAAAATGTTATCATTTCTCATTTTAGGACCGGAAGGCATAGAAAAAGCACTGTTCGCCATGAATCCGAAATAGGTTTTACTAACAGCTTAAAATGAGACGATCGTGGTGATTGTTTTAAGGTTTCTATGTCAATTTTTCTTGCAGCCACAAGAAAGGCGCAAATTGAATGGCAATTACGATCTTGTTTGAGACATACGCACAATAAGAGTAAACAACATAAACAATAACGATCTTACAAGACGAAACAATTTCAGTAACAACACGACGATGGTTCTGAGCAGATTTTTCATCACATCCAACCACACGAAAAGTTTTACGAATTTCCTTATGTGAAGTTGTGTCTTGTATGACAATATTATACAAATTAAGAAGTTATGTTCCGTTCCTGCTTCGTATTAACCATTTTAGTAGTGGGGCGCTCTACATTTTTTTTTCGGAGTGGGAGGGAATCTTTCTAAATACCTTCAGTGATACCGTGAAACGATTTATGACTTTGAAAATGATAAGTGTATTTGTATTAAACATGTTCCCTTGAATCCATTAATTATTGTTATAAAATTAAATAAATTTAAATTAAATCCCCCATTTTTGTTTATTTCATTGTAATCGATTTGGCCAACCAGAAACAAAATTTTCTTTGTCATGTAGGAATAGCTTTTCGCTTATTTGTTTCTGATCGTGTTAGTTATGTTTTTGGCTGAATAAATGTTCACTTTTGTTCTAATGTTTTGTCACGATGTAGTACAATAAACAAAATGTAGTCTAAAAAAGAGATTTATAAGTAATTTCTACTACTTTTCTAGAATGAAATGCTAGTTTCTTAGGGTACTTTTGATTACCTATAGATTCTGGGTATCTTTAAGCAGAAGAAAAGTGGAATATCAATCGAAGGATCATTTGATACAAGTGTACTTACATTAATCGAGGGGAAAATTTCATTTTATTAACCTTTAGAGGTCGGGGAATTTGGAATTTTCAATTTCTCAGAATTTTCTATTAAAAAAAAAACACATAATATGTGTCTCTAGTATTGGGAAATACTCGTATGTAAAGTGTCTATCCATGGTCGAGCCAGTATAGTGGCTTTCCCGTCCCCAAAGGTAAAGCTAATTTTGACACTTTGAAAGAATTGTTTTATTTGATTTAAACTTGATATAATAAAATTTTCACAACTGGAAGGGTAGTTTACCCTTATTGTAGGGGTAGTTTACGAATTGGTTTATGGTTATTTCATAATCTTGACCTCGGAATTCGATTCAGCGCTAAAAAATCCCTCGGTAAACTATATTCACACTTCTTTCCTACAGAAAGTTTATTTTCATAACTGGAAGGGTAGTTTCCCCTTATTTTGGAGGTTTTTGTTTTGTGATTTTTTACTAATCGCATAAAACTCGTTATCAGTATGCCCAAAAACCCCAGAATGAACCTATTTTACAAACTAACATGAGACATTTTTTTGAGCCATTATTGTGGTTTCCCCGTCCACTAAAAGTTAAATATTTCAGGTATATGTAGATAAAATAGATAATAATTAAATGTTCATTTTAAATATCCCATAATAAGCGATTTTATTCTTCTGCTCTTTCATTGCATATTTTATAAAAATTCGTTTTATTTCTACCTCCCTGCAAGTATTGCACTTTGGGAAACTATGTAGATAATCTTCGACCTATAAACAATAGTGTATCTAGCATTGGTGAAACTTTGAAAATGGGTTAAACACAGTTTACATATACGATAAAATGCCAATGATAAAAAAAAAACAAATAGATCGATAACAACTTAATCCCAGCTGTAAGGGAATGGATAACAAAACGTGACGTACCAATATTTCACTATTTTTCGATAAAGTATACAACAAAAAATGGAGGATTACTCGTTTCGCGTTTAAATAAGGAACAAAAAAACAAGCGTTTTTGTCGTTATTCATTAGAATGCCTCTTTAATTAGTCAATTCAATGAACGTTAGTGAGAAATAGTTCGGTGGGTAACTGACATAGTTCAGAAAATTTGCAAAGGATGCACGAACCTAAATCAGTAGTTCACTTCCGAGCTACGTGTAACAATGTAGAACTAGTCTCCCAAGTTACACAATGTATTTTTAACATATAACTTACTACAACTTACACTTGGTTGTTGTTAATAAACGGCGAACAAGCGATGACATGTAAACCAGATACTAAAGCGTAAAATTTGGGTGCAATGAAGAAGAAACATTAAAGTTTCTCGAAAGTGTTTATCAGTAAATATTTTGGAAACCAAGGAAAAATGAAACGGAAATGTCACTATTTGCTAATAGATGAGGATTATTTTTTTATTGTAGAAAATTATTAATGTAGTTTTATCAAAAGAAAATATTTATTCTATACATGAAGGTGGCGATAAAACCTATTTGTAATTTTGCATAGTACATTTTCGGATAATTCTCAAAATCCTCTCTGGGAATTTGTTAAAATTATCATTAATTATCCAATAATACAGATGACCGGTTTTTAGTGAATATCATTTGTTTTTCCTTCCCATTACAACAAATTCGCGCAGTCACTCGCTCAATGTTCAATATTTTTAAACTGAACAAATTGAGAAAAATATTGTTCACACGAACAGTAAACAAATTTGTTTGTAATTAGTTTTTTCAGTGTATATTTTTATAAAAAAAAACAAATAATAACGATTCATTAGATTTATTAAAAAAATATTTTTTATTCGAAAAGTATTTGGCACCGATTTAGTTACTCGATTTCATCAACATGTGGAATAACTTGTTACCTACATATAATAAATCTCCTAACTTTATATGAAGTATTGTTTTATTTGTAAAGATTAACGGATACGAATACTATATAATTTTATTTCTTCTTATCAGTTATTTTCGGCCGAAACCCGATTATTGTACCAGTGCAGTATACCATTTCAATTGTTTCATAAGTTACTCGACAACCAATAAATTAACAATTAATTCTGGCCCAAATTTGTTTATCGCAAAAATGACTAGAAAATTAGATGCTTTTACGTTAGTATGCCATAGAGACATTCCGAATCATATTTAACGTATACCAGTGGTTAAATGCCTACTCCATTTACATCGAAGCTGTAATTTTCGCATCAGCCATTTGTGTGAAACTTGATCACACTTTTCATCAAAGCCTGAATTGTTTGATGTATCTATCAAGCATCATTGGAGTAGTTTTGCAGGCTTGAACATCTTTCATTTTCTTTTTTTATTTCGTTTATGTACCATATTTTTTTATTTACAGTTAGCCTTTTTTTAGCTGCCGTGTACAATGATAAGTAGGAATTTAAAAAATTGGTTAATTTATGACCGAATGACAGTAAAAAAGTTGTCAATGTTAAAAATATTAAAATATTGAAAAAAATAATATTGAAGATTGCAACGTTGAAGACCATCGCAAAAAATTCTTCTGTCGAATAAAATTAGCTTTCAATCCTTGTCATATATAATCCTTATTAATTACAAAAAATGTTTCAAACACCAGGGGTACGGATGGAGGGGATAAAGGATGAAAAATACACTTAAACTGCCATAAAAGTTAGATTGAGGCCACTCTTTGTTTTCTTCAAACAGTCACTAAAGATGGCGATAAATAACCTCAAATATTTTAGAAAAACGGGTATAAACGTAAAATGTTGACTAAAATAATCCTGTATCAAGTGACAAATAAAAGATATCGCCAAATAAAGTTCCTAGATGTTTATATTGGAAATGGAAAGAACAATACAAGACTCACATGTTTAAAAAGATTACATTTTTTTGTAGCAATTATTAATAGCGTAATATCAGAAGATCATGATTAAACTTGTGTATTATTAACTTGAGAAAACTGATTAGAAACGAAGTACAATTTTTTGTTATGACTTTGAACAATAATGTAATTTTTAAATGTATATAGTAAAATTACTCTGATTACACTTTGTTCAGACCCGACCTCTGGATGTACGAAGAAAATTGTTTATAACAGTTATTATTGTTATTTTCCGTTGAAGGTCTATAAAAAAAAAGAGAGAAAATGAATGAGGCGATCTTGCTACGTCAGTCATTCGTGGAAAGTGTAGATAAGAAAGAATTATTATCGAATGTCGTGTAATTTTTATTATATTTTCACGAATTGCGTTATGTCTATAAATTGTGAAATAATACAATATAATTTCTCAAATTACTCTTAAACGTTTTTCGACATTCAAAATGGAGGATTTGTAAACAAAAGTACACACAAGTTTGACGATAATTTTAAAAATTAAGTTACTTAGTATTACAAAAAATATTTTATCTCGATTTCTGAAGCAATATTTATTTTATTCACCCTCTTCTATCAGCGTATCCTAACGGACAGTTCAGGAAGTACTTAAAAGTGGATAGACACTATTTTTATCGACGGAACGCTTTAGAACCCCTTAATATTATCACCAGTTTATTTTTTCCAGTATGTACCATTCATTGGTCCACAAGAGCTAACCGTTTCCAACCCTGCACAGAGAGAAAAAGAAGGTTAACGGAATCATGAAGAAATGATAAAAACAGTTCTAAAGTATAATGATAATAAAATTAACAATGTGAAAAGCTGTAGCTCGCAGAGTGTTACTTTTGCAATTCAGAACATTGTGAAAAGGGCCATACAATAATTCTTTTTAGTAAGGAAAGAGGATATTATCGTTTAATTTATATTATTATGTCCATTTCACTGTTCGGTAACGTTTGAATTGACTATTTAAGTATGAAACTGAAGTACCGAGTATCTGAGGTTATGTACGATGATGCGTACTTAAATATCGGGAAATGGTAAACTGAACAATATTATGTTCATATTTATTATAGAAATGGTTAAATTAACTACTTTTTGTTATCAAATGTTTTACTATTATAAAATAGTTCCATTAACAATTTTTCTTCCCTCTGTGTGTATATGTTAAGAGTTAACGGGGCTGGTATTGCCCGTTTTTTCATGGTCTCTCTGCTGCAGCCGACAAATGAAGCCGCAGGGCGGCGCGGCGAGCACCTTGTGCCTCCCACCAATTCCCTTCCATTCTCCCTCTCCCTTATTAAAGGTTCGTGACTGGTGATATGGTCGGAAGGGGAAGGGAAATAGAATTCCAGGGGAGAAGAAAAGATCAGCAGGTGGTGGGGCGGGACGGTACTTACTTAGGGCGATATCGTGCGGATTAATTCTTCTCTTCGAAACTTGCCTCAAAACATTGACACAAGTTTTCACAGCGTAGCACAGGCAGTACCCGCCCTTTTGTCGACACAGGGAAAACTCAAAATATAGGTTCAAACTTGAAATAAAGAATTGCGCAGCAACAGAGACTAGTCGCAACTTTTTAAATTGTATGCGGTCGCCGATTTAAATTTTCTTCTAGCATCCATCTTTAATTTTTCCGATTGACGCATAGCGAAGAAAAAAAATGAGGAAAGCGTAATTATCGGAATGCCTGAGGGGGTACGATCGTCTGTAAGAGACGCGAGAAGCCGGTGGCGGAAAACCGTCAAGTGGGGACTGAACGAGGACAGGTTCGAAAAGTTTCGCGCTCCACGAAGCAAGCAGTCTTTGCCGATGACACGCGGATCCGCATCCATCTTTCGTTTTTCGCCGGCAATGTTCGCCGATGGCGACGCGTCATTTTTTCGCGCCAAAATTACCGAAATTCCCTCGTTCCGAGACGGAAAATCGTGGAAAAATTACCGTCAGTTGCTCGTCTCGCGTTTTTTGCGTCGGGAAAATCGGTTGCCCAGTGGCCCCCGGTGATTGTCCGAGAAATCGTCGCATTGTTGACAATCGGAAAAAGTTCTTGTCCCAAACAAGTCGCGTCCCTCGATGTTTTTCGTCACCTGGATAACCCAGAACCGCCCTTCCCGCAATGCTGATGTTCTTTGATTTTACGTTAGTCAGTGGTTATTTTTGCGGAGGATGTTACGAAGTGAGATGTTGTTGACGTTCTTTTCAGCCGCACGACTCGCGGGATGCCTATGTATCAGGAATCGAAATGTTTTAACTGAATTATTGTAGTTTTCTTAAAGGAATGTGCCTGTAATACCGGCAGTGATTCATTGTGTTTATTAGCAATGATTTATTTTTGAATGTTGATGTTACACGCGTGTTTTTTTTTTATTCGATGAATAGGAAAATTCACTCTTTTCGAAAGAAAAATTATTCACTCTTGTAGAGTGAATCGTTAAGCGTTAAAAACGAGGTTTCGAGAGTCGATCACTCCGTAGAGCAATTTTTTCTTCTACCACATTTAGGGGGCACTTGTCACGCAATCTTGTCGTCGTTTTTGTGCAAAATTAAGCAGAAAAATATCTCAGAATGCGTTAGTTTTTTAAATAATTAATTGAAAAACATAACTTTTTGTGGAATATTATGGAGTATTTACTACTATAGAAAAGCCACGTTTTAATTTCTTTTTTCATAAATAAACGCACATCAATAGGAATAACAATGCACTACAGTTAAACAAATTTTATTAAAGTTCAGTTGGTAGTTTGATCGACCATATTTTCTTCGGAGAACATTTTCGATGAAAATTTTAATAATGAAAAAACACCTAAATTTAATGAATGACGATTGAGTCTCATCAAGACGAGCTGTCATCTAATTCTGTTTTCTACTTACCTAGTACATCACTCTATTGGGAGTGCCATTTCACTGGCGTAAGTTTTTTTCGTTTACTTTGGGTACAGTGAAATGTCACTATTAATCCAAATGAGGCTCAATTTTCACTCCAAGGAATTTAGAGAGAGCGATTACAGAAATCCTTGAGTGATAAGTTTCATGGAATTTGCAAAAATCTCGTTTGCCATTTTGGATCCGTCATTTTCCATTGTTTAAACATTATATTTGATTCTTGACCAAAGATCCTATAGGAATATTGGTATTTATAAGCTTAGAAAGCAATCTCGTATTATAATTTGATGTTTATTTAACGAGTAATTGAAATTAAAGAAAAATAAAAAAATCTGACATATCAACGGATTAAAATGAATTATCTGTATTTGTATAAACGGGAAATCATTTTAATCGATGAAAAAATGTAAAAAATCGCAACTAATTATTACAGATCCACCCACAATTGTCACCATTTTTAGTATAATATTTTTTTGGACAGATTTGCTATAAAGTTTATAACAATTGAATCGTTAAAAAATAATTTTGACTAAACTGATTAAAAATTTCGATTCCAATTTGTTAAAAACTATTTTTGTTAAAATGTTTCCGGGTAATATTATAAATATGTAACGTAATGTTTTCCTGATATACATCTGCTCTATTCCTTTGTAAACTGCATTATTCTAGACACATCCGCGACTAAATTAAAGTAATTGCTTCGAAAAACTGAATATTAGTTGTGCATGTATCTTCATTGTTAATTATTAGTAAAACTGTGAACGTTATTAACCACATTTAGAGAATTATTTTGTAAATACTAGAGCGTACTTCAATAAAATAAAATATAGGTATTTTTTAGATAACACATTTCTCCTTAAATTATGCTAAGGTTTTATGATGAAATTATAAAATGTAATAGTAATTTTTTTCTAATTTATTGTCTTTCAAATTCTCAATTTCACTTACGTTCGGGATATTCATATTTTTTACATGAGTCCATTTGTACTAGGATTAGGAATTGCTATTCCTTTTTTAAAAAATCATAACCTTTTAGGCTGTAGAAGCATACAACTATTAATAGAGTTCTTCGTCCTTGACTTTAAATAATTGATTCAATTTCATTAATATAGAAACGTTAAATACGAGCAAGGTACAGACTCGCACTTATGATGACATACAGGATAATCCAGAAAATTATGTATAACATACTTGTTATTACGAGATAAAGTGAGATAATGATGAACTTTTGTTTTGAATAATACGTTAATTTAGTATAGGATGAATCCGGAATAAAGTAGTTTTAAGGCAAAACAGTACGTCTATATTAGAAAAGCATCACCAAATGCTTAAAATTCAATATAGTTCGATTATAAATTGTACATATTTAGAATTAATTCTATAGTAATTGTATATTTTAATGGAATATTGTCTGATAAAAATTTCAAGAAGCTAATATTATTGTCTGGATATTTTTTCCAAATGGCGGTACATTTGGCATTTTTCTGAATAAAATATAAACCAAATTTCAAACAGTGTTTTTACTATTTTTGTTAGTGCAACATTTCAAACCAAATGGATAATCCCAATCTTGGTTTTTAAACTGTTTACTTGATAAAAATTACAATGCAGGGGAAAAAAGGATTAAAATCATTTTTAGCTCTTTCGTTATCCCACAAATTAAAAATCTAGAATATTATAAAAGAAGAAAAGAATTATTCCAATAAAAAAATGGTCCCAAAATGATGAAGGGCGGTACAAAAATATTTTCCAGGAAACAATAGGTCAACTTTCAAAATTTACCCGACTATAATTTTCAGTACACTATTACTTAGATATTACAATAATATTTTTTTCAATTTTTTGAAAATGTTTTAAGTCGTCAAAATATGCATCAAGAAATTCTAAAACATTCCGACATTTTTTCCCATTTTTTGAAAACGGAATGTAAAAACGGATAATTAGAAACATTACCGAGAGTTCATAAAAAATCCCTGACATTTGTCTGATTTTCATTTTGTGAATGTCTTACAAAATGCAGAGTTTTCTTCTTGGTCCTTTTTTAAATAATAGTACAGAAAACATAGTTGCTAGCCATTTTTATTTGTAAATAGCAAGGAATATTTTTTTGTGTTTTTGAAAATTTAATAATTCCGTAAATAAAGTGGTACGTTTGTACTAAATACAGGCGAGATGAACTAAACTTAACTCTTAAAAAGTACCAAGTTAAATTGGGTCACTAATCTAGCTACCAATAAAGTTTACTAAAAGAAGTAAAAAAAGGAACCAATTCGATTGTCAGTTCATATTCTTTTTTTTTTAATACACGGAAAAAAATAATCCAGTGAAAATCCCTGAACTCGTTCGCATGTTGATGATCTGAGAAAATTTGGGTGAATATTATGATTCAATTAATAGTAAATGTCTGAGATCTTGTCAAGAATCATTCCGGAACTTCACAAGAATATTCACCCTTAGTTCCGACGGCTATTTTAAAGCCTTTTCCTCCCACTACCTGGTTCAAATATGTTCTGCTGTTTGAAAATGCTTACAGTTATGCACTTTATAAAGTACAATTTGAATTTTCTTTGGGTCGAAAACGATCCTCGAGTCGGGATTTAAAAAAGAAAGACTTAAAATTGGAAATAATTAAATTTTCATTCTACATTTTGCAAAAAATAAAAACGGAAAAATCCTTACTCCGACGGAGATTCGAACTCGGGTCTTCTGAACGGTAATCGTACACTTTAACGCGCTCGACCACTGTCTCGTTCTTTTAACAACTATAAATAAGGCTGACATTGTGCCGATAGAAAAACCTGTACTGCACACGAAATATTTTCGAAGAGTTCAAGGATTTTTTCGGATTACCGAATCAATTTATGTCAAATCCTCGACCGGGGAACAAAGTTCTGAAAATCAACAACCCCGAAAGGCCAAAATTTCGATATAGCATTTCGATATAGACTCCAGTGTGATTTTCTTCACTTTGTTTTTTGAAAATTTGGCAAAAAAAAAACAAATTAAAATACCTTGGACTCGCGCAATATCGAAATTTTAGCCTTTCGGGATTTTCATTTTCCGAACTTTGTTCCCCGGCCAAATCCTCAACATCTAAACGAGTTCATGGATTTTCACTCTATTTTTTTTCGTGTTTGAATTGATACTTACTTCTTGTGTACTAAAATAAACAAATTGATAGTAAATTGATATTGACAAACTCACGTTTGCCTTACATCAGTCAGTAGTTTTTTAATAATTCAGATGAATATTTTTGTAAATTCCCGAACTTCGAAGGGACGTTGACGTTTGTTACTGAAATTACATTTCCACGTAGATCTTAATTAAAAATAATTAAAAAATCCGAAGAAATGTTAATAAAAATTTGTTACTGTCCACCGAGAAATGAAAAAATTGCTTTCATTGTCTTTGAGCAATGCCAACTTCAACTAGCCAACTAATGACATGGACTTATTATATCTCTGTTCAAGCATTGTTTTCCTTCCTTTATTTTTATGGTCACTTTCAAAACTTACCGTAAATTATTTATTTAAAAAAAAGGTGATTTGTTTATTTTGTTGTCTGCGAAATTCCAGAACTTCCAGATGTTTAAAAATATTCACGGAAATTATGCTAAACTGCAGGAACAATAGTCACTGGCATATTTTACGTGCTATAAATTTTACAGCCGATGCACGTGATAGTATTCTTTTGCGTGTGTCTAATTATTTCAAATCTAATTAACTGCATTCTTTGCGACTTGGTAGTTGCAAAAGGAAAACGTTTTTCCTTCGATTTGAAATGAGCGACTTTTTTAATGACAATTTAACAACTATATTTAGTAGGTAATGACGACCAGCAAATGAAAGTCATACGTAAATTATAGATTTATAGCTTGGAAAAAAAGATTTCTTGAGCGATGCAAGGTATTTTAAGTAGTTTCAACATTTTTTAATGCGTAGAATTGTATTTTGTTATTCCTTTACGTCTAAACAATACATAGGAAAGAAGTATTAATATAAATATTTATTTATTCGATGTTTGAATCAAGACTGTGAATTTCTCTTAATTTTGATGGCTTAAGATTTTAAAAAACAATTACCATCTTCTAGTGACTAATTTCAGTTGTAAGTTAACTATTTTTATTGAAAATGACGGAAAATCATTTATTCAAAATTTGCGACAATACAAATGTCTAAAAGTTGATTGAAAATATTGTTTTTGCGAGATATTTTGACAGGTGTACAAATACAAATAGTCAATAAAGTTAGTAAAATACTGTTAGCAATGTCCGATCTTATTGGAAGCAAACGAAATTTTTGAAGCTGCAGCGCTCATACGTGAGAAAAAGTTATGCGGTCGATCTAATTCCGTATAGAAATAGTATATTTTGATACAAGAGGTCAGACAGACGATTGGCTCAATGCAAATGAAAAGGCGCCGCAATTTATAAACAAACAATAAGAAAATTTAATGTTATGATATTTTATAAAAATCTGGTGTACAAATATAAAAAAATTGTTTTAAAATCAAACTTTTTTCCATGCGTTAATTTTCTCGAATGTATATTATTTATTCCATGTTTTATATTGTTTAAAATATGCTATTGTTATTGTTAGTTAATACAAAATAAGTGTATTACCAGCACGCTCATATGCAAATATAACAAAACAATTCAATTGATCTATTGCAAGAATGTATCACAAAGAAAATATATATTGCTCAATAAACATAAAACAATGTTAAGCAAACAAATGTTACTAAAGTTAACAATTAAGAATTCAAAATTTCAAATTATACTAAAAGTAATTAAGAGTAAATTTAGTAGTAAATTTATTTCAATCAGTCATTTACTGAAATTGTATAAAATATTTTAAGTAAGTAAAGTCTACAATTAACTGATAAGTAATTTTTCAAACAATACTAATAATTGCGGTTATGTAAATTATCAAATTTTAATGGAACTTGGCAAGTATATTAAAAAAATAGTGGATTCGTAATATTGTTGATGTCGAGGATAACGATGGAAAGGAAACTTTTTTTAATTTCTTCAGATAGTGCACTTTCGAATTTGATCCATAATTTGGAATTACCTAATTCCGAGTTTCCATTCTGATGAGAACGTCCAAAAATGGCGGAAAAAGTAAATCATGACAAAATTTTGAGCATATCAGTGGTTTTCGATGGTATTTTTCATAAAAATATGTTTTCTTTCCAAACGTTCAAAATTACAAGCAAAATACTTCTTTAGTTGTAGAATTATTTTTAGTCATTTCCATAATAAACAATATGCTAGACAATTAAAAAAAAATGTTTCCAAAAATACTTTGTAAATTTGACTTAGTATTATTTTGACGATTTTTTACTGTTTATGCTCCTTAATTAACTTAATTGTGCTTTACATTGAAAAAAAAAAACAAATTTCCTACAAAAATGTTTTCTATTGGCCAAATAAGGAAATTGAATGCTAACACAGCTTAACAAAAATTTATGAATTTCATGTTGCCCTAAGAGTCCATTCCGGTAGAATTTTTGCTCCAGAATCCAAATACGACTACCAAAATATTCAGTAGGCTGTAGTTTTTGGGATATTGAAGGTCAAGGGGGTAAAATAATCAGATTTTAGGCATTTTGAGCTTCTATTTCACAGCCTAAAAAACTATTTTTGTCCCCCCGGAATAAGAGTCAATTCTGATGGGACGCAGAATCCAAATATGTGCACCAAAATATTGATATAGGCCTAGTTTTTTTTACCAAATTGAAGGTGAAATGTGTCAAAAATCTTTTTTTTTGTTCATTTTTCACATCTATGTTATAGGATGCGACGAAAACAAATTAAGAAAAGAAAAATGACGGATCTGTCCGACGAATTTTTTGAAATTCGAATCACTTATATTTTCCCTTACTAACATTTTTGTATCAAAGGAAGTAATTTTTTGTATTTTTGTGGATATTTTCCAAGATGACGAAAAACAGCTGAATATGTAACCTTTGTACGACCGTATTGGATCAAAATAAAACAACAAGAATCTTTTTCTCGCGATACATGAAAAGTGTTTATTATTCTTTTCAGTATAAACAAATGTCACATGTTTCAATAAAATGGCTGATTGATACCTCCGTAGTGTTACTTGGGGGATGAATACGAGAAGACATATCAATTTTAACGGATATATGATAATAATTAAGACATTGAGAGATATGACTGATCTGATTTCACTAGTGCATAATACTTGTTCTTTTTTAAATTAACCTCCGTTTGTACTTCAAGTCTGCGACTTGCACCATTCCCAATATCAGAGTTTAACAATTTAAATTCTTGACCAGTATACATTTTTAATTCTTAGTATTGGCCAGTATAAGTATAATTACTATCGGTTTTAGTATGGGTTCCTTTCTGGTCTTATCATAATTTAATACAAATTAATTTCATAAATAAAAATTCGCATAGGAAAAGAGACGGAGTAATTAATGTAAATAAAAATAGGGAACTATTGTATGGTAAACAATATAAATGTTTACGTTTTTCAAATTACCCCTTCTGAAGAGGCCCCTAACTAGGGTCGAAACGTTTTCCTATGCAAATTTTTATTTATGAAATTAATCTTGACCAGTAATCGATCATTTATCAATTTTGCGCATGGAAACCTTATAAACGATTTAAGGTAGTTATTCCCCGGGATAAAAATATTTATTTTTTTTAAATTATTCATTACACATATTTTCAAAAATTTAGTTTTTATTGTGAATGATACTGTCGAAGACAAAATTCATTATTGTTCTTGAACAAGAAATGAAATGGGCAAAAATAATGTGTTAAACAAATTTTGTAAATGACTTATTCATCTTTGTGTCTTGTAAAAAAGTTTAAAAATTGTGTTTAAATGGACGGAATTTCAAGGAATGATTGTTTATTATCTCGAGAAAAAGTTACTCTACAACTTCACCGAACGATTTTTACAAATGTCTAAAGCTAAGGTGAAATATCTCTTTACATGTCGCGAATAATCCTTTTCCCGAAAAAATAAACTGTAATTCGTTAAAATCCATTCATATTGAACAATTTTTTAAACGTTTTTTACATGACAATAAAAATACACTTTGAGTCAGTAAATAAAGATGTTTAAGAAATTATTTTTGTACGTTACAGTTTTTTTTCGAGCATGAAAATACTTTCTTTCTTTCTTTCATAGTATCATTAATAATAAAAACTAAATTTTTCAAAGTATTATAAAATATTTTTCCTCAATACGTCCACATGTCATAACCCGGGTAAGAACTACCTTAACCCTTTCTGTCATACATTTTTCTTATGAACTGGGAGAAATTTGAGTTAATTACTATTGTGAACTCCGAGTTTGTAAATTCTAAATCTGAAAACCTGAAATTTCAAAATCTAAGTTTAGATTCGTTATAGCAGCCCACTTTACTTTAACGATCTCAAAGTGGCGGTCCCATTGAAAATTTCTGGGGAATCTAACTAAAAACTAATAATTTTTTTACATTTTTTAAAATTTAAATGCAAAGAATAAAATGTTCTAAGAATTCGTCGGGAAATATACTCATATTTTCCCAGATTTTGTAAACAAAAATTTTAAAAATGTTGTATTTCATATTTTTTTTAAATTTTAAATATTTTCGAACAAATTTATTATACTATGAAAAATTTGTATCATTTTTGTTGTTTGTAATTTCCTCCAAAGGTTCATATAGTTTTCTAGGAAAGGAATTTCTAATATTATATGTTAGGATTTTTTTCCTCGCAAATAATGAACTTTCGAAAAATGAAAAAGAACAAAAATTGTTTAGAATTCGTCAAAGAATATACCAACATTATTTTCAGAATATTTCGTAAGAGCTTAAAATGTTTTTAAAACTTGAAATTAAATATTCGTCGATGAATTCTAAGAAGATTTAATTCCTAGCAATTTTGAAAGAAGCTCATAATTTTTTAATTAGAACGTACTGACATTTTTCAAAGAAATTTTCATCGGATTCGTTGTTTTGTGGTCATTAAAATAATGTGGGGTATAAAAATAAAAGTTGTTCTTAAAATTCAAATATTTTCTTCACTTTTCTTCACTGTTCTTCGCAGTTGAATAGAATCCTAATATTCTGATAGTGGAGGAAAGATCAATGAAAACAAATATTTCAACATTTTCTGAAAACTTTTTGTAAATATGAGGCAAAATTGGAATGAAAATTAAAGGGCTGAAACTCAATTTAGACCTCAGAATCTTAAAGAGCGACCTCGTTTTTCAACTTCGATTTTGATATGAAATACTTGATGGAAATTGAAGTGACAAAAATGTCATTCCCGGCGTTAATCTTAATGGGTTAATCCTAGTATGACCGAAGCGGTACACAGTAGGTAATGAACTTAAGAGTTTGGTTGAAATCGAGAATAATCGATCGATTTTTATGCAGAATTTTTTTTAAATGATATTTTGAACCTAAAATTTGGTTTACCGACTTAGGCAACCTAAAATGGTTGAGCTATATTTAAAAGAAAACAGGAAATAACAACAAGATAAGAATGTTTCTAGAAAACGGCCAAAATGGTTAAAAATCATTCATTAAAATGCAAATCGAGTAATTCCGCTGCCTTTTGAATCGGCCTGTATTTCTAAATCATATATGGTATAGTAATTGTGTCTAACTATGAAGATGCTATTTATACATGCATTTAATTGATAACACAATCATGTATCAACAAAGTTTGAACGATTTTTTAAAACTCCATATGATACACGTATGACAACTCAAAATCTCAATAATTGACCCGTAAAATCTGACTTTTATTTTATTTTGCAAAAAAAACACATTTTTTAAAAATAAATTCAAAAAATTAACCCTTTAACGCCCAAAGTGACAATTTTTTGGCAGTACTTTCAGTGATGTACAGCATCAACTTCAAATTACTCAAAAAATTGTAGAGTGGTCATTTTTAACGTAAAATTTCATGTATTTTCAGAATCCGGTATCCGAATTGTTGAAAAATTTGTTAATAAAAAGTTATAAACTATTTTTTGGAAAAATCATTAATTTTTTCGAACGGAAAGAGGGCTCACTCGTGTGTCTAACGCATGTCGATTTGGTCAATGGCATGTATAAGTCATTGTAAAATAGTTACTACACCAAAATTAAACATGGCGGTCATCGATGCAACTCCTTATGCACCAAACATTTCTGAAAATGTTCGTGATTTTTTTTCTGTCAGGATTGGTTTAACAAACAAAAATTATAGAACAAAAAGTGCTTAGAATTGATAAAAAAAAACGTGTGCATTTTTTGAAAAATCCGCCTGTCATCATATATTTAAACTAATATGTATATACAATTATTCTTGATGAATGCCAAAACATTAAGTTCTACAACCTAATATTGTAAGTTACCGATAATTTTGAATGCAATACAGATTAACTTTACGAAAAAAAGTTATGGAAAAAAGTGCTTAAAATTGATCAAAGAGAACACATGTGAATTTTTTTATCAATTCTAAGCACTTTTTGTTGTATAACTTTTTTTTGTTAAGCCGATCCTAACCGAGAGAAAAAATCACGAACCCTTTTAGAAAACTTTGGTGCAAAAAGAGTGCATCGATGGCCGCCAAGTTTGTTTTTGATATAGTAACTACATAGAGAGAAAAAAGGGTTAATGGAACTATGAATAAATAGTAGAAACGACGTTAAAATATGTATATAGTAAAATTAACAACATGAAAGGTTACAGTTGATAATTGAGGTAATTTACGATTGATTTAAATACCGTAAAATAGTAAATGGTATAAAATTTGATCATTTTATTTACTAGGGAAATAGTTAATTTAACTACTTGTTTTGTTAAAGCGTTTTACTATTATAAAATGATTCCCTTAACCGTAACCCCCGGTTAAACGAATTTTTTCCTCGAAAATTCATGATTTTTTCCAAAAAAAATCTTTATATCTCGACAATTCTGATATCGGATTCTGAAAGTACATGAAATTTTACGTTAGAAATGACCACTCTACAATTTTTTGAGTAATTTGAAGTGGATGCTGTATAGATCACTGAAAGTATTGTCAAAAAATGGTCACTTTGGGTGTTAACGGGTTAATTAAAATATGTATACTTCTAAGGCATCCCCGTAAATACCTTACAGAAGAGTCCAGGCGTTAGTTACAACGAATATCGCCAGAGGGAAACATAACCTGCAAATAATAATATACCTCTAAATTCTTATACATAGGTGGCGAAATCAAAAGTTGTACCCCGAAAATTCCGGCTTTGTATAATTCTAAAATAAAATTTTCATGTTTTCTATTCACATCCAAATTAAAATCTTTATGCAGTTTCATTTCATTCCATTGATTATATTTATTAAAAATTCATTACATTTAATGAACGTAATCCGGAAATTTGATGAAACAAAGCTTTTTCAATACATTCCTGGTCATTATTGACATGGCCCGTTCCGAAGCCTCTTAATCGTGATATTGCGCAAACAAGGTCGATGGCTCAAATTGACTACGCAATTGATTAAGTGAGGAGTGCACCGGTGCTAAAAGGTGCCAGTAATTGTCGGCAATTGATCTACTTATTAGCGTGTTGGTAAAAACATTGGATCGCGATTTCTCGCGCAACATTTCCATCAATCCTGCCAATCCCGATTGCGTAAATAAAAATCGCTGTTTCATCGAAGGTTTCCATCTACCAGATCTTTCGTCTATTTTAATCCACTCGCTTTTGTAACTAACTTGCGTAGAAGCGTTATCTCGAATTATCAATCCCGAACAAATATTTATTATAATTCCTTGCAAATGGTGGTGAGAACCAATAAAGATTCGAACATTCGACGCTGATGACAATTCGATTACATATTTCGTAATCGAAGAGGTTAATCACATTATTTATATTCGCAATAAAATAAGGAAGGATAATTTTAAACGTAATGACAAAAAAGAAATAGTTCATATTACGATGAAATCAATAATTTGATTAAAAAAGAGGTATAGGATGCCATGAATTCTGTTTTGATGCCTGTTGACTCAGTAAAATAGAGAAAAATTGTATTTTCGATTTATTGTAGTTAAAGTAACTATGAAAACTATGACGACTACTATTAAAAGTAGTCGTGATAACAAATTTTATGTTTCCGATGTAATTTGCACTTGCGATAAATGAAAAATGAAACGTGGCCCTCTAGCGCCAAATTAGGAAATTGTAAGAGTGATGATATTTTCAATCCTGTAATTACGATACTTAAAAGTACCTGATATTAAACAACGGGTTTTTAAGATACCGCAGTTATAATTGTGCGATTTAGCTTTTGTACTAAAAAAAAATAACATTGTTCTTTATTTGTGTATCTCAGACCGAAAATCATTTTTGATCGTCAAAAATACACCGAAAATGGTATAGAATAATAAAGCTCGCTTTAATCAACACTGTAATAAGTTGCAAATTTCCAAGCCATTATCTCAAGAATGTCCAGAGATAGAGAAATTATTGTTTTTGCCTTTTTTTATAGATTTTTTTATTTCCTATAACTTCTGTTTGACACACTATGCGCTCTAATGCGTCATTGAAAAGTTAGAACAATTTTTTATAAAATAAGGTCGATTTTGTAATAAAAAACTCCGATTTTCGGCAATTTTGGATATTTTTTAACTCATTTTTTAGTAATTATCACCTAAAAATCGGTCGTGTTACAATCCCGAAAAAATCCCTACTAATTTTCGTGGTCTTGTAAGGTGCATAAATGCCGAAGCCAAACAAACATTTGTAAGAATTCATGGATTTAAGACTATCGCCGGACTAGCTCATATAGTCGTGTCGGATCTTAGTCGCAGGTGACTACTTTACACCGTTTTACTAGGGAGAATAAGTCCCCTGTCTCGGCTTATACGGATAATGGCAGATCGACGCTTTGGCGACCTTCGAAGAGGCTTATTTTTGCGCCGCTTATCGGCGCCGGTATCTTGAAATCATCACGTATCGTAGACTACGTAACACTCATTGGACTAACTATAGAAGAATTCCTTGGCGTTTGTTTACTTTCGAAAGGCACATCAGCTGACCGCTAGTTGCGTTGATAAACTCTCAGTGCCTTGGCAAGTTCAAATTATGCAACGCGAAGAAACGTGTTTTTCTTTTTACGTACCTCATTACAACTTGTTTATTAATTTATTAGCTTCGATGACATGTGCGACATTCGATTCCGCCTCGATGGCAAAACAATACTTGCATACTATGAAATAGAAAATTTAGTAACGTGTAAAATAATAATAATAATGGCGGTTACGCTGTCCTGTGTACGTGTTATTTTATAACACAGTACAGAAATTTATTTCCTAAATAAAGAGAAATTATTTCCGTTTATCAATCGTAAGACATCTTTGCATCTTATGATCTGAGAAATTAAACGGAGGAAATAAAAATGTCTGTATTTAAGCCGTTTTAGTTAATCCGTTACGTTTCTGTTTTGGAAACACTGGCAAATAGAACTCTCGATATCGATTCGAGTTTCATCGTGAATATTCGGGAACTTCCGTCTCGATAGCTAACATAACCTATTTTGCATTCTTTTTGTCATTATGTATCTCTATTCGGAAACGTTTCAGCGTGGCGTTGTAAGTTGAAGAGCCCCGAGCAATTAATTCGAACGACCACCGTTTGGTGGTTCATCAAATGGCAATGTAAAGCCTGTATTTAAGTTTTCTCGTAAATGGTAAGCGCAACGCGAGCTTCAAACATAACGCTTGCACTTTGTTTTGTACACAGAGTCCCGGTATATTGGCGACTCGCTATATTTACGTCCCAGCATATTTGCTCCGTTCCATCTTGTTATATTTGTCTGTCGCCGCTTTCTTTTCCCCCCACCTTGCGCGCTGGGGCCCTAGGACGGGCCTACAGTGACGTCACGAGGAACCGAGCGGGAAAATGTACCGGGACTCCATTGTATTTTGAGAATATGATGTAATAGCAGTAGGTTTTATTAGTTTTATTTTAGGAACCATACGAATATACAATTCATAATAATAAATTTCACATATTTTAATAAGTTTACACATTGCGGTCAATGAAAATATTAGGAAGAAAAGGTTGACAATTAAATTACTCAAATTTATTTAAAAATGTATAATTTCTTATAAATTTCATTAGATATCATATTTTAAGGTATGTGAACATTCAAATGAAAATGTTCAATTTACAATAGTTTTGCAATTAATAACGTATCAAACACAGATTTTTTAACGTTCTAATTTCCCTTACAGAGCACACTTTTTGAAAAAATTAATTCAGTAATTTTTTATTAATGTTTTTAGTGAAATTTACTATCTTACCTTTAGATCCCCTTAAGTATTGTTGTTTCTATATTCATATATAAAATTAGTATAGAATAGAAATATTAAGCAAAATATAGTAAAAACAAGTATTTGAATTGTACACAAAAAAGGAACATATTTAATTCATGAAATATTTAAGCATCACATTTCTGAAAAAAATTTTCTTAAATTTAATTATTATTTAATAAACTAATTACACGTTTTAATTAAAATTCATAATAAATTAGACTTGTCGATTTTCTATTTTATGCAATGAAATGTTTAAATTATTTTGTATAAAACATACATTTCATGAATGTAATTTACGAAAATTTAGTACAAATTTTATGGAAAATTGAAAATTAATTTTCTTTGAAACACAGCGTCTGATTCGTATATTTCTATTTTTCGAGCTCATTGTTGTTCATTATTGAAAAACAATCGTAAATTGACAACGAAAAGAAAAACTTAATATTTGCTAGAAATCAAGTTTTCATTGTAATATCAATCGCACTATGAATACTATAATGTTATTACTCATACGCAATAATTACATCTCGATTCATTATATTTACATTTTGGCTGACGCATCATTGTCAATTAGTCCCAACATAAAATATAGTAAATTTATATGACAAATGTTAATCGCCAGTTAGTCAGTCTTCAAACAAAATTTATTCTGTAGTTTATGCAGAAAAATTTATAATTAAAATTCTAAAGGATCATCATTTGCACCAATTCTTTTTTATTAAGATTTTTAGTATTTTAAACAATTTTATTATATATAAGCACAATTAATTGTGAATATTATTCTAACCTTATTTACATTATGAATTGTCATAGTAGTAACGGTCAAGACCTGCATTTAAGAATGTTTTTGTATTTAATCCTTAGCCAAGACAACGAAATTTGCTTATGTTTGTCTGGTTGATGACGTGTGCTAATTTGATAAGAGATATGTCAATAAATCTAGAACTGAAATATTATTTTACCATTTATCGGGAATATTTATATAATTTTCGATGTTTATAACTGATTTTTCAGATCAAGAGGACTAATGTTCAAAATATTTAATACTTTACGCTTTCGAAGAAACACTTAATTATAATACGTAGATTAGTAAATAGTATACGTTTAGTTACAGGCCGATACTTACGTGGTACATGTATAATAATTATTAATTACTAAATAGTGTGGAGTGTTAATAATCATATTTTAGCTGTGTTAAATTATAGTGAATAAATTTTCAGAGGTATTAATATTATTTTGTGTCCCCATGCAAACGGACAGTTGGACTTCTTGAACACTTGTAGATCATTGCAACACTGTAAGCTTAATCTCCCCATATATGATCCAATATATTTATAATAAATTTAATTTGTTGTTTATCAATTAATCTTTTTTTACATAAAATATCTCTCAAATTGAAATTGTGCCTGACATTTACAAAAATAAGACCCAAAATTTGTGTAAATGTTATATCCATTATGAAACAAACGATTAACTCTTTTTCAGATATCAATTAAATTATTTACTGCGTCGATGAAACTCGGGACGTTTTTAGTATTAGCAGCACCACTAGATTCGTAATACACATTTGTACGTTAACTACACGTTTTCTTAGATTACCTGAAATAGAACTAGATTATAGCTTAGAAAGGTGACATCAATAAACTTCATCCTTCCTTTTGCATATAAGTAACTTTTTTTTACTACGCACGATTGTACTTAAAGAAGATTATAAGCGTATATAATTATTATAAGCGTTTATAGTTAATTGTTGCAAAAAATTTGCATTCAAAAAGGAATGGTGAATTTCTTTGATTCATCCAAGTACCAAGCTTCTATATGTTTAGAGAAAAGTATTCCCAAAATTGGAAAAAACTTATTAATGTTTAATGTTTAATTTATTCCTAATGACGAAGTGTTGCTCGATTGTATTCCCACTGGTATTTTTCAATCATTATGCATGATTTAACGTTTTCAATTTTATAATCGATTTTATACATTATCTCTAAGTGTGTATGCTACAACATTTTTTCTCTCCTTATCAGCAATCTCCGTCGTAAAAGGCAAAGAAAAATAGGAATTCAAAATGTAACATGTCATTGATTTTGATGAAACCTTAGGAGTGTTAATCTGCCTCATGAGTTTAAAAGGGAACGAGTACTGATTTTCACCGTCTGTCGTATGATTATCATAAAAAATTTATTAACGACACTGTATTGTTAAATATGAACAAAAGATATTTGTATAAGTATATTCAAGTAGTTATCTAAAAAGTGATCTTTTTAACGGGTCCTACTTTTTTAGATGCATCTTTTTAAGATGTAATTTTTAAGCAATTGAATAAAAAGTGGTCAAACTTTGTTTGTTTTTAATCAGATTTAGGCGTTAGTACCTACTTATAATGCAAAAAATGTCATTTTCATGATGTCTTTTGAGAAAACTATGAAACTTTTTTTCATCGCCGATTATACATATATTGAACATCTTACAGTAATTTTGTTATTCAAAAATATTGAGAAAACATAGTTGAATAAATTGCGGTAAAAAAAGTTATTGTTTGTATTTACGTTTTGCATTTAGCAACATTACGACGAAATGGACAATTTAAAACAAAAAATGTCAATGAGTTTTGTTAAATAATAATATAAACTAGAGTTAAATGAAAAATTAAAAAGAACATTTGTATTTTACACAAAATGACAGTCGAAGTTAACTCGTTAACGTCCTTTTTTCACCAGGTTTTAGAGCTCTCTAGATAAATTTAGACCTTAAAAATCTTTGAACAGACGAAATTGATTTTTTTATCGATCTTGCCAATAATGATATCCGAAATTAAAAACAAAAAATTAATTACTAAAAAAATGAATTTAAGTGTAAAAAATACCGAAATTTTGTTGTTTAATTGTATTTTTTATCAATTATCCGTTATGGAATCATCTTGTAACCAATTTAGATAGCGGAGGGAATGTCTGAACTTCAAAAAATTGTATTTGGAAAGTTAATTTTTTCACCTGAATGATCCAAAATGGCGCCAGAAACGAGAATTTTCGCTCGTTATGTTTAGGACGTTTTAAATATACAACTACTAAGCTTTTCAAAGAAAATTATAATTGCAATTTTTCTGAAAGTTGATAGTTTTTGAAAAAATAATCTTTAAACAAAAAATTATATCATTTTAACTACTTAAGGTGTAGTTTATTTGTAATAAACTCAAAAATATTTGAAAAATGCTCAATTTTTTATATTTTTTCCATTATCAAGGAAGTGATTTCATACTAAAAAGTAATAGCATTTTTTATTTTTAATAATTTAAATAACCTTTTTTTTTCATAAACGTTATAATTTGGATTCTCAACTTTTAACTAAAAATTGATTTAATTACAATATTTTTGCTCAAAGTTTAAAAAAAAATTTCCTTTTGGACATCAACGGGTTCAGATTATTTTCGGCATAAACTATCAACTTTCAAAAAAAAATGCAATGGGTAAAAAGTGCTTAGAATTCATCAAATAATACATTATAATTTTTTCTGAATTTTGTTGAATTTTTATAAATTTATGAAAAAATTCGAGAATTACAATTTTCAAAAATGTCTTAAAAATTGTATGCAAAAATTCTATTACTTTGTTTGATGAATTCTAAGACCTTTTTGTAATTGTAATTTTTTTCGAAAAACTTATAGTTTTCAAAAAACAAGTTTTTAAAAACATTCAAATATGATGAATGAAAATTCTCGTTTTGGACGCCATTTTGGATTATTTAGGTCACAAAATTCATTATCCAAATACAGTTTTTTGAAGTCCAGACATTTCCTCCACCATCTAAATTGGTTTGTTCCATAACGGACAGTTGATGCGAAATCCAATTAAAATAATAACAAATTTAGTATTTTTGAACTTAAACTTATTTTTTAGTAATAATTTGTCTTCTTTCTAATTTTGAATATCACTGCTGGAAACATCGATAAAAAATCTATCAATTTCATGTGTTCAAAAATTGTTGAAGTCCTAATTTATCCCATCTAGAGAGCTCTCAAAAAGTGGTGAAAAAAGTGGGCGTTAATCGGTTAATTACGCCCTGGAAGAAATTTGTCCATTTTTTTCTTACACTGTCCATTTCCCATATACCTTTAACATGGTAAATAAAAATCTTATACAAGAATTTAAAAAAAAATGTACATTTCTGCCAGGGCGAATCTAACCTACTCTTTTTCGAAAAATTTTAAAACAATCCAACCTTTTTATCTTTATATCACATTAACATTTTTCTAAATTTGTATTATAGCCTAGGAAAATGAGTGAGACATGTAGCTAGATTTGGAAGGAAATTAAACCGCCCGACGCCTTCACTAAAGTGTGTATTTGGGTATGTAAACTCTTAAAATTCAAAAAGTAACTAAAAGTTTTGGGTGTACTTCCGATTAGGTAACACCCCCGATTTCAACGGCACTAGCGTATATTTATGTATTTTGCTGCGCTGATTACGAATATGGCCATGAAAATTGGCGACAAGGTCATTTTCAAGGTCAAAACTGAAAAAAACGCGTTTTTTTTCGAATTTTCGCATTTATTTTCAAAAGTACAAATCGGATGAAAAAATGTTTCAAACAAAAAAGATAGAGGATCAAATTCTCTATAAAAAAGGTTACATACATTTTTCTCGTAGTATCAACGGTAATGCCGTGAATGAAGCATGAACATGGGAATAATCTGCTTGACGTTTGCCTTTCAACCTGTAGTTTCGAGTTCGGGACATTTATTGTACACTATGTGGTAATCACATAGATCCCAACATCACGTGGGTTCGATTATAAACCACACCAACACACGGTTGGAGGTTAGGCTAGTAAAAAAAGGGGGGTCTGGGGGGCTGAGCCCCCCAGGACATAGGCACCCCCTAGGTGCACTACATGAAATAGCCAATCATAAATGCGTGAATGTAAATGATGCCATATACTAATTAGTTTCAGTACAACTGTACTTACTTACGCACTCCACCACGAGAAGGTTGGAATATGGACTCAGAAGTATCTTTTTGTTTCCATTGTGTATGGTGTATATACACTATACTAAGTGTGCTCGACTCTCGAAATTGTCTGCCCATTTGACCGATCCGCTACCATACTTCACTTGCATGAAATGGGATATAAAGCATGCTATAACCGTATTCCCAACTTCATCCTTCATTTACAGCATTACCGTTGATATTACGAAAAAAATAAATGTATAGAACCTTTTTTATAGAGAATTTGATCCTCTATCTTTTTTGTTTGAAACATTTTTTCATCCGATTTGTACTTTTGAAAATAAATGCGAAAATTCGAAAAAAACGCGTTTTTTCAGTTTTGACCTTGAAAATGACCTTGTCGCCAATTTTCATGGTCATATTCGTAATCAGCGCATCAAAATACATAAATATACGCTAGTGCCGTTGAAATCGGGGGTGTTACCTAATCGGAAGTATATCCAAAGTTTTTGGGTTTGAATGTTCAATTAAAGAAAATTGTTCATTTTTTAGTTTTTCAATTATAGCTTAAAAACGTGATGTTCTACCTAAAAACTGTTAAGGGCAAAGTTGTAGCTCTTTAAATTCTTTACCAAAATGGTCTCTGATGTTTTCGAAAAATTAATTTTTCAACGAGATATTAACCATTCCACTTGAAAAATGGTAAAAGATGAAATATTTCTTTTTCTTAAACACTTTTACCGTTAGGAGTGTAAAATTTTATGAAAATATATGTCAAGTGACGTAGAATATCGTGTATTTTTTTTTTATTGCGATTACATTTTAATTTGACGAGAAATTCGAATTTCAAAATGTTTTACTTTTTTTTGGATTCTAATTATTACAGCTTCTACAAGTCGTAGAACAATAAATCTGTTAGAAACCTGTTACTAAAAAACGTATGTTTCAGATTTTCCGATTTTTTTCCACACATTTTATTAATATGCTTGGATTCTTTGAGCAGACGAGTTTCTGTCGTCAGAAAAAAATTAGCTAGAAACATTAAAAAGTATGCATCACAAATATTGTCATTTGCCTTACATTTTATTGTCTAAAACGTATATCACTAATTTATTTATGATTTAATAATTACGAGCAAATAAATACATTTATTTGATTACAGTATATAATCAGTATTTTTTCAGACCAATTACACTAAAAGATGTCACGAAAAAAGTTAAGAAATTAAGAAAATAATGGAGTTCATCTTCATAAAGCTAAATATTTCATAATAACGCCTTACATCATAATCTATTTAAATTGAATAAAAACATTAACAGCTTTTTTTTAAAATAATATTCATATTTGTCATATCCAAATGTAAAATATTAAATTTTGAAAATGTATTGTTTTATTTACTTAAGGGGGGGAGGGGGGGTTCTTTCTGGTATTTAAGAAATACATGTCTTTTTTTAGCTTAAACGTTTTTAGTAAATCGTAATATTGATAATCCTTTTTTAATGTTAAGTGGCACTTTCAACTTAAATTAATGTTAAGTGAATCATCGAGTTTCGACAAATTGTTTTACTATAATCGTCTTAATTTTTGCAATAAGAAAATATAAAATTTTGTTTATACAATCTTGTTTATTCAATTCTTTTTTAATGAAATTGACGTCGCATTTACGTCGCGGATAATTTAGAACGGAGTTTCTGACGGGTTAGCAAGTGCATCACCTGTGTCGCAATGTTTATTAAATGAAAATGCGTAGATGCACTCTGCCAAAGGGAAACGATGATGCACGACAAAGTTGTGAATATCGCAGGTAATCCAATTCGTGGCCACGATATTCGATATATCGAATTCCATATAACGAAATCGACGATTCTGTGTATTGTTCTTAATAAGAGTGGTGTTTTTAACGAAATTGATTCTGGAAATGCACATTTTTAAAACATTTATAACTACAATATCGATTAGGAAGGATGTACATGGTAAAAAATAATCTAGGCATTCTGTGGAGTGAAAAAATAAGAGAATAGTCCGACGAATTACAACATAATTTAAACCAGTTAAAAAATCATAAATATCTTCAGTTTTGGTACAATTCATACAAATAGAATTCATTCAAGCTAATAAACGTAAAAAGAGTGTCATGAAATATTTCTACTTGTCGTAATTGTATATTGATCAGAGTCCATCCAAGAATGTGAATAATTCGACGAGTGTGAACAGACGCAAATGATTAATTTAAAATTAATCGCTGGCGTCCTCTCAAATTGAAGATTTTAAATAAAATATGGCATCCGATCAATAACATGTTACGGAAACAAAGATTTTCTCAAGCAGGAAATTCCAGAATGCAAGTCCAGGACAAGAGCCGTGAACTTGAATGCTTTTTTAGCGAACATTGTCAACAAGACCTTGGCACATTTCCTATTGCGATCGATATTAAATGCTACGATTAACATTTATTACATTGACTAAGGTAAAAATAATGAAACGTCAAGAGACATTGTTTCGAAAAAGGTGCGAGTTTGCCGTTAGATGTCGTGATTTATAAATTGCAATTATATTTTTGGATACCTAAAAAGTAGCTTTCGATCTAACAGTATCTGAAAAATGTTTGAAAAATTTAAAATGACGTATGATAAATGGTTAAACAAAATTGTCATGGAACTTGAATGGTATTTCCTGATTGAAGTTTAGATTTTTGAATTTTGGTATAATTAAAAAACTTTTTTAGTAAGAAAATAAAATTTGGAGTGATAAGAGTGAAAATCCTTTCTTTCATAATAGAGATTCAATTTTCACTCTATACAGAGTGAATTTCAACTTCTTGGGTTTATTTCTTCCCCATTTTTATTTGAATACTTTGGGGATTTATATAAATTAGTTTTAACTTTTGTTTTGTTATACAACTTTATAAAATGTGTACTACTAAACTGGTATTTTTAGTATTTGAAGTGGGCGTATTAAGAATGTCTTTAAAACGTATACGCATTCTATGCTTTCCTATTAATTGCGGAAACTAGCCGTTAAAGTTGTTAGTGTCACAATCAAATTTGAAAATGGGACGCGACGAAGAGTGCATCCAATTACTCAGTTGGCCTGGATCAAAACGGTACCGAAAACAAACTCACGTTGTAACTCTTATCACCAAAATCATGGCTTGAAAAATATTCGCTATTTTCCGATTACTAAAATCGATTTTGTACAGAAATAATTGAAAATTGTTGTTTTATATATTTTTTGTTAGACAGAAATCTATTTTATTATATTTTAATTGCAAAAATAATGTCCTTTAATGACTTAAAATGTTGGAAGTATAAAATTATTATCGTTAGATAGTATTCCTGTTCACATAAAATATAATTTAGACAAGATTTGATAATCAAGACGAGATGAGTAACTTGTGAACTCAGATAAAGTTCACAGCCAGTAATCTATTTCAATTTAGAAAAAGTTCTTGGATTTGGAATTCGTAGTCACGTCATAAGTTATTCTGATCTTTTTATGTACAGAAATAACTTAAATCAGAAAATATGCCTAAAATTGGATCTTAATTTCTTTTTCATTTTCACGTTAGATATTGCAATTACATTATTCTTAATCAAGAAGCCTGGCATAATATCTTGATTTAATAAAAAATGTTTAAAGTAGTACAATAAGTTATTAGATATAATGAAAATTTGACGTATATCATCGATTAATTTTCTAATAATGTCGTATTTATACATGAATATTTTCAAAATTTGCTTAAAGATTAGCATGAATTAAAAAATCAAAATAAACCTAAAGATGCGCTATTTTTTAATTAAAAATTTTGTTCGAAATAGTTTATAATATTTATATGTCTAAACCCTATGTACTCGAGTCCTGGGCATATGAACAAAATGGCGACTGCAATGACAGAAATGTCTTAAAACATTTTTGTCTTGAAAACAATAAACTTTAGATAACATTTCCGTAGAACAATAACGTCTTAGAATTGGGCAAAAAATATCTTTACATTTTTTCAGTACATTTTTTAAATACAATTTTTGTTCAATAAAAATGTTAAAGAAAAACAAAAAAAAAAAGAAATGTTAATTTGGAAGTATTTTGTGACCAACTTTTGTTAGAAATTTATCTGCAAGGTTTATAGTTATATTGAAGAAAATATCAAAATGATTGTGGTTTGTAGACTAATAATCCTTTTCTGGAGTGAATGTGTCAAAAACCAAAAACTTCGTAACAACATTCTATACAAGATATTAGGGTATTCACTGACCAATATTAAGATATTATTGTTCAATGAAAAGTTTCTCAAATGCTGCTAGTTTTCATGAAAAAAGAAATGTTAAATTTTTAAAAGAAATATTTTATTGCAGTCGCCATTTTGTTTTACAAACAATGCATTAAGTTTTGCTTGTTGTAGTTTAGGTTTAGGTTTAGGTTTAGGACGTGGATGACGAGATTTCTATAGGTTGTATACATTAAATGTTTAAAGAACGAAAAAATAATTATTTAAAAAAGATTCAACGAGAGAATAACGTCTCTTTCGGTTAATTTTCGACTTTTGTATGTTTGAAAATAATTTTGGAAAGTTCTAACAATGTTTATTAGAAAGAGCATCTTCCAAGACATAAGATACAGTGATCCCCAAATATTCTTTCTTTGCGCTCATTATACAGCTAACAATTCAAATATTAATGGGTCAAATTGTAGATAGGTTAAAAAATATAGGTTATGTTATTTGACTGCCGATTAAGTTCTACAAAATCTGTTTTTATTTATAACATTAAAAACGCCATTATTATACAGTATTTAAAAATATTTATTTTAATTGGGAGACTATAATTTCAAAACTGGTCGAAAATTATTAAATACTTTATTTAAATAGTCAACTGCTCCCGATTTCCAAAACTTTCTTACTTTTTTTACTGTTATACTAACGATCTTTAGTTTCTGCATTCGATTTAACCCAGTATTCGTCAGACTATCCTCTTTAAATCGCAATAATAGTCAGTAATAAAGTTCGTCAATAATCTCACCGCGGTAAAAAAGAAAGAGAAATAAATCGCACTTCGTAACTAAATAACCCAAACTATTTTACGACGTGCCCAAACCCTGCAGTGGCGACTTCGAATGGAAATCTGGCACCATAAAAGCACGAGGCTGACA
The DNA here is from genome assembly GCA_030407085.1 of Trichopria drosophilae. Lineage (NCBI taxonomy): Eukaryota > Metazoa > Arthropoda > Insecta > Hymenoptera > Diapriidae > Trichopria > Trichopria drosophilae. The sequence continues at coordinate 183,343,592 of CM059582.1, forward strand.
AGTGTTGGAGTGTTTCGATCGCCAAAAGCTCCCAAAAATTGGGAGCACGGCAATGTACGAGGCAGAACCAGAAGTTTTTCCCAAAAATCACAGCTACGAGATTTTCCAAACAAAAAGGCCATACGTTCGCAATCGGCGAACGGACGATGCAAAATAAGATGCAACCATTCAGCGGCCTTGCCCTCGGAAATGTGTTCAAAAAGAAGGCACGTTTTTTTTTACTCTGTAGAACAATATCGATTAATCGATCATAGCAACCCGAGCATTAATCGGTGTGCTATTTTTAATAGAATTTATAGTGTGGTTCATCGCTCAGCCGGCGATCAGACGGCTCGCGACGACCTGTTCCAGAAAAACTTTAAAAAAATGTACAGAATACAAAAATTAATTGTCCCATGCAAATTTTATCTTAGCTTTTCAAATTTCGCGTGACTTTTTATAAAAAATTTTACTAATCATGTCACCATATTTCTATTCCAGCATGAGCATGTTTTTTTATTGTCATCCCGCTACTATTCTAATTTTGTACCGATATGATGGATGTCAGAAATTATTCATAACGTTTTTGATGTTTTTGCTCTATTGGTTGAAAGTCGTTCGAGTATTACGTGATCCCTGTCGTTACCTTCCTAGATTGAGAATTAGGAGTGTACTTTGATGTATGTTGATTAACAGTTGATGAGGCAAACTGCAGACCAATCTCCGGGATGGGTGTAGTGTTTTCGACCTCTTTCCTATTTTTTATTAGCAAAAATGGTGTTTTTGTGGTGTATTTACAATTTTTTATGTTGTCCCTTTACTTGTTGTCGTTTATTATTACTGTAAATTGAATTCAACGGTGTTTTAATTCCTAAACAAAATTTTCCAAATATCTTGCAAAAAACAAAATTATAAACATTTCGTAGAAAAAAAAACTTTTATAGATTTGTTGTCGATAAAATATAGTTTGAATGAATTATTTTTGTGACCTAAGTTTTTAAGTAAAAGACAGTTGATAATGTACTTAATCTTCGTGTTCGAAAAAATTTTTTTTTTGTTTTCATTTTCCTTTTCGGGATAATTTGTTTCTGATTGAGTCATTTATTTTTTTTTTTTTTTGCAACATTCATCGGTATTTATGATTATTACAATATTTTTTATTCATAACACATCCAAAACATTGAAAATAAAAAAAGTGTTTTCGAATTTTAACTATTCCCAAACATTACGGTAATGTTTAGTTCAATAAAATTTGTTTCAAATTTCTCATATTTTTTAATCTTCTTCATGGATCTAGTATTTAAAATCTGATTCTACTTAAAGTGGTTTCTAATAATATAACATTTTTAGTTTTTATGCATGAAAAAAAATAGTTTGAACTACTGAAGAATAAGACACCGCCATTAGTTTTCGATAATTTTACTATCGAAATACAATAAAGTCTCGCTGTATTGGCATAGACGGTTCCGAGCCCTCTCCTCAAGTTCCGCTGGATTGGCCAATGTAGGAGAAACATCGCTTCCCTCTCTTCGCTGCAATTCTCCGGAGCCTGGTGGGGGTAAAAGGATCTCAAGAAGTACTAATATAGTTGGATTGCGCCGCGCCAATCTAGTGGGATGCCAATGTAACGAGATGCCAATGCAGCGAGACAGTACTATTGTGACCTTGGCAAATTATGTAGCCTACTATTTAAATACTGAAATTAATTTAAAAACGTAGCTGTGCCCGATCTTACGGCAGAAAAACTAGATGTTATATTTATATCAGATATTTAATTAATTTTAATTTTTAATTTTATTGTATTTATAAATGTTTAATAAAAGGAAAAAAAATGATCAAATATACGATAGACATTGGGGGAATAAGTCAAATATGGATACTGGCATAGATTTTTAGTAAGTTTAACTAAATGCTGAGTTACCTAGGAAGAACTAAATATTTAGTCACTTTTGTAGCTGTACGTTGTTAAGAATCATTTATTCTTTAAAAAATTACCGTTTATGCAACATTTATTTATTTCGAATATCAATTTTACTACTTAATTTTACTAATGAAATAAAAAATTATTTGTTGATTATTTTACTTATTTAAAATATTTCAAAAAGTTTTTTTGCAAAAATTACCCGGCATTTGGTAATATGTAATTAATAAATAAGAATTAATTGAAAATTGATTTTTTTAAATTTCAAATTTATTTAAATACGAAAAATCCTTTGTCGACAAGACGATTTGAGTTCATTAAAAAATACTAATCCAGAACAAAAAAATGATTCATTAATTTAAAATAAAGTAAAAACTATCAATTTATTACCAAATTCAAGTTTATTTCAACTGATGTATAGTTGATTTTTTTAATGTTTTGTTCTACTAATCAATAGTAATCCATTTCCTTCCTTTGCATTAGTACATTAAGAGACTTTTTATATCAAAGACGCCACAGAGAACAATGCTTTAAGGATGTTCCGAGTATTGGTCCGATAAAATTAATAAAAATATAATATAATTATCTCAACAATTCGTACAAAAATAAGAAAATTACATTTCCTACACAGAGAGAAAAAAAGTGTTAATGGAACCGCGAAAAAATAGTAGAATCGATTTTAACCTTTTAAGTGGTAGAATTAACTACATGCAAGGTTTGAGTTGATATTTGAGGTTATGTACGAACGATTCAACAACCAGAAAATAGTAAATGGAACAATTTTATTGTACCGTTTATCATGGAAATAGTTATTCAAACAACTTTTTGGATTTACGCGTTTTACTACTACAAATAGGTTCCGTTAACTATTTCCTTTCTCTATGTGAAGTCTTATGTCTTGTTTAATTTTCTAAAAAAAAGGAAGGCTCTCAGCTTAAAAAATGGACTACTCTTCGTTATAAGTATTTCCGAATGTAAAAAAAAGTGTAAATATTCCAAACGTAAGATAAGTAGCGTTAAGGTAGTATTTGTCAATAAATGTGGAATGTTTAATTATAATTATATGTGAAACAGTATGTTTTAATAGTTTGGTGTATTATTTTGATATTAACTGTGACTTTTCTTGAGCATCTCTTCAACAATTTTAACAGGCCGACTAATTAATTCCGCCTGGCAACCGTCATAAATCCCATCAGTAATCGTTTAGCAATTTATTCCCCGTAATTGAATTCCTTCATTTTACCACTGTATCGTCGTAGCACACGCAAGGAATATGGCGCTAAATTAATTAATATCGAATTACCCTTTTGCGTAATACTTGAACGAATCCCCACGTGTTATTCTATAAGGTAAATGTCCCAGTCTCCGAACATGTCCCAGTATTCGTACAATAATAGACTTTTATTTGAAACATAAATTATAAGGGAAAAAAGTAAAATAAAAAATTGTTCGACTACTGGGTCAGTATATTTCTTAACCAGTTCGATTACTGGGATATTTACTGGATGCCTGTTTTTTACCGATATTTCAATGTTTGCACATCATATGGGATGAACACATTTTTGAAAATTAAATTGCCACTTTTTTATTATTCGTATGTTTTTCCCGTCAATATGTTGATATCGATAATGAGCTTCTTGTAACAAAGGATTGTTTCGATTGTTTAGATCAACAAAGCGACCTATCAGACACCAGGGCAAGGTGGTCCGCCTTATAATCAACCACCACCGCCGCCTACGTTGATCAACAAAATCAAGAACCAAGGGGTCAACCCTGTTATTAAAAAGGATAAGCGGCAAAGCAGCTCGAGATTCAACATTTCCAAAAATCGGGAACTCCAGAAGCTGCCTCTTCTCTCCGGTAAGTCTCAATTAAAATAGTTTCGATAATTCGCAAATGATGAATATAACATTCATGTTTAAATGATAACGTTAAGGACAAAGGGGACAATCATTGCACATTATTGGTTCTGACCTTGAGGTGAATGTTCAAGGTTATTTGAAGGTGACATTGATTTGTGTAAATGGAAAGCCCTATTTTTGACACCGGATTCAGAAATAGCGGGAAATTTTACGACCAAAATAGTATTTTATAATTTGCTGAAGTCACCTTCTGAAGGTCAAATGTTAAATCGTTCGGAAGCGGTTTCCTTTTAACTTCAGATGGAACTTCATGGGGAAACAAATTCTTAGGTAGGACCAGGTGCCGAACTTTTACCATTTTGACCTTGAGGACCATTTTGAAGGTCATTCGTAGGCCAAAGCCTAAGTATTTGTTTGCCCATGAATCTAAAGTTAAAAGAAAACCACTTTTTGGGCGATTCAACATTTGACCTTCAGAAGGTCATTTCTGCGAATTATAAAGTACAATTTTGGACGTAAATTTCCCGCTCTTTCCGAATTCGGTATAAAAAATAGGGTTTTCCATTTAAAAAAATCATTGTCACCTTCAGATAACTTTGAAAATTGACCTCAAGGTCTGAACCAATAATGTGCAATGATTCTCCCCTTTGCCCTGAACAACTTTTGTTTGAAAAATTTACCTTTCAAAATATTTCGGGTGGGGGATTAAAATGGGACACCCTGTATAAAATAAGAAATGTAATATTTTTATGATAACAAAGTGATATTGTTTTAATTTTTATTTATTAGTATTATTTCTTTTATAGCTTTTATAACTTGTAACATTTTTACTTAGTTTGCTATATTTTTATTCTTAATCTAAGTCATTGAGAGAGAAACAAAAAAAAAATAAAAAAATATACCATTTTTCTCAGTGTATGAGATATAAAAATATTTTTGATTTTCTGAAAATGCCAGCTTTTGTGGCGACAGTAGGAACAATGCGATGAAAAATGTCAAGAAAGATGTCTATTAAGCGCTGTTCAAAAAATTTTATTGACAAATTTTACAATGTTTTCGAACTTTTATGTTCAACTATAAACGACTATTTTTATGGTTTATTTAATAGGGAAAATGAAATAACATTTTGTACGGGTAATTAGAAAAATGATTTGAGTTGGGAAGATAAGCGAATATCATCATTGATCTAAAGATCCATAAAAAATTGCTGAACTTATTATGAATAATTTTAGAACATTATGAAAGAAAAGCTTGCAATTTGCCTTCCCTTCGATAGTTTGTCAGGAATAATTTAGTACATTTTTGTGGATGTTCAATAGTAATCGAGAAATTTTAGTTATATTTTTACGGATTGTATTTTTCCGTTCTATTTCACAATAGTTTTTCTGTAGAAAATTAGTTGGAAGTTTCTAAAAGATATTTCCTATGGTTTGATTAATGAAGCGAGAGGCAAATAAATCATTAAGTTTAAGTCAAATATGAAAGGAACTATTCAACAGAAAACACCGAAAATGTACGGTTTATTATAAATATTTAACAATCTAAGTTTCGAAAATTCCATATTTGGTGCAGATTGACAAAACCAAATGACATTCTTGAAGTTGGTTCACATTCTGTCGATTATTAGTAAACTTTTGGAATTTATTGATGATATGTAAATAACTGTTGGTACTTTCCGTTTAAAAAGTTTTTAATTTCTTAAAAACAATCTACTTCTTTGTAAGTTTCTTAGAGTGAGAATTCACTTTTTATAAAGTGAAAACTCACTCTACATGGATGAACAAATCACTGAGTGAGAATTTAATTACTGGAGTAGTTTCATTTTCACTGGAAGATATTTAGGGTCTTTGCCAATATTTTTGTTTATCAAAAAAGAAAATTTTATTTGACAGTTCTTTAATGTTGTCAGTGGTCATAAAAAAATGAGGTCGAATATCTTTAAGGGAAAAATTTTAGCTACCATTGCTAATTCGAGTTTATTGCAGCTACTTTGTTACACGGAGAAAAATATTCTTGAAAATTTTACCATTCCAAATTGTAATTTTGCAGTGACTTTTGTGACTTATAGAACAAGAAAAAATGTTTACTGAAAAAAATGACTACGAATTCTTGGAATTTTTACTGTTCAGGTAGTAGAAATTACGGCATTTTTGTCCATTTCAACAAGTCTGTCTCAAAATTCTCATTTAGAATGGTAAAATTTTCAAAAAAAGTTGTCTATGTGCACCGCAACTACAATATTAGCAGTGGAATTAAATATTCCATATTTGTTGTATATTTTTAAGTGTGATTTCAGGTACGTAAGTTCTGGTATGAATTAACATTGCTTTAACACACTATATTTCGATAATTTGAATTCTTAAGTCAATTATGGCCCAGCTACAAAAAAAAAACATACAGTAAATCTATGTTTTAAATTTATTTTCATTATGGTTATTGATATTTATTGTAGTTTGTAAGTAGTTTGCCATTACTCTATTAGCAAGTTTTTAATAAGCAAATATGTATAAAACTACTTATACTTATCACTTAAAAATCATGTCATATGCCTATTTTTGTTGTCTGTTCGCGTGATCTTGTTTTTAATCTTTTTAATCGTTCTGCAGTAGTTGTTAAAGAGGATATGGCTCGCCCATGTGACATTGATGACGTCAAAAGGGTAAAACGATGTATAAATTGAGAAATATGAAATTTGATCAAATGAAAAATTAATAAGGAATTAAAAGAAGCAATAATGAAAGTACATTTATTCCGACTTTAATGAAAATGCGTATTTTTGTTTGCTAATTTATGTAATTGGCTGATTCTAAACAAAAATCGAAATTGTTGTCCTTAATGATTTTTACGAACCACGATCGTTGATTACGAAAAATCTTGTTTAAACTACTGTACTAGATGTACAAATTTATGAAAAAAAATTTTTATATGATAAACAAAAAAAATATATTCACGAAAGTAGCTTGAAAATTATTCCCTCACTATGTCCCAACTGCTAAATTCGAAAAGTATCATTAACTTTAATCGTAAAAGTCCTTACTTATTGTTTCTTATCTTATTTTTTTCTGATGTAGGATAGTATTGACTGTACCTACATAAGTTTATAGTTTAAAAAATGCGATTGGAAATATTTTTAAATATAATTGAAAATTTGTCTGTCAAAAAATGGACCAGTCCCTCACCGATTTAAAACAGTGTGATTGGAGCAAAATTTAAAGGTTTTTTAAGCTCCACTGCAGTTTTTTGTAGTTGGCAACATTGGTCTTGACAACATACACTATAGCGTCCGGTTGAAGAAAAGATGTTTTGAAGCTAATTTGACAACTTTTTTGAATATTAAATTTTTTAAAGTTATTCCGTCATGTAATGTAATGAAAAGGTAAACTTTTTTATTTAATAATCAGCATATTTGTTTATGTTTCCAGTAGTAATAAAGTAATGTACACAGTTTGTAAAAAAAATTAGGTTATGTTTATTAAGTTTCTGGCAATTTTGTTTCACTTCGCCTGTCCCTCATTATTCCCTCATAAAATTTGTTGACAAGGGAATTATTCCTGTGCTAGAATGATGTATTTTCTAATAAGTATAAGGCATTTATGTTTATTTCATTGGTTTCAGTTCGCTGACAGTCTATAATGTCGAGAATTTGAAATTTTTTATGTTTATATTTAATTCAAACTCGAAAAAGTTGGGGACTACTATAATATTTTTACTAGACAAGACATAAACTAAGAATTGAGCAAAAAAGAAACGACAATAAGTTGAAAAAATAAATTATCAACTCAATGAAACTAAATTTGACTTTTTTCGAGAACCAGCCAACTAATATTCCAGAAAGTTCTTCAAAATGCATTTATTATCAAACTAACGGAAAATCATAGTGTTATTAAGAAAAAAAAATGATTTAACATTTCAATAATTTATTGTATATTTTAATTGACACTGAACGTAATTAGACATTATGAATTTGATTTGTTTCTATCTATTTTTGGATATGGCTTATCCGATTCATAAAATGTAACGTATTTACTAACCTTAATCGCCCCAATTATAGGTCGTTTTATATGCGTTAATCAGATTATAATATCTACGTAAATAATTTGGTTTTAATGATACAATTAAATCAAAATAATCGTATTTCTTACAACGAAATAAAAAAAACGTTCGAGTAAAAGAAAATTATAGTATAGTCATGAACCAAGGATTTAGAAACGTTTATCGGTCGAAACATAGTTTTTACTCACCGTTTGTTTGTATTTCTATATATGTCGAGAAATAGATGACCTGATTAGAAATATTTTTTTACTGACTACATGATTTCCGTAACCTTACTGCTTTGATTTTCTTTAGTAATTGCTCTAATGTTTTCAAAGCAGAGCGATGTAGTTATATGATACTATACCCTTATAGAAGAAATCAAATATAAAATTACTAAAATTGAATCTTTACCCCTTTAACCCTTTAACCCTTTCTTTGCCTTAAAACTAAATGTCTCCTGATTTTTAATTCATTAATGCTGGGAACGATTTTTTACTTCAATTTTAATTAAGTAATTCGTGTGAAAATTAAAGTTCCAAAAAAATGAAAGGTATGTTGTTTTGCTATTTTCGAAGTTACCCTTTTCAATGGCGTTGTCAAAATTGAGTTATCTTAATTACAACATTATATATAGCGATTTAACCTGTTTCGTCCTGAAATGGCATAAATTGTCGCCGGTTTATAGCTAAATAATTTTCATACAAAGGGTGAAAGGATTTTTATACAAGTCCATATTTTATAGGTTTCAAGTCTTCTCTTTCTGAATCTGAAGTCCACTTTGCATTATCTTTAGTCGTTTTCCCAATATGGCGCTCAGAATGGCAAAAGACCCGAAAAAATAGTAGTTTTGTAAATTGAAATTCTTTTTTTTATGAAACTGTAGTCCAATCGATTCCTACTTTTAGATCTGGTGGAGTAATTGGTTGTACCAAAAAATAGTGTATTGCGCATCCTGGAATTCTAATTGGCGGCTGCAACATGGCGGCATTTTCAACCAATTTTTTGTTATTTAGTTGTAATACTTTTGTAAACGAACATGCATTCAATACCAATTGATTTCCACATCCTCGATCACGAATAACTTTTCAAATTTTCACAATTCAAAATGGCGGATCCAAGATGGCCGTCGAAAATTTTAAATTTTTATAAATTTTTATACAAATGTGTGAGGGGTGTGTGAGGTTCCTGATCACAAATCCATTGTTAAATTTTTGAAATTCAAAATAGAGGATCCAATATGGCGGACAACAATCCAAAACTTTTATCAATTTTTTGTAAAAATAAGTATAGATGGTTTTTTGAGGTTCCTGATTCAGAATTCGTTGTCATATTTTCGAAACTCAAAATCTCAAAAAACCATTGACCATCAATACTGATGCAATATAATTTCTTCAATAGCGACGAGAAAGTACTTCTTCGCCTCAATGTTGCCTTTCGAACCTCTGACAACGAATTCGTGATTAGGCACAAAATGGATACAAAAGATCCACTAACGAATTCGTTATCCGGAGAACTCAGAAACCGCCATATATAAATTTTCGAATCAATCAATGTAAATTTCAAATTTTTAATTCTAAAAATCTAACGACGGATTCGTAGTCCAGGACCTCAAAAATCCCCTAAATGCATTTTCGACCAAAATTTCAGTTTCAACCCCCATATTAGATCCGTCATTTTCAACTTCGAAAATCTGTCAACGAATTCTGAATCAAGAACCTCAAAAAACCACCTATACTAATTTTTACAAAAATTGATAATAGTTTTGAATTTTTTACGCCATTTTGAATTTAAAAAATTTCAAAAACCCCTCTATTCACATTTGTATTAAAATTTGTACAAATTTTAAAATTTTGACGGCCATGTTGGATCCGCCATTTTTAATTCTGGCATACACATTACACTATCTTTTGGTACAACCAATTACTCCACCATATCTAAAAGCAGGAATCGATTGGACTATAGTTTCATATAAAAAAAAGGATTTCAATGTACGAAACTACTTTTTTTTTTTCGGGCCTTCCCCCCCCCCCCTTTCTGGGCGCCATATTGGGAAAACTACTAAAGATATTGGAGAATGGACTTCAGATTCAGAAAGAGAGCAGACTTGAAACCTATAAAATATGGACTTGTATAAAAATCCTTTCACCCTTTGTATGAAAATTATTTAGCTATAAACCGACGACAATTTATGCCATTTCAGGACGAAACGGGTTAAATGTTAAAAAACGTAAATGATGGGGTGTACTTTTTTACAAAACATTTTTTTTCTATTCCATAAATGTGCAATTTTACGTTTGATATTGGCCATTTTTTGGTGCTTCTCACCTCATATTACAAAAAAAATAGGTATTTCTTATATGCGCCTTCGTCAGTTATATCCGTTGCGACATGAATTATCACATGAGATCAAACTCCGTCTATGCGATTCGCTTGTTCTCTCTAATCTAATGTATTGTCTATCCGTATATGGACCATGCATTTCTGAAAATGAATGGCGTAGAGTTCAGGCAGTCCAAAACTCTTGTATAAGATATGCGTACGGTATCCGTAAATTTGATCATATTTCGCAAGTTTTTTTGGATTCTGGGTGGCTATACATGCGAGAGCGGCTTCACGTAAGAATACTGTCTCTTGCATCTCGTGTATTAACCAAAAAAATACCACAGTATCTATACACTAGCCTCCAAATGCTTGGTAGAGGTCGCACGAATGTTCGCCTAGTTACGACGAAGATGTTATTGCACCCGCGTTATTCAACTGCAAAATATAAAGGTGCGTTTGCCTGTATCGTTCCGACTATTTTCAATGCTCTTCCGTTAAGTTTGCGAAAATTAGTAGAGCTTCCGTTAATTTTTGTACATAAAGTTAGAGATTTTTATTTGAAGCGCTGTAAATAATAAATTCGATAATGAAGTCGCTATGCAATGTTTCTTATGTATCATTAATTTCAAATTATTTGATTTTTATTACAAACCAGCGGATCATATCTCATATTTATATGCGTGTACTTTAATGTATGTTTTTTTTTTGTTTTTACTGTTACCATTTTGTATTTTTACCGTATGTGTACCTGAGTAACTTTGATTGTACCACACCCGTTGAGGTCAGTCTGTAAAACAGCATCAGCTGTGGCTCGCCTTTTGGCATATCTGTTTATATGTATATTTATTGTTTGTAACTATTTTAATAAGGCCAATAAAGTCGTAATAATAATAATAATAATAATAATTTTGTATTTCGGTAAATTGACCCAAGATTCGAGTTTAGCGGTTACTAAAACTTATGAGATTGCTAATTAGCAAATTTCACACCAACTTGAGTTGTAAATTAACTCAAAATAAATAGAGACCCGGTATATTTACCCACTCGGTTTATTGCCTTCCCCTCCCGTCCCGTTATATTTACCAATAGAAGGGGGGCGGTGCTTCTCCTATTCCCTACAATCGCATAATGTTCGTGACGTCATAGCAGGCCCTTCCTGAGGCCCAGTCTGCAAGATTGGGGAAAAAGAGAGCATCGAGAGGTAAATGTAAAGAGACGGAACCGGGCAAATGTGCGTGGACGTAAATATAGCGAGACGGAACTATACACGTATTTCTACTTGATATTGAAATTGGATTTTATGGGACAATGCTGCTTCCGTACATCAAAATTGGTCATACGAGACTTTAAAACAAAGAAATCCTAATAGATCCGTTATAATAGCAATTTCATCAATTTAAAAAAAAATTTTAACGATCAGACATCATTTTGAAATGGAAAAACAAATAAATTAAAATATGTAAATATATATTTTTTAACTAAAACAAGGGAGAACACGTTACTGATAGGTAAGAAGTTGACAAAAAAAAAGGTATCATAGTTAAAAATACACTTTTTCAAGTATTTAAAAAAAAATGTGTTAAACGTCATTTTTCAAAAATGTTAGCAGCGCCATTCGAAGTCGGGTATGGATATCTGCATTTTCTAACAATAGTTATTGTGGAAAGAAAACGATGCTGTGAGCCATATGCAAATTGTGCACATTTGCGACTTGAAGGGTTAAAAAGTATATAAATGTATTTTTTCCTTTCAACATTGCAAAAGACCTACAAAACCGAAGGAAGGCACGTAAAATTTAAAAAATGTTGAAATGTTTCGCATTCGTGCCCTCTATTATTGTCTATTTCTATTCTTTGAGAGTGCAGAGGTTTACAAGCCCATTCGTTACTTATATCGTATAAACATACACGGCTTTCACATTTTCACGCTTTTTCTGCGGGACTAGCATCAACTTTCTTCGACTGTTTTGCTACGTACTACGTGAGTCGAAAATGAACACGTATACTTGCTCCATTTAGACAAGTGTGCGTAAATACGGCGAGCTTATTGTCCTCTTGTATAGAAATCTTTTGGTTCGCAGCCTTTCTACAGTTTTCATGTAGCGACGATACAATTACAATTAAAGGTAGCCTTTTGATACGTGTCATTCCGCTCGCCCTAAATCACCACTAAGAGCCGTAATAAAATACAATTTACGTTTTTATCCATACGTATATAGACAAAATCGTAGAGTCCGGTCTAGTACAATTTTGAAACGAACGTAGGATTAGCAGCACGTGGTAATTCCGGAATATATGTAATTGCACTAGAAACGCATTAAGATGATAATTTTCGGTGTACGTCCAGCCGGAGTAATTTGCAAAAAAAATTATGGAGATTTTATTTATGGTGTTTTGATGCCGAGAACTTTCATGCAATATTTCATTTCAGGCGAAGAAGAGAGTTTGTTTAATGACACGGAAACGTAAGAGAGGCATTGTTACGATTTTTGCACTTTGGCCGCATAAGAAAATTGTAAAAATCATTGGAGCATAAGATAACTGCAGTAAGTTTTCCTATAGGACAAAAATAAACGCAGGCTCACAAAAAGATTTTTGTTTTCTGTGCTGGAGTCAAGACCAGACTAATCCGATATACTTTGAGCTGCTAAATACGAATCTGCAGTAAAAAATGGGGTTCGCTGTACAAACTTCAGACATAACCTCCAAAATTCATAAAAAAGTAGTTTTTATAACGACAAAGGCTTGTAAAAGGTGCAATGTGACTTATTTCGGATCAATACCGATTTTTTGTGTACTTTGATCCGCTGAATACGAATCTGCAGTCAAGCTGGAAAAAATCGTAAAAAACACGTTTTAGAAAGATGTAGGTTGAAAGTGAAAAAATATAACTTTTCTCAAGTAGGGAATACATTAATCTCATCCTTCGTGATCCGTGGAGTATTAATCTGCATTAAAAAATGGGAGACACTTAGCAAATTACAGACATAACCTCAAAATATCGTAAAAAATAAGTTTTTATAGGGATATTATGCACAAAAAAGAAAAACTGTGACTTTCCTGGTTTTAAGAACACATTAATGCCATGTATTTTGTTCCACTGAATATGAATCCGTAATTAAAAATATTGGTCTCCTTGTTAATTGCAATTACAGTAGCCCCCCCCCCCCCTCCCGCTATATTTGCCACTAGGTCCGTCTCAATACTTGCCTTACCCCTCGATTGATGTTCCTCACCACTTCTCACGGAGCGGTAATTATCGGTAATTAAATAAACTGATTTCTTCTGGTCGACGCATGCGCTTTCTATAACTGTATGCCGGCGGAGTGGGGGAAAAATTTCTACCCCTCACTACACAAATATTGGGAGAGTTAGAAAAGGACAGACAAGACGGACGAGGCAAATATTGGGGAGGGGGGGAGGGGGGCTGTATCCTCCGGCGCCAGTAGTAAAAGACACAGCAAATTAAATTCCGAAAAATGGATTATAAAACATACTGTCATGCAGGAAATGTGTCATGTATCATATTTTTGTTGTGTATATATTGCTGTAAAAGCTTAATTTTTTAAAGATTTTTTAAGGTTATATTCTTCCTCGTTTAAGCCTGTATCGCTGTTGAGAATGTTTGTACGGTTTTTTGAGGTTAAGTTATGAAATTTGCCCAGAGGCCAGCATTCTTTACTGAAGATTCCTATTCAGCGTGTCGAAGCTATTTGTCATGCGGGGTCTTTATAAAAAAAATCATAATGTACCATTTTTAAGCTTATATCGTCAAAAAATCTAATTTTTTATCATTTTTGAGGTTATGTCTAGAATTTGTCAAGCGACCTCCATTATTTTATTGGAGAGTTGCATTTAGCATAATCGTACAGCTATAATTCGACCTTAAAATGTTAAAATGAAAAATAATTTGCGATTATAATTCCATTCCACGTTTTCGTTATGTTTCTGGGGTTGCTGAAAACATATTAGAAGCCCATTAAGCCCCATCTCGTTAAGATCTTGACATAACCTCAAAAAGAAATCTCACAATCTACCCTAATATATGAAAATAAAAAAAAATCTGTCCTGGAATCATGTTTCTATATTATGGTTTTGGGGTCGCTAAAATTGAATTCGAAGTCCATTCGATCTTATCAGGCCAGTCTTTTCACATAACCTCAAAAACATCCCGAAAAACGATTTCAAAATGTTAAAATAAAGGAAATTTATATCCTGAAAGCCTGAAATAATATTTTAACACACGGAAAAAATAAATAGTTGATATTACTATCAAATTAGTCGGATCTAATACAACTACATTTTTATAGTTAGGTTTTATTATTTAAATAGTGGACTTGGCTATTTAATTGGTCGAATTTTTAGTAAAATTAACTAAAAATGGCTGTGATTTATCCTACTATCTACTTAGTAGTTGCAACTTTTTTCGTACAATTGTCTTGATTCGTTCATCCTCATGCGTGCTCATAATATTAGTCTAGGAGCAGGGACCGTTTCGTAGCCTTTTATAGGTCCCCTTATGCAATAAGGTGTTTCCGACGTATTTTGGGCCGCTGAATCCGAATTTCGATGGTGGATTGCTCTCCGAGTGGGCCGAAATTGTTTATAACAATTTTTTTTAAACAATTAAGCAATATTAAATTTTTTGGTCCAAAAAAATTTGTTTGTTATTTTTTGGGCCATTCTAAACAAAAAGGTCTCTAGTAACTTTTGCGTACGATGGCGCATTCTCGAGATAACAATTCCCGAAATTTGAAAAAATGCGATTTTTGCAGTATTCAGCACACTGCCACATCGACACATGTAATTTTTTTTTTATCTACCTAGGCTCAAACTCTTCTTCTGACCTTATATTTCAAGCAGAAAGTTAGTTTTAATCATTCATTTTAAACATTCGCCATTTAATGAAGTTTTACTAACTATGTTTTTTGTCTGTAAATATGCGCACATGTAGTATTGGCACGCACGACATGTTTCAAATCGCCGGATCCACCTCATTTTTTTTACGTATTTTGGGTCACTGAATCCGAATTTTTAGGGTGGAAAGCTCTCCGGATGGTCCGTCATTGTTTATAACAATTTGTTTAAACAATTAAATATAATTTTTTTATTTTTCGCTTCCTAAAAATTTTTTTTAAATTCCTCGGGAAATTCTGACCAAAAAAGGTTCTATGTAACTTTTGCGCACGATGGCGCATTTCCGATATAAAAATTCCCGAAATAAAAAAAATGCGATTTTTGCAGTGTTCAGCACACAACACATCGACACATGTAATTTTTTTTTTTATCCACCTAGGCTTATTTTCAATTATTCTTGTAACCTTATATTTTAAGCAGAAAATCGTTTTAATCTTTCATTTTAAACCTAAAAATTCGGATTCAGTGACCCCAAATACGTAAAAAATAAATAACAATTAAGAAAAATAACATTAAAAAATCGCATTTTTTATTTCGGAAATTTTTATCTCGGAATTGCGCCATCGTGCGCAAAAGTTACATAGAACCTTTTTTGGTCAGAATTGCCTGAAGAATATAAAAAATTTTTTTAGGAAGCGAAAAGTAAAAAAATTATATTTAATTATTTAAACAAATTGTTATAAACAATGAAGGACCATTCGGAGAGCTTTCCACCCTAAAAATTTGTATTCAGTGACCCAAAATACGTAAAAAATAACGAGGTGGATTCGGCGACTTGAAACATGTAGTGCGTGCCAATACTAGATATGCGTATATTTACAGATAAAAAAACTGCGTTAGTAAAACTTCAATAAATGGCGAATGTTTAAAATGAATGATTAAAACTAACTTTCTGCTTGAAATATAAGGTCAGAAGAAGAGTTTAAGTCTAGGTAGATAAAAAAAAAATTACATGTGTCGATGTGGCAGTGTGCTGAATACTGCAAAAATCGCATTTTTTTTTACATATTTCGGGAATTTTTATCTCGAGAATGCGCCATCGTACGCAAAAGTTACTACAGACCTTTTTTGTTTAGAATGGCCCAAAAATAATAAAAAAATTTTTTTGGACCAAAAAATTTAAAATTGCTTAATTGTTTAAAAAAATTGTTATAAACAATTTCGGCCCACTCGGAGAGCAATCCACCCTCGAAATTCGGATTCAGCGGCCCAAAATATGTCGGAAACACCTTATTGCATAAGGGGACCTATAAAAGGCTACGAAACGATCCCTGCTCCTTGACTATATATACAATCACACCATCGCGTTAGTAAATAAATATTTACTTTTACCATTCGCATGTTTTGTTCAGTTGACCGAACGTATTTTGCCATACTCACCTAGCAGCTTATATCGATGCGAGCTAATAACAAAATTTCAACCATTTTTTTTGTTCATATCCGGTCGGAATTCTTTCTCGCATTCGCAATAAATATTGATCGGCCGGTCATAACGCCGCAAAACGCTGAGGTGAAAAAGGGACATTCCATATTTTACACCTTTGTCCCTCCGTTGAGTGCACCCATCGATTGCAGATATCGCCGGTGTTCAATGTTTAACCTCCCATCGATCGGCAAGGTCGGGTAACCTTCGCCATGTTCGAAGTCGACGCACCGGTTTATCGAGGTGGTGTAACAATAAAGCTCATAGAGCCATGAAAGCTCATTCGCAAATCGGTACACCAATCATTGGTCCCTCTTTTAGGAAATGAAGCTGCCAAAATATGAATTATTCAAAAACTTTTTAAGTAAAACGAAAAATGGATAGTTGTCAAAAAATGCATTTTTAAGTAGTAAAGGGCAGAAAAGCTTCTTCAATTGCACTTTTTGATAACTACCCATTTTTCGTTTTACATAAGTAGTTTTTGAATAATTGAGACCTAGAGAGCTTCATTTCCCAAAAAAAGGGACCGATGATTTGTGTACCGATTTGCGAATGAGCTTTATTGTTATACCTCCTCGATAAACCGAATTGGATTCTAACGGGGACCAAAAATATGGTTTCTTACGGATGGAAATTTATATTATAATTCACCATCCGTGTTGTAATATTCAAAATAATTACAGTAGAATCCCGGTATAGTTACCTTCCACTTTCGTCTTGTTATATTTACTAAAAGAAGAGGAGCGCCGCTTCTCCCACTCCCTTCAGTCGCGTTATGTTCATGACGTCAAGGCAGGCTCTTTCTGAGACCCTAACCCGCAAGCTGGGGGATAAAGAAAGCTGCGACAGGTAAATATAACAAGACGGAACCGGGAAAATATGTTGCGACGTAAATATAGCGAGACGCAAATATACCGGGACTCTACTGTATTGTAAGTGATTATAACATGCAGTTTTCTTAACAGCAATTTTAAAATATGTTGTTTGTTAATGAAAAATAGGGAATAGCTATTTTTTTATATAGAACATTCTTCGCACAGTAACAAACAGTAGAAAATTCCTGGAGTTTCATAACTTTTTAGTGAAATAGGTGGGAAATGTTTGTTCAAATCTTTCTATTTTCCTTAAATATCAACGTTTTAACATTTCGCTTTTTCAGTTTTATACGCAGATATACGCAAATAGTACTTTTCGGTCCTAGGTCGTAAAGTTGAATTTTGCGGCCGAGGAGCGAACGCTGTTTGGTTATACAAAAGTGTATACACTTTTCGCAAAGTAGGCGGTGTTTGATGCGCTTATCAAAAAAGTAGTTAATGGAACCATGTTTCAAAAGTAAAATACGAAATTACAAAAAATAGTTAAACTATTTCGATAGTAAACAAGACCATGACGTAGTTTCGTTTACTATTTCGCAATACTTAAATATTCTACACCTTCATAACCTCAAATATACTGCAGTTTTACAATGAAACAGTCACTTTAAATATTCCTGAGTAGTAAAATAGACGTAATAAAATTAATTAAACAAAAAGAACATTTTGTGATATCAATAATAGTTATTGTATGATATAAACGACAATATTCTGAAATGTAAATGCCACATAGGTCAACATAACATTTCACATTGTTACTTCTACTATTATTATATGTTAGAACCATTTCTACCCTTTTTTAGTGGTTCCATTAACCATTTTTTTTCTCTCTGTGGACTGTTTCGAATGTTACATCCTTTTATTAAAAACGTATGGTTTTTTTTTCGATTTTTTCTTTTGACTAAAAATTCATGTGTTCCCAACTTCACGCACATTACACGTAAACTACATTACCATTTTGGGAATGGTGGATGGGGGCAAGCCATAACTGTGGTATATAAAAAGTATTTATAAAAATTCTAAAACTAACTATGCGGGAAGGGGAGGGGGCAATAAGTGCCAAAAAATTATCTAGGTAGTTTATAGATGGACCCTTATGAAAGGTTAGTCTTTAAACAGGTCTGGCGTCGTAATGCACACGAGTCTTAAAATATTTCTTTGCAAAAATAAATTACTTGTGATTGTTTATGTATTGCGGTAAATTCATATTATTTTTAAATGGCCATCGATTTTATCACATGCCGATACCAACGAGTCCCTATTAGTATATCAGCGCACAAGTTGACTTTTTGTTTTATAGAAATACACTTCATGAACTAAAAGTTTTTGTTTTTCGGAAAAATTTGATATGCCTTGTACTAATTCATTATCCTTTTCCTATAGATTATGTTCAAAATTCAAAGAATTCAATGTATCATCGTTATTTACTGTTTATCTTAGGGTAAAAAATGTGTTGTGCACTAATAAGTTCAGAGAATTTAATAATTTTTATTTATTGTGTAGATAATCGTAAAATATCAATTTATATTTTGAGGTTATTGGACAAGTAAGAAAACTCTTAATTCAATATATTTTCAGAAGATTTTGAGCATTTAGTGATAAGTGGTCAAAAATGTATAAAACCACAAAGGGTTTTTATTTTTCCTTAACCTTAACCTTAACCTTAACTTTAACCCTTTAGCGCCAAAATATACAAAGTTTTTTCATGAAGTTTGACACTATATTTTAGCATTTAAACTCGACGAGAAAAATGTGTTACTAGTCTTTTCTTATTGGCCAAGATCTGCTTTTTCCAATGGTGCATGTCACCATTTTTCAAATGTTGAAATAAAAAAGTTATAGACGTTTAAAAAAAAAAACATTTTTTTTGTTTATTTTTAATTGATCGAAGTTTATTATGGGAATGACATTAGCATACACCTAAAAGTCACAATTATTTATTTTTAGTCGTAATTTCTTACACCTCGTTCGCTTTGTATTCGTGTAATAAAATGCTTAACGTAACTTCACCTAACCTAAAATTATGACAACCAAAAACCAACCTAACTTAACATTTGTTATTTTTCCATAAGTTATTTTTGGGCATGAATGAAATATAGGTAATGCATATCTGTGAAGTTATTTTTGTCAAAATTATTTAATTTCGATACGGAAATTTTTGTTTGCTTATTTGTGTTGTTTATAGTATAAAATGCCGGGATTTGATGGATAATAGCGGAGGTCATTTTTTCCCCAGATGTCTATCGAAATGTGTCCTAAACACACATAATAAAAAATGTCACGAATATGCAGGATCTCAAAAAATCATAATCACGTTATGATACTTTAAAAAAAATTAATTCCAACATAAAGAAGTGTTTTATAGTTATTTTCATATCAAAGGGGTAAAATTGAGTTTTACTTCCGATTAATGTGCACAAAGGCGGAAAATCTACATCCGAGATTTATTTTTTGTAATATAGTAGGCGTAAAACGTTTTTGCGCTTCGATCTGCAGGTCTAAAATGCCAATTTCACGCTTATTGTATGAAAAAAGTGTAAATGAAAACGGATTTAGGTCAATTCAAGTGTTTATTTTGAAAAACAATGACGTTCGCAATAACACGTTTTATTTGGTAACCTGTTGATATATCATTTCTTTTTAAATAATTCTAAAATAATGTTCTATTTGTAAAAAAGTTTGTTTGCTCGGTATAACACCCGATCGAAAAGATCTTGTCAGCCTATTAAAATTTTGATATAGATAGATAGCTTATCTGTATTGATTTTAGATTCGTGTGTAAACAAATAAATAATGCCATAAATATAAATAGAAGCCAAAAGGCCTAATAATTTCGTGCTAAGGATGATTCATGCGATACGTTTGATTATTTGTTATGTTTAAATTTTAATGAATTAAATAAATTATTCAGACTTTTCATTTTCATTTCACTGCATTTATAGTTTGCTTTTATTTTTTAAATAAATCTCGCTAAAGTTCTCATTTTTGTATGAAGGATTTGTTTATAATTAATTTTTCATTATCAATTCGTCATTTTAAATTTCGGAATTGACAACGGATTTGTAATCAGCTATTCCGAAATTCCTCGCGTACTGATTTTCAAAAGCTTCATTCAGTTTTTCAAATAGTGTCCACCATATTGCATTTCCAAAACTGACATCAAAATAGGAATCAGCGATCCCGAACATCTCCAAGTACTAATTGGCACAAGCTTTCATCAATTTCTCAAATATTGTTCGTCATACTAGATCCGCCATTTTGAATTTCGAAAAAATGATCAATCATCGACGATAACTATGTGGACCAAACAGTTTGAAATAATTAATCAATTCCCTGAAATGTGAGTCTCAAGGGTCCTTTAATGTTCAATTGTAATAAAATTTGGGTATATTGGTACATTTTGGGCATATTAGTACATTTATTTCTGAAGGAGGAACATGTTTTTGTATTGTTCAAACTCCATAACAGTAAACGAAATTGTTTTTCCTCATACAACCCTTTGAGACCCACATTTCAGGGGATATACAAATTATTTCAAAGTGTATGGTACACATAGTTTTCGTGGCCGCTGATTCCGAATCAGATGTTAGTTTTTTTAAATTTAAGATGGATGATCCAATATGGCTGGCAACATTTCCAAAGTTGGGGAATAGTTCATGGAAATCCATAATAGGTGGGTCGTTGATTCCGAATCTGATGTAAGTTTTTCGAAATTCAAAATGGCTATTCTAATATGGGATGCTGAATTTTTGAAAAATTTGTCTACCGCATTTAATTCACCAGTTTGACCGTCAAAAAACAAACAAAAGATTAGTAATCAACGACTCCAAAAACCCCATAGTATAGCTTCTTACAAACCTTTCCGAAATTTTTGAAATTTTTGAAATTTTGTCCCTCATATTGCATCCACCATTTTGAAAAACTGATATCGGCTTCGTAACCAACGACCCTGAAAATCTTCGAGTTTTGATTTTCATGACCTTTAATTAAGTTTCAAAATATTGTCCGCCAAACTGGATCCGTCATTTTGAATTTCGAACAATTAATATCGGATTGGAAATCAGCGACCTAGATAACATAAGTAACAATAATGAAAAGTGCATATAAACTACCAAATTTCTTCGGAATTGAATTAATCATAAAAAAATGTGACATTTTTAAAAGTCAATTTGTTTGTAACAAAAACAAAAGCAACAAAATGACCAAAAGTATGATAATATTGGTAATTATAAACCTTTATTATATTATAAATGCAAAAATAGAAATATTGATTATAAATAGGAAAAAAGTATGCCGAAAATAAGAGGGCCTTTGAATGAAGGAAATAATTTAAAAGATTTATTTGATAAATTTCTACAATAATAATTATTATTAATTCCGATGTCTATTAATAAAAAACTTACAATTTTGATAATTCAGTCTTTTAATCATGGAAATACAATTAAAAAAGTAATAAGAGGTTTATTTGTTTAAATGCCGTGCCAAACTCAGTTTTTGAAATTGCAAAAAAATTTAATTACTGACGCAGGCGAATCAACTTAACGAGTTGAAGTAAAAATACACGTGCTTGAAAGCAGTAATTAGTCGAACATTATAATGGAGTGCATTATTTTGGTTTATGTGATTACTTTATTGCTTCATTTCGGGACATAAATTGCATGTTTTACTTGACAACCAATAATCAAGTTTATATTGGTTTTATTTTTTAAAATAATTATTTATATGTCACTCTTGAAAGTCAATGTAAACAGAATAATTGGTGTTTGTTTTGGTTTTACAGCTGAAAAACATCTTTTTTTTAATTTTCTTTTCATCCACTATTTTTGTTATAAATGCCAAATTCAGTGTAATTAAGGATACAAGTATTTTATTAACTTTGCGGCCGCGTGTTAAGAAAGGCGAAGTGATTTTCAAGTTCTTGCGTTACCAGTTTGAAAAATGTAAACACGATAAAAATGCATATACCGTTTACAGAAAGTACGCATGAACGCGTTGAGTCGTTCAACGGAAGATTCCGCGAGACAATTTGACCATTATCGATGCCTATATATATAAATAACCAGCAAAAATCATGCAAGGTATCTTGAATTTTTTAAAAAAGTTTTGAATGAATTTTTCCTCTGGTGATCATAGGGATATAATCTAATTCGATGTCTTTTCTGTATAGAAAGGGAAAGTGTCCTTGGTCTCAGGTGAAAAATTCTGTAATATTTTCAAAAAACCGTAAAAAATTTGTCAAAAATACACAAAAATATTAACCTTCGTGTTGGTATAAAAAATTGAAAAATAATTAGTGGATCTCACTGCTGACATTTTTTGATGAATAAATATACAAAAAATGATGCTATTTACTTCCAGTTTAGTAACAAAGTTTACTACTAGTTACTAACTATGCTGATTAAGAATTATTGCATTGCAGGGGCGAATCTTTAACAATACATTTTTTTAGTAATTAAATTTTTCATGATTAGTAATATTAACTTAATGAACATATCTGAATAAGTCATAATTTCATTGTTTTTGCAATCTAAATCACAGCAGATTAATAAATCAGGGGTAAGCTCAAGATTTTAAAAAAAAAACGCAAACGCACAAAATGTGAACAGAAAAAGAAAAGTCTTAAAATTATTACATCCGAAATTAAGCATTGTAAAAGGCTTGATTTCAGTCTAAAATTGAGCTAATTTTCTTAAATTAAGTCAATATTTGCGCTTAAAGTCTTACTTTCAGACAGCAAAGTTTTATTTTCGTCGAGATTTATGCTTAAAAAAAATTTGTTCGGCACTGTCACACCTAAGTTAGAGAATTCTTATTTCGAACCTGAATATTGACTGAAAGTAAGTTTCCGACACTAAAATCAAGGTTTTGAGCGCAAATATTGACTTAATTTAAGAAAATTGGCACAATTTTAGGCTGAAATTAAGCCTTTTACAGTGCTTAATTTGAGATGTAACAAATTTAAGTCTTTTTTTTGTGTGTACAAAAAGTGTTACTGTACTTATTATATTACATATATTTTTTTGGGTAGAAGAATGTCTTTTATTGTTATTATCAAGTATTACACGTGACAACAGTACAAATTACGCTAGTATTTACAGAAATTAATAGAGCAATTTATAGAAATGTCTCAACTCGATAGAAATCTTTGTTAATTTAGGGGACTACGCATTTTAGTCAATATTTTATCTTAATTTAGTTGGAAGAAATAAAATCTCTCTGACTTCAATAGGGAAGTAGCTGTAAGTAAGATGCTTGAAGAAATCAATAAGTTTTCCGAATCGGGTCGTCCTCATTGGTGACGTTATTGAAATTATTTCACTTGGATTAGTTACTAATCGTCGATCTTATTAATGATTAATGGCCAAAGATATCTGGCTAGTTGGCGAATTAAAAGAGTCATAGTAAGCTCGTTTTATAATTAAGATGATTAATTCAAATTATAATCGATTGAGGTTACGATTTTGATTGATATCAACTTTTCCTTTCTGAATAAAATATTTTATTTGATAAATATACAAATGTTGATGATGAAATCATTTTTCGAAAAAAAAAGACTTATAATTCTTATGTATATAGTTAATCATTCGAGGATAACAATGATTATCATAAGTATATGCTGAAACTTTGTTACTTTTGATAATAAATTTAAATAAAATACCAACAATTCTATCATTCGTCTTTATTAACATGTCTATCGATAAAACTAAGTTCGCTAATTCAGATGATGCGCATCCTGCGTACGCATGCTTGTGTTACTCAAACGATAGTCAGTGGAGTAACGGCAAAAATAACGTTTTAAATCTCATGGGAATTCTTCGTTTCCTGCGATAGAACGGAAAATCTTAGGGATTGTTTCTTGAATTAAAATTAGTCGATGTTGTTACGAACTTAATCAACAATTCCATTACTTTCCAAGTCGGATTCATATACGCATCGTGTACTTTCCATCATATTTGCGTTCGAATTCTTATTTTTTATCTGACTTTTGTTTTGACTTTTCTATTTTCTGCGTTCGGTTTCCTCTCGCACTCGCAATTTTATTTTTCCGAGTTCTTTCAAAACTTTGGAATATCTGTCTCCGAATCCATCAGATAATTTTTCTTCTTTGGGTTCAGAGTTTTCATATTGATGTTTTGAATTGGTATGGGTAGAAAAGTTCTCCAGATTTTGAAAATTTCATACCGAAATAAATAAGAGCATGAATTTTGAAGAAAAGGTTAAATTTTTATTTGAGTACAAATAAAGAAGAAACGAGTTAACAATGTTCATGGCAAGGATATTCATAAAATAAAATGCAAATGGATGTTAACTTTAATAAAGAGAGAAAGAAAGTAAATATTAAATAATAAATCTAATGAAAAAGTTATTAAACATCATAATTTATGATTTAATGAAGTCTTTTTAAGGGGAGGAGGAAGCCACAACTTAGCCCCTTGATATTGCAATCTTACGTATTTATAAATATTGTAATTTAGTACAAATTTGTTTTCAAAATTAGACGTATTAACAAATCCTTATGAGAGATTGTTTAAATTCATAAAAAATATATGCAAACATTTTTGTGTTGAAAAATATTTAAAATTGTAGGTCTAGTTCAATTTTAAAGACTTCTTTTAGGACTTTTCACTTAAAAAACTATTTTTTAGCCCTGAAAAAATTAAGTAAATTTCTAAACTTATAAGAATAAATTTAATAAATAATTAAAATCATTAATTAATAAAAAATGCAATATATGAAGACCTAAATTCTGGCTTCGTCCTGCCCTTAAGACCGTTTCATGTCTTTTTTATGTTTACATGGATTGCAATAAACCAATCAGAGATAATATATATTTGCATTTAAAAGTTCAGTAAAAATTAGCAATTAAAATTTACTTATTTTCACGGTCGCGTTTGCTTCTAAATTTTAACTTATCTTAGTAAATTCATTGTTTATGATCACTTCAATACACGATTATGTATTCAAAATTCTTGAATTTTAACAAATTCACGTCATGGGTATAAAAATAATGACCACGGTAAATATTTTTTCTAATGCCATTTGTATAATTTTTAGTCGAATTTTTGGGAAGTTTTTGTTAAAAATTTAAAGACTAATAATATTTTGTCGCAGTAAGCCGAAAAATGTTATTTTGCGCCCCAGGGACGAACATTTTTTGTCGTAGTATGGTGCAAAGTTGTGTGTATTGCGATAAAAATGAATAATATTTTGATTAGTCTTGAAGAATTACATATAAATTAAAACAAAAACTCGATTACAAATTATATAATGACATTCGAAAAAATATTTTCTGTGGTCGTTATCTTGTACGATCATAACGTGAATTTATTGAAATTAAAAAATGTTGAATACATCATTCATGCATCGACATAAAAATACTGTTATTGAGATATTACAATCAACTTTCTTAAAATTTAGCTGGATAAATTTTACTTGAGTACTTTAGAATTTTGCGTTTAATTTCGTTCAGTAGAGTCGAAAATTTAATTTTGTGGTTTACTTTATAGAAGAAATTATTTAAAATATTGTGCGGAGTTTTGCAACCTAAAACTACTAAGGAATATATTTAGTTTTATATAAAAAATGAAAACATTGACTCTATTGTGGACTCTTTATCAACAATTTCTTATCTGAAACAAAAGGTTATTGAACTAAAAATTGTAATGCGCTATTTCTCATAGACGATTGAACACATCAATTTTTGACAAAATCGTCATTTGAACATAACATTTAAAAAAAACTTCATTATTAAACAATTTTGGTGTCCGATTTGAAAAATGAAATATGTAAATTAATAAAACTTAAAACTTTACATGGAATCGTGAATGTTAGACCTATATGTGAATATATATGCATAAAAAAGAAAACATTCAGGAAAAATAAATGTATTATTTTAGATGCCACTGAATTAAACAAAAATATTAAAATAGAATTTTTATATTGATAAGTTATCAAAATATATTTTTTTAAATTTAATAATATTGTCACATTTGATTTTGTTTTCTTTCATTTTGTTCATTGTGATTGGTCAGTCAAGTAAAGAGTGATCTGACACTTTTCCATGACCAATCAGAAACGAACAAAATTATATTATATGTGTGAATAATGACGTCATCACCAATTAAAATCGTACAAAACATTTTTTACAATTTTGTTTTTCAAAGTTACAGCGGTCAAACGCAATGCAGATATTTTTTCTTCCTTTTTTCAGGCTTTTGTCATTTTTGGTGCCAATAGCCTATTGTTTTCTAAGGATACATTCTGGATACTTCAATAAAATGCAAAACAAAATTAAGTTTTTCAGTTGCATTGAACGCATATTTTACCCATACAATATAAACATAAATAGAAGAAAATAAAGATTAAAAAAAAATACGACATTTTTTATTAATGATTTCAAAAACTTAAAATTTGACAAGACTTTCGAAAATTTGAGAAACAATTCCGTAGATAATTACTTGTAAAATGTAATTATTGGTAATGAAGTGTAAACAAAATTTATAAACAAGATAAATAGGTACGTAATTTCGATAAAAACGCGGAAGTTAATAACAATATGGTTAACAAGAATTAAAAAATAATTATCATTAAAAATGTCACTTAAAACATGACTTATGGATAACGACAATAATATTTTCTCTAAAAATTTAACGAACTTCTCAGAAGTCGAAGATAAAAAAATTTCGTTAGGTTTTTTATGAAGCTGGATTTGTTATGAATATTGCAGAAATAGACATAAAGCACTTGATTTAGTCAAGAATTATTTTGGTAATTTTGTAAACAAAGTAAAAACAATTTACAATTTTTCTGATATATTTGCCTGTGGAACATTTTATTTACTGTAGTGAGAAAATATTTATCCTCCTGTGTTAAAAATGTAATAGAAAAAATAATCATTTTTAATATTGAAAATAACAAAAATCACAAATTACGCGGAATAATAACAACGGAAAGTTGACATTTTTCTGACACAATTTTCATCAAAGTTATTGATGAAATCGGCTAAGTTGTGTGGAAACTCTAATTCAGTGACGTCAGTAATCACGAAAATGAACACCACAGAAATAGCCATTTTGTATTTTCAAAATCTGATATCAGATTCGCAATCCCCGACCTTGTAATATTGTGAATTGTTTGCCATTATAAATAAAAAACCAGAACATTTTTTAACGATATTTCAGTTTATAGTGCCGTCATATTAGAATATGTTGAAAAATATTTCTGTCGTGTTCATTTTTATGATCACTCAGGTCACTGAATTAGATTTTGCATACAACTATGCCTATTTCGTCAATAACATTGAATTTATGTCGAAAAAGTGGGTGCACCTCAAAATCCCGACAAATAAAAAAACAGACACTTCAAAAAACAGACATTAAAAAACCAGACATTTCAAAATACAGGCATTCAAAAACCAGACATTTCAATAAACAGACATTCAAGAACCCGACGTTTCGACACCTCTGATTGGTGCGTTCAAGACATACAAACACGTTTGACCAAGAGATTCTTTTTGTAGGTCACTTCAAGGTCAAATCAATTTTTGAACTGTCTGTTTGAAATGTCTGGTTTTTGAATGCCTGTAGGTTGAAGTGTCTGTTTTTTGAGTTGTCGGGATTTTGAGGTGCACCCGAAAAAGTCAACTTTTTGATGTTGTGTGACCGCCATATTGGATTTCACAAATGTAAGAAATATAAGAAACGGCGTATTGAAAACAAAAACTATGCCCATATTTTGAAAAAAAAAATAAATAAATAAATACCCAAAAAAGGTAGAAACGGGTTAATTGCTTATTCTGATTCTCAACGTGACACTCAGCAATTTTACCATTCAAATTAATCAGCAACGATGGAAGACATTTCGATTTTTATAATATTTTATAATTAAAAAAAGTTGTGCGCAATTTATGATGCTATAATACACCAGCTTAAAGCGAATAGTCATCATAACTTTAATTTTACTCATTAGATGAACGAAACGTTGAAACAGAAATGTTTTTAAATGCACAATGAACAATGTTTTTACTTCGTCATTATTGCTTCTATTTTTATTCCTCCGTCATGTACAATCATAGCAGCGCATAAAAACATTTTTCTAGTAATTATTTTCACAGGCGTTGATCAGATAGTAATTTTGCTCTTGAGCAAGCAACGTCGACTTGAATAAGTCAGTTCTAGAATAATGCGTCGTAGTTCAAAGTTTACAAATTATTTTTTAGTGTCTTAATAAACTTAGTTGATAAACATTCGAGTGTGCAATAAATATTTCGGATGTAATTTACCTTTATTACTGTTTAAATATTTTTGTTTTAAATTAAGATACTACCTGCCCTACTTAATAAGTCAAACTTGAGAGACGAATTAATACAGCGAATTTTTCTTCGGCAGAAATGATTAAACATCATTACAACACTGTAAACGAAAAAATATTTAAATAAGTAAAAACAAATAACATGTTATAAGTAGCAAATAACATGTTATAAATAAATAACAATTAAACAAATAACTGTTAACAATGGTGAAGGAATTTTTTATTGAAAGTTTCTTTTACAGTTTATGTATTTGATAAGACCTTTAGTAGCCCAGTTTTTCT
This sequence comes from Trichopria drosophilae, assembly GCA_030407085.1. Taxonomy (NCBI): domain Eukaryota; kingdom Metazoa; phylum Arthropoda; class Insecta; order Hymenoptera; family Diapriidae; genus Trichopria; species Trichopria drosophilae. Next base: position 183,372,514 of record CM059582.1, read on the forward strand.
TGAATTTTGACGTTAGAGTATGAAGAATATTACGATATTCATTTCATTCCTTTCTTTGTATATTATTTGTACTTCTTTGGACAAACTATTTTTAAATTGAACTTCTAATATAACACTATGATATTCTTATTATTATTAGTTTAATTAGTTACTGCATTTCCAAAAGTACACATTATGATTTAACCATCACTTTTGATATTTTTAAGGTTATTATTTCAAATGCCGCGAAGAAAATTTAGAAAAATAGGACATTTAAAAAATAGTTAACTTTTAGTAGCTGCTTTTTTATGGGTATTGGCCATTAAGGATTTCGTTTTAAAAATAACTGAAATTAATTTTTTTTTTTTTTAATTTTTATTTCGACATATGTAGAAAGAACTATTTATTTATATTCTTGTTATCTCTTTCGGTTTGGTTAAATTCAGTAATTAAAATAAATTAATAAATATTATGTCAAAGTAGATAAAAATCTTCAAATGAAACGTATATTTAGTATCTAGTATTGAATGACCTTATTTGAAAATGTTAAATATATATTTTTCTTTTATATGTGATTCTACTATATTTTATTGTGCATAAATCAGATAAAAATACATGGCCGAATTACCCCGTGTGGTGGGAAAATTTAGCCACTTTAAAAGTGCACAAAGTTGTCAATTGCATAACTTTTCGAACAATGTAATGTAATGTCCTAAGAGTTTTAAGAGTTCGAAAAAATTTAATAAAAATGTCCAAATTCATTTTTTTTCTTCAATTTTGACGCCATTTTGGGATCCTGACAACTAAATTTGGACTTCGCGACCTCGAAAACATTAGGATATGGATTTATATCGAAATTATCGGAAACGTTAGTTAGTAAAGTAATCGTTTGATTAAAAGTAAAACTTATTTATTCTTGGTCGTTGATGTACTAACTTTACTAAATTAAAGTCTTTTTAGATATACAATTTTTATTAATTTTTATAAAAATTGTTTTATATTTTATGGACCTATAAAGTAATAAAAAACAGTTCTAACATGATATTTTGTCGGACTCATTCAGGTCTCATTATTCACGATATATCCCATTAATATCGATCACCTCAATTCTAGCATGAGACTTTACAGCATCTTTCCAGGTCTTTATCTGACATAGTTGTTTTTCGTCGTGCATTAGCTTGACAGCAATCATAAATGTTTTGTTAAAACACCCCAGTCGGGAAACTTGCGCGTTTTCCCAATTTCGTCCCTCAGTGATTTCGGTTCAGGATAAACAGGATGAAATATGGGTCGGACCACCAAATGTATCACGTGTTTACATGAAACGTGCACTAAATCATTAAGCTAAACCACTTTCATTCGCAACTGGCTCGAGTATTCCGCTGAATATGATACTATTCTTCCTTTCTTAATTGAGAAACCATTGTAATATATTCTAAAACAAATTTATGTACTTTTAAATTTTTAATTATTTTATTTTTCGCTTAAGGGGTTACATGGGTCTTGTAAGCCAAAAAAGTAATTTTCTCAGCTTTTATTGAAGATGCAGAACTAAACTGTAATTAGATAATTAGTAAGAGAGAAATCTGTAAGTAGATAATTAGTAATAAATTCCGTCAAACATTATATGTTGATTTTTACTGCGGACTTAGTCCTGTTACAAAACATGGACAAAGTTTTCATCAAATTTTTCGTATTTCTTTTTAGTTAAGGCTTCGTAACTTTTAACTGTTTTGTCTAAACTTTGTAATTTTCTTTCCTCGTGGTCCCACAACTATATGACAACTATTCCATATATAATTGAATCTACATAAATCATACATTCCCGCAAAAAATTGGTCAAAACCATTTTTTGTTTACATTTTTAAAAACTGTTTTATCCATAAATTTTTTTTTAGACGCGAATGAACTGCATCTTTTTACTCGGAGATTTTCAGTGAACTCGAAAATCCTCGAATACCCAGTTTCATCCAAATTATGTATTTTTTACACAACTTGTCACCATCATATTAGATCCGCCATTTTGAAATGTGAAAATCTGGTAACCGATTCTTAATCAGAAACCCCGAAAACCTTATATTATATGAGATTTTACAGAAATACGTTAAGTAAGAATTTTCTGCTCATTCGCGTGTAAAGAAAAATGTACAGCTTAAAATGTTTTTTAAAATATAAAAAAAAAATTGTTTTTTGACCATTTTTGCGTGGGAATATATGGCTTATGTAGATACAATTCTAGGTGGAATAGTTTTCATATAGTTGTGGGCCCACGAGGAAAGAAAATTAGAAAGTTTAGTCAAAACAGTCAAAAGTAACAAGCCCGTAATTAAAAAAAAAGTACGAAAAATTGTGTTTTTGAGGGCTCGGTGCTCCACCGGTTTAGGATGAAAAATGTTCGTTAACTTCTTTTTAAGCTTTTTTTGGATGCCAACGTTGATTTGAAATCGCAGCGAGTAAAACAAAACTTTTTTTAATATTTGATATGTAAGACAAAACATATTTGTCATCTAAGTGTAAAGTTGTTTTCAGTTTTTCAAGAGCTGTAATAACAATATTGAAGTACAAACTATTCAGTCATGTAAGAACTTAAAGGGTGCTACCAATATAAAGTAATAAATAATACAGAATAAAAAAATGATTTTCTTCATTTTTTCTTTTTGTCAAACTTGTTTTTTGGCGATAGAGGCCCTTAGCCACATGAAAATAGTGACATACACTTAAAAATATAACAAACAATAAATGGCAATTGGTTCTGGGGATCTTCAAATTATATAAATGGTGCACCACTGAAAAAAATAACAATTATCGATGCGCGGGTCGCTGGTAATATAGTTTTTCAAAATTTTTCAGCTATAATGGCATGGTAAATTAAACAGTGTAGTTTCAATCGGTTTTTATGTAAAGAAAACTCTCATGTTTTTTTTACACATTTTTCTTAAGTGACGAATATCATAAGTACATGCTATATATAGACATAGACGGTCAACAGCTTAAAACCATTTTTGTAACGAGAAAATTCAAACAAAAAATTGACAAAACTTTCAAAACGTTCGTCGTTTGCCTTGATGTATCCGTGGTTATTAAATATTTTAATAATAAGTACTAAAATGCTACAAAAACCTGAGGATCCAAAACTTAAATAACTTCCTTTTAGGTAATGCAGAAGTCTGTGTTAATTAATTTTAAAAAGTAATTATAGGAACAGTATTTATCATTTTAAAACATCTATAGTGTACGTATAAGAATTAACATTAGTATCGCGAATTAAAACTAAAACAAGACCCTGATAAGACGCCTTGCCATTCTAGAATTTTTTAAACTGTTACTTAAAAATGACCTTGACCTTAATTTCAAGATCGTGGTTAAGGTTATAATTCAAAGATAACATTGTCTAGTACTCCCAAATTCACGATAAAAAAATGTTCTGTATTTTTTGTGACGCTTTATTGTTTTCCAAAGACATGCCTCTTTGAGACATAAGTTAAGGATATTCATTCCATGCATTGCACTGACAAACTATTTGCATCTTAAATCAATTATTGTAATTATTTGCTTACCTCGACAATTGAGTAAAAAAGTTATGACCCGAACTGGTTATAAAAGTTGACAGTTGTATTACTCTCAATGCCGTGGACAGTCGGAAATCCTTCATTATTTAATAAATAAAATCTCTGCATCCTCATTTAAAAGGTACACTTGTATTTAGAGGCATATGAAACGTTTGAGTTTCTACATTTTGAAAAAAACAATAATTGCACACTTTAAATCGTATTATCTTATTCTGTCATATTTAAAACTTAAGTAAACTGTCTTAAAACTCAGTTTCAGACTAGTAACATGAGTTACGTTACTTTCTTTCTTATATTTATGGATATTGAATCAATGATTACGAGCATAACTTGATCATGTCTGATTATACTATTAGATAAAGGTAAGAAGTTGGGGTTCAGGTTGAAAAAATCAATAATCGAAAAGCCGACAATCAAAAAAATAAATGTCCGCTTATCGATGTGTGTATTTTTTTGTGTATCGCCTTTTTGACTGTCGGTTTTTTGACCTTGTTTTAATTTTTAACAACAATTTCAATTTTAATTATGATAATGTTAAAATCCTAGCAGTTCTTCAAAATAATACTAAACAAAATGAAATTGAAAATTACTTTATTAAAAAAAATAAAAATACTACTGTAAACATTAGATATGAAACATCTAAGTTACAAGTAGGTGATATTTTATTTAATAATACTAAAAACTCAAGTATTTTCATACTAACGTCAGCAATTAGTTTATAATGTTTAATATAGAGGTTAGCAGTAAAATTATTATTTTTTCCCTACAATTATTATGTTACTTCACCTGATCATAAGAATTTTCTGTCTTATCCCTTTGAAGCAAACATGTTTCGTTTGATGAAAAGGTGTTGAAAATTGTTATTCTAAGACTTTCGGGATCACTGATCCCCAATCTGATTACCAGGCATATTTTTAAAATTCAAAACGGCTGATTCAAAATGGCTGACGGAATGCTTAAAAAGTTTTTCGGATCGGTAATTATGAATATGTCTTCAAATTTGCAAAACTGAAAATGGTGGATTGAATATACTGTTATATTAATTACTACACCGAAAACCCCAAGATACAAAGTTTCTTGAAATTTCAAACAATATAATTATTGTCGTTCCCCATTTTGAATATTTACAATTTAAAATTCTCTGGTGGGAAAAATATATATTACGAATCCCTTATAAAAAGTGAGCCCGATTCTCAAGGAATAAATATCATACATAGAAATGTTTTGTTCAACGATGATTTTCAAAATGGCTCCTGAACGGAGTTTTTTTTTCTTTAATATCAGGCTGATTCCTTTCGCAGAATCTCGCTGACGAGTTCACGATATAAAGTTTTTTGGAAAATCGAAACTATATAATTATTGTCGTCCGCCATTTTGAATTTTTAAAAACTGATTGAGAGATCTTAAAAACCGCAAAAATACAGAATTTCAAAACTTTTTATCATGTAGCTTTTTCATAATTACGTTTATTGCTAAAAATTTGTTTTTTTAGGCTTTTTTTTTATTTGTCACAAAAGTGTGAGCGGCAATGAACATTTTGTATGCCTTTATTACAGTAAGGAATATCATAGACTGCATGCTATAAAAACATCAGAAGTGTCACTATGCCGCAGTGTTCTTTCCCGCACAAGTTCAAATTATTTTTAAAAAAATTCTTTCATTACAAAATATCTCTGATCTTTTTTCGCCTGGTGGTGTATTGTTTTCAGGATATTTCACCGGATATCAGACAATAAAAATGGCGGAACCTAGATGGCGCACATAAAGTGATATTGTTTTAATTTTTGTTTTTCGTGTTATTTGTTTTGTAGCTTTTATAGCTTATAACATTTTTACTAAGTTTGCTATATTTTTGTTCTTCATCTGACTGCCAACTGTCCCCCGCCGATCATGTTGTTCTATATTAAAATCCATTAGACACAAATGTTATTAATAATGTGACATTTCACAGTACAAATTCATTAAATTAAGCAGAAATTTGATACTTACGGGTTTTGAGGTCGCTGAGTTCGAATCCGCTATCAAAAATGAAAAATTCAAAATGACGGATCCAATATGGCGGACAATAATTTTGAACAGTTATTAAAGTCGCTTAAAACGTATTATTTCGAGATTTTTGAGGTTGCTGAATTCGAGTATACGATAAAAAATTCAACATTCAAAATGTCGGATCCAATATTTCTAATTAATTAGTAATGTCGGCCATCTTGGATCCGACATTTTGAATTTTGAATTTCTTAACATGTATTTGAATTCAGCGACCTCTAAAACCCCCGAGTAATGAGTTTTAAGCGAAATCCATACATTTTCAAAAGTAATGTCCGCTATTTTGGATCCGACATTTTGAATTTTAAATTTCTTATCGCGGATTCGAACTCAGCGACCCCAAAAAACCCTAAGTATTAAATTTCAGCGTAATTTGATAAATTTGTACTGTGAAATATCACATTATTAATAAAATTTGTTTATTGCTGATATGTTGTAAACAAATGCCCATTGGCAGAAACGAAAAAACACGTGTCTAATGGATTTTTATATGGAACAACATATTTCATCCCCGTTATGATCGGCGGATTACAGTCGGCAGTCTCCCCTTGTAAGTCATTTAGATGAAAGCAAACAAACTTTGATTTGGCATTAGTTTATTTACAGCCGGTAAAAAATTACCGTGCTAAGGCATTAAAGGAACTAGTGCCTTTATATAATATTATACCGTCGACTGTCGGCACATGACATTCTATATAGATTCTCTAAATTTGTAATTTGATTTGCATTTGATGGAATGAAAAATCATTTGTATAACGGGAACCACAATGGAGCACACGAATCTACGAGTATTGCGGATGCGCCTGACGGCAACAAACGCAACTAGATTATAGGAATCCTTTGGTGCAAATGCGTAAACGTTTCAAAAGTCTAAAAATAATCGGAAAAATTACTATTCTCGCTAGGCATTTGAGGACAGACGTGAAATAATCGGAATAAATACTAGTAGTCAAATACATTTTGATATTGTTCTGTAATAGAATTTCGTAAACCAGAATAGTAAAATATATGAGCTTATGAAACTTACAATGCTTTTGTAGAAAATGTTGCTAGCGAGAATAGTAAAAAAGTTCATGATGACCTATGAAAAGTGAATCACGTTATAAACACATACATATATTATCACGATCGTTTTTACTATTCTGACTAGTAAACTTTTCTACAATAGCATTGTAAATTACATATGCTCATATATTTTACTATTTTGGTTTAGGCAATTGTATTACAGAAGAATATCAAAATGTATTTGAGTAATATTATTTATTCCGATTATTTCACGAATGTCTAGCCAGAATAGTAGTTTCTCCTACTATTTTTAGACATCTTCCTATACCATATATACCAATATACCATTTCCCCCAGTGTACTTTGAAGGGTTCTTATACTGTAATCATCCAAGAGACATCACTTGCGAGAAACTCCGTCGGTAATTTTGATTTCGATATATAATCCAGTAGTCGATAATGATCTATTATAAAGAGGCATACCTCGCTTCAAAAGTTAGAAGACGTCATGCACTCCTTAGGAGAAAGAATACAACTTTTTCGTAAAATACACAGGTCAACATGGTTTTGTTGTTGGGAAGCTGTAGGTCATTTCCGACGTAATTTTGTGCGTAGAATCAGAGTGCGAAGTCAGAAGTGGCCCATCACCTCAGGATTTTGTGATATTTGAGGTTATTTACTCGAAAGACGCGATTTTTTTGCTATTTTTGAGGTCATGTACAGAAGACACAACATTTTTAGGAGTTTTTTCTTGCGTTGGATCATGTGATACTACTCTTTTTCTTTAATATGGGATGCGCAGAATTCCATTACGACTTTTCTTCGCCAAGATACGCCAATTTGCAATTACGATATACATGTAAACAAATTTACCTTAAAATGCTCTTGGAGTACAAGCTCAAGGTCAAATTCAATGTCATGAAACCTATATAAATATAAACAACTATATAAAATATGGATACTAATAACTAAACTCACGTTTCAGTATTGTGACTCGTAATTTCAAAATGGCCGTAACTTTGTCAGAAAAAATCTAAGGTGATCGAATAAAACCTCATTTTGAAGGGTAAAGGTAGTACTAAAAGATGCAAATAGTACAGAAGGCAAAAAATGTAGCGTCCTCTACGTAACCTCAAATATAGCAAAATAACGCGTTTTTCGAGTACATGACCTCAAATATCTCAAAAACCTGACGTGATGGACCAATGCTGACTTCGAGTTTGGATTCTACGCATACAATTACGTCGGAAATGACCCACAGCTTCCCAATAACATCCAAGACCCTCTTTTTTGTAGGCCTGTGATAAAGTCCTCTCTTTTACATTTCCATTCGCCATTTTGAATTTTAAATATCTTCTACGTTGAATCCGCCATTTTGAATATCTGTTACCGGTTATACTCAGCGAGTCCGAAGCAAGTGTTTTTTGACCTTGAAAGTAACCTCGTCGTAATTGGTCTATTAATATAAATAATTAATATACCTTAAGTTACATTAAAAACGGTTAGTGGACCTCATTAGAAGTACACCTACAATATTTACAAATAAAACAGTTCTAATTCGATTAAATTACTTAATCGTAACTCAATTTTGTCGTAAAATACTTTTAAGAAATTCGTTTGATACTTCAAGAATTTCAAGAATTTTAGTAATTGATTAGAAATTTTATTTTACCTTATAATAGTTCACAATGGACTGATCGATAGTGACCTACTTTTTGGATTACATTATTTTTCAACCATTCGGATTTAGGAATGGCAAAAACTTGGTACAAAATAATATATCAAAATTAAACTATTTCGTATTTTTCAAATTTTGAATTTTTAAACCATAAATAAAGCAGATCCTTCGTCATATCGGCCAGATTTTGAAGGAATCGCTCCGTCAAATTTCGAGTTTAGAATTTCTTAGAAGGAAAGAGAAAAAAGAAATCCGAAGAAACGTAAAAATTGAACCAAGGACGTCGCCGGGAAACAGTGTACATAATTCCATCTTTCTCTCTCTTCGTCGGTGCGTATACGCACGTTAACCTGTTCCAATTTGGAAGATTTTTATACCTGAAGGCGGATAAAAGTAAGAAAAGGCGGACCTATAAATAATCGTCAACATCTTCGCGGCGCGCGCAAGCAAAACTGTGTCGCAGACGATAATTATACTATTCCCAAATTGTTAAGACGATCTATCCCGTAAATCGCGCTACATTTTCTCTGTATCTCCGCACAATTCCTCGTGGCGCGGATGTACGCGCGTGTCCCCTCCTCACGTCCCCCCTGTATGTAGATGTATACTGCGTGCATGTGTCTTTCTTCCTTCTTTTCCGCACTTGTTCCCTCCGCCCGTGGGAGAAGCAAATCCCTCTCCGTCCCTCTCGCACGCATTTGTCTGGCCATCTTCCGTTTCACCGGTTTTCGAAAGGCCCGGCCAAAATCGCCGGTGAACCGTTGGCAAAGTGCCCCTTCGTCGCCGGGCCGTCCGGATTCTTCGGAAGCGCGAATGAATGGTACTTCTTTATATACTTATATACACCATGGTTGAATGTGCTCGTGTAACTTCGCCGGCGTTCGGCTTTTGTTACATGTGTATATATGTATACATAAGCGGAACGCTCTATAATTCCGCATCCTACGCCCCTGTCCTTCCGGAAGCCGGTAAACGCAAAAGAGAGAGAGGGGGCGAAAATTTACGCACATAACCTATAAAGTGGGATCGAGACGGGTATAACGTTCTCCGGTCGTGAAAAGAGAAAGAACCTGGGTAGAGGGGAGGAAGAAAGAGGGTTGCGGGTGCGCGGGAAGAAAAGGAGCGAGAGGGAGATGTCTATGTGCTCGCTCACGTCAGGAACCTATCGATTGTTGCATTCGCAGGGGTCGCGCAAGCGCCTTCCAGTTTTAGCGATCGCTCAACCTGCCGCTGTTGTGTCGCGCGTCGCCGCCTCTCCTTATCTCTGCGGAGGCCCCGCTTTTCGCTTATACCCGGAGCGAACGTAAACACATGCACCACCGCGACGCTCTGCTACTCGGTACATTGGCATCGCCCTCTATCGTCGGCTCGTCATAACGGCGGCCCTTAACCCGCGACGTCGACGTCATCTCCGTCGGCGCACATCACGCCCGGCCTCATTTTTCCGCTCCGCACCCACCGCGAAGTTACCGTCGCTCGGCTGGCCGTTATCCGCGAGCATCGCCGTCGTCGCGTCGCGACGCGCCTCATCCGTCCGCTGAACCCGGAGATGACGTCCGGCACCGACCCGGGTCACCACCGCGGTTAAGGAACACCCCAGAGAGTATACCAACGTAACCGACGAGGGATGGTTCACGTGACGGAAATGGGCCCCCCGTTGGGTTCCGGCCTCCCCAAGAGCCCCAGCTTCCACCAGGGCCTTGACTACGTAGCGGAGGGCTCTCAGGATTACACCAAGTTTTATCCCTCCACCTCGTCCATTCAACCGCTGAAGAGGCTCTTATCCGGTAGGGACAGTGGTGATTTCAATATGACAATTTTAGTGATTTTGTGCTTTCGTGAGGTGAAATTGGTGCATCGACCATAGCTGTCGATGGTACCATTATTCAGATTGCTTTAGGTTGGCCCTGCACCGTCATACTTATGTTTGGTTTAATGTTTATTAGTCATTTGACATGTGACGGTAATTTATTATTATTATTATTATTATTATTATTATATTTATTAACGGATACATCCTTAAAAAAATATAAAGAAATAACAAAGTTTAATATTAGGGTGGTCATTAGAAACCCTAATTTTTTTCCAGGATCCCTCTAAATCGGCTGTAAATAGCTTAAAACTTATGCCTCAAATTTTACAGATTTTTAAATTCACTCTTAATATAATAAAATAAATATTGTCAACAATAACTTTGTAAATAATTGCCAGAAAAAAGCATTTTACTATAGAAAATGTTGAAAAATATTCCAATATTATGTATCATTAAAATTGTTAAAAATTGCGTTTCGCACAGACGATCAAGTGTGCTCATCAACAGGGTCTTGATCACCTTCCCTAGACACAAACATATTTATAAAGTGTGAACATTACATCTTTTTTAAAATTTCTTAACATTTTGGGATGATACACTAGAAACATAAAAAAATGTTAAGAGAAACAAATGAAAAACATCTATGTTACTATAAAACACTGATATATTCTTGAAGTATTGTCATAATGGCAACGCAGGTTCGAACTACCGCACTTTGAAGTTCGTTTTTTTTTCATGTAATTATAATGACCGAAAAATACAAAGATCTTCTTCGTTAGTGAAATTAAAATGACAAAGTTAATTGTATTTGTTACTATTTTTTTTAGTTGCTATTTGCATATATATTAGGGTGGTCATTAGAAAAAATTTTTTTCCCGGATCCTCCTAAATCGGCTTTAAATAGCTCAAAACTTATGCCTGAATTTTACAGATTTTTAATTCACTCTTTCTCGAAGCGCCCAAGCCTTAAAGTTTTGTTTTTATTAATTTTTTAGCATTTTTTAAAAATTTTTGTACTGTAGTTTTTAGCGCAATCATTGTAGCAATATACCAAGGGAGGTTTCTTTTCTTGGATGTATTACAAGTACAAAACCCCCAGTATAAAAAAAAATAATTGATTTCTGGTAGAATTATTCCATTTCAAAAATTGATTTTTAACAAATAAAAAATTGCTAAAATTTCCTGAATAAATTACAATATCTCTGTTCGAACGCATTCTAAAATTATCAATCATGAAATTTCGAATTCCTTACTGTTTTCCATTTAAAGTAACCCCCCGTTGAATAAAAAATGATCATTTTTAACTGAGTTATGGCATTTTTTATTAAGACATTTTTTCAGTGTTACACAGTGTTATGTCTAGTGGACATAATTTTAAGGAGGCCATTAAATACACTGTAAAAAATCCTGATGAAATTTACAAAATCATGTATTTTTCCTCCCAATTGTAGAATAAAGCTAGTGAACCAATGTTTAATGTGGTAATTTTATACCGCCCTGTAAAATTCCTACGCTTCATGTAGTAAATTTACATAACCTTGTAAAATTCATTTTGTTTTTGGGCAAAATCCCTATGTTGTATGGGTTACATGACAAAACAACACAACGATAAAATAATCAAATAAAAATAATTAGGACACAATAATCGCTACAAAAATAATCACGACAAAATAATCGAATAAATTTTTCTAATAACCACCCTAATATATATGCAAATAGCAACTAGAAAAATAGTAAAAAATGCAATTAAATTTTTTCATTTTAATTTCACTAACGAAGAAGATCTTGATATTTTTCGGTCAGTATAATTAAGTGCACAATAATAAATATTAAAAATATTATAAAACATGAACAAAAATTTAAGAAAAATGAACAAACTTCAAAGTGCGATAGTTTGAACCTGCGTTGCCATTATGAAAATAATACAAGAATTCATCTGTGTATTATAGTAACATAGATGTTTTTCGTTCGTTTTCTTAAAGTTCTTTTCATGTTTCTAGTGTTTCATCCCAAAAAATTAAGAAATTTTAGAAAACACCTTTTATAAATATGTTTGCGTCCAGGGAAGGCGATCAAGACCTTGCTGATGAGCACAATTGCATTTTGAAATGCATTTTTTAACCATTTTAATGACGCATAATATTGGGATATTTTTCAATATTCTCAATAGTAAAATCCTTTTTTCTGGCTATATAAATTAAAATAATAGTTATGAATGTCAATTATTTACAAAATTATTGGTTCCAATATTTATTATTGTCTAGTTAATTATAATGACCGAAAAATACCAAGATCTTTATTCATTTTAAAACAGTCGAAAAGTTTTTTGAAAACACCTATGATACTATAGAACATGATGAATTCTTGAATTGTTAAATTCACTGAAACTAAAACTTATGAAGAATAGATTTAATCTTCTTTGATGCTGAGATGAAATTAAAGATCTCTTGTGTGATGACAATGTGGTTGTTCCGATGGGCTTCATTAAAAGTCTTACAAAATCTAAGGATCGGTGCATTGTTTAAAAAGTTTCGGTTGAGACTGGGTATATAGAATCTATCCACATGCCGAAGTGTTGAATAGTGCCTGTTAAATGTTAATAAATCATATATACGTTCACAGTTGATATTCTTGCTGACAAGTTTGTGTCAAAATATCAAATCATTAGCAGATCTACCAGATTCTAAAGTTGGAAGTTGATAATCAATTGTAATACTAGTGTACGAGTGATGGTGAACTGTCTTAGGATGTCCATTCTTGAAAGCGAGATATCGCAATATGACATGCTGTACCTTTTCGAGGGCATACAAGTCACAATTGAGGTGCCGGATTGAACAATCGGACTTGTGGAATTTTAAAAACTTTTAGCAGATTATATTTTTAAGAAATATATATAGAAACTTTACATATCTATTAAATGTGAATAAATGATACGTCGCATTCTTTTTTACAAATAATATTAATGAATATAAATAACCTTATGATAGTAGCATTCATATAAATATCGTTATGACTAGCAATCAGAAATTTTGTCACAATTTTGGACTTTCGGTATGTTGATTTTCGGAACTTTGTTCCCCGGCTCAAATATTTTAATTTGATAGTTATATCAATATAATATTTAAATATCATAGTTACAAAATAATCAAATACATAATTACATTTCTTCAGCTATAAAACATAATAGATTTCTAATTTCTAAGATTTCATATGTTTACTTTTATTGTAATTAAATTATTGTTGTGACGTACCTGAGAAATTGTTCATTGATTGTTCATACTTCAGGTATATGCGTTATGCTCAATAAAGAGCAAATTAACAATTTTCCTACACTGTAAAAAATTACAATGCGCATGGGCTTGAAAAATTACCCACTTTCAGCGCAGGGAATTTACAATGTTGAACGATGTAACTTTACATAAAATCTTGTAATATTTCCTCCAATTGTAAAATTACAACATCCGGCATGGGCTCGAAAAATTACCTACACTGTAAAAAATGAAAATGAAATTTACAATGCAATGGTAATTTTCAATCATGAAAATTTGGTAATAACACTACGTTGAGCGTTGAAATTTTACCGAAGTGAGGTTAGAGGTTTACCGCCGCATTGTAAATTTACGATGTCGAGCATAGGGAAAATACTAGACTGTTGTACTTTTACTACGTCAAACGTAGGTAATTTTTCAAGCCTACGTTGGACGTGGTAATTTTACAAACGAGTAATATATTACAAGATTTAGGAAAAGTTACTGTGTTCCACATAGTAAATTCACTGCGTTGAAAGTGGGTAATTTTCGAGCCCATTCTCAACTGTAATATTACACGATTTTTTTTTTACAGTGTACATACAGCATAGTAAAAGTAAACAAGTCTAACATTTTTCCTAAGCTCGATGTTGTAAATTTACAACACAGTATTGTACTTTAACCTCAATTGGAGAAAAATATCTAAGCTCAACGTAGTATTATTACCAACATTTTATGTCTGATTTTTACCAGTCTATTGTAAGTTTCATTTTCCTTTGTGTGGTAATTTTACATGATTTTTTTTTACAGTGTAATATTATTTATACTGAGGTTAGAAACTTGTCCGAATAATTCGGAATTATTTGCAACATTTTTTTGGAGCATGATTCCAAATATCATAATGGTGAATGACGTACATTAAAGTTATGATTTTTTAGATAATTTTTATTTTAAAAGACCAAAGACCGACGTTTTTAGAGATTCTATGCGCCAGGGCTTTTTCATTTATTTTCCACAATTTCTTCACATGATGTTCTGAATATTCAATAAACGATTTCTGAGGTGCGTCACAGTAAATAAAGTATGAAAATTGAGAAATTTACAATGTTTTAATGATAAAAAAATGCAATTATACCTTTATTTGATTATTTTGTTATTGTGACGTCTATGGAAAATCGTTATACCTACAGTTCTTATGATTGGTTCATTTTTGGTTGTAGGATTTGTTTCTGATTGTCATTTAGTTTTTTGGCAAAATACATTAGTATTTCTTAGAGGAAGAGATTCAATTATGGACACCCTTTCATTTTTGGCTCATAAATTATGCTCAACTAGGTATTATGCAGACATATGCATATGTATAGATAGCTAGAAACCTTAGTCAACTACTATTGAAGAAACTAAATTATGACGCTGAAGTTAACGACGTATTCGATAGCAACGGATTCGAAATTCGTGTTTCAAGACTTATTTTACAACTTCTGAAGGCATTGAAAACGTATATAGTAGTAGCATGAATTATTTTCAAAAATGTTTTAGTATTATTTAAAAATTAACGGCATAAAAACTGCGAATTTCGAATCTGTCGCTAGGGAATGCGTCATTAACTTCAGCGTCATATCTAAATTGATTCTGTCGACTAGAAAATTTTGGTTAAATGTTTAGTGGAGAAAAATGTACTAAAAATTGGGAAAATGAAGTAAAACCACCCCAGATATATAAAGAAATGACAATTTATTGATTTCAAAAACCTTAGGTGACAGAATAACAATAGAAGATGGCCATATTGATACCTATTATTCTTCGTCTCTAAAATGTTTATAGGGCCACTAGCAGTTACACATTTCAGCACACTTCAATCTGCACAGAGAAAAGTGAAACAAACAAAAGCCAATCAGAGAAAACTTGGAAAACCAAGGATCGATTATAAATTATACAAAATATACAATAATATTTTATGATTTGTCAAAAAAAAAAGGGGTGTTCACAACCGAACCAATTTGGGTGTCCACAACTGAATATTGCAGCTACATTAATACCTTATGAAAAAAAGTTTTCTTTTGCATATTCTGGTGGCTGCGAGTATTAAATAACTAAATATAATAAATTTACTATGTAACTATGGGTTGCATTTATCTTTTCCTTTGATTAAATTTGATTTGTACAGCTTTTAAGAATACTGAAAAATAGATTTGTGACAACGTGTACATGTCAGAAAATCAATTTCTAATTTCTTTCATCCACATGTGGCAATAACACACAGTTCACATTTGTCGAATTTGATTAATTTCTTTTCAATCAAAATGTACACAGGGGTGTTCACAACCAAACGGTGTTCACAACTGAACCTCTTACCCTATTACATTATTTTTTATCAATAATAAGCCTCAAAAAACGACTAAAAAAAATTGTTAGCAGATTTTTGTTGGACCCAAACCATTCAAAATTGCAAATGCCTGATTTTATCCAATATATAGTGCAGGCTAGTTTTCGCACCTCGTTACGTAGAATATTTACATAATTTTATAACATTCCTTTTTGTAAAGAAGAAAATCCAATTTACCTGAAGTTCAGAATGTTCAATGAACAGTACTCATGGCAAATTATGAAATAATGGTATAATTGCGTTTTTTCAACATTAAAATATATTAAATTTATAATTTCTTTATTTTTATACCTTTATTTTAAATAAATTTTAAAAAATTTTAAAAAATATGCATTTCTTTACTGCGATTTCCATAAGAAATCGTTCCGAATGTCAGGTACAAGTCCTAAACTCACATAGGCATATTACCAAAATTTTACGAATGAGAATTGGAACAGTTTTACTATAAGGTTTACTACAATTCAAAACGATTCCATTTCTAATGCTTTGTAGAATACAATACCAACCTTACAAAATCTCGTTTTTATCCTCGTGGGGTTCAGATTTAATTCAAATGGTATCAAGATTTTGGAGTATTTTAGAATTAACTTGAGAAATTTATTATTCCTAATCCTAATCCTAGATTAGAGATGACTTTCGGAAATCTGATATATAGTATGATATATTGAAACTTTTGAAACATAATTACATGTTAAATTAATAAATATATTTCGATGATTAAAGAATGGTATTAATAATAATAAATATAATACATATTTATTTATTAATATATTAACGAGCATAAATGCCTTTGATATAAAATAAATAATAATGGTCACTTTATACATTCTTCTAACAAAATTTGACAAAAATAACACTGTGTATTGCAAAGAAATGACACTGAAGCTAGCAGCAGATTCACAGCAGTGGATTCGAAAAAACTATGATTTTCAGCCATTAAAATTGCCAAAAACAGATTATTTGTATAAAATTTGTCTAAAAATGTTTAAATGCAAGTAATTTTTAATAAGAAATTATCCATTTCCACAGTTTTCTTGAATCCGCTGCTGCAAATCTGCTGCTAGCTTCAGCATCATTGCAAAGAAAGTTAAAATTTCTGAAAATAAATACATCATTCGAAGAACATCACAAAAAGAGAATGTCATCACGAAACATTGGCAAGCTACAAAACACGATTTCAAATACGATGATGTTAAAATTTTAGACATAGAAAACAGATATATTGAATAATATCAGAAATATATACATATTATTACAATAAATATCACTTAACAAAATGGAGATTGTTACAAAGACTTAAATTGGTGTAAACGCACCTATATTTCCCCACTTTCAACGCCTTCAGAAATACTACACTGTAAAAAACAAATGTGTTGTAATTTTCGTTTCTAAAACTGTGCGAAGGTAGGAACACTACAAAGTTTTGCATTTATGATTACATAGAAGATGGTAAAATTACGTGTTCTATTATTATCGTCTGTAACATTTAGTTTTTATTTTCAGAGGTTGGGAATTTTACAAAACGTAATTTTACCACGCTAAATGTTAGCCGAAATTGTGTCCATGCTAAACGTGGTAATTTTACCATTCGAGAACAAAATTCATAAAAGTTTTGTGAAATTACAATTGCCTAACATAAATCTTGCAATGGTAAATGGGTGAAATTTACCATGTTTAGCGTGAACTTTGTAAAATTATACTACCTTTTTTTTTACAGAGTACATAAAGAGTCGAAATCGACCTGAATAACCTTTCAATCCTAAAAGTGACAAAAGCTTCGAGTGGACTGAAATGTTATGTTTTTTTATTACATGTTTCTACAAAATTTGCAAGATTTAATCCAATTGTTGAGTAATTTACATAAATTATCTTCAAAATATTTAATAAATAACTATTATTTTTAATTTTTTGGATGAATTCTAACAAATTTATTCAGTGTAAATATGGTTGACAACAAATATGACAGATAACTTTAATCAAATAGGTCAGTTTTATGGAATTTTTAATGAAAAATTGTAAGTTTGAATACTTACAAGTTTCTTTTAAGTTAGTGTAGATCTAAAATGTGATATTAAGATTCAGTTAATCGATACACGAAAGTTATTTTCGTATCTTCTTTATTTTGTATGCAACAAACAATTACTATGATGTCTATTTTATTTTGTTTTATAATTTAATAAATTAAATGCATTTCTCGAAAAATCATTTATTTTTGTATCTTGAAATCCTCTGAAAGTAACACAAAGGTAAATAAATAATACCATACCATAATAATACCATTGAAAACACTTCAAAATATATTTTTTGTCGCAGTAGTCCGCAAAATGCGATTTTGCACCCTAGGGACGAAAAATACTATATAATCTTTGCAGACTATTTACCCTTCAAATGCAAGAGCAAAATCTGAATGTAATTTTACATCAGAAATGGTGATTTTACTGCGATAATTATAATTTTAATCTAATTTTTGTCATTTTACTGCATCGATTCTAAATAGTAACCTTCCTTTTGAAGTACACTGTAAAAAAAAATCATGTAAAATTACCACACAATAAAAAAGGAAAATGAAACTTACAACAGACTGGTAAAAATCAGACATAAAATGTTGGTAATAATACTACGTTGAGCGTAGATATTTTTCCCCAATTGAGGTTAAAATACAATACTGTGTTGTAAATTTACAACGTCGAGCTTATGAAAAATGTTAGACTTGTGAACTTTTGCTATGCTGTACGTAGGTAATTTTTCGAGCCCACGCTGGACGTTGTAATTTTACAATTGGAGGAAATATTACAAGATTTTATGTAAAGTTACATCGTTCAACATTGTAAATTCCCTGCGCTGAAAGTGGGTAATTTTTCGAGCCCACAACGCATTGTAATTTTACATGAAAATTTTTTACAGTGTAGGCTAAAAATTACATTGTGGTCGAGTACATTTACACTTTCTGTGAACTATATACAACTGCCTAATAACTTTTCTACTCTCAGAGTAGGTAATACTGATTACTTACCCTCAGATTAATGTGTGATTTTAAATGTGGCACAATTCTGTTGTTTAATGCAAACGTCACTAAATGAAAAAAATTTAAACAAAATAATATTATTCTTTAATAATGTAAACTTTATACAACCGCTGCATTCTGACATACATATATTGTTTTCTGCATAAATTTTGTTGACATTGTGAAATAAATATTTAGACATCAATATGCATACAAATTGTAGGAGCATTTGACTTTAAAAACATTTGTTATTTATTATGCAGTAAAGAAGCACAAATTATTGAAATTTTCACATGATCAATCACGACCGATAAATAACAAATAAGTAAAAAATAGATACAGAAATAGAACTATTAATAGTAATCATTTAAAATTTTGCGACTTTTTTAATATTGGAGTATTTTAAAAGTACATATTGAATGTAGAAAAGTGGCATCTCACATGGGCAAATCCATAGAACTTTTAACTGTATGCTTTAAGAAAACTTTTAACTTTTACGCTGAGCCCATTCCTAAACATATAAAATGTAGAAAAAACGAAACGTTACGACTTGTAAAGAATTGTTCCAGCACAGGGAGGTACAACGTGACATAAAATTATATCTTCGAATCAAACATATTTCTTTATGTGGAAAACAGTTGAAATTTGTTACTCAGGGTATTTTAAGTTACTGAACACGAATCCGTTAACAGATATTCTGAATCAAGATGGCGAATTCAATATGGCAGACCGAATTTGTAAGAAGTTGGACTGAATACGTAAAAAGATATTGCAACTAGATCAAATTGGGTACTCATTGGTTTTCCCGATCTTTGATGGCAAATTTGATACCAAATTTTGTAAATTCAAAATGAAATTTAGACAATGTAAATTAGTAAAGTAATTGTCAGTAACTTATTTTTGCAGGATTATTCAATTTTTGCTTGATTTTAGGTTTATAATATGAAAACTTTAGTAGTTAAAATTTATTTAAGTCGATTTAAGACATTGTAATCCTGACTATACTGAAAAATGTAAAATTGATATATCGTAAGTTGTCATTAGTACTTATTAATTGTTTACTAAAAGTGATGAAGCAACGGAAAAGAAAGACAAACACAACTTGATTTATTATTAAGTTTGTAAATAAATTAACTGATTATAAGTTATATATATTATAATTACATTAAATTTTTATAAATACACACTTATAACTTATATTTAAAATTTTAACACATAATTAACCTGCCACCTTTAACTAAACCTTTCTTTGTGAAAATGGGTAATTTGAGGTTTTTTCACCTACTTTCACATTTTCATTAATTCTGGAGCAAAACTATAGCGAATCTCGACCGATCAGCAACCTCGAAAACTCCTGAATACGCAATTTCAGCAGAGTAAATTTATTTATTTAATTTATTTATTCACACATTAACGGCCTAAAGGCCTTTTACAATAATAAAATAATAATAATGGTGTAACAGTGCTCCAAAATATAAAATAAAACAAAAGCGAATTCAATACAAAACATAACAAGGTTAAACTAAATGAGATACTATATCAGTAGCTATTATAATAAAATATTACGGTGCAGTATAATATTTTAAGCAATGAGCTCGCAGCCTATTAATCAAAACTGGTTGTGGGATTGAACCAGATGTGAGGTTAAAGGGAAGTAACTTTTTAGAAATGAGGTTAAAGTAAAGTAACTTTAGAAATTGGGTCCGCCATGGTTGTATCCACCATCTTGAATGTTGAATATTTGTCAACGGATTGATGATCAGTTATCAATAAAACCCTGTTGTAACAAATTTCACCATTTTTCTGTGTAAAGAAAAGATTTTGGCTCAAAGAGATGATTTCATATCATGTTTTACCCGTGAACATCGTATTGTATTTCTAGAACAAGTTCAGAGTATTATTATGACTCATGAAACAATAAATTACGCTAATAATCGAGGTATATAATTGTGTATAGGTCGTGTGCCACACAAAAGTGTAATTTTTCAACAACAGTGATGCACGAAGGCTATAGGTTGTTAAATGCTTAAAAGTTTCCAAAGTACGGAGCCATAATATTGTTTGTTTCAAAAGTTACAGTTAAAAATTAACGAAAATTCAATTTTTCATAAATTGACTGCACGCGACTTTGGAAGCATGTCATTCTTATTAAGAGATAGGCACACCTATTTTTCAAGTATCTTTGGATTGGATAAAGTGCAATTAATCAACCACATGATTTTCAAATAAAAAGAATACACGTTTCAAAAGTTACGGAATAAAATATTAAAGGAAATAAGATTTGCATGCAGTAGTTAGTAGTTCTGTGGATTTGCCTATACAGGGTGTCCGCAAACCAAATGATCAAATTAACAGTCGCTAGAGGAGGAAAAACTGAATCGAAAAGTCCTGAAGCATTTTTCGATTAAATAAATAATAAACTCACAAAACTTTGGCCGATTTTTGTAAAAATTGTTTTCTTTTGATAAAAATTAAACTGACGTATAGGATTCTTGCCAAATGAAGTAAAATTAAAAATTTTTAATTGATTTTGGATTAAACAGATGTTAATTTACAGACTGTCATGAATCCAAAATCTTAAATTTACTTTCGCATTGTTTTATTTAATAATAATTCCTAACAATAATAATACTTTTAATAATAATAATTTCAATTAAACTGTTGGTAATTGAGATAATAACTTTTAACTTGCACTTTTTCGATCAGTTTTTAAAGTATTAAATTATTCTTTTATTCTCAGCTGGTAACTAAATTTGGAAAGAAGTTATTTAATGTAACACGCTTCTTTAAAATTCACGATTTGAGAAACATGTGTTATGCATTCTTTAAGCCAGTAAACGAAAATTCAGTGTGGTTTTATTCTCAATTAAGACTCATTACCGAAAATCCAAAAATAATTTTAGACAAAAATTTTACTACATTTTAAGATTTGTCAAGTGCTTCTCCAAACGGTCTTTGGTTCCATTAATCTCCCTTTTCTCTCTCAATTTATTAAATTACCGATAATTTTTCTCATTTTCCATGTATTCTGATTGCCATTGCTACTAATTTTTAATAACAAACTTCTTGACAAATTAACAATTTCTCAAAAAATAACAATACACATTTTGAGAGTCGCCCAGTGGTGAGCCGATACGCTTTTGTTTCCTAGTTTCGAATCTGATATCGATCGCCTCCGGAACATATGACGCTCTATTTATTATTTATTTAATCAAAAAATGCTTCAGGACTTTTCGATTCAGTTTTCTCCTCTAGCAACTGTGTTAATTTGATCATTTGGTTTGCAGACACCCTGTATACCAAATAATTGAGCAACATTAAATATTGCGCATATGTGAAAAGTACTTAGAAACGTTTCATCTTTAATTCAAATTTGTTACGCTACAAACAATTCAATACGTCACTTGAACTTTCACATCCATATGCAATTGAAGACTTTGTAAAATTGCCTACTTCCTTATAGAGAAGAATAACAAGTTCTAATTTAAATTATGAAAATGAGAAATTTTAACACATACTTATTTTATCAGGTTATAAATTTCTTATTGTAAAATGTAAAATCTGCTAATGTATTATGCACAATTTTAAACTGTTAATATCTTTTAAATAAACGATGTGAAAAAATATGTAATGGAAGTTTCCATCATTGGAGTCCAAAGAAAATTTGATAATATTTTGTATTTATAGTTTTTTTTAGGCTGATTGATTGTGAAAGAATTTAAAGTTTAAACTATATTTAAAATACATCAAAGAAAATATTTGTTGAATTATAAATATACAAGTGCAATAACTGTCCCATTAATATTTTATTTGAAACATATATTTGCCAGACGAATTAGCATTCAAAATGTCAATTGTATGTTAATTTTTTATTTATAGACGTACAGACCGGTGAGGAGAGGGAGGAGCTGTTTATCAAAAAGTTACAACAATGTTGTGTACTATTCGACTTCGAGTCGGACCCACTATCCGACTTGAAATGGAAAGAAGTGAAGCGTGGTGCGCTTCACGAAATGGTGGAATACGTTTCGAAGAACAGGAACGTCATCAGCGAAGCAATTTACCCCGAAGCAGTACATATGGTAAGCACGACATAAATTGTAAAAAAAAATAATATTCTTTTATTAATAACTTTATTATTAATTCCAAAGCTTTCGACTCTATTGACCATGGTCTATTGCTTCGTAAGCTTTTTGACTTTGCATTAGAGGGAATATTCTTAAATGGATTTCTTCATTTATATCCGATAAAGAGCAATCTGTCAGAGTGAATAGTATAATTTCAGACTCCATTGTAGCCACGTCTGGTGTTCCTCAAGGTTCACACCTTGGACCACTTTTATTTATATTATTTATCAACGATATCGTTTTTTCGGCTTCCGGTTGCAAGATGTTGATATATGCGGATGATATAAAAATTATATTCGGTCATCAACTCGCATGAAGAAGCTTCGTTGTTACAAGATACTTTAAGTTCTCTAGATGTCTGGGCACAGAATAATAGGTTATACTTAAATATAAAAAAATGTAAGAGTATTTCTTTTTATCGCGGTAATAAACCAGCAGAATTTACGTATTCTATTGGTGTGCAATCGCTCGAAGCAGTCTCTACTATTAAGGATTTAGGAGTAATTTTCGACAGCTCTCTTAAGTTTTCTGCTCATTTAAATTTGGTTGTCACTAAGTCTCTGTCTATGTTAGGATTCTTAAAGAGAACTACTAAGAACTTTAACAATGTCGATACTATTATTCACTTATATCGCACTATTATTTTGCCAAATCTTTTTTATTGCGCGTCAATCTGGTCACCTTATACAGCACAAGAAATTTCTCATCTGGAATTACAATCACAATTTAATTAGATATCTTTCCTTCAAATCTGGTTCCTCAATGCATATTTTTGACCACGATTATCATCATGCAACCGATTTCTATCTCCCTACTGTAAAATCCTTACACCGTTACTATGATTTACTTTTGGCCTATAATATTGTCAATTTAACTCATAGTCCCGTTATATCTAATTTATTCGAACATCGAGTAGTCTCACATAGCCTACGCTCTTTTAGACCTGTCTGCGAGGGTCTCCATAAAACTAATTACGGCCTTTTCTCGACTATACCGTGTGTTAAAAGAGAATGGAATATGTTATCGCACAATGTATGCAGCTTACATTTACTTCCGTTCAAAACGACAATAAGAAGACTTACTTAAGCTTTCGTTTAAGATTTTTTTTCTGTTTAATTAGCTTTAGTCTTAAAATTCGTCGTTGGCTTTTGTAATTCATATTTTATTTATTTATTTATTTGGATCAACGGCACCTCATTGTGCCTTGTACAAAATTAATAACAATGCAATGATGGCATCACAAAATACACATTTGAAACTTTCAAAGAAAAAAAATTTGTATAAGAATAAAGAAAAATAATCAACAATTTAATTTGGTATAATTGCAAACGTATGTGGGAAACGCTGGTAGACACCTTTGAAGTACATTCTGCGGTTATAGGTTCCATGCATGCTTAAGTCTAGATGCCGGAGAATAATAACTAAGGCCTGACATTTCGTAGGTGATGTGGAACATTTCTAAACGTAAATATTCCTGAAATTTGTCTGCCGACTATTATCCTGTTTATTATTTTATACATAAATAAGAGATCATGAAAATTGTGTACCGACTTAATAGAACGAAGATTAAGGCGCATACCTGGACTGGAGTAATCATGATCGAATAAGTGCATTGGACTCCCCATTTTCCGCATGGCATATCTAATAAAGCGGTGTTGCACCGATTCTAACTCACCGCAATCAACATCGGTAAATGGGGTCTCCAGATAGTCGAACAAAATATGTCATGTGGAGAAGTACTAGAGTTTGATACAAATACAAGATTGTTTTAATATTTATATTTATTTATATTTATTGGAAATAAACGGGCGTTAAACACCCCAGAATACAATGTTTTTAACAAAAACATATAGAGTCGCTCTTCTAAATACTATTTATAACAAATGATATAAAAACTTAAACATAATGAATTAATAGTTTTCTTTTACAATTAGCGGTGTATAAGGAAAGGGAATTTTGGTTGCGAATATCTTCAGGAAGAGAGTTCCGGTCATACAAAATCTTACGAACTTATCGAAGCCTAGCGTTAAGCCTATGTATGGATTCTATTGTTGGGATATCAAATTTCTTAGATATGTCATGAAAATCATGAGAGAAAAAGTGTAATGGTTGATCAGATTTGTAAAAGAGAAATCGCAAAAATTTCCTTTGAGTGGAAGTTTTTTGTCGATTAAGGTATAGGGACTCCAAACAGGAGAGGCATACAGCAAATTAGGTAATACAAGAGTTTTATAAATGTTGATAATGGTGGACGTATCCTTAAAAACTTTTGTTGATCTGATTACAAAACCTAGGGACTTAAAAGCCTTAAGAACGAAATCATTTATATGTTTATTAAAAGATAATGGTTTATCGGTAATAACGCCAAGATCCCGAATAGAGTCAACAGAATCAAGAATAGTGTTGTTAATACGATAAGTGTGATGAATATATGTAGAAGTTTTAAAAAATCTTAATACTTTACATTTTGAAATATTGAGATTAAGACAGTTTGCTGTAGACCACTCCTGAAGATTATGAAGATCGTTTTGAAGATTATGTGCATCATGAAACGTTTTAATAGATGCAAATATCTTCAAGTCATCAGCATATAAAAGATATTTCGAAAACTGAAATTTAGCACCAATATCGTTTATGAACAAAATAAATAATAAAGGACCAAGATGCAATCCTTGAGGCACTCCCGAAGGTACCAAAAATGATTTAGATTTTTTATTTAGAATATTATTTGAATATTCTTAAAACTCTTAGTACTTCTGATGAGGAATCCAAGCATCCGATACGCTTTGGAAATAGCACCATGTAGATGGTCCTTAAAACTAAAAGAACTATCGAAAACCACTCCCAAATCCTTCAATGTAGACACCGATTTCAAATTATATCCATTAATCGAATATGATAACGCTAAGGGGTAACGAATTCTATGAAACGAAATAAATTTACATTTATCTAAATTTAGTAACATATTTTCGTTATTTTTTGTTATCTTTATAAATTATACAGATTTAGTGCCACGAGGCACATTGTTGTAAAAGGCACATCTGTGCTGTTGATCTCAATAAATAAATAACGTGAAATGTTGTCATCAGTTTGCGAAGAATCTGTTCCGGACACTGCCGCCGTCGTCGAATCCCAATGGAGCAGAGTTCGATCCGGAAGAGGATGAGCCGACGCTGGAGGCGGCATGGCCTCATCTCCAGTTGGTGTACGAGTTTTTCCTACGCCTTCTTGAATCTCAAGACTTTCAGCCAGCTACAGCCAAGCGTTACATCGACTATAAGTTTATCCTCCAATTACTGGATCTTTTCGATTCCGAAGATCCTCGGGAAAGGGACTTACTGAAAACGACCCTTCATAGGATCTACGGGAAGTTCCTTGGTTTGAGAGCTTTCATTCGAAAGCAAATCAACAATGTTTTCTACCGATTTATATACGAAACCGAGCACCATAATGGCATTGCGGAGCTGCTTGAAATACTTGGAAGGTGAGACGAGTCATCTGACCTTATAAGTTTTCGACAGAAGTGTGATATAATAACATTTTTTCTTCTTGTAGTATTATCAATGGTTTTGCACTGCCGCTAAAAGAGGAACACAAGACCTTTCTTTTAAAAGTCTTGCTACCTTTGCATAAGGCCAAGTCGCTGTCGGTCTATCATCCACAGCTAGCATACTGTGTCGTTCAGTTCTTAGAAAAGGACGCATCGCTGACTGAACAGGTTATTAAAAATCTTCTCAAGTTCTGGCCAAAGACGCATTCCCCAAAGGAGGTTATGTTCCTAAATGAACTTGAAGAAATTTTGGACGTCATCGAGCCAGCCGAATTCCAAAAGGTCATGGATCCACTCTTTCGGCAACTGGCGAAATGTGTATCGTCGTCTCATTTTCAGGTATAACGACTTTTTCTTATTATTTTGTCTACGATCGTTTAGGATTTTGAATACTCAAACAAAAACATGTTTACAGGTCGCTGAGAGATCATTATATTATTGGAACAACGAGTACATAATGTCCTTGATTTCTGACAATTATTCCGTCATTTTACCGATTATGTATCCAGCTTTATATAGGAATTCTCGAAATCATTGGAACAAGACGATACACGGTCTAATTTACAACGCTTTAAAACTTTTCATGGAAATGAATCACATATTATTTGAGGAATGCACACAGCAGTATCTGCAGGTAATATTTTATGCGTGGTGTTACTAAATTGAAGTTAGAATTCGGTAATAAATTATTAAATGTAATTTTGTGTAGGATCGTCAGAAAGAGCGAAGACTTGTTAAAGATCGAGATGAAGCATGGACTCGAGTCGAACAGTTAGCTACGAGGCATCCACATTACAGTAAAGGAATATCAACTAATCCATTCATAACACCTCCTTCGGAAAACACATCACTTCCGCCTGATGATGAAGGTGAAAACGAACAGATCCCTCTAAATCTGGAGAAAATGGATATTAAGAATACCGATGTAAGTCGTGATTTTTATATTTTACGCTTGATGAAACCATTATTTATTTTATGTTTAAGTGTCAAGGACTTTTAGGAATTGTCATTGATGATGTTTTTTTAGTTTCGCTCTATCGATTTCATTGGTTTTTATTCGGAACAATATAATGTTTTAAAAATGTATTTATTTGTTAATTTATTCATTTGGAATCAAGTGTTAACAAAATTTTGTATAATTGTAAATTTAAAAAGGTTTCTATTATGTAATTAATATTTTTAAAGGTATTTTTATGATAAAGGATTTTTTAAATAACAATTACTTTGTATTAGTAATTAATTTATTATTCATTTTAAATGTATAGTTATTTTAAATGTTTTAAAACAAAAGCTAACAAGTGGGAATGCAATTAGTCGATACGTATCGATACATCATAATATATTTCAGTTGAATGATACTTATCGATAAAATGAAATCACAATTTCTTCCATTTTATAACGACCATGCATATATCAAGGGAAACTTGTAATTAATATGACGACTCGTTTTGCGTAGAGTTACTTCCCGACTATGCCTGAATTTTTTTCAGGTACGAACAAAAATTATTGTTAAAACTATCCCCAAACAACTTTAGACATTATACGATACAATGTAAAAAGAAAACATTTACAAAATGTGATTGGAAAAAGTTCTGTGAATGTTTAATTTGATATCATGACAATGCCGTTTGCTTTGTCAGACTTAAATGACGATTATTAGTTTAAAAGACTTCAGTATTTGATGAGAAACAGATAGATTTAGTTTCATCGTATACGGAAAAAAAAGAAAAGTAACTATTTTTAGCCGCTGAATACGAATTGTTTGAGTGGAATGCTCAAAAGTTGTCGGTTAATTGTTTATAACAATTTTTTAAAACAATTTAATAATTTTATTTTTTTTTTTGCTCTGGAAACAATTTTTTCATGTTTTTTTAGGTAATTTTGAACAAAAAAGTCCTTAGTAACTATCATGTAGGACTTTTCGAGATAAAACTTCCCAAACTTTAAAAAAAAATCGATTTTTATCATTTTTTAGACAGTACCACACCAATACCGATGGTTTTTTAAACTGTTTTACTATACTTTACTATACTTTAAGTAAAATATTCGATTTTGACATTTTTTAAACGTTTTCGTAGCTGTTGAGGCGATAATTTCCTGTTTCGCAGAGTGGATATGCACTAATTTCGTATACAGTAGAACTTCACTTTGTTAGCGCCTTCACATTATTAGCGATATCCCCTTCATGTATTTAGCGCAGGTAAGGTTAGTTATTCTTCCCTCCTTCGTAATTCCAGTGCCGTGCCAATTGCGTCGACTCGAAGGTGCGCAAGAAACGTTGCGCATTTGTCGGACAACAAAGTGAAAGGCAAAACTCCGTGTAGGACAATAAAGTGAAGTTCTACCGTACACACTTACGACGTACAGTGGTCCTTCTCTTATTCTAATTTGTCCAGTCAGGCAAGATGGCGACTTTCTTCTCTTATTCTAATTTTCTCCTCTCTCCCACTAAACGTTTGCTGTCTCGCTTTTCCTCTCTCTCTCTCTCTCTCTCTCTTTGTCTTTCGCAGAACATGCACAGTTATATGTCATATGTGCTTGTAAGCAAAGTAGAAGGTGAGGTGGGGAGAACGTGTGAGGGGAAATATTAGAATAGGAGAAGAGTAAGAATTAGAATAAGGGAAGGACTACTGTACTTGAAAATTACACATATATCCTGGTATTTTTAGACTCCGAATCTAATACTGTAGGATAGAATATTATAAAGTGGTCAATTGTTCATAACAATTTGTTTATAACAATTAGTTGTTAAATGTAATTTTTTTGTTTTGGAAAAATTGTCATGTTTTTCTGTAATTATAATCTCTGACATTCTAGGATGAAATATTATAAAGTGACCGATTATTTATATTAATTGTTTATAACAATTTGTTTATAACATTTTTTAAAATAATGTAGTAATTTGTATATTTTCGGAAAAAATAGTTGATGTTTTGTGTGATTTAAAACAAAAAGATTCTTATCAACTTTTATTTTAAATTTAAATATTTCTTAACCCTTTCAGTCACATATTTTTCTTTTCAACAAAATTTAAAGCTCACTGTATACCAAAGGGTTTTCGAGGTCGCTGATTACGAATTTGAAATTCGTTTTCAAAAATTCAAAATGGCGGATAATTGGATGAATGGTTTAATGCAATTGAATTGGAATGAGTTTATAGTAAATTTGTTTTTTAATTGTTATTTTAAAAATATGTATCTTACATTCATTATTTCTTTTGCAATGTTTTCAATTCTTTACATGCTACTACGCATAGTTAATTGTAGCCTATTTTTAATCCAACTATCTTTTTATTTTCTTGTAACATAATATGTTTTGTATTAAACATTAATTTATATAATTCTTGTTATTCGATTTAAATTTTAAATGTCGCAGCCACACAAGTGTTTTTACTTGTTTAACAGTCATGTTTCAAACTAATTCGAACAAAGTCGCTAAGCTGGATGCTGCGTTAAAGTTCTTATTTGCATTATCTTTCGTAAAGTATAATTACGTACAGCTTGATAATTTATTTAATATAAAATGAGTGATTTTATAAATTGTAAATTATGTATTATTTGTCAAAAATTGAAGAAAAAGACGAAATTTTATAGCACTCAAAGTGGTAACGATGAAATCAGAAATGCTGCATCTATACGACATGATGTTGTTCTACTTCAATCGTATTAATAACTTAATAAATATTTTAATTTAAAATTATAACTTGATAAGAATCTTTTTCTTTTAAATCACACAAAACGTGAGCATTTTTTTCCGAAAATAAGAAAAATTACTACATTATTTAACAACCAATTGATTTGTTATAAACAAATTGTTAGAAAGAATTGTTATATGCAATCGATTTCATAATCTATCCTACAATATTAGATTCTGAAGCTAAAATTACGAGGATAGATGTGTAATTTTCAAGTACGTCGTAATAACGAAATTAGTGCATATCCACCCTGCGAAACCACCTCAGTGTTATGTCCTCAACAACTCTGAAAACGTTTAAAAAATGTCATAATCGAATCTTTTACTTGAACTACAGTAATAAAAGAAAAGTTTAAGCCTAAGTGGATTTAAAAAATCCATCGGTATTGGTGTGGTAGGGTGTAAAAAATGGCGAAAATCGACTTTTTTTAGGGTTTGGGAAGTTTTATCTCGAAAAGTTGTCCTATGTGAAAGTTATTAAGGACCGGTTTTGTTAAAAGTTTCCTAAAAAAATATGAAAAAATTGTTTCCAAAACAAAAAGAACAAAATGATTAAATTGTTTTAAAAAATTGTTATAAAGAATTAACCGACCACTTTTCAGCATTCCACCCAAAAAATTCGTGTTCAGCAGCGAAAAATACATCAAAAAAACACTGTTTCAAGTAGGGACATATAAAAGGCTACAGCAACGCTAGGTTGTTCCTAGATTAATATACAACAGAAGGATTTTGTCAGGCTTTCTGGTATGTCGAGTTGCATTGGTTAATAAACTAACCTATCAGCTAACTATATTTTAGGTAACATCTCCTGTCCCAGAAAATACATAAATCGTAATAAGATTTTTACAAAGTTCAGAAATTATGAAAATATTTGATTACGTATACTTTATTTTTGGTTTAAAACTTTCAACGACACCAGTTTTAACAACAGTTCATATTTTGGTTATCAAATTGCAACGTTAAGGAATTTACGTTAACCTGTATACCACTATTTCCTTGGTACGTTACTTACGATATGAAACTATTACTGAAATTTAACAAAGTTCATTAAATTGATTTTATTCAAAGTCATAACATTTCAATTATAGTTTCTTAAATTTAATTATTTTTTAATGAACATTATATTATGATATAAATATATTTTGATTCTGAATTTTTAAATGTTTATTATAATTTAAAAGATCTGTATCAATTCCAGAATTGAAAGAAAACATTCTCCGTTGAAAATATTTTTATCTATCTTCCACTTTCGGTGGCTGAATCTATTGTCAATGAAAATCTATTATCTCTTTTGATGATAATTTGTCACTTCGAAATCAAGAAATGAATTTAGCCTTAAATAATTAATCGCTAAGAAATCTACATAAAGAAATTCATTATGCAGGCATTTTAATTAGCACTAAGTAAACGATAATACAAAAATAGTGTACGAATTCTAAATAGAACTAATTCTACTCGTTTCATTCAGATACTGAAGTTATTTACCAATTTTAAATACCTTTCACTAAACTACAATACGATTGAATAATTTAATTAATTTGAAGTCACGCATGGTCCAGGCACACTCATTTTTTAATAACAATGAATGTTTTAGAATCTTTAACCACAAATCCTTTTGCATGTTTTACTATTCTTAGGGACACTGTGTGACATACACTAATGAACATATTGCGCATGTAGTTGTAAAATGTTCATGTTTAATAAATTAAAGACTCATTTATTCTTAATAAGTACCTGTAACTAGCAGGCACCTTGCACGGAATACTGGTATGACTCTAATATAGTTTTGGAGTTGTTTTCATATTCAATAATATGAAAGGTATAATTCATATGTAATTTAAATTTCCCATGACGCAAGGTGCCTAGACAATGTTATCAATCCGCAAGACAACACCGTAAAAAATAGAAATCAATTTTACAAATGTAGTTTTTTCATAGAAACGCCGAATGTCAAGACTTTGAATTTATTACAAAGAATTTAAACGTACATCCGATATAGTAACATTAATTTCCTTTTTTTACAGTGTAGTTAGTCTTTACTAACTTCAAAATTGAACAATATTGTTTCAAAATGTGGAGTACTTTAGATAAATGATGACAAATCTGAATATATAAAATTAAGATTTTATGATAACTTTTGATGTCGTAAAGTTAAATTAAAAAATACGTATGTAAAGTACTTCGTATTTTGAACATATTCTTTGAATAAATACACCTGGAATGTGTTAATATTATTGTACAGAATTTAATATAAAATGTTTCAATAATAATGATCAATGATATTAATACATTCTGGAACAACAGCCTTGTTAGTAACCGCGTCGATGATTTCTGTTTCTAAACTACCATGTGAAGTTGAGAGAAATGCTTTCACATTAACCATCTTGAAATTTTTGAAATGTGACTTTGACAGCTTATTCACGAACATTTGCACTCATTAAAACACTTTACTGATTGAGCACTTTAGAATCCTTTAAGTGTGTTTATATTATAGGATAAATCTATAGGGTGCATTCTACATTCCAAATCTTGTAAATTTGACCGTTACGATAAAAAAGTACATTAAGATGTAACAAATTCCCATTTTAGTTGGGACAAAAAAAATAAATTTAGTTTTTCTGTTGTTTCATTTTTGCTTTTGACAATGCGTTATTTAATGAAACCTAATGATTTTGTAGACGGCACACCGACAGGCCGGGGGTTCTGTTTCCTACACTTTTGTGACTGGTACACATAATCCCTTTGCGCCTACAGAATCCCAGCCACAAAACTGTTCTGTCAAAGTGTAATTTCTGATTTGTAATTCTTTCAGGCCAAGAAGATTCGTGACGGCACGAACGCGAACAAGGTGAAGCCTCTTCTACGAAGGAAAAGCGAGTTGCCGCAGGATTCTTATACGATTCGGGCCCTCTCAGATCACAAACGAACAGACGAGTATCTCGTCCCACCGCCGGATCCGAATAACTGCTAGTCCCTGCCCACTCTCTTCCAGTCCACTCTCACATTACGTCGCTATCATGTCTCGGGAGTTTATAAGGAGGTGTCTCTCTCTCTCTCTCTCTCTCTCTATTCCTCTCTCATTTTCCTAAAGGAACCGTATTTATTTCCTACGTTGTTTTTTAGCGCTGTTTGTACGGAGGAAGCGAAGAGAGGAGGAATGTAATTTTTCGTTCGCTTAGTTGCCGAAAATCGCTTAGCGATGCTCGAGCAATCTTTTCATTTCTTTTTTTTTTTAAATCTCGTCAATCTCGAATGGAACGTTTCAGCGGGAACTAAGCATGTTTTTAAGTTTTGTTTCATCGTTCCCTTTTTAATTTTGCAGGTTTTTCTTTTTTAAAGAGAAAAAAAAAAGCAGTCCGACGTTTTATCCGCTGTGCCTCCGCGTAAATCCTAACCTAAAATGTAAACGAGGAGGATCTAGATGTTTTTTTCAAAAAATTTCACCTTTCAAGTATTACACAAAGCGTAGTGACGAGGACGAAATTTCGAAAACTTCATTGGATCCTTTCGTGTTTTAGGTTACGAAATATAGTTCGTGGTCCTATCGGTAGAATCGGTGGAATTAAACTATTTTATAGCAAACGATGCAAGTTCGTTTTTTAATAGTTTTAAAGGAGACATCTTAGTCTAGTTTCTAAATATCAATTTGTTAGAAAAAGTCTGCGAAGCTGTTTAAAGACAAACGTATTGGCCTCGTCGTTATAAAATAGTCTATTTCCATCCGTCGCAGTGAACAAAAGCGAACGTCCCAATCTGCTATTGCGAGAAGCGACACTCGTGCTGTCGCGCTAAAAAAAAAAGAAAAGAAACGTGGAACAAACTGGGGGAAAAAAGAAGAGTAACGGCGAGTAAAAAGATGTAAAGAGACATATAATCTTTGCGCTGCTGGCAGGCTGTTTTGTTAATATTATTGATATACCTTGTTGATGATGAATCACGATGAGCTCTTATATGAAGAAGAAAAACAACAAAAAAAAAAGAAAGAAAGAAATTAAAGCTGCAAATGAACGAGGAAAAATGAATTTTCACTCGACGATAATTGATCCTCCCAAGGGTAAGGCCGTCTCCGCTAAAAGTTGATTATTTGTAGAATTATACGATATTATAGCGTTTAATATTAATTATTAAATGTTAATGTGAATATAAATATGGTGAAAAAAAAAACAAACAAACCGTTCTAGCGTTTAAGAGCTTGGCGAACTTGTCTTTTGGATGAGCTTTGACGGGACCGACGCTCTCTTCAAGGGTAAGAGTATTTTTTTTTTTGGAGTTGGAGCTCCGCGTCGTTACACGCAATTGTAAATACTGTGCAAATTAAAACGATCATTTCGAGAGAGGGAATCGCAAGACCGCTGCCAATTGTCCCTGCGTATATAACCTGAAAATTTGAATCAATTTTTTGTTCGACGAGGGGAAAGATTGGGCCAGAAGTCACGTAATAATTCGGTGGGATTCCTTCGTAGCCTGCGATTCTCTCGATGCAATGTCTTGGCTAAAGTTTAAATTTTCTTGGAGGATCGGCATAGACTATATACGACACACGCTCTATCGGTAATACTTTTTATAATCGAAATGTACGTAATCACATATTTAAAAAAAAAAAAGAAAAGAGGAAGAGAAGCGGATCGTGCCGAGACCCCGGTAGCTCGTTTTGTCCGACCCGCATTGACATTGTGTAACGGAAAAGAAATCCATCGGTAATGTAGCAGTAGTTATAGTGGCCTTTTTGCATGAATTTATACGAGTAACACATAGTATTACGGATTTAAGCTTCAATGATATATTATTATTATTATTATATTATTATTGAATATTATTGAATATTAGGATTTATTTTACTAGCAATTATTCATCGTCATTAGAGACTTCTTTCTCTTCCTTACGGCGTACTCATTCGACAATGCTGGGCGTGCAAATACTCTTGCAGAACTTATACACGATGCATATAAGGCGTTAAGGGGAAAAGAATGACAACGGATGAAGTCCTTGGCACGAGTCTGCAGTATTATATCAATATCCGTGCCAAGAGCTAAAAAAGAAGTTGTCACTAGGTTTTCCCTGTTTTATCCGAGCCCTTATATCCATTGTACTTTCACTGGATAGTCTCTGGTCGTACGTATAATTTCTTTTTGTTTGCCTAACGCATCCCTTTTCGTACAGAACCACACGTTAACATTTCTGTCTGTAATCTGTTGAGAGCATAGTTTTGTAAAAAAAAAGAAAAAGATAAAAATAAAAGAATTGTTAGAACGCCGGAGTTGGTTTGGTCCAAGTTGTGCGGTTCGGTGATTTCAGTGTTCAACGCAGCGAGAAACTTTTCCTTTTGTATCTGAATACGATGAATTTTATGTAGATATTTCCCTCTCAGCACTTTCTATATTGGTACTATTATTTTATACCGTCTGTAATATGTTGATAATTTGTAAATAATTTTTTAATCTCAAGAAGACGTTTGACTAAATTAAACGCTGCTTCAGACAGATGTAAAAAAAAAAAAAAGAAGAAATATGAAGACTCCCCTTTACATTTGTTAAATGAATTTACTAAATAAAAAGCAACTTTCAACGACGAACTTAAAGGAACGACAGTGATATTTAAAAAAGCTTATTATCAATCGATGGGATTTTTGAGAAACGTTTACCAACAAGTCATATCGGTCATTTGGTTTTCATGCGACAAAACTGATTCTTCATCCATTCATCGATACATCCTGAAGCGACGAACTGATTCGAAATATATACACTGACGTTTTAAATGGTACACGTTACTGAAAGGTGTTTACAAAAATTTGTAATTGTGAAATCCTATAGATCCTTTAAATGTATGAACTAGATTTAGTCGTATTAAAATCTGAACAGTTGACATTATAGGTTTTTCAGTGGTAAATAAAATGTACACCAATACGTCGAGTCTTGCATCTTGATTTTTATTTACTTTCACAAATCGATCCTCATTTCCTACTCTGATATTAATAGAATAGAATTTATTTCCAGGTTACAAATACAAGTAATTAAACTAATACTACCGAACAGATGGTTTTATATTTATTGATAATGAACACCATTTGCCGCAGAAATATAAACATATTTGTTCGTAACACTTTTTCTCGCAAGTGAATTGTGATTGCGTTTGTATATGTTGAAGGTATCGTAGACATTATGTATACTTATAATTTTAAAAAACGTTTATGTACTCACGTCGTTTTGTACTGGTAATACGAAAATATTTATATTCTATATAATTTACGTAATTTTGCAAAGAATTCTTTATTTTAAAGCAATGTACTTCACTTTGTAATATTCAATTATCATGGCTCCTGTCAGTCGTTCCTGCAATCCCTTCATCAAAATGGGACATCGTTAAAAATTGTCAAAAATCAGTTACGCAAAATTTACGATGAATTGTGTAAAATGTTTAATCTTAAACCTGAAATATAGTTAAATCGAGAAATTTGTGATTCTGATCGATTACACGCAAAGAAATTTTAAGTGAATGCGACAGCATTTTGGGAAGTAGCAGTTACCGAACAGATTCTGACGAATTTGAAATGACGATTACAAATTGAATTCGTTATTTATTTATTTATTATATTTAAAATCATCAACGGCCCATAAGGCCTTTTACAAAAATTAATAAAAATATTTTTTTTTTACATTGGTAGAGGCGCAAAACAAAATTCATAAAACTACTGGTAACAAATTAATATAAACAATACATAATAAATAATAAACAATACAAAATAAATAATAAACAATACATAGTAAATAATAAACAATTATGATTCGATAAAAACAATAGTTAAGATATTGTACAATAGTGTTTTATGGTGCCTCGAAGGATGTACAGTTAAATAAAATGAAACAAATCGACGACTTTTCGGCACATCTCGAGCAGATGCGCTACGAATCTTTTATTAAAGCGACTGCACAACAAAGTTCTGCTGTAAAATTAAGCTCTCTGGTACCGACCGTTGATTCTTTAAATCAACACTTCAAAAGAACTTAAGCACAACTTCAGACGTGGCTTGGAAATAAAAATATTGACCCAACGGATTGGGGTGGATTTTACAAAAAGACGCGACGTTACCGGTCAAGATGCAAAAGAAGCCTGCACCAGACGAATTGCTTAAAATGATTTTTTGCAATTGCAAAAAAGGTTGCGGTGCTGCTTGCGGTTGTAGAAAAGTTGGGCTCTTTTGCAACCCTACATGTGGATCGTGCTCCGGCGACACGTGCAACAATTGTCCACCAATTACTGATGAAAACGATACTAGCGATGACAGTTCCGAGGAAGATTTGTAAATATTTTATAAACTTTGAAATGTATCGTAAGTGTTATGTGTAATTTAAAAGACTTGTGATTTTTAAGGGTTGAAACTTTGAAATGCATCGAAAGTACAACGTGTACTATGAAAAGACTTCTTATATACTATAAATTCACCAAAAGAATATTTCAAGCTACAAAAAACGTATATTTTTCTTTTTTCGACCACGAAGGGGTGGATTTTAAGGGTTGAAACTTTAAAAAGTATCGTAAGTGTAATATGTTATGTCAAAAGACTCCTTATGCACTATACATTCACCAAAAGAACATTTCAAGCTATAAAAATGTAGATTTTTCATTTTTCGACCACGAAGGGGTAGTTTTTTAAGGGTTGAAACTTTGAAAAGCATCGTAAGTGTAATGTGTAGTGTCAAAAGACTCATTATTCGCTGTAAATGCACCAAAAGAACATTTCAAGCTATAAAAACGGTATATTTTTAATTTTTCGACCACGAAGGGGTGGTTTTTAACCCTTATGTGCCCAACCAACTTTTACCACGTTGTTGCCCAACCGGGGTACCCGGGTATCCACCGCGAGTTTATCTTAATTTTTAAGAGTTTACGTGAACGGAATCATTTGAAATAAATTTCTTTCATTAAATATACACCATTAGAAAGTATTTAAATCATATTGGTGATCCTCAGCTCGAATGGAGGGGATCGGGCACCTCCGTGAAGTTGACCGGCCATTGTAACGAAATCGATCGAAAATAGCGCGAATCGTTTGCGATTCGTTTGCGAATGATTGCGATTACCGATTTTTCGTTTGCGAATTCGTCGTTTTTGAGTTATTTGCAAAAAACGAAATGGCCGGCTAACTTCACGTTAGCATTTTTGAAAACGCAATTACTCGGCAACCAATCGACCAATTTCGCCCAAATTAGGCTTGATCGTTTGCGATTCGTTTGCGAATTATGAATTAAAAGTGCTTTTTCCGATAACTTGAAAAATAAAAAAAAATAAATTATCCTATATGTCCCTTATATACAAAATTCATTAAAAGGTTTGCGATTTTTTTACAATCGGTCTCAATCGTTTGCGATTCGTTTGCGAATTGAGAAAATATAGCAATTTCCCGAATATCATAATAAATAATGCGAAAATAAACGAATTATCGAAAGTTACTAGATCCAGCCCACCTCGATATACAAAATCCTTTAAAAGGTTTGCGATTTTTTTGCAAACGGTCTCAATCGTTTGCGATTCGTTTGCGAATTGAGAAAATATAGCAATTTCCCGAATATCACAATAAATAATGCGAAAATAAACGAATTATCGAAAGTTACTAGATCCAGCCCACCTCGGTATACAAAATTCATTAAAAGGTTTGCGATTTTTTTGAAAACGGTCTCAATCGTTTGCGATTCGTTTGCGAATTGAGAAAATATAGCCATCTCCCGAATATCACAATAAATAATGCAAAAATAAACGAATTATTGAAAGTTACTAGATCCAGCCCGCCTCGATATACAAAATCCTTTAAAAGGTTTGCGATTTTTTTGCAAACGGTCTCAATCGTTTGCGATTCGTTTGCGAATTGAGAAAATATAGCAATTTCCCGAATATCACAATAAATAATGCAAAAATAAACGAATTATCGAAAGTTACTAGATCCAGCCCTCCTCGGTATACAAAATTCATTAAAAGGTTTGCGATTTTTTTGAAAACGGTCTCAATCGTTTGCGATTCGTTTGCGAATTGAGAAAATATAGCCATCTCCCGAATATCACAATAAATAATGCAAAAATAAACGAATTATTGAAAGTTACTAGATCCAGCCCGCCTCGATATACAAAATCCTTTAAAAGGTTTGCGATTTTTTTGCAAACGGTCTCAATCGTTTGCGAATTGAGAAAATATAGCAATTTCCCGAATATCACAATAAATAATGCGAAAATAAACGAATTATCGAAAGTTACTAGATCCAGCCCACCTCGGTATACAAAATTCATTAAAAGGTTTGCGATTTTTTTGAAAACGGTCTCAATCGTTTGCGATTCGTTTGCGAATTGAGAAAATATAGCCATCTCCCGAATATCACAATAAATAATGCAAAAATAAACGAATTATTGAAAGTTACTAGATCCAGCCCGCCTCGATATACAAAATCCTTTAAAAGGTTTGCGATTTTTTTGCAAACGGTCTCAAACGTTTGCGATTCGTTTGCGAATTGAGAAAATATAGCAATCTCCCGAATATCATAATAAATAATGCGAAAATAAACGAATTATCGAAAGTTACTAGATCCAGCCCACCTCGATATACAAAATCCCTTAAAAGGTTTGCGATTTTTTTGCAATCGGTCTCAAACGTTTGCGATTCGTTTGCGAATTGAGAAAATATAGCAATTTCCCGAATATCATAATAAATTATGCGAAAATAAACGAATTATCGAAAGTTACTAGATCCAGCCCACCTCGATATACAAAATCCTTTAAAAGGTTTGCGATTTTTTTGCAAACGGTCTCAAATGTTTGCGATTCGTTTGCAAATGATGGCGCTTACCAATTTTTCGTTTGTGACTTTGTCGTTTTTAAGTTATTTTCGGAAAAACGACATGGCCGGCCAACTTCACGATCGCTTAAAAATCCCTTAAAAGGTTTGCGATTTTTTTGCAATCGGTCTCAAACGTTTGCGATTCGTTTGCGAATTGAGAAAATATAGCAATCTCCCGAATATCATAATAAATAATGCGAAAATAAACGAATTATCGAAAGTTACTAGATCCAGCCCACCTCGATATACAAAATCCTTTAAAAGGTTTGCGATTTTTTTGCAAACAGTCTCAATCGTTTGCGATTCGTTTGCGAATTGAGAAAATATAGCAATCTCCCGAATATCATAATAAATAATGCGAAAATAAACGAATTATCGAAAGTTACTAGATCCAGCCCACCTCGATATACAAAATCCTTTAAAAGGTTTGCGATTTTTTGCAATCGGTCTCAATCGTTTGCGATTCGTTTGCGAATTGAGAAAATATAGCAATTTCCCGAATATCATAATAAATAATGCGAAAATAAACGAATTATCGAAAGTTACTAGATCCAGCCCACCTCGGTATACAAAATTCATTAAAAGGTTTGCGATTTTTTTGAAAACGGTCTCAATCGTTTACGATTCGTTTGCGAATTGAGAAAATATAGCCATCTCCCGAATATCACAATAAATAATGCAAAAATAAACGAATTATTGAAAGTTACTAGATCCAGCCCGCCTCGATATACAAAATCCTTTAAAAGGTTTGCGATTTTTTTGCAAACGGTCTCAATCGTTTGCGATTCGTTTGCGAATTGAGAAAATATAGCAATTTCCCGAATATCACAATAAATAATGCGAAAATAAACGAATTATCGAAAGTTACTAGATCCAGCCCACCTCGGTATACAAAATTCATTAAAAGGTTTGCGATTTTTTTGAAAACGGTCTCAATCGTTTGCGATTCGTTTGCGAATTGAGAAAATATAGCCATCTCCCGAATATCACAATAAATAATGCAAAAATAAACGAATTATTGAAAGTTACTAGATCCAGCCCGCCTCGATATACAAAATCCATTAAAAGGTTTGACATTCTTTCCCAACCCGTCTCTCTCCTTATCGAATCGTTTGCGAATTGAGAAAATATAGCAATTTCCCGAATATCACAATAAATAATGCGAAAATAAACGAATTATCGAAAGTTACTAGATCCAGCCCACCTCGGTATACAAAATTCATTAAAAGGTTTGCGATTTTTTTGAAAACGGTCTCAATCGTTTGCGATTCGTTTGCGAATTGAGAAAATATAGCCATCTCCCGAATATCACAATAAATAATGCAAAAATAAACGAATTATTGAAAGTTACTAGATCCAGCCCGCCTCGATATACAAAATCCTTTAAAAGGTTTGCGATTTTTTTGCAAACGGTCTCAAACGTTTGCGATTCGTTTGCGAATTGAGAAAATATAGCAATCTCCCGAATATCATAATAAATAATGCGAAAATAAACGAATTATCGAAAGTTACTAGATCCAGCCCACCTCGATATACAAAATCCCTTAAAAGGTTTGCGATTTTTTTGCAATCGGTCTCAAACGTTTGCGATTCGTTTGCGAATTGAGAAAATATAGCAATTTCCCGAATATCATAATAAATTATGCGAAAATAAACGAATTATCGAAAGTTACTAGATCCAGCCCACCTCGATATACAAAATCCTTTAAAAGGTTTGCGATTTTTTTGCAATCGGTCTCAAACGTTTGCGATTCGTTTGCGAATTGAGAAAATATAGCAATCTCCCGAATATCATAATAAATAATGCGAAAATAAACGAATTATCGAAAGTTACTAGATCCAGTACACCTCGATATACAAAATCCTTTAAAAGGTTTGCGATTTTTTTGCAAACGGTCTCAAACGTTTGCGATTCGTTTGCAAATGATAGCGCTTACCAATTTTTCGTTTGTGACTTTGTCGTTTTTAAGTTATTTTCTGAAAAACGACATGGCCGGCCAACTTCACGATCGCTTCAAAATCCCTTAAAAGGTTTGCGATTTTTTTGCAATCGGTCTCAAACGTTTGCGATTCGTTTGCGAATTGAGAAAATATAGCAATTTCCCGAATATCATAATAAATAATGCGAAAATAAACGAATTATCGAAAGTTACTAGATCCAGCCCGCCTCGATGTACAAATCCCTTTAAAAGGTTTCCGATTTTTTTGCAAACGGTCTGAAACGTTTGCGATTCGGTTGCAAATTTTTCGTTTGCGACTTTGTCCTTTTTAAGATATTTTCGAAAAACGACATGGCCGGCTAACTTCACGTTTGCCTATCATTCTGCACTTTATTAAATTTCGATCAAACTCTGTCCTCTGCTTTCCCACACCTAAAACATATAGTTCTATCATTTTCCCTCATTTTGTTTGAGATGGGATACACTCGAGGCGCTACTTTACAGAGTATTAAAAATAGGCTCGCAGGCAACTGCGATCTCCCCGTTTTGTCCAGTTCTTTGGTTCTAGATTTTTCCAGTGTTCCTTCGTCCCAGGAAATGCACTGCTTTTTTATATTCAGTTTCTGTTTGAATTCTGAAGAAATTGGACATTGCGCTTAAAACATTTTCAATTACAGGACGTATTTGGTATGTTAATACACTTTCATTATATTTGTTAAGTATAATGTGTAATTAATTTTGGGTTTTTTTATAGTAAATATATAATATTTTATTAAAACTGTAATCTTTACATTGAGAATCATTGATTGAGAAAAATAAAAACAATGACCATATCAATTTTGATTCCATGCTAATGCAAATATTTTTTTTTTTTTTTTATTTAACCCATTTGTATTTACAATCTATTCTATGGAATAATAAGTAAAAAATCTATTAAAAATTAACTAAGGCATTGCAAAATAACCTCCCACTGAAGGCTCTGCTATTAAGTATCTTACATTATTAATTACATATTGTGATACTAATTAAATTTTATAAACATTTTTAATTTTATTAAAACCTATTGGACAGGTTTAACGGTTTGAATTTTTTCAATCTTCTGGTCTGGTCTCTCGTTTCCAGCAAGTTTGTAGCCAGAATATTTGAATGTCTTTTTAATCTTTCTTGGTACTTGACACTAAAACTTTTTATTTCTTCTTTCACTGTCTTTACATTCAGATCACAATGTATCACTTCATTTGGCACATACCAAGGGGCTTGCACAATAATTCCTAATATTTTTTACTGGAATCGTTGTATGATTTCGATGTCGGAGTTGCTGGCTGTCTTTCTAGTGATAGTTGGGATTTTCTTTCCAACATCCAGTACAAGTTGTGCAGCTTTAATCCAAGTTCCTTCCTTTTGGTCCATAAATGCTTTTTCCTTGTTAGTCAAGGTGGATTTCAAGATATTTCACTTCGTCTGCCATGGGCAGTACTTGATTATTTAATATTATTGGGGGACATGTGGCCTTGCGCAATGTAAATGTAACTTGGGTTGACTTAGTTTCATTCACTTTGATTCTCTATTTTTTTAACCAGCTTTCTACAAGTTGCATGTGTTTCTGTAGCTTCTTTGTTGCTGTTCCCGCTTCGCGATCTGTCACTAAAAAAGCGGTATCGTCTGCAAAAGTTGCATTTTGGATGTTACTCGATGTTGGTAAGTCAGCAGTGTATAAAAGGTACAGGGTTAGTCCGAGTACACTCCCTTGCGGATCCCCGGCTGTAATAGTATGTAGGGATGTTTGTTCTCCTTGGAATTTTACATGGTAATGCCTATTTAATAGATTGGATTTTATAATTACAAAATAGTTGGAAGGTAATTTCTGTTTCAGTTTGCAAAGCAATCCTGTGTGCCACACCTTATCAAAGGCTTGTGCGATGTCTAAAAATACTGCATTACAATATTTCTTTTCTTCAAAGCCTTGACTTATTTTATTTACAATTCGATGCACTTGTTCAGTAGTAGCGTGATGTTGTCTGAATCCAAATTGATAATTAGGTATTAATTTCTTTACAGCGATAATGTTTCTTAATCTTGAAAGTAATAATTTTTCAAAAACTTTTGAGAGTACCGGTAGCAGACTGATAGGTCGATAAGAACAAACATTATTTGTTGGTTTTCCCGACTTAGGAATAAGTATAATTTGAGCTAATTTCCATATTATGGGGTGCTTACATAAATAATAATGGGAGTATGATCGGATGATAGATCTAATGCAAATATAATGTTTAGTTTATAGTGTTATAAATTACGAATGTGTGTGTGTGTGCAAGCGAATGCAAATATAATAATGATCTTAATGTTACACATTTTGAATTCATAGGAATGCAAATGTAATGTATATTATTATTATCATCAAATTATTAATGATTATTTACGAATGCAAATATGATATTAATTTATTAGTGGTACAAACTATGAATCCGTGCAAATTCGAATATAATGTTGATTTATTAGTGTTGTAAATTATGAATCCATGTGAATGCATACCCTGGTAAAAATGAAACGTACACGAAGGGTACGTACTCTTCAACGAAGCGTTTTTGGACATTTTAAGAGTAC
This sequence comes from Trichopria drosophilae, assembly GCA_030407085.1. Taxonomy (NCBI): domain Eukaryota; kingdom Metazoa; phylum Arthropoda; class Insecta; order Hymenoptera; family Diapriidae; genus Trichopria; species Trichopria drosophilae. The sequence goes on from CM059582.1 coordinate 183,416,974, forward strand.
TCGCGTACTCCTTATGGAAAAGTACTTCGAGAGTGTAAATATTTAAGTATACCATATTCTTATTAGGAATGAAACAAGGCATACGGGAGTGTACTTAATGAAGCGTTCTTCAAGATGAAATAAAGCGTGTAATAGAGTGTCGTTTGTCAATTTTTATACAAGTATAAGTTTGAATTAAATATTTTATTTAACAATATTTAAAAGCAATTACGTTATATATATTTATATATGTGTATAGGCGCAGTGTGGCATACTTATATTTACAATCATATTTATATTTTACTCAGAACTCATAGCATTAATCTCCAGAACATCCGTACGGAACAATGCAAACAATAAAACTAAGAATTGTCTTAAATTTTAACACAAATATCATATGACATTATAAATATAGTGATAGACCAGTGGTCCGTATCCAACACGGTCGTTGATCGCGTAAAGCATCTGTGTTGAGGAACAGTACTTGAATCGGTGACTGCTTGAAATCTCAGCTTTTTTAAGATACTTTATTTATCTTAAAAAAAGTTTTAAAATTATTAAAATTAAATAATAAACTAAAAATAAGAAAAAAGTGAAAAATACAATTTTTTATTAAAATCTCTTATTGTACATTTTGGAAAGCGGTATTTAAGTGTACGTACGTTCGCTCTTAATGTCCAAAATCACTCCTGCTGTACGCTTATTGTACTCTTACTGTACACTTCGGGATGCGGCATTTAAGTGTACGTACTTTTCGTGTACTCTTATCGTAATGTACACGAAGCGTACGTACTCTTCATGTACGCTTCCATTTTTACCAGGGTATATAATATTGATTTATTAGTGGTACAAATTATGAATCCGTGTGCATGCAGATATTAATATATTGATTCATTAGCGTTGTAAATTACAAATCCTGTTTGGATCAATTTCTGTATTGCTCTCAAGTTTAGGCACCGTATTTAAAAAACTCGGATTAAGAAACTTGAATCGGTTCAGCACAGATTGATCCGTTACCTCTCATTTAAAATCAAGTCCCCAACGTCATACATTGATCATGACTATTCGTCGCTCTCGCATAGATTTAACCTACCAACCATTGAATCTTTACATTATTTTCACGATGTTTTATATGTCTTAAGAGTCTTGTACAATATGATTAACTGTCATCAGCTTTCAACGTTATTTACTTATCGGCACAATATATATCCCATTAGAAACCCACGTATCCTTATAGAAATTTCATCTTCATCTCGCTATGGTTATCATTCGCCTCTTTCTCGTTTAAGACGCGAATGGAATATACTTCCTTATAATCTCATATCTGGTTCAATCCCACAACCAATTTTGATTAATAGGCTGCGAGCTCATTGCTTAAAATATTATACTGCACCGTAATATTTTATTATAATAGCTACTGATATAGTATCTCATTTAATTGAACCTTGTTATGTTTTGTAATTGAATTCATTTTTGTTTTATTTTATATTTTGGAGCACTGTTAAGCCATTATTATTATTATTTTATTATTGTAAAAGGCCTTTAGGCCGTTAATGTATAAATAAATAAATAAATAAATAAATAAATAATAAATAAATCCGTGCAAATGCAAATTTAATATTGATTTATTAGTGTTGTGAATTATGAATCCATGAAAATGCAAATATAATATTGATTTTTACCTAGTACTTACATTTGGAATCCATAGCAATGCATGTTTAATACATGTAATTTTCAAAAAGTTGGTATTTTTTATTTGTTCTCACAACTGAACGTCCCACAACAAAGCATTAATACTCCATGTTTCAACTATTCGTTAGTTTCGCATCATTTTATAACAAACTTTTTTGATGCATGGTAAATGAAATTATTTATTAGTACTAATTTGTATTTATTATTGCATTGAAACTTTTCTTCTTAAAAATAGTTAAACATTGAAGAATTTATAAGAATAGACAACTTATACTCGACATAAATAAACAACTTATATTCGCAGACAGGATTTTGTTCGATTTTTCTAAATATATTGTATTCAAATTTACTAAGAAAATGTCAAAAGCGTCAAAAATGAAGATTTATTTAAAACATTATGTCTACCGTAAGATCTTGAAGATGGCAGTACAAAAGTAGTCTTGAAAAATTACGGAAACCGACTTTCTCTAAAAATAAACCTTCATTGTTTAAATTCCTTCAAGAAATACATATTTTTAGTTGTTTTTAAGAATGCTATTCAATACTGAATAAACATTTTTCATTTTTACCTGCTTTTATCTGTTGGAGGAATTTGTGAAGCTTTCTTGTTGCAAATAACCCTTTGATTGCACGTTGTCTAAAAAATTAGGATGTTGGTGAAAAGGTTTTTAAAATGTACTATATGAAACAATTTTTTATTACTATATTGCCTATTTTGTAACGTTCTTTTTTACATTTATTTGTGTACATATTTTATTTATGTACGGTACAAACATAACGTAACAATCAAATATATTATACAAATTCAACAATTTTCTAAAATTATGTATCACACAATTTTGCAAGTTTTTTTTTGGTTTGACTTTTTGTACCTCTTATTTATGCCATTTCCTTCTTTAAATATTCGCGCATTTTTATTGTTATATAAAATTGTATAATGTACACTAACATTTATACAGCCTCATTTTGGTGTTTTGTGCACTCGAATTGTATTTTAATCTCGCACACCGGTCCTCAAGCAGGGAAAAGTTTGACTAAAATGGATCCAAAATCGGCTTTGATATGTTATTTCTACATCATTTATAGGTTCGAAATCTGTAAAGAACAAAATCGTAGCTGCTCCTTTTCTCGAGATATTCGTATTTTAATATTTTTCTTATTGTTTTTGCTAGTAATTATACTGATATATATATAGTTTCACTTATCTCACTTTTAATTTTTCATTTTGATGATAAATAATACCATAAATCTTTGCTGTATCTTTATGGACCGCAAAAATTGCGATTTTACTTCCGCCGCGCCGCTCTGTTGGTTGTAGTTGGAGCGAGGGCAAAATTTGTTTTTCGCAAGTGAAGTGTGTAACGTCAAGTTCATAAGAACGCGGGCCATACGCCGTTCCTCATTACGTTTATGGCATAAGATGTCTCATCCTATGAAGAAATGTTCCCATGCTGAAAACAGACTTAAAGTTTGTGGCCCATGTGGTAAAAAAATATCTTTTGGAAACATTAAACCCGATAAATTTTTCATAAGCACAAAAATCTAGGGCCTTATAACAAAATTTGTAAACAGCGATTTCAAATTATCCGATGAAAGGTTTCCGTTAAGTATTTGTCGAACTTGCTACTTAACGCTCCTCGATGCTGGAAAAGGGATATTTAAAAGACCTATACAAAAAATGCCCAATTATGAAGACATAATACTGCACAAAGATTATATACAAATAATGTAATTGATACATCTAATAGACCTTCTAACTGTGTTAACGAAGGGAAAAAGGCAATACTTAATAAAAAATCTGATCATCTCCTTCTTTGCAAAAATTGCTTTCAAGAAATCGGTAAAGGCAAAAACCATCATTGTAAAAATATCAGTAACACTATCCCAAAAATTATAAAAAAACTACCAGAAAAAGAATAAGATAAAATTGTTAGTGCTATTTTAAGAATTAAAATTGAATGCGAAAAATCAACTGGAAAGCTTGAAAACGTGAATATAAATCTGTCTACCGGAGGTCGTCCAACAAGAATAATAATAAATCCTGCTGAAAAAAAAAATGTTTCTATAACGGAAGATAGTTTAGATAATTTTCGAAATAATTTAGGAGTATCAATGACATTCATGAACAAAGTAACAAATTTTCTAAGATGCAATGTTGGGGAAAAAAAATGTTCCTGCAAATTATCGTAGTCACATGTCGCAGAAATAAAAAATATTGGCAGATGTGTATAAAAGCGGCATATATGAATTCGAATGTTTTACAAGGTTTTGTCAACCATCTTTTTTGGAACGGTTTGGTCCCACTCGTAGGAAAAGAAAAAGCATTATTGTGGCCAAAAAAATTAAAAATAGTAGCAAAAAACTATCATGGAGATTAATTCGAAGGAAATGCTTGCAGAAAACTTCTGAAAGAATCCGATAAACTTAATGATCCGAACATCTATGAAGAAGTGGGATATTTTAAAATTATCCCTTTCATCGGTAGTTTCAAGGCTATGAATAAAATAGTTAGCTGTAGTTTTACTTCAGGTAAAGTTGGACCTTCTCTGGATACATACAAGAATTGCGTAAAAGTATCGAAAGTCTGGACATTTCCATAACATTAAAAATCCATGTTATTTTGGAGCATCTGAGAGAAAGTTTGCAGTTTATTGATGATAACAATGGTTTAGGGTATTGGTCCGAACAAACTGGCGAGTCTGTGCATCGTGATTTTCTGAAGATTTGGGACCGATACAAGATTAAAATTATCAACGATGAATCTTATCCATCAAGACTTTTAAAAGCAGTTACAGAATACTCGTCAGTTCACATTTAAAGATTAATCATAATAAAAAGTAAAGAATAAATGAGATTTAAAATTTGCGTTCCCAACATGAATATGAAAAAAAATACAGAAAACAAAACTATAAAAGTTAAAAAAAAATAATAAAAGTCATTTTAAAATACAAAAAAAAAAATAAAAATCATTTGAAAAAACAAAAAAAAAAAATTTTTAAATTTGCGTTCCCAACGACAATACGAAAAGTTAAACATAGAAAACAAAACCATAAAAGTTAAAAAAAAAAATAAAAATGATTTTAAAAAACAAAAAAAAAAAATGGAGCCACATAGCCACTACGTCCTCGTCGTTGGTTCCGGGTTACGCTAAGGGTGGATTTAATAGAAATTGGTTTGCAAATAAATATTTTGAACAAAATAACAATATTTATGCATTTCAGCCAGTGAAATGTAAAAATACGAATATCTCATGAAAAGGAGCAGCTATGATTTTGAACCCATAAATGATGTAGAAATAGCCTATCAAAACCGATTTTGGATCCATTTTAGTCAAACTTTTCCCTGCTTGAGGACCGGTGTGCGAGATTAAAATACAATTCGAGTGCACAAAACACCAAAATGAGGCTGTATAAATGTTAGTGTACATTATACAATTTTATATAACAATAAAAATGCGCGAATATTTAAAGAAGGAAATGGCATAAATAAGAGGTACAAAAAGTCAAACCAAAAAAAAACTTGCAAAATTGTGTGATACATAATTTTAGAAAATTGTTGAATTTGTATAATATATTTGATTGTTACGTTATGTTTGTACCGTACATAAATAAAATATGTACACAAATAAATGTAAAAAAGAACGTTACAAAATAGGCAATATAGTAATAAAAAATTGTTTCATATAGTACATTTTAAAAACCTTTTCACCAACATCCTAATTTTTTAGACAACGTGCAATCAAAGGGTTATTTGCAACAAGAAAGCTTCACAAATTCCTCCAACAGATAAAAGCAGGTAAAAATGAAAAATGTTTATTCAGTATTGAATAGCATTCTTAAAAACAACTAAAAATATGTATTTCTTGAAGGAATTTAAACAATGAAGGTTTATTTTTAGAGAAAGTCGGTTTCCGTAATTTTTCAAGACTACTTTTGTACTGCCATCTTCAAGATCTTACGGTAGACATAATGTTTTAAATAAATCTTCATTTTTGACGCTTTTGACATTTTCTTAGTAAATTTGAATACAATATATTTAGAAAAATCGAACAAAATCCTGTCTGCGAATATAAGTTGTTTATTTATGTCGAGTATAAGTTGTCTATTCTTATAAATTCTTCAATGTTTAACTATTTTTAAGAAGAAAAGTTTCAATGCAATAATAAATACAAATTAGTACTAATAAATAATTTCATTTACCATGCATCAAAAAAGTTTGTTATAAAATGATGCGAAACTAACGAATAGTTGAAACATGGAGTATTAATGCTTTGTTGTGGGACGTTCAGTTGTGAGAACAAATAAAAAATACCAACTTTTTGAAAATTACATGTATTAAACATGCATTGCTATGGATTCCAAATGTAAGTACTAGGTAAAAATCAATATTATATTTGCATTTTCATGGATTCATAATTCACAACACTAATAAATCAATATTAAATTTGCATTTGCACGGATTTATTTATTATTTATTTATTTATTTATTTATTTATACATTAACGGCCTAAAGGCCTTTTACAATAATAAAATAATAATAATAATGGCTTAACAGTGCTCCAAAATATAAAATAAAACAAAAATGAATTCAATTACAAAACATAACAAGGTTCAATTAAATGAGATACTATATCAGTAGCTATTATAATAAAATATTACGGTGCAGTATAATATTTTAAGCAATGAGCTCGCAGCCTATTAATCAAAATTGGTTGTGGGATTGAACCAGATATGAGATTATAAGGAAGTATATTCCATTCGCGTCTTAAACGAGAAAGAGGCGAATGATAACCATAGCGAGATGAAGATGAAATTTCTATAAGGATACGTGGGTTTCTAATGGGATATATATTGTGCCGATAAGTAAATAACGTTGAAAGCTGATGACAGTTAATCATATTGTACAAGACTCTTAAGACATATAAAACATCGTGAAAATAATGTAAAGATTCAATGGTTGGTAGGTTAAATCTATGCGAGAGCGACGAATAGTCATGATCAATGTATGACGTTGGGGACTTGATTTTAAATGAGAGGTAACGGATCAATCTGTGCTGAACCGATTCAAGTTTCTTAATCCGAGTTTTTAAATACGGTGCCTAAACTTGAGAGCAATACAGAAATTGATCCAAACAGGATTTGTAATTTACAACGCTAATGAATCAATATATTAATATCTGCATGCACACGGATTCATAATTTGTACCACTAATAAATCAATATTATATACCCTGGTAAAAATGGAAGCGTACATGAAGAGTACGTACGCTTCGTGTACATTACGATAAGAGTACACGAAAAGTACGTACACTTAAATGCCGCATCCCGAAGTGTACAGTAAGAGTACAATAAGCGTACAGCAGGAGTGATTTTGGACATTAAGAGCGAACGTACGTACACTTAAATACCGCTTTCCAAAATGTACAATAAGAGATTTTAATAAAAAATTGTATTTTTCACTTTTTTCTTATTTTTAGTTTATTATTTAATTTTAATAATTTTAAAACTTTTTTTAAGATAAATAAAGTATCTTAAAAAAGCTGAGATTTCAAGCAGTCACCGATTCAAGTACTGTTCCTCAACACAGATGCTTTACGCGATCAACGACCGTGTTGGATACGGACCACTGGTCTATCACTATATTTATAATGTCATATGATATTTGTGTTAAAATTTAAGACAATTCTTAGTTTTATTGTTTGCATTGTTCCGTACGGATGTTCTGGAGATTAATGCTATGAGTTCTGAGTAAAATATAAATATGATTGTAAATATAAGTATGCCACACTGCGCCTATACACATATATAAATATATATAACGTAATTGCTTTTAAATATTGTTAAATAAAATATTTAATTCAAACTTATACTTGTATAAAAATTGACAAACGACACTCTATTACACGCTTTATTTCATCTTGAAGAACGCTTCATTAAGTACACTCCCGTATGCCTTGTTTCATTCCTAATAAGAATATGGTATACTTAAATATTTACACTCTCGAAGTACTTTTCCATAAGGAGTACGCGAGTACTCTTAAAATGTCCAAAAACGCTTCGTTGAAGAGTACGTACCCTTCGTGTACGTTTCATTTTTACCAGGGTATGCATTCACATGGATTCATAATTTACAACACTAATAAATCAACATTATATTCGAATTTGCACGGATTCATAGTTTGTACCACTAATAAATTAATATCATATTTGCAATCGTAAATAATCATTAATAATTTGATGATAATAATAATATACATTACATTTGCATTCCTATGAATTCAAAATGTGTAACATTAAGATCATTATTATATTTGCATTCGCTTGCACACACACACACATTCGTAATTTATAACACTATAAACTAAACATTATATTTGCATTAGATCTATCATCCGATCATACTCCCATTATTATTTATGTAAGCACCCCATAATATGGAAATTAGCTCAAATTATACTTATTCCTAAGTCGGGAAAACCAACAAATAATGTTTGTTCTTATCGACCTATCAGTCTGCTACCGGTACTCTCAAAAGTTTTTGAAAAATTATTACTTTCAAGATTAAGAAACATTATCGCTGTAAAGAAATTAATACCTAATTATCAATTTGGATTCAGACAACATCACGCTACTACTGAACAAGTGCATCGAATTGTAAATAAAATAAGTCAAGGCTTTGAAGAAAAGAAATATTGTAATGCAGTATTTTTAGACATCGCACAAGCCTTTGATAAGGTGTGGCACACAGGATTGCTTTGCAAACTGAAACAGAAATTACCTTCCAACTATTTTGTAATTATAAAATCCAATCTATTAAATAGGCATTACCATGTAAAATTCCAAGGAGAACAAACATCCCTACATACTATTACAGCCGGGGATCCGCAAGGGAGTGTACTCGGACTAACCCTGTACCTTTTATACACTGCTGACTTACCAACATCGAGTAACATCCAAAATGCAACTTTTGCAGACGATACCGCTTTTTTAGTGACAGATCGCGAAGCGGGAACAGCAACAAAGAAGCTACAGAAACACATGCAACTTGTAGAAAGCTGGTTAAAAAAATAGAGAATCAAAGTGAATGAAACTAAGTCAACCCAAGTTACATTTACATTGCGCAAGGCCACATGTCCCCCAATAATATTAAATAATCAAGTACTGCCCATGGCAGACGAAGTGAAATATCTTGAAATCCACCTTGACTAACAAGGAAAAAGCATTTATGGACCAAAAGGAAGGAACTTGGATTAAAGCTGCACAACTTGTACTGGATGTTGGAAAGAAAAATCCCAACTATCACTAGAAAGACAGCCAGCAACTCCGACATCGAAATCATACAACGATTCCAGTAAAAAATATTAGGAATTATTGTGCAAGCCCCTTGGTATGTGCCAAATGAAGTGATACATTGTGATCTGAATGTAAAGACAGTGAAAGAAGAAATAAAAAGTTTTAGTGTCAAGTACCAAGAAAGATTAAAAAGACATTCAAATATTCTGGCTACAAACTTGCTGGAAACGAGAGACCAGACCAGAAGATTGAAAAAATTCAAACCGTTAAACCTGTCCAAATAGGTTTTAATAAAATTAAAAATGTTTATAAAATTTAATTAGTATCACAATATGTAATTAATAATGTAAGATACTTAATAGCAGAGCCTTCAGTGGGAGGTTATTTTGCAATGCCTTAGTTAATTTTTAATAGATTTTTTACTTATTATTCCATAGAATAGATTGTAAATACAAATGGGTTAAATAAAAAAAAAAAAAAAATATTTGCATTAGCATGGAATCAAAATTGATATGGTCATTGTTTTTATTTTTCTCAATCAATGATTCTCAATGTAAAGATTACAGTTTTAATAAAATATTATATATTTACTATAAAAAAAACCCAAAATTAATTACACATTATACTTAACAAATATAATGAAAGTGTATTAACATACCAAATACGTCCTGTAATTGAAAATGTTTTAAGCGCAATGTCCAATTTCTTCAGAATTCAAACAGAAACTGAATATAAAAAAGCAGTGCATTTCCTGGGACGAAGGAACACTGGAAAAATCTAGAACCAAAGAACTGGACAAAACGGGGAGATCGCAGTTTGCCTGCGAGCCTATTTTTAATACTCTGTAAAGTAGCGCCTCGAGTGTATCCCATCTCAAACAAAATGAGGGAAAATGATAGAACTATATGTTTTAGGTGTGGGAAAGCAGAGGACAGAGTTTGATCGAAATTTAATAAAGTGCAGAATGATAGGCAAACGTGAAGTTAGCCGGCCATGTCGTTTTTCGAAAATATCTTAAAAAGGACAAAGTCGCAAACGAAAAAATTTGCAACCGAATCGCAAACGTTTCAGACCGTTTGCAAAAAAATCGGAAACCTTTTAAAGGGATTTGTACATCGAGGCGGGCTGGATCTAGTAACTTTCGATAATTCGTTTATTTTCGCATTATTTATTATGATATTCGGGAAATTGCTATATTTTCTCAATTCGCAAACGAATTCGCAAACGTTTGAGACCGATTGCAAAAAAATCGCAAACCTTTTAAGGGATTTTGAAGCGATCGTGAAGTTGGCCGGCCATGTCGTTTTTCAGAAAATAACTTAAAAACGACAAAGTCACAAACGAAAAATTGGTAAGCGCTATCATTTTCTCAATTCGCAAACGTTTGAGAACGATTGCAAAAAACTGCAAACCTTTTAAAGGATTTTGTATATCGAGGAGGGCTGGATCTAGTAACTTTCGATAATTCGTTTATTTTCGCATTATTTATTATGATATTCGGGTGATTGCTATATTTTCTCAATTCGCAAACGAATCGCAAACGTTTGAGACCGATTGCAAAAAAAATCGGAAACCTTTTAAAGGATTTTGTATATCGAGGGGGGCTGGATCTAGTAACTTTTGATAATTCGTTTATTTTCGCATTATTTATTATGATATTCGGGACATTGCTATATTTTCTCTATTCGCAAACGAATCGCAAACGTTTGAGACCGATTGCAAAAAAATCGCAAACCTTTTAAAGGATTTTGAAGCGAACGTGAAGTTAGCCGGCCATGTCGTTTTTTCCGAAAATAACTTAAAAAACGACAAAGTCACAAAACGAAAAATTGGTAAGCGCCATCATTTGCAAACGAATCGCAAACGTTTGAGACCGTTTGCAAAAAAATCGCAAACCTTTTAAAGGATTTTGTATATCGAGGTGGGCTGGATCTAGTAACTTTCGATAATTCGTTTATTTTCGCATTATTTATTATGATATTCGGGAAATTGCTATATTTTCTCAATTCGCAAACGAATCGCAAACGTTTGAGACCGATTGCAAAAAAATCGCAAACCTTTTAAGGGATTTTGTATATCGAGGTGGGCTGGATCTAGTAACTTTCGATCATTCGTTTATTTTCGCATTATTTATTATGATATTCGGGAAATTGCTATATTTTCTCAATTCGCAAACGAATCGCAAACGTTTGAGACCGATTGCAAAAAAATCGCAAACCTTTTAAGGGATTTTGAAGCGATCGTGAAGTTGGCCGGCCATGTCGTTTTTCAGAAAATAACTTAAAAACGACAAAGTCACAAACGAAAAATTGGTAAGCGCTATCATTTGCAAACGACTCGCAAACGTTTGAGACCGTTTGCAAAAAAATCGCAAACCTTTTAAAGGATTTTGTATATCGAGGTGTACTGGATCTAGTAACTTTCGATAATTCGTTTATTTTCGCATTATTTATTATGATATTCGGGAGATTGCTATATTTTCTCAATTCGCAAACGAATCGCAAACGTTTGAGACCGATTGCAAAAAAATCGCAAACCTTTTAAAGGATTTTGTATATCGAGGTGGGCTGGATCTAGTAACTTTCGATAATTCGTTTATTTTCGCATAATTTATTATGATATTCGGGAAATTGCTATATTTTCTCAATTCGCAAACGAATCGCAAACGTTTGAGACCGATTGCAAAAAAATCGCAAACCTTTTAAGGGATTTTGTATATCGAGGTGGGCTGGATCTAGTAACTTTCGATAATTCGTTTATTTTCGCATTATTTATTATGATATTCGGGAGATTGCTATATTTTCTCAATTCGCAAACGAATCGCAAACGTTTGAGACCGTTTGCAAAAAAATCGCAAACCTTTTAAAGGATTTTGTATATCGAGGCGGGCTGGATCTAGTAACTTTCAATAATTCGTTTATTTTTGCATTATTTATTGTGATATTCGGGAGATGGCTATATTTTCTCAATTCGCAAACGAATCGCAAACGATTGAGACCGTTTTCAAAAAAATCGCAAACCTTTTAATGAATTTTGTATACCGAGGTGGGCAGGATCAAGTAACCGTGGATAATTCGTTTATTTTTGCATTATTTATTGTGATATTCGGGAAATGGCTATATTTTCTCAATTCGCAAACGAATCGCAAACGATTGAGACCGTTTGCAAAAAAATCGCAAACCTTTTAAAGGATTTTGTATATCGAGGCGGGCTGGATCTAGTAACTTTCAATAATTCGTTTATTTTTGCATTATTTATTGTGATATTCGGGAGATGGCTATATTTTCTCAATTCGCAAACGAATCGCAAACGATTGAGACCGTTTTCAAAAAAATCGCAAACCTTTTAATGAATTTTGTATACCGAGGTGGGCTGGATCTAGTAACTTTCGATAATTCGTTTATTTTCGCATTATTTATTGTGATATTCGGGAAATTGCTATATTTTCTCAATTCGCAAACGAATCGCAAACGATTGAGACCGTTTGCAAAAAAATCGCAAACCTTTTAAAGGATTTTGTATATCGAGGCGGGCTGGATCTAGTAACTTTCAATAATTCGTTTATTTTTGCATTATTTATTGTGATATTCGGGAGATGGCTATATTTTCTCAATTCGCAAACGAATCGTAAACGATTGAGACCGTTTTCAAAAAAACGCAAAACTTTTTAAGGAATTTGTATATCGAGGCGGGCTGGATCTAGTAACTTTCGATAATTCGTTTATTTTCGCATTATTTATTATGATATTCGGGAAATTGCTATATTTTCTCAATTCGCAAACGAATCGCAAACGATTGAGACCGATTGCAAAAAATCGCAAACCTTTTAAAGGATTTTGTATATCGAGGTGGGCTGGATCTAGTAACTTTCGATAATTCGTTTATTTTCGCATTATTTATTATGATATTCGGGAGATTGCTATATTTTCTCAATTCGCAAACGAATCGCAAACGTTTGAGACCGATTGCAAAAAAATGGAAAACCTTTTAAGGATTTTGTAAATGAACGTGAAGTTGGTCGGCCATGTCGTTTTTCCGGAAATAACTTAAAAACGACAAAGTCACAAACGAAAAATTGGTAAGCGCCATCATTTGCAAACGAATCGCAAACATTTGAGACCGTTTGCAAAAAAATCGCAAACCTTTTAAAGGATTTTGTATATCGAGGTGGGCTGGATCTAGTAACTTTCGATAATTCGTTTATTTTCGCATTATTTATTATGATATTCGGGAAATTGCTATATTTTCTCAATTCGCAAACGAATCGCAAACGATTGAGACCGTTTGCAAAAAAATCGCAAACCTTTTAAAGGATTTTGTATATCGAGGTGGGCTGGATCTAGTAACTTTCGATAATTCGTTTATTTTCGCATAATTTATTATGATATTCGGGAAATTGCTATATTTTCTCAATTCGCAAACGAATCGCAAACGTTTGAGACCGATTGCAAAAAAATCGCAAACCTTTTAAGGGATTTTTAAGCGATCGTGAAGTTGGCCGGCCATGTCGTTTTTCCGAAAATAACTTAAAAACGACAAAGTCACAAACGAAAAATTGGTAAGCGCCATCATTTGCAAACGAATCGCAAACATTTGAGACCGTTTGCAAAAAAATCGCAAACCTTTTAAAGGATTTTGTATATCGAGGTGGGCTGGATCTAGTAACTTTCGATAATTCGTTTATTTTCGCATAATTTATTATGATATTCGGGAAATTGCTATATTTTTCTCAATTCGCAAACGAATCGCAAACGTTTGAGACCGATTGCAAAAAAATCGCAAACCTTTTAAGGGATTTTGTATATCGAGGTGGGCTGGATCTAGTAACTTTCGATAATTCGTTTATTTTCGCATTATTTAGTATGGTAGTGCGGCGATTGCTATATTTTCTCAATTCGCAAACGAATCGCAAACGTTTGAGACCGTTTGCAAAAAAATCGCAAACCTTTTAAAGGATTTTGTATATCGAGGTGGGCTGGATCTAGTAACTTTCAATAATTCGTTTATTTTTGCATTATTTATTGTGATATTCGGGAGATGGCTATATTTTCTCAATTCGCAAACGAATCGCAAACGATTGAGACCGTTTTCAAAAAAATCGCAAACCTTTTAATGAATTTTGTATACCGAGGTGGGCTGGATCTAGTAACTTTCGATAATTCGTTTATTTTCGCATTATTTATTGTGATATTCGGGAAATTGCTATATTTTCTCAATTCGCAAACGAATCGCAAACGATTGAGACCGTTTGCAAAAAAATCGCAAACCTTTTAAAGGATTTTGTATATCGAGGTGGGCTGGATCTAGTAACTTTCAATAATTCGTTTATTTTTGCATTATTTATTGTGATCCCCCCCCCCCCCACCCCCCCCCCCCCCCACCCCCCCCCCCCCCCACCCCCCCCCCCCCCCACCCCCCCCCCCCCCCACCCCCCCCCCCCCCCACCCCCCCCCCCCCCCACCCCCCCCCCCCCCCACCCCCCCCCCCCCCCACCCCCCCCCCCCCCCACCCCCCCCCCCCCCCACCCCCCCCCCCCCCCACCCCCCCCCCCCCCCACCCCCCCCCCCCCCCACCCCCCCCCCCCCCCACCCCCCCCCCCCCCCACCCCCCCCCCCCCCCACCCCCCCCCCCCCCCACCCCCCCCCCCCCCCACCCCCCCCCCCCCCCACCCCCCCCCCCCCCCACCCCCCCCCCCCCCCACCCCCCCCCCCCCCCACCCCCCCCCCCCCCCACCCCCCCCCCCCCCCACCCCCCCCCCCCCCCACCCCCCCCCCCCCCCACCCCCCCCCCCCCCCACCCCCCCCCCCCCCCACCCCCCCCCCCCCCCACCCCCCCCCCCCCCCACCCCCATAAATAATGCGAAAATAAACGAATTATCGAAAGTTACTAGATCCAGCCCACCTCGGTATACAAAATTCATTAAAAGGTTTGCGATTTTTTTGAAAACGGTCTCAATCGTTTACGATTCGTTTGCGAATTGAGAAAATATAGCCATCTCCCGAATATCACAATAAATAATGCAAAAATAAACGAATTATTGAAAGTTACTAGATCCAGCCCGCCTCGATATACAAAATCCTTTAAAAGGTTTGCGATTTTTTTGAAAACGGTCTCAATCGTTTGCGATTCGTTTGCGAATTGAGAAAATATAGCAATTTCCCGAATATCACAATAAATAATGCGAAAATAAACGAATTATCGAAAGTTACTAGATCCAGCCCACCTCGGTATACAAAATTCATTAAAAGGTTTGCGATTTTTTTGAAAACGGTCTCAATCGTTTGCGATTCGTTTGCGAATTGAGAAAATATAGCCATCTCCCGAATATCACAATAAATAATGCAAAAATAAACGAATTATTGAAAGTTACTAGATCCAGCCCGCCTCGATATTACAAAATCCTTTAAAAGGTTTGCGATTTTTTTGCAAACCGTCTCAATCGTTTGCGATTCGTTTGCGAATTGAGAAAATATAGCAATTTCCCGAATATCACAATAAATAATGCGAAAATAAACGAATTATCGAAAGTTACTAGATCCAGCCCACCTCGGTTTACAAAATTCATTAAAAGGTTTGCGATTTTTTTGAAAAACGGTCTCAATCGTTTGCGATTCGTTTGCGAATTGAGAAAATATAGCCATCTCCCGAATATCACAATAAATAATGCAAAAATAAACGAATTATTGAAAGTTACTAGATCCAGCCCGCCTCGATATACAAAATCCTTTAAAAGGTTTGCGATTTTTTTGCAAACGGTCTCAAACGTTTGCGATTTCGTTTGCGAATTGAGAAAATATAGCAATCTCCCGAATATCATAATAAATAATGCCGAAAATAAACGAATTATCGAAAGTTTACTAGATCCAGCCCACCTCGATATACAAAATCCCTTAAAAGGTTGCGATTTTTTTGCAATCGGTCTCAAACGTTTGCGATTCGTTTGCGAATTGAGAAAATATAGCAATTTCCCGAATATCATAATAAATTATGCGAAAATAAACGAATTATCGAAAGTTACTAGATCCAGCCCACCTCGATATACAAAATCCTTTAAAAGGTTTGCGATTTTTTTGCAATCGGTCTCAAACGTTTGCGATTCGTTTGCGAATTGAGAAAATATAGCAATCTCCCGAATATCATAATAAATAATGCGAAAATAAACGAATTATCGAAAGTTACTAGATCCAGTACACCTCGATATACAAAATCCTTTAAAAGGTTTGCGATTTTTTTGCAAACGGTCTCATACGTTTGCGATTCGTTTGCAAATGATAGCGCTTACCAATTTTTCGTTTGTGACTTTGTCGTTTTTAATTTATTTTCTGAAAAACGACATGGCCGGCCAACTTCACGATCGCTTCAAAATCCCTTAAAAGGTTTGCGATTTTTTTGCAATCGGTCTCAAACGTTTGCGATTCGTTTGCGAATTGAGAAAATATAGCAATTTCCCGAATATCATAATAAATCAAAGCGAAAATAAACGAATTATCGAAAGTTACTAGATCCAGCCCGCCTCGATGTACAAATCCCTTTAAAAGGTTTCCGATTTTTTTGCAAACGGTCTGAAACGTTTTGCGATTCGGTTGCAAATTTTTCGTTTGCGACTTTGTCCTTTTTAAGATATTTTCGAAAAACGACATGGCCGGCCTAAACTTCACGTTTGCCTATCATTCTGCACTTTATTAAATTTCGATCAAACTCTGTCCTCTGCTTTCCCACACCTAAAACATATAGTTCTATCATTTTCCCTCATTTTGTTTGAGATGGGATACACTCGAGGCGCTACTTTACAGAGTATTAAAAATAGGCTCGCAGGCAACTGCGATCTCCCCGTTTTGTCCCAGTTCTTTGGTTCTAGATTTTTCCAGTGTTCCTTCGTCCCAGGAAATGCACTGCTTTTTTATATTCAGTTTCTGTTTGAATTCTGAAGAAATTGGACATTGCGCTTAAAACATTTTCAATTACAGGACGTATTTGGTATGTTAATACACTTTCATTATATTTGTTAAGTATAATGTGTAATTAATTTTGGGTTTTTTTATAGTAAATATATAATATTTTATTAAAACTGTAATCTTTACATTGAGAATCATTGATTGAGAAAAATAAAAACAATGACCATATCAATTTTGATTCCATGCTAATGCAAATATTTTTTTTTTTTTTTTTTATTTAACCCATTTGTATTTACAATCTATTCTATGGAATAATAAGTAAAAAATCTATTAAAAATTAACTAAGGCATTGCAAAATAACCTCCCACTGAAGGCTCTGCTATTAAGTATCTTACATTATTAATTACATATTGTGATACTAATTAAATTTTATAAACATTTTTAATTTTATTAAAACCTATTGGACAGGTTTAACGGTTTGAATTTTTTCAATCTTCTGGTCTGGTCTCTCGTTTCCAGCAAGTTTGTAGCCAGAATATTTGAATGTCTTTTTAATCTTTCTTGGTACTTGACACTAAAACTTTTTATTTCTTCTTTCACTGTCTTTACATTCAGATCACAATGTATCACTTCATTTGGCACATACCAAGGGGCTTGCACAATAATTCCTAATATTTTTTACTGGAATCGTTGTATGATTTCGATGTCGAGTTGCTGGCTGTCTTTCTAGTGATAGTTGGGATTTTCTTTCCAACATCCAGTACAAGTTGTGCAGCTTTAATCCAAGTTCCTTCCTTTTGGTCCATAAATGCTTTTTCCTTGTTAGTCAAGGTGGATTTCAAGATATTTCACTTCGTCTGCCAGGGGCAGTACTTGATTATTTAATATTATTGGGGGACATGTGGCCTTGCGCAATGTAAATGTAACTTGGGTTTGACTTAGTTTCATTCACTTTGATTCTCTATTTTTTTAACCAGCTTTCTACAAGTTGCATGTGTTTCTGTAGCTTCTTTGTTGCTGTTCCCGCTTCGCGATCTGTCACTAAAAAAGCGGTATCGTCTGCAAAAGTTGCATTTTGGATGTTACTCGATGTTGGTAAGTCAGCAGTGTATAAAAGGTACAGGGTTAGTCCGAGTACACTCCCTTGCGGATCCCCGGCTGTAATAGTATGTAGGGATGTTTGTTCTCCTTGGAATTTTACATGGTAATGCCTATTTAATAGATTGGATTTTATAATTACAAAATAGTTGGAAGGTAATTTCTGTTTCAGTTTGCAAAGCAATCCTGTGTGCCACACCTTATCAAAGGCTTGTGCGATGTCTAAAAATACTGCATTACAATATTTCTTTTCTTCAAAGCCTTGACTTATTTTATTTACAATTCGATGCACTTGTTCAGTAGTAGCGTGATGTTGTCTGAATCCAAATTGATAATTAGGTATTAATTTCTTTACAGCGATAATGTTTCTTAATCTTGAAAGTAATAATTTTTCAAAAACTTTTGAGAGTACCGGTAGCAGACTGATAGGTCGATAAGAACAAACATTATTTGTTGGTTTTCCCGACTTAGGAATAAGTATAATTTGAGCTAATTTCCATATTATGGGGTGCTTACATAAATAATAATGGGAGTATGATCGGATGATAGATCTAATGCAAATATAATGTTTAGTTTATAGTGTTATAAATTACGAATGTGTGTGTGTGTGCAAGCGAATGCAAATATAATAATGATCTTAATGTTACACATTTTGAATTCATAGGAATGCAAATGTAATGTATATTATTATTATCATCAAATTATTAATGATTATTTTACGAAGGCAAATATGATATTAATTTATTAGTGGTACAAACTATGAATCCGTGCAAATGCGAATATAATGTTGATTTATTAGTGTTGTAAATTATGAATCCATGTGAATGCATACCCTGGTAAAAATGAAACGTACACGAAGGGTACGTACTCTTCAACGAAGCGTTTTTGGACATTTTAAGAGTACTCGCGTACTCCTTATGGAAAAGTACTTCGAGAGTGTAAATATTTAAGTATACCATATTCTTATTAGGAATGAAACAAGGCATACGGGAGTGTACTTAATGAAGCGTTCTTCAAGATGAAATAAAGCGTGTAATAGAGTGTCGTTTGTCAATTTTTATACAAGTATAAGTTTGAATTAAATATTTTTATTTAACAATATTTAAAAGCAATTACGTTATATATATTTATATATGTGTATAGGCGCAGTGTGGCATACTTATATTTACAATCATATTTATATTTTACTCAGAACTCATAGCATTAATCTCCAGAACATCCGTACGGAACAATGCAAACAATAAAACTAAGAATTGTCTTAAATTTTAACACAAATATCATATGACATTATAAATATAGTGATAGACCAGTGGTCCGTATCCAACACGGTCGTTGATCGCGTAAAGCATCTGTGTTGAGGAACAGTACTTGAATCGGTGACTGCTTGAAATCTCAGCTTTTTTAAGTTACTTTATTTATCTTAAAAAAAGTTTTAAAATAATTAAAATTAATTATTAAATTAAAAATAAAAAAAAAGTGAAAAAATACAATTTTTTATTAAAATCTCTTATTGTACATTTTGGAAAGCGGTATTTAAGTGTACGTACGTTCGCTCTTAATGTCCAAAATCACTCCTGCTGTACGCTTATTGTACTCTTACTGTACACTTCGGGATGCGGCATTTAAGTGTACGTACTTTTCGTGTACTCTTATCGTAATGTACACGAAGCGTACGTACTCTTCATGTACGCTTCCATTTTTACCAGGGTATATAATATTGATTTATTAGTGGTACAAATTATGAATCCGTGTGCATGCAGATATTAATATATTGATTCATTAGCGTTGTAAATTACAAATCCTGTTTGGATCAATTTCTGTATTGCTCTCAAGTTTAGGCACCGTATTTAAAAACTCGGATTAAGAAACTTGAATCGGTTCAGCACAGATTGATCCGTTACCTCTCATTTAAAATCAAGTCCCCAACGTCATACATTGATCATGACTATTCGTCGCTCTCGCATAGATTTAACCTACCAACCATTGAATCTTTACATTATTTTCACGATGTTTTATATGTCTTAAGAGTCTTGTACAATATGATTAACTGTCATCAGCTTTCAACGTTATTTACTTATCGGCACAATATATATCCCATTAGAAAACCCACGTATCCTTATAGAAATTTCATCTTCATCTCGCTATGGTTATCATTCGCCTCTTTCTCGTTTAAGACGCGAATGGAATATACTTCCTTATAATCTCATATCTGGTTCAATCCCACAACCAATTTTGATTAATAGGCTGCGAGCTCATTGCTTAAAATATTATACTGCACCGTAATATTTTATTATAATAGCTACTGATATAGTATCTCATTTAATTGAACCTTGTTATGTTTTGTAATTGAATTCATTTTTGTTTTATTTTATATTTTGGAGCACTGTTAAGCCATTATTATTATTATTTTATTATTGTAAAAGGCCTTTAGGCCGTTAATGTATAAATAAATAAATAAATAAATAAATAATAAATAAATCCGTGCAAATGCAAATTTAATATTGATTTATTAGTGTTGTGAATTATGAATCCATGAAAATGCAAATATAATATTGATTTTTACCTAGTACTTACATTTGGAATCCATAGCAATGCATGTTTAATACATGTAATTTTCAAAAAGTTGGTATTTTTTATTTGTTCTCACAACTGAACGTCCCACAACAAAGCATTAATACTCCATGTTTCAACTATTCGTTAGTTTCGCATCATTTTATAACAAACTTTTTTGATGCATGGTAAATGAAATTATTTATTAGTACTAATTTGTATTTATTATTGCATTGAAACTTTTCTTCTTAAAAATAGTTAAACATTGAAGAATTTATAAGAATAGACAACTTATACTCGACATAAATAAACAACTTATATTCGCAGACAGGATTTTGTTCGATTTTTCTAAATATATTGTATTCAAATTTACTAAGAAAATGTCAAAAGCGTCAAAAATGAAGATTTATTTAAAACATTATGTCTACCGTAAGATCTTGAAGATGGCAGTACAAAAGTAGTCTTGAAAAATTACGGAAAACCGACTTTCTCTAAAAATAAACCTTCATTGTTTAAATTCCTTCAAGAAATACATATTTTTAGTTGTTTTTAAGAATGCTATTCAATACTGAATAAACATTTTTCATTTTTACCTGCTTTTATCTGTTGGAGGAATTTGTGAAGCTTTCTTGTTGCAAATAACCCTTTGATTGCACGTTGTCTAAAAAATTAGGATGTTGGTGAAAAGGTTTTTAAAATGTACTATATGAAACAATTTTTTATTACTATATTGCCTATTTTGTAACGTTCTTTTTTACATTTATTTGTGTACATATTTTATTTATGTACGGTACAAACATAACGTAACAATCAAATATATTATACAAATTCAACAATTTTCTAAAATTATGTATCACACAATTTTGCAAGTTTTTTTTTGGTTTGACTTTTTGTACCTCTTATTTATGCCATTTCCTTCTTTAAATATTCGCGCATTTTTATTGTTATATAAAATTGTATAATGTACACTAACATTTATACAGCCTCATTTTGGTGTTTTGTGCACTCGAATTGTATTTTAATCTCGCACACCGGTCCTCAAGCAGGGAAAAGTTTGACTAAAATGGATCCAAAATCGGCTTTGATATGTTATTTCTACATCATTTATAGGTTCGAAATCTGTAAAGAACAAAATCGTAGCTGCTCCTTTTCTCGAGATATTCGTATTTTAATATTTTTCTTATTGTTTTTGCTAGTAATTATACTGATATATATATAGTTTCACTTATCTCACTTTTAATTTTTCATTTTGATGATAAATAATACCATAAATCTTTGCTGTATCTTTATGGACCGCAAAAATTGCGATTTTACTTCCGCCGCGCCGCTCTGTTGGTTGTAGTTGGAGCGAGGGCAAAATTTGTTTTTCGCAAGTGAAGTGTGTAACGTCAAGTTCATAAGAACGCGGGCCATACGCCGTTCCTCATTACGTTTATGGCATAAGATGTCTCATCCTATGAAGAAATGTTCCCATGCTGAAAACAGACTTAAAGTTTGTGGCCCATGTGGTAAAAAAATATCTTTTGGAAACATTAAACCCGATAAATTTTTCATAAGCACAAAAATCTAGGGCCTTATAACAAAATTTGTAAACAGCGATTTCAAATTATCCGATGAAAGGTTTCCGTTAAGTATTTGTCGAACTTGCTACTTAACGCTCCTCGATGCTGGAAAAGGGATATTTAAAAGACCTATACAAAAAATGCCCAATTATGAAGACATAATACTGCACAAAGATTATATACAAATAATGTAATTGATACATCTAATAGACCTTCTAACTGTGTTAACGAAGGGAAAAAGGCAATACTTAATAAAAAATCTGATCATCTCCTTCTTTGCAAAAATTGCTTTCAAGAAATCGGTAAAGGCAAAAACCATCATTGTAAAAATATCAGTAACACTATCCCAAAAATTATAAAAAAACTACCAGAAAAAGAATAAGATAAAATTGTTAGTGCTATTTTAAGAATTAAAATTGAATGCGAAAAAATCAACTGGAAAGCTTGAAAACGTGAATATAAATCTGTCTACCGGAGGTCGTCCAACAAGAATAATAATAAATCCTGCTGAAAAAAAAAATGTTTCTATAACGGAAGATAGTTTAGATAATTTTCGAAATAATTTAGGAGTATCAATGACATTCATGAACAAAGTAACAAATTTTCTAAGATGCAATGTTGGGGAAAAAAAATGTTCCTGCAAATTATCGTAGTCACATGTCGCAGAAATAAAAAATATTGGCAGATGTGTATAAAAGCGGCATATATGAATTCGAATGTTTTACAAGGTTTTGTCAACCATCTTTTTTGGAACGGTTTGGTCCCACTCGTAGGAAAAGAAAAAGCATTATTGTGGCCAAAAAAATTAAAAATAGTAGCAAAAAACTATCATGGAGATTAATTCGAAGGAAATGCTTGCAGAAAACTTCTGAAAGAATCCGATAAACTTAATGATCCGAACATCTATGAAGAAGTGGGATATTTTAAAATTATCCCTTTCATCGGTAGTTTCAAGGCTATGAATAAAATAGTTAGCTGTAGTTTTACTTCAGGTAAAGTTGGACCTTCTCTGGATACATACAAGAATTGCGTAAAAGTATCGAAAGTCTGGACATTTCCATAACATTAAAAATCCATGTTATTTTGGAGCATCTGAGAGAAAGTTTGCAGTTTATTGATGATAACAATGGTTTAGGGTATTGGTCCGAACAAACTGGCGAGTCTGTGCATCGTGATTTTCTGAAGATTTGGGACCGATACAAGATTAAAATTATCAACGATGAATCTTATCCATCAAGACTTTTAAAAGCAGTTACAGAATACTCGTCAGTTCACATTTAAAGATTAATCATAATAAAAAGTAAAGAATAAATGAGATTTAAAATTTGCGTTCCCAACATGAATATGAAAAAAAATACAGAAAACAAAACTATAAAAGTTAAAAAAAAATAATAAAAGTCATTTTAAAATACAAAAAAAAAAATAAAAATCATTTGAAAAAACAAAAAAAAAAAATTTTTAAATTTGCGTTCCCAACGACAATACGAAAAGTTAAACATAGAAAACAAAACCATAAAAGTTAAAAAAAAAAATAAAAATGATTTTAAAAAACAAAGAAAAAAAATGGAGCCACATAGCCACTACGTCCTCGTCGTTGGTTCCGGGTTACGCTAAGGGTGGATTTAATAGAAATTGGTTTGCAAATAAATATTTTGAACAAAATAACAATATTTATGCATTTCAGCCAGTGAAATGTAAAAATACGAATATCTCATGAAAAGGAGCAGCTATGATTTTGAACCCATAAATGATGTAGAAATAGCCTATCAAAACCGATTTTGGATCCATTTTAGTCAAACTTTTCCCTGCTTGAGGACCGGTGTGCGAGATTAAAATACAATTCGAGTGCACAAAACACCAAAATGAGGCTGTATAAATGTTAGTGTACATTATACAATTTTATATAACAATAAAAATGCGCGAATATTTAAAGAAGGAAATGGCATAAATAAGAGGTACAAAAAGTCAAACCAAAAAAAAACTTGCAAAATTGTGTGATACATAATTTTAGAAAATTGTTGAATTTGTATAATATATTTGATTGTTACGTTATGTTTGTACCGTACATAAATAAAATATGTACACAAATAAATGTAAAAAAGAACGTTACAAAATAGGCAATATAGTAATAAAAAATTGTTTCATATAGTACATTTTAAAAACCTTTTCACCAACATCCTAATTTTTTAGACAACGTGCAATCAAAGGGTTATTTGCAACAAGAAAGCTTCACAAATTCCTCCAACAGATAAAAGCAGGTAAAAATGAAAAATGTTTATTCAGTATTGAATAGCATTCTTAAAAACAACTAAAAATATGTATTTCTTGAAGGAATTTAAACAATGAAGGTTTATTTTTAGAGAAAGTCGGTTTCCGTAATTTTTCAAGACTACTTTTGTACTGCCATCTTCAAGATCTTACGGTAGACATAATGTTTTAAATAAATCTTCATTTTTGACGCTTTTGACATTTTCTTAGTAAATTTGAATACAATATATTTAGAAAAATCGAACAAAATCCTGTCTGCGAATATAAGTTGTTTATTTATGTCGAGTATAAGTTGTCTATTCTTATAAATTCTTCAATGTTTAACTATTTTTAAGAAGAAAAGTTTCAATGCAATAATAAATACAAATTAGTACTAATAAATAATTTCATTTACCATGCATCAAAAAAGTTTGTTATAAAATGATGCGAAACTAACGAATAGTTGAAACATGGAGTATTAATGCTTTGTTGTGGGACGTTCAGTTGTGAGAACAAATAAAAAATACCAACTTTTTGAAAATTACATGTATTAAACATGCATTGCTATGGATTCCAAATGTAAGTACTAGGTAAAAATCAATATTATATTTGCATTTTCATGGATTCATAATTCACAACACTAATAAATCAATATTAAATTTGCATTTGCACGGATTTATTTATTATTTATTTATTTATTTATTTATTTATACATTAACGGCCTAAAGGCCTTTTACAATAATAAAATAATAATAATAATGGCTTAACAGTGCTCCAAAATATAAAATAAAACAAAAATGAATTCAATTACAAAACATAACAAGGTTCAATTAAATGAGATACTATATCAGTAGCTATTATAATAAAATATTACGGTGCAGTATAATATTTTAAGCAATGAGCTCGCAGCCTATTAATCAAAATTGGTTGTGGGATTGAACCAGATATGAGATTATAAGGAAGTATATTCCATTCGCGTCTTAAACGAGAAAGAGGCGAATGATAACCATAGCGAGATGAAGATGAAATTTCTATAAGGATACGTGGGTTTCTAATGGGATATATATTGTGCCGATAAGTAAATAACGTTGAAAGCTGATGACAGTTAATCATATTGTACAAGACTCTTAAGACATATAAAACATCGTGAAAATAATGTAAAGATTCAATGGTTGGTAGGTTAAATCTATGCGAGAGCGACGAATAGTCATGATCAATGTATGACGTTGGGGACTTGATTTTAAATGAGAGGTAACGGATCAATCTGTGCTGAACCGATTCAAGTTTCTTAATCCGAGTTTTTAAATACGGTGCCTAAACTTGAGAGCAATACAGAAATTGATCCAAACAGGATTTGTAATTTACAACGCTAATGAATCAATATATTAATATCTGCATGCACACGGATTCATAATTTGTACCACTAATAAATCAATATTATATACCCTGGTAAAAATGGAAGCGTACATGAAGAGTACGTACGCTTCGTGTACATTACGATAAGAGTACACGAAAAGTACGTACACTTAAATGCCGCATCCCGAAGTGTACAGTAAGAGTACAATAAGCGTACAGCAGGAGTGATTTTGGACATTAAGAGCGAACGTACGTACACTTAAATACCGCTTTCCAAAATGTACAATAAGAGATTTTAATAAAAAATTGTATTTTTCACTTTTTTCTTATTTTTAGTTTATTATTTAATTTTAATAATTTTAAAACTTTTTTTAAGATAAATAAAGTATCTTAAAAAAGCTGAGATTTCAAGCAGTCACCGATTCAAGTACTGTTCCTCAACACAGATGCTTTACGCGATCAACGACCGTGTTGGATACGGACCACTGGTCTATCACTATATTTATAATGTCATATGATATTTGTGTTAAAATTTAAGACAATTCTTAGTTTTATTGTTTGCATTGTTCCGTACGGATGTTCTGGAGATTAATGCTATGAGTTCTGAGTAAAATATAAATATGATTGTAAATATAAGTATGCCACACTGCGCCTATACACATATATAAATATATATAACGTAATTGCTTTTAAATATTGTTAAATAAAATATTTAATTCAAACTTATACTTGTATAAAAATTGACAAACGACACTCTATTACACGCTTTATTTCATCTTGAAGAACGCTTCATTAAGTACACTCCCGTATGCCTTGTTTCATTCCTAATAAGAATATGGTATACTTAAATATTTACACTCTCGAAGTACTTTTCCATAAGGAGTACGCGAGTACTCTTAAAATGTCCAAAAACGCTTCGTTGAAGAGTACGTACCCTTCGTGTACGTTTCATTTTTACCAGGGTATGCATTCACATGGATTCATAATTTACAACACTAATAAATCAACATTATATTCGAATTTGCACGGATTCATAGTTTGTACCACTAATAAATTAATATCATATTTGCAATCGTAAATAATCATTAATAATTTGATGATAATAATAATATACATTACATTTGCATTCCTATGAATTCAAAATGTGTAACATTAAGATCATTATTATATTTGCATTCGCTTGCACACACACACACATTCGTAATTTATAACACTATAAACTAAACATTATATTTGCATTAGATCTATCATCCGATCATACTCCCATTATTATTTATGTAAGCACCCCATAATATGGAAATTAGCTCAAATTATACTTATTCCTAAGTCGGGAAAACCAACAAATAATGTTTGTTCTTATCGACCTATCAGTCTGCTACCGGTACTCTCAAAAGTTTTTGAAAAATTATTACTTTCAAGATTAAGAAACATTATCGCTGTAAAGAAATTAATACCTAATTATCAATTTGGATTCAGACAACATCACGCTACTACTGAACAAGTGCATCGAATTGTAAATAAAATAAGTCAAGGCTTTGAAGAAAAGAAATATTGTAATGCAGTATTTTTAGACATCGCACAAGCCTTTGATAAGGTGTGGCACACAGGATTGCTTTGCAAACTGAAACAGAAATTACCTTCCAACTATTTTGTAATTATAAAATCCAATCTATTAAATAGGCATTACCATGTAAAATTCCAAGGAGAACAAACATCCCTACATACTATTACAGCCGGGGATCCGCAAGGGAGTGTACTCGGACTAACCCTGTACCTTTTATACACTGCTGACTTACCAACATCGAGTAACATCCAAAATGCAACTTTTGCAGACGATACCGCTTTTTTAGTGACAGATCGCGAAGCGGGAACAGCAACAAAGAAGCTACAGAAACACATGCAACTTGTAGAAAGCTGGTTAAAAAAATAGAGAATCAAAGTGAATGAAACTAAGTCAACCCAAGTTACATTTACATTGCGCAAGGCCACATGTCCCCCAATAATATTAAATAATCAAGTACTGCCCATGGCAGACGAAGTGAAATATCTTGAAATCCACCTTGACTAACAAGGAAAAAGCATTTATGGACCAAAAGGAAGGAACTTGGATTAAAGCTGCACAACTTGTACTGGATGTTGGAAAGAAAATCCCAACTATCACTAGAAAGACAGCCAGCAACTCCGACATCGAAATCATACAACGATTCCAGTAAAAAATATTAGGAATTATTGTGCAAGCCCCTTGGTATGTGCCAAATGAAGTGATACATTGTGATCTGAATGTAAAGACAGTGAAAGAAGAAATAAAAAGTTTTAGTGTCAAGTACCAAGAAAGATTAAAAAGACATTCAAATATTCTGGCTACAAACTTGCTGGAAACGAGAGACCAGACCAGAAGATTGAAAAAATTCAAACCGTTAAACCTGTCCAATAGGTTTTAATAAAATTAAAAATGTTTATAAAATTTAATTAGTATCACAATATGTAATTAATAATGTAAGATACTTAATAGCAGAGCCTTCAGTGGGAGGTTATTTTGCAATGCCTTAGTTAATTTTTAATAGATTTTTTACTTATTATTCCATAGAATAGATTGTAAATACAAATGGGTTAAATAAAAAAAAAAAAAAAATATTTGCATTAGCATGGAATCAAAATTGATATGGTCATTGTTTTTATTTTTCTCAATCAATGATTCTCAATGTAAAGATTACAGTTTTAATAAAATATTATATATTTACTATAAAAAAACCCAAAATTAATTACACATTATACTTAACAAATATAATGAAAGTGTATTAACATACCAAATACGTCCTGTAATTGAAAATGTTTTAAGCGCAATGTCCAATTTCTTCAGAATTCAAACAGAAACTGAATATAAAAAAGCAGTGCATTTCCTGGGACGAAGGAACACTGGAAAAATCTAGAACCAAAGAACTGGACAAAACGGGGAGATCGCAGTTGCCTGCGAGCCTATTTTTAATACTCTGTAAAGTAGCGCCTCGAGTGTATCCCATCTCAAACAAAATGAGGGAAAATGATAGAACTATATGTTTTAGGTGTGGGAAAGCAGAGGACAGAGTTTGATCGAAATTTAATAAAGTGCAGAATGATAGGCAAACGTGAAGTTAGCCGGCCATGTCGTTTTTCGAAAATATCTTAAAAAGGACAAAGTCGCAAACGAAAAATTTGCAACCGAATCGCAAACGTTTCAGACCGTTTGCAAAAAAATCGGAAACCTTTTAAAGGGATTTGTACATCGAGGCGGGCTGGATCTAGTAACTTTCGATAATTCGTTTATTTTCGCATTATTTATTATGATATTCGGGAAATTGCTATATTTTCTCAATTCGCAAACGAATCGCAAACGTTTGAGACCGATTGCAAAAAAATCGCAAACCTTTTAAGGGATTTTGAAGCGATCGTGAAGTTGGCCGGCCATGTCGTTTTTCAGAAAATAACTTAAAAACGACAAAGTCACAAACGAAAAATTGGTAAGCGCTATCATTTGCAAACGACTCGCAAACGTTTGAGACCGTTTGCAAAAAAATCGCAAACCTTTTAAAGGATTTTGTATATCGAGGTGTACTGGATCTAGTAACTTTCGATAATTCGTTTATTTTCGCATTATTTATTATGATATTCGGGAGATTGCTATATTTTCTCAATTCGCAAACGAATCGCAAACGTTTGAGACCGATTGCAAAAAAATCGCAAACCTTTTAAAGGATTTTGTATATCGAGGTGGGCTGGATCTAGTAACTTTCGATAATTCGTTTATTTTCGCATTATTTATTATGATATTCGGGAGATTGTTATATTTTCTCAATTCGCAAACGAATCGCAAACGTTTGAGACCGATTGCAAAAAAATCGCAAACCTTTTAAGGGATTTTGAAGCGATCGTGAAGTTGGCCGGCCATGTCGTTTTTCCGAAAATAACTTAAAAACGACAAAGTCACAAACGAAAAATTGGTAAGCGCCATCATTTGCAAACGAATCGCAAACGTTTGAGACCGTTTGCAAAAAAATCGCAAACCTTTTAAAGGATTTTGTATATCGAGGTGGGCTGGATCTAGTAACTTTCGATAATTCGTTTATTTTCGCATTATTTATTATGATATTCGGGAAATTGCTATATTTTCTCAATTCGCAAACGAATCGCAAACGTTTGAGACCGATTGCAAAAAAATCGCAAACCTTTTAAGGGATTTTGTATATCGAGGTGGGCTGGATCTAGTAACTTTCGATAATTCGTTTATTTTCGCATTATTTATTATGATATTCGGGAGATTGCTATATTTTCTCAATTCGCAAACGAATCGCAAACGTTTGAGACCGATTGCAAAAAAATCGCAAACCTTTTAAGGGATTTTGAAGCGATCGTGAAGTTGGCCGGCCATGTCGTTTTTCAGAAAATAACTTAAAAACGACAAAGTCACAAACGAAAAATTGGTAAGCGCTATCATTTGCAAACGACTCGCAAACGTTTGAGACCGTTTGCAAAAAAATCGCAAACCTTTTAAAGGATTTTGTATATCGAGGTGTACTGGATCTAGTAACTTTCGATAATTCGTTTATTTTCGCATTATTTATTATGATATTCGGGAGATTGCTATATTTTCTCAATTCGCAAACGAATCGCAAACGTTTGAGACCGATTGCAAAAAAATCGCAAACCTTTTAAAGGATTTTGTATATCGAGGTGGGCTGGATCTAGTAACTTTCGATAATTCGTTTATTTTCGCATAATTTATTATGATATTCGGGAAATTGCTATATTTTCTCAATTCGCAAACGAATCGCAAACGTTTGAGACCGATTGCAAAAAAATCGCAAACCTTTTAAGGGATTTTGTATATCGAGGTGGGCTGGATCTAGTAACTTTCGATAATTCGTTTATTTTCGCATTATTTATTATGATATTCGGGAGATTGCTATATTTTCTCAATTCGCAAACGAATCGCAAACGTTTGAGACCGTTTGCAAAAAAATCGCAAACCTTTTAAAGGATTTTGTATATCGAGGCGGGCTGGATCTAGTAACTTTCAATAATTCGTTTATTTTTGCATTATTTATTGTGATATTCGGGAGATGGCTATATTTTCTCAATTCGCAAACGAATCGCAAACGATTGAGACCGTTTTCAAAAAAATCGCAAACCTTTTAATGAATTTTGTATACCGAGGTGGGCTGGATCTAGTAACTTTCGATAATTCGTTTATTTTCGCATTATTTATTGTGATATTCGGGAAATTGCTATATTTTCTCAATTCGCAAACGAATCGCAAACGATTGAGACCGTTTGCAAAAAAATCGCAAACCTTTTAAAGGATTTTGTATATCGAGGCGGGCTGGATCTAGTAACTTTCAATAATTCGTTTATTTTTGCATTATTTATTGTGATATTCGGGAGATGGCTATATTTTCTCAATTCGCAAACGAATCGCAAACGATTGAGACCGTTTTCAAAAAAATCGCAAACCTTTTAATGAATTTTGTATACCGAGGTGGGCTGGATCTAGTAACTTTCGATAATTCGTTTATTTTCGCATTATTTATTGTGATATTCGGGAAATTGCTATATTTTCTCAATTCGCAAACGAATCGCAAACGATTGAGACCGTTTGCAAAAAAATCGCAAACCTTTTAAAGGATTTTGTATATCGAGGCGGGCTGGATCTAGTAACTTTCAATAATTCGTTTATTTTTGCATTATTTATTGTGATATTCGGGAGATGGCTATATTTTCTCAATTCGCAAACGAATCGTAAACGATTGAGACCGTTTTCAAAAAAATCGCAAACCTTTTAATGAATTTTGTATACCGAGGTGGGCTGGATCTAGTAACTTTCGATAATTCGTTTATTTTCGCATTATTTATTATGATATTCGGGAAATTGCTATATTTTCTCAATTCGCAAACGAATCGCAAACGATTGAGACCGATTGCAAAAAATCGCAAACCTTTTAAAGGATTTTGTATATCGAGGTGGGCTGGATCTAGTAACTTTCGATAATTCGTTTATTTTCGCATTATTTATTATGATATTCGGGAGATTGCTATATTTTCTCAATTCGCAAACGAATCGCAAACGTTTGAGACCGATTGCAAAAAAATCGCAAACCTTTTAAGGGATTTTTAAGCGATCGTGAAGTTGGCCGGCCATGTCGTTTTTCCGGAAATAACTTAAAAACGACAAAGTCACAAACGAAAAATTGGTAAGCGCCATCATTTGCAAACGAATCGCAAACATTTGAGACCGTTTGCAAAAAAATCGCAAACCTTTTAAAGGATTTTGTATATCGAGGTGGGCTGGATCTAGTAACTTTCGATAATTCGTTTATTTTCGCATTATTTATTATGATATTCGGGAAATTGCTATATTTTCTCAATTCGCAAACGAATCGCAAACGATTGAGACCGTTTGCAAAAAAATCGCAAACCTTTTAAAGGATTTTGTATATCGAGGTGGGCTGGATCTAGTAACTTTCGATAATTCGTTTATTTTCGCATAATTTATTATGATATTCGGGAAATTGCTATATTTTCTCAATTCGCAAACGAATCGCAAACGTTTGAGACCGATTGCAAAAAAATCGCAAACCTTTTAAGGGATTTTTAAGCGATCGTGAAGTTGGCCGGCCATGTCGTTTTTCCGAAAATAACTTAAAAACGACAAAGTCACAAACGAAAAATTGGTAAGCGCCATCATTTGCAAACGAATCGCAAACATTTGAGACCGTTTGCAAAAAAATCGCAAACCTTTTAAAGGATTTTGTATATCGAGGTGGGCTGGATCTAGTAACTTTCGATAATTCGTTTATTTTCGCATAATTTATTATGATATTCGGGAAATTGCTATATTTTCTCAATTCGCAAACGAATCGCAAACGTTTGAGACCGATTGCAAAAAAATCGCAAACCTTTTAAGGGATTTTGTATATCGAGGTGGGCTGGATCTAGTAACTTTCGATAATTCGTTTATTTTCGCATTATTTATTATGATATTCGGGAGATTGCTATATTTTCTCAATTCGCAAACGAATCGCAAACGTTTGAGACCGTTTGCAAAAAAATCGCAAACCTTTTAAAGGATTTTGTATATCGAGGCGGGCTGGATCTAGTAACTTTCAATAATTCGTTTATTTTTGCATTATTTATTGTGATATTCGGGAGATGGCTATATTTTCTCAATTCGCAAACGAATCGCAAACGATTGAGACCGTTTTCAAAAAAATCGCAAACCTTTTAATGAATTTTGTATACCGAGGTGGGCTGGATCTAGTAACTTTCGATAATTCGTTTATTTTCGCATTATTTATTGTGATATTCGGGAAATTGCTATATTTTCTCAATTCGCAAACGAATCGCAAACGATTGAGACCGTTTGCAAAAAAATCGCAAACCTTTTAAAGGATTTTGTATATCGAGGCGGGCTGGATCTAGTAACTTTCAATAATTCGTTTATTTTTGCATTATTTATTGTGATATTCGGGAGATGGCTATATTTTCTCAATTCGCAAACGAATCGCAAACGATTGAGACCGTTTTCAAAAAAATCGCAAACCTTTTAATGAATTTTGTATACCGAGGAGGGCTGGATCTAGTAACTTTCGATAATTCGTTTATTTTCGCATTATTTATTGTGATATTCGGGAAATTGCTATATTTTCTCAATTCGCAAACGAATCGCAAACGATTGAGACCGTTTGCAAAAAAATCGCAAACCTTTTAAAGGATTTTGTATATCGAGGCGGGCTGGATCTAGTAACTTTCAATAATTCGTTTATTTTTGCATTATTTATTGTGATATTCGGAAGATGGCTATATTTTCTCAATTCGCAAACGAATCGCAAACGATTGAGACCGTTTTCAAAAAAATCGCAAACCTTTTAATGAATTTTGTATACCGAGGTGGGCTGGATCTAGTAACTTTCGATAATTCGTTTATTTTCGCATTATTTATTGTGATATTCGGGAAATTGCTATATTTTCTCAATTCGCAAACGAATCGCAAACGATTGAGACCGTTTGCAAAAAAATCGCAAACCTTTTAAAGGATTTTGTATATCGAGGTGGGCTGGATCTAGTAACTTTCGATAATTCGTTTATTTTCGCATTATTTATTATGATATTCGGGAAATTGCTATATTTTCTCAATTCGCAAACGAATCGCAAACGATTGAGACCGATTGTAAAAAAATCGCAAACCTTTTAATGAATTTTGTATATAAGGGACATATAGGATAATTTATTTTTTTTTATTTTTCAAGTTATCGGAAAAAGCACTTTTAATTCATAATTCGCAAACGAATCGCAAACGATCAAGCCTAATTTGGGCGAAATTGGTCGATTGGTTGCCGAGTAATTGCGTTTTCAAAAATGCTAACGTGAAGTTAGCCGGCCATTTCGTTTTTTGCAAATAACTCAAAAACGACGAATTCGCAAACGAAAAATCGGTAATCGCAATCATTCGCAAACGAATCGCAAACGATTCGCGCTATTTTCGATCGATTTCGTTACAATGGCCGGTCAACTTCACGGAGGTGGATCGGGCGGCCTTTGTCGACCGGTTGTAGTGGGGACAAACGGCCCGAGTAGGATACAGAGAGGCACACACACACGTGTAGAAGCGTGTTGAATACATTCCGTAACGGTCGGTAGAGCGTCGTTTCGCCTCTTGTGAGAAATTATATTTCGTATGGCTTGTTCGAAGATATTTACTTGTAGTACCGCGACCAGTCGCCAGGTGACGCCACATTTCAGAGACAAAAAAGAACCCTCCTAGTTGGGGTTCTCTATTCGTTCCCACGTTCAGTTCATCTCATTACGTTTCTTGGCGCCGTGGCTGACGCACGTAGTAAGAGACAATGGAGGAAATTAAGAGGCAAACAGAAGCTCGTTTGAGAGAGCTAGAACTCGAAATGAATGCCGTTTTAGCAGAGATGGACGGGTTGGACGAGAGCGAGCTACAATATGAAGGTAAATATCCCAATAATTCCCTTATTTCATCTTTGTTACAGGTAGACGACAAAAAATTTTTTGTTTCTTTCTTATAAGAGAGTAGCGTCTTAGAGCGGCTACCACTTAACTATAGACAATTTTGTGAACCAGGTTCAATCGAACCAACCAAGCCGAGTCCTAACCGAGAGTTAGGGCCACGCTTTATAACCATAGTCGATTCTCAACAATTTAGTTGAGAACATGGCTCGAATCTTTGAAGGAATTTCTATAGTACTTTCCTTTCATTCCAGATATCAAAAATTGCATGGGGACGGAAGAAAAGGAGAATGTATCAGACTCTCAAGAATATTCTGACGTGGGAAGCGAGGATGAAATTAATACCTTTTTAGGGGCAAATCCCGTTGACCAGACACCGGAAGATTTGATACTTCGCCAAAACATAATGTCCCGAATAAAGGGGTGGATGAAGGCTGGTCTGAATTCCAAAGAGGATAAAGAAAAGCTGTTGGCATCGATTCCTCGTAAAGGCCAGCTAAACCTAATAGCACCAGCCTTAAATGAAGAGATAGCTACAGATATTCATCCCCGAACATTGGCAAAAGACAACCACTTCCGAGAATACCAGGATATGGCAGGTGCAGCCCTCTCCGGCGTAGCAATTGTTCTGGATCTCATTCTAAACGACATTGAAGTTCCACTTGAACGTGATACGATTTTAATAAATCTATCAAATTCGGTCAAATTACTCTCGGATTTATTCGGGTCCCTAACCCAAGCGAGAAAATCTTTCCTCCTAGGACGATACGAGGAAAAAATTCAAAAGATCCTGAAGAACGCCGAACCTACAGAGTGGCTCTTCGGGGACAACTTGAAAGTGCTCATTGAGAATTCCAAAGCAATAGAAAAGGCCTCAAAGGACATGGGCGCAGGGCCTAGTACTTCTAAAACTCCCTTCAGATCGAAGGGTTTAAACTGGAGGAGCCCTACCGCCAAGAAGGAGGTGGGTCGGCAGGGCTACAGACCAAGGAATTACAAGACCTCCAAGTACGGCCAGAGCAGTTACAAGTCACATCCCTCAAAGAGACACTACGAGCAGACGCAACCTCAGCAGAGGAAACGCCCACGCTAAGAAAGGTAAATGTCCCAGGAAGCTTAAAGTACTTCCTTAAACAATGGAAAACGATAACCAGAGATAATCACATTTTGAAAATACTCAAAGGGTACGTTATAGATGTAGATGAAATAGGGCTTGAATTAGCTAGACCGGTTTCGATAACTAGAGAGAGCAAAAAATGCTTAGAGCTAGATCAGTCCATAGAGAAATTATTGAACACTAATGTCATCGAAGAGTGTGAGTTCGAAGAAGGACAATTCTTGTCCTCATATTTTCTGATTGCGAAACAGGATGGCTCGCATAGATTCATCCTAAATCTTAAGTATTTCAATCAATTCGTACATAACGAACATTTCAAAATCGAGAACATTAGAGTTGCAATTAACATCCTAAACAAGGATGAATTCATGTGCCGATTAGAATAAACTGGGATAAATCTAATATAACTCCTAGTAAATCATGCAAGTTTTTAGGTTTCATTATTAATTCATCCGATCTTATGTTAGAACTGCCTTTGGAAAAGCGATTGGCAATCAAAAAGATGTTAACAATTTTACTGCTTTCGAAAGAAATTAAAATTAAAACATTAGCTAAGTGTGTAGGTATACTAGTAGCAGCATGCCCCGCCATAGCGTATGGTTGGCTTTACTACAAAGAGTTAGAGAAATTAAAAACAGAAATGACATTAAAATATAAATACGATCTATCCCAAAGAATAGCCTTGTCAGCGGGTGCCTTAGAGGAAATCAGATGGTGGTTGGCAAGCATAGCGACAGCAAAGAATAAGATCAGATCTAGTTGTTTCGATCTAGAGATTTTCTCCGATGCATCTAGATCAGGCTGGGGAGCCATATGCGGAAATGAAAAGACGAAGGGTTTGTGGAATGTATCGGAGAGACTCATGCACATTAATTATCTCGAAATTAAGGCAGCCTTTTTAGGCTTAAAATGCTTTGCCAACGACATCTCGAACAAACAGATCTTATTGCGTATCGACAATTTAACAGCATTAGCCTACATTAACAAGATGGGAGGTACGAAATATCCATTCCTACATACGATTACCAAACAACTTTGGGAATGGTGCATTAACAAGGAGATCTGGGTGTTCGCAGAATACGTGGCCTCTAAAGAAAACCCAGCTGACGAAGGCTCTAGATTATCAAATTTAGATACGGAGTGGGAACTGTCAGAGTACGCCTTTCAGGAAATATGTAAAGAGTTTGGAAACCCTCAAATTGACCTGTTTGCTAGTAGAATAAACAGGAAATGCAAGCCTTACTGCTCTTGGGAAAGAGATCCAGAGGCATATGCCATTAATGCATTTACAATACACTGGAAAACTTGGCAGTGGTATGCATTTCCTCCATTTGCTCTTATTCCCAGAATTTTAAAGAAAATAAAAGACGAAGGTTCAACAGGCATTCTGGTAGTTCCCCTCTGGACAATGCAGGCATGGTTTATTGAATTCGAGAGGCTACTTGTCAAGAAGCCTATCATATTCTACCCATCTAATGACTTACTGGTTTCACCATACAGGAATCAAATTCATGCACTGGCCTCGGTCCTTACCCTGGTTGCAGGAACGCTATCAGGGAATCATACAAACAAAAGGAAGTATCGAGTGACAACATAGAGGTTATCGTATCATCAATAGCAGACAGTACGGTAAAGCAATATGATTCCTCTATGAAGTACTGGTGGAAATTCTGTTCCGAGAAATTCGAAGATCCATTTTACGCTAAGGAGCAAGTTATCTTAGGTTCCCTAACTAAGAAATTTGGCGAAGGCGCAGCTTATGGCACACTAAACACCATGAGAGCAGCAATAGCTCTAATCAATAACTGCGAGAGGGCAGACAGTGCGATTTTACACCGATTCTTCAAGGGTGTATTTAGACTACGTCCAACGATGCCAAATATCATTCCACGTGGAATGTCGATGTAGTTCTGCAGATGTTGGAGAGCTGGAATTCACTGCCGTCCCTAGATTTAAGAAGATTAACCCTAAAGCTATGCATGTTACTAGCACTGGCAACAGCATTCCGTGTTCAATCTCTGCGGTTGATAAATATGGATAATATTAAGATACGCAAAGAAGGGGTGGAGATTAAAATAAGTGAACTCATCAAAACTTCGAAGCCAGGAGCATATCAGCCATATTCGTACCTTCCCTTCTTTCATAATGAAGCGCTGTGTGTGGCAAGGACTTTACTTCACTACATTGAAGAAACAAAACAAATCAGAGGTAACATCAAACAATTGTTTATTTCGTTCAAAGGTCCCCACAAACAAGTGAGTACACAGACAATCAGTAGATGGTTGAAATCAGGGTTGAAAGAAGCTGGTATCGATGATGAGTTCACAGCTCATAGCACGAGACACGCCTCAACAACCAAAGCATTAATCAAAGGAATCGACATAAGACTGATTAAGAATGCAGCAGGATGGTCAGAAAGATCATCGACATTCGCAAAGTATTATAATAGACCGATAAATACTACAAGAAGTTTCGCAGAATCTATAATTAATAAATAATTTAACACTCTAAAGAGGTGACTCACAAATGACTGATCGAAATAAGAAGAAAAGGAGCTACAGATTGTTACATCCTTAGAGAATTTAATGAAGTATGTTATTATATAAATTAAGATTATAGTCATACTCACATCGATCGTTAGAAAATGTTTATGTATATTTATATTTCATTCAAGATTACAAGGTTTAAATTAATGAACAGCAATTAGGTTCAAGATGTATATTTAAAATAAATAAATTCTTTGAGTCAAGTCAATATTGAACTCTAAACATCTACAAGTAAATATCTTCGAACAAGCCATACGAAATATAATTAAGGATTAAACGAACTTACGTGTGAAGTTCAATCCTAATTATATGAGTGGCTTGTTCGAAGATATTACATTCCCACCCCTAATGTTCCTTCCAGAAATACAGTCGATTTTACAATAAAATAAGAAACCCATCCCAAAGGTAAACAAACTAAGCTCTAAACTAAAATGAGATGAACTGAACGTGGGAACGAATAGAGAACCCCAACTAGGAGGGTTCTTTTTTGTCTCTGAAATGTGGCGTCACCTGGCGACTGGTCGCGGTACTACAAGTAAATATCTTCGAACAAGCCACTCATATAATTAGGATTGAACTTCACACGTAAGTTCGTTTAATCCTTAATATTTATTCGCGCCAAGAAACATTTTCTGTGCTTTTTGTGCCAAATTTGTATCTGCGATGGATGACGAATTATCAGCACTTGAATATTCAAGGTAAGATACTAATCCCTGATGTATTTTTATGTCATTTTTATACAATGTTTATATCATTTTCTTGGCTTCTTTTTATCATATTTCTCAATAGAAATTTTTTAATTGAAATATAGATTGACGAGTGAGCAAAGACGCGATTACATCAATCGTTTACTAGGAGACGATGGTGATGAACAATCCGAGTTCGATGACGACAGTGAGGACGAAAACTGGCTGCCGGCAGATGCGGCGAACGTTACGATTACGGCTGGCGACACGACCGAGGGCGAGAGCGGGAATGAAGGGGAGGGAGAGGGCGAGACCGAGGACGAGAGTGGGAATGAAAGCGAAGATCGAGCCACGCCGAACGAAGAAACTGCCAGTACGTATATAGCGAAAGACAGAACTATTTGGAATAAGACCCCGCCGCAAGTAAGTCAAACTCTTGCGCACAATGTTTTGCGCCAGAGAAGTGGTCCACATAGATCTACCGAAACGTTGTCGATAAGAGATACATTCTCAAAAATAATAACTTTTGAAATGATAGATCTCATTGTGCGATACACTAACAGGAAAGCAAAACAAATCTATGACGCTTATAACGAAACCCATCCAAATGCTCAACGCTCATGGAAGCCCGTAACGCCCCAAGAAATTTACGCTTTTATCGGAATTTTGATTTGTTCGGGCGTTAATAATTCTAATACAGATCATACAACCGAAATGTGGAAAAACACGTCGTACCCACTTTATCGTGCGGCAATGGGCAGAAACAGATTTCGTTCGATATTGCAATATATCCGATTTGATGATGTCAATACACGCGTACAACGATCAGAATCGGACAAAAGATTTGGGCATGTTTGAATTCAAATTTGATAAATATGTACAAACCGACAGGAAATTTGACCATTGACGAACAATTATATCCTTTTAGAGGGCATACCAAATTTACGCAATATATACCATCAAAGCCAGCAAAGTACGGCATAAAAATATGGTGGATTTGCGATGCCGAAAATGCCTACCCACTGCAAGGGATTGTTTATTCAGGAAAGACAGGCAATGTCCGCGAAAAAAATCAAGGTGAAAGAGTAGTAAAAGAACTAGCAGTCCCGTATAAAGGAAGCGGTAGAAACATCACGATGGACAACTTTTTCACAACACTACCGCTAGCAAAGCATTTACTATCGTGGAAACTATCTATCGTGGGTACTCTTCGTAAAAACAAGCCGTATATTCCGAAATAAATGGCTTCATTCAAATCCAGAGAAGTATTCTCATCGTTGTTTGGATTCAACGAAAAGGTTACCCTCTGCTCGTACGTCCCAAAAAAAAATAAGGCGGTTATTTTATTATCGACAATGCATAGTGATGCTGCTGTACATGACGACGAAAAGAAGAAACCGCACATGATCATATTTTATAACAAGACCAAGAGTGAGGTGGATACGATGGATCAGTTGGTGACGCGGTATACTACGCACAGACGAACGGCAAGATGGCCCCTCGCTATGTTTTTCAATATTCTCGATGTAGGGGCTCTTGCTGCGTACATCATTTATTATGAAAATAATAAAATGATAGAAAAAAAAACAAACCAACGGCGTATTTTCCTGCGGCTACTGTGTGAAGAACTGGCGAAGCCATTTATTGAAGATCGCGCTGTGAATCAGCAAGTAATGCGCCATTTCAGCACCAAACTTGCAATTCAGAGCGTCATAGGCCTTCAACTCACTCCTTCCGAGGTTCCTGCAGGACAAAATCAGCCACGTGACAGCACTGGCCGAAAAAAAACAACGGGTTCCTGTCACGTATGCTATAAAGAAACCATCAAACGACGCAGGAAGACACGTAAAAGTTGTGCAGTATGTGAGAAACCAATGTGCGATGAACATTGTATTACAATTGTAAAATGTGTAGATTGCGCATAATAAAGCTCTGGTTCATATTTCTAAAATTGTATTTATTGTTTATAAAATGATAATCAATGTTATTAATTAATTCCTTAGTAAAAACCTTATTTTACATATAGTGGATACCCGGGTACCCGGTTGGGCAGAACGTGTATGTTCGATAAAGTCATCAAATTTAGATTTAAAAAAATCGAAAAAAATATTATCTCAGTGATTTTGTATTCTAAAAGAGTTAATTGAAGATGTTACAAAGCGAGAAATCGATATTTCAATTTTTCACGAAGTTATGAGCAATAATATGGCGCGGTGGATACCCGGGTACCCGGTTGGGCACATAAGAGGGTTGAAATTAGGTAAACTATCATGACTTACATAAAAAACCTAAAAGATACATTATTCAGCATATCTGAACGTGAATTGAACCTTAGAAATGTTTAAATCTACGATATTTTATTTTTTGTTCATAAAGGGTAGTTTTCACCCCCTAAAATAAAAAAGCACACATCGAGCTTATATAACTTTTGAAGTAGGGGGTCTGATGAGCCTATCCCCAAATTTTCAAGAAAATCGGTGCCATCCGAAAAAATTGGGAGGTTTTATCCTATTTTTGCGATATCGTAATTTAAAAAAATTCAGTTATGTAATATGATGTCACAGCCGCCATTTTGAAAATTTTAGAAAAATATTTTACCACGATATTTCCCACACCTATCACATATTTCATTTTCATTGAATTCCGCGACATCGACCACAACTTTGATATAGTTGACATGGAATGACTCATATAAGATTAGTATACTAGAAATAGTATCATGTAATAAATTAGAACTAAAGATTACAAAAGCGTAAAATACAATAATAAATCAGCGAACTACAGCGGAAGCACGACTCTCGTGTTTAGGCGAAATCTGACAACAAAAATTTTGCCTAAAAAACGAGAAATAGATAGAGCAAATATTTGTTTATGAGGCTGCGAGTGATTTGGAGACTCCCCGAAATCTGACGCAGAAACCGGGGTGTCGACAGATTACAAAACGCATGTCTCATTTGAACGGCAAAATTTGACTGACACGGAAGCTCGCTTCCCGAATTCAGTGTGCGATCGACTAGATAACATCTGGCCGTTCATTTACGGCTAAAGTCAAGAAGTTCGCGCAACGTCTGTAGACGTACTATCACACACCGAACAAGCTGAAGTTGCTCAACAACAAACAAAGTTTGGCGGATAAAATTCGGGTTTTGGCGGATGCAAAAAAGCGGCTGGAAAGACGGGAGGA
The DNA here is from genome assembly GCA_030407085.1 of Trichopria drosophilae. NCBI lineage: Eukaryota > Metazoa > Arthropoda > Insecta > Hymenoptera > Diapriidae > Trichopria > Trichopria drosophilae. The sequence goes on from CM059582.1 coordinate 183,459,184, forward strand.
TGGAATTCGACAAAATGCAACATTTTGGTCGAATCCGTCCAAACTCTTCAAACATCGTATCGCAGCCTCACGCAAGTTTCCGTCGATGGCCTCGGTTGAGGAATTCTGGGGGAGCATCTACGAGAAAACATCTAGGCTTAATGCAGAGACTCCAGGTATTGAAATCTTTACCGAGTTGTGTGAAGAACTCGCACAAGAAAGTGAAGATTGCCCACCCGTCAGTACATTAGAGGTGAATAATGCCATCAAAAGAGCGAGGAATTTTTGCTCGCCGGACTGGGATGGAATTAACAACTATTGGTGGAAGAAGTTCACTACTGTCCATCAACACCTAGCCCGAATATTCACCTCTTATATAAACGGAGATCAACCCATTCCGCACTGGCTGGTGGAGGGCCGAACGACACTAATCCCAAAATCGGGAACCTCTTTGTAAAACGCGCGTTGTCATGGCATCGGGTAAGCGTAGAACCATATATGTACTGGTTCAATTCCAAAGAGGCGTCTATCAGAGAGATTCTCTCGAGTCCTCTCCTCTTCTGCATCTCACTATTGCCTCTCTCCGACAATCTCAAGGGCTACATGTATGGGCCGCCTGGTGAACGTGTACATAAGAACACCCATTTATTCTATATGGATGATCTTAAATTATACGCATCAGGTGAGGATCAATTACATCGATCTTGGAATATCGCACTCACATACTCGAGAGATATAGGCATGGAATTCGGATTGGACAAGTGTGCAGTCGTTCATTTGCACAGAGGAAGGCCAGGCTCCCATAATAACGATATGGAGCACGTCAACGGAAATGTCATCCGCCACCTTAGCGCCGGGGAAGCCTACACTATACCTAGGAGTGCCTGAGAGTCATGTCCAAGGATGTGCAAACTGCTAAAACGTCCATCGTTAAGAAATACCGGCACCTTCTCCGTCAGATCTGGTCATCAGAATTGACGGGGAAAAATAAGGTGGTAGCCACGAATATGTTGGCCATTTCGCCAGTGCTCTATTCATTTGGAGCACTTAAGTGGAACGTTGACAAGCTAAGGGGTCTTGACCGATGCACACGGAAGATGATTTGTATGCAACACAGTTTGCATCCAAGATCTTCCGTGGAGCGACTGTATTTGGCCCGAAATATGGGAGGTCATAGTCTTTTGAACCTGGAGTGTGTGCATGGCTGATTGGTCCTCGAAACGGCTTGCGACGTGATTAATCGAACGGAGGATCCCTTGATGATGCTAGTTCATCAGCATGAAATTCAGGGGAAGGAGGCGTTTACGTACAACGCGGCGGAATGAGCGGCGCGAAACCTCGGTCTGGTTTTCAACGTGGGACGTGGTGGTGCACAGGAAGCTGAATCAGTCATCAGTCTGTACCCAGTGCGTCTCAGGGCTAACATACGGAAGGAACAACTCCGTATGTTGGAGAGAAGGCATATCGACAAGCCATTGCATAGACAATTCTTTTGAAATATCCAACAACTTGGCTTACCGGTTGAGATGACCTTCTAGTTCTTAAGATCAGCCTGCTTGAAATTCGAGACCGAGGGTTTTATCTTCGTATGCCGGGATGGGGTCGTCAATACCTTAGCGTACCGCCACAACATCTTACACCAGGCGATACAGAGTACGCTTTGTAGATCGTGTGGATGTCATGTTGAGACACTAATGCATCTCTTGGCAGCTTGTTCAAGATATGCAGTCTCAGCATATATCCAACGTCACAATTCGGCTCTGCGAGTGCTGCATTATCATCTCCGCAGTACCTACGGTATTGTCGCGACCCCAGTTTTGCCGTACGTCCCCACTGATATTGAATCCGTAGTCGGAAATAAGTCGTGCCGAATATATTGGAATTACTCATTTCCGACGAGCAGGCAAATATCAGCCAATAAGTTTGACATCGTCCTTGTTGACTTCGATGACAAATCCATCTTCGTCATTGAGTTTTCTGCACCAGCAGACACAAACATAGTCAGCAAAGAGGACGAAAAAAGGTTGAAATATCAGGAACTCCTGTTTGAGATTCGCAAGCTGCATCGACGATTCAAAATCGAGGGGTTAACCAACATCATCAACCTTCTATGGTGTCTAACGCATTTCCGCTTCGGAGCTGCTGGAAAATTAGATGCATCGAAAGTTGTGAAAGATACGACACTGGGCAGTCCTTCAAGAGCCGAAAAATATAAAAACTCTGCAGATATTGTTCCAGAACGCCCGCTTTCTGCCGATGCTGCTCTTTGTCTTTTTATTGAGAATAAAATGTCAAAGAACCTGTATCAGATATTAAGAAATGTAAGCAAAGAACAAAACAGTAGACTTTTTCCGCCGTATAAAGAATTACATGAAGCTAAAAAACAGTGTTATCCACCTGACCAAAATATGAATTTGACGGAAACCAGCGCAGAAGTCAAGTTGCAGGCTTTGTTACATCACACAGTCAAGCGGATATTATTAAGAATCTTTCTGAAGAAAATTTTAGTAATATGACTTTGATTTACAAGTGGGGTTTTGCGGTAAAGCTCCGGGCAAAGTACGTACAAGCAAACATTTTGTAGTGATGATTCAAACTTATCCGATTCAAGCATTTTCCTCGCTTCACTCGCTTCATTTCAATTAATTTCTGTAAATCGCACTACAGATCAAAAAATTATCGTTTGGAAAAATCCAAGACCTGCATCACCAAGATTTTGTCGGCCATTGAAAATTGAATTTTTACACGAAAACGTGGAAAATACATTGAAAGAAAAAGAAAACATCAATGAACAAGAAAAAACACTTGAGTCCTATGAAGAAATCATGAATGGAAATGATGTAATTGTGCATTTTGAACTCGCCTTGACAATGGTTGACGGAAAAGTCTGTAATGCTGTTAGTGATAATTCGTCTACTCAACGTTGTTATTTACGCGGAGGAATATCAAACAAATTTAATAACCTTGATGAAATTATAACAACCAAAAATTAAAACGGATTATTTATAATTTGGCTTATTTACATTAAATGCTTGGATAAGATGTTTTGAATATTATTTACATTTATCCTATAACTTACATTAGACATAAAAAAGTGACAAGCGCGAAAACCTGAAGATAAAGCAAATGATGGAGAAACGTAAATGGAACATACAAAAAACATTCCGGAAAGAATTGGACCTAATCGTCGATCAACCAAAACCTGGATTCGGCAGCACAAATGACGATAATACTGCTCGTCGCTTTTTTGAGAACTCAAAGTCAGCTACTATGATTACGGGATTATCTGAAGAATTAATAAAACGACTTCATGTCATCTTGCAAACAGTTTCGAGTGGTTATGAAATTAATTTGTCAGCATTTGAAGAATATGCAATAGAAACAGCTCGTAAATTCGTTGCCTAATACAAATGGTTTTATATGCCAACTTCCGTCCAGATTCATGGGTCAATTCTCATAAAGTCAACATTATTACCCATTGGACAAATGTCTGAGGACGCGCAAGAATCATTCAATAAATAAATAAAGCGATTTAGAGAAGATTTTGCACGAAAATGTTCCCGTAAAAAAAACCTGGACCCTTTATCGCCGCTAGTTGACACTTTCCGATCCATATATCTCAAACCAGAGAAGTGTGCAGAGAAAGAAAAAACGATTAGTTGCGCCGGACATACGTCGACAGTGTACTGGTATCCAGTACATTACAAGAATCGGACTCTGACTGTTAGACGTAGATTATAGCAATGAATGAAATGTAAATCAGTCTGTATTACGTTGTATACGTAAAATATGTGAAAATATATGAATATAAATTTATTCCTTCTCGTTTAGATTTGCTATTTTGTTGATGATTACCCGTTTTTTAATAACTATTATTTAATCCAGTAACCCGATAACTTCTACATGCATTTTCATGAAGTTGCATTCAGTTTTTTGACTTCAGATTCGTAATCAGCATATATATAATAAGTTACTTTAAAGTAATCAGATATATATATATTTTTATATACAGGGTCATCGAAAAGTATCGGACCCCCCTAATATCTTCAGTTAGAATGCACTTAGCAAAAAATGTCCAATAGCAAAGTTGTATGGTTTCAAGCGGGGAGTAAGATGATGACCTTGACTTTGACCTTGACCATGTCCTTCAAGGTCATTTCAAGGTCAATCTTATTTTTTTAAATAGAACCCCCTACATTTTATTGCATATTCTTATAGCTTATCTCGAGAGCTTTCCAAAACACTATAATAAAATATTTTTTTATTGAGTACTTTTTGAGTTATAAAGGTTTGAAGTTAACAATTTTTTGACACAAAATGTAGAATATCTTGTAAAATATTATTTAGTTTTCAGTAATCATAACCTTAATACTTTTGTGCGCGGAATAATGAGACCAATTAATTGGTTTAAAGAAAATACATTAATCGGATCCCCCTAATATTTTCAGTAAGAATGCATTTTGGAAAAATGTCCAATAGCAAAGTATTGTACGAGCATACAAAAAGTACTTAATAAAAAAATATTTTATTATAGTGTTTTGGAAAGCTCTCGAGATAAGCTATAAGAATATGCAATAAAATGTAGGGGGTTCTATTTAAAAAAATAAGATTGACCTTGAAATGACCTTGAAGGACATGGTCAAGGTCAAAGTCAAGGTCATCATCTTACTCCCCGCTTGAAACCATACAACTTTGCTATTGGACATTTTTTGCTAAGTGCATTCTAACTGAAGATATTAGGGGGGTCCGATACTTTTCGATGACCCTGTATTATAGATTACGAATCTGAAGTAAAAAATCAACAAAATAGCAAATCTAAACGAGAAGGAATAAATTTATATTGATATATTTTCACAAATTTTACGTATATAACGTATATATATATACATATATTCGTAATCAGCACCTTCAAAAACCCCTGGATACCGAATATTGTATTTTCAAAAATTAATTTTGTCATATTTTTCGACAAAGCTTTCTATCTGTTTAAGAAATATAATCTTTCGGTGAATTTCGCAACTCCTCTGATCAAATATGATGGAATTTTTTGCAACTTATTTTTTAAAAATCTTTAGGTTCTTGCCCCCGGAAGTCAGAAACTTGTCTGCCAGATCAGATAAAATAGCTTTTAATAGAATCAGGTTACATTTTTAGAACTTTTTAAAAAATAACGACTAAGAGAAGACATTTAGTTAAATTTTACGATCATTTTCATGTTTAGGAGCACAAAATACGTCGAAAAATCATAGCCACACTTCGATTCTGCCGATATTTGACTTGTTATAAATGAAAAATATCAAAATATTCAATTTTGTGAAAAATCGACATATATATATATATATCGATTTTTTAGAGGTATAATCAAAACAAAAAATAAAAATTTCTATTATATGGATTTAATAGATGGATAATGTGGGCCCCTTTTCCAACAAAAAAAAAAAATTAAAAAAAATGACGGAGTTACAGACAATCGAAAAAAAAACACCCCAAAAACGGCATCTTTGGGACGTCGGGGCGAATGTGAAACATTTTTTTAGAATTTTTGTATGGTCATTTTCGTTCTTAGCGCATCAAAAACTACCAAAAAATAAGTGTTACAAAAAAAATTTTCCGATTCACCCCACCCTAGTATATATATATATACAGTACCGCTCAAAAGTATGAGCTCACTCTTGCGGAATTTTGGCTAAATTAAAATGTTGATATCTCATCGCCAAGTCAACAAACGGGAAAAATAAAAAAAGGGAATTAAAGAGGAGACTTTCAGCTTCTCAGTCGTGGTAGTTTCATTTCAATATATACATTTTTCTATAAACTATGCTCGATTTACTAAAGTCATTTTTTCGTATTATTTTTTTCTTTTTCAATCCGTTCCCATTTTTTTAAAAATGATTGCAAGAGAAATATACAACGTGTATTCGAAAGGTAATCTCTATAGCCTTAATTTGCCTCTTCCGGATTTTGTCTAATATTTCTTTACAAAAACTTATTCAATTTTGAACAAAATGATGTGATTTTTTTTCTATCTGCTATATCTCGAAAAATTGACGTGATATAAAAAATATCTCATAAACAAAAAGTTTCATTTTTTAATTATTTATTGGCTGAAATTAATTCAAATTTTTAGAAGGAAATTTTTTTTTACCGTATTTAGTCGACTTCAACATTTGTTGTGTAACAATCATTTTCGGATGCTAAGTTGCATTTAAACTATGATCAAGTTTAAGATTATGTTTGTCTTTACTCTTAGGATGTTTCACGCAAAGCGGATGGCGGTTTTTTGAAGAAAGCAAAATTTAATAAATATGTACATATATACATGAATACAATTGTTGATACTTTCTATGTATAATGTTAAAATAAAGTTCACTGTTCATTTATAAATACGTGTACATGAATTGTTATATCGCAAACTGAGCACAGTTGAAATGCAAATCTAGATCTGTTAATAATCACAGCAGAAAAGCGTAAACTTGGCAAAATAGGATAAAAAAAATCCTTCTAAAAATTTGAAAAAATTTCAGCCAATAGACAATTAAAAAATGAAACTTTTTGTTTCTTAAATATTTGTTATATCACGTCAATTTTCCGAGATATAGCAGACAGAAAAAAAATCACATTATTTTGTTCAAAATTGAATAAGTTTTTGTAAAGAAATATTAGACAAAATCCGGAAGAGGCAAATTAAGGCTATAGAGATTACCTTTCGAATACACGTTGTATATTTCTCTTGCAATCATTTTTAAAAAAATGGGAACGGATTGAAAAAGAAAAAAATAATACGAAAAAATGACTTTAGTAAATCGAGCATAGTTTATAGAAAAATGTATATATTGAAATGAAACTACCACGACTGAGAAGCTGAAAGTCTCCTCTTTAATTCCCTTTTTTTATTTTTCCCGTATGTTGAATTGGCGATAAGATATCAACATTTTAATTTAGCCAAAATTTCACAAGGGTGAGCTCATACTTTTGAGCGGTACTGCATATATATATATATATATTTTGGTTCGGCCATTTTGAATCCATCATTTTGAATTTTCAAAATCTATCATTAGATTCGTAATCAACGACCCAAAAAGCCCCCGAGTAACAAATTCCAGTTGATTTCCGCGACAAAAAAATTGTATTTTTCTAAGGAGTGCAACATATGATGAACGTCGAATAAACATACGTAAAACCCGTATTCTTCAAACCTTTATAACTTTGTAAATATATTAGATAGACATATTTCTTTTTTTAAGAATTGTTTTCTCAGATTTTTCCATCAACATTTATAGAACAATATAATCAACAATAGTGAAAGTTGAAACAAATTGTACTAGATATTTTCTTTAAAACGTATGTTCGAAAGGCTTCAACTTTGAACCGAAACGAAATAAAGCAATGTTTATTTTCTAGTTTTACAGATAATTTTGTATACTTTAATTTATTCTTTAGTTGTTTTGTCGCAAGATGTCCGAGACAAATTATATTTAAAGAAAATTTAAAAAAAACACGTTTTTTTGCGTATTTTTGTAAATATTTTGAGTTTAACATGTAAAAGTAATAAAAATCTTTCGGGATTATCTTTCTACAGTCAAAATCTAAACGTTCATGTAAAAAAAAACTAGATCCAAACGTTATTTTGATGAAAATATTTACAATAACCTCCCAGTAAACGAAAACGAATAGAAAGTTAAAAATACGAATTGAAATGAATTCAAGTGAATTAAAATGAATTAAAAAGTGGATTCAATTAATCATTTTCATGCGTTTTAATTCGTTTTAATTCACTTGAAATCATTTCAATTCGTATTTTTAACTTTCTATTCATTTTCGTTTACTGGGCTTAAAAAAATGCGAAAAATCAAGATATTTCGAGTTTCCCTCTATCGATTATTTTCATTTACGGCTTAAAATAATCGCGAGACAAATCTGAATATATGCCTACAAAAAACCACGAGGTGCAAGAACTTTTGGGTTGAACTCAATCGAAACTCACGGTTTATAAAAATTTGGATTCCGTATTATCCAAGTTTCTACACATATAATTGTAGTTGGTTTCTTTTTCATCACAGCAAGTAAGCTTCTAAATTTTCAAAATTTTTATGCAAGCTTCTAATATTAACATATAAAATAAGAGTAGTTGTTGGCAAAAAACATATTTAAATCTGTCGCAGAATTTATAATCCTCTCATTGACAATGTAGTCTTTTTCATTATTATGTAGTTCTTCTTGTAATAGTGTTTTGTCAGTTTTAAAAACATTTTTAACTGTCATATCAAAAAAGTTTGGTTAAATCTACACCAGTGTACAAAATTATCCATTATAATTATGGTACGTATATAATTTACAAACACGCTAAAGAAAGTAACTTTGAAAACGATGTCTAGGCTCTAAAAGGTACATCCTGCAAAGATGCAATTCATCGATGGGAAGAAAAAACTGGCGAAGTAGCCAGCGAACAAACTGAAATGATACTCAGCTTCCAATGGCCACCAATTGACAAAATGGACAACAGTTTAGCGGCACTTGTTAACGTCGAGTTAATATTATTTTACTCGAAACGTTTAATTTGATTCCGATTATATATGTATATTTCTTCAGGAAGTTGTCCCTGTCAACGAATATGATTGAGAAAATAGCGGGTATCAATTCCTTGAAAAATCTTAGAATTCTTTCACTGGGGCGTAATTACATCAAGAACTTTTCTGGTTTGGAAGCCGTTGGCGATCACTTAGAGGAATTGTGGATTTCATATAATATGATCGAAAAGATCAAAGGTGTCGGAGCATTGAAAGCTTTGAAAGTTTTATACATGGGAAATAATCTGGTGAAAGATTGGGCAGAATTCAATCGACTTCAAGAAATGCCAAGTCTGCAAGATTTACTGTTCATTAACAATCCGATCTGCGAGAGTATGGATACGGAGGCTTGGCGAGCACAAGTACTTCGTAGGCTTCCGTCTCTAAAAAAACTTGACGCAGTTCCTATAGTGTACGTTTCCATTACAAACCATTTAAAACAATTTTTTTACATACATTTATTTTTACAGGAGAGTCGCAGACGACTGATTCAGAAAACTATCTATCTTTTTCTGACGTTTCTTCATAATTTTCAACCTTCATGTCATTGATTCCGAGATCTTCGTCTTGTTCGAAAGTACGTTTGTATTTTGTAATTTTTAGTCGGTCGTCTAAACCATTATCGGACAAACTTTGAATGTAACTGTTACCGGCTGGATCGTCAAGAATTAAGGTTACTTTACGAGTACCGTTCAATATTTCTTCTAATTGAGAAATTACAGAATCCATTCTTTTTGTTGTTTCTTTTTCTACACTGTCCCCGGTGAAAGCTGTCGATGTTGACAGTTGATCTTTTACGGCTGTAATGATACCTTCGATCGTTGTGAACCTACCGCCTAAAGTTGTTGGTCCGGCTTCCAATTCAATTTCTGGAATTATCATGTTACAAGTCTCGGACTTCAAGAGATCTCTATTGAAATCTTCTACGCCGGAAACTGTTACTTCTATTTTTACACCTTCTGGTTCGATACCTGCACCACTTTTAACTTCGTTCGTTTTGTGGCCACAAGCATCGCAACTTGTGGCCATTATTACAACTTCTTTAAAGTAAGGAATATCTGAGATACGAGTTAAGGTAATGTATTACACTAAAATTAAAGTTAAATTAAACAAATTTGTATCTTATATTATTTAAGAAAATTAAAAGCAATAAACGTAAGAATAATAAAGGATACTGGTCATTTTCATGTTTGTTTCGCAGAGCGCATTACACTCTGGACAGTTTGTCGGAAACGTCAATACTTCTCCTTCGAATTCCTCCAATCCATATTCTCCGTCCTTAATTGGCTGCAGTAAAGTGTCACTATTCTCCGCATAAATTCCCATGGTATGATCCTGTTCCGTTGTTCTTTTAAAGTAACTTGTTTCACATTCCATGTCTTTTTGAGGAGCATTCGGATTTTGAACATGACAGTTGCCACTGATATCTTCGAATATAATCGTGAATGGTTTGGTATAATTTTTTAATGCTTGCAACTTTAAAATAAATTTCTCTATTTGCTCCGCAGTTTCTGGATTTTCTACTCTGCGTCGGTACTGATCTTGCTCCAGTCCCCTTATACTACGATCTATAATCCCTTCAACCGTCGTGACCTCTGTAATCGAAATGGAAATGAGCATTTACAAAAAAAATTTAGAAAATATTTTAGCTTACCTCCTTTTTGTGATTGAGCTGGAATTTCAAAATCTAAATGAGGTATTTTAATACTTGTGTAATCGGACTTCACGACTTGTCTATTTAGGTCTGCGGATGAAGAGATGTTTAGAACAATTGTGATTCCTTTTTCGGCAACTTTTCCAGCATCTTGAATTTCGTTGTTTTGAAACCCACAATGCTCACAATCGAATGACATTATTACAACATCTTTGTAATATGGAATTTTCGTTAAAAATAGTTTTGTCGTCCCCTAAGAACAATAAAAATCATTTGGTTGGTGATGTGTTCCTGAAAATCATTTCCTACCATTTTTTTAAAGAGATTGAGTGCGGACTATGCGTAAAAATTTAATTTTAGATTTGCATTGTATAAGATAGAAGTATTTTTTGCAAAATATTAATGAAAACAAAAATTTGAAGTCGTTTGCAAAATTTTGTCAAATATGATTATGCAACACTTGTTTCCCCGGTTATGCAGCATTTATTTATTTATTTATTTAATAATAAACAGTCTAAATGGACCTTTGCACAAAATGAAATAATATAACAGCGCAAGAAGTAAAAGAAAATATGTCAAATACATATTATAAGTAAAAAGATATATAAAAAGAAACATTAAATAAAACAAAATTAAATAAAAAGGTCTTACACCTAGAAAATTAGTAGTGATTCTGTATTTACAATGTTCATAGACGAGAAAAATCAAAAAACTAAAATAATCTGTGGAGAAATTTTTAAATAAATCCACTTTGAACAGTTTTGAGCACAAAGTACAATATTTTGGAAAATATGGCTTTGTTTTATATGAATAGAAAGGAAAAAATGATATAATAATAATTTTTAAGTGATAATTCTATTAAACTTTTATTATTTCAACATTTTAGTACTAATAAAATGTAACATAATTTAATTATAATTACATACATTAATTTAAACGTGTAAAGCATATCTACAAACAGCGCTCAAAAGGTGTTTCCGATAATTCGGGTGATTCGCAGGAACCTTATTCATTTCCCAGGAAGACTTTAAAAAATCAAAATGTACCGACTCCATCGCCTGCTCCCCAAAAAAATGCTAATCCTTCACCGTTTTTTCTCACAGATCTGTTCTATGTGAAAAAAAAACTGCATGAACCTTTGGTGTAACGCTGACACTTTTGTGGACACTGAGCTCTTTTTAAAAGCTTCTATACATGCTTTGTAATTTTGGACAAGATTATTTCCGAAGTACGCATAAACTACTTTTTTGAAGTCGTGAAATACTTTAACATACTTAGATATTGCTAGGTTTTCAAACTGTCGCAGAAGGTCTACTTTATCCAAAAGCATTTTGCATGCATTTCCGTTAAACCCAGAACCCCCTCGCCTGATTTCGCGCTGAACGTGACAAGCTTTTGCCCATGACAGCGACTCCTTTTCACACTCTTTCAACATATGCGTCAAAACCGTGTTAACAACGCCAAGCATAAGGTGTAATTCTGGCGGTGCAATAATCTCTAGGAATGTTTTGCCTCCGACAGTTGTAATTAGCGGTAGATGAATGCAGTTGAAATAATCTTTCGCTTTGTTTTTTGAACCTTTTCCTTTATAGTTTTTAGATATCAAACAATTGATAGATAAGCGACACAAGCACTGTGTGAAAATAAAACACATTTAATCTTGTGTCGCAGAGCGAAGTACAAGTTTATTTTTACAGTGCTAGTGACGCTAAAGTCAATATTTTCATTATTTCTGTTTTTTAAATTATGGTTAATAGACAATAATTAACAATTAATAAACTACTAATAATTATAAAATTTAGTATAAACGGTTACTATAAACATTTAATATAAAATTATTTTGTTTTTTCTATTTATAAGTAAAAAATGGTGCCAGCATTTTTGAAATACCGTACTTGGTACTCAAAATTGTTCAATGTGGATTTATTTAAAAATCTCTCCACAGATTATTTTAGTTTTTTGATTTTTCTCATCTATGAACATTGTAAATTCAGAATCTCTACTAATTTTCTAGGTATAAGACCTTTTTATTTAATTTTAGGTAAAGCACACCGTGCTAGTTAATAACAAAAAACAATGTAACTAGAAATAAATGTATATATAATAAACTCCGAATCCTAGATTTAAAATTTTAAAAATTATCAATATTCTTAATAATAGAAGGAATGCAGATCCATTTACGCCTTAACCGTGTGATGCTGGAATTGAAATCGTAACCCGACTTACAATTTTATTTTATTAATAGTACAGTATTGGCATAGAGCATACGTTTGAACCCAATTTGAAAAAAGTGAGGATATTTGTTCTGATCTGATCAATCCCGTAATGAGTTTACGAACAAATAAACCGAATTGTGAAGCTACTGAAGAATAATCGTGATCGATATAACTCATAGTTAATCCCGACTTATGAGATAAGTATCTTAGTAAGCGATGTTGAACCCGTTCAAGCTGATCAACATTTTTTGCAACAAAAAAACGCCAAATAATTGATCCATAAGTTAATCTGGTAACGCTAATGCTTTATAGAGATTTATTATAGCTGGAATAGAAAGAATCAGAGTTGAGCATTTGAGAAATCATAAAAATAAAAAAAATATTTCTTGATTATAATACGAATATGTTCTGAAAACTTAAAACTGTTATCAAAAATTATGCATAAATCATTATCATCATAAATCATAGATACAGTTCGAAGTGGTTCAACACCTAATAAGTAAGTGAAGCACAGCGGTGAATTGCTCCTACAATATGTTATTGATTTACATTTAAAAATAGTTAAGATCGAATGGCCTGTTCTAGTAGTTCAATTGCATCTAATTTTTTTGAATATTTTGGAAGTAATAATAACGGCTCGTTAACATCACCAATTTCTTTAACTGACTATCATGATTTGGGTTCAGTAATGACTGTATCATAACAGAGGAGGATATTCGGAGACATATCCATGCATTTAAAAGAGAGCTATTCATTCGGTCCAGATCTATTGCCTTCGATTTTTGTGAAGCGGTGTTCCGAATCACTAATAAAGCCATTAAAAATTTTATTTAATTTGTCTTTAGAGACAGGTTGTTTTCCGAGTGTATAGAAAAAATCATTTATTACTCCAATACTTAAAGGTGGTAATAATCAAGATATTACTATCGACCTATTTCTATCCTGGGGGTTATAATAAAATTATTGGATGCGATTATTGCGGAGTGTTTGACTGACATGCTTAAGGAAGTAATTATTCCGGAACAGCATGGTTTTGTATGAGGTAGGTCTGTGGTATCAAATCTTTTATTATATAGCAATTATGTTTCGTTGGCTTTGAACAAGATGTTCCAAGTAGATACAATTTATCTTGATTTTGCCAAGGCATTTGATACAGTAGACCACAGCATCTTAATTACAAAATTGAATCGGATGGGAATAGGTGGAAAATTGTTAAGCTTCTTATCTCAATGGATGTTCTCAAGCAGTTCGGCTTAAAAGAACTATCTCGTAATTTAAGAATGTACCTTCGGGTGTTCCTCAAGGTTCACACTTGGACCCTGTTTTGTTCATTTTATTTATTAATGATATTATGGAGATGATAAAAAACTCACATTTTCGAATTTATGCTGATGATTTGAACATTTTTTCAACTATAAAGTCTCCACATGACTAAATTTAAAATTAGTGATGTGGAGACATGATTTTAATTAAAATTAGTGATGTGGAGACATGATTTTAATTAAAATTAGTTCTAAATTACAACGTGATCTTGACTCTATTCTTCAATGGGCTACGGTGAATAAGTTGAATCTAAACATTCAGAAGTGTAAAGTGCTCTCATGCAGCACAAGGGTATCTAGTATAAATTTTACATATATGTTATCTCTAAATAGCTCTGCAAACAGTTTTAAGTGTTAAAGATCTAGGTGTGATATTTGACCAGACTTTCAAATTTACTGAACACATTCGTATGGTCACTAGTTGGTCCTTATCGATTTTAGGGTTTGTAAAACGTTCTACTTTTGACTTTACGAATTGTTCAGCAATTATTAATCTTTATAAAACAATTGTTTTACCCATCTTAACATATGGATCTGTCATATGGAGTCAATTTTATGCTAAATATATTGAACAGCTTGAGAGGGTTCAACATCGGATGTTGAGATATTTGTCACAAAAATCAGGGTCACCGATGAGTTATTTATTGCACGACTACACATCAGTTGCTACCACATCTCATAGTCTTTTAGTCGATCCTAGTCCTAGTCCTAGTCAATCTTTTAGTTCGTAAGATTATTACCAAAGCGATAGACTGTCAGCTATTAACCGATTTGTTTATATCTAAACTTCAAGATTTCGATTTAAGGTAGTTAGACCCCAGAATATCATATGTTGACGAAAAATATTTAATAACGCTTCGAAGAATTTGATTTTCATTATTAATGATATTGTTGAAAAGTGAAAGCACTATTCTTCTTGAAAAAAAATTGAAATGTGCAAAAATAATTTGTTAAGCAACTTTTGTTATTTTTATGTAAAGTTAAAGAAATCATTCGTTAAAATCCGTTCATTTTTAACAAATTCTTAACAGCGGAGAAGAAAAAATTTTAATCAATTACAAAAGTGACTTAGCAAATTATTTTTGCACCATTCAATTTTCTTTTCAAGAAGAATAATGCTTTCACTTTTCAATAATATTATTAAGAATGAAAATTAAATTCTTGGAAACGTTATTAAATATTTTTTTTCAACATATGATATTCTGGGGTCTAACCACCTTAAGATGTTATTGTGAAATTCGTGAAGATAATAGTAAATCTAGATTTGGTTTTCAAGCTAGTATAGCTGGATTAAGGCTTGAATGGAATAACCTACCAGTAGCTATGAAAAGTCAAATGCAAATAAGCGCTTTTAAAGTCAATTTGAGTAACTTTGTTTATAAATACTAATCTTTATTATTTTTCAAATATTATACAGTTTTTAGACAGCGTTTACTACATTTATCTGTTTATTTTATTTTATACCGAGCTGTTCGATTCAACAAGTGCAATTAGCATTGTTTCTTGTATAAAGGCCATATTTGGCCGTTAATAATAAATAAATAAATAAATAAACTCGAAATCATTCGTATTATACCATTTGAAAATAAAATTTAAATTATTTTGCAAATTTAATGCATCGAATGGAGATTCTATCGAAGCAGATAACTTAATATCGTTTGCATAAATGAATAATTGAGAGTGCTGGATAGAAGACCTGATGTCATTAATAAATGAGATAATAAGGATCTGCCCAAGGTGCCAACCTTGGGGGATACCAAAGGAACGAGAGTAAATTGAAAAATGAATCCTTTACGATGAACTCCTTGCCAATAATCAGTAAAATAAGAGCTGATCCACCTGAGGAGTGATCCACTAATTCCTATCATATTTAATTTTTTTATTAAGATGCCATGATCTACGGTATCAAATGCCTTGGCAAAATCAAGGTAGATCGTATCTAGGGGTTACATACTGCCGTCTGAAGCACAGATGACATATCTGCATTTTTTCGATTTTGAGACAATTATATATTTAGATAGAACTGATCTTTTTAAATTTTATTATAATATTATCTAATAAGAAAATCCATTATTTTTTATAATAAATGTAATATTTTAAAAGACGTATCTGCTTTTAATAATGATTAACAAAATCTGAAATATTTTTTTTCTGACACAATTTTAGGTGAGAAATCACATGAAAAAAAGAAAAAATTTCAAGTATTTTTTTCACATTATTTGTAAATCAACAAATATTTTTGTATGCACAAAAAATGTTTCCTCTTCTACAAATTTCAATATTTTTTGAAAATTCTTTTTTTGTTTTGTTTCTCAGACTCTTGTTAAGAAATAAGAGTATGGATTTTGCGAAATTTTATTTTTGTGAAAAATTACAATGTCAAAAATGCAGAAAAATATCGTTAAATTATTATTTTTTTATATTTCACGCTACTTTTCGCCCAAAACAGTGCCAGACTATATTTAATAAAACTATTAAAAATTTTTAAAATTACTTCTTAACCCATTAAGGACGGGAGACACACATATTTACGTTGATTTTCGACCTCCATTCTCAACAGGAAATAAAATTAATATTGACTTAAAAGTGACCAACCCTACCATTTTCGAGTATGCTCTTTCGATTGGCGTAGTCAAAATTGCATTTAAATTGATTTAAAAACCAATATGGCGCATTTTAAATAAAAAAATGAACAAAATTTCGTGTGTTTCGTTTTTGTGATTTTTTTTTCCTATCAATAACGTTACCAGATCGATGCCTTTCTGCAACCAAAAGTGCACAAAATATATGAACTTCAACTAGGAATTTTCTTGTTTTGCCCTGAATCAACATAACCTCTTCAAAACGTCAATATCTCGAAAAAATTGATGAATTGTTTTGACAAATTTTTGTCTTGAATACTATAGACTTTAGAGAAAATTTGCCAGGAACAAAAATGCTTTGAAATGAGTCAAACAATACTCTCAAATTTTATCAGAATGCGTTGAAGCATTTTTTGATTTTTCAAAAATTTGAAAAATCGAAATTTTGAAAAAAGTCATTTATAAAATCTGAAAAAATTTGAGAAGGTTCTTTAATCAATTCTAAGATATTTTTGTTTTTGGAAATTTCCTTTAAAATCTCTAGTTTCAGAGAAAATAAATCATCAATCATGTTCATAATTGATAGAATAAGGTTTATTTTTTCGAGATATTGACGTTTTGAAGAGGTTATGTTGATTCAGGGCAAAACAAGAAAATTCCTAGTTGAAGTTCATATATTTTGTGCACTTTTGGTTGCAGAAAGGCATCGATCTGGTAACGTTATTGATAGGAAAAAAAATTCACAAAAACGAAACACACGAAATTTTGTTCATTTTTTTATTTAAAATGCGCCATATTGGTTTTTAAATCAATTTAAATGCAATTTTCACTACGCCAATCGAAAGAGCATACTCGAAAATGGTAGGGTTGGTCACTTTTAAGTCAATATTAATTTTATTTCCTGTTGAGAATGGAGGTCGAAAATCAACGTAAATATGTGCGTCTCCCGTCCTTAATGGGTTAATATAGTTGAAAATTCACGTATGTGTTCCCTTAATAGAAATGGAGTTCGTTGAAACGAACATGCAAGCTGTCAAAATCTACGCATGTGGTTGTTTTATTCAAACTTTAAATTTATTAAATATTAACAGCTTTTTGATGTTGTTGATGATAACTGATTTAGTTTTCCTTCGCGTTGTAATGGAAAATAACAAAACGCAATCGATTGTTATTTAATTTGATTCAAACATGACCGACATTCTTATTCGATAAGCGATTTGATAACAATGTAATATTAAAAATTTATGAGAAAAATACTTTTATGCAGATACAGCTAATTTGCCTTCTAATAGCACGTCAAGTATTTTTCGATCGGGCATAACTGCAATTAAAAAAGGACTATCTGCAAATATAAAGGCATATCTGCAATGATTTCTGATATATCTACTTTTTAAAACTATTAATGCATATTTCTGGAAATTAATTTCCTAAATATAATTTTGCATATAAATACATAACAAACTATTTTTTAACCGTACGATTTTAACTTTAAATATTGTTTAGAACTTCATAAAACTTTGATGTCAAATATCTTAGAATGACGGATTTGCAGATACGTCATCTGTGCTTCCGACGGCAGCATAGTATCCAATGTTGATGATACAAAATTACTATAGGCCAAGAGATTTGTCACCCTAGATCTGCCACCTATAAAACCGTACTGCTAAGGAATAACTTGAAGCTATATAGCATTAAAAAAATTATTCTTTTAATATTGTTATAATGCCATTATTGTAGCAGTGAAGCAATTTGCAGATCAAATTAAACGAAAGCACTGAACTTTGGTAAATAAAGATATGTAAACAAATTTCAAATAAAGACAAAATAATTTGTATTTTTTTTTTTTTATTGAAATAAACGGGCATAAATACCCCTGTAACAAAACTTTAACAATCGCTGAAAAATATGGTAATATTAAAAAGAAAAATAACAGTAGTCTATACATTAAATCGTCAAGAAAATATAAGATTTGTTATAAATATGAAGATATCAAAAAGAGATATTGATCAGTCATAATATAATAGCGTAGCATATATCTATATGCTTTGACGAATCTGGGGACTGATTCGTATTTCTGACTTCACTAGGCAGAGTATTCCATAACCTAGTTAAACGAAAAACGGTGGAAAAGTAACACCTATGAGTATAGTGCAGGTTCGCTCAATTAAAGATCGCTGGTTTCTACAAGTAATACTGAAAATGCGATTGGAGAATAAACCGGAAACATGAGATGAATGTACAGTAGGACCTCTCTTATTCTAATTAGTAAAGTTTTTCAAGATGGCGCCGACCTCTCTTATTCTAATTTTCCCCTTACCCCCACTTACTTTGCTTGCCAGCTTGTGATTCGTGGACAATATTTTTCGTTGACTTTTCGTGTGATAGTGGGAGAAGACTTGTGGGGGAACAATTAGAATAAGAGAGGCTGGACAATTAGAATAAGAAAGGCAATTAGAATAAGAGAGGTCCTACTGTACTAAACCTGATAAGATTTTTTTCATAAGAATCATATCATTTACCCGGTGTAACGATTGCAACGTAGGGATGTTAAATCTGGTAGATATGTCATAATAGTTATGAGAGGAAAATGTCATTGGAATACCAATCTTAAAAGATAGGTATCTCATAAACTTTCTCTGAACCGATTCTAGAAGATGGTTGCCATATGCAGTATATGGTGAGCATATAGGAGAGGCGTACTGCAAATTTGGCAGAACTAAGGTCTTAAATATGTGGCTAATGGATAACGGATCAGAAAATTGTTTTGTAGATCTTATAACAAAGCCAAGTAGTTTATAAGCATGATTAGTCATTTGAATTAAGTGATCTTGAAAAGTAAGTCGCTTATCAAGAATTATATCAAGGTCTTTTATAGATTCAACTACAGCTAATGGTGAACCGTTGATGTTATAAATGTAATTCCATGATTCAGATGTTCTAGAAAAGCACAATACTTTAGACTTAACATTTAAATTAAGGCAATTTTTATTATTAAAAAATATATAATAAGCAAAAGTTATTAGAAAAATAAACCAAATACGTGGTTTTGACAATGTCCAATGATCCGATCAAAAATCATGAACAATAAACGAAATCCACTGCACAACAGGTGTCTTTCCTTTAATAAAAAGTGGCACTAAAGTTACTATTTCACAAAAAATTTAGTTTCTTCCGAAAAAGAACTTTTGACAAATTTTTATAAACTCTTGTTCGAAGGGCCATTAATTTATTTTTAATCATATAATATGTACTAATCATTTAAGTTACAAAAGTTACACTTGCATAATTGTTTTTTACTTTAGAAAAGCACATATAAATTGAAAATATTCATTTATTTGTTGACGATAAGAAAAATACAAAGTAAACTATCATGACAACAGATTTAGAAAATAAATATAAAAAGTCACCCACATTTTTTCCACATTCCATACACAAACTTTCGATAACCGAAACTTCTGCATCAGGATCTTCAGCATTTATTTCGCGAAAAATTGGTTTTGTTTTCTCGACAGCAGCCATTTTAAGGTTATGTTAAATGACCGGGGTTGCGCGAAGTGTTCTGATGTAATGTTCGGAAATGTTACTTCCAAATTTCTTACAATAGATATTAGTTTTTTAAAAAATATTTTTGAGTTATTATATTAATCAACTAAATTAAAACATAGTTTAGATCACTGTCACTCGTGTATTTTTGAGGCACATTGTTATTTATCAGCTGATCGCGTAAATTGCATAGTCGAGAAAACTCGCAATCGTTTTCTTGAGACCGCGATATGGATTCAAAACACCCGACTTTTTCAAAACTGTCTAACATGTATTTTATTTTATTTACAGATTAAAGAGTTTAGTACTCTTAAATTGTAGTAATTTCCTAGTACCATGGTGTTTTTCAAGGTGTTGCAAAACATTTGGATTCTGGCAGAATCCATGAAAAAGTTGAATAATTTATTAATTAAATTCTTTTAGAGTAGATTAGACGATCTTAAAGGGGTACCATTAACAAATGTAAATTAAAAAGTTCTGACTTATTTTTTTTTTAATTTGGGCTTCATAAAAGCATTTCTAACCATTGTTTACTATATTCTAAAAAGAATCAAAAACAATTAAAGTTCTCGAAAGAAAATTCTCGGTCAATTCTCAACAAATTTCTTTGTTTTTTTTTGAGTGCATACAAAATAGTTAGAATTGCCTTTATGAAACTCAAATTAAGAAAATTCGATTCAGTAATTTTCAATTTTGATTTTTTCATTACTACTTTCTTCTAAAATGATTAAAAAATTTTTTAAATTTGGGTGAACATAACAACATATTTTTTGTTAAATTACGGATGAATTTAAAGAAATTAAATTTTAAAAACAAATTTTTTACATTTTTTATTGCAACACCACTGACTTCCGCGCCAAAAGTTACTCAAGAACGAATTTCTTTGATTAATTTAAACATTAAAAAAAAGTTCGGTGAACAGAAAAATGTATTTCCGAAATAATTACGCATTGATTTTAAAAAATTCCATTTCTTTTCGAGGAAAAAATTGTTTTGAGTCAACAAATTTTTTTACAATTTTTATTACACTATCTTTGAATTTTTCCATTGAAATTCAGTCAACTTTGCAATATTCCCACTTTTTAATTGAAATTCATTCAACAAAATCATTTCTTCATTCCACTATTTTCCCATTCAAAATCATTAAATCGAACAACTTTTTATAAGCTATTACCATTAAAAATCATTGAAACACATTTTCTCATTGAAATTCGTTTCAGAAGCTAAGAAAACGAATTCAGAAGTGATGCAGTCAATTTTCACTGAATCTTCAATGAATTTTCGTTTGCTGGGTTGTAATTCTGTGGACTATTTCTGGGGATGAAACAATTTTTGAAAATTTAATTAATTCTTTGGCACGAGCTGAAATTTTGTCATATTTCGGATATTTTTTAACAATCTTAACAATTTTCAAAATCCGTTTATATATGTACGCATTAATTAACTCCAGCCCTTTTTGACAACGCCTGAATATATTTTGTCTGATTTCGAGTCCCTCTTACCGTTTTTGCGATATTTCAAAATGTTTAAAAATTAAAAAACCACGCACAGATATCTGGCTCAATCTCCTTCGAGTAATCCCGAAAAAACTCAAAATTGTATAAAAACTACAACTAGTACGATAGTGGTTGTAACATCAAGTTAACCTTTTGAAGTATACATTTTTCTTTACTTGCAAAATAACTTAAACTTGTTACTCGGAGTTTTTCGGCATCGCTGATTACAAATTTAACCACAGATTTTTCAAATTCAAAATGACAGATCCAATATGGGGGTAAGAATTAAAAAAATGATTTGATTGAGACAATATTGGGTACTCGACGTTTTTGGGGGTTCTATAACGACCCAGACAGCAAAATAGAAAAGAGTTCAGAATGATTTCAAAATCTGCTTTAAAAGAAGTCAGATGTCCCACTTTCTAAGGGTTTTCTTAACACGAGTTCATAAAGATCTCATGACATCACGTTTAGAAAAACCTCAGAAAGTGGGACATCTGACTTTTTTTAGAGCACATTTCGAAATCATTTTGAACTCTTTTTTATTTTGCTGTGAGGTGGTATGCTGACCATGGTGTAAAGGGTTAAGCATTCTAATAGTTTTGGATCATTACTTAGATCCTCTGAGAACAATTTTTTAAAGATAATTTAAAAAATAAAAGTAAAATGAATTTTTATATAAAAAGAGAAACAAGTGAAAGAAATAAAAAAATTACGTTTTTGTAAGTAAATTATTTCGGTTACACATTAATTAGAAACTCTTGGCGTAACGCTTGAAAAGTGTACGATATTTCCAAATGTGAAACTTCGAACTCTTAAAAGCCGCATTCTTTCGTTTTAAATAGATGGGAAAAGAAACTCTTATCCGACTATTTTTAGGTATGTCGATTCGATGAAGATGTGCTAAATTGAAAGAAAAATCTAAAAAATACGTTGCATTTTTTAATTTAAGTTATCTCATTACATTCGATTTCCGTTGCGTATATCATTGCAAAATAATTGAAGTATTAATTTGTAAAGTACCCATTCGACTATTTTCTAGAGTGCTCTCCATCGACATCATCAAAATTGGCAAAAAGTTCAAGTTTACACTAAATAATGGCAAAATATCTGAAAAAATACTAATTTGTCATAGTAATTATTGTTGTAATTAAAATTTACATTGGAAAACAGACGATACGCGAGTGTGAAAATGCACAAAAGGTGCATAACATTCACATTCTCATGTGAGATCTCATGTAAATCACGGTGAATTCTCAGATAAGAATTTTCAGTTGGGATTAAAAAACGGGGAAGCTTTGCGCTGTAATCATACATTTTTAACTATTTTTGTTCATAATTTATTTATAATAATAGGTTTCTTATCACAAGAACTGCCGGATGAAGTAATGTAGTCAGCATTTGTTGCTTATAAATAGGAAAAAAGTCAAATCTAAAGGTTTCAAGTAAAATTTTGAGATTTTTTAATTTTCCTTGTCAATTCGATGCAAGACACAGAAATTTTAGGGTTGATTTTTCCTATTTATAAAAATAAAAATGAATTTTGAAAAATGTCCTAGAAATGAATATTTACGGTGCAAAGTTTCCCTCGCTTTTTAACAGCAATTGGGTCGCTCGAGGGGTCCAAAACTTTGTCAAATATCTTTGAAATCGCTGGTTGCGAATCGGAGCTAAAAATAAAATTAAAAATTGCTGACGAAAATGGCAAAATAACCTGGATATGGATGTACTTCGGTATTCGGAGGTTTTTTGGATCTACTGTTCACGAAATCGAACAAAAAATTCTGAATTTCTAAATGGCGGATCCAATATGTCAGATAAAAAAGTGTAAAATGCCTTCATCTGGAAGAATCTTAGCATTCGGTATTTTTTTTAGGTCGATGATTACGAATGTGAGTATAGAATTTTAAAATTCGAATCTAATATGATGGACAAAGCGATGTAAAATAGCCTCAATAGGGATGAATCTTCTTATTCGGAGATTTCGGCTTTGCTGATTATGTGGCACTAAATATCACAAAACAACTTGATTCTAGTGAAACTAGATAGTACACGAACTTCTATAATATTTTAAGATGGTTCTCGTCCAAAATATCGCATTACAATATCGTATTCATTTAATATTTGCTTTTATTTATTTTTTTTATTTTTTCTGCATTTACTATTTCTAGGTTTATTATATTTTTTCCCTTTTGATAAAATTATGTGTTCAAATCATTATGTTAATTTCTTTTAATTGTTTTATAGTCTTACAATAAACTATTATTTCAGAATTTATTTGTAGATATGGGAGTCGTATCTAAATATGTTAGTACAATCACAAAATATTATTAAAATCCGATTATCTGGTCTGATTTAAATCAAGTTGTTTTGTGACGTTTCGCCCAAAATATTAAAGCCGCCATTTTGAATTTCAGAATTTTTAACTCGAATTCATAAATAGTGAGCCCAAAAACCTCCGAATATCGAGAGACAGTCACGTCCAGGTTTTTTAGTCCGCCATTTTGATTTTCGAAATTTTAAGCTAGGATGCGTAATCAGCGATCTCAAAAACCCATGAAAAAGATTTTTGTCATCTTGAAAATGTGAAAGAAATCCTTTAAAATGGGATCTCTGAAAAATTCCGAAACCTGTAATAAAAAAACCGCCATTTTGGAGTTTTTGCGATCAAATAAACCGATTCTATCGTCACATATTTTCGGTACAGACATTTTATGCAGTTTTCATGCATTTTTCTGTTTCAATTTTTTGTTATTGTTTTAATTAAACTATTAAAATAAGGAGAGAAAGAAATCTTTCCCTCGTTTAAAATATCTAAATACGTAACTATTTTAATTTTGTCGGTTTTTTCTTCGACATTTATTTTTAATGCCTGAAAGGGATTCAAATATAAAAAGAAACGTTAAAAAACTTTAAAATCTTAATATTATCTTTAGTGTAACGACCGCCTTTACATTTTTTTTTAAACTAAAAATTTCAATTTCATAATTTTTTAACTACAAAGCGGTAACTTTTATGGAAACGTTTTACACACCAAAAATCGTTTCAATTTGCCCTAAATGTCGTGAAATTTTATTAAAATGTTTTTAGACACTTTTGAGTTTTTTAAACATCTAAAAATTCGGATAAAAATTTACGTTTTTTTTTTGGATGATTCTAAACCATTTTTCAGCTATAAAATTTAGTTACTTATGATAAAAAGTTGTAAACGAAAGAGAAGTGTAAAAATATTTCATCAGAAATTTCGTAAAATGCATATTTTTATCAAAAACGAAATTTTTGAAAAACAAAGGAGTCCACAACTGAGATTGAGGACCATTTTACTAGCCACCAAAATATTCTGTTACACAAATTTTGGAAAATGCAAATGTTTTTTTTTATTATATAATAACAACAACATCACGGCGTAGGTCGTGAGTTCGATCCCCGGCTGGGCAATTTTTCGAAATTGTTTTCAGTCAGCTATGTGTAAGACGAACCACACTGTCTGTTTGACATTTTCGAGGTATTGTCTTCAGGCGGAAATCGAGCCATGGCCGATGCTGTGTACTTAATGCGGGTTTCTACATTCTCGACAAATGTGAGTATGGCGACATCTAACAAACCTGTAGCTCTCGCAATGGTACTCACCTGTACCCGAACAAGTTTCCTGAGAGCTTTTGGGACACCTCGATCGAGAGGAAGGTTGAGGGTAAAAAATAAAAAAACATTTCCCTGACATGCTGTCTGCAACAAGGATTGAATAGGGTAATTGTAAATAATAAGACACTGTTGATTAGTAAAATGAACATGTGTTTTGATAAATACAATATATTTTTACATATATAATTCTACTATATATATTCAACATACTTAACTCGAGTGTTGTAATAATAATACGTCTTTATGCGTGCTTCGAGAATATCGTCATACGAACGGTAATTGTACCCTTTCCCCAAACTTCGGTGAATACCGAACAAGCTTCTACGATGCTTCGAACGTCTCTTATATACAAATTGTACATACACTTTTCTTTCCATCATTTATAAATTAGTGAAAAAATAATGCTGCTTTGGCCATGATTTGTAAAATGGTACCGCCGATACCCATTTCGCCGTGGTTCGCTTTTCCTACATATCTTCAAATGCTTCGCGCGTTCAATTGACAACGCAGAATCGTTCCTAAATGTAAAACTTCGATTTCTTTTCGACGAATGTCGAATCTCTCCGTGCAATTCGATTACTTTGAGTACTTAATGAATACTCCTAATACTTGCATCAAAATTACGATCAAAATCCATTTAAAATGTTACTTACTTCCGGTAAGTATCTACCGTGCAAAATGCATTTTCACACGATATCGTCGTCGGTCCACTGATGAAACGGAAGGTGCAACAGCTTAAAACAACTGGAATGTCTCGTGTTTTACGCGACGTCGGAATGTTACCTTAAAATGCGAATCTACTTTCTTAATCGCGACGACGAAATTTCAATTTCGCCGGCGAATTCTAACCTCTTTTTTTTTCATAAAAGTTATCTCTCGTCGTCAACTATGTAAAAAGGCCCTACCGTGTAAGTTAATCGGCACTTCGCGGTCATTCGTCGACACGCAGGTACTCCCAACGATATAAAATTAAACCTAAGGACGGAAAACGAAAAAACATTTAAGCTAAACGGCAGATAGTGTCCGAGTCCGCGACCGTTGTCCGGTTCGTATAAAAACCACTCGCATACAGTCGTTAATAAAAAATGCACAAGTACAGCTGCTGAGAAAGCCCGACGATTCCTCTCTGTATTCTATATACTACTATTTGTACCGGGGACTATCTGGCGGGGTGGGTTGCGAAGTATTTTTGCCTTTCGGTCCAGTCTTGAAGGACATTTTCTTCACGGGTCTAGGTGAGATACCGTGCAGGGTCGTACTTTCAGGTGTGTCACTACTGAACCATACGCGACTTCCATCGGAAACTGAAATCAAGTCAATTTTTTATATTAGTACCACATAACAACAAAAATCCTAGCAAACGAAAAAGAATTCAAATTTTAATCCGTTCTAATTAAGTAAACAGAATTTAATTATCGTGTCGTAATTTCAAGAAAAGAAAGGTCATAAATATGTAAAAAATTGTATTTTTCGGACATGTTTTAATTTTTTTGTTGTAGAAAAAACCATTTTCTTTGACAATGGCCGTTAGAAGTTCGCTTTCATGTTTTATTTTCATGAAAACTGTGTAAAAAATGGAGTTTTTGTCAATCTCTTTTGTGCCATCATATTCAACATAAAAAAAATACTTTAGAAATGAAAATTGGCATATCAAAGACAAAAAGTATAATTTTGTCGGTCAGTACCTTTTAAGGGTTATTACTACCACTACAAGAGATAAAAAACAACAAAAACCGGCTTGATTAGCTAAAAAGCATTTTAACCCTTTATGTTTTACTATAATAATTTAAAAATAATTAATAAATAAAAAATTCTTTTTAAAAACCACGCTTTTATAAATGGATTAAAAAGCATAAAATAATTTTTCCTATCCACACAGGTCACTAATACCATGCCGACATAAATATGCAATAATTTTTCATTTTATTAGGAAATAAAATATTTGTAAGACTTAAAATGGAAAACGTGGGGCGCAATAGAGGTAACAGAAATGAGTAGCATGTCTAAACTAGCGTGTCATATTGTTCATTTAAGCATAAGTTTCTCATTTGTTATTGTTCGTCGAGGAGTCATTTCTGTTACCTCTAACATTAAATTATTTTACTGAGCATTCTCAAATGAACACTCGCAAAACTTAAAATATATTACAAATATTTAATTATGACGGCAACTATTTTATTTGGCAGGTAAATTTAATCTACGAGTTAATCCATGTGATTTAATTATTTTAATAGTTACACTAATAAAGTATACGGACCAATACAATTATTGAAAGGTCAAGTTAGTTACTCAATGTATACAATTTTGTTTATATACAAAAATATTTAATGAAACTTCTACTTTATTAAATGAAACTAAGGAAACTTGAAAATTTCTCCTAGTTATAAATCTATACTAAGTTCTATGTCTATAATTATATTATGAATCTTGATATTATTTTTAAGAGTACTCTGAGTCATGAAATAAACAAAACTAAATCAGATTATTTATCTAAAATAAAAACAAAATATTCCTTACAAAGTTAACAAAAACTAACGATCATGAATTTCAATCCTTTAAGATTTTTTGGAAATTCGTAGATTACTTATTCAAAAGAATTCAGAATATTAGGATGAATCCTTATGAATTCCGTTTCGTTTGCTAGGATATTGGGAAAGGTATACCTACGTTTGCACCGGTTTAAACTAACGTCTATACTACTTTTCGAAGCAACTTAAAATAATAATCGTTACCTCGGAATAGATTTTGCAAGACTGCCGAATGGAAAGACATTTAAGAGAAAGAGTAAGAAAGTAGGGATCCATTTTAAACTTCGTGCTTTAATGTAGGTATTGATGGAATTGCTGATGATCGGACGATTTTAATAATGAGTTTTGATAAGATATTGGTTAGGTTTGGATACTAATTTTCCTAGTAAATTTATTTGAATAGTATTATGAATTTATTGGCCTTAAGGAGGTTGATATGGAAGTCAAGTGCTTTTTTCGTCCGATTTTAACTATTGCAGTACCATTCAATGAAATAACTGTTACTAACCTGTACGAAATAGTATTTTTCGATGCAAGCGCGTAAAATGTGATTTTTATTTTATTAGATAGGAGCGGTGAACGGTATTTTTTGACATACTATGCGTAAAATTTGCGCGTTTTTTTTAGTGTGTGCTAAGAAAGGTGCGTACGATCAAATTTTACGCATAGTATGTCAAAAATGAAGTTTTGACAACGATTTCAATTAATTTCTCTTGCTTAGCGTATCCAATGGATCTAATTCTTTCTCTAGAATATTTATTACCTATTTTTCTTTACTCGACATTATTTTTGAGCAAATCTGTTTGTTAATTATGTGCAAATCTCGTAAATAAAGACTTGAAAAAGGCCATTTTACATAAGACACCGTGTTAATTATTTCTCAACACTGAGTTATCCAAATTTTCCAGAAATTCATTTTATATTCACATTAACGTTTAGTAATTTGTTGAAATCTGTTTGTTAATTCTTAATCATACCAACCTCCTTAAAGTTGACTAAGTGAAAGAAGTAACGTTCCGAATGTTAACCCCTTCACTGTCGATGTCTTCTATAGAAGACATGGCTTGCATCAACGCGCAAGAATTAAAATTCGCATTTTCGGCTGTCATAATGGATTCGCCATTTTAAATTTCAAAAATCGGACATCAGATTCATAATCAGTGACCCCGAAAACAGTCGTATACGCTTAGCCATTAAATTTCGTTGCCTGGATCCTATTCCGCACTATGAGTCCAATTTCTGATTTTAGTCCGACACTGCGAAAGGGTTAATTCGCTAGCTTTTCAATTTTTGATACGACATTTTGAATTTTGAAAATCTGATGCCAAATTCGTCTTCAACTACCTCAAAAACTCACATGCAGTTTGAAAATATTTACCCACTGCCTGAATTGCGTGACTGAAAGAGTTAATTGTAAATTTTCAAGTTTAAATGTAAATTTATGTTTTTCCTCGAAGAACGGTGTTTTAAATGTAGTTTTTAAATAGTATTTAAGATTGGCATTAAAAAACAAAATGTAACACGAATAAAAATTGTTTTTGCAGGATTCAAATTGAATA
This sequence comes from Trichopria drosophilae, assembly GCA_030407085.1. Classification (NCBI taxonomy): domain Eukaryota; kingdom Metazoa; phylum Arthropoda; class Insecta; order Hymenoptera; family Diapriidae; genus Trichopria; species Trichopria drosophilae. The sequence continues at coordinate 183,488,272 of CM059582.1, forward strand.
AATACAATACTATATTATAATTACTAATTAGAGGCAGTGGGTCGCTATGACGCATGTCGTAAATCGAAACTCATCGAAAGCCCAATGGAGAACTTTTAATCTCAGGGCTACTACAATATGTTTAGCCGTAAATTTTTCCACGTTAACTTTTTTTTACGTTTCATTTAAAATTGGTTATAGTTTCTAATGAAAGAATAAAAATAATATCAAAAATATTTAATTTCGTGATATTGTCTGTTCTTTTTATTTAAACTTAACAAATCTGTAGCAAGAACATTTTATTTATTAAAAATTACTTTTTTACATGATTTTATTTGACAAAATACATACAAAAATTTAGCCACGTTTTTTGGCTTTTTTCAAGATGTCCAACAGAAAACGGTCGAGCGATAAATTTCATCATCATATTTACAATCAGGAGGCAAAAATACGTCGAAAATAGGTTGTCGCTTTTTCAAACACGTGTATTATCCGAAAGTTTGCCGTTTAAACATATCTTTATTTGTAAAATATATTTATTACATTAAATTATATATTAAATGAAATTCTAAAGAGAGTCCACGTTCGAAACTAAAGAGTTAATACGTTTACGCTAAACGCTACTGCTGCAAAATCATTGGTGATTAGTTTTGAACTGACAAGTCTATACAAGAACTTCAGGAATTTGATGAAATTTAAAAATTCATTAGTTAACCTCTTGACAGTCAATGACAGTTATAACATTATAAAGTTTAAAATTGCTCTCGACCGTTTTATTTAAAGTAAAAAATGTTTCTTGGTAAAAACGGTCACCATAAAAATGTTAAAAGGTATTGACAAAAATAATAAAAAATATATATTAATAAATATTTTAACGTTTTCGATCCAATTATTTAAGACCCACTTCAGAAATATATTAATTTGTATTTAAAAGAAAAACGCATAGAAGAAATTCGTGACTCAAATTGTTTAAAAAAATATTTTTAAGAGGAAAGAATGGAAGATCCTCTCATCAAAACTCCACCCAGCCACCCGAAAATCATTATTTAGTAAAACAATTCAGAGTTGTGCTGTGATTAAGAAATGAAAGCTTCTTACAATTATATTTTGTCACATAATATATATGCGACAGGAATTTAATATCTGTGTGTTGAAAATTTGAAACTACAAATACATGTTAAGATGTAGATGTATGAGTTTTCAATGCTATTAAAGAAAATATCATATACTTCTGGTAACTTAGTAGTTTCAAATCTAATGTTAACCGTGGTATTTTTGTTTTGTTTAATAAAGATATTTTCAATCTCTTTTCGTTTGTTGTTACTTTTTTCAATAGGTAGAATTTTAACATTGTCATAATTAAAGTTATGACCTGTATATATCCTGTGTATTGTTAGTCCACTATATTTATTTTCTTCTTCATTTATATTATTTTTATACTCTTTTATTCCTGTTTCTAGTCTAGGTTCTGTTTGTCCAATCTAACTTTTATTACACTGGGAACGTGGTATTTGTCCTTATTAATATTATTATAATAATTTATCCTTATATGATTTAATTTTCCCAATATTATTAAAAATAGGTTTTGAAACTAAACGTATATTGTCTTTTTTAAACCTTCTCAGTAATCATTCAGCTATACCTTCCACATAAGGCACCGATGTTGTTTTGATAATTTCTGTTTTGACAATGACAGTTATAACCTCAAAAACAGTGGCTAAGAATACTCATTAGAGCTATAGATGGAACTTGAAAAAAGGTCTGGAAACGTTTTTAATAGCACTGATATTTGTTACTTGGATGTCGCTAATTATAAATTTGACATCAAATTTTCGGAATTCAAAATGGCCGATCTAATACGGCAAATAATTTTTCAAAATTTCTCCAATTCATTTGAAACTGATTAACTTGCAATCTTCAAGATTTCATAAAATTTTGTAGTTTGTGTTTGTTTAGGTCTCTTATGCTTGGTGTGTCGACCGAAATTTATCTACTAGAAATGTTTTTCAACAGTTTTCACGAGCACAATACTTTACACTTTTATATTCCTTTTTTGATACTTGTAAGTCCAATAAAAAACGATGAATAAAGCTACTTTTCGGCAAAAAATTCTGTATACACCTGTCTTTTTTAACTTCAATTTTCGAATTATAATTTTTTTTTTAACTTTTACGTAGTTTCCCATTGAACATTCAAAGAATCAACAAAAATTCACAAGTAACAAATTTTATAAAAATTCATAAAAAATTTGTTGCGCGCACTAGTGACCAAATTAAAAGAAATTGTTTCCACAGCCAGGAGTTATTCATTTTACTGGTGTCTTAGAGGTATTTTACTTTCAACTTTGCACTTTTTAAAAAATGTGCACGTAAAAACTACGGATTTGTTAATTAAAAATATCGGGGGGGGGGGGTGGAAATTGTAGGTTATCGATAGATAGGTTATGGCGTGATTAATTTTCTAGAATGAAAATGAACAATGCGTTGTTCAAAATGGATGATTAAAACAGAGTATGAAATATAGTCAGCGCGTAATGCTTGATACAATTAAACAAAATGGCATGAAATTAAACGAATTTAAAATTATAAGTAAGAATGATAATTTGCAGCCATACATTTTTGATAAAATTATATAAGTTTATTGTAATAATCACCTCGATTTGCGCGATTGTCGTTTCCTGATGCGAAGGTGCTTCGAAGACTCGGCCTTCCTTGGTGAGAATCAATCAGGGCTGCAGCGAGATTGGACGATGCTGTTGATTGTACACTAGTCGTGGATCCTACCAGTATTCAATTAACAAAATGTCAAACCAATCAAAACAATTTTCGATTCTTTTATTATACTATAATTTAAAGTAATTGTTTTTTTTTTTACATATTTTTAAGTAACCAATAAATTGTAATTATTGTTAATAATTTTTTTTTCAGTTTAGCTGTTTTATGATTATTTTATTAAGATTCGCGTCATACTTGTGTCAACCATTGTTTAAGTTTTGGTTTTACAATTAAGTAATTAACTCATTAATAAATTCTATCATTACTTAACACTTGATTGTGCGGTGTTAAATTAGTGATTATGAATATTTAAGACGTGATAAATGTTACTTACCGGTTACGGACGAAGCACCGCTAAATGGACTTGTTGGTTGAACCGGCGAGTAAACATTTGCTGCAAACTCTTCGAAAGTTGTCGCTTCTTTATGGTTCCTCATGATTGTATCAATTGACCGTGCTCGATCTTCATAACTGCAATAAAGTTTATTTGTCACGAAACAATATAATATGTAAACAAATAAGTGATATAATTTATTTAATAAGTGATAATTTTTAAAAAATGAAAAATTATCTTCTTTCTTAATTTCTTTCATAAATCAGTAATGATTTAAAAACTTAAGTAATAAATTCCACCTTGGACAAAAAATGTTACCAACAAAAATTTGCACAAATCTCTGAACTGTACAAACGATTTTTTTACTTCAGGGGTACAAATATTGAAAAAAAAAAAAATAAAATGCAATTTTCATCATTCATTCAATATAAGGCGTAATTGTTAATCATTATTTACTATTCTTAAATACAATGAACGTAAATATTATTTCAACTTGAAATTTATTTTTAATCTCTTCACGTTCATAATATTTCCTGAATGAGAAAAAGAAGAGAATTCCTCATGAAAATAAAAATTGATTAGACAAAAACTAAAATGTTTTGCTGAAAATCATCCATGTCAGTTTTAATTTTTAGTTAGTTCGCTGTACACTACATCCTGAAGGATTATGAGGGGTGCAAAGTTTCTAACACTAGCCATTAACTGATGCACTCAAGTTACTTATTAATAATTTCGGAAGTAATTAATGTCAAAACTTTGAAGTAAACTTACTAGTGTTGATAGAGTGTGAGGGTCGATCTTTTGGCTCTACTTGCGGCAAGTGCTGTAGTCCTAACGAGTCCTGGTAAAACGGCGTCTTCGACGATGCATCCATCGAACAGTGGCCCGAAGAACGGGATTTCCGATTTTCTTGAAACTTGAACCCTATACAACTTATGTGGTAACGGGTAAATAACTATCAGGACGTCGCAAAATTCCGTCGGAATTATGTCCCTGCGATAATCCCTCCAATGTTCGGACCACACGATGTGAATTTCATCGTTTCCAAGATGTCTCGTCTGTAAGATAATTTATAAACTTTTTAATTAATTTATTATCCTACAAATCAATATTTTTCATACTTAAGATAATTATAATATAAAATGTTTCAATTACTTTTTACTTTCGTTGTTTTCGATTTGCGATACGATTGTCAATATCGAGTTTGTTTAATTAGTAAACATTTTTATAAACTTAAAATAGCGGAACCAACATGACTAAAATGAAGAAATCTGTTATTAAAACTTGTTTTATTATTCTTTTGGGATTGCTGTTTACGAATATGGACTCGGATTTTCAACATTTAAAAATGCTTAATTTAAGACGACGGAGTGATAATAATTTTTATTTATTGTAAACAGATTTGCTTGAATATTGTTAGTTAGTATAATAAACGATCGATTAAACAAATTATAACCGTGTCAATAGTGTATCTGAACTAACTATAGAGTTTGGCTAATTTATGTCTCTGATGAATTAACCCATTAACGCCTGAAATGGCATTTTTTATACTTCATTTTCTATCAAGTATTTCGTATCAAAATCGAAGTTGAAAACAATTGAAAGGTACATATCCTATTGTTTTCGAGGTCGCTCTTCAAGATTCCGAGGTCAAAATTTAGTTTCAGCCAGCAGAAATTCCAATATGGTTTGTCAGATTTTTGTGATGACATTTTAAGAAATTTTTTTTCAACATTTTTTTCAAAATTATAATTTATTTATGAAAAATTCTGAAAAAAATTGGTGTATTCACTTATGAATTCTACGAGTTTTTTGTTCTTTGCATTTTTTTTCCAAAAATTGATAGTTTTTGGGGGGAAAAAATCCTAAACTATAACATTTGAAATTCATTTCCTCGAAAACTATCAACTTTTCTACAAAATTGCAAAGAACAAATAACTCTTAGAATTCATCAGAGAATACACTAAATTTTTTTCAGAATTTTTTGTAAATAAATTACAATTTTGAAAAAAATGTTGAAAAAAAATTTCTCAAAATGTCATCAAAAAATTTTGAAAAAATTCCACTATATCGCTTGATGAATTTTAAGAACTTTTCATTTTAGGCATTTTTTTTAAAAGTTGGTAGTTTTTGAGTTAGAGCGTCCAGAAATTTCTCAAAGAATTTTTCATTGTTGCCGCCATTTTGAGGTTGTTAGAATGATGTAGGGTATAAAAGTACAATTTTTTCTTAAAATTCAACTATTTTATACACCATTATGCAAGGTTTCAATAAAATTCCAATATTCTAATAGCTCGAAAAAAATTCATAAGAAAAAAAAAATCCCAATTTTTTGGAAATTTTTTTCAATTTCGGCGCCATATTGGAATTTCTCAAATTGTATTCAAATTGTCATTTCAGGCGTTAATGGGTTATTAACGCGTCCCGACTATTTAAATGTGTAACCCCTACATTGTAAAACTGTAAAGCCGAGGAAATTTACTATTTTAATCTCTTGTTACTTTTCACACTAAACTACTCCTAAACATAGAACAAGGATTAATATTTTCTTCTTCTTCCGTAAGTGAAATATCTCTTCAAATGTTTCTTTAAATATCAAAGTGACGAGGTGTTAATAAAAAAAGTTGGAATGACGTTTCGGCTTCGTTTGGGTTTGATGTTCTTATTAGAAGAATGTGTATTGTGAAATTTTTCCAAACAGTTGTATTTTTTGATGAATTTAAGTATGTAAAAGTGTAATCTTGTGATGAAGAATGATTCTTCATTAACAAAATATTCTTCATAAATGTTGTTTGGTAATTTTTTAATAATACAGTGGCGCTCAAAAAAATAGAGCTACTACAATAGCAAACGCTAATCTTTTTCGAATATTTTGCTTCGATACGTGTGGCTTTTTCTTAGAAATGCGACCGTTAATCTTCGCATCACACAATCTTCTTTTTATTGTTGATGTTGACAGTTTTATATTGTGTTCGTTGATTAAAATGTCTTTAAGGCGTGGTGCAGTCAAAAATGGGTCTTTTTTCACTTCTAGTGTAATTTTTCGATCCATACGAGCACAAGTTTTTCGAGGTCTTCCTCGATTATCAATTGGTATTTTTGTTTCTTTTGATTTCTTAATCGCATTTTGAATACGTTTCCGCGAAACATGCAAAAGTTGTGCTATTTTATTCATCGATAAATCATGTTTATTTAATTGAAATATTTGTTTACGTTCATCGTCGCTTGTATGCTTTGCTCTCCCCATCTACAATAAAAGCAACAACAACATTGCTAGTAAATGAAGGTGGGTGATTAATTATTTACAAATAGTAGTAAAAATAATATATTAGAGTTGATAAAAATATTTAAAATGCTTACAGTTTAAAGTGGCTCTATTATTTTGACCCTAATTATTACTAACCTTTAAATCTATTTTAACAGTATTAGTCTTTAAAACTGGATTATCGATAGCAAACACACTTTGAAACGTTCTGTACCATTGTCTGAAAACAACTAAGTAATGTACTTTGCGCGGAACTCAAGTACCTTAATCAAAAACAATATTCATTTTCACATTTAGAGGTGGCTCTATATTTTTGAGCGCCACTGTATATGTCTCCAGAGATGTAATTTATGTTCTCTTAAAAACACAATTTGATACAACAAGGATTTAACACATTTATCAATTAAAGGCTAATAAAAACAAATATAAAAAACCCTTTTTCTTTAATACATTAAAACATCGAATTTATATACTTTTTAATAATTATAGCTAATCAATTTTTAAAAAACAAACATTTTTTGCACGTTTTTCATGTTTATAATATCCATTAAAATATATCTAAAACTTATTGTAAATTGCACATACCTTTTGAAGCAGACTCTCTGGACTATCTGAAGGCATCCTGGTGGCAACGTGGAATAAGATTTCGGCGAAAGAGGTCGCGTAATAGGGTGCAGTGACACCGGAAGCTTTGCCGGGTACAAGTCCACCCATAAATCCTGTATGAGACTCGAGTTCGATCTCCCATGCGAGCCTGGCAATGAAGCTTTCGTACTCCTTGCTGGCAGTGACATTGTTCAGTATCGAATTCTTGTCTTCCTGACCTTCGCTGACGTAAATGACAGCCATTTTATGAGTCTCTCTCGATCGTTGGCTATCCAGGTTCCTAAGCTCGCGTAGGAGTTTCTCGTTTTTGGATAAAAGATGTAGCTTCCTTCGCTGTTCCCAACCCGATAAACCCAAGTGAGAGAAGAGCAAACGACAATGATGGAAGGGTGCTGGAGGCTGACGATACGTCGGTGGAGTCGTCGGGGTGGCACACATGCTGATGTGTTGATTCCAGTTGTTGACATGTTCGCGTTCGGCGTTCCTCTGACTTAGGATCGCGGCGATCGTGTCACCCTCTAAGTTCTGACCATGTGGGGGTCCGGCAGGAGCGTTCAACGCCACTTCCGGGTTAGTCAACACTTCGGGGCTTGTGTGTCCAATATACTGAAGGAGCTGAAAAGATAGAAGAATTGCTATTTTAAAAAATCTAATTCCTGGATTATTTGAAACACATCTTATCAATAATTTTAGACCAAGACATGGACAAATTTTAATTCTGTTAAGAAATGTCAAGATAATTGTATTTAAATGCTTTTTATGTCTTGTTTATCATTTTCTAATGTCTACGCATTTTTGCTCCTTAAGGTAGCTAGACCCTAAACACCTATTATTCAAGAAGTTTTTGAAACTTTCTGAAAAACTAATTTGAATAACAATGCGTATGTCTGTTAAATTTGAACAATTTTGTCCGTTTAGTTCCCGCGATATAATCAATAAAAAATCGCATGTTTTTACATAGATCAGTATGGTAGCCATGATGAAAGTTGTCGAAAAAATGCCGATTCGATACAAATTTTCTTATAGCATAAAACCTACTGGCAAGATCTTGACGAAAAACTAGTCTGAAGTAATTGAAGTAATGAGGAATCACATATTTGAAAGTCGTAAACATTGACCGTTCAATAAAAAAGTTCGACTTGATCAAAAATCCAAATTTCTCGGGATTTGTCATACGATACAGAATAGACGGCAACCTCGCATTTATGAGATCATTATTTGTTATTGCGCGCGAGTATTTGAACATACATACGTACTTTTATTGATGAGTTTAGCATGAAAACTAATGTAGATAACGTAATATAAATAAAATACACGTACGCGTATTCATAAAATATGTAATAGATATGCAGACATTTTCGTTTTTTATATACGACCACATTAAATAAAATACGAAAACAAACTCTGTTTCGATCCATAGTGTATGTACATACCTGTGTTTAAATCGCGCTTTTCTGATAAAATGCGACGTTGCCACTATTTCTGTACTACGTTATTCACTAGGTTAATTTTTTCTTTCCATTAATTCAATTTAGTATGTATTTGATATTTGAATGACATAAGACTAATTATTTATTTATAATTAGATTTTACATATTGAGGTTATGTTTTTACACTTTATAGTTACATCGTTTTTGACTTGCACAGTTGGGGTCTAGCTACTTTAAACACTTTTCATCTCACGTAAATTTTACGAGATAGAGCAGACTGCAAAAATCACATTATTTTTTATCATCTTAACATTTTTTAAAAATTTGGCAAAGGGAAAATACCAAATTGATCACAAGAGTATTCTGCGTCTAATGCAAATCGACAGTATAAAAAATCTTAAAGAACCAAAAAGTTAATTTCTGAAAAATGTTTTCATACGTTCCACAGCTTCATTTATCAACCGAATTTCGCGCATCCGAAAATGTTCAGCAAGAACGTTTTTTTTATTAAGGTATCAACAAATTTTCTAGAAAGTTTCATTTTCGTTGGTTTAATAGTTTAAAAGTAAGGAATGTTAGTAGTGGCCGACGACCAACGCGTCATGCGTACAGGGGTTAGGTGGTGTTTTTGTGTTTTTTTTTCTCGGGAAAGAGTGTTAATAATGGGACCAGTTAAAAAAAATCTGATCTTGGAAAATAGTTTTCTATCAGTTCTTGTGGGGACAGCTATTTTTTTTTAAGCGCTTCATAAATTAAATTCCCTTACTCTTAATACTGATTTTTCAATGTTTCGTTTAAAAGTTCATGTTTTAAGCCTTCATTTAAGCCCTACTAGAAATTTGTATCACGTCGCATTTTTAACACACAAGGATCATTCAAAAAATGCTAAGAAACAATTTTTTGCACTTTTATCTCGATTTGCATGGAACTAACCTAACCTAAGGTTTGTAACCTCTTTTTTTGTTCACTGAGATCTAAAGATTCAAAAAACATAAGAATTGTAAGATAAACAAGAATCGACTTTTTTTTTTTAAACAACTAAAAGCGTATATTTTTTTGCAAAGGAAATTAGTATTTGCCGGTCAAATTTTTATACAATGTTATTGATATATATATGGGACGTTTCACGTCAACCGTCCCAGAGCTCTAGCCAAAATTCTAAGCAACTAAAATAAACAAATAATAGGTCAAAATACTCGTAAACTAATACCCTTTCACTTCCAAAGTAATTCAAAATTCAAAATGGCGTCATTACTTTGTCACCTAAAAGACACTAAATTTCAAAATAAGCAAAAGTATTTATCAAACTTTTAAAAAGTGGTGCAAAAATGATGAGTCATGACATATTTTATTGTTTTTGGAGTGGCTGATTACGAATCTGAAGTTAGATTTTCAAAATTCAAAATGGCGGATCCAATATAATCTCTGTTTATTCAGTCTTTTATAACTACGTGTACATCCGTAGTCCACCGCGAAAGGGTTAATCTCGAAATATATTTCTTTACTTACATCGTCCAGATTATCCATGTCGCTGGCACCGTTTTCGAAAGTCGGCAAAACATTACGATCTCTGTGCCGCATTGTGTGTCGAGGAGGACAGCTTGGGACCGGTAAAACACTGCAAAAATCTTGTCTCTCTATTTTGATTGTATCGCCATCTGAAAGAGATAAAAGTCGCATGCTAACTACTCTTACATTTTAAATACCTATTACGGTTTCTTTACGGATCAATTTTTCCCTGAATTTTCCAAAAAAATCAATTTTCATACGTAGAATTTAGATGATAAGTTCTACAGTTGCTTATAAGCTACTATTTTTTCTTTTTAACGATTAAAATTACGTGAAAAAACTTACCAGTAACGTCGTAAGGAATTGGCACTTCTTCATGAAGAGATGGCTGGTTGTAGAGGATGGAACTGTCCCAAGATGCTTTCCCAGCAAGATCTCGCAACAAAACTCTCACCATCGACGGAGCAGTGGTTAAACCAGCTGTGACACCGCCTCCTGGTGCATCCAAAGTACCCAGCTCTATAAGCGACATAATTATCGAATTCGAAAGCATAAGTAGCTGAATATTCGGCGCTTGGAAAACTGCAGACGATAATTCATCTCCGTCGATGCCTGGAACGTCGTCTAATTCCACCACTAACGAAGACAGACGAGATGCTCCGATACCCATCGGAAAATGCCCCAAATGATTGACGAGGTGCATCATAACCTACATTTAATTAGTTATTTAAAAAACGTCAATGATTTTAATATAATAAATTACCATTTTCGCTGCCAATTGGATGAATTGAACATTTCCACGCCGCGGTGATTTGGATGATTCGTCCAATAAATTATCCAAAGTGATGACCGGATCGAAATCTTCGTACTCGGTATGTTGATTCTTTGAAGCTTCTTGTACCTCTTTGCTGACTCTATTTTTAACGATATTATCCAAGACCTTGAAAAATAAGAATATTGTTAAAAATTTTATTTTTCATCTCATAAGTTTTTACTTACAGTAAATAAAGTCATCAGGAGCTGTTTGCCTTGGAAGACTCGCAATAATACAGTTGGTCCAAGATGCATCGCCCATTCGCCCAAGCAGAAAAGCATCGATATAGTTAAAGCACCACGCCGTTCACGAATCATAGTCCTTTCCAAAGTTTCAGATAAATTCTGTGAGAAAAAACTTATTAATAAACATCATCAGACCAAAATTAAATTCAAAATTACCTGAATGATTTTCGATGGAACATTAGGATAAAGTTCAAGCAGAGTTTCGGCCTTGTCACAAAGAAGTAACAAGCAGTCGCAAGCCACTTGAGCCACAGTTGCATGAGTTGCCTAAAACGAAAATTAAAAATGAATTTGCTAAGAAATAAAATAATTGTAACACAGTGGGTTAATGTAGTTGTTAAGCATTAAATTATGTTACAAACACGTATTTACACACATTGCACGAATAATAGAAGCATGTACGTTACTTGACGAACACTATCTGCGATGCATCAGGTATTCAAGACTCCACTGAAAATGCAAAGTTACAAAACCACCTGCAAGCATGTACCTGGTTGATAAGAAGGAAATGAAACTTGTCTCTACGCCGAATGGCTTGGTGCATCCGTTGGCGACTCGTACCCACCGAACACTAAGTTCACTACTAATTAAGCAAAATCCAACACCGCACACTACTTTCTTAAAAAACGTCTAATTTCACACAATTAAATAAAGTGCACAAAGATACCTTGACCGTTACCAAAAAGTGTCATTATAACCTAAGCGATAATATTGAAGCAGCATTATGAAGAGAAATTGTGTCAAACTTACCCTCAACGATAGCAAAAGAACAGTGATGGCTTCTGGTATTGTTCGATGCTTCGTTTTGTAACTCAATTCCCTGTAAACAAACATGGCGATGCTGGAAAGTGCTACGCATCTTGCCACTCCAGTTGGCTCTCTACGACAACTTCGCATCAGAATGGCAATGATGTGATCCTGTGATTGAAAAGTAAATTTAGATTTGTTATTCATTAATATTTCATTTGTAATTTAAAGTAACTTACTTTAGCGTAAGGACAAGTAGTTGTAACTATTTCTGAACCGTGAGGTTGTAAAACGGGAGTATTGGCTGTTGTAGCAGGCAACGATAACAAAGATCCAAGAATCGAAGCTGCTTCAGTTCTCGGTGCCTGAAAATTGAAATTAACGTAAAAATATCAACATAAAATTGATCAATTTTATTTTTAACGAAATTGTTACGTTAATAATTACTAACCTCAATATCTTGGCCACTAAGAATTACATTAGCGGCTTGAATATAATCAAGTATTAGCAAACTCGAACCAGGAAGATTTAGACTAAATAGTCGAGGCCCCGTATATTTTACAAGAGTATGAAGAACCTTTGTATCGTTACTTGATATTCCATGATGTACAGCTCGATAAAATAATGTTAAATGTTCGTTTGGTAAACTAATATCCTGTGGTTGAACCGTTAGTAGACAAATAAGTCTGTATGCTGCTAATTTGCCTACTTCGTACTGTGCTGGCAATTGTATCGCCTAACACGAAAATCAATAAATTATTGTAATTTTTTTTTTATTTTGTAAAATAAATCTGGTTAATTGAAGTTAACTTACCTTGAAGCACCAAGGTGCAATAATTGTTAAGGGGGGAACCAGTTCCGGTGCTGGTGGAGTCGCTTGGTTATCACCTGAAACTCCTTGATTTTGTCGGATCTAAATTAAAGAATTATTTGGTAAATTAAAACATAAAGGGGTCCAGTTTTTAAATGAATTTCATAATCTCTCAATGTTTCGAAATTTCTATATAAAATAAATGAGCAAATCTTCAAAACTTTCAAATTTGGATATTAACCACTTCACTGGTAGCCGTTTTCAAATAAAAAGACTGGCACGAGCCAGCTTTCGAGATATCGAGAAACTTTGAAACATGGGTTCTATTTTTTCATAAAACATATCATTTAACGTAAAAAAAAACTCAACTCCGCCCTCCTCTTCACCCCCCCCCCCCCCGGGGTGCATAAATTTTTTTTAAGGAGGTTCACCAGGTACCTATCGAGTCAAATATGGAACGGACGCCAATATGACTTCGGTGGTATGCTTCCTAAGACGTTGCCGTCCGTCAACATAACCAAAAATGACCCTTTTAGCTATTTGTTTATTTTATTTCTCGCCTCTAAAGGTAGGAAGAGACGTTTTTCTTTCTGCAAATAAAATCTCACAAATTTTTTTATCAGTAGTATAAATTTTACGAAAAACTCAATGTTAATTCAATAAGAATTTCATGAATATATACCATGTTCCCATAAAACTCAATGTTAAAGAATCGTGAACATTTTTATTAATTTCTCTGCTCTGAAGGCATTAATTTCTTTCATTGTTTAACCTACTATAATTTTTTCGTTAAATTCTCAATGTTAATTCTTTGACCTGGTGAACCTCCTTAAGTACTCATTTTTCTTTATCAAATTTCGATGAGAATGTTAAATATGAGGTTTCCGGGGTAGCTGAATACGAATATGATCTCAGAATTTAAAAATTCAAAATGGTGGATCCAATCTGGCGGACGAAATAAAACAATATTGAAATATCTCTTTTCACAAGAAATGTGTTTATCTGAACATGATATCAAATGAATTTGAAGTGTGCATTCGTTTATAGATTCAAAATAGCGGATCAAAAATACCGACAAATAAAAATAAAAAAATAGAAAAAAATGGAGTGCAAAAGTCTCCCACTACATCCTCGTGGTGCAATCTGGAGTGGTTATAATTAACCAGCTAACGGTGGGGGTTAAACACATAATTTTTTCATTTTATGAAATATTCAAAATTGAGTCCTTCAAGGTGAGGTCAAAATTCATTTTGCACATTCTATTTGCCATCTCGGATATATAATTTTGAATTTTGAAAATCTGAGATCAGATTCGTAATCAGCGACCCCAAAAACCTCCGAGTAACAAATTTCAGCCGTCAAAAATTGCTTCAAAAGCATATAGCTTGTAGCCGTCATATTGGAATCGCCATATTAAATTTTGAATCGATGGCCTCAGATTTATATTCATCTACCTAAGAAACTATAGCATACCAAATTTCGTGCATATTCATTAAAAATTATGGAAGTTATTTAAAAATGTACACATATGATACATTACCAGTGATGTGGTTAAAAAACCTAATATTTTTTTTTAAAGGCACAGTATCGAAAACAGTTTTTTTTTAATAGTTAGCCTGGGATAGTAATAGAAAAATGTCCAAAAAATTGGGAAATATTTATTCTTACCATATTTTTTTTTTCGAGACATTAGAATATTGGAATTCTATAGAAACTCTGAACAGAGGTGAATAAAATGCTTCTATTTTAAGAAAAAAAATTTATTTTTATACCCTGCATCATTCTAACAACCCCAAAATGGCCGCAACAACGAACATTTTTCCAAATGTTGACAGTTTTCGAGATAAAAAAATCCTAAGTTATAATATTTGAAATTCGTTTTCTTAAAAACAATCAACTTTTAGAAAAAATGCAAAGGAGAACAAACTCTTAAAATTCATGAGAGAATATGCTACATTTTTTCAGAATTTTTCAAAAATAAATTACAATTTTGAACAAAATTTAAACAAAAAAAAAATGTTCATAAAATCTAAAAAAATTTTCATAAAATCTAAAAAAATTTCGATGATATTTCTCGATAAATTCTAAGAATTTTTCATTCTTAGCATTTTCTTAATAAAGATCGTCGTTTTTCGGATAGAACGTCCGGAAAATTTCTTTGAAATGTTCCTTGTTGCGACCAGTTTGAGGTTGTTAGAATGATGCAAGGTATAACAATAAAATTTTTTCTTGAAATTGAAGTATTTTATTCACCTCTGTTCAGAGTTTCAATAGAATCCCAATATTCTAATGGCTCGAAAAAAATTAGTAAGAATAAATATTTTCCAATTTTTTCGACATTTTTTTCAAATTCGGCGCCATATTGGAGTTTCCTGATGGCGGAAACTCAATTTTGACCTCGGAATCTTAAAGAGCGACCTCGAAAACATAAGGATATGTACCTCTTAATTTTTGTTAACCTCGATTTTGATACGAATTACTCGATTGAAATTGAAGCAAAAAAGTTTCCTTTTGGCGTTAATGGGTTAAAAAATGTTTATTTTAGACAAATTTTTATAAAAGAATATGAAAGAGCGATAAATTTTACGTCGAGAATGTCTCCAATTTTTTTAATTGGTTTTTAATGCTTGGAATATTTCGAAAATCTTAATGAAATTTCTGTCCTTTTCGGAATTAATGGATTAACCATTTTGTGTAATTAACCCGTTTCGTCCCAAAACGACAAAATTTGTCGCGGTTTTCATCCTGCGTAAGTTTATGGATATATTTGAGATATTGTTATGAAATTTAGGTTTCCTATAGTTTTTGGGTATGCTCTTTTCGAATCTGAAGTCCGTTTTTCGATATCACTTTTCATTTTTTAAATATGGCCACTTAAACGACAGAAAACAAGGAAAAAAGCAAAAACTTTTTTAGTAAACTGCAATTTTTATTGCGAAAGAATTCCGAGATCGTGTCAGGTCTCAGAATTCTGTGGCATAATGAGTTTTACTAAAAACTGGTCAATTTTACGATATAAATGATAAAATGGCGCTATTAATACGGAATCTTTTTGCTATTTGCGTTTTATTAAAATATTTTAAGTATCTTAACATGTATTTTGAGGAATATGTATATTGTTTTTGAGGTGGCTAAATACCAACCCGTTATTAAATTTTGGAAATTCAAAATGGCCGATTAAATATGACTTCGAAAACATCTATATACTAAATACCGGACATTTTTTTTAAATTTCGGTTAGCCATATTTGATTCGCCATTTTCAATTTCCAAACTTTAATAACAGTTTCATATTCAGCAACCTGAAGAATAATCTGGAAAAACATGTTGATCAAAATGCACATCCAGCTACCAGAAATATTTTAATAAAACGCAAAAAAATTATATTAAATATCGCCGTTGTGACGACGCCATTTTATAATTTAAATCTTAATATTGCCCAACGTTTAGTAAAACTCATTATGCCACAAGATTCTGAGGCCTGCAACGATCCCGGAACTCCTTTGCAATAAAAGTTGCAGTTTACTGAAAAACTTCCGCGTTTTCTTTCGTTTAAGTGCCTGTATTTAAAAAATGGAAAGTGATATCGAAAAACGGACTTCAGATTCGAAAAGAGCATACCCAAAAACTACAGGAAACCTAAATTTCATAACAATATCTCAAATATATCCATAAACTTACTCAAGATGAAAACCGCGACAAATTTTGTCGTTTTGGGACGAAACGGGTTGAAACTGATTTATTACAAAAAAATATTGTCTCGTACTTATTTAACACATAATTTTTTAAATGAAAACTACATAAGATACATAACCTAATCAGAATTCAATTTTATTAAGAATGCAAAGTTCATTTTAACCGTTTTCATGCTAAACGGACATCATTTTTTTATGTGTTTTAAGTGAATATTAATCCGTATAATGATAAGCAAAAAAATTCAAAACCATATTTTCTGGCACATTTTTGTCCGCACTTTTCAAATCTGCTATTAGTTTTGTTCAATGCCTTTTGATTTTTTCAAAATGGCGGCTAATTTACAAAAAATGTGATTTTAAAGACTTTTTTATTTGTTTAACGTATTGGCTAATAATGTTCTCGTTGTCGGATCGGTACAAGTGTCTGAATCTCGTCGAATAATCACCATAACTAAAATTTAAGCGACGCGGAGTGTCAAAATTCAAAATGGCCGATTCAATATGGCGGCTTTTACACGCATTTTAAATGTTTTTTCATTTTTATCGCATGTTTTTAATCCCTGCCTTTTTGTTTTTTAATAGTATTGTTATATTTATCTCAGTCAGATACCGGTTATACAAGAAAATAGCAATACAAGATGATATGGAATTCAAAATGGCTGATAATATTATAGATGGAATCGATTTAAAATCATGCAGAGAGTTAGAACTCGTATCATGGAATTAATTGGCGATAAAGTATATTATTCTTCAGCGAAAATAAAGCGACTCGTATTTTACCGTTTTTTTAAATAATTTGTTTTAACTGAGTTATGAATTTTCGAAGTTTTAAGATCCAGACTGAAAATGTGATAAAATTACAGGACAGAAAATTAAAATTTAACATATTTTTTCTCCAAATGCCAATATTCCATTTTCTCCTTTTGGCTTTAATAGACAATTTCGTACTCTTGAAACTACACTAAACAAATGTCAAAAAGTTAACAATTAACAAAATAGCGGCGATTTTTAGAGAAAACTTAATATTCAATTTTCTCAAAAACTCCATCGTTTTTTTTCTGTAAACTTTTGTGTAGCAGTAGTAAGTACAGTATTACCGTGAATTAATTTCATGTAATGTTATTCTGTGCCCGAACCTTATAGAGTCGTGAGAATTTTTTTCTGCAACCTGAATACGTTTTGAAAAAAACCTGCGCATTATCGGACGGAAGAAGCAAATCAAACTAATTACTAAGGGTTTTTTAGGGTCGCTGATTATAAATCTGCATTCAACGTTTCAAAATTCAAAATGATGGATCCAATATGGCGAACTAAAAGTCGAAAAATGTGTCGAATCGGTTGAAAGTAGTTGCTCGGCGGATTTTCGGGTCGCTGATTACAAATTTGTATTAAATATTTCGAAATTCAAAATGGCGATCCACAATGGCGGACTAAAAGTCGTCAAATGAGTCGAATTGGTTGAAACTGGTGGCTTGAGGGGTGTTTGGGGTCGCTGATTACGAATTGGCATTAAATATTTCAATTCTTAATCAGTAACCACACAAACCTCCAAGTAACACAGTTTCACGCGATTAAACATACTTTTCGACGTTTAGTCCGCCATATTGGATCCGCCATTTTGAATTTCGAAATATTTAATACAAATTTGTAATCGGCGACCCGAAAATCCGCCGAGCAACCACTTTCAACCGATTCGACACATTTTTCGACTTTTAGTTCGCCATATTGTATCCGCCATTTTGAATTTTGAAACGTCGAATGCAGATTCATAATCAGCGACCCCAAAAACCCCCTAGGAATTAGTTTGATTTGCTTCTTCTGTCCCATAATGCGCAGGTTTCTTCAAAACGTATTCAGGTTACAGAAAAACAAATTTCACGGTTCTATAAGGTTCGGGCACAGAATAATATTACATGGCATTAATTCACGGTAATACTGTAGAACTTTACAGAAAAGTTTACAGAAAAAAAACGATGGAGTTTTTGAGAAAAATGAATATTAAGTTTTCTCTAAAAATCGCCGTTATTTTGTTAATTGTTAACTTTTTGAAATTTATTTAGTGCAGTTTTTAGTCCATGCGCGATACCCCCTTCCCGTGTGCACTGAAAGTCCGGAAGGCAATTGAAGTGTATTCTTATGTATTTTGATCTGAAAAATCCGAATTTGATGGTATTTTTTCTCCTAGAACGTGCAATAAAAAGTTATAAACAATTTTAATGATGTTTTTAACGAAAAAATGATTTTTCTGAAAAACAATTGAAGGTACGTGAAAAAGTGTCAAATAAAAGTTTTTCCTCTGTATTTTATGAGTATTTTCGTTATTGTTTTGTTTCATCCGTCAATTAGTTTCCGAGATATCGACAATTTTAATGGGTTTTTTTAGTGAAAAAATGATTTTTCTTCAAAACAATTGAAGATACGTGAAAACGTGTCAAATAACAGTTTTTCCTCTATGTTTTAAATATCAACAATTTTAGTAGTTTTTTAGTGAGAAAATGATGTTTCTGCAAGACAGTTGAAAATACATGAAAAAGTTTCCAATGAAAGTTCTTTTTCGACATTTTATTAGAGTTTTGGTAAGGATTCTGACATTTGTCATCGGTTGAACAATGACAGTACATTATGCATGGGACTCTGTTCATAATACAATTACACGAGTTCCGAGTGCATGCTTTACAAGTACATGGAGGAATCAATTCAGAACTTGGGGGACACAGCTCAGAAATTTTTCTCGGTTTTAATAGTCCTTCTACTACCTCACAATAACCAAAGAATTGTGGTTGCAGTGTAGTTCGTATGGTATCAAGACAATGAATCTGATTGTAGTTGGCGAAGAAGGTAAAACTGTTATTTGACACGTTTTCACGTATCTTCAATTGTTTTGAAGAAAAATCATTTTTTCACTAAAAAACCCATTAAAATTGTCGATATCTCGGAAACTAATTGACGGATGAAACAAAACAATAACGAAAATACTCGTAAAACATAGAGGAAAAATCTTTTATTTGACACTTTTTCACGTACCTTCAATTGTTTTGCAGAAAAATCATTTTTTCGTTAAAAACATCATTAAAATTTTGTATAACTTTTTATTGCACGCTCTAGGAGAAAAAATACCAACAAATTCAGATTTTTCAGATCAAAATACATAAGAATACACTTCAATTGCCTTCCGGACTTTCAGTGTACACGAGAAGGGGGTATTGCGCATGGACTATTTCAAGAGTACGAAATTGTCTATTAAAGCCAAAAGGAGAAAATGGAATATTAGCATTTCGAGAGAAAATATGTTAATTTTTAATTTTCTGTCCTGTAATTTTATCGCATTTTCAGTCTGGACCTTAAAACTTCAAAAATTAATTAATAACTCAGTGAAAACAAATTATTTTAAAAAACGGTAAAATACGAGTCTCTTTATTTTCGTTGAAGAATAACATACTTTTTCGCCAATTAATTCCACGATATGAGTTCTAACTCTCTGCATGATTTTAAATCGATTCCATCTATATTTCTATTATAATATAGATTTATTATGTATATCTCAGTTTGATATGGATTATGCAAAAAAAAAAAATAACAATACAAGATGATATGGAATTAAAAATAGTGGAAAGTATTCCATTTTCTATCATAATCGACACCAACTGAAATAAATATAACAAAATTATTCAAAAAATAAACGTCATGGACTAAAAACATAAAATAAAATGAAAAAAACACGTAAAAAATGTGTGTAACAGCCGCCATATTGGATCGGCCATTTTGAATATTGACATCGCTTAAATTTTAATTGTGGTTATTATTCCACAAGATCCAGACGCTTGTATCGATTCGACAACGGGAAAATTATTAACCACTACGCTAAAAAAATACAAAAATTTTTAAAATCACGTTTTTTTGTAAATTAGTGGCCATTTTGAAAAAATCAAACGTCATAAAACAAAACTAATAGCAGATTCCAAAAGTACGGACAAGAGTAGATAAAAAAATATGGTTTTGAAATTTTTTTGCTTATTATTACACCAATAAAAATTCACTTAAAAAGCAGAAAAATATAATTGGCATGAAAAGAGTTAAAAATTTTAATAAATTTTTAAAAATGATTTACTCACTTTGATGAGCGTATGAGTGAGCTGCACGAGATATTCCATGACTTGACCATGAAGCGCAGGATCTTGTATATTATTAACATCACCGAGAGCTGACAACATTCGTCTCCAAAGTACCACTGCAACATCCGGCAGCCATCCGCAGACTCCACCGCCAGCCATAACAGATCTTTTCTCCGTTGCATCGTTGGTATCTAAAGATAATAAATTAAAATATCCCATTCCATCGCAGCACTATTTCACAAAATCAATCAAAAAACAATAAAAACATATGAAAAATTGTTATCACAATGAAACTTTCGATGCGATTGTTACTGCGATGACAAAGCGTAGAAAATTGTAGCGAAACCAAAAAATATCTTGTAAATTCGTAAAGACAAAATACATACCGATGCTGCTACCGTCAATATTTTCGATTTGTATCGGGCTGTCCTTGTTGCTGTCCACTCCGCTGCTTGGCGTCGGTGATGGACATCTTGGAGTTGGTGGTTCGCTGTCCGGCACCACCACGCTTTCCAGAGACTTGGCTCGTCTACCCAGAATCCGCTTTTTTCGAGACGACCCGGAGCCGTTCGACAAAAGCCTCGCCATGTCCTGTTCTATCGATACAGGAAGAACTGCATGCGAATGAAATCTGCTTAGTTTTCGCGATTCGAGTGGCGCTACCGAGTTATTAATACACTTAAAGGACACAAAAAGAATGTCACGAAATTCTGTGACGAAAGGAAAGATTCGCAAGGGCGAAAAAGTCAAGCACCAAAAATAGATATTCAACTCTCAGCGCGAAAAGCAAAAAAAGGCTGGCGTTTATAAATAAAGTAGCGTACGAGGCATATGACAGATGCTCACTTCGAAGACTCGGTGGGGAATGCAAAAAGTACACAAACTTACCTGGGATCGTAGCGGAGACCGGCTGCGCTTGGTTTCTTTTTGTTCGCATTTTCCCACTGTAAAGTGAGTTGTCGCTTACGCTGCGGGGCAAAGGTCGAACTTTTTGTTCTCGAAATGGATTGTCTGCAGGAATAAAAACATTTAAGAATTTGATCTATTATTTAAAGAAAAAGTTTATTACCTGTTACTTCCTTGGAGGAATGTTGTGATTCTTGGTCAACGCTACCACGACGAGGAGGTTGTACACTACCGGTCGATGCTGCTCGGCTACCGACACCTCTTCGCTTCTTTGTTTTTTGTTCGCTTAGCCTATCTAACGGCAAATCATTGAGATCAAGGTTGTACACGTGCCTCGCCAGTACCCTTGTCAAGGTATCTAATGTTTTCTGTAATAAAATTATTTATTGAAACAATTCCAAACTTTTTTATAAATATTTAACTTACCGCCCACTCCCGAATGAGTTCTACCCAATGCGTAAGACCGCTCAAAACCTGCAGGAACTGATCCCACAGTTGCGTTGAAATCACAACATTCAAATTTGCTTTGATCCATGTCACGATTAACGTTTGGAAAATTGCCGGAGCTAATTTCCCTCCGATACTGTCATTGAGCTTGCGTCGTGAACTTTTTTCACTCAGAACCAATAATGTTATTTGCAGCAGTACTCTTAAAAATTAAATCAATGTAAGTATTTCATAATTAAAGTTTCAAACAAATAAAATACCTTAGTAGCTGTTCCCATGTTGCTGGTTCGAGTCTTGTACGCATTACGACATATCGATAAACATTCAGAACTTTTTTGCAACTGTCGGTTTGTTCTTCCAGCAAGAAAGCAGAAGCGTTGCCTCCTGGTGTTTCTAAGAAAAACACATTCGACGCCTGTGTTATGAACACTTGAAGAACATTTTGTAAACCTGCTCTAACGAAAAGATTTTCTCGGTGTATAGCTCCGAGATACGAATCATTTCTTAGTCGCAGTTGTCTGTCTTGAGGACTTTTATCTGTATCGCTGTCTTTTCTTGAATTGTCTTCCAGTTCTCTCTCCTTTTGTCCATCCAACGGTTCTAACATAAATGGAGGCACATCCTGAAATACACAAAGAAATGTTTCTTTCTGTCGTATTTTAACCCAAATGACAATTTTTATACTTCATTTTCAATCAAGTATTTCGTATCAAAATCAAAGTTGAAAACAATTGAGAGGTGAGTATCCTACTGTTTCGAGGTCGCTCTTCAAGATTCCGAGGTCGAAATTGAGTTTCAGCCATCAGAAATTCCAATATGGCGCCGAATATGGACAAAATTTCCAAAAAATTGGGAATTTTTTATACTTATCAATTTTTTTCGAGCTATTAGAATAATGGGATTTTATTGAAACGTTGCATAATGGTGCATAAAACAGTTGAATTTTACGAAAAAATTTTACTTTTATACCCTACATCATTCTAACGACCTCAAAATGGCGTCAACAACGAAAATTTCTTTGAAAAATTTCTGAACGCTCTAACTCAAAAACTACCAACTTTAAAAAAAAATGCCCAGAATGAAAAGTTCTTAAAATTCATCAAGCGATATAGTGGAATTTTTTCAAAATTTTTTGAGACATTTTTTTTCAACATTTTTTTCAAAATTGTAATTTATTTACAAAAAATTCTGAAAAAAATTTAGTGTATTCTCTGATGAATTCTAAGAGTTATTTGTTCTTTGCAATTTTTTCGAAAATTTGATAGTTTTCGAGGAAATGAATTTCAAATATTAGGATTTTTTCCCCAAAAAAAACTATCAACTTTTGGAAAAAATTGCAAAGAACAAAAAACTCGTAGAATTCATAAGTGAATACACCAAATTTTTTTTTCGAATTTTTCAAAAATAAATTATGATTTTGAAAAAAAATGTCTCAAAATGTCATCACAAAAATCTGAAAAAATTCCACTATATTTCTCGATTAATTCTAAGAACTTTTCATTCTTAGCATTTTTTTATAACAGCACGTAGTTTTTGAGTTAGAACGTTCAGAAATTTTTCAAAGAAATTTTCATTGTTGACGCCATTTTGAAGTCGTTAGAATGATGTAGGGTATAAAAGTAAAATTTTTCCTTAAAATTGAAGTATTTTATTCACCTTTGTTCAGAGTTTCAATAGAATCCCAATATTCTAATAGCTCGAAAAAAATTGATAAGAATAAATAATTCACAATTTTTTGGAATTTTTTAAAAAGTTCGACGCCATATTGGAATTCCTGATGGCTGAAACTCAATTTCGACCTCGGAATCTTGAAGAGCGACCTCGAAAACAATAGGATATGTGGGCATTGTTCTAGAACTTTTAAACTTTGAGGTTGAAGAAAATTGCATTTTTTTTTTTAGGCACATTCATGAAATTAATTTTATTGGCTTTAGAATTGATTAAATGACAGGAAAAACCTTGCGTGACTCATTTATACACAATGTATCTTTTTTTTTTAATGTAACATATGTTACGTTACTCGTAAAATTAGTTTTTAGTTTTGTAACGTTTAATATGCATAAAAAATTCAGTTCTTTTGCTTATGGCCTAATTTTTAGAAGCTAGTATAGAAAATTAAACGTCTAGTTAATAGTTATTCAAATTTAAAATAATGGATTAAATATGGCGGACTATTTTTACAAAATTTCTTTGATTTTTATAAAATTTGATATGTTAGGGTTTTTGAGGCCACTGATTACAAATCCAAAGTCAGTTTTCATTAAAATTTGAAATCCAAATACATGATTTAACATTAAGGATACCAAAAAATTAAAACGATTTGTAAAGACTAATCATTTTATTATTGTCAAAAAGTGTGTTTTTTGTTGTATTAAAAAAAAACACAAAAGTTATAAATACTTTAATAACATAGGAGAAAAGATCACAATGATTCCAAAGTACTTAGAAGCTAAATTGTAGATGTGCCATTAAATAATTTGATTTTTCAAAGTGAGTTTCGCTTGGAAATTTAAAGTTTGACATGGTCGCATTTTTTATGTATAGGTGGCACACATTCGGGCAAAGGCTCAAATTACTTCTTATCATATAGGTAATATACCCCTGTTGTGTGGTTTCTTAAAAACCAATGTGAAAAAAATTATCTAAGGTTGATTGCTAAATTGTCAACTATAAAAAAAAGTTATCTCGCAAGTTTGAAGGTATATAATTTTATTCCTCAGTGAGGCACATCATTAAGTTAAGGATTTTTCATTTGTTTCCATCCCCAAATACTTCCACAAAAAACCACAGACCATTAAAAGAAGGTGCAAAAAGTTTCAGCGTTAAAACTGAAAAAATGTAGTGAGTGTCGCGCACCAAAAACAGGCAAATTCACTACTTTTATTTACTCTCATTGTTTTCTACATATCTGTAATTAGTAATAAACACTTATTACATGTAAATCGAACAAAAATTTGTTGATCTGTAGCGTTACAAAGTTATATTTAAAATTTTTATGGTATCATAATGAGCGACAACATAAAGTTTAAAAGTTCTAGAACAATGCCCATGTACCGTTCAATTGTTTTCAACTTCGATTTTGATACGAAATACTTGATTGAAAAAAAAATGCCATTTCAGGCGTTAATGGGTTAATTTTCATTGACTTACGTTCATTTGAATCCAGTCTCTGTAAGCACCGATAGCTTTTCGTACTGCTCCAGCGTGGGTAAAATCTAACAAAAATGCTTGTCTGTACAACTCGTGAATGAAGTTTACATTGTCTCGATTTCCGTACAAGACTTCACGAACGAGTGTCATGGCGGATAATGTACTGTCTTCTTGATTTTGATTTTCCAGCGAGGTATTCGCTTCCGGAGACAATAAATTCGGGTCTGCGACACTTGGAGACATTGACACTCTTCGCATTTCAGGTTCTGCATTCTCTTCGTTTGGCGATATACTGAAATATTTTTATTGTTTAATACCATTAAATAATTAACTCTTTAAGTCCCAAATGTGCACAATTTACACATGGATTTCAGCATCGTTTTATGTATAAAATAAAAATGGAAACATCTATGTCCGACTAGTTTTGAGGTCGCTCATTCAATTGGCGCTACTGAAATTTTCAAAAAATGACAGTTTTTTTACAAAAATACTGAAAAAAACGAGATTTTTTAGCTGCAATTTTTTTTTTAAATGCATTTTTAACTATGATACCGGTTTCAGATCACCTTCTAATCTGTCGGAAACGTGTTCCCTATAGTTTTACTTCAAAATTATACATTCGCATATTTTGATTTATTTTGTTTTTCGTTTCAAAATGACGTCTGAACGTTGGCAATTTTTGAAAGTGAAGAAAATGCTATTATTTCGGATCTCCTAGGTTTTCTTTGTAGTAAAATCGTAGAAATAAGTTATTACGAATTTTGTATGACCTATTTTGATTTACGGAAGCAGTAATATCCCATAAAATCCAATTTCAAGATGGCGACTATCATGTGCTCAGTAGAAACTCAAATCTTGAGTCAGTTTACCGAAATTCAAAATGGCGAACCCGTTATGTAAAATTTCACATTTCTGGAATAGGAAAAATCCTATCGTATTCCACTCAGATTTTCAAGTCAACATTATTCTTAAGATTTTTTTGATTATATAAATGGTTTTTGTGACAGTCGCCATCTTGAAATTAGATTTTATGGGATATTACTGCTTCCGTAAATCAAAATAGGTCATACAAAACTCGTAATAACTTATTTCTACGATTTTACTACAAAGAAAACCTAGCAGATCCGAAATAATAGCATTTTCTTCACTTTCAAAAATTTTCAACGTTCAGACGCCATTTTGAATCGAAAAACAAAATAAATCAAAATATGTGAATGTATAATTTTAAAGTAAACAAACCGGGAACACGTTTCTGATTGGTTAGAAGGTGATCTGAAACTAGTATCATAGTTAAAAATGCATTTAAAAAAAAATTGTAGCTAAAAAATCTCGTTTTTTTCAGTATTTTTGTAAAAAAACTGTGTTAAACGTAATTTTTCGAAAATTTCAGTAGCGCCGATCGAAAGAGCGACCTCAAAACTAGTCGGATATAGATGTTTCCATTTTTTTTTAAATTTCTATTTTATACATAAAACGATTCTGAAATCCATGTGCAAATTGTGCAGATTTGGGACTTAGCGGGTTAAAATAGGAAATATTTTACCTTTGCGATAAGTAGGAAAAAGCTCCGTCCTTTTTAGCTACGTGAGTAAAACTTGCGATCCATTTTATAACAGCGACTTTACATAAAACGTAATTATTTTGATTCTGATTAGATGGCTTTCGCATTACTGGTAAGTCTAGGTTAGGTTTGTACAATGAAAAGTTGTCGTCGAATTCAGGACATATGTAACGCAAGTACGTGGCCTTAAATCGGTCGAGTAAAAATTGAAACGATTTGTACTGACGAGTACTTTTATCTCTCCATTCTATCTTTACAACCTGTTGAAAAACAAAGACAAGTTAGAAAGAAATTCAATGTTTAACCCTTTAATACTTTTTTTTCGGTCATTTTCAACTTTAATTTTCTCGGCGATTAAAAATGTAAAAAATCCTTCAGGAACCATTTCTTATGTACAGTAGGACCTCTCTTATTCTAATTGTCCAGCCTCTCTTATTCTAATCGGTCCCCCAGAAATCTTCTCCCACTATCACACGAAAAGTCAAGGAAAAATATTGTCCACG
This sequence comes from Trichopria drosophilae, assembly GCA_030407085.1. Lineage (NCBI taxonomy): Eukaryota > Metazoa > Arthropoda > Insecta > Hymenoptera > Diapriidae > Trichopria > Trichopria drosophilae. The sequence continues at coordinate 183,515,159 of CM059582.1, forward strand.
AATCACATGCTCGCAAGCAAAGTAAGTGGGGGTAAGGGGAAAATTAGAATAAGAGAGGTCGGCGCCATCTTGAAAAACTTTACTAATTAGAATAAGAGAGGTCCTACTGTATTTGACCTCGCTCGTTCAAAGTCTGCAATCAACATTTGAAGCGCAAACAGCAGTCCGCACTCTTTTGAACACTTTCAAATGCCGAATGGTGGGGGAACTCATGAGAGGAAGAAGTTAACATGAGGGACGAAAAAAAAGGTAAAATAAAGGACGCAGTTAAAATAAGGAGAGGACCACTGTAAGTATCGAGCCAATCAGCTCGTATTCGGAAATATCGTCCACCATATTGGATCCCCCATTTTGAATTTTTGAAATCTGACTTCAGATTCGTTATCAGCGACCCGAGAAATATTTAGACACTCAATACCACACAAATAGAAAGTTGAAAAAAATAAGGATATACAGATTTTTAATATTTGTGGGAAAAAAATTCTTCCGCCAACATTTTTGAGCCGCCATCTTTAAATTTTGAAAAGTACGTTTCGCCATTTTCAAGCTTAGATATTGCGGACGCGATATTTTCAGGTGAAACAGTGCTCTGGTGACCTGCTATATGAAAAAAAATACATTTCTGAAAGAAAATTGGCTGTAACTTTTTCAAAATTCATTTTTTTTTAAATTTTGATTGCAGATTCTGAAATAGCGAGGTCAAATACATCAGAAATGGTTCCTGAAGGATTTTTTACATTTTTAATTGCCGAGAAAATTAAAGTTGAAAATGAACGAAAAAAAGTGTCTGTCCCGGCGTTAACCCATTAACGTCAAGAAGGACACTTTTTTCACTTAAATTTCAATCAAAAATTTCATATGAAAATCCAAGTTCAAATAAATTGAAAGGTACATGTCTTACTATTTTCGAGGTCGCTCTTTTCAATGCTGTTGTCAAAATTGAGCTATCTTAATTATATATGTCGATTTAAATGCCAAAATAACGCGAAAAATCGAGTTTTCTTTTTTATAAAACATTTTTTTCTCATCGAAAGAATATTTGTCGTCAGAAAATTTCTTCATTAAACGTGGACCCAATAGTTACAGTATTAAGATAAATTTTTGTAGTATTTAAAAACTAACATGGTGATCATAAAATGGCGTCTCCAATGACAAATTTCTAATTAAAACTTAACAATGGTTTTTCTTGAAAACGATAGACTTCAGAAAAAATTTTCTAAGAATAAATAAGTTTTAGAATGAGTCAAAAAATCCTCTCAAATTTTTTCAGAATGTATTGTTACAATTTTTTATTTTTCGACTATTCGATGAGAAAAAAATGTTTTATAAAAAAGAAAACTCGATTTTTCGCGTTATTTTGGCATTTAAATCGACATATCTAATTGAGATAGCTCAATTTTGACAACAGCATTGAAAAGAGCGACCTCGAAAATAGTGAGACATGTACCTTTCAATTTATTTGAAGTTGGATTTTCATATGAAATTCTTTATTGAAATTGAAGCGAAAAAAGTGTCCTACTTGACGTTAATGGGTTAAAGGGTTAAAGTACACAGATGGAACTTACTTGCGTAACCATAAATTCTAGTAAAGCTTCGAGGAATTTAACAGGTTCGTTGTCCAATGATTTCTCTCCGCTTTGAGGAGGCAGAATCGGACCGTTGTCGACCTGACTAATTGGACCTTGAGTGATTCCATCGAAGAACATGCATTGATTAAGATGCGTATCGTAAAACTCTCGCTTTTCTTTTTCTTCTAAGCTTATGGATTTTGCAGGCCGTTCCTTCCCAGCTTTTCGTTCCGACTTGTACGGAGACGGTTGTCTCGGTGGAAAGCCAGGCACCAAACAGGTAAACATTTGATGAATGTGTTCTGGTGCATTGTCTCCGAGAGCTTGATACCACAGGATAAAATATCTGTGACAAACGAGATTAATTATAATTAATTGTTGTATTAATTATAAAAGTTATTAATACTTTTATATAATAAAAATGTTCACTCATTAAGTTAATAATACATAAAAGGGATAAAATTTATTAAAATAAATTAAATGTGGAACGAGTCAAAAAATATGGGTAAAAATATATGTTTTTGTAAAACTTATAACATTTTACAAAAACAAGTAAAAAAAAATAAAATTTTTTTGAGAAAAACGTTTAAAAAATGTATTTTTAATAGTAGAAAACGCTTCTTTCTTTATGAGAACATTACATAACTTAAATTTGTAGATTTAATTAAATATTTAAAGCATTTTGAAGGGTTGATAGTCCAATTTTAAGGGTTGTTTTAAAGATATTTCACCCCTTTAGACATAGGATTTAAATGTTATTTATTTTATAGTGCAGATACACTTTTCCGGAGTATTTTTCGACGTTGAATCCAAATCTAATGACGAAAATACAATAAATTCAAAAACAACCCCTGAAATAATTAAAAATAAAAAACCACCCCATCAAATATGGTATTCAAGTTCTATTTATTTTGTAGTGTAAGTACACATTTTCCGGGTACTTTTCGACGCTGAATTTAAATTTTATGTCAAAATTACAATGAAACCTAAAACAACCCTTACAATGCGAAAAAAAACCACCCCTTTAGATACGGTATTCAATTTTTATTGATTTTGGAGTGCAAATACACATTTCCAGGGTATTTTTTGGTGCTGAATCCAAATTTTTTATCTTAATTACAATAAATCCTAAAACAACCCTTATAATGGGGTAAACATAAAATTTAATTATAGTCTGAAGGAAACAAAATAATGACCACTTGCACAATGTAGAAAATACAGATTTAATGGATTTGGGATAGGTAAAAAAGGGTGTGGAGGGGTAAATTTATCTTAAATGACTTTAATAAGTGAAAATAGTAATAAATTAATATATATTTTAGTCTAAAAATAAATATTAAACAAGTTTTTATGATGCGTCAAAATATTGATTTTCCGGCAGTCTAAAGGTTAATGACCCTCGTGTCAACATTTAATTCAAACTCAGTAACGCTTTGCATTTATAATACGTTCTTAATACTTTGTATTTAATATTTAAATTTTGTTACTTAATAATTATCCTATAAAATTTATAGATAAATATATCAAAATCCGATTAATGTATTTGAATCAAAACAATAAAAAAGAATACAATAATAAATTAAATTTCAAATATTTAAAATTGCCCTATGTTAAGACATTTTTTTACAGTATGAAAAACAAAGTCAGACATCCTGATGTACAGGTTGTTCCTTACAACAGTAATAATCTTAGTCATATTATTAAAAAAGGCAAAGATACAAGTAAATGAGATAAGAAAGGAGAATAAAATTGAATGTAATTGTAACGCTTCATATGTTGAACAAACAAAAAAAACACTAAAACAACGCATTAAAGAACATGAAAAGAATTTAGAACAGACAACAAAGAAAAGTAATGTCATAACTAGTCACATAAAAAACACTGGACACTCCTTTAAATGGAAACGTACAAAAATAGTGGACTGTGAATCTAATTATTATAGTCGTCTAACATCTGAAATGTTACATATTTATTTACAAAACAATGGAATCAATATTCAGGAAGACACACAAAAATGTTATAAGTTTTACAAAAACATATATTTTTACCCATATTTTTTGACTCGTTCCACGTTTAATTTATTTTAATAAATTTTATCCCTTTTATGAATTGTTGTATTAAATTTACCTTATTGCCTGTCTTCGAAGTTTCCAACTGTTTCCTGGATTTAAAAGTTTGTACAGGATTCTTGCTAAACTGTGACATTGCCATCGTCTATTTAATAATTCTGGAAGTAGAGTAAGAACCTTTTCCAACAATTGCAAAACTTGCTCCAATTCTTCTCTGTGCGCTTTGTGAACTGGAAACCGAATCGAGCATTTGTAACAAAAATATCAAAGTTTCTTCGACCCATGCATTAATTCAAGTCGTAAAACATTTCAAACTTAACAAGAAAAGCAAAAAGCACTCTAACTTACCTAGATGAAACGAAAGTTCTGTTGGTAGAACAAGGTGAAAGAGCAAAGAAAATCAGATTAGTAGAACCATGACTTCCAAGTGTTAAAAATGTTTTTGTTAATTACTATGTTAGTTGCATAAATATAAATATAGATTTAAAATATATTTGACATAATTTGATAGTTTTTGTTTTAGTTTTTTCCTTACCACGCTGACGTAAATTCGCTTCGGCGGTCACAAAACAATCGTACAGTATGAAGTAAATGTGACTGAAGTTGCCTTCAAAGAAACCTTTTGCCTCGTCGGTGTCAACGTTATCTGTAATATAATGTATTTATTATGTACGGACGTTTACACCCCAAATACAATGAGAATATAAATTGTAATAATAATAGAATAGAATGACTCTCGATAATATCCCAACAGATTGTCTAAAATAAATTTAAGAATAATAACTCAAATATAAATTATTGCGCAAATACCGCAGGAGAATCTATATGCCACCGAATAGTAATTAAGGTGTTTAAACCTAAATTATAACTAATATTAAACCTAAATTATAACTAATAAACGATTATTAGGGTATAATACAATAAACTGTGAATAAATCTTTAACGGATGTAAACTATTAAAAAAAAAAAACAGAAATAGTGAATAATATGCTAAATAATGAAACGAGAAAATAGAAATACGGAACCGGTGTGTAGCATTACGGTTTTAATCAGTCGGAATTAAAACCCTCTTTAAGTCATTGAAACTTTGTGTCACAAGCCACGTACATAACTTTTTCTTAAAATTTGCAATACTTTTGCAAAAATTTGTCGCAAACGAAAGTAAACTAAATACGCATATAACTAAATAAAATTTAAAACTAATAATATTTACACAAATGAAATTTGATGAAGGAAGAAGGTTCCACGATCTTATGAGTCCGTTTATACCAGAATGATAAAAATAAATTGATCTACACTTTCTTTCCTCCAATATTCGGTACGTCCTGTGAGAATAAAATTGAGTTAACGAAAAAACTCCTTCAATTCCGGTGAATGTATTCTATTATTCAAAACATTTCTGCAGAAAATAATATCATTTATTGTATGTACAGATTTGATTGTTGGGATTTTTAATTTTGATGAAATATTGCTGAAATCGTGGTCAAAGAAACTCATAGGATTTCCCGATTAGTTAATTTGTGCAATAAAATTGTATGGTTGATTGAATAGAATGCTTTGGAGAAGTTGAGGTATATCGAATCCACCTGATGACAGCGCTCTAGCGCATCATTGATAAATGATGTACAGGCTACTAAATTCATAATTGTCGACCTGCCACTCATAAAACCATGCTGATACGGTGATATAAGACGAGAGAAATTCTTTTTGTTATTGATTCTGCTCTGGGATTCTTAAGACGTTCTACAAAAGATTTTAACAATATTCACTCTATCATTCACCTTTATAAAGCGCTTGTTCTTCCGCATATTACATATGGTTCGGTTATTTGGTCACCTCACTTCAAAAAATACATAAATAATTTGGAATCCCTGCAGCATAAGTTTATTCGGTTTCTCTCTTTTAAAACTCATTCTCCTATGTCTTTCATTGATCATGACTACTCTCAATTATCAAGTACCCTTAATTTGCCCACAGTCCATTCTATTCATACGTATTTTAATGTAACTTTTGTTTATAAAATTCTGTATGGTGGTCTGAATTGTAGAGAACTGTCCAGCTTGTTGACCCATCAAATCAGCCGTTACCTAATTAGGGATCTCCGTCCTCTGGAGGAAATTAACAGTTTGTCGAATTTTGGTTTTTATTCTCCCATTAGTCGTCTGCGGAGGGATTGGAATGCGCTTCCTCGGCAATCTTATGATTTGCCTTTAAACATTGCATTTGGGTTGTTTAGAGCGACCTGCCTAAGATTTTATCAGGAGGTTCTATAGTGGTCTTATGGTCTATTATTTTTATCGAATCATAATTGTTTATTATTTATTATGTATTGCTTATTATTTATTTTGTATTGTTTATTATTTATTATGTATTGTTTATATTAATTTGTTACCAGTAGTTTTATGAATTTTGTTTTGCGCCTCTACCAATGTAAAAAAAAAAAATATTTTTATTAATTTTTGTAAAAGGCCTTATGGGCCGTTGATGATTTTAAATAAATAAATAAATAAATAAATTACTTAATTGTTTCGTTAATATCGCATGGAAAAGTTTAGTGTTATAGAAAATGTTTATATTTTTATGTAGTATTACAGGTTGCTGTTACTAGCTACATATTATTGCTATCGAGTATAAGTAAGGTAACAGAATTTATTGCATAAATATTATAAAATAAATCATTAACCTTGTCAGTTTTTTAAATTAATTGCTATTGTAAAAAACTATATTAAAAAAATTTGTAAATAAATTGTTTAGTATACTTTTATTTCTTTATGTTCATACAACAATGCGATATACGACTTTAAAAGTGCTAATACTGCAATGTATTTAGCACTTGTGATGCCAGAGTTTTTAAAATAGATAAGGAAGTAATGTGCACGGTAAAGCAAAGCATAACATTATTTACGGAGGCCGTATGTTCTGGTCATGTGGTCAGCGATTAGATATCAGTGGTCATTAGAATGTAACTAAACTACTTCACAAATTTAAATATATTTCTTATTCCGTCAAATACATTTAAGTTTATTTTTGTTATTTATATATTGACGATTGTTAAAAAACTACAATTTTTTGAATTTTTAAACCAGTAAAATGTTTGACGTTTTAGTATTTATTGTTACTAGTATATGAAACATGTAAGAAACTTATTTTTAATAAACTTAAATTTATTGTTTATAATGTTATAGTAACGTAATTACAACAAAATAGGAAAAAAATACTGACGATATTGACATTTTTGTCTTTAGATATTATTAAACATATTTTTGATGTCTTTTAGTTGTCTAGAGAGACAAATCGGTGGTTCTGACATTTTACTAGTATTTCCGCCTTTAATGCAATAAAAATTGTTACTTCTTACATTAATTATCATATGTAACAAATTAAATCTTTTGCCGTTGATTATATGACACGAGAATAAGCATATTTCATATTATTTAGTGATAATTTTTAATCAGAAATCGTTGATTCTCATATACAGACGAGTTTTTAAAAATAACCTGCACGTATCAGATTGAAACGATATTTTAATCGATTTAATATAAAAAATAGTGAAAAGGACAACGATGTTGTCGAAATATAGGACTTAAAAAGATACAAGTGAAGAGGCCTGTCTCTATCTATTCGAATTAAATTTGTGTCTACTACGTTTGACTGAAGGTCAAAATTGAGGGCACAGGTCAAAAAACCAAACTTTGAAAATCCGAAACATTTAAAAAACGACACTCATAAAACAATAACTGTCAAAAAGCAAATGAGTCATAAAGCTGTAATAATCATGAAAATAACAATGTCAAATTTTTAAATGTCAATTTTTCAATGTTTCAGCTTTTTGAAATTTGGTTTTTTGACATGTACCCAAAATTAACAATGAAAAATATCCAAACTGTGTATTAATCCAGAAAATAACACCATACCGTTGGTGTGGCATTGACTGTCAATTTATTAATTTATCATTCGAAATATTTGATTGCAAAAGGACTTTTTCCATATTTTGTTTAATGATTTTTCACAACAAATAAAATTATCCATAATTATTTGTTTTAATAAATGATTTCTTTAATTATAATAAAATTAAAATAAAATGTCACAAAAATGTACCAATAAATTCGTTAATTTTGAAGAAAGTTCAATCATCCGGAAGTCGAATATTCGGAATCGAAAACCAAAAATACCTGAATTTAAAATTAACGAATTTATTGATACATTTTTGTGACATTTTATTTTCTACATTTGCAATCAAACTTTGATACACATTGTTTATATTATTTATAAATGATCTGTATGAAATAGAAAGTGCGGAACAAATAAGTTCGCTGATGACACTGTGATTTGTTATGAAAGTGACTCTTGTTGACAGTAAATTCGACGTCAATTTTGAAGCAACATTTTGATGACACTTGAATTCATTCAGGATGGATGTGACAATTATTTATTATAATTAAAGAAATCATTTATTAAAACAAATAATTGTGGATAATTTTATTTGTTGTGAAAAATCATTAAACAAAATATGGAAAAAGTCCTTTTGCAATGAAACATTTCGAATGATAAATTAATAATTCGACAGTCAATGCCACGCCAACGATGTGCTGTTATTTTCGGGATTAATACACAGTTTGGATATTTTTCATTGTCAATTTTGGGTACATGTCAAAAAACCAAATTTCAAAAAGCCGAAACATTGAAAAATTGACATTTAAAAATCTGTCATTGTTGTTTTCATGAATATTACAGCTTTATGACTCATTTGCCTTTGTACCTAATCTTTATTTACAAATAGACCGATAAATTTCAAGAACTTCCATCATTTAATTAATGACACTAAATTGATGATTAGAGACGTCGATTGAAGAATACTTAAACAAAATCATACGGATTAAAATAATTAAAATAATTCAATCAATTACATTGTAAAGGCGCTTTTGATACGGTCGATCATGGGTGTTTGATAGATAAACTATATCTATCAAACTATATGGATTTCTTCCTTTTTATTGGATTGTGAACATATTGTTAGGGTAAAAGGTAATAATTTTAACAAATACTTTACTATATCAGGTGTTCCGCAGGGCTCGCACTTAGGACCTGTCTTATTTATATTGTTTATAAACGATATTGTACAATCGGTTACTTGTAAGATACTTATCTACGCTAACGATATCAAAATGTTCTCTGTAATTAGAAGCCCTACCCGCAAAGAAATTTTAAGTAAATGCCACTGCTCATTAGCATTATTCATGGATAATCTATTAACTTTAGACTAGGGTTCTCGCTGACTTTTTTTGAGGAAATTTCGTGCTCTATAAAAAAGGTTGAGTGCATTTTTAGTGTATCTTGCACTGTTTTCAATACGGAACCTTTAGAATGAAAAAAGTACCAATTTTTTCCGTTTCAACAACGTTTATAGATCATTACAATTATTAATAACTATATTGTCTAGAAATTATGAATAAATATTCTCAAAGGTGCACTCAAATTGGATCTGTTTATAATAATTTTCTTTTTAACGACTTCGAATTGTAACCGTCATTGACTTAAAATTTCTTTGCGTGTAGAGATGCAATCAAGCTGCAATATGATTTGGAAGCGTTGGTCAAATGGTCATTGGATAACAGACTTTGTCTAAATATTGCTAAGTGTAAGTCCATTTCTTTCTACAGAATTAGAGAACCTATGCTTTTTTCAATTCCATAAATGGGTTTTGTCTAGAATCGTTTTCCTCAATCAAGGATCTCGGAATGATTTTCGATTGCTCTTTGAATTTTAAAGAAAATTTAAAGTATGTGGTAACTAAATCTTATAGAACTCTCAGATTCTTGATCAGAACTACCAAGAACTTTCATAATATTCATACGATCATATATCTTTATCGCACATTAATTCTGCCTCATTTATTATATTGCTCGTCTATATGGACACCTTTCGTTGCTAATGATATTTCTGATCTTGAATCGATACAACATAAGTTAGTGAGATATTTATCTAGGAATCCGATGCACCCATGTTTACGATGACAGAGCTAAGTCTTTTGATCTTCAATCGGTAAATTACATTCATACTACAATAGGACCTCTTACCAACGACTGGTTTGGTTCCTAGCCTTCCCCTCATACCTCTTACGAACGACTACTCGAGAGAGAAAGACTCTTCCACCACTATCATGATTCTGACCAATAAGATGCGCTCTGCGGGTAGGGCGATGTATTTAAGTAGACAGATGCCTGGTAGAAGGGATAAGGAGAGGTATCTAGTAGTCGTTCGCGAGAGTGATTTTCTGTCATTAATGGGAGGTGTCGTTAGTGAGAGGTCCTACTGTACAATATTTTACTAGCTTATAAAATTCTTAAAGGGTTGATTCATAGTGAGGAAGCTACAGGTTTATTTATACAGTGGTCAATCTTGTACCAGCCTCGTACTATTCGATTCATCGAAGAATCCACTATTCGCACAAATTATGGGTTTAATTCTACGCTACCAAGTCTAAAGCGGGAGTGGAATTTATTACTGCAATCGATTACTTCCGAGAGACTGAAAAATTTTAAATCCTATGCACTCAAGCTCACTAAAACTTTTTGTTAATTAATTAACATATTCGTTATTACACTTTAAGTTTATATTACTATTTTTAGGTTATATAACTTATTGTTACTCAAATTGTATAGCGCCTCATTATGTTTTTGTTATATTTTGTGTAAAGGCACTTCTAGTGCCATTGATTCTAATAAATAAATAAATAAAAATTAATATTAAAAGATGAATTAAATCGATTTAAATGCACATTCAATACTTTTAACAAAATATGCATTGTTTACAATCTAATTGTCAACAGGTAAAATGTCAACGCTTTCAATTGACATTTATTTGTTTATAAACAATGTTATTTAAGAAAACGATTTTTATAACAAAACCATTAGAAAATAGAATCGTTTAAAACTTTTTTGTCACACTGAAGGATCTTTAGAAGCATTTTCCATCGACGTAAATAAACAAAAATTAATATGACACTCAGGATGATTTGGTAGCTATATTAAACGACATATACAAAACATCTGTCCTGAATATCATGTCTGTAAGGCAACGTAAGTTTGATTGTTTACGATACAGTGTTGTACCGAATGTAATCAAAGCGCTCTATAAAAAGTAAGGATTTATATTGTGCGTGGCGAAGAGTCCTCGACCCTGGGAACAAGTTCATAGTAATACGCAGAGCTCTGTAGTTATAAGAGGTTGTGGGGGGTAAGAAGAAAAGTTTTTCCCACAGATGCTGTCACGATTACGTAGGAGGTAAACGCACGGAGGTGCCTCCTCCCCCTTTTCCCACCTGGCCCCAAGAATTCCGTGTAACACATCCTTATAAAGAAGGTCGTAGGGATCGATAAGATTCGCGAGGAAGACGATGTTAGATTTGTTTACCGAGGACGATCTTAAGATGTTTGAAACGCGTGGCACTGTCCTTCTTGACGTCCTGGATTTTGAGCGTTGACTTTTTGACGTCTACGTGTAGTTTTTTGCTGAACATGGTCTTCGGTTGCGAGCCGCCGGCGGCCGCTGCAGCAAAATCTCGAATCCAGGGCAGTCGATTCGGTCCTCATGGATTACGGGCGAGGCGATCGCCGTCCTGTCACCGAACTCGCGTTTAATAAACAACACCCGCACCAATGTTTTCGGATCACAACACTTCGGAAGAACCTCTGCCCCTGGAGCCTCCGCGAACCAACTCTTCGTCCCCCTTCCACTCCAGCACGAATCAGATGTACCCGGCGGCCATCTTCCCACTGGCCACCGTTCCCCTTTAACGCCCGCGCATTTCCAACATGATGATGTCATCGACGATGTAATCACCTACCGATTCGATGGTTTTTATTCTTCAAAATTAACTAACGTCTTTTAAGTTTTAATTAGTTTCTACCGTTATTTAGTTTTTCCAAAAAAATTGTGTTTACAAATAGTAAACATCTGAAGATGCTTTTGAATTTCGCGGGATATGCAGTGATGCCAATTTTCCAATATTAGTTCCTAGGGAATTTTTAGGGAATTCTTTATATAGCGATTTATTCGCCCTCTGGAGACGATTTTCCTAAACAAAACGAATCGTTCGTTTGTTGAATAACTCATAGGAGCACACGTACTTCCAAAATCAATTTTGATCGAAATCGTACTTGCTCGTTTTCCCAAAATAATCCAAAAAGAGTTTTAAATCATTTTCTGCCATTTATGTAATAGTTGAATGTAAAGCGAAACTAGAGAAATTTGATTTTCTATCACTTTTTACATCAATAAAATGGTAAACATTTTCATAAAATTGTATTCATAAAATGATAAACATTATTTATAATTATATCATAAATAACTTTTTCACGGATTTCAAAAATTAGAATTTATTTCTTGACCGCTTTTTATGTAATTAGGACTCGATTTCTTGGTTTTACGGTCCTTTTACTACTCTCTAAACATGAATTAGTGAAATTTAACTAATTGAAATAAGGAAAACTCAGTTACTAACAATTAGTAGAAAATTACTAATTGAAATAGTAGTTAAGTATAACTAAATGAATTAGTAAATTCTGACCATTTTTCTAATTCATTAGTCAAATATATTCTGTATAATCTGTCTATAACTGTTGTTGAGTTTTCCTCGTTACGTGTTTGATTGGGGTTTATTAACTTTTTTTTTTATATTTAAAGTAAAAAAATTAATAAAAAAACAAAAACCATATAAAAGCAATAAAAAACAAAAAATATATAAAAGCAATAAAAAATAAAAAATTATAAATAAAAGAAAAAACAAAAAAAAAATAAAAAAAAACAAATACGGGGCTACATTTTACTCTCTACGTCCACGTTGTTAGCTCTGGGTAATGCAGAAGGAGAGTAACAAAAATGTAATTATTTCATTAAAATATATATATATGGGCATTGTTCTAGAACTTTTAAACTTTAATAAGTTGTCGCTTATTATGATACCATAAAAATTTTAAATATAACTTTGTAACACTACAGATCAACAAATTTTTGTTCGATTTACATGTAATAAGTGTTTATTACTAATTACAGATATGTAGAAAACAATGAAAGTAAATAAAAGTAGTGAATTTGCCTGTTTTTGGTGCGCGACACTCACTACATTTTTTCAGTTTTAACGCTGAAACTTTTTGCACCTTCTTTTAATGGTCTGTGGTTTTTTGTGGAAGTATTTGGGGATGGAAACAAATGAAAAATCCTTAACTTAATGATGTGCCTCACTGAGGAATAAAATGATATACCTTCAAACTTGCGAGATAACTTTTTTTATAGTTGACAATTTAGCAATCAACCTTAGATAATTTTTTTCACATTGGTTTTTAAAAAAGCACACAACAGGGGTACATTACCTATATGATAAGAAGTAATTTGAGCCTTTGCCCCAATGTGTGCCACCTATACATAAAAAATGCGACCACGTCAAACTTTAAATTTCCAAGCGAAACTCACTTTGAAAAATCAAATTATTTAAGGGCACATCTACAATTTAGCTTCTAAGTACTTTGGAATCATTGTGATCTTTTCTCCTATGTTATTAAAGTATTTATAACTTTTGTGTTTTTTTAATACAACAAAAAACACAATTTTTGACAATAATAAAATGATTATTCTTTACAAATCGTTTTAATTTTTTGGTATCCTTAATGTTAAATCATGTATTTGGATTTCAAATTTTAATGAAAACTGACTTTGGATTTGTAATCAGTGGCCTCAAAAACCCTAACATATCAAATTTTATAAAAATCAAAGAAATTTTGTAAAAATAGTCCGCCATATTTAATCCATTATTTTAAATTTGAACTATTAACTAGACGTTTAATTTTATATACTAGCTTCTAAAAATTAGGCCATAAGCTAAAGAACTGAATTTTTTATGTATATTAAACTTTACAAAACTAAAACTAATTTTACGAGTAACGTAACATATGTTACATTAAAAAAAATACATTGTGTATAAATGAGTCACGCAAGGTTTTTCCTGTCATTTGATCAATTCTAAAGCCAATAAAATTAATTTCATGAATGTGCCTAAAAAAAATGCAATTTTCTTCAACCTCAAAGTTTAAAAGTTCTAGAACAATGCCCATATATCATTTAATAATTCTACACGAAGGGCTATTGTGCGTGTCTTGAATATCGTTATTTAATTATTAAAGCAGTAGGGTATCGATGCAAAATTGATTTGTTGTGTTTTTATATTAAACTCAAATATTGCATATATAGTAGAAAATGATTTAAAACTCCTTTTAGATTATTTCATGAAAACGAGCAAGTACGATTTCGATCAAAATTGATTTTGAAAGTACAAAATACGTAGAATAAGATGCCGTCAACAGTTTTCTTTGACATTTTTGTTAAACTTGTTGGTCCTTGAGGAACGGTGTGAGAGCACAGGACCGCAAGAAAAATTTGATTCGAGATAACTTGAATCAGGAATAGCGGATTTTAATTTGGCCTATCACGTCAGGATTCGAAAAATACTCAAAAATATACTTTTTGGCAATTTAAGGTTAGGATATATGAAGACTGACACGATGAGTTAACTTCACTGTAAAAAATTTCGATGTAATTTTACTACGTATCACGTTGGAAATAAATCGATTCACTTGTAACGTATAGTAAAAGTACAAGCCGCATGTAAAATAACATGATATTACATTGCGGATATACAATTAGTATGTAAACAGCAATTATAAAAATTCAGCCATTTTTTACTGTTTTTACGTTTATTTCAGAAAACCATGTGTTTTCTTGTTCTGCATGACCTGAATTTTGATAATGTAATTGTCCTCGATTACACATCGATTGTAAATTTGCAATATATCACTACACTGTAAAAAATGTTGATGTAAATTTACCACGAAAACTGTAGGACACAAAAATACCACTGATAATCGCAGGAAATTTACCAAGAGCTGGTAAAATATAACCTATCGGTGTAAAATTACCTTGGAGCAATGTAATTTTAATACAAGATTAGGGGAATTTTACACCAGTCGGTTATTTTTACACTGTGATATCGCACTAAACTATTGGGAGTTTACATAATTGCTGTAATATTACAATTTTTAATTTTTCCATTTTAATGTAAATTTACCACGATTATCAGTGGTATTTTTGAGTCCAATGATTTTCGTGGGAAAATTACACTTTTATTGTAATATTACTATGTTTATGATAAAAATCCTCGAGAAATCATTGAGAAATTGCAACAAATCTGTAATTTCACCACAAAAATCGTTGGAAATGATTACATTGATGCAATGTAATTTTACTTGACATTTTTTTCAGTGTACGTAATTTTACATACGACTTGTATTTTTACTACGTTACACGTGAATCGATTTATTTCCAACGTGATACGTAGTAAAATTATATCAATTTTTTTTACAGTGTTGGACAAAGAATTCGTTTTCAGCGATCAAAAATCTATAATAGACTAGGAGCTAGTGACCAAAAAATGTGAATGATAGATAAATGTATGCAACTTAAAGGGGGACATTGCAAAATTTTTCTAATAACTTGGAATAATTAATTTCTTAGAAAAATGTTGCATTTTCAAAAATTACCAGAAGCACATGTGCACGCTGTAATCGTATGCAAAGTTCATTTTCGTGAGTTTCATAGCAATAAACAGAAGATAGCGAAATTGCAAACGTGAACTCATTGTTCGCCTTAGTCATTGTTTTTTTGCAATTTGAAATAATTTTTTAGAATTTCCCTGCACGCGGAAATCGTATGCAAATTAGTTCATGTTGGTTTATTTTCGATAAAGTATAAGAATAAAATTTGGCATACCCTAACTAATCGTTCAAAAACACAAGTTTTTGTTAAACACAGTGGGTTACTTTACAACACCGCTGCGCGCGACTGCGGATTAATTAGCCGCTTAAAATTCTTGAAATACCCATACAACGTCCCCCTTTAAGTTGCATACATTTATCTATCATTCACATTTTTTGGTCGCTAGCTCCTAGTCTATAAGATCCTCCACTTCTGATTCAAGTTCTGCAAAAAAAATTTTTGCGGTCTTGTCATATTTATGTTGAGAAGAAGTACTTCAGCGATTAATAGACATGACAGCGCTAATAACAAATAGAATTATTTGACCAATGCAAATGTTAATCGATTACTGCTCATGATATAAAGTTTTGATTAAATTCAGTAAAATACAGATCTTTAATAAAAATAAACTACCTAACCCCTTCTCCCTCAAAAGAAACATTAGAATGTGCATTTTTTAGTTTTTTTCTCTCAGAAGAGAAGGAAGAGGTGGGTGGGGTCGGTGGGTCTTAGCATATCTGGACTTTAACCCTTTATCGCCCAAAGGACACTCTTTTTTACTTCAATTTCAATTAAGTATTTCGTATCAAAATAAAAGTTCAAAAGATTGATAGGTACATATCCTAGTATTTTTAAGGTCGCTCTTCAAGGTTCCGAGGGCAAAATTGAGTTTTAGTTATCAGCAATTCCAATATGGCGCCGACTTGAAAAAAAATGGGAAATATGGCTTTTTTACACTTTTTTCGAGATTGGAATTATGTACAAAGGTCGTCAAATTATTTGAAATTTAAGAAAACATTTTAGTTTTCTTCTTCACATCATTGTAACGACTTCAAAATGGCGTCCTTTATGAGAATTTGTTTGGAAATTTCCAAACGCTCTACCTCAAAAACTATATTATGCAACCTCTTAGTCATTTTATAAAAATTTCTGTATTGATTTTGTTCAATTCTGCACCTACTTATTTTTTCAAGGGTCATTGATTACGAATCTGAAATACAAATTTAAAAAAAAATGGCGGCTCCAATATGGCGGACAAAATTTTAAAAAGTTTTTCAAAAAGTGCATGGATTTGTTTAAAATTTTCTACTTAGGGTTTTTTAGGGTCGCTGTTTACAAACCTGCAATCAGAGTTCAAATATTCAAAATAGCGAACGAGTTTTCAAAAAAAGTTTATGAATTTGCTCATGATGTGACACTTTGGTGATGACTAGCTGAATCTGATGTCAGTCTTTAAAAATTTGAAAAGGCAAACAAAAAATCAAATCCATATTTTAAATAATGAAAATCAATGCTTAAAAAGCTCTTGATATTGTATCCGCAATTTTGAATTATTGAAATCTGATCAAAATCGTAATCAGCGACTCCAGAAACTCCCGAGTAACTATACTAAACATATGTGACGTCAAAGTCCTGAAATTCGAAACGAATCAATAAATAAGTGAATCTTGTAAGCCTGTGGTCCAGGGGGCGGAGCCTCCTTAGTTTAGTCATAGTTTGATCTTATTAAACATTACTTTTAAATTAAATATCATTTGTTTCCTATTATCGTTGCCATTCACATTTACGTTGGTCAGATCTGTTTTAAATAAGTATTTTCAACAAAAAAGTTGAATGCAATTTATTCTACGTTTCGGCTACTTGTTGTCCAAGTTCTGGACTAATTTATTTGAATGTATTAATAATTGAATTGAATTTATTTTTATTTATTAATATTTGTGCGTGGTCGAGGAAAATCTATTTTGTATAATTCTACTTTAAGAAATCTATTTATAATATTTAATGTTCTTACTAACATTTGCATATAACTCACTGCGTTATTATTTGGCCTGTTACTTACACCCCACGCGATCGTATCGGCAAAAGAGAAACAACGAATTTATTTACAAATATCTTTGTAAATAGAAATTTTTAAATAAAGTAATATTGAGAAAATAGTTTTCGAATTCTTGACTGCATAATGAAATAATAACATGTACATAAATCACATTTATTCGTATTATTATAGATTTGAATAGTAGTAAGAAACTAAAACTATTTTCTAAATACAACTTTGCTGCAAAAGGTCTTCTTACAAAGTTGTGCCAAAAATTAAAATATTCTGCATATGATTAAAGTAATCTAGTAATCGGAACTGGATTCTGAGGGATTGAAATTTGAATGCCTCATAATTTTTATACTACCTTATTTATCCACTGATATTATTTTTGGATTCCCATGGATTCATAAACACTGGGTTCAATTCGACTTTCTGGATTCTGAGAAATTCACCTGCATTCAGTGTTCGACAATATTATTTTTGGATTGAAACGAATTCGTAGAATTTTTGGTGTGAATTTTTGAATGTGAGGCATTCACCTTTTTTTTTTTATTTTCGACTGTATTATTTTTGGATTCAATAATTTGGGATTAATATGAATCCTATTTTCTGCATTTGTCGGAATTCAATATTTTCAAAAAATTATTTTTGGATTTCCAGGGATGAGATTTGGCAAATTACAATATGAACTGAATCCTTTTGAATCCATCTGAATCCCACTACCAATCAATTTTATTATTGGGAATATGCATAACATAATTCCTCAAATTCTCAGTATTGCCGGTAGGTTCGCACGCATCGTGATTGGACTCTCTAGGTTCACATAGGGCGACTTTTTCGTCATGTTTATTTACTCTGGTGGCGAGATACTGCTGAGGTTGGTTTCACGGTTACACATACAGAACACAATGACGAAAACTTCATTTGTGTACTGTACGCGAAACCCATCTCAGTAGTTCCATTTTTTGCCACCAGATTAACTTAGCATGGCGAATATGTGTGCATTTGGCAATTCGATACATAACCAATTATTTCAAGACTCGAAAACAGCAGTATACCAACTGACGTTTTTAAAATAATTTGCACCGGCGTGAAATTCCCAGAAGTATAAAATAGAGCAACAAACGAGAGCTTAAAAAATTGCTCCCAATTTGCTCCGGCCAAACAACATATTTGTAAAAAATGCTCCTTTATACTTTTTTTTTGTAAATAAAGAAAAACGATTTTTCAACAAAATCGTCGATAATGTTACATCCAATTGAAATTTTGTAATGTTTAAGTTACAAAATTAAAGCTCTCAATTTGCTCCGTCCATTAAGCTCAATTATAATTTACGAGCAATAATATTTTATTTAAAAAATAAAGGAAAACCTATTTCTGGGTCTGCGGGCCGAAATTCCTTCTGAAAATGTAGTAACTTTTTATTGCACTGATATTTTTCTATAAACGAGTGCTCAAAAAAATGCTCCGAATTTGTTCCGTTCAAAAAGGTCAAATTATATACTTAAAAACTGGCGTATTATTAATTAATTTAAACAAACATTTTTGAGCAAAACTGGGGGAGACGTAAGCCAACTTCACGCCGGTTAATTTGTCGCGTACGGAGAACATAAAATCAAATTACTCAGAAGCCATCGATATAATTTTATTCTAAAAATAAATTGACAGTAGTCTCTTTTCTTATATTTGATATTGAAGCAAGATTGTGCCGATAATGTCTGATGAAGACGAGTCGAATAAGTTGAGTTTTGAAATGGAATTTACACGAATTCGTGGTGCAAGTAACAGGCAGGAAAAGATTAAAAATTTTTGGAAGAATGTGGACAGCAAACAGGAATTAAACCCTTTTACTGTAGCTCAAGGCGAACCGAAGTTAGTTGAAGGTTATGAAAATTTCGATTTGTTCATTTAATTTGTTAATAAGTTTTCTGGTAATCTCGATAGGGTAGTATGAACTTTGTAGATTTATATGTATATATTTCGGTGCCAAAAAATTTGAAGTTTATTCTTGAAATTCTTATTGGTTATGAATAGAAATGTTTCTTTTCGGAATCTTAGATGCATTAAAATGAAGCAAAATTATAGTCCTGTAATTAAAAAGTTAGAAATTGAATATATTGATGTGTTTGAAATAAATATACAAAATATTTTAATGCTTCAACATTAGATATAAACAAATGGATTTATTTAACTGAAAAATATATAATTGTTAATGAGATAATAATTATCATCAATAATTAATCGCAGAGTTTAAAAATTATTAATTTGCATTGAATAACCTACTTCGAATAGGTCTGGACAAAGTATATTGAATTTGGTCACATCGGCAAAAAACATTACACTACAGTTTTTCATCAAATGTTTCAGGGCCTGAAATCACAAAAGTTCAATAAAAAAATGTGTGTTCATGATCTTGCATTTTTTTTATCACATGATATATCGCGAACGTTAAGACGGATTTTAAAGTTCAACCTCTTTTGGAGTTTGGCATGGCCTTACTTAGATATGATTAGTTTTTGGAGTCGATCCATACTAGATTATAGGGAGGTAAAACAACGAAAAGCTGAAAAATACGTTTTTTTCGTTTCTTATCAAAAATGCAAATCACGTTAAAAAATACTTATAACAAAAAATATAGAGAATCAAATTCTGTACACAAAAGGTTATGTAAACAATCAACGGTTGTGCCATAAATAACAAATAAATATGAAAGAATTACGCTTTTTTTGCGTTAAAAACAGTCTTAAAATTTGTTACGTCTTAAATTAAGTCAATGTATAAGGCATAAGTACGTCCTTTTCTAATTGGTTTTGTTTTTGTTACATCTTAAATAAAGCCTCTATTCGGCCTTAATTTCAAACCTTTGTTGCAGTATGTAAATAACGGGAACTAAACACGTTTAATTCTTTTTTATTCGCGTTCACTTACTAAATGTACGAGTACGGTATAGTCAATTATTAGTATATTATTTTTAATTATCTATATTTAAATAAAAACCATTATCTGATTATGGCTTCAAATCAACCAATTTGTGTTTGCAGAAAGCATTTCCTTGACATAATTTTGTAACGTACCTTGTAAATTTTGTATGCTACGAAGATACTGATGCAAATAACATAATACATTTATTTCTAATAGAAACACCAAACGCCTCAGAAAGTTCTGCAAGTGAAAGCTCATTTACTTGTGACGAGAAAAATGATGATGAATCATTTCCAAGCGGGACATTCACAATTACACAGTGCCCAAGCAAAAGATTAAAGAATAAAAAATTAGAAAATAAGAAATTGACTATTAAACCTGAAGAGTCGGAGGAGTCTGATATTAGGTAATTATGTATGATCGATCAGAAGGTAAGGTGATTCTTGAGTTTGTATCAACTTTTATTATCCCAATTCGTATAATATTATATTTTAACATCTATTCACTTTTAACCAAATTCAACATAAAATAACCATATTTATTTATTTATTATTTAACGGGCGGAATCGCCCTTTTTCTTCATTATTGCCATATAATTAATAGTAAGATTTGCGAGAGCTGCAGATCAACTAAAGAAGATGGCGCCATACTTCCTATTCGTCCCTTGTGGAAAAATATTGCTGAAAAGTACTGAAAATGTGTTCCTGAAAATCTCTAAAAAATACTGACCTAATATCGAAATTTGGACTAGTATATTGAGGATATTTCAGAGACTTTCAGCAAATTGCAGTAACATTGCTGAAATATGCTGAATATTTATCTGAATTTTACTGAAATATTTATCTGAATCTTACTAAAATATTTATCTGAAAAATACTAAAATTGTTCTGAATTTTCCTGAATTACACTCAATTATCTACTGTAAAAATCACTGCTTTAGAAACGTTAGGAAATTTCAGCCTATTTTATCAAAATGTAGTAAGTTTTCTGAAATAAGCTGATATTTTCCTGAATTCTACTGAAAATTCTAATGTATCTTTTATTGAAAAATACTGAAAATCTCTTACTAATACTGATTTAATATTGACATTGGAACTATTGTTTTCAGGATGTCATTCGATAAAATCTAGTGATATTGCTGAAATGAACTCAATATTTATCTAAATTTTTCTAAGTATTATTCTAAGCTATTTTATTTAAAAATTCTGGAATAGTACTCAATTTGTCTGAATTCCGCTAAATTAATATTGAAATTGGTATTTTAGCACATTCAGAAACTTAGTAGATTTTAATACAATTTTGAACATTCCTTAAATTTGACTAATATTTCTGTAAATTCTAATGAAATGTTATTGGTCCGAATTCTTCATACAATTTTCATACAAAGACTTATTTATGTCTTTCAATAAAGTTAATCAATTTGGTTAAAATTGACTGAGACTTTCAAAACCTTTTATAACACCAAATTTCATCTTAATTGAATGTCATTCAGGAAATTTAATACAATCTTAATATTTTCTAGAGAAATACTTCACATTGTTATTTAGAACAATTTTGATAATATCGAGTTCATTTCAGCAAGGTACATATTGCTGTATTATTTTACTCGGTATAAATACCCGAGTCTTATTTTATACAAGTTCCAATTTCGAATATGAAATCTGTATTATTAACAGGTTTTTGGAAACATATGAGGGATACATTTGTAATTATTAATAATTTCCTAAGAACGTTATACAAAGTTTCTGAATAATGCTAAAAATACATGAAATTATCTAAAAACTATAATAACAAATTACTAATTGTTATAGAATATTTTTAGAGAAATTTAGAAAAATTCAGTAACTTTCAATATTTGTGCGAAAAACGATTTGTTAAAATTTTCTGAAAATACCTGAAAAAAAATAGGCTCTAAATTTTAATTGTGGCTTCCATTTATTTCAGTAAAATGTAGGTTTTTTCATTAACTTTTAATATGTTTTTAACATGTTAATGTACATGCTGAAATGGAGTCCAATTTCGATATTAATTCAGACTGAATTTAAGCAAAATTTAGCTCAATTAATCGTTTCAGCAAATTTAATTATTTTTTCAGCAACATTTTTCCACAAGGGGTGTATGAAATATAGGAACTGCAGTAAACTACGCCAAGTATAGCAGCGGTCATGAGTCGATTTCCGCCAGATATACAATATTTTCGAAACGTAAACAAAGAACGTGGCTCGTCTTACCAACAACGAAATCGAAAAATTGTTCACCGGATGGGGATCGAACTAACGATCTACGACTTCGTATAGTCCAGTGCGTTACCGCCTGAGCCACAAAGACGAAAAAAAAAACAATTAAGGGGCCGTTTGTCCTGCCAACAATTTAAAATAGCAAAGAAATAAATGTTACTAAATAATCGTATATGCGTATCGTACTTAACTAGTAAATAATAATTAATTATAACGCCTTATGCTGAACGAAAAATGTTCATTGCATTTTTGTCCACCGTTTGTACCCCTGAAGTCAGAAAGTCGTCTATATAGTTCAGAGATCTAAGCAAATTTTTTTTTGAAACATTTTTATTAAAGATGGTACTTTTATTGAATTTTCTGAATCATTACTGATTTATGAAAAAAAAGAAGGCAGCGCTTGTTGGAGATTCAATATGTCAGGATTTCGAATTAACGCTGTTTCACATTTTCCAAGTGTTGCGATATTTTATAGTGCTGGAAAAGAGTTTTAAAAGCCGTCTATTTAATTATTAGCTTTTTTTTATTAATATATATTTATTCTGCTTAAAAAATTGAGTTGAAATTAATAAAAGATATTAAAAAGAATACATTTGAAACGTATATTAGACGTATTCTTAAATTGTACGATACTTCTTTATATAATATAAAAAATGTAAGTTTTCACATAAGGAATGATAATAATGTTACATAACGCTATTTTAAATGTTAATTGTTTTGTTTTTATTTTTGATAAACCGTAATAAATGCACGAATATAGTTAATAATTAGCAATACTCACTATGAAGAGAATAGATTTAATTATTTCAAGTACAAACTCACATGGTACCATGCAAATGTCGACTAATTATAGTACCAACAAATTTAAGGGAATCAATTGTTATTCAATTTAACTACATAAACTATAAAAATATGATTAAATTATTATATATATTTTATTTCAGAATTAGAGATGTAGACCATGATCGTCTCATGGGTCGACTTTTGGATGAAATTATGCATGAAATGCGCGATTTATGAATGCCCCTGAATAAATAGTAAAAAATGATATATATCCCCGACGCCATGAAATAAAGAAAAAATATATAAAATTATAAAATGAACTTAATATTATTTCCGTTGTTGGTCTGCACGTTGTACTTTCATTAATTAACTTGTAATCAAGAATCTGTGAGCTTCGGCTAACCAATTTTTGCAAAACCGTGTATTGAGTTATAAATCAAGAAATTGCATAATAGCTAAATGTGCTCTTAAAGAGTGAGAATTCCATCCCCGCAAAAGTGAAAGGTGAACCACTATGTATGGAGTGAATATCCATTCTATCCTTTTAGAGCGAATTTTTTCCAGAGATAGAACAATATTTTAGCTCTAGTTAAATCACCGATAGTCACAATGATGAATAAATGTGGAGAATTTATGTACAGTTTGGGTAAACGTGAAACCGTACTCAATATCTGTGATAACTGTTGCTATTGCAGCAGCATTTACTAGGAGGGATTGAAAGGCAGTGAAATTGCCGAAAAAAATTAGAATATGGAAAATTAAGTCACTCTTCTTAAATTTAATTTCTATTACCATCCATTAGGGTGTTTAAAATTCGTACAAGTGTTGAGTGATTTTTGCGATGTAGTTAAAGCTTGTTTCAATAAAATTTTAAATTCTTAGTACACCAAATATTCTAAGCAAAATAAGAAGTATAGTTATTTAAATCTCGGAATTTCAATCGCACAACAAGCAAAATTTATTGCAAGCTGTTTCCGAATTTAATGGTCTTCACTTTCAATACTTATTATCACCGTTATGTAAAAATATAAATAAATATTAAAATAAGAACGATTAATGATTTATTATTTCAATGATTTCACATAAACGTGTTTTATTCGTTTAAGTTGAGTAAAATTTCATCCTCGTGCATATACTGGGTTTCAGAGATCTTGAGTACAAAATATTAAGAAATTTATGCAATTTATGTTGTTCTCTTCGGAACCTATCATTAAAAACAAAATAATTCATGTTTAAATTATTTAAGCATACTTTCTACTGCGTAATTTTATTAATTTTCTAATTTTATTATAAAAAGTCAATTAAAAACAAAAAGCGACTGGACCAATTTTTAACATTTTTTAATCAAAATACTGAGGAAGATCTGCAGTACCAGAAACGACAAGAAAATCCTATTTCGGAAGACTTTTTATTTAAAGTTGTTTCAAGTCCACCGTGAAACACTTTCATTTCTACTTTATACAGTTTCCAATACCTGGTGAGTTATTTAGAGCGGGTGAAATAAAGGATCTCACCACCAAATGAAATATGACCCTACAATTCTAATAATGTAGGATATAGGTAGCAGTACGTACTGGACTATAAAATATGTACATATTTTACATTTTTCCAAATTGTCGAATATAGCGAGAGGCTAAATGAATTTTTCCAGAATATGTGTTTCTTTCATGGTAAGCCATTTGCCGTTGTCTGCATGAATGGGTTGATAGGTTTCATCGATACATTTTTAACCTTAACCTTTAAAGAGACCCCACCCATAAAAATTACATTTTTTCCCTTCTAAAACTGCTCTTTTACAGCATTTTTTATCTTAAAGAGCTACATGTCAAGAGGCACGAGTTCAATTTTTAGGAAAAAATATTGAAAATTCGTTGATTTACGATCTTTTTTGTGAAAAACGTCACTTTTGTATTTCATTTTTTATAACGGGCACCAGTAATTTTTTTATCAAGATAACTTATCTACGCGTGAAAATGAACGGCCGATTCTAACCAGGAAAATGGTTTATTTGTGCAACAAACTGCAACAAACGTGCTATTAATACTTGTACTTAAAAAATATAAGGGTATTTTGCTACAGTACATTATCGATGCTACTAAAGAAAACGTTTTTGACTCGAAAAACAATGATTTTGATCTATTTATTGGCATTCTTAGTTTCACCACTTTCAAGCCTAGGTCATCGCAAGACAACGATAATTGTCGCTGATAGAGTGACAGAGGATGTCGTGTACAATTAAAAATTATTCTCTGACATAGTCCACCTCTTCCTACTCCTCTGGTGAGAATCGGGCAACATTGGATACGACGGTAAATACGATACGAACAGTTCATATAGATTCATGAACAAAATTCGAGATATAAGGAACTACAGTACTTTTTATGAAAATTCCATTCTGTGCTCCTTTTGTCGGTATTTGAATCTGCAATACCAAACTTCAAAAATAAATTACGGAATATCAGCAATTCTGAATAATTTCATATTTGATTCACTTCGAATTGCGAAAATATAATATCGGATTCTTCAGAGCCCGAAAATTACTTTTTCTCACTAATATTCTCTTCAAAATCGGAATTTTTTTGTCACTAAACATGTGATTGCCACGTTGAATCCGCTATTTTGAATTTCTCACCTCTAACATCATATTCGTAATCTTGGACCCTAAAAGTCCCCAAGTGGACATTTTTAGCTGAAAGTAAATTAACAAAAATATAAAAAATTCCGCCATATTGGATCCGCCATTTTGAATTTTCCAATTCTGAAGTCACATTTGTAGTCAGAGATCCCGAAAACCCCCGAGTGGACATTTTCAGTCGAAAACGGTAAAATATGTAAAAAAATTCCACAATATTCATAATCAGAATTTTCCGAAATGCTTCAATATATGATTTAACAAGTTATAAAGCTTCAAGGGAATAAAATAAAGTAATATAAGTAGAACATGTAAATTACCGATGTTATCGACTTTGAGAGGTTAGTATTTGCAAGAAAAAATGGTTTACAGCAAACTGCCCTACACATTTGTAGGCGTAACACGTTTGTAGACGGTTTTTCATAAAGAAACCATTTTCCTGGTTATAATCGGCCGTTTTCTAAAAAGAAAATCATATAAAAATCCCGATTTAATACGCAAATTTGCAAAAAAAAGTACGACATGACATTTTTCGCTTTTTGTAATGATTGTATTGTGTAGAGCACATCCAAAAATGTAGTGGCGTAAAAAACTAACAGCGATTTGATTAAAATTTTAGAGCCCAAAGTCGCGGTTCAATTTTTCGAATTATCGAAGTTTTTGTCAGGGCACAATTATGATTTTCATATACATTTAGTAAATGTTTAATGGTATAAAAATAACTCACAAACTGAGACCGGCTTTCTTGCCTATAACTGCTCTATTAAGATTTTGAGATATTCTAACCTAAAAGAGCAAAAAATACCGTTTATGCCCAGTTTCCGACGGGTTTGGATGTGTTGGATCAATATATCTAGTCGTAGAGTTGCTCTATTGCGTAAAAATTTTGAGGTATCCTAACATGAAAGTGTAAAAAACGAAAAAAAAAATCGTTGGCCTTCGTAATCTAAGAGACTTAAAAAAGTGAAATAATGTTGAGAATTAATAACATTATATTATTACATTATTCTCAATGTACAAAAATATCACTTTTCGTTCGTTTTGTAGAGGCATTATTGTACATCAACCATCGTCCAAGTTGCTGATGTCATTTTGAGCAACGGATCTCATAACCTCTAAATTTATTTAAAAAAATAGATGTCATATCTTTGACCACCTCATTTCCGGTATTATAATATCACTTTCCTGCATGTCGGCAATGTTATTATATATTAACTCGTATATTTTAACATTCAATGAGCGTTCGTTAACCGTTAATAAATCTTACATTAATAAAATTCTACCTTTTGAACTGCGCATGTCAACAGTGCGTCGAAAAATTCGTAGAAAATCGAGGGACTGCGCGTGAGTATGTTTGTTTATGACTATTTCGGTGAAACTGTAAGCGCGTAAATATCCCAATAAACCAAAAAGTATACATACGATAAATCTGTATACGACTTAGTACGAAATAAGTCTGTTTCTTTCCCGCTCTTTCGGTTACGAAAACGAGTGTATACGATATTATACGCAATACATAAAGGCACATAACCTCAAAGAAACGATTACTTTTGGTTATCGAATGATTCGAACACAAAACTCTAAAGCAGAACATTTCTTTGAGATTTATGAAATATGGAAAACGATATAAATAATTCTTCGATTAAATTGACAGACTTTAAAGCTGTTCTAAGCCGCAACAAATCAATTTGTTGAATGTGTTAAATACTGTATTGTATAAAATCGAATGAATTCAATTCTGGAATTACAATACATGTAACTAACATGTAATAACATATGTAGTAAATACATGGAACATAAAACATTATGAATTCGAATAAGAATCTCGGATAATCAATAAGCCACTAGAAAGAAACAGAATGCAAAATATCGATTTCGTATAATTTCTGGTTTATTGGGATGTCACGTAATGATCAACATTAATATTTAAAATTCTTATATTAACTATTAACATAGCAAAAACCGAATCTCGGATTACGGTAACTTCAGGATAAAGTACCTTACCTTATGATCAAAATCTAAATTCTGTTAGCTTTACTATGAAGCTGTTACATTAACTCTAAACAAACATTTCTCTCGGTGTTCGTGTACGTCATGCTTCTGTTCTACTGATTGATCATGCTTTAACCCGTTTCTGCCCAAAATGCCGTAAATTTCACTACATTTTAATCGTCACATTTCTTATAGAAACTAACGATGAATAATTCTGAATATTTAGATTCTATAGTTTTCAACCCTCCTCTTTCCGAATCCGAAGTCCGGTTTTCGCTAGGAGCAGCCATTTTTTAAATATGGCGGCGAAAAGGCAAAAAAATAGAGAAAATTTCGATTTTTGGATCGGTTTTTCATGTTTTTCGATAGGTTCGCGCTGACCGATCATTCCAAAAAAATTGATCTGGTGGAATAATGAGTTTGACAAAAAGTTGACATGATCAGATATGCAAAATATAAGATGGCGGATCCAATATGGCTGATTTTTCGCAGAATTTTGTGTTTTTATAGCATTTCCGACATTATTATTAGCTATTAATAAATATTGTTGTACGCACTTATTATTGATTTACACAATCATTTGTAACAGTATCTTCTATCCGATACTCGAAATTCCAAATGGCGGTTCCAAGATGGCCTACTGAAATGCAACAAAATTTCTTGATCCATATGAAACTGACTACTCGGTGGTTTTCGGGGTCGCAGATTACGAATATGACATTTGATTTTCATCATTCAAACTGGCGGACCCAAAATGGCGGAGGAAAATACAAAACGTTGCATGTCCGAAATGAAAATGGTTACTCGCGGGTTTTATATTATATAGTCGGAAATGCTATAAAAACACAAAATTCGGCGAAAAATCGGCCATCTTGGATCCGCCATCTTATATTTTGCATATCTGATCATGTCAACTTTTTGTCAAACTCATTATTCCACCAGATCCAGGTCTTTGGAATGATCGGTCATCGCGAACCTATTGAAAAACATGAAAAACCGATCAAAAAATCGAAATTTTCTCTATTTTTTTGCCTTTTCGCCGCAATATTTAAAAAATGGCTGCTCCTAGCGAAAAACGGACTTCGGATTCGGAAAGAGGAGGGTTGAAAACTATAGAATCTACATATTCAGAATTATTCATCGTTAGTTTCTATAAGAAAAGTGACGATTAAAATGTAGTGAAATTTACGGCATTTTGGGCGGAAACGGGTTAAGAAGATAGGAGGCAAGATAATAGAGTGAAGCATCGTACGTTTTGGGTAACACTCATTTAGGTATAAATTAGAAAATTATAAATCTTCGATATTTCTATTTCCATATAGAAAAAACTGTACATCACTTCTCTACCTGGTGTCTGGTTGCTACCACTGTATAATATCTTTATATATCAGTGGTTGCTACTAATTAAATAATTAGGATTAATAATTCACTCCTGTGTACTGTCGTTCTCATCCCTTACATACTATCCCAAGAAAAAACAACTGTTTTTTTGATATTTGAGAAACATATTGTAAGTATAGCCATAATATGTCAACGTTTGTTCATTTTGAACATCACGTCTGGGTTTTGTCCTGAATTTCTTTAAAAAAAAAGGACGAGCGAAAGTGTACGGTCCATTCCGGTACCGGCTTTTGTCAAGTAGAAGAGATCGATTTGTGTCGATATTACGATCGAGTAAATCGACTCGAAAGCGAGCCAGATGTCGTGCGTGGTGGAGGCCCCGAATGATCAGGGCGGCCAGTTCGGTACGGGCCCCGTTTCTCGTGTGGTCCCAGAAGTGAAGGAGCACCTTGCGCGGGGCCTCCTAGAAGACCGTAGAAATTTGATACACCCCCCGAGAGGGGGCCCTGGGTCCCCCTTCGTTTTTCGATGGAGACGAGACAATCGCGTAAATATAGCGTAGAACGCGGGCGCGCATTCAATTCGCCGATGGCTCGTTTAAATTACAACGGAACCGACGCAATCCTGTAGAATTGAGCAGGGAACGAAGCGTGTGTTCGAACGGTTTTTTCCTGTTTTGTTCTGTCTATCATTACTCGCCGAGATTTCGACGAACGTCTCTTTCAGCCTTGGTTGCTCCTATCTGGGCGACAAAATGGAATTGAGAGAGTAGTGGGGCGGTAATAACGCGTGCCCTTCGAGGGAACATTGCAACGGGCTGCTTTCGATTGTAGGCTTCCTATTCGAGAAGTGGATAAAAGAAATCGATTTCATGGCTCATCGACCACGCGGAATCCGTCAAGTGCGCACTTGACTCGATCACGCTAAAAAACTCGCGTATTGTGGTTGGGTCCAGATATAGGCTTATATGGTCACCACGTCCATGAAAACTGGGGTATTAGATGACGTCACATAATATTCACTTTTATTGTCACAAAAATATATGGCCGGGGAACGAAGTTCCGAAAATCAAAACCCCCAAATATATAGGAAATTGACTCAGGAGGTTCGCTGGTGCTTTACTGCAGACCAATAATAGGAAATCAAGATGAAGAAGTTCACCATCTTCTGATCCGCAGATTACACTCACGAAGAACTCTGAAACAATATAGAAACCAAAAACGATACCCCTGGAAAATACACGATTTTTTAAACTTCGGATCGTATATACTATTTTCCATTTTACCGAGCTAACATTTGATGCACTGGTAAAAGTCGGAATAAAATCGGCACCATACTTAAAACCGATAAGGTATTAATATTCTGATTTGTTTTTCCATCATATTCATGGAATTGTAACTGACACCGTTGGTATATTCGTAGTTCTAAGTAAAATTTCTCGGTGTAACTCGTAGGATTAGCACAAACTTATTTTCGTGTAACCTTACTGAGGCCAAAGAATTAATCCGCTCCGTGACGCTAGTGTCATTTAGGCGACCCCTACTCCTTGTATTACTTGCCCCTCCTACTTTCGCTCTTCCCGCTTCAGCTACGAATGGGAGTAACCAGAAGATACCAGTACAATGGTGCGGATTAGTTCATCCCCACTTTTTGGTTTCAATGTGGTTACATGAAATGTCAAAACTGTATACAAGGAGTGCCATCCCAGTAGTATAGAATCTTATTATCATTATTTATTAAATAAAATATTCTAATTACAGTGATTATACCCTAATCAGATCCTCCAATTTTATATTATAATTAGTAATTTAACAATCTTTATATTGCGTAATTGTATTTGGCAATTTTTAAAATGTTTTCAATGATTGTTTTCAAATCACAGAAAGTGTAATGCAAGCTGCATAATCGACCAGTTCCTCAACATGTACAA
The DNA here is from genome assembly GCA_030407085.1 of Trichopria drosophilae. NCBI lineage: Eukaryota > Metazoa > Arthropoda > Insecta > Hymenoptera > Diapriidae > Trichopria > Trichopria drosophilae. Next base: position 183,546,257 of record CM059582.1, read on the forward strand.
GATTTTTATTAAATCTTGTTACGCTTGCTTTTCGCATGTTTAACGAGGGCATTCTTCAAAACAGTAGGATTCCATAACAATGACGGTTGACAAGCTCATAATTCAGAAAACAGCTCGCAATTTATCTATTTCGCCGCTTGATTTCGGGGATGATGACGGAAATGATCGCGGTTCTGTTATATCATCCTATTCATTCCCCCTATTATATAAGGGCGGTAAATTTCTATCTTTTCTATCTTTTTCTGACTTTGTACTTTTTTCATTTTCCCTGTCTTGTGCTCTACTCGCAATAGCCCATTCGTCTTTCGTACCCAAATGCGTTACCAACTTGAGTTCCGGTTGGTATATTATGTGGCACCGGATATCGACCACACCCCTGACGTTTCTTTGATCGTTTCGTCCTCTTTTCTTGTTATTCTTTTCAAACGTTAAAATAGTTTTCTTGTACAAGATTATTTTGATCGACCAAAATTTGTATTGGAAACGTATTAAGCAATCAAATAGCTTTGTACGGGAAAAAGAAGTATATAAAATTGAAGTTAAGGGCCCTCGAGCGCGGGGGCGGACGAGAGGAAAAAGCGAGGAAACCTTTGCTCCAAGTTCTAGCTTTTCAGATTGAAGTTGCAGGTAATTTTTTTTACGAAAATATTCTTTATTATTACGGCAACCGGATGAGTGATTTTAAAGAGATTTTGATGCTACGAAGTGCTGAAAAATAAATATTGAAAATTTGAATTGTACGTCAGGTTACGGAACCTGTCATTTCACATTTGTTTTTCGGTTCAGTCCTTCCTTAGCATTTCCTTGCAGCGTGCATGTCATCTGCGAATATTCCTGCAGTATTTTGGAAAAATATGAATGATCTTTTTTAGGTACAGGTTCTAGGCATGATGAGGCGAAATGGTGGTACCATAAGGTAAGAATTACAATAAGAAATTTTGAAATTCGATGTGATAAAATCACGCTTTGTTTGAGGTTACAAATTATTTTTGGATAACTTGCTTTTCCGCGCTTCTTATCTAACTAATCGAAGCGTGAAGTAAATTATAATAGGGCGTATTTGGTGTTTTTACATTTTCTCAAATTTTCCACGAATTACGATAAGAAATTTTATAAGCAGCTTCACATATGCCCCGGTGTTTTCGAAGTTTGTATAGAGAATTTGAAGTTGGAAAAAATTTTCATCCATATATTTATTTCAAAGACATATTTACTCAACAAAAATTTCTCTAAAATATATATGATGCAACCTTTTCAGGCGTCATTCCTAACCGAATAAAATGCATTCAACTCGAGAAAATAAAAAAAATGTAAAAGAAACAAATTTATTCTATTGTAATTTACTGCACGCTTTGATTAATTAGATAGGAAGCGCGGAAAACCGAGTTACCCGAAATTTATTTTTAACCTCGAAGCGTGATTTTATCGCATCGAATTTCAAACTACTCATTGAATTTTTTATCGTAATTCTTACCTTATGGTATCGCCATCTCACCTCATTATGCCTAGAACCTGTACCTAAAAAAGATCATCCATATTTTTCCAAAATACCGCAGGAATGTTCGCAGATGACACCCACGCTGCAAGGAAACGCGAAGGACTGAACCGAAAAACAAATGTGAAATGACAGGTTCCGTAACCTGACCACTTTTTATAATTATGTAATATAATTTTTTTTATTTTTTTTATTTTTATAATTATGTAATATAATTTTTTTTATTTTTTTTATTTTTATAATTATGTAATATAATTTTTTTTATTTTTTTTATTTTTATATTTATTTTTATAATTTATTGCAATTTATTAAATGCTATTTAAATTATTTATTGTATATTTTTGAAAGGAATTTTTAATTTTTTAAATATACTTTTTAACCTAACTTAAGTTATTTTCTGTAACTTATTTTGACGAATATGGCGTTAAATAAAACTGAAACATGTTTTCTCTACTTTTATTTATGTAGTTGTATATTACAGTTGTATTAAATAAATAAATTTCTTCAGTTAGGAAGATATTGCCAAAATGTTTTTAATTCTTCTTTATCCGCCAAAAATGAAATTAATATGTCACAATACTTTTTACGTATATAAAATAGTAGCTTATATTATACAAAAGAATTGTGAATAATACCATACCCATCTATTTTCCAATACTTGGAATGTTATTTTTACTTATTCCAATTTTATGAAGCTTTAAATAATGCTTAAATATTTAAATACATAATTTTCCAAGGTTATAAAAATATTGCCACAGTTTTTCACTTCTTATTTATCCGCCAAAAATGAAATTGATGTGTAATAATATTTTTATCCGATTCAAAATAGTAACTAATATTATGCAAAATGATCTGTAATTATAATGAAACTATACCTATTCAATGTCCATTATTTGGAATATTGTTGTTACTAAGTCTTTTTTATTTAGCTTTAAAAAAATGCTTAAAAATAATAAAAGTTAAAAAAACATTTGGTAAAAATAATATTATAATTTATTAAATGCTATTTAAATTACTTATTATATAGTTTTTAAAATATTGTAACTGTTTAAAGGAATTGAAAGTCTTTAAATATATTTTTTCTCGTAATTATGATATATTTTTTGTAACTTATTTCGGTGATATTTCTATTTCTGAGAATCATCATTATCAGTGACAGGCATTATTATATAATACATTTTCTAAATTAGTAGTAATAACCAAATAATTTTCCACAGTTAGGACAATATCGCCAAAATGTTTCTATTTCTTCCTTATCCGCGAAAAATCAAATTAATATGTAATAATTTTTTGTACGTATATAAAATAGTGGTTTATGTTATCCAAAATTATGTGTAAGTAATGCAATTATACCTATTCAATGTCCATTAGTTGGAACTTTCTTTTTACAAATCTGAAAAATAATAAAAATTAAAAAAACAAATGTGAAATGACAGGTTCCGTAACCTGACTATATTATATATCAGTGAACCTGACATACAATTCAAATTTTCAATATTTATTTTTCAGCACTTCCTAGCATCAAAATCTCTTTAAAATCACTCATCCGGTTGCCGTAATAATAAAGAATATTTCCGTAAAAATAAATTACCTGCAACTTGCTAGCAGCAAGCTAGAACTTGGAGCAAAGGTTTCCTCTCGTCCGCCCCCGCGCTCGAGGGCCCTTAATATGAACAATCTAAGCAGAGATAGTTTATTACCTAAAATAGAAGTAGAATTACGGAAAGTGGCGACGTATTTTCTGATTAGGTCTTAGTCCAAATGTGGTAAAATGGACATATAAAAGGTCGAAAATTGGTAATATTTAGGTAATTTTCCCCTCTTTTCGACCTAATTGTTACCAAATCTATCGTTTTTTGGTTTACAACCTTTTTCTTGGACATACATGTAGGAAGCCTGTTGGAGTATTATATTGAAGTGTCCATGTCATGATAGTACCCCGATACTCAAACGTTTTAATTAAAGCACAATATAATAAACGAAATAAATGTATAAAAGATGTCCGTTGTATAAAGTAAAATATCGCATAATGTAAGCGCGACGTAAATTTGATGCTACATTGAAAAATTAACGCGCCGCCAATTAAGCAACTTAAAGAAAACATTTACCTATCGTTAAAAAATCGTCGATTTTATTTTACGTGTGAACTACCTTGCAGTACTTTTTTTCATTTATGTACTAAAAGTAAAACAAAATTAGACTCTTTTAAATTTAAACATTAAACAAAACATTAGTATTCAATCAATTATTAAATATCGAATTTTTGAGGTTATGCTATCTAGTAGAATCTATTATTTGCTCTCGTGGTCGAAAAGAAGTAATTGTGCGAGATTTACTTAAGAGAGGACCTGGTATCGACCGAAAAGTTTATTCTACTTTGAAGATATCATTTTGGTTATAGATTCTCGATTTGATAAAAATTGAACCGATGAGAGCATTTTTACTTAATTTTTGAACAAAAATGCATTGTTTTTCAAAGAACCCCCCCACGATTTTTTTTTGTTTTTGGGCTCAAAGTGTTCGTACGATGAATAAGAACAATTCCCAGGTGAAAACACCCATATACCCAAACTTTTTAATTAAAGTTGGTATGTTGGTAAATGTCGGAACCATATTTGGTAAAAAAACAACCCCGGGAGCTCTAGAGGAATAAACTTTGACTATTTTAAAAATAAAGAAAAATATATGTGTTTAAAATAGTTCAATATTATAATTTATGAAAATTATTCAAAATGTTTAAATAATATTTTGTAAACAAGAAATTTACATGGAGATAAACATACACTTTAGACTTGATAAATTGAAAATGCCAAACAATTGTTGCGGAATTAACCGTGCACTCAGAAAAAGAATAGTTGAAATGACCATTTTTTACTATGAATCATAGTGTGAAATGAGGACTAGGCATGGTAATAGTTAAAATAACTATTCTGAAAAAGTAAAGTTTAACTATTGTTTCATGATTCAAAATGTTGCTTATCATAATAGACAAATAGATCCAACTATTTTGAAATAGTCACTTCAGAAAATTATTACCTCACTGAGAGAAATTGTATAAGAAATTGTCATAAAAAATATGGAAAGGAGTCGATATTTACTTTTTTTAAATATTTGTAAAGTATATATATCATAGCATATGAAAATTCCACGTTTCCCCCCTCGTTCTTTGTTTAAGATAAACAAGGAAACAAAGAGAAAAACAAAAAGTCAACACTGCGCTAAGTTTGTGAATGTCAGACTCTAGCCAGTTAAAAAATGTATTATGCAATGCCATTATACACACAAATTTCAATGTTGTGTATAACTAGTCTGTAGGTACACAAGCGTATACAACATGCATTATGTATTATCATCTTGACGCCCGATGGTCCTTCTTATGACCAGTGAAAATCCACTTCAATAACGAGAGCCACGGGCTCGAAGAAAAAAAGCTGCGAACGCCGCGTCGCCACCTGGCGGCATCAAATCACACGGAGTACGGCAGTCATTACTATGGATTTATAGTAAATACAAACGTTAAATATGAATATTAGTAAATGTAAAGATTTACTACGAGATATAGTGTGAAATGAGAACTACACTGGACTATATTTGTCATAGTTGATTTTTTTAACTATATAAGGAGATAGTTGGTGTACCAAAATTATAGTAAAATCGACTATGAAAGTGGTAAATTTAACTATTTTTCATAGTAGTTTTAACTATATTTTTTCAACTATGTGATATAGTCAATTTAACTATGGATTTTTTCTCAGTGTATGACGAGAATGTATAGAAAAAATCTTTCCAAAAGATCAATCATGAAACCTAAACATTTTCATAGACGATTATGCACTTTCACTTTTGACCCCGAACCGGAAGGAAAGGTATCGAACGATTTAAAAGCTGCTATTTAAAAATCTGGAACATACTTTGACATATTAGATAAATATTATTTGACGAGAAAAAAGCATATTTCTTCCGTATGGATACCCAGCCACATCCTTTTGTGGCTAAGACGTATTTAAAAAAGCCGTCGGCAACCCAATTTGTCAATCGATACGATCGTTTTGGTAGAATCGATTTTATCCGTTCGATTTTGTAGAAACCGGAGATGACGATGAGGAGGAAGAAAAAAAACATCGAAATAGAGGAAGAGAGTGAAAAGAGGTTTACGTAGAGACAAGAAGGGGGGCGCGTTGAAGCAGATTCGGCGAAGCAGCGTGTTTAATCGGTGTTGGCCCGCATCAGGTTGATCCTGGACCCCCCAGTCGGCTGCACAGGGAGATCCCGGTGGGTCCACGTCCGAAGAATGGAAGGAGGCTGCCTGTGCATCCACCGATGACAACGGGGCTCAATCTGTAAATGCATCATTTCCTTTGTAAAATATGACACTGTTATTTACTTTATTCATAACTTTGGAAATTTTTTACAAGTAACATTTTTTTCGCGACTTTGCTATCCGAGAAAAAAAGTTTTGGACAATACCATGATCAATAATTCAGGCATACAAAAAAGTGTTTTGGCTGAGACACTAGACAAGTGTATTACCATATTTTCGTCTCTGGACTCCGAAAACAAAGTTGGATTTGTCTGATTGGCTCAAATTTAGTAAAAATACTCAAAAATTGCATAAAGTCACTAAATGTACCAGAAAAATGATTCTACCATTTCAATTAATATTTTCGTTGTAGAAAATGATCACCTACATCAAAATATGAAAATGCACATATATATAATAAAAAGTTCTATTTGTTATGAATCGTAAATTGCCAATGTATTTCGTGGGCGGCGTTGAGGATAATTAGAAAGGAAATTGTACAAATTGTAAGATATTTTAATTTAAGGGTGATTGTATTTCAGTTGTGATCAATGTGAGACACACGATGCCAAGACTTGAAGGCAAGAAATCTGAGAACATTTCGTTGGACCCTTTTGAGTAGGGTGATTTCGAATTGTGTTGGCGATGATCAACACTGCGAAAAAAATGGCATTGAATACTACTTGTGGTAGATGAATGTGCCTTAAACACAACTAGTAACTATTACCATTAAAATAGTTCAGAATGATATCTGGCGTGGCATTAAACACCCTTTATAGTAGTAAAATATTATTTTAAAAAATTTGATTATTGAATTGCGGTTTTTAGTTTGACGTTTTTCTTATTCACAAAATGACAACATTTCAGTTTGTATGTTTTTTTTTAATAATAAACAAGCAATAATCATTCCTCCATTTTTTACCGAATGCTAAAAAGCACGCGCCAACACCGCTGTACATCGTTTTGGGTATCCAATTTGACATTTTGCATTGCTTCAAAATTCGTCGAGATCCATAGGAATAACTAAAAACATGGAATTTCTCAAAAAGGCCATCTTCGATTTCCGCCAAATTGGGATATGGTTTTCAACACTTTATGAGCTATCTTTCTGAAACCGAATCTCAATATGCCAACTCGCTTCTTTTCGGAGATACGGCCGGACAAAGATAGTCGCGCTTTGTTACAAGTTTTGGCCCCATACATGCCGCAGATAAGATCCACCATTCTAGTATACGACGAAAATAACTCTTGTTAGTTATTTCTAATTATCTGGACCATTCTTGAAGTAATTCAAAATGTCAGAGCCAAGTAAACCCTCTTGCGCACAAAGCCGAGTACTCGTCCAAACGAAATGTGCCCGTATGCATGAGGACGAGTATACTCGGCCTAACGTTCTTGTTAATAACTTTTAATCAAAGTAACTTTAAGATGCGAATGAAATTGCAAATTGAAGCTTAGGTTTACAGATTATGATATAAATAATTCAAAGCCTGAATTTTAAATATTTATAAGTAAATAATACTCTTATTGACAAATTTCTAATAAAAATCATCAGTTTTTAAAATTTTAACCCTCTCTGTGTCACAAATTTTTCTTTTCATCCAATGTACTCAAAACTTGTTATTCGGGGGTTTTCGGGGTCGCTGATTACGAATCCGTTGTCAGATTTTCGAAATTGAAAATGGCGGACTCAACTTCAAACTCTTGGCTGATTTACACGATCCGCCATTTTGGATTTTGGAATTCTGACTCCAAATTCGTAATCAGCGACCCAAAAAACCCCTGTATACCAATTTATAAGAAAATCCGACTGCGTGAAAAACGTATGAGTTTGCAAAGAACTTTTCCGGGGAAAACTCGTGCGCAGGAGGGTTAAAGTTAATAAAATTCCGCACATTTAAAAAAAATTCGTCCCGATTGGATAATGTGGGACGAAATGGCATCCATTTGAAAAAATGTGAATTTTAAATCTTGAAATGCCGCATTTTCGAAGTAAAGTTTGGCATACCGCCACAGAGGCATTTTTAGGTAAAAAAAACACGTGTCCCACGAAATTTGAAGTAGAAAAGTATTCCAGAGTTACAAAAGAATCAAATGCATCGATTTTTTGTTGCAGAGTGAATCCATTTAGAATGGGCAGTTATATAATTAAAAAATTGTGGTTTTTGTTTCTTTAAACTTCATAGAGATACTGACAGCTAGCAATAATCAAATTACAAAATTGAAAATAGGCCATGATCACTGAGGCAAAGAGCCCCCTAGTACACGTTTGATTTACATGCAAGAACATTTCAATTTTTATGTCACCGATATTGTAGCCACCACTTTGAATTGGTACAATCTGATGTCAGATTCCTGATCAACGACCCATGTTTTCCGTGCAATTTGTCCCGTACATTCTAATGACACAGTCAGATTTCATATAAATTGTTTGTAACAAATTCACATAAACCAAGTTTGCTGTATAAGCCCCTGATCAAAACGTGATCAGGCAACAACTACGTTTGCCTTATAAGGTGCAGATTATTATCCCCATGATGAAGGCCTGGTCCGGCAGTGGTAAGGCCCACCTTATCAGGCGCGTCTGATTGCTACCTGATCAGGTCCTAATCAGCCAATGGTAAGACACACCTTGTCAGGCAGCCTGATCAGATTTCACCCTGGCAGCCTTAACAGATTTCTACTCGGAATATTACCCGATCTAAACTGGTTAAAATACTTACACAGCCGCTTAAATTGTCTGAAAGTTCATTAGAATCCATTGAACCATTGAAATATTAGGCATACGAGGGCAGTTATTACAATGAATAGTACTTATCAAACAGAGTCCTCTATGTTAGATATAAACAATCACAGTGAAGGACTATTGAACTGGAGTTCCACAGGGCTCGCACTTAGGTCCGCTGCTCTTTCACATATCTACATAAACGATCTGCCGTATACAATTAAGAACGGAACACCTCTACTATTTGCTGATAATTTTAAACTATACAAGGAAATTGCCCAACCCCATGATTCGTCTCTCTTGCAAAAGGACATTGACAGTGTAATTGGCTGGAGTAACAAAAATGGATTATCACTCAACTTCGAAAAATGTAGCATACTAACCTTAATCAGAACTAACCCCTTCATTTTTGATTACCAACTATCAAGCAATTATGTCAATAGCGTGAACACGGTCAAGGATCTGGACATGATATTCGATGAAAGGCTCTTATTTATTCCACATTTCGAATACATAAAAAAGAAAGCATTAAAACTGGTTGGCTTCATCATCAGGAACTATAAAGACTTCGAATCAACGATTTCTATCATTCAGCTATATAATACTATAGTCAAACCCGTACTATTGTATGGCTCTGTATTATGGTCAACTGATTACGAGATTCATTCGTATGCGTTTGAAAAAATCCAGCATAAAATCCTAAGGTACCTCACATTCAAGACTAACAGACCAATGGACTTATATCATCACAACTACTAGCCAATTGGTCAAAAATTTAAGATACCAACCTTGGCTTTAATAAGGAAAGCAAATGATCTAAACTTTTTATTTAAACTCTTAACTGGAGAAATAGACTGCCCGCAAATCTACAATCGTCTAAACTTTTCGGATTTAAATTATACTCTACGGGTGACTAATATTTTTCAACTACCGGTTCATACAAGGAATTATATCTCAAATGCACCACTATATAGGATTTGTCACCTATTTAATGAACTAAATCGACAGGGGAAACTCAATTTGAGAGAGCGACGAGAACTTCAACCATCGACAGCGAAATTGAAATTAAAATATGTAGTGCAAGAATACTAGTATAGTGAAATACTTACTATTTACTTTAAATTTCTTTTTTTATGCCTTTAATTGTATGTTGTGAAATACTTGTTTCAATTATAATTATGCAGTTATATTTGTTATAAATACTTTTATTATTAAATTATGGAAATTATGGACAAAACCCCGTTTATAAAATAAAATTAAAAAAAAAAAGAAATTCGCATACAAGATGAAACTCCCAGATCTTCCAGAACTTTCTCGGAAAATATTTTTAAAAGAACTTCTTAAAAAAGTCTTAGATGTGATATACACCTAGAAAAGCGTCCCGGCGATCAGATCTCGAATGCAAGTAGATGCCTTATTAGACTTCAGTTGTAGAATATATACTACTGAGTTATGAAGCGATAGATGTCAAACATACCATTATTATTAGGGATGAATGTCAATGACAAATTTAATTGTCTAAATTTTGTTGTTTTTAATGCACGAAACCAAAAATACATACGTATAATAGCGAACTGGCAAGATTTCCAATTTTTATACTACAGGATAAATTAGAATGTAAACGCAAAAGTAACAATACCGTTTTGTTATTTATATATTAATTATTTAGATAATAATTATTGAAATTCGCTAAAATTCTTTCTATAATTATACATTATCATTTAAAATCGGTAACACTTGGTTATGGTCCATGATGGTTATGCGAATTCTGATTTTCATTCATATGTCCACCGATTGCGTCACCTGTGGAATATTCCACCGTATCTAAGAGCATGCGAGTTTGTTAGTGCTTTTAACGCACAAATTCGTGCCTTTGTAATGCGCGTACACTATGCTAATTTAAATGTTGCGTTTTGTATAGTGCGGCGTTATATTATTTTGTTTTTCCTTTTCTCTGACGTCGATCAATTACTTCGTTCTTGTAAAAAGGGCCCAGGCGTGTTTAAATTAAATAAATAATGTAACAAAATTTACGCACCAATGTACGGGGCTGGCACTCCACACGTATCGCTGTAAGATTTTGTATAACCTTATCGAGACCAAAAAGTGGGGATAAACTAATCCGCTGGGTTGCGCTAGAGTCGTCTAGTTACCTCCCACTACCCCAGAAAGATCCCGAATGGTTACGAAAATTCCCGATTACTACCGAGTGTTGTAAGTTACTTTCCTTCTGTTCCCGGCTTATTTTCAAGTTTCAATCACTTTCAAGTATATTTTGTCAGCATTTCCTTGTAATTATTGTGTATTGAATAATCGATATGCTAATTATTGTTTTGCTGGTTGTATTCTGAGTGAGATTTTGATGTGAACTATTTGTGTTTATAAGCCTGCATTTTTTATCAGAACTTCTTAAATTATGGTGATTCAGTGACAGTTGTGAGAGTTCAGGATGCTCGACAGTAAGTATTATACATATAGTAGGAAATTGTTAAATAAGGCGATTACTTGCCAAACCTTTTTGAAAATATTACAATAGATTGTACAAAAATATTAAAAGAGAGTTAAAATATGTTTTCAAGAAATCGAGGTTGTTTTGAAATTTTCTTTAAATGTTTCTTCATATTTACAAAAAGTGGGATTTAATAAGTTCTATTCTTCAGCTAGTTTACGGGTATTCAACTGAAAATGTCTCAGTGCATTATGAAGGGGTGTCCATCGGGATCGAGGAAATGTAAGAACAGTGGGCAGGTTATTCTAACAAATAACAAAATAAATATTTCAAAAACTTCATTTAACTTTATTTCATTGCAGTAAAGTAAGTGTTTTATAAATTTATAAAAATAAATATTCTAAAACATATAAAAATAATTCAATAAAAATTAATTGTGGCTAGGTCAAAGATCCGAGTAAAAAAATAAAGAGGCACGAACGCAGATCTCAGTTCATGATCCTCGACGTTTCGACAGCGTCGCTGTCATTTTCAAGAATAACATATTTTATTTGTTTTTAAACACTAAAAGGTCCAAGTGAACTGATTTTTCTCGTTGAATTTGATTGTTTACAGCATTTTCAAAAATTTATGTATGCTATGAAAACTTATCATTTCCTATGTTTCTGAGATCGCTCTTTCGAATGCCGCTGAGAAAATTTTGAAAAAACGTCACTTAACGTAACTTTTTTAAGCAAATACATAAAAAATACCCAATTTTCATGATATTTTTTTTATAAATTCATATTTTTTTATGGGAAAAGATTCTTTTTTCTTTACAAAATGAATCGGAAAAGTGATCCCGACATCCAAGGAATAAGATCATGATCGGAAAACATTTTTTTTTCAAGATGGCAGTTTCAAAATGGCGGCTTCAAGGACTGTTCTTTTTATGGATTTATAAACTCCAGGTTTTAAGTTTTCTTATACATTTTGGAAGATCAAATATTATATATAAGGGTTTTTAAGGTCGTTGATCACGATTCTGATGTCAGAATTGCAAAATACAAAATGGCGAATCCAATATCGCCGACATATTCAGTTGAATTCATTGCTTCTTATCCAATTTGCACGGGAATTTTATTTATGGGGTTTTTGAGGTCGCTGATCACGATGATGTCAGAATTGCAAAATACAAGACGGCCGATCCAATATGGCCGATATTTTCCTCATATGGCTGATTTTTCGTAATTTTTAGTGAAATTTTTTAAGCTTTTCCCTGATAACACTAAGCATCAATTATTTTTTGGATGTAGAAAAATTCACGCGTCTTTTGGAAGCAATTATGCATAAAATGAGAGGTCGTACGATTAATTATTATGTTCCGTTGGAGTGAAAAAAATTCTGAAAGAAACAGATTTGGAAAAAATACAAAATGGCGGATATCTCGAAAATGGAGGGTGGTGGAAAAATTCAGTCAACGAATTTGGATTCAGCAGACAAAAATACGTCAGAAAAGTATAACCGCATTTCTGATGTTTTCGCAAAGTCAAATTTTGTTGACCTGTGTAATTATTATCTAAATAAATCCTACGAAACATCAAAACCATTCGATAACTTGTGTTTTTGTGCCGTAATGTACCAAATGAAACAATTCCACAGTGAATTTTCGATCATGCAAGTTCCCTATATCCAACAAGTGTCGTTCGTCCTTGTAAGACCGAATGCAGATTGAATTAATCAAGACCTATCTTTTTTTCCCTGTGGCACAAGGCAGCATAAAGTAAGATTCAACTGGGGAAAATGAAGAGAAGAACATTAGCCGTTTTATCGCGACAAGGAAGGGGTGGATACGACACGTCCATTGCCGCGAGAAATAAAATCAGAGAGAATTGCACAATGAGAAACAACGATAAAGACAGTTGTGCCAGAGAAGGAGAGGAAGGAACTGGGAGTGAAAGAGACAGAATGAGAAGAGGATGGAGCTCATATTTCCAACCGGGCAAACAACAATGCCCGCAGACAAATGAGCATCCCGCCTCCATTGTTCGGTCCTTCGGCACTGCAGAAGCAGGAGCAGACTCCCTCTCGTCTGCGACCATTACCGTCGCGCGCCATCCGCCGATGTTCACTGATGCGAACCTGAAATTTCACTTCAGAATAAAACAATCATTCTTTTTTTTTGGTCGGTTCAGCCTTTTTTCTTTGTAAAACTTTGACATATTCTGAGCAATTTTTAGCGGTATGGGTTGTTTTGTAAAATAATACGATATTAACCCATTGACGACCAGGAGGACCCAAAATGTACTATAACTTATGTATCTGAGGTTTAAAACGTTTTAATTTTATAGCATGATCAAATCAAACCAGCAGTTGTATTATCGATTTCGGGACGTACATGTTACTTTGTCATTGATGGGAATAACCTCAAAACGGTTGCACCTCAAAAACCAGACAAATCACAAAACAGATACATCAGAAACCCGACATTCAAAAACCAGACATTTAAAAAACCAGTCATTTCAAAATGTACATATTCTGAAAATGTAGGTAATGATTTACTTCTAAGTGTGCTTAATAAATAACACAGGTCTATAAAAAAGAGGGTCTTGGATGTTGTTGGGAAGTTGTGGGTCATTTCCGACGACATTGTATGCGTAGAATCCAAACTTGAAGTCAGAATTGGTCCATCACGTCAGGTTTTTGAGATATTTGAGGTCGCATGTACTCGAAAAGCGCGTTACTTTGCTATATTTGCGGTTACGTACAGGACGCAACAATTTTTTTTGCCTTCTGTACTATTTGCATCTTTTAGTACTACCTTTACCCTTCAAAATGAGGTTTTATTCGATTACCTAAGATTTTTTCTTATAATGTTACGGCCATTTTAAAATTATGAGATATATTCCATTAACGTTATCAGAAAAACAGTCACAATACTGAAACGTGATTTTAGTTATTAGTATCCATATTTTATCTAGTTGTTTATATTTATATAGGTTTCATGACTTTGAATTTGACCTTGAGCTTGTTCTCCAAGAGCATTTCAAGGTAAATTTGTTTACATGTATATCGTAATTTTAAATTGGCATATCTTGGTGAAGAAAAGTCGTAACGGAATTCTGCGCATCCCATATTAAATGAAAAGAGTAGTATCTCATGATCCAATGAAAGGAAAAATTTCTAAAAATGTTACGTCTTCTGTACATGACCTCAAAAATAGAAAAAAACGCGTTTTTCGAATAAATAACCTCAAATATCTCAAAATCCTGACATGATGAGGCACTTCTGACTTCGGATTCTGATTCTACGCACAAAATTACGACGGAAATGACCAACAGCATCCCAACAACAAAACCATGTTGACCTTTGTAATCCGGGGGAAAACTGATTTGACCTCCAAGTGACCTATAAAATTAATCCTTTGATCAAACATTTTTGACCTTGAAATGACTTTCCAGTGAAACCTCTAGGACGGAGACCCGAGATAATTTTTGTATGTAGTGAACGCACCAATCGGATGTGTCTGTATTTTGAAATGTTGGGGTTTTGAATGTCTGCATTTTGAAATGTCCGGTTTTTGAAAGCTTTTTTAAATGTCTGGTTTTTAAGTTCCTGTTTTGTAATTTGTCGGATTTTTTAGGTGCACCCCTCAAACGATATAATTAACCTATTAATGCCCAAGAGTCCATCAGATTTTCTTATTGAGAGAATACTTTAATCATGAAAACTTTGTATAATTTTAATGCAACTCAGTCTCTTAATGATTTCTAGGCCATTTTACAACTTTCCGAGGTCAAAATTGAATTTCTGCCAATAGGAATTCCAATATGGTGCCAATATTGAAAAAAAACTAAAAAAATTGGAAAATTGGTATTCTTATCCATTTTTTTCGAATCAGTAGGACATTGAGAGTCGATTGAAACTGCCATTGATAGTGTACGGAATACTTGAATTTGATGAAAACATTTTAATGTTTGCGCCACTTCATTTTAACGTCCGTAAAATAGCGAATCCCAATGTCCTAATGGTTCGAAAAAATTTATATGAATAAATGTTTCTTTTTTTCGGCAATTTTTGTTTCAATATAGGCGCCATATTGGAATTCCTGTTATGTAAAACTCAATTTTGCCGCCGCAAAATTGAAGAGCGACCTCGAAAACATTATGGTATAAAGTTACATTATAAATGTCCCAAACTTTCATTACTAACACGGAGAAAAATGACTCTGCTGGATTAGCTGATTCATATCATCTAAAATTTTCGGCTGGAATTGCCGAAAATATCTGCAATTTTAGCTGTTTTGATTTCGCTAATGTAGCCTTAACCCTACTCAATTCGCGCTTAGCTCTAAATTTCCGCTACATTAGCAGATTTGTTCCGTTAAATTTGCGAACTTTTTCATTAAATTTAGCTGAAATTATCCGCTATTCCTAACGGAATTCCAACAGCTGTCCCTATAGGATAAAATTGGTAGAATCTGTGGATTTTTCGGCTGATTTTGCTGATTATTTTTCTCCGTGAATGTAATCTCACAAATAAGAGGAAAACGTATGGTCTTTTGGACTATAATGGGTTAATAGAAACGAAATAATTGACGAATTCAACATATTTTAAATATAAACAATTGTCTTCATTTTTTAATTGAATATCGAAAATTAATAAGCACTCTATGCAGTACGGATTAATGAAAGAAGGAAGGACATCTTGCAAGTTTCATAAAGTTTCCGTAAAAAATAAGACGGTTTTTTCATACAGGCCTACTTCAGTATTAAATTTACAAATTTTAAGTATATTTGAACGATCGCGTTCAGTCCTCTAGGAGTAAACCGAGATCACTTAAAATTTTTTTTTATGCAAAATGAGATCCGTAAATATTGTAGTCCATTTTTCGTGGTCCTGGACATTAATGGTTTATATATTTATATATATGTGTAAAATACATGATCGCATAGTTAGCATTCCTACGATGATTTTTGGAAATACAATGAAGAACAGATAGTTCAAAATCCCAAAAAACCCGAATATATTTGTGTCGTCATTCTCGAAAATTTAGCACCTTGAAAGCAGTTACAACAATTATTTTGCTTGTGGAAATACTCAAAGTTTTAAAATAAAATCGTTCAAGAAGTACAAAAATGGGAAAAACAATTCTTTTTGAGAGTGTAGAGAGAAAAACTGAAGTATTTTTAATGATAAGTTTTGATGTAGTAGGTTGACAGACTATCAACATAATGCTGCGATGAAAGGTGATGAGTATACAATTGGCTCAACATGACCCGAATCGAATACTATCGGGTTAGCCCAGTCAGACAATTAGACCGATTTGACCAACCAGGGTTCTAAAGCTTCCGGTACTTAAGTACCATTTGTTGAAACGTTTGATTGATTTCATATCGGCCAATCTTCCTTCGGCCCTTCTGGAGGTTCAATAATTTAATAATATGTTCAATTTTTGAATATATTTCAATCACGTGAAGTCACCAGAGCAGTTTTGGTTTCAAGTCGAGCAAGTCAAAGGCCCTAACTAAAGGCTCTATATTAATTTTGAATCAAATTTCGTGCTTTTACCACATACATCATGACAAAAGTTTTTGTCGGTAACATCATTTCAATATATCAATTGAATTTTTTTGGAACGACACAAAATGGTCCGATGGCTGTCGAAAACAATTATTTCATTTTGATCTTCTAAATGATTTCTGTGAAAACCACGTAGATTTCATCGCTTCAAATTAAGACGATAGACGTCTCGAAAAGTACCATGGCTTAGGGGACAAGTAAAAAACCCATAGGAACATCTACTAAAAAGATAAAAAGGGAGAAGAGGGAGGGGAGAACAGTCGAGTGGGTGTGGGGCATCTTCTGACTCATTGGGCATGTGAACAAATTCGTCGCGACGTGCGCGACGTCTCCGTGGATTACCGGGGGCCCATGTCTGGCCCAAAATTCGGCGTCCCTCTCTACTTTATCTTCGACATCGATGGAGCTTCCTTCTTAACGGGTGACCGAACCTTCCCGATTCCAGATTCGGTCCACCGGAGCCTTCCTTGAAAAATGTAACGACGAGGACCAACGGACCTTCTTTCTTCGTAAGATCGAACCCGACATACATGCAGAGAAAAGCGAAAAATTCGAGTGTATTCGAGTTCCTTCGCGATTGAATCTCATTACTTCTTACCCAGAATCGATTCGAGATTACGCATTTTGGGCCAAATCTGACGTGACTTTTTGAAACAATCGCGACAACGGACGCGAACCGATCAAAAGGATCGAAGTTGATGTTAGACTGGTCATCGAAATCTTGTAGACATGGTTTATCTTTTGCTTGGTTCGTTAGCACATCAATGGAAAATAATTACCATTAAAGATTAGAGAAGATTATGTGGTTGCTGACAATGTTTACCAGCAATAAATGACCGCAACAGAATAGTTATTTGCAAAAACAAACATATAGGTTCTTTCAAAAAGTTTTTCAAAAAGTAGGTATTGCCAGAGAATGTGGTTTAGGTTTTGAAGAAATTATTATTTGGCACAAATAAACATTTGCAAATATAATATTACGAAACTTAACATAATATTAGGTAATTGTACTCTGAATATGATCAAATTTTGCAGAAAATATGTGTAATAACTCATTAAACTTTCTTATGTTTACAATGAATGTGTCGACTCTAAACGAAATATATCTTGCGCACGCAGCTTGTTTTCACGTCACTGGGCATTCTATTTTCTCCACTACTTTTTCTTGTTTAGACATCTTGTTTTTAGTGCAGAAAGTATAAATAGACAAACAAAACTTAAAGATATTTGACAGTTCTTTTCATATTAAAATCAATTCATTTTGTAAACTGCACGCTTGACAAATTTGTTAACATAACCTCTCTTTGGACATTAAAAAATTACCGACGTCGACATCCTCAGTATCGACTAATTTCTTTACATAACCTTTTATTCATCGTTTATTCATAAATAGTTTATTTGACGTTCTGTCAATCATTGCGTTGTCATCGTCATCTTCACCGTTGACAGAATTCTGGACATCGATCAGATAGTACTGTAAAAAATCCAGATGTAAAATTACTACTCTGAAGAATAGGTAATTAGTGCGATCCAGTCTTAGTATAGTATTAAATCCCTAGGAGAGTTGTAAAATTACTAACGTAATTGTAAATTTACACATGATGACTTGTCATTTATCGCCGATTTGAAATCAAGGTTAAGATGTACAGTCGCGTCGTAAAACTATACTTTTCTTGTTTAATTTCACAAGCGCTGAAGTGAAATTACTGTTTTGATAAAGTACGCGTAAAAGCTCATTTTACGCCCTGATTTGCTGGCGTGAAATTGGTATTTTAGTCCCGCAAATCAAGGGGCAAACACATTTTACGCTTACTGCATCAAAAAATAATGTTTGTATCTCAGACTCAATGTCTAAAAAAAAATTACGAGCCCAATGTAAAAACAACCTGATATTAGAAAATAATGGTGAGTCCTAAAGCTGTTCACACCATTTTTTTCGTAATGAAGTATTTGGAAAGTTTATTCGGTGTTTCGGTTGAAAATTGCGATACCCGTATAATATTTGCAATATTTATATATCTTTTTTAGGTTTTCCAAAATATTATTTATTGCATATTGTTAAATTATCTGACTTTATTGGTAATGGAAATATAAAATATAATTTAAAAAAACTGGTTTGACGTAGCAAATAATGGCATTGATGGCTGGATCAAATGTAGATTACAAATCTGTATGGAATTGCCTAATCTCCCGAAAGATTAAAAATGATCTTTGATGTCTTAATATTTGATTCAATCAGTTTTCAAATATCTATTAGCTTATATTGTTTCTCACATAATACGAAAATATACTGATTTATGAAAAGGATTAAAGTAACACGTTTTTATGAATGGGATTTTATGAATGGCTTGCATGCATGCAAGACTTAAATTCTATGAAATAAATGTCACCATGAGCCGCAAGGAGAACCTGAATAATCCGCTGGTGGACGGCACTTCGATTTCCCTCATGCTTCATGGAGCAAATCGAGGAGCACGTTCTCGCATAGCTCAAATTTCAATTTTCAGGAAAAAATTACAGAAAAATTGAAAGTCATGCACGAATAATTTCATAAGAAATTTGTCTGCAAATGAAACGTTCTCGAAAATAATTAACTTAATCGAATATTTATAAATGGAATTAAGGTACATTTTTCATACGTATTTATAAAATAATTCAATATTTTTAAACTTATACTTTCAGCATATGTTATATAAAGGGGTTTAGTATCATGGGATTAATATAAATGATCATGAACTGGATTATTACCGATATATACATTACAAGAACTAAATTGTTACGTGTCGAAATGGTATCAATAGTAAAATAGTTGTATCAAGTCTTTGTATATTTTGGAATTAAATCATTGTATCCTATCCTTATTTTTCTATGTTACTTTAAAAATGAACTATGATTAAAAAAGGAACTAAGTTGCTTGAAGTATATCAATCCCTTAATTTTTGTATTAAATAGGTTTTAATAATAGCATATTACTGTGGTTCAAGTTTTGAATCTATTTCACGTGTTATTCAACCTAAAAACCATTTATACATCTACTTTTATTTTAGGTTTATCTATTTTTAAATGTCAATATATTGTATTCATTTTTAAATTATTTAAATTAGCTAATAAATGTTATTAACCGAATGACAAAAAATGACGTACTAGTTCATTATGCAACTAGGACGCAAAATAGGTGGTTGCCGACGAGAGGGAATTTGGCGACCGAGCGAAACAAGGTCGGCAATTCGCAAATACATATTTTGCTCCCTTGTTTTCTCATACGAGCACGATATAGGGAGAAAAATAGAATTTTGCGCGCAGAGTGTGAGAAACTTATTTTGCTCCTCAGAGAGAGAGCATGTTGTTTTGCTCCCGCAATATAGGAATTAAAATAACAGTAAACTGGATAATTTTACATTATAAATTCGGATGTTATACAAAAATTGTCCAGCTATGAGGCCTATCCAGGCTCCAGTAAAGTGTTCCTGATCAGGTTAGAGTGGCTCTATTCTACTGAGTTTAATACCAATTTATCTATGATCAGATTACAATAATATATAAATGGCTAAGACATCCGTCTATTCCAGGTCAGACCAAGAGTTGATAAGTTTTAACTTGCTTAAAAAGTCTTGAAACATCAAGCATGCCCTTTTCATGAGCCAATCCTTAGCTACCGTTTAAATTTCACGACACTGGATGTTATCCAAAAGAAATTGGGAGCCAAAACCGCATAGTATCTGGACTAATAAATATTTCGAGTATCTGGTAGAGATGGTCACGAGAATCTACCCAGAATTATCCTAGATTTTGATGATCTGGCTAGAAACTATCTCTATAATATGGGTAGAAATCCTACTAAAAATGACGTGAATTCTGGCGTAAATCTACCGAGATACGAGAAACTGAGACAACTAATCTAGTTTAACATGAGTGCGACAAGCTCCTACAATTTATCGACCTCGGCTCGATTCGAGAATCTCGAATACTTCTCGATCGAACGCCCAATATGGCGGCTTGCTCTCAGCTGATTCGCCTGCACATGCTGTTGCGATTGTTTACAAAGCTGTTGTAAAGATCAAAGCTTCATTTAGAAAGAAAAATTGTTTGCACCTGCTCATTTTGTTGAATCGATCGATCCTTACCTATTATACAAATTTAATATGATATTTTCAGTTTGTAATTATTGCTTTATGACACTCTAAATATATGTCAGTGGTCTATAGCGGGTTGTCAGCTAGAATTCGTGTATATTTCTACCGAGTTTCTACCGAACAGTAGGATAATGGCTAGTTCAACCAGCCAAATCTCTACCAGATAGCATGGACTAAAATAAGTAAGCATTGTGGCAATTGAAATCACATAAACATATGAATAGTTTGGAATAGTTATTGGCGTTCAGTATTTAATTAAATAAAATATTAAACATTTTTGGTTGACGTCTTCAAAAACCCAGATCAAATTTTTATTTGAAGAGAATATTTTCAGATCGTATCGTGTGCGTATTCAATTACATTCAATTTTGACTAAAGACATTATCGAGTTCGAAATTCCACGTAACATTGGACGTAAAATTGGTAGTGCCCATTTCAAGAGCAATACAGATGCACGTCGGTCTCTTTCGGTCGTAAAAAAAGGCGAGGTGGCAAACAGATTACTTGTTTTCAATCTCATTCGAGGGATATCGAAAGGCGATATCCAATGCGTACACAGGCTTAATTTGACGGGCGCGTAATGCGACGTTAATAGAAAGGAATATTGGGCAGAGGTGGCTATAAATCTTGGTTAATTTGACGAAGCCATTCTCCATGCTTCTGATGCATCCGTTCTTTCTTTCATCCTTCTTTTATTTTCATCATCGTCATCATCATTATCATTGTCGTAGTAATTTTCTTGCTCTTTCGTTCATTCTGCAGCTTTCGACCTTTTTCTTCCCGTTCTTTAACACCAGTTTAAACGAGAAATCTCGTGTAGAACCCGACTGTGATGAGCTTAGATATACAATTTATTTTTTTATTTAATAGTATTTATTACTAATGAAATCAAAATTATTATGTTTTGTTCTACAATAATAACATAATTATTGCACTGAACCAAATATTTGAAGATATGCTATATATATGCACATACCTTATGATGAACGCAGGTGGAAATTGAAATCTTTAGTTACATTTTTTTCTTTTTCAAATGTCGTGCTGAGGAATGACGGAAATTGAAATTGCGATTTAAATGGATCGTTTTTAATTTTTGACAAAGATGAAGTATTCCTCGATCCCCGACACCGTAAAAAAGTACAAAGTGGGTTTAGATCCTTATGTCACAAATAATCGAAATCTTAATGCTGGAAAATCGTATCCGGTACTCCTTCTCGTGCATTTTTCATGAATTTAAAGTTCATTTAAATGCGTTACAAAGAAAAATTTATCGTTTACATTCTACAAAACAACAATTCAACTATCACCGAATGTTTGTGTTTAATTATTGACGAAACTTTTATGAACAATGGAAGTTCGGGAGTTGTTTACATTTAGGAATATTGACTTCTGAGTAGAATGAGGCAACTAAAAAATCGTCTTGTAAAGATTTTTCGAAGATCTTCCAGGCTTGATCTCGTTAACATCCCTGCACTGGGACTAATCGAGACGTTTGCCGGTGCGATAGAGTAGTGCATACATTGCCGTATATCTTAGATTATTGCGAGACGTTTCAGAGACAAAGATAGGATATTGTATTGATGATTGACAAACGTTTTGGGGATCAACAATTAATGGAAGACACACCCATCAACAGATTAATAAATCATCTAAAATATACAGCAATGCATGCACTACTCTGTTCCGCAAACGTCCCGATCAGTCCCAGTGGAAGGATTTTAGCAAGATCAAGTCTGCAAGATCTTCGGAAGATCTTTAAAGACGAATTTTTTTTACTCGGGAGAGTACAGAAAATGTGTAAACTGCACATTGCGAGATCTAATATACACAGGATAGGATAAGTGAGTAAAAATCGGTAACACGGTGAAACATCGCAAACAGCCAATCACGATTAAGCGTATTCGGGTTCGGTCTGATGTATTCGGATAGTGTTACAACAATACGCATGAATTTTTTTTTCTTTCTTGTACATGTTATGTTGCATAAATGCTTACACAAAAAAATCAAAACACACTTTGTATATGCAAAATGAGCATTTTCTGGGAAAAATTGGACCATAATAATTCGAAAAGTGAAACATCTTTTGTTTCTATTCATTATTGCCATATACTTTTAACCATGGTATAATAAGAGATATTATACTCTTAGACTTTACACCATGACCAGTCATGAAGCCCCTCCACCCCCTGTTATACTATTTACTAATATATATTACAAACAAATGAATGTATCCATATGAATGCTCTCAGAAGTTTTTCTCAACTTTATAAATACTTCTTAAACTATGCACACATACAAAGATATGTGTATTCGAGGTCATGTCCTCTGTTGTCTGCCCCCATCCTGTTCTTAACTCTTCGTCATATGGTATCGAAATTGTACACTTTATAATGAGAACATATTTGACATTTTGCAGCCATCAAGTTTTTCAGATCAGTCCATTGTCTTTGATTCTCTCCGCAATGGTTGGCTATATATTTATTTATATCCTTACGTAGTTTTTAATTTATGTATTTTGATTTTTTGTGTTTGTATCGAAATTATTACACGTTTCATATTAAAATTCAGATTTTCCAAAACGGCGGAATCACATGCATGTATAATACGGCGTATCCAGTGTATATTAGAGATCAGTGATACTATAAGTAAAGTTCCGTACAATTTATAACGCGTAAAATGGCTCATTACCAGAAATTGAATCATACGTGTAGTCCTGGTGAAAATAGAAAAACACATATGTGATCGAAAAACTGTTTATAAAGATGGCAATTTAGATACTTTCTACCTATAACATAAAATCAAGAGAACACTGAGTGAAATGTTTGTTTACAGTTAATGTAATAGCTTCATACTAAAGACCAGAATTTAGATTTTGATCTTAAGGTAAGGTACTTTATCCTGAAGTTACCTAATCTGAGATTCGGTTAAATTTGTTATGTTAATAGTTAATATAAGAATTTTAAATATTAATGTTAGGATCATTACGTGATACATTTACACGTTTATAGTTTCACCGAATCAGAGGTAAACAAACATACACACGCGCAGTCAATTGATTTTCTGCGAATTTTTCGATGTATTGTTGACATACGGCAGTTCAACAGACGGAATTTAATGTAAGATTTATTAACAGTTAACGATCATTAACATTGCAGAAAAGTGCTGGTATTTTTATCTCAAAGTTACGTGACGTTTTGACTTTACAGTTACTGTTATAACTTTACAGTTAACGTAACAGCCTTGAAATTAGCTTACATTAACTATTAGTAAATAATTTCTCTCAGTGGAGCTAATCAAGTATTTTGTGAATACAAGTTTTTCTGTAAATAATTCAAAATTCTCGATCAAATATGTGTGAACTGTCGAAAAATATTGTTCGAATATAATAACGTTAATTTCAATCTACCATTTAAAAATTCTCCAAATTTCGAGGAAATTGGTGAATTATAAATGCAAAAATCAATATAGTTAGCGACTGTTTGTGCAGCTGCGTCATATGTGGAATTGCAAAATCGAAAAATAACCACTCGATGAATACAAAAAGTCTTTGAAAGTTGGTGAATCTCTTAATTTATCTTTCATTTGAAACAATAACAATGGCTTTTAAGCAGATAATTCGTCCAATCAACAAAAAATTAATAGAGGAATAGGACGTTACTGTAGTGTGAGCACTGAACGATTAACTATTTTGAAACGCAAAAATCTGGAACAGAGAATACAATCACTCCCAAAGAAAGTAAAACTAGTTACTTCTTCAATGTTGAAGGAAGATTTTATCGCCGTTCCTTCGACTTCATCAAAAAATGTCATCATATTTATTAATGTTTACATTGCAACTTATTATTTCCTAGACCATCTTAATATTATGTATGTTCTTTAACCTCAAAAATTTGTCATTGTAGTGCACTAAATTAATCTCCGATTCATAGAAAACGCAACAAGGACAAGATTTTCTATCATCAAGATTTTTTTTATTTGGGGATCAAACGCACTTATTTTTTTTCGGTATCGGGGATGGCGTTTTTTTGTGTAAGGCAAGTGTGCCCAAGAAGAAAATGAAACATAAATCATATTTTGTATAGGTTATATGGTAGAATAAGTTACGGATTGAACTAAAACCAAAAGAAAACATTTCTTAATACATTTTTGGCTGCTGATTACGATTTTTTTTTATAATTACAACACAGTTTAGCTCACACTAATCTGAAACGAGAAAGGGGTTTGAGATTCAAACTACCAATGGGGGTCTGTTCCAGAGCCCCGATAGTTAAAAAATCATCAACTCAAAATCACAACTGATCCTGTTCTTCAATAATGGCAAGAAGATAATTTAATTTTCTATTGCGATATAAAATAATCTCAACCTATAAATGAAATCTGCGATTAAAATAGAAATGTTCATGTTTACGTGTCAAGAATAGCCTATTAATTCTTATTGTTATGGTAAGCTTTATTTCTTGCGAAAAATAGTAAACAAAGAAAATTCTTCATTTATCAATCTTCCATTATTTCAAGAAGATGATAGCATGTACGGCCTGGAAAAATGCATTCATTCTGATTGTGAGTTACACTTCCTGCAAAATTTTGTAAACCACCTCTTTTGAGACGGTTTGGTAACTTAACTTGGGCGCGAACAGTATTGTTGTGGTCCCATAAAATAAGCGCCTTCTCAAAAAAATGCCATAATAAAAGGTCGAAACTTCATGTTTAAAGTACAAAAAGAACTAAATATAAAAATTTAGGGACATTTTTGCTTGCTTTTTAAACTGAAAAATTTCATTTTACCACTGAAAAATAGTTACAATTTTATTTTCAATGGGTATAGAGTTAGAGGGCTCTAATTAGAGGAAAAGTCACTTATTACCGAATTCTAAAAGATAAAAAAATGGTAGAAATCGTGGAAATGGTCAATGGTAACGTAGTAATAATGTTTAATAAAAGAAATATGTGGGATAGAAATCTGAAATGCACTCTCCGAAAGCTTCAATCGCACACTATGGACGATTTAATTTATTTTATTTTGAGCAATAATGAAAATCGAATTATGTGCTGCCAACTTTAAGCACTAAATTTCTTGTTGGAGCGCTAAATTCGCCTTAAAATAGCCTTAAAATTTTCAAGTAGTTATGTACGTGTCAGAAGCTGACCTTGCACTGCTAATTTGATAGAAGTATTTCAGTATTATGTAATTCAGTTCTTGGATAATCATAGACTTAGAAGATTAAGGCAGTTTTTTGGAAGATAACCCATGTTTTTCTTTCATCAAGACTTTTTTGTTGAAGGAGTACGATTATTGTTACCAATCTCCTATTTTCATGGAAAATTGTATCATAGTATGATACGGTTTCTTTAATGGCGTATGTGCTCCCGTATATAGGAAGGCTCCTGAAGGATGCAACTGGCGCTCGTAAAATCGAAGTCTTGGCGAACATATACGTGGAACCTTTCCCGAGCGCGAAATTGCCCTTCTATTTTTGCACGACCCAACTGACCTCGCGCCCGCCCGCTCTGGTCGATCGGATGAGAAAGAAAAAGGGAGAAGGTAGGGTGAGTAAAAAGAAAGAAAAGGAAATCACCCAACGTGCAACTTCTCCTGGCGATAAAATGATAATTGCTTTCCAATACGGCTGATGAGACTCGTGATGAACCGTGGTTTGAGATCACTAAAACTAAACTGATTTTCCATAAAGGAAACCGTGAGCACGGGTGTAAATTTTGTTCGTTATTGAAACGCATTTCTTCCGAAATGATGGCGGTTGTACGTTTACAAATTGTTCATGTACAAGCTATTAATCTCATAGTCATCGTGAACTAATCGAAATTATCGGAGTTCTAGTAAGTAGTTTGGAGGAAATTAATTTAAAAGACATCATGGGAATAGCTTCTTCATCCAGGAAACTGTGGGATGGTAATTAATGAAATAAAAGTGAGTATTTTAAAAATCCTAATCTCAAACTTGGGAATTAGATAGCAAAATTCATCAAAACTAGAATTAGTATGGTATCGTTTATACTCATACAATAATATTCAAATGCGTACAAACACCAAAGTTAAGATTGATATATTCTGTACAAGTCAATTTTCAAAGTCGAGTTCTTGAGTTCCTCCAACATCTTCATCAGGTTAACTCTAAAATTTGAATTCTTGAGTTCTTCCTACATTTTCATTTAGAGAGCCTTTCTTCGAACATTCAAGTCTCTTCAATCAACACGAAATCAACTTTCAACTTAGAACTCTTTCAATTTTCATCAAGTCAACTTTCAACTTCGATCTAATTGGAGTTCCTCCAATTTTCAGGAAGTCAACTGAAAGGTCTTAGGTTCTGAAGTTGTTACAAATAGCATAAGTACAATTTTCAATTTGAAGCTCTTAAGTTTTTCAAACTTCAATCTTCAAGTTTGAGCTTTGAAATTCTTCCGAACTTCATTAGGTCAATCTTCAACCTCGAGTTTTTAAGAGCCTACATTCTTCAACAAGTGAACTGAAAGGTGTTATGTTCCTCTAAACGTCATCAAGTCAACTTTCTGCCTGGAGCTCCTTCAATCTTTGTCAAGTCGTCTTTCAACCTCGAGCTGCTTCAATCATCATCAACTCAATTTTCAACTTCGATCTAATTGGAGTTCCTCCAATTTTCAGGAAGTCAACTGAAAAGTCTTAGGGTCTTAAGTTGTTACAAACCGCATAAGGACAATTTTCAATTTGAAACTCTTAAGTTTTCCAAACTTTAATCTTCAGGTTTAAGCTTTGAAATTCTTCCGAACTTCGTTAGGTCAATCTTCAACCTCGAGTTTTCCAGATCCTTCAATCTTCATCAAGGGAACTTAAAGGTGTTATGTTCCTTTAAACTTCATATGTCAACTTTCAGCCTGGAGTTTCGTCAATCTTTATCAAGTCAACTTTCAACTTGAACCCCTCGAGTTCCTGCAACATCTTCAAGACAATTTTTCTTCGACCTTTTAAGTTTCTTCAATTAATATCAAATCAATGTTCAACTACGAATTTCTTCAACCTTGAAGTTCCTCAAATTTTCAGGTAGTCAACTGAAAGGTCTTAGGTTCTGAAATCGTTTCAAACAGCATAAGGGCAATCTTCAATTTGTAGTTCTTAAGTTTTCCAAATTATAATCTTCAATTTTGGGTTCTGAAGTTGTGCCTAACTTCATCAGGTCAACCTTCAGTTATGAAGCTCCAACCCAATGTTTTAATAACTATTACTAGTTTTTAATGGAGGCGTGTTCCATCTCAGAGGTTCAATAAAGTATTAAATTTGTCTTCGTTTTACAAAACATAAATTTGCAGTATTTAAATAATGTCTGCCGATTCATTACACGCGTAAAATTAATAACAACAAAAATTCTGTGTTGCATTGATGATTCCAATTTGCATTCCACAGAATCACCGTATCTCTTATTCGGAGATTTCTTTGGATACTCATCCCATTTAATAACCGTAAAGTCATTATTGGTAACACTCTACTGTTATAAAAAATTAATGTGCAAAAAAAATGGGGGAGGGTTTTTCCCCTTACTTGAAGATCGGTTATAGAACACCCTGACACTTTTCTCGAGTTTGAACTTCAGAATTTAATTCCAGTGTTGTGAAAATAAATCGGTCATGACGACTTTCGCATAAAATCAAAGTTACGGACCTACTCCACGATCAAAATATTATTAACATTATGGCAGCGTTACAGTCACACTACTATGAATTCAGACATCAGGGTCGTCTACAAGTAATACGGCGAAGAAAAACTCAAAGTTGTAACTTATCACGTCTTTAACTTTATTATGATCGATTAGCTAAAGTTTATTTGACAGATGTTGAGCAAATGCTGAAAAACAAATTGACTGCAAGCATGTTACGCACTCTGGTGTGAAACCTTAGCATCATTAGTCAGAAGAATTGCACATAGTAATCGCATGCAATTCCACACGATCGGCAAGTACAGAACAGTACATATTATGGACGAAATCGTGTATAATTATAAAAGTATTTCGCGCCGTTCTTCATTCGCTTAACAGAGCGTATGCTCGGGAAACATTTTATGAATTCGATACTTTTTCAATAACCCGTAACTTGATTTTAATCGTTATTTATGGCAAGTTAAGTGGTCGACAAATTATCACGTATAGTAAATTCATCCTCGAAGCGTACATCCGTTATGGTGTGGCAAGCGTTTATCAAACTTACAACCAGAAGGGAATTAAACCGTCCGGTTAATCGGACATAATTTGCTATGTAAATTCATGCGCGGCTTGATTACAAGCCTCATGCGTATACTAAATATCTCTCGTTCGAACGTATTTTTTCTCACCGACACGAAAATAATAAATTCCACAGTCGTCCAAGATTCTTTCGGTAGTATGCCCCATGTATGAGAATTTGTCACTGTCGGCCACTGGCGACTACTGCTACCGATGGAAATCCCTGATTGTCTTCACCAGACCTTTTCGAATTAATTTTAATTTAATTGTAGTGGAAAATAGTGTAAATACTGAACACCGATTTTTCAGATACGTACGCCTCGTACGCACTGAAGAATGTTGAGCATTTCGGTCTGTCATTATATAAAATCATTATGTTTGTAGTTCCTTGAAGCCTGATACTCCACTTCGACGTTATATCAAATACACTGAGAGAAATACGAATATCTTGATACTAAATGTAGTGGTAATTTATTACTAGTTTACTTATAATATATAATACTACTCAACGGTGTCTGAAACTAAGTGTATTGGAAAACTACTTGTAGTTGTATCTAATACTGCTTGTAGTAGTTGGCTTGAATTTAATCGCTACAAATAGTATTTTATATCGCTGTGTTGTCTCAGTGTAAAACTTCAACAGACTTCCATATTAAAATACTTAGATTGGAGCTTCAGAACTCTAAATTATGTACACGTTTATTTTATAGACGATATGCAACATAGTCTACGTCCTATAATCATACAAATTCAAAAGAAACATCTGTGCCTCCTGTTAGAAGCAAGTGAAAGGAATCGGAATGGACTGAAAAGAAATTCGACCTTTAGTAGAACTTTATTGTTGCTGTATCAGGTTGATAACCTTATGTTAATTTTACTTAACCGTAATTCTACTTAATCTTTCCGTAGAGTTTTCTGCTATTTGGGGACCTTATTATTAAACCGATAAACATGTTTTTGGGAGGCCGTGGTTCATTTCCGGCGTAATTTTAGGCGTAAAATTCGATTTGGCACCATATTTCCGATTAAATAATCAAAATTCATAAATATATTGCGAGAAATTAATGGCATATTGTCACATGAAGTTCCCTGGAAACTTTCAAGTGTATACCCTATTTAGTTTCCTTCTAATACAAAAAGGAACTCTCACATAAGTTCTGCAGAAGCTTCCAGAAAGTTCTTCGAAAGCTCTCATGTAATTTTTGGAGGAATTTCTGGAAGCTTCCACACGTCGGCGGCGTGATCTTCTTAAGCATTAAAACGTAGTTAAATATGTGCTATTGAAAGAATGGAGGAGAATTCATTCATACGGACGTTATAGTGAATTAAAGTATCTGACGCAGATGAAAGATTCCTGAAACGGGGGATGTTGATATTATGGGGTTATGAAAATTCTCAAATTATTTAAATAATGACAAGTAATTCAATTAAATGAAATATTTTGGACAGCCAACAATATCTACAGATAACTTTGGATAATGGCAATGATGAATGATGATGGTGACCTCGAATAATAAAGGTATTCGAAGAAGCTGACGTCAATGAAGGAGCAGTCGGATGATGGTACCTAATAACGATGTGAGGAGGAGGCATATTTATTTCATATGATATTATCAAATTCTGATTTAACTTTTTCTAATAGACCAAACTGTTCTCTCAATCTGCTGCAAAGTAAACCACACTTCTTAAAAATAAAAACAACAAATCTTTTATTCTTCAAAATTAGTAGTATTTTATGCAAAATATAACTTTGCGGTACTCTGTATGAGGGGTTCTGCAGTTTTCCCTACACCATTGCACTCCTCAAAGGAACTTTGCTGCAGACTCGAGAAGGGTGCCTGTAGGTTGCCATTTACGAATGGAGACGAATCAGTTAATAACATCCGGTTTGTTAATGCAAGAATCCGGCAAGTACAGCTAGGATAGCATATTTCCTTTTATTAAACTTAATTTTTAACCTTTGCGACGTGGCGAACGAGTCTGTAGAAGATGGATACGGATGTTCTCTCTTAGAGAGACAGAAACATATATTCTTCTTGGAGAAAAACCGGTGGTACTTCCTCTTGGAGGAAAGAAGGAAGTAAGGGAAGGAAGGAAGGAGATAAATCTTTACTCTTGGAGACGCAATGGCTGGAGTTCCTCTTGGAGGAAAGGTTATATACTCTATAATCGGAGAGAAATGGCGGAAATTTTTCTCGGAGGAAAAGGGAAAGACGTTTTTCTTGGAGCAACAGGCACAAAGGTACCTCTTGGAGGAATAAAGACAAACGTGTCCTTTTGGAGTTTAAAGACAGACATTTCCTTTTGAAGGAAAAATACAAGGACGTTCGCATTTAACTTTACAGCGTTTTCAAGTTCGAAGTTTCGATACGTGTGCAGTTGCTTAGCAAGGACGCTAATTTTGTTAACATAGCGATCCAACCTATACTGATGGTTTGATTCGTTGCCGCTGCAGAAGCATTTGATTCGTCTTACGAATAAGTATAGTAATTGGTCGCCATTCTGATGCTATAAAAAGAGTTTTATTAATTGTTCGATATCTCCCATTGGTAGCAATACTGTTTAAATGGTAACCAATTATGGACCAAATGTACAAACATTTAAAATGAAGTTTGACAGTACTTTTTAGTTTTGAAAAGTGATGATAAAAAATAATGAAAAGGGAAAAAGACACCTTAAAAAATGGTATTTTTTATTCAATAACCGCGCGTAATGTTTTTATTTTTGAAATGGTAGTATTTTTGGACACGCCATTTGAAAGAGTGGGGAATGAGTCATAAAAACATCCATAACAAAATTTCTTTTTATTGCATTTTAATGGTGAAATGTATTGTTAATCTTCAGGTTAAAGTTTTGTGCATTTGGTCTTTAATGAGTATAAACCCCAAATCGACAACAATTTTATGTGAATATACTTTATTTTGTTTGAAACAACGTCGAATGTTTTGATCACGTATAGGAAAGTTATACACTTTCTTTGAGTAAAACCCAAAATAAAGAAAAGCCCTTGTCGAAGCCTTACCAAAAAAGGGAGCTGCTTGACATACAAGAGTTATATACGCTTATTTTAGTAAATTTAGTTTTGATTAATTTAGACCTATTTAGGTAGGACTTTTTCCCATTATGGATGGGAATTTCGCTACTAAGAATACAAAATTTACTCAGTAGAATTTAATAGGATTGTAGTTAAGTTATGGCAGTCCTGAATAGTGAAACTAATGTTTGCAAATTAGTCAATTTTGCTTTATTACTTTATTAACATTTATCACATGTTCAAATCAGCTTATTTTCTGTAGTGTATATACATCCTGCCCTAAGCCGTTTTGTCATTTGTAGAAAATGTCCGGGAATTCATCATTCCTGGAGTGAACTTCATTCAAAAAGACTGACAATTTGCTCTTTTAGTGGAATGGATGAATTTTCACTCCATAAAGAGTGAATTTTCATCTCAATGGGTTTGGAGAGTAATAAAAGAGTTCATTTTTCACTCCTTGAGGGTGATCGGTTCAATCTAGAATGTTGTAGAGGGTAATCTAGTTTTATAATAAATATTTGATATTAGCTATCAATTCGTATTCTACCTATTTTTAAAAAGTTATTATGTATTAAGTACTTTTAATTAAAAATTCTGAAACTATACATCTCTCATAATTACATTAAACGTGAAATCGTCCCCTTAGGTCCTTTCTCATCGCAAACAACGGGCTTTTTTGACAAATTGCGTCAAAAAACGGCATTTTTTTTGGAGTAGCGGTCGTACCGAGAAAAGAGACCTCAAACTCGGATCGACGCATATCGATCAATCGATCCTTCGGATGGATTCAAGATTACGGCAGATGGTCTACGGGATAAAGTTGCCCATTATGAATGGGATCGAGAGAACGAACGAGCACGGGCATATCCGCATAATGAAATTAACAAGTTAAGAATCAGCCCGCGGGTGAACCGTGATGAACGTGAGTTACTTCTCGGAAGATCGGTGAAACGTATGATCGCTACAAGCCTGCTGGACGATTTTTATTGGCAAATTTTTGACCGGTAACGAAAATTCGCACGGTACTGCAGAATCTATATTTTTTTCTTCAAGGAAGTTCGATGCGTAAAGTCAATTTTTTAATAAGTATATTATGTAACAAGGGCGCAATTACCGATATTCGACGAGTTCGAGGTTTGTCGCACGAGCGAAGTGAGGGTGATGATCACGCTATTCGGAGATCGATATTTCACCCATGTTGCATGCGGTGTTTTGTAATACGACGGGCGTGATGCTCGATAATTTGCCGTTACGGCATGCAGGGCGCAAAATCGAGTTCTACTCCCGGAGTGTTAAAAAAACAGTTATGTTTTGTCGTGTACCAAAATAGCATTAGTACTATCTAATTTTTTTGAAAGTGGCCAAACAAAAAATTATTAATTACACATTCTAGAGCCATGCACGAATTGTAGTCCAAGAGACGATCACAAAATTGACAATTATTTGGAAACCGATGAGTTGATTTGTATAAAATGTATTATCAGTTTTTCAATATTCAAAATGGAGGATCTATTATAGCAGACGAATTTTCAAATAATTGATTGGATTTGTTTGAAACTTATTACTCGGGTTCGATGATTGTGATTCAGATATTTTTTTTAGTAATTTAATCGCGTCGAAAAACCGTAGAATTAAAACTTACAAAATTATTTCGTAAATATGAAATATTACCTTAAATAATGCGTATCACCATTTCAATTTTAGTATTATTGAAAAATACAGTATATTTTTGGTGTCGCTGCAATTGACACCAGACCAGAATACATAGGCAAATCGACACTGGTGTTCGATGATGTTTTAATGACGTTTTTAAAAATCTGTAGAATTAATGTACTCCCTTTACTAACTTTTTCATTGATCAAAATTTATTTGAAACAAAACAAAAAAATACAGCATTGATAAAGAAACTATCACAAAACTGCAAAAGTTTTTTATTTGGTGGCAGGAGTAGGGAGGGGGGGGGGAGAGTCCATAAAAAAGTCTATAGAATTTGCGATTCAAACACAAGTAAAACAATCTACAGAACATGTAAAACTTACTGGATACTATATCTAACTGTTTAATTCGTCTAATACACAACAAATCTGTGATTTCAAAAGCTTACTTCAAAACAAAATACGCACATTTTCATTACCACGATTCAAAATAATTCATTTAAAGTTGCTCATGTTACTATGCCATACATTTCGAAATTTCCAGTATTACTAATTACCTTAATCTTCTCTATTGTAAATGCTGTGCGTAAAATACAAAGTTGTTCCTTAACTTTTGAGTGCGTTATATGATAAAAAAGTCCAGCAATTCCCAAGAGGAAATTTTAATAACCTATAATAAATCACCGTTTTTTATTCTAGTAATGATATCCTTAATTGACTTTTTGCAGTTTGCAATGTTGCATCAATTAATGTATTGAAAATAAATTGTTGACTACAAAGATTATTTGCAACTAAATCGATCGCTGAGGGCATCAACGTCGCGTCGTAACAAAATAAATTAATTTTTGCTAGAATGGAGAAAATTGTTTGTATTTGGACATGCTACATGAGACTTAAAAATTTTCACCGACCTTTAAAAGTTTTTATTTTCACTTACCGATAATTCCTCGGTTTATGACAAAAACTTCATCAACAAATTGCAACGTATGTTGTGTTTTCATCTCGAAAAATATTAAAAACGTACATATCAAAATACAGCGTTGATGAAAGAGACCAAATAAAACTTTACTGTTGTGACACTTACCACAGCGATGAGAATACAGTCGAAATATAAAAACAGAAATGTGAAAAATATGCACAATTTTACACCTGCGTTCTTCGGTGTGAATAGTCGAATTCGATGGGATAATGACCGGCATTCAATGAACCTATCCAACTGGTAGCGATGGAGAAACTTGAAATCGACACTGTGTCGAGTTTCGAGAAAGATAAAAATCAGTTAAATTTGCTCGATCTGATCGGCATTTATTAATTAGGGAAATGAAGCTGTGCGTTTTGACAGCTCACTTTTTCTTCAATAAGCCCGAGTCATTTTTAATGCGCGTATCCTGTTTTGCACATGAAAGGTCGAAGGTGATCTGGCATTTATTTTAAAATTGAAAACATTTCGTCGACTGTTTTCAACTTGTTCGAGAATGGTCTAGGTATATTATGGCGATGCTCATATCGTTGATCTCTGGTGTACAATTTATGAATTTCACTGATGGTGTTTTTGCTAATGTCAAATATATTTTTTAATTATTAGTCCATTTTAAAAAAATATTTGCGAACTCTCTAAAAGTTTAATACTCATAGTTCGTGACAAACCAATCTTTTTTATTAATATACATCTTACTGAATAACTTCTTGTTATTCATACCCTTTTTTTTAAATTTTTCATAGTCGTTTTCTTTCATCCCGAATTATTTTCAAATTCCAATACAAACTAACGAACTCACATGTTCCAGGTAAGATGTTTTTAATATTTTAACATTTCATTCACTTTAATAGTTTGAATACTGTCTTTTAAACGATTTTTTGAACGAGTTTTTGATGTGTTATTTTTGAATGTCTCTATTCTTTTAATTGTATTGTATTCTATTATTTTGATACTGAACTTCTAATTATTTTTTGTATCTATTTTGTATTTATTTTTTTGTTTATGCAGAATAAATATTCTGAAGAGGACTACATGTGCAGTCGAAAATCATTAAATTAATTTTTACCATCTTGTTCACATTCCGGTTTCAAAGAAACATAACCAAGAAAATATCACTTAAGAAAAAACGGAGAAGAAGTTTTTTGATTTTTATCATTGATTAAAACGAATCTTTGCTCATATTTAATTAATGATTAAAACCAAAACTATATCTTTAAATTCTAGTTTTTATTTACTTATTATTTATATACGGACCAAATGGTCCTTAACACAATAGGAAAGCAATTATTCTGATACATACATAGAACATATAACATGTAAAAATTACAAAAATTACAATAAAGACATTAAAAAAAAAATTCTTAGACTATATAAAACTCTAATGAATTAATTCAGCACCTAGGAAGTTTACTGATATATGTACAATTTTTTTTTAATTTGATTGCCAAAAAGCTCACCTTTCAGACTATTCAAACTTTGTATTGATGAAATGAAAACTGACGAAACTACAGTTTAAAGTACCTGTGATTTTTTTACTTTTTTCATTCTTTTCAATTTTACCGTTCATTTTACGATATTATTCGATCGTGGAGATTTTTTGCACTTAAGTCAGTTGAAAGTATATTCAATTCCACATTGAATGAGTTTTTGTTGAAAGAATATGAATTAAAATTGAGGGAGATATGCAAGATTTAAAATTTTTGAAATTTTTCGCCTAATTTACATCATGCATATCTAACCTAGAATTAGCTTCACGGAGCGTCGTGAAGAACGAAAATGATAACAACCTTTGAAATACAACAAAAATACAAAATGTATGATGAATTGGATTTTCTATATTATAATTCAGTATAGTTCAGAAAAGTACAAATGAAAAAAATGAAACAAAATGAAAAATAAAAAATGGCTGTTTTATTTAAAAATGGTTGCTTGAACGCTTCCTGCTGTATAAGTCATCAATTGTACGTATATGAACGACCAGCAGTAATCAGTAAGCATGTTGATTGAGCTCTTCCCTTGGAAACGTTCTTCAATAGTTTTTATTTCTTGGTGAAATCTTTCGCCTTGTTCATCAGTCATTTGGCCCAGCGATTTTTTAAGGTGCTGTATTTGAGCTTAAAAAATTTGTTATACCCATCAACCACAGCTTTATTATTTTCCAACGTTAAGCGATGGGCCTGATCCATCAAGACGCCACATATACAGAAAAACTTATTGAAATTATTACACATATTTATTGCAATTCAATCTAAGTATTGAAACATTAAATAATGCCGCGTATTAAGAAACAACTTTCTTGTTATTATGAAGGTACAGAGTGTAGAGATCGTGCTAATGATTTATTTATAAATAGAATGTCGAAATGTTGATATTTCTGAATAAAGTACGATTTGGGGTCACCTGTAACGACCAAGTCAAAACTTATTATTAATATGTACACTGTAAAAAATGTCATGAAATTTAATGAACTTTTAATGTACACTAGTATATTAAATTTAATGTAATTGTACATTAAAGTAATATTTAGGTACATTTGAATGAAATTTAATGCATCTTTTATGAAATTTAATGCAAAAGAACATAAATTTTAATGTAACTGTACATTAAAGTAATATTTAGGTACATTTGAATGAAATTTAATGCAGCTTTTATGAAATTTAATGCAGCTTTTATGAAATTTAATGCAAAATTACGTATAATAAGTGCATGAATTTTAAGAATTCTTTCAAGAAATATCAATTCAGTAATGAAAAATTGATTTATATACATTTTCATGAAAATTAATGTTTATTTTGCATGAAATATAATGGAGTTGTACATGAAATATACTGTAATTTAATGTACGGGGAATTGTAATCACTATAAACAGTTTCCTAGAAAATACCAAAGATATTGATTAAGAACTGATCGTGAATCTTCGGAAATAAGTGATTTTTATCAACAGTTTTCAATCAATGTCTCTGTTATTAGATAAGAGCGAGCGTAGCGTAGTGGTTAAGGCGTTAGCGTAGTAAGCGAAGGACCCGGGTTCGATTCCCCACCGGGGCGAGCGTTTTTCTTATTTGTTTTCGAGCGTTACTAATTTATTTTCGATAGTGTTAAATACAATAAAAGGAGCTAAAGATAATTAAACTTCATTTACACATGAAATTACATACAATCGTATAATACATATAACAGAGAATTTACATAATTTAAAAAAAAATAGAACGATAATTCTCAAAATTTGTTTCGTTTTTTTTTATAAATATTTTAGCCAAAATATTCCTTCAGCGAATGTAATATTCTGGATAAAAATTTCAAACAACAGCAATAATGATATTTTTTATGTTTATTCCATTACAATTCATGTACCGTACAAATTTCATGAAATATAACGGAAGCAAATTTCAAGCAGGTGCATTAATGGAAATTTATGCACCCATACATTAATTTTCATGAAGAACATTAATTATTGTTCATGTACCTGCTTGAAATTTGCTTCCATTACATTTTCATGAAATTTCATGCACTTTTTTTTACAGTTTGCAGTACCTATATCAAAATTTAACGAAAAATTCATAAAATTTTAAGACGCGTATAACTTTGTCAATTTTCATTCGGTCTCGTTCAACAAAAGCCTATTCAACGCGGAATTAAATATACTTTCAATCCATTACAGGTGCGAAAAATGTCCACGATTAAATAATATTGTAAAATGACCGTTAAAGTTGAAAAAAACGAAAAAAGTAAAAAATCACAGATACTTTCAACTGCAGTTTCATCAGTTTTAATTTCAATATGCGGTTTAGATAGTCCGAAAAGTGAGCTTTTTGGAAATCAAATTAAAAAAAGGTTGTAAATCGAATAAAAATTAGGGTAGTTATGAGTGATTTTTCACATGAACCTGCCTAAAATCGGGTTTTTAGCCATAAAATGAGATTTTGCAGGTCAAGGGGGAAGTTATGTCATACCTTGATGCTAATTTTGTGTAAATCTACAACTTGTACTAGGGTCGCTATAAAAGTGCCTGCCGATTTTGTTATTTTGTAACTCTGTGTAATTTAACACAATTTAAACATATCTTATATTATAAAGAAACTATCTTAAGGTAAATCAACAACTCTGTTAAATCCATTCTGTTAAATGCAAAGAGAATTTTTCTCCGTGAACGAACAATCTTGTTTCATATAAGGCAATAAAATTAAATCGTATTGTTTCTTACTAGAATGTATGTTTCAAAAATATTTCGTCAATGTACTAAATATTACCACCAAATGTAATGATATACTAGCATATTCTATTAATACTTATAAATATAGAATACAGAAAACTCGATATGCTTATACTAGGTCGGCTAACTATATAAGTAAAGTCTAAACAGGGACGACTTACACATTTACCATTCTATATGTCGGAACGAGTGCAGTTGATGCATCCTAAGGCAGTCATCAGACGGCGTGAATTAGATATCCTAATTAATTGCGTATTCGGGACAGCGCCGCACTAGGAAGAGGACATTAAATTAAATTCGTAGACGAGACTACGTCGGGCTGAGGCAATAAACGCATAACCTTAATTATGCACTTCCAAGGTTGTTTATGGTCAATGCGAGTCTCTCCAGTCCTCCATAATTTTCAAAACGTATTAGTTTAACGTGTTTAGTTGATAATTTAAATATTTTATAAATATGACGATACTACTACTTTAAGATTTTCATTCGATTAAGAGGGAAACATTTTTACTCCTTAAAAGTAGATTTTTGGTTTCATTGATTTCTAAATCTAGGTCAAAACTACCCATTAAGAACTCGATGGTTTAATAAGTGAATATCATACGAAAAATTATGTAAAAGTGGTATACGTATGTTGTATATAAGTTTATGCGACAAATGACTAGAAAATTGTAGTATTAAATACGTTTATTGATGACGTTTTAAATACGTATATATAATACGCTATGTTTATTAAACGTATAAATATAGTTTATGAAATACAGTATTATATTGTGCAAATGTGAAACGTATAGAAATCGTTGAATTCTCCATATTTAATGTACGTATCTAAAAAACGTTTATGGTCTATGAAAATACAACCGGTTAAAAACGATTGAACACTATGTTTATTGTCAGAGGATGTATATCAAACTTGCGATATATACCATACCTATGTCAAAATATTAAGTCTGTTATTTTCATTCACAGAATATAATACGAAACGTTTATGAAACGATTAAAAATAACCTATAAATATCGTAATTAAGTTCACGTATTTAAAATGTGTAAAAATCATGTAATATACAGCTTTAATAAGCGTATTTGAGTAACTTTTATAATCTAAGAAAATATAAGCCGATACAACCGATTTTACACTACGTTTATTATCAAAGCACATTATATGTTTATAAAACGTCTGACATATACGCCATGTTTATTATCAAAATATTAAATCTACTACAGTTACTTCGATTCTGATCTGCCTCAAACTGTAAACTCAAAACAAGAAAATATTGTAAAACATCTTCATTAGATTATTGCTGTACACATCTAAAATGTAGACAATTCCTCAATTTTGAACATTTTTTTATGCTCAGACGCTATTTTAAAATACACATAAAAAATCAAAATATGTCAAAATATACTTTAGAAGTAAAATTATCAGGAATATCTGATTAGAAGTTGATTAAAAGCCGGTAAGATAGTGAAAACTGCCTTTTACAAAAACAGCTCAAAAACCTGAATTTCAAAAATCCGAAACATTGAAAAATCGTCATTTAAAAAGGCGACACTCAAAAAACAATGACTGTCAAGAAGCCAATGAGTCATAACGCTGTAATATTCATGAAAACAACAATATCAGCTTTTTAAATGTCGATTTTTCAATGTTTCGGATTTTTTAAATTCGGGTTTTTGAGGTGTTCTCTAACAATGGGGGTATTTTTTAAATACTTTTGAAAAAAATGTGTTAACCCTTTGAAGCAAACATTTTTATTTGCACGGAAAATAGCTGAAACTTTTTATTCGGTGGTTTTCGGGGTTGCTGATCATTAATTTGACCTCAGATTTTCCAAATTCAAAATGGCGGATCCAAAATGGCCGACAAAAATTAAAAAATTTATTTGATCGAGGTGAAAATGGATATTTCGGGGTTGCTGATTACAAATTTGATCTCCGATTTTCAAAACTACAGATTGCGGATCCAAGATGGCCGACCGAAATATAAAAATGTATTTCATCGAGATGAAACTGGATACTCGAGAGTTAAACTTAAATTCAAGTTTAATCTACTGAAAAATGAAGTATGAACTGAAAAATAATGAATTACAAAAAGGTGTTCTACAGAAAAGACACCGTGCTTCAAATGGTTAAACAGCATTTTTTGGAAATGTTCTCACCGCTATTGGAAGGTACCCTAAAACTGGTGGGATATGGAGGTTTTTATACAAAAAACGATATTGAAATCCGTATGCAAATAGTGCATATTAAATTAGGGCATTAAAATAAGTGAAAGCCAATGTAGCAAATGACATAATCGTGGGAAAAGCGTGCAATTTTATTGCTCTTGATGAAACAATGCAAAGCCTATGGCAGCTGTCATCAGCAATACGTTCAGGTGCAATTAGGGACATCTTTTTACTATAGGGAAGTGCATCGGACGCCTCGAGTGTGAAGTTGGGTCACGTTCGCACCCGTCGGAGGAAGTGAACGGGTGGAGGGTTGTGCCATGTTAAAGGCATTAAGCAACATTTGTGCCCGCTGTCAGTCTCGGCTTTAATTAATCGTAATTGACTGCAGCGCAAAGTCCGACACATTGTGTAACATTCGCGATGCATCTCTTCGTTATTCCCTCTGGTCTCTCCCTTTTCCTCTCATCATCTCTTTTGTTCCAGTTTTCGTTTAGGCTAAATTTGTTCAGTTAGTATTATTATTAAATCACTTTTAACGATTGATTCACTTACACAGCGTTAAACGTGAGAAGTGAGATAAATTTCTTAACCCATTAATGCCGAAAAGGCCATTTTTTACTTCAGTTTTAATCAAGTTTTTCTTATCGAAGTTAACAAAATTTGAAAGAATCATATCCTACTATTTTCGAGCTCGCTTTTCTAGGTTCCCAAACTGAAAAAAATTCTTAGTTGATTTAACTACTGTTCAACTATAGGAAGTATTTTAATAGGTCCTAAACGGAATCTTATAAGTTATAGTTACAACCATAAAGGAGTTAAATCAACAAAAAATATAGTTATGGAAACGACATTTTGGCAGTTAATTCTACTACATTTAAAAACATTTTTTTAGTCTAACTACCTGGTACACTAAAAAATATTCAACATGCTGAAGCGGTATATTTTTATTTGAATTTAGCAGAACTACATTTCAAGTGGATTTAACTTGTTTGC
Source organism: Trichopria drosophilae (assembly GCA_030407085.1). Taxonomy (NCBI): domain Eukaryota; kingdom Metazoa; phylum Arthropoda; class Insecta; order Hymenoptera; family Diapriidae; genus Trichopria; species Trichopria drosophilae. The sequence continues at coordinate 183,588,169 of CM059582.1, forward strand.
GGTAGTAACTGCAACTTCGAACGTTTTCTTGAAGCGTATCGAACTACTCTGCGTTATAGTTAAAAAGTTTTTTTTGTGCATCTATTAGCGGTTGCTTTTTTATTATATTAGTGCATGCCTTTTTCAGTTGTACGCATAGTATCGCATTTCTTGATCTCCAATCATATGGAATACTTTTTCGTTTACTGGATGAATAATATTAACTTAAGTAAAAATAGTAAAATTACTATGGGGTGGGGGGGGGGGGAGGGGAGGCGATGTTGATCGATCATTTGTTTTTTGATAAATTAATGTGGAATCTGGTTATTTTGATAATGACTGTCTTCCAATACGGAAAAGTATGGCAACACGTGCAAGACTACTTCCAAACAAAAAGTCTAATGCTCGTAATTATCAGCGTCGCACATGTACATATGATGAGAAGGAATTTGAAATATTAATTTTGTACACACTAAATCTATAGTAGGATTAAAACCCAAAAATATTTGTTTAGAAGTAGGAACGGAAGCAAAAAACTAAAAGATGACAGGTAAAAATCAATTCTAACAGGATTTAAAAAAAATATAAATTGTGTATTTTTTTTTCTACACGTGTTTCAAATTGAGAGCTGACATTTGGCCCGGAAAGTCATGATGAAATGTTTTATTCTACTATTCGTTACTAGTCTTAAAAAATTATCCTCTTTCAGTATATGTCAGTAGAAGTTCGATAAAATTAACCTTAAATATTATTACTTTACAAGTTTTATGAACAAAAATTTAGCATCAGCATATTTTTTCATAGGTTGTGTAAAACAGAATTAAATTAGGTTTCATTCTTTACAAAAATCTAAACATGTGTTAATAACGTAAAAGATTAAATTTGTGCTTGCAAGAAATCATCTTTATGCTCCTGAAAATTTGAGAAATGTTGAAAATACTTTCAACTATGTCCAGTATGGGTGAAAAACGGGAAAATAATACTACGTTCTGAAGGGGAAAATGAAATGTAAATCATGAAATATTGATTATATCGGAAATAGTGTTTAAAAAGTGGTGTGAATATGTAGAACATTTAGTTGCATAATTGTTAATTTTTTATAAGTACATGTGGTGGGGCGCACCTAAAAAATCCGACAAATAAAAAACACTTCTAAAAACAGATATTCAAAAACCAGACATTTCAAAAAACAGACAATAAAAAACCAGATATTTCAAAATACAGACATTCAAAAACAATACATTTCAAAAACCAGACTTCAAGAACCCGAAGTTTCGACACCTCCGATTTGTGCGTTCAAGACATAACAAAATTAGGTGCACCTCAAAAACCCGACAAGTCACAAAATAGACACTTCGAAAACCCGACATTCAAAAACCAGACATTTCAAAAAACAGACATTCAAAAAGTGGACATTTCAAAAAACAGAGATTAAAAAACGGGAGGTTTCAAATAACAGACTTTCTAGATATGTCTGCATTTTGAAATGTCTGATTTTTGACTGCACCTCGAAAACCCGACAAATTACAAAACATACATTCAAAAACCAAACATTTAAAGTACACGCATTTCAAAATGCACACATATTTTCAAAGTCTGGTTTTTGAATGTCTGTTTTTTTAAGTGTCTGGTTTTTTAATGTCGCGTTTTTGAATGTCGGGTATTTAAGGTGCACCCCATGTGGTGTATTTCGTATTTTAAGATGGTATCTTCCTAAACAACTTTCAACTAGCAAAAATAAGGTCTTTTAAAGGATTAATACATTCTTGCTTGTGTTTCAGTGCATAAACAAATCAAAATCAATACATATTGGTATTAACTATTCACTATAAAAAGAAATGGGAAAATAGCATTTTCTACCCCCCCCCCTCAATCCCCTTACAGAAAATTGAAAAGAATTGATTAAATTGATGATCAGCGATGAAATTTACCGGGTAGAATGAAATGCGATAAACCATTAACGATTTCATAGGTGATCATGAGGCTCCTGAAGAGGAATCAAAAGGATCCGAAACGTTGAGGTCAACTTCAACCCTTTTTTCTCTCTATTATTAAGAATTTTTTCTCGTTTTGAGAAAAAATTTAAAATTTCTGTAAGTCACAGGCCCTGTTTTTTAATTATGATTGTTAAAATTATTATATCAATTATACTTTTTTACAAAAATCGCAAAATGAAGGGTCACGACAAATTTTGCAAATTGAGATCTACGAGTGCTTGCATAATGCGCAGTTGGATAAACGGAGTACGTGAACAGTCCGTGGACTATTTAGATGAGTTGACTCCAATTGCTGTTTTACCGTGAGAATTCCATATATATGTGGAACAATGAGGCGCCTGTGTGAACATATTTCAATTTTATTATTCACATTTTATACTTGTAAATTGCTTTGGTGGATGTATGATTGAAAAGATTTTAATAAATACAAAAGTTTTAAAATATGCAATGTTTCTTATATTAGTAAAATACATATTTTTTTTTGAAAAGTTTTGAATTAACATTACAGGGAATGTTATTAATTAAATTTCGTATCAAGTAGATATTTTTTGTTCATTATACCACATCGGTATAGTCGTGAGTCGATGAGACTTTGTGCCGTACATCAGACTCACTTTACCACATGTTTCACGTTGATGATATAAGAAAACTAGAAACCATTCTACCAGTGATTATATCCGACTCTCCTACGATTTTGACCAAGCTGGATTTCCATTTTGCAACTGCAACAATTTAAGTAATGAACTAAAAAAAGGGTCTGGAAAATAGAACTCATTATGTAACAGTGGTTAATTGCATCAGAAAATGGGAAACATTCGATTTCACTTAACGGTGGTTACGCAGATCCAATTTTTCAATTTTGCATAATTTCGGCACATTTTAAAGCTGTGTTTTTTTCGAAAAAAATATATCCTTGGATCGTATGCGACACGCGTCCTATTTTTGCACGCGTCGATTGCCACCAATTTGCAATTCCGATCATGGCGATAACTCGTCGCTACCGAACGCCAAAGTGGAAATTATAACCAACGAGTGTTTGATTTATCGACATGCTCCATCTTGCTTTTACTATAATGCATTTATTATAAAATTTGATCGCCATGTTCCCTTGGGGAAGATGACTCTTGTCGTTACTTACTTTTTTATTTATACATCGTGAAGCGAATGTCAAACATGAACGTAACAAGCTACCTACGTATAAATACATTCCATTTCGTAGAAATTTTTATATTGATTTATTTTAATGTGATTTATCAGAAAATAGTTTATTCATCATCAATTTCTCTACAATCAATGGTTTTATAAAGTTAATTTAAATACATAAAGTATACACTGTTTAGCTATGCCCTATATTTTATGAACATAAAAAGTGGAATCTCATTTTATTAAACATAGTTGGAAAGAAGTGATGCACACAAGTAAGGATCACTAAACTGTATTATTCCTCAATTTCAAATCGATATAATTAAATTTAACAACTTTTTATCAACGCATCATTTAACAGTTATAACACAGAATATAAACGGAAACTGCTAAATCTTGAAATAAGAGATATTCACTTTACGTTGAACGACATGAAAACAACAAAAAAATACCTCATGTCTATTATCAGCAGTGAATTTACCACCCTTGATTTATTTTGAACTTTTCACTATGAAAACCGTAAATATAATACAAAACACCCGGAAGAAATTAGTAAATAAATTCACCAAGTTATATATTGATCAATATAACACTCTAAAATCATGTGCAGTTCTAGTTCAAAGCAATTGGTTTAAAAATCTTTCTACCACAATAATCCCTGTTAAGGTACAAACCATCGTATCGTTGGGTGACAAATTTGCCTTTGACATTCATAACAAAAAGGAATTACCTATTCCCAATAAAATAGTTAGCATTAAGTTCGACGTATCTTCGATAATTGATGAAACACAATAAAACGTCGTCCTACATGAATGTGTTCAAGCCATTAATACATTTAACTCCTCTCGTTACATTAACAACAAAAAATCCGACTACAGCGCTAATCAGCATAAAACAGTTACAGATTTTACCACTAATAATCCTGACATATTTTTTTCAAAGGCTGACAAGGGCAACACAACTGTAGCTTTGAACAAATCCGAATATGTTGATAAAATGAAGGACATACTGTCTGATTCTTCCACCTACACCGTTTCAAAATTCGAATATACTGCAACCATGACAAAAGGCATCAATGAAATGCTATGGACTTGGAATAGTTGGAAATTAATTGATGCACAAGTCAAATATCTGTCCAAAATTTTTTCCAAAGTATTGAGGAAAAATTATACTGACATAAAAGATTCTTAGTTTGTTGACAAGATAAAAAATATAATTCCTAACTACTACATTGTGATATCGCTTGATGTTGTGTCGATGTTCAAGGAAATATATAACCATTTAGTAATGGAAAGCATTGAAAAAAATGGGTTGAAATTAAAAATATGGTATTAGATAAAGATGATTTTCTTCTCACAGTATTTACATGGATCGACTCTACGTATTTCACATTCCAAAATGTTGTTTACAAACAAACTTACGATATGCCTATGGGCTCCCCACTTTCCCACGTTTTTATCGTTATGTTGATGACATTTTCCATGTATTCCCTCTGATAAAGAAGACCAGTTTTTATTCGAATTCAATAATTTCGACCCTCAAAATCGGTTAAAATTTACTATTGAAATAGAAAACAACAAACAAACTACCTTGACGCGAGCATTTTTATCCAAGAAGATGGAAGTTTAAAATATGATTGGTACCACAGAAGAACGTGGTCTTGTAGGTACCTCCACTAGGATTCGAATCTTTACACAAAACTATAAATTGAATGTACGTTGCAACGAATAGTAAGTACAAATATCTTCTAACTGCTAGGGGGTTCAGGACAAAGAAGGCCAATCCAAAATATCCATCCTTTCCCAAATGTAAGTTACCTTTAAATGTATTTCATAGTGGCTTCTTCTTTCCATTCATAATAATTCATATTAGTGCTGAGATTTTCTGAGACCATGCCATTTTTTTTAAAGATCATTTTTAGGTTTGAACTTGTCCATCGGTCATGAGTCATTGTTCAATAAGACTCTGCTTTATACTAACTTTCTCTCATCGATATGAGCTATTGGTCTGTCAGCTACGATTTTTTTTGATCGTTTTAAATTATGACATTTAACCCATCAACTTAATAATTGCCGTTATAAACTTTTGTTTAGGCAGCAGAAGATTTGCTAAGTACAAAGATGACGTTAGAACGCGATATCATCAATTTCCTAAATGGTAGGTAATTTGAAGTGGTTCAAGAATTTTTTTTAATTTTTGATACTTTACATTAACAAAAAGCACATCCTCAATTTTTTTCAGATCTTTTAAGGTTATTCGTTTTTATAAAGTTGCTACTTGTATTATTCGTGAAAAAAATAATAAAAATATATTTCTAACCTGACTTCATATAAGTTAGGTGGTGAAATAGCATGAAATATTTTTTTTTGAAAATAGATATATCACTAATATTTTCAGAGATCGTACACTCTTTTTTGTTAAACGAGACCCGAGATGTGATTTTTTGAAATATGAATATCAATGAAAATGAAGCCAAAAAATGCATGTTTCGATTTTCAATCGTTATACCTAAGTGACTAAGAGTAGGAAATAAAAATTTAAATGACCTTAAAATGAGTTTGCTTTATTTAAAAAATTGAATAAAAATTTTAAACAGTTTTTATCAGAAATTCTCTTAGATAACACTTAGATGACGGATAAAATGTTACTTTTTGTTTACCTTTGACAATCGGAGTATCATTTCCGAACGGATTTTTTTTTGTTTTATTTGTTTGCTTCTTTGTTTTCATTAATATTTGAATCAGCTGAACCAACTTTTCATAAGCTGCAAATATGTTACATAAAGAAATTAATGTTGCTCTATTTTTCTCTCGTATACAATATGATTGATATCTATTTTCTATACAGTTTGAGTTAGGTCACGTAATTAGTAATTAAAATTCTCCTACCTTGGGCAAGCATTGAAAAGATGTGGTTAGATCAAAAACTGGTATGTTGATAATGACACGGAACTTTATTAGTTAGTAAAAATATTAATAGTAAATAAGCAGCGATAAAAACTAAAGACGTTGATACTCTTCGAATCATCGCACGTTGATAATCCATTAAAGTCTCATTCGCCACTGACAGCATGACCACTAGATGGTAGTGATTAAACTACCATAAAAAACGAGCAAAGGACAGAATTACCCCGCAGGCTCTGGAAAAATGACCCGCACTTAAAACCTCTGCATGCGTTTATTACAGCAAATTCACTTCATAAAATAAAAGCTTGTGGCGTTCCAAATCACTTACGTTTTCTACTCTTCATTTTAATTTTTGGAACATAACTTTTTAAATTTTACAATCACGAAATTTGAAATTTGAATTGTTGTGAGGTTCCAAAATCAACTGTGGTTGTTCTTGTATCATATTTGTTTTTATTTTGGTAATTGACATGCTCGAATAATTGAATACTTTGCTTTCGGAGCTCCTATTACATGCAAGATTGGATATGGATTGTTACTGTAACTTATACAAAGTCCAAGTTAGGTACCTAACGGGAATTCGATTTTTTCGTGGACAAATTATCAAGAGAGGTGTGTATTGTATCTTTTTATGACTGTATCATTATAAAAGAGCATGAAAATAATAATTCAGAAACTGTAACAATTGAGCGATGCATTTTGTAGACAAAAGTTTTAGATATATCCTATGACTGTTCAATTGTGAAATTCGATATGACCTTAACTATGACACTTTGCGGTCATTTCAAGATCAAATATAAAAAATTCAGTTTCAGTTTTGAAAAGTAAATTTAACCTTGAAATGTCATTCAAGGACAGGGTAAAGGTCAATTTTGAAAAGAAACTTCAACCCCAAATTCAGTTAATTATTCGTTAAGATTATTCCAAACATGCCTCCAGAAATGTCGGAAATTAAATTTTACTTCTCTAGACCTGCATTCTACTCCATGTAGTCGATTTGACTGTTTTACTGTACAAATTAAATATAATCCCTCTGCCGACGTAGATGCATACTCCGCAGAAAAGAGTAAATACGAATCATTCCTAGAGGTACTCATCCCACATCACGCTGATTAAAGACACACTGTAACCCAACCAAGTCTTGTTTATGTTTTTTCCTTCCGATCATCTGCTGTCACTATTTTCTTTTGCCTGTTTCAACTAGAAACTAGTATTGACGTGGTGCCTCCCTCGGTTTGTTCGCTCAGAAACTTCGAACGCACATACGTACAAGATCGCGGACACGTATTTTTATTGTTGTTTGGAGCTCCGTAGGGTCTAAAACGTCGACATTTCATGAAAAACTATAGGATAATTTGTTGCCGGGAACTGACCAAATTCATTACTTCGTCCAGACTTATGGTCTGGGTTGAAGTACACTGATCTCTATTATACACTGGATAGGAGACGTCGTATCTACATCATTATAACTGCGTGTGATTCCACCAGTTTGGAAAAGCTGAATTATTTTCGCAGCTAACCAATCAGTGAAAAGACAATAAAAAGAGGAGGTGCTTGCTACAATGCACTTCGGAATAAACTTAATTGTGATTGGATGTTCGCGAAAGTACACCGCGTCACAGATTTGGAGTTCTGTATCCTATCCAGTGCATAATAGAGATCAGTGGTTGAAGTAACATATAGACCGGAAGACCGGAAGAGAAAGAATTAATGTCCCTAGGCGCACTGCACATACAATAATAAGCCTTTTCATTTAAGGATTCTAGTTTCTTCAGATCAAAATATAAATTCTGTTAGATTTACTATGAAGCTATTACGTTGACTGTAAACAAACATTTTTCTTAGTGCATGTAACTGAACCACCTTTGTTTATTTACTTTTTCAATTTCTTCATCGTTCTAGGGGGAATGATCGTTAACATAACGCATTTGACGCCTTTGTAAAACTAACCTCGTAGTCTCGCATCAACATCCTCATTAACGAATCGTGAACATAACCTCTTCTTCATTTCTTATATCCTTCGTAAATCGTTCAGTATAGTCCTCGTTTTATTAATATTGTCATGGTCCCACTATTTTTAATTATTGTTTACAACTTTTCATGGTGAATTTATTTTGTCTTTTTTAACAATAACATTCATAGTTTTTTGTACACATGGAAATAACTGACGACAAGTTACAAACATTTGGAATGAAGTAAACCCCATGATTGCGTCTTTTTTGGTTACCCTGCATAATGTTCGGAATTTACGGATCTGAATCTGAAGATATGCGCATCTGAAGCTGGAAGAGCGGGTGTAAGGGAAGGCCAGCTATTGGGATCTGACATTTGTTGGTTGCCGTTTTCAAACTACTCAAAGCTTGCATTTGGAGAAAGATGATTGGGCCATGGGCCAATGTGGGGGTTGAAAGCTTGCACATTTATCGACAACAGCGCCAAATGTCAGATCTCAATAGGAGTAGTAGGGGCTCCCAGAAGATACTGGCATCACTACGCGGATTAGTTCTTTGGCCTCAATGAGGTTGCAGGAAAAATCGGCCAGTGTCACTTCCTTGGACATCGTTAAAGAATATAGTATCTATGATAAATATATAGAGTCAGTATATGTTATATTAACCTCAAATTCCAATTGCAGGTCTTTAAATAAAGATCGTACATTACTCGCAAGCATATCGGTTCCTAAGATAACGGTTTTTTACGATCTTTTCAGTAAATTTCAGATTAATTAACAAATCCCTTCCATAGATCGTTTCAAATAATCCTCCAATAATGTCAGAAATTCAAAATTTTTCCGTTTTTTCATAAATTTTCGCCATTATTAAAGTACTCAGCAATTTTTTAAAATTGACCTCCTGTGTTTTGGACATGGTATTTCGCGACGCTCTTGAAATCGTTCGACGAGTGCACTTGACCTACAGAAAGAGCGCTTAAGCCAGTGGTGTCGATTGATACGAAACGGAGCTCTCTCCGCATGCACGACGTAATGACATGGTTTTCGGTTTCTGTATTGAAACACGATTCTTAGTGGGGTAGGTCAACGCGCTGCGAGCTTCAAACGCGATCGCGCACATACGATACGCGTTGGTATGTAATTCGTACGGGACGCCGACCCAGCGTTGAAGAAGCCGATATGTGTAATTTGTCGTACAGCAAAACATAGGCCGGCTTTCGTTATTCTGAATGACGCCCCTAACCCCACCCTATCTTTTTATTCTTGTTTTTTTCTCTCTCCAGCAAGAGTTGGTCTTTTTCCCCGACGTTGTCACCTTGTTTCCTCCCTTTGATAGTGCGTCTAAAGTTACTCATTCTCGGCTTCACGCCGAGGGTATCTTCAATGGGACGTGCTTTTATTTACCCAAGCATATCTATATATGCGTAAACCAAGAAGACGCGGATGTGATTCCTGATTAGACACTTCCGCATGGAGGATGCTCCGGGTGAAGGGTACGACGGAATTGGATCGACTCAATCGCCGCTTATCATGTTTCAACTTTTGCGACACAAAAGAGAATTGCGGTTGGGACTGTTTTATCCCACCTTGTTCCATCTTCCCGAATTCAATTACCGAGATTAAAAGTGGTAGATTGATATCTGGGACAGAAAATATTTTATTTTTTTCTTTTCGGAGTGATCGGTAGGTGATTGATTTGAGATTGCAATAAAAATCGATTGACACGCGGAAAAAGATGTCTTTTGCAAAAGGACATTCACTGCGGTGGCGAAATATTTCTACCCATTCATACATTTTTAGAAAGTTGGAATATTATTATGAAAAATTGAAAAACAACACTAATTCCAGCTACCCTGGTAGAAATTTTGACTGGGTTCTTGCTACGTACTCGCCAGACTATCCTGGGCACTAGTCAGGCTCGAGACAGGGAATGTAACGTCGCGGTCAAGCAGGTCAATGCAGGACCTGTACATTACCTGAGCAAGCCCATATGGCAGCCACGTTTAGAGGTAAAAACAACCTGAACAAAACACATCCGTAGGACGCTTGACCGGGTTACTAGAGGTTCTGCACAGAACCAGCTCAGTTTCTGGTAAGGACCTGCGTGGCCGCGAAGTTACATTTCCTCGCCCGAAACTGTCCAATGACCAGGACAACTTGATTTTGGTAGAGTATCAGCTTCGTAAACAGAAAACCCTGGTTCGATCCCGGCCTCTGCCATCTATCACCGGGACATCTCTGTATTTGTTTATAAGTGTCTAATAACGCCAAAACTCAGGTGATTCGGATTCCACCTTCATAAACTGTAGGTCCCGTCGCGATTTATTCCATATGGATTCAGAAAAGTCGACGTAAAATAATGTAAAAAAAAATTCCAACCCGTTTTAATAATGTCTGCTAATGGAAAGGTTGTAACGTTTGACCTCTGATCAATTTTTAACTCTTTCAGTGACAGAAACAACTATAGTGGTAGTAATTTATTTTATGCAATTTCTGATTTTCTTTTGCATTCTTAACTAAAAAGAGTCATGTATTTTAGAAGCATATGGTCCGTTTTGACTATCATTTTTATAGTTACAGTGGAGTCCCGATATATTTGCATTCCAGCATATTTGTCCGCTTCCGTCCCGTTATATTTGTCTGTCCCCACGCTCTTTTTCCCCCACTTTGCGGGCTGCGGCGTTAGGGCCCGCTGTGACGTCACGAGTATAGCGCGATTGATGAGAGTGGGAGAAGCGACGGTCCCCTTCTTTTGACAAATATAAGGGGACGGGAGGGGAAGGCGATGAACTGAACGGACAAATATACCGGGACTCTACTGTATTATTATAAATAAGAAGCAAAATAGTTATTTTTTAGACAACTAATCGGTTAGCGGAGATATTTGGTAATAAACTTATACTATTGACACATTAAATTCATTGCTTCAAGGCTTTAACAGTTATATTTAACAAATCCAAATGGTGGACCTAGTATGGCGAATCAAAAATTCCAAATGCTAACAAATCCTCAAAAAGTAATCAGTCTGCGGTTTTTTGAGTTTCTGAACGAATCTGGCTTAAGATTCTTAAAGATCTTTAAAATTATAAATGGTGGATCCTGTATGACGGATGAAAAATTATAAATGTTAGCAAATATTTTCCAAAGTAATTTAATAATTACTAATGGATTTTGAGGTCACTGTGCAAAAATCTGACATCAGATTTTTAAAATTCAAAATGACAAATCCACTATATAGTAGATAACAATTAAATGCATTTGAAAATCTTTGCAAATGTTTAATCCAGGATTATAGCATGCTGCTAAATGCGATGCTAACATGTATTTACATTTGCAAAATTCAAAATATACTAAATTTGATAAATCTACCTTCAGATTTGTAGACCTCGAAATAGCATTACAGCCAAAAACAATTTTTATTTGCTGTGTTGCATCCGCCATTTTTTAATTTTAACGTATGTTACTAATGCACGAGCCAATGACTGCGGCAGGAATCAATGAATGGTAATTCCTAAGTTACGATTTTGTACAGCCAGGGTATGTCCACCCTCATGGAAAGGCTGATATTTCATCGGATCAGTATACTGACAGACCGAACAAATTTCTGTAAACTATCGATTACTTTCATTGGCAATAAAGGAACGAAAGTTGTTGTACAGAATTGCTCATTTCACGACACACCAGTGGCTAAGTTTTCGTGGAAGCAACAATATAATAGTCCCAAGTTCTTGCTCTACTTTTATAGGACAGACAAAAATTCTACTGAAAAATTCAGTTTCCTTTCAGTACACTGCAAAAAAATCCATAACTAAATTGACTGTATCACATAGTTGGAAAAATATAGTTAAAACTACTATGAAAAATAGTTAAATTTACCACTTTCATAGTCTATTTTACTATAATTTTGTTACACCAACTATCTCCTCATAGTTAAAACAATCTACTGTATAGAATGATTTAAGTAAATATGACAAATATAGTTAAAATAACTATAATCTAGTGTAGTCCTCAGTTCACACTACGTCTCGCAGTAAAACTTTATATTTACTATTATTCATAGTTAAAGTTTGCATTTAATATTAATCCATATTAAAAACTGACGCACCCCGTGTGTTTTGATGCCACCAGGTGGCGACGCGGCGCTCGCAGCTTTTTTTCTTCGAGCCCGTGGCTCCCGTTATTGAAGTGGATTTTCATTTGGTCATAAGAAGGACCGCCGGGCATCAAGATATGATAATACGTAATACATGTCGTAATACAAGTTACACGACATTGAAATTTCTGGCATTCACAAACTTAGCGCAGTATTGATTTTTTGTTTTTCTCTTTGTTTCCTTGTTTATCTTAAACAAAGAACGAAGGGAGAAAAGTGGACTTTTTATATGCTATGATATATGTATATAGTTTATAAATATTTTTAAAAAGTAAATAATTACTCCTTTCCATATCTTTTATGACAATTTCTCTCAGTGCGGGTAGTAATTTTTTGAAATGGCTATTTCAAAGTAGTTGAGTCTATTTGTCTCTTATGATAAGTAGCATTTTGAATCATGAAACAACAGTTACACTTTACTATTTCAGAATAGTTATTTTAACTATTACTATGCCTAGTCCTCATTTCTCACTATGATTCATAGTAAAAAAATGGTCATTTCAACTACTTTTTTTCTGAGTGTATGACGTTGAAAAATAGATTTTTTCTTTTAACAAAAATGTAAAATATATTTCATTATGTCGGGCTCTATGACAGACATACACTAAAATAACCAATGTTTAATTAGATATTATTTCCAACTGCATATTGATTTCAAGTCATTTGGATAATTGTTTTTTTTTTTAACAGACATAAACTGAATAAGACTGTGACGAGTACGCCCTAAAAAACTACAATTCTATCCAGTTTTTCTCCTCTAAGATGGTGGTAATAAATGTTGTGCAATAGGACAACTATAGTCGTACAACCCTGCGAAAAATTTTATGTAGAATTCTCATGAGAATCATATGAGAAATTTTCTCATGAGAATTTGAAACAGGATTCTTATGAGAATCTGATGAGAATCTTGTGAGATTCTAAAATCTGCTGTGAAAAATGGTAGCTAGGATTCTGATGAGGATCGTATGGGAATCTAGTGAGGCTCCCGTGAGAATCCTTCCTAAATTTGTTCGCAGGGTTAGCAGTGTTAACTAAATCAATTTCTTTAATTTATTTGTCTGAAAATAAATATACATCTAGTACAAGGAGCAGTATTTTTAACAAGAATAAAAGAATATGCTTGTACATGTATAAACAGCGTTACCCGACACCGTCGCCGATCTCGATTGACGTGTCTTGCCGAGATCGCATAAGTACCAAATAGAAACGCATCGCTATAACGAGAACAAAAAATCAGCTGTGCGAGCCACGATTGTTGCCATGTCTTCCTATCGGCAGGAAAGACAACTACTCAGCTCTAGTGGAAGGAGACCTTAGGAGGGAAGTAGTTTCTCTTCCCACCAAGAGATGGCCAAGTCGTGGCTCGTCGGCTCTTGGTTCGTTCTCGTTATAGCGATGCCTTTCTATTTGGTACATATGCACGGTCACCTCAGTCGAGATTGGTCCAGATCGGCGACGGCAGCGGGTAACACTGTTTATACATGTACCCAGGCATATTCGTTGATTCTTGTTAAAAATACTGCTCTTGTACTACACCTATATTTATTTTGAGACAAAGGAATTTCTTTAGTTAACACTGCTAAACCTGCGACAAAATTTAGGAAGGATTCTCACGAGAGCCTCAATACATTCTCATATGATTCTCATAAGATTCTCATCAGAGTCCTAGCTACCATTTTTCACAGCCGATTCAAGAATGTCATAAGATCCTCATTAGATTCTTATAAGAATCCTGTCTCAAATTCTCATGATAAAATTTCTCATATGATTCTCATGAGAATTCTACCTAAAGTTGTTCCAGGGGAAACTACATTGTTTATGGAAACAAATGGAGAAAATGGTAAACAAATAACTCCTGCTCAGCAGGGTTAAATGCCATGATAAGAATAGTCTATTTGACTTTCATTTATCCGATTTTCATGCAAGTACTTTCAATGTCAAAAGTCCTATGGGATTCATCGTATATGTCCTCTGTTTGAGCAATAGCAATAAACAAGTGCCCTAACTTCTACAACGTCCCAATTTATATGCAATTCCTTTAGTTGATTTGAATCACATGTAATCATTTAAACAGAGCACCATGGTAATAGTTTCCAAAAAATTGTATACAATACCGAGAAAAAAAATATAATAAAAACAATAATACTTATTTCTTATTGTTTTTCTGTAATTTATTCAATAATGTTGTTTTGGTATATTTTCAGAAGAAAATAAGGCGCAAGTCAAGGACACGACTATAAGACGCACGTGCAGTGACATCACGCAAAGGGAACCATATTGCGTCTCGTGGCTATTCATTGGTCGAATGTAACCCAATGGAAATGCGTGGCGTTTCCAGTTACCCCACAAACGCGTAAAATACTTGCGTGTATGAAATTTCCTATGGGGTGGTTACCGTACGATTAGACACGGTAACAACAGCGTAACAACGTTAAACGAACCTATTCCCCGACGACGGGATTACACGTGGAATTATTTCACTTATCTCGTTAAATTATTTTCGCGTCGGCGCTCATGACACTTCCCTCCTTATTGGTTTCTCGTTAGCAACTCCAATAAAACATATCTTAGATAAGTTCCCATATTGAAAGTTATAAAAATAGCTATTAAGTGTTTTTTTAAGTGAAAATGAAAATATGCAATATGGTTTATGATGGGTTTTTATTTTTAATGGCGAATTCTTCATATCTTTATCGTCTGCCTTTATCAATTTTAACGACCCTTCCATTTTCTTGCTTCATTTTTAATATTCGCTGCTTGCTAAGTTAGTACCGAGACTAAATAGTAGTAAGGAAGCAATATATGCAATGTAATTGTCCATTCTTCTTTGTAAAAATGATTAGTTGAAAATATTTCAGGCTATCAAGTAACATGGAGAAGGAGAAATATACATTCTGCCATCAACAAGAGAAAAAATTTCTTTTATTATAGCAGTACATACTGTTCTATTATCTTGATTTTCATAAAATTTGACCTGTATGAGTATATTTTTGTGCTGGTTGTGAATTTGAAATTATTCATAAAATTTCAAACTACAGATACGCGGAGTGCATATTTCGTTTTGAAAATTTAATAATATCCTATATTCTAATTTTTATACTTACGTATGCCATTTTTATATCTCTACAATTGTATTAAGGACAGCAATGTCTGTTTATAAATAAATAAATAAATAAATAGCTTTAAATAAATATAAAAGTGAATGAATTTTGTGTATGTAACAATAATTGATATTAATTGCTTTATGATGAGTTGTAATATGCATGCGATTATTTTAAATTTGTTAACATTTTACTTCTGCCATCAATATCTATGATTTAGAGTTTATTTACATATTTCGCCACAAATTACTGCCCAATAAATTATATTTTTTCCCTCCCGAGCGAAAAATCCGGTTTGGCGCCCAATGTAAAATCGCATTTTACGCCCTCGATAATTACATTGCTGCGATAGGAGTTCCCCACTTATTCCAGTTTGAAATTAGAAGTATAAATTTGAATATTACACCCGTTCGGTTAAAAAATATTGTTTTTAATACGGGCATAATCTTTTACACCCTGTAGGCGATCGCCCGCGAGCGTAAAACTTTATTTTACGTCATTAATACGACAAGTACCATTCTGTAGAAGAGAAACCTACTATTGTTAGGTCATGATCAGATTTTCCGAATATACACCAAGGCTGTTCAATAATTAAATGTTTGATCAGATCAAGGACTGACCAGGACTCTTATATCAAACTCTCTTCTTTCTTTTATACCTCGTACCAGTTTTTGTCAATTGATTAAGGCATTAAAAATACAAAGTTGGTTGAATCTATAATTTTTAAAAAGTTTTCATAAATGATATTATTTTTGTGAAACGTGTTTTCAACTGTTTAACTTCGATTTTAAGCAATTAAATAAGTCTCTTAATTTATTACTATAAAATATTATTTATTATTAAAACCTAACAAATTTTTTGACATTTGTTATTCGATTGGTCAATATATTATGAACTTTGTCAATTGGCGTATGATAATCAAAATAATAATATGAATTGGTTCTGATTTCATGATTAATAGCTCTGAATACCAATTTAGTGATCAGACTATTACTGTCGGATATAGCCTTGTGCTTTATATTCAGATATCCTGCAAAGATTTTTACTCCTGAACATTCGATGGATAATGCAAAGTACGTATCTAATTATACAATTTAGATAACCCAAATAATATAAATGGAGACGTCAATACACGGATGCAAATTAAATATATAGAGCTGGAGTGCATGACGTGTAAAACCATGAACTTGAACAATACAAAGTTGAGTTATGAAACAAGCAGTAGGGAAGATTAGATCCTTTCATGCTTTCTCCTCGATGGAGTTAAGTGCACTCCAAGACCTCGGCATGGAACCCCTGCTCTATATCTCTTGTTGACATCTACCTCGGATAATCGAGCGCTTATATGCGAGATGATGATCTTGTGAGGGTGGAAGAATTCAATTCATAAACGTCAACGCGCCGGGTGTTTTGGATGGAATGAGAGCAGAAACACTCTTTGTACCCAATGGATTTACAAGTACAACCAAACTTAATTCGCGTATCTAAAATCAAATACTTCACGACATTTTTTTTAAAATGTATGATATTGCTCTTTTTAATGAGTTTCATGTACTTGATGCATAAATTTGCAAGATCACCAGATCGTCATAAAAGATAGAGCCATACTTCAGAATTATCGAGAAAATGTACGAACTGCAGAAACCTACGCCAGGTACAGCAGCGGTCATGAGTCGATTTCTGGCAGATAATAGAATGTTTTAAGTCTCCGGGAGTAGAACTGGATTTTGCGTCCTGCAGCGATTTCCAACTTAAAAAAACTGACAATAGATTCATAAACCTTGATCCCGAAAGCGCCAAAAAAATAGGAATGAACTAATCCGCATGGTTGCACTAATGTATTTTGGGACTCTTCGACTTCACTGGCATCACTGCGCGGACTACACTTTTGGCCTCAATAAGTTTACATAAAAAAAAGTGCCAGTTCCATACTCAAAACCTACATTACACAACTGACAATTTGTTTGACGATTTAGCTTAGATACTTTTAGATCGAACGGCATGAAATTCGAGTTCAATCGTTTCAGTTGGTAATTATGAAGCAATCATCACTTGACAAACGCAAAAATACATCACTTCAAAATTATTTCTTAACTATTAAGAAATATTTGGGTTTAATTTGTGGATACTTTTTAAGATATAAGATATTTTCGGACGTCATCTACCATTTAACGCAGAGTTAATATGGATGATGTCTGTTGTTACTATGAATGAATTTGAGCTTATAAGTAGACACTCTTCACATTTAGAGTGGGTAAATTTACGATTGTAAATTGTTGGTATAAAATTTCATTTTACCTGTTTAAAAATTAGCACTTCAGCAAAATAAGAAATATTAAATAATTATTTATGTATTTTTGAAAATTTGTTGCGTTGCATTTTATTGTGTTGCATTTTATTGCGTTTTTGTCCCAAAATACGTAATGTGTGCAGTATCACGGGAAAACTGATGAAATAACCTAATTTGTAAACACAAAATCGCGGAGATTAAGTTTATTGATAATAGTGGGTATGCCACTAAGACGCAATTGTCAATGGCAAATTTAATATCGGAAACCCAATACAGAAAATTGATCGAATTCCTTGAAATTTCTTGATATTAGACCCGACCTCAGACTTTTCAAATTCGAAATCTACAATGTCATGACCTGAAATTAATTTCGTGGCTTCAATTTTTATTATTTTATCTACAATTCTTATTATATTAGCCTCTGCTATTTAAAACTTTAAAAATCGGATATTATATTTGTAGATAGCAGTCCCAAAATACTCCGAATAAAATGTTTTAAGCAAATCCGATCAACTGTTATTTTTGTCCTCCGCTATATTACATCCGCCATTTGGAAGTTTGAAAATCTGAAGTCAGATTCGTAATCAGCGACTACAAAATCCCCGATTAAGAAATTTCGCCTTAATGAAGTAATAATTACCTTTCATCATACATTTTGCCTAAAGAAGTTGATGTTTTTAATACTTTGTCATAATTATCAACCAATAAACATAATAATTATGATAAATATTTAATATTTACGTTTCTAAATATTTTACTAAAATAAAGAAGTAAAAATTTGCAAGAAAATCGAACTTTAATTACTTGAAAAATTCAAAAAATGAACTGAGAAAAGGTGTTCATCCATATCGATACCATGCTGGTAAGGGTTTGTTTTCCATCTTTGTTACTTGTCATAACAATCTGTAACGGCTAATATTTTGTATTATAAAAAATTACATTTTATTCTCGAAATTGTTAAAAGTAGTGTCAGTTGACTGCCATACCACTAACAAGTAACACTACTCAAGCGTGAGAAGTCGATTGGACTGCAAGTTGATATATTGTTAGAACTCCGAAAAATAATCGATACTTATTTTTTGTTATCCGCAAAGAAGAGGGTTTAAGTGTTGAAACTGGTCCCTGAATTACTAAAAAATCTTTAAAATGTATAATAATATGCACGCAGATATGAAGGAAAACTTATTTCCATAAAAGTTGGTGTCTGAGGATTTTTTTGGTCGCTAATTTCGAATCAGAGGTCATATTTACACAACTCGAAATGGCAGACCCAAAGTGGCAGGTTAAATTTTACAAAGCTTTTTCGTTTTTCATATACAAAATCATGACTCCAAAAATCTCTGTATAGTACTTTTTATAAAATTTGGTCGATGCTCCATTATGAATATTAAAAATTTTACTTTAAAATCAAAACCAGCGAACCAAAACAATTCCTCAGACAGCAATGTGCGTGCTTGCTATTATACATTTTATGTGGTTTCGAGCAATTCAGAGAGCAGTTTCAACCCCTAAATCTTCTTCTTTGCCGATAAAAAAAATACTTATGGATTATTTTTCGGAGTTCTGAAAATATGCCAATTTACAGACCAATTGGCGTGTCACATTTGTGTAGTGTTACTTGCAAGCGTTAAGAACTGAATTAGGAACCATTATTCAAAAATCGGATTTATAATTATTAACAAACCTTCATCGCAGCATCACTGCCTAATGATGTTTAGTCCAGTTCCTATTAGCAAAGAACAGTGGGAACTTTGGTACTTACATAAATACAATAAAATTTAATGTTCGAATCCTCCTTGAAAATAATAAAGCTCGAATAGCGAGAAATTGATGAAAAGTGGCACGTGTATTAAAAAAAGGCGAAAATGATGGCGAAAAAGGGACCTTAAGACTCGGTACTTAAGCGTGAAATTGTGCGTTAAAAAGGTCCAACGGATACCTACACGCATTATGCCTGGTGTATACACATTTTGTTTATACGTTAACAAGAAGATGGTATCGGGGCTTTTGACACGTCGATCGATCGGATGCGTCAGAAGGGGTTAAAAGGCCGGATTGAAATATGCGAATTGCTCATTGTCGAAAATCACGTCGGTACCAGGACAATATAAGGGCGGCGGGTCGCTTATGTATATGCTGGGATATTATGGAAAGGGCAGCGGCATTATCGGCGATGCGATCGACTGGTAGTTACTTAGCGCCTTTCCGATCCTCGTCCGATCCCTATCGCGAATAACCGGCCAAAGATCGGGCGCTTCCCCTCGGGCTCAGCTCGAACTCGTTACCCCATAAATTTATTGTGCAAAGCGCACACGCTCGTTCCTATAGGAACGCGTTTCTATGGCTCGATAACGCGCCTGCAACATCTCAGAGGATCTCAGATCTATAAGAAAGCGTAGGTGACCGGATGTCGGTAGATTTTCCATCCGAATTGTACCTTTACTATTATGTCCAGAATATTAGCATTCATGTACTTTTTAACAATAGAAACATTTTTTTGATCTGTCAAAAATATAAAGAATCTACACTACCGATATTTCTCGGCTGTAGGTCACGTAAATACAAAAAATTCTATCTGTGATTTTATACGTGTGAACACATGTCTGCACGCTGGGAGAAATTGTATTGGAAACATTACTCAGACTAGAATTTTAAAGACGGGCTATAGTGTAGCGTGGTCAGCGCTGAATTCAAACGCTTTAAAAACATTGACTCCATCGGTTCTCCATTTTGAAAATTTCCAGATTTGTAGAGAATTTGTCAAGGATTATGGTAAAATTTTGTTCACGATTTTTAACTCGTGAAGTCGACCTTTAACGCTACGTTTAAATATGGTTTTGTTCGTGAAAAATGGAATATTTATTTTTCACTATTTAATGTTTTTTCTTGTGAAGTACATGCTTTGAGCTTTAAAATGAACATCGGCTTAAATCTGTTCGATAAAAACAACCAGAGTTATGAGTTTTCGAAACTTTTTAACTAGAGCTCAAAAAGAAACAAATAATGGTTTTCTGTATTTATTTTCATCAAAGAACGCAAGAAAGTTCGGAATAGTGTAAGGAAAATGGTCGATTACTATAATAATATTCATTAGCTCATGATTTTTGCGCAAAATTGTTTGCAACACGGAAAAAAAGGATTGGTTGAACAACCAATAACTGAGTGCTCTCAGATCCGGATGAGAAATTGGTTGGAATAGCTAAGGAAATAGTTACGCTAACTAATCTTCTTGTACTACAATTCTTTAGTAATAAAGGATCCCGTACAGAATAAATGAAAAATTGGGTACAATCAAATCGGCTGCGGATGGGGTATGTTGTAGTTCATGATATCCTGATCAAAAGTTGTAATGGGCACAATGATATTTTAAAAACTGGTATTTTTTTTAACATGTGTCCATTACAAATTTTGATGAGGATATCATGAACTATACTCCTATAAAACTATGAACATACTCCATCCGCAGCCGATTTGACTGTACCCAATTTTCCGTTTATTCTGTGCGGGGTCCTTTATTTTTTAGTGAAACTGATTAGTTGGCTGCCTTAACCAATTTCTTGTCTGGAGCTGAGAGTTCTAATTCGCTAGGCACCCTAACCAATCCTTTTTTGCCATGAAGTATTTGAAAAAATAGTATATTTTCGGCTCCTGTTTTGAATATTACACTCGTTCACTAATTTACCGCACTTACATCGCAATGTAATATTCCAGACGTAGTTTTTTAAGCGCACCATTCTGCCACTTTCTGATATCCACATAAATTCTCTGATATTACTTCAGTGGTGATGCTAAAATGATCACTGTGCATTGCGATTACCATTAAACTAATCTATTTCGAAGATCTGCGAATTGACCACGAAATAGAGCGGACGGGTTCCGACATCAGAAGGATTGTCGGTATCTAATCGCAATTTCTACTAGGGAGCTGTTACCGCTAAATGTAAATTACGCACGTCACGAACGATATATCGCATTTCCAGCCTTATCTGAATGAAGACTCGTGATAAAAGCACCCGTGGACAAATTTCCCCCAGCAATTTAAAAAACCGCGTTAGAAGGGAAGGAAAAATTGAGTTAGGAACTTGAACTCACGACAGTCAAGTTTTAATGGAGACTAAGAAAGAGAAAATCCACTTTCTTTACATGGAGGTAAACAAATGTTTCCTATGAAAAAGGAAGCGGGTGGATATCAGAAGAACAGAAGTAAGCATCGCAAAGAAAAAATACAAAAGAGTCCACAAGCATACAAATGAATAGGTGGGACTACGTAAGAGAAAGGAAATGGAAAAGGGCATAATGAAAGAAGGAAGAAAGAAGTAAAAGGTAGAAAGAGAAGAGACTATAATGAAAAGGGAAGACACACTGTGTAGGAAGAAGAAAGTTCGACGAAGATGAATATACACTTGGGGAAAAGTGGAAGAGGAAGACGGTCCAATTATTCGCAAGATTCAGTTACGAAGAGCGGTTTCTTTCCTTCTCGGTTCCTCTTGTGCATTTTGTTGTCGAAAAAAGGGAGGCTCTTTGCTCCACGTCGTCGGGAAGAAGATGAAAATACAAGGGGGCTAGAGATACACTCGGGGGTGTAAGGTGACACCTCCGGCACAGTCGCTTTCTGGCTTCGCGTCAAGGTCTCGTCCAAGATAATCGCGTTTATAATTCGCGAATTCGCGGAACACATCCTCTTTATATATTCTACCGCCGGATGTTGTATTAATAGTGATGTTCATAAGTTTGCAAATAGTCTTCAGGTAATGTTTTAAAATATAATTATTTATTTATTTGTAGACTGTCTCCTAATAGGACAATGTCCTATGTATGAAAAATTGCTTCTTATCAGTAACTTGTAATATTGCAATAAACAGATGTTCGGGTAAGATGCAGTAATAGTGTCTATTATGCTGACAATGTTGACAATGACGATAGTAAATACAAAAATTATACCACGAGTTAGTCGATACTACGGAGCACTGATAACTTTTTCGTTGTATCTTTCTTGAGGCCGACGAACTAAACCGCATGACGTCGCGGCAAGCACATTATGCCTCCCACCATGGGGTTTCTTCCTCCCTTTTAAGTTGCACAATATGAATCGTTTGAAATGGAAAAAATAGGAGTGGGAGGGAAAGGAGAAGAGTAGCAGGTAGGGGGAGGCACAAGATATATGCGGCGACATCGCGCGGTTTAGTTCATTCCTTAGAAACTGGTCTCAAAACAGGTGACACAAGTTTCCACAGTGTAGCGTAGGCAGTACCATCCCCATGGTCGATACTGACTACTTAATACATTGTTCTCATTGCGCTATTAAATCAGATTACAAATGTAATTGCAGACGAGGAAAAGATTTGAACCAAGATTAAAATGTCGATGATGAGATCGTATACATAATCCAAACCTCAATCTCTTCATCGTCTCCAATCCAGCGTAGCAAATACAATTATTTGGCAGAATGACCCTTAAACCCGAACCTTGTAGTAGAGTTAAATAAAAAGACGAATCAAGAACTAGCTCGGAGTGAGTAGAATTGAAAACAATCTCGTCTCTATAGAAGCTTTCAAATCAACAGCTCATTATGTTTTTTTTTCGATGGATGTGACTAGTGGTGCACCGTTGTACAGGAAAGGCGGAGGAGGCAGAAGCAAGACGTCTATGGGCTGACAGATTAGAGGCAGCTTTTCACTGGCGGTGGCCATTGTCGCTCGCATAATACGGTTATGATTTAGAGTTTAGAACGCGAGGATGCGAGAAGAACTGGTGTCGAGTTACCAGTTACAAACTGGGACCCTCCTTGGGATCTCTCCTCGACACCATCGCGATTGCAGGCCACTCAGAAAAGAGTTTAAATAAAGTTGAGCAGTGCAATTTAAAACTTAAACAAAAGTAAATTCATTTTTTTTTCTTGGAGCATTTCATGATGTTAATTTATTTCGGATTTTATATCCTTTTTTAAACGATTTCAAAACAAGTTTAAAACGTTTTGAATTTACAACCGAGCGAAATAAACCGTCAAAGTTTTTCCATTCCCTGTCAAATTTTCGTTCGTGTTGAATAATCTGGATTTCCAAAGCCAAATGATACACAAATAGATGATTTGAGACATTTGCCATATTTTTTGAGAATAAAAAATGTTATAAACATTAGAAGAAACATGTCGAAATTTGTTTATAAATATCACTACTACAACTATCTAGTGTAATTATAAGGATTTGCTGTAACGTCAGGATTAGATATAGTTAGTCGAGATAGTTTTATGAAAAAAAATAACAATAAATCCTTTGTTATAAATAGTAACACATTTGTTTATCATTAACTAGATCACATATATTGTTTTCTTAGAAATGCACCGGATTTCAGGTAAAGATTTTCTGGGAGGTTACTTCATTCGGGGACGGAATTTAAATTTCTCAAATTAGTCTGTCCATTACACTCTTGTAGTAATCGCGGCGTCTGATCGGCATCTTGCCTCTCAAGGGTGGCTCTACTATTTCTTCTTCCTTTACTTTTTTCCCTTATGTTCTTTTTATTGTACTTTTGTATATTTTAAATTTGTGAAGCATTTCAATAAATCACTTTACATACATTTAATTCTTGAGCTTTTTTCAATTTGTTCATCAGTTGACAAATTAACCTATTACTAAGTCGAGAAATATTTATGTTTAATTGCCTAACAATTACAAATAATGATATCTTTTTATTTTTCACATTTCATTTGTCATATTTTCAAAATTGTCAATCGACCATTTTTTCATTCCATCAGATATATTCTATTTATCATTTAAAACATTTGATCATTTAAACCAATAAACAAAACAATTCATTTAATACATCTAAAGATGGTGTAGCTGTGACAAACTACAACTATTTGACATTGTCAAGATGTGATGGCACCAGCCTCGTGCTAATAAGGTGCTAAAAATTAGTGTATCGAATATATAAAATGGAATATGTTATTTTCTATGGTATTATGTCTAAATATTACGATGTTACGTACTACGCGTCAAAATATTATAAAACAATGTCATAATATCAGAAACAATAATATTATACGACAAAAATATTATAAATTTCGAACATCATATATTAAAATATGATATAATAGAACTTTTAGTAGTTTAATATTATTTAAGCATACGTGTATCGAAAATGTATTGTCCTAATAGTATGTGGGAAATACGTATTTTCCGTACTAGTAATGAATATGCTCGTTATTATTTATGAATAACTAACTATTTTAATGAACGTCTTTAACAAGAAAATAAAGATGTTTTTGTGATGCATACGTTTAATTTTTGTAGTTAATTTTTTCTGATGACAGAAACTCGTCTGCTCAATCAGAAATAATGCAAATTTTACTAGAAAAATGCATAATTTTTGTATGATGGTAAAGATGGAACGGTTCGATTGTTCTAAGATTTTTCAACAAAAATTCAGTACCAAATTGGAAAGATTCGATGTGCCGGAATTTGTACTAAGATCATTTAATCGGCAGTCGAAAAGTCCCAGATTCAAATCCCGGAGCATGGAATCTTTCCACTTTGGTCTTCAATTTTTTTTGAAAAAAAAAAATCTTAAAACAACCTTTTCAACTTTACTATTATAAAAAATTGCGAATTTTTGTAGCAAAATGTGCATTATTTCTGACTAAGCAGACGAGTTTCTGCCATCAGAAAAAAAATTAGCTACAAAAATTAAAAGTATGTCCATCAAATAGTTAGTTATTGATGTTACTTATTATTACCCAAAATAGAAAAGGTAGTGAGATATAATTGAAAAAATGTTACATTTTCTAATATAAAATTTATTGACACTAACTTTTTGTTTTACGTTGAATGCAAACGTTAAAAACGTGTTAGTATTAGGCTTTGCACCTTTGCAAACCTTCATCAATTTACATAGCATGTCGTGTCATTTTGCAAAATTTTTGTTCCTTTTCTACTTTCACCTCAACTTTTAGCCGTTATTCCCTCATCTTTCCATCTTCTCCTTCCGCCTCGTTAGGATCTTCCCGGTGCAAGGAGCGAAGAGGTCTGGTAAAGAGAAGTTCCCGGAAAGCGTGGGTGCTTGTTCCAGGCACTCGAGACGGTGGATCAGGATCTGGGCCCCTACAAATCATAACGCGCAGAGAGATCCAAGAAAAGATCTTCTCTTCTCTCCTTCACGACCGTTTTTCTTGATTTTGAGTAAGCGATTCGACAAATTGTTCACTTGCTACGAATCTCGTCGTGCGCCGGTCCTTAAAAGAGGGATCCGTACGCGTGTCCATGTTCCACAGTTCAAATTCCACATCTCGAAGTGTCCAGATGATAATGTACAAATTTCAGATTAAAGTTGGATTGATGCGAGTATTTTAGTTGTTCATAATATTGTGTGTATTTTTAGTTACTCTTTAAATCTGTATTAAACAAAACAATAAATTTCGGACGCTATACAGAATGGGTAATTTCCATTTTCAGGCAAATTTTGTTGTTAACTAAAAACAAAGAAGCTTTATCCAGTCTATAAAATTAAGAGGCAGTAGGTAGACAATAACTCTAAGTCATACCGTATATCGACCGAGCAAATACACTCTATCGAAATATTAGTATGCAACTATAATTATTATCGTTTTATTAATCAGGTGTATCTTTTATCACGCGCTTCTGTTTGTGTTTGCTTGTAATGTTTACTTATTTCAATTCATGAAGCATTGGCAAACCAGCCGAAGAGTGAAGCTCATTGGCGATCACACATGAATGGCTTCTGATTGTCGACTGAACCCAGAGGAAAGACTTATAAGAAGGGCTGGCAGTGGAGAAGCTCTTCAATATCGGAGTTTCCACTTGCCCATGTGAATTAAACTGCAATGTTTGTGAAATGTTCCTGTCGACGGTTCCTCCGTACAGTAGATGTACATCACCTATAGTCGGATACCTGTGATGTATGTGGGATCACATTCCCAATAAACAAAAACATGGTTTAAAGAGGTTTAAAAAAAATCTTGAAAATGTCGAAAAGATCTCTAGAAGATATCTTATAGATGTCTCGAAAATATATGTTAGAAGAGGGCGTAACGTTTTAAATTGCTCCCAAATGGGAGTCCGCAATCATACAAATTATGATTTTTGCCATTTTTCTCATTTACTGACAACCAGTTGGAAAAAAATTGTAGCAATACATATTTTATATTAAATACATTTTTCGGGGTTTTCAATATTTAAAGAAATAAACGAAGAGATCCATGAAAAATTATAATTTTTATGAATTTTTCACGTTTTTCACCATGTAAATCACATTTGCGTCAATTTTTGTTAGGATATTCGCTTAAAGGAAACTCGCTGAAAAGTTTTTGATGGATATTATAAGTACACCTAAAAAACTATACAATTAAATGTCATTTTTCTCCATTTCTATCACATTTATAGAAAAAGTGCATTCAATATGATATGTGTATTTTCAACAGATTTACAACTTTTATTTCAAGAATTTTTTAAATTTTTCAATATTTTTGAAAATAAACAAAAAGACTGTTTTAATGTATGGATTTTTAAAAAAAAGTAATCAACATAGAACGAAAACGGCTCGATCAATTTTTTAAATTTTTCATACAGATACTCTATAAGTTTCTTCGAATCGAATTAAATAAGAAAATTCAAGATTCCATTCACCTTTGATTAAGGGGGTTATAAAATGGTCTTAAAATAAGCAAAAATCACTTATTTAGGAAAATTCTCGGTGAGTTCTCAATTAATTTCTTTGGTATTTTCTAGGATACCGTGTAGAATAATTAGAATCTCCCCTACAGAGCGATTCAGTAAGAGGAGTTTTTAGTTAAACATCCTACCTTATCAGCGGAGCACTTTAGAACCTCCTCTAGATACTCACATAACGCGGTGAGGTACCGCAAACAAACCGTTGGGTTCAATCAATAGCAAATTATATATTTCAACCTACTGAAATTGGAGTCAGCAATCCTTTTATAGTCCTAGTCTAAATCATTTAACACTCATCACAGATAGTCGGTTGTAACTTTTAGGAATATGTCATTTTCGCACTTCTGGGAGACGGGGTTTTTTGAAAAAATAAAGCAAAATTAAAAATGGGCATCTGCGTATCTCGTAAACTGTGAAACGAGCTCCGATTAATAAAAACATCACTTAGTCTTGGCTCTGATCTGGAGGTGCTCTGGAGGTGCAATCGGCGTAAAACTCAAGCAGATAAGGAGCCAGAAGAGAAAGAAGGGTGTTGGAGAGCGATAGCGCGCGTAGTTGAATCGAGTGGCTTCCGTACTCGTTTCTAATGGGCCAGGATTTGCTTACCACAAAAGCCGAGAAGAGAGTGACTGATCGCGCGTATCTCGAATAAATTACGTGGCAACCAATGCGGCTGCATAAATTAATTTTAGCCGGCCGTCCCATAAATATTCCGCCTCGAAATCGCCTCACCCCTCGACACCCCTGCGGACCCGTTGTTCCTTTCCTTTTCTTTCACTTTTACTCCTTCTCTTTTCACTTGGTCCTTCTTAGAGCCTCTCGTCGATGATTTATTTACGTCGATCGAAACTCAGAGTCGCCTGTGGTCCAAGGAGGCAACACGTGCGAGGAATTGAATTAATGTTTGAAAACAAACTTCTTATGAAATAGTTGGAACTTTTTGTCATGGATAAAATATATGTTCTGTTTATAAGGTAGTTACCTCACGAATTATAAGGTCTTGCAATCACTAAATTGATTTTTTACAGTAAATTGTCGTTTTTTATTAACTCTATGTTTGGAGGACCTGAATGTTGAATGTAGACCTGAGGTATTAAGAAGTTTTCAGACAACTGGAATTTGTGACAGTGTGTTCATTGATAATAACCCGTGTAGAAAATTTAACTATTTAACGAAACTCGGTTTTTCTATGTCTGTGATAAATATATCTAGGCTCTCGATGGTTTTAGTTATTCTTATTACCACCAAGTGCCGTCGCTACCCTGCGAGATTTATTTAGCGCGATCATTGCTCCCGGTAAAGAAGTGGATTTTCATTTGGTCATAAGGCAATCAGTTGCTAACTACTGATATCATATCCAGGGTTGCCAACTGGTGTTGGTGAGGATGTATTTTTCAAATCAAAATCTAGCGGTTTCCCCCTAGATTCTGGCATATCTGATCATATAGACGGCGGGTACGAAGAACCGGACATCTGAAACGTTAGGCGAAAAACCAGACAACTCGGTTTTGGGCCTTTACGACGAAAAACCCGACGCTTTAAAAGTTTACGACGAAAAACCGGCCATTTCGTGGTGTACGACGA
Organism: Trichopria drosophilae; assembly: GCA_030407085.1. NCBI lineage: Eukaryota > Metazoa > Arthropoda > Insecta > Hymenoptera > Diapriidae > Trichopria > Trichopria drosophilae. The sequence goes on from CM059582.1 coordinate 183,616,959, forward strand.
AGAACCGGCCATTTCAAAAGTTGCTACGATATAATAAATCGCCATAGAAAATCTTGAAATTCCGCAACTTCTGAGATGTCCGGTTCTTCATCGCAAAACTTTCTAAATGTCATAATTTATGCTGAAATTATATTAAGAATTACTATTTTAATACAAAAATGGAATAATCGTCCAAAAAGTTGGATTGTCTAATATTATTTTTTGAATAATTCAAATATATATATTATTTAATAATATTCACGCATTATAAAATTTACTACTTGCATGGTACTTTTGGTCACATAAAAATCCATTTAAAGTTGCATATATTACTGCTTCAATTGTAAATTTTAAAACGACAATCGGTCGACTTGTACAGAAAGTTGACCCAGAATTGACCGACAATTGACCGAATGCCTATTTTGGGTCGATTTTTAGTCGACCTTTACTAAATCGACCTAATATTGACGTAATCAAAATGCGTTAATCGGGCAACTTCGTAAAAGTCGACTGGAAATAAACACAAAATCGACCAAAAATCAACCGAAAATCGACCGAAAATTAACCGAAAATATTTTGGAATGAAACCCTCTGTAGCCTTTTCCAAGGAAATTTTTAAAATATAATTCTTTATTATTTCTTTCCTATCCTTTCCTATTCTTTCCTATTCTTCCTATATCTTTAATCACTAATAATTGTCCTACAAACATAGGTTAGTATGTGAGGGCTGATGACATGGAGGTGAGCGATCTCATTTTTCCATAGTAAAATTTTGATAACCTATTAGTAATTATGAATTTTTGCAGATCGTCAAATCGATCGAAAATAATGAAAATTATTATGTTGAAATGATATTTATTTATTTAGATAACATATTACAAAATTGTGTCGTTTTTATTATTATTATTTTCCTTCATTCACTTGGAAATCGTAAGATCCGTCTAATTGACCAGGTTTCACAAAGATGTCGCATAAGTGGTACGTATCATTCTCGCTAGTTATAAAACAACTGACAGTTTGTATATATTGAAGTTCCAAATTTGGTATCTATAATGCATTCATAATTGTATTCGAGATGTGATAGTCGATAAGTAAGTTTATGATTAAATGTGTAATATGAAGTATATGTTGTATCTAGTTTATGAACTTATTTAAAAAGCTGGTTTGCCGTTATATATATGTGTCAAGGATTAACGTTAATTAGACGTAAGATTAGCATTCTCACCAGATTATCTTCAAATCTCCAAAACAACTTTACATACATTCCGTATAAAATTCACGTTATAATACAAACTAAAAATTTGTCTTTCCTAACCAAACTAATTTTTCCTAGTTCACATAAGTAAAATTTAAATGTATAGTAACAGAAATGAATAGGCACTATGCTAAGAATTACTATAAATTTTTTGTCATTTTTAAAAGAAGAAGTTGCTAATGTTTCCATCATTGTTATCATAATTACATAATATTTATTACATTTCAAGTAAGCACATTTAATGTATGTGCATATAATGTGTACTCTTTCGGTCTTGTTATTCTATTTTCTTATACAAACATAGCAATTTTTAGTCTAATTTTCAGTTTAATTTCGGATTTTCAGTATATCTCCTAGTTTTATTACTTTGTTATTGTTTAACCCATTAACATGAAGGTGACAAGATTTTTAGCTCATTTTCAAATCTCTCTATGAAATCGAAAAATGAAAATATCATAATGAAACTAATTTACTTTACTAATTTTGGGTATGCTCTATCGATTTATGGGGTCAAAATTGCATTTCCTAGCCGCAGAAAAACAATATGGCGGATTTTATCTGAAAAAGCACCGAAAAATCAAAACTGTGCAAATTTCAGAAAACACGCGTTTTTTCTAAATATTTCTGAAATAAATCAACTTTAATAACAATTTTTGTCTTAAAATGTAAAGTTTCGCCGTTAAAACGTAAAATGTCTTTGGTATGACGATTTGATTTTGTTTTGAAAATATTTTAAAACATAAGAATAATAGTAACCTTCTTGCAAAAAGAAAAATAATCCGTTTAATGACTTTTAAATGATAGTTTAAATAGTAGTTTTTAAAGATTTCTTGAGATCGGCGATTACATAGATAACTATAGATATGAAAAATTTATAATGTTACAATGCACATTTTAAAATGCCAGTTTCGAGGATACGATTTATTTACCTCAAACAGGAAATTTCAATGCAAAACAATATAATGAAAAACACAATTTGAAAAATGCATGTCGCTTTGGAAATAATTGTGTATTGTTTTCCATGGTTGTATTTTTGGAAAAATCTAAGAAAACTTCAATTAGTTTTATCGTTAGATATGCTTGGACATTTTTTAGAACATTTCGTCACATAAGATACAACCGCTGAAAACTATAATGAAAAATTCAGAACTTTTTTTATCATTCATGTTTCAACAACACTAAGTTTCATGTTCGTTATTTTACGAGACAAATACATAATATGTCTATTGGTGCGTTTAGTACAAAAATAATAATTAATCTCTACATTTATTATATAGAACTTAACAATGAATTTCATTGAAATTAATGAAACCTCCCACAGTGCGATTGTAGAAATTGTGGAGTGAATATGTTTTCGTCAAGTAAAAGCCACCCATGTTCTCACCCTTTAATATTTTCCTATTGCCATATTCCTTTTACTACTATACATATAGTACTTGTATTAAATAAAAGCAGTTTGTCAAAATAATGCAGTCATAACTGATTGTTATTCTAGTTGTAAGTTAAACAAAAAACAGTGTAATGGCTTCGAATTAAGTCTAACGTTTAATTTTGAACAGGTACTTGCAAATCTTAAGTATTTCAAAACTTATTGCAACGCATTTTATGTCAGATTATACGGAAACTTGTTTTTTGAACATTTTTTTAAAATTTTTAATCTGTAGATTCGAACTATTTATATTAAAGTTAAGCTATGTATATTTTATTAAAACTTCTCTGACTTACCGCGACACAGGCGTTGGCAAATAATACAAGTTATACCATATGTGTAGCCAATATTTATGCGATATTACAAACGTTCTGCTTCATATACTTATTATCCACTATTAGAGATAATACAGAGAGTGTAAATCATGGACATATTTTTATATCAGCCGCAAATAACTTATTCCCAACTATCCTAATTTAAATAATTTATATAGGTCATTTAAACTTGTGCCATGGACATTTTTTTTCATTGTTGTTATTTCATTTTGAATGAAAGAATTTTCTCAATTAAAAAATATATCATTTACTTAAAGTTTATTACAATAATTATAACTACAATGTTTCTTTTAAGTGATGAAGGCTTTCTTTCACTAATGCCCTCTTGTAAATGTTACGTAAACATGTACTTAAAAGTGTATTTCAAAAAATATGTTATCGTTTGATCACCCACGTGTCGAAGAAACCACGGCGATAATTGTGACCAATTGCTGACGATATGTTTATAAACTTCGTACAGAAACGTTTTCCCACTTCAGGGACCTCCGGAATGCTTGCAAGTTTATTTAGGCAACATCTTTTACCGCAAGCTTTTCGGTGAAGGTCTTAAGAGTGTCACCCTCGAACTGATTTTATTTCGATTTAACAAGTCCCTTTATCGCGTTTTGACGCTAATGTACCATGATGAATGAATGTTGTTTATTGTGGGATTGTGTTTTTGAATCGTTAAAAGTGACGTGGCATGACGTTTTCGTCATAAACGTCACATATTCAATCGTTTCACTAATCAGGAAAATTTATGCGGTTCGAAAAGTATCTCAGCTGTAAATCAGCTGACATTTTCAAGAAAATTATTTTAAGATGTTTGTTTTACGTATCTCCACCAAGGAGGCCATTTAATAGGAAAATAGTAAAAGGGATATGGCAATAGGAAAATATTAAAGGGTGAGAATATGGGTGGCTTTTACTTGACGAAAACATATTCACTCCGTAATTTGTACAATTGCACTGTGAGAGGTTTCATTATTTTTCAATCAAATACATTGTTACGTTCTACACAGTAAATATAGACATTAATAATTATTTTTGTACTAAACGAAACAATATACTATGTTATATATTTATCTCGCAAAAAAAAAACGGAAATGAAAATTAATGCAGTTGAAACATAAATGATAAAAAAAGTCCTGAATTTTTCATTATGCTTTTCAAAGGTTGTATTTTGCGTGAAAAATATTCTAAAAAATGTCCAAGCATATCTGACGATAAAACTAATTGAAGTTTTGTTAGATTTTTCTAAAAATTCAACCGTGGAAAACAATATATAATTATTTCCAAAGAAACATGCATTTTTCAAATTGTGTTTTTCTTTATATTGTTTTGCATTAAAATTTCCTGTTTGAGGAGGTAACGAAATCGTATCCTTGGGACTGGCGTTTTAAAATGTGCATTGTAACATTGTGATAAAAATGTTAGATTGATAAAGTATAATAAAGTATCAAAAATAGCGCCTAAAACACGAAAAAATCGGCGAAATGTTCAGAAACTTTTTATTTGAAAATTATAGACATTTGGAAAAAGTGTTACAAAACAAAAAGCCCATAGAATCGCTCAAAGAATGCCCTAAAATTGTTTGGAATATTGTATCAAGATTTTTTAATTTTTCAAAATTTTAGGTTTTAAAAAGTAAATTCAAAGTATTAAAAAAATTCCAAACATTGAAACATATTCCTTGATTAATTCTAACAACTTTTTGTTCATTAATGTTTTTTCCTGAATAAAATATTTCTGAACTTTCCACTTAACCTTCTTAACTTCCGCTTACCCCGACACTTAACAATTTTAAATGAATTTGAACAATTTGCATTTTTTTTTAAATTTCGTCCATATTGAATCCGCCATTTAGAATTTTTCATATCTATAGTCATCTATGTAATCGCCCATCTCAAGAAATCTTTAAAAACTACTAATTGGAACCTTTCATTCATTTAAAAGTTATTAAACGGATTATTTTTCTTTTTACAACAAGGTTATTATTATCGGTTTGAAATCGTTATACCAAAGACAGGAATTTCGTCCACAAGAAATATCTATACCCATGTTTTTCATTGCTTTTTAATACTAGAATTAATATTCACAAAATATCGACTGACAACCTTAATTTTGTAGCTCTACTTAAATATCTGTTAAGCACCTTACCCCGTGAACTCTAATTGTTTACTACATTGCGTAGATCCAATAAAAAAATTCACTAAAATATAGTATTATGCAATACATCTTCAAGTTATTTATTAATAGATGGCGCACAATACATGTAGCTATTCGCAAGTGAACTAAACAAATGTCTACTTTATTTGTTACACTGTACTCCTATTAAAAGACCGATAATGAGGTTGAATAGTGATTCCATGTTTAACTAACATTGCTATTGCAATAGGAGCTTTAAATTTTGCAACCGATTTACCTCCTTTTCAATGTTAATAAAACAATACATTAATGCCAATATAAAAGGCACAAATAGTACATTACACGGATGTTCTCAATTAAAAAGAAATTTTAAGAAAATGTCAGGTGAAAAATTTCTCGCTGATTGTAATTAAACCATAACAAACTAATAAAACTATGAGATACACTGAACATCCGAAATTAAACTAAAAATTAGACTAAAAATTGCTATTTTTGTAAAGGAAAATATAATAACGAGACCGAAATAGTAAAAATTACAATGCATTTATATTAAAAGTTCTTACTTGAAATGTACTAAATATTATTTAATTATGATAACACTTTTGGTTGGTATCATAATTACTAGAAAATTCAAAGAAAAATGCTTCTGAATGAAACCAATATCAAATTGATTGCTCGTATAAAAAATTCGACGATATGATATTAATTCGAAATGTCAATGATTCTGGCACTTGTAACTATTCAGATTCTGATGAAGATGATTCTATGTCTAATGATTTCCCGCATCACATGAATTATTTGCGATAATTACTCTGAAACTCATTTAACACTGGAAGAAAACAATTTCTGCACATGGATAGATGGTGAACACAGATACGCGGTTTGTATTATAGATTCTCTATTGTTAAGTAAGGATTAAAAAAAGATTATTAGCCATAATTCCTTTCAACTTTTCGAATTTTTTTCTCTAATCACTCAACAAAATTACATACTAGAAGCAACAAAAGAAAATGTTTATGATCTTAGTTTGGATCATTTGAATACATTTAGTGGAATTATAATAGTATCGATTTTTAACAAACGTAAATCACAACACGATTATTGGTCTAATGACTCGTTTTTATCTTGCGAAGTTATCAAACCCGTCATGTCGCGTAGTTTCTTTGAACAAACCAAATCTAACATAAAATATTCAAAATCAACAGATAATATCCCAAACAAAAATAATTGACAATTACGTTTTTTAATAAACCAGTTTTAAAAAATATGAAACAATTTAAATATTTTAGAAATGGACTATCCCTGGATTAGATAATGATCAAATCTTTTGCAGGAACATCACTTAAGCAATTGACTAGAGGTAAAAAAAATTTTTGGGCTGAAACCCTGGCGATTACGTACTGCTGTAAAGATTCAATAATCGGAAAAAATCGACAAAATTGCGCCTTAGGTACCTACTTTGTTATGATAATTTTTTCGTCAATATTAGACGAAATTAGATAAAATAATACCTCGATGATGTTACCCTCCATTCGATAGAAAATAGACTACGCGAAGTTTTATTTTTTTGATAAGCCGCCACTACGAATTCTCCGATTTTGTACATTTGTCTTGGATTTAAGTCGCCGCATTTAATTCTCTAAGCATCGTATGTCAATTCTGACGGAGGATTCTGTATCAGCACGAGATTTTACAATAGACCTCATGATCCAAATTTGCCTAATGAAGTTGGGTAAAATTTCCGAAATGCGTTTTGTTTTTCTCCGTTCAGATTTATAAGTACACACAAGTTAATTTCCCTCTAACATAAATAGCAATGGTGTAATCGGAAAAAGGGGTTTCTGCACAAAGTATACCAATTATGTTATGAATTTAAGAATATTATAATGTTTTTGCGGTCATTAGAGAATAACCACAAAATATTATAGAACATTTCTTCCAAAAATTACCAAACTATAACTAAAGCCAAGAGTTACTGAAAATGTTTGACATTTCGGGAAAACTTCAGCGATCTTGTCATTTTGGTTGACATTTTCTAATAGCCTTCAGAACATTTCAATAATTTTCACAAACAATATTTTTATCGCGTAAAATTGTGCGGGTAATATTAATATAATATAAAGTCGTTAACATACAGGTAGGGTTTTGAGAGTTAGGGCATGCAATGAAAAACGACTTAATTGGTAAAACGATGGCGCAAGGAAAACATTAGCTTGAGCAAGTAATTAATTGGACACATATCTATTTCAATAGTTGGAACAACTAGTAGCTGCCTCAACCAATTTATCGTTCAGAGTCTACAGCACTAAGCGAATGCACGAAGCAAACAATTTCTTCGTTTCTATAACCAAATTGTTTTTACATGCATAATAATACTATTATTGACATTATTGATTAATATTAAATGCTTGTATCACACACCATATTTATTACCGTTTTTTGAAAGTATACAAATCACATACAATTATAGTATAACAGATTAAGTAAGTAATGTCCAACAAAGTTGTTGAGAATATTTTAAAAATATTTTTCATAATCCAAATCGTCACTACGATTATATGTATGTCACAATGCGTCTGGTTTTTGTATTACAAAAGAATACATAAAGTCATTAAAATTGCAAGGCTAAAATATGTAGCCCGTTTAATTAATAACGGCGACACCACGCTATAAACGCTTTTAAAAATGCATTGTTTGATCTATAAGTAAAACGACTTTATTGATTTTATTTTTCACTTGTTCAAATAGCCTTGAATTTAATATAGACAAATAATATGCAATAATCGGAGAGAGCTATCGTTCTTAAATTTGCTTTGTTCTTAAACTTCCCGTTTTACATAACTTCTGTATGTATATATTTTGTCCAAAAGGCCACATCAACAAGCATTCGAAAGCGTTCGAAAAAAAGGAAGCTAAATGGATTACTTCCTATGAATGTAATAAATTTTTTTTATTCCGCTAATATATTGACCCCTTACATGTACAAAAGCAAATAAGCAATTGAACTACTCGATTCAAGATGTGTACATAAATGCGTTCAGAAACGTTGTTCTCATAACCAATGACCAAATTATTATAAAATGTACATCTCTAATCGGATTCTAATCTAATATTTTCTATTTCGAATTCCACAGAAACATACATATTTCAGATACGAAAAGGAATACAAATAATATCACACATACACCGAAAGGTAATATCAACTGATGTAAGGTTTTATTAAATTCGTTAATCTTTCTCTGCTCCTTTCCCAACTGTCGGAAATACATATGTATTCCTTGATAATTATCAACATACATTGCATAAGAGTGTATGACATTCCAATGCAAAATTATACCTGAATTATGTAAATGTAATATAATTTCTCGTAGAGATGTTGAAAATATTGACATTCGTGCAACACATAATAGATTACGAGTACTACGAAGAAAATCTACTTTTATGCAACCAATAGTTGATTTTCTGTTAACTTCACGATCATAGATGAGAAGAGCTTTTACCGATTCAAAAGCCAAATTAAATGTTACGTTTCTGTGATACATCGCATTCCATGCAGCAGTTTGCCTGTCGTGATGGTCATCTCTTATTTTATTTTCAAATGCCTCGTTTAGAGTCTTGTTTCCTACATTCAGGTTTACAAAGCTTTCCCCACTATACATAGATTTCACGGGCGTCAATTCACTGTTTACCACGTCTTCAAGAGTTCGTAGATTGATTTTGGGAATTTGTCGAATATCCACTTCTACAATTTTGTCCGTAATTTCCATTGAATATATGAAGGATATTATCAAAATGCTCGTGTAAAAGACGCTTTCTATAACATTTGACGGCTGCATCGATCCGGAAATTCCTATGATGGTTTCTACAATATTGAATAAAGACCACTGGCGTTTGTTGAAATGCATCAATCGTGTTGACACCCATATAATAGCAGTTAAACCACTTGTCAAAATAGATACCGCGTAAACTAGAGGAAATGTTACTTCATGATATCTAGTGGGTATTACTAAACAATGTGGATCACTTAAAATTTCATACATTTCTTCTGAAGCATTCTCAATATCTGTTGTATTTGGAATATTTTCACGTATCTCCAGAACATCCAGTTTATTTGATATCATAGACGAACTTAATACGGATTTTACAAAATTACCGTGATATAATTGCAATGAACAGTTTAGCACTGTTTGAACATATTTTACTATTAAGAATTTTGTATTAGTATAAATCAATGTGTTAAGTGGATATCTGTGTAGATTATGAAATTTCCAGGGAAACAGTACAACCTGTGCTGAATATGATTGAACACTGCACTGATCGTTGAATGGATTATAATTATGAAGAAATCCTTTAAAATCCGGAAGTTCATAAGGAACTTCATCCTGAGTAATGCATCGTTTGAATATCTGCAAAACTGACACATCAATATATCGATATTCCCATAACTGTTTAAAAAATAGCACGTAATTGGCGTTGTAAACGTAATTATGATCAATAATTAATATTTTCGGCCGGCTTGAGATCAAATGCTTTTCCATATAATTCAAGAAGGTACAGATACGTCGAAAGAAGATCTGGTTATCTAACGTACTATTATCCAACGTAGTCGTGTGTTGGAATATAAATAAATTTGATGAGTGAACATAATTCAGAGTCGAAGAAATTGGTATGGGTAGAGCATTAGTCTCTGCCAAACTGACTGTTGATATTAAAAAATTGCGTCCAATTCCTTCGATAATGTCCGTGATTTGCTGAGACTCTTCTTCAAGAATCACGAGAATTTGATATACTGAAAATTCTTTCGAAATAGATTCTTGAACCCGATTCGTCAGTTCGAATATCGATTCTGTCGAGACACTTAATATTTTGAAAAACACCAAAACTGTGAACAAATGTTTAATCTGCAATATCATTTCAACACTTTATGCTGTAATATATCTGGATTTTTGTAAAGAGGAATCACATTAGCTTACGCTGATGGCGTCTAAGCATCTGTGAAGTACGTGGTGTTAGTATAATTTTAATGTTTTTCTGAAGTATAATATTTTAACCTTGGAAAAATTGACTACAAAAATCGATAAATATAACCACGACGTGAACGGTTTTATTTTGCGAATTATTTTTTGTAAACTGGAGTATTGAGGTAATCGAGTATGTTGGCAATACTTTCCACGAAAATTTTTGAAATGCATTGACAAATTCTGATATCGATTGTGTACAAATGCCTCATGTTTCAGTCAATACTATACAATTCTAAATCACTTTACATAACACATTTTGCTGTGTCCGTATATCAGTATAATCATTACGTATACTAGGAAATCGCGAAGTGCATCTGTGCATGGCTTATTGTTTTTATGAAAGCATGTGGTTGTAGTGTACCGAATGAGTCATAGTCATGTTTTTCTGAAGTTTTGTATTCAAAATATGCGTCATTGTAAAAATCAATTCATAAAAATCAATACGTAGCTGAGTTTATAAACATGTTATTTTTCAGGCATTTATTGTATTTCTGAAAAATCGAAAGAATATAGTATACACTAATTTTTTATTGAGGCTGCATTTCAATTAATTGAGTTAAGTGTAATTTATAATATATGTTATTGTGAGTGTGTTTCACATAAGTATACATTGGCACAGGCACTATCATGTTCTCTGTGTGCATAGGTAATTTTCAAAATAAATTTATGTATTGGGATACCTCAGAGATATATTGTCAGGGAAATTTTTGAAGTTGGAAAGTTTTCAATAATCTTTTCATATTGGTACACTAAAGCGTAATCTTAAAATTTTTAGAATTTAAAAACTAATACATTATGTGGTAATATCAAGGACGCGAAATGTATCATTCGCGGTTAGGATGAACTTTAGGACCGTGCGTATCGAGGCCGACAAAGTCACACGAGCGAGGATGATACATTCGCGTTCGCGGTATACTATTTTCTCTACCAAACGCCGTTAAATTTTATTATAATAAATAACCTCAAATCAAAGTTTTCAAATTTTTGAGTTTATATACGAGCCACACGTGGTTTTTCAAAATTCATTATAATTTTGTTAATTAATTTATTCTCGCTTCGTGACAGCTACGTTGGAATAGTGGAAACTGTAAAATCGTCGGAGCTGATTCAGCTCTAATGTTTTTGATAGTATCTATAGTGAGTGATTGTTGTAATTGTCGAATATAAATTAGGAGAAATTTTTTTTGAGGTTAACATGGTTGCGGCATGTGTGCTGTGTGGTCAATTACATGATTTCCACAGTAAAACCTCCCATTAAACTGTGGTAATGTGATGTTTGCAGTGTGTTGTGCTGCGTGGAATACACTGGGTTAACTGCATCCGAAATTCAGTGTTTAATGATAAAGAAAAGTGTCTTAGGATTTCATTGCCCGACTGGTAAGGACTCAATGAAAAAGCTTCCTGAACTTGTAATTACGGTAAATAAAATGGAGGAGAAATTGGACTCACTAAAAAGTAAGGGCAACAAAAATCCCCAGAGTGCTAACGAACTTGATCAAATATCTGCCACGTTAAAACTAATACAGCGTGATTTAGCCTCGAATACTTAAGCGTTAAAGGAGCTGAATAGTGTCAAACCTGATATACTAAGGATCAATGACACATTATCAGAGCTTTCTACAGCGGAGGTCTATAACAGTCTTAAACAATCATTCGATGATCTTAAACCGACTGTGTCTGGTGGTACTGTTTGCAAGCGTCACTCGACCGATGATGATTTAATGGACGAATTTGAAGATCGCCATTCAAGGAAATTAAATGTTACTGTATACGGGGTTGCAGAATCCGAGTCGATCCTACATTCGGAAATGATAAACGAAGATATAAATTTAGTGAAATGCATTCTTAACCAAATAAATGTCACTAATGCTGAGATTAAGGCTTGCAGATTAGATCACAAACTTCCTAGGAAAAGCCGGACACTTAAAGTTTTGTTCGAATCTCCTATATTAGCATTAACTGTTTTGCGTACCAAGTGTAAGTTGCTGTCTAAAATATCTGTTAACCCTTAGTTCCGACGGCTATTTTAAGGCTTTTTCCTCCCACTACCTGGGTCAAATATGTCTAGCCTTTTGAAAATGCTTAGAGTTGTGCAATTTATAAAATACAATTTGAATTTTCTCTAGGTCGAAAACGACCCATCCATCGGGATTAAGGGTTAGTTAAGATGAATTCGGAATTAAGTCGACGACAGGAATCTGGGGAAGAAACTTTGAAAATTAAATTAACGAGTATGCGTTCCACTCCATCAAAAAACTCATGGTAAATATGTTTCGATTGGATTTCTTTTACAGAAATCTTGCATTGCTTGTATCAAAATTTGATGAATTTTTATTTACTGTAAACATCCATCAACCATCGATAATCCTCACTACGGAAACGTGGTTAAATTTGAATATTGCCGACTCCCAAATACTCGTTCTAGGATATACACTCTTTAGATGCGATCGAGCCAATCGTAGAGGAGGTGGCGTGGCTATGTATATTGCAGACAACTTAGGAGACTGTGCGCTGACATCAACAATCCTAGACATTGATGAAAATCCTAACGAAACTTTATGGGTGAGACTCGAATTTAATAACAGAATATTTATAATTCGAACTGTATATAGGCCACCAAACATTTCCCAGAGGACAATTTTAAAATTTAAAAGCCATATCGAATTGGCTTCAAAGTTGGGGACTGTCATCATTTTTGGTGACTTTAACTATTCACGAGTAGATTGGACCAGTCTGCAATCTTGCTCATCTCTATCCCAAGAAAAAGACTTTAAGGAGTTTTACCTCAATAGTAATCTTACCCAGCTAATAAAGGAGCCATCTAGGAGTCGAGCAGGGCAGATGTCATCTTGTTTAGACCAACTGTTAACCAATGAGGATAACCTTATTTCGGATATTAGATTTTTACCTAACATAGCTATGAGTGATCAAGTAGTTATTATTATTAGTATTCAAATGGAGGTTGGCGCCGTTGAAAATTCAGAACCAGTCAGACATAGATCAAGCAAAAACCAATCGATTAAAGCGACACGTCGTAGCAGACAACAATTCGAAGAAAATATACTTCAGCAGGGGCCTATATCATTTTATGGGCACTTACGCCACTCACTTAACGTAATGTCTCGACCCCATACTGCATTATGAACAACTATGGACAAATCATAACAGAAGGAGTAGAAATTGCAGAAGTCTTGGCTGACCATTTCGCCACGGTTTTTCACGCCTCAGATAATGACTCCGTTCCAACAACTTATAATATAAATCCAGTTCAAAACACTTTGGAAGATATTGAGTTCAGCACAAATGATATTATTAAATATTTGAAAGAAATTAAAGACGATTCTACGCCAGGACCTGATGCTACAGATCCCTTCCCCCTGAAGATGCTCAGAAACACCCTTGCAGGTGCAATCGTAATAATAACGACCTTCAGTTTTATATCTTGTACGGTTCCAACAGATTGGTTGGCAGCTACAACCGAATCATTTTATAAGAAGGGTAACAAACTGGATTCAGCAAACTTCAGACCAATTTCAATTACTTCGATTATTTGTAAATGCGTAGAAAAAATTATTGTCGCCAAGATTTTGGATTTCTGTATACGTAACAATATAATTCCCGACTACCAACATGACTTTTTGCCAGGTAGATCCGTATCTACTAACATGTTGGACGCCATCTACGCTTGGTCCCGTGAATACGACATGGATGAGCCGCTTGATATATGTTTCTTGGATTTCTCCAAGGCCTTCGATAGAGTACCGCACAAACTTCTTTTTTGGGAAATTGAGCAATACGGGATTAGAGATCTGTATAAGTGGATCGAGTCATATCTCACAGGGAGGAATTTTAGGGTTCGAGACGGTCAAAATTTATCATCACCAAGAAATGTTTAATTTCTTATAATTTACCTTGTATATTATCTGTCGATGTCCTTCAGTTCGCAGATGATACCAAATTTTACGCCAACCCGTTCAAATGTAATTTACAATTGGTTCTTGATAACCTGTGTAAATCGCCATCTGATTAGAACATGGCATTAAACATTAACAAATGTACTATTATGCACCTTCGGAACAAAAATCCTATGACAAATTACATATTGAATGTGCAATAACTCGTACACCTCTTAGTGTGGTAACTCAACTTACGTAACAAATGTAAAACTTAAAATGGAACACGCATCTTAATCTGTTGGTTAAAAAAGGTTAACTCATTATATGTTCAGGATACGAATATCCTTCAACCAATTAGCGCATCCGGCATACCAGTGGTGCGATTTTGGACACACGAGATTTTAACCTTTAGAATCAAACTTTTTCTTTCTGGAAACTATGTACCCTATGGTTTTAACGGTCGCTGATCACGAATCCGAAGTCAGAATTGCAAAATTTAAAACAGCTGATCCAATATGGCGATTCAAACATAGAAATAATGTTTTTCAACGAACCAGTTGGACAAATCAATCTTCCGAACGTTCGATGTAAACGGCAGTTGGTTTCCGTATATTTTTGGGGTCGCTGAATATGAATTTGATGTCAGAATTGCAAAATTTAAAATGGCTGACTCAAAATGGCGGACATCAATATGCTAACTGTCACACCGACAATCGGAATTTCACAAAAATCGGTGCACATAAGTTTTCGAGGTCGCTGATTACGAATCTGAAGTCGGAACTGCAAATTCAAAATGGCTTATTCACAATGGCGGACATCCAGAGGGTAATTCTTACATTGCCCATATCTAATTCGCAAAAGTCGATGTTTGTAAGTTCTTGAGGACCCTGGCGTATCTCACATTTATAAATGGGATGTGATTTTGAATCGTCCGTCAGCCGTCGGAAACGTTTCCCGGCTCTCACCGCGTGGAGGTGGACAAATAGAGAGCCTTTTTTTATACTTTTAACATTTTTTATTTTTTTGTTTGTTTTTATTATTCTGACTTCAGATTCGTAATCAGCGACCTCGAAAACTTATATACATCGATTTTTGTAAAATTCCGATTGTCGGTGTAACAGTTAGCTTCTTGATGTTCGCCATTTTGAGTCAGCCATTTTGAATATTCTAATTCTGACATCAAATTCATATGCAGCGACCCCTAAGACTTACGGAAACCAACAGTCCTTCATATCGTACGTTCGGATGATTGCTTTGTCCAACTGATTTTTTGAAAAAAATTATTTCTATGTTTGAATCGCCGTATTGGATCAGCTGTTTTAAATTTTGCAATTCTGACTTCTGATTCGTGATCAGCGACCCTTAAAAGCATAGGGTACATAGTTTCCAGATAGAAAAAGTTTGATTCTAACGGTTAAAATCGCGTGTGTCCAAAATTGCACCACTGGTATACCGTATGCGCTAATAGGTTAAGTACATAAATAACAAAACATCGGAAAAACTTATCAATACGTATATCCGCCTAATTCTGGACCGTACTTTGCTGATCACATTGCTTTGATGGAAAGGGTACAACGAAGAGCAACCAAGATATCCTGGGATATCAAACATCTACCATACGAAATTCGCTTGAAAAAACTACATCTTATTACATTAGAAGAAAGGAGATCTAGAGGGGATCTCATTGACACATACAAACTACTACACGAATACTATAGAAGATTGACACCTTGCCACGCTTTCAATTCGCCCTGATTCGGCAACTTCCTGGTCATAGATTGAAATTGGAATCGAGTATCTTCAGGAAATAGTACTTTTCGGTCATAGGCCGTAAAGTTCAATTTTACGGACCGAGTGGAGATTGTGCATCCGAGGACTGGCGAAGCCAATTTAAATTACAAGGCAAAAATGTATAACCTTTACATCTGCAATGGGATTCTAATCTAATATTTTCTATTTCGAATTTCACAAAAATACACATATTTCAAATGCGAAAAGGAGTACAAATATTATCAAACATACTCCGAAAGGTAACAACAACTGATCCTATCCCTACTGAAAAAATCTCGGTGGCTTTTTCCACGTGGTCTCGACCCGGTAGTTTTAGCCATTTGACTAGGTCAAGACCATGTGGGATTCTCGCGTTTCTAACCTACTGAAATATTTTTTCCGACAAAAATAACTGCATAAAACGTTTACTCTTACTATATTGTATGTAACTATCAATATGCCTTCTGTGCTTGAGATAAATTACTCTTGTTCACGTATTATATATATGCGAGCATATGCGCAGTGGTTAATGCGTCAGCGTAGCAATCTGGGTTCGATCCAAGGTTGGGGGAAATTATTTTCAAGTTCATAGATTTATTTGCAAGATAAATTGTAAAACTATATTCCGTAATAACATATCTAACATTCACATAAATTAAATATTTATAATAATTTGTCCTGTTAATTAAGTTTTTTGTCGCTATTTCCATTTATCACAATATAAATCACATGATATATCATTTGACAATTTTCAGTGTAGGGTACATAGTCGCGACCTGGTAAAATGGGCCCAAACTACCAGGTCGAGACCACGAGGTTAGACCACGTGGAAAAACCCACCTGGATTTTTTCAGTAGGGATTATTGATATCTTTTAAATACTTGTATCACACTCCATATTTATTACCGTTTTTTGATAGTGCATAAATCACATATAATTCTAGTACAACAGATTAAGTGAGTAATGTCCAACAAAGTCGTTGAGAATATTTTTAAAACATTCATATTTCAAATCGTCATTACGATTATATGTAGTGTTGCCGGCCAAGGCAAGAAAAATTTTAATCTCACCAGAAGACATCTTGTCTTGCGATAGTTCTTATCTTGAAAATGTAGGTTGTGATCTGTCAAAATCTTGTGTATCTCTAATCCTTATGATTCGAGAAGTTCAGCGAGATTTGCGCTCTTTTAGGTTATCGTAAAGAAAAATCAAATTATTGAGTACAAACAGTAGTAAAATAGATTTGAATAATACAAACTTTACAATCTATCAAATACCATAAAATATTTATAATTAATGTTTAGAAAATGTAATGCAGTTTGTATAAGTGGGACATTACGTATTTGAGAAAATATTTATAATTCATATGTGTGCCACAATGTCTCTGGTTTTTTTTGCATTACACATCAAATCAAATCAATGAAACAATTCAAAAACACAATTCGACATTTAAAAGAATGCATAGAGTCAATAAAATTACAAAATCCTTTTAAATAATAACGACGACACCACTCTATAAACGCATTTAAAAATGCATTATTTGTTATCAAAGCAACACATTGATTTTATTTTTAACTTGTTCAAGTAGCCTTGAATTTATTTTCTAACCGATGACCAAATTATTACACAATTTACATCTCTAATGGGATTTTAACCTAATATTTTCTATTTCGAATTCCACAGAAACACGCATATTTCAAATGCGAAAAAGAGTACAAATATTATCAAACATACACCGATAGGTAACAACAACTGATCTAAGATTGTCGTAAATTTATCGATCTGGTGCTGCTTTCTTTTAATGGCTTCGAAATACCTATGCATTCCTCGATAATTATCCAGATGATGTGCATAAGAGTTCATGATACCCCAGTGCAATATTATACCTGAATTATGTAAATGCAATATTATTTTTCGTATACATTTTGAAAATATTGACATTCGTGGAAGAGATAATAGATTTCGGGTACTACGAAGAAAATCTACTTTTATGCAATCAATGGTTGATTTTCTGTTAACGTCACGATCATAGACGAGAAGAGTTTTTACCGATTCAAAAGCCAAATTAAATGTTACGTTTCTGTAATACATCGCATTCCATGAAGCACTTTGTCTTTCGTAATCATTCTCTCTCATTTTATTTTCAAATGCCTCGTTTAGAGTCTTGTTTCCTACATTCAGGTTAAAAAAGCGTTCCCCACTATACATAGATTTCACGGGCGTTAATTCACTGTTCACCACGTCTTCAAGAGTTCGTAGATTGATTTTGGGAATTTGTCGAATATCCACTTCTATAATTTTGTCCGTAATTTCCATCGAATATATGAAGGATATTATCAATATGCTCGTGTGAAAGACGCTTTCTATAACATTTGACGGCTGCATCGATCCGGAAATTCCTATGATGGTTTCTACAATATTGAATAAAGACCACTGGCGTTTGTTGAAATGCATCAATCGTGACGACACCCATATAATAGTGGTTAAACCACTTGTCAAAATGCATACCGCGTAAACTAGAGGAAATGATACTTCATGATATCTAGTGGGTATTACTAAACAATGTGGATAACTTAAAATATCATACATTTCTTCCGAAGCATTCTCAATATCTGTTGTATTTAGAATATTTTCATGTATCTCCAGAACATCGAGTTTAGTTGACCTCATAGATGAAATTATTTTGGAATTTGCAAGCTTACCCCGATATAATTGCAATGAACAGTTTAGCGCTGTTTTAACATATTCTACTGTTAAGAATTTTGTAATAGTATAAATCAATGCATTAAGTGGATATCTATGTAGATTGTGAAATTTCCAGGGAAATAGTACAACCTCTGATGAATATGTTTTAACACTGTACTGATTGTTGAATGGATTATAATTATGAAGAATCCCTTTAAAATCTGGAGGTTCATAAGGGACTTCATCCTGAGTAATGGCTCTTGTGAATATCTGCAAAACTGACACATCAATATATCGATATTCCCACAACCGTTTCAAAAATAGCACGTAATTGGCGTTGTAAACATTATTATGATCAATAATTAATATTTTCGGCCGGCTTGAGATCAAATGCTTTTCCATATAATTCAAGAAGGTACAGATGCGTCGAAAGAAGATCTGGTTATCTAACGTAGTATTATCCAACGTAGTCGTATGTTGGAATATAAATAAATTTGATGAGTGAACATAATTCAGAGTTGAAGAAATTGGTATGGGTAGAGCATTAGTCTCTGCCAAACTGACTGTTGATATTAAAAAATTGCGTCCAATTCCTTCGATAATGTCCGTGATTTGCTGAGACTCTTCTTCAAGAATCACGAGAATTTGATATATTGAAAATTCTTTCGAAATAGATTCTTGAACCCGATTCGTCAGTTCGAATATCGATTCTGTCGAGACACTTAATATTTTGAAAAACACCGAAACTGTGAACAAATGTTTAATCTGCAATATCATTTCAACACTTTATGCTGTAATATATCTGGATTTTTGTAAAGAGGAATCACATTAGCTTACGCTGATGGCGTCTAGCCATTTGTGAAGTACGTGGTGTTAGTATAATTTTAATGTTTTTCTGAAGTATAATATTTTAACCTTGGAAAAATTGACTACAAAAATCGATAAATATAACCACGACGTGAATGGTTTTATTTGGCGAATTATTTTTTGTAAACTGGAGTATTGAGGTACTCGAGTATGTTGGCAATACTTTCCACGAAAATTTTTGAAATGCATTGACAAATTCTGATATCGATTGTGTACAAATGCCTCATGTTTCAGCCAATACTATACAATTCTAAATCACCTTACATAACACATTTTGCGTCCAATTCCTTCCTTAATGTCCGTGCTTGGCTGAGACTCTTCTTCAAGAATCATGAGAATTTGATGGATTGCCAATTCTTTCGAAATAGATTCTTGCTCCACATTCATTAATTCCGACATCGATTCTGCAGAGTTACTTGTGATTTAAAAAAAAACACCATTACATTCAATATTATTTTCAATGAAACCATTATTCCGTCCTTAATAAGCGAACCAATGTTGCGTGTACTGGTATTCAGTTGGTTGCCGACTTCTATATACGACAGCATGTGCCGTTAGAGATTAATAATTCATATGTTTTCCAAAGTGGGATGTTAAAACTGTTTGGCCTTCTACAAATTGTTCGCATAAAATCAATAAATAGTGAATTTTCACGCGGTCTTGATTTACCATTTTCATATTTTAAATATTAAATTTGCTATAAATTAAAATGGTTGTTTTTCTTACCGCAATTTCGGCTAATCATCTTGCAGTATTCGCGACTTGCGACAACTTCATTTGTTTATTTCCTTCCCAGCAAGGGTATTATTTGCTGGTGATAGAGTGTACAAATGTTTAATCTGCAAAATGATTTTGACGCTTTATGCTCTAATATAACATGATTTTTTACAGAGAATCGCATTTGCGTACGCTATTCATTTCTAGACATCTGTGAAGTATGTTGTGTGAGTATAATTTTAATGTTTTCTGAAGTGTGATAGTTTAGGCTCCGAAAAAACGATTGCAAAAATCGATAAATTCCATGACGGTAACATTGCGTATTGTTTTTATGAAATCATATGGTTGTAGTATACTGAATGAGTAATTGTCGTGTTTCTCTGAAGTTTGGAAGCTTATTATATTTCTGAAGAATCGAAAGAATTTTGTATTAAACTGCAATTAAATTAATTGAATTTAGTGTAACTTACATGATTAATGTAGTTAATTTATTAATAAAATAGGTTCTGAACACAATATTTATTGTTGTTAGTGTGTTTCATATAAATATATGTTTTCAAAATAATTTAATGTATTGGAACATCTCAGAGATATATGGGGAGGCAAATTTTCAAGGTTGGAAAGTTTTCACTAATGTTTTCATATTGGTACAGTAAAACTTTTGCTTTAAAAAATGACAACAAATTTATAGCAATTCTTAGCATAGTGCCTATTCATTTCTGTTACTGTACATTTAATTCTGTTATTAACAATTTGCATTGTTTTGCGAAATCAAAATTTAAAATTGAGGACACTCTGACACAAAAACTATGGGTTTTTAAAAGAAAATTATAAGAGTGAAAAGTTGTTAGATTTTATGGAGGAATACCCTGCCATTTGTTTGATTAAATTTTTTCAAAACTGAAAAATTATTACATAAAAACGTGAAAAATCTCTCGTTTGTTCCATCATAAATTTTAAGGATTTTATTGTATGAAATATTTTCAAAAGTTGATTATTTTTTAGGGAAAAAATCTCAAGTATTATTTATTATTTTTCATTTCTATTTTTTTTCCTTAGAATACTATCAACTTTTGAAAAAAATTACAAAGTACAAAGAATTAATCAAAGAATTAATAAGAGAATTTGTTCAGAAATTTGTATAAATTGTTTTCAATTTTAAAAAATTGTAAACATAAAGTTTTTTAAAATATCACTAAAAAATTTATGAAACATTTCCATGCGGAATACCGAATGGAAACTTAACAATTTTTCACTCCTCTCATTTTTTTAAAGCACATAGTTTTTGAGTGTCCTGAATTTTTTCTTAAATTTATATTTCAGACGCTAATTTGAGGATTGCGATTTTGATTATTTAAAAAATAAAACTACAGCATTTAAACGTAGACATTTTTTATATTTGGGATAATGCGGGTAATGATAAACAAATTGATCGTAGTTATAAGAAAACCTTGAAAAATCATGTTGTTTTTATTACTGAACGACGCTGAATTTGATATTAAAATTTACAGTATTTTCAGAAACGCCAATTGAAAGAGCAGGTTTTGATCTTTTTTCTTTCCCAAATTTCTAATCCCAAATTTTGTTCGTTACGATAAAACCAAAAAATACTAACAAACTTCTTGACAAAATTTTGTACATTTGGGCTTTTTTTTAAGGGTTATGGGACATCGAAAATTAAATATCCTGTTTTGCTCTATTAATTGGAATATCCAAAATTTGATTTCATATTAAGAATCCAGGCGACCAGAACATTTTGATGTCAAGTTCGATGTGAATGAATAGGGTTTCAAATATTTTGTACACCCAAGACACGTTTTTAGTAATTGTTAACTTTAATGGATGCATCTATGGGTAAACTCAAAAAATATATTTGAATATATCGAAAAAGCAAAAGATATTCCAATAAAATATCTGTTTATTGGTTTTTAATCTACACTGTATTTAGAATTTCCAAACCCTTCTTTTAATTAATTACATTTTGCAATTAAAAAAACCATCAATATTGTCGTTTGCCGATATTGCGTGAACGTAATAAGTTTAGCATTCACGAAATGTAATCAATATGCGAACGCACTTAATTTGCGAGTAATTACTCGTTTCGGTAATAAACTGTCTCAATTAAAGTGCAGGGGGTTTCGTACGTTAGCAACGGATAATCGGATAAGGCGGTGTTATATATTATTTTAAAAGGTGCGACGATCGTTGCTATTGTTGGCACGAGGCAGATGCACATCGGGGACGTACACGAGAACGTGGCTCGATATTCCTCGTCGCGCCTGAATGAGCCGCCATTACGATAGCGTAATGGCTGCATTGTAACTGCATTAAACTTATTATGCGCTCGGTGGTCTTTTTCGGGGGTTTCGAACCATTTTTCACGGTCACTGAATTCGTCGCACTCGGTGCGTTTTTCCGTTGTTTACTTTATACTTCGTTACACGTTCTTATCTCAGTAGAAATAATTTATTATTACATAAAAACATTACGTCCTCTGAATTTTGTGTACTATTGTTTACAGTATTTACGAATAATTTATAAGTATCGTTACATTTATCATATATGCGAGTTGAATGAACTCATGGGTCACTTCTTGTAGTTTTTTACCTACGAAATGCAGATCCGAAAATAAAAACCATATAAACTGAATAGCTTAAACAAAAATTGGGAGCCAAAAAACATATTTCGAAATTTTGGATTTAATATTACTGGAAAACTACTTGATCAATTCAGTTCTAATTTTTTTTTAATTAAATGGCCAAGCTTATTCCTCAGTTCTACATGGTGTTTGAGTACTTTACTTTTACTATTACTTCTATTTTCGAAGTATTTCTTCTTTTGTTCGGTCATTTACAGTAAATATCGCCGAAATATATCATGGGTCACTTCTTGAAGGTTTCTCCCTACAAAAAACAGTGCGAAAGACAAAAATGTCTGAAACAAAACTACCAAAACAAAAATTGTGAGCCAAAAAACATTTTTAAACATTTTGTTCTATTCTTTTTTAAATTAAATTTACAGTTTTTCAGCTTCGTGTGATGTATAATTAATCTATTGTATTATACTTCTTTAGAGCAGTTGACTGGATCGCAACCAATCCTTCGTTCAAAAACTGTTAAACGGGGCTTATGGATTGGCAGACAGTGCAAATCTCGTTCGAATGAGATGGTTATATCAGAGATCGAAATTTCTGTCGGTTAGGAGAGTACCTGCAGAAAAACCGATTACGGTAGCGTGAAAAAAGAAACGTTGGGGCGGGTAGAGATAAATCGGATCGACATAAAACTGAATTAAGAGCACAACCGCGCAGCGAGACGTCAGCGCCGTTCTCTCCCGCTGGCTGGATGAGGAGCAGTGCGTGGCAGTGCGCTAACAAGTAGTCATTGTGAAGGCCCGTGTCAAGATGCTACTTGACAGCAGTATTTATATCGTACCCTCGAAACCTTCCTTTCGAACCTTCATGAACAGAGTTCGCCTCTGTACCCCGACCCCTCGTTTCCATTTTTTAGCCCCCTCCTGTAGAGCTCACAACTACGTACGAGAAATTCCCGAAGTGTGCGAGACCTCCCTCCCCTCTCGGAGCTTAACTTTACGATCTCCTGAAATCCCTCCAGGGTTTATGGGGCCCGACGAAGCTAATAGAACCAAAATTATAACAGACCGATGAACATACGTCGACTGCTCTTATTCCGCCTCGTTGCGGGTTGAAAACGAGAAAAAAGGGCCTAGTTCTTGAACAAGAGCCACATAAGGGAGAGGGATAACAGAAAAGGAAGAGAGAGATTCTGCTTGTATGAGTGGATATGAAAGGAAGAAAAGAAAAAGATGCTCTTCCAGTGATAGCCATGGAAAGAGAGAGGAGGGAGATGCGATTGTAACAAGGTGAGACGAAGAGTCGAAGCAGGGAACAGAATTAACCATTGAGGAGCACTCTGATTCCTTAAGCCCTCCAAAGTTTTCGAGATTTCAAACTTACGTAAAGATTCCCAGAAATCTACTTAGGATCGATTTATTCACGTCTCAACGAGCCGTCGATAAGTTTATCCTGCTGCTGTAGAATAGCGGACAATGGAAGAAACGTGATTTTTGTGGTAGGTTAAGAGGAACGATTCAGATGATCTATATTTCTATTGTGAGTTGTATCAGGAATTATATATTTATTAATGGTGAATTATGTTAGAATTTCTCTTTGTCTTTAGTTTGTAAAAGAATTGTTATCTTGTTACGCGGTCTTTTATTCACATATGTGAGTGACATTACTTCTACTCTGGCTACGGGTCGGGAAGAAGTACTGAATTTGGTCACTGCGCCAAAAAAATTGCACTACAGTTTTTCATCAAATGTCGACGTTTCAGACCCCAAGGATCGCAAAAATTCAATAAAAAAAATTTGTGTCCGTGATCTTGTACATGTCATTTTTTGCGCGCTGTATCTCACGATCGGTACAACTGATTTTAATGGTAAATCCCTTTTTGAGTTTGGCATGTCCTAATTTTTGGAGTCCAAACTAGCTTCTAAGAAACTCAAACAAAAAGGTAGAGCATCCATTTTTCTATAAAGAAAGTTGTACGTATTTTCTTCGTAAAATCAACGGTAATGCCGAAGAAGATGAATAAACAGCAATATAATCAACTTGACCTGTCCAGTATGTTCTAGCATAAAAAAGCTTACAGTGATCTGGAAGAATCATGCTTGTAAATATGTTATACAGGGTGTACGAAAAGTCCCGGGACGGTTGAATAACTTTCGAAAGAATAAAATTTTCAAAAATCGCCGAAACACGTGATTCGATTTTTCAAACAAGCTATCTTTTGAGGGGGGGTTTCGGCCCCCCAACCTCAAGGGGGGCGGGGGGCACGAGGGGGGCCAAAAATCTTAAATGGCAACATGGTTTGAGTGGGGGCTCATTTGAAAGGTATTTTCGAGATGAATTCAGATCACTGGTCATAGAGGGCGCTGCGATCATTTTTCGCAGAGATTTTTGACTTTTTCAGATCTTAGACGTACTACTAACGTTTGAAAAAATGAAAATTTCGAAGTCGCCGAATCGTGTAATTCAATATTCTTAAAAAACTTAAAAAACTTAAAATCGTGTAAAACAATATTCTTAAACGGGTGTCAACCCGTTTCTGAACGTTATATTGAAAACCTCTTTTACTTGTATCTCTCCGAAAAATGATCGCAGCGCCCTCTATGACCAGTGATCTGAATTCGTCTCGAAAATACCTTTCAAATGAGCCCCCACTCAAACCATGTTGCCATTTAAGATTTTTGGCCCCCCTCGTGCCCCCCGCCCCCTTGAGGTTGGGGGGCCGAAACCCCCCCTCAAAAGATAGCTTGTTTGAAAAATCGAATCACGTGTTTCGGCGATTTTTGAAATTTTTATTCTTTCGAAAGTTATTCAACCGTCCCGGGACTTTTCGTACACCCTGTATAATAAACCTCCGGCTGTCATGTGCTTGGGGTCGAAGTTTTGAAAATTATAATAAATAAAAGAATTGTAATTCTGCTATGTTAGTGAGCATTTTACTCAGAAAAAGTATCTTCTATCTTCAAAAATATTCTTCCGAACTAAAATTTAAACATTTTCAAACAGTCCATTATTACGCCAGCAAAAGACGAACACGGCTTTCACTATGTTTTCCGTCATGAAAAACTGCCACGGTCCGTTGTAATTAAAATTGGCCAAAATATCCACTTCTTATGTTTCTGAGGTCGCCAGACACGAATCTCCAGTAAAAATAAACACGTTCAAAATAACGGATACAAAATGGGGGTCCAATTTTTCAAAAATTAATTGTATTCAGCTATATCCTAATATTCGGAGTTTTTAAGTTTGCTGATCTGATTTCTGTTATCCATAAGCTGCAGAGATTTACACACGACCAACAAATATTCATTCATTTATCAAATTTTCAAGTAGTGAGCAGTTTTGTACAAAATTTATTCACTGCCGTTTAGCGTTACCCAGGTTATCGATGTGGACGCGGAAACTATTGCTATCCTTCTCTTTTTGTTTATCTTTTGTATTTTTTTTTTGCTTTTCTTTCTTTTTTTTATTTGAAGATAAGGTGAATTGGACGATATGAGATAAGCTCATGAAAATTACTCCTCGGAAAAAGTTTGGGGTCGTTGGTAACGAATTTGATGTTCATTAAAATTAAAATGGCGGATCCAAGATGGTGGACTAAAATTCGAAAAATGTGATAATCTCATGAAAATTACTATTCGGGTTATTTGGGTCGCTGATTACGAATGCGAAGTTAGTTCTTCAAAATTCAAAATGGCCAATCCAATAAATTGGGAAAAATCCTCGTCACTTATTTCGTAAACATAACTTTTTGCATTTTAATTTGCCATATTATATCCGCCACTTTAACCTTGAAAAACCAGCATCGAATTTGTAATGAGTGACGCCAGATGACCGAATATCCAGATTTAGGTGAATGCAGTTAATTTTAGAAAGTTGAACGACCATTTTGGATGCGCCATTTTGAATTTGTTAATTTTTACTACAGATTCATGATTAGTTACCTCAGAAATATAAGAAGAGGATGTTTTGGTATATTTTAATTAAAATAGGAAACGTATTAAAAGAAAGGAAGACTTAATATAATCTTGCTTATGAGTATTAAATTTTGAAAAAGTACCACTCGCATTTCGATTTTAGATACAAAATGGTAAAATTTGAGCCCGTACAAAAATTTGAGACAAAAATTACTTGTTTACTGGTTTCGAGAACTGTTTGGACAATTTTGAACAGTTTTATTTTCTGGCAATTAAGAAATCTGACATTTTTGTTGTATCAATTCAATTCTACACCTTCAAACAGCTTCCGATGAATCAAATTTCTAAACTGAAAAAAATGAATGACTGAAATTTGAAAAATTATAGTACAGTGGCTATAGGAGGAAAACGTCGATTTCTCAATAATTCTCAACAATCCCCTGTCAGCCCGAGTCGACGGATAATCGGCCGTAAATGGTCGACTTGTGCAAAGAATCGACCCAAAATTAACCGGCAATTGGCCGAATGCCGACTACTGTCGATTTTCGGTCGATTTTCATTAGACATTTACGAAGTTGACCGATTAATGCATTTTGACTAGGTTAATATTAGGTCGATTTAGTAATAGTTGAATAAAGATCGACCCAAAATTGGCATTCGGTCAATCGTTGGTCAATTCTGGGTCAACTCCCTGCACAAGTCGATCGATTTTCTATCGACCCGGTTTTTTTTTTCATTTCATGATAAAGGTGAACTATTAAGAAAATTGTTCTGCTATTAAAAAACGCTGGTAATTAAGTTCCGTTCCGAATAAAAACAATTCAAACAAAAAATTTTACTTTTTTGGGCCAGACATTTTTTTAACATTTATGAAACAATCTAGGCATGGTTTTAAACATAACACGTTCAAATGTAATTTTAATAAAATTCGATAGATTGTTTCGTTTACATTAATATAAACTTGTTAAAAATCCTTTGCTATTTTAATTTCTTTTATCGAAAACTATAAGTTTACCAATTTGCAGAATGCTTCGACAGTTTCACTTATCATAATCCTACATACTTCTATTTCGGTAATGCTTAGATAAAAATTCATTAGTTCACTACAATTTTTTAAATATTATAGACTTTACGAAAATTCACTAATTTCGTATGGGAAAATATTTTTGGTGAATACGGACGACCCTTTACACATCTTCCAATCGCGATTGGTCACTATAACTTTGTGTTTTGGAAAATTATCGAGTACCCGTGGGATTTAAGAAATACATATTCCATCGAGAGGCATCGAAAGAACATCGATACAAAAGAATCGGCCGTCCGTGTATAGGAAAGAGCCAGATGCGCTTTTTTCTGGATCGGCCGATCAAAGCGGATTGACGGATATAGATAGGAGCGTCTAAGTACATATCTGTAAATCTGAGTCTCGTATCCTTCGTTATCTAGATCGGAAAGCATCGGCTGGTTGAGCGTTAATACATCTGGAGCGCCATGTCGGTATACAGATCCATCTATATATAGCCTCGAAATAATTACCTCCTACAGACTCCCCCCCCACTCATCCGTCATTTTCCGGTTTTTTCGGCCCCCTTTTTTCACATAACGCGTGATTTAACCGTTCTTCGTGATCGGTGTGTTGACTTAATCTTTGATCGCTTTTTCGTCAATTAAGGAAAATATTTTTGGGGTTTAATGGAACACGTTTGAGTAGTATTTAAAAGTGAAACTAGTGGAGATGATAGAAGAGAAAATATCAGAGAAGTCATCGAAATAATTTACACACACTCTCTTGAAATGAATTAGTAAAATTTTACGAAATATTAGTCAAATTATACTGAGCAGATTAGAAAAAACTCGGTTACTAACAATTAGTGGAAAACTACAAATTCAAAAAGTTGCTTTTAGTGAATAATTGTATTAGTTACTTTTTTTACTATTGCAATTAGTAATTTAATAATGGGTTACTAATTGAATTAGTGCATCTGAATTACGAAACAGCATTAAGGTTAGGAAAAAACTAAGATAAATTCCACATACCGACAAACATTTGCTGCCTTATAAGTAAGAGTCGCTTTTGATTTTTGCTCCAGAATTCAAATATGTCCACTGCAAATAGCCAATTGGCTCTAGTTTTTTAGATATTGAAGGTCAAAGGGTTTGGTGTATTCTTCTTGTATCGTTATGATAGTTATTTAATTTACTCCGATTCTATGATTACCTTAATTTTTTAGCTGTAGTTCGAAACTATGAATGAAAAATATGCCGAGCTTTACCGGTATTTAAAATATCCAAAAATTAATAAACCGAAAAATAAAGTTATAGGTATTGGTGCAGTACCGATTACTTGTTTGAAAATGAGACTTAAATCTTCCGGCTTAAGGTTCTACACATTTTGTTTGTTGATTCCTTGAGAATACATAACGTTAACCACGAAAATTTGTCTTAATTACTTCTAACGGTAAATTAATAAAACTGCCCGACACTAATTTTGCCTTTGACAAGCGAAGAATCATTTCTGAATTATTTTTTTCGTGCTGAAAACGATGGCGCTAGTACAATTTTGCTATCACATCACACATCACAAAAAGTGAAGTGATAGCAAATTTCTGGTAGCACTATCATTTCCAGTACGAAAAAATACTTCGGAAATGATACTGTACTTTGCTCGTCAAAATTAAATTCCCTGTTACAAAATAAACCGAAATATGGCGAAAAACCCTGATTTTGACACATTTAACCACGTTTTGCCCGAAAGTGTAACGTGATTGCAAAATTTTGCTAGCACCATCGTTTCCAGCACGAAAAAATACGTCGGAAATGATAATTCGCTTGACAAAAAGTAAAATTTTGTCGGTCAGTGTAATTATAATTTCTAATATAAATTATTTTTGTGAATTTTCGCAGCTTCTTTTGTTGTTTAATTTTTACATTTTCGAGTCAATGTAATTTTGCGATGAATGCAATTTTCTGATTAATTTACATTTTTCTTTCGGAATGTTGAACCGTTTCCAATTTGTTCGCAATTAGTTTATATTGATCATATTCCTTTATGTTTGAAATTGTACTTGTTGTTTGATCAATACGTGATCATAGTAGATTCTGGCCAACATGATCCGTAACGCCTTACTGTGGCTTGATCAGGAT
Organism: Trichopria drosophilae; assembly: GCA_030407085.1. Classification (NCBI taxonomy): domain Eukaryota; kingdom Metazoa; phylum Arthropoda; class Insecta; order Hymenoptera; family Diapriidae; genus Trichopria; species Trichopria drosophilae. The sequence continues at coordinate 183,646,691 of CM059582.1, forward strand.
TCTGTATGTTTGCCCTGACTGAACAAATCTAAATTCTAGATTGGTCTAGAAGTGGTTGAGGTTTTAGCAATTATATCCAAATTTCACAAACTTCAAGGAGTACTCGAGCGAATTTTTAGTTATATTATCTGTTTTTTATGTGTCAACAAAATATACCAAAGAACTTTTTATTGCAACAGTTGCACCAGCATGTAATGTATTAAAAAATATTGAATTTTTGTTTATGTGTTGCTTGTAATATTCAATTAGGTGTCTGATTGTTAAATTTTTATAGGTTATTCAATTTTAAGAAAATATTTTTTCCATTTATTCGAAGCTATGTATAATTTTTCGTTTATGTCTACTACAATAATTATAAGTGTATACGTAATAAATCACCTAAACAAAAATCCTTGTGTTTTCTTCAATAAAATAATATTTAAGTGGACTTTTTATTGTATGTATATATTTACAGAAAGAATCGAATGCAGTTCACAAGTAGACTGAAAATGTAACTTGATCATTTGAGCGTAAGTGCCGTACAACCGTGGAATTGACATAAGTTATAAGTGTTTTGTTTTGTGAGAGAAAAAAATGCATTTTTTGTAAAGAGCAGAATAAGCCCTCACTAACGTTATTTGATCACCGATTAACAAAATGGACTATTACATTGTAAAGAACTTAAATAAATAAGCTAAATAAAATTTATATTAAATCAAGTGGGATTTTAAAACTATTTATTCATTTAGAGTCGTAAAAAGAAATATTTCCAAGTGCAAATACATATACTAATACTTGAATATCCTAAGTATTAACCAGAGTTTCAAACGTCTTGAATTTTTATACAAATTAAGAATAAAATAATAAAATCTACTCATAATGTTGTCCATAAACTATTTGTAACATAAAAGATTACAAGTGATTATTAAAAATATTTTTAGTACTTTAGTATTTAGTAAGAGTGTTTAATGTTTAGTAAATAGTATCAAGACAGGTTATTTCGATCAATCCGAACTCAGAATGCTCTGATTAAGTTAAATTTACCAGGTTTCGACCAAAAAAATGTTTTTTATAAAGAAAACAGACTTCCAACACGTTAAAATTCTGCGACTTTAAATTTGTACCCGAATAAGAAATTTTACTTCAAAAGCAGGTAATCCAAAGGAAATTTGACTTGAAAGTCGAATATTTGACTATTAGGTCGGAATTCAAAATCACGCGTCCACCCTTAGCATATAAAATCACCTCAAACATTTGCTTTTTACTAATGAATTGAATACTACTGCTTTCTTTACTCTATACATTTAAAGTTTTATTTTGCATTACTTTTACTATATGAATAAAACCAAAATTACTCCAAGAAGATTAATGCGTAAAATAAAATCTATGGTTTGATCACATTCAATAATAAACTATTTAATTAAATTGCTAATTTCACCGTATTTTGTTGCTTGAGCTGTTGAGAAAAATCATAATTTTTCATAATAAAAATGCATTTAATGTCAGGTTATTAACAAAAGTTTTCTTTAATAAGATGAACTTTAATAACAACAAATAAGTTCTAGAAAGATAAACATTAGTTCTAAATATAAAAAAAAATCAGAAAGACACATCAACAAATTATATCAATTGTATTATGCGCCTCTTCCTCATGATCAAATATTTTTTTCCGCTAGTTCTACAAAGTTAAACGCATTTTGACCATTTCATATTTTGTATGATTCCAAAATTTCTGTAAATAAATAGAAATCTGCTTTTTTAAAACCTTTTGACAATCTCCAATCTCAAATATTTTTATTCTAAACTTTTTTATCTCAGATTTTAATGCAAATGAGTGACGTTTCACATTTGCATTTCAAAATCCAGACGATTTTTATTTAAAATGACAATTTTAGTGTACGTATTTTTAAATCGTGGAATTTTATTGTAATCAATGACAAAATTGTTTATCGACCATACTCATCGTCAACATTTAGAAGATGGCAACGTTCCATAAAACATATCATTTTGTTCATGAACATTTCGAATAAAAACAGTAACACTAAACTCGCTTAAAAAAAGGTTGAAACCCTTTACTGTTAGTAGAGGATGATCACAAATTAGCTGCCACAGTGGTACGTTTCATACTCCATCTAAAAAAATTACATTACGAAGAGGTAGTTGACTTTTTCGACTTACAAAAATGTACTAATAATTTTTTATTTTGAAATGTATTAGGAGTTTATGATAAAATAATCTGTAGTATTACAAAAAATCAGGAATGTAAAAGAAATGTGAAAAATTATCATTTTCACTAAAAAAATCTGTTGAAATATAAGTTTTGTTGGGAAAAAATCGTTTTATAGTCGACGATGACAACAAATATTTTAAACTTAAAGAAAGCGATTTTCCCAGAAAAAAAATTAATATATTTCCAAAAAAATAATTTATTTAATTTACATTTCAGTGGTTATTCATAATTCTTAACCCGAGTATGATAAAAATATAATGATTCAAATTGAAAATGTAATTTTTTCGAAAAATGTATTTGCTAAACGGTAATGGATTCGCAGCTTCGTCATGGAATTTTGCAGGATTCTAATAATCATGCAGAAGTTTTTGGGTCCATAATTAGAAATCACACGTTATATTTTCAACTAAAGGGAGTAGGATACAAAATGGATGGCTCGAATACTAAAAGTTATGAAAACTGGTATGACATTTCTTTCAATTTATAACTCATTAGGAATTTAGTTTACTTATTTTATGCAAGATAGAAATTAGAATCAAACGATGAACAATTTTGTTTCTGTTTTGCTGCTAAAACTTTCAGCACCACAGTGAAATACTTTTATATGAAAATGTAGTACAAGAAAAAAGACTAGTAAGGTGTTTTGAGTATTGTTCTGTTTAAAAAATATACGTAGCAGTAGAAAAGGTTCGTTTGGAGACGATTCACACATTTTTGTTTATCTCACATTTCGTGTTTTTCATCGAAAACAATTTTTAAATTTTTCTTAATTTTTTTTTGTATAGCGACCGTCTAAACCAAGAATTATTTATGAAAATTATGATAATTATAAAAATAGGAAATATTATTATCATTAAATGGTGTATAAAAATTTAGTCTAATAATTTCTTACGACATTCAACATTTACGAGAATAACTATAAGGATGTATCGAGAAGTTTTAGAAAAGATACAGTTTTCAGTGCTTTCATTTTCAATCTGAAAAAAATGTTTGATATTCCAAAATTTTGAACATAAGACGCCATAAAAAGAATTTTTGACTGTTTACTGTTGATATAGGTTTCAAAACCCTACCTATTGTTATTTTCTTAAATGTAAAATATTTTTTCAAAATATTTAAAATAATTAACAAAAAATTACTACAAAGATGAGGGATTAATCTTGATTGCTCCAACTCGACTTGCATTTCAGAATCAGAAATGAATATTCTGAAGCACTACCTAACTCTCTTACGAGTTCTCGGAATCATCATCAACGTTTTCATGGTCGAAATTTTCAGTCGCACTCGCATCACGCCATGTAATAATCCGGAAATTGTATTATAAACATTAAAAATGAAATTTAGACCATCCACAATGTTTTACTTACGTTTTATTCTTCAGATTAAGGCCAAAACACAGTCAACAAAAAATTTCGAAAAAAAACTAATAATTGTAGCAGCTGCACTGGGGTCTTTGGCGGCACCACTCAAGTTTACACAACTGCCAAAGTTACAATAATACTAAGAGACATTTTCCAACTAACGAGTGGCGTCACAAGTCCACATATCTTCTGGTGTTTAAATTGAGGTTGACTTAGGTTGGGGTCAAATTGACCCCGGCGTTGGAAATAAAAGTGCTTCAAAAAGTGGTTGCGACACGATGAAGACATTTCTGAAAAGAAAAATTATTTTGAAGGAAAAGAAAGGAAACACATAATCTTCGCTTCTCAGGCGTTGCACGATATCTTTTTTTTATTATTTTAAATAACATCAACTTTATTTGATACAGGTTTTCAATCGTACATCGTGACGTAATTTGCAACGTTCGCCAAATTTTTGATAAATTGTGCATCGTGATAGTGATGGACATATTCTCTCATTATCAACTATACACGTAACGAGCGAGAATCAGCATTACCTTTACAATGTACGTTTTATTTACGTTTATACACGACGATATAATAGCTCACGTGTTTGTCACGTCATTCTTCTGCCTCAATGTACTTCAGTTATGTGCTCGCAATTATATTTACGATGTATAGAATTATATTTATATCTATATCGCATCGCATCTTAAAGCTATACGCGAAATGCGCTTGACGAGATTCGCTTCGAGCGGTCTGGTAGAAAATATTTTCCCTGTCGAATTTGACCGCATATACGTAACTCTTTCATTGCATAATTATTGCGTTTTAACATAAATTCTCATATTTCTGTCATACAACAAAAACCAAATATTGCGAAACTGATTATAACCCATTTACGTAGCAAACGTGTAAAAAGTCTTGTGTTCTGAATAAAATTGCGAATATTTGTAAAAATATTTATAATGTATTTATTTGTGTGTAATGACCTATATTATATGTGTTTCGTGTCCAAATAAGCGTCTATTTCATCTTCGATAGTTTACACCTTGCAATGAAAGTAAAATAAACCCAGACGTAACTATTCTGTATTTCAAAATGTCGAAATTTTGAATATAAGAACAAAAATTCCAAAAAAATATCGGTACTATTATTGAATGAAAAAACTGGGAAGTCCTTGATTCGCAGTAAAATTGTAAAATATATGAAATGCTTAATAAATAATGTGCAAATGTCTTATCCGACGAATATTTTCTACTTTCCGCCTTTGACGCAAACTTCCCTACCGATTTTTTTTACACTTTCCGTTTCTCGCAAACAATGCTCCATTGTACAAATTGTATTTGCGTAAAGTTCACGTTAATATTTACTTGTCACTGCTTGTTGCCTATACGCAATTGCGATTTCCATTTATTCCTTTTATCATTTTGTGGTGCCGCTTGTGCGTTGTCGGCAGTCTTGCTCGTCGAAATTTTCATTTATTTATTTATACATATAAGTTAAACTTTACTTAATATGTGTTTGCCTTCTACATTAGATACATTATACAACTTCCTCGCTATACACCCATAAAAGGAATCGGTAAATTTTAAAATATGCATTGTTGAATACGCCCAAGAGTTGCATAAAATTGGTGACGAAAATAAACAACAAAGAATATTTAATCAAATACACGATTTTTGCACTATTTTGAAGCATATTCAACAATGCATTTATTAACATTGAACAAAGGTTATCCATGCTGATATTTCGAAATATTATTGCAATTAAAAGTCTTTGATCATTTGAATCATACAAATAGTGCCATCTTTACACGTCCAAAAATAATCTGGATAACAATTTTTTGGTATCAGTTGAATTCATCTCATCTTGTTAAATCTATGACTAATTTTACCGATTTTTAAATGTATTCGATCATAATCGACAAATTTTCCCAGTAGGAATCGGTTCGAAATTCGGAAACGTTCCAAACTCGACGGTGCTCTGGGTCGATCGCGAAAAGAATCTTCGGAATGTAACATTCGTGTGCAGTTCAGTAAGAATAATCTCAACGTCGATGGACAATCTTTTAATTTCTCCATCGGCCATTGTGCTAGAGATTAATAAAACGCGAAAAAAATGGTCCCTCGGACAGAAAAACTTCGGGAGACGCGTCTTACGTAAGATTAACGATAAATCGCGATACAGGGGCATTTTCACAAAAATCGGGATGTTCGATTCCTGGTGAAAATGTCGCGTTATACGTCTGTCGATTATTATTAATTTGTATTACATTTACACCAAATTTCGTACGACACTTGGTGCTCGATTATTTCTCTCGTAACTCAGACAATGGTTTTTCGTTACGAAAATGTCTACCCTGTTTCGTCCCACGGACTTTTTCGAAAGAAACGTAATTAATGACTAAATAATATGATACGATGTCCCCACATAATTTTTTTAGAACGCGGTAGTGACATATTTTTACAAGTTTTTAAACCTTGTTGCGAAAAATTCTCATCTGCGGTTGAGATAAATTTTCAGATTTGTTTTTTTTTTAACTGAGAGATAATAATTTTTAAATTTACAGCAATGATGAAGGAAAATATTCGGATAAAATGTGTGCATCCTTCATCTTTAAGCATGTGTCTTAGCGTTTAACATTTTGAAAATATGACGTTAATAATACTCACAGTTATGTTCTTCGAACAACGGATGTTTTAGTCAGCGATGTCAAAATGTCAGAGAAGAATCGCGGTTTTGACTGCTTAAAATCTACTTACGATACTAACTTAAGCCTCAAATTTTCTATAATTTCTATCTACATATTTACACGAAGATGAAAACCAAGCGCGTGCGTAAGCTTGAACAGCATTGAAACTTTTGACATTATTTTTGTTTTGTTGTTTGAGCAGTAGATTAGTGAAGTAATGTTCATAACAAATTTTAAAAATGTCATTTACAATTTCGTTATTCCATAGTTGGTCAGAGATATTGAAAGATATTAATTGACATGCAGAAATTGGATAAGCTAACAATTGTGAAGGGAAACCAGCGGTGAGTAAAGTCTAGGCTCGGAATAACATTAATAACTATGTACAGGAAGAAACAATGTCTTCTCTTCCTTTACAGAAGATAAGACCTCAATTGCTACAAGACACAAATGTCAGCTTATTTTTCTAGTAATCGCGAATGAACGTAAATCAGAGGGGATTGCATCTCTAAGTTTCCTAAGGCGCGCGAGCGTATCGTGCGTTTCTGTCCAACATTGATGAAAGAAGATATTATTCATAAGTTGTCAAGACTTTAGTTTTGCAGTTGCGAATTTTGTGTTGACGAGAAGATATTGTAAAAACATGAGAAGAAGTTCAAAGAAGAACAAGATTGGGAGGAAGAAAACAGTAGACAATGTCACTTCTTCGGACTTAGCTAGTCACCGGCTTACAGGAAGTTGGACTCCTGGAATTGGGAGATTCCCAGTTTTTCTCCGGATATCGCTTACAGCTCGGGGCCCAAGGTCACAAGGAATGGAATTCGCCGAGAACGAGGCCGGCACTATGGTATCCTGCATGGGACGCGGGCATCCCCATGGAACTCATTCCTTGGTACGCCCCCATGCCCATACCGTTCATGGACATCGTGTTCATAGAATTGACACTCTGCATCGTGTTAGGTAGCATCGTCGTGGGTCCCATGGGACTGAGACCACCCATCGTCGTCGCTATCGTACCCATTTGCATGGAGGTCGCCGTATGCGGAAGGGACTTTTGTAAGTCCGCGGATCCCGAAGTTCCTAATAAATAATCCTGAAACAAAACATAAAACAATGTTGGGATATTCGAAATTGGGTTTCGCTCCACATTCAAAATTGGTCACTACTATTAATATACGAGCTAACATTTACCTGGGAGCTGTAGTACTGCATGTAGTCGAGCTGATTTTTCTGTTGGGCGCAGCTTGGCGGCGGCAAGGTCGCGGTGGGATGTACGAGACCGTGTGCACCGTGGGATGATCCCTGCAGATGATGTTGCAATTGATGATGGAGGTTTCTCTTGTCGTCACCGCTGTCACTACCCGTATCGTGGTGCTGCATATGGTGCGTTGGTGTGTGCGAATGGCTCAAGGACGACGAATGACCTTGGTGATAGGAATGAGGACTCGAGGATACGGAAACATGGGACGGTAACTGATACATGGCTGATGATTGCTGCTGATGTTCGACCATTTGATGCTGCTGCAGTGCGCAGGACGTTGGTTGCTGAGATTGCTGACCCACTGTCTGCCGTTTGGTATCATCACCACTTTCGTAACTCGAATCCCCGTGATCTCCAGCGTGACTTTTATCACATTTCTGCCCACTAAAACACAAAAAGTAATGATAGGGTTGAGTCTTCGTGCAGATAACGTCTTTAAATAATTTAACAATAATCATAAATGGATATTAATGTAAGACATTTGTAAACACGACCATAACTACGTAAACATATGTGTCGACCATTTTAGGGGACACATGGCATTCTTCAGTGACGTAATCACCTCAAAAATTCGATCGACATACGATAAGCAGTGTTAATATCTTGTATGGATGAGGAATTATTTTCCTCGACTAATGGGAAGCTAATTGGTTGGCGTATTTACGACTTTGCGCCGCGCGAGGCGTGACGAGGTTAATAAGCGAGAAACATTCCGGGATGTGCTCAGAACAGGAATGGATAAAAGAGACGAAAAAACACGCGTAGAAACGATATTGAAACGAGGAGTCCACGCGTTCCCGGCATCTCGTAAACTCAATTTAGCATGCCGGACCTCCGCGAAGTCGGAATCGTCTCGGAGGAACACTTGGATTCGGAACAATCCCAAGGCTGGATTTAGCACTGTTCACCTTCGGTATCCTCGAGTAATCGTTAAGCCCTTGTTTTACAAGTCGTTCGGATGCACCATTTCGATAGGCCTCGTCTCCAACAATCTGCTCTTATATACATGAACATATGGGCGAAGGGTGTTGCCAGTCGCACTCTACATTTGCTACCGGAGATAAAAAGTTTCATCTCCTGAGCTATTATTTCTTCCCATTAGGTGTCCATTATTTTTTATTGTTTATTTTCCTTTCTAATTTTACAGGTGACCAATCCAACGTTGGGTATAAATCACATCAACAGTGATATGAAATTGACTAATCCAAACAGGGATGAAGCGCAAGAGATAGGTCCTAACAATTCAACTGGACTAATTGATGTTGCAGGTCAAATGCATTTAGTGATCAAATTAGTTAAGTCTCATGGTTTGTGTAATAATGTCGTGGAAAATATTCTGCTCAATAATAGGAAGAATTCTGCTTTCTTATTCACTGAAGGATAAAAAATGCTTTTCTGCATTATGTAATCGTCAGAGCAAACTTGGCAAACAACCACAAACATACAATCCTGATGATCTATGATAAATCGGTCTTGTACTTAGTGCATGGCAAAAGCCACTTTAGCACTAATATTTTATAATCATAACAAACCTTTTTCCAAACATTCGCGATACTAAACGATACAATGATAATCCCCTTCTCATAAAAGAAAATCGGAAGTAAGGCAGAGAAAAATGAATTTTAAAAAAGTCTGGCATGATCAGCATTCGATACTTTAATTACTGTCACGAATTTCGATGCCCACATTTCGTTTTTTCAGTTTTAACTGCCTGATATTTCACAGTCGCGAACGTGACAAATTAAAAGAAAGCTCGGGAATTAAAATTTCCATAAATTTCATATACGATATATAAAAAATGCGTTTTTAAAACATATGCGTAGCGTGTATTATGCAAATGTGCAGCAATGTAATTAAATGTAAACGATGTGAATTACTACACAAATAAGCGAGCTCCTCTGTTCACTGTGCTCGTACGAGCTTCTTACGTGCAATCAGGTTTGCATACTTTGTTAAATACGACAACATCCTCGAAGGGAGCAGTTAAAGTGGAGTTACAGTGCAAAAATGAGTTTACGATTGTGTTGTACTACCACCGCAACCTCGAAAATTTTAAATTCTTTACGTGCGTAAAACATTCAAAGTTGCGTTAGCTGTCTTTTTAAGTATCTGGTTGCGAAAATTCCGCTAAAGTTTCTTAAAGCAAGAATTTTTCTATTATGATTATTAGTGTTATTCTAAAAATAAATCAAGCTTTCTAAACTAAAAATTTGAAATTAATACATATTTTTGTTATTAAAAAACTTTTATGCAGCATTATTTTTTTTAAGATCTTTATGTTAAATTCAGAATGAGAAATTTTCAACATACTCTGCAGAATTAATGTTGCATTGTTCACCCCAAACACTAAAACGAAATTCCTTTGGAGTTATAACAACTTAGAGGAAAAATGTCGTCGATGGTTCGATAGTGTTTTGGGTGTTTTGAAGATTTTATTATTTCTTTATTTATAAGTTCTTTTGTCAACATTTTCACAAAAAAACTCCTTCAAAATCATTGATAATATCTCTAATGTCTAATCTAAAAGAAAGGTAAGAAATTTGTGAGGATTTCTAAATTCCAGTTTAATCCCTGAACTTGTTTTAGTTCAATATATTTTATTTAGAACCTAAATATTAGTGTTTTAACTAATCATGAACGGAAATGAACAAACTAAAAATTACGCATCAAGAGATACATACAAAGTTTCTTGATTTTTGTTTAAATTATAAAAAAAAGGTATTTATGTGAAGCATTTCTTGTCTTTTTCGGTAATATGTAGAATCCAGATTCAGAAATTCTTCATGACTATGAATCCTGACTATATTCGTTATGTTAAAAGTTTAGTAATTTTGATAGGGAATAGTTCTCCCCGATACATGATTTATGGACTGAAAAAAATTAAGAAGGGTATATTCTCATTGTAAGGTAAAATCAACTTGAAGTTTTTCATGTGTAAATTTTAATAAAATAATGCATCAATTGTTCACATTCGTATTCTTACTTTTATGTATAATCTGGCAAACAAATAGACAAAATATGGAAATTATTCCTTGAAACGCTAGATGGCACTCAAACCTAAAAGTCATGTTGCATACAGTTTCTTTGAACTGTCCATATTAAATTTGGACATTGATCACAAAGAACAGAGTCATCAGTCAATACAAACGTCCTTTTTTTCACCTTGACAAATTTAGAAGATCGTTCATGCACCGTTCATATTTGTTTACCTTGAGTTCGTTATTTGAATATTTGATCGTCGACTTTATTTTCGGAGTTAGGCGCCATCTAGTGTAGAATAATCACAAAACGTCCCTTTGCCTTTATCACTTTCAGTAGAATTCTCATACCAAATTGGACTTTTTCATACTTTTATTCACTCTTCACCTTTTGTGACATTAAATATTTTATGAAATCTTACTTGACGCCTTGATGCATGTTTTACTAATACAAATAATATGTAATAGTTTTGTAGGAGTATTACATACTACTTGTCATTGTTGTAAGATATTGAACAATTACAAGCAGTACATGCTATCTATTTTTCTCAGTGTTGTCGTTTTATAATGGAGCGCGCTATTATTCTTAGATAAATCAGATGCTATGGCCGCAGAAGATTTTTAATCAATACTCCATTAACGATAGATAATGGACGTCCTATTAAAAGCCATATTTAATTCGACCGATCTTGGGGTGCTGGCGTTCGATTATTGGAAAAACACTTACTTCCATTTTACAAAACCATTAACGCTGGCTCGTAAAGTCCACAATTAGTCCGCGTCAGGATCGCCCGTTGAGTTACCATAGGAAATTAAATACAGCATTACCCATCGAGAGTTTAACTCCTCGTACCTAGTATACGGGATTTACATAAGCAAGTCCCTTGCGAAGGTGGGATCGCGATCGCGTCTCGTGAAAATAACTCTTCGAGCCAACGCCTGGTTCTTATATACTACGGATGCATATAACGGCAACAGGAATCCCGGGGTGCTTCGGCCGTTTTTCCCCTGCCGAATAGATTTATAGACACCTCGAAAATTCTTCAAGGAACGAGCCGGAGATAATAGTTCTTCCCCAGTGCCTTGTCTAACGTTCTCATCTCAGTCTCATCGAGAGTTTACGAATTGGGGTGACCGTTTACAAGCTCGTCCTCGTAGCTGGTGATCAACGGGAAAGATAGTATTCTTGAGTGACTGTTGTCTTTTTTTATTTTGACAGCTCCGTATAATATACCAGAGGCTTCAAGGTTGTAATTATAAAAATATCGACTTGATTACCGTAATACCCAAATGAAATATGTGCGCGTTTTGCATATCGTGTGTAGTAACGTTCAAAAATTATCAAGAATTAAAATATTTTGATAATATCGTGAAGAAATATTTTGAATCGGTCTAACGCTTACGCGATTCTGAGAGCTTAGCGCAAGTGTAAAGCGTACGCGCAAGTTCTACACGATCCCAGGTTCGAATCTCGACCAGGTTCGTTTTTTATTTACTTTTTGTTCGTTCGTAATAATACATAAGAAATTCAATTAAGAATACCGTATGTCCCGTAATAGAATAAAAAATAGCATTATGTTACTATTATCCAATACCATTCTTCCAATGTAGAAAATCGTAAAAATTTATTACAAAGCAAAAACGTTTTCTATATAGCTTGGAGTAGGAAAAAGCAATAAACAACACGGGGTTAAAAACATAATTGGTAAATACCTTTCCTTAATGTAACTCGACATTAAATCCGTCGTAAATTTGTACAGATTTATTACCGGAAATGACGGAGTACAGTCTCGAGAGTTTGAAAGCGTATATTCATTTCTATGGCGATCAATTTTTTGGGCCCGTTTTCATCGCGCCACCCGTTGCATGTATCTCCGGGCCTATAACCCGAAAGAGGTGTCCCCCAGGTATGTCTTATCTCCTGTGGATCTCGCAGTAAATTTTCTCGCGAGATCCTCCGAAGGGTCATGAGGCGACGGACACGATCGCGCCTTCGGACATTACTTTGATTAGGATTTGTGACTCATCGACCATTATTTATCGCCTGTTCGCTTATTCAATTTTCGACTTTTGTTTTACGACGGATTGTTTATTTGGTTCGCCGCCCATTTTTTATACCCCTATCGACCGTTATCCCGTGACTTTTTGATTTATATTCCGTCACACGATTGCGTTCGATAACGACCTTTCTTACGTCACTGGCGACTGGGTCACTGTCACGATATTCGGGAAATTAATTATTGCATTTTTACCTTCTTAATCAATTAAATAAATAAGCAACATTAATATTAAATGTGTACAAATATCTGATATATCTTTTACTTTATTGTATTTTATCCGTGTTTAGTTCTGATTTTGATAATAAAGGTGAAAAAGGTGTTGTTATTGGGAATCCGTGGGTTATTTGTTATTTCCAAAGTAATTTTGAACGTAGAATCTTATCATCTAATTTTTAAATATTTGAGGTTATGTACTAAATCATCCGTTGAGAATCTCCATGACATTGGAAGGTTCATAGGTCATTATGGCGGACAAGACTACTAAATGATATATATATATATATATATATATAAAATAATGCAATTCTCTAGTTGAGAGAAAGCATTAAAATTGTATTTCTTCTTCGCCGCTTATTTTAAACAATAATTAATAATCAAAATGATTTATTGGGAAGACGGCAACGGCATACATACTGAATGTAAACAAAGGAAAAATAAACAATGCGTCGTTCTAATGCGAACAACCGCAAAAGATTTAACTTAAACGGAGATATTTAAGGCCAGAAACAGTTATTTTACTATTGGTTTTATATGGAAAACAAACCCCACCTGTATTTAATTTTATTAAAACTATTGCATTATATAAAAAAAAACGAGTTTCGCACTTGACTGCTGACTGTGTGCTCATCAGCAGGGATCACAGCAGCCTTACCCTGGACTCGATTATTTAATTTATGTGTAATTTTATAAATGTACACGTTTTTTCGAGTTTTTGGGGGAAAAAACTCGAAGAAACGTACATTTAGAATAGAGATTTTAAACGAGAAACGTTTTAAAATCTTGGGGAACCCTGATATATATACAATAATGCAATTCTCTAGTTGAGAGAAAGCATTAAAATTGTATTTCTTCTTCGCCGCTTATTTTAAACAATTACTACTAAATGATTCAAATACTAAAGTCCTACACAATGTCAAAACTGTACAGTATTATAACAAGATTTTATGTTTACTGATTAGGAACCTCATCAGCGTTTCAAACTTCAATGTGATCTATTACAACCAAAAATATACAATTATTTCCGATAAGTTCAAAGATTTTTGTATTTGTTTTTATGAACAAACACATAGATTCCCATCATATTACTAACAACTTAAAAAGTCCCTAAAATTCAAGTAGGAATGTCAACCGAACCTCAATAAAGTATTATAAAAAAAATTATCATCATTTTTTACACTTCATGAAAAAAAACAAGATTTTTGAAATTTCCATATCTTTGTGGTTACATCGCAAAACATAAATTCCAACCTATAAAAAAGCAAAGACTTTGATAAATCGCATCGATCTCTCGGTACCATTCTACCCTAATTCTTCGTCAAATTAATTAATTTTACACGCGTATTCGCGGTATCGACCGTAATTTTTGCATAAAAATTTGTAATAAAAAAGTCGCAAAACTTGGTAGGGAGACGCGGGAAGCCTTCGCTACGACCCGGTTTTACGAGAAGAAGCGAGAGTCGAAGATTTCGGAACTGCGCGCGCGACTGATGTTATCGACGGCGATAAACTTAGACGCGAATTAGTGGAATCGCACTGAGATAACATCGGCTGAATGAGCGAGTGAGTTTGCGTGCATGCCTCCTGAATTTATCGAGAAATTAAATTAGGAATTATGCTAATCGACTCGCGGACGAATTTAACTTCATCCTCTCGTCTCCTACCGTTTTATCCCCCTCCCCCACCCTCTTCTTGTCAGATGAAATATTTGTGGAAGTGAGAACCTGAAACGAGAGGTGACCAGATTTCTTGCTTTTCTTCGTTAAGAACCTCGTGACGTTCATTACCTGTTTTTCATGTGTTACTTGGTATTTAAAAACTCAGGTTGGAGACTAAAATCGTCAAAAGGTCATCTATTTAACTTCTTACCGCTATTTTGAGGGCATGATGTTTGTTTAAGAAATATAATTGCTGCAAATTTTGTAATATATGTACATCAGTAGGTATAGATACTGCCCGATATAGAATGTCCTCCTCAGGAGGTCCTTAGGACGTTCAGTTGTCCGCTTATATGGCCCTGTTGACATCCTTAGGGCATCCCCAAGATGGAGAAACCCTTAAAGATGTTAACAGGATGATAAAAACGGACATTTGGATGTCCTAAGAAGTTCCTAAGGACGTCCTTAGGAGGACTCTTTCTCATTCAGTATATCCACCTGTAGGTATCTATGGAACTCCTTATGATATTGCCTACTTCTCATCCAACGTCTGCTTTCATGGATTTATTATATCTTCAAAATATAGTGTTGATGCCATTATATTAGTAACAGGTCTATAAAATATGACATCAGGACATCCTAAGAATATTCTCATCCGGATTTACTGTATAGCAATCGGTTAAGTTAGTTTCTCTACTAATGCATATTACAAAAATCGGATTAGTCTTAGATCATTCTTCTGGGACATTCATTGAAGATATAGTCGGCCATATAAACAGTTCTTAGGAAGTCCTAAGGAGCTCCTGTGGGCATCCTCGCGCGAAAGTACTAAATGGGAAAGGTTAAGAATTATCTCTACTGATGAATATTTAATACATCACACTATTCTGAGGCAATTCTTAAGATATACCTTGAAGATAAATTAGCTCTCGAAATGAAGTGTTTTGATTTGGGAACCAAACTCGTTTCAAAACAAGTCATTAAACTATGTCAACTAAACTAGGTACAACCAAACTAGGTGCAACCAAACCAAACAGGTTAGACATTTAAACTTAATTCTTTCATATATTCATGAAATTCGTCCATCATTACCAAATCTTATTAAATCAAATCAAATCCTCCTTATAGTTTGTACGATTTACTATAAGTTGTCAAGCCATATTTTCCCTCAAGAATTTCAGACTTCAAGAAATTAAAAACATCCGAAACAGCCTCCGTTTCCGGAAAAAAAGAACTTCCGAAGGCGTCGCGTCGTCGGTAGACTTGATAAAATGTTGTTACATCGTAGCCATCAACGATGTCTCGACAAGAGACGGTATTTCGAGGGCGTGATCACGAGCGTGAGTGTTATCGGCATTCGTGGCTTGCGGGAAATGCACGCTCTAAGCCGGAAAAACAGTCGGTCGAGCCAAGAGATTCGAAATCCCATCTACTCGCGCTATTCTTGGCAGGCGATCCTGAGCGGTCCAATTGAGGTTTCGTCTACTGGTTTGAAAACGCCAGTCAATATTATTAGACACGTTTGAACTAATTTTTATTATCCGAGTGAAATTGTACGTAAATATACTAATTATTGCGGAACACGTGCATGCGTTTTTACCGCCTCTTTCGTTTCACGTTTCGTTTCCGTGTTCCTTCCGTCTGTGCCATTCAGTTCCTCTTGAGGTGAGTGTGGAACGAGTCCCTCTATAAGTAATTCGTATCTACTCTGTTCGATAGAGTATCAAATACGTCGTAGAGGAATTCCGACCTCGTTAAGTGTGTTTAATCAATTGATGTCTCTGAATGTTTCGGATCTAGAAAATACTTTTCAAAAATTATTTATCATGATTCAAAATTATGTTAGTCAATGTATTGATAATACTAAAAAAAAGATACGTTCCACGTTCCAAATCAGCATTTAAAATTACCTTCCACCGAATTAAAATATTACAAAGCAAATTTGTAAAAGTCGCCGCTGGTATAAAGGCAGTCATGTTCAAGCCTATTGTTTGCCGACTTTGACCGGAGTTTTACGAAAAATTCAAAATTCCCAAATAGACGTAGGATGGATAGTTTGCTCTCTTATGGGTTTCCCGCCAGGTGAACATTACAAGAGAGAACTGGCGACGAGCAGCTGATTCTATAAGCAGATAGGGAAATCTCTCTTTCTCTCTCGCGAACCAAAAATAATAAGAAGCCAATCTACCGTGTACACATCGCTCGATCTTTGTTTACAAACTACTACCAAACTTCGTCCGGCTGATTTTCATTTTACCCTCGGAAACCCAAAAAATGCGTTTCCCTCCTGTGGAGATTCCCTTGGCCAAGGTTCGCGAGACGATGGGAACCACCAACTTGGGATTCAGGTAAGTCTTTTTAAACTTATAGCATAAATATTTGTATACATTAATTATGAATTTTCGAAATCTTGTATTGTCTTTTAACAAATGTATTCACAATAATGTGCGACTAACATGGCTTCTCTTTTAGTTGATATCTGGAAATCTACTTGATGATAATTTTGTTATTCTCAAGAGGAATTCGATAACTGATTTTATTTATATCAGGATTTATATATTTCTAATAAACAACGACAAATTGTTGTTTTAGTATCCCTTAAAATGGCGCTGTTAATCTACATGTGAATTATTTTTTGGTATTCCTTTTAAGATCTAGATAATAGATTCAAATTTATAAATCTTTAATGTCATTGGTCATCAAAATAAGAAGAAAGAAGGCATAAGTTAAATGAGCATCTGAAAAACTAATCAAGACTCAAGTAAATCTATAAATATTTATTAACTTTATCCATTACATACAATCCGCCATATATTTGAGGTTAAAAAAATCCTGACACGAAGAAGTAAACGAAATTTCATGTGGTAATATCGTAATACAATCTTTTAAAGATACTATGAAAATACAAAAATTATCTAAATTTTACTGCATTAATATACCTGTTACGAGTAGAACACTCTTCATTATGATAATTTTTCTACACTGAGAGAAATTATTTCCTAATAGTTAATGTAAGCTAATGTCGAGGCTCTTACATTAACTGTAAAGTTATAACAGCAAAAATTTAGTAAAAATCGACAGGTAACTTTGAGATGAAAATACCAGCATTTTCCTGCAGGTCAGCAATGTTATTGTATATTAACTCGTATATTTTAACATTAAATGAGCGTTCGTCAACTGTAAATATATCTCACGTTAAATTCTGTCATTTGAACTGCGCATATCAACAATGCGTCGACAAATTCGCAGAAAATCGAATGACTGCGCGTGTGTTTGTTTATCTCTGTTTCGATGAAACTGTAAGCTCGTAAATATGCACGGCATTAATATTTAAAATTCTTATATTAACTATTAACATAACAAATTTAACACAATCTTAGATTACGGATACTTCAGTATAAAGTACCTTACCTCAAGATCAAACTCTAAATTTTGTTAGCTTTACTATGAAGCTATTACATTAACTGTAAACAAACATTTCTCTGAGATAATAATAATTTTCTGGCCTAAAAATCCATGCCTTTGAGTGCTGAAAATTAAATATTCCGAAAGAACGATCACTGTATTTCGCTATATTAAAAAAATAAACCATTCATGTGGAATCATCGAATAACACAATAAAAAACAACTACAAACCATTGTTTTTGGAACGATCAAACAACTTTTTTTATCGGATATCCTTGAAACGCATACCAAAATGCCAGACGCGTCGCCGCACAATTTACAAGCATTTCGAGGCACGTCAATATCGTCGAAAATTTTGACGCAGTATTTTCTCGGGCTTTAAAATGCAGGTAAAATTGGATTTTCCACGAACTTCGTATATATGTGGAACAGTGATTTTCTATTAACAAAATGTAGACCGATATTTGCGTCGGTGACTGCTAAGCTTAGTTCGTTTGTGTTCGTCAAGTCTGACGTTTGGCCGACTGACGGGTCAGTTAAGATCATGCACGACACTTCAATTATTCTAGTCTTCATCTTACTGACAAGTTGGTCAAACTAAGATGCTTAGGCAAACTCAAGAGCGGTTCTAGGAATAGCTTAGTTAATCTCAAAATATTTTACGATTTAAATACTTTTATAAATGGAGTGGTGTAACGAAAACAGTAAAACCTTTTACGAATATTTTTGTATTGTTTTAAAGACTCCATTGTTTGTTAATAATCATTGCATGGATAGGGTTGTTATTATCTTTGTACAAAAAAGGTTTTGGTATATTTGATTTCTTTTCGAGTAATTTGCATATTTCAGTAGTCTTCATTGCATTTCATTAGTAGCAGTAAGTGTTATGAAGTAATGAAAATAAGTATTAATGTAGTTAGTGGGTGAATTAGTAAGATCTATTTTTTCAGTGTATGGAAAGAAACTATTAGGATTATTCGTTACAATCCAAATAGTAATTAGGAATATTTTAGTACTTAATCATCAGTCATAAATAAGATACTCTTTAACACTACAATTCCTAAGTTAAATTAAAATTTTTATTATAGCATATATTAGTTCACAAACAACTAAATTAAACCTACTAATGTTCACTTAATCCGAGTCTAAATAAGATTTGAACTAAACACTTGTTCTAGCATTCTTATGTATTTTACTTAAAAATCCCTTATGGATTAAAAATCAGTTTGATTCCTGTATTAAAATGTTCTGTTAAAAGTTAGAATCACAATGAAAGCTACTATTACATAAATGAACTTTTAGTTTATTTAATTACCAAAAATATATTCATGCTTGATGTTTTAGATATTCGATATTGAAACTATTTCCGATAAAAAAATGGCAGCAGGTCTGTTTTTGCTACTGGAAATATGCATACATTCAAATTGCATTGCATCCAATTCCATTACCTGAATTCTAAGTTGGTACAATGAAATCGCATTTGTGCGTACGAGCTCCAAGAATAGCCAAGACGAAACAAAGCTCCAGAGGTAATTGCTGCCAATCTGTCTCGATCAGATAATTTTGTAAAATGCCAGTGACAGGATGGTGCAGTCGTTGACAATTAGTTAGTGATTGGTAAATACTATTTAATTTTCACTTCATTACATAAGAACCCCCATGTCGAATGGAATTATACTAAATCATCATTTTTATCATCAAATAATTTACTTTCAGATATGTTAAGAAAGTTCTAGTAATCTAATAAATTCCTAATAATAATAATTTTGACTAAATATGATTTATTTTATAGTTCATTTTTAAGAATAAAACATCTTGTCATGAGTATTCCTTTGAGGTACTCAAGAGGATTTTATTTTATTATAGTAAAAGTTTAATTGAAATATAAATAGCTATGTACATATTTACAACTGAAATATGTTTAGTAAGTAGTTTTGTGTTTACTTTAATAATTATTTTGTAATATCAAGCGTCTTATTTCAAGACATTTTGGGCAAATACGACATGCAAAAGGTCTTGAGAGAAGGCGTATAAGGCATCTAAAAAAAGAAAAATGAATAACCTATATTTATTATTTGATATATTTGTTATTATTTTTTTTTGTATGTAGGAGAGTGAGAATTATGGTGGATGTGATCGATTAGGTTAGGGCAGTTTTAATATGGGGTGGTTTTGAAACTAATAATATCCAATTTAGTGCCAATCAATTATTTATTGAATTTAACGCATAGTAAACAATTTTTTACTTGCAAAAACTGTAAAATACTAATATTTACATTTAGAGAGTACTTTTAAAAATGACGCAACCAAATCATGCATAATCGAGATCGGTTTCACTATAATGAACTTGTTAAGATCTATATTCAAATCAACCTTTTATGATGGTTTTTTATGATAAAAAATAAAGAAAAAAACGTGTCCATTACTTATTTAAACACGACGATGGAAGTTCTTTCACACGTCATCAAATAGTCACAATATATCTTAGCAAGGTCGCATTAGCGTACATTTCCGTCAATAAAATGCGCGTTTAGTACAAAACTAGTAACTCCGGATTAAGCGATCGACTTGATGGATCGACAAGCACGATTCTTATCGGCAACTCGAAATGGCCGAATTCGCGTAACACGTGTTCGTCTCGTCACGATTAAAAAACTCAACACACTCCTATATCAAGCATCGTGTTAAAATGCTTTCGGTGTTTTCAAAATCGTTTAATCCGGATTACGAAACGACCTGCTACTCTGCAGTAGTCTGAGGTTCCCCGCTTTTTCCCTTCGGCCTCAGCAAAAGATAAAGGAGGAAAAAAAAAAAAAAATATTTGCGGACAGATGAGAAACGCGATGCAGCACAACAAAGTTCCCGCATTTTATACGGTTAAGACACCAATGTATTACGCCTGGCTAACTTGCCAGACCCTCACCGTTCCCTCCTCCCCCATCGACGTTTCAATCCTACAAGTATAAAAACGGGCGATTATCGAATTTGTTGCCGGTTATTTAACGGATTCCTTCGCTTGGACGCGACTCGTATAAGCGAATAAAAGGTGAGAGCCAAAAACCACCCACGCCGAAATTCCCTACGGTAGATGGAGGAAGATAATGGAGGCAGCAAGTTCGCGGTTTGATGGCGCGCATCTTTGGCTGAGTTTGAAAAGTAGATAAATTCGTGGTTTTCGAAAATGAACGTTGATGTTTTTCGAGACGTTTAAACGAATCCCGGCAGTAAAAAATATGACAATTAAAAAACGCATCGCTTAAAAAACTTGACATTTAAAAGTACGACACATCGATGGCAATGCTTTAAAAGCCACGACACTTTAAAAATTCCCTATTAAAATGTCCGAAATTGGTAGTATCAGGGTTTTAAATGTTGGGTTATGCAATCGTAGGGGTTTTCGATATATCGGGTTTTTGGATGTGTTCCTCTGACAGTAAGAATCTAGATGAATAAAAGCCCGACAATCAAAATCTTTCAGGCAAAAACCTGAAATTCGAAATTCAGACAATCCCAAAACCCGACAACTAAAATCCGATATTCAAAACTGCAACAAATAAAAACCCAGTCATTAAAAAACCACATACAGTACAACCTCTCTTGTTCGACACTTCGCTTGTTCGACAACCTCCCTAGTTCGACAGTGCCTGACCTTCTTAGTTCGACAGTGGGCGGAGACTTCTTCCCTCTCCCGCCCCGTCCATTATATTACCGACGAACACGAACGCACCCATATGCCGGACTCGGACGATTGCACCTCACCCGTCAAATCGAAAGACATAACCTCCGCATTTGTTGTTGTTAAGTTTTAGTCTTCTACTTGACTTCTATATGTATGGCAAGGAGGCTGGAAATTAATGCTAGGAAAACAGAAGGTTAGAAGGTTAGCTGTCGTAAAAGCAAATGATTGCAAATGAAGCAAAAGCCCAATCACGATTGCGTGACGTCATAGTGGGCGTGGTTAAAAAAATGTCAAACTAGCGAGGTCAGAGAGAGAGCGTCTGGCACGGATCATGTCGAACAAGAGAGGTTGTACTGTAGTTCCAAAAAACGTTATACAAAAACACCGAAAAATTGTGACATAACTGAAAAGAGTATGGTTTTGAATTTTGGGATTTTGATTGTCGGGTTTTTGAATGTTGGGAGTTTGATTGTCGGGTTTTTTAAAGACAGTTTTATGAATTGTCCAGTTTTTGAACTTTAAGGCTTTTAATGTTAAGTTTTATAATCTTCGGGATTTTAAATGAGGGGTTTTGAATGCCGGATTATTGAATGTTGGGTTTTCGAATAGTCTTTTTTGTATGTCAGGATTTTTAATGTTGTTTTTTTCAATTGTAGGGTTAGTGAATTTCGGGAATTTAATTGATGTGTTTTTGAAGATCGGGATTTTGAATGGCGGGTATTTGAATGACAAGTTTTTGATAATATGACAGTTTTCGATTGACGGGTTATTGCATTGTCTGATTTTTTAATGTAAAGTTTTTTAATTGCAGGGTTTTTGAATGCTGGTGTATTGAACGTTGGGTTTTTGAAATGTCTTTTAATGTTTTTTTTTGTCGAATCAGTAAATGTCAGGGATTTAATTATTGAGGTTTTGAAGGTCGGGATTTTGAATGACGGGTTTTTGATAGGCGTGCTTTAGACTCACGGGTTATTGAATTGTCCGGTTTTTGAATAACGGGTATTTGTAACGGGTTTTTCAATTGGCTTTTTTGAATGTCAGGACTTTTAATGTCGAGGTTTTTAATTGTCGGGTTTGGAATGCCGGGATTTTGAATAACTGGTTTTTGATAGCCGGGTTTTCGATTCATGGGTTATTGAATTATCTGGTTTTTGAGTGTCGAGATTTTTAATGTCAAGCTTTATAAATGTCGGGTTTTTTGAATGTCGGAATTTTTATGGTCAGAATTTTGAATGACAGGTTTTTGATAGCCAGGTTTTCGAATGACGGGTTTTTGAATTGTCTTATTTGAATATCAGAATTTGTAAAGTCCAATTTTTTAATTGCCTGGATTTTGAATATCTAGTTTTTGAATTGTGGGGTTTTTAAATATCCGAATTTATTATTTTCGGGGTTTTGATTACCGGACTTTTGAAGGGTTCCGAATTAAAAACCCGACAATCATCAGAAACCCGAAAATTAGTATAAATATAAAACAAAGGGACAATAACATTAAGTAAAATGCGGGATAACATTGTTTAGTTAACAAAAACAAATGCAATCGAAAACAGACGTTTACGGGATGAATATTAGACATTAAATAGAAAAATTGTAAACCGTGTATAAGAAATGCATAAAGCAACAATCATCATTGTCAGCATGGAATGTTACAATCTTACAAATCGGTCGAGAAGTATGTTACCCGCTTTAACCCATTAAGGCCCAAACGGACACATTTTGAACATCAGTTTAAACGTCGATAATTTGTATATAAAAAGCATTTGGACAAATTTTGCTCCCACTATTTCCGACGTAAAATTGTATGCTCTTTCAGAATCTTTCAATAAAATTTCGATAAAATGAAAAGCAAAAAAGTTATACACGTTTGTTTGTAAAAAAACATGGTTTTTAAACATTTATTTTTCATTCTAACATCACTTTCACCTCGAAATTGGTTTAGAAAACACGTCTAAGGTGAAAATATCGCGCCCATGGACCCTTAGGATTAAAACGTACCGTGTTCTAATTTGAATTTCAAGATGGCAACTTTCAAGGAAATAAATTATTAAACTTTTCTAGATTTTAAGACTAATAAGTTTATTTCCTTGAAAAATATGGACTTTAGAGAAAATCTGCTAAGAATGATCTAAATGTCTTAGAATTGGTTAAAGAACCTTCTCAAATTTTTTCCGATTTTTTAAATGACTTTTTTAAAAAATTCGATTTTATTAATTTTCAAAAAACCAAAAAGTTTATCAATACATTGTGATAAAATTTTAGAAGGTTCTTTAACCAATTCTAAGACATTTTTGTTCTTAGCAAATTTTCTCTAAAGTCTATAGTTTTCAAGAAAAAAATTTGTTACGTTATAAACAGATTTTTGAGCATCTAGGTGCCATTTTGGAAGTCTCCATCTTGAAATTCAAATTAGAACACGGTACGTTTTAATGCTAAGGCTCCATGGAAACGATATTTTCACCTTAGACATGTTTCCCAATGGAATTTCGAGGTGAAAGTGATGTCAGAATGAAAAATAAATTTTGAAAAACCATGTTTTTTACCGAAAAACGTGTATAACTTTTTTGCTTTTCATGTTATCATAATTTTATTGAAAGATTCTGAAAGAGCATACAATTTCACGTCAGAAATAGTCGGAGTAAAATTTTTCCAAATGTTTTTATATGCAAATTATCGACGTTTAAACTGATGCTCAAAATGTGTCCGTTTAGGCCTTAATGGGTTAATATCAGCAACGTCTTTTCAACATGGTGTATATTTTCAATTACATTTAACTGCCTTCCCACCATGTGCAAATTTCATAGCAGGAATTCAAATTCATTAATTCGCGATAATTCTATATTCGAAAGAATTGGAAAATAAAATTATTTATTTCAGAGAATTGCAAAAAAATTGCAGAAGAATTGGATGGAATTCGCCAATTCCAAAAACTACAAATTTTTTTTTTGTATTGAATACTATCCGAATCGCCCGTTCATTCAGTTCAGTACAAATTGAGGGAATAGCACGTTGCGAATCACTTTCGCAGTATATTGTGCTTTAAATTTGCCTCCATGACATATTGCTACGTGTTCTTCATTTCTCAAACTCATGACTCCAAATGTGTTAAGACACACGTTATACATGATTTTTGGCGTCAAAGTAACTGAAGTATGCTATATCCACATTTTACAATATGTTGGGCAATTTAAAATGGCGGTTTCAATATGGCGACCGAGGTTTTTAAATTAATTCCATTGTGATTTGTTACTCAGTGGATTACGAAAAAGTTAAGAAGTGTATAGTTTTATATAAAATAAAATTAATTGCAGTACAGTCGAACCCCTCAAATTTAGACTCCCTCAAATTTAGACTCCCGCAAATTTAGACGCATTCATCATCTCAAATTTGAACTCATTCAACCCCTCAAATTTAGACAGTCCATTCCTTGTTCCTTGTTCCGTTACCCCCTCCAATAGATACAGCATGGCGGCTGATCAGGCTGAGCAGAAAGTGATAAACAAGCAAAGAGCCACAAAAGTAGTGGACTGAGTGGTGCAGTGGGGGTTGAAAGCGATCGAGGGGAAAGAGTATAAATCGGAGAGGTCAAGTTATTTCGATTAATAGTCGCCAAAAAACAGTGGACTGACTAGTTGAAAAAAAATCTGATCATGGAGAACAGTTTCCCATTAGTTCTCGCAACTCCGGATGTTTTTACTATCATAAAAAGGTAAATTAAGTCCTCCCACTACCGGCAGTGACCTTTCACTTAGGGGTCGAAGAGTACTAAACTTTAATTCCAGCCCCATTGGAAAATTTGTATCTCGTCGAATTTTGCTTCATTCTGAGTCAAAAAGTGCTAAAATAGTATTTTTCAGTACTGAAAGCTGTGAAAATTCGATTTCGCGGACTGCATTTAGTCCGTATGGGTTATTTTTTTTGACAGCGTAGATTCATATTACACGTGATAGTAGGTCGTAAAATCGGATTTTATGGCTATAGTACCGAAAAAGCATTTTCACGAAACTGTCCACATGGCAATTGTTTCTTACTCTTTTCTTCATAGTGACCCAAACATTGAATAAACAAAAGAACGTTGAAATAAATGAACCTGGACCTTCTTTTTGTAAGCCATTGTTAACCCTTTGATCGTTTCTGAGACTATTTTCTACTTCGCTAGGGAACATGTTTACTATAATTGAATGTCAATAAAAGGGTACTGAAGTAAGTACCACCCCTATAAAAATAGCGAGTCTCCAATAAAAAGGAGTACCTTATTAATAACGAGGAGACTGTCTTCCAAACGAGACCGTGCAATAATTATATTATAAAATGAACTTTATACGCTTTTAAAGCGAGCTTTTCGTTGAAGGTCGGTATTTTCGCAAGTCGGAGACGGACAGTTGGTAAGAAAAATCACATGTTAATTCCGCGGTTCACATAAAAAAGAGAGAGATGCCAGACCCATGTGTGTAGGTTGTACCGAAGCTGCTTTCGTTCCACATTCGAGATGTCTCATCCCGGACGAAAACGAGAAGCTGCGACCAGAGGAAGGAGCAAGGCTGCTGATGCTGCCGTTGTTGCTGCCGCTTCGGTGAACCCACACTAGCATGCAAACTCCACCACCGACAGCTTCACGGTCCAAGGGGGGAAACACGCTCATGCACACGCGCATCATAGTCTTCCCGTATTTACATAAGCCTTATGTTCCGAGCTGGCGGGTAACTCGACACCGCGCAGATATCTATGTATACAGATACACTTAACGCTCGTTACGGAAGGCCAGAATGGCGGACACGAGAGCGAAGGGCGAATTAGAGAGACCGTTACAATTAAGGAAAAAATGGTCAAAAATAAAGGTACAACAAAAAAGGGTGCCTCAATAATCCAGGTGTCTCTAAAGGTTCCGCAAAATTGATTAGGATAGAGAACTTATCGGTCCTCGTAATTGTACGTGTCGTCCAATAAAAAATAGTGGCTCAAAGCCAATTTTCGGTATAGCACAGGTACATCAGGTAGTTGATACGGAATCATGAGTTTTACACATGGACAACATCCTTGGCAAGTCTCCTAATAGGTCTTTAGGCAATTTATTAAGAAGGCATGTAATTGGTCCAAGACGTTCTTTGTTGATCAATTGCATGATCAATGGAGTATCTTACACCGATTTCGAACAATGTTGGTCGGAGAATGATGGAGCATTATTGGTTTCTAAAGTGCTTGACCTCCAAAACCATCATAAACTTATGGAGATTCGTATACGGATGAAATGTTCAGATTCTTCAGAAGTTTTTAGGATGGATTCATGTAATTTAGAGCCCTGATGCAGTAATGGTTATCAATCATCATCAATTCCTAGCCACGAGAGGTCAGCAAAATGACTTGATTAGGATAACTGATAAATATATCACTATTTACGTGCTCTATGATCCACAGGACAAGTTGCCGAGAACAATTAAGTAATAGTTTTATTTACCGAGGAAATAGTTGTCCTAATTAATCTGTTCTTCAACCAATTTAGTGTGGAACTAGTGTGATCTAGAATTTGCCCAGAAACGTCCATTTTTATTGCAGAAACATTTTTTGTGGTCCTGTATTAGTCTAATCTAATCAACTACAACAAATTGTTGTAGACAACAATACTGAATCCCAGTTATGTTTAAATGTTGCGACTACTTTATTGCATCTGGAGTAGATCTCCATAACAGATTGAAAAAAAGCAAACAAGAGCTAAATTTCCACAGAGAAAAGAAGGTTTGTCATGCTTGGAAAAAGAATTTGTTGAAGCAACCAAGGAAATAGTTGCACGAACGAATTTGTTTTCTGTAGCACTTATTTGGTTTGTAACCAATTTCTTTCTTGGTCAAAATTATTTACATTGAAGATCCAACCACTTTTTCGTATAGGTCTGAGAGCACTAAGTTGGGTGACCCATCCAATCCTTTTTCCATGTGGTTACTAAGTATTGACCCTTAGAGCCACGGCTAAGGTCATATTCGACCGCGTAAAAAATGGAAATTCCACTATTTATGGCATATTTTAAGCATTGGTAAGGCACAAAAAGCCGACTCATGAAAAAATAGACAGATCGACAGGCGACACTCAATTTTTGAAGTGTCGGATTTTTTACTGTCGACTTTTCGTTTGTCGGTTTTCTGACTCATGGATTTTTTTACCTATCGGCTTTTCGATTGCTTGGGGTTTCCACCCGCATCCATTTTCCATATATAAGAAACTGAAAGTTCCCAACAAAAGCTTAAGCCATCATTAACTTAAATGAGACCTATGTCCTGATATAAGTAAATTGTTTTTCTGATCGAATACAGGGAAAAAGGTTTAGTTGGTTTAATGTTTAGGTGAATCAAGTAAACCCTTTTAATAATCAATTAATTAGTTACCATCCTATAAATATGTATAAAAAATAGTTTACTAACTAGCCAATTTGCTAATGTTAATGCGTTTGGTCTTTTCTTACATTTGTACACGAATAAACGTCTCTGTTAAGGTGTGAGTAACCTGTTTCGGTAAATTTAAAATTAGTCGAGCTAACCAAACCAATAGCAATTAAAACATCCCAATCAGCGGTTTAAAGTTACCCTAGACTACTTATGTTTTCACCTAGGTAAGTTAAATACTAACTTATAATCGTAATTTACTAGTTTACTTCAATATTAACTGTTTGATTTAAAATATATTTTAGTACAGACATTCATATGAAGTAAGTATAGGCTATTAATTATGAACTGTCTGCTGTGATAGTAAATCCAAAAGGTTAAAATTCTGCCTTTTTACGCTGTGACAGGAATTGAACCAGTAGAATTCGAGGTTGTATGATTCGAGCAAAATAAAATGGAGACAAAAGAACAGAAATTTGTTTGAGATCAACGAGTTTAGTCGATTTATTTTACCATGTAACTGAACGCCTAAAGTAGAAAACGTAGTCAGTTTCTGGACAGATTTTGTGCGCTTCATTACGTACAACACGAAGATCAGTAAATATAGTCAGAAACTGGTCATATTTTCTACCAGGAGAGCAAACTTTCTTTGCTCTAGATTTTATATTTTAGCGGTTTTATTTCAACAACCGTTTTACGTAAATGAAGATTAAAAAATATAAGATGATTACTATAGTAGCTTTCATTTTCTCAGGAGTTATGTTTTATGTACTTAAGATTTTTAACTTAACATATGTGCGATGCGCGTTTAAAAAATCGGTTAAATCCATGGTGTAAGTTTTTAATCTACAATTGGTATTCGAAAATTCAAATTTTAATATTCAAAATGGCGGACCCAAAATGGCAGACGACTTTAGAAAAATTCATGTCATTCATCTGGATTTTTATAATCGTGCAATTTCAAATTATTTGAATTTCGAATCTGAAAATATCATTTCCCAATTCTAAATGGCCGATTTAGTCATCATTTAGGCCGACACTAAAATAAGTAGATTCAACCATGGTGTGTGTATACATACATAAACTTGTCCGCCATATTGGGTCCACCATTTTGAATATTGAAATTTGAATTTTCCAAACGTAGATTAAATACCAAATGTAGATTAAAAATGCCTCTGAATCATCGGTTGTTGACCAGTAAAGTGGAGTAATTGAGATCTCATTTTTTTAAAGTACTTTGGGAAATTGTAAATAAAAATGACACTTTATAGGTTTAAGAATAACTCGAAAGAGTTCTTCAAAGTCACTATTTTAGAATTCGTGACCCATCCAGTTTTTCGCGGATTGCCTTAATTCGGATCGGGCCATTACCGCCGGGAGTCACGCGCCAGACAGCCTCGAAAATGCTTAATTGCCATTGATATTAATGGCACGATTATGTAACTCGTAAGAAGCACACAAGATAGATAGGAAAAGAGAAGGAAAGAGAAAGATGGCGTGAAAATGGAAGTGAGTGTAAAGGATCGTTAAGCACAGGGAATCTCGGAGGTCATTTAGACGTCTGCCATGAATTTGGATGATTCGATAATGTGCGAAGTGTATTACGTTTTTCTCTTATATAATATTTTGCATATTTTTGAGTATTGTCAAGAGAATTTTCATAACACGATCCAAATTATAGGAAAATTTATATAAAACTTTAAATGTGCTTTTCTCGCATGTTACACGGTTTTTTCTAGCTACCATAGAAACGTCGTACACCCTAGATCAATAATAATTACCATCATTGCAAAATAAAGGCGTCTTCCTTTAAGACGTTTAGGTGGTCATATTTAAGACGTCTTTTGTGAGCATTTTTGTTCAAGAAGGTTATAAGTGTCATCTAAAATTTTTATTTATTAAGAAATAAATGAATCGAATTATTTCTTGATTATTAATAAAATAAGTAAGAAACGATTCTTCTAATTTGTAACTGGACATCCGCACATGACAATGTTCCTAACCTAACTTTTACCCATAATTGACGTACATACGTCTTTGTTTGCATTTGAATTGACTTGAATCGTACCCTTTGTTGTACGCTATAATCGTGATTCAGTTCATCTAAATTTTCTTTTTTTTGGAAATGGATCAAAAGGCATGTTTGCTTTGCCATTTTAGGACAATTTCTTTTAATTTGCTTGTTAAGCACATGATTAGGCACCACAAAAATTATTCAAAATTTAAAGTGAAATGTGTTTTAAATGGATGCGGTGCTACGTTTACAAAGTGGAGAGTTTTTAAATACCATCTTCTACACAACCATCGTTTGCGTATCAATCCATTTGACGATATTAATGATCAACAAAGCGAATAGGATAATGCAGGTACGACCGATTTCTAGGTTATGTTAAGACCGCGCCGGTCTCCCCGAGTAACTATCGACTTTTGTATCGAATCATCGATTATAACGACCGCAAAAGCGTCTCCAATTTCTAAACGTCTTAAATTTTGAGACGTTTAGGATGGATTAAGACGCTCCCTAAAACAAGACATTCGTAAACGTCTGTCTACAAATGAGACGTATTTACGATACCCGTTTTTGCAGTGATACACATCAATTTACAGGCTTTCAATTAGTAAGCGCAAAATTATTTTCCAAATCAAAATTAAATGTTTTTGCCTCTTGCAATAGGTGACTCGTGTACATAAACATTAAGTAATGGCGCATTTTTGTAAGGATTGTTATTATGAGCAGTCAGTTTAAAAGCTGACGATCAAAACAAGCACATCGAAAGTGGATAATTAACGCAGACGAGGGGGAAAAAGTGTCATTCTGAAAGTCATTAAAATTCTTCCCAGATGGTACGCTAGTGTAACTTAGACTCACATCAAAATGTCGTAGAATTTTATTGCAATCATTTATATGACTCAAATTAAAATCTTATGAATATTGCGCATGTATCAAACCAAAATTAATTCTGAATTAATATTAAGAAACAACATGTAATGAATGCAGAACGGTCCATTATTCATCAGTGTTAATCAGATGTCTATTTAATTAGTATTACATTAATCACTTGTCGAAAGGACCTGACACGGGTGAAATTTATTATTTTTATAAACTTTTATGCAAAATTTCTGGAGATGACGATTACAACTTAATAAAGAGAAAAAAACTAATGAATGCCACACATTTTTAATAAAATTAATTAATCATTTAATTGCATCTTTTAAAAATCAACCTTAAAATTATGTTTTGCATAGTTATTTAACTTTCGTGATTATATACACACGTAAATGTACTAGTGATGTTTCTTTTCGTACGAGGGTTCTTGATTCAGCGAACAAAAGCGCATCGGTGTCAGTTTTTCGAGCAAATGGTGATGATAACGACCTGAAGATATTTAGTTACTATACGCAGATCACAACTATGCAGATAATATAAAAATTCTTTTGTTTATCTGATTCAAGAGACGCGTGGCGCATATCGTGTCGCAACATGGATATGAATGATATACAAAATATTTGCTTGCTTACGTCATTGTGTTATTTGTCTGCTTTTGGGTTCCGTTGCATTGTTATAGAAACAGCAGTACGTTTTTAATACGATATTACGTGATTTAATCTAATGTCAATAACAAAGTAATCGTGTCCAACAATGTTGTCAGAATTGTAACAAAAGTGTTTCTTTTCAATGAATGCGGAAATATAACGTTTTAGTAAGGACAACATCTGACTAAACCAGTTTGGTTACAGCAACTACGGTGCATACAACTATTGACTGGTTACGGAATCCTAACAAGTTTGGGTGGACCTAATACGGTTCTTGCAACTATCGATTGGTTTTGAAATCCAAACGAGTTTGATTGCGGACCAATAGTAGATCGTGAATATATCAAATGTTTCTGAAAATTGACCGAAATTGGTTGTAAGTACGAAATGATTTTGATTATTGGAACCAAAATTTTCGGTTACTACAACCGAACAGTTCAGTTCTTAGAGTCCTTATGTTGATGTTTATCGTTAACGCAGTGTAATTTTCGTTCTTAATATTTGTAGTACCTAACATATAACTCGTTAGAACGTCAGAAATAAAAACAACGGCGATCTTATGGTTGAACCAAATTGATTACTTTCTTTAAACCAACCATATTTTCCATGTGATTATTTCGGTAGCATATGTATAGTCAATAACAACCGAATAGTTTATTAATATCAACCAAATTTCTGGCGAGAATGATTACTCATGAAATGTTAGAGTCGCTGTTGATAAGGAGTTTAGACTAACATAACTTTAAATCAACATAACATGAAATTCAAATTATGAGGTTCATTATTGATAGAATTTGGAATAAATTAAAAATGATTTTCAAATACAATGGAGCAACGAGTAAACTCCATTATAGTGTGATAGATCATCATTTTCAACTAAAATTTTGACGACAACTTCTGTTTCTTGTTAAGTAGTGTATTAAATTTCTACACACTGGCAGAATACCCAAACGCAGTTAAAGTCAACTTAAAATTAGTTGGCATACGTCGTCAAATTAAATCATCAGCCAAATTTTCAAAAATTTACATGTTTAATGAAAAATCACTGAAGCATACATGTAATTGCATAGAAATTTAATATAAAAGGCAAAGAAATAAATTTCTTTTGATGTCTGAATCGAATTTTATTAATATTCTTGTTTCTACAGAATTTTTCAGAATGTTCCAAATCACGATAAAAACTATTAAAAGATCATTTCATATTATTATCAAGGAACATGTTATACACACATTCTACTTATTACATTAAAAAGTAGAAACCTTCTTTATATTACGAATAAAATCCGCTTACATGACGCAGTGTGAAGGTTTTACAAAGAAAAATGTTCGTAGTATAAAAGAATTTTAAAATTACGTAAACAGTTGCATAAGCAACAAATATTATTTCTTGACTGATTGCTTTCAATTTGCGGAATTTTCATAAATAATTCTTGTTTTAGACGGTCACCATACAAAAAATACAATTAAGAAGAATTCCAAAATGGTTTCCGATTGAAAACACGAAATGTGAGATAAAAAAATTTTGTAAGGTTCGTTTGGAGACGATTATACACTCCAAATTTTGTTTCAACTCGTTTTTTATCTCACATTTCTTTTTTTACATCGAAAACCATTTTGGAATTCTTCTTAATTGTATTTTTTGTATGGTAACCATCTATACCAAGCATTATTTATGAAAATTACGAACGTTTTTTTTATGTTACATCAAAACCAGATATTTCATAATACAGATATTCAAAAACCAGACTTTTAAAATATTTTTGCATTTTGAAATGTATGGTTTTTGAAGTGTTTGTTTTGTGATTTGTCGGGTATTTGACGTGCACCCGAAAAAATCGTGATATTTTACGACTATTTGCCAGTAAATAGTGCAAGACGGCAATTTGTGCTTTTTTAAATTATTACATCCTTTGAGAGCACACTCAAAAACACCTAGAACAAGTAGTGATGTCAAAAACTAACAGTGGTATCATTAAAATTTGAAATCCCAAAGCAGCTGATTTTTTTGTGCTATTCAGGCGTTTTAATGGTCGATAAAGTACAGAAAAATAGAGCTTCATTCGAAAACCATTGCATTCTTGTTGTTGTTTGAAAGGATTTTTCTTGAATAATCTTTGAGTTATCATATGATGTTGAAGTGATTAATTTTCATAACTTTTTCCGACATTTGTCAAAAAAATTCAGTAGTTTTTAGTAACTTTTAAAAATCTTTAAAAAATCTTGTAATATACTTCATTTTTGCAGTACAAATAACTGGAAATTTTTGAAAAATGACTAAGTTTGTTCTTAAAATTGAGCATCTGCAGTCTCTTTTGATAGTCATGAGCAAACCCGAGCAAAGATTTTAAATCTGGGACGGATCCTTGATGGATCTTCGGTGAATCTACCGCGTCGAAAGTATGTTTTTGAGACGATCCTACACTATCTGTGGATTTGTAACGGACCGAATTTCAGTATGCTTTATTGTACTGTAAAATTATTACGCATTTCTAAAAATTTCATTAAAAGCGCGGAAACACGAATTTTTTTGTATACGAAGTATACGTGCGGGATCGTCTAATAAAAAAGATTTTCGATGGAGTAGATCCACCGAAGATCCATCAAGGATCCATTACGGATTTAAAATTTTTGCACGGGTATTAGTACAATCATCTTTAAACGACAGTAATTTGACAAATATATTGAATTATATAAAGTTTTAGGGTTTTCAATAATCTCAGGAATATACTATACTTTATACGGTGGTACTTTCGAAAAGAAACATTTTTTATAATTTTACCATTTGTTACTCGTTAATCGCAAAAAGGACAATTTCGAGAATAAACAGGCGACTAATGGGTTAAAAACTTTTATTTTTATTTTAGAAAATCATACTTTTCATCTAGTTTACTTTCGAAATTGTCCTTTTTTGCGATTAAGACGTAACGATCAGATGGTAAAATTACCACGAAACCGTAAAAAAACACTAAAGCATAAAGCTGATTAAAAACAAGGCGACGCCGACGAAACGTCTCCCGTTTCAAAATTCACGGCCCCGAGGACGTGTCGGTGTTCGCGTGTTCCTCCGCACGCACACGCGCGTGAGCACGTTGAACTATATATCAAGGCTCGGGAGGCACGCACGCTGCATTCGGGGAATGCGTGCATGAATGAATGCCCCCTCTGTCCCCCATACGGCGGTCGTTGTAAAAAAAAAAGGGGGGAAAAGAGAAGAAGAGGATTGTTCTTTTTCAACCAGCCCCGAAAGAGTGCGTACGAATGGGGGACTCGAGAGGCCGGAACACCCGGGGGCGAGGGGGACAGATCGAGGGGGAAAGAGTGAGGGGGAGTGTTCGAGGGGACACGACGCGAGGCGGGCACTCCGCTTTCGCCGTTGCGGATCCCTCGTCCGTAATACGTCCGAGCTGTCAAGGTTTGACAGGATACCCGGGTGAAAAGAGGGTTCTTTCCAACGCGGCCGTTCGCCGCTCTTTTTGCACGCGTCTGCGGGACCGAAAATGGCCGCTCTTATGGCCGACCAAGCTACGAAAAGCGCATTGGCTTTTCTCATTTTTTGTTTTTGTTCGACTCAATAGCGGACAAGTACGCACTTGTGCGGTGAAGGGCGTTTCGAAGGGTCGGATGTTCTTTTGGTCGTTTATCGGGATTTCTCTTTTTGTTTCAGAACGCCAATTTCTTTCTGAAATAGTCGTAGAAAAATGATGTGTTTTTTGGAAATTGGGTATATCATTTAGGTTTTCTATCAAAGAATGCACATCGCTTTATAATATGTTCCACACTTTTTATTTGTTCAATAGTTTTGGTTTACGCCCTAAATTTTTTGGAGTTAGAATTCAGCCTTTAACCCTTTTCGTCCCGAAAGTCCGAAATTTGGGCAGAACTTTCAACGCTGTAATAACTTTTGTTCCAAACGATATTAGAAAAAATTAAAATAATTCAAAATCGATAGATTTTGACCTCCTTTTTCAAATGCTGTGGTAAAAATCAGCCGGCGATTTCAAAGAAAAATAATATAATCATTTTTCTACAAAAAGGACTTTTTTGACATTGAAAAAGGCAATGCTGACCATTGCAAAAGGCACTAATCGAGTCTTTTTATTCAGCGCTTAATTAATATTCACTCTTTCACAAGAGTTGCTCGGTTTTCTCCATTCTGGGGGAAAGAATTTTCACTCTCAAAGAATGGAAAATCACTCTGAAAAAGTGAATTCTCACTCCAAGAAATTTAGATAGTACGCCGTGCTTCAGTTTACCCCGTTTTCCTCTACAACGAAATTGCATTTATATTTTGGAGTAGATTTAAATAAGAGAACAATTTTGTCCAAAATTAATATTGTCCACCGTTTGGAATACTCGATATGGAATAGTTTGTATCGTTAAACATCTTAAAGAATGTTGCGAATTTATTAAACATGGCGAAACGTATGTAAAATGATTGGTATGATGGTGAATAACATAAAAAAAGTTATGTTGTAGTTATTGAAATTGAGTAAGTTATAATATAAACGTACATGCCAAACTTCTGAAATTAATCCTACAAACTACAAAACTCATATCAGCTTAGTTGTATCTTTTGTTCCTTATATTTAGTAGTATGCCATTTCAGTTTTTTTTTCAGATCATTGGGGTATTCTACTGATCATATGCGGCAAGTATTTCAAACCTGATATATTAATTATGATATGATCCGGTGTAAATTTGTTTATAATTTCATAGTATAGATAAAATTTTGTTACAAGTGGGAAAAGCAATTCGAAGTAGGTTACAACGGTTGTTGCAACTTACTCCAATACTCTAAGAAAATATATTTCTAAATTTCTTTTGAAGTCAGAAAATGGTTTGCGCAGTTCAAAAGTATTGCGAAGACGATGAAAAAATAAATTAAAACAATCATTAAAAAATGTTTTGGATTTTTTTTTCATTTTGAAGATCTAATACATTTATTTTGGACGTATTACATTGTCAAACGTCTGATAACACCTCATTCATACTCAGAATAAACTATAAAATTGTAAGAATATTGCAAATTCAAATTAACCACGTAGAAAACGAAAGTCAGTATTAACAGGGAGGCCATGAATCTTGGCTATAGAAGAATATAACCTCAATGGAGCACCAAATAAACTTAGAAAAGCTGAAAATTTATAAAAAAGAAATAAGAAAAGAAGCCACCAATCAGTAAAACATCAAACTATACGAAAGAATCCTAAAAAAGTCAGCGCTAATCGTCAATTTAACCGAAAGCTGGACTTGGATGAATCTTCCGATGATAAAGATGATTGCGTTTGCTTAGTTTGTTTCGAAAAATACAATTCAAAAGCAGAATGGGTGCATTGGATGTAAACAGTAAGCACGCTGGAACTGTAACGATAAAGATCCATATTTTATATGCATCAATTGCCAATCGGAATATTCGGATGAATAGGATAAAGTGTTGCAACCTGCCCCACCTTCTAAGAACCCTGTTAGAAATTTTAGTAAAATTACCACAGATTTCAGTTACCATAGGAACTTAATTTTACCAAATATTGTTACTGAAGGCAAAATATAGTAATTTTACTAAACTTCACTTAAAATTGCGAAACAGGAACTTATATTTAGGTACGATTTCTTAACATTACTAAATTGTAACGAAAATTTAAGAGTCAGTTACGGAACGCGGTGTGCATTGCGTACTGCGCATTCATCTTGCCGCCGAAAAGCATCTTATAGTCCTAAATCAGACCAG
The DNA here is from genome assembly GCA_030407085.1 of Trichopria drosophilae. Classification (NCBI taxonomy): domain Eukaryota; kingdom Metazoa; phylum Arthropoda; class Insecta; order Hymenoptera; family Diapriidae; genus Trichopria; species Trichopria drosophilae. The sequence continues at coordinate 183,683,825 of CM059582.1, forward strand.
ACTGGAAAGTTCCATGCTAGAAGTGATAGTTTTGCCGTTATAAAAATTGACAGATTCGGCAGATGAACCATTTTACTTAAATTCATGCACTCTATGTTCAGAGTATGCAAAAATTTTACGGCCACGAATAGAACATCTAATTTTTGTCATCCTTGTTTGTAAAGTACGCACTTAAAAAAAAATGTATACTCTTCGTTTACCTTTCCTTTCTTTTCGTTAATTTTTGTCAAAAGCAATAACAAAAATATGAAAAATAAAAATGTGAAAAGTGTTGCAAACCTCCACGTTCTCCCCTGGATAAGAAGGTTAAACCTTATAAGGATAAATTATCACTTTTTATATCGGTATATATATATATATATATATATATATATTGGTCAAATTGAAAGGAAACCAGAAAAGAGACTTAACGAACACAAAAAAAGCAGCGTAGGACATACAAAATTATACAATAGTTTAACACAGAATTAATATCAATCATATTGTCGACTACGATCATACTAAAATCCTTGTAATAAAAAAAAAACAATGTAGAAATTAGAAGCTAGAAATTATTTTTTTAAAACAAATCAGAATGCAGTTAATACTAGATTTGTTGTCATTTATATATAATAGTTTAATTAATATAATTATAATAGTTTAGTTAATAGTCCAAAGAGAGACAGATCATTTTTTCATTACGGATAGTGAAATACCTTTTTAAATGAACTTAAGGTTTACCTAGTATAGGTAAGTGGAATTTCTAACCTAGTATTTTAGAAATTCCACGGATGATTGAGAAAATGCATATCTGGTGACTAATTTATGTATTTAAATGAGAAATAACATGAACTTTAGGACAGTTAAACATATGATTATAATAAAAGAAAGATTATGTATTCGTTTATTTTACAGACATTACACGAAAATTAAACATACAGAATAGCAAACACTGACAAAACTTTATCGTAATTGCAAATAAGATACCTTAACAAGGAAAAACACCCAAAACCATTTGTATACCAATTTACTTCAAATAACTCCAAAATTCACTTGATCGAACTAAGATAAATCTGTGGATCGAATCGTAAATAAACAAATTTAAATTTTTCTGCAGTCTGCGCAGTTTATCGCTTGAAACGTAAATTTACGACACAGGAAAGTAACTTTATTTCAGGGTCCGACGCATAAAGAAACGTGTCTCCGGGTTTCATGTCAGCGCCAAATAATGGACGAAAAGAAAACATTTGACAATGCGAGAATAATGTAGGAAGTACTATGCGATACCTCGATTACAATTGCGAACAGGAACTTTGATGGAAATCCGTTGCGATCGATCGCCGATCGATCTGTACAATTCGGCCCACGCGGCAAATTTCGTGAAATTGCAGCTGCACCGTTCAATTGTACATGAACAATACTTACGTGAAGCCATTTTGCCCTAAAAATGTAACTATATTTATTGAGAGAAACATTTGAGAACTTTCATTTTTATAAATTTGTTTTTGTGGTAAACCTGTCAAATAATGAAACTGCATATTGAATTGCAATGAAAACCGCGGTTAAATGCATTTTACATTCAGAATTTCACCTTTGTCGAGTTTTTATTGCAGAACAATACCCTGGAAAAATGATATTTGGCTTCTGAATATGAAATGTGGTATTTTGCTCTAATTAAATATTAATAAAAAGTAAACTAAAATTTTGATATTCAAATGAGTTTGTGGTTTAAAAAGAGTTTTCTTTTTTTAAGTTTAGTATTTTTAATGATTTCAGTAATTACTAAACACACCATTTCATCCACAACAAATTTCTACTTCCCATGAATCTAAATAATTTTTCATTATATTTTTCTTCACATTCGTTTCTTTATTAAAAAAATATGTTTGACATATATTGTTATTAACATATGAGTAATTTCACAATACTTTTAATATTTGATTTATAAGAAATACGATTTTTGTTTTTAGCCATCCAAGTGCAAAGTTGTTTTCATTATTTTAAGAGGTGCTAATAGCAATATTTACGTACAAACTATTCATAGACATGTAACAACTAAAAGGGTGCTACCAGCATAAAGGAGTAAATAGGACAAAATAAAATAATGATTTTATTATTGTTTTTTTCTTTTTGTCAAACTTGTATATAACTTCCTCTATACTTTTATTTCCTTCTCTTATTATTTATCTGAAGAGGGACACGATCTTTGGCCGAAATTAATTATTTTAGTACAATTTTAATGCCCCCTCCCCCGTTTTCTCATTATCATTAATATTAACAGGATAGATCGCTAAGTACTGTATCATTGTTGGCAATCAGTAGTAATTTAACACGAAATAGTACTGGATATCCTGGTTCGGAAATGGCAAAATCGTTTGGGGATTTGCTCCATTTATCAACGTCATTTACTTTATGAAGGTACTTTATTCTGTTTCATTTATTGTTATTATATTATTAAATTTGATACGTCTTATTTCCAGTAATGCACGAGTATACCATGGGCCTTAGCATACTTTGAAGCTTATGAACATTTTACAAAATATGTGAGGCCAAAAATGCATAAAATAATATCAACACACATATATAAATATGCTACTGAACAAATAAATAGTATTATTATTATTATTGACTAACAAGAACAAGAACTATATACATGTGTACGACTGTACAATGTTAAAAGGCCAGACTTAGCTTAAAGTAGCGGTTTTATAGATTAATGTCGATTAAAAAATACAAAAATCCTATCTAATAAGGAAAACTCGAAAGAAGAAAAATAAATGTTTAATACCAGGTTTAAAAAGTACAATTTATCAAATTCTTCTTAGCACACCAAAATATAAAACCAATTTACCTGTCCTATCGCATCGAATCTTTCGAATTTAGTCCCTACTTTGTACACCAAAAACAACAAAATTATCCAAAACTTGACCCCAGAGGTTGGAAAAATTCAACAATAGCATATTAAGACAACATCATTAGAACTCGTGTGAGACACAAAACAATTATTTTTATTTTATTTCTAAATATAAAAACAATTTTTGTTTTCAACCATCATTTTATCTGCTGATTTTTTATTTTTTGGCTTTTTCATTGCCAAACTTGATACAAAAATAAAATAAAAACAAAATGACGGTTCAAATACGGTAAATAATAAAAAAATAAAAACTCGTCATAGGAGTGTTTTTGGGGTCACTCAAAACGAATATGATGATGGATTCCTGCAATTCAAAATGGCGGATATAATTTGGACGACAACCTTTTAAAAATTGATGGAATGGGTTATGATCACATTTCAATAAAGCGAGTACAAGGCTGCACTTGTAATTAGTCTCGATTTGTTTGAAAATCCCGACTATTTTTCTTTTATCGATACAGAAATAAATGTAGGAAATGTACCAAATGGCGAAACTGATCTTTGTTCGTAGATTCGGATTTTGCGATCCTAAAACTCAGTAAAACTCAGTAAGTAATGAATTTCAAACCAATTCGATCAATTTTCAAAATTCGTCGGCCATATTGAATCCTTCATTTTGAATTATAGAAAACCAACATCAGATATTTTATTCATCCACTTCAATAATCCTGGAGTAACGAGTTTCAAGCAAATTATATGAATTTTTATTATTTCCATTTTTGTCGTATTTGAGACACCATTTTAGATGTTGTGATTTTGGCACCAATTTTGAAAAGAATTCGAATGAAAGTTGTTTTGTCAGATAGTTTTCATTTCTTTTTTCAATATTAATATTCAAAAACAGAAAAGTACATAGCCTAAATTGGTTGTTTATAACCAAACTTTCTGTAAGATTATTAAGTATTTTCAAAATTTTTCATATGACAAAAACCCATTTGACAAATGCATTTTTCGAGTGTTTGGCTTCCACGTAATTTTCATGATCCGTCGAGAGGGAGACGACAGAAAAGGATCTGGATCCCTCTCTCAGGCCCCACCCCTCGGTTTCGATTCAGGGGTTTCCCGGATGTGCAACAAGGGGGTAGGGACAACGAGGGAGGATGGACGAATAAAGGTGGCCGCAGGGCCGTTTCGAGGGGGCGTAAACGAGGGTTCGACGAGGGGATGGCTGCGCCAATATTGACGCTTTACGGAACGGCCGCGGGGCCCTTAGAGAAAAGCGAAGGGTGGCGCTTTCATTCCCTCGACGACTGCTTCTGTATATTTTGCCTCAAAACCTCCATGGCGCCCGTCATTACGCCAGCTTTCCGACGAGTTTTCCAAGATTCGAGGGGACGTTTCTTTATTTTTCTATAAACAATGCATTTACCCCTCTATAGATTCCAATAGCTCCGGAAACTTTAGCAAAACTTTTATTTTTAATTTCAAATATAACGCTTTTGATCTCGGTATTTTAAAATTAAATTTTAAATGTTTATTATGATCAATTTCTCTGCGCATTTTTAAGTCATCATGTCCGCCATTTTGAATTTTGTCAAATCTGAGACTGGATTCGTCATCAGCGACAAAAACAAATGATTAATCTTCAAAAACAACGTCGAGATGTATTCTTACAAACCAATCGCAATTTTTTAATTTTGGGTTATTTATAAATCATAAACCGTAAAAAGGCATTACCGATTTTCCTTTCAAATCCTAATCTGAATTAAAAGCAATAAGATTTAAGAAAATTATGAAAATTTCGAAATAAGTACTTCCCTATAAGCAATAAGATGTCGTAAAGATGTTTAAAAGATTTCAATCCGTCAATCTTTTAGATATTTACGCAGCAATTTTGAAATATATCGAAAACATATTTTAGAAGAAAATTAATCTACAGATTAAAAAACGTAAACAAATTTTATAATTATTGTAGCTCCGTTTATTTTTAAACCAGTTTAACTTCTTTTATTATGTATTATAAGTTTACATGAAAATATCTTATATTTTTACGTCATTCTAAACGTTCGAAAATAAACAAATAACAAAAAAAAATTCTCCCGTCGGAGAATTGAACCCGGGTCTCCCTTTAAGTACGCTGGCACTTTAACCACTTCGCTACGCTGTAAATAAATATGTAGAAGAGAAAGAAAACACCAAAATAATTAATGTTTCACAGAAAAAATATGTCATTTAGATGCCTTTTTGCAAGATATCTTTTAGACATGCGTGAAAATGCTTATTGGTTTGTTGCATATTTCGACATTCAATAACAAAATATACACCATCATTTCTGATACCATGTATAATATTTCGATAATTCAATCGCCGTTACAGCGTCATCAATGGAGATACTGTTACATTACAAGAGTATCATTATCCGATTGGAAAATCAGTTAACAAAGGGAATATTCAGAATTGGAAAATGGTAAGCACACTTTTTCTTCGAATGCGATGCTTGCACATAAACGATAAGATTCGACGTATAATTTTTTTACGAAGATTGCGAGATCGATTAAGATGAAAGGGAATGAGATCAATTCCTAGAAGACTTTAAACCTCACACGAGGTGCATTTAGATAAGGTTATTACAAACTAACGCATCTCGAAAGAATTGCTGTGGATGTTGCGTCTAAACGTAATCTCCACCATAGCAATAACAAGAGGCAGCCGACTTGGCAATTTGCGGATAACGGTAGCAGAACTCATTTATCGTCCAAAACAATTTTATCATTGCTGGTAATAATTAACAATGACGTAACTATGTAACTAAATTGTATATGCACAACCTCATGGAGTTAATGGAGGCTTTATCTTGTGTAGTTCACCCGACATTTCTATAGGGAACGAATATCCGGTTACTCTTCAAAACATTATACTCGGGTGTAAATTTCTTATCGATAACTCAAAAATATTTAGAAGCGAAATTCTGATTATGTGCTACTTTCAATAAGATCAAACTTTTCGAAGAAATCGTATAGTCATAGTATCACAATGCTTATGAAATATTAATTATGTTTATGACTTTGTAAGGATACTGAATACTTTGTATAAGGGCATATCCGGCCATTTTTTTTATCTTGAAACTTTGTGGCATTTTTGTGTACATATTACTCGAATTTTGATTACAAACAGTTTTTATGTATATCGATATCAGATTCATAGAATATATGTTGCTCTCGAAGGATATCAGGCGATTCTTTTAGATCAGCGATAATTGTTATGAATAATAAAAAATATTTACTTTAATATCGTCAGAAATAAAGGATTTTAGAATATATTTATTTCTGAATGAAAAATCTGTCGCCGCTTTGATAAAATCATACTGAGATAAAAACGTTTTCAGTTAGATACATCCTGGTTGTGTAGTTAATTTTACCATTGTTACTTAAGTTAATAAATAATAGTTAATAAATACACAATTATTATGAATGGTTTTTAATATTCAAATTAACCAATAGATTTGAACCAGCAACTATTTTATTTCTGCAACTACTTCACGACTTTTGTTTAAGCAAATGAAACAAAGATGAACAATGATTATTAAAAGATATTGAATAAGTAGTAACATTTATTAAACATCTTTAAATAATATACTCATTAAAAACTAATAATATGGACAAATCATGATTTTTAAACGTTATCAAAATTTTATCACATATACTTACTTAAAACTATAAGAACGATCGACATTACTTTTTATTTATGTTCATAATTAATTGCATTACATTTTTATATAACAATACTTTCTCTCAAAAACAGTGTACAGAGAGTAATTGCATCAGTAAATGCATTATTCACGTTCGTGATGTCCCAAATAAGAACTTATTTCTATAATGAGAATAAGATATTGTCGCATGCACTCCTAGCGGCAATAAAGAAAACTAATCTTGTACAATGATGACCGGACTATGGCCGGGATCTAGTCGGGTTATTTTTTAATCGTACAAACCCGGATAGAACCCAACTGAAACCCAGTTTCTTTTCGAGTAAAAGCTGTCTCATTCTGCCCGGGTATCTATTAATAGTTACACTCTACACTTTTGAAAGTGAATTTTGAGCCGAGTTCGACTTTATCTAAAGTGCATCAGAAATTTCTACTTCTATATAGTGATAGGTCACTTTTCAAAACAGAAACGAAACTGTCATCTTAAAAACGCGATTACTCATAACCTATGAACTTATAAACGGATTTTTTATATTTGGCATCTGTTTACGAATTAATTTTTTTCGTCTTGAACAATTTTTTAAAAATATTAGCCTATTGTTGTTCCATATAACACCTAACTATTCCAGTGTCTCCATTAAGGTGGCATTTTACTTTAATATGAAGTAAAATTTGACTTTAAATGAGTGGATCGATTCTCACTTTTTAAAGATGAAAATCAACATAATGAAGTAACTTTTACCTTAAAATAATTTAGAATCTACTTTTTTTTTTGTAAGAATCCTTAGAAATGTCAGGTTTTTTACTGAGCTTGCAATAATCCCTGAGTTTATTTAGAAATATGATTTAAAAATGACTAAATATGAAAGAAATGAATTTATTTTGGTAATAATGAAAAAAAGTTAATTATGATCCTCAGAATGCTATGACTTTCGTGATTACTATCTCCATTTGTCGTTAGGTTCATTTTTATTATTTTTTGTTTTTATATATTTACTGAAAAAATATATTTTAACTTTTTATTAATTTACTATCGATACGAAGACGAAATGTGGACAGAAATAAAAAATTTTGGAGACAACGATTTTAATTCAAGACCAAAGCTTTTGTCCGGACTTCATTTTCATTCGGGTTTTCGTATTTTCCCTCCCTCAGCAGGATGCGCATACTCGTTAAAATAGAGGGGTGATTCGTGTATACAGGGAATAAAGTTAGCAAACACACCAACGGACACATAGAGTCATTTATAAGAGGGCACCCACGCACGTGCTGGACGAGGAGGACAAGGGTGAGGTAGAAGTAGTACATTAGCAATGTTTTGTTGACATCGGGAGAACGAGCGAAGCCATTACTGGGGAACGAGGAACCACCCCGATGATATCTTCCAGTTTTATATGCCATTTTGTAGAAAAGTTCAATGAGATCTTACCGATAACATTTGAATTTCCTGCATATACAAACATGTTTATTTTGTCAATTACGAAAAACTAATTTATGTTGAATTTTAATAATTTTCGAAAACGAAAGTTACTAGTGCTTTCTTAATGGTAAACAATTAATACACGTCCAACAAGGCGAAACGTCGAATTTTATGCTTATCGAGGAGGATAGATGACAGGCAAGTCCAAACAGTTTTTCTCCTAACTTATATACTACTAAATTTACACTGAGTTTCTCACAAGTTAGAGAACACATCGAATTTTCAAAATTCAAAGTGGCGAATCCAATGTGGCGGACGAAATACACAAACTTTCCTCCTCTTTGGGTCACAGGTTATAAATACATTGTCAAATTGGGTGCAGGTCGAAAAACTGACAAATCAAAAAGCTGACAGGTCAGAAAACCGACAATCCAAAAACCGATAGTCAAAAAACCGACATTTAAATAATGACCGTCCGCTTGTCTATGAGTCTAGTTTTTATGTGACGGCTTTCTAACAGTCAGCTTTATGACTGTCATTTTTGTTTATCTGTCGGGTTTTCGACCCCCACCTGCCAAATTTTCAAAATATAAAATGACAGATCCAGTATGGCACGGTAGAAGGTCCACCATATTACATATTTAATATCTGACGCTAAATTCGTCATATAAAATGGCGGATCCTCCATCGTACTATATTGGACCAGTCATTTTCTATTCGAAAAATCGGACAACATATTTATAAACAGCGACCCAGAAATCCCTTGCTATTGACTTTCATCGAAATCGGATGGTTTCGAATTTTGGTTCGCCATATTGGATCAGCTGTTGTGAATTTGAGCATGTTTATAATAAATTCGTAATCGGCAACCTCAAAAACTCTGCAGCATCCACGACATGCACGAACAAAAATTATTACGTCTACCTTGTTTTCAACGAATAGACACGATTACCAGACCACTTTTGTGCACCGAGATCATTTCTGTGCACTTCGATCAAGGAAAGATAAACCTTCATTCAATAACATTTTATATTTTTGAAAAAATCGAATTTATTAAAAAAAAATGCAATGTTCCAGATATTATACATCGTTAGACCATTAGTTAGGTAAAACGTCTGTTACCTATGATGATTAGCAAAGTATGTTACTGTAAGCATATTAACATTCTTGTACAGCTTTTCAAATATAAAATAAAATAGATTTCCCTTTATTTCAAGTCTTCCAGTCATGGAATATGGCATCGGTCTCTTAATTTAATGACTTTCGAAATCTTCTAATTTATTAGAACAAAACGAAGCCTTTTTTGTACGTCTCTATGTGAATTTCGGTACATTGTCAATAAACGGAGGTTACACAGGTCCAACATTGAGGAAAGCAGTGATCTAAAAAACTAAAATAAAGGAGAAACTAACTTTTGCAAAGTCAAAATAAGAAGACACCTATTGTATTTTGCAAATAATTTTAAGAAGAATATGAATAATTTAGTAGGGCACGATAACTTGCGCCTGAATATTGCAATGCCGAGCGCAAAATCGATTTTTACTCCCGGAGCTTTAAAGAATACAATAACCAATCAAATATTCACCATATTTAATCAATTTTATGTTTGTTACTACCGTCATCGTATTTGTAAAATAGGGACATTTATAAATCATACATGTGTTTTATTAATGGTAACTATTTTCGTCTTTGATGCAGTACCAAGAAATTATTAGTCATTTTTACCTAATAGCTTTATTAAAACCGTTGATAATATTTTTATTACTGTTACGTATTAGCATTGTCTATTCTATTCAGATAGATTAGTTCTTGATATTAGTCATCTTTACTTTTGTATACAATGTTGATTATAAAGACGGGTGTCAGTCCAAAAACCGACAAATCAAAAAGCCGACAGGTCAACAAACCGACAGTCAAAAAACAGACAGTCAAAAAACCGACACTTCAAAAAATGATAGTGTGCTTGTTGATTTTTTTTACCTGTCGGCTGTTTAATTTGTCGGCTTTTGGACCCGCACTAATAAAAACTCGATAAACATTGAATATGGCACTGATTTAGCTGCAATTATTTTTACTTATCGTCATTAGAAAAATTTGATTGACATTTAATGAATTGCATTGGAAACAATGGTTAAACATGTTACTGAAATTTCATTGAGGATAGGAATTAAATATAATATGTGAACAATGTTCATTAAATTTAATAACTATTTACTTTAAATTTTATTACGTCTAATTTAATAACATCATTTCTAAACTTCCTGAATACGATAATTAGCAGTAATTCATTTACAGTGTCACTAAATTTCATACACAAAGTGTACATTAAATTAAAAATTATTAAATTTCCAAACTTTTCTAACAATGTACTTAACATTATGTTATTCTTTAATTGACTAATATAGTTTAAATAGTATACTAGTTTATTGTTGATTGATAGTGCACTTAGTTTCAGTTACGTTGACAAAATAAGTCTCAACAAAAGTTAAAATATTTTAGGTAATGATTCTTTAATTAAACAACACTCACTTAGTCAAAACAAACAATAGTAACACAAAGAAGAAACATTAATGGAAGGGTTTGAAAGTGGCATTTATGCAGCTGCGTTACAACAAGGTCTTCGCTTCAAAGTTTTTGATGCATCGATTGCCCCCAGTTTTTCAATAATGTACCGACATTTGCTAACATTTTCTATTTTAGTTTTATGTAGTAAATAAATGTTTATAAAATCTATTTTTTTTTTCAAATTGGTGCGGAAATGTACAGTATAATCTCTCAATTCGAAACAGTGAATGAATATCTGTTGTAAGTAGAATCCAGCGTGTTAACTAAATAAACACGGTGAAGGATCGATACTTTTGTCACAGAGGAAATAATGAAACGTTTATTGATTTAATGTACTTTTATATAAAATATTTTTATATCAATATTTTTATATCGAACAATGAAATAAATGGACAAATTTCTTGTCTATATACTATTTTAAGTATGTGCTTGTATATTAAAAATTTCTAGGTATAATAGGAGCTAATTCTTCTTCTCGTATTTAAATACAAATACATATGTTGCATCGAAGTATAACACTTTCTCAAATTTATAAATATAAACAAATATTTACACCAAACTTAATCAATATATTTATATCAAACATAATATAAATGTATGTTTATGCTCGCAATTATTAAATAATAAAATAAATATTTGAAGTCGGTCTAAGACGAAAAAATCACGATATTTTTGTGATGCATACTTTTAATTTTTCTACATAATTTTTTGTGATGATAGAAACTCGTCTGCTCCATCAGAAATAATGCAATTTTGGTAGAAAAAGTCACAGTTTCTTGTTTATTATCGTAAAGATGGAAAGGTTGTCTTATTGAAGATTTACGAAAAAAATGAGGTTAAAGTAAACAGTTTCGTCGCACATAGTCACATTTTGAAAACATTGTTTCAAAACCTAATGCCTCAAGATAAAATTTACCAAAATGTATGGGATCAGAACGTATTTATGAAAAGTATACATAGAAGTAAGGGCTTTAAAATATTGTAATATTGCCACTACTAAATTTTCAAAAATTTTTGAACTGATATTTCACTTACGAAAGAATCAAAGAAGAAGAAAATATTAAATTTTCAAAACATTTACTTTTCTAATTTGCAGAAAATTTAGTCGCGGCAATATTACAATATTTTAAAGTCGTTATTCCTGTATACTTTTACAATTACGTGGCTGAAATCGACAGCCCATTGTTTATTTAAATAAGTTAATATTTACCTTTTAGTATGAGAGATTGCCATACCGCTATTTCATCAATTTTAATTAATGTATAGAATAGTATTGAAAGAAATATCACCATTATCAAATATAACAAAAAAGATGACTTCAAAACATTTACGATTTGGACTACGTTTATTATTGAATTTATTTATTAAAATTAAAGAAATTTCTTAAAACTGATAGGACTTTCATTCTTCTGTTATGAAGAATAGTTTTCAAAAGATAACATTTTAGAGGAAAAAAATTGTATGGAATACTCCCATTCACTAAAATCTATTTGCAATAAAGAAATTCAAACTTTTCTATATCTTATTATATATAAATTTAACAAATAATTTCCTCGATTGCAAAGTAAATTAAATATATACAACGTAAAAAGTTCATGTATGATTTATAAACAGGACTTCTGTATAGATTATGCTGATATTGCAGTTGTTTTTTTCCATGTATGAGATAGAAAAACACAAAGAGCAATTGAGTTCGAGTTAAGCATTTGGGTCGTTATTGTATGCTAGGTCTTGTACCTTATTGTCGTTTTATGCGACACAAACGTCACACACGTGATGATCGTATGTCATCTTGACATTTTTGCTAGTAGCCCTAACAAAAGCATAAGAAATAATAGAATGTGAACGAATATTCATAAAATAACGAATATGTAATTAATTTAAATCTTTTGTAGATGTGTAATCGTAATAGTATTAAATATTTATTGTTGAACAATTAACTTCAGATTGTAAATTTATTTATTTTTAATTCCCACAGCATACAAGGCTGATATGAATTGTATCTCTTGGTAAGTAGTTGCTGAGCGATCATTCGAAAAACAACACAAAAAATAACAAAAAATGTTATTAAATCGTGTCAACTGTTGCTCACTAGTTTCAAAACACTCGGATGTAGTTCAGTTAATGAATGAATGCTACAGTAATTTCCACCATTGTATAGAATTTATTTTTAAAATTTAGTTAATTCAACTAAGTATTACAATAGGTCCTCCAGGTATTTTTATAATTTTTTTAGTTGCGACACTGTAAAGGAGTTAAAGTAACTGAGAACATTAGAGGAATGGAATTTCGAATTTAACTATACAGTAAACGAAAAAAAAATGAAAATGCATTTTTAGTTGATTTTTAACATTAACTACACCTTTAGTTAATTTAACTTCATTATAGTCGAATTTCACAACTGATCAAAATTTCGATGAATTATTGAAACGTTGAGTAGTCGAAAAGAGTTTATATTTACTAACAATTTTTCTGGAAATTTTTTAAATGGAATTATTTTTAGTCCAGCTATTATCTATTTTATGATGTTAATATATTCCTCGTTTAATTTATTTTATAATATCGAATTTCTTGGTCATCAATAATTCAGGATACTGTGTGGATACTAACAGCAATTTAACTACTAAGTACTAACTTCAATAAAAACTGCAAAATTAACAACAAATTCTTACTAAAAGTTCTTTTTACTACATCCCAGTGGCAGTTGAATTTGTTAGGTAATTTTTTTTAGTTGATTCGGAACTAAATATTGAATTAAATACATATAGTTAAATTGACTATAATTTAAACTTAATCGAACTGAATACAGTTGTAAAAACAACTAAATATTTATCCCACATTACTTATTTACTCAAAGTAACAATATTTTTTTCAGCGTACATAAAACAATTCTAAGTATTAATAACAATCCTAATTTTCAATATTAATTTCTTAAGAATAACACAAGACAAATTGCGAAAGAATCTACTGCTCAACACTTTCGGCATTTGATAATAAAAGACACAAGCAAGCATTTTTTAAATTCTGCACACCAGACATCTCGTAAGCAATACACATAGGTAAACAAACGTAAAGTAAAGCTGCGCACAAAATCTACCCACGACTCTGAAATTTGATATAAGGAAATCGCACGGAAGATTTTATACCAGACTACGTACGGTTGTTTTTTTTTAAGTTAACTCACGTATTTTTCATTGTGTAAAATAATTTTTAAAAAATATTAAAAATGAAAAAACCGGTTTTTTGTAGTGAAATATGTTCTGGTTTTATCAATAGCGTGATGCTGGTTTGACGCAATTGGCCGAGGTGTTTTTTATCAGTTTGTGACAAATGTTCCTTTGGGAGCTGTTTTTGTTCTCGACGGATGCCTGGATTTTTACACCCATGGTAGATGTTTCAATCTCTCGGGGGAATTTTTGCTTCCCTTTCTTCTAGCCCCTAATCTGTGGTACTATCACGTGTACGTTAGTCTCGCATTATTTGATGTGGGAATGTTCTGTCATTTAATGGAAGTATAATTATTTTTATTGAAGCTGGGTTCAATCCTTTCATTCTCTAAAATCTGAATTTATTAAAAGTTACTAAAAGTGTGTCACTAATTAAATTATTTTTACTAATAAATAACGAAAAACTACTATATTCTTTTTTAAAAAGTATTGAACTAAAATATTCAATTTGTACTTTTAAATTAGTAGATGTTCATGAGTAAATTACTTTTTTCTGGTTAAAGATAGTATCAAGAAGAGGCCCCACCTTCAAAATCAACTCTATGAAATACACCTTAAAAAATTCGAAAAAATCATTTCATTAGTCATTTTTAGATTAGATTAGATTAGATTTATTTAGCCCTTATATGAATATACATAAATTCTTTAGGGTTGGGTGCACGCAAAATTCAAGTCGCAATACAAATATATAAATATAATGAAGCGGTAAAACAGTAAATAAAAACAGTATGATTACGCAACAAAACAATATCAACGCTTAAGACGACCAGATAACTACCTATATATAACAGTAAATAATCACAGAGATTTACGATTCAAGTACGAACTGCCTTATACGGAAGCACGATTTCACAAAAAAATACAGTTTCTTGAGCGCATACAATTCATTAGAGGCAAGTAAAAAGGCTACACATGAAGTGATATGACGGTTTTTAAACATCTGACTCTGTTGTAATCTTGATCTCGGGGGACGTGATATCGGACAATTACAAAAAATATGAATTAAGGTTTCTAATTCACCTAAATTACATAACGTGCAAATTTCGGTCGGGTTATATATGTGTCGATAGTTGCCAATAACCAACGCTCGCGAGTGATTAGTAGCAGTTCGCAATTGTATTGTCAGGCTTAAAAACGCATAAGGACAGCGCGTAGGATAAAAACCGGCAAGGCCATCGGAAAGTCGCCTAAAAAAATTTTCATTAGTAATTTATGACGTGGAATTCAGTGGTGCTAGAATAAAAAGTGTAAACAATTTTTTTTACCAAAAAAAATGATTTTTTTTTCGAAATAAATGGAATTTTTTAAAATCCATAGGTAATTCTTTAGAAAATGTGTTTATGTTCACCCTAAATTTTATGAATTTTTGCATTAATTTTGAAAAATGTAGAAGCATTTTTACGAAAAAAAAATTGTTGTGCTTAAATGCAGAGGTCGAACAAATTATTTCTTGAGTAACATTTAACGTGGAATTCAGTGCTGTTGGAATAAAAAATGTAAAATTTTGTTTACCCCTAAAAAAGTTGGTTTGTTCCATAAACATTTTTTGTTGTTAAAAAGGTGGAATATGTTTTTATGTTCACCCTAATTTTTTTGAATTTTTAAATTAATTTAGAAAAATGTAGTAGCATTATTTAAAAAAAGGAAATTTTTTTTTAGCTACAATTTATAGGTCAAACCAATTTTGTACATTTTTTATTATATCACCACTGAATTCCTCGTCAAAAATTACTAAAGAAATACTGTTTTCAAAATTGTTAAAGATGTATTTCATAGAGTTGATTTTGAAGGTGGGACCTCCCCTTAAGTAGTATTGTTAAGTAGTTTCTAGCTAATTCAGATTTGGAGTTATTATTACGCATTGACAGACTGAACAATGC
This sequence comes from Trichopria drosophilae, assembly GCA_030407085.1. Classification (NCBI taxonomy): domain Eukaryota; kingdom Metazoa; phylum Arthropoda; class Insecta; order Hymenoptera; family Diapriidae; genus Trichopria; species Trichopria drosophilae. The sequence continues at coordinate 183,699,456 of CM059582.1, forward strand.
AATAATTTTGTAGCATTTGCCAAATGATGTTTTTGATTACAGTGTAAAATGTCGGTTATTAAAGTCTATAATATCGGTTATTGACACGGTAGCCCATAGTGACGGAACTATAGTTATGCTTGTAGCCGGCAGTGATAGAGTATGTTGCGACCTTTTTTTCGGTGTCAAGAACCCAAATATAGCATGCACTACGTTGAAAACAAACACGTCATGGTGACATCACGCTCTAAAGTATTTGGAATGACGCCCTCTTGGGGTTGGAATACATTTTTTAAAAAGAATAAAATATCAATTGTTTGAAAATTTAAAGAAAAAACTCACTGCATAATAGTGTAATTTCGCTTTTAGATGAGGTGACGATCGGACTACTCTCTTAAAAATGAAAATTTTACTTTATACGAAGTGAAATTCCCCTTTAAATGCCAGTAAATATATAATATATCTGAAAAGTGGACGAACAGTCATAACAAAAATCCCATATTTTACCTAACACGCATATATATGGAATTAGTCTCATTTCACCGATTGCGAGAATGTTACTATAATATGATACATATGCGCCATCAAGCGGTGAATTTCGATACTGTCTTTCCATCAGATCGTCTGAACAAAGTTCAGAATGGCTGCTCTTACTAATTAATATACGTTTTGACACGGTTTTTAATCTTTTTTGTTGACAGTGAAAACGTTAGCCGATTAAACATTGTAGTGGAAGCAGGGGAAAAGTGGGATAGTGTTGGGAAAACTCGTATACAAAAAATATGGGGCATAAGAATAGTTAGGTGTGATTTAGAAACCCTTATTTAGGTCCGCAACTAACCTATTATGAGACGCATTTTAAGAAAAGTGTCTGTTTAATACTCCAAATTTCAATTTTACGAAAAAACTTTTTTTTTCAGAGATCTGAAAATCCAGGGGCAAAGTGGTATGGGTTGTTAAAATTACTTCTGGAAAGGTTTGACAGAGAGAGAGAGAGAGAAAGAGAGTTCTTACTTATCTCTGTGAACCTAAATCAAAACGGAACACATTCCACTTTGCCCCACCCACTATGCCCCGAAGTAGAATTTTGTTGAACATGTAAAAAAATCATCCTCAACCCCAAATGAAACAAATAAAAAACGAAGATGTAAGAGAAGACTATTAAGTCATGTAATTCAGATGTTAATTACGCTTAATTTATTGATACTTATTAGCCAATTGAAAATATGTCTAAATTTACAAATTGACTTCGACCTCCTAGGTTATGTTCGAACGGTTGGTAAATACTGAATGGAAACTAAAATTATGTTTCAAAATTTGTATTACAATAACTCATTTGTAAATAAACAATGCAAACAAGCACATAGGAAATGTTCTAATACGGCGAAACGCCAAAATCCTACTTTGCCCCCCCTTCCCCTATATATTGTAATATTTACAATACTTATTGTAAAAACTACAATATGTATTACGAATCTTAACATAATTTATCTGCATGTTAATACCGGTGAAAATAATTACTCTCCATGTCAGTGGTTAAGCGCACCATATGATTCAACACGGTACGGTTCGAATCCAGCATAGGTAGTTTTTTTTATTTTTTAAATAATCGCTGGATCAAATAGTAAAATTTCGAATGGTATACCAGACCGAGGAAGTGTGTTTTCAACTTTTATAAATTGAAATAAAAAAAAATTGGAAAGATCGAGACACACATTTCAATTTCGCAAACGTGGCTATTTGATGGGATACCAGAAGTCCCACCGGGCTCATACGTCAACTAATTAACAGTTTCGCATCGCGCACGTGCAGCCGCGTTATTAATCGACGCGTCCAATTAATATAATCCGTTAGCGTTCCAGAAAATTTGCGAGATTGAATTCGATATCTAGCGGACGATGATCAGGACGCGTTTTGTGGGATTTCCTGTAATTAATATGCCTCGGAGAAATTTTCGTATATATGTATATTCACCCCCGCCATAACTCCCACACGCACATTTGTCTTTCTACTATATGCTGTGGCATATATAGCCAAATGTTCCGGGCGTGTGCGAATGTGCATCGGGAGTGTACGTGCACTCTCGACGGGAATATATGCAGAACGTCCGATTCCATGGGAGCATACAGAAGCCATAAGAAATTCGATACGTTCCCCGTGGCGTGACGCGTTCTGCCCTGGCAGAGCCACGGTGGTGCTTCCCACTTCCTCCCTCGCAGACAGCCGCGATGATCGAGGGATATATTCCGGCCCCGGGCTCGACTGTGAAGACGACTCGCTCGAGTGAGCATTGAAAAGCAACGGAATCGAATGTCACTTTGCCGTTCCTCCTCGATGTCGGTTCCTATACCATAATCAATAACGATATATACCTACGGACCTTTTTTTATTTTGCCTCCGCACTCGCCAAAGATCCCACCGGTATACGCTGCACTTTACCCGACGTCGATGCACTTTCGACTTTTCTAATGTCAGTGGTCAAATAATTTGACATTCAACGTCACTCGGTGTCAACATTTTCTAAGCACTCTGTCAATTTCTTGGAGTGTAAATTCAATCGTTGTAGAGTGGAAATTGAGCCACTCTCATTCAAAACCATTGTCTTAATCTAACTTTTTATAACTCATTCTAAAAATTCACTATCAACACTTTTTCGTCACATATATACTGATTACGAATTTGACCTCAGATTTTGTAAACTCTAAATAGTGACTTGAATACGACCGACAAAAAAATGTAAAGTGACCTGATCGAGATGAAACTGGCTACTGCACTATTTTTATAGTTGCTGATTACGAATTTGAACTAAGATTTTGTAAATTCTGAATTCTAATCTGAGATCAGATTTGAAAACTGTAACAGCAAAAAAAAACTCAGAGTGTCCGATTTCCTGAAATTCACTATCAACCTTTTCCGTCACTCATTTTTCTGACGAACCATTTTTTATGAAACTGGATACTCGAAGGTTTTTGCGGTTGCTGATTTCGAATTTGAACTCAGATTCTTTAAATTCTAAATGGTGGCTTCAATACGACCAACGAATAATGCAAGTAATGACCATATCTGGATGTAACAGGGTAAAACGAATTTGTGGTGGCTGATTACGAATTTGAACTCAGATTTTGTAAATTATAAATTATAAACTGAAAATTCAAAATCTGAGATCAGATTCGAAATCTGCGATCGCAGTAAAACCCCAAATGTCCGAGTACCACAAATTCATACGTTTCAACCTTTTCCGTCATACATTTTTCTGACAAACGATTTTTGACGAAACTGGATACTCGAAGGTTTTTGCGGTTGCTGAGGACGAATTTGAACTCAGATTTTTTAAATTCTAAATGGTGGGGCTTCAACACCATCAACGAATAATGTAAAAAATGACCAGATCTGGATGAAACTGGGTACAGCGGAATTGTTGTTGCTGATTACGAATTTGAATTCAGATTTGTAAAATCTAAATAGTGGCTTCAATACGACCGACAAAAAATGTAAAAAATTACCCGATTGAGATGAAACTGGGTACTGCAGGATTTTTATAGTTCCTGATTACGAATTTAAACTCAGATTTTATAAATTCAAAATTCTAAACTGAAATTTCAAAATCTGAGATCAGATTCGAAATTGGCGACGGCAGGAAAACTCCAAGTACCTGAGTACCATAAATTCTATATTAACCTTTTCTAACAAACCATTTTTTATGAGACTGTATACTCGAAGGTTTGTGCGGTCGCTGATTATGAATTTGAACTCAGATATTTTAAATTCTAAATGGTGGCTTCGATACGACCAACGAATAATGTAACAATTCACTTCCGCCATTTTGAATTTTTACAGTCTGAGTTCAGATTCGAAATCAGCGATCTCAAAAACCCTTGAGTTCTCAATTTCATATCGATCCTGAAGTTTTGACATTCTGCTTGACCATTTGAATTCAAATCTGATCAATTGATGACATGATCCAATTAGATAATTGCCAATGACTGCATTTTTTGTATAAAACTGATAATTTTCATTGGTTAATTTTTTTTCAAAATGTAATATTAAATAAATAAGTTAGTATGACATAAGTATATAACTTCTTCAACTTCCACTTCAATGGTTAAAAAACAAATATCAGCCCAAATGCAATGTTTAGTTTTTAACAACAGAAATTTCAAATAAATTCTAGTGGCTACTATAGTATGAGAAAGAGTTAAAGAGGATTAACTTAGTTTTTAATATTGTATGATTGTAATCCTGTATTTACATCTCATATATCACTATACATATAAACTGTCAATAAATTTATATAAATCATTTATTATCTTATACGATCATCATAAGCAACGAGCGACACGACCGATTCTGAACGAGCACTTATAATATACGGAATGTATTTCAACACTCGCGAGAATTATACTACACAGATTTGTTAAAAACGATACACATGCGCCACTAAGCGGTGAGCGTTCGAGACTTCAGCAGTTTAAACGTACGTCACATCGAGATCGCTACTTTAGTTGACATTCGGTTCATAATGGCTTCACTCAGTATGTCTTGAAATACGAATGGTTTCTAATCTAAGTTTTTCTCAACAATGAACAATTTCGCGGTATTCATCAATAAAAATAAACAATTCAGTAAATATTTATTAACTCAGTGTACTGGCATGTGCATACAGTAGAACCTATTTTATTCTAATTAGTAAAGTTTTCAAAATGGCAAATGTCTCTCTTATTTTAATTTTACCCTTCTCCCTAACTCATTTCAAATATGAGTTTGTAATTCGTGGGCAATATTAATATCGAGATTACAGTCGCTTTTCGCGTATGGTGGCGCAAGACTTTTGAGGAAAAGATAAGAATAAGAGAGGTCCTATCTTAGTTTGTACATATTAAATCAATTTTTTGTATATCATTTTATTTTATTACTTATGAAAGCTGCGGCCAACTATTCAGTAGCCTTTTGTAGGTTAACTGCTCTCATTAATTCTTATTATTTACAAAAAGCCTGAATTATAAAGAAATGGATTATTAATTTTGTGTTTATATTTTTTAATTCATTTATATCTGTACGTTTTTCAGAAATAATATAGCCAATTTTGCAAAGCAAAATACTAGAATTACTTAAATATCAAATCAGGAATTCTATGATGTGATTTGGTCCTGACTAAATTAAAACGAAGATATGTAAACTGAGAAATCATAAAGACATGGAGCGAAATTTACGTGTTGATGTCGTGAGCCGAAGAATGATGTTGTTGACACAGCAACCCAATCTTGCTTGCTTAATCGAAATGTACAGAGAAGCAAGAAAATCTCAACCAACACGTTTATAATTAATTCCAGATGTTAAAAATCATACTTTGGTGCAATCATCGAATTAAATAACAGTTACGTATATCACTCAATTATTAATCTGTTAATTTTATTTGCCATGTTACATCTGTATTTCAGCAACTGCAGCTTTTAAACTACGTGCATTTCTTTAAACGTCAAGAATTCTCAAGAAACGTTTCGACTAATGATCTTTAAGAAACGTAAAGTCTATAAATAGTCGAGAAAACGCTAAAAAAGTCTACAGACGATTCATCTCTTACTCGACAAAACTTTGATTCCGAAAATATCCATTTTACGACTGTTAACATGAATCCAAAACAAGTTTTAAAAAAATGTGCAAAATATCAATTTTCTGAATTTGTATATTTCGCGTTATATCTTATTTAGGTCCTAAACGTTATTTTTCAGGCATTTAAATAAAAAATAAATTTAGCGTTAATTTTTAATTTCAATACAAATTTTTGCAAAATTATGTAATGTGCAACGAGTATCCTGTTTAGTGGAAGAAGCTGAGAAAGATGGATGACGTAATAAAAGATATATTTGGTAAAATATGGTATTAGGAAGTTTTGTATTTTTTTGGCAAAAATTAAAAGTTGCCGAATATAGGAAATGTATGTATGTCGCATCGTGGGAGAGACACGTCATGGGTTACGCCAAGAGTTAACGCGTTTACTCGGTGTCGAATCTAAAATCGGATCTAGAGCAACGACCTTCCAAACAACACGAACCCTATGTGTCGTAGTCGTCTTCGCATTTTTGGACGGAACTTTTCTTTAAGAAGATACTCTAGAATGATTTCTACAATTGTTCCCTGCCTCACACTTCCTATTGTTTTTCAAAATTTTTTGTCTGTTTTTTGTTGTCACTTGTTTAAACTTACCCTATTGCTTTAGTTATCACATAACTTTTTCATTATTATTCGTCAAAGAAAAGATTGTTTATTATTATTTTTAATCAACAAGAATTTTTTAATCCATCAATGTTTCTTCTAGTAAGCATAAATTTTTAAATAAATTTTTTATAATGATCAATTTTAGTCTTATTTTTGAACAGTCTGTTTTTTAAAAACAGTAATCAGTTATGGTTATCTATCATTTTTTGGATGTTGTAGCGGCAATTAATTACCATGAATTATTTTTAGTTGTCCCCTGCGATAGATTTAAAGACGTTACCCTAAAGGACCATCAGCTACAACAATAACATACCAAAAGCAAGTGAATGACCCTACATCGCGATGTGTTTGATCACCCGTTGGAATTCAAAACAATGTCTGTCTGCTAGTAGGAAATATCATAAACTTACTATTGGGTTGCATAATAGTTATTTATTATCGAAACCCACAGGACAATAGTAGAAAGAAGCAGTCCTTTTAACTTAACTATGTTATACTGCTATTGGATATATTATTTGCTATTGGATATATTTCAATAAAAACGGAAGTTACTATACATTCACTATGTGGTCACATAGTACTCAGAAACTACTGGACAATATTAGAGGCAACCATTCGTTCATTATTAACCTATATTCTACTAAGCAGTTGCTATCAGAAACAATGAGGTAGTAGACGGGACTATACATTCACGATTGGTCACGTAATAGTTATTTATTATTGGAAACCACATCGCAACAGTAGAAAGAATCTTTCCTCCATTATTAACCTACTTTCTACTGAATAGTTGCTATACATGTTGTTGCAGTACAAGTTGAAAAATTGGACAATAGTAGAAGGAACCGTTCGTTCACTATTGATCTGCTCTACTGAATAGTTGCTATCGGATACACGTAGGCAACAGCGGAGCCTATTATTCATTCACTATTTGGTCACATAATACTGAGTTACTATTTGGTCTCCTAATACTCAGTTACTCTTTGAAACTACTGGACAATGGACGAAGGAATCGTTAGTTCATTATTGACCGATGTTCTGCTAAGTAACTGCTACTGGACACATTTAACTAATAGCGGAAATTACAGTTCCTTCACTATCGGATCATATAATACACAATTACTATTGGACTCTACTGGACAATAGTACAAGGAATCGTTCGTTCACTATTATCTAGGTTTGACTAAATAGTTGCTATTGGAAACAATGAGCTGGTAATATATACTATAAATTAACTATTGGGTCACGTAATAGTTGAAAGAACCACTCTTTCATTATTAACCTACGTTCTATTGAATAGTTGCTATTGGATGCAAGGGAACAATAGTATGAGTTACTATTCATTCACTATTGGGTCACATAATTTGCTCAGTTTCTATTGGAAACTACGCGATATGGTTGAATCATCCTTTGGAGTCAACTCAAAATCACTATCTTTTACTAAATTACAAATAGTTCCAAATACGTAACAGATATGTAGGTAGTTGTTATTTTAATTACACCAATGTTTGTCTTCGATTACTTTTATTTACCATTTTTTGTGTCGGTTATTGTTAATCATGTTTAGTCATTGTTTTTATAACAATTTTCTATTCATTCCTATTGGTAAATTGTATGAGTTAGTTTTCCTAATGGTGGATCTTATTGACCAAAAAATTGTATAAAATAATTACCTAACAGTTGTAAAATAATGTCTGACGTTATTTCCACATACATAAGAAAAAAAATTTAGTGATACTTTTATAATAACTTCCTATTACCATTGAATGCTTTTTAATTCATTCATGAAAACTACTTATATTACTTGACAACTTAAATATTCAATTTGACTAATTACACGTCTTGATATACCTCCCTATTTGGTATTCCTGATGTCAAAATCAAATTGTTCACTTAGTATTTTTAGGACATACACCTGCGAAAAATTCATCAGTTTATTCATCGGCATTCGAGACAAGAAAAGCAGAAGCGCAGCTATTTACTTTCCGTACTGTTTGGGGATGGTCTACTTTTCTTCGACTAATTTCGAACGTCGACCTCGGTTGCGGTCTTTCTATTGTCGGTTAGAAAAAAAGGACGGGCACTCGACTTTTCTTTAAGTTTGCAGATCCATCGGGCTCGAAAAGAAAACTGTCGACTTCTTTTATAAATTCGACGTTTTTCTGGGAGTTAAATCGGTAAATATACCTACGCATTACTTGGGTCGTTTTCAGTCACAGATATAGCGGGATGAGAACTTTTGTTATTTTTAACGGCTTTTAATAACGGCAAATAAACCAAGAGTGACTTGCGGTTATGATTTGGATTAATAAGTTTACTTTGGTTAAAAAATTATTTTAGCTCAAAAGAATTTTCCTGAAAAATAGTAGAATTACTAGGAAAATTGTTTGGAACATTTTTTTAAATTGATAACTATTGAAAATTATTCAAAGTGTTAGGAAGTATATCGGAGCATTTTGCACCATTGCTGATTATTAACGATTTCAGTAGTAATGCTCAAAATTATTCAATTTGTTATTATTAGGAAATTGTAATTTTTTTCCTTATAAATAAGAACAAATCCTTTGTTTTTACAATATTAGGAAACACTATGATTACTATTTGAATGTTTATTAAACATTATTTACTATTATAAACTATTGGTCAATAGTAGAAAGAATCATTCCTTCATTATTGATTTACATTCTACTGAATAATTGCCATTAGAAACTACTGGACAATCGCCTGAGAAACTATTCGTTTACTATTAACCTACATATTATTAAATAGTTGCGAGATAGTTACTATGAGAACCATTTAATAAATGGCAAAAGAATTAATTTAATATTAGGTCGCACATTAGCAGTTACTATTGGAAATTACTGGATAATACTAGAAATAACCATTTATTCACTATTGGCCTATGTTCTACAAAATAGTTGCTACTGGAAACTTTTAACCAATCACAGAAATTACAATTCCTTCAATATCGGATCATATAATACTCAGTTACTATTAAAACTACTGGATAATAGTAGACAAAACAATTCCTTTTCCATTGCATCACGTGCTACTGAATAATTCCTATTGAAAACAATGGGCCAGTAATAGAAGATACTCTAAATTTACTATTGCAACATGTAATAGTTATTTATCATCGAAAACCACAGGGCAATATAAAAACGCATCATTCCTTCATTACTGACCAACGTTCTAGTGAATAGTTTCAAAAATTTGTCAATAATAAAAGATGACATTCCCAACTGGGTTACGTAATACTCAGATACTATCGGAAACTACTGGATAATAGTAAAAGGAACCATTCCATTTCCATTGTTACACGAGCTACTGAATAGTTGCTCTTGGATACATTTAGACAATAGCGGAAATTACTATTAATTTACTATTGTATCACATAATGCTCAGTTTCAATTTGAAATTACTGTATAATAGTAGGGAGAACCATTGATTCACTATGGGTCCATGTTCTACCGAATGGTTGCTACTGGAAATATATAACCAAAGGCAGCAGAGAGAAATAATTCAATATTAGGTCGCTTTCAGTTACTAAACTACTGGACAATAGTAGGGTAAACCAATCGTTGACTATTAACCTATGTGTTACTGAATAGTTTGCTATTAGAAACAAAAGGCCAATCATAGAAGGAACCAATCGTTGACCGTTAACCTATGTGCTAATGTACCTATGTGTAAATAATTGGTATTGGGAAAATGGACCAATAGTAGAGGATACCATAAATTCACTATTGGGTTACGTACTACTCATTTACTATTCGAACCTATATTAGGAGTAAAGTTCGTTTCATGATTGAGATAAATCCTATTCAATAGTTGTTACTGGAAACATTTATACAAGTTGCTGTTGGTAACTATAGGCTAATAGTAGATTATATCCTTCATTCACTATTCAAAACAGTATTCTGGTTTTATGAACTAGTGGATAATTGTAAACCTTGAAAAGTAGGAAAGATTACCATTTACTATTGGTACTCGAATTGTTTGCTATTGCTAACAATAGTTTATGGGACCATTTTTGATGTAGGTTCTTATTGTTTTAATACTGATGCCGTTGTACTTAATAGTTGCTACTAGAATGTATAAGACAGACTAGCTAAATGATCACAATCTATGAATGTAAGAAGTATACAATAGCTGCTATTGATATAGTAGTTTGTTGGAATAGTTGGATAGAGGTTTGTTGAAAAATAGCAGTAAATACCATTTTCACGATTAATTTATGTTTTACTACTATGAGCAATATTAAAATCAGTTTCCTCACTATTTAAGTACATTCATCTAAATAGATGCAGGAAACTATCGGACAGTAGCAGGCGATATCAAGTGTAAACTATGAATAGATAAAATTAACTATGATTATTTGGAATTATCAGGAATACAAGTAATTAATACTTAACTGCTGCTACGATCAACTAATAATCTATGATATGAAATTATTGAAAATAAAATAGATATAAATAGAGTTTCTGATTTTTCTGATCATACCAAAATAAATTAAAATAATTGGTTATCAATAAATAGTTGTAAATCTCTAATTGCTAATTTAGTTGACATTTTAAGAACTAATACATTTGAACTATTTGTCGTATTTTAATAGCAACTATATTATTAGAAAATATATGAACATATTATGTTCTTTACGTCACCTAAGATTATTATAGAAACTGTTAAGTTCTTAAGTGCTATATGTTTTACAAGGATGAGACTTGTAAAAATCATTTATATTTACAATAAAAAATTACTAGAAATATGACATACTTGTGCTCGGAGGCTCGATCCCGTTGTCGTCGATTTTTGAACCAATTGCTGACTTGCGTAGTCGTAAGTCCCGTCATTTCGGCCAGTGCATGTTTATCCTTTGGGGAGGGATAAGGATTCGTTTCGTAAGACTTCCTTAGGACCACCCGGGACTTCTCTTTGAAACAATAAGACGTTTCTTCGCCATCCCAAATAGTCCGAGGCAGCGGAAACTTACGTCGGACACGATATTTACCTTTGAACAAAAAAATATTGCAATTATTTTTTTTTTTTGTTTCTCTTATTAATTGCTTGACTATTTTTTGTCAAAATTCGATGGTTTTCAAAATTCACAATATAATTTTTTAAACTTTTTTTTTACATAGAGCGTTATGATATATTGTAGTAAATAGTTTCATAATTTCGCATGTAAATTTTGTAAAAAAAAAAATTGAAATTAAATATCGTAGAAAAAAAAGTTTTTACTCTTGTTTGGTTTATCAGGAACACTTCAAGATTTATTTTTTACATTTTTATATTGTTTCTACTTTTTATGGTTTAATTTCCACTGATTGCAATTCCTATGTAATTCACTAAAAAGAAACATTGGACCTAAAAATCTTGCACTGTGTAACGTATATTATATGAAATATAATTTTCATCATAAAACCAAATTGTATAAAGGTACTTTCGAAATCCGGTTAACTTTATTATTATTTAATTCATTACATATCATTCATGCATACGTGAAACTTATTAAAATCTGTTTTTTTTCTCACAATCAAGCTTTGTGGTTTTATGAAACAAAATACTTTGGTCGCACGTTATGAATATAATGAACTTCATTCTAAAAACCTGTTTGTCAAGAGTGTGCGCCATATGTGCAATGTATAAAAATGGGAGATACAACCGGCTATTTTCGAAATGGCAAGATCGCAATTAAAAATAGTTTGGTTAGATGCAACAACCTCAGAAATTTTTTCGAAAAGCAGACATTGGCAGATTTTTTTTACTGACTATTAATGATACGAATGTTACCAAAATAATTTCATTTTATTTTACTGCGGACATTTTGTTGAATTATCCAAGTGTTAAAAACATTTATTTTTTGAAGTAATAATTAGTTTTATCTCATATTATTTGTGAAATTTAATAAATTAAGACTTCTATGATATATAAAAGTCTGAGATTAAACGTTACGTAACATAATGAAAGAAAATTGCAATAGACTGAATGTAATTCTATACTAATCAAGCAGTTTCATTTTGTATTATTTTTTAGTGTTAATATTTTTTGAAAACTACAAAAATATCAATTGGTAAAAAGCTGAGGGTAGCATTACATTGTTACGTAGTTCAAGAGAATTATTTGACGACTATTTTTTCTTTAATTTTATTCGTTTACTATAAAATATAGTAAAACAAATGTTTTGAAGTTATTTGACAAAACAAACTTTTTTGCTAAAAAATTACTCTTAAAAAATTTTGTAACATCTTAAAATAAAGAAGTAGTTCAAATCAAAACATTACAAAATATTAAATGTATCTCGTTGACAATTATAATAAAAAATATAATTACAACAAATAATAATTACATCAATTATTTAAAATATTGTTTAAAATTATTCGTAAATTGTTACATCGTAAACAGTGAAATTGAAAACAATTTTTTGTAAATTTGAAGATTACATTATACTGTCAATAGTAGTGACGATTATTTGCGATGCTTGGTAATGTTATATTAGCTAACACCTATTAATTTAAAATGAAAAGTGGGTTACTTTCAGTTAGTTATTTATTTTTTTTAAGAGCTACTAATTTTTTTTAGTTTAGTAATTTTTAAAATTACTACATTTTCATTATTGGTAAAAATAATAATTACTTACTAAATTTTCGTATTTTAATCATTGAAATATTGATCAAATCATGAATTATTTTTTAGCTAATTCATATTTGCAAGGCAAATTTTATTAAAAAATAGTTCATAAATATTCCGTATTTTTATTTAATATTTTTAAGCAATCATAATATTAACCTACTAACTAGAATACGACTATTAAATTGCAATAATTATCAACAAAACTATTCAATTACTACTGATTGTAAGAAATTATATGAAAATTACAATAGCTACAGATTTTTGTATAATTAACATATATTGTTACAATTCAAAATATAATCCTATTTGTTACCATTATTTTAACAACATAATAAACAAAGAGTTTTATAAGGTACTTTATTTCTTCGATTATTTTGGGATGGTTACTTATTTTAATAAAATTATATGCTAAAATTTGAAAATCACGATGTATTTATAAATATATTTATTTTTGATAAAACAAAAAATGTTTATTTCAAATTGAAAATGAGCTAATGATTATTTATACTTGATTGTTACCAATAGTTACCTTTTAATACTTAAAAACTTATATCATTCTAAAATTTTCAAAATATTACTTTTTCTTTTTCGCTTAAAAATTGGCTGAGGGTCTTACAAATAAAATACAACATTAGTTTATAAGGTGGAAAAGATTTAAGGTCATAAAGCTTTCATGAAAACCTTTAAATTAATTTGAAAAAAAAATACTTCTATCAACACGACCAGAAATACATAACTCGGTGAATTATTTATTACTTAATTTGAAATTTGGACAGTATATATCAAACAATAATAACTGCAAAAAGACGTAAGGATTTTATCGCTGTTGTATATTTCATTGGTTATAAACATTTTTGGTGCATTTTTTTAGTCAAACAATTTTAACAGTCAAATGTTCACCATTTTTTGAAAATTGAAAATGTTTTTCTCGAGCTATTTGTATGTAAAATTGATAAAAAAAAACTAAACATAATTTTCATTTTTGTTATTTTCTAGGAAAATGTTGAAATTGTAATCTTTCAATTCCTTGGGGTGGTTAACCCCAAATGCAAGATTATATAATGCAAAATTAAAAATTATTGCTGTTATTTTTCGAAATCTGGCTCTGTAAGTGCAATTCAAACAACTGTACATGATATCATGTAAAATATCAGAGAAATTCGTTAAAAAATGCTCGGTCAATTCTGTATAAACTTTTTTACTATTTTCGTTAAATTTCATTAGTATTAGAATTGCCGTTACAGAGCTTAAATTTTGAGAAATCGTTTGATTAAATTTTAGTTTATATTTTTCAATATATTACTAATTTCTCAACTCAGGACATATTAATAATTTTCCTCATTAGTTGAAACATAATCTACATAAAAAATCAGTGAGTTTAGTGAAATTAATTTGTTAATTTAATTAGCAAGTTAAATAATTATGTTAGAATGATAATTAAACATGTTTGAAAAACACTTGTATAAGTATGTAAAATAAGTTAAATTTATTTATGGACCTGTCAATAATTAAAATTATGTTTATTAATAGTAAATGGTTTAAATACTAGTTAATTACTTATGGCCACAATTATTATTACGTAAGTGAAAATAAATACCTTAAATACTTTGTAAGAACTTAATCGTAAATAAATATTTTTTGTAGGCGAAATCGTAATAATAATCAATTTACAATAACATCTAAGTTAACCCATTAAGGACGGGAGACGCACATATTTATGTTGATTTTCGACCTTCATTCTCAACAGGAAATAAGATTAATATTGATTTGAAAGTGACCAACCCTACCATTTTCGAGTATGCTCTTTCGATTGGTGTGGTTAAAATTGCATTTAAATTGTTTAAAACTCAATATTCTAATTAATCATTATTATATAGTATGTTCTATTTAGATGAAAGTTTGAAAGACCCGATTTTTAAACAACATTTAAGAATTGACTAATTCAATTTTTTCAACAAGTTTATGGTGGAATAAGCTTGGTTTAGTGGTATGCTAATAGGAAATTTCCTAGTATTTTTTATTATATGGATGAAAAAACTTCTCTGACATGTACAACTATTGTTGGGTAGTAGCTCTGAATCTAGTATAACTATATTTTCGGTCAATTAAATCAGGTTGTTTAATTTTACTGTACATCTTGAAGTAGTTAAGTGTGTAATTAAATCTTAAGATAATAATTTTTGTCCAATTAAGTTATTTCTCTGATTTATTCTACTAACTATACATTTGTAATTATTTCAGCTACTTTTTCAGTTACTACACCTAATGAAATGCAGTTAAGTTAACTCCACTTGTTGTGGTTCATTTTTTGAATTTTTTTTTTATTATAAACATCTTTGATGACTTTCTTAAATTTTCCGATTGGTTCGACTACAATATGAACATTGAAAGAGAAGAATCCATTACGTAAAAGGAACTAAAACTGAAACTTTCAATGCTTTTTTCTCCAAATAACATTTTTGTAATCGTTGACCAAAATTACTCAAAAACTTCTAAACCGATCTTTTTGAAACTTAGTAAGCTTATTTAATACATAACCTTGTAGTGTTTAAAAATAACCGTATTACAACCAAAATCCCCCCATTTTATTGGTAAAATCAAACCATTAACTTTGACTTGTCCTATTTTGAGAAAAATACTTTTAAACTTTCGATAATACTAATTTTATATGGTATTATATAACTAAATCCATCGACAATTTTAGTTTCAGATAATCCAGTTGATATCCATATGAACTTTAAGATGTTATGATGATCGATTTAAAAGTTTCTTGAATTTAATTCATAAAAATGACCTATTTATTTTCCGCTACAAATCGGTTTAACCTCTTAATAAACTACGGAACTATTGAGTAGATGAAAAATAGTAAAATTTACTAAGATTTTTTTTCATTTCCGCAGTGTTATGTCGTAGCTAAGAAGAAATCCTCCCATGATATAATTATGTTAATGAAAGGCGAACTGTACTTAACAGCGTACAAGTAAGTTTTCTAAATATTTGCGAAAAAGATTAATAAAACATGAACTTTGGAAACTGAACACTTATAGATACCAAGATGGCTTACAACAAGGTAAAACAATATAATTATATTGCAATTACTTTTTCACATTATACTGAATTCGTTACCATTATTTTACTGCTGTACTGTGAATGATTCTTATGTACAAACGTTGTATTAAATTTTACCAACATCAATTGCAATTTTCGTACTCAAAACATCTTTTTGGAATCCATTACATTCTACAAATTTCAAAGATATTTTTTTAAATTAATATAGAAGACATTTTAGTAGTACATTCAATAAGCAATAAATAAACACTAAATCTTGTTTTATAACAGTATTGTGAAACAGTTCTTCAGACAATTTGTCCAAGAATGGCAAATGAGATCCACGTGCCAAAAACCAATGACGACCAAGATTTGTAAAATATCGTTTGTTTTTCATTCACTGACCGAGCTACCATAATTTTATCTACATTAGTTAATAATAGAAACCAGCCAAGAAATTAACATAAATATACGATATTTTTCTTAATAATTCTATTTGTATTTTTCAAACAGTGCGTCCTATCTAAGTCATATTAAAAACAATTAGTCTTGAAGCAATTAGGGCAAGAATAAGATTTTTGTTTGAAAATTTTAATATTGTAAATAGATTGGGGAACATACTTTGATTATGTAAAAATTATCACCTTGCATGCATTATTATATATTTTAAATTTTTGTTACAATTTTGTAATTTGTCTTAATAATGATAAAATTTGTATTGGTAGGAAATAAGGGATTACTGTTGTCCAATTTTTTGTTGAATAGTAACATTTTTAATGAAAAGTCTTTTGAGTGTACTTAGTGAAAAAACGACATTTTTTATAAACTTTAGTTTAACAAGTTATTTGTATTATTTCCAAAAGTATTTTCGAAATAATACATTTTGATAGATTATAAGGAATATCAGTTGAAAAATTCATTATTTTGTTAAGATCATATAATAACTAACTGAAATTATAATTATATGGTTAAATAACTTAATTATGTCAACATAAAAATATATAAGGCTTTTCATTCCAGACACGCGAACGCATATATTTTGTTGGTATTTTCATTGCTATTTGGGCTTATTTATGAAATAATGTTCTAACCTATCAATTACATTTACTATTTAAATAGTTATATTATTTTTATTTATATTTAGATTGTAATTTTTTACAATGTTAGTAAAAATCTAGTACATAGAAAGATAAATGAATGAATGGAATTACAAAGAAACTGTAGAAATGGTTAATACATATCATAATAGTACAATAATTAATAACGTATCAGTCGTTGGTATTTTACTTTTAGAATTCATTGCATTAAAAAATATACTGAATAATAATTATTGCTATGATTAGAAGTTTTATTTTTTAATCAATTTTTACATTATTTTACTACAGGAATATTTAAACTGACAAATAGTAAAACTGCGTATTATACTGTTAATTGAAATTTTCATCAAACAAAAAGTGAAAAAATTACTAAATAATTTTGACGTTTTGGCCTTAGATGCTGACCCTTGTCAAAAAATTTTACTCCTAAAAATGAAAAGAAAAAGATAAAAGTACATTTTTACAGTTGTAATAAGAACTTAACAATTTTAATAATTAAAAAATTCTTACCTAAAATATATCCATTATTTAAAGTAGATTTAGAAAAAATCAGTTGATAAAACTATTTTCAAATTATTACAAAAATCTAAGGAGTGTCTTGATTTGCTTTCACAAATCCTTTGGAAATTTCATCAATAACATATACATATACATTTTTTTAATATTTTTGAAAACATTCTTAAAAACGTATACCATATGTTATGACTTAACAACCGCAGTTTACGAAGAATCTATAATACAAAATTTAATTTTGAAGTTGATAATTTAAAATTTAAAAACTGACTAAAGCAAAAATATTTTAATTTATTTCATTAATTGCAAACAATTTTTTTTATATTTGAATAAAAAATTGAAATCACCAAAAAAAAGAACACGAAAAATAGGTGAAAAGAAATTAAATGATTAAGAAATAATATGAAAATAAAAAAATTGAAAGAATGACTGAAATTTAAAGAGCAATGTAAAGACTAAAGAAAGACTAAAAAGAACGAAAAAAAATGTTTAATAAACTTGAGATTTCGTACCTAATATTTACTGTTCTTTTTGTTTTGTTTTTCAAGTTTTTGAATTTAATTTCATTCTATTCGGAAGCTTCAATTTTTACATTGTCATTTTTTTAATAATCGAGAAATGCTACTTTAAATAACGAATATATTTTAGGTACGAATTTTTCAATTATATTAAGCTCTCATTACAACTGCAAAAATTTACTTTTATTTTTTATTTTCTTTTTTTTATAATTTTTATAAATACCATTTTCTGATGAGGGCCAGCATATAAAACCGAAACGTAAACATGATTTTGTGATTGAAAATTGATGGATCAATTTGATGGATTAATGAGTGCTGAGGTTGTAATAATAGAAGTCGGTTCAATCATTATCACTTAGTCGCTTCACTTTCTCGTATAGGTTTTTGTTCTAATCCTAAATGTAAGTACGACTTTCGACCTGAACATTTAGATCATATTTTTCTGCCAATTTTAAAATTTAGAAAGAAATAGAAACAAAATGTTACTTTCACGTATAAAACAAAATTTTAGCTGACCTCATAAAATCAGTATTTTCCTTCATGATCTTAATATTTCGGCGTTTCATATAATTTATAAAATGTTAATTAGTCGTAGTAGAAATCTGGTTCTAAATATCAGGGCGTAATCTGGGCCTTGACTCGTACCTACATAGATATCCCTGATATTTAGAAACTGATTTCTACTATAGGGTCACCACGTTTTAGATAAAGTTTGTGTTACTATATGCTACAAAATATGTATGATGATTTAAGGTTAATAAACTTGTAATTACGTTTCCTAAGTGACAATAAATTGAAAAGACTATTTTTTAATTAAGATACATAATATTCTAAAAGACTTAATAACAACTAAGATAATCATTCACCCGTATAGAAGTCAATCATTTTCTTATAATTTACACAAAGAACTGAATAGGTATTCCTTCATTTTTAAAATTTAAATTCGTTGCAATCCACTTACTGCCTTCAACACATAATACGAAATTAGGATCCATCGAATTTCAGTCAGACTGATGATTAGTCAAATCATTTATTGTGTTACGGGTGATTTATTATTCTAGATCGGCATTTACTACCATAAAATGTCTCGTAACTACTATAATTATGTTGAATGTTTCAGAATCTAGCATTTAAAAATTGTACTAACCGACGGCTCCGAGGGGTCGTCCCCTTAACCTTTCCGCATCGGCGTAGTGCGCCTTGAGCCATAGCAGCTGCAACTTGGAGTGGTTGTGCTGGCTGAAGCTGTGGTTCTCCAAAATATGGTAAAGTTCCTTGAATTTTCCATGTTGGAAAGCTACCACGGCTTGAGCTTTGAGGACACTTTCGTTTTTCCGTAACCTGGCGCACTCAGGCAAGGACCATAGGAACCTGGCGAGCCTCTCCACGGAACCTGCCTGCTGAAGAACCTGGACAGACGACACCATCGCCTTGAAGACGATAGACAGGGGGGGCACACTGTTAGTCGGCAGAACTCATCCCGATCTCCTCTTATTCTAGTGTATCTTGTATTTTTTTTTCGTATTACATTTTAATACGTTTTTATTGTGTGTTCTTTTTTATTTTGGAAAAAACGAATTTATCAAGTTATCTACCTGCTGCCTTCTAAATCATCTATTTCTACTGGTTTTTTAGCTAATACGCAGACTTGCGAGATTCTGTTAGCTGGAAGCGCCATCTATTGGATACATTAAAATGTACATAAATCATAACAAATTATATTGAATTTTCTATGTGTTCATACAGAGCAATGAAATTGTCAGTTTAATATTTTTCCAACTAATTTATTTAGCATGAATCTAATAGGTTCCCCTTAATCTACTAGAATTTATCTTGAAAACTCTTTATTAGTTCGAATTTTATAAACTATGGTAAAGACACGGTTTATAGTTTTTTAGCTGCGTGCAAGGTAAAACGGAATCTGTTGATTATGACGATTTCATTTAAATAATTTTCTACTGCATTAATTTGACTACTAATTTAGGAATGCAGCGAATGTTTCTATTTGAAAGAAAATCGTTTCAACGATATTGAAAAATTCACTCCAACCAAATTGTCATGATTACATATTTTGCTAGTCACATGTCATAAAAATTAACTGACACATCACTGCATAAGTAGAACACATTTTCAATGTTTAATTTAGGGCTTCATCATTTTCGTATTCTGTTACAGGTTTCCGGGCTTCTTTCTAAGTACAGAATTATTCGACATATGCTACGAATTCTCAGCCCAATATTGACCATATGTCTACATGAATTTACATACAAAAGGTCTAGTTTTATATCTAGAGAAATTTCTAATCAGAACCTCGATAATTTTAAAATTATTAATTTTGTTTAATGACATTTTGAAATCATGGCAGTCATCAGGATTGATAAAGTCTCCTACGTTTGAAACTCCTGCAACCTGTAGCAGCTCTAGGAGTATTACAGTATGATTTATTGAATATTAAATATTTCGTTTACATTTTTTAAAATCTGATTTCCATTTCAGATTAACAAACTTTGATTTCGCAAGCCTGTGTATAATCCCTAAGTTTTAGATTAAACCCAATTCTTATTTGATACCTAATCTAAACTAGTTATAAACTACGTAGTGTTTGCATTACAATTAAAACTCAGATAAATATATTTTTATTAAAAATATTGTCAAAAATTTTCTAAACTGGTGAAATCTAAATAGTTTTATAAATGAATTATTAAGTTCTTATTCACACTGCTAGTTTCTCTTTTGATTTCTACACCTAAAACATATCAAATGATTTGCCAAATTGCTTTTCCTAAATTAGTGCATGACTTTGAGTTTCGCCAAGTAATATGTCACTTCACAATATATTATCGCCTTAGAGTAGAAAGGAGACCAGTGTACATTTGAATAAAAACAAATTTTTTTATGTTTCCGGAGATTTATGAATCTGTCTGTACATTTTACGTCTTAAGAAACTGCATCTACTTCAAACTGATTCATAAAGAGTATACTTCAATCCTTTTTCGGTTTTTTAATGTCCCATGTTCACTTTTTGTTATTTTAACGAAGAAGAATGTGCGACTAGTTTAGATTTGAGAAATTCAAAATTCAAGTACATTGTGGTATTGATCTGAGAGTCATGTCGTAAATACAAAATATAATATTCGTTTCATTTAATAGGGGGTATTAAATTTGGATATTCAAATTTAATGTTTAAATTAAAAGTCTATTTCATTAAGAGACATGCCACATACGGTTTTCGTGCGAAAAAGATGGCGCTGGCAGAATTTTTCTATCACGTCGCATTTCCGAAAAAAATGCAGTTAAATGTATTAAAATGTCCGTTTTTTACACTTTTTCGATTGTCTCTGTAGCAAAAGAGAATTTACTTTGGACAATCGCAGCATAATTTCTGAAGTAGCTGTAAGCTTTGAAAACGATGGAAAATTCGTTTCCTAGCGTTTTCGGAGTGGCTACCGACGTCCGTTTCTTTACACTCAAAATGGCGGTTCCAATATGCTGGGCGAAGTTTTAAAAATCGCTGTAGAATTGCTGAAATGTACTTTAATTGTTTAAATTTTCAGGGTCACATATTACAAACATTATGTCAGTTTTACAAAATTCAAAATGACGGGACCAACGTGATGGACGAATTTTTAAACAATTGCGACCCGAAACACAAGGTTAAATGTGTCAATTCTCTTTTGCCACAACAAATATGGAAAAACATATTTGGGAAATGATGCCGTGATTGTCCAAAATAAATTCCTTTTTACACAGTCCATAAAAAAAGAGCCCAAAACGCACGTTTTGACACACTTAACCTCACTTTTGTAGAAAATGCGACGTGATAGGAAAATTCGTCCAATGACATCATTTCCAGTACAAAAAATACTTTGTCTAATGTAAATTTTCTTTTGCTACAAAGACAACAGAAATAGTGTAAAAAATGCACATTTTGACACAGTTTTCTCGAAAATGTCACGTGATAGGTAATTTCTGCTGTCGCCATCTTTTTTATCTTGAAAAATCCGTTCCGAAACACTAGGAAGCATTTCGTTCGCAGCAAGAAATTGGAATTTGTGTTATTTCAAGTCCAAATTACAGAATTTGCATTGATAAGATTTTTTAATATGGGTTTTTAAATGACCCCCGAATACCAACAATTTTAAAGAATTCCCTACAATTTTAGTTTTTTATATTGTTCAAATATAAAAAGAAAATATTTCAGGTTAAAGGTGATTAATTCCTGTTTTCGCAATTATATTTAATTTATGCCGTGGACTTTCAAAATGGCTTTTTCGCTATAGATAATAATGACTTAAATTTCTTGTTTTATTAAGTGGAACATAACAACAAAACAATATATCAATCACTGTTTTCAATACACAAAATTTACAAAAATATGTAAAATATGTAAAATCATATTTTTTAAGTAAAAGTATCTAAATGCGTCTGACACGTAAGAAGATTATCAGAAATCGCTATTATTGCGAAATTTTGACTTAAAGAATATTTTACAACAAAAATTTTATCAAATTTTATGAAAAAGAAGCGTTTTTTTAAACCATTTTAGCCACGTCATGAGCGACCAGAAAAATTGTCGGATATGAATGTCCTCATTTTTTCAAAATTTTTATTTTCTGCTTTTTACTTAAATCCTCATGAAATCAATTGGGATTAGTTATTATGTATAATTATATAATAATGAAAAGTTGATTTAATTCATGACTTGTAACAATAGGATTTAACTACAGACGTTTAGGAATTGACCGCCCTCTATTTAATGTTTAATTTTAACATGTCATTTAAATATTTTACTAAATTTTATTATCTTAACCCATTAAACCCAGAGATTCCTATTTTTTTGTTGATTTCGAGCTTTGTTCGTAACAGGGAACTGGATTAGTCTTGACTTGAAAGAGACCTGATTTATTATATTTTCAAACTTTTCCAAAAAAACAAAATAGCCATTTTTAAGTAAAAAATTCCGAAGAATTGAAATTTATCTTAAAAATTTAATACAAATAATTCGGAGATTCAACAAAATATGCACAATATTGTCCAAAATTATAAGAGAATTTTAGTTTGCTAAATCTAAAAAATTTCAAATTATGGTCTCGCATTACTGATAAACACAAACAAGCAATCGTAGTTCATAGAAAAATATGCATGGTTAAATGTTCACTATTGCGAGATATTCAATTTGTAAAAATCGGATAGAATGTGTCCCATAAAAATGACAAAAAATTGGTTTGCCAAAAATTGATTTACAGCATTCACCAGGGTTTTATCGGTCGTAATTTTAAACCGTTTGTCGTAATAGTGAACAATCACTTTCAAACTATACGTGCATCATTTCTTAGATAAATTCCTACAAAGGTTCATGCTGTCAAGGATCCTTTCATTTTTATCAGTATATAGTCTTTATATTGTCATTTTTTAGAGGCTATGGTTCTTTTAGACGAAAAAAATCCTCTTATAATTTTGGATAATTTTATGCACTTTTTTTTAATATGACAAACATTTATAAAAACAAACGTTGAAATTATCGATGTTTTTCTATTTTGTTTGTAGAAAAGATTTAACTCCATTAAATCCATTTTTGACTACGTAAATTAAAATAGCATACTTGGAAATATTAGACTAATTGTAAGTCTTTTTCAAATCAGTCTTAATTCACTTTCCTGTTGAGAGTGAAGCTTAAAAATCAACAAAAAAACATGAATCGCTAGGACTGAATGGGTTAACCAGCTAAATCGGGGTTTAATCTTATCTTAATTTATGAACATATATAAAATTAGTAATTGAAGTATAATGATATAAATTTGGTGATTTTAGAGATTCAACACGGAAAAAAGGTTCAATGGGACTAACTATTCCATAGCTGATATAACTACATTTTATGTTTGATGTAAATATAATAGTTTTACATGTAAAAAAATTCGATTTTGCACTGGATTTAGCCCGTATGGGTTATGTTTTTGACAGCGCAGATTCATTTTACACGTGATCCGTGAAATTTCATTTTAGGGACTACAAGTAGGCCGTAAAATAGGATTTTACGGCTATGATACCAAAAATATTATTACATTATCTTTTTATTTAACATGAATATTAAGTTTTGACTTAAGATATATGATTATTAGAAAAATCATGAAGGATTTTAGTTTAAGAATATCAAAATTTAGTATGTCCACTAATTAACTTTCATGTAACCACGCTGTACTTATGTTAAAAACATTAATGATTATCAAAAAACTTGGTATTATTTTCATTAAATATTACGAAAAATTACGTTAATTTACTATGTATTATGGTATAATTTGGAACAAAAACTTTCTCCGTAGAATTGAAAGAAGAATTGAAAGTATGATACCGTACAACCTTTATAACTTGTTAGTAACAGGTATTTAAAGGTAATCTCTAACTTTCAACTGGAAGATTTCTGGTCACGTTTGGGACTAGACGTACTATCTTGATATTTTAATTAAAGCTTTCGTGTTTTGGATATTTTGGTATCCTTTGGTTTAATTAAAGCGATAATGTGAAGTTTTATTCCGACTGTACTCTGCATTTTTTAGAGCATTCATCCAGTTACTTTCAGTAAGAATAACAAATTCAATATTTTGCAATTATGATGCAAACAATATCTTTACCATTTAATATTGCTTGTATTCCATTCTGTAATCACGACCAAGGCTTTAAGTTTAGTTTAAGATACCGACTTCTAACTATCTGATAGCTTTACCAACTTAAAGTATTAATAGATCTTGTTGATGGCGATGACGAATGACGATGAATAATGCCGATTGATCGAGATGGATGTTCTTGAATGATTTGAATAATGATGAAGAGTAATGTTTGCGTATGATGTTGGAAATCGGTATCCAAATCGCAATAACGCGATATTTGGATGATGTTAGTTGATGTTTACTTCTGTGTTATTAATGAATTAATAAAAGGTTTGGAACACTGAAAGAAATGTTCAGAGGGTATAGCCAGAAATATGGTTAGTTCAGCCAAAAATATGGCTGGTTTTACCATGATAAGGCTGGAATAAGTCTGGCTGTACCCTCTGAAGGTTTTTTTCCGTAAACGGATGTAAAAGATGTTTCTACTAAAGCCATCAATAAATTAAGTAGATTATAGTAAGTAAACTTTGTTTTGGGGAAACATCTTTGTGATAGCCTTCAGCTTTGTGTCAAAATATTTCAAGGATGTTTTTAATTACTTTCTTACTGGAGTGAAATCTTTGTAAGTAAATATTCTAGTATAAAACAAGAATTTTTCTAGAATATTGTTGACTAATCAACATTTTAGATTTTTCTTCTCAAAGCCAAGGTTTCGTGTCTCTTAAGAATTTATACAAAATAATTGTTTCCTACTATTAGATGATCATCTCCGCGCTCTAAAAAATATGGAGTACATGAACTGGCGGAATTATTAATTCAAAATGAAGATTTATTTCCCAGAGTGACCCAGTCACAGAAAGTTAGAATAATTGAATTATTGTTGACTTGGTCATTACTGGGTTCACTATTGGCCTCTTATTTTCTCTGATATAGATACAAGACAACTAGTTCCCACGCCACACGGAAATACTACTTTTCAATGAGATTGAATTTCGATTGGGTCAATAAAATGTTCTTTAAGAATATTTCAAAATATTTTACGAATTTACGAATTTTTATGTATACATTGTGCAACCAGTTACTTTTTGAGAGGGTTTGAATTTATAGAAATAATTTTGAATCCGTGTGACGAAGGTAAGGAGCAAATGTTTAGCGCGTTTACAACGAAAAAGTGCCGTTTTTTTTTAAATTCACACGCAAACTGCGGCACTTTCTTAGAACAATGCAATCTCCTCGCACAATAATTAATGGCAAAACTCGCGGCGTGCAATGAACATATATCAGGCGCTCGGAAATTTCGTTTCGCAAAAGCTCTATTGTTATCTTCGTTTGCTGGCGACAAAATGCAAAATTGGAAAGCATCGGGGAATTAGCAGAAATACGTGGTCCGGTGGAGAAGCGAAAAAGGCAGAGAGAGGAATAAGAAGAAGGACAGTGATAAATGTCAAAAGCGCCGATGGATTTACACTGGCTATAAAATGGCGCGATTACGCGTCGCGCACAATTATTCGAGGATACCCAGCGGGTCGCTGCCAACAGATTTTTACTCTCGTACCATCCACCGGAGTTTATTTCGAAGATGTTATTTACGAACTCTGGATAAAAAATATTTCAAGATACGTCGTCCAATGGAATTCAGGAATTTATCTAAATGCTCCGAGCTTTCAGCAATTTTTTTCGTCAATTTTGACGGTTTTTTCAGTTTACGTGGATTGGTCCTTCTCAGAAAATTAGAAAATTATTTTTTTTAACTATTTTTGATAATGTACATCGTTTGGTAAATTGAGAAAGAAGCATTTTTTGGCGGTTTTTAATTCATTTACCAAATTCTTATTGCTTCTTCATAAGGAATAACTCCGTGTACAAAATTTGACAAATTTGGTCGACTAATCATTAAAATATATTATTTTTGGGATTCGTCAAGTTTTCCAAATTTTCTTGTTTATTTTTTTCTTAATGATTTTGAATTTTTGTTTTGCATATCCTTTTCTAAAGTGCTTGTAATCTTAAATCATGATATTTTTGTCAATATTTCTAGTGATTGATGAAAATTCTTGAAATTTTTATGTATTTTTTGGACAATTTTTGTAGAATTTTTATTGGCATTCAGAATTTTTTATTCGCATAATATCCCAATTTTTATCATTTTTTTAGTGAACTTGAAAAGTTTTTCATTACAGTGCTGGATTGATTCTTCCCAGTCAATTTTGGACATATTTGTAGACCGACTGTGCAGTCGTTTTCTGTTTGAATTTTCCAGAATAATTTTTGTGACTGCGATGACTTAAATAATGTGCATCATTTAGTAGCATATTCTTATGTTGCTAAACTTTTTTTTTTGCTGGAGTTTGCTAAAGTTTAGAAAATGTTGATTGTTTCTTGGGTTTTTGTCAAATTAAACAAAATTTTTGTTGATTTTTTTCTGTTTTTCAATTTTCTTAACCATTTTTTTGTCTAGTTTTATTCATCCCTTTTTTTTGAGTATTTCTATTGGCATTCAGGATTTGTTATCCACATATGGAAATAACTTCAAGTTGTGTGTCGAATTATCTAAAATATTCAGATAAATTCCAAGATTTTTCTAGTTTATGAAACATTTTTAGGAACTTAACATTTTTGTAATGCGTACTATATCATTATTCCTACATTTCTATCCTGTTAGAAACAAATTTATCAGTTTTTATAAATATCAATTTAAGTTTTTTAAACATTTTTTTACATTTTTTCATTAGTTTAACTGATAAAAATAATTTAATTTTGCTAAATTTTTTACTTTGTAAATGGATAATTCTGATAATTTTTCATGCAGAATGTATACATTTCTCTTAGATCAACTCTTTTATCTTTGATGAAATAGTAACCAAAATTATAAGGTATTTTGTTGACTTTCTTACATTTTCGGAAATTAGCGTAGCAAAATAAAGCGTCGTTATTTATTGTTTAGGTTGTATAAATAAACAAATTTTCACAAAATCAATAAAAATTGAAATGGTTTTAAATGAAAATCACTCGAAAATTGCTCCATTTTTATTTATTTATTGATAGTATTTCCAACCTACATTTAATTACTAATTAAAATTATTCGAAAGTTGGTATGATAAGGTTTTTACAATTACTAATTACAAATCTAAAAAAAAGTAACAATCCAGGTGAAATTTGGAATTCAAAATCAGATTAGTTTTTTAAATTTCTGTCCAACTGAATCTACTATTTGAAACTAGGTAAAAGTAATGAAGACTTCATAATAAGGGCCGAGAATTTTTTTAATTTTGTGCGTCATATTGAATATTCCATTTTGAATTTGATAAAACGAATATAAAATTCGTAATCAGCGACTTCAGAAACCCCTGAATAATAATTTTCGACTGAATTGAATAACGATTATTAATCTTCTTTTATGTAAATTTTTATTTTGTTACTAAAATTTTTTATGATTTTTGTAATTTTTATTTATTTATTCAACTTTTTAAAATTAGAAACATTTAAATTTTCATTTGTTTATATTTTTTTGGTTGATTTTAATATTCATAACCTGAACTTAGGTCTAATTTAAGTTTTAGTACTTTATTAAGTGTTCTTTATAATGTCAGAACTTTTTGTAAGTACATATACTTGTTTCCTAATAGTTTTTATATTTTTCTAAATATTTTTAGTAATTCCTGACAAATTTTGTTTATTCTTGTATATACATTTTTTCAGAATTTTATGAATGTTCAGCTAGTTTAACGTTATGATTTTTCTGATATGTCGTAATCGGTTTTGTTTTCACATTTTAAATATTTGTTTGGCCATTTCTGAACACGTACTTCGCCAGTATAATTCATATTTTGCATATAGTAAATTTACAAAATCAATTGTTTTATAAATATTTTGTTTATTTTTGAAAATATGATTTGTATATCTTATTTTAAATTTTAGTTTCATTCATTTCGTTTGTCCAGCTGTCATTTTCATATTACAGTTTGCAATTTTTCTCAAAATTCACTTTTCTGTGTAATTGTACGTATAGTTTTTGTCTACCTTTCTGGCAATCATTAAATTCTTCATCACTACTAACTGTCTTACTTCTCTGGTCGTCAGATAAAGCATTACCAAATTAATATCAAATGTCTGAATCGTAATCATGTAACTACTTGATTCAAAATATTTCACGAAGTAAGATTTTTTAATTTTTGCGTTTCACAAAACCTTTGTCATTCTTATACCATTACACGTTTTCGACAGTTGGTTTTATTTTCTTTCTACTTTTAGACATTTTGATCATTTTTGTAGTTCTTGCGTGTGTATTACCTCAATTTGACAACTTTGAAGCAGCTTAATTCATATTAAACTCGACTGACTGAAGTATTTTCAAATATTATTTACATCAGTTATCTTCCCAATTGTAAGATTGTGATTGTACACGATTGTATTCACATTTTAGAAATTTGAACATCCTTTTATTGTTACCATGTTCGATTTCGAAAGAAGTTTATATTACATTTGTATCAGATTGAGGTCCAGAACTCAAATATTTCAAATAACAGCTTTAAAGCTTTAAATTATTTACGACACTTGCACATAATTTTTAAGTTTCTTGTGTTTAATCCAAAAGTCTCATATTCTTATTTTCTATTCCTTCATTATAAATGTTTTATTAAATTTCAGTATTTCATTTAATTATTTTATATTGAGTAGAATATGCAATCATTTAATAACATAATTATTTCCACTTTCTCCGTCATAATTTATGACCTTTGGAAAATTGTCATAGTGAGTGATTTAAGCTTTTGAATAATTTGAAAACTGCTAGAATTTGTGAAAATGTTTGTCACTTCCATTCAAACAAAATTAGTTGTTTTGTAATTGACAATGCAGTTTTTTTCTCAATATTTTGCTTCGGTGTCAAGAACTAGTGACAGGTACGATCATGCACGTGACGTTGGAGATACAATCAGTATCAAATATGTCTTAAATGTCACCTTTTTGAAGATGTCGAGGTCCAATTGGTAAAAATCATTTATATTTACACATAAACTTGAAAATCTTAAAAAAAGCTGCTATGAAAAAATTAAATTCGAGCTTAGTATTATCAAAATAAATACATTTTGAAAATGGGAATAATTTATAACAAATTTGTTTGACAAGAGGTGAGAACTACTAACTCCGATACTTTCCATATACATTTTAACCATTGTAATAATTGCGCGATTTATTGCAAAACAAAAAGATAAATGAAGGCATTAGATCGTTTTATAAGACGACTGGTCTAAATTTATGTGCTTTAATTGAAGTTATGCTGTGTTATAACTATCATAAATGAAACCAATGATATGAAAGCTATATGCGAGTGCGAAAAACTCTTAATACTATGCAGAAAGGAAATAAAAGTTGAACGGAAATTAGCCACATTTACGCCTTTATTTGCAAACGTATCCCTATTAATTGATTTTTTTCTGATTTCTTTTTCGATTATCTCGAACTCTTTCCATAGTTTTAATTTTGTCCTACGTACGTACAAGAAATAGTTATTTATTTTAGACGAGGTTAATTAGGCAATAACTCATACTTGTTAGACATAATATTCAGTAATCTGTCCAGTAAAAGCATTGTACATATAAGTAAAGAACATTTTGGTATATATACACAATTAAAACATTTCTTATTGGTTAATAACTGGCTTTTATTAACACACTGCTGGTTTATTCTTATTTGGTATTTTGGAAAGTTTGAATAATTGGAAAAACAGATGTATTTCATTGTATTTACATTTTCTGGAATTGAATTTTAATTAGTCCTTATATTATAAAACTGATTGCGAGAAAACTGCAACTAAAGTCTATCTTCATTCACCTTAAGAATTTAGATGATTTTGAAGTTGTTGAGGAATAATTACTACTTGAAGAAAGTAATTGTCAATTCATTCTTGATATTAAATTCTATTATACATCAATTTTAAAGACATAATTAAATGTCAAGTATTTGTTAAATTTATTTTCGCATTTGTGCGGGCACCATTTTGGATTTTATTTCCAAAAAAATATTCTTCCTTTCTTGCTATAAAATTTTATGAACTTTCGTCATGAAGTTTTCATTGTGTTAAGAAAAATTATCAACCAGAGTAAATACATGAAATAAAAATGCTTTTGTAATTCAATAACAATTTGTTGTTTTCTATGATTAAATGTTATAAAAGCGAGTTATTAACAAATTTCACCATACATAAGGACGCGTTACTTAATGAATCGATCGATGTTTTGACATTATACATATGACATTTTCTGAATCTTAAGTTTGCAATTCGTACAGCTAAATTAAAATCGAATTTTCTCCCTAAAGTGAAAGTTAAAAACAAAATTAATTCATCGAAAACTTCTATAGGTATTGTAAGTAACAAAATAAGCCCAATTTCATAATCCACTTTTATACTAAAAACATCAAGACTGATTATTTTCGAGACTACTAAAGAACAAGTGAAGAGTTTGGGGTTTAGTATTCATTCATATTAATAATGCGTAAGAAACTACTAACTCAGAAATTAGTAGTGTCTATAAAAATAAAAATTCTGTTAAAAATTGGACATTAACCTAATTGCACTAGGAAATAAATAATCCTGACTAATTTAATTCGTGCGTGATTACTTTCCATTTTAGTTGTTTAAAAATACCGTACAGGAAATTAAATAAACTTAAATCATCTTTTGTCTTTCGCATTTGCGCAAAATAATGTAATTGAAACAAAATACAAAATTGCTGCTATTTAAACTACATGAATAAATAAACTGTATAAATTTAGTTTTGAGTCAAAGGAATGGATACTTACTAAATTATAAAAGTGTAATTCATAGTATGATTCTATTTGAAAATTTTATGGATTCATTTTTATAGATATAATATTTGATGATCAGTAATCTATTCAATTGACTAATCCATGTAATCGGCAGATTACATTTAACTTATTAATATTAAATCTAAGTGTGATACAAATCTCTGATGATTTTCTTCATTTAGAAAAGAAGCATCTTTATTAGATAGCAATATCCAAATGTACTATATAAATCAATGACAATAGTTAACTCATAAAATATAATTGGTTTAAATATGAGACATGCCTCTTAGATGTTTATATTAAGTGAGCAGTTCTGAATAATACTTTTCTGTAAGAGTTTTGATTATGCAGTTGAAAGTATAAAATGGAAAGAACAAGAGCTCCACGATATTTATGTGAATGTAATACAAAAAATTGTTGTTCTTTTTTATTTCCTTTGTATCCAAAGATTAACCATTTTCAAAATTAAAAGGAAACTGGATGTACATTCACAATTGTTTCATAACTTTGTATATGTTATGTATACGTGTATATATATATGTTAGATCAAGCATGATCTAACAATTCAAGAAAAGGAAGTTAAAATCACTTATTTTTCTACTTAAAAGTCAATCAAACATAAATGCTTGCACTTTGAAAGATATGTCATATTTGTTCTATCAGAAAATAGATGAAGATACAATCAATATCGAAATATATCGCAATTAACCACTTGTCGTGATTCTACTATATCAAATATTGTATATTTGTTTGAATGATTTAGATCTGATTCAGATTCAATCTATTTTACTCATTTGTTTATTGATAACATATAATCAGGAATTATATTGTACTAGATTTACTGAATATTGACTAATCACAAGACTGATGAAGTAATAAGTTGATTAATTTCAGTTAAAAAGAAGTAATATCTATTTACTGTTCAAAGTATGATTTGTTTATAAATGGGAATTAAATATTGGCATCTAAAAACTACTCGAAATTTATCAAATAATACAACTTTAACAAAGCATTTCAGTAAATCAGGAGGATTTTAAATGTTTGACTGTTCAGCAATTTCATTCAAGTATAGTGATTTATATACATAATTTCTAAAAATTTAGCATAAATCAAATAGGGAATACCTATGTCCAAATAGTTTTAAAATAATTATACTGTCAGTTCATATTTGAATTAAGCTAGACAACAAATTTTTCAAATGGTTCGAAATTAAATATCGTCCATTACAGAAAGCTCTGACCTGAATGGTCTGTATAATCAACTAGAATAGTTTCGATTTTACTAACTACTAGCATATTCAATGAAGATGTATTATAATCTCTTATGACAAAAAAAGTCATGTTCACTAACATCAAACGTTAATGTTGAAAATGCTTAACAGAACTGCTGACCAATCCTAAAAACTATTAAGGCAATTTATAGTTAAACCACAAGTACTTGGGTATTAACTCTGTTGTAGCAAAATTTGTTTTATTTGCTGAATTTGCACTTGGTGAATAACAGTCCAAATGATTAAAAAAATTTCGTGACTGCTAAAGATAACCAATAATACACCTTTTCAACTAAAACCGTTTTGAATATGATGCAGATTACGTTAAGTACTAAACACATGAAAAACAAATCATTCTATCAGTGTATATCAAGATTTAAAGTACTTTGACAGAAAGTGCAGCTAATAATGATTTAGCCTATATTAAATCCCCTCTTTTAGATAGGAATGAGTCAAATCAATTTTAAAATCTAAAGTGATTTCAGTTTGGACTTGATCAGATATGGAACGTGTTAATGGAGCTCACAGACACTTTTATTATTTAGGTCCGAGACATCAAGATTAATTACTTCCGTAATCTCTGCTGCATCTAACGACAATATTACAAAACCACGACATTCTAAACAGACTTGATGTTTAGAGTACTCCTTCAGTAATGACTACTTGAAAGGTAGACCTAACTTGTATGCATATATGCATAAAATCTTGTCATCCGTTTCAACATTCCCGTATTCAAAATTCCTAACTATAAGATTCAGAAAACATAACCTTAAGATGAATCACTTAAGAGTTACCAACATCCCATAAACAATATTAAACTTTTGCAAACGGGACCGAAGAAGACTCCAGCAAACACGATTTTTTCGAAAGACCTAACGAGTGACGCGTCCTTTTTCACACACAAAAATTAAAAAGACCTAAGAAGAAGCCAGAAAATAAGGAAGAAAGTGATGGAGCGTCGTACCTCGCAGACACAAGCTACTTGTTCCTGGGTGAATCCAAAGCTGGGCACTTGACCATTCCCGGTGGCGCCGCCGACGGGACTCACCGGGCTGTCCTGAGGACTATAACTGGGAATGGGCCCACCGTAGGACCCTACGGCCTCGACGGTGCTAGATAGTCCCGTCAAGGACGTCGGGGTACCTTGGGGACTGTAATCACCGGTGGAACCCAGGACGTCGCCGGTACTTCCGCTGCCGCTGCCGCCGGACGATACTCTCATGGCAGCTCCGACGGCTCCGTAAGCCATCGTCACCTCATTTCCTGGCCCCAGGTTGCCACCCCGCACTACGCTCCTTCCTCCACCCTCCACCGTGAACCAACCACCAAGTGTTTTCTCGCTTCCCGCCGAAGCCACGACTCGACACTTTCGTCCCTTTTAACACCTATCCGTCCTTTTTGAAAACTACTTATTCCATTTTCGAAAAAACACCAGACATGTCCCTGGAGTGCTGTTTTCCTCCACGTCTCCAACGGTTTTGGGTCCAACCAAAAAGTATGTGGAAAAACTTTTTCACTTGGGATGATGGCGTTGTTGCTGGTAACAACCGGTATTTTTAGGCCTGGCTCAATTCTCTTCTTAACACCATCGCGGATATTTCTCGTATTACGGCGATTCACTAATCGCCTTCCTTTCCTTCTCGACTTGCAACGACCAGCCGCCTTTCTCCACTAACGACCGATTATGATTGCGCGTTCTTACGTTACTTCGCAATCGGCTTATCCTCCGTTCTCCACCTTGGTTCCGTTTCCTCCAGCAACAACATCCAAAAAACTAAGACTTTCGCGATTATTTCTTGGCGAATTCCGCGATCGAAGTCGTCAAGACGAAAAATCCGCGAGGTTTCGTGTTTCCGCGCAGGCCGATTCGTCGCTCCGCCACGATATTTATAGATGCATGTGCGCTCGCCTAAATTTAGAACTCCGAGCTAACCATCAGAGAAAGTCGACAGACCGCCGGTTTTGCAGCCTCTGCTTTCCTCTCGTTCCGCAAAGCTTTTTCTAACTGCAAAATCGGAACCGGAAATGGCAAATCATATTTTGCATGGATGTCACCTTCGATCATCAACCACAGCACGATGTACAATGACTGTCACTTGCTCCTGGTTCAGACTTTCACTTAGGATGATCTTCTCCAAACCAACCCCAAAGATTTTCGAAAAATGGTATTTTGGATGAAAGCTTTCCCGATGACGTTCGCCGGATTTGAACGAACGTTAATCCCGGGGATGGATGCTCTCGCGCACGCGTTCACGAAAGGACTGGCGCGTGCGGCGTGGTTCCCCACAACCGGAGGAGAGTTTGTTACGTGCGCAGACCCAACGATTGGCCGAGGCGGAGTCATTCAGGCTGTTTGCTCATGGAGATTCCGATTGGTCCATCCAGCTGCGGATCTGTCCCAGGTTAAGGTCTCATTGGCCGCGTTGCAACGCCCTCTCCAGCCTGTCCCTACCGCCAACCTGCAGCTGGCGATTTTTCTCCTCATCGTCCTTATCGTCGTTCAATGGACGAGCGTTGGTTTTTATTCTTCGCAATAATCCAGAGAAATTCTAGACTGGAAATTTGAAAATTTTCACTTTTCTCATCTTTTAGCAGTAGAAAAGTTAGAGCAAATAAAGACCGTATTTTAAATCGATAATTATACTTGTAATGTCTATCAGGATCTTAAGGGATTCTGAGCATTGAACACCTGTCTTGTTAGAAATGAGTTCTATGCCATGGAACTTCTATTGTTTTGGATTTACACAAATTCATCTTCATAGAAATTTTGAGGCATTCTTGCATCGGGATGCATTGAGCATGTGCAGCATCTCAAAATGAGTATTTCTATACGGACCATTTTGTGGCTTCATTCACTCATTGAGAATCCAATGAAAACTGGTGTCTCATGTTGTTAGGTCTTAGGAGAGTCTAACTATAATGAAGATTGTTTACGGAATTCAATTGCGAAATGTGCAACTTCTAGATGGCCTTTTTTCTGGCTCAGATCAGGAGAGTAAAAAATATCACCCTCCAGATTACAATAGAAGGGGCATGTTATTTCGGATACATAAATATGTCGGAACACGACGATTTGTTGATCGCAAATTATGATCCACATGCTCAATTAGAATATGCTCCCGTATATTCGCAAATGTCCTTCCCTTGATTTAATTTTAATTTCAATGCATATTGTAGGCTGCAATACAAACATCACATACAACCAAGTTACAGTAAAATATAAAAATTGCGATCAAAACATCTGCTGTACTGACCAAATTTCCCATATTATCAACTGGTGTCAGCTGAATACACTCGGAAATGCCGGTGATTCCTACATTTCCATGGAAAAAGTCCCATACGGTCGAGGAAAGTTGTACAGGTATTTTAATTAATTCACGAAAATATAAAAAATTCTTCATTTTCTGAGAGTATCCCGCCGAAATCAGAGAGTATGGAAATTTCTCCGTGAATAGTTTTCTCAATGTTCAAGATGAGGTGCTCTATCTTAGTAAAACTCTAATGTATACAATTTGCGAATTTTTTTACAATAGATAGTTTAAGCTTTATTGCATTGGCTCATATCTTTTATTTTTTACGATATTAATACGTATTATACTAGTGCCGAAGAATAAGGTGCAAAACTAAATTTACTGTTTCGCAATTCAACATTTTCAGATATTGAAAATCGTCATGAGATAACGATATAAAGGTGATTAATAATAACGATCTTACAAAGATGTCAATTAAGTACTAGTTAGTAATAAATTAGCAATTATTAGAAAGAGAGCAAAAGTGGCGCCCAACAATGGGCAGTTTTCTCTTAAATTTTATTGTAAAATCTTTTTCCGACTGGTACATATTATCTTAATGACACTTAAGATTGTTAATATGTTGGTTATGTCCATAAGCAATATTAGAATGTCTGTAAATTATTTGTATTCGAGTATAACTGCTGAATGTACATTATTTTTGTGAGTTATTCTCGATATTTCCTTCCGGAAGACAATTAAAATCATTGATTTTAGTCTTAAAATGTTACGAAATTTCTGTTACTAATATCGTAGGAATGATTGTATTATATTATACAATATGTCGTAGTATAACTGCTAAATGCATCTTTTAAATTTTATTATCTTAGATGTTAATTTGTCAAAATATTTTCTTTAAATGGCTTTTGACATTTGAATAGTCTGAACATACTAATAAACGAGTCAGAAGTCGGCCAGTAAATGAATTAGTAATAATTTCTTCTGCTGTTTAAAAACACAATTACTAATTTAATTCTACTTGAATTTGATTAAAGAAATCCTTTTCTTTATGAGTGTATATCTGGAATCATTTTTTACTTAATAAAGTAGAAATGAATACATTTATTAGTCCAATATATAACATGTACGTTAAATAATTTCATAAAATAAACCAAGTGCATCCAAGTGAACAGGATTATCGGCTTTAGTGATACTTTGTTTGTAACAAATTTGAAATTTCGTTCTTGATGCACGAAAAAACTTCAAATACAAAAACTAGTAAAAATACCCCGGCGACATTTTCTCGTTGGCTGTGCACATAGCGATATTTATAATATATATAATATTTAAGATTAGTTGACACTACTTTGAGTTACCAATTTGCAATTTTTTATTACTTAATTGTCATAATGAACATCATATTTTATGGAAGTTTCACTAATATTAATCAAAATTTATAGTATATTGCTACATTACTGCTAATAAATTAATTATTCAAAAGGTCTTTTCAATTCATACTTGACCACCAAATATAAGATAGACACCAAAAACCTGCATTACATTTTAAATTCAAGCTGAGTTGTTTTATTGTCTCCGCGTCTTTATTTCACATGACAACTAATCAAACGACAAAACATCACATGGGTAAATAGCCATAAAAAAATATCACTGCGTTTTTTCGTATAGTAAAAGCAGATGCGTGCTCTAAAACTAACCTAAGCTAACCAGTCAGAATTTCGCCTACCTCTAATAATGCGTAAAATAGTATGACTGCACAGAAAAATTTTGTCCGAGGAAATAAATTTGTAAACATGCGTGGAAATCACAAACAAAATATTATAGATTTTCAGAATATTATTTTAATATGATGAAACAATATTTTCAATATGATCGACTTTTATATTCTTCATTTTATTATAACCTAATCTAATCTACCGTTCCATCTTTTTTATGCACCGTTTCTTGTCAGATTTGTACTTAAATAAATTTAAAAAACTAAAAGAAATCATGCACTTATGATGTCAAAAAAATATAACCAAGCATCACATTTTTTACCGGATTCATTTTTATTCGCCTTTAAATACATAATAAATCGGATCAAATATTATATTAAAATTCTTTTCCTTCGTCCACCGACTGAATTATGAAAAGGTTACAAGTTTCGTTTCTAGAAGAAGTAGTTACCTTAATTACAAACAGTAGTAAGAAGCAGGTTTTACTAGTTATGATAGTTTGGGTAACCATTTAAAATTACTAGTAGTAATAAACATCGGTTTATTGGATTTACTAATTTTTTGTTGCATTCACTACTTTTCTGCTTACTACTTTTACGCATTTGGTACTATAGTATTACATTAGTACCATTCAAAAAATAACTTAAAAAGCCGTTTGGATATCATACAATGACATTGAAAAAATAATTAACCACGAAAATCATAAAATTTACAAAAATGGCTGTTTTATTGTATAATCTGCGGAAATTAAGTACTTAACTAAAATATATAAATAATAGATTTATATTGAGGAAAACTAACAATATTACGTAAATTCTATTTAATACAGGTTATTTCATTTTTTCAATAAATTTTACTATAGAAATGCAATAAGTTTTCAACTTTTTTTTATATGGTAAAATTTTATTAGATGTCGTTTATTTCGCTACGTTTCGACCTCTTGTTGGTCTTCTTCGTTATAGGCATCTATTTATTTGATCGAAAGGAACGTGATAAACTCCCAAAAACTCTGTAGGATCTCTGATCAGTTTCCCTTCTTTTGAAAGTTGAATGTAAAACAAAAAACTAAAAAAATATTAATTTGTGATTCTGATTCTGCAAACTGTCGTTTTGCAATAAAAAAAGGGTCGAAAAAGCCATGTTTATGTAAATTTAAAACAATGATTTATAAATTGAATCTAGAGCTGTCGAGTCTTTTGGAATGTTATTTTTATTTAAGATGTGAATTGACTTGTTCAAGCTTTTGTTGTAATTAGCCTCTTTGACGAGGGTTTTATTTTCAAATTATTCAATTTATTAATATTAAAAATATCATGAAATGCAATATTTTGAATTATTTTTATTATGTTTAAGGAACATTTGGGTAGAATTTCAATATTAAGTTTTTTTACAACTAACTTACTAAAATTTTGCACCGAAGTGTAATTTCCTCTACTAAAGATTACTAAATTCAGTTGTACCTGTTTTCCTTTCACAGCCATTTTTAATGCATTTCTTTCTAATCTTAGAAAAATTGTTTCTGTGTTTTATCCGTATGGTTAAGAAGTATGACTATCGTCAGTGACTCCCTTAATCTTGTTTGTTTAAGTCTTGTTTATACTTTGGTATTAGATCAAAATCTATATTGTTCATGGCTTATATATTTGTATCTTTTCTTGCGACTTTTTACTCTTAATTTTGTAATTTCTATTATTTTTTTTGGTTATCTTTTCTTGTTACTTTCTTACGTACGTTCTTGTTTTGCTTAGTACACTTCGTACACTGCATTATTTTATATATTTGTATTGTATGTTTATGTATGTCTTTAAATATTTTTATTCATTGCTTTTGTTTATTTATTATCATGTTTTTGTTAATTCTCAGTCTGAAAAGAACACCGCTCTGAGTCACCCTTTGGCACAGTCCACGAATCTACTTATGGTACTTATCTCTTGTATTTTTATGCAGTTTTCCATGCCAATAAAGACGATTATTTATCTTATTACTTCATAATTTTTTTTACAACTAAGATAACTTGAGTGCTTTCACCCTTCTGACGTTAGTTTGTATAATAAAGAAGTCCCGATAAAAGAAATATTCATATTGTTATTACTGATAGTTCTAAAATAACCAATACAATTAATTTAATCAGATATTGATCATGATTTTGACAATTGAGGAAGTTATAAAAGGAACTTAAGTTAAAGATGTTGATGTCTAGATTGTTAGAAAATACACCGAACTAATGCAATGCAAACAATATTTTTCTCAACTCAAATTTCATGACCATGTACATTAAAATGATGTAATTTACAAAACAACTGAATTTTGTCCACAAATGTTTACTAAAATAAATTGAAATTTAGAAATGCTTTTCCTTCATCATTTGAAGATGAGCAATCCTGTTTTGTAACAAAAAATTAACATATATTTATACTAACATTATTGGACAAGCGAAGGAATAATTTGCTAATCAATGCGAATTCATTAAAAGTTCATGTCGGTCATTAAATTATATATTCAGATCTCAAATAGAATTTTTTCAAATCATCTACACTTTTTTAATGAAATAATACAATCTAACATAAATCACTACAAGTTCTAATTATTTCTACTAATACGTAATAATTATATCTAGTTTTGTACTGAACAAAAAATGCGTAGTAAAATAGACTGCTTTTTAAGTATTGTGAGTAATTCAATAGGTTCTCGACTTAATTTCGTCGGTTGTAATATACACCATAAAGTAGTTAGGGTTCTAAAAGTGTGTTTAATAAATTTAATGAATAGCTATTAACTTAACTAAGAGTAGTAAACTCAATAACAGCGACTCGTTTGTTTTAACTAAAGAAGTAGTTCCATTTTCTACTTTTCTCTCAACTATCTATCGGTAGTAGAATTTGTCAGATCTTTTTTAGCGCTAAATTCTATGAGAGAATCTTCTATTTCAGATAGAAACCATGAGTTTTAATATTTCTTCGTATATGCAATTAACAATAAAATGACATAATAATTGCTGTGTATTGTACTGAAATTACATTGAAAAAAAGGATGAAAATTAGTTATAGTTAATGTATAATCTTTCCATTAATTTATTAACTATTAACGATGAAACTTTACGGTTAACTTTAGTGCGTTAACTGTTAGCGATATTTCTCTCAGCGTGCATTTATTTATATGAATTATATGGAAACAATTTCTAGCTTATGTTTTCATATTTTAAATATCTGATACTTATTGCATTGTCAAGCAATAATTTAAAATGTGCAATTTATCAACACCTGATAAATCTTTTTAATTTAATTTCTATGCGGTCCCTGCAGAATTGACGGTTATTTCGTCGGCGGTGGCATGAAATTACATCCCACTTCACTGAAATTTCAAACAGCTAAAAGCGAAAACCTTATCGGAGATAACTTTCGATTTCAATCCGACATTTCGTGCTATTCTTATCGCGATAAGCAGCAAAACTTTTACCAAAACAATGCTTAACATGCTTCACTCTGTATTTAGTTCGTTTTTATTAGTTTCAGCCTAAACAATCATTATATTGACAAAACGTTTTTATTTGACACGATTTATTATTCTTCCATTCTTAACTTCGATGAAGTGCAACTTTCACGATTAAGATATTGTCACGATATACAGGTAGTTTTTTTCTTTGTGTATTTTCCAGTTTATACAATTTTTTTAATCTATTTTCCATTTCTTATATCAAGAATATATTTAATTGTTCAAAGTAAATCATGCTCTTCTTTTAAATAAATATTTTATAGCGACTATTTTAGTAAACTGTTTACTTGCACCAAGTAAATTTCTTTTGATATCAGTAAATTGTTGTCAGGATGGAAATAAATCTTCTCATAAAGTAACGAAAACTTATTTGAATCACAAGCGGAATTTTTTGGTTCAAGTAAATCAATTTCAAGTAAATATATTTTGTTAAAAGGAGTAAATGTGGAAGGAGTTAAGTAAAGGAGTTGATTTTTTAACTATGAGGAGATAGTTGGTGTAGCAAAATTATAGTAAAATCGAATATGAAAGTGGTAAATTTAACTATTGATTTTTTGAGATTGTAATATAATTTGATTACAATTTTACATATCCCATTTTGGTAAATTTTACAAATAATATTTTCCTGTTACATGACTAAACTGAGGATATAATATTAGTATACGTACACGGAAAAAAGAAATAGTTGGTTTCACTATCTGAATAGTAGGATTTGGAATAATTAAGCTCTTTAGTTAATTTTACTATTTAAATAGTAGGCTTGGCTAGTTAATTTGT
This sequence comes from Trichopria drosophilae, assembly GCA_030407085.1. NCBI lineage: Eukaryota > Metazoa > Arthropoda > Insecta > Hymenoptera > Diapriidae > Trichopria > Trichopria drosophilae. The sequence continues at coordinate 183,741,371 of CM059582.1, forward strand.
TGAGGTTGAGCCAATCCAGATTGTGTCAAACATATAATTTATTTACGGAAATTTATAATACTATTGATTAAATTAATCGATTTACACTTTTCAAAACAAGACTGAATAACCCTTACACACAATTTCTTAAATTCTGTGTATATTAGTATATTAATGTTTTTTTTTTAATACAGGTATTTAGAATTGAATGGAGTATATCGCATTTTTAATTATTGGATGAAATTTCGTACACGAAGCCCCACGTGTGCTTGAACGTACGTGTAATATGATACCTAATTGCCATTGTGGAATTGCCTCAATTTCAATAAATTAAAATATTAACTAGTGAACAGTTTCGTTGTTATCATTTTATAGTGAATATTATTTGAGAGAATATTTATTTCAAAGCGTTAATCAAAGTTGCTAGGGCTTTTATTTACTATATGAACACAATAACTAACTACAATAACCATTGTTCGTTTTATTTTTCCCGGATCTATTTATTAATATGATTGTATACGAAAATAATCCGTTTGATTGATCATTTACAATTTTTGATAGCAATTTGTAAATAATTGACTTTCATTATTTAAGCACTTTAAATGCCGCATATTTTGTATACACTGTTAAAAATGACATGAAAAGTGTACGGTCAATGCCCTCTAATACATCAAATTTAATGACTTTGTAAATCAAACGTATCTTAATTTTCAAGAACATATAAGTCTTAGAGTAATTTTGCAGAATGTTTCATGCGTAAGCAAAGTAAATTTACTCTAAATGTTCATTCAATTTTAATACATTTTAAGAATGTCGATTTCAAGTATACATGTACCTGATGTTTAACGTGCTTTTGCTAATATTCAATTATATGACCTTGTATTTTCAAAAAAAAAAATATATATTTACCAGATGTATGTACAGGAGGCCCTCTTTATTTTATACAGTAGAGTCCGGGTATATTTGCCCGCTGGATTCCTCGTCTTTTTCTCATGTCTCCTTATATTTGTCAAAGCAAGGGGCCGCTTCTCCCACTCTCCTCAGTCGTGTTAAGTTCGTGACGGCAGAGCAGGCCCTTCCTGAGGCCCCAGCTCGCAAAGTGGGGGGAAAAGAGAGCGACGATAGACAAATATAACCAGACGGAACTGGGCAAATATAGCCCAGGTAGGCAGCAAGACGCAAATATACCGGGACTCTACTGTAACCTGTGCAATAACTTGACATAAATAATAAAATCAGAATTTCGTTATCAAACTTTGTAGATAGTGGATACCATTAAATGAATTAAACATATTCAGAACTACTCAGCAAAATTATTCAAAATATGTATGAACTCAATGTGGAATGGAGAAGGGCGCGTATCAAATACAGCGAACTGTTTACTATCCTTATCAACACATTTTACAATATTCATCTAATAGTAGGTAATGAAAATCACCGTTAGGTGACGAGAACCCCGAAATCCTTATCCATATCTAAAGTAGCAAATTGATTAATATAACTAGATTCGCTGCAGTAACAAGTACAGTCGGGCCAGACACTGGGTCGTCCTCGGATTTTCATCGATTTGCTGCCTTCGTATCCCCACTCATTTTTATCTGTAACTAGTCATTTCTAAAACACCTTTACATAATTTTAAATTGAATTCACATCGAAAGTGGAAATATCTCGTAAACTCCCACCCGGGAAATAAATATATGCGACATATATGCTAAATAAATGCACATATATTTTCAATATATGAATCCAGATATGTATAGTTTTAAACCTATATCTGGCATTTATTCAACCTATATATTGTATATATTTTCGGCGAAAAATGAACTATATACACATAAATTTACAAACAATATAGTTTTAAAAAAAATGAATACAAAAATTTTGTTACACATCTAAGCGTTTTCCGGCTCTTTAAAGTTAACTGTTTTACAAGCAAGATTTGGTATAAAAATTTTATTGACCGATCAACAAATATAATAAAAATTTTTTAAATTAATGTCGGTATTTCTCGCTATTAATTCTTTTACGTTCAAATAAAGACATGTAGTAATTATGTTTTTGCAAAGAACATAGACATGCATACCAAACTGTAAGACGGATTGTTATAAACCAAAGTTAGTTAAAAAATGTTCATGAATGCAGCTTTTCAAAATTAAATATTGCGGATTCAATTTACTCATAAAATGTTTAAAAATTGTCTTATGTAATTGTTACTTATGTTACATCAAGTTTTTTTTTGTCGATGATTACAAATTTGACGTCAATATCTACAGAAATTTGATTTTAATTTTGACGATGATTGATGGCGGAAGACTAGTCACGGAAGATGTCTTATGGTGATCGATGATGAATGAGAATGCATTATATGATGTTTTAGGATATTTGACATCACTATCTTTTTTAACATCATAATATACTAGATCATATGTCATTTATTAACGTTTTAAATTATGCATAATTTGTAATTACAACAATTCGTTTAGGAGTGTTTGATTATTATTGTTATTATAGTGACCTTGTGTCATAATGCGATATTCTTATAATGTAATATTATGGTCATGTAATGTTTCAAGTATCTACATTTGGCCTAAGAAAAAAAGATAATCTGAACTATAATCCGGTACTAGAACTGATAATCAGAAATTAGTACTAAGTACGCTTAACTGATTCGGCCTGTTTATTAGTACTGTTCCTACTCCGACAATCAGTGCTGATGCCAGTATTAACTGGGTGATAAGACAGCCGTTTTGTCAGTACTGCTTCAATGCGGAATATTAGTAATGATAATTAATACTGAGCCAGTATTTCGCTGGTGGTGAATTCCGGTTTACCTCAGACTTTGTTACTACTGGCAGCAATCATTTAATACAATAATATACAGTGCATGTATTAATATACATAATAATAATAAATATATAGTAACACTGTATATCACTACTGTATCAGTACTGACTTATTTCGGCAGTTAATAATAATTCAACACTGAAAATAGTACTGGAAATCTATATTGCGATAGTACTGACGTACTCCAATAGTTAGACGCGATTGTTTACCGATGACACTACTGGCAGTCAGTATTGAGTTAGTAGTGATTTGATCCATCAGTCAGTACTAATTTAATACCGAATATAGTACTGGCAACCCGTAATGGGATAGTAGTAACGTACTCCGGAGGTCAGACATTACTGATGTCAGTACTGGCACCCAGTATTGCTTCAGTAATAATTTGCTCCGTTAGTGATCTACATGTACTGGGCCAGTACTTTGACATTATTATTGGCAGTACTTCTGATTTATTGTCGCAAACTGTACTCTATACCAGTACTGGATCAGCTCGTCGCCGGTTTATTGGCAGTATTGGCTCATTTCGGGCAATCCTGTACATACTGGGTGTCAGTACTGAGTTAGCATCTTGCCTTGCTTTGAGAAGCTACAGGATATGCCCTCTCAGAGTCAACTGCCAATGACAGAGCAATAGAAGTTTACGTACCTGTAAACACCTTTTTGTTAAAAAACAAATAATTATTTCTGTTTTTTTCCAGAATGTTATTTTTCTGGACGATATTATAGTATTTATATTGGAAAATCGTATTTGAATTAGTGATATATTGCTCTTGGTATCATTACTGATATATTTATTGACTACTTATTATATGAAAAAATATTGCACCTGGGATGTTCAATTTATTGTTTATCAAGTATTTTAACAATCTTTGCGGCGTTGTATACATTAATATTTTCTAGTTGTACCTCCCTTTCGAAAGTGCAAAAAAAGATTTATTAGAATTATTTGTTACAAATCTGGACCCCCTCTACAAGCATGGATCGTCATTTTTATTTCTTTCTAGTAAATTATTGTGCTTTTGTTCTTTAATACGTCGTCTTATACTTATATGAACAGTTTGAATCGTGTCAACTAATTTCGAACTTAATACAAATAATTTTTAAGAAAAAAAGATTTAAATAATTATGCTAATTTATGTAATTATATTAAAAAATAGAGAGGCGAATAAAACGGTACTAAAATATTTAACCCATTAAGTCCTGAATGGACATTTTTTAGATTTTTCAAAACATGCTTCCGTAAAAAACTATACATATTTTTTTTTTACATTCATGGATTTTTCAAATGTATTTCTTTTTTTATTTCGTTTTTTCACACTAAGTGAAAGTCACAAGAAGTGAAGAAATTGTATCCCCGAGACTTGAATTTGAAAACGTGTATAAAGATATTTTGAAAATAAAGATGAAAGTATTCAAAATGGCGACTTACACACGAAAAAAAAGTTGAAAAGTTCAAGAAATATTTGCTTGAAAATGATTTTAGTTTATTTTTCTATAGACTTTTGGCAAAAATGTTATTGAACAAACTTGAAAATTTTACAAAATATTCTGAACACTTTTTAAAATTTTTCAAAATTTCGATATTTTGAAAAATTTAAAATATATTTCAGAAATCTGTAAAAATGTCAGTTCTCTGACCAATCCTAAAAACTTTTTGTTCAATTACATTTTTTCCGAAAGTCATTTTCAAGTAAAAAAATCCTGAATTTTTCGACTTTCGTTTTTTCGTGGTTGAGCCGCCATTTTTTATGCTTTCACCTCTATTTTCAAAATACCCAAATACACGTTTTGAAGTCCAAGTCTCAAGGATGTGACTTCTTTACTTCAAACAAGAATTCCGAAACAATTTCAGTGTGAAAAAACGAAATAAAAAAAGAAATACATTTGAAAAATTCATGTTTTTTTTAAAATCATGTACAGTTTTTTACATCGGCATGTTTTGAAAAATCTTACAAAGGATTCTGAAAGTTTTTTAAATCCTTTTCCCTCCAAAACACAACCGTTGAAAGCTGAATTGAAAAAATGTCCATTCAAGACTTAATGAGTTAAGTTAATCTAGGTCACAACTCTTGATCACATTTCAAAATTAAAATGATTTTTGAAAAAGAGATTATAAATGTGATTATAATCGTTGAGTGCTTCACTCTTTTCCGAAGGTCCTTCCAAGTCAAAAGCTCTCGAGGAAACACGTGGTATTAGCGTAGTACGCCAAGTCCCGACAGACGCGTCCGTCGTCCCGCGTCAATCAAAGTCGAGACTCGAAGGCAGAGTTTACGCACACTCAACAAACGACATCCTTGTTCCCGTCGGCTTCCAAAAGAGCCTGAAGACCAATACCGAAAAATGAAAATCTGGTCAGCACGCATTATTTTAGGCCGCCCTGGCGCGACGCTCCTTCTGTTTTCCCTCATATATTCCTCCGGGCCAGTCTGAAAAAACACCGCAACGCATCGAGCATTACTGCGCTATGCCAATGGCGGCCTTCGATTCTGAAAACATTTTTTTTTCAACCCGACCCAAAAAGAAGCTACGGCTAAAATAACGTTACTCTTCGGCGAAAGTACGATTCCAGCGATTGGAAGCACATGTGTTAATAATTGGTGCATAATTGCTATAGCGACGTGAAAAGTAGTTTAGAGCACTTCGAGCTATTCCTCATATACACGTGTTTATTTAAAATGAATAAATATTTATTTAATGTCTCTGTGGTGTAGGCATATTTTCCTGACTAATTTCGAATGCTTCGGATACATTCGTCGTTACAATTTGACATTGGAATTTACATGCCTCGATTCTACAACGCTTAATTACAGATGGCAAAATATTTGGTTTTAGCAGTGAAAATTTTCAGTTCCTTTGAATGATGGATCATTATTTCCGGCTTTGGCATCGTGGCATGATAAAGGAATTCATATTTCCTCCTACGTCTTATTTATTCCTTTCTTCATATACGAAGTATATCTTCGTTTTATATAAGTTGTTGAATAAAAGAAAATTAATCGCTAGATTGCATTACAGTTCTAAATTTGAAGGACTTATGATGTTACCTGTCCAGCATACCCAAAGTATCAACTGAATCGTGGATCCTCTTCAGGGACTTTTATCGAAAAACAAAAAAAAACGGTATTCACACACCTGGAGTTCATTATCCAAAAGTTGTTCTTCTTCTTTATGTAACGTTCTGATAATACTTATTCAACATTTCTTAAAGAAATCAATGACATAGTCACCAAAAGATCAGCAAAACAGCAACCAAAATAAACCCCTCGAAAGCCCTCCAACTAGACAGACCGAAAATATATAAGGAAACATATCAATACACCAGTTAGCTTGACAAATAAAAGCAAACAAGCGTTTCGGTGACACATCTCCAAAATGAAAATCCCAATCGAACACTCGATTATTCGCCAAGCTCCAGGGGTTCGCTAACGCGAAAATGGGATTACATCATGAGCGTCTGGTCAAAAATCAAACTCCTGGAATCCAGTGCACATAATTTGATGTTCTTGGCCGCGAAGAGCGCATCGTACTGCGTTTTCGGGCGTTGACACGCGTTCTCGTATACGAGATGACCCGTGGGACGCAAATCTTTGGGATTCCCCCTATTGTTCCGAATACAATGCGAAAACACAGTACCAGAGAGGGCAGCGAAATGCCCATGTGAGAGAGTGGCAGCATGGGGCCCCATAACGTCCGCACCTCGTTGTTCGAGGACCCAGAATAGGCGCCAGGTACTCGACGACATTCACCGGAGACAGGACCCCGTAGGGTGCGTCTGAATGAGGACGTAATTGCGCCACGGAGTACCATTCATCCGAGGAACCACAGTCCACGTATTCGGACTCGAATCGTCGAGGAATTCGATGGTTAAATGAGAGACCAACCGCCTTTAGGCTCGTGTATTTCGGAAGCAAAGAGGGGCCTTTTGCGAACAATGGCCTAGGGTTTTCTTTTTTAATTCGAGAGGCTCATACCAATGACGCGGATTGAGTAACGAGTGAGTTGTTCCGTTGTTTGAAGAGATAACCCGACGTGGTGCCCTCCCCCGTACTTTATTTTTTAGTGAAATTGTGTCAGAAAATTTTGCTTCCGTGTGTGCGGAAAATATTGTAAATAGATTCCATCTGGATTATTGTGTACGCTGTAAGCTCTAATTCTAACCTTCAATAAATTCTGCAAAATTACAAAAATACTACAAATTTTTGTTGTAATTTTGCAGCAATTTTATAATTTTACAACATTTTTTGGAAGTTTTCAACAGATATTTCTCACAGCATAGTAACATGAATAAACTTTCTATCATTCCAATCGGATGTAGCAACAATGATTGGCCACAATATAAATCAAATAATACATATAACTTAGTTTATAAGAATAAAACACCAAATCTTCAGGAAATAAGATGTTGTAATAATGTAAAATTTATATACGAAAGTAAAAACATATCAAAGTTACATATTTTTTTACCAATAAGTGATTACGATTTTTTACAATTTTTTCAATTATAGACAGCATATAAGAAAGAAAAATGTTGGGGAACATTTTGACCAAGACAGGACACTTTAAAAACGAGACAAATGAAATGGCAATTATTTTTTTGGTTCTTCATCTCCACGTAAAATTTTTCCAACATTGAGGATAACCCGTTGACATACAGAAACGCCATACGAGAGGAGATTAATATTATCACGGTCATCTTTTCTGTTAACTTTCTTTTCTTCCAAATGTCGAAGGGTAGCATCTTCTAGAATGTATGGTGAACTGTAATTTTTATCTGATGCCTGATAATTATATTTTCTTGAAGGACAGACTAAAGGAGGTGAAATCGAGGTCGCAGAGCAGCTCTTTTTGGGCTTGTCCTTTGCGCAAGGATCTTTTGTCTCTTTCTTTTTCTTCTTTGGTGGTTCACAAGGCGGAGGTTTGTTCGGTTTTTTGCATTCGTCCTCCTTCGGTTTTTCGCATGGATCAGGACAAGCCTTTTTTGGTTTTGGACAACAATCATCCTTTTTCTTTTTCGGTGGCGGACAATCATCTTTTTTGGGAGGCGGGCATTCCTCCTTCTTCGGTTTCGGGCATGGACACGAAGGATCCTTCGGTTTTGGACAACTACCCTTCTTTTTTGGTGGTGGGAACTCTTTCTTGGAATCTCCCTTCGCTTTCTTATCGCATTTATTCTTTCGTCCGCAAGCAGGGTCTGAATTGTCTCGCGTTTTGCAAGCTGGCTTCTTCGTGCACGCGCATGGATCAAGAGGTACAGGTGGTCCACATTCATCCTTTTTCTTCGACTTTGGGCAACAAGGATCTTCTTTTTTCTGTTTCATTTGTGGACACAAATCAGGACATTTTTTCTCCTTTTTAGGAGGTGGTGGCTTGCTTTCGGTGCCTAAGCACTTCTTCATCTCTTTGCGTTGTTTGGCGATCATTTCGGCTTGTTCGCAATCTACTGCAGGCTTATCTGAAAAATTATTAAATTAAAAACAAATATAACATTTGCGATTTTTCGTATTGAAACTTACTGCAACAACCTCCCGATTTCCTCTTCTTTGTTTTCTCTTTTTTCTTTGGTTTTTCAGGTTTTTTAGGGCATTTCGGTTCTTCTGCCTTCGTACACTTTGGGGGTGGAGGTGGTGGACAACATTTAGGCTTTGGTGGTGGACAACACTTGGGCTTTGGTGGCGGGCAGGGTTTTTTCTCTGGTGTCTTCTTAGGTTTCTTTTTTTCTATTTTAGGGCATTTAATTTTTTTCCCTTTCGATGCCTTTTTATGTTTTGTGGAAATTATCTTCTTTTTCTTCTTTTTCTTTTTGGATTTTTTCTTCTTTGGCTTTTTCGGCGTGTTCAGGCAAGTGGTGGAATGAAATAGTCTGTCGACCGATATGTTGCCTAACATTGACATATTATTGTTAGTCGACATTTTATTGAAGACTTCATTGACACCACCCGACATTGAAGATATAAATCCTGGATATTTTGGCTGACCGAAAGGATGCAGCACACAGTTTCTGTGAACTGATAACCAAGCCGGGCCATACTCCTGGCGAGCAGAGACTAACTGTTCTTGCCATTTCGTCAAAACCGAACAATCTTGCTTATTTGATTTGGATTTGTCCGATTGTTCTCCACATTCTGACGCCGTGGGGCAACATGGTGGTGGCCTGCACGAAGGTTCTGGACAGGTTGACGTCTGTTGTCGAGGTGGACATAGTGTTGGATTTCGCAGTTCCGATTGGCCTGGCGTCTTCGTCAAAGTGATCTTGAAACTCGGTCTTTTCCTCAGACTTGGTTTTGCATGAAATGTTGGTTTTGTAGATTTTTCTCGCGGCAGAGGAAGGGGAGCCGATGGACAACTTCGACACTTCGGTGCACATTTTGGACATTTGGTTGGGAGATCAGCTGCGCTAACAACCCTCGGTATCTCCGGACAATTGGACGGAGCTGTAGCTGGTGGTTTATATTTTGGATTTTCCAAAGGATCTTTCGGTGGTGCTTCCCCCGGAAGTCGTGGTAATTTGTTAGCGAAGAATGTTGGTACTGCAAACGAATTTGTTTTTTCCACAAATGACCATAACCCACTTTCTTCAGCGTAGTTCTGTGGTGAGGGGTTGGGAAACTTGAGTTCCATGGGTAATTTGCTTAAGGTGTCCAAAAGTTCTTTTACCGGATTGGATTGCTGATTTATTGCCACCTGCTGCGTTGATGAATCGGGCGCATCTTCCGTGACATCCTTTGAACTTTGATTCGAGATCCATATTCGCTGAGTTAGCACGTTTGTATCGAATTTGCCTTTGATACTATTTTGAGTTATACAAAGTACCTGTACGTATATAATTTAAAATAAGTAAATGATAATTAAATAATAATTTAATTAATGATTTAATTATTACAGGTTTATTTTGTTTTAGTTGCACAGTGACACATTTCAAAATGAACAAACTTCCAATTAGTATATACAGGTATTACGTATTTTAGGTTATACTTCACTGGTCGCATATATTTTCAAATTAAAAACTCATAACGTTAATATCTGTATGCCAAATCACGTTTTAAACCTACAGAATACGCTTAGATAGAATAATGAACTTTATAAAAAAAAGTAGCAGTGAAAATATTGAATACTTGACATATGAAAATACAAAATTACAAAGTACTTTACAAGAAAAAAAGACAAAGAAACAACAAAATCATTCAGTAGATAATGCAATATTTTCAGTCTTACCGGAATGGGTTTTGTTGACAACACCTGCGCTATGTCCTTGATGATCAAGACTCTCAGCCCCGCCATTTTCCCATACACGTAATAATTTAGATGGAGGTTTTTTGAAATGCTCTCGCAGCATCGGGTTTACTCAAAATTTTGAATTCGCCAACATTTTCCAAAAATTTTATGACTTGTAGATTTTGTACGTCACTAAGTTCATAATGTCATTTTGTGCAATGACGTTGGAACATCGATCGTCAACGATTTTGTTTGATGTCAAAAAGTGAAAATCGCTATGTACTTCAGTTTACGCACATGATTAAGTAAAATCCAACAACGTGTGATGCGTAATAGATATCGCCATATGATGAATGCCTGAATATCGACGTATTTTCATTGTTATGTTCGAAATGTTGACTTTTACATTATTTTACTTATTTTTTTCTGCCAAATATTGTATGTTTCGGAATAATTTCTTTAATATTCTATTGTTTTCCGGTGTTTTTAACCTATTTTTTGGTGTTATGGGGTGATCATATATGTTTTTAATGAATTAAATTTAATATATTGTTATCGCAAACAAATTTTAAAATGTTGATAATTAAAAATATTTGTATTTCAAATATTATTCAAATATTTTACAATAAATTGATTTTCTGTACATTAATCAGTGCCGCGGTAATAACGAAATTCCAAAAACTGTTTTGTATGAAATATTTATTTTTGTTTCAAAGGAGTAAAATGCAGTTTTATTTTTTGAAAAAACATTGGAAAATATGTAATTGAAAAAGGTATGGGGTCATTCGTACCAGTGGCATTTAAGGGTTAAAATCGGTTTTGCCGATCGCGAGAAATCACAAGAAAAAAATAGGATGCACGAACGTAGGTACGCCTAAGATGACGAACAAAATTTAAGTCTTTTCTCAAACGCCAACGATGAAACAGTATGGTATATTTTTTTTTGTCAGAGGTGTCCAAATTCATTACTTCGTCCAGAGCTTTGGTATGGGTTGAAGTAACATATAGTCTCTAAGCATGATATAATTAAAAAAAAAATCTTGTGTACCCTTTGCATCATATATTTTATGTAGATGATAGATTGGAAATTGGGATATAAGTGAGTATTATTTTCGGGCCAATAATTAATAGTGTCAAAACAAAACAGTGCACAAGAACGTTAAGCATGAGATTATGTTTATTATTTAATACCATTTTTAAAACATAAGATTTAATGCTTCAAAGAATATTCTCCATAGAATTACTATCCTTTGGCATTTATATGAAGTCTGCCACCTGGAAAAAATAACACCCAGAATTTTTGAGCTGCTATAAAACAGCAAAATTTATTCAATTCTATATAAATACATCAAGATACATACCATTTTTTTGATACATTGTTATTTAATAAAAAGTTATTTAGAATATGCTGTACAGATTTCACATCGATTTGTCCGAGTTGAAGAAATATTTTTAGTAAACATTTTTCTAAATGTTTTTATTCCCCAGTAACTTTAGTAAATAAGTACTACACAAGTAAAAATAAGATTAAGCTTGAAATTCATTCTTAAACATCCTCTTGACGGCTTTTCTAACAATAAGATTAAACCGGCTCGTCCCAAAACGACAAAATGTATTGGCGGTTTTCGTGAAGCTATATTTATAGAATAATTATTTTTTTCAGTGCGTTTTTCGATTTCATTTCCCACTTTTTAAATATGGTTATTTAAACGGAAAAAATACGTAAAAATTGCGAACACTTGTTCAGTATACATCAGGTCTCAGAAGCCCGCGACATAATTAGTTTTATTAAAAGTTAGTCTAATATTAGAATTTAAATTATAAAACGGCACCCTCAAAATAGCGCTATTGGTTCTGAATTTGTTGGTTATTTACGTTTTATATTGTCTGAAAAATATTTTCTTCATTAAATAAAATCACATTTTGTCTGGTAAGACATATAAAATGTGTGTTTCGTTCCTTGACTATTCATTATAAAATGCATCTCGTATATAAATTCAATAAGAACACCCAACAAACTCAAGAATGAACAAATTAAAGAAAAACAAACAACAAACAGTAAACTTAACAAGTGCAAAGTAAACCAATCTAAAATTTAACTCTAAGAACAAAGTCCATATAGCATAAACCATTTTCATTTATTTCAATTATATATTGCAGGATTTAAAAATTTACACGAATCAATATTTCGATCAAAATAATATCGCAATACGGGATAAAGTTGGCTATTTATTATGTTTTTCCCATAAACCCTCGTGACATCAATTACAACACTCAATACATTATGATAAACAATTACATCTGTAGAATGATGTTTATACATTACATTTGTTTTTACCAGTTTCTTAGCAAAAAGTAGTGAAAACGTATGTTTTTAAAATTAATTTTAAAAAATATTTTTGTTTAGAACATGTTACTGCATTGGTAAAAGGAGTAAAGGCTAGGTCCTCTTATGTTCGTCAGACGTCTGAAAATCGTAAAAAGCATACAAAATTTCAAACAATTTGCTCACAGAAATCTGACAGAAATGTTTTTAGTTAAACACTAACGATTAATTAACACAGTCAAGACGCCTTAATTGACCAGATAAGCTTATATTCATTCTAAAGTATTATTGATTTGTACACCGAAATTCAGCTGTAAGCATATCAGTCGATGTCCTAATTTTTTCATCAGGTAACTCATTTTTTCTTGTTGAAATATTTTAAACAAAGGAATGAACAAAAATTATCTAAGCAAAAAAATTAGTCAATGTCTTTGGAAACTGCTATAAATTGCAAAAATTCTGTTTGCTCTATGTCTCGCGGACAAACTTCGCGATCCGTCTTAATGTGTCAGATCGTAAAAAATGTTAGATGTAAAGAAATTAGTCACCTAAACTTCTGGACTATTATGCTGTTATTTATTTATTTTAACAATTCTTTCGATGCAGTTGCAGCTGGACGTTGATGTTTTTGGATCATTGATAATAAAGTCAGTTTAAATAAATGTAAGTTCGATGCGTTCTATTTCTAACCGTAGCGACTCCGATACGAAATCTTTATATCTCTTCAATGTCTACAATATGCTTTTAGAATACGAAAATAATATCAACATGTTTAAATTACAACACGAATATTTTTTTAAGGGTTTTCTAAGGTTATTTGAAGGCTTCTAGGCGTACTGTAACGTAACGTAAGTATATTACATGTGTACATTATCGAATATGTCCTTCAAGAGCTTCTTTAACCCTTAATCCCGGCTGGGTCATTTTCGATCCGGAGAAAATTCAATTTGTATTTTATAAATTGCACAACTGTACGCATTTTCAAACGGGAGGAGATATTTGACCCAGGTAGTGGGAGGAAATCGCCTTATAATAGCCATCGGAAATAAGGGTTAAGAGCATATGTTTGAAAAAAAAAATGCTGGATCTTTGAGGCTATCATTAAGCTGGCTGAAAATGTTATATGGTGAGTTTTACATTTCCTACTTACTGCATCTTTTGGCTTCATTTTCATTGGAATTCATTTTTCAAAAAATCGCATCTCTTGTCTTATTTAATAAAAAAGAGTGTACGATCTCTCAAAATATTGGTGATGATCTCTATTTTTCAACAAAATTAAATGCGTATAATTCATTGCTACGTCGCATCCCACAAAAAAAAAGCATTTAACCAATGGTCGATGTTTACTTGTCTAAACGTTGCATTTTAATGTGTTGAAATGTTGTACTTAGCCAGTATTAGATTTCCACTTTAGTTGCTTTGAGCTGAATTTTTGTTATGGCGAATAGACTCCTTGGAGTAAGGATTTCACTCTTATAAATAGTGACTGAGAAAATAACTACAATAAGAGTGGATATAGTAAAATTCGACTCTTAGAAGAATTGATAATTCCACATTTTTAAGAAGAATCGAAACTTTCACTTTTGATACCAATATGAGTGCTAGCGACTCTCGTGGTTGCATTTTGCTCTCGTTATGAAAACGTATTGATATTTTGTGTACTATAAGACATGAAAGATAAATGACACAATGTAAACATATATAGTAATATCAATAATAACAATAACAAATAGAAAAAATACATAGCACGTATCTCTTCTGATAACATTAGGGTATTATGCAAAACTAAAAAAGTGTTAAATTAGTACCACACATAAGGAGTGGGATGCAATGTATTGTTAAAAAAGGATAAAATACTACGAATAAATTGATCACTAATAATACTGTATGGAAAATACATTGTAATAACTGTGATGACGTATGTGGGACAGGCGAGGAGACAACTTCGTATTCAAATATCAAAACACAAAAATAATTTAACGTCACTAGGACAAAATAATGTCATCTCAAAACGTCGGTTAAAACACGATTTTAATTGGAATAACATCAAGATTTTGGATAAGGAACAATATCTACAATAACAATTAATTTCGGAAATGAGTCACATACACTTACAACAGAATTCACTTAATATACAAAATTTATACAATCGTTACATTTCTTCTACTGTTTTGCCATAAAGAACAACCGTGAAAAAAATATCCTAATTAAATTTTTGTTCAAGGAGTAAAATAAAATTTTTTAAAAATCTCACTTTATTAGAATGATGTATTGACTCTTAGAATGTAATGAAATGAGATCACTCTTTGCAAAAGTGAATATTCACACCGATCAGAGTTGCTCAGGTTTCACTGTTTCTTATAGCGAAAATTCACTCCATTCGAGTGACTTTTTTCTTTATGGAATTTAGAGATTTGCCCTGATAGTCGAAACTAAGTAAGCGCATAATGTATGTTCTAATAACTTACTAATAGGAATGATTTTAAAAATTTATTAGACTACGGAGACATTTTCTGTCAAAATTTAGTACTTTTGACCTTATTCATAATTCGGAAGTCAAAAAACTCTAAAGGCATTTTTTACTTAGACTTACATAGGCTTAGACTTACCATCATGCTGTCAAAGTCCATAGACTTGCAGGATTTTTGCTTGAAAATTGATAAATTTTACTTGATTACGAACCCAATAAGCGAGTTAGTGTGCAAAAATTTGTTATACGATTTCATACGTTTCCATCCCGTTTCATTCCTCGTTATTTCGCGATAAATTGCATGAAAACGAATGCAAGATGATGAAAAGAATTAAAACGTATCGAATCGAATGAAAGCAGCGCATGGAAGCATTTACGAATAAAAATTGAGGTTAGGTATGCAGAGAATGACTTTTCATTTTTATTTTTCGAGAAAAGATGAAAGAAATATATAAAAGAATTATATTTACTCTGTTTGGATGGTATAGTTTATCACATAAAATGTATTGTAACGAACATTGAAATATTATTTTACGATTCTCATCTTTTCGATGCTTTTTGCTGTATTTGTACTACAAAGTTGATTCTCGTAAATTCTCGCTCGTTTCTGAATCGATTTGCTGAAATTTGACGTACATTAATATAATAAAGTGCATAGAATCACCCTGTATTAGATTTGAACTTGAAAATGTACACACATATTTACTTTCGGTTTAATTTCAATATTCTAGATTAGGTTATCGAGAGTCGGATCGTCGTTTTCGCGCGCAGGTGTCACCAGCGATCTAATATGACGAATAGTCTACGTAAAACGATTGAATACCCGTTTACGGTAAATTTCCTTCTGTTTTCGTTGGATACTTACCGAAAACATGCAATTTTACAACGAGAGTAATAGGAAATTTCTACAAAATTTAAAATCACAGAAATGTAATTTTACATTTCTTTTTTACAGTGTACATATAACCTCAATTTTAAAGACCATTAATACTGCGCACATATTCGAATGATTCTAACGTAGAGCGAAATGAAATCATATGAAATATCATTCACGTTAAGCAACCTAACAAACAACGTACCATTTCGAATGAAAAATTATTACCCGTGTTTCGGAAGTATCGCTTATTGACTCGTATGATGGAACGTAACGTATGACATCGGAAAAATATTCGAAATATATTGTACGTATGAAAACATTTGAAAAGGACTGATTTCGTATTAAAATTTGATGAATTTCATTCGAAAGTGGAAACAAATCGAATGAAAGTCGAAATTTTTGCACACGAACTCGTTTATTGGGAAATCATGGATTTGGTCAAAATGACTCATATTGCTGTTTGAATAGAAATGAAGTAGATTCGCATGATCCATTTCTTCAGAAAAGTTTATCCACTTTAACATCTAGATCCTTCCCAATCAAATTTCTTTTTTAAATGGAGTAAAAAGTAAATTTAAAATGATCCTCATTCGGTCGTGTCGAGTCCTAATGCTGGAAGAACGCAGCCAGAGGCAGTCGCTTCGTCGAATAGAGCAGTCGTCACGGCGAGCAGATCGATGCGTCCATGGAAACCGCGAACCAATGCCGAAAGAGGCCGGGTTCATTGTCTCTTTGCTTTTCCATCCTGCCTCCTTCACCCACACCTCAACAAAACTTTATTTTTCTAATTTTTTTTTTATTATTTTCAAAATCGAAATCCACCACTTAGTCGTTGCATTAATGATCAACGTTGAATCAAAGACGATCGTTAGAGTAGGAATCGATTCTGACGAACCTCCCAACGTTACATACGTTCCATTGCCATCCGAAACCCGTCGATGGGCGTTGCTTTGCGGTAACGTGATATGTTTGTGTTCCACAGCACACTCATAATACGAATGGATATCCATCTGTCCGTGCGCGTGCGGTGCATCATCCGATGCGGAATGCTTACTGCGAATTCGCCAAAGTCACTACGTGCACTCTGATACCGAATAGCTAGAGATGATCGTTAGATGAAAAATGGTGTGGGCCTTTCCTAGAAATCATGATCCAGCCACGTCTTAAAGAATTCAGTCGAAGACGTTGCGATAAATGTGAGATAAAGACTTTTGCTACCAGGAATAATGCGTTGACTAGCTAGAAAATCGTTGCTGCACGCGTTGATTGGTGTGCGTTTGTTGCGACTTTGAATGCGTAAACACTGCGTTTAGGTGGAATGCAAGGTATCGTAAAATGTTTTCGTAAATCCATGGCTTTCTGGGTAGAGTGGAGTTGTTAAAATCGTGTTTTCAAACATTACTAGTATTTCTTAGATAGTTGAGTTGTAAGAATGTTTTGTTCAAACGTTCTAAATATAATACGTAATAACCACAATTAAGCCTTGATATGTTCTGTTACGTAAAAATTTCAAACTGATTCACTGTTTGGGTCTGAAGCAATTTATTTTAGAATTATTTAATATATAGATTTAAGATTTTCATAACATTTTTTGATATGACACCTTTATTACGGATTTGTGAACAATATTTAAAAAATGTTACTAAGCTACGCTCTCACAAAAGAGACATTGCGGCGCCCAATAGGGAAAATTGAAATATCTTAGAATTGAGTCGACGGAATTTAATAAATAATAATGGAAGTGAGCTTATTTCATATGTATTACAAGAAAACTATGGAGAAAGCGTAAAAAATAAAATGCAATCAAGGAAAACCTCTGCTTAACAAGTTTCAAGTAAATTCGATCAATTTTCATTTTGTTTCAGCCATATTGGATCCGCCATTTTGGAAATCTAAGATAAAATTTGAAATCAGCGACTCCGATAACTCCCGAGTAACAATTTCAGCTGTTTTTGATGCGAGGATATAATACTCTAAAAGTTAAGTTACCGCCATGTGATGTAGATTTTCCGGCCATCTTTAATGTGGAATTTTATTTCTTTACGCTTTCTCTATAAGTTTCTTACAATCTATAGGAAATGAGCGTTCATTTATTAAATTCCATCGACTTATTCCTGAGATTTACGATTTCAGCACTGATTTTGCAATTTCACTTTTGTGGGGCGGTGCCAATACGTTATATTACGTGAATTATAAAATAATATATAATAAAAAATACAATTCATAGCATACAAACGAGTTTGAAATACAACCATATGCACATATATAAAATGTATAGACATGGAAAAAATTAGTACTTTTCACAATTTCTGAATAATTTTAGTGATCAGGTAAAACATTTAGAAAAATTCATTCTCCCTTCGACAATGTCATTAGTGAAAATTAAATGCTTGGAAATGCTTTAAATATTTTTACTAAACACACTATTCTCGTAGAAGTGTAAATGAGGGATTATATAAATTGTATAATAAACATAGGATTGACTTTAAATAATATCAAACGAGATTAACGATTTTCTCTAATATATTTAGAATACAAGGATTCAAGTTTTTACCTCTACATTTATATTTCACCCTTTTGGAGTACAATTTTTTATCGGCTAAAATGAATCCCTACACTAAAGGTGGGTAAGCTATAAAGCATTAAACATGAAGTACTTCTAAGTGGACTAATTTCTGTATCTATGTGTAAAATGGAAACAGCCCAATCAACCAAAAGGAACACCGTAGTATAGAAATAGTGGTAAAAATACGTCAAGTAAATATGCATATAAATTGTAAATGAAGATAGGATACAATGGGATATTACATTACTAACTTTAATTCTTTCCTTGCTAACGATCGCTCATCACATGTCACCAACGCGACGTGCAGTGGCTGAGTGTTTACAATTGGAACGGATGTGAAAATATTTTGAAAGTTGAGAATTTAGTTATGTAAAATTCACCTGATGCCTCCAAATATAATGTATAAATAATCTCAATACTTTTATTCAAAACCATGTTTTAATCATTAATCCAAGATTTAAATATTTTTATTAGTGGTATGATGAATAAATGTTTTTTACCATAAGAGAGAGGGAAATGTATTCTTTCTTATAAAAACTGAAATGACAATGCCCAAAATAATTTTATATTTTTATAATTTCATATGCATGTTTTTTTGAAAATAGGGCAGCTTCCTATACATAGACAATTATTGATAAGGACTATAGTGTTGGAACGAATCTATTACCAGCTACAAACTGAATTCTCGAGACTGCCCAAGTATTGATCAGCCCTATATCAAGATGCAGCAAAAAAGGCATTATCAGGAACTGGATCACGAAATTAGGATTCATAGTTATGGTTTAATGACGATGTAACGATTTTAACGAACATTTTTAATTAAAATTAATTATTGAAAAAAATATAAATAATCATAATTAATATTTCACATTACCCTACTATTATTTAAGTAAAATCGATGCTTTAAGGTTACCTAAATATAATACTAACAACATTACAGAGTTTGTCTCGAAACTTTTCCAAAATTTCAGATTAATAACTTCTTTGAATTACGTATACCTTGCGTTAATCAACAAAAATAAACGTGACACTTTAAAGGAGTCTGGCCAGGGCTTGTCAATGGAAAGCCTTATCAGACCCTGATCAGTCGGTATGTTCAATTTCTAATAGATATAAGTATCGCCAAGGAACTTTGTAAAACCAGAAGACATCTTTCACTTAAGAAAACATCAGACAAGGAGAAAACTTTAATCTAAGGAACTTGATCAGCGGTTACCAGGATGGTATTAGCTTTTCCTCCCCTCCCCGATATTGACAGATAAGATCTTTCTTATCTTTCTTAAAATCAAAGCCAAATTTTTGAAAAAAGGTGGTCATTTATGTGTTCTGATATTAACAGAATAGTTTACTTTTTTACTGCGTTCGGCTTTGCTTTTGATGAGAATATTAGTAAGAAAAAGTAATTGTCGGCCTCTGATGAATCCGGTATTACATTTTCGTAAAAAATATGAAATCAATGGAAGCGAATCAAATATCAAATAATTCAGAAATATGACTATATTTTTTTCGTCGCTGGAAATATTGATCGCCACGTTTATCCATTATTTTGAATTTTCCACTTCTAACATCATATTCGTAATCTTAAACCACAAAAACCCCTTAGTGGACATATTTCAACCGAAAGTAGTTAAAAAAATATAAAGAAATCCACCATATTCGAACCGCTATTTTGAATTTACCCATCATATTGGGTTCGCTATATCGAAATTCGCAGTTTTACTTTAAATTCATCCCGATCGATCCGGAAGACATACAAACAACAACTTAATAATTTTTGTTTCATGTTTCCTTCCTCATAATGGCCAAACAAAGTGGGTCGGCATTTTATAATTTTGCAATTTTTACTTTTTTTTTTTATATTTCTCAAACTGTCCACAAATTGAAATAAAAAATTTCTCAAAATATCCGTTGATGAAATCGAGCAACATTTCGTTCCTAAAATTTTTTAAAAAAGCGACTGGTTACTGACAAAATTAAAACTAATATTTTACTAACTTCTCTTGGAAGCACATTCTTGTATGACGTCTAGATTTTCTCATTCTTGCTTACAGAAAAAGACTAATTGTCATCTGTAATGATTCAAAATATTCTGATGTCCGATCGGCGAAATATGAGGTGAAATTGTTTTTTTTTGAAAAACGTCGGACACATTTTGTAGGCACTTTTTTCAGTGCTTCGGAAGGGGGCACATAGTTCTGTCATGGCCTGCTTTCTTCGTTTGTTTGTCTGTTGTTAAGTGTATAAATTTCTGACACATTAAAGAAACGCTGAAAACGCTACACTAGAAATAATCAAGTAAAATGAGTGATCAGACATTTCATTTTTCGCCTTTTTCGTCTATTTTTGACTTTTGAAAGTACGAATTTCATTCTTACGTCTAATAAATGGTGCATTATGTATATTCACATATATATTTGGAGTATAATTAACCACGTTGTGTTCAAAGCATAAAAATAACCTACAAATAGGCAAAATGTATACAGACACAAAATGTAAAAGTTTCTGAAATTTTCCCATATTTGATCTGTCTTTTCGAATTTTCAAAAACCATCATCTAATTCGTATGCCTTCTAAAACCCCTTAAGAATTTTCTCATTTGTTCAGAATTCCGATTACCAACAGCGATCAGAAACACCTATTGTACCTAAGATAAAATGACAATTTTACGACATAACCCATAATTTTTTAAATAATCACGGTTACAAAGATTGTAACATGTGTCATTCACTCATTATGATGCTCCTTTTGACACCGGACTAGTAGGATAATTGTGGGCATTATTGTGGTCGCCCCCATTATTGTAGTTGGTATTGATGCGGCCATAACCCTATAGGGATCTGACATTTGGCACTGTTGTCGACCAATTTGCAAGCTTTCAACCGCCATATTGGCCTATGGCCCAATCACCTTTCTCCAAATGCAAGCTTTGAATAGTTAGGCAAACAGCCACCATCAAATGTCAGATCCCAGTAGGGATACTACAGTATTACATTACGGGAACAGCAATATTACTCGCAGTTAGCCTAGTATTAATATTTTCCATATTTAAAAAAAAAATCTTAATTCTGAATTTGTTTTTCACAGAATTATCCACCTATCAGATCTGCATTAGACAACGTGCCCTTAATTTCCTTTGAAATCTTTTGTATTTTCACAAAGGAAGATTTTGCAAAATTTCAAACTCAGTTTATATCATCGAAAATAAATGAAATGTGCTCAGGTGCATCCCGTGTTTCTTTCATCCTTTAGAATGGAATCGCGGAAAAATCCGTGAGTGACGCTTGACGCATGAGCCTCCGAGGCGCATAATGAAAAGCATAAACATAAAATACCACGTGCACGCGGCGCAGATATTACATTACCGCTGTTAGAAATTACGCGAGCTTTCACGTGGGAGGGCTCGTGAGGCTCGCTTCGTCAACGCCATTCCCTTATCACCTTTAATTAATTTTCCAAAGCGCACGTAGAATACACGTCGCCAAAATCTCCCGGGCCGTCGCATTCTAATCGCAAAATTTCACGGTAGAACCAAAAAAGCACGAATCCGACGAAAGCCCGAAAAATCGCTGGAAAAATGCAGAAATTGTATATTCGACGAGGCGAAAAATTGAAATTTAATATCCGGTTGGAATTTCGTTCTTTCTCCGTTTAAATATTGCGTTTTATTCTTTTTTCCGTTTTACTGTAAAGTGTCATTTGCAGGTAAATTTCGAAATATTTATAACCATCGGTATTTTAATTGCAGATGTACCCATGTAACGGATAATATAGATTTTAATGTTTTAATGTTTTAGCGAATTTTATAACCATTGAAGTATATATGTAATATATTTTCTGAGTAGAAAAATGGGCATATGCATAAAATAGTGCATTCTTCATCCCTGACCATTTGCATAAATAAATGTTAATATATAACAAAATGTGTTTCAAACTTGAATCTTTACGTTTGATGGTACATAAAACAATTAAGTAATAAACTGAGTATTTTCAAATGCAAATTGTATTTCAAGAATGCATGTGTACCGTAAATGTGTGTTGTTTTGATCTGTACATGCACCAATTCGATACTGGTCTATCTTGCGGCAACTTCAAATTATGAATAGACAAGGCTTTCCTTACATCAATGCAGCGACATCTACCTAACTCGCATCCTTTGGAGCTACCCTATAACTTTTTATTCCTATCTAGTCTTATAGCTTCCCCTACTGCTGATTACGAAAATGGTAATAAAAATTGGTGTACATTTTATTTTCATGGTGAAAACCTTGAAAATAAACCACCATAATTTATGTTTTTTTGCAATTATGTCATAAAATACTCAAAATTTTAAAAAATTCTTTCAATAAAAGTTGTAGATGTGATCAAAATATACATTTTATGTTGCATACATTTTCCTGCCAAAATCGCTAGTTTTTGAGAAAAATCGAAAACACTACAAAATACCAAGAAACGACCAATTACAACACGAATTCCTGTTATGATTGATCGTTTTCATGGTGTTTTGTAGTTTTTTCGATATTGCTCAAAAACTATCGATTTTGTCGTAAAATGCATAAAATATAAAATGTGTATTTGTATCATATCTACAACTTTTATTTGAAGAATTTTTCGAAATTTTGAGTATTTTACCCGATACTTGCAAAAATGACGTATAGTGGTTTTTTATGGTTTTCACCCTAAAAATAAAATTTTCGCCAATTTTCATTATCATTTTCGTATTAAGCACCCCAAAATACATGAGTATTCTAATCTACATCAAAATCGGTGGGAGGGGGGGGGGAGGGGGTTTCAAAGTACACCGAAGTTTTTAAATTCAGAATGTGTATGGTTGATTACATTTAATAAACTGTTTCCAAACAAAAAAATGAATAACTAATTCATTCATAAAAATTGTGTTAGTCAATAAATTTCCATAATCACTTCTTTCAACTTTCAGCCGATCTTAAAGATCAGAAGAATTCGGCAGAAAAATTATTAACCCCTTGACTGTCACGAGAATTTCACAGAAAATTCCCAAAATGCAAAAAAAAATTGTTAGATTTTACATTAACTTGGTGTATCGAGGTATTTTGGAACGCTGATTACGAATCTGAAGTCAGATTTTGATAATTCAAAATGGCGGACAAATGTTCTAAATTGCATCCATTTCACTTGATATTTGTTACTCTGGGGTTTTCGGGGCCGCTGATCACGAATTTGAAATTGGATTTTGAAAATTTTTCAACCAAAATGGTTCCATTTATGGAAAATTTCTCCGCCGTATTGTAGTCTCCATTTTAAATTTTCAAAATATATCATCAGATTTGTAATCATCGACCTCGAAAACCCCCGAGTAACAAGTTTCAAGCAGAATGGTTATACTTTTCAATAAAGTGTACGCCATATTGGATCCGACATTTGGTTTTTCCAAAATCTGACCTCAGATTCGTAATCAGCGACCCCGAAACCCCCCGAGAAACAAATTTCAAGCGATTTTAGAAACTTTTTTTGCATAAATTGATTGAACACAATGTCGTACTTCATGTCTAAGATTTTGCAAAAATTGTGAAAACTACCATCTTTGTAGATTTATATATTTTTTTTGACACAGCGACTATAAAAATGGACAACGCCATCATATTCAGTACAACTTAGACTGTCTAGAAATGTATTTGGATTTACTTTACACAAATTCCAGAATTTGTTAGTCTACTTTATATCATGACAAAGATTTGCCTTTTTCTGACAGTCTGTAAAAAGACCAAAATGACAAGGATATTCGTTATTGGCAGTAAAGGAGTTAAGATGATTCTTTTTGTCTGATGGCTGAAAATAATAGCGTGTCCTTAAGTTTACAAGTTTAGTTGGGCGTGCGCTTGTATTTTTGAGTCTGATACTTGATTTGATTAAAATATGTACGGTAAAGGATGTGACAAGGTAATTTTCGAAAATTTTGAAAAACAGAGCAGCTATGATTTCCAATTTTACATTTTTTTAGTCTAAAGACTATACCGAATGAAGTCCCGAATCCAGAATTTCAAGGCAGATGTGAAGCGTTATCATATAACAAAGTCGATGGTTTTTGGATAGATATTAAAAAAAATAGTGTAAAAGGAGGTATAAACTCTACCTACAAGAGTGACTACAAAAATAGTGGCGTGTATGGTCATCTCGATCTTTTTATATTTTTATTTTTCAAATACTACCACTCTGAATTTTGAGTGCAAATTTCGAATATTTGGACTCTCCGGCAAAACTCTTATATAAAACACACATGAAACCCATATTTAATGAATTAATGTAGTAAGTAAAGAAGTAAGTACTTATAGTGTAAAATAAAGTTTCTTAAATCAAGACGCTCTCTTCTCATGCGTTGAGTTATTATAAGTGAAGATATCAAAACCAAAAAAAGAAGACAAAATTATGATACTTGTCACTAAATGTGATTGTACAGAATGTAAACTTATACATTACAACTTCATTTATTAAATACAATTACTACTACAATTGTTGTATTTGCAGGTAATATTACGTTTCTTGTCATTGTAACATTCAATAATCATAAAAAACCTGTTATTTATTGCAGTAGAGAATTCTGCATTCTTGCTTATTGTTTTTCAAGCTTTATTCACTTTTGCTGTTATGTTTCACATAATCCAATTATTTCAAAAAGGCCCGAAAAATAATGGATATATTACCAATATATGATTTGCATTTTTACTACATATATCTAAAGATATCTACTGCGCAATTAATTCTATTTTTCAAACTTATCAGCGTAAAATATACCGTTTCATTTCACCACAAACTCACAGTTACGTAAAGTATGAAAGAAATTCGCGGTTTATACGACTTCATGTTTGTTCTCATGGTAACATCAACTGCAGTAGAACTAGCCACAGATCTTCACTATTTTTTAATTATCACTTCTGAAGTTATTTCAGTTTCCGTTACTACGTAAATAACATTGCATCAGTAATAATAAAGTAATACAAATAATAAGTAATACAAATATTTATGCTATTAAAATTGCATTTTAATAAAATTTTGATTCGATAAAAATAAAGAAGCAATAAATTACAAAGTTCGCGATCTGTCAAATATTTGGAATATCGAATATCGTCAATATTATAAAAAGGGTTGAAACACGTTAAACGATTTTTCAAAAAATCTATCTTTTTTTGAGGGTTGCGACCCCCCAACTCTAAGGGAGCAGGTGGGCATGGGGAGGGGGTCTAGGTCACCCAATATTCCACCCCAAACGTTTCTTGATCTCTCAATTTGAAACAGTGAAAATTCACTGATTCTCAGTGTATAGTCACATGAGTGCCACAGTGAAAAAGGCGCCACTGAGATTCAGTGAAATTTCACTGTTTGAGTTAGTGAAATTGGTTCACTGCTTTAATCAGTGAAACAAATTTACTGCTTTAATCAGTGAAACAAATTCACTGCTTTAATCAGTGAAATAAATTTACTGCTTGAATCAGAGAAATTGATTTATTTGAAACAGTACCCCCCCCCCCCCCCACCCCCCCCCCCCCCCACCCCCCCCCCCCCCCACCCCCCCCCCCCCCCACCCCCCCCCCCCCCCACCCCCCCCCCCCCCCACCCCCCCCCCCCCCCACCCCCCCCCCCCCCCACCCCCCCCCCCCCCCACCCCCCCCCCCCCCCACCCCCCCCCCCCCCCACCCCCCCCCCCCCCCACCCCCCCCCCCCCCCACCCCCCCCCCCCCCCACCCCCCCCCCCCCCCACCCCCCCCCCCCCCCACCCCCCCCCCCCCCCACCCCCCCCCCCCCCCACCCCCCCCCCCCCCCACCCCCCCCCCCCCCCACCCCCCCCCCCCCCCACCCCCCCCCCCCCCCACCCCCCCCCCCCCCCACCCCCCCCCCCCCCCACCCCCCCCCCCCCCCACCCCCCCCCCCCCCCACCCCCCCCCCCCCCCACCCCCCCCCCCCCCCACCCCCCCCCCCCCCCACCCCCCCCCCCCCCCACCCCCCCCCCCCCCCACCATTCGCAGAAATCAAACGATTACCTCTCTTGCTACATATATCTTTCAAATGTTTTGAATTGATCTCGCGGTATGTCGAATCATTGTGAGATTTCGCTCATTCAGAAAAGTGAATGACGAGAGAATAATGATGTCAATGGTGTTAGAGGACGTTAGATAGTGCCAGATAATAATAACGAAAGTAATTGAGTAATGATCGCAAACGATAAAAATTGTCTTATCTAAAAATTCGATATAGATTTTCTACAATAACCACAATAAAAATAAAAATAATTCGGAATATACATTTTTAAAGATTAACTGCCAGTCAATTCATGACAAACGATTAAAAGCAAAAAGTTACTTCTCTGAAAAGACAAAGCAATTATCTGTTTACAGGTAATGACTTGTATCAAAGTAATCAACTGTTTGCATCTGATAAAAAGTAAAAATAAAAGATAACTACAAAATTCATTAGTAAGAGCGAGTCGAAAATGAAATTATTGTCCTGGGAATAGGGGTTCCCTTCGGTGGACCAACTTTTTAGATCGAATGCTCGTATAGGACCAAGGTATGTAGACGGGAAATGAATGGGTCGTGCCACGAGTCTCCGAGGACCGAGAGTCGTTTAATCAAAGTTTTCGGATGCGTGCTGCTTCGGACTAACTACGTACAATCATGCTAACCTGACTCGTTCGATATGTTGTTCGAGACATCATGCATAAAATTCACGTGAAGAAAACTTTGCGTTCTTCTGACTTCGAAGTGCTTAATTCAATATTTTCGATCATATATGCGAAATTTTATCCTTTTAGACACAAATTATCTCCTGACTTCTGATATAGTTACCCTGTATCATATCATAAGTACTGATATGCGCGGTATATGAAAACAATTGTATTCTTCATGAAATTTACACTTTTATGATTTCTAAATAAGAAAATAAGTTATAAAAATAATCAACCCTCTATATAAATTCTATTAAAAAATAGTTTAATACTTTTTATAAACGCAAGAAACTAAATAATAGCTGAGCATTTTTCTGATAAATTTCTGCATCCAAAGAGCTAAGCAGATATTTCGATGATCTGAGAATCACAAAAAGATGATACTTTAGGATCGCAGTAAGCTAATCGATAATCTTCAAACTCAAATATTTAGTAGCAAAATTTGCCGTATACAAATGTTGAATATATATTCACCATTAATCAAAAACTTACACTATAAAATTAATTATTTAATAAAACGTTGTGCTGAGTAAAATTGCAATAATTCTTTTAAGAAAAAATGTCTATTAAAATATGGGATAGTCGTGCGACGTGAGAAGCTCCGAGACAACGTCTTTTGGCATGTTTTAAAAGTTTGATGTGTGTTATTTGATGTTCATTAAATCAATTTAGTATGTAATACTTTCGATCAATATTTCAAGAGAATTGTAAGGGTAAATTAATCCTTAGTCAGTGAAGTTACGGTACAAACTTTTTTTTAAAGAAAAACAACGTGCTAATAGCTATGCGGCAATTTTGGAGAAGAGTTTGTTTGCAGTTAGTGTAATAGGTTCATAGTAAAGCTAACAAAATTTAGATTTTTATCTTAAGGTAAGGTACTTTATCCTGAAGTTACCGTAATTTAAGATTCGGTTAAATTTGTTGTGCTAATAGTTAATATAAGAATTTTAAATATTAATGCCTGGATCATTACGTTCCATATTTACGCGCTTACAGTTTCACCGAAACAGAGATAAACAAACATTCACACGCGCAGCGATTCGATTTTCTGCCAATTTTTCGACGCATTGTTGACATGTGCAATTCAAACTAAAGAATTTAATGTAAGATTTATTAACAGTTAACGAACTGTCATTCAATGTTAAAATACATGAGTAAATATACAACAACATTGCAGGAAAACGCTGGTATTTTCATGTCAAAGTTACCTCACGCTTTTGACTTTACAGTTACTGTTATAATTAGTTACCGTTTTTACCATTCTTTGCTTCTTTTACATGTATTTTGTAATTTTCATGTGTCGATATACGAATAATGGACAGGAAATCATCTACATCGAGTTCATCAGGTGCATCAAATCATTGTGTAATGAGAGAGGTCTTCTCAAACGTCGGTCTCTTTTAAAATATTCAATAGTAGCCAAAAGTCAATTCAAGCCACTATTTTTAAATCGTCGGAGAATATTGACACTAACAAATAAGTCCAAACATTTGAAGCAAGCGAAGAGGAGGAAAAAAGGAACCACCCAAAATTACATTAAAGAAAACAAAAAAGAAAATGTTGACATCATTATCGATTTTGTTCACGATTATTTTACGGCTGCTTCTCGGTGAAATAAATGTTGTACATTTTTTTTAGACTTTTAAAAATAACGAGTTTTGAGAATTTCTCAAAATTTGGGATTTTAAAAAAACTGCAAATTTTCAAAACTCCATAACTTGATCGCTACTTCTCGTACAATAACAAATAAAAAATGAAATTGTTTGTCTTGAAATGTACTTTTGTATACGTATAATGAACATTTTATTGCAATTTGTTTACATACGTTATTTGACGTTTCAATTAATAAATATAAAATTTTTGCTAATGGGACATTAGTAATTTTTATTACTAAATTACCAAAATAAACTACTGAAAATAACGAACATTTTGAGAGGTCGTACAAGATTATCATCTTGTCAGTTAATTTTTAATAATACAGTCTCGTTAATTTTTTAAACAATTGTATATTTTTTTTACAATTTAAATTTTTGCAAGAATCGCAAGATTTTAGCTTTTAGGCTTCACAATTCACTATGTTCCTCCCTTTTGTGTGTTTGGGATGTTTATTAGTAATTCGAAACGTATTAATATGATTAAAAATCTTTTAATTATTAATGCAAAATCTTCTTAATTTTATTTGAAACAACCTTTCCATCTTTAACATCATAAAAACAAAAATTGTTGTTTGTTTTATTTTTCATTTTTTATGAAATTTGCATTATTTCTAATTGTGCAGGTAAGTTTCTGTCATCAGAAAAAAATAGCAACAAAAATTAAAAGTATGCATCACAAACATCGTGATTTATTCATCTAAGACCTCGATTACATATTTATTTATTATTTAACAACTGCGAGCCATACATTGAAAGTACAATCAACATTCGACTATTGTCCCGGTAAAAGTCGACTTCACAGTCGACTGCAGTCGACTTTCAATCAATTCTGCGGTTGTTCAGTAGAACCTTATAATAGTGAAACTATCTGGACTGCGGGTTTTTTCTCTCACTCTACTGAACTAAACAATTTTTACGATGTTTCACAGAATTCAAAAGTTATTGCTGTTTTTTCACAGTGTGTGGTAAATGCATAAATGCACATAGAACTTTGCGGCATGTATATTTACCTCCATACACAGACGTATATAAAATGAGTAAGCTAATGGTTTACTAGTGCGTGGTTCATACTAGGGAAAAGTGTTTACTAGTTCGAGAACTTCACTAGTATGAAGTTCACTAGTGTGAGGTTCACTCTAGGGAAGAGTTTTTACAAGTGCGAGAATTTCAGTAGTATGAAGTTCTAGTGTATCTGTAAATCTAGTTACGTTGTTTGCCATTACGCGGGTGGTGGGGGTAGGTATAGTCATCTAAAGTCATCTGCAGCCAGCTGACAGTCTTCTTCTTGAGTTGAAGTCGACATTTAATAATAGATTCACAGTAGACTTTCTGCAGTCGGTTTAAAGTTGTTTATAGACACCTACCTATAGTAGGTTGTATGGGTGGGTATTAGAGTACCCCCCGTCCTAAGCTATACAGGCGGTTCTTTGAAAAATGGTGGAAGTTTCTCCAAAGTTATAGCCCCTCACTATTCTCACTTCCGTAACTCTGTTTATATCCGTGCAATGAGTACTTCTGTGTGAGTGTCGTGAAGCGAGTCTAGCCCAGCGAAACAATGTGGTGGGGGAAGGAGAGTAAGATAGTGGTATAGCTTTGGACAAGCAAGTGGCATAACTTTGGACGAGCGAAATGTACAAGTTAGGATAGATATATAACTTTGGGTGGTATAGCTTAGGGCGGGAACTACTGATAGCTAAATTCAATTGACTTACGTATGTTGATCATTTTGTGTTCAGATCGACATGCTTGTGACTCAGATGGGCAAGTATGTGAATCGGCAATTGAGGACACAGATCGATGCATAGAGGCCTTTGACGATCATCTGATGAGTTGATGGTAGAAGATGGATGATGCGCAGAAGAAGAAACAAGACAAGGAAGTTTTAAAATATCAGAAGTCGTAGATCACCCCCATTATCAACTACTTAAGGAATCTGGCGTCTCTGGTGCATCGCGTGGTGAATGGGAATCATAAAGATTAACTTAATTCAGTCATACTTAACTATCTCTACTAGGGTTTTCACCAAAATGCACATACTTGCAGTGGCATTCGTAAGTCTAGATACGGCGAGTTTGGGTGCCCATTAACACATTTGATTAGGATACTGAGAGCTATTGCATACTCCAAATACAGCAACTTTAACCCATTTTCAATAAGAAATTGACGAGGTCTTTTGTACATGCAATTTAAATCTAAGTCCTTTGGGAGTGGCAGATGACGTTCCGTTTGCTGCTATTGCTCATATCGCTTCATCGGCGAAATAATGTCAGTCTAATGAGCTGGTATTAATAAGGCTTTCTTGAAAGACAAGACTATCCAATCGTCGATATTCAGTCTTTATCACTCGTCTATGAATTCATAGCTCAACAAAGAGTATGTAAGGCACCGAATTCGCTCTTAATCAAAGTGAATCTCATTCTCCTGATAATAGCCACATGGAGAGCTGAAACGTAAGGACTATTGTTCAGAATAAAATTTTATTATAATTTTGTTAGCTTGATGCACAACTCAACTACTAGTTGACTTGATGCTACTACTACTAGTTTCATAGTGACATTCCCAAGATGATATATTTCAAACAAGATGCGAAACAATGTAGGTAGTATATCGTCGTGTATTTTTAAAAATACAGAAACAAATCCCCATTTCGTTACTTTACTCCATGATACATCGACTATTTAGTCATGCGATTTCGAAACATGGGTTCCGTAATAAGGCAAAATGAAAATCCTGATGAACATAGACAAAGTCCTTAATTCTTAATGTCTCCATAGCTCTTACTTAAGGCGACAAAAAAACAGTCGTCGTCGAAATGAGTGTGAGAAAAAGGAGGAAAGGTGAAGGAGAAGTCGATGGAGTGGGAGACGTGGAGTCGTAGTGTCTGGCCACTCTATAATTTGTCGGGGTGAGTTACCGCCCTTGTCTTTGCTTAGCATTGGTCGTCTCTCTCTTTCTTTCTCCATAGTTTTACCGTTTTCTTTCTCTTTATCGTGATGTTTCTTTCCTTTTCATTTCTTCCATCTCTCTTCTTTTACCATCTTCCTCTTTCTTCCTATTTCTCTCTCGGTCACTCCTCGACTGGCTCCGGGTCTTTGGTGATGCTATCGGCGCATACCTTGCCAGACAGGTGGCCACCCTGGGACACCCACACGCGTCGTGAAATAAACCTCGTGCGTGTCGCGTGCGTGAGGCGAGTCCTCTTAGGATTCGGTCGTGTGCGTCGACCGGACGGTTAGTTATTGGCCAAGACGCACGTCCCATAATACCCACGCGAACCTCGCCGGCGGCCAGACACTGGTAGACCTCGCTAATTTGTTCCGATTAAACGTCCTTCTAATTCGCTATTCACCGTCCTAACAAATTCGCGGAGGAGCACTTCCATTATCTTCACCTGCAAGCTGCGCGACTTTACGACTTGAATGGGTCGATACAACCCAATTCGTTGTCAATTGACGTATTACAATAGGTCTGACTGTAGAACTACCTAATCATGGCGATTTTCTGGTCATCACTCGAAATTTGACTTCTCTTTTTGGGCATTTCGGTGACTAGATACTCTTCTCTTTGAAGATAGTCTCAATAAGACCAGATAATAAATTTGAACATAATTCTACAAACCAAGTCATGTAAGCAATTAACCCCTTGACTTGTAGGCGTTCTCAAATAAAAAGTGCCAAAACTGGTACGAGCCAGTTTTCGTCCAATTTCGATGACAATGTTATTTGGGGGGGGGGGGGGGTGAGGGTCGCTGTTTACAAATCTGATATCAGAATTTCAACATTAAAAATGGCCGATCCAAGGTGGCGGACCAAAATTCAAAAAGTTACTTGATGTAAGAGAAATTCGTTACTCGGGAGTTTTTGGGGTCTAAAATACTCTCCGTCCTCTTCTTTTCGTTGAGCAGAAGAAAGAGAGCTGCGCAAAAATATGTGCACTTGCCCGCTCGTCTTGTAAAAAAAAACTACTAGTGCGCACAAATTAACAGCATTAGTGGTGTTCACTAATAGTAATTTCGTGCACTATTAGATCATTAGTGCAATACTGCAGTCTCAAAAAACTATGGCAAAAGTATTTGATGAAATACATGAAATTGAGGTCGCTAATATAAGGTCAAAATCCATTTTCCACATTCGGTCTGCCATCTTGGATCTACCATATTGAATTTAGCAAATTTGACGTCGGATTGGGCAATATACAGTACTTTAAATTATTTAAATTTTTTCACACTTTATTAGGTCAGCCATTTTTAATTTTGAGCAACCGATGACTGATTCGTAATCAGCGACCTCAAAAACCTATGAGTAATAAACATTGCGGAAAATTAAAAACTTTGATGCTTTTTCGATCGCCATATTGGATCGGCCATTTTAAATTTTGAAATTTTGACCTCAAATTTGAATTCAGCGACCCCAAGAACCCTACAGTTACAAATTTCAAGACGATTGATTGAGTCGTTTCAAAGATATTCATATGACGTCTACAGGCGTCATCACCAGTTATGTCACGATTTATTTTGACGTTTATAGACGTCATCACTAGTTAAGGGGTAAAACAGAATATTATGTAGACCCAAAATGTCTTAAATTCAGACAGCAGAGTGTCAAAATCGATGGAACATTTGGGGAAACCATTCTGGATTCGACAATAGTCGATATTACTAAAAACCTTGCTAATTTGTTTGGATTTTCGAGTTCGCTATTTATCATCCTAACGATTTCGCTGAAGATCACTGCCATTATTGTTCCTTCACGTTACGCCATTTTACTGGTTTTATAAGTTAATGTAACCCAAATCCAATGAAGATGATGGTAAACTACATTCTTTTAGAACCATGGGATTAGATGATAGTCCTAGCCAATCACAGCGATTGTCTAGTCATTACTCGATATTCGACTTAATTTTTTGGACTGTTCCATAACTGGATTCTCTTTTATAAAGAAGCATGGTTAAGATAGCTTAACAAATTGGAAGATAAATATACTGACAAGTTCCCGTGAGTAATAGACATTATAAAACATGTTCTATCGATCCACAACTTTTTGGACTCAACCTACAAGATGACCAAATTAATCTTCAGCTCTAATCTTTTCTGAATTGTACGAAGACTCGATATTTCACTGACCTTTTGGTAATTTTGTGGATTTGAAGGAAGCGTTATTAAGACCAGCTGATAAATTGATCCAACTGATGAAACTGTATGAGTATTGGAAGCAATGAAACATGCTGCTGTATCGAACTAGAACTCTTTTAAATTGGACTGTAGGATGTCTAATATATGATATAACTATGTGAAGTCTTTAAGAATTTTAAGGTAATCGTTATTATTGAAAACCTCGTTAATTTGTTCCGATCAAATTTCCTTCTAATTTGCTATTCACCGTCCTAACAAATTCGCGGAGGAGCACTTCCATTATCTTCACCTGCAAGCTGCGTGACTTTACAACTTGAATGAATCGATACAATCCAAAGTTCGAATTCGCTATTTATCATCATATCGATTTCGCTGTTATCGTCCTAGTACAGTAGTGCTCTCTTCTTAAGTCATACACTTTAGTCAGGGAAAATCGCGGCCCCGGGGGGGGGCCCGTAGGTCATATTTCTCCCCACCTCCCACCACTAGAATTTCCATCTAGAATCTGGCTAACTTGTACGAGCTATCGTTGAACTGCGATAAACAAAGCGAGTGGTGGGGGAATGCGTGAGGGGAAAAATATGTCTTACAGGGAGCAAAAGATATGACTTATGGAGAGCATGTGACATAAGGGGGACACTACTGAAAGTTGCCTTTTTTGGTCAGTGTTCTCATTACTCGGAGAAACTATTTGTATGTTGGAAGGGCTTTGAAATGAACCACATGATTTAATCGGCCACAAAACTAAATATCAAATTTATACCGATCAATCGGTGACGATCCGATCGCGACGCGGACTTCCTATTGAACTCAACGACGCCCCTAAACGTACTGAAAAAAACCCGATGGTCAATTTTTTACATCTTAGATCGACTTTTCCATTTCTCGAACATTTAAATAGACTACAACGTCAAATAATGCATCGATATTATCATTCGAATTACAAATAATTGTATCGAGATCGTGACTATTTAGAACGGCCTTTTACATAATTTACTGAACAGGCCAGCTTCATTATGAGAGGTACCCCCATTTTGGTGTGCAATGGCGCATGGAAACCCACCTCTGTGGGAAAAACCTACGCCTGGTACCGCAGTTGATAAAACATCGATTCTGTCTGTAACACTATTTATAACATTCAAATACCGTGCAACCTCTCGAATTGATCCCTCTCAAGTTGATTCCCTCTCCCAATAGCCCCTTACTGAACGGGAGTCTTCACACCGTTATTTTCAAGGTGACGAACTCGCGCACCAACAGAATGCCTGTTTTTGAGCAGGTTACAGTAAATTGGGCTGGGCTTATTGGTGATCAACGCGAGAGGGAGTAAGTCCAAATATGTACCAATTCGAGGGGTTACAGTGAATTTAATTAAATTGGTCAAATGTTTTTTTTTTCGGTATGACATTGTATGAAACAACAAAAAAATTGCTAATTCCCATTATCATATTTTCCTCTTAAATGTTCGTCCAATTTCTAGAATAAACGTGCATAATTATCGTCACAATTCATTACTAAAAATACTTATATACAATAATAATTATAACAATAATTATATAAAATCACCTTATATAGACAGATTGAATGACAAATTGTCAGTTTCTATTATTTCATTGACGACGGTTCATTATTCACTGAAAGCAACGTAATTGTAAGGTGATCAAATTTTAATTACGGGCGTTGAAACCAAGATCATAAGTAATTATATTATCTTTAGGTATTTCTGCTAACTAATCCGTAGTCCAATAGTTTACGTCTCGCGAAGCTCAGAAGCGAATATAACTATTGTAAAAAAAATTGCACATTTTAATCTTATGTTGATGCGACTTATGACTAAAATGCCTATATTCTCGGTATGATATTATGGTAAGTAATAAATTTTGGTTAAAAGCAAAGAACTATGATAATCTTCCCGTACTTAAATGACTGAAAGTATTTACTTTCCTTAAGTGAAATCTAATATTTTCTTTGTCATTGTTAATAAATTTTATTTATGGTGTAACTTTAAAATTCGCAAGTTATTCAAACTTGTGGAACAAGATTATTATTCATATGCATCTATAATGAATCAATCGATTTATTTGTATCGAGCGCAGAAAAATAGTAGAACAACTACAATATTCTTAAATGATGAATTCAAAAGTGACTGAGACTAAAAGTACATGAACAATGTAGCTTATAAACTTTCCAGTTGTGTTCAACAGTTTGTATTTCTAATCATGAATTTGGGAATAGTACACATACAAATTATTAGTCAGTAACGGTAATTTTAATTTCTAACCGGTTGATTGTAAACAATAGTCTGTTTGAGAACGTATGACACATGCTTTGACAATGAAACTATCATTCTTGAATCTTTCAGTAAAATTTCGATAAAATAAACCGCAAAAAAGTTATAAACATTTTTTTAGAAAAAATCATGGTTTTTTACGTTTCCTTTTTCAATAAAACTCATATTCACCACGCACTGGCGTTGGGGAACATATCTAAGGTGAAAATATCGCGTCCATGGACCCTCAGGATTAAAATGTACCATGTTTCGATTCGTAATTCAAGATTGTGGGTTCCAAAATGGCGCCTAGTAGCTAAAAATTCTTTTTAAAATTTAACAAATTTTTTTCTTGAAAATTATAGACTTTAGATAAAATTTTTTAAGAACAATAGTGCTTCGGAATGAGTCAAAAAGTACCCTCAAATTTTTTTAGAACATATGGATGCAATTTTTTATTTTTCAAAAAATTAAAAAATCGGAATTTTGAAAAAAGTCATTTCAAAAATCTGAAAAAATTTGAGAGTATTCTTTAATCGATTGTAAGACATTTTTGTTCTAAGGACAATTTTTCTAAAGCTCATAGTTTTCACGAAAATAATTTATTAACCGTAAAATTTAGAAAAGTGTAATAATTTATTTTTTTGATAACTATAGACTTTGGAGAAAATTTCCTTATAACAAAAATGTCTTCGAATTGGTTAAAGAACACTCTCAAATTTTTGCAGATTTTTTAAATGACTTTTTTCAAAATTCCGATTTTTCGAATTTTCGAAAAATCAAAAATTGCATCCATATATTCAAAAAAAAAATTTAGGGTATTTTTTGACTCATTCCGAAGCACTATTGTTCTTAAAAAATTTTATCTAAAGTCTATAATTTTCAAGAAAAAAATTTGTTAAGTTTTAAAAAGAATTTTTAGCTACTAGGCGCCATTTTGGAAATCACAATTTTGAATTACGAATCGAAAAATGGTACATTTTAATCCTGAGGGTCCGTGGACGAGCTATTTATACCCTAGATATGTTTCCCAACGCCAGTTCGTGGTGAAAGTAATGTTTTATTGAAAAAGGAAATGTAAAAAACCATGATTTTTTCTAAAAAAACGTTTATAACTTTTTTGCGGTTCATTTTATTGAAAGATTCTGAAAGAGTATAAAATATTGCGTTGGAATCAGTGGAGCTAAAATTTTTCCAATGGCGTTTATATACAAATTATCGATGTTCAAACTGATGCTGAAAATTCGTCCGTCTGGGCCTTAATGGGTTAAACTTACCTTTTCCGACGTATTTTGTTACGCTGATTATAAATATTATAGTCAAAATTGGCGGCAAGGTCATATTCAAGGTCAAAAGTACAAAAATCGTGATATTTTGTGCTGCTTTGCATTTATCTTGATAATAATTAATCTTATGAAAAATGTTTCCAACAATAAATGTAGATTATGACATTCTCTACAAAAAAGTCTATCCGTTATTCAGCAACATTACAATAACAATATAAAAGTAGGATGATCATGAGGACAATAGACTTAGTGTAGAGTTCGGTTTCCACCTAGTCTAATGAAGTGCCACATTTTTTTTTTGTAATTCAATACTTTCACCTGGAAATACCATACCAATTGAGCTGAAAACATCGATCAAAAGTAAAAAATAGTTAAACGTCAGCAGTTTGTGGTTTTTTAGGTTGTCAATCGTCCGGGAATGTATACCAAATGTTTCAGGTCGACCTAATCAGATATAAGACAAAATAGCAAAAGAGTAACATAAATCCCAAAAATAAAAGGCAAATCGACTTTCTAATCAATTTTTAGCATCAACATTTGAAATAGCATATCTAAAAATAAACGGATACAGATGTCACCTAGTTTTTAGGTTTTATTATAGTTTTGGGAACTGCAATTTTGAGGCTAACGGGTTAATATAAGAAAAATATAATCCTTCCGGTAACTAATGTCAGTTCTAAACAAGTTTGGGTATTAACGTTATTGATAAATTGTTTGGTGGAACTAGCGAAACTGCAGGAGTCATTTAGTCTTACCCATTCTTTAGTAACTACTTATCCCTTATCCAAGACATTTATCAAATGAAATTCATAACAGCAACCGACTGGCTATGATAATTAATTTATAACTTATCACAACAAATTCGTAGTCGATTCGTAATTTACTATTGTCTTTATCCAAAAGCAACATAAAAATAATGGAAACGTATCCACAACAATTTCAGAATTATAATTCTGCATATTCAAGGCTTGAATTTAAAAATTGAAATCTCAATAAATTGACGTTTACCACCTTCTCAACAGAAAAAAATTAAAATTCTTTGAAAGATACTGAAGCAAGATAAGACAAAGTTGTAAATCGCGTTAAAATTTTGTCGAAATACATAAGTCGAAACCTAACTGGTTTGAAGAATCTCTTGTCCACGAATGTCCTTTTCAGCCTTACGGGGAGTTTTTTGCGAGAGAAATGGTACACTCTGACGAGGATGGCCACTACGATCAGGAAATTTAGCAAAACTGGCACGAGCATGCAGATCTCGTCCACTTGCCTGTGTGCGTAGATCCTCGTCTAAATTATGAATAATAAATTTTCACGGCTCGGGCCCCTCGTTATCGGTGCTGTAAGATCGGGATTTTGGGAACGGATAGTCGAAGCGGTGCGATGTGGGCGGGCCCCGAAAAATACCCCCTTAAAAATCTCCTACGGGGCCCCCCAAGGACTCAGCGCCGCGTGGTGCCGAACCCTCCATCTCGCTCCTTCTCCTTTACATACCTTCTTCCAGGGACTTCTCCTTCTCAAAAATAAAACAAAAAATTAAGATTTTGCTCCCTGCTCATCTTGCTTCACGCGATAAACACGAAACGTTTTATTATTTTCGCGACCTAGGCGAATTTTTTTTATCGCTTTCTACGAATTTCTAAATTTAGACATCTTATTATTTCTTGGAGCTACTACATTTTCACTACAATTCGGTTTTTTAATCATGCGCAATGCTACCGGTGAGACTTGGTCCGTTACGTTGACGCCTGCTGATTCGAAAATGGTTTCTAACGCTTCGAAGAGGTCACTCCTGCTAACGTTTATAGACATGATTTTATCGTAACCTTCCTTGACACGTACCTTCGATAATGTCGAAAAATTAAAAACTTATCTTTTTTAACGTTATATTGAAATAAAAGAATTCCAGAAAGTTTTCGTAAATAGTAGGACACATTTACCACCAACGAAGCGATTCACCTGATCCACTGTTATATGCCTACCTTTAAAACAACTTGTGGTGTCATAATAAAAATATTTTCACTCAGAGATCATTGATTTATAAGTGACCGATGAATTAAGTATTTGGTTAACGGAAATGAGTCTGAATCAGATTGTGGTTTAATGTTATGTCGATGCTAATTTCGATACTTTGAAGAGAAGTAAATTTGTTT
This sequence comes from Trichopria drosophilae, assembly GCA_030407085.1. Taxonomy (NCBI): domain Eukaryota; kingdom Metazoa; phylum Arthropoda; class Insecta; order Hymenoptera; family Diapriidae; genus Trichopria; species Trichopria drosophilae. The sequence continues at coordinate 183,780,834 of CM059582.1, forward strand.
TCTGCATTAGTAAATGTCACATTAAAATATATTCGTTGTTTTTGATATTAAATATCACTGTCCTAACTATATTTTAACACATATTATAATTTTCTAAAGAAGTCGAAATGTAAAAACAAATAAAACATACAAGTTCCATAAGCACAACATATTGTAATAAAAAAACGTGAATTACAATTTTATTTAAGGGTGAAAATAACAAATTTGGCCAAACCATGATTTCTTTCCATATTTCCAAAATTATATTTTACAGCATAGATACTTTACGTCACATTGAAATGCAACTTAGTACAGCATATTACGCCATTTGATGCAGTAAATTTTGAATTAATTACTGAAAACTACCAGTTTTGTCCTCGTGCAACGGAGTTCCACTAGACAATTTCTGTATTTATTGGACAACAGAATTTGGTTAAATTAATTTTTACTAAGTTCTAGTATCATCCTGAAAAAAAGTACAAAATTATGTCGTCTTATTATATTTTTAAGCGATAATTTTTAGTCCCCAAATGTTTGTCCTCGTGCAACGTTTTTAATTTTCCACGTATTATTGATATTAAATAACATATTTAATACAATATATGTACAGTTTTAGCAAAAGTTACTTTAAATATTCGTGTTTAAGCAATTTAAATAATGCGAAAGGTCGATCAATGTCAATAAACAAGCATTTGTTTTGTTCGCAATTCCACGTAGCTTTTGTAAGTATCCTCGTGCAACACGCAGTTTACTCCTAAACGACAAGGCGTACAGAGGTAGGTTTTGCACGAAATTTTTCGTTTTTTAATGTAGATTTTGAAAACATTATGCTATAATTTGAAAATCCCAAAATTAAACATGTTATATAGACATATAGAGTAATTTTCTGAATGCAGTCTGTCCTCATGGAACGCTCATTATGTAGTAAATTTGTTCAGTTATTTATTTCGATAAAAATTAAATTTATCTGGTACATCTCTTATGGAAAGTGATTCTGATATTAATGTTTAATAGTAGAGAATACTTAAATATCATTTTGTAAGTTTTAACTTAATTTTGAAAGTTTTTAAGAAGTGTTAAACCAAACATTTGTGATAATTCCCGTCTGGTTGTTAAGAATGCTGATTACAAATATGGGATCAGATAGCAAAATTCCGTCTAAAGAAAATTTATGCTACAAAGGTTTAAACTAATCGAAATATATACTGTTTTTTAAATAAAAATTGTTAAAAAATATAGGAAAAAACAATTTTTGGCCACTATTTTTATTCAGCTATTTCAGATGTATACCAAACGAAAAAAATGTGCGAACTTACACTGAACACTTTTTTTACATTATTTTTACAGCGTCAAAGTGAGAAATTTTTTAATTTCACCCTAAATTACATTTGCGATATCTATCGCAATATCAAGCAATTAAATACTTGGAAAATAAATATTTTCATGCAGAGAAGAATTAAATAATGTACAATACTTATAGCAAGTGATTAATAGGTCTGACCATAAGTTTCTGTGTCAACATTTCTGAAGTATAACATCAAATTTTCGAATTTTTTGTATTCATTAGGAAATGTGCTCAGAGGAAAGGTATTCAGTTAAATAAATTCATAGTCATTCAAAGTACACCAAGCAACATGTGGCAATAGATACTAAGATACCTCACAGTTTTTATTGACGTGTATTTTAATGTCATCCTCAACATTTTGGTTGATGATGTCAAAATATTTTGTTTGAGAAATAGGGACACCCTTTCAATCTATTATCCTCTTTTTTACTTTTTAATGTTATTCTTATTAAGAATATTTTTTTACTATTAAACAAGAAACCCCACATTTTCACAACACGCATAATTTGTCGTTCTTATTTGTGGTTTATTAAAAAATAAACATGGGTTTTGGGATATTTTTCACTGCTTTTTTCTAAATAATTTTTATATTTAATGTTCAAACAATAATTTTAATCTTTCAAGTGTGTAATAAATAACATTGCTTCTATAATCATTTAGAGATTAAGGTGAGTGCCAGAAATTAAACGCGACTGAGGAGAGAGAGAAGCGGCGCTCCCCTTTTTTGACAAAATATAAGGAAACGGGAGAGGAAGGCGAGGAACCAAGCGGGCAAATATACCAGGAGTCCACTGTAGTTACTTTCGTTACAAGGGCATAAAATAAGCTTTTACGCACAGAGGCGATCAACGGGCCCGAGGAACGGCGAAACCTTTGGATTGTAGACGCTTACACCGGTATTACAAATAAAAAGTAAAAAACTTCATTCTTCTCCACGTCATTTTCAAAGGAATAAATTAAAGGAGTAAAATAGGTTTTTATAATCTCGAATATAGATTAATTTAGATTCTGTAGAATACTCCCGCTTGTCATCTGAATAATTATGTTTGATATCGTTACAAATCTGGATGCTATTCCTGGCAGCTCTTGTTTCATCAACAAAACAGTTTGTTCCATAATAACAATCAAAATTGTTAGAATAACAAATGTTTAGTAACAATTCCTTTCGTCCTCTAAAAAATTCTTCATTTACATGTTCGGTATCATAAAATGTCATTAAATTTCACGAGTGCACGCCCACATGAACAGGTGATAATCAGGAAACTGGTTAGAAACTTGAATGAACCATTCTTTTTCCTCGCAGCATTAATGAAAATGCACGAAATAATTCCATGCGACGTTAATAGTTCTAAATTGAAATTTAATCGTTGGAGAATAAATCCAGTGAATTACGGTGTGCGGGAAATGCGTATTTGTCAATGAAAAGGAAAAAAAGCACTAATGCCGGTGAGTCTGCTGCGTTACGGGATTGGCCGTGGGTAAGAAAAATGTATGTCTATACAGTTTCCGACGGCAGATTAAGTAAGAGAGTTGCCACATAGGGGCTTACGCGCAGGTAATTCAATCCTTGGACGTAGGTAGGCCGTACGATACACATATGCAAGATGCACAACGGCTGTGTACGCATTGGCGCTTATGCGTAACGAGTACGTTCTAACGCATTTATAAAGTCGCATCTCAATTGGAAAAAGGCTAAAAATAGTCCTTGAGATTAATTTTACTTATTACCATTTTCTCTCCACCTACAATTGATCATTATTGAATTAATCAACTATAATTTTATTAATTAAGTTTATTAGTTGATGGACGAATTATTTTCATCATTATCAAAATATTATCAAATCTTTGTCTAGTCTTGAAACTGATTATATATTGATTATGGCCTAATTAGGCTACGTTAATAGACGCTTTATCAAGCATACTGGGTTGATATCTGATTAGAAACTGATCAATATTCAAAAAGTCATGGTTTAACAACTGTTCCGGATTGACAACTGATCGTAGCCTGATGAAGATTTAATAAAGAATACCTTATGAGGTATTTATCGTTAGTATCTGATCACTAAATTGGTATGAACGCAGTGGATATCTAATGATGACATCCTAAACCAATTTATAGTATATTGAAAAAGGGAATCAATAAATTTGATCGAAGAGCTGGAATTAATTAAACAGTATAACAAAACATTAGTGACCTTGTGTTTATTTTAACATTTCTGTATTTATTCAATGTTTAAATGTTAATAAACAAGAAACTACTTTAAAAATTTTTAATTAGTTCAGCATCTTCAATAAAGGGGTTAAAGTATGGAAAAATATTTTTTGTGGCCTTTTTAAAGATGTTGTGTATTATATTTTTTTTGGATCGCTAAACCAGAATCTGAAGACCGTGTTGCTCTATATCGTTAGGATCTTGCCTACATTGCTGATTTTGTTTCACAGGCAAAATTTTATAAACACGGATGACGGATTTACCTCAATCTTGGTACAAACTTGATCTAGGGGTTTTTGGGATCACTGATTGTGAATTTGAAGTCACATTTACGAAATACAATATGGCGACCATATTGGATCCACCATTTTTTATTTTGAAAATCTGCAGATTCCAAAAAGACCCGAGTAACAAGTTTCAAGCCAATACAATTATGGAGAATTACTTTCACCAATGCTTCCATTCCTATTTATTTTGAAATATTAAATATAAGTTAGGGGTACTCAGTAAATTCAGGGGTACCGAAATTTTTATATGACTTTTCAATGTTGGTTCATGCATTATATGTGGGGCGAGAGCTAGAGCCCAGCCTACACCCTTCTTAAAGGACGGGCTCGGGCTAGCGCCATAAATGTAACGGTCATTTTTCTACTAGGGTAGAGCTTCTTATGCCTTCATGTTTTCTTTTCAGAGAACTTCAAAAGTCCCAAAAAAGCTATTTTTAAAACTCCGGGCGTAGAACTCGATTTTGCGCCCAGCAGTTACCTCTTCGGGAGCAAATTATCAAGCCCCGCCAGTTGTATTAAAAAATATCGCATGTAACACAGGCGAAATATTGATCTCCGACGAGTGTGATTGCCGTTCTCGCTGCGCTCGTGCTACAAACTTCGCAATCGTCAAAGATAGATAACTTCGCCCCTGTTACGTGATATATTGTATTTTAATACTTTAACTCCCCTTTTTAAAGGACTGAACAATGTTTATAAATATTTTCAAGTTTATTGATTCCTAAACATTCAATAAACACAGGAACGTTACCCCTTAGCTGGTATACTTAATTTTACATTGACCCCTATAAATAATGATAAGCCATAAAAGGTCCTCAGTGACGCCATGTGCCAGCTAAGAGTCACAATAAAGACAAGGTAACTGATTTTTTGGTAGACAGTTTTTTATGCGACTATAACATTGAAATCCTGACATAAATATTTACTTATGTGCAGGACTTCAAATAATGTTTGTTGAACATTGACAATGAGTGATAATTGTCGGAAAGATCTGATCAGATCAAACGTTGTATTTCTGATCAGGATCTAATGTATATGTAGGTAACCAGATCAATAACTTGACTATGGTCGTATAAAAATACCTGCTCGGATCCTTGTAGGCAATTATGGCTTGCCGATAAAGTAGGTTCGACAGGGGCGTTTTATCAAAATTACCTCAGCAACAACTGCGGAACAAGATACCGGTAACGACTACTAGCCTTTGCCCAGCCAAAACAGCATTGGACCGGAGTTGCTGCAGCTTATTATTGAGCTGTAATTTTCTAACGCCCAAATGTACAATTTTTTAATGAACTTCGTCAGTATATTTTAGCGTTTAAACTCTACGAGAAGAGATTATTTCTTATTGGCCGAAGATGCTTTTGGTAATAGCATTGGAATATCTCTAAAAGTAACAAATAATGTGTCAAAAATGAATTTCCTATCAGATACAGGTATTAAACAAATTTTCTTCGACGTCGTCGGTTTTATGAATTCCGACACAAAATGCAGACACATCTTCTCCATCGGACCGTTGGGGTTATTTGCGGTGTTTTCCACAATCCGCAAGTCTCGTTTTTTTCCCTGAGAAATTTAAAAATTCTATAAAAAATGCTGTATATAATTAGATTTTACAAACATTAACCCTTTGAAGCATACATTTTTATTTGCACGTAAAAAATTTATTTAATCGAGATGAAACTGGGTACTCGAGAGTTTTCGAGATCGTAGATTACAAATCTAATCTTAGATTTTCAAAATTCAATATGACGGATTCAATATGACAGCCAAAATGTAACAGTTTTCGAGGTCGTAAAAGACGAACTATGAAATTTCAGCATTTCATGACCGCTTGTTGAATCTGCTAAATTTTATCTTGAAAATGTAACATTATTCAGTATTCAGTTTGATTTCAGTCAAATAACTTTTTACATTTCGGACCGTCATCATGAATTCGCTCGAAAACCCCCGAGTACCCCGTTTCACCTTAATCAAGTAAATTTTTACATTTTGGTCGGCCATATTTGATCCGCTATTTTGAATTTTTAAAATCTATGATCAGATTCGTAACCAGCAACCTCGAAAATCCCCAAGTTCCAACTTTCACCTCGATCAAGTAAATTTTTAAATTTCGGTCGGCCATCTTGGATCCGTCATTTTTAATTTTGAAAATCTGATGCCAGATTCACAATTAGCGATCCCGAGAACCTCCGAGTACCCACTTTCGAGTTATTTCAACGATAGTTTCTTTTCAGCACACATGCTTTGCAAAAAAAACAGTAATTTTTACGAGTATGTTCATACGTTATTGATTTTACTTCCATACTTAGACAGGTCCAAAATTGGGCGTACAATGGACGAAATGGATGCAGGTCGAAAAACCGAAAAATCAAAAAGCCGACAGTCAAAAAACGGACAGCCCAAAATTCAACACATAAAAAAATGGACACGGACTGTCAATTTTTGAAGCGGCGGTTTTTCAATTAGCGAGTTTTTTATTGTCGGCTTTTTGATTTGTCAGTTTTTCGACCCACACCGTATTAAAAAAAATACGTATTAAGGACCAAGTTTGACAATCTAGAATATGTACGTTGATGGTACAATTGAAGTCCATTTTACCCTCTTAAAGCGAAGTTACTATTTATATTTTAAAAAACATGACAAAACATTCATTATAAATTTGAAAACAATTAATAATAATTTCAGCGTATACCTAAAATATCGGGAGTAATATTGACAATCAAATATTGAAAAGGGTAAATATTCAAGTGGATAGTAGCAAAGGACGGACAACAAACGATTGCACTTAAGAACGGGACAATTGCAACTGCAATCGAATGAGTACACTTCGTGTGAGGTGGGTGTTTATCAATGTACCGGAGGACCTAATGCGTGTGGGTGTATACGTATTGGTAAGATGGTAACGCACTCAGATACCGTGCTCGCCTTGCATGGCGGCCTCGAGTGCTCGAGGACTCCCACCAGAACCTCCACCCTCCTCCTCCTGTTCCTCCTCTTCCGCCTATCCTCTTCCATCACCCGATGTATGCTCCATGCACCTTCAGGGTGGCGTCACGCTCAAGACGCTTCCGGTGTTAAATTACCCCGTGCACCCCACCCCCTTGCTCTCTTTGTCCCATACCAACCCACCCCCGTACTCCCTTTCTTCCTCGATTATCACTTCTTTCTTCTCAGCGAATGTGACAGGATAGACTCCATTTTTTACGACATCGGTTGAGACACGGCGAGTGTAAATATGTAACAGTAATAATGTCATCAGGTGAATTTAAGATATGTAATGTCAGATCGATCAGCATACGATTTTCAAGTTCTTGAGACAAAAATATAATGATCCTATGCAAGAGTTGGATTTACCAAGAAGAATAGACTACTTTCTAATCCGTTTCGATATAGCAAAGGCTGACACTGACCGATATTTCACGTATCCTAGTTGAGATCAAAAAGTGAATCCGCTCAGTGGCGCCAGTGTCGCCTAGGACCCCCCTCCTTGAACTGATTGCACCTCCTACTCGTGTTCTTCCAGCTTCATATGCTAAACGCAACGAATCGAAAATTCCGAACATGGTGGGAGGAGGAAACCAGAAAATGAAGGTACAAACATACTCATTAGTTTACCCCCATTTGCGGACGTAACGTGGACTTTTATTACTACAGTAGTTCCCCCATAAGTCGTCATCTTCCCTTAAATCATGTACCCCCTACCCCATATATTTCCCTTCCTCTAAGTTATATTTTTCCCCTGAGGGATCCTCCCACCATTCGCTGTTTGAGAGGCTCACGCTGTACCATTGTATGTGTGTGTGCGCATGTGACAAGTAGAAATTCAAGTGGTGGGAGGTCAGGGGAAATATGACTTAAGGGAAGGCGCCGCCATCTTCTTTGCCTCAAGCATATGACTTAAGAGGGGGACTACTATACTAGGGGTAAAATAAAAATCTACAGCTACTGGGCGCAAAATTTACCACATTACTCTTAGCGATAAAATGGTACCTTTTCCTACCATTGTCTTCCTCCTATGTGCCCCATGTCTAGACGAACTTATTCATAATATGACCAAAATAGTAGATTTTGTATTAAAGGCGCCATTATTAATCTCCGAGGAGTGTGCGGTTTGTCGCCCAGACCTCACTTCGCTCGGGCATTAATCACACTCGATGGAGATCATTATTTCGCACGTAATACATATGATTTTTTTTAATACAGACGTGGAGTTCAACAATTCGAATCCGACCGTTTCGCCCTAGGGTGCAAAATCGAGCTTCGCGCCTGGAGTGTTAAATGTCTGCCAGTGGAGGGTAATCCTTTACGCCTTCAGGCGATGGTACCTATATAATGTACTATTTTGTAATAGAATGTAAAAACAGCATTTTTCGTCATTATAGACTTGGGTCCGTACATCCACTTTGCGGGTGTAAAATAAACTTTCTTGTCTACTTAACGTAAAATAGAATTTGACGCCGACGTTAAATTCCAAACAAACAATTTCACACAACCCGCTCAATTAAAAACTTATTGACGTAGTATCCTTCATAAATGAGTTCTACCTTCATCCTCTTCCAAATTCATTTCTTTTCCAATTGTAGCGTAACCAAATGGCTGTAACGTTAAAAAGTTATGATTGGACCCCTCTAATACCGTGTCGGTTAAAAAAAGTGTGGAGAAAGCAAGGGTCAAAGATATATGTAAAGTAGGAAAGGTCAGACCTATCTGATGCTGAAGGAAAGCGTATGGACCAAGAAAAAGGAACGACGGAATGGACGGATGGATGGATGAATGGACGGACGGATTGATGGACATAAGGCCGGAGGAAGGAAAGAATGGACATCCGTACGGACGATGCCGATGGTTGCAAACTCGCGAAGACACGAAGGAAGATGATGTCGAGGGTAATCCGACACCTGGCCGCACCGAAGGTAACGTGAGAGCCCTTTGCCGACCCCCCTTACCCTTCCTTCCAGCTTTTCGCTTCATCCTGCCACTACTGCCATTCGCCCCTGGCTGATCCGCCAAGAACGAGTGCCAGTTAAAAAGAGTACCAGATCGGAGGAGAGAAATTGAGAAAAAGGATGCCTCTTCAAATAAAGGAAAGAATATCGAAAAAGGAAAGTGAACTCAATTACCAAAAATTCTCTTTCTGGAAGCTCTGAAAGGAATACCGGAACGAAGATGTAATGTAAATGGTCGTCTTTGTTTGATGATGAAAAAGCTTTGATCTAAATCGATTTTAGTTCGGTTAACTCCTGTCCATAAAAATTCCCGTATAAAGAATGACTTCGTTTGTGAAACTTGAATATGTTGTTTTCTTTAATTTGAGAAAAGGATATAGAATGAATGTTCAACATTTTTGATGATTCTAATGATCTCAACAAATATTTTTTCATTTGTTGTCGCAGATGTCAAGAATAACAATGATCCATAAAATTTGGTCTGACCATCAGAACCAAAAAACACTTTCCTTTCGAAGGTTTTTGGCGCGCTAAATCCCAATTTGATGTCAAACGAACCCCATTCTGGAAGATAAAATACATGTCATTTTTGCTGTCGCTGATCACTGTCCTGCCATCAGAATTACGAAATACAAAATGGTAGATCCATTATGGAAGATATATACAGCTGACTTCATTGTTTCTTATACAATTCGCTCATTCATTTTATTTATGGGATTTTTGAGGTCGCTGATTATGATTCTAACGCCGGTAATTGCAAAATTCAAGATGGCGAATTCGTTATAGTGGCCATTTCCAGTCACCTTCATTGTTTCTTTTATGGATTCGGTCACGGGCAGCGTGTATTGAGATATTTGAAAACGCTGATCATGAACCTGACGTCTGACTTGGCGAATACATAGTGGAACTAATATAGAGACCGTCAAAACTAAATTAATTGTTTTATCTCCAACCCCACAGATCGTACTTTTCTCGGCACTTATTTTGCATGAATTTGATCGTTATTGCGTCTTAGCTTTTTGCCTAGAAAAGCTGACCCATTCTCATCACATCGAGGTGGAATTATATGTCCTTATATATTTGTGTATTTTTGTACCTTACTTCATTTATTTATCTGTTATATACCCAACAATTAATTGATTTCATGAAAAGGTTTGATATAAGTGTCACAAAAATATCATTGACATATAGAACAACATTTTTAAATGTGTTTTCATATTATTTTGTGAAACCTAACCTAAACCTGCGAATTGTCTGCATAATAAATAACAACCTGTGAACACCCCGCGAAGTATAACACTGTTCCTTTATCCTCGTGTTTTCCCGATATAGTAAAATATATAAAAATAAGGTATCCGGTTTTAAGGGATGCTGGAATTATAGAAACTCTGTCAATGTCTTGAAAAGTTGAAAAGTTTTCGTCATTTGAAAAGGGTTATTCATTGCAATATTTTATAGATGAACAAATATCAGGCCTTGAAATATTTCGGAACTGATGAATGAAATAATACATAACCTCAAATGTCAAGTGCTGCATTTTAAGTCGAAATTGACTAATTAAAATATTTTTAAAAAAAGTCCATGTCGGGGTACAAAGAGCCACTCTATTATTCGCCTGTTTTCAGGGCCACAAATTTTGGGTCAGTTAATAACTTTGGAATTTCCAGTATAATTTTAAACAAATGACCATAGCACCCTTTGAATATCACGCTCTGATTGACTGATATCCAGTCGCGAAAAATAATCATACGAATTATATTTGTGTTCACTGCAAAAAGGTACAAATACAAATTTTTAAATTGTTAAAACATTTATAAGACTGTGGTACCACTCGATATCTGTCTGAATTTGTGATTCTAATATCATAAAAGCTTATCAACAGCTTTTAATCTATATGCGTGTGCTCGAGTTTGCAGTGATGGAAAAATATTTAAAAAAGAAGAAAAGTAAAAAGTTTGAATACAGTAGCAGTTACTATAGAATAATAGCAGACGTTCACGGATACGGAAGATAGGCGTTTATGTTGACTGTGTACATACATCTTAAGAAACTAGGGAGGTTTTTAATTTCGTTGATTACAAATCTGATCTTAGATTCTTTGAAATAAAAATAGTGGATTCAGTGGTAATTTACTATTAGTTTACTCATACTACTAAAAGGAATATTACCCAGCTATATTGATCTTTGCCCAGACAGATAAAAAAATTATTTAAAAATAAATTATTAAATAAATAGTACGAAATCCTGTTTTTTTTATGTTGTAAATAATTTAATGATAAAATATAGTCCTTTTGTGACAACTTTTGTTATACAAATTTTTCTATTCAACTTGAAGGATAAAATTGTAAAAATTATTGATTAAAAAGTCAACGTTATTCATAACTTAGACAATTTTGCAATCGGGAAAAAAATATTTGACACCATATTTTATATCATCAGGAACTAACGATATGCAAAATTTGACTAATTTCTGGGAGGTGACCGATCCGATCCATGTAGAATGGCCTATAACCATCTTTATGGATCTTTGGAAGTCCGAATATGCTCCCGGTGTTATTGCATCTCGGACAGTTAGCATTTTCAAAATTAGATCATTGATTAATTTTGTTTTATGACAATCTTTAATCATTTCACCAATCGCTTTGATAGTGTCCGTATATTCAAATTTGAAATTTCATAGGTAGAAGCAGCAGAAAGTATATATTTCCTTTTTAGTTTCATAGTCGGATTTATTTATAGCTACTGTGATGTTTCCTTTACCATCTCCTGTGAAAAAAATATCAGGGTTTTAAGTTTCAAAGTCCTTGATAATTTTTTTGTAATTAATGCTGTTTTCAGAATTTTTGTTGTTCATGTACTTGGATGATGTAAATTTATTTATAGCTTGAATGTACTCTTGTCGAACAATGATTTTATGTTTATCCTTACTAATGAAAGACACAGCTGATTCAACACTAGCTATAATATTTGGTATCGGAATTATATTTTTTTTATTAATATCATAAGAACATTTTTCTCCTAAAGATGCAATGTTTTTCAGGTAATACATTTAGAATAATTAACGTTAATTAGGTTTTCACGGTTTTTGTTTCATTTAAAGAATAGAGAATATTTCGAATCTCATTAATCATTTATTTCTTACAGTATCCTATATTATAACAATTGTACGATGATGCTATAAAATGCGACATGCATTGACAAAAGGTTATTCAATTTATTTGTTTTTTGTTTAACATTGTATAAATGTGGAGGTAGAAAATTACTTTTCCGGCGGCTAATCAGGAAAATATGGGTGTGGGTCGAAAAAACGACAAATCAAAAAGCCGACAAGTTAAAAACCGACAGCCAAAAAGCCGACAGGCAAACAACCGACACGTCGAAAAGCCGACACCTCAAAAATCTGCCAGTAGAAAAACCGAATTGTCATAATACGGACAGTCAAATAACAGACAGTTCGAAGAACCAACTGCCAAAAAGCCAACACATAAAAAAATAAACACATCGACAAGTGGGTAGTCATTTTTTGAATTGTCGGTTTTTTACTGTCGGCTTCATGGCAGTCGGTTCTTCGAAGTGTTCCGTTATTTCAATGTTGGTATCGTGACAATTAAGTTTTTCAACTGTCGGTTTTATGACGCGTCGAATTTGACGTGTAATTATAACCATAATATTATGACAATTCGGTATTTCTACTATCGGCTTTTTGCCTGTCGGTTTTTGGAATGTCGGCGTATTGTCTGTCGGCTTTTTGAATGTCAATATTTTGACTCTCGGTATTACGACAATTTTTTCTACTAACAGCTTTTTGCCTGTCGGCTTTTTGAATGTTGGTATTTTAACTGTCGGTTATTTGACTGTCGGTATTATGACAATTCGGTTTTTCTACTGTCGAGTTTTTGACGTGTCGGTTTTTTGCCTGTCGGTGTTTTGAGGGGCGGTATTTTAAGTGTCGGTTTTTCGACCTGTCGGCTTTTTTTTCGGTTTTGCGACCCGCACCCTTGTATACAAATCAATTTTACTTCGGTAATACCACTTCAATGGTATCCCATATTGCTTTTAGCAATTGGCAAGCGTTTTTAACCACTAATGGGTATAGTATGATAGTAGTGGGGTACTATGCACTTTTTCCAAATAGTTGAAACGCTATGATGTTAAATGTAAAATTTGCCAAATACAGTTGATCATATTGGCGGTTATTAAATGTTACAATATTTTATGCATCAAATTTCCCAGAAGCCATTAAATACAAATTTCATTGTCCGCTTTAAAATTGTAAATAATTAAATATGGTTCATGCTAACTTTTCTCCCGTATATAAATTATGTAACATTGACAATGTGTGTACTTGGCACTTAATATTGCGTGTCCAGTCAAAACTCAAACATTTAAGTCAAAAGGAGGCGGTAAACCCTTCCTCTTGACATATCGACCGGAACCAAAGAGTTTCATAATTACCCCCGATGAGTATAATGAAAAATAGTCCCTCGAAGCAGTTTTGTCTCCCCATCGACACCGTGAGTAAACTAACATTTAGTGAAGGGCACGATGCGGTTCATTGTTAGCGTGGTGTATAATCAATACCATCATCGAGGGGTGTACGTAATGGGAAACACCGCAAACCATCCGCCCTCTTATCGCGTACATCCCCTTAACGGGCCATCATCCTCATGATATAAACAAGAACCGTTTTTCGGACTTTGAATACTGACGAAGATCGCCCACATTTTTTATGATTATAAATGACCAAGTCAAGTTTGTACCAGATTTGATATCATCATACACTCCTTCGAGATGTAGGTGGTGAATATACGAAATAATTGAAAACTTGTCCAAACTATTATTATAATTAACTGGGTCCAAAATCGTATCATCAATATTAAAATATACTTGTTGCAAAATGTTAAATAGGCAAAATTTCGAAAAGAATAATCCAACGCCCCATAGAATACCAATTAAAAAATCGCAAATACTATTCTAATTGAAAATTATTTTTAATATGATTTCTTTTCGAAAACACATTCAATATGAAGCTAACTAAAATTTTAATATTATACAATACCAATTCGATCGCGTTACCATACGAGGTCAATTCAAATACTTGTGCAATATCAGCCTAATCCGAATTTCGGCGTTATGTAATTTCAGTTTGGTTTGATGGTGAGAGTCCATTTTTTGCCATTGGTAAATTACAATTTTTTCAAGAAACCATTTGAAATTTTTATTATTTCATCACATGACATGAAAAATATAATAAAATCATTAAACAATCAACCGATAGTAATGAAATATAAACAAATAACACAATAACCAAATATAAACAAATTCGGTCCTTTGATCCCTTTCATATCTAGACATCCTCAGTATTAGAACATTACTTAAGTAAATTGCTAGAATGAATACCATTTTCGATCGAAATTGATTAAACACAAAAAATTTAATAATATAATTGATTAAAGGACAATGAAAAGCAGCAGATAATTGGGTGATTATACAAAACGAAACAATAAATAAATTTCTATTCTTTGCAAGCAACCTCATTACAAAAGTGTGGCATGCATCACACCGCGAATTTCTGAAATGATCCGGTGCATCGTCTACGGATCCGTTTACCACCCGCTGTACATGAAAATGGGTACGCGTGTTGTGCCGGCTACGCACGTGGATCAACACGTGGCTATACGTATTCGCAATATACGTGTATGATAACGAGTGGATCCAAGAAAGTCGAGATGATGTCAGCTCGATTCATCGTTTGTTGAAAACATTCATCGCGTAAACATCACTAGTTGGAATCCTTAAATATGATGCGATAATAGAGGCATATTACCAATTCCATTTGATCAAATTTTGTATTATATTCATCCCCACCCCGTGTTATTAAGTGCCGTGAAGGGTGTAAGAAATCTTTGTTTATCCTGTCATAAGAATTATGAAAATTCAGATCCTATAAAGATCATTAAAAAAGAATTTGTTTAGTGTAAAGTGCTAATTATTTCTTGGTAATCCAACAAGTATTGGCTCATTTCCAGAAATAATTAATTACAGTGTAATTTTACGTGATAATACATCAGTTAACAAGAATAAGTGATGTTCCAAGGAGATGTTGGAAAGGATCACTTTCAATGTAAAAAAAAGAAATGTCAACGCAGTAACACCCTAGATAGCGCTGTAGAAATTTTTAGTTTTTGTAAAGATCTGGATATTCAATTTATATGATGAAATCATCGCTGCTTTAAATCATAAAAAACAAAAAAACTCGCGAAACATCACAGTAAAATGTACGAGAAAATTCGAGAAAAAGTTTTCTGACCTTGATCAAGTATGTCTTTTTTGTATTTTAATGACCTGAGTCTGAAACTGAGGTCCGTTTAGCCCAAAACCCCCAATATTTTAAGTACATCAAAATCACTTTAATGTATGCGAGAAAATTAAAGAATATCAAAAAATTAGAATGTAGCGAAAGTCATATTAATTTTTTTTCTGGGCTGCATTCAGTGATGTTCTGATACATTTTTACTTCAAAATTCAAATCTGAAGTCTGTTAACCTCCATTATAAAAATTGTAGAACAAATTTGGCGATTTTTAGTCTGGCTTCATTGTATAATTCATTTTCCTTGGTATCGATTCTCCTTTTCACTTATGTCTTGATAGAATGGTTCTTCTTGTTCTTCGCTGCAGTCTTCAAGATTTTCAGGGAGGTAGTCCAGAAAAGAATGTAGGATGTGCAATTTTAGAATCATTATGCAACTTCATTGTTCGATATTTTCTAACAATTCTTCGAGCAAATTCTGATAATCCTGATTCTTATAATTTCCTAAAAAGTTCTGAGTTACATTCTTGAAACTATACCACGCTGTGTTTTCGATGTCATTAATCTGTTTAACCCCTTGACTGGTAGGCGTTTTCAAATAAAAAGTGCCAAAACTGGCACGAGCCAGTTTTCGTCCAATTTCGATGAAAATGTTAATTAGGGGGTTTTGAGGGTCGCTGATTACGAATCTGATGTCAGAATTTCAAAATTCAAAATGGCGGATCCAAGATGCCGGACCAAAATGCAAAAAGTTACTTGATGTAACAGAAATTTGTTAAACGGGAGTTTTTGGGGTCTAAAATACTCTCTGTAAAATACGCTCCTCTCGTAAAAAAAAAACTACTATTGCGCACAAATGATCACCACTAGTAGTGTTCACTGATATTAATTTCGTGTACTATTAGATCACTAGTGCAATTCTGCAGTCTCACCAAACTATGGCAAAAGTATTTTATGAAATACATGAAATTGAGGTCGCTAAAATAAGGTCAAAATTCATTTTCCACATTCGGTCTGCCATCTTGGATCTACCATATTGAATTTAGAAAATTTGACGTGGAATTGGGCAATATACAGTACTTTAAATTATTTAAATTTTTTCACACTACATTAGGTCAGCCATTTTGAATTTTGAGCAACCGCTGACAGATTCGTAATCAGCGACCCCAAAAACCCACTAGTAACAAAATTTAGCAGAATCAAGTAACATTTTGCATTGCGATTCGTGATATTGGATTATTGAAATCTTGAACTCAAATTTGAATTCAGCGACCCCAAAAACCCTTTAGTTACAAATTTCAAGACGATTGGTTGAGTCGTTTCAAAGATAACTTGCATGTATGTATATACATATAGACGAAAAAATAACAAAAAAATGAACGTTTCAAATCTGATGCTAACAAAAGTTTACAATTCGAAACTAGAATTTATATAGAATTAATATTTCCTAAACACATTTTTTTACAAGCTTTTTGGTTAACTTTCTGCAATCAAGGGTATGGATTTAAAAAAAAAAACTTTTTAAAAAAATTATCATAATTTCCCTATTTTTATAAGTGGGAAACTGCATGAAAGATGAACGAAATCTGGAAATGATTGTCCTACACGCACTGAAATTATTGTGACAAAAAGATGCGAATAAAATCGATGGACCCATGGAGTATTATATCAAAATAGAAACGAGATCGGTAAAATGTACCCCGAACACTGATGCATAATGAAGACCAGACTCCTCCATATGGAGAATTTTCTAAAAACTCAAAGATTTTTTAAACAAATCGGAAAGAAAACCGATTATTCCTTCGAAATTTGAGGAAATGTTTTTTCATGTTAATCACAACATAGTTACACTACTATTTCCACATAATATCCGAAACCTCTTTTACGACATTCTTGAACCTGCTAGATATACGGAAAACACCAGCAGGAAATAAACAAAGGTTTTATTAACGGTCTTCAAGTCAAATTTCACTCGTTCGCAAATCACCTGCTTCATACACTTATATCGTAATGTACTATTTTAATATACAATCCGCTTAAAAATTAGTGACTTTGTGCACATGATCTAATTAGTATTAAATGAATATATTTCTTATTAATGGCACATATTAACATCTTATATTAACTGATTTCTTTTTAATGTGCGATAGTTATTACAAAGAATCTATATTTTAAAAAAATGATTAAAGTCCTATACTATCTAAAAACAACGACAAGTGGGATGTGAAAAGGTGACTTGTTCTTGAAAAAAATGTCATAATGAGAAAAGCATTTGCCTCGAATCGAGTGGCACGGGAAGAAGGGCATGTATACGCCTTTCCTTTGCAGTAACTGGAGAACCGGGAGAAGTATCAGTTTCAGGCAAAACTTCCGTGCGATACACAAATGTAGAACGTATAGAAGTCTCGACGGGATCTTTGGAAACGACGGCATTGCTCTACTTTCGTTTTTTTTTTATAGAGTACTGTTCCGACATATTTTTTGCAATAACACTCGTATGCCTTGATGTTTCAATTTCAAAACTTCCATTTGAATAATACGACAAATGCAAGTTCTACTAAATTTGCAGCTGCATTGTTTCAATTTAATGAGAACGATAGTTCCTTTATTTTGTATATATAATTCATTTGGAAAATAAGTTTGAAAACCATAGGTCAATATTTTTATATCTGTTATCTTTTCGGCTTATGTCTGGTACATCTTGTTCAAGATGTTTCGTTTGAGTCTCCACGAATGCTCTTCAGGTCTGAACGTATAAATTTGCTAGCATTTTGGGCAATATGATGCAAGATAAAAACCAAAATGAACTAGAGACAAAAGGATTAAATAGTTCTGTGATAAATACGTATATCAAACATGACATCGACTGACATCTTCCGAAGACGACAAATTCGGGATGCACCATACACAATTCTTACGAAAGTCAAATCCATGGTGGAAAGATATTTTCTTTCCAGCGTGGTCAAATCAACATGTGCAATAAAATTACATTTTGATTCATTTCCACGGTTAGGCTCGATTAAGTTTAACCAAAGAAAGTCATCCCACATTTTTAAGTGGTTTTTAATCATTTAAACATTTTTTTACATATATCCGTTCCTTTATAAAATTGGACTAATTTTAGCCTAAAATGAAAAAATCGTTAGGTGGATTTTTAAGTAAACTGTTCCGATAATTTAATTTAAAAATTTAAAGACAGCACTACTTTCATATTACAGTATCATTTGTTTTTATTAGTTTTGAAATGTTTTTTAGTATTTTTTTTTAATTTAACGACAATGGAGGATAACAAAGTTTAAATTTAAGAAAAATTATTCGCAGATCTTCAACGAAAAGAACAAAAAAGTAGAAAGTAAAAAACATCAATTTTCAACAAAGTAAGAGCCATTAATCGCCAACAATTTTGGAAAAATCGAGTTTACTGTACAAACCGACTATAAATTTGTTTCTTAAATCTGTTTGGCTTAAATTCTTCTAATATCATAGATGAATAAAATATCTCTAAAAAAAAAACTCAAGTGCGAAGATTTTTTGGGTCAATTTATCGCATCATAATTTTGCGATATTTGAAGTTGTGCATCCAAAAATTACGTTTTCTATAAGCGTTAAATAACGATTTCTCTTCATCAAGTTACGATAGTTTGGAATTATGAAAACCCTTTGGCAATATACACTTTCCGGGAGATATTTCTATGGGATGTTGCCGAATTCAAGAAGTTTTTAGTTGTAAATTTCTTTATTCATCGCCGTTTTGAATCCACCTTCTATAATAGACACTAGATAAATAACTGTCTGAATATATTTAAGGAGATTTGTATGGTAAGTACACTGAAAAAAAATTCTTAGTTGATTTGACTACTTTTTAACTACTGAAAGTATTTCAATAGGTCCTCAATGAAATTTTATAGGTTATAGTTACAACCATAAAATAGTTAAATCAACAAAAAATATATTTATGGAAACGACACTTTAGCAGTTAATTGTACTACATTTAAAAACCTTTTTTAGAGTCTAACTGTCTAGTACACTAAAAACTATGCAACATGCTGAGGCGATATATTTTTAATTGAATTTTAGTAGATGTACACTTTTACAACAGATCGAACTACTCTACGTAGTTAAAAAGTAGTCAAATCAACTAAGAATTTTTCTGGAAATTTTTGTTAGTGGAATTATTTTTAGTGCAGCTGTTTTATTTTAGGCGGTTGCTTTTTTATTATATTAGTGCATGCCTTTTTAAGTTTTATGCATAGTATTGCATTCTTTATCTCCAATTATCCGGAATACTTTTTCGTTTACCAGGTAAATAATATTAACTTAAGTAAAAATAGTAAAATTAACAACATCAACAAAGTTATACTAACAAACAAGGTATTTCTTTTAACTACTCTCGACTCAATTCCTCAATGGTAGTTGAATTTGTCACGTAAATTTTGTTCAGTGTAGTGACAGGTATTTTTGATTAGTTCAATACCGAACAGATGCATGTCTACTAACTTATAAGAAAATGAACAGTTGATAATTTGCAATTACTTTCTCTTGTCGAGAGTATCCGATGGATCGAATTTCTTCCTTCAAACATTTATTATATATTTTTCTTAAATCGACATTAAGTTTCAGTAAATCTGTTTATCAATGCTGTGCGTATCTTGCACAAAAAGTATTACAAAATTCCATTTTACATAAGACACCATCTTAGTAGCCCCAAAACTTTTGTTTTCTTTTTAAAATCTGTTGTGTAAATCTCCTTCCCTAACATTTATTATTATTCATTTTGCTACCTAGAAATGTTGATACTGGTCCACAAAACTATAACAAGCGTATCGAAAATTCGTTTCAAATATGCTAAATTATGTATTGTATTCATAGGTTTGCATATCGTCAAAGTGCACCCATCAGAATGATATCATTAAAATGTAATAATTATCATTATATAATACTAATTCAGACTATAAAGTATTAATTGCATTTGTTGGTTTCTTAGGTAACCAATAAGCCACGAAAGAAGTATAAAAACGATAGATTATCAGTCTTCTTAACGACAAGTCTTCTAAACTGCAGTAAAACGCATTCAAAACATCAAAATAATATAAAACAAAAAATTATAAAATACAAATAGTTTTATGGACAATTAATAATTCAGTCCACGTACAGTATTAAAACTAGTTTCAATCATATGCGTAATATTGAAATAAATCAATTTTCTATAAAGGAATAGTACTTTTCGGTCTTAGGCCGTAAAACTTTACAGCCGAGGAGCGAACACTATTTTTTGATACACTGTTCGCAAAGTAGGCACTTTACCGATTGTTTTTAGTCCGTAAAGTACGTGAAATTGCGCTTTACGGAATAAAAGGAGTCTACTTTATGGACACGTGTATCAAAATATTTATTTTATACATATTGTGTCAAAACATATTACATTTCACGTATCACTCCTAAATATTGTTTATTTGCCATTGATTGTTACACTGATTTATAGTTATACTACCAAACTTGAACGTCGTAATAAAGAATACCGTTTTCAGCACTCAAAATTCGTACCGCCCTTATAGCCCATGATTGAAAAAAAAGATGTTTGTATTGTGATTGTACTCTGAAAATAATTTAAAAATGTCAGGTTTGATAAACAAATTGATATTTGATATTTTTACATATGTATATGATAATGATGAATGATGAATAATAATTATACTTTCGTCCTAGTTGTAAAGTTCACATAGACATGTTAGACTCAGAATCTTCAAAAAATCTACAAAATATTCAGTTTCTTTGTCAGGAGTTGATCAAGGTCTGATCAGACTGCATTGAAACGCCCTGATACATTGGTCGTAGTAAAACCTGATCAGCGCCTCCTCCATAAATTTAAGACTTTTTTCCTAGTCAAAATTATTGAATTCATTAAGGATTGTTCAACATCTTCCGGAATGCATGTCAGAATGTCCTCTACGTAACGGTAAAAAAAATTGTGAATATTTTAGTAGTGGAACCTACCATCAACTAGAAACTGGACACGATTTTTGTTCTAATAACACTAAAATTCTTGCAAAAGAGAAAAGAAAACAAAACCAAAATTCAAATCCATAAAATCAAATATATATGAATTGATATTTTATTTCTGATACGATAAAAGGTGGTCAAAAATCAGTATCATAGTGAACATTGTATTCTAAAAACTTTGCACCTAAAAATTCGGAGTTTTTTTCATTATTTAAAAAAAATGTGTTAAAAATCATTTTTTTTTTTAATTGCTCAGCGCCATTTAAAGAACAACCTCGAAACTAGTCGAAATAAAAAGATAGAAAAATCCATGTGCATATTATGTACGTTGAGTCGTTAAACATCACTGTCAAAAAATGATCAGATATTCTCTCACTTATGTTCTCATCATGCAAATTCTTTAATCCTATAATTGTAATATTGAACACTTCAAAATTTAAATTGAGACAGTTTTAGTGATGACTTTAAAATAATGATTTTTACAGGCGGAATCGAAACCTAGTGATCAAAGCTTACACTGATGCGATTACAAGTAGCCCGGAAATCAGATCTGTCATCCATGGGGTGAAGATCATTGTTTCCGAGTAACAGGCGTTGATACCGTAGGGTGTTTAAAGGATACAAAGAACTCGGCACGCGACACCCCCTTACCTCGGTTTCCAATTCGTTTATAATAACCCCATCATTATCGTGTCTTATCGAATTAGTCTCATTATAGGTACGTTTACACGTCCATGCTTTCAAAAATATTCACGAATTTCGTACAAAATTACCGTATAATAAAAACGTGTCTTATGTTGGATGTATAAATGGACAGTAATGATCACATGAATTACGATCATTATTTAAATATTATTAGATCTTTCTGTTCACATATTTTGTATGTTAAAATTATTTATAGAGAAATTAAATAAAATGGAAGATTCTGTATATCTAGTAAATAATATATCTACAATATTAATATATAGGTATACTGAAATTAACGGTTTTAAACGATTGTCATTAAAGAAAAAAGTTGTAGACTTGGCTACCTAATTTGTCGGGGTCACGTTTTATAGGTAGTAAAATTAACTAAAAAACAACAACTGTCTTTTTTTATCCTACTTTTATTCGAATAAATGTTAAGAACACATAATAAATCCATTCATCACCATTCTACATCAAGTTGATGTTTCTTACATGTCCTAAATTTAATTGAGAAAAACACATTATATTTACTTGTGATATAATTTATTTTTTTTGTCCAAATTTATTATAATTTTTATTTTATTTATGTTGCTTCTGTATAACTATACAAAACATAACAATAACAAATTAACTTGGCCTTAATTGTATAAATAAGACTAACAGTACTGAAAATAATCTGATTTCCTACCATCTCTTTTCACATATGGCTAATGCTTTTACAAACATTTCAATAGTCAATATAAATGTTGTCCTATAAATATATTTTTTATTTTATAATATCTGAAAGAGAGATCAGTACCATTTATTCGATTTATAATCTGCCAATGTGAATTAAGTTTTATTAATCAACAGCTTCACCTACTAATTCTGGCTAAAACATAATTAGGCGATGGTTCTCAATTATTGGTAGGCAACCAAAGCGAGTTATTGTAATTCCTTAAAAATATATATGATATGAGCCTATCTTCAGATTCAGGAAAATCCATTACTATTGTCCCAAGTCTTCCCGTCGGTATATCGTTTATAAATGACACAAGTCGCGAATTCATTCCACGAAAACCTAAAAATCCCTTGGCAACAAAAATGGGTAAAG
Source organism: Trichopria drosophilae (assembly GCA_030407085.1). Lineage (NCBI taxonomy): Eukaryota > Metazoa > Arthropoda > Insecta > Hymenoptera > Diapriidae > Trichopria > Trichopria drosophilae. The sequence goes on from CM059582.1 coordinate 183,803,694, forward strand.
CAAAATACGAACTTCCGCTCGAAAAATTGATAACCCATGTATCATCCTCGGTTAGATTGGTCGCATTGAGAATGTCTTTAATAAAATTCCATTTTAAATTCATGGGCTTACTGAAAAATGATGAAACCTTGTAAACGTCCTGCACTAAGATATTATCGTTTTCTGCTCGAGTGAATGCACTATCGTGAATCCACTTTGTCATGTCTAGACCCAAAGTTCGATTATTGGCAACATCAAAACGTCGAAATAGAAAAATTTTCCCCCTTATATCACCAAGTTTTGGGGTTGTATCGTTGAAGTTCCAGTATTTTCGAATACTTGGGTCACTAGTATACCAATCGAACGTTTCTTCAAATGTACGTGCATTTTCAGACCCTCTGTATTCATCCCTGATGGACATGATGATGGCTTCTCCTGGATTCTGGCGTAACCAATCGATAACTACATTTTGAACCCCCCTACCGAATCGAAGTTCTTGAAAAACCACGTCATGATGGATTGAGAACGAGTTGAAGTAATGTCTCACTCTAATATCCAGGAAACGAATACCTGCATCCAGTTGTTGGCGCAGACTCATTGTTTGAGTTTGATAAAAGGGTCCACCAAAAAGTGAACATGAGTTGTGAGTACCAGGAATACTTATCTGACTTATAGAAGTGTTGTCTGGTAGAGACGACATCCATCGTGATGAACGTATGAGGTTACTGAAATAAATAATTCAATTATTAAGGAGTATACGTGATGTTTAACTCTATACTAATATTTTTTTAAATATTTGATTATTGATTATTTTGTCCCGTAATGAACGAAAGTAATAAATGTACTATATGTCCGAGGGCCGTTTGAAAAATACAAAAAATATGATGATTTTATGAAAAATTCCGTTTGGAAAGAAATAAGGTAAGTGAGGGTATTAGAGCGACGATAATCCAATAAGAAATGCATAGGCAGTAATAAGAGCACCGCCTTTATTATTTTGTTTATGTAAACATTATTTTAGAAATTGTTTAATAAAAAGTAACGCCGACACGTGACGATCGTTCAAGTACATTGAGTACATCATTTATCACATTAAAAAGCTCCAAAGTATTAATTCCAAATACTTTCCCTGGTAGAAATTTGTCCATTTTTTCTTAGACTGGCCCATTTCCCCTATACCTTTAACATGATATATAAGAATGTTATACAAGAATTGTACAAAAAATGTTTTCATTTCTACCAGGGTTTGTAATTCTTCAAATAGGTTAATAATTCTTTAATCAGACTTGGTGATTTACTTACCTCGGCCTACAGTCAGCAGAAGTGAGCAGTAAAAAGATGCCGAGACAAAGGGGGAACATACTATTGATGTTGAAGAAATTAAAATAACGTCGTTAATACCCAATCAGGTCCAATAGGTGTAGTTTCTTTTTCTTGTACCTAGAGTAAAAAATAAATATAAATGCATATCTTATGTTTATTCGTAATTTAATTAAAGATACATAAATGTTCAAATCTGTGCCAAAAAAATTAATGTTAGATCTTCGATTTCATGGCTTTGTTCTTATACGAATCGGTGACAAGAGAGTGACTAAAAAATAACAAAGTACTACAAATTTTTAATAACAAGTACACGTTTGCACTTGAATGTATCGAAAATTTAAATGCAACATTTCATTAACCTTTATTTTTAAAAGTAAGAACTTAACTAGAATTCGTTTTGATAATACTCTTATTGTGGAAGAATATACTGAACTTTTTTTATAAGCAAAAATTGAAGTGAAAAAAACTGGGTGTGATCGTATCAAGAAGCATTTATCTGTATATACCACATACTTAGTAATCGTGTTTTAATTAAACAAATTATCTGTCATATAATCGGTTATACAAGAGGTTATATTATGTACATACAACGAGCGTACACATTACAGATTGTGAATAAAAGAAAAGAAAAGAAAGAAAAGAATAATTCTTACATGACATTTCAATTGAATGTGATAATTCACGGATTTTGCCAGATGTAATTACAAAGAATAATAAAGAAAGATAATTCTCGATGAGCTTATTTAAAAAAATGTTAAGAATGAAAAGTTCTTAGAATTCATCAAAAAATATAGTTGATTTTTTCAGAATTTTTTAATGATATTTTGAGAATTTTGTTTTCAACATTTTTTTCAATTTGTCTGAAATTCCGCGCCATATTGGAATTTCTGATGGCTGAAGCTCAATTTTGACCTCGGAATCTTGAAGAGAAACCTCGAAAATAGGTTGAAGCATCTTTTCTATTTTCATAAACCTTGAACTTAAGACTCTGAAATAAAGTATGTTTGGGAAAATTATTTAATACGGTTTCCAAAAAATTGATTTTCATTGTTAATGATATACTTGCCGAGATACTGTTCTTAACAAAATTGAAAAATACAAAAATTATTTTGTAAACAACTTTTAGTAACGACTCAATTTTTTTTTTCGTCAGTTAAACATTTTTAAAAAATGAATGAATTTTACCGTAGGAGTTTTGTAAATTTCTGAAGCCAACGACACACATCTGTATTTATTTAAAAAAAAAAATATTACTTTTCACAATTTCTGAATAACTTTAGTGATCAGATAAAAACTTTGGAAAGATTGGTAAAATTGTACAGAATCATTTCTTGAATAAATAAGCTGTCATTCTTTATTTTTTTTATTTGATTCTAGATTTTAAGTGAATATGGGAAGTTGTATAGACAAATTTATTCAGTATGACCCAAAAAATACATGCAAATTTTAATGAAATTTGTATAATCTTTTCGAATTGAACAAAAAAAAAACAGCCAAATTCCAACCATCTGAAAAATTCTTACAAAATTCTGAAAAATTTAGCCTTTAAACTTTTTCTTTTAGGATGGTCCACAGCCAATCGCCATTAACCAAGTTATAGTATAATCTCGTAATTTTGTATATATATATATATATTTTAGATATTTTATTTTTTCTAACTTATGTTTAATATTAGAAAATATGATATTTTAGTACATGTTAAAACACCTTTTACCAATTTTTAATAATCGAAAATGTTTCCAAACGGGGTTGTAACCGTTAAGACACTTTTCTCACTGTACTATAATTAGTACATGTATAATATAAGTAACACAGAAATTATAGCTATTTGTACTAGTTTCATATATTTATAACTTTTTTTATCATAAATAACCTACACGAAGAAAGTTTATTGATGACAAATGGTTTTGAAGTATCCAAGAAGAAAGCGAAAATTGTGTAAACATTTTCAAAAAGTGAAAATATTTTTAAAGACATTTTTAGAATTTTTTTATTTGTCAATTATTTGAAAAATTCGAATGTGGTTAAGAATTTGTTTCGCATTTTTTGGATGATTCTAAATACTTTTTGCTGTATAAAATTTGTACACACGAGTTACCATACTCGTGAAATCTGTTAACCCTTAGCGGCCACACCTTAGTCAGGCCTTATAGCGGCCATTACCCCAGGAAATAGTACTTTTCGTCTTAGCGTGCGTAAAATCCGATTTTTCGCCCTCGAAAATTACTTGGTTAAGATAGGAATTCCCCACCGACCAGCCCACAAATCGGCGACATAAAATCGAGTTTTATACCCGCTAGGACGACAAATTATGTTCGTATTACGGGCGTGAAGTGTTATTTTACGCCCTTAATACGAAAAGTATTTCTCGAGAGCATAAAAACGGATTTTTGCCCGCGAGAACGAAAAACTTATTTGTATACGACTTGTGGGTGTTTTAAGACTGCTAACCAATTGTTTCACGTTTTTTAAAGAATCGTTAAACATTTCTAGTATTACTAGTCATATTTGTGAAAAATCAGAAAAAAATGTTTTCTTCAGAAAAATTTTAAGATTGGATGCTAACCAAATGACAGTACCTTAAAAGAATAGCAGTGCCTACCGTGCAAAAAATTTTATATAGGATTCTCATGAGAATCATATGAGAATTTGAAACAAGTACCTTGTAAATTTCAAATAGATATCGTATAGTACTCGCACTAAGTTACGGAAACACTATTCGGCAATATATGTGATTTCTATGAAAATTGACCTGATTATGATGAGATTTTTATGTAATTTCCATAAAATTTCAACTTAAAACATTCATGATTGTATGCCCATAAAACTATCTATTAAATTATTTTCTTTCATGTAATAAAACATTACATATTCCATACGATACTTGTATGTCTCATAGATGTATATAATGTATCTTTACGACAACTATAAGGCACTTGTTTCAATTTCTCATGAGATTCTCATAAGAATCCTACTTAAAATTTTTCGCAGGGTACCGATCGTTTAAAAAGTATATTTATTTTGCAGAATTACTGGAGAAAAAAATTATTTTCACAGATTTTTGTGTTGTGTTTTATTTGCATTTAAAGGATTATTTACATTCAAAAAAGTTCCAAACCATTTTATTTATGATATTTGAACAAAAAAAGAAAATTGTATCAAATGTATTTCAACAAACTAATGACAGGACCCGGAAGTACCCAGGTGCTGTCTAGCGAGCCGACCCCGCAATTTCATGGACCACTCTCGGAGCACACTGCGGGGATCTCTTTCTAAAGTTAGAAACGATACACCAAAGTTGGGAATTAGTTCAAAATAAAATTCATGCGCAGTGCTTTTTGGTAGAATGAGACGGCCTTGCCGTTTCTCTGACCGCGTTTCGGTTCTTTTACATGTGTGCTTAGAAATGAAATAACTTGTGCGGGAAAATATCAACCTACATTGAACGAACACTAGATTTATTCAAAAAACTATGTCATATAAACATTTAAACTGAATTCTTTCACAAACACTCAATATTCCATAACGACTAGGTTTACATTTTTTTTACTAGAATGTTAAAACCTTACCTTTATATTGTCTGTTGACACAAAAATAAAGTTGACTGGGAAAACAAAATCCACCTCGAGCATCGGTCGGGGCCACACCGGGGTAACTATTAACGCACGCCGAGAAAAAGAAAAGCTCAAAGCCTCGGCAAGCGTTTTTTCGGCATCATATGTAATGGAGTCACATCTCAAACTTATCTATTTCCGGCAGATGTCGTTACTTGTATCATTTTTAAAGATTTTAGACTTCTAATTTCACTTTTTCTGAGCCTGGGGTAACTGTTACCCCGTTTGGTCTCTAAGGGTAAAAGTTTATACTGACAATGCGCCATTTTAAATTTGCTTTTCCACAATTTAATTTTATGGGTCGATTCATTTTTAAAGTTTCAATTGCATGATTTTAGAAGGTTTTATGAAAAAAGAAAAGATACTTCAGGGTAAATATACACAGGGTTCTGACTTTTACTGGCATTCTAAGCCATACCAATCGAAAGAGTATACCCAAAAAATTGTCGGATGTGGTATTTATTATTTTTTTCCTCACTTTGTGTTAATTTGTACTTCATTGAACTTGGGGTATGCGAAGACTGCAATTGTAGCGTTAAAGTGTTAATGAGTAACATTTTTGTAAATAAATTTCAATTAAGTTAATTGTAAATAGAATTTATGAGACTTATTAATATTTATAAACTCGAAATTATGTACTCCGTTATTCATTTTTATAAAAGCTTACATCATATACGTGCATTGATACAAAATATTTACAAAATAATTGAATGTCAATATTTACAACTTTATTTTTGTTTATTTCACACAAGTGTACAATTTTACGTAACTTACAGCAGTTCCATTGTTCGTCGTAACTAATATATAAAATAATTATTTCCAATATGTTCCTGTTTTTTATATAAAAACGAAATAGATCGCTAATATTCATCAATTTGTTATTACATGTTTCACTTCTGGTTTTAGACATTGCGGCTTTATAATGTTATTTTTCGTACCAAGGACTTACATTCTATACCCGTGGTGCAAACAATATTTTTTTGAAATTGCCATTGTCTGCTGAATCAAAAAATAATGTCATTCAAATAAACATTAATTGTATTCGAATGTCGTCTATTCAAATTAATGAATGTATGTTAGGAAATTTACATTTGTAGTAATAAAATGACCTTTTCATGCTTTGGACCCTCAGTTATAGGTTATGCCTTTCTATTTATATATTTTGTATCTACAAAAATGACGTTTAATGCTTCTAATATGATATTTCTTTCATAGAATGCTAAATTAGCGTGATACAAACAAAAATAAAGTACATAAAAATAATTCGTTTTAAAAACTTTAATTTATCATTGCAATTATTTTGATAATTACATGAAAAACATTTAGAGATAGATATAATAAAAATCACAGATCGGCATGAATAATAATAACTAGACTATTTAAATATTTATTTGAATGATAACACGTCAAACATTCCCTGAATTAAAAATATAATAAAAAATATTTAGTATTGTTTTATTATTATGCTAATAATTTTTTAGAAAATCTGACTTGCTTTAGGAATAAGTTCTCTTTTTTTATACTAATGATTTACTTCAGATTATTCAATTTGATATTTATTTGCATTTACGTAATTTGTTTTTCATCGTGCATATTGTCAAAAATAATACCATTTCGACAGTTTATACGTAGAGCACTCATTTTCAAGAAAAAGGATTCGTTAAACGCCGAACATAAAAAAAATATTGTATTTACAAATATATTTAAACAACCAATTCATTTGTTAATACTAAAAATGATTTTAACTTCTAATAAAAAGTAATTTTTTTCTCATTTATTGTTTAAAAAAAACGTATCCTCGCATATTTAATAATACATTTTTTTTAGTGTATAGAATCACTCGGAAATTATTAATACAACATTTTAGATAACATACCGCAAAATCATTACCAATATCCTACAATCTCTTTACGTCAATTTGGACATGATTGTGAAATAATATATAAGGCTTAATTGTGATGACACATAGCATCAATAATATATTCTTAATTTGGCACCCATAATTATCTGCAGATAAGTACAAATCATATGTACAGATAAGTGATGATGCAAATCCGCGACTGTATATTATGTATAAAAAAGAGTACTAAATACCGGTACGTCATTTTAAAATATACCAAAAAAATTTGAAAATTTTGTAGAAAAATTTCTGAAAAATTCCAATTAACCTCTATTTGACAAATTCAACTGTTCTTCAGTAGAAGACCAATCGTAGAAGTAATTGATATTGTATGATGTAGTTAAACTTACTATTTTTAAGATTAGTAGATGATTAGTATAGTTAAATTTATTCAAATGCAAATATCAGATTTTTGTTCATACATTTTTTTTCCGACTTTAGTAAACTCTTATTCACGAGTGATTTTTCACTGTTAACGCGCGGTTAGTCACATGGAGTAAAAAGTGACACTTAAAAAGAATTCACATTTTTGGAGTAGCTTAATTTTCACTCCGTAAACAGTGGACTTTTACTCTAAGGAATTTAGTAAGTACATTCGCATTTATTTCAACATCTTTATAATAATTACTGCAACTAAATCGATTTATGACCTACAGGGGTACGCAGACTAGTAAAAAAGTCAAATTTACTAAGCATTATTTCAACGACAAAAACCCTTATGATAAATGAAATAAATAATAATACAGATTTATTATACTTACAGTTTGTCCTCCGTTTATGCTTCTTGCATGGTGATAGGTAGCACTCGATTACATATTTACAATTCACGTAAAAAAGTCCATGGGAGCTAAATGTAAGAAACACCCGCACAGTTTAGAAGAATTGTCAAAAATGACGGAAGCGGTATAAATGTGTTCCTAACGATACGACATTTATCGTATACCTCAAGATTACTGGCGGAACGAATATTTTATGGTCTAGTGATAATAAAAATTTAACAAATTGAATGCAATAATGTCTGTCGTTAACGATAATTTCGAAATAACAAAGCATGTTTCCTGATATTTTTGTTAATGGATACTGATTTTTATATTAATTTTTTTTTTTATTATTAAAGATAAATACTTTTGGACAATTACATGATACTAAAATAATATTTATTCGAATTTTGTAAACAAATAGTAAAAAATTGGTCCCTGTGTAAGTAGAGCTCATTTTATTTATCAGTGAATTTCACCAAGTCGAGAGATTTATTTGGGAATGTTTTATTACAATAAAATTTTTCAATTTTGTAGTTCTAATGTAATGTGAATGAAAATATAAATAAGAGCCTTGTAAATTTTTATACACAAATAAAGGAATTACTGGTCCAAATTTTCTGTCGTGAAAATTAGTTGGTTAACTTTACTACTTTCTACCAATGGAAATTGCGTTGCGTTGTATATTTCATTACATTTGCTGATGCCGATATTACTGCTTAAACAAAAGGATACCACAAACAAACAAAAAATTTTCTTTTAATTTAAATTTTGTTATATTAGACATAATCTAGATCTGAATTGCAAGAACTTCTGCTCTTTATTATAGTACACTATAGTACTTTTTTACATCTTGGATCTAGTCAAAATCAAACTTAAAGGTATAATAAGGAAAATATATAGTGTAAGAAAAAACTGAATAGATTTCTAGTATTGTTAGCAATACTTACGTGTTACAATGACAATTTTATTTTGTTTATAAAATGAGTTCGTTTCTTTGGTTGCAAAAACAATTGAAATTATTTGTTCTATATTAACAATCCAAGCTGTTGGGAAAACAAATATTTAGTAACCGTAACAAATCCTTTTCCTCTGTGTAGTGGCCTGTAAAATTGCAATTTGTAAAGAATAAAGTAATAATTTGCCATTTTGTAAGCATGTATTATATGTATTCTCGAGGAGAATACATGCATAAAAAGTCGACTCTACACAATAGCATAAAATGCTACAACAAATATTGATTTGTACTTTACGATCGCATTTCTATTCAACATGAGATATTGTTGTGTTTGAAATAATGCTCGCGTGTTTCACGCCACATGTCAAACAATTATATTGCTATTTAAATATAAAAAATACTAAATTTAGCGAGCTATAAATACAAATTGGATTTACTCAACCTAGCATTAAATAATTTTTTGAATAACACAAGGTAAGGTGATGAAATAACAAACCTTATGAATCTTTTCATTATTTTCGGTCATCATCTAAAGGTATTTGCTGTGATAATATGATTAGTTAGTATTCGAATGAGCGTTAAGAAACAAAAATATTATGCAATACTACTGCAAATATCACCTATGGTATTAGATATTACGCGTAATAGTACATTATATTACGGCGGCATTTACCCAGGTAGAAATCTGTCTAGTTTTTTGTTACACTGCCTATTTTTACTATACCTCTAACATAGGAAATCACAAAACTGGACAGAAACTAGCCAAACACTGGATTCATTTTCTACTAGGGTAGCACCAAAATTGTTTGTCCAGCAAATCGGCTTCAAATAATTTAAAAACAATCCGTAAATTTTTTCAGATTTTTATCTTTACTCCTTCTGCCCCCCCCCCCTTACCCTAAAGCCTTGAAAATTAATATTGTTTTTATATAATAAATACATTTTGTTCAGTATTTCTACGGGCTTTTTAAACAAAGTCGTTCTGAAAATTTATCCAGTGAGATATCTCTTCGATGTCTTGGAGTTTATTTGCTTTTTCTATAAGAATAATGTGCGTTGTCATAAAAATGACAAAACAATTTATTTTCTATCACGATTTGTTTAGCCAAAAAACGAAAATTACATGATTTTCAATTGCTGACATAATATATCAGATAGAGGTCTGAAATTTTCAGAAAAAGTATTTCAAACCTAGTGCTTACATATCATCGATATAGAATTTGATTTTTTTTGCAGTTCTTACATGCTTATCTTTTGTTATACCGTTTTTTGGGCAGCTGAATATGAACCTGTTGTCACAGTTTTACAATTCAAAATGGCGAATTCAAGGTAGGAATCTGATCTTGGATGATCAACATTCAAACTAACGGATCCAAGATGGCTGACAGAAATGCAAAACGTTCCTTGATCCCTCCTATATTTTCTACTTAGGTTTTTTATTGTTGTTTAAAAATGTGGACTAATTTTTTAAATTCTAAGTGGCGAATGCAACATAATGGTCCGAAATGCAAAATCATTTGATTCATCTGAAATTTATATAATTTAGGTATTTTTGGTGGCAGAATTCGCATTTAACATCACTATTGCGAAATTCAAACCGTCCTCAGGCATGAAAAATAAGGCGATGTACAATTTCAAAAATTCAATATTATAAAGCCGAGACGGCAGACAGAATGTGCAAAAGAAATTTTCATTTAATTCATAAAATGAAAAAATTGTGTGGTTTATCTCCACAGTTAGCTGATTAATGAAATAACGCCTCCAGAGTGCACTATGAGAAGGTAGTGGAATGATTTTCCCTCTTTTTTTATTGCATTTTGTCACTTTGAATCATATAAACTGTATATTTTAAATAAAACGTTTAAAAAGTCTGTAATTTAGTAAGACAAATGATACTTTAATGTCGTGTGTTATAATATACAAAAAAGGAATGACACAGCACAATGGTACTCCTCCACAATCGCAATGCAGAAGATATCATGTTGTTTTTACCATTTTTATAAAATACAACACATCTATTTCTGCCAGATTTATTGGATGTATGCGGAAAGTGCCTCAGCCTTCGAATCTGGTATAGGATTTTCTACAGAAAAACTGAGTCGACCGTTGTTCGAAGTATTATTTCTTGTCAAAATGATATTTCAATATTGTTTTATTTCTACCATTTTGAATTTTAAATGTCTGCATTCTTATTCGTAATCAGCGACCCTGAAAACCTCCTAGTTAACATTTTCAGCAAAATTTGATGAACAAAAAATGTAGGGTTCAAAGAGTTAATTCCTTGTGGAGGCGAAGAGGAGTGGTTAGGTAAGTTTTGTTTATTCCAAACTTCACAGTTTGTTGATATTTTAAAAACCGACTCGTACCAGTTTTGGGTCTTTTTATTTGAAAACGGTTATCAGAGAGTTATATTTTTCAAAAAATATCTTGAATACCCGACGTACAGGCCTCTACCATTTTTGGTACTATTCTTCAGAACATCTACCATGTAAGAGGTTAATTCGTAATAACATTTCCTGAAAATAAGAAAATACACCATACACTTAATTTCAGTAAAATTTCCTCGCAGTAAGGAAAATCGTTTTTCAGTATAATTATTCTAAGAAGCCGAAGCGCAATCTTTATGACTTGGCAATATGATAGGATAAATCTCATCAACATAATTCGATCCAAAAATTCACTCAGTTCCAGATACGAGTCGGCTATTTTGCTCTCCAGCCTCAAGAGATCCCGATAATACGAGGTCGAACATCGAAGGGGTTCGTTTCTTCGGCTGGGTATAAAATTTACGAGTAGGCTATTAACTATGGTCGCGTGACTTTCTGTCGGCTCTTGCCCTCACGGTCTCTCTGGTACACCAATCTATAACTCTTTCTCTGTTCGATGGCATCCGGCAATGCATCGATAATGAAACGAACCCGACGGCCAATACTCGTAAATAGCTGGAGCTACCTACGTAATACACAGGGCGTAAGCGAGAGGCGTGGTAATTGTTTCGCCAACATTACCCCGTTGTTATTACTCCCATGAAATCACCTCGCGAAGAAATCAGAAGAGCCTTCATGCCCATTCGTTTCAACTCCCGCATTTCGCATTTTATTACCCCCCTCTCGAATGGCCCCTTAGATGCACACCTGGATTGCAATTGTCTTTACGCACAAAGATGATCTTCGTGGCATTACGCGTTTACGACCTAATCTGGAGTCAAGCAACGTCACAGTTCATGGGGCTCGCTATGATTACTTATATACAGATGAGGTAATTGAAAACGGTAATTGAACGTATGGAATTATTATTACGTGTGAGACGACTGACGTTTCATTCGCCTAGCTGCGTATCTCATCGTAAATGATGAATACTTCACCGACTTATTTTATCAAATTTCAAGTGATTTTCGTGGTGTAAACTACCGCTAAGTGTCGTGGAAACGTAACTAAATGTTTGGAATTTTACATGATTAATTTTTTTCGCAGCAGCTAACCTTATATTTTTAGTTAAATACTGCTAACTAAAGGAAACGCTATCGAAGAGTAATTAAAAACACAATAAACTTACGAGGATTCCCTAATAGTTAAGTCAAATTAGATAATGATTTTTGAGTCTGTTGTAGGGGTCTAGAAAAGCCTCACCTCAAATTGCCGACCGAGATTTCATCTGGGCATTTTCCGCCATTTTGAAAAAACTAAAAATATCATCTTTTCTCCATAACTTGACTCTCCTTAATACGTTGACGTAACGTATTCTGGACCCACGACCTTGATAAGAAAATTATTTCATTTCGAAGGATGTCGAACGTCCATTTTAATTAACAATGAATTGGCAACATTTGTATCCCCCGTACACGGTAATTTATTCCGTGGTTATCCGAATAAGGGCCTCTTGGTGTCTAGAACATCCCGGATATCTTTAGGGTATCCATCGAATATCCAATTATACAGGGTGTCAATTATGTACCGAGACGTTCAAATATTTCGACAACTTCCAGCATTAAAAAAGCTCAAACACGTGAAACGATGTTTCAACAAATCTACTTTCTTTGGAGGGTGGCGCCCCCCCCCCCACCTCCTAAAGGGACCAGGGGCGCGAGGGGGGTCGAAAATCTTAAATGGCAACATAGGGCGAGTGGGGGCTAATTTAAAAGGTAATTTCGAGACGATTCCAAAACACTACTCATAGAGAGCGCTACGACAATCGTCTCGAAATTACCTTTTAAATGAGGCCCCACTCGCCCTATATTGCCATTTAAGATTTTCAACCCCCCTCGCGCCCCTGGTCCCGTTAGCAGGTGGGGGGGGGGCGTCACCCTCCGCAGAAAGTAGATTTGGTGAAAAATCGTTTCACGTGTTTCAGCGTTTTTTTTAATGTTAGAAGTTGTCGAAATATTTGACCGTCCCGGTACATAATTGACACCCTGTATATCCAAGAAAGTGGAATTTTATATATCCCCAGGATATCCAGGCAATATCAGATGATGTTACTTGGACATCCCTCTAGAATCTCTGGCATATAACCTGAAGAATATCTCAGGGATATTTATGGATATCGCAGCAAATAAGGGGTATATTTGACAATTTTAGAAATTAAATACGTTGTTTTTGAAATATTTATACTATTTTGAAAAATATCTTTAGACTCCAGAAGATTTTTACAGAAGGAAGTCAATATATTTTAAAATCAAAACGGGTTCCTCTTCGAGTCCAGATATAACCATGGTTATAATTACGAGGATTGGATAGTAGGGAATTACGCATTTTAAAGTGACGTTAAAAGTTAAAAAGTTAATTAATATTAACATTAACTTAATTGCTTTTTATGTCGTTAACTTTTAATTTTCAACTTTAACTTCTTTACTTTTTAACTTTTTAACTTTTAAGTTGTATCGACTGTCATAATATTAAATCAATCAAACTCGTTGATAATTTTTTGTATGTTTTTTTGACTATTTATGATTTAAACGAAATAAAGTTATTTTAAACTGTACTTGTTTATACTCTTTATTTTACAGATGTCTTGGGCCAAAAATTCGAAACTTCTGAGGACCATCTATTGGCTTTGCCAGGTCTGGCCCAGTCTGGCGCCAGGACACAATTTTCACCTGGAAGCTGGACGGGGTTAAATCGGGATCATATCTAGTAAACATTCCAGGACCTGGACTGCTAAAATATATTACGCCAGGTCTGGCCCAGCCTGGGCAGACAGGATCAGATCAATTTTATTTTTATTCGATAACAGGCCTTGACCAGGCCGCCAATTCGGGGCCTGGTTTTGCGAGGTCTGGCCCAGGCTAGCGCCAGGACACAGTTTCCAATCGGACAGTATCGAACAGATTTTTTACTAAACTCGGATTTAAACCCAATTGATAAATTTTGGATGAAATCCAAAATTCGCAATTATCAGAAATTTATACATTAAAAATAAGTATTTAAATTTAAAAATTACAAGGCGGAAATGCAATAAAACTCAAAAGGTTAGAAAACAGGGCAACATTTGACTCTCGAAAACGACCACAAAATAAATAGACTCTTACGATATAAAACACATAACATTCTTAAAATCAATGGTGATTTACAAATTCGAAAATTTGTGCGTTGTAATATCCTTGACCACAAACTGGAACCTTCCACTGTTGGTTGAGGGAAATTGTCGGAATTTCTGAAACTAAGAAATAACGAAAATCACTGCAACCCGAAATTATGTAGGCTCCTACATAACAAGTTCCCAGTGTACAGACCATATGTAACCCGAGAAAATTGCGCAGAAGTTTTATATCAATGTCAATTATATTATTGTTTGGACTCTATGCATTTGGAAACTGTCAAAGAAATCCACGTTCCTTTTTTCGAAGCGATCGTGGTAACAACATGTGCAGTACATGTGTTCTATGTGTGTTGCGAAGCAGATATAATTTCGGGTTCCAGAGATTTTCAATTTCTAAGTTGCAGAAATTACTACAAATTCCCTCAACATCTGTGGACGCTACCAGATGGGTTTCAGTTTGCAGCCAAAGAATACTTCGCACCAGTTTTTAATGTTGTAATCCTCACCAATGATTTTAGAAATGTTGTACGTTTGTGATGATATTATTACTTCGTTTCCTTCGCCGAATGAGAGTTCCCAATTAAGGAGTATCTTCATTTGTGTATAGCAGTCCCTGTCCTATTTTATTCGATCAGCTCTGCGAAATAGTAGTTTTCGATTTGAGGGTGTAAAATAGGACTTTACGCACCGCATTTTTACATTCCATAGGACCGGTGCGTAATATCGAATGTTTACACTCGGCTACCGAACACTGATTTTTTTTATAGTATGCGTAAAATTCCTAATAATATGCATAATTTTGGACTGTATAACTTAGAACGTGGGGCTACCGTATGTGACTTTGTATGAGTCATCAAGTATACAGAGAAGCGTGTCATAATGGAAAACGCATTTAATTTATTTCGATGATTAATCTCCCTCTCACGAAGTTCTCACCCTATTCACCTTTCACTTCCTATTAAAGTCACCCTAATTACCTTTCTCAATGTCCCCATGGCCTCCTCTCTCCTGGGCGTTATCTGCCCTCCGTGCAATTCGCGCGCTCCCGACATAAATATGTATGTCGGTAATAATATAAGGGGGCGGTCGACAGCCTTGGCGAAGAACCTTTCGTCCTGTGCGGTACGTCTGTCCAAAAGAGAAAGAACGAGAAGAATAGTGGGTCCTGCAGGGTATCCATACATTATACACCCTTTTTGTCGCTGGTGCCAGTGCAATTTGACTCTTAAGCTCGAATCGCATGCATATGTATGCCCGTACCTATGACTGTTATAAACGAAAGACAATGAATGCTGCAGCCAAAGATTTGTACTCGGTACTTGGTGTACCCACCACTTAGTTTCTCTGCAGTCTTCGGAGATTGCGATCTATTCACCTGGTAGAGCAACACCCCCTTTAGAGCTGATTTATTAATGGTCACTACCAGAAACTCGGTAGTTAGTTTGCGGTGTTGGAAGACGAATTGAGCCTTTTGATTATAGGGAAACGGACGGTTCGAGTTCCTCACTTTTCACTTATTTAACTGGTCTGATAAGGATACGCAAGATCCAGATTGCGGTAGACTTCATAATGGTTTTACACTTTTTTTTATCTCCTGATGTATATGGAAATAAATTTTGTGACAACATCTCGATTAAAGTTTAGAACTCCCTTAAACGCATAAAAATTCCTCATACTTAGAGGTTAGTAAAACTTGTACAAATAAATAATAATATGCCAAACCGTTTTTTTTGTGCTGACATTAAAATGGAGCCACACGGAATTACAGCAAATTTCTTGGTCTCCTTCAATATATTGGTCATGTCCAAAAATCCTCAGACTCATGTATCCGCGTATATTTTACTATCCTTCACTTTGGGACATTCTAACCTCCACATTCTGATTATTGGCTACTGAGGCCAGATGGCGACAAGATATTTGTGAATGTCAGTAAGAAAAAATCCATTTGGTAAGTTGTAAGCGATGGAGATGATTTTTGCTTCCTGTTACATCATATCAATCCCAAAATTACACTCTTTTAATTATATCTTTTAATAATGTATGACTGCAAGCGATTGTCTCAGAAGAAAATTGATCAGTGTGCAGAATGAAAAGCTTTGCTTATGAAGCAATCAATGCAGAAAAAGGAAAAATAATTGCGAATAATTAATTTCATAACGACCTTGCGAAAAACGCTTTTGTAATCTGAGGAATGATTGGGCGCGGTCGGCGGCCGTCGCCTTCTCGTACCATCCTGCCTTCGGGTATATCGGTTCGATCGATTATTTCCTCTAATTTGGCCGCGCAAACCACTCCTCTGCCTCTTCCGCGACTCTCTCATGAACTCCGTTGAACTCGATCGTGGCTGCTCCATCGATTCTCATTACACAAGCTCTCAGCCATGAGTCTTCCTGAAACTTTATGAAAACGATCGGGGTGCAAACGCCGTTATCCTGTTAATGCAAAAGAATTTCTAGCACGCATTTTTCGTAATACATATGAAATATGCTGGTTATTACCTCTCCAACACGGTACATCGGGAATATGGTATATTCTTGGGAATACATCAAAATATCAAATAATAATGTCGAAGAGTACAATCAGGGTTTTCAAACATCCTGATTTCAAAAGATTTCTCGATCTCTGGCATTGTATTGTTCAACACGCCTATGTTAAAAAAATCAAAATTAAAGAAATGACCAGATTTTGGGATGCAAATATTCTATAAATTTATGTTGTAAATATGAAGGAAAGAGTGTTATCCCCAAAATACATTGTCGACCTTACATGCAATTCGGAAATTGAAAATATCCGCAGAACGTCCTGTTTTCATCTTAGGACGTCCTCCCGTGCTACACAGGAAGTCCACAGCGTTTGAATCCTCAGATTGTTCTCAGGACATTGCAATGGGATAATGGGGAAGTTTGTGTACCCATAATAAGCGTCCTTAATATTATCTGAGGGCCAATTTTTTGAAAATTCAGAAATCCTTAGTAGGCCCACTTTTCGTTTCAAGGTATCCTCAGTATATTCCTGGGACTCCTCATATGGCATTTAAAGAAACTTCAACAAATTTTCAAACGATTAAATTTGTGATGATAACGGGGTGATATCATAGAGATGAATCCAAAATATAAATACAAAAATGGTTATGCAGGAATGCTCAAGGAAACATTATCGTTTGGAGGACCAATTGTGCATTGGCTGAATATTTGGTGGGTGGGAGAACCAATTAATAAGTTAAGAAACTATGTACAGTAGAACCCCGCTAGATTGTCACGGTCGGTTCCGAGTCTTCCCTGCAAACCCCGCTGGACTGTCGGCAATAGGGGAAGCATCGCTTCCACCTCTATGCCGTAATCACGTGACGTTTTTGACCAATCACAGACAATTTCTCTGCTTCCTATTGTAACTCCAAACCAATTAATGCGTATGTCTAACTAGACTCCGCCCTGAGGCGGCGAGCGGAGTGCTGGTAGTAAAGGGATTCCGAGAAGTGCCAATCCAGCGGGGTTGAATCCCGACAATTCAGCGGGGTGCCAATCCAGCGCGGTGTCAATCCAGCGGGGATCTACTGTACGTGGTTGGAAGAACAAATAAATTGGTTATTTTGGACCTCAAAGGATTTTAGCGCTCTGAGCGATTCGGTTGGCAAACATAATTTATTAAGTACTCCAACAAGCCTATTTCTCGTAGAAAAGAGCAAAATTTATTTTCATCCTAGTCGAAAGGTGGCAGGTGGTCCTCTGTCTATCCAAGACGGATATAGAACAATCTGAATGGTAATCTGAGGGACATTAGTCTCGTACTCTATGGGCAGTAAGCAAGATACCGGTGAGGAATTGACATTTTTAATTACAGAGAACTATGCTCAGTTAGAACAAATAACCGGTCACAGACTGTGTTTTATAACCCGATTTAAATAGGGTTTTGGATTTTTAAATTCATTTCAAAATGTAGGCGAATGCAATGGAGCGAGACACAATTGAAGTGCTCTCTATGTCTTTCAGATATAAAAGTTCTTAGAACATTTTTTACGTTTTCAGATGGTATCTTTAGCTGATGACACATTTTCTATAGAATATGTAAAGAACACACTGGTACGCTTAATGGATTTTACGAAAATAATCCTTTATTCTCAAAAAATCTATAAATCTGTTAATTTCCCAAAATCTATACAGATCATCATGCTATGATCTTCATAGATATAACAAAAAAATAATGCAACTTTCTGTTGAGAACAATGGTCCAATTTTAATTTTTTCTAAAAAACAGTTATCATTAGCTTGAAACCCACAGAAACGTTTATATCTTTCTACCGATAAAGTAACATTTCCTATCTACGTATATGTATATGGTAAATTTACATACATCCATGTAAAAAGATAGCATTTAAGTAAAAGTGATAAAATTTTTTGATAAAAATCTTTTGACCCAATTTAATAACTTTTCTTGATAACATTACACACTCCAGAAATGTTGCCCTACATATTATAGGGAGATAAAGGAAACATACAAATATTTTTGATAATTTCTGCAAACATTACTTGCTAAAGGTGTCTGTTTAATCACGAAATAATTCCGTTAATGTTATATCACTCAATTACATTAATGTTTAATTTTAAATGTTTTCTTTCAAGGCACATATGCGCCAAATATTCGATATCAGTGAACATAAAATTTAAATGAAAGCCAAAGTAATGCTCAAATACACAGGATGTAAGAATCAGTCTGTGCTTTCGAAATGTATAGATGAACGGTAATCAATCAACCTGCCTACGGCAACTTCCTTTAGCGTTGGTTAGTTACGCCATAAGTCAGTAGGGTACGAGGTTATAGTTATATCATCATGACTAATACTAATATGCTATTATTTAATTAAAATGATTCTTCAAATTGGCCAATCTACTCGAGTAGGTTTATAAGAACTGAAAATAAATTCTCTTGAAATCATAATTATATTATTTAATGAAACCACGAATCCAAGATTCCTGTATGAACGATCTCTCTTATTTTTATATCCACACCTCTTGCGAAGACTAGCACTCGAAATCATTGTTCAGATGAAAATCAGCACATCTTTCAATGTGCGTCGAAAACTAGTACTTTAAAAATTAGATGCTGTTTAGAATTTGGGCTTAAATCAAGTCGGTGGAAAATTTTAGATTTAAATTATTGAGACTAAAATCTAACATCCATACACTGATAAAAAATTCCTCACCTATGTTGCCATTTGGCACTACTAACATATGCCATTTTTAGACTAACATCGAGTCTTAATTGATAACTTCTGCGTTATTGACAACGGATGCTTCTAAAACAACAACGAACAAAGCACTAAGTGACTCTTTGTTTATTTAAGGACGCTTGCATTTTCTTAGTAGTGTATGTCTTATGCTATTCATTTCTGGCAGAAACTACCAACTTAAGTTTGTTCTCATATATATGCAGTAAAATATATCCAAAATCGGCTTGAGTTGTGAATAAGTGTTAAGAAGATGTTACAAGTGACGTTATGAATAGTTATTACAAAATATAATAAATACTTTATTAATACCGTCTTTCCTGATTATGTTGATCAAGTTTTTTTTTAAATGATTGGTTTCCAAAAGCAATTAACCCTTTGCGCTTATCAACAAAAAGAAACTGCTTTCTAACTTATCACAAATAATTGCTATGTGTTCCTGAATTAAACAAATAATAATAATAAAGCACAAACACAGGAAAAGGAGAAAAAGAACAAACAGATGCGAAAAATAATAAAAAAACACAACAAATAATATCAAAAGCAAAAAATACAAAAAAAAATGAAGACAGAAATCGCCACGTCCCTCCCGCCTCGTTCCTCGTTCGTGTCTCCGATTTCGGCTGAATGCGATAGTTACACACCGGATCTTTTAATCTTTTTACAATAACCACCATTGATTTCATGAATTTGGTTAGCATAGTTAGAATCGCCATTTTGAATTTTCAATATCTGAGGCTGGATTTGTTATCAGCGACCCTAAAAACCTCCGAGTACGCAGTTTCAGCTTCATCAAGTAACTTTTTCTGAATTTGGTCCGCCATATTGAATCCACCATCTTGAATTTTGAAAAACTGAGTCCGGATTCGTAATCAGCGACCTTAAAAACCCCTGAGTAACCAGTTTAGCTGTTTTCGGCGAAGAGAAAAATGTATGCTTCAAAGGGTTAATAACCATTTTATCGACGTTTCACAAATAATTTATCCATAATTTGTATGGTTCGGAACTTAAGTTCATTGTGACAACTTAACTTATTTGATTTATTCTAATTCAAAATGTAAACATTACAAATGAACATTTTTCGGTATATCGTCAAGATTTGGCGATATTATTTGATATCAGTTGAGTTACCATTATCTTCGAAACTGTTTAGAACTACTTCCAAAGATAGTTTAAATATTTTTTTAAATATCTTAAAGTGCTTGGAGGTTCTTTTCAGAAGAACCTGTTGATGATACCAGGAGGATTTAAATAATTTCTGCGAAAAGACCCGAAACGGTCAAAATAAAAATTCATGGGAGATCTTTAAGATACTAAGACTAAAGGGAATAAAAAACGTTACAGGTTACATGACATCTGAAAAAATTGGAACGGATCGTGGAGATCCTTAAGATATCCCAACTTGGAATCAGGATAGTCCAATTTATCTTAACACGTTATATTTAACATATATTTTAAAGTCATTCCTCTATTAAAACATGAATTTTTAGTTTTTTACCAGACCAATTTTCAAAATCAGTAAAACATAATTATTTGGATACCCATCATAGAATATTCCAAATAATTTGGTATACTCAAGGCAATTACATTTTCAGGAATAGATTAATTTGATTAACGTAGTATCCACTTCAGTGAGTGGAGAATAAAGATACGATAAGTTTCAAGAAAAAACTAGTGTTGGCGTGGTGCCTCGCTCGCTTCGTTCGCTCAGAAACTTCGACCCAGTGTAGAGTCGGCTATTCCTTATTAATAACCGTTCGTTTACTAACAGCTTTCAATTATATTATGAAATTACATCGATATTTGGGGGTCCAATCATATTTATGTCCAAGTGGCTTCGATAGATATGTTACAACAATATAGTGTTTCTTATATGTCTGAAAATTTAAAATGATTAAACTAAAAGGGCCCAAGCAGTGATAACTTGGCAATGTAAAGAAACCGTGGCTTTTAATTTCTCTCCGTGAATAACAAAATAGCAAATGATAAAGTCCCACAAACGTCTTAAGGAGGACTTTGCAACTTAAGACCTGCATTATTCATCCATGCAATCGCCTGCAACTATATCCCTGAGACGAATAGTCTGAGATTAGATGTCTTTAAGTTGCCTTCAAGACGTTCTTTTGATGGCACGGTGCCATTAATACATGTCCCACAACTTCTGTAGACCTCCCAAAACCGATCTGTTGACCAAAACCGATCTGTTGAGCACCCTCGTACTCATTGGGTATATTAGACTAAATATTAACATTCATTTTCACCTTTTAATAATCGAACAAAATGAGTCTAAACTCGGTACTTAGGAGTTAAAAACTTTCATTTGAAACCTCTAGTTAATACTAGATGAGCTGACTGCGGGAGGGGTATTTAGTTAGGTTTACTGGTAAGTGATTATATGGAGAACCATGGCTGACCTAACCTTATGTGCACAGGAGGTCCGCCACAATCTTTCCAACTGTATACAGAACTACTGAATTGTTAAATTTTAGCCCCCCAAGTTACTGGTCCGGATTATGTATCCTCTCCCAATGTCGCGAGCCTCGTTGATGTGGTTACTTTCCCGGTAGTTTTATCCTAGATTTGTTTTCTATGCATTTTTATTACTGGACTATTATTTGACAAACTGAAAATAACGACTTAAAGCCTACGGATAAGTATAGGATTTCATTCACTCTTATTCTTGTCATTTTCGGGTTGTTTTTCTCTGGTTGATTTTTCCTATGGTCTTTGTTCCATAAGCTGTTTTTTCCACGGCCTTTTTCCAGATCTTTTCGTACAGTCTTTGTTTTTGGCTTTTTATTCCACCAACCCCCCACTGAAAATTCATTTACGGTAAACCTTCGGAAAACGGGCATCCTCGTAAAAAAAATTGTGTTACACTATTTCGATGTATTTTTGCCTCCTGAAAACGAATATGGTGATAAAATTTGGCGCTCTTTTGAATCTTAGCCGCTATTTTGGAAAAACAGCCAAAAACATGATTTTTTTTTAGTTTTTTGCATTTCTTTCAAAATATAACTCTGACAAAAATGTTTCAAACAAAAATTGTAGAGCGGAAAATTCTCTACAAAAGAGGTTGTATATATTATTTGTTTCGTTATCCCAACGGTAAGGCTGCAGCGGAGCCCCCAGCACGTAAGCACCCCGTAGGTTTACGCATTGTCTTAAGATTTTTTATAATAGCCTAACCTCTAACCACAAAGGGGTTGACATTCATTTCACTGTCGGGAGACTTGATAAAACGTATATACACACAGCGCCACCGAGTGGCCAAAGCTGCAACCTAGACAGTTGTCGCTCTATATTACCATCAGCGCGACATATCCTGAGTCACACCACCTTGCAGAAACCCATTATGGGTACTTTCGGCTCTCATTTGAAGCCTTACTGTTGGGATAATGAAAAAATGTATCCAACCTTTTTTGTAGAGAATTTTCCGCTCTACAATTTTTGTTGGAAATATTTTTTCGTCAGAGGCGTATTTATTTGAGATAAATGCAAAAAACTAAAAAAATCACGTTTTTTGGCTGTTTTATCAAAATAGCGGCCAAGATATTGCCGAGCGCCAATTTTTATCATCATATTCGTTTTCAGGAGGCAAAAATACATCGAAATAGTGTAACACAATTTTTTTTACGATGATGCCCGTTTTACGAAGGTTTACCCTCATTTACAAATTCTCATTGAATCCTATTAATATTAAGATGCGGGATTCCCATCGAACTATTGCTTACAAAATCCGATCAAATCTTATTGCTTATGGTAGGACAGATTCATGAACAGATTCTGCTTACTACGTACAGGACTCAATCCCTTAGAACGCTGGAGGTTGTACTTTATCACTAAATCTGAATTGAATTTTTTTCCAAGATGAAATTGTAATAATCTTGGAATTAAGAATTTCCTGATTAAATCCTGTTTAAGTATAGAAGTCCTTCCTTTAAATTGGCTCTTCTTATGATAAGTCTTCGTTACAGTGGTCCCCGTCCTAACGCATCCAGTCCTAACGCATATGCCCGTCCAAACGCATATTTCTTTCCAATCTAAATGCATAAGTTCGCCTTCGTTCCTCTCCCCACAACGCGATTCTTAGTTGCTAGCATTGCTAGTGAGACATTTACGCGCATGCTCAGTGTGATAAATGCAAAGAGACTTTTGCCGTAGTGGGGGTTGAGGGAGGATATGCGTTTGGACGGGGGCGGCCATTTTTGATGGAACGAAACATATGCGTTAGGACGGGGACTACTGTATACGGTAGTTCTCCCTTACATATTTAAGTTTTATCTTCCCCTACCCCCTTCCAAACATGTACCTTACAGGAAAGGAAAAATAAAGGGATAGGAGAAGAAAAAATATAATTTGTTTAGAGGAGGGGGGGGGGGGAGGCCACTGTAACTTAATCTATTCTAATCCCATTCATCGCAGATCGAATAGCAGATCAAATGCCTTGCTACTTGAGTAGGGACCTTCAAAAACATTCTACAACTAAATCCCATCAACATCAGAACTTTAAAAACATGACGTTTGTAAATGTGACAAATAAATGCTTCATTTAACATATGCGAAAGAAAGGAAAGAATAAAATAGGCAATAACTAAAGATAACAAGACAAGAAAGACTATCTACGAAGGTGGGAAGAAAAAGGAAGATTCGAGAAGAGGAAGTGGAAGAAGAGAACGTTATGGGAGGTGGATGGAAAGAAGGAGGATCTACAGGAGGCGGCGTTGAGGTAGGTGTTAAAACACGGTGTAATTAAGAACGGGGAACGGCAGGATGGGGAAGGGAACGGGGGAACGAGGAACGTGGACGCGAGACCACCTTCAGCTGCTCGGTGGCTACCAAGATTTACTGCCAAATGCCCGCGTATTTATGAACTACGCCGGCAGCGCACGCATCCTACTTCAACGTGAATGCACCTACACACGGAAGGACACCACCAGGAGGATTCGAATCTCCTATTCGCGAAGTCCGTGGTAGAGTATAAAATCAACCATCCATCATGTTTCGAGGATAGTTAGAAGCCACGAAACATTCATGTAGGATCGACCACCCCAGCGCATCAGCAGCTATAACTAATTCCTTCTTGAGAGTCTCTTCCTCGCTTTCATTCTTCACGCCTTCGATCGTACAACTTTCGACAAGCCAGGCAGTTCTCCAGTCGTTTACCCTGTTGTACTAATTTAAAACACGTTATTGGCACCATTTGGGGCAGAAATAGCTGTCATAAAATGAGCGTGAAACTAAAGTAACTTCTCTGTTTTTTGGGGGGGATTTTTTTGTAGGTGCGGTATGTTAAGTAGGAACGGAATGAAGTCTTAAATCAGAAACTCAAAACTTTCAGGACTTTAACTCAAAGCTGAGTACTTTACGGAGAAGTGTCATTGACTTGGTGTATGACTTGAAATGAGCTATTCATAGCTAAGTTACCTTCTCTCTATGCGACATTCATTACACAGGTCTACAAAAAAGAGGGTCTTAGATGTTGTTGGGAAGCTGTAGGTCATTTCCGACGTAATTGTGTGCGTAGAATCCAAACTCGAAGTCAGAATTGGTACATCACGTCAGATTTTTGAGATATTTGAGGTCATGTACTCGAAAAACGCGTTATGTTGCTATGATTGAGGTTGCGTACAGGACGCAACAATTTTTTTGGCCTTCTGTACTATTTGCACCTTTCTACCTTTACCCTTCAAAATGAGGTTTTATTCGATCACCTAAGATTTGTTCTTGCAAAGTTACGGCATTTTGAAATTACGAGATATATTCCATTAATCAAAAAAAAAACAGTCACAATACTGAAAAGTGAATTTAGTTATTAGTATCCATATTTTATATAGTTGTTTCTATTTATATAGGTTTCATGACATTGCGTTTGACCTTGAGCTTGTTCTCCAAGAGCATTTTAAGGTATATTATTTTATAAGTATATCGTAATTTCAAAATGGCGTATCTTAGTGAAGAAAAGTCGTAATGGAATTCAGGGCATCCCATATTAAAGAAAAAGAGTAGTACCACATGGCCCAACGAAAGGAAAAACTCCTAAAAATGTTTTGACCTCAAAAATAGCAAAAAAACGTTTTCGAATAAATAACCTCAAATATCTCAAAATCCTGACGTGATGGGCCACTTCTGACTTCGGATTCTGATTCTACGCTCAAAATTACGTCGGAAATGACCCACAGCTTCTCAACAACAAAACCACGTTGACCTGTGTTATCTTACGAAAAATAGTAAATTGAAGCGTTTGAAAACTTTTATTTTGTCGATGCGATATCACGGGCGTAAGAGTATAAAGGGGTTTAAACCAAGATGTTTTGGATACTTTTAGTGTCAAATGAGAAGACTACATTAGTTATGCCCGTTTCAATCCGATAAATAGGACCCGAATAAAATAATCAATTTTACACTCCCTTTTTACTGAAAACGGGGTTACTATACTGAAAATTCAGATAATAACAAATGTAGGCTTGTGAAATTGTATTTCGAACGTTATTATATATGTTCACAGAATATTTTATCAATCTATACGGGTTTTACATTAAAAATAATCAACGCCAATAATCACATATTCTTTAATTTTTTCTTCAATCGCTCGTGAATTGCACATTTCGTACGGAAGTACCGAATTTCCCAGTTTTTTGTAGTTGCTACACAACGAATTCCTCCTATTTCGTTTTTTGTTTTTCCAAAGACTCGACATCTTCTCAATACCATAACGAAAAATATGTTGTACCGTAAACAACCTACACGGGCTGTTGACCTTCATATCTTACTTCTACTACTCAGAATTAGAATGTAATCAAAGCTTTTGGCTTGTTTACGTCATAAAAACTTATTGTGAGTCCTATTAAATATCTGCGCGTAATACATAAATAATTTTAGCTTTTAAGGAAAAGGGGCCAATTGATTTCGAATCCAAACTTCCATAACGTAGATAAGCAGATTAAAAATAAACATTTAAAGGAAAAAGGGAATCTCCCGAGAATCGCCCTTATCGCGGAGAAAAATAACCGGCTAAATCAGCCGAAAAATCCGCAGATTCTACCAATTTTATCCTATAGGGACAGCTGTTGGAATTCCGTAGGGATAACCGATAATTTCAGCTAAATTTACTGAAAAGTCCGCAAATTTAGCGGAACAAATCTGCTAATGTAGCGGAAATTTAGAGCTAAGCGCGAATTGAGTAGGGTTAAGGCTACATTAGCGGAATCAAAACAGCTAAAATTGCAGATATTTTCGGCAATTCCAGCCGAAAATTTTAGCTGATATGAATCAGCTAATCCAGCGGAGTCATTTTTCTCCGTGATTTCTTCGAATGCTTCAATTGTATTAGTTCATTCATCTCACCTTTTTTCGGTAAAGTAATTTTCACTCTTAATTATCGAAGCAATTAAAAATATCTTGGAGAAAGTTAATCATATATGTGTCAGGCACCCTGGTAGAGATTTGGCTGGTTGAACTAGACATTATCCTAGCGGGTGGGTATATATGTTCGGTAGATTCTCGGTAGAAATATACACAAATCCTAGATGACAACCCGCTAGACCACTAACGTATATTTAAAGTGACATAAAGCAGTAATTGCAAACTGAAAATATATCAAATTTTTACGATGATAGGTAAGGATCTATCCTTCAAAGCAGTTTTGTAAACAATGGCGATAGCATATGCAGGAAAATCAGCTGATTGTAAGAGCATGCCGCCATATTTGGAGTTCGATCGAGAGGTATTCGAGATTCTCGAATCGAGCAGAGGTCCGGAGTACACCTTAGAGCAACGATTGTTTCCCTATCGATATCTTGTGTCTTTATTTTCCGCTATGTATATGTACATGAAAAACAAAGATAAAAAGTGATCGATAGGGAAAGAATCGTTGCTCCTGGGTGTGTAGGCGCGTGTTGCACTCATGTAAAACTATGTTAACTGTCTCAATGTCTTGCGTCTCGGTAGATTTACGCCGGAATTCATGTCTTTATTAGTAGGATTTCTATTCACATTATGGAGCTGGTTTCTAGCCGGATCATAAACAGCTAGGATAATTCTGGGCAGATCCTCGCGACCATCTCTACCAGAGCAACTCTATTTATGACGCATGGTTGATTCCACCATCATCTCCCGAAACATGTTTATTTTCGAAATAAGACAAATATCTAATTAGTCCGATACAGGCATAGCAAAGACCTTAGGACCTCAAACTCGTCGAATCTACCCAAAATACGTAAGCTAATATACTAATTTTGTTCCAGATGACATAGTCTTTCTGATTCCAAAGATTTACACCAAGTTTGAGTTCCATTTTTTTTGAAGAGCAGATAAGGATTTCATTGCGCTCTTTTGTTCCTTGGTACAAAAGAGTCTTTGGGACGCTGATTACAAATCCAACATCAAATTTAAAAATGAAAAATGTCTGATCCAATGCGGCCGACCATATTTTTTCAAAACTTTAATTTTGGCTGATACATAATGAAGATTTTTTTAAGTCGCTGATAACACAAATGCTGTCAAATTTTCAAAATTCAGAAGTGCTGAAGAAAAATATACATGTAAATATTGTCCGAAATTTGATTATTGAAGGTTTGATCATGGAAACCGGATATTCCAAATTTCTCTAGAAATACATATACAGGAGAGCCCCGGTATATTTGCACGCTCGGTTTCTCGCCTTCCCCTCACGTCTCCTTATATTTGTCAAAAGAAGGGGAGCATCGCTTCTCCCACTCTCCTCAGTCACGTTACGTTCGTGACGTCACTGCAGGCCCTTCCTGAGGCCCCAGCGCCGAAGGTGGGGGGAAAAGAGAGCGGCGGCAGACAAATATAACGAGACGGAACTGGGCAAATATGCTGGCACGTAAATATAGCGAGATGCAAATATATCGGGACTCTACTGTATGTGGATTTGCCTAGAATGTTTTCGTGTAGATCCGTACTATTGAATTTTTAAAATCACACACCGTAATCAGCAGCATCAGAAACCCTCGTCTACCAAATATCAAACAAATTTGCCGTTTTCAATATTTTTCTCCTACCTATTGGATCCACCATTTTGTATTTTGGAAATCTGACACTGGAATTTAAGAAAAAAACTCATGGCTAGAAAATTCGTGACAAACAGTGATAAATGAAATTTATTTTTCCTACAAATTTTTTATTACAAATGTCTTCACCCAAATTCCGAGAAATTTGTAATTATTCCAAAACTTTGTTCACTGCCAGTAACAAGTGTCTAAAATAATGACTAGCATCCCCAATGACGTATTTCTTGTACGTATACGTTAAGGTAAAGTTCTCTACCAAAATAAACAGACATATATCGCGTTGTGATTTATGTGCTTATTTCATACTTAAAAAACGAATTTATTTGCATAAATTTCTCTCCAGCGCAAAGATAATAAAGTATTTAAAGAATGATTAAATGTGAGTGCAATATTGACGGTCGAACTCTTTTGACAAATTTCAATACGAAGAAAGACAAAGACAGTCGAAAAAGGCCGACTGCACGCGCGCATATATATAGGAAGGAAAGAACGAGAGGCAAGAGCCGAAGGAGTAAAAGGGCGAAAAAAAGTTCAACGGCAAAAAGCCTCGGGTCATCATAAACAATAGCAACGAGTAATTGATTCTCTAATAACTTAACGCGCCTGCACGAGGTGCCTCTCTAACAGCTTTAGGTAGACATAATGTATTGCCCCGCATCCCTTCCAGCGTAGTCTGCCGGCCCCGGAGATTTAAGACTTTGCCGGCGAATAATAAACTCGCGTGCTGCGTGATGGCCTTTTGCCTTCGCATGACTTTACACTGTCGAGGTTAGATTTTAACGAGGGAAAGACATTTTCACTTATATACAATGAGCGATGCTTATCTATTTATTTTTTAAATTAAAACCATTTATTACCTACATTTCACTCCCCCCACCCCTTCACAGCACATTTCGTCCTTTTCATTAATACATATCTTTTTGTCACGTAGGGCGGAAAATTCGATTTTGCGCTTCATTCTCGGGGAGCCCAAGCTTTTCGGAGCTTTACCAAAATCACTGACAAGCAAAAAAGTTGCGGAAGAATAGCATTTTAGGAGCGTCTATGCTTTGTTTACAGGGCGCAAAATGCAATTTCTCGTGCAAGTGGGCGCAAAATTATAATGAGGGAAATTAACCCATTAACCCTTTGTCTCACGATTTGCAGGTTGCATCCAAATTGAAAAACTTTACTCTGGGTTCGGGGTCGCCGAAGTCATAATTTTTCAATTAAAAATGGCGGGTCCAATATGGCGGATCAATATTGTTAAATTTATATCGAGTTAGACAAAATTTTTTGTAGTTGAGTTCTGTATTTGAGAGTTTCGGAGGCGGCTAATTACAAATTGATTAGAGTTGAACAAAGGCTTATTTATGCTTACTGATCACACGAAATTGTGTTTTTAAAATTTCGTTTCAAGACTTTTAATAATAAAATATATATAAAATAACGAATTAAAAAGAGGAACTACGTCCACACGTTAGTACCGGGGAGCACTTATAATAGCGAGTTCGAATTATAATGACGTTATCTCTAAAGTTTTTCGATTATAGTCCACCATTTTGAAATCGTGAATTCGAATTCGATCGGGGACCTACATTCAATTTTAATAATATTTTATATATTGGTTCGCAGCATTGGATTTTCCATTTTCCTTGTGAAAGCCCTTAAATACAAAGTTTGACTTCATTTTACTGTCGTTTTAGATTTTGGACCATCATATCAGAAACGCCATTCTGAAATTCGACACGTAATCCATCCAAATACAGAGTTCTGGCTAATTTCGAGTAAATTTAACAATTTTGATGCGCCATATTTGATCGACCATTTTGAATTTCAAAATTCTGGTCCCAAGTTCATCAGCGACGCGAAAAAACGTGTAAATTACAACTTTCCCGTAAATGTTTGTTAGGGTAAAAAAACAAACGATGTTTTTAAAGTCATTTATTTTTGATATTATTGTTTGCAATACATTGATGTTATTGAAAAATACATGGAAATGTATTTTGTGAAAACTGCCACGTGTAAATGAAAAAAAGTCTGATCTCCATGTAAGCCTGCCATCTTGAAATTTGAAATAGTATGAACCTGAATCCCAAATCGTAGACCTTGCGAAACGATATTTTCAACTTTCTTCAAGGAAGAATAGTGTTAATTTTTAAAAAATCGTATTATTTGCAAAGAATGATTATATCAATTTGGATTTTAACTTTTTGCAATTTTCACTTAAAAATGATCGAGTTAATGCCATAAGAAATGGCGCTGCCAAATTATTTGGCTTACCCGATCATAAAAAAAAACAGCGTTGAAAATTTGGTAAAAAATGTGTTTCTCCCGTCCTAAAGGGTTAACGTACCTATCATATAAACGTTGTCGTACGTATCGGAAGACAAAGTGATGCATCATATTGTACACCTACTGCAACAAAATAGTTATTTTCGTTACTTGGGCAGGAAATAAATCTACTCCCGCAGGCGTTCAAAATGAGTGTTCAAGGAATGTTAATCCATTACATGGGAAGCGAGTGATCGCCTTTTAGGTGTAAAAACTTACGTTCATGATACTATCAAAATGTTTCGTTATAATGGATACAGGGTTCGAGTGCATGCCGCAGAAAAAAATAGTACTTTTCGTACTAAGGGCGTAAAATAGGAGGTTTACACTTAGGTTGGGGTTTGCACCCCCAAGAGAAGGTGATGACAACCTGAGGGAGGAGAAATAGTCATATGAAACGTAAATTCTACGCTCGTGATGCGAACAATATTTTTGGATTTCGTAGGTGTAAAGAGGCTACTTTTACAAATGATGACTTTACGAATAATCCCTATCTAAGACATGGATCGTGAAACGACCATTAGACGCCCGCAAAAGTAGGCGTAAAATAATGTGATTGTTGATCACTCTTCCATATTCAAATAAAATTTTGGCGAATGCTACTTTGAAGTGGATACCTTTAATTCTTTTCTAAGCTCTACTCAGTTAATACAGAATGTTCAAAAGACGTACATGGAATACCCATTTCATGTTCACGTGTCCAGGAACGAACAATAAGAATATTCCGACATCCTTGTATTTGAATCTCTGAACATCTTATATTATACGCTTCGTGACGACCTTAAGGAAACTCGTCATCATGGACATGTAATGGCTATTCAATCTATATTAACATTCATAGACGTCCATGACACGTCCATTTTTCGACTGTCATGGACGTTTAATTAATATGCAATCTACATATGTGTCCGCTTAATGTTGGATTTCTTTATTGAATGATTGTATGGTATTCAGAGGACAAATATAAGTCACGTTAGTATCAAAAGACATTATGGACATCCAGTATTCAATAGAACACTTCTGGAACATCCCTAGCCCTATCCAAAGAAGTCCGTATCGGAAGAAGTCCAGTCTACGTGGATTTAAAAGATCCGTATTCTGGGCATCCTCTGGACACTCGAGGCCTACCTTGCAACCCCTATTTTAGTGTAAGTTGCTAACATTACACGGAGAAAAATAATCAGCAAAATCAGCCGAAAAATCCGCAGATTCTACCAATTTTATCCTATAGGGACAGCTGTTGGAATTCCGTTAGGGATAGCCGATAATTTCAGCTAAATTTACTGAAAAAGTCCGCAAATTTAACGGAACAAATCTGCTAATGTAGCGGAAATTTAGAGCTAAGCGCGAATTGAGTAGGGTTAAGGCTACATTAGCGGAATCAAAACAGCTAAAATTGCATATATTTTCGGCAATTCCAGCCGAAAATTTTAGCTGATATGAATCAGCTAATCCAGCGGAGTCATTTTTCTCCGTGTACATACTCCAACTGGGTAACATCGACAGAGACTGCATGCATGATATAAGATTAAAAGTATAACAAAATTCATGGGGGATGATCAGAAAAAAACTTCCTACACGGAGAAAAATGACTCCGCTGGATTAGCTGATTCATATCAGCTAAAATTTTCGGCTGGAATTGCCGAAAATATATGCAATTTTAGCTGTTTTGATTCCGCTAATGTAGCCTTAACCCTACTCAATTCGCGCTTAGTTCTAAATTTCCGCTACATTAGCAGATTTGTTCCGTTAAATTTGCGGACTTTTTCAGTAAATTTAGCTGAAATTATCGGCTATCCCTACGGAATTCCAACAGCTGTCCCTATAGGATAAAATTGGTAGAATCTGCGGATTTTTCGGCTGATTTTGCTGATTATTTTTCTCCGTGTAAGTACAACTAAATAAAAACATTTTTCTTCACTCTTAATGGTATTAAAGCGAACTAAAATTGCAGAGTGCTGACTAGATTGTGTCCGAAATCTAGCCGAATTACCCTTCTTTTATTTTTGGTCTAAACGAGACAGTTAACCACATTTCAATTGATTTCACCTTGATGGATCATTGCTGAAACCTAGCTTCTATTTTTGTTTACATTGTATTTGCAAGTTTATTTTGCGTTGAAATCTAAATTGAAATTAAAGAAAAATCAACAAATTCGTAATAATAAATAATAAAAACTCCACGACAAACAGTTTTAAGCAGTTTTAACAAGTGAATGAATAATATGTACTTAGTGAAAAGCGTGTTAAACACGTGCAATTACATTTTGTAGAGATAATGAATCAAGATGCGTTTAAATCACAAAGCACGTAAAAAAATATTGAGTGAATTCAATTTATAGGCAAATTACAGCAAATGGGAAAGGTCGTTTCCCGGCGATACATCGCCGATAATAATCGCGAAAATAAATTGTACAGCACGGGGCCTGTCATTACACTCGATATATCTTGTGGGAAAGCAGTGAGGACGTCACAATTACGAATGACACGAAAAATTTGCGTTCTCACTAATGTTGCTTTCCTACCATCTTCCAAAACGCAACTATTTTTAATATTTATTGACATATTGATAATACATATTCTTATTTGCAAAAATATGTTGCTTATACGTCTAAACAATTTAAAAGGGCTTATATTAAGTATTCCCGCAGTCCACTAGGTACGTAATATATTACTTGGAGATAGAAACTCGTTAATCCTTCCTATAACTGATTTCATATTTACGATACAAGTGTTCTAAGCAAGGAATAAATTAGAAGTACGATCTAAATAACATCATAAATAATTATAATTCCATACAAAATGTGGATGTAAAAAATGTTTTTCTTTCAAAATGACCTCAATTATCTCTTTAAGGCAAAAAGAACCTCACGAAAAATGACTCAACTTGTCTTGAAAAATTACCAAAGTAAATCCTATCAATTCTAGACGATTTGTTAGAAAAGGGTTGCCTCATTTTTTGTGAGAATTTTTTAAGAACTCTAAAAACGTTTTGAACAATGTCTAAATTAAAGATGAGCTTCTAATAGATCCAGAGTTACGAGCCTAAGAAGTTATCCAGTAGAAACTTCGAGAAAATACTTTCCCGACGGTTTTTCGCATGTTCAATCAAAGTCTAACCTCACAAAATCCCGGCACGTCAGATTTTAGAGATATTATAAAGTAAAAGGGCCAAAAACACGCTTTTTCACTACAATTAAGGTCATATGTTATCGGGAGCTAATTTTATTTTAAAAAGATCTCTGCGGCTTCTGAAAGCACTTTTCTCCTTCAAAATCGACTTTCAACATTAAAAAAGATTTATGTGTATCTGAGAAATCGTCTGTTCAATTTAGAACTCTTAGCAACTGATTTACTGTCTACAACTTGATTTGTTCATAGTTTGTGGGGTCAGTGAATACGAAAAGAAGTCTGATTTTAAACAATAAAAATACCAGACTCAATATGGCTTTAGATTCGCGTTCATCACCTAAACCCTTCGAGCAGGAACTATTAAACCAGTGCAATGCATTTCTTAAAATTTATCCGCCATATTGAATCTGTCATTTTGAATTTTTGAAATTGGACTTCAGATTGTTCAGCAAACCCTGAAACATCCCAAAAACCAACTTTTAAGCCGATATTTGAATTTTTGAAATCTGACGTCATTTCCATTTTCAGTGAGCTCGAAAATTATAAATACTATTGTATATGTCACTATATTTGTGCTCAGTTGATGCTTGCTCGATAAAGACAGCAAATCAATTATTGATAAAATCACGGAATTGAACACAAGATTTGTCAGAGACAAATTAAGGTGTCTACCCTAATTAGAACTTCCAAGAAAAGACAGTTTTCAGAGTTTTTAAAACAGTTTTGTAATAAAAATATTGATATAAAAGTTGTTACACTGTATTAATACACTATTTTTTGTGTACATTTTAGTAAGTTTTCATACATGAAAATGTTCAAAAAAGGCCTAAAAAAGGAGTGTCCGCGCTGTTGATGAAATCTCTGGGACGGATGGTCTGAAACCAAAAAAATTAAACGACGTTAGATTCAGTATGTTAATAGCTATAGCGCATATCGAGCATTTTTATTTTTTGAAGTTTTTCGAAACAAAAAACAAATTTTGTTTACTGTTTTTGGTAAAAAAAGAAAAAAGTTAAAATTAGAATTTTAAAAATACCTCGATATGTGCTGTAGCTGTAGTAGTACAGAATATTTGGTAATAATTTCATAAGGATCGGTCAAGTAGTTTCGGATATTTGATCAACAAGGCATCGGAAAAAGTTGTCTTGAGGCAACCCCTTAGATCTTTGCTTCTTCGCTAATTTTAAAACTTGCATACTTTTATTTTTAGGGGTAAAGTTTGTGTTAGAATGGTATGATTAAATTAGGGGAATGGTATAGTATGATTTGGAGAGCCGGAAATCCATTATTTTGGGTCACCAAAAAGTTTAATTTTTATTTTTATATTAAAATATCAACAGAACTTACAAAAACATATATTTTCAATTTCAAATAGGCAAACATTGAATTTTGTGGCTGAAAGGGTGAATTGGCCCTACAGCATCTCTCTGCATTATAACAACCCTGTAAAATTATAAAAGATTCTTGCAAATTATCTTATTTATCAATTATATGATAAAAAAAACAATTTACCATTGAAAAACAATTGTTATTGAACTTGAAATTTTTAACATTGGCTGTCCCATACGTTACCGAAAGACACTAAAATGGCACCCCTTATTGACACTTTGTGTACGTTCCGTCAATGATATAAGATACACCTTTTGTCCCAATTTTATAAGGTGAATTTCTGTCTCAAAATCTTGGCCCTCTAAAGGTTAAAAAGTCATGCGTTGCGTAGTTATAGTGCCGAAAATTGATGTATTAACATTATTGTCATTATTCACACAATTAATTAAACCAATATATTCTTTTAATTTTGTGTTTACCGTTTTTTTATTAAAAAATAATGAAAATATAGTCATTTAGACTATGTATACTCCAAAAATACCAATGATTAACGAAGTTATAGTTTATTTAATGTTTTTTTTTTGTTTTCAGTCTTTGCGGTATTTTTATTTTTTTACGCGAAATGATGATAGTAAAAAATATTGTCTTATATGTTGTAGAGTTTTGGACGAGCTTTAAGATAAAAATATGTATTTTCAATTTCAATTGCGCCTTCTATACTCAAAATTTCGGGTATTTTTTTAAATCTGAAAAAATCACAAAAATACAAAATTTCATTGCGAACATAATAATATATTGAATAAAGTGGTAACTGTAGAGCGTATATGCAAAAAAAATGCATTAAAAGTGTTTATTAAAAAATTTCCCTGAGCATAGTACGATTGCATGCAATACAGGGGCCTTCTATTTTTCATTTTCATCCTTCCATATCGCCGTCGAAAATTTACGAAAAATTTTTTTTTTTCGTTTCCTCTTTTTTTTATTATATACGCTTTTTATTATAAGTGTATCAGTAAGCTGTAAATTTGTCACGAAAGAGCTATTTTTCCTCTGTAAAATGAAAAAAAAGATTTTTCGTTAATATTTGACCGAAAAAGGATGAAAATGAAAAGTAAATGGCCCCCTGTATTGCATGCAATCGTACTATCCTCGGAGGACTTATTTTGTAATAACCACTTTTAATGTATTTTTCTGCAGATACGCTCTTTAGTTGCCACTTTATTAAATATGTTATCACATTCGTAATGAAATTTTATATTTTTGTGATTTTTTTCAGATTTTTAAAAATACTCGAAATTTCGAAAAATTAACTTTGACATTTTTAATTAAATTCCAAAAATCTACAAAAAAAAGTAAGACAATATTTTTTAATATCATCATTTTGCGTTATTAATAATAAAAATACCCCGATGACTGAATACAACAAAAAATCATTAAATAAACTATAACTTCGTTAATCATTGGTATTTTTGGATTATACATAGTCTAAATGACTACATTTTCATTACTTTTTAATACAAAAACGGTCAACAAAAAAATTAAAAAATGGTGGCCCACTTCGTATGAAATGCCCCATATGACAATATACAAATCTTCGAGTTCACCGCAGTATGTAATAGTACATATTATTACGATAGACATAGAGGGATAAACAATTAAGTGCAAAGTGCACATGAAACGTATTTTGCGATGTTGTTATACAATACATCATTTTGATATAACCAAACAGTTATGCCTTCACATTTTTAAACACTTCTTAAAATACCTTGTTATGATCGTTTTTGTTTGCAATGCGCAACATATTGAAAAATCCATATTTATGAATAGGTGAATTCAATTCTTTTGATAATATTACATTCCATTTCTATTTTTATGGAAGTTATTTCATCCATTATCGTCGATTACGAATAATGTATGTGAAAGGAAAGATGGAAGCCTTTGGAATTTTCGTTGGGGGAACCTCGCGTACATGCATTTCTCTCGCGGAACACCTCGGCATCACGGACGTGACTAAAGACGCCTCGTTACCATAATCGTTGCCACGGCGGGAGGTGATGCACATGGGCCGTATTTTTAAATCAGGCAAGCCAATACCTAAACTCGGTCATCATCGGCTCGCGAATATAATAAGATCACCACGTATGCGTGCAGGTTTGCGCAAAAAAAAAATTAAGTCCGTGATCGCGCAGCTTCTCACGCGTGCAATTCCTGTTTCGAAATTCTTTTTCTGTCATTAACGAGCTTCAAAATATATAAAAAGGGCTCAGTGATTACAATAAATAACATTATAATGTTAACAACTAAAAGTACCTTCTTATATGATAACCATATGAGCATTCTGTTCTTGGTAATTTCTTGTAAAACAAAACAAATATAAAGTGATAAAGGAGCCTGGAAAATAAAACGTCCATTGAGTTCGTTAAGGAGTGGATGGAGTTTCATGTGACGTTGCTGCTTCCTGAAGTAAAGTTTAGCTGTGGAACGATCGCTGACCCAAAATTAAGTACCTCTATGACCGATCCGTACTCAGAGTGCCAAAAATCCTGCGGTGCAGTCTGGAGTCATTGTAGTGCTGGCATATGAGTTAACAATTGTTCTATTTTAGGTATCCTTCCTATTTTGCATTTTTGGGGTACACTTTCGAGATCGATTTCGGATGAGGCTGGGCTATCATTGTTACACAAACATCACTAACAGTTCGGTGTAAAGGTGTCGTTTTATCACACATGTTAAAAAGCATTTTCACTTCAAAAACAGATGTCTCAATTTGAGACTCTTTTATCCCCATTTTTAAGACATTTCGAATGACACTTTATCAATGATCCAAAAATGAGTGTCTTATGAATGTCTTAATCGAAGACACTAAGACATTTAGAATCGTCCTGTTTTCGAAAGTGGTTTGTTTTAGACGCCTTAGAAGAGAAAAGTAGATTATTAGATCTAAGACATTATTTGGTGTCTACTAAAAACAAAGTATCTCTTTCCACTAAAATTAAGACGTAGAAGGTAGACAATAACCTTATGTCATACCGTAGGTCGATCCAGCAAACACACTGCCACGAAAAGTTAGCGAAATGTTAACTTTTGTCAACATTTATTTACGTTTTTCTAACATTTCATGACTGTCTGTTGGCGGGGGAACGCGAACGTCGAACGTAACCTAGTTCATGATTGTAGACTACATCGGCACTGTACCGAAAATGACAAACTAAACATAAGACCTGATCAATTTTCCCTAACTGATTCGTTGATTCGTGTAACTCAATGGGCAACACAAACCTGTACTTATAGGATGATGTTCAAGAAACTTTTTACCTAACCTATCCTAACCTAATTTTGTATGTGTCCCACATAACCGGCAATCGCCGGTCAGCCGCGGCATTTAGTGGAGTTACATATATGCGTCTTACAAAGAAAGACACCTAAGTAATAAAACACTTATATCAAAAAGACACTAAAAATGTCCTAAAAATAACCTCCTAAGTGCATTCGCGGAAGACACTCGTTTTTGGAGTGTGAGGACGTTATAAAACACTTTGTTTCACACGATATTAATCTTAGTTTGAATACATTTAAATACCGCTCCATACATGACCTAAAAGTATATCGATTGTGAAAAAATT
The DNA here is from genome assembly GCA_030407085.1 of Trichopria drosophilae. Lineage (NCBI taxonomy): Eukaryota > Metazoa > Arthropoda > Insecta > Hymenoptera > Diapriidae > Trichopria > Trichopria drosophilae. Next base: position 183,842,419 of record CM059582.1, read on the forward strand.
GGATGAATAGTGTAATCTTAAAAGTGTAATAACACAACTTGGTATTTAGGACGAAGGAGATTTCCCTTTGGAAGATTTAAAATGACAATCCGCGATACAGAATTTGTTATTTATTATTGCATACAGTGTAGTGTCGCTAGCCGAGTGTGTCCACGCGTGGTCATTGAGTGAGCGCCGGGCGATCCGGGGTTCCTAACTTTTTTCTTTATCAAACATTTCAGCAATTGCTGGTGATTCATATTTCCTGAAGTGTTAGCTAAACAATTTCGCTTTTCCTAGAACCCTCTGACTATCCTACACATGCGATCATATGACTAACCTATTTTAGAGTTACATTTTAGATGTCCTCCTTAAATTCCAGTTTCAGAGTACCTGCGCTTATGCGATAGGACCTAAGAGTTGCCTAAATGGGCTTATTTGCAGTCAGGTGGTCGAACAATAATCGAGGGACCAAGTCAATCAATTCCTAAACCTGTACAGCCTTACTAAATCACTAGTCGTAGAGTCCGATAACTATATGGTTCTCCATTGGAGTCTAATACTGAGACGATATATATCGTTGCCTTGATACAAAAAAAGCGCCATCTCGGAATTTCGTTAAAAAAGGGATCTTATTCGTACATTCAGGTTGTTCTCTATAACGAACTGAAGCTCGTTGCTTTGACAAAATGCGTGTGAACTCATTTGTGATCTGACTGTGAAAACATCAGTTTTCAGTTTAACTTTTCGGAATTTGGATCTGTAGTATTCATGATCGTACGGATCTTGAGATGTCTGGATTTCGAAAATGGGGTTTGAACTGTCGGGCAGGATTTTTACGTGTGGTACCCACCCTTTAGTTACATACCGCCTCAGCAGTAACTAGCGTAAGTGATGCTAAGTGGCCAGTTGATGATTTTCTAAAGAAGACATTCCATCATTTTGAAAATACCATGTATAAAACTACCCCACAGTTCGACGAAATGCCATCAGATAGGCGAACTTCGCAAGGTTTTCGAGTGCATTCATTTAAGAGTTGCACCTCTTTAGAATGTCGCTTAATTTACGAATTTTATGCATCTCGGGAATAATTAGGGGTGCGCAAAGGGCATAACTTACCCGCCCCGCGCTCGATAAACATTTCATGCGGTTGAAATCTGGAAATTCGATAAAAATGAAGCGAGAGCAAAGAGGTAAAGAGTCATGTGTTCAAGAAAGCACGAGAAAGAGACAGGAAATTAGAGATGTGAGAAAATGTCGAGATGGAAAGATCGCGGGAATGTTGAGAGAAAAAGATAGAATACTAAAGGATAGTGAGATGAGACAGAGAGAGAGAGCGTGAGAGTGTAATAGTAAGAGAGAGTAAAAGAGAGAGAGAGAGGAAAAAAGATCGGGCAGCAAGATCTCACGAGGTATCGCCGATAAATCCCTTCGCCGGACAAATAACGACAAGCCTCATTACTATAAACACGTCTTGCAAAGTCTCTGCGTGTGGCAAGCACCACGATGCGCTACACATCCACAGCAACTCCCTTTCTTTTATCTTTATTTCATTTTTATTTTTCATATTCGTTTTTATTCCCAGATCAACGCATCAGTTCCTGTGGGACTCAAGCGAACACCGATGGTGTTCAATGGTGGGAATGTCAATTCAGGTCTTGAAGATAATGCAAATTTTTTCAGATCAACTATGAAAGGAAAACATGTTTTGAAAATTCGAAGAAGTCATTCAAAACGGAGACCACGAATCTGTCAAATACGGAGATTCGCAGAACTTCAACCTTAACGGAATTTTAATGACCAATATTTGAACACCCTTTCATTGAATTTCTATATAATGAATTCGTTATTTCATTGTAGTGGTAGTTATTTGAATAAATGAATTCGATTTTCATATTTATATCTTCACAACGGTATTTCATTGGATAACTGACTAGAAACTGCAACCGGGCTCTGACCGGAATCAATTCTGGTTACCTGGTTGTATCCGGGATCCAGCCGGGCTTGTCACGCTTACCCGACTTCAGCCCGGCCAGATTTGAGATACTGATCGGGATGTGATCGGATCCCGACTAGGTTACCTCGTTGTATTCAGAATTCGAAGGGATCGGACCAACCCGGCTGGATTCCAGCCAGAACCCGAATCTGGTTAACCAGGCCATATCCCGGCACGGGCCTTGTTTCTATTGGCGTCAAATCGGGCTAATTCTACTCGGGAATGTCTTGAACTAAATTTAAATTTTTATTATTAAACAAGACAACGTTATAACTCTGTCTAATATATTGTATATCATGGCTATTTTTTTGCGATATGGAATGAGTAGATCGAAAGTTCAGGATTCTTCCAGAGAAATATCTTTTTGGTACCAATCTGTAATTACCTTATGATCTCTAATTAGTTTTAAATCTAAGAAACTTATAGATCCATTATATTAAACTTCTAAGGTGAATTGTAACCTGTTATGATGAATTGAAAATCGTCAATATCTCATACACTGTATTCTTAGGGATACAAGTGATTACGTCATCTACATACCTGAAGAATAATAACGCACTGAAGGTTAGTGAACTAAGGCATTCCTTTTCCAGATCAGCCATAACTATATCTGCGAGAATTTGTGATATTGGAGACCCCATCCAGAGTAGAATTAGCCCGATTTTCCCCAATAGAAACCGGGCCCAGGAAAATTCGATTCAGGTTCTGACTGGAATCCAGCCGGGCTATGGATCGATCCCTTCGAATTCTGAATACAATGAGGGAAATCTGGTCGACTTCCGATCATATCCCTGTCAGTTTATCAAATCTGACCAGGCTTAAGTAAGGGAATCGTGACAATCCCGATCGGATCCTGGACACAACCAGAGTAACCCTGCTGGATTCCGACTAGAGCCCGATTAAAAATTCTACTTGGGTACTATAATAATTATGTTACTGATCTGTTACAGTTTTCGCCGTGGTATCTGGGGATTGAAATTCTGGAGTTATATTGATTGAAAGCAATATCGAGATGACGTAGGATTCCGGATTAAAATCGCGAAATAAAAAGGATTGCGCATTTTTTTATTGAGTCGGTTATCATTTGGATTTAGTAAACGGAATGAAACTGATTTTACGGATTATATTGTTGCCAAACTTTGGATTACTTCGGATTACATCAGATTCAAATTCTATTCGACACTTTCGCAAGGGCAATACGTATAATTCTTAACAAGTCAACACATTAGAGCAACCGAAGGTATTACATTAAGGTGGGTTATCAAAGTTTTTATATGAAAATATTTATTTAATTTCGAAACAATAAGCTTTATTACAATCAAACATTTCTTTATTTTGAAATGATGCAACACTCAAAGAGAAAAATATATTTACTTTAATTTGAAAACTTAATTTTGCAAACTTGTAGTTATGAAAATTAGCAGTGAACTCGCAGATGGGTTTTCGAAGACCCACGAGCGCATAAAGGGGAGTATTGAGTTGTTTGAGCAATACATCATCAATTAATTTTAGAAAGTGGTTATGCTTTGCTTCCGATGTAAATAAGCAATACAAAGCCCGGGGTTAAAAAAGGGAAGGAAGCGCTATTAGTCGAAAGAGGCACCTGGCTGCCCGGCATGTACGTTACGCTTACTTTATATGGTTTTTAATATCGTTATTTTAGATCACCTCTATAGGATAATGACGAACTTTTTATCATTCGCATTATCGAAATAAAGGGCTGATGATTGCTATTAAATTAATTTTGTTAAATTTAATGCTATAGAACAGTTAAAAATAATGAGTAAAACACATTGGAAAATAAATATGAAATATCTACATTTCGTTAAACTAACGTTTATTTAATCACACTCAGTGAAAGTTGTAATGTTTACTATAGGCTGAAGTGAAATACAGGTATAGCAATATTGTACATAGTAAAAGTATAAATGTTTGTGGTAGCGAATAACATTCCTACAGTAAAATGAGTATTGTAGTTCTACTACTTTAATCTTAAGTGAAATACAGCCTCAACTATAAAAAACTTTTCAGGGCAAACTTTTATTTAGTCGGCTAAACTACATGTAGTTATAATTACTAAATATTTAGTTCCCTCTTGGTAAGTCAGCATTTAAGATTAATTCGTCATTATTACTATACTTTATACAGATTCAGTGTCCGTCTTAGTTCAGTGTCCGTATCCACGTTACTATTATTCATTTAATTCAGACTAATACTTTTCACGCGAGTGTCACGAGACTAATTTAGTATTTCTCGTGAATGTAGCCAGTAAGATATGGACCAATTCTATTCCATTTCAGAAGAAACATTTCAACTTAAAGCCACCAGTCTCTTTGACACTTCAGTAGTCCATTAAGAGGAAGACAATGATGCTGACACCATTCATACACAGTTATAAAATTTCATGTAACCTTATAGAGACGAAAAAGTGGGGATGAACTAATCCGCATCGATGCGCTCGTATCTTCTGGTGCCCCCCCCCCCCTATCTTCGGTATTTACTGTTTTTCCCTGTGCGCATCCATAGTGCGGAAAACGAGAATGGGAGGGGCAAGTAGTACTAGGAGTAGGAGGCCCCCGACGACGTTAGCGTCACCGAGCGGATTAATTCTTTGGCCTCAAGACTGTTAGGAAAAGTTAACTGCTGCACCTGTATGATATAGTCTCGTAACAAATTCCAAATATTCAGAAATATAAAATGAACATATATACCACGACTATTACGATTCCTTAATTAGAGTAATCATAATCCTAAACAATTATCTTCAAGCCTATCGATGCTTCCCGGAGAGATTTGCCAGGTCACAGGATTCCTCTTGCCAGCCATACGTGACGTTCAAGGACGCCTCATGTAATTTCCGGACAAGTGGGTGTGGATATCCCATTATTTCCCATTACGAGGACTTCGTCCGCATATACGCGCGCGTGCACAATCATCTCGCATAAACGTTCTCACACGGACGCCGACCAAGTGTACGGTCTTTTCCCTTCTTATTTCGACGAAGTAAATAACCATTTTTCACCAAAATACTGTACTTAGCATATACATAAAGTCGTAAAATTTTTAAAATCTCCAAATCGCTTAAAGCAAATATAATGTGCATAATAAAATGTATATATACAGAGATACGTACTGTAAATCACTAGCGACAATAAATTGCGAAGTGTTAAAATCAAGTAAAGATTTTCCTCCAGTAAGTTACTCAACGCCTCGTATTTGTCGGGTTGGATAAAAGTTTTTATGAAAAGTACTGTACGGTTTGCTTTTAATGAACTATAAATTACTAGTCGAAACTATATAGCATGCTGAAGTACTAAAGGAATCATTGTCGCGTTATCGAGTAAGGTAGATGTTTTAAATACGATTTTAAACTCTTTCATTAATCATTGTAAACTATTATTACATGATTTATTTAAGTTTGTTTATTCACTGCTATTTACTTTGTACTTTTAGAATGCAATAGCTTACTGCCAATTATTTTAGTAAATCCTCACGTAACATGGATCTCAAATCCTTCACTCCTTGACTATTTTCACTATTACGAATATGTTAACAATGAAAAACTGCAGGAAATCGTCGATCTAAGCATCAATATACCGTTTTTAGAATAATCGACTAGATCACAGCAAAACTATTTATGCTGTGCTTGAAAAAAATTAAACCGAAAGTCAAAACCAGGGATCCGTAACGAAAATAACGAAATTAAAACTGTACCAAAAATACATGGGATACCGAAAAGGAAACGAAATGTTTCGTTTCGTTATCCTATGCTGACAATGTATGAGCGTAATAACGTTACGGGTCCCTGGTCCTTAGTCCGTTATCAATACATTTTATTACACGGAGAGAAATTATTTATTAATAGTTAATGTAAGCTAATTTACTTAATTAATTCCGTTACATATACATATCTTGAAATATACAGGAATCACCAAATGTTTTACTTATGTAAAATCTGATTCGTAGAGGTCGAAAAGACCAACAATTTGCCCCCTCATAAGTTCGATTTCGAGAAAAGTTGAGTCCGCGGTAACACTCTTAATGTCGACAGTTGTATTTTTTGAATATTTGATAGTTTTTTATGTCCGAATGTTCTTTCTAAATTTGCAAGAAAATTTGATGTTTTGACTATTAGTTTAATTATTTTCAGACGCACTAGGCATTGTTATCCTGGCCTATATATACTTATAAGTAACAATGTTTATCCTCAAATTATCATGGCATTTCCCAATTTTCGTTGAAGTTCCTGCAGAGATGTTCAAAATATCTTACGTGTTTAATGCACAGTTTTTTTTAAATACTGCTCCAAAAGAGATCTGGTCATTAATGGAACATATTGGTCAATGTGAAGAGATGTAAGATATCCTAAATAAGAAGTCTAGTTTGTTGGCTTTATATAAATATGAATCGTTTATAGGTCATAGTTATGATTTATCGATAAATAATTGTAGACAATTTATTTACATGTTAGTTTTTGTTGTTTGAGAACTGGTAGATGGATACAGATAATTTATTTGTAAAAATTATAATTGAGATCTTCAAACACTAAATATAATTATTTATATTTATGTAGGGTAAACTAGACAGTAGTTGGCCACTCAAGACAATCTTTTTGATGAAAATGCTCTAAAAAAATGTAATATAATATTTAATTAATTCTAATCATACATATTTGTTCCTTAGGGGCTATGAGAAACTATTTGATAAAGCGAATTTAAAGTGTAGACGGTCATCCATCGGACAGTAGTCGGCCACCATTTAAATTCGTTAAAATAGGAAGAAAAGGATTTAATTTGTTTACTAACAAAATGATTTCTTATCATTGATAAATACAGGTATATCTCCACGATCATTTTTTTATCAATCTCGATCCTTCTCGATCTTTTCGAATATTCTCGATCATTTTCGACCTTCTTCGAGCTCTTTCGATAATTCTCGAACTTTCTTTATGTTTCTCGATATTTCTTGATCATTATCGATCTTTTTCGATCTCTCTCGATCTTTATCGATCTTTGTTGATCTTTCTCAATCATTATCGATTTTTTTCGCTCTTTCTGATCTTTTTCGACGTTTTTTGACCTTTTTTCGATCTTTCTCGATCATTCTCATTTTTTCTTGATCTTTCTCGATGTTTCTTATCCTTCCCCAATGTTTTTTGATCTGTCTTGATCTCCATTGATTTCGAGAGATCAAGAGATTTTAGATATCAAGAGAAAAGAGTGAAAAAGATTGGAAAAGATCGAGAAAGTTCGAGAAAGATCGAGAAAGTTCGAGAAAGATCGAGAAAGGTCGAGAAAGATTGGGAAAGATCGGGAAAGATAGGGAAAAATAGAGAAAAAACTCAATGGAAAATAATCCCTATATCTATTAATGTGGCAATTATACACGAATGCATATAAAAGCGTTAAGTGGCCACCTTTTACAGTATACAAAAATAATTTTTTGTTACTTGTTGAAACTGAGATTTGTTTATGAAGGTATCAAGATTATTTTACATATAAAAAAAATTTTATAATATTTACTTCTCTTATAATGTATTCTAATGGAAGTATGTAAGAACTTGCCGTACTTTTGCAACGATTTGGAAACACTTTTTTGTTATTGTAATACTTCTACGCCAATAAGGAAAAAAATTATTCCTCATTGTAATTATAACTATGTTACGTGTACTTGCAAGATGCTATGAAGATACAAAAATGTTATCCATAAATTTTAACATTAAACACTACAATTTGCAAAGTGGCCGGCTACTGTCCGGTTTACCCTAAAAGTGTTACAATAAAATTGTTTACAATTACATTTGTCCCTGCCATAAGGTATGCCGTCCAAAGTTATACGTCCATCCTAAGTTATATATCTGCCTTGTCCAAAGTGGTACTAACCTCTTCCTCTCTTTCCCCCACCACATTGTTTCGCTCAGTCACACTCGCTTCGCGCACTCACACACAGAAGCGCCCAGTGCACCGATATAAACAAAGTTACGGAAGTGGGGATAGCGAGGAGCTATAATTTTGGAGAATCTTCCGCCATTTTGAAAGAACCAACCGTATAGCTTAGGACGGGTCCTTCTGCAACTGGTTTTATAGAAAGCGTTTAGAAACCTATGACAACTTTTAGTGCTCCAAAGTACTGACTATGAAGTTACACCTTTCAGCGTCATCTTCCATCGCCTTTCTTGAACTATCGTTGAAACTGATGATTTTAATCGAATAGCAAACAATTTTTTTGATATAGTATGCGTAAAGTTTGACTTTATGCACATTTTTCCGTCTTCTCGACTTCGCCGGCTACTCGGCTGCATCGGTCACCGCTCATCCCTAAAGTCATACTCTAGGCACTTGAAAAAGGCGCACAAACTTTACGTATACATATATCAAAAAATAATTTTGAATATACAGGTGTAAGAGTTCAACTTTACGCACTGCTCCTATCTAATTGCATATTAAATTACGGTGCGTAAAGTTGAATTATGAGCCATTTAAATAATTTACCTGACTATTCATGTACCATTAATGTCGTCATTGGGGGGTCTTCTTGGTTTGATGTACTGTCAATTGCTTCCTAGTTTCCGGACTGTATTTTTCAACAGCTTGTAAAAGTTCTTCAGCTACACCTTATTCGGTTGCACGTACTTGATTTGTGATTTCTTCTATTGTGAGTACTTACCAGCCTGGATCATCTGCATCTGAATCCCGATCTGCTAACGAACTCTTCAGTTGGGCTATGTGAGCAGACCCTGCCCAAGACACGAAACTAATCATAAATAAATATAACAAAATAAAGGATACTACTCACTCATCCATACCGCGGCGCGAAGACCCCGAAATTCCACCGATCCTTAGTCATCTTCTTCGGGACAAAAACTAACCGCATTGCCCTGGTAGAAATTGATTTTCGTGCTAGCGAGCGCCATGCCAGCGTCATGTATGGGCCCTGTTGCCTGGTAAAGCGTAAGTAGGGCAAATATTGATTTCTACTAGGGTGATATTGATACAATGTCATTCCGACAGGCAAGTAACGAAGCACAATAAATATAAACAAAACGCCATCTCTAATCGTGGTGCCTTATATAAAAACACACCGTTACAACATTGAACCAGTCTACAAGAATAATGGAAAGTCTTCGATAGTTTACGTGCATTAAGAACTGAGAAAGAATAAAGTAATAGTTCGAGGAATTCCATAATCCCTGTTATTTTGCCCACTTTTCCAAGCTGATTGCACATCTCCTATTTTCAAGATCTTCATTTTGAAAATTATAAATTTCCTATTCTTCAGACATGCTTTGTCACGAAATTTTCAGTATTGTTGCATTGATGAATTTCTCTGGCAAAATAATGGCGAGGGTCGATTATTCTTCAATTCTGCATCACGAAGAAAATGCTGGGTCGTGAAGATATGAAGAAGCAAAGGAAGGAAGGAAGGAAGGCGCGAGCGGCTCGTTGGTGCCTTGTCGAAGACTGTAGTTAGCGCCTATTAATATCATCGATCGCGATCGATAGTCCTGCCTGCGAGGCGTCATAATGATACGGTGTATCAAACTTGATCGCTCGAATCGATGCTCCTTCGATACACTGCACTATTGGACGGCCTTACGTATATTGCACGTATTTTGCGCCTGGCACACGTGTATATATATGTATATATCTACTCACCTCCGATCGTAATATCGGCGCTGGGTATATATCGACCCGATGCGTTCCGACGCGAACCCGACCGGAGCACGTACAAATAATAACATGCTGTTAATATATTGGCGCTGGCTGGGACGGTGCTCTTTATATTTATGTACACGCAGTTCCTTGGATAAATCGCATTTCGACGCGCTTCCAACGCCTTCGCTGCAGTTCAACATTGAAATCGCTCCTTTCCTTTAAGGTGGAGCACTACCGATCATTTTTCCCGCCTTTTTTTTCTTTTTTCATCCGCGTCAATTGCGACAGACACTGAATGTGAAATTGCTTCGCGTGAGAAGCCTCGAAAGAGTCACGTACATGAGGAGAGTACAGGACGATTTTTGTTTTTGCGCTCCAATGAAATTTTTGTTTCTTTGGGGGTTGCTTTTAGTTGTTGTTTTGATGGTTATCTGATTCGTTTAAGTTCTGGAAGTGTATCGCTATGTTTATGTCATATTATGAGTCTACTTGGCATATTTATGAGTGTATGTGCACCTTACAACTACTATAAATATAATACTGAATACAATCTATGATGTAGCTGGTGCAGTTTGTACCTACAACCACCATGATATTGTATAAACGGGTACTCCATGGTGTATTACAAGTCAAAATATTATTTTCATTGGCTACAAATTGTACCATCAGATCACGCTGGTTGCAACGTAAGAACCTTAGACGCCATTAGGAGCAATCTCGACTCTTCCAGCTCTCCATTTCTCCAGTTCACTCTAAATTTCGTAAAGTGAATTTTGAGCCAAGTTCGAGTTCATTTAAAGTGAATTCATCAATTTGACTTCTGCGTCAAATATCAATTTTTCATGTGGAAACAAAAATATCACCTTAAAAGAAACGCAGATCCGAATTTCGTCATAAGTTTACCACTGAATTTTTTCATCATCTTGAAAAAATATTTTTAAATATTAGCATTGCAGTATTGAAGTTTGTAGATGAGTTTTTACTATACCATTCTAAATCAGAAATGAGATCGTCCCAGCATTTTCCGCATGCATTTGATTTGTTTCTATGCTTTTGAATGAAATGTAGCAAATTTTATTACCAAATTAAACATTTTCAAACGAATATATGGGCATTGTTCTAGAATTTTTAAACTTTATGTAGTCGCTCATTATGATACCTTAAAAATTTTAAATACAACTTTGCAACACTACAGATCAACAAATTTTTGTTCGTTTTACATGTAATAAGTGTTTATTACTAATAACAGATACGTAGAAAACAATAAGAGTAAATAAAAGTAGTGAATTTGCCTGTTTTTGGTGCGCGACACTCACTACATTTTTTCAGTTTTAACACTGAAACTTTTTGAACCTTTTTTTTTATGGTCTGTGGTTTTTTGTGGAAGTATTTGGGGATGTAAACAAATGAAAAATCCTTGACTTAATGATGTGCCTCACTGAGGAATAAAATGATATATCTTTAAACTTGCGAGAGAACTTTTTTTTATAGTTGACAATTTAGCAATCAACCTTAGATAATTTTTTTCACATTGGTTTTTAAGAAACCACACAACAGGGGTACATTACCTATATGATAAGAAGTAATTTGAGCCTTTGCCCGAATGTGTACCACCTATACATAAAAAATGCGACCACGTCAAACTTTAAATTTCCAAGCGAAACTCACTTTGAAAAATCAAATTATTTAATGGCACATCTACAATTTAGCTTCTAAGTACTTTGGAATCATTGTGATCTTTTCTCCTATGTTATTAAAGTATTTATAACTTTTGTGTTTTTTTTTAATACAACAAAAAACACACTTTTTGACAATAATAAAATGATTAGTCTTTACAAATCGTTTTAATTTTTTGGTATCCTTAATGTTAAATCATGTATTTGGATTTCAAATTTTAATGAAAACTGACTTTGGATTTGTAATCAGTGGCCTCAAAAACCCTAACATATCAAATTTTATAAAAATCAAAGAAATTTTGTAAAAATAGTCCGCCATATTTAATCCATTATTTTAAATTTGAATAACTATTAACTAGACGTTTAATTTTCTATACTAGCTTCTAAAAATTAGGCCATAAGCAAAAGAACTGAATTTTTTATGTATACTAAACGTTACAAAACTAAAAACTAATATTACGAGTAACGTAACATGTTACATTAAAAAAAAAATACATTGTGTATAAATGAGTAACGCAAGGTTTTTCCTGTCATTTGATCAATTCTAAAGCCAATAAAATTAATTTCATGAATGTGCCTAAAAAAAAATGCAATTTTCTTCAACCTCAAAGTTTAAAAGTTCTAGAATAATGCCAATATATGCGACGTTTTCATTATTGGTTATGTACAGAGATACTGCTAATCAATGATTAAATCACTAAAAAACTCCGTCTTTTAAGTGAAAATCTCTTGGTTATTTTTTTTCCTTCAATTTCCCAAAGACGTAAATTATGTCTAAACTTTTTGAATAATTTTATTGTTTGTTATTATAAACTGATGAATAAAAATTCGAATTATGTGAAAATGTCTTGTAAAGGATGTGTTTTGGTAGAAAACTATTTGTTTTGAATTGAAGTAAATAAAATTCTTCTAATTATTTATGCCGCTAGTTTGTTGTTGATTGTTTTCCATTATATAGTATCACAGCTTCCTTTCCGAATTGAGATATTGCTAGAAGCATTAGGATTATTAAGCTTTACTTACTTTGATTGATATTGCATTAGAAAGAGCGATTCCAAATACGTAACTTTACGATACTAGTAACAATAAACAAATAATAATTAGGCGAAAATCGCAAGAAGGTGTGACTTTTCTCCCCTTATATTAAGTATATGTAATATGTGCAAAAATATTTCGTAGTATATGCGTAACAATAAACTGTAATTTCATATAAAATATTTTCGTAATAATGTAAATACTATTATTTTCGTATAAATGTTTTACATAATATTTGTAAACATCTACTATCTATATAATAATAAATACACACGTGTGACCGTGTGAGAGAATACATATGTCAATAACAATATTAATTGGCGTATGAATACAACTTACAGTTTGCCACGGTGTTATTCACCGCTAAATATAAAAATGAAAATACAATTTTTTACAGCGTCAATTATGCAATATTTTTCATTAAAGTATTGAAAGGTGTTAAATGCATTTGGTTTAAGATGGTATAATGATCGATGAAAATTTTCGTAGTTTCCTTTAACACCTACTTTTCCGTGTTGAAAGTAAAAGTTGAAAGATTGAACCAGTTTTGAATAAGAATTGAAAACTGAATAAACGCTCATCAGAAAAATGTGTTTGTTTAGTTTACGAGAAAAAGATAGTTCAGAATGTATTATTATTGGCATCCAAAATGTCAATGATGAATTATGCGTTCGTGAATTTGATAGATGTAAATATTAGTACTATCTTGTATAGCATGTTAATTTCTCGACCGTTTAAATTTAATAATGTGATGGAACTTCTTGGAATTTGTCGTTCATATGTAAACAAATATTTGAGTAAAGGGTAAATAAATAAATAAACAGACGTAACTGGGATATCGGTTCACTTCAAGAGCGTTACTTAATGTTAATCTTATATGTAAAATTTTGCATTCGACAGCTATTGGGATTAAGGAAAAAATGAGAATAATGCATCTTTCTAGGACTTGAAAATGGAACTATATTGAGAAAATGCGTTTCTCACCAGGATGTAATTTTGGATTTAAGCGTTTTTTGTCCAAATTAACTCTTTGTTAACTCTTTTGGTATGCTTCATGAAGCTTTTCAAACTCCTTTGGACTTACGATCACTCTTAAGTAACGTTCGTGCAATGACCCGATTTTCAATGGTTTATTTCTTTAATGGCAAATCATTACATACAGTACCTGATTCGAAGATAATCGAAGATATTCGAAGATAACAATAGTATAATTTTACGTCAGCAATGATAGCAACATAATTTTCTAAAGGGACCTTCAGAATGCAACGTCTTTTTAACCTATTAACCCCCAAGGGCCACTTCTTCTTGCGTCAATTTCAGTCCAGTATTTCGTATCAAAATCGAAGTTAACAAAAATTGAGAGGTACATATCCTACTATTTTCGTGGTCGCTCTTCAAGATTCCGAGGTCAAAATTGAGTATCATCCATCGAGAATTCCAATAAGGTCCGAATTTGAAAAAAATGTCCAAAAAATTGGGAAATATTTATTCTTACCATTTTTTTCGAGCCCTTAGAATATTGGGATTCTATTGCTAAACAAAGGTGAACAAAATACTTCAATTTTAAGGAAAAATTTTACTTTTATAGCCTACATCATTCTAACGACCTCAAAATGCCCGCAATAATGAAAATTTCTTTAAAATTTTCTGTACGCCCTAACTCAAAACTACGAGCTTTATTAAAAAAAAATGATAAGAATGTAAAGTTCTTAGAATTTACCGAGAAATATCACGGAATTTTTTTAGATTTTTTTACGTCATTTGGGTATTTTTTTTTAATTTTTTCCAAATTATAATTTGTTTACGAAAAAAAATTACTGTATTCTCTAATGAATTCTAAGAATTTTTTGTTCTTTGCAATTTTTTCCAAATGTGGAAAATTCGAGAAAAAAAATCGTAAGCTATAGTATATAAAATTTGTTTTCCCAAAAACTATCGGAAAAAATACAAAGGAGAACAAACTCTTAGAATTCATGAGAGAATGCACTCAATTTTTTTCAGAACTTTTCGAAAATAAATTACAATTTTGAAAAAATTGTTAAAAAAAATTCCGTGATATTTCTCGATGAATTCTGAGAACTTTTCATTCTTACTATTTTATTTAAAAAGATCGTAGTTTTTTAGTTAGAACAATTTTTCAAAGAAATTTTCTGGACGTTCTAACTCAAAAACTACGATCATTATTGCGGCCATTTTGAGGTCTTTAGAATGATGTAGGGTATAAAAGTAAAATTTTTCCTTAAAACTGAAGTATTTTATTCACCTTTCGCGGACGTGTACTTTTGCCTCCTAAATCCGAATATGATGGTAACATTTGGCGGTCAAACATATTAAAGCCGCTATCTCCAAAAAACATAAAACAGGATTTTTTTTAGTTTATGTTTGTGAAAAGTATATGTTTGACGAAGAAATGTTTCCAATAAAAAATGTAGAGCGTAAAATTCTCTACAAAAAGGTTACATGCGTTATTTTCGTAATCCCAACGATAAGCCCGCAAATGAATGATGAAAGTGGCCATAATGAGTTTCTACGTTATACAGGTATTAGAGGGTTAAAAAAATCCTTGTAGACTGTAGGCGTCGTACAGAAACATGATTTAGACGAAACTTTTAGGAAATGATCCTAGATATTCAATAATGACTTTTGATGTAAAATAGACCTTGATCTTCAAAGTCTTTTGAAGGTCAAATCGAATTAATGTCGAATTAATATCGCTATCAGCAAACGTATTTATACAAATACTTCTCTTCAATAAACGCACTATCCGACGGAACTGAATATAAATTTGAAGAAATCCATTCCTTTAGTGAGAGCGAAAAATATCTTGGAGAGCAGCACAACGCCTAGCGGTGGAAAAGTTGACTGCAGCATGTCCCCTGGGGCAAACGCAATGTTAATTACACGGACACGTACTTTACGTAGGTTCAACTATTACTGACATCATATTCTCCTTCACGTGGGTTTGATTATTAGCAATACCTGTTCGTTGGAGGTTAGGTTAGTATAAAAAAAGGGGGGGGGGGGTCTAGGGGGCGAAGCCAGCACTAAAGCACCCATTTTACACGAACATTGTCTTCAGAACTTACACGTGATTATTACCTTCATTTTTTAGGAAAATTCCTGTATCTCCTGTTAAACCCCCTTTTCAGGTACGTGAAGTATGTGTTTGTCGAATTACCAATACGTAGACCGAAGGGGTGCTTGCGCGTTTAGGGGCTCCGCCAGACCCCCCACCCTTTTTTTATATCAAACTAACCTCAAACCAACGGGTATTACTACTAATCAAACCCACGTGAGGTATTATGTCCCTAACATTACCAATGCGCAGGGCTGTGGGGGGCCAGGCTGGTCATTCTTACGCTCATTCATTTTCATCGCTGTATTACCTGCTTCCTTTTGCGATTACAAAAAAACTATATCAGACCTTTTTTGTAGCGAATTATATGCTCTACATTTTTTGTTTGACTCATTTTAATATCAGACCCGTAGTTTTCAAGATAAATACAAGAAACCCCAAAAACGCGTTTTTATAGCGGGTTTTTCAACATAGCGGCTATATATCTGATCGCCAAATTTTACCATCATATTCGAATTCAGGAAGCAAAAGGAAACACCTTGTTACGACTTTTTTCCCAAGGAGGATGTCTTTCCGAAGGTTTACCAACATTAGTATAATCAACTTAAATACAAAGTATTCATTTTTCATTTGAAATAATGCGTTTTTTATATAGTCTAAAAAAATAATCGATAAATGAATTCGCCAAAGGATAAAATCAAACTTCATCAAGTTGCCAATATCAATGTCGCCATCTCTCATCGCCGTACTGTACTTCGTATATTCTGCTTACTACTGTCGATATCGCGAGCCTTGCAGTCTTCTTAGAGAGTGCTAAAAATTCAGATGATAAGGTAGTATTCTGTGTTGAAAAATAAAAATTATAAATGATTCACAAAACTTTTTAATATGCGGGTTGAATAATAGCTTTTTTTTTTAATGCATCTTATTAAATTTTAAGAGGCTTTTTTAATAAATAAAAATTTAAGGTGTAATCGAATAATTATTTTCGATGAAAAAAACTAGTAAATCAATTTTAATTCTTTTGAAATGTGGTATCCAAATCTTCTTTTAACGCCGCTGATTGCGAATTTGCTGTTAGATATTTTAAATTCAAAATGTCGGATCAAAAATGATGAACATACGTATTGTTTTAGATTAGGATAATGAAATTTCTAAAAAAAAGTGTTTTATGCGATTTTCGTTTAAATCACATTGTTTTGATGTGACTAAACTTGATAATACAAATGTCAACAACCCAGTAAACCGAAAGAATTGGAAAGCATTGAAAATTCCGAAATTGAATCCTATTTGTTAACTTTTGAAATTCTTTTTCGCCCCGACTTTGGTGTGGAAAATCATATTTTACGCCATCGAAAAATTATATGAATGAGACAGGAGTTCTCCGAGTTCTACACCCACCCCAGTTTAAAATTCGGGGTTTAACTTCCAGGTTTGATTTTTGCTATTTATAATCAACGAATCCTAACTATATTACTTCACCCGGTGGCCCTTGCAATGAGTATCAACGAGTATCAAAAATTAAATGTAAATGGCGCAATGTTTCTTCCATTTTTTGATAGCTTTGGATTACTCATCGACCCTGCAGCACTCTTAAATTACTGTGAATGTTAGCCGTTGTGATAAGGAACCTATCTATTTCTTTACAGGAATGTTGTAAAAAAGGTCTAAAAACGAGAATGGGTATGGCACAAAATTTCCTCGCTTTTTTAATGACCCCATCCAGTAAACGAAAAGGAATTGAAAGAGATTCACCAATTCTAAAATTATCAAAAAAGAAATTTAAAGGAATTAAATTCAGTTTCATCTGTAAACCCCTTGAATTCCTTTTTATTTACTTGGAAAGGACGCTCGAGGACACTTAACCCTTTAACTGCCAGTGACGCATATATGAGCAGAAAATAGTCGTGCCACTTTTGTCTCATGACGCATATGTGTGCATGTGAAAAAAAAATTGTATACTTCATCGATTCAACTGTAATTTGGTAAATCATAGTTCTTGTTGAATCCGAATCTGAAATCGGATTGTCAAAATTCAAAATGGCGGATCCAATATGGCGAACGCATCTTCTAAAACTGATTCGATTTGTGAATACCTTGGGGTAATTGAGGTCGCTAAATAGGAACCTGAAATCGGATTTCTAAAATTCAAAATGGCGAATGAAATATGGTGGACTCAAAATCGAAAAATGGATGTTCGTGATGGCGAATTTAGAATTTGAGTAATGAGTCTATGTTTCTGAAACTCGGATACATTATAACGAATAAAATTTACCAAACCATTCATCGTAAATTGAAAGTATAATTTGTTATATCACTTGACAGTCTTGTGAATCGCGAACTTGCGTCCATTATATTGGATCCGCCATTTTAAATTCTGAAAATCCGATTTCAATTTCGGGTTCAGCGACTTCCAAAATCGTAACATTAAGATTATAAGATAAATCAATGAAAATTTTGTTCGAAGACAAAAATGACACGCAAAGCTGATTTTCGCCTGACAGCTAAGGGGTTAAAACGGCAGAAGATTGAAATGATATTAAATACTTCACATTTTAATAGTTTGCAAAGAATTGGATTAAATAGTCACCAGCGGAAATAAGAGAGGTACGAAAGCGTAGGAAAACGTGCAGAAACGTACAGAAATGTAAGAAATAGTACGAAAATGTTTTTTTTTTTTTTTTTTGCAAATTCGGACATTTTGTACACTTTCGTACGTTTCCGAGCGATTTGGTACGTTTATGTACATTTATGTACGGTTTCTTACGTTTCTGTACATTTTCGTTCTTTTTCTATCTGGCATTTTGTTTTATTTATTTTTTTTTTCCTAACGTTCTCACATTTTGGTACGTATGCATACACTTACGTACGTTTCTGTACGTTTTCATACATTTTTGTACGTTTTCTCACATTTCTGTACGCATACATACATTTCTGAACGTTTTCAGACATTCCTGTACGTTTTGAAACGTTTTTGTACGTTTTCATACGTTTATGCACGTATTCGTATACATTTCTGTACGTTTATATACGTTTTCAGACATTTTTGTACTTAATTTTTGTACATGTTTTGGCATATCGCGGCTAATTGCGGCTTAGATTCCATCAGAAAATAATTCGTGTTAAAAGTCAAGTCAAGTATACAGCGCCAAAAATGAACATAAACGTACCAAATCGTACAGAAACGTACAAAAGTGTACAAAATGTCCGAATTTGTCCCAAAAAAAAACATTTTTATACGATGTGTTACATGTCCGTTCGTTTCTGTACATATTTGTACTAATTTCATTTACGCTAGGGGGGAAGGGCAACAATATAACTGCATGTATTGACGGGAAATCAAACAGTAAGCATCCAATTCTTTAAAATAAATGTAAAGAAATTAAAAGAATTTAAAAGAATAGAAAAGAATTGCAGAATCCGGTAAAATTACTCAGAACCCTATCGGCCCGAGTAGATCGAAATTCGACCGAAAATTGACCGAGTGCAGGATACATTTTCGGTCAACTTTCGGTAGTCTTTTTCATTATTGACCGAACGACGGAAACATATACTGTCGTTTGTGAAAGAGTAACCGTTATTAACCGACCGAAAGGTACTTTTTTATTATTGGCATCAAACTTTCAACAGTCGATTCTCAGTTGACTTTTACGATGGTGACCGAAAATTGACCGTACAGCTGTTTTTTAATTGAGTCTGTAATCGGTCGAATTTGACAATCAGTTGACCAATAATTTAATTGATCGATTTTCAGCTGACTTTTACAAAGTTGATCGAAAATTTATCGAAAGGTATTTTGTTGATTAATTGATAATCGGACGATGTGGTAAAAGTCGACCATGAGTCGACGCCAAATTTTCATTAGTCGGTTTTCAATTGACTTTTATGAAGTTGACCGAAAATTGACCGAATAATGGTTTTTTGACTAAGTCAATACTTGGTTGAGTTCGCAAAAGTCGATCGGAAGTTCACCCAAAATTTAATTAGTTCATTTTAGAAAATTGACCGAAAATTGACCGATTGGTTTTGTATAGGTCGTGACGACTTTAATTTGACCGAATATTGACCGATTTCGGTCGAGTTGACTCTAAATCGACTTAAAAAACGGGTAAACCTGGGCCGATAGGGAATTATTGAAAAGTATTCATTTTTAAACTTTGAATTCTATTTGTTGACCTTTGTGAATACTTCCCTATTGTCAATAGTTCTAAATCCTCTTCCAAGAATTGAATAGCTTGAATGCTTCTCAATAATTTCGGACAAAACTTACAGAGCCAATACTTCACTATCCCAAATGAAGCCTTCGGAATGCTCGTTCTGAATTTTCGTTTGCTTGGCTGTCCCAACAAACGAAAAAGTATACGAAAAATCTGTGTACGATTTAATAGGAAATAAGTCTGATTCTTTCCCACTCTTTCAGTTGCGAATGCGAGTGTATACGATATTATACGCGATACATTCACGCACATAACCTCAAAGAAACGATTACTTTGGATTATCGAATGATTTAAACTCAAAACTAGAAAACAGAACATTTCTTCGAAAATTATGAAATACGGAAAACGATACAATAAATTCTTGGATTAAATTAACAGAATTTAAAGCTATTCTACGTCGCAACAAATCAATTTTTGTAATGCATTAAATACGGTATCCTATAAGATCGAATGAATTCAATTCTGGTATTACAGATCGTATAAAACAGTATAAATTCGAATAAGAATCTCGAATAATTAATACGCCACTAGTAAGAAACAGAATGCAAAATATCGATTCCGTATACTTTTTGCCTTCCCTGTCGAAAAAAATACTATAGAACACGATTCAGAAAACATATAGAGCACCATACAAACTATATTTATTGAGAAAAAAAGTAGCTAAATACCTGAATATTTACGTCGTAGAAATGTTGAGGGCTTACAATTTCATTAAAAACTTCCTTCAAAACTTAAAACAGTAAGAAATATCCCGTGTAAAAAGACCTTATTCTAAATTTAATTTTATATGATGCAAAAACTATTCAATGGTGCAAAAACCATACAAAGTTAAAAATAGGACAAGGTCTTTTTGCACAGGATTTGCAATATTTCTTACATTTTTTAGTTTTGACGGAAGTTTTGAATAAAATTGTATACCCTCAACATTTATGTAACATCAATATTCAGGTATTTAGCAACTTTTTTTCTTAATAAATATAATTTGTATGGTGTTTCGGCAAGGTTGTTGGGGTAACACATTCAGAATTTCAATTCTTTTTTCGATACTATTTTAAATATTTTGAGGTTAAAATTACGAATTTAAATGCATTGTACATAGTACTATATCGATTTCTTAATGGTGGGGTATTCTTGACGTTTGAATTCTTTTGTCGTTGTGCGCATCCAAATCTCTCGTCGATTCTTTCGCCTTCTGTAATTTTTTAAAAATAGGAAGTATTACAAATACAAAAACAGCAACTGAAAATAATCGATGTACATACACGAATGGTACTTACATAAAACAAATCGCCTTGACTAGGGATTTTTGCAAAAGCTTTCACATAAACTTGCTCCTGTAGCGGCCATCTTGCTTTGTTGATATGTAGTTTTTACTGGTTTTTACCGTAGGAGTCGTAGGCGAGCGTCTCGTTTCTTTTCGCGAAATTGCAAAAGTGTTTTGTGGCGACGACGCAAAGGCGATTTTCGTGGAGACTTTCGCGCAAGTAGTCGGTGTCGCCACTGCACGGGGCCCGGCCGCCGGGGGTAGCGTTCGCATCCTTCAAAAAATAATAAACAAAAGCCGAAGAAGGGCCAAGAACAAGAGAAGGCCAAAGGTGGGCTAAAACCGAGAAACTAAAAGCGGCGAATCTTTTGTCGTAAAACGCTAACCCACAAATGTTCATCGCCGACTTTAAGGCAGTTTGAACAAATTTTTAATGTTCGTGGTATCACAAGGTGAGTCTCAATTCGATTCTTCACAATTCCAACGAAACGAAGCACAAAGTTCCATTTCGAGTCTTCTCCACACCGTCCTCAACTTTGAGGTTATGTCCGAGAAACATATATATCGAATTATTCCGATCGCGCTTCTCAAATTTCGTTACGATTGTGGTCGGAAACAATAGAGCATCGCGGTTACCTTCGCTGTACGCAAAATGAACCGACAGTCGGATATTTACGCGTGAAACAAAAATATTTTTTCGCGTAGCCAAAAAAAAAACGATTAGCATATAAATTTTCTTTACAGATTCGAAATGAGTGAAGGCGGTGCACCTAGGCCAAAACGTAATAGCGCGCGAATCTTCAAGAATCCGCCGCAACCTCATATGTGTATAAAAGATTATATACGGGTATTTATTTCTACATTGATTTCAAGCATCTTTTTTTGTCTTGGAAGAAACTTTAGTTCCATTGTGCATTTTAGGGATTCGCGACGCCGTGTTACATTAATGTCCTTTCCTGGGATAAAGTTGCTACTCAAAGTAGCGAAACTGAACCTGTTCCTTTATACGGAGGTATGAGACTGACTCCGCCAAGGTCAGAAACCAGGGAGGTCTATGTTTTCGCTGTTATCGCTAATCCACAGGTTCTTCGCCTTCGAGGGAAAAATGCTGATGCTAAGGTAATGCAAAGTTCTTCTTTTATATACCCCACTTACGATCTAACAAAATACGAGTCCTGTTACAAGACGTTTAGTACAAATTCTTTTGTATATTAAAATATAATTGTTCTATTAGAATATTTAAAATGCTGTGCTGTTACCACAAGTGTTTTTAAAATTCCAATTGCGCAGTGAAAATTCGCATGAAATTTACAGTTTTTGAGGTTAGGCTGTCCAGGAGGCATTTACGATACAAGCGATTGCCATTTAAATTTCCATTTTTATTCTTAGAGTATATATCGTTTAAAAATATTAAAATACAATTGGGTTATTAATACTCCGATAATGAAATGCTTAAAATTAATTTCAGTCATCTTTTTAAATTAATTGTTTCATAAAAATGTAAAATACCCCTTGATACATTTTTATTTAAGGACTTTCGAATCTGTCAAAACGATGAAAACTTTTATTCTTAGAGTATATATCGTTTAAAAATATTAAAATACAATTGGGTTATTAATACTCCGATAATGAAATGCTTAAAATCAATTTCAGTCATCTTTTTAAATTAATTGTTTCATAAAAATGTAAAATACCCCTTGATACATTTTTATTTAAGGACTTTCGAATCTGTCAAAACGAGGAAAACTTTGCTCCGAATTTTAGAATTTAATAATGATTTTTCCAATAATTCATTTTTAAGGAAATATTTATTAACAATAAAGATAGCGAATAAATGAGTTTGGAATAATTTTGTAACAAAGAAATAATATAAACTCCAAATTTCTGAAGTGTAAAATGACAGGTTCCCTAACCTTATAAAATTCAAGAATTCGATCTTTATTTTTTATTATTTCGTAACTGCCAAATCATTTCAAACTTACTTATTAGCTAAATCGAATTGATATACTTTCGAAAAGGTGCCATCAGACATTTTTATGAAACGTATTTTTTCGCATGTATTTATCATCTAAAAGGACAAATTATAAAAAGGACATGGATCCGTCATGGATTGAAAAATTTTTGCACGAGATGTTCATTAATTTCTAACAAATTTCTGTTCAATTATAAATTTCAATTTAACCCTTTGTGGCATACATTTTTCTTTACATGGAAAATAGCTGAAATTTGTTATTTGGGAGTTTTTGGGGTTGCTGATTACGAATTTGAAGTCAGATTTTGAAAATTCAAAATGGCGGATTCAATATGGCGGGCGAATTTTTCACAATTTGTCACATTCGTTTGAAATTTGTTACTCAGGAGTTTTCTAAGTTGCTGATTGCGAACCGGGCGTTAGTTTTAATAAATTAAAAATGGCAAATCGATTTTATCAGCCACAAATTTTGAAAACGACTTCATGTTATCCGTTATTATTTTTACCAGGTTAAAAATGGCAGATCAAACTTGATGGACAAACATTTTACAAACGACTCTATTTGAAGAAAATTTTATATTGAAGGGGTTTCAGGAGCACTGATTAAGAATCCGAGGATAATATTCTCAAAATCCGGATTCAATAAATTGGGCAAAATTAACGTTGGATTCGTAATCAGAGATCCTGAAAACTAGCGAGTAACAAATTTTGTTAAAAATGAGGCATTTTAAAATTTGTATGGCCGCCATATTGGATTCGCCATTTTGAATTTCGTAAAACTAACATCGGATTTGTAATCAGCAACTCCCAAAACCCTCGACTAACAAATTTTGTTGAAAATGAGGTATTTTAACATTTTTTTGGCCGCCATTTTGAATTTGGTAAAAGTAACATCGGATTCGTAATCAGCAACTCCCAAAACCCTCGACTAAAAAATGTTGTTGAAAATGAGGTATTTTAACATTTTCTTGGCCGCCATATTGGATTCGCCATTTTGAATTTGGTAAAAGTAACGTTGGATTCGGGATCAGCGACCCCAAAAACCCTTATAAATAATCTGTAGTAAAAAAAAAACCTTGTGTAGTTTGCAAAAATGAATTTATTTGAAAAAAACTCAGTTTTTTCAATTTTATTTGTTAATAATAATTATAGTAATAACACCGAATGAGAAAATGATTTTTTTATAGTTATTTTAGTTCTACATAGGAAATGAAAAAAGATTTCGTCCCCGAATCTTTCATATTCTGCGAGAACAGTAGGGAAATGCCGTAAAGGGTTAAAATCAGATGATGGGATAATTGTGCGTGATAAGGTCGAGTTACAATTATACAATCCGCTTAGACGAGATAGAATTATACAGTACGCTTTGGCGAAATAGCATTTTATAGAATACTTCAACGAGATAGAATTATCCTGAAATTTCTGTGAATTACAATCATATTTAAATATTGATCGAATTAGTGTTATCCAGAAATATTTTTTAGATAGAATTATACTAACCCTTCTTCCGAGATAGAATCTCCTTAAACTATTTTTTGAGATACAATTATATTGCTAGGAGGCGTCGTTTTGATGCGCTGAACTCGAATGTGGTAATGAAAATTGGCGCAATTGCAATTCTCATGGTGAAAATCGACAAAAACCATGAAAAATCAGGGTTTTTCATAGTTTTTCTCATTTATTTCCAAAAATTTTCAAAATTTCGAATATGAGTGAATATACAATTGTTGGGTAACTTTTAGGGATATTTTGTTTACTATTGTTTTTAAATCCAATTTCTACAAATTCAGGTATTTAAGATAGCTTACTTAACCCATTAACGCCGGATCCCGGAGTAATCCCCCCTCAAAAAATTCCTCCCTGGAAAATTCCCCCCGGAAATTTCACCCTCAGGAACAAACCTCTCTGGAAATTTCCCTTCTAGAAAATAACTCCTTTGGAAATTTACAGAACAATTCTCTTATTATCTAACAATGGCACATATCTTTCAATATTAAATCACTTAAATAAACTTATAATACCTTATAATAATATGAGGTAGTTTAACTTAACAGTGCGCATTTTCTAAGTAATCGAGGAACAATTGAAACCAAATTAAAATAAAACTATCTTAGTCTTAAATTTACCAATTAACATGAAATTAATAATAATTATATAATATATTATATAGTATAATTATTATTGTATCCTCTGGCGCAATAACAAAGGATTGACGAAAACGACATGAATTTGAGGTTACACTTAAAACTAATGTTTCTTTTGACATTTTCGAATACCGAGAAACTACATTTTAACAAATCGTAGTTATCTGTGTATAAATTAAAATATAACATAAACTTCCCAAAAAATAACAACTAACCACAGTACTGACATTTTGGCTGGATCGGCACGTGTGTAAACACTGGTAAACACAACTGTAGCACTGAGACAGTAACGGTATCCGTCAAACGGGACCAACTGCAGTTAACGTTACTACCGACAATGAAATTTAACAAGGATTTGACTTTGAATTGGTGATATTTTGCGAGGATTTCCAATTTCGAACATCACACAAAGGACTGACAAATAAAACTGAACACAAAGTTTCCTATTTTTGTTAAACAATGGCAAGAATATTATGTTATAAATTTTAGGGGTGGAGGGGGGATTAATTAATACGTCAGAGATTGTTGTGAAATAATAAGTTTTCTTAATTTAAAGCTAATGTTTAACACACTGTTATTGTTGTTTTACAAACTTTTATTTCAAACAAATAGCTTAACTTGGGTCAGCGAATAAAATACTATTAATTGTTTTAAAATAAAATTAAATATTAAAAAGATATTTAAATTATTAGTAATTAAATTACTTACAAACAATATTTGAAATGGCAGATGATAGATACCCAAAAATATGCTTCCTCAAATTGAAAAATGTAGCTAAATATGACCTCACAAAAGGCAAATATAACTGGACGGTTCAAGTTAGAGACTATTTCTTTAAACCGATAAATGAGATAGATTTGTGGAATGAGTTAACATTGATATTCTTGATTTGGAAACAGAGAAATTAATTTGTAAATTGAGAAATAACCTGATGTACAAAGATAAGGAAGATTGTTATAATTCCATATCACTATCAATTTTTCCGCAATTTTGTTAGATAAATTATTAAAAGCATTTTTTAAATTTAAAAGTACCTATAACTTAAAAGAGAATTATTGCCCAATTTATATTTTTGAATACGTATGCTCCTCGAATAATAACAAACAATAAAAAATATCAATTTTTATCTAATAAATATTGTGAATTTTCTGAAAAAGAAAACAGTTTCTATCATCCGATGATCGAATCAATTAAATGATAAACATAGAGTGAAACTAATCCCCGAAATTACAAATGTAGAGAACAAAGGATATTCATTTTTAGAATTACTCAAAAATTTAAAAGAAAGTCAGGCAAGAAAAATTGTTAACTTCATTCAAATTGTATTAAACAACTACTAGGAGAAAACAAATACTATATAAGTATAATAATGTATCGAAAAGGCAACGAGCAAAACCCTTCTTGTACAATCATGTATTTTATGTTTGATTAAGCAAGAATAAATCTTATTTATCTATTAAAAATCACAACACTTCATTCCTACTGACTGGTGACCCATATAGAGCATGGAATTCTTCGTAAAAGAGTTCTAGTGCATTTTCTTCGAAAAATGAATAGTAACGCCATAAAAGTAGAATGAACATGAGAGTAATTGGCTTGGCGCATTCCCTTTCAAACTGTAACACCGTTTCATGTTTTCTAGTATGTTAATGTATGAGGGAAATTAAATAATGTGTCTAGTGATAGGTCTAATGTCACCATTGGATCCGTAAAAAAATGTCGGATGAAAAATGACCACACAAAAAATTATCAACAGATAAATGATGTACGATAAAATAACCCATGGTAAAAAAAGACTGGAAGTTGCCATTAACCCTTTGAAGCATGGTGGTCCTCTCAGGGACCACCTTTTCTGCTAGATAATTTCATTTATAAAAATTCAATTTTGAGATATTTAAAAAGATATTTAAAATATTTAAAATTTTGAGATGCTCAAAAATGCTTAGAATTGAATCGTTTACCCCTTTGACCTTCAATATGAATCCTATCAGGATCAACTCTTACTTATAGGGCAATATGAAATTCTTACATTTTTGTTGAGCTGTGTTATTTATTTGACTTACAACACCAATATAATAATTCCAAACTCTTTTTCTGCCTTTTTTTCATTCAGCATTCAGTCGTGTAATTTTTTTTATACGACATTTTCTGCATTGCAATTTCATTTCGACATTATTGCTAGCTCCCTCACTATTGATTTGGTGACAATTTAAAAATATGACATTTAAAAGTGTCAGTAGAAAGAATGAAAACATAAAAGTGTAGTAAATACTATCATTTTTAGTACTTTCTGTTACAGCTTCAATTTTATATTTCACCAATTGAAATGTTGGTGTTTTCATTTTAATTATCCGGAAATCAAACTAAATTCTGCAAAATTAATAAAAATACATGAAAAACTGCTATATTTAAAAAAAACAACAACATCATGCTTATAATACAAAAGAATTAAAAAATATTGCACTGATGAGTAAAATATAAAATAATTCTTTTGTTGAACACCTGTAATCTGTTTGCATGAACTTTATCTACGAAGTGTAGATTCAAATCTTTACAGGAATAAGATAATGAATTAAAATGCTTTTACACTATAGTAATTTAGTTTTGGAATTGATTTTTATATACCTAAATAATACGTTTTATATCACTGTACAAAGTTGTAATTGCAGAACAGAAACAAATTTGAAAATATTTCAAAGAACATGAAAAATGGATTGAATAGTATTATGAAACTTCTAATTTCAAAATAACCGACTTTTACGACGAAGAAGAATTTTTGTTGCTTTAATGTAACATTTTACTTATTAACAAAGACTATATTACATAAAATGGTGATCACAATGAATTCCTTTGTTAACACGTTTTTCTTAAAAATACTCTGAATCACAGTATACTCTTGACTTTTCAGAGCTGTCGTCAACCTTGTTCTGCCTTCTAAAGGGATCTGAAAATTTAATTTAAAAATATTACGGAAGGTGAAATAATGATGGAGCACAGTTTTTAAGTTAAGATAAATTAAGCACATATAATTTAAGAAATATTATGGCGGTTAGCATGTAATTCATGGAATTTTGCAATTTTTAAAACAAGACTATTGTTAAAAAAAAAAGATATAAACATTATTTGGATTTGAATTGGAGTTTTTTCGCTACAATTCCAAGGCTGGCTAGACTCTTTAACAGTCTTCCCCCCACAGCTAAACGGAGTCCAACAATGAATAACTTCATCTCTAACACAAAATACATCCTACGATATGAGAGTGATCCCTAAAAAAGTTAAGTCAAACATAAATTACCCACTCAAAACGATATACAGACATCATCACTAACGACTGTACTATCTTATATACAATATTATCTAATGTATAAAACTATTCCTTAATTCATGTCGCCATCGCTAATGTATAAATACTGTAAAGGGTCTATGACCCGTATATTTTTCAAATAAACAAATAAACAAATTATTTAATTTCATAGCGATGTACAGACATCTAATATAAATATGTATAAATATTATAACTTACACACGAAGAAAGAGAACAAAAATTACATTCCAAGTCAGGATGAACATTGCCGCTTAAACATCTTTTTTTTATGTTGACATTTTTCATCGTCATTTGCAAATTTGGTTGTTAGAAAAACATGAATCTAAAAAAGAATTGAAAATGACATATTTAACATTTAAATATTCTTGAAAATTTTGTAGACAAAATAATTCTATATATTCACCTTCTTTTTGTTCACATATTGGTGGAATTTAGTTTGTTGAAAAAGGTTATCACTTTTTTTCTGTCTTTGGCTGTTGCTCTTTGGGTTTCTGAAAATATGTTGCACAGATACATCTGGACAAATAGCATCGAGCATGTGTGGGATTTGAAGTACACTCGATTAAAAACAAAATATATGCATAGTAATCCTTGTAGCGCTTCAATAAAACACGTGAAGCTTAAAAATTTAATTTTATCCATGACCAACCAGTACTCAGTGTGTTCATCTGAAAAGAAAATGTAATCTTATTTTCTTTTAATAAGGTTTGAATTATGAAAGTATACTCACTGTCATATATTACATGTGGGTAATCTACTTCCGTGACATTTTGAAAATGATATTTGAGTCAATGATGGAGGCCAATTATTTTGTGAACGATTTCTTTGCAATGTACTTAGATCACAAGTTTTGAAAAGAAGCCACATACAAAGAAAGTCTTTAATGATATAAAATTAGATATTAAAAAATAAATCAATCGAACATGCTTATGCGAGTCCCATTTTGGCGCATAGTGCTTTTTCTTGTTCCTTTCTTTGTATCTGACCTTATGCTTTTTAGCATTATTAATATTTGTATCACTACTGTGTTAATATTTGTTCCAGAACCAGAAAAAAGAAAATTTTGATATATTGTTATTTTATAGATCTGGAAAGTAAAAATACTGACCAAATCCAATATGAAAAGCGTTGTTGCGTCCTCTTTGAAGTGCTTGTGCATTGTTATTACTGATGCTCAGTACTTGGCATTGTCATTCTTGACTTCAATTTCTTCGGTATATCTCTTCAATTGTCCGTACTGAAAAATCTTTTGCAATTTCTCTTTAAACTTGCTTCTACATTCAAAGACGGAATGCCCTGTTAATTTTGCAAAATGGGATGGGAGTTTCTTGTCCATCCGAGCTCCATGTGCTTCTTTGACGAAACTGTACTTAGCACAGTGTCCATAATGTCAAATGCCTAAGCATCCAATCATCCTTAATACAGTAAATTCTTACGCAGACTTTATCGGCTCTCAGCAGTTTACCTGCGATGGAACCCTGCATTTTCTTTCTGAAATTTCGACACTGTTCTGCTATTTTGTTAAACTAACTATATATCCCACTCTTGTTCAAGAAGGGAATCGGTTAATTGGATAAGAACAATGGTTGAAAATGATCATTCAGTTTTTCTATAAACCAAGCTGTTGTTTCTTGAATATTTCCAACACCAAATTTGAACACTTGAAATAAGTATTGTATACAATGTAACATTTTGTTTATATTGTATATATATTCGTTACGTTGTTAAGTTTTAATTAAAAAAAAAAATATTTTATCAAAAAAATCGGTTCGTCATTAATTATAAATTTCTATATTCCTAAATATAAATTATATATATATGTAAACAATTCCTTTTCTAAATATATTATGTTTGTAAATAATTATATTGTTAGGTGTTTGTTGAATGTAATTAATCATTTATTTTCAAATATCATCATTTTCATTATCATACATTCGCGAAGATTTAACATATATTTCCACAGTATTCACGCCATTTTTGTCGCATGTCAAATTAATGATCATTAATCATCGCATCAATATCGCATAAAATAAATTCATCTATCATTTCATTCCATTAGGTTTCCTTACGCTTTTCATTACAAAATTAAAGATAAACAAAATTAACATTATAATCGTAAAATTATTCTCTACCAATGTTCATGTTTGTAATAATTATATAAACGCAGTCATGAATAATCCAAAAGAAAAGAAGTTCATCCGTTAAATAGAATCCCCACGATCCACTTCGTATTTTCTCAAAGAAAAAACGCCACTATTTTCTCCAGAGCATGGTCAAATTAGAATTTAAATACCTGTGCACAGGAAATATTTGATGAACATAGAAATACTTTCGTCCATCGGTGAAGGCCGTCCAGTTGCAATTAGTTGAACCCAACAAGCTGTGTCCTGATATAACTGAAATCTCCTTCCTGGTAGGCTGCAGATTATCCTACGAATTCCGGGATTCTGACCCTTGGATATGAGAAATCAGGAACACGATGATATAGATGGGTTTCTCCATTTTTTTTCAATTGGATTTTGCAAAGAAACTGGACTAGTTTGCCTCGAATCCAATTTCCGATACTGGTAAACTATTTTGAATATATATATTGGAGCTCCCAGCTCTCAGACAACCAAAACGGATCTGGCTTCTACGCCCCGCACCAACTTCGCCGTTCGCAACTTTCTTCTCCTCACTTCCCTTTCCACCATCTATTTTCACGATTTTGAAAAACGGACTCCCGGGCAATTCGAATATATCGCGAATTCACAATCAACGAAGGCTCTCCCCTATCTCTCGCACAAACTCGACAATCCGCGTGCTTTTGAACATCTTTCGGAACACGCTTTCAAAATGCTCGTTGCAACAATATAAGAAATAATATTGAACTAATATTGGAGTGGTGCAAAAATAAAAAATATATACATTTTATAGTGAACAGACAACACAGTTTGTTCATGCTAACTTTAAGTTGGAATAAGTACAAGGTTTTCAAAGATGATTTGGAATATGCGGATAGGCTCTTATGATCGATTTGCGAATACAATAATTTTCATTCTTTCTACTCACAGAAATAAACATGTAACATTATAATAATGTAAATATTATTAAGTAATTGAGATAATATAATACTGAGTTCAAC
This sequence comes from Trichopria drosophilae, assembly GCA_030407085.1. Taxonomy (NCBI): domain Eukaryota; kingdom Metazoa; phylum Arthropoda; class Insecta; order Hymenoptera; family Diapriidae; genus Trichopria; species Trichopria drosophilae. The sequence continues at coordinate 183,873,882 of CM059582.1, forward strand.
ATTCATTTACTTTAATTTTTTGAACATATTAAGTACTTTTTGCACACATCTTTTTCAAGATGAAAGAAATACTTTCCGATGGTGTTCAACTCTTTGCCTTAGGTATTAATACTGTTCTTCAACTTTTGTTAACAAATCATGACTTTGAGTAATTGCAACACAGCGCTCAGCAGCATTATTCAGGACTTTTATGTCTTTCACAATATTTAAATAGCCTCAATACAACTAACTAATCTTGATGCCACAAACTAGGGTCAATGTGTAAAAAAATTTAATGATAATTTGTAGTTAACAAAATGCTTTAAGCTATTTTTTGTTATGATATTCTGTTAGGAGGGATTTCTAATGTACTTTCTGCACTTCTTTTATCGATAAGTACACTTTTGTTCTTAATAAAGAGAATCCAAAAATTCAAGTTTCTTTACTATAAATGTCATTCTAACTAATCTACATGATAAAAAATTGTATGCAATATGGTCATAAATATAGCAAAATGTTTGATAAAATGTCTATTGTGTGACAAAAAAAATAATAGCTTGTTTGATAGAATTTGTTTTCATAAAACACAGACATCTGTTTACTCGAAATTGTCAAAGAAAAAGATTAAAAAAATCATATATCAAATTCTGTTAGATCCAAATAGGTTCTAAGAATGTCTATGTTATTAAAAGAAATAATCATTTATCAATTGAAATTTATAATTCAATGGCATTTATTTCATTAAACAACCTTTAAAATAAAACTACATACTAAATTGTGTAATTCGTTTTTCAAATGTTGACGTTTACATGTAGCATCATTATATCTGTTTTTTATCCACTTATCTCATGTAGAAATAACAGAATATTATGAATATCTGTATCAATGACGATTTTCGAATACTTGACTTATACACTCCGTTCCACATTTATAGGGGTACCTCATTTTTTTTTTATTATTGTCTTTATTATTTTAACAAACTAAGTTATGCTGTTTAAATGCATTATATAATTAAATTAACTAATGTTTACACAAGTTTAGTAAGCCTAACATAATTAATTCATATATTTTCATAGTTTTAATGAAAAAAGCAATGTCCCAAATTATTAGGGGCACTTACATTTTGTTGAACTTTTATATTAAGGCACTCGAATTATTAATTGCTAATATTCTTGTCATGTTATGTCATTTCTTAATGCCACCTCCAACAAAAACACAGGTGCCTAATTGAATTAGTAATGATTTTTACTAATGAAGAGTAAAAACAGACTAAATCAGTTGTTATGTTAGTAATTTCAACTGAGTTATTGTATTTTTTAATACCAAAAAGTAAGTAGTTGAAGTGGATTAATGAATTGGTAGTTGTTACTAATCAATTAGTAGTTTTTTAGTCTGTATTCGCAAAACTAATGTTTATAATACCCCGGGTTTCGAGAGAATGGCCACATTTAATTTATGAAAAAATGCAAAAAGACCTAAATTAAGGCCCCATCACATGCAGGCCTACTAGATGAAATTCATTTCGTACCTTGGTTGTACTGAGTATCTGGTCTGCCGAAAACAAATTTAATTTAGCTGATCTCTATGAAATACATAAGTATTGGTGTGATCTTTGAAAAGAATCACATTTTTTCTCCATGCCAAACAATAGGGTGAGGGTCAAAAAACCGACAAATAAAAAAGCCAACAGGTCACAAAACCGACAGTCAAAATACCGACAATCGAAAAACCGACAATCAAAAAACCGACACTTCAAAAAATGATAGTTCACTTGTCCATGCGTCTATTTTTTTATGTGTCGGCTTTTTGACTGTCGGCTTTTCGACGGTCAGCTTTATGAATGTCGGTTTTTTGACCTGTCGGCTTTTTGATTTGTCGGTTATTCGACCCGCACCCCAAACAATATAGCGAATCTTACAATGGCACTGCAAAACTTGTTTCGTCTTTTGTGTTTGCGGGTCGAAAAACCGACAACTTAAACAGCCGACAGGTCAAAAAACTGACAATAAAAAAATTTGACAATAAACAAACCGAAACTTAAAAAATTAGCTGTCCACTAGTCAATGTGTCTATTTTTTATTTGTCGGTTTTTCGACTCGCACCTGCTTTTGTTACTCATAAAATGAATAGCCAAGGTTATCAGAAAATGCTGGAAGAATATCTCAATGCTTTCGACGTTAACACTCTGCATGGTAAAGTCAGTGTGATACATATTATAAGAGCTCTATATCTTAAAAATTTTCATGAATCTATACTTTGTTTCCAAGAATAAATCAATTTATTTTACAAAATAAAACAATTTTCTTTAAGTGCCCCTATTAATATGGGACATCATTTTTGCACTAAAAGTGTCAAAATATACGAAGAAATATTGTAATGCTTACCAATCTTTTGTGAATATTCATTAATTATATAATACACTTCAAAAGTTTAATGTAGTTAGTTAAAATAATAAAATAAATAATAAAGAAAAAAAGGGTGCCCCTATCAATGTGGGACGGACTGTATGGTAAATCGGTTTGAAATTTTACACGCAAGATATTGGTTGAAAGTTATTTTGTAAATCTATTTGCAGAAGTGCTTATAAATAAATAATTTATCATGCATAATACAAATGAGAAATATCTTCTAATTAAGGATAAAAAAAAAATTGTTATAGTATTGATTTATTCATAATTTTGTACACTGGTAAGAAATTATGCTAAAAAGTGTTCTTGGTTTTTTAGGACCGTTCCACGCTCATCGAACTTCTACTGGACTTTGTAGAAGCGGTGAACGAAGGGTTATTCTTTAGCAGATTGTACTCAGTTTTGGAAGATCGTGATATCACAGGAGAACTTAAGGCAGTTTGGATGGTAGTCCAACAACAACAAGACTGTGAAAATGCCGTTACCGCAGTAGAAACATGGATAGACGATCATTCAAAGTTACAACAACAGCAACAAATACAGCAGCAACAAATGAATCCTAGGTCATACAATCATCTTCCGTCTCAACCTCCGCAATATACCGCGAATGCAATGTACGATTGCAGCACTTACTACAACGATCAGAATTACAGATTTCAATCTCACATACAGCAATATCAAGATTTTTCACTAGCACAGCAATACGCCAATTCCAACGGCCATCCGAATCCGAATTCAGTTTACGGAATGGCGAGCAACGGCAATATGAATCAGCCTATGGCACAGTCGATACGACAACCCGTCAATCAACCGATGGGGCAGCCAATGGGTCCGTCCATAGGCCTACCTATAGGCCAACCAATGACTCCTAATTTGTCGTTGTCTTACACAAAGTATTTGATGATGCAGCAACAGGTCGAACAGCAGCAAATGCAATTGGAGCAGCAACAGTTGGAACATCAGCAAATACATCTGGAGCATCAGCAACTGCTTAGCAATTACGAGCTCCAGCGACACAAGATGCTCATGAATCACGCACAACCGACGCAGCAATTCGATCCGAATTACATACCACCGCAGGTGAAAGGCGTTCTTAAGCTACATCGAGGCAGCGCCCCGAAAAGTAACTCGAACAAGAGGCAAAATAATTCACCGACTCATTCTAAGCAACCGCCTTGCGGTAGCTGCCAGAAAGATACTTCGACCGAGAATGTATCAAAACCCAAGAGTCCCGTGAAAGTTTTACAAAGGGAGCCAGCAACTGCCGATAAGAATAACACTTCTCAAACGTCAATTGAGAAAGTTATCAGCCCTGACAAATCGTCAGACGCGAACCTTATCCACGAAATACGTAACGTACAAGTCACAGATCTTGACGAAAGTGACGTTAGAACTAATGATTTTCCCGATCTATTAAAAGAAGTTAAAATAGAAGTTTTAAATATTTTAAAAAAAAAAAACACGGAAACTAAGAGTTTCTCCAGCGTGGTATCTGCGACATCAAACGAAGATAAGCAGACTAATCAGAAAGTTGAAAGGATATTTTCAAAATGGGCAGACGAATTCAACAATGAACTGGTTAAAGATACCGAAGTAAACGCAACATCCAACGGCTTCGACAAATCAAAAACTGACAGTCCCAAACGTACACAATCGACAGTGAACAACATCATTAAAAGTGTTTTTAAAATCCAACAGAACGAAAACTTCAGTACGAATACCAAAGTCACGAACGATACGGAAGACGTACCCCAAGGTTACACGATCTTGAGGAAACCGGATTTCTTACCGACGAGTACATCGGACGAAGTGAACAAAATCGAAAGCAAAATAGCTCAAATATCGGTGAAAGACGTAGAATCGGTAGACAGTCCACTTTCGTGATAAGTCTAAATTCGGTATGTGGCAGCAAGCGAGAATCAGAAAGGCTGCAATGTATATAGATAAGGTTATAAAATAAGAAACTCAAGAGTTTCCACCTTCGATGGGGAAATTGACTCTTGACTACGTGTCGGATCCTTGACTAATTTATACAGAATTTGCTGGTGTGGCTGTGAAAACGATCCAGATATTCCCCTCGAAGGCGCAAAAAAGAAACAAAGTGTGAATCATCAAGAAAAACATAATTCGGAATAAAGTTGGATTGTGGCGACACTTTTCGTACTGCGAACATATTTTTGAAAATCAATATGAAGTCGCTTTCAATATTCCTGAGCTGAATACGCACTAAGATTCGCAAGTATTTCCCCTCCCCCCGATCGCACCGAGCAAGACTTGTTGTGTCGAAACTAGGTTATATAAGGCGATGTATATGTGTAGCGAGTAACTGAAGAGATCATCAGTTTAGACGGTACTAAAAAACAGTCAATTGTGACAGTAAATTTTAACCAGTTATATATAAATATATATATATATCCGATAATGGAGGATATTTATGAATGTACTTTTTAAAAAACACATTATACAGTTATATTTACCATTTTTTTTTACACATTGCGCAAATGCAAACATTTGTTAATTCATTTTCCATGGACAAGAGGAATATTTTAGTTTGGAGTCGACTCCATTTTTATTTTTGAAAATTGGTGAAAACACGAAAGATTTTTCTATTTTACATTTTGAAATATTAATAAAAAGTCAAAATTTTTATCAGATACGTTTGTATATCAGATTCAAACTATTTTATTATGAATTTTACGAAATGTTTGTAACTTTGCAAGACTTTTTTTAACGAATTCACAAAGACAACATTTAGACGCATAAAAGCGAGTAATAAAATGTGTGCCAATACGACGGAAGTTCTAACGAAGTGATAAAAGGAACAACTTATCTATAAATCATCTAGCAATATTCAGCGATGCACAGCAATATCGGAGCCATTCGATGTTTGCGTAAGTGAATTGAATTGAGAACACTTGTGCATTTATGTACACGGAAAATAAAACTTAGGACAACGATTGTGGACTCGACTGACAGCACAGGATCGCTCAGGGGAATCGAATTGAGTTTTTTTTTATGTAAATAACTGCCGATTTTTAAAGATGTAATCTAAATTGAAAGGACGAAGCGATCTAATCTTTTTTTTGAAACTTTTTTAATTTCTTCGTCTTCTAAAGCTTCTAAGTTTCAAATTTCATTTAATCGTAGGTTCAATTTAATTTGTCAGTTTTTTAACTATTTATTCACGATTTGTTTTTCTATTTTTTTTTTAATATTGTAGATGAAATAATGGAATTACATCTTTTCTTTTTAACCGTTGACAGACTTCCGATGATTCGTTAACTTTGTATAGTTCTTTTTATAAAATTGGTTTTAGAAAAACGAAGATATTTATTTTAGATCAGAATAATTTTTGGATCTTAGAGTAAAAAAAAGGAAAAACTCATCGGTGTTTCATAACGAAGGGTGAATTTGTGCTTCTCTTTTCATTGTGGATCTCCTTTGCGATATTTTAAGATACGGAGTGTTCATCAATAGTTAAAGATCTCAGTTTGTGTATTTTCTCACAAACCATAACAATCGGACAAGACCAATTTATGAAATGATAACTCCGCCCAACAAAATTTTGTTGCCCTACAAGTAAGAGTCGATTCTGATAGGGTTTTTGTTCCAGAATCCAAATATGACCGCCAAAATATCCAATTGGCTCCAGTTTTTGAGATACTGAAGGTCAAAGGGGTTAAAAATGTGATTTTCTGCATTTTTCAATAGTAAAAGTCAATTTTCATATAATTTTTCTCACAGAATCGAAATATGTATTCGGAAATATTGAATTGGATTTATTTTTTGTCCAAATTCCAGGTCAAAATTGTAAAAAAGCTTGCTTCAGGATATTCTTTACGTCTATACTATAGAACGCGACGCAAATAATAAAAAAACACAAAATGGTGGATCCAACATGTCCGACAAACCTAATAAAATTCGAACCACTTCAAACTCGTTATCGTCTTAACTAGTTTTCTAGAAAAACAGAAAAGAATGTCTGAAAACACGATTTTTTACCCCTTTGACCTTCAATTTGGTAAAAAACAAAGTAAAGATTCCAAAATGATAATGAGTTTGAAGTGATTCAAATTTCTAAAAGTTCGTCGGACATATTGGATCCGCCAATTTGCATTTCTTGATATTTTGCGTCGAGTTCTGTAGTATAGATGCGAAAATGTCCTAAAACACAATTTTTTACTTTTTTGACCTTCAATTTTGGGCAAAAAGTTGGTCCAAGTCAATATTTTGGCGTACATATTTGGATTCTGTGGAAAAACTCCTATCAGAATTGACTCTTACTGTTGGAACAACAGAATTTTTTAGAGCTGTGAATAAATGCTCAAAATGCCTGAAATCGGATTTTTTTTACACGTTTGACCTTCAATATCTGAAAAACTAGAGCCAATTGGATATTTTGACGGTCATATTTGGATTCTGGAGCAAAAATCCTACCAGAATCGACTCTTACTTATAGGGCAACGTGAAATTCTAAAATTTTTGTTGGGCTGTGTAATCGATATCAACGTTTTCCTTCAGAATCTTATCTGGAGAAATGTATGAAACAATATCCGTTAGGTTGGTAATTGTTTTCATAGCGGAAGTGAAAACGAATAAAATCTTTTTTCATAGAACCGACTTGAAAGAATAAATCTTTTTATTCAAGAACTTTTCTTTTTATTTTAATGAAAAGATGTTTAGAAACGATGTAATTATTGTTACTATTATTAATTTGTTTAAGTACATATATAATGAGAATGTTGGTTTACGTTAACCGACCAAGTGCGAGGATCGAAGAATCATTACGGTTTGTGTCTTGTGATTTTTTTTGCTTCTTTTCTAAAAAAAAAATATAAAAAGGAAATGCGACACCGCGACCGTATTATAAAGATATCTTAATCCGCCGGATAAATCTCCGGGCAAGAATTATCTATAGGTTCTTTTTGGCTCCAATTTGTTAATAGTTAATAATATGTATTCAGTATTCATGTTATTTCTGATCACTATTGCGATTTATTATTGCTACGATTATTGTAATCTATATTCTACGATGTACGTTTTTTTTTTCCCGAAGTAAAAAAAAAAAATGTTGAAGCTTTCTTCATTTTTCAATAAACGAAGTCGTAAACTAAACGTACTCGTGTTTATCATTGTAATGTGTTATTATCTTGGTAATTATCGCTACTTTCTAAGAGGCGGATTGCTTTTGAATCTTGATTGACGTCGGGCGTTCAGCGTTGTCAGCGAAAGGAAATTAATGTCCTTGCATATACATTATTTATGGCAAAACAATCAAGAAACATTCGTTATTGAAATTGTCTAACTTTACGATTTGATATCTACAATTTAAAAGTTTTGAACAGAATTTATGAACTGGCCCCTTATTTTACCAACATTGATGAAAATTAAAAATTGTATTTTCATATAGTATTACACTGAAAAAAAAATCCATACTTTTATATTGACTATATCACATAGTTGGAAAAATATAGTTAAAACTACTATGAAGAATAGTTAAATTTACCACTTTCATAGTTGATTTTACTATAATTTTTTTACACCAACTATCTCCTCATAGTTAAAAAATCAACTATATAGAATGATTTAAATAAATATGACAAATATAGCTAAAATAACTATAATCTAGGGTAGTCCTCATTTCACACTATGTATCGTAGTAAACCTTTATATTTACTATTGTTCATAGTTAAAGTTTGTATTTACTATAAATCTGTAGTAAAGACTGCGGTACTCTGTGTGTTTTTATGCCGCCAGGTGGCGACGTGACGTTCGCAGCTGTTTTTCTTCAAGCCAGTGGCTCCCGTTATTGAAGTGGATTTTATTTGGTCATAAGAAGGAATAGGAAGGAAGGAAGGAAGACTTCAAGATATGATAATACATAATGCATGTCGTATACGCACGTGTATCTATAGACTAATTACATGACATTGAAATTTGTGTGTAAAATGGTATTGCATAATACATTTTTTAACTGTCTAGAGTATGATATTCGCAAACTTGCAGTATTGATGTTTTGTTTTTCTCTTTATTTTCTTTGTTTATCTTAAACAATGAACGAATGGAGAAAAGTGGACTTTTCATATGCTACTCTCTAAATCTGAATTAATAAAATTTTACTAATTGTAAGTCAAATTCTACTAATTGAAAAAGAGAAAAGTGGGTTACCAATAAATAGTAGAAATTGATTATTTCGTATCCCTTTAACTGTTACCGTACGAATTTGTTAAAAATGATCAATCTTCGGTTACTGTACTCAAATAAGAAGAACAAGAACATAATCTTCGAGCTGCTTTGATAATTCTGCAGAATCCATTTCTGGATTAATCATCATTTTGGAATCTATGAATCTGTAAAACACAAATCATTAATCATTAACCTAACTTTTAGAATAAAACTTTGAGTAATACCTCTAAATTCAATACTATACCACATCGAAGTTAGAATTATGGTTTTTGAAAATTTAGCACGTTAAATTTTGAAAAATTATAACGCGTTTTAATTTTATTACGCTACATGTCGTTAAAAACGCCCAGAGAAAAAAACGAAGAAAGTTTATAAAAATATTGTGCCCAGCAAGAAAACTTACATTGTTAAACATTCTAACCTTAATTATACACAAAATACTTACGACTTGTTTACGACGATTAACCATTCGTTTCCAGATCTTGATGGATAACAAATAATCGTTATTCTGCGACGAATATGTGATACCGCGAGGTTTCAAACTACAATCTATTGTTGATATGCACTTTCCTTACATTACGACATTGAACAAAGAAACACGCGGATTTTCGACTAATTCAAACAGTGAATTTGTTTACTATTTCAAATGGTGAAATGATATTACTTATAAAATAGTGATATCATTTTACTATTTGCTATTAGTGAAAACAATATGCCAGCTTTTACTAATTCATTAAATGATATTGGGAAATTTGACTAATATAGTACTAATAAATTAGTCAAATATTCTGCTACTTATCGAAATAGTAAAAATTCTACTAATTCAGATTTAGAGAGTATGATATACATATATAGTTTAAAAATATTTTTAAAAAGTAAATATTGACTCATTTCCATGTCTTTTATGACAATTTTTTATACTATTTCTCTCGGTGAAGGTAGTAATTTTCTGAAATGACTATTTTAGAATAGTTGAGTCTATTTGTCTATTATGATAAGTAACATCTTGAATCGTGAAACAATAGTTAAACTTTACTATTTCAGAATAGTTATTTTAACTATTACCATGCCTAGTCCTCATTTCACACTATGATTCATAGTAAAAAAATGGTCATTTCACCTACTTTTTTTTTGTGTAGACATTAGAAATAAAATCTTAAAAGGATTTTTTTTCAGAAAATTGGCACTTTTAAGAAATTATATTATAAACGAAGGCTAATATCGAGATTTTGTTTAAAAATGTCTATATTTTTAAATGCTATACAATGGTTTTAAAAATTTTATTTTTTAATGCATAATTCAACTTTTTTTTATTAACAAATAGAGTTATTTTATTTTTCCAAATCGCAAAATAGTTTTTTTTTCCTTTAAATTACTATTCCGTGTATATTCAAGATGAAGTACGAAAACAAAAATTTCAGTATTCTTCAATTTTAAGTACTTAATCGAGAGTTTTTGTCGCGCGCTACACGTCATGTAACTACGTATAAAAAAAAAAGTCGGAGATCAAAAAAGCTGGCCAAAACCTACTTTAAAAATTGTTTATTTTTGATACAATACAATCATGAATCAATTATACAGGGTGTCCCAGAACTGGGTAATGATATTGCAAGAGGTGATTCTCTGTGATATTTCGAACAAAAAAGTCCTGTACCAAAATTGGATTTGACGCCAGAATTTGAGTGACGCGCTATTGAAGTTTAGAAAAAAAAAAATGTTTTTTTGGCAATAACTTGACTTGTTTTGAAATTATTTCAATGAGTGATGGCTCATTTTGAAGCTTATTTTTTGCCCTTTAATTCACATATAAGAACATTTGACCTGCATTAAATTTTCTGAAGTTATGGCCTCAAAAATATGGGAAAAAGGCAGATTTTAGCGGTTTTTCGCATCTAACTCATTTCATTAAATAGATAATGAAATATTGCTCCAGAAAAAGTTTTAGAGCTTGAAAGGATGAAGAATTTTCCCCCTCATTCAAAATGAGCCCTCACTCATTGAAATAATTTCAAACCAAGCCGAGTTATTACCAAAAAACAATCTTTCTTTTCTAAACTTCGATAGCTCGTCACTCAAATTCGGAGCCTCAGATCCTATTTTGGTACGGGACTTTTTGTTCGAAATATCACGGAGAATCACCTCCTGCAATATCGTTACCTAGTTCTGGGACACCCTGCATATACGTGGAGAAATCACGTATTAAACGCAATTATTAAAAACAAATTATTTCGCAGGTGTGGAACCCATCAAATATGACAGAAAAACGATTAAGTACTTCAAATTGAAAAATACTGAAATTTTTTCGTACTTCATCTTGAATGTATACGGGATAGTAATGTAAACGAAAAAATTTAGTTTGAGATTTAGATTTAAAACTCTATTTGTCAATAAAAAAATGTTGAATTATGTATTAAAAAATAAAATGTTTAAAACCATTGTATAGTATTTAAAAATGTAGACATTTGTTTAAAAAATCCCGATATTCGACTTCGTTTACAATATAATCTCTTAAAACTGCGATTTTTAAAAAAAAAATTGCATAAAACTTAAATTGTTCATAACTTTTTTATTTTCATAAATTTAAAAATATCCTTTTAGGATTTTATTTCTAATATATAATACTATATGAAAATAGATCAACTTTTAATTTTCATGAATGTTGGTGAAATAGGGGACCAGTTCATAAATTCTGACTCATATTGATTTTACTTTACGCCAAAATATAAGATGACGGTGCCTTTGAAAAAAATTAAAGCAAAAGTCAAAAGACTTTTTATATAGTTCAATATCTTTTTTTTTTTTTAAATTAGTTTATTTAAACCCATACATGTTAACAATTTACATTAATAACCTAAATAAACAAAGGTTGTCCTTCTTACATCTATTTTGCTTGACTAATGGCGACAAATTCTGCGCAACGTAGTCTCATTCTCTTGCTTATTTTTTTTTTTGTAGTACATAACTAATTACTTAATTATTCTTTACATTTTGAAATTTGTTTTGCGGACTCCAGAAAACGGGTTAAAAAACTGGAATATAGTTCAATATCTTTTTCAGTTTGTCATGGTCTAACTTCAGATGATTCGTTGTTGAGTTATCGTGTCACCCACCAACAAAAGGGACGTGTTTCAGCAGCCATTTTAGGACCCGCCACTTAAAAAAATTTTTTTCAATTATTACTTTTATATGTCTTTTAACCTATTAAAACTTTGATTTATAAATATTTTTTGTAATATAATTAAAATTTGTTTAAAAAAAAAACACGTTTTTGGAGGAACCTGACCTTAATTGTAGCCTCATTAGTTTTCATTTCCTTCCTATCCTTGTAAAAGTATTAGATAGTATAGAATACAGAGAATTTGAATGCTTCTGAATTCTTCGCTGTGTAATAGGATTCTTCCCCGTTTATATAAAAACATATATATATTTCTTTTTTTAACTTTTAACTTTGTATTTAATTTAATTTCACTGTTTTTTATATTTCTTTTATTATTATTAATTTTTTTTAACTTTAATTATATTAAGAAAAGCTAAATAAATGGTGTTGTGTAGGATTATATATGGGGCATTCCATGTCACATTTTCATTCGAAAAATAGCTATTGTTTTAATAATTTTTTTCATATTCTACATCGAAAATAAGTCGATACGTATTTTTTTTTTTTGACCTTTAACTCAAAACGTGCAAAGTTATGATTTTTTTCATTTTAACGCTTCCGCGCGGAAACTAGCGTTTCGAGCGCATTTTACTCAACCAAGAATCCTGCGAAAAAAGGGTTTTTTCTCAACTTTTCGAATATATCATGAAAAATGGTTTTATATACATTACAGATACCAAAAAATCGAAATTAAAATTAAAAAGTCATTTTTTTACAAGATGGCCTATTTTAATTTTCATGAATTTTGCAGTACATGTTCTCCAACTATTAATGAGAATTCTCTGAAAATTTTAAGATGGAATTCATACTGGTTGCAAAGATTTCAACGTTTTACTATTGGCGTGCCCGGCGAGGCCCAGCCTAGTGCCGAACACTGATGTATGCATGTGATCCAGCTCCGCTGCATTCGTAAAATTGATTTAATATAAAAATAATTTATCAAAAAAATGAATAATCTATATTCTTTTCGCTTTCTTTTGTTTGTTTTTAGAATACAAATATCTTGGTAATTTTTTGCGGAAGAATAATATTTTACACGTATAATATTATTCGTTTGTGGTTGTACAGAGTGAACTTGGTGGGTCTGGGGGATCGGTTTACATTTTTTAAATCGTGGTTCGAGAAACTGTTTGGCATTATTGTAATCGATTTGAGTTTTGTATGTCACTTGAATAGCCGGTAAATTATTTTTTTCCGCCACTCGTACAATTCTTTAGCAGTTGATATTTGTGTATCTGTCATCTGTAAACTTGCTTTGCTCGCCATTCTTTTAAGAATTGCTTATTTTTCTTTAATGGACTATAACAACGATCCACTACTCTAATTAAGTTACTACAATAACTATAATTTGTAATATGAGAAGGGTATTTAATAATAAGGACGCCGAAAACATAAGCCAGTTAATACTGTAACGGTGTGTTTTGTTATGATGCACCATGCTTTAGAGGTGGAGGTATTATAGAGGAATATAAAGAAAAATAAGAGATAGGGAAGGAATCTTTCAATTGTTTTGTTTATATTTATTATGCTTGTTTACAAACCTGCATGACAATCGTATAAATATCAACTCGGTTGATCAATATCAGTTAGTTTGTGTCGCGAAGAAGATCACTAAGGATCGGTGGCGGTTCCGGTTTTGCGCGTCGCGGTAGGGATGTGTGTGAGTAGTATCCTTTATTTTACTATATATATATATTTACGATTTACGATTAGTTTCGTGTCTTGAGCAGGGTCTGCTCACATAGCCCAACTGACGAGTCCGTGAGCAGACCTGGGACGAAACACCGATCCATATAAAATAATAATTATTTACATAAAATTAATTACGCATGCCAACAAATTATTTTTAATCCCAGAATCATAACAAAATCGTTACAATGGGGCCCGAACAGGGACAATCATAAAAAAATTCGTTACAATGGCGCCCGAACAGGGACAATCATAAAAAAATTCGTTACAATACCGATTATTATTTGTTAATATAATTCCATTTACAAGAGAAGGATATATCCTTGTGATTGGATATATCGCAGTGAAATCTCGAAAATCGGGTGTTCACTTCAAATAAAAGTGAAATTTTCTCTGTTAAAATTTTAGAGTGTATAGTATATGTGATTCAATCGAATTAGATCCTACCTCGCCGCGCAAGACAATAGTAAAATGTTGAAATCTTTGCAACCAGTAGGAATTCCATCTCGAATTTTCCAGAGAATTCTCTTTAATAGTTAAAGAACACGTATTGCAAAATTCATGAAAGTTAAAATAGGCCATCTTGTAAAAAATAATGACTTTTTAACTTTAATTTCGATTTTTTGGTAACTGTAATGTATATAAAACCATGTTTCTTTTTATATTCGAAAAGTTGAGAAAAAACCCTAAATTTTAATATTCTCGAATGAAAATGAGACATGGAATGCCCCATATAATAAAAAAAAAATAAATAGGTCGGTTTTGTCAATTTAATTTGTTGAAATTTTCCCTCGACGTTTCGAACAATTCGTGTTACTTTTAAGAGGTTACTGCTTTGAAAATTTAAGAGCTAACATTAGACAAGAGTCCTTTTTTTTGCCGCAGTAACCTCTTGAAAATGAACACGAGTTCACCTTTAAAAAGTTTACCTTTATGACTCTCCATACCTCATTTCAATGAAATGAAAACTAACGAGGCTACAATAAATTTTTTTTTGTTCGACCTCCCCATAATCTGGTATAGATCGACTCTAAAAACTAATCAGATCTGAGTTAGACCAAGACAAACTCAAAAAGATGTTGAACTGTAAAATCGCGAGATATTGATGTGCCTTGTAGGGCAGAATTTTTCTTCATTTTCATATTTCAGAGCAGATGTTTAGATTTCTTTTTGAGGCTGTGTCGAGAACTTAACAGGAAGAGGCTGAATGGATTTCGGATATGGTTTCAGCGACCAGAAAACATCACGAAAATGTAGCAGGGACTTCCAACTGCAAATTATTCTTTATTTTAACATTTTAAGGTCTAATTATGCGATTTCTTAGGGTTTTTAGGTTATGTCAAGAACCTGACGTGATAGAATAAAATGGTCTTCAGATTCGGATTAAGCCACCCACGACACATATTATAGACAGTCTGAAAGTCACTAAGCGGTAAGCAATTTGATAACGACTCAATAAAAACATGCCCATCGACCAATATGTTCGGGTTATTATTTTATTATTGTTTCGGGCTGAATTTTATTAGTCCGTAAATGTAAAGATGTGTCTTGATTTTCTTGAATATTTTGGAAAAATGCTCAAAGACTCCAGACCGGAAAATGTTTCTATGATTAACCCATCCGAATAGAACACAACGACCCCAAACTGGTTATGGAGGTTTAGCGGCCAACGCTAGATGGCAATGAAATGCATTAATAAAATCACACCATGTTCTGAATTAACATCTTACAATTAGTGTACCCATCCGTTTTTATCATAATGTCAAATGGGGAAGATTTCTGATCATTTATTATTAGTGTTCCGAAAATATTTTAAAGCGCTATCTAACTATTCCAGTTTGTGTGTGGTTTATTTCTTGACTTTCAAAAGAATAAAAATGCAACTGGTATATTTCGACACAAAGAAAAAAACAATTCTATTTTCCGAAATATTTGCCCTAATTTGCATTCGTTCATCTTCCACGATGTTAACGAAAGTAGAATCGATCTTGACTGTGTGATAATTCGAACGTGATGAGCAACTTGGAATGCGCGTGCCGTATATACATATATATAGTTGTGTCGGGCTATCTTCGTGCACGCATTAAATACTTTCACCGAACCGCCTTTTCTCCGTGTTGGGCCTTCCCGCGGGGCCTTGCACCATTAGGCCTGCCTAGAGAGACTTAGGCACAACGGGGACTTTCCCTTTCTTTCCCGTTCCAAAGACTGACCGCGCACATGACGGGGCCTCGCTCGAATTCACTCGTACTGCTTTCGCCGATTCATATTGTCATCAAAGTCCAATCAAGCGAGGATTATACCAAGCCCAGTGCCGGAAACGAACTCTTACTTTCTTATTGCTCTGCTTCCCTTTTTTTTTTAAATCTGCACGGTTCGTCAATCCAGGAAGACAATAGGGAGCTTTTAATAGGCAACGTCACGCATCGCGGACTTCCGTGCTGGAGATGTTCATGTCCATCGTTTGTCAACATGATTGTTCTAAAATGTAGGATGCGTCGAGACAGACTATTAGTGTACGATGGTGATTTTGTGCTGACTAAAAATGTGCAAGTTTAAATTCGTTTGAGATGCTGACTTCCGCGAGTTATGTTCTGTGGAAAGACATCAGGAGTATCTTCAATTAATCTCATAAAAATTATGGTAACGGTTGAGTAATCGGATTTTCTGTCATCATCGTCATGGACTTCCAGTGATAGTGAAGTGTTGTTTCAGAATATGTAATTTTGAATATTGGAGATAGTATTTGAGCGATCGGTTACAAGTGATGTGTCTGAAGGTGATGTAATAAGGATGAGTTATAATGCGGGTAGATAGCCCACCACATCTACCTGACATACCTGGAACTCGAAAAATATGTCATGGTACCAATTTATTGCAGATACGCCTGCGAAAGAATCCCCGGGTAAGCGCAATTTGATTGGTCAAGTGCGTAAGGTAGTATTATATAATGCGGAGTTTAACCTACATTAAGTCATCCTTAAAATGAAATTCACAAGATAGTGATGCCCCATATCATGAAAACACTGAAGCAAATAATGTTGGTCATTCAACATTTAAGATAATTAAGGATCAGTTATGACTACCAACCATTTAGTACTTTCAGATCCAGATGACAAATTGGTTGAGGCAATTATGTGAATAGTTTGACTAATATTTATTACAAAATCAGTCAATTGGCTACTGTAACCATTTCCTTAGTTGCCCAACCAATTTCTTTTTTTCGTGTTCAATTTAAGAGACGTTTTGGAACTACAGTGGAACCTCACACTAGTGAAACTCACACTAGTGAAATTCTCGCACTAGTGAACATTTGTCTCTATCACTAGTGAAACATCAACTTCTCCTCATACCCCCACTCTGCCACTTTCTTATGCATGTGTATGTATGTACACAAACATACTCGAAAAGCTGTATGTATACATATAGGTATTACGTATGTATAATTAACATTCGCAAACGAATCGCAAACGATTCGCGCTATTTTCGATCGATTTCGTTACAATGGCCGGTTAACTTCACGGAGGTATGTATTTACATACTCAAGCTGTAACACATTACGATTTGTGTATTATTTATTGTAATTAATTTAGTATCGGTGGCTTGGAATATCATGTGAAAATAATTATACGCTTAAGAACCTAAATGCGGACACAAATGTAAAATTACTGGCAAAAGAGGTTAAATAGAAGTGTTATGTGGATCAACTCATTTATTATTAACAAGTTTTATCCTTTTTTACTTACAAAGTTGAAGAATTAACTGCCATGGTAAATAAATTTTACACTTCTGATTAAAGTAAATAAACTTTTAAAAAAGATTCAAGGTAATGGTAGTTTTTATTTTTTTTTTATTTTGTTATTTACCATAGGTCTGGCGAAGTATTGAATTTGGTCAGTTCGCGCCAAAAAATTACCCTATAGTTTTTCATCAAATGTCGACGTTTCAGGCCCTAAGGAGCCCAAAGCAACAATAAAAAAATTGGTGTCCATTAGGTTGTACGTCCGTCCGTCCGTCCGTCCGTCCGTCCGTCCGTCCATCCGTCCGTCCGTGGGCAAAATTTTGTATACGCGATATCTCGCGACTGGAATGACCAATTTAAAAAGTACAAACGGATATGGGTTTCTCTTGGCCAAACTTAGATCTGATTAGTTTTTGGAGACAATGCATACTAGATTATGGGGAGGTTTAACAAAAAAACGCTCAAAAAACACGTTTTTTCCATTTTTTAACAAAAAATACAAATCGTATAAAAAATGTTTCAAACAAAAAATATAGAGCATCGAATTCTCTACAAAAAAGGTTTTTTTCATTTCTTCGTAAAATCAACGATAATGCCGTAAAAAGCAAATTAACATGAAATTAACATAGATTGTACATACACATATACAATGCATATGTATGTATATTATATACATTACATGAAAAACACAGACACAGAGGAAGCAGGGGAGTGCGGCGGGTATCAGGGCGGGGGGAGGGGGGGGGCATAACAAAATATTTACTGTAATGTTGGTGTCGGGTAGCCATGGGAGGTGGTAGCGCGGAGGGGGGTTCGGGGCTTCGCAGGAAACGGGGGAGCGTGGAGGGTATGCCCCCCCCCCCCCGACCTGTCAAAAACTCGACTAAACCGCGTTTTTTAAGCATCAGCGTGAACAAGACGTGCTCATTTATCAGTGCTTCGGCTGACCTGCGGTCGGGGTCGAAGTTTTGAAAATGCTCATTTTCAATTTTACTATAGGGTGATTATGCCAATGAATGGACGATTTTCTACATATTTCTATTTCTTATGAATGTATGATGCACAACATGCAACAAAATACATATTTTTATATTCTTTGAACATTCAAAACAATATTTACAGTACTATTGATCTTCCAGTCTTTATTATTTTGTAAAATCAAAGCAAAGTTTTAAAGCCATCCAAAACTGATACTGAAAACGTCCCATTTGATTTAACCCGTCTATTCATTGGGGTTTAGCGGATTTTTTTACAAACGTATGAAGACGAGGTTAATAATTAAATAAAATCAAAGGTTGAACTACACAGTCATAAAGAGCAGAGTATAACGATTCTAATGGTGGTATCATAATTAAATTTTCATAAAAGAATTCAAAATTTACAATCGATCAAAGTGTGAAAAATACTTAACCGTCCATTCATTGGCATATTCACCCTATTTAAGGAACAAGATATTGTTACAATATATGTATAGAAACTACTCGAACCTAACGATGCTAGAACTACCCTTTGCCGCCTTCTTTCTTGGCAGTGTTAAAATGGGAATATTCCCGGAAGCATCAGCCTTTCGTCAGGGAACTGCAATACGAATTGAGCCAAAATTGTAGGCACCCGGGTCGAAGGCATCTAGTTTTTATTTTAACTTGAGCCCCAGTTTCGTGACTTTTTTTTCAAATAAGCTTACAAATCTTGTGATTTACGTGGTTTGAATTCTTAATAAACGTCACATATTATACAGAAGTTATTTAATAAGAAATGCATTATATATAATTGCCTAATAGATAGATCTACTGTACCCATAATTGTACTAGTTTATACCTTGTGATCTAATATATATATATAGATTACGTCAAAAGCAAAATTTTGTTACCATTCAAATAAACCCTTGGATATTATGATTATATCAGAGCCATCACCCTACAAATTTCGAAATAATCACAGAATATTTTATTTTTTATAAAGCGCCAAAAAACAAAACTTATTTATTACGTAATTTATTTAAATTGGTCGATAAATAAACAACAAAATTATATATAAATATTTTAAATGTTAAATATAACGTATTTTGTACAACCATCTTATAAACGCATATCTTGTTAAGCGTCACCATATGACAGACACTATTGGGCATAATAAAATTCATTAAATTGAAACCAAATATAGGAAAATTCAGCCGAACAAGAAGTAAATCCGACGCAACGTATTTAATTAATGTGAAAATACATCTTTATAGAGACATCTTTATCACAACAATGATTGGCACATTCCCTAAATAGGGTAAGCAGGATATATCCTGTTTACTTGACACCTTACAGTATCCGTCTACTTTACGTAGGTGATTATACGGTTTAAAAATATTTACAAGAGAGAGATTATTTTATATTTAGGTTTATAGCGAGTCTCAAGAAGTATACATAAGCGTAGCTGCTGAAGAAATATTGACTTTTAAAGGTTTTATAATATTTCGAAAAGTATCCGATAATTGCCAACTTCACATGCACGATTACTGTCGTTTTTTATACTTTGAAAAACACTATTTTACAATAAGTAAAAAATACTTTTTAATGATTATTACTCTTTTTTTTTGTTTTGAGACAGCATCTATATCCAATATTCTTTTTAGGGGTTGCTTCATTTCACAAAACCTTTTAACCTTTTTTGAAGAGGGCCATCATTCCTGGCCGAAAATTTAATTTAATTTTTACCAAAATTTAAAACATCTCATTTTTTTGTCCCTTGTTTTGTTTAAAATTACTCTTTATTTTATCACTCCCATTTAATTTTAAATTCATAATATATCTTTTTGTTCCTGTTACTGTTCCTGTTCCTGTTCCTGTTCCTGTTCCTGTTCCTGTTCATGTTCCTGTTTCTGTTTCTGTTTTTGTTTTTGTTTTTGTTTTCGTTTTCGTTTTCGTTTTCGTTTTCGTTTTCGTTTTCGTTTTCGTTTTCGTTTTCGTTTTCGTTTTCGTTTTCGTTTTCGTTTTCGTTTTCGTTTTCGTTTTCGTTTTCGTTTTCGTTTTCGTTTTCGTTTTCGTTTTCGTTTTCGTTTTCGTTTTCGTTTTCGTTTTCGTTTTCGTTTTCGTTTTCGTTTTCGTTTTCGTTTTCGTTTTCGTTTTCGTTTTCGTTTTCGTTCTCGTTTTTGTTTTTGTTTTTCATAAATGAAATTATATAACACAGGTATTGTAAATTCTAATATTTTATACTAATTAAAATAATCTGTTCGATATTTATAATCCACTATACAGAATCGATTTAGGACAGTTTTTAAAGTTAACTTTAAAGAGAATATTTAAAAAAATTAATAATTATGTAAATTATAAATTTCTTTTAGTTATGATTTATTAACGAATTTTTTTCATACGTCACATGCGTTAGGTTTACTTGTAAATTTTAATTTGGACCTAAAGGTCGTTCAAGAGAGAACCTTTTCAGATTAAAACACCAAACAAAAAATGAACAACAATAGGAACGTGACGTCTTGTGGAAAATGAAGCTCATAACTGCAGACACCCGAATGGCGCTAAGGTTTCTTTTTGGATCATAAAATTAGACGAAAGAGAAAAAGAAAGGTTGGAAAATTGGTGTGCGTTCATATCACTCTTTGATCTGTCTGCTGGTTGAGAGTTGAATAGGCTTACCAGATTCTTAACCCCCCTGTGCGCCAGGACGAGTATACTCGTCCAAATTATATTGTTCCATTATGGGAACAGAAAAACTGGTGCACAGGAGGGTTAATTGACAAAAGAATGCTTCAAATTGTACCGTTAAGATTTGCTCAAAATAAGTCGGAAAACAAAATATTCTGTTTGGAATTTCACAAAAACTTTTGTTGCTTTTTTTAAAATAAAAAATTACTAAAAGTCCTAGCAAACAAATAAAAATAAATTTACTTCAAACGCTGATGTCAACGTTATTTGAAATTATCACGATATTTTAGTTCAACAAAAAAAAAAAACAGTGGTTCTTAAACATTCGGGAAATCGAAACATAATTACAATAAAAGCGCAGATGTTTTCATAAATTATTAAAGATGACGCATTTAACAATGTTTGTTTCCGTAACTTCATTGCAGTATTGACAAGAAAAACTGCCCATTACTGGTTAAACAATGTTCAGACATTTTATGCGTAATAAATAGGATATATAAATTTGCGAATTAAGGCAGAAATTGAAAGTTGTCTTTTTAATGCTGGCATTTTTTACAAAATATTTATAAACTTCAAGGATACATTTACGAATTGCAACAAAGAAGGCGTTCGAGAGTGAAATTGGTTTTCATAACAGAAATCACTTTTGAATAATGAAACGAATGCTTAAAACTCCAAAAATGTTTATAAACAATGTACAAACAATTAAGATACTTGTGAAGATTGTGGCAATACAAAAACTCAATTGAACTTGAATTCTTCATAAATTCTTCTTTTCATAGCATGAATCAAGGTTGAGAAGCTAAAAAACATATCTTAAAATGCTTTTATCATGACTACAATCGCCTACTGAATATAAAAGAAAACTGTTTAAAATACTTGAATTTAATATAATAAAGTGTATACAATTAGGATAAGTTTGCTCATTGCAGTATTGCAAAAACGCGTCCGAACTAGACATTTTTACAAACATTTTTCTCCAATAGTTATTAAGATCGCCGATAAAATACATTTAGATAAACAGTTAATACATAATTATCAACAATTTGTAGACAAAATAACTCGTACGTGGCGGAAATTTTCATTAAGCTTGTTTAAATTACTGAAATCGTTTTTTCAATACAGAAAGAGATGCTTGAAAAATGTTGTAATCATTTATAAATAATTTCTAAACAATCCCAATAAATTATGGAGGTCCAGTAAAACCAAAAAAGGTCTAGGGCTTTTTTTCTTTATTTTCATACGAGATTGAAAAGCAGCTTCTGTGAACATTTCTGGAAAACTCAAATTTATGCTAATAAAAATTGTTTCCACAAAATGTCGGCAGTTTTTTGTATTTTATTGTTAAAAGAAGCAACAATAATGATAAATTTCAAGCTCTCGCGTGTTTTGGGTTCGCAGCAAATTCCCCAAATATACAATACAAATTGTGTATACAAAACAACATTTCCACAATTTTCTTAGGTCATTTGAAACATGATTCCTGTTATGGAATGAATTTTGAATGAAAATTTCATCACCGAAAACATTGTTTATATATTTTGTGGAAATGATTCCATTTTTTTCTTAAATTTTGTTCAGCACTTTCAGTATAACCACAAAATTGTTTTTATTGTTCTTAACTAGTGAAATTTTATTCGTTAAACATAGTTATAAAACACCAATTATTAAGAGGTTTTTATTAATGATTGTTAAAACAGTGAATAATTTTTTAATTACAAATATTGTTTGTTAATATGTTTCTGATAAATATTAATAAATTCATTTTACACCTTTAAAATATCAGCGATTCCGAAATTCAAGATATCCTGAAAGAGGTATAAAATACGTTCTTACATTTTGGCATAAAGAACTATAAACGTAAAATTTTCTAAATAGTCTCACTGGCATTGATGCACACTTTAAAGTAAGATGTAATATCAGATAAGATTAATCCTCCAGGTAGAAGACCCATAGCAATTCCTTAACTGCCAAATCTGGTAAACCGCTCTCTCCATAACAGTATGTTGGTTAAACAAACTTATCCCATCGAACCTACCTTAGGCACGTACAACTCACGTATAAAAATCGGGTTCAAACCAAGAACAGCACAAGTCGTACTCGAGCTCTTGAAAAGTGAACAGTGCTTATAATTGTTCCCAATTTCTGCTCTAAGTTTCAAATTTTTAGTTCATTCCAGTTTTGTTGAAGTGATCATCGCTCAAGAGTTTTCAGTTTTCGATATTGACCTTTTGGAAGATTGTTTTCGGTCTTTAGAAGATCCAACGCCACATACGGAATTCATCAACAATCATCGAAGCTCTGCTATTTGGGAATTTCTTCGTTTTTTCTACCCTTCAAATTCCAATCAAGTGAGTGAAGTTTATAATTTTAAAAAGTGGATTCAACATTAATGAGATATTACTTTGTGCGGCGGTATATACTATATTACGATCACATCTATTTAATTCTAAACGGTCATATTTGATCGTTGTTTGGAGATCCATAAAATCTGTAATATTAGGTTATATTTCTAACGAATTATTGAATTCTAGTTAAATTTCTGTATTTATCTGAGAAATCTATTATTCTAAATAACTCGAGTCTTTACTTTTGTTTTTCAGAAATGGGGTTCGGACGAAAAATGTTGAAGGCCATCATGAAAATAGCCAAAGGAGGTGATCGACATGGAAGACAGCTGGACTCGATGATGACATTCCTAGATGCTGATATTTCCACGGCATCCTTCGAGTGGTATCCAAATGTGTCATTAACCAACATCCAACCTCATGACCTCAGTGCCATTAAATTGCACGAAGCCATCTTGTCAGCAAATAACGATTTAATAAATGCTATGTTAGTGCAAGGATCAGATATAAACAGCCATGAAGAACAGAATGGTGATACTCCGCTACATGTGGCGGTTATAGTCAAATCCGCAAACATCGTAACAAAATTAATTACTTTAGAAGCCGACGTTAACAGTGTCAATGTGAATGGAGAAACGCCACTTCATTTAGCTGCAGCATCGGGAGACATCGACATTGCAGAACTACTAATAAATCACAAATGTGATACGGGTATCGTCGATGGAAACGCCAATACACCGCTGTGTACAGCCATATTTAACAATAGAGTTGATATGGTAGAGTTTTTACTGTCACGGGGTGCTACTTTAGGGAATACAAAAGAAGCGTTGAAACATGCCGTTGAACAAAAGTGGACCGCAATGATGCAGGTCATTCGTTCGGATAAAAAAACGAGCGCCGATTTGAAAGCAGCGTTACAGTTTAAGCTTCACCAGGCAGTATACGAGGGGAACATGCAACTGATACGATTTCTATTCGCAAATGGTGCTGAAGTGAATGGGTCTGGAAATGAGCTTCCTATGATACTTCAAACGGCCATTTTATCAAAGAAAGGGTCGCAAAACTTTGAAGAACAAGCGATTAAATTAATTAACATTTTGCACGAGGAAGGAGCCAATATCAATGACCAAGATGAAAATGGTATCAGCCCATTGCATCTTGCAATTATCAAGCAATATTTCGAAGTAGCATTGCATTTGCTATCATTAAATGCAGATTTTAATGCTCGCGTGAAAAGCGGCAAAAGTTGCCTACATTATGCAGTTGAAGTAGATAACCGCGATATAATAGAGATGCTTGTTGAATGTGGGTGCGATATCGACGTTCAAGACCGAAAAGGGAGGACTGCCTTGTCGTTAGCTTATAAAAATAATAACAAAAATGTCATTCGATATCTTATGCGAATGGGAGCGGATACAAGCGGCATTTATAAGCCGGAAAATAGGAAAATGTTAAAGACGATGTTTGAAAATGGAGCGCTACCTGACATAATTTTACAACCGCTCTTTCGTGCAATCAAAGACAATGACGATGCAACATTAAACCTGCTCTTATCAATCAATGTGGACTTTTCAGCTATTAACAAAAGTTGGTATCCAATTTTCGAAATGGTAGCCCATCTGCCCAATGGTGATCGACTCTGTGAACGACTTTTAAAAGCTGGATTTAACGCAAATACAATTAATTCAAAACGCGTAACGCTCTTAAATTACGCTATTTCGCATAACTTGACTGACGTTGCTAGAATTTTAGTGAAGTGCGGCTGTAGCGTAAATGCAATTTACGACGGCGATTGTAGTCCTTTAGAAAACGCATTTCAGAATAATAACGATGCGATTGTTAAACTCTTGTTGCAAGCCGGTGCTGTAAGTGACAATGTGGATGAAATTCTCGATGCTGCTCTAGATCAGGGAAACGTCGACCTATTAAAGACATTTTGTCAACACCGCCATTACAAGGGTTTGATGACACAGTTGCTACACAATGCTGCTTATTTAGCAGACATGGACCGCGTTAAATTATTGGTAACTGCAGATGCCGATTTGACGGCAATGAATGACTCGGGATTCCCCCTACTCAACTTTGCAATTATGTCTTCTGCAAACGAGATACGCACTTTTGGACCATGGAACATGTCGGAAACGACCAGGCGCTTATTGCACTTAGAATGCAGTCGATGCTCAACTATCAACGATGAATCTCTTGCTCTCAAGGTATATGAACTCGTCTTGTTTCTTATTGCCAAGGGTGCTAATTGCCACTGCCGTGACAAACGAGGTATGACACCTTTGCACATGGCTGCCGAAAAGGGGTACGAAATGACCATACAACTGCTGTCGAGATTTGGTGTCGACCTTAATTCAAAAAGCTCGACAGGATTGACGCCGCTTCACATTGCAGTGATGAATAAGAGAACTGCAATTGTTAAGCTGTTAGTCGATTTAGGGGCCGACGTCACCAAATCTGACGTACGCGGCAATACATTGCTGCATTCAGCTGCAGCTACAGGATCGATGAAGATTGCTCGGATGCTCTTAGCGGCAGGATGCGACGTAAATGCTGTTAACGACCAAGGACGCACTGCACTTTACATTGCGGTTATGGAAAGCCGTGGTGACATTATCCAACTTTTTCTCCAGGCGGGTATCGAGGATAAAAACATTGCTTCAATCATGAGTATCGCACTCGCTTTAAGAAATGGTGAAGCAATAAAGGCATTTGCGACCAATAGCTTAAATGCGGAGGTTCTTATTGAAGCCATGAACTGTGCCATTTTAACCCAGGACAATGATACGCAAAATTTCTTGAATAGTCTAGGTCTTGAGCTCTTTAAAAGCTGTAAAGAAATATCTCTAAAAATGAAGCCTTTTAAAAGCGACGATAGCAAATTGGTCATGTATTTATAGTTTGTACAAATATGTATCTTATAAGTGAAATTTATACAAATTTTCTTTGTAAACATCGCTTTTTTATGTATTGTTGTATAAGGATTTATATAATAAATTGGATTTGTATTAATTATTTGATGAGTTATCATTTATAAGCTTTTACAACGATTTATTTATTCTAACTAGGGGATCTATTGATGGCTGATTCGAATAACCGGACATATCAAATGTGAGGCGAAAAGCCGGACAAGTCGATTTCGGGAGGAAGAACATCGCTCCTAAAAAATATATACATCCGTTCCGTACTTTTTGCCATGACGGCAGCATATAGCACGCCAAGCGCTATACTCTACCGCAAACATCGAGTTAATCCAAACCCGCTCGATGTATTTTTCGTTTCCGTGTTTTCCAAAATAATATTTTGTGGTTCAAGCTATGCTTCGTATTTTTTCTCTTTTTAACTTCCCGGTCTACAGGGTGTGTGTGTGTGCGCGCGCGCGTGTGCGTGTGCGTGTGTGTGTGTGTGCGCGCGTGTGTGTGTGTGTGTGTGTGTGTGTGCGCGTGTGTGTGCGCGCATGTGTGTGTCTGTGTGTGTGTGTGATACGGATGAAAAACAAATTTTGTCCAACGATTTCTCTTCAACGGATGAAGCGAATTGATTAATTTTTTTTTTAATCGATGCGTCCTGACCTGACTTCGTGCTGATTAGATTTTGAACATGATCGGCTGAGCGGTTTTCGAGTTATACAAAAAAAAAGTAGTAAAAATAGTACGAGTATTACTTCGACCCAGACTAAGTCTGGACGAAGTATTGAATTTGGTCACTTCGGGCATAAAAATTACCCTATAGTTTTTTATCAAATGTCCACGTTTCAGACCCTAAGGAACCCAAATCAACAATAAAAAAATTTGTGTCCGTGATCTTGTACGTACGTACGTCCCGTTTTTTTGTCTCGCGATAACTCGCGAATGGATAAGCGTATTGACATAAATTTTTTTAAAATACGCGTCTTGGCATAACTTAGATCTGATTAGATTTTGGCGCAGATCCATCCGTCCATTACTAAAAAAAATTAGCCCTAATTAAGTTTCTTCGTAGTTTTTTGCATTTATTTTGAAAAATACAAATTTTATTTAAAAATGTTTCAAACAAAAAAGATAGAGCATGCAATTCTCTATAAAAAAGGTTGTATGCATTTTCTTCCTAAAGTCAACGATAATGCCATAAAAACTGGTTTAAAATGTTTATGACTATTGCCTGAAAAAGTATTGAATTTGGTCACCTCGGCAAAAAATTACCCTATAGTTTTTCATCAAATTTCGACGTTTCGACCCCCTACCCTCCAGCGGAAGTCTTCGCCAGCCCCTCGGGCGCGGTGATCACCTACGGGCTCATAAGTTCTTTTACGCCCTTGATACGAAAATAACTATTTCGATATATCTAAAAGATATCCGTCAGAGATCTTTTCGACACTTTCAAGATATCTTTGACGAATTATATTGTATATATAAGATCATAATGATACAGACAGTAATTAGTAAAACACTGTAAACATGTAATATGCATCGAATAGTCTATTGCAATAACAAGTGCTTGAAGTAAGTGTTTTGCAACTTTTATTTATTAATACTTCGGCTGGCCTGATGTCGGGGTCGAAGTTTTGAAAATGCTCATTTTCAATTTTCATACATATAAAAAACACTATATTGTTGTAACATATGTATCGAGGCCACTTGGACTTAAATATGATTGGACCCCCAAATATCAATATAGTTTTATAATATAATTGAAAGCTGTTAGTAAACAAACGAGTATAAAGGAATAGCCGACTCTCTACTGGGTCGAAGTTTCTGAGCGAGCGAAGCGAGCGAGGCACCACGCCAACACTAGTTTTCGTGTTGAAACCTGATCAGGAAACAAATTTTGTAAAGTGCTCCTTTTTGCGAGTCTCATGGTGACTATATGATTTCCGTTCATGGACAAACATGGATTAAACAATTCGTTGTGCATCAAACTCTGCTCTTGCTGTTTCGTAACTCAATTTCAAATGATATTAGTTTAATTTGGTAGTTATGCAATATTTGTCCAACGTTATGAAGCATTTCCTCCAATACTTGTCATGCGCATTAATTTTTAATATGCGAAATGTTATGCATTTCGGACTTCCGTAATTGAGTGATTACGGCGTTTGTTACGGCGTTCACGTATTACTGCGATGATTTTTTACGATGACCAGATGCTGACTCTGCATTTAAAGTGCTTCTGATGTATGCGATTCATTAGTTCGTTCAGAATTGTTAAAACTGTTACGTACACGCAACTAATGCTGTTATTTGGGATGAAAGTGTTTTTATTTAGACATTTATGTATTTAAAGAGTTAAAGTCAATCTATTTCTTCTTTTTTTAGATGCAGTTATGAAATTTAATGAATCAGACAAATTAATATGAGAAATAACATCCTGGACATTGTTTTATTAACCCTCACATTAAAAAATATGTCTTTTTAATAATATTTTAGAATTCAAAGATATAACGTCGCCTAATTAACTATTTTACAAATGCATACACCTCTTATATTGTCTACTTCCGTGTTATTGTTAAGTAAGAAGACTGTCTTTTACTTTTTCGTCTAAAGATAGTCCAAAGTCAATTCCAATTCCAATTCCAATCATCATTTCAAAAATTAGACCTACCTTTTCCTCAGAAAATGTAATTTGAAATTGATAAGGAACGATACATTCCTAACCTAATTGGATTGATGTCCTAAATCGTATTTCTAAATAACAAAATCTTGTTGCAGTTTTTTGAGAATACCCTTTTAAACAATTCAAAAACCCATTCATGGAAAGATGTCTAATAAAAATAAAAAAATCAGCATACCAAGATTTCCTTTAGATAATATTTTTATTTAAAATGACATTTCAAGTGGTATACATTGGTCGAACTGGAAGCCAGTGTCCTTAGATGATTCCAGGTTTGCAAGCAAATTTCACAAGGTTGCGTTTATCCGATAAACGAAAGTGTTTGCCAAGAGTTTAACGGCAAATGCTTTTTTTATCCATTGGGGTAAGACCGAAACCTGCTCAAGAGCACTTCGAACAGATTTTCAGGTGCTTCAAAATGACAAATATTGAAGAACAAGTGCTTGGACGAGTGACGTTGATACGCAAAGTGTTAATGAATCGCTGTAACTTTATTGTTAATGATCTTTGAATAATCGAGGATATTGTTTGTTAAAAATGTAAGTTTTATTTAATTAAAGATCGAATATTTTGGATGGGAAATTAGTATTGATATATATTTTTTTAAATTCACATTAGAATACAATCGTCAGGCATGAATGCCAAAAATACAGGAGACTTGGTAACCATTGACGAAGATTTTAACAATCTTTTGTTCTTATATGAATTAAACAACGTCTGCAAAATGTCATTGTCTTGTGGATACATTTTAAAAGTGTTTTATTTTAATCAGGAAACTTGCCTTGAGTGAATTTTGTAAGGTGGAATTCAAACTTTTAAAGTATGTTTCAAAAAAGTTTTACTTTAAAATGTAATTTATAAGCACTTGTTTTTTGTTATTAAAAACTCCTGTATTGTAATTTAGTGTGCATGCCTCGTAAAGACACTCTTAATTTTTAGATTTTAAAAATATACGAAAAACGTAATTCGATGTAAAATTTAGCGGGTAATTAAGAATATAATCCAGCTGTATGTATTTGAATAAAAGATCGAAAATCAGATTAAAATTGTGAGTTATTTTCTAAATAACTAATTATTTTATACCACCAGTAAAGTATTAATAATCGATGAATTTTCTGATACTGCAGGATCAAATTTGTAACAAGGGTAGTTTAAAAAAATGAATGCTCTGTAAATAAACATAAGTTTAATATAATTTCCCCTTTGTTCTTTTTTATGGAGTTTTTTGGGGCTTTTCATCTTTCTTTCGATCATATAAATAGATGCTTATAACCAACTTTTTTGGACTAATAAACAATTAGTCCTGAAGAAGACCCACAATAAGTCAAAACGGAGCAAAATAAACAATATTGAATAAATACAGATTGTGTAATTACCAAACACTTTACTTGCACTAAACATTAGATTTTAGTCACTAAAATTACTACGAGTCATAAAGAAACGACCATTTTCTATAACCAATAGTATTTTTCACTAGAAATAAAGATATATTGATAAATTATAGAAGTACATCGTCGAATTACTATGTAAATAGTTAGTAGAATGTAGAGCAAGTTTCAAGATAAGAAATTTTTTTAGTGTCGAAAAAGCTATATTTATACTCTCTGGGCTAATAATTTAAAATAATGTCATTTTGTTACTTCATTGACCCATTAAGTAATGAATGCACATTTTTCGCTATAGTTTTCAACGGTTATATTTTGTGTACAAAAATGTTTTAAAAAATGCCGAAGTAGGCATATCTAACGTAAAATTAAGTGAACTTTCAGAATCTTTTGTTGCATTTTTCAAAAAATTCAACCGGGACAAACTATTTACTATTATTTCAAAAAAGCGTGCATTGTTTAAATTATTTTGTTTGTTTATATCGTCTTTTAACATTTAAATAATTTCAGTATTTTTGTTTGTAATTTAATTTCTGCAAGTAAAGAAATCATGTCCTCGAGATTGGAACTTTAAAATGTGATCATTAACATTTTGAAAATACAGGCGAAAGCTTCAAAATGTTGGCTAAAACACGAAAAACTCATTGCTGAACAAACATTTTCAGAATTGATCGAGGAGGGAGAAAGGGGAATAGGGTGATATTTGGTCGGAATTTTTTGAACACATTGTTCACATTTTAAAATCCCAAAATGTTTAAAAATTCAAAAGTTTTTAAACAAAATTCGGAAAAATATCAGGGAATTCTTTGAGCAATCCTAAGAACTTTTTGTTTCTTACAATTTTCTGAAGGTCTGTGATTTTCAAATAAAACATTCATGAACCTTTCGTTGATTTTTTTATTCTTTAAATGCTATTTTTTTATACTTTCATCTTTATTATCAAAATGCTACTATGCACATTTTTAAGTTCCAGTCTCGAGGAAACGATTTCTTTATTTTAAATAGAAATTCTTAAATTATTTCAATATGAAAAAACAATATAAAGAAAAAAAAATTGAAAAATTCCGTTTCTTTGGAAATAATTATATATAGTTTTTGACGGTTGAATTTTTAGAAAAATGTATCAAAAGGTTCTAAAAGTTCAGTTTATTTTATGTCAGATATGCCTGATTGGGCTTCTTTTTAGAACCTTCTTTTACACAAATATCAACCGTTGGTTTCCGTTTAAATTATGGACAACTTAAATTATGATTTTGCTAGTCATTTTTATATTGTACCTTTGCATTAAAAAGGGTTACATGTCTAAAGAGTAGTTATCAAAATTAACACTATGAACGAATTCTACGTCAATATATCAGTCCACAAAAATAAAATAAAATGAATATAAAAAAAATATCATCGTAAAATAATATATAACCAGATTAATTGACAAATGTACAGATTCAGATGTAAATTAACAAATATCAAACTTACATCTTCATAGAGCTGTACAAGATTCGACGTAAATATTATATTATATTAATTTTATAATCAAGCGCAGATAATAACGTTTTAACTTGTTGAAAATGAAATGCAAAATCTGAATAACATGCATACAGGATTACAATGATTACAAAAAAAATCTGGTTCGAGATAACTTGAAGACAAAATAATGGACCTTATAGATTTTTGGCCGCTGAAAACTAATTAGTTGTTCGATTTTACCCATCACGTAAGGATTTTAAGATATCTGATCCGAAAAATATTCAAAAATATGCTTTTTGGCAATTTAAGGTGAGGGT
The DNA here is from genome assembly GCA_030407085.1 of Trichopria drosophilae. NCBI lineage: Eukaryota > Metazoa > Arthropoda > Insecta > Hymenoptera > Diapriidae > Trichopria > Trichopria drosophilae. Next base: position 183,905,796 of record CM059582.1, read on the forward strand.
ATGTCAAAAACCTGAGGCGATGAGTCAAATTGGACAAGGATTTCGTTTTCAGCGACCAAAAATCTATAAGATTCTCTACTTCTGATTCAAGTTGTGTCAAAAAGAAACATATTGAGGTCTTGTGTTAAAGTACCTTTAGTGATTAATTATATAGGATCGCAAAACAATCTTTTAGGGGAGATAACTTGAAACAAACGTGGAGAATCTTCTATATATTTGGTCACTGAAAATGAATTTCCAATTTGTCCCGTGATGTTAGATATTTCACATTTCTTAACCTTTAATTGCCAAAAAGAATACTTTTGACTATTTTTCGAATCAGATATTTTAAAATCCTGATGGATCAATTAGGGTAACAAATTCATTGTCAGCTGCAAAAATCTGTAGGATCCACTACCTCTGATTCATATTATCTTGAAAAAATAATATTTTGTAGTCCCGCGTTATTAGTCAATATTATTACATAATAATGTAATATTAATTATGAAGTGATGAAAATAATAATTGATTGTCGCGTACTATTATATTAATTTTATATATTGTTATATTTTATTATATTATTTGATGTTTTATTCATACGATATTTTGATCCTGTTGATCTAATATCTCTTCTCGACTCGTCACCGCAAAAAGATATTTTATATTTTCTTGTATTAACTATTTTTTATTTGCGCAATTCAAAAAGTGCTTTAAATGTAAACATTTGATGTCGGACTATATGGGAAATGAAAATATATGAGTAAGATTGTAAAAGTTTTAGATTAAGCATATGTATCTTAATCTTTAGGTAGGAAGCGTCAAAGGAAGTATGTTATTGCAAAAATTGTATATTTTTTTTTAATTTTACGAAAAATTCATAAGACATTCTTTATTTACTCATCTAATAAATTAGGAGAAATTTTCGTTGAACTAATCAATCCAGATTGAATTAATACGGTCTGGAAAAAATGTATTTAGATTCTTTTAATAATTCTAAATAATAAATGTCGGTTATGTATTTTTTGTAAAATGTATATTTTCGGAGATTAAACATTACACCTTTTGAAAAAATTCAATTTTTCGTAAATGTACTATGTATCCTACCTCAAGATTGAGAGGCATTCGCCATCTGAAAATTTTACACCAACATTCCATCAAATTTTAGGTCCAGAAAACAGTCGAATTTTTTGCTAATAAAGAAATCGAATTTTTATTAACGAAATAGAAAATGCTATTTAAGATTGAAGTGATTTGCATCCCGCATAAAAATATTCGATGAAAATATATGCGAGAATATATGTGGCATATATTTCATATATCGAATGTTTCGCCGAAAATATATGACATATGTAGGTTGAATATATGCCAGATATAAGTTTAAAACTATATGTGCATTTATATATCTAACATATATGTCACATATTGCATTTTTCGCCGAAAATATATGTGCATTTATTTACCATATATGTCGCATATATTTATATTCCGTGTGGGATATCATTAACTTAGACACAAAATTATGAAATTTTATTTGGTATAAATTATGCACCATACATTTTTAATAAATGCTATTTATTTATTTCCAATAAAATCGAATGCATTGACAAATGACGTATACAAATAGTTTAATTCTCAATAAGTACTTTTAAATGTTTTGAAAGTAAAATTTTTATTTACAAATGTTATTTCTGGATTCAAACACATAATTTTAAATAATTGTTTAAGAGCATTAAAAATCGATAAAAAATACACTTTTGCCACATACCACGTTAAGATTAGTGAAGGTTTGTCAATTTGCATGAAATGTGGTGCACTTTTTCGAATCAATGAAACTGATAAAGTCAAAGAACTCAATGCTTTCATCGATTTACATAATTCTCTTCACGTTTCATCGCGTAAAGCCGATACTTTGTAAGCGTGAATTTCATTACTGGCTGATGCGCTATGACGTTTCGCCTATGTTCATGCAGATTTACATTCCTTTTAAAATAGCAAATTTACTTTCGCATAAGATGTTAACCGTTCCCTGAAAAATATGCAAAGTATAATATGTAATATAAGAAATTTCGACGCCAGCATCAAGTTAAACATCAATATTTAAACGTTATATGATCTTATTTCTGATTTATTTACTTTCACCACTGTTTATTTTCTAAAAGTATTAATTAAAATTTGCGCATAAAATTATAAGAGATAGTTTTGATGACAACCTAACAATTGTTATCTAACTAATTTTAAAATTACGTTTATGAGAACATGTTTAAACTGAGTGGTCGGTTGATTAGTAAAATGAAACAATGTTCCTGGACTTTTTGGATAAATGCTAACTATTAATACAGCATAATTGAAATATTCAGTTGCAAATATTTAAAAACCTATTTGGTTTTCTTAAGATTTTTAATTTACTTTATGTCTCATTATAACAAATTTAAAACACCATTAATATATTTTATTTCATTGTCAGTGAAATTTAGAAGAAGAATTTTTACCCTTTTTACTATCTAACTTATTTAAGTATAATGCCTACCATGCATTCGTTATTTTAATAACGTTAAATCAAAATTTGGGTTCGTGCCAAATGTTGAACAAAATTCGGTTTAGAATTTTAAGAGAAAATTCCTTACACAAGAATGTACTCTGAAATAAAAATAAAATATCCACTTCGTAATGAGAGAAATGTAAAATTATAAATTAAAAAGTATTAAAATTGAAAATCTATGTACTATTGTTAATTTTGTAAATAACGAATAAACTCTTTTGTTTTTTATTAGTTTTTTTTCTAAAACGTCTGGAGTCATTGGCTTATTCTAATAAGGAGTAGTAATGAGGTTTTACTACTTTGGAGTACACTTAGAATCAAATTCAGTAAATCATTAATGTCAGCCTGGATTAGGAGTAGCTTGTTTCCTAAAAAAAACTGTAAATTCACTCCTTTAGATTAAAAATGGACTCCTTGTTCAACCCTTCGATTCTTACTATTTTGTAATTAAATTCCACAGAATTTAGATATTTCATCTACAGTATAACGATTTAGGGGTAGTTTGTAATAAGAAATCAATGATTTTCTTTAAAAATAATGATGTTTCTTAAATCATCTACCCTAGTAGAAAATAAACGAGGAACTGTGCGTTGAAAAATCATCTTTTAAAAGTGCAGATTTTTAAGATTAATAATTGGTCCTTTTCATTATAATCATACAACGATACAGATTTGAAAAAATTCCAATTCCAACAATGTAACGAAATAAGTAAAATTTGAAGGATAATTAATAATAAATTAATGACGTGAAATTGAGAAATGACCAGATGTCGTCTATTACATGGTAAACAAAGAAATTGATATAAATATTGAATTAGCGTCACGTAAAAATATTTTATTCTAACTGAAGTTTAGATTTTTTAAATGTGTTTCAAACAGTACACAATTTAAAAAACAATTATATGTACTTTATATACATACAAACGAGCACAGATTGACATTACGCACCAAGAAAGACAACAAAAAAGATCGATATGCAAACTATTTATTGCTGTTAGAAAAACAATAAATATAATAATAATTATACAGACCGACAAAAAATGTCTTGCATTCTGATTAAAGTATCGGACTAGACAGATCTTACAAATTTTCCATCGCTGAACACGAATCTAGCGTCAAAAATTGCCCATGACGTCGAGATTTCGAGAAAAACGGGTTCAAATATTCAAAAAACCCTTTTTTTGCCATTTTTTATCAGGAGCACAAAGTGAAGCACATGTGTTACAAGTCCCTAACTAGGCTTAAATTAAAGCTCGAACCTTCGCTAAAAGAATCAAACCGAAAAGGCACTGAATAAGTTGTTGGTTTTTATGTGCGAGTACTTCGCGCGCGTACATGAAAATTGTGTATGCTACATGTTATTTTATGACTGATTCAGTGCCTTTCGAATTCATTCATTTAGCTGAAAGTTCAAACTTTAATTTAAACCGAGTTAGAGACTTGTAGCATATCTGCTTCACTTTTTACACGTGATCAAAAAATGCAAAAAACGAATTTTTTTAGTTTTTGAACCCTTTTTTTTCAAAATCTCGACGTGATAGACAATTTTTGACGCCAAATTCCCGTTCAGTGATGAAAAATCTATAAGAGATGTCTAGTCCGATGCTTGAATCAGAATGCAAGTCATTTTTGACGACCAGTGTTATTGAAGATAACATTTGGTGGACATTTCTTAATGTATAAGATGTCTTGTTTAATATTTACGAAGTGATTCAATCCCCAGTATTGAAACGTGCGATTTCTTAACTAAGAAGCTCATAATAACTATTATTTTCTTACTCTTGGAATATACAACCATTATTTAACTAAAAACATCAACCAAAACAATTACATTTTTGCATCAAATAGAGTTCCTCTACATTGGTTCCATCTTTTCCCAAGAGTATAAGTGACGCCAAAAATCGTAATAATCAATTATTTTCAATATTTTACCAATGCTTCTGAAATATACAGAAGACATGAAAGAATTTTTTTAAATGTAAAATGTCTTAAAACTGACAAATGTTAAAAACTCTATTTTTTTTTTAAATAATACAATGCTTTGCCCACTGTTAATCTTAGGAAAAGTATTACATAAAACTGGAGTATGTAACATAAAGACATTTTAGTGTGTCAAACAACCGAACACGTGGTTCCTGTTAGTACCAGCAACTGTTAAACTGAGATAAAAAGAGAAGGGGATAGAGGGGGAATGGATCCGAGAAATTCGAGCACCAAGAACGTCCTTTCTCCTTCCTACACGAGAAGAAACCTTCTCGTTGAAACGGTGAAAGAGACCAAGTAGTCAGTTCCACGAGCAGACGGTGTACGAGGGGCCACGATAATCCGCGGATTTAACAATTTTTTATCCAGTGCTACCAACAAAGAAGAAGAAGGTGGTAAAACACCCCTGGAAGTGGTGATGGCTTTTTCTACTTAATTCGTCGCGTGGTCCATCACCGTCAGTGTCCCATACCGAGTTCGATGGTGACGAAACCTGGTGTCGGGGAAGTTAGTTCCTACGATTTTTTCAAATTTCGAAAAATTGAACAATTATGCCACCCTCCAATAACGAGAACCTCAGTGGAACCAAGGCTCCGGATATGGAAGCCGATATTCCCGGTGAGTTTTGAAAAAGGACGTGAATTATATCTTTCTGGATATATTTTTATTCGAAATCACCAGTTGTGGGATTTTAAAAATTTATTATGCTTAAAGTATACAATTTTTAAAAAAGTGTACGATTTATTTTTATTGGTAATTTTAAATAGTATCTTGAAGAAGTGACATATTTTATAGCGGGATTGAGCTTCAGTTTTCGAGTGAAATGCCCTACGTTGAACAGGATTTTTACTTTCACAATCTCTTTCAAAATAAACAAGTTCTGCTTGATTCTTTCTTTATGTCAGTTCGGATGAAGGTATACTGAAAACATCAAATAGTTTTTATAGTTACAGTGAAATGACACAACCTATCCTCAATTACGCATCCTCATTGATTTTCTCTTAATTGAAGTTACCAAAACCTGTGGACGTTTTTGTTTAAAATTCTTTTATGTATGTAGATAACGATATCTTAATAATTAGGTTATTTTAAAAATAAATTGCAGAAATGTATCACATTAGGCCTGATTTATCATTCACAAAATTATTTATTTCGAAATCATCAACTGAATTGTTTATTCTCTTTTAAAGATTCCGAAATTTTAAACTAACATGATTCGAAAAATAAAAAGTATTTGTTGACTTCCAATATTAGAACCTTTCAAAAGACACATTTTCTATTGAGTCCACCGCATACCGTTATCACTTAGAAGATGTCAATGACTGAGAACCACAGATGAAAAATAAACTGAGAACACTCGAACCTACAAATTTTTGTCAATGTTCCTTTTTCTTAAACTTAAAAAAACAAAAAAGTTGCAGGCAGTGACGTATATATATTCAATATAATTTAAATATTATTCTTACCTCTTGAGTAGAATAATAAAATTTAGGATCGTTTTGAAAAAAATAGCTCAAATTAGAAGTTTTTTCATTCTCTAAATTAACTGACCAGCAATCACCAAAAATATGTAAATAATTTGACGTTTACTGTTGAAACTCCACTATTATTGATTATATTTTCTGCAGTAAAAAATTGAAACAAAAATGCCAAACATACTTTTTTAAGAATTTTTTTTGTTTTTAGTCGCATCAACTACCCGGTCATTAACGACTTTTACATTAATATTACATTATTTACACAAATACTGAACACTGAAGTAGAAAAATAAGAAGAAGAGTAAAACGGAGAAAAAGAGCAAACAAGCAAAACTAGACAAAAAAAGTTAAGTGTTAATTTAAATCGTCCAAACATACTAATCTACTGTTGTTTTGGCATCGTCAGATTTGCATTTAAACGGTTCCAAAAAACCAATACGACTAATTAAAAAAAAATGAAACAAAATTTCGCGTGTTTCATTATTTAGAATTTTCTACAGCATCAATAAAGTCGCTGGATCGATGCCAAACCATAACTAAAAGTGCATAAAATTTAAGAACTTCAACTAGAAATTTTCTTTTTCCTCAAATTAACTTAACCTTTTTCTCGTGGTGTAATTTTTCGGAAAATGTAGGTGTAGGAGTTTTCGATGGTCAAGAATTTGAGGTTAGATTTTGTAAATTCTAAATGCCGGATCCGCTATGGCCGACCAAAATTCATGAAATGACTCGAAACCTCTATAATGTTCATGAATTATGAAATAAGGTTAATTTTTTGGATATTTAGATGCTTTGAAGATTTGGTTTAGGTTGATTGCTAGTTGAAGTTTTGCGCGCTTAGTTGCGGTTTGGCATCGATCTTTTGTAAGGCAAATTTTGTTCATTTTTAATATAAAACGGGCCATATTTGTTTTTTTGGGCTATTAAAATGCAATTCTGACTACGGCAATCGAAATAGCATTCACCAAATAAGTAGAGTAGACATTTTTCGAATTTTTATTTTTTACTGCAGAAAATAAGTCTCAAGCAACAATTGAGAATTCTGAGTTTTTCCCGGACGTAATGGGTCAATTTCATCATTATTGTACAATACGAAAGTTATTTTCATAAACACAATGAGTTTAAAAAATAGTATTAAAGATCAGATTTCAATAAAAAAAAAAGATGATTTCAAAATTTGTATGCATAACTCTATCAAGAGTCTGGAAATTATACGAACTATTTTTTTTATGTTAAATTTACTTTCTCGGCCGGTTTATAATAATATTTAAAAATATTTAGTCTTGATATATATCGGCAACAATTACAAAAAGAAGGCAGAAAATTATATTACCATGGAAGAAATTCAATAAATAACAGGAAAAATAAAGATAAAAACATAAATGGTGAAAAATGTCTCATGATGACCCATACTTATTTATCCAAAATAATTTTGTAATTTATTAACTCTTTTATATATTTGCATCCATTTTTCCATTTCTAAGATTTTACCTTTTATGTTTTCATCTTTATTTTTCCTGTTATTTATTGAATTTCCTTCATAGTAATATAATTTTCTGTTTTTTTTTTGTAACTGTTGCCGATATACATCAAGATAAAATATTCTTAATAACAACCACTTTTTTTTAATTTGAAAAATCTTCCTGTTTCTAGCCGAACTTATCCTTTTCTTGTATGAAATAATTACATGCAAATAAATGGGTGCACTTAAAAACCCGACATTAACAAATCGGACATTTCCAACGAATTGAATACGTTTTATTTCGGTTTCTTGACCATATTTTCTTTGAAATTTTTTACGTTGTGATTCGATATAATACGTGAATGGGACATAAACATAACCTACAAAACATTGCCAGTTTTTACGTGAACATGCGAACTAAAATGTAATAAATTCCACCGAAACTTGGTAATAATAATATATGTGAAATTAAACAATGTGGATGCACCTCAAAAACCCGAAAATCACAAAACAGACAGTTATAAAACTCGACATTAAAAATCCAGATATTAAAAAACTAGACATTTAAAAAAACAGAAATTTCACAAAACAGATTTTCAAAATATGTGTGCTTTTTGAAATGAGTGCTTTTTTAATGTCTGTTTTTTTAAATGTCTGGTTTTTGAATGTCAGCTTTTTGAAGTATCTATTTTGTGATTTGTCGGGTTCTTGAGGCGCAGCCAAATTACAACCAGAATGTCTACTATTATAATTCGGGGCTACAGTGACAGTTCTATAATCATGCTAATGTATACAATTATTTCAGTGCACTTTTCTATTCTTAGTAATGAAAAGTATGATCCAAATATGAAAATATAATTTATATTAAATTTAAATATTGTTTAGGCGTAATACCAAACCTGTCATTGACATTTTAGTTACAATACAAAATTTTCTATACAATTTCGCTCTGTCAATTTCAAACTTTATGTAACTTAGTTCTGATTAACAAATTTTTATAAAAAAAGTATTTCATTAGGTCATTTTTACTCTGCCACATTCGTCAATGTTGAATAAATTACTTGTGAGGATATATAAATCTCGTTTCTTTGTTTTTAGAAATTACAGACTATATAAATCTCAAAAGGAAAAAAGTATAAAAGTGCAAAAACAGCTATTCATTATCAAAACAGGTATACAGAAACGCATCGGAATACAAAAATACAAATTCTTAAAATACACATGCAACAAAGGAAGCCTCTATGTGCCAGCACGTTGCAATACACAATGGTTTTTTTAAATGGGATATCCTAAAGTTCATTGAAAAACACATAATTAAATTTTACTAGTAACAAAACTTTTAAAAAATGTGAAAAAAGTATCGCAATTTTACGTCGATGTCGCTTACCTGTCTTTTATAAGAAATTTAAGAAACCATATCAGAAATTTAACAAAAATAACTGCAATTTCTGAAATTAAACAAAACTATAAATTTATATGACCTAAAATTTCGCACCCGTAAATTTCTGCGACAGCCCAGTAATCCAAAATGTCTTGGAGGGGATAGCAATGCATTCATTTTATTATGTTTGAATCCCTTCTTTGTCTACTTTGAATAGTTTTGAAGGCCAAAAAAATTGATATTTTGAATATCGATTTTTAATACATAGAATAAAAAAATAATATATTATTAAAAATGTGTAACATAATGAAAGTTTCTGAATAAAAAAATAATAAGCTGTAAAAAGTGTAAAATGTAAGGGATATATATCAATCCCAAAAAAAGTATTTAACGAAATCCCGAATACTTTTGAATCCACAAATAATGTGATGTGTAAAAGTAAAAAATATGAAAAATGTATTTCAATAAAAAAAAATCTACGGAGTTCGGAATTATTTTGTTACATTTGAATCCCTATATTGACAATTTCAAATCCTTTTAAATAACCGAAAAAATCTGAAGTTAATGAATACGAAATGTTGATTTTTAATACATATGAATCCAAATCTAATAAAATTCTAAAACATTCTACAATTAATTTAATGTATCTCTATACTTCTGGAATATAATGTTAGAATGTAGTTATTTTTAATCATTGAATTTAAAAATATATTGAATGCAACACTGAAATTGGGAATGCATTTGAATCACAAAGTAATGTATATTAAAAGTACAAAATACATAAGGAATTCATTTGAAACCCAAAAAATACAGGATGAGTTATTATTGTGCCAAAGTATATATAATTTTATTTTGAAAGATCGTTGTTGAACCCAAATTTATTGGAGAGCATAACATTTTCTTTACAAATGTTATTTGTTTATTCAAATGCATTCATAATTTCGAAAAACTTTTTTTGCGTTTAAAAACATTCAAAATGGACAAAATCGGATTTGAAACTGAATGCATTCTTATCCATTTTGGATTACTGCGAGGGTGTCTTTGATTTCACACTTTGATAGTTAACCACAAATCTTAATTCAAAATATATATGAAGGATTGAACTATTCACAAACGTACATACAACATATAAGAAGGATAATTTTTCGCCTTTCCAAACTCTATAACTTCTTTTGTGTACCATTTCGACAGCTATTTTTGGGTCCATAACTTCAGAAATATTCATCTTAGGTCAAATGCTCTTGCGGGTGAATTGTAGGGCTTAAAAAAAGCTTGAAAATGTGCCCACACTCATTGAAATGACTTAAAAGCAAGCTGAGTTATTGCAAAAAAGTAATTTCATTTTCTAAACTTCAATGGCCTATCACTCACATTCTGAGCCTCCGATCCAATTTTGGTAAATGACTTGTCGGTTTGAAATATAATGCAGAATCGCCTCCTGAAATAGCGTTACTCTGTTCTTGGACACCCTGTATATAAAATAAGAAACAAGCTTCAATAAATAAATAGTACTTTATATTACAGTGTGCGTAAAAATGTACACATTTTTAATTTTTTTTAGGGATTTTAAACGAAAAAAAGTAACTAGAATAGTATATTATGAAACTAGTGCGTAAAAGTTCATTCTACGAATGTGAAGGGTTGCGGCCCGACCAAATCACATTCGCAGAATAAACATTTACGCACATGTTTCATACGATATTTTATGTCACATGAGTGCGTAAAATGCGACTGAAAAATGTCAAAAGTGTGTAAAATAGCATTTTACGCATCGAATGGCATAAAATACTTTTGCACACTTGTATTGAAAAGTACTATATCGTTATGAGTGCGTCTTTCTCTTGTGTTTGTAAAACGTTTATAATATTTGTGAAATTCTTTTGTTATTAAAAAAATGTTGGATTCTTTTTGTGATGAGCAATATATGAGAGTCCTGAAGAAACTTAATTTATTCGATCATAATATATTCAATATACAGCAGACAATCAGAGATTATTTTGCAGATTCATTTGTAACGATAGAAAACTATTTTTTTTAAATTTCTTTTTTTAAAGATACATTTTTTGATAAATTTTACATAACTTTATTATTAAACATACAATTCAGATGTAACAGTTTTTGTAGCATTCGCATAAGTATTTGTTCTTTCTCATTATAGGCGACGATAAATGTTTTTCTGTGGATCTAAATAAAAAAGATGACTAAAACAGTGGACGTACATTAACAGAGATAGGAGTATGTTCCCAAACTCCTAATAAGAACAGTAAAAATTGCTATATAAATTAATACAAGCAGTAAAGTTTTCTAGGATAGCCCGAAAATCGCAAACGTTTTTTTATTTTAAAAAGAAAAAAATGAACAAATCCATCGCATTCACAATGTAAATATACTTTCCAATGTGAATTGGTCGATCGTTCCGTAATAACTCCTTTTTTAAACGAAAGTTTATATAAGTTACGAAACTGTATTTAAATGTAAGTAGTTTGCCTTGCTAAAAGTGTGTTATTACATTTAGAAAGGTCCGATGATCGCCTCGGTCATCTCTACCTATTTATTTGTTAATCGATTACTACAAGAAAGTTAAAAATCGCATTTACACACGGAGAAAAATTTCTTTGGAAAATTTACTATTCTACATGGTTATTAGGGGACAAAATTGCATAATGAGAAAATTTCCTATTCCTTTTGCTAAAAATTACTACAATTTTTTTTTTATCATACCTTTCCGGAATTTGTAATGTTAGTTTTGCCAAAATTCAGAATGTTATGGTATGAATTATACATATTTTAGTAAATTTTAGCAAAAAGAATAGAAAATTTTAGCCTGATGCAAGTCTGTCCGCTAATAAACATGTAGAATAGTAAAATTTCCAAACAAATTTTTCTCCGTGTACCTACGAAATTAATAAACTGCTTTGCTTAAAATTACAAAAACGCATAAAAAAACTAAACAACCTATGATTGCATTCTATATAAAGATTTAAAATGATCGACACAATTCCATCACAGGACCTGACATTTTTTATGTTATTGTGTGTTCTGGATGATCAGGTATGTTTGAAAATATCCTGGAAAAAAATCATAGTAAATTTGACTGTTTTAATGGGTCCTCAACGAAATTACAATCATAAAAGAGTTAAATGTAGAAAAATAGTGAGAGGAATTCAATTTTTTTATTTCATTTTAGTAAATTTGAAAAACTTACTGAAGTCTAAATAAGGTGTAAACGAATGGAGATACATTTTTGTTGTTTTTTCAGAATTTTCTTGATGTTTTTTTCAGTGAAATTATTTCGAGTAGAACCATTAGCGATTCCTTTTTATCATATTATTTAATTCCCTTTTTTATCGACAGCTATAAAGACAAAACATGTAGTTTACGACTACAGTTCTAATTTTCTTCGCTTATTTCTGCTTATCGTTTATTTTAAATTGCTTTGTTTGCTAATAGCAGGCATAATGTTATTGTAAATTTTTTTATATTTTATCAAATCATGAGCTTAAAACTCGTCTGTAATTAAATAAATAAACATAGAATATTGGCGAGCCACTTTTTTGTACATATTTTTTATTATATTTTTACCATTTTCCTAAACATTTAAAATTTATTTGATAATTTGTTTGCCTTCAGCTATTTACGGTATTTTCACGATTTTACTGAAAATTGTAATATTGAAAAAGAAAAATTCTACGTTTCCTGACGAGCTTTAAAGAAAATATTTTGAGGTTTACTTCCAAAAAGGTTCCGATTTCTATGAGGCTTGATATCCTGATGTTTTTTGGTGCGCTGAATACGAATATCACCTTGAAAATCACCGACAAAGTCATCTTAAAGGTCAAAACTGAAACGCGGATTTTCGGGTTCAGCGCATCAAAAAACGATAAAATACCAAGTACCATACAAATCGAAGGTATCACCTTTTCGGAAATTTATCCTTTTTTGATTATTATAATACCTCCAACCTGAAAAACTATATTAAAGCTTTCAAAATTTAAAGATTTTGTAAAATTTATTAAAAATACTATTTTTTATTGCGAAAATATTAATTTATATATATTATTTATAAATAAAAAGTGACAACTAAAGAGAATTATATAAGAAAGAACATAATAAATGTGATCATTAAAAGATAAATCCCCTGGATACAACGTGAATATATTTTTCATTTTAAATACGAATAAAACAAAAGTACACCTTAATGGTAAAGAAATTCGTGTGGAACGCTTATCTCTGGAAGTCAGCAGTTTGATTTTCGATTCTGACAAACCATTACTTTTTATTAGTTGTTGGCTTACTCACTGTATGGCGCTCCTTCAGTTTATGTAATGTAACGCCTCCCTGTAAACGAAACGAGTTTCAATTAAAGTATAAGTGTAAAATATTGAGTTCCGATAAGATCATATGTATCTAGATTGATTATCCACGAGTTATGAAATCATCTTTACTCCTTTGTATTATATTTTGTTATTTCCATATCATATTTTGAGTTATTTTGATTATAGTAGACAGTCTGATCTTTTTAAAAAACTGATTTTTTAATACCGTTGTACTTGTAAAATTGCTGGGGCAATTACAAAATATGATTAAAAAATGCAGGAAATGTATGTACTTCTTGATTGGGATATTCCATATTAAGGCTTCAAGATAGCTCTTAGAGAGCCCCAGTGTTGTCAAAAAATACATTGAACAAACTTTTCAGACCATAAGCCGACGAAACTCATTAGGGAATTAAACATATTGAATATTAGCCTACCAAATCAGTCTTATTATCAATTGATTTTTAACTTATTATGTAATCGTTGAAATCCTCTGTTTAGTAGATAAACAAATGTTTTTTTTATGCGACTCAAGGACTGATTATTTATGCATGCATCCTGATGTTCAGTTGGTAGACCTGTGATTATGCAGATCCAATTATGTTCTTGTGTGAAAATCTTGAAAGGGATGTGAGTAATTCGAGTGACGTCGATAATCAGACAAGATGCCTCTCGTGCCTAACGGAATACTGCTGGAGGTATAGCCGTCTAATGAAAGTGCGAGTAGAAACCGTACGACCTCGACTTACTTTCGGCATTTTGCATTAGCTCGAATAGTCGTCGCATGGTTGCCTTCGCTTTCTTCTCTAGCGCGTGAAGATACCGATTGTTATCTGCTGACCAAAAGAATAATGTGAATCTTGTATTATCTCCGTAATGCTCAATTTTTTATGAAGATGCAATTTCAAGTCCATGAATGCGAACGGTTTCACTCTGTTCTAGGTATAGTATGTGCTTGGTAAGAATGTAGTTTTTTTCACACATTTTGAACTTAAACAATTGATGCGGAAGCACAAATATTATGAAATGAAGGAACAACTTTTCTGAATTGGAATTCATTATTAATTTTAGTAACAATTCAGGAAAACTCCAATTACCAAGATCAGATAACATTTGTTTCATATAATCTTATAAGTGTTTGAACGTAATGGTGCTATTTTAAGAATGTTTAATTAAAGATATGGCATGCTCATAATTATAAATGTTAGTAGGCTGTTTTCAAATAGTCTAAAAAAAGTAACATTTGATCATTCCTCTAAAAAGATTATTTTTGTAGGATTTTTTGTAAGTCTTTTTTTTTATTGATTTATTAATGTTATCTTTTATGGTTCTATCGAGGGAATTTTTAAATCAATTTAAAAAAAATAAATGTGTTAAACAATTTTGAGAATTTTTGCATTCTTCACGACATTTTCTTATATAATTGTCTAGTTGCTTTTTCTTCGCCTTGATTTTTAGAGGGGTATGGCCAGATTATCAGGCCTAAAATCCAGTGCCTACTATAATATAAAAAGAAATTTATTTATAAAGGCAGCATAGGATATGTAAAAAAATGAACAAATTTTTGTTATTGTACACGTAAAAAAGTAACTAGTCTCTTATGAAAATATTGAGTTTTATTACTCTGTCGTTGATCTAAATTTTGATACTCAGATTTCTAATAGATACTAAAATTGCTCATGACGCTAGCCATTTTACGATTATTTGAAAACCCCCATGATAATTTAGTGTGATATTTAGTTACACAGATTGTGTCAACATTTTAAATAGATCGCATAAAATGTGTGTCTCTGTTTTTGCATGCAGATTTTGAGCATATTCACTACTGATATCATAAGTATTTCACCTACATGATTTTATAACATACTACATTGCATATGATGTACTTTTATCAATTATCTGGTGGTTTCGTAGGGTTTGGTGCTAGGGAAGCCGAGGGGTGTACCGCTCACCTAAGGAATGTACTGCTTTTAATAAATGCATAAATAATATCAGATTTGTTTAACGATTGAAATCGATTCTATAAAGCTCCAACAGTAATATACAAAAAGATTTGAATTTTTACTAACGCTAAACGTATTGAATTATAGAATTTAATAAATATCAACGATCCAACAGGATCTCCTGTAAATGTGGGTAATACCGCTCACTAAATTTAAGTTATTAAACTTATTCTTATTCGCTTAGAAACAATGTAATGAAGATGTAATGAAGAAATGTGAGTACAGGCAATGGAAATTGTAAAGAGGAATGTATTCAAATTAATGATTCATAAATAATAAGTGTACCTAACCTATGAAGTTCGATGATATTATAAATCAATTTGTTTTTAACTCACTTGTGTACATTCAATGTATATGATTAATTACAAGAAATTCCATTTCAGATATCCATTATTTTAGTACTTTCTGTACATTTATTTGATCAACAATATGTAAAATATGTCATAAACTTTCTGAGCGGTGTTACCCACTAACACGCCGCGTTGAAAAGTAATGAATAATTATAAATCAATGTTGTTTTTAGTAGTTTACCAAATATCATTTGATAATTAACAGTACTACGAGCCTATTTTTTCATATTTTTTTCCTCTTGGGTACTAGTAAAAACATGGAAAACCGTATATTGTAGAGACCAATTCTTATCGTATTTATGTCAATTACGTTACAAAACTTTCCAAATTTTTTTTAATCAACTTTTAGCAATAAACAATGTAAATTTTTTGTTGAAATTAGATTTTGAAATAAAGTTCTTTAATAAAAAAATATAAAAAATCATTTTAACTTAACGGGAGATTGAGAAATATGAGTGAGCGGAATTACCCACTGAGCGGTACAACCCCCGCCTCCCCTAGTATTGGGCTAACGTACTTTTTTTATATAAGCTCAGTTCGTAAATTGAACATTGGATGTTTTACCGGCTCAACGTCGGTCTCTTACAGTTGGCAAATCTTAGGTATATATTGATTATTACCATTAACCCAATACTCTGAAAACAAAATTTAGTAACTGACGAAATGTGTACACGGAAAAAAAAACCATGAGTAGAATTTGCCAAACTTATGTAAAATTTATCAAGTCTCATTTAAAAGCAAAATTTATTAAAAAATGTAAATAAATAGTATTCTAGCCTTTAAGAGATAAGTTTTTAAATGAAGTTTAATTGACAGATTAACGAAAAACTAGGCTAGATATTATATAACAGCACTCGCAAAAAAATTACACCAGTTATTTTAAATATAAATTTATCTGAATTTGTTTACTTGGAAAAGATTTTAATACATCATTGGCGTTTATCAAGCATTTACAAGATAATTTCCAAATAAACTGCAGAAAATTAGGATTGTTCTTTTAGTTATTTGTATTAACAATGGTTACTCAACTTTTTTGGTAAATTTTACTTAAGTTCTGATACCTATTGCACAACACTTAGTACATTCAGCTAAAATGTTCTTGAAATTGCTCATTGTTTGGCCGCTAATAGGCAACCACATATTTAGTCAATATTACTTAATGTCGGCAACTGATACTGAGCCATGCTGATAAAGCATAGTAGTTTTAAAATCTTTGATATCGTAACGCAATGTAATAATGAAAATTAAAATAATAAATAGTTCTTGGACATGATATTATGGATATTTTTTATTGTAATTGTTTTTTTTGTTTTATATTTTTGCGAAATATTTTGTATCGTAATATTTAGACCTGTAATCCACGGACCATTTTGCAGTAGGTGAATCTTGACAACATTCTGAGCAAAAAATTTAAAGTAAAAAATTTTATTTAAAGTTATTTTAACGAATGAAGGCTCATTTTAAAGATATTTTTTTAGATCTGCGATTTATCTGAAAGTAATCTTAACCTATGCTGAATCTCTTGTTATATCCTTAATAAGTAAGTAAACTGTTGATTTAGAAAGTTATGGAACTTAAAAAAAACATATTCAGCCCTTTAATGGATTTTGTAATGACTCGTTGGTGCGCGAATAAGGGATCAACTTTGGTTTTTCAAGCTCTACGACGTTTTTCTCCGATCTTTAGTTCACTAATAGCGAAATTAGTTAGACGCAAAAACCCGCCTAAAGCTGCATTTTCCCCACTTTTTGAAGATACAACAAAAGAAACATTCATTGAAGATCAAAATAACTTCAGTGATAAATTGCAGGGCTCGAAAAAATCTCTAATATGAGCATCGATTCATTGAAATAACTTTAAAATTAATCGAGTTATTGAAAAAAAGATTTTTCTCAAATTCAAAGACGTCATTCAAATTTTGTAGGTACGTTGAATCGAATTTTGGTATTAAAAATTTTTGCTCAGAATTTTGTCGAAATTAACACCCTGAAATACGGTCCGTGAGTTTCATATTACATTTCTATTTAAAAATCATAACCAGCATTAATTCCATACAGGCAATTAATAGTGTTATTATATAATTTATTTAAACTAATGGATTGTATACTTACTTAAAAATACCCTTGCCCCCTTTTATCCATATAAATAGATTATGTTATTTGCATTTGTAACATTTTTTTCTGGTTGTTTTTAAGACTTAAAGTATTAATAAAAAACGTCTACCTTTAAAAGTGAAAATAACTCATTTTGAATGTAATTATAAAATTAATCAACTCACATTTGATAAGTGATAGGATATAATGCTATAGGCATTTCAGAATTTAAAATTCATTTGTTTCAGTTTTCTTCAAGAGTTTTTCAGAGCAAAAACTTTGAAGTTCAAAAGATAAAAAATTCCATAATTCACAGGCAAGAAATATTTTTCTGAATTCATCTTAATAAAGGTAAATTTAATTCAGTGGATCTTCAGATCTAATCGTGAGAAAAATATATTGCATCATTACCCAGTTAAACCATTCGAAGTGAAAAAATGTATTTTGTTCATTTTGAGTAATAATATATAGTAAGATTCGTAAGCATGCGATTAAACTATGGATGCATAAAGAACTATAAAATGGTTTGAATAAATATTGAATAAAATATAGGATAGGAAAATATTGATTAACTTCTAATTAAACTGAACTAGGTAGTAGTAGCAGTATTTTTATTGACGGTGATTGAGCATTTTAATAATGGACCATAACTTTCAAAAATTCTTAGAAATTATTATAATTGAAATTTTGAACTTCTTAGACTATATTTCTAAAAAATCATACACTACGGACCCAGTATAGTAATGGCGTGTTTACTATTATTACATAGTATCTTTTCCTAAAGGATGTCGAAATAATTCGCTAAAAAATGTTTGAATTTAAGCACATTCTTAGTATCTGCATTATGTAGTACAACAAATCAGTTAATACATGGAATCAAACATAAAAAAATATCAATTGAAGAAAACAAGTTGATCCTAGAACCACGCCACTGGCTTGCACTACTGAAATTTAATATAAAGAATTATTAAATATTTTTTGTTTCAAAATTCTTTGTATGAACAAAATCAAAATTCAGAAAGGTTCTTATACCTAGCCTACCATAAGAAAAAATTCTTATACTTCGTTATTCTGATATGATCCACAGAGTCTTTGTTGCGAATCGACACTTGTATTATAAAAGACAATCTGTTTTAAAATGTTAAAAAGTTCAATAAACAAAAGTTTACAAACATGTATTTTAAAAATTGAACTTTGCAAATCTGATTAATGTGTGAGGCAGAAATAAAATGAATAGTGCTCATACTGACACTTATTTCAATCTACAATTCTACGCATCCACATTATTTGCATAAAAAAGTCAATTTCGTGTAACTAATAGGAGTGGCTCATGGGCTTGTGCAAATAGGAATGCATGGTATCTCAGCACTGCTGCATTCCTTAGTAGAATAAAAACAGAATAAATTGAATTAATTTGATTTAATAATAAAAATAATATCACATTTATTTGAAACGATTTAACCGTTTATCTCCATAATTGTTAAAAAAATTTATTAAAAGTATGTTAAAATTACATCACGTACCATTTTTTAGAATCGAGAAGATTATGTAAAATTGAGTCATAATAAATACTAATAATAATTAACAAGAATAAGTACCTTTATTGACGATGGTGATATTTTCGAAAAAATTCATCTTCTTATGTGTAGTTTTGTCAAATTTTGTTCAGTAGGTAAAATCAACCTCTAATAAGGTTCTGTAGAGAACATGGAGAAAATATCTGCGGCTTAAAAATTATAGATCTGGAAGATCAAAAGGCTGTCAGATAGTCAGTTACTTTACAGAATCATTTGGGAAACTGATGATAATTTCAGCACTATAATGCAATTGAAATAATTCCTGTATAAAGTGCATAATATACTGTATAGTACTTGTACAGTTCCTTTCTTTACTTTTGTACAGTCTTCGCATGCATTAAATTATAGCATAACATGCCAGTTACCATCTAAAAACTAGATGTGAATTAAGTAATTATTAAGCAGTCTTTTATAAAAATTATTATTCTGAAACTGGTTTAATTTAAACAAGTTAGTTGTTTTCCAACTGATTTTTTTTCTGCTTGGGTTAATGACCTACAAAACTAATTCAAGCACCATTTAAAAGTTATATTTGATGAGGCACATGCAACGTATAACATAATACGTAACATATTATATGTCTGTTAAAATAAAAAAGAAAAATATTTCCTCTACGAAAGTTCACTTTTAATGTCATTAACTTCTATACAGAAGCATTCTCGATGATCTTTTCGAATTCTTCAAGTGTATCATCACGTTTCAAATGAACGCTCGGAAGGACATGGAGAGATATCGCCTTCATCAAGTTAGAAAGCAACAGAAAAATGACTGATGCTCATTAGAACATTTTATCGGCCCTTCCGATCGAAAGTTTCAGAAGATTTATTAAAAAATTCCGTGCGGGTTTGTTTTCCCTCTCACTATACTTTATAGACGCATTAAATAAGCAACATGTAATTATATCATGTCTTAGTAATCTTTAACAACTGAGTGTATGAATTTCTACTTAGAATATAAGCTAATTATTCTGCAGATAGGTATTTTTAGTGACTATGGTTATGTACTTTTGTACCCAGAAGAATTATTATGTGACGCTTGGTAAAAATTGTGACCATTTAAGATGTTCGCTGGCCAAGAATTGGATATGATTGATGTCCACATTTTGTTTTTATAAGTCAGGTTTAAACTGTACAAAAAGTGGCCAGTTTACGTCCATAATTGATGTCCATATTCTGATGCTATAAAACTGCTTGAAATTCGTTAGTTTATGACCATAACTGAGGTCCATAATCTGTTACTAAAAACCAGTGCGAAATGTGACAGAAAATAGCAAGTTTCTGGTCATAATACGATATTTTAAGCATGAAAAGCCTAGCTGCTGTTCAATTTGGTAACATTTTTTATACATAGCTAAAAGAGTTAATATATTCATTTTTTTAGTGTCTGATTGTGAGAGTCTGGTCTATAACTCAAGACCTGGTTATAAGGTCATTTTCATGGAAAATTAGAGGAGATTAACGATGGTAAATTGTGATATTTTTTGCTCACCTTCTTGGCGCAGACTTTGGTCCGTTTCACAACACACTTCTTTTCGGTCATTCGGTCAACTTGAAATGAGTTGGTTAATCATTTAATTCAGTTAGAAAAAGTGCTGTAACGTAGTAATATAGCATTATAATAAAAAAAAATCCTCTAGTAGGGACTATAGAGCAAAGCAGATACATATGTTCAACCGCAAAAAAATGACCGTTAACTGTTCAGAAAACGTTTAATAATTTCGACCAGTTTCGGCCATCGGTTATGGCCAGGTTATGGCCGCAGTTAAACATTACATATCCATAGTAAATCCATCCAGAAAAGATGGCCAATGTATATTCAGCCTCCTGAAAAAATGGCTGGTTATAGCCGACCAGAAAATTCTCACGTTTTCTACCAAGGACAGAAGAATATACGCACAAATTTTTTCAACGCAATTATTGTTGTTGCTATCAATTACTCATGATATTACTAAAATACGCAAGGAATGTCTGTTTCATGAATTATTTAGGTTTTTTTTTTAAAGTAAAAATATAGACAAAATTCTACAATTGTGCTGATATCCTTGTCAAGGAAGTTCACTTATGTCAAACAATTATTATATATACACATTCTCTGTTTGCACAATTTGTTACACAAAGATTAAACAACGAGACAAATATTTTACAAATGTTCTTGGACGTACACAATCTCTTTTTATTCTAATCGAACATATAAATTAACCACACATGGCCATATGTTATTCGTAAATAAATCAATGTTTTGCCTACAGATAAAGAATAAATGTCAACGAAAATCGAAGTACTGCTAAAATGGAATTATATAAATTGAACATATTTAGACTGTGATTTCCGACAAGAATTCGGAGTTATTTGTACAACAATTTGTTGTACTGTGAACAAAAATAAATTCTTATATGCGTCTGAAGGTGTCGAGTCCTTGAGTAAAGGATTTCCTTTCACTCGTTCACTCATTTATGACATTAATGTCTTTCCAACACAGCACATTAACGATCCATGTTTTTTAACCTTTTATTTTAAACATTCCTGAGGATTGTTAATTCGTAAAGATTTGAAACTACTTGCTTCAAGGACTATTTTCGTTACATTTTCAATAAAATGCATTATAATATTAAGTTAATTCTTCTAAAAACGTAAATTACTAATAGACAATAATGACTAAATATTTCTGTAGTATTCATGCAATACACAGAGAAAAAATATAACTATGTGGCTGCACTAAAACGTGGTCGTACAAAAAACAATTCGATTAACTTTTTCGGTACTAAACAAGATCAGGACGTTGTTTTGTTTACTATTTATCAATCGTTAAATATGCAAAAGAATACATAAACTGAAATCTTCCGCAAACATCACCTCAATAGTCACTTTAAAAATCCCTTAGTAGTAACGTAAATATAATATTACATATATGAAAAGTTTAATTAAACGAAAATAATCTCTTAATGAAAATTGTCATAGTAAAAATAGTTATTTTCGTATCAAGGGCGTAAAATGGAGTTTTACGCCTCGACAATAGAACCCGAGATACGGCTAAGCCGGCTCGAGCTTCATGAGGGTGAAAATTCTACGCCTGAGATAAAATATTTTACGCCTACTGCATCAAAAAACAATGTTTGAATCTCAGGCGTAGAATTTTCGGGCCTAAAATGCAAAGTTCACGCCCTTGTGAGCGTAAAATTTATTTTATCCCTGAGTAGGGGTAAAATGGTCATTTTACGCCCTCATTTGCGGGCGTAAAACGCTTATTTCATGCCTACTGCATCAAAAAAGTATTTTATCATATTCTGAATGATGAAAGTAACGACAACTTTTCACGTTGTTGATTCTACTATTGTTAGACGATCATTTCTACCTTTTTTATGGTTCCATTAACCATTTTATTCTTTCTTTGTACGTGTTGATACCTTCGGAATTTATTCTTCCAAATTTTCGCTCTTTATCTTATATATTAATGAAACATGTGTAAAATAGCTTTATCCCGGAAACGCATGCTTTTTAATAAAAATATGCCGGTAAAAGCGAATTTGATTAAAACATCGAGTCGATATTTACGTATTCCTTAACATATTATTGTTTACTAATGATTACATTTTCGCATAATCATTATTGTCAGGCCCCAGGTAGATTAGAAACCACATTTTACGTAGATGCATGCAAATCTATGTAAAATCTTACGGTTGACGAACGTATTTAAAATAATAATAATTATAAAAATCAGTGTAAAACTTTGGTCGTTGCGTTACAGTCTCTTAAAAACTAACTTAAATCTAAAATAATGTTACAACATCATAATTAAATTAATACCTTTAACGCGTGTATGCTATGTAAGTGACGTGACCAACAATCATGTGCTAACTAATTGTATAAGGAATGAATTATCTGCGAAGAATGCTGGTTGGCGCACGTTTCGATTGTCATAGTTATTAATGTAGATTCTGTGAAACAGGCAAGGTGCAGTTTTGAAAATACACTCCAAAACCATTGGTAATAACTTGTTCAGTCCAATAAAGACTAGTTAGATAATCCTTTCCAGTGTACTTCGAATCCTGTAGAGTAAATGTAATCCCAATGAAGATTGCGTTATTTGTTCCAAATAACTGAGAAGTTATTTTATTAGATTGAAAATTGACTCCGGATTCGTCCGACTGATTTTTACTCCTTGGAATAAAATTCCACTCCTATATTTTAGATGTAAGAATAACGTATACAAAATAGATATCGCTAAAATATTCTTTATTTCTGAAAGTACTGCTCAACTAATCCATCTTGTTAGTTTGCCATTACCACAAAGAGGCCATGGTATAAATTATAATAAAGAATCGAATAACACTTTAATAATACAGTGATAATATAAAAATAAGCTCCGACTTGTTAAAAAGAAAGCCAGCAGTTAAAAAAAGTGGAATTTTTACGGAATATCCAAAATAATCTTGCTCGATGTTCATTCCAGAAATTTTAGAGAGTTGAAAAATGCGGTTTCAATTGTCTTATAATTCATGTTTTGCAATAAAACTTGTATTTATTTGCGCAGTTCATTTATAATAGTGGCGAATAAAGTTTAAAAATAAAACACTATTATAAGTGCCCAGAGAAAAAAAACATATTTTCTTTTTTTCTGTATGACGTTGGAGATTATTCACCGTGCAAAAAAATGCGGAAATATTTTGGCGTTACATGTAATTATTTGAAACTGTCCGGTATACTTAAGAACATAAAAATTCAACTCACGAAACTTTAAAGACAGCCATCCGCATAATGATGCTTTCCCTGTGGTCTAGATAAGATGAGATTCGGATGCGAATATTTTTTGCTATTTATAATATTTAGAAATACAAAGCTTCGGTTTTAAATATATTCACTTAATATTTTAATTATATATTCAGTTTCTTAAAAAATTGAAATATAAAATGTTTTTAAATGCGGAATAAAAAAAAATTGTAGAATAAAAATTAACGAATAAAAAGTGGAATTGCTGGTCTTTAAATTTTACTGCAATTTATTTATATTGGTTTTGAGTTAAGTAAAAGATTCAAGATTTTTCGAGATGAATATCTTTTTTAATATTTGTCAATTGAATTCTCCAAAAAGGTACAGAAAATAACCAATAAACTGCGGGGCCGTATAACATGGGATCTTGTTTCTTTAATTTTCTACAGCATTTTGTATTTTTTTTAAAATGTTGTAAGTACTAGTACTAACGTTAAAATTATAGCAAGTACGAAATCCTTTACAGTCTAAAAAAATTATCAAGGTCAACACCTCTGCATTTGGTTTTACGGTGAATGAGAACTTTTTTTATTAGACGTTAATTAATTATTATGCAGTACAGTGGTGTAAATTACATTACTCCTTCGCACTTAGTCGAAAGCAGAACCAGGACGAGGCGAAGTATGGTTCCACTTTTTTATTATTTTTGTTCAGTGTTTCTTTCTTTTTAATTTTTTTTTAATATTTTCTATTTTTTATCGTCGATTTTTTGTTGGTTCTTTGGTTCTTATGATTTCAGGTCTTTTTCATGACATAGGAAACAAATCATATTTTAATGACGTTGACAGTTATTTTAGTTGAAACTTTCTTTCTAGCATTAGAATTAAAGTGGATACTTTATTTTTTATTGCCGCCCTTATGAGGTTTTGGAGCTTCATTAAATTGCAATAACAAGAAATCGAACAAATCATTTTGGGCGTCCTTCATCTTCATGAATTATTGTACATAAAAATTGTGCTGTTACCGAAAAAATAGCAACAAATTTGTTAGATCAGTTAGACTTTTGTTATTTCCGATCTAATCGACATATTGTTAAATTCACATATAATTTTCTTTGAAATCTTGAAAAACCCATCAAATAAAATTTTGGTATAAGCATACTTTATTGAATCTTGATCACTGTCAGATGAGGACCTGATCAATATTCAGGCAACCTGAAATATACCAGACGGTTCTGAATAGGATGCACAATATATGAAATCAAGGCTTTGTTTTTTCAGAGTTTAATTAAAAGATCTCGCTCAATTTTTGTAGCAAACAAATCTATTTAACGGAGAATACCACTACCGAATACACTCACGATTCATGTATTCAATAATTTAATCGAATAGACAAATGTTTTAATTTGAAGAAGGTCTGATAGTTAATCCTACATCAGTTTTATCTGAAAAATAGATTGGTTGAAATAAATTTATCTCTAGACACCTTTTCTCTTTGTCAGCACTGAATAAAAAGTTTATTCGGTGCAAATCTAAATATTATGTACATATTATGGAGAACTGCGATACATACAGTAGAATTTTTTTATACACTTTTTTTGGTGTAGTCGAGGCATAGTTTATGAGAAAATAACACGTAGTTACTCATTTTGTGCGTGATTTATCGTAGGCTTAAAAAATCTTACACTTTTTTTAGGTGTATGTATTGTGGATATTATAAAATTCGATGGACGAAGAGAGCAGAGGATTAATTCGTTGTGACATAAATATGCGCTTTTTTGTGTAACGTTGACATAATAATTTAAAAATCTTGATTTAGTTTTTACAGTAAACAATCTTAATTTTTTCTATTTAAAACCATTTGCCAAAAAGAAATATTGATAATAGCAAATTCACGAGATCATCGCAGCTTTAAAAAACTATACTCAACAAATGAAACTAATACTGCAAATTTTAGTTTAAATACGAAATTCAGTTTAATCATAATTAAGAAATTGAGAAAATTCGAAGTCTAAAGAATGAAATTTTGTATTATAAACTAGAATCTGCATAATATAATTCTGCACGTTATATTTATTGTACGAACAAGAAAAAATAACGGACATTCATGAACATTTCGCCAAAAATTTCGTCAAAATTGAACATCGTGTAGCTGTGCTGCCTCCTTCGCATTACCTGTTTACAACTAGAAAACTCACTCAGTTTATAGTACAAATTACACTAAACTATATATAAATAATTACTGATATGACTTTTCCCTGAATTACAATTTTTGTTTAAATAAATTTGTGATTTCCCAACACCCTTACATAATTTAAACACAACATTTTTATGACATAAAAAACTCATTTTTTATTATAAAAACATATATCTTAATTTTTTATTTACGAAATGTCGTAATACGGTCAGAGTAGTTAAAAAGGGGTATTTCCAACCCTTAATGTCATATTTTTCTCTCAATTAACTTACATTTTTTTGTATGAAAACAAATAAAGGGTATCTAAAACGCCTGGGTCGATAACGCCAATTTATAACTTAAAATATGCAAATTAAACAGAAACTAAACATATTTTCAAATACAGATTTATGTTAAAGCTTTTTTACGCATTTTCTGTGAAAGTGTAGCAAATTTCAGGAAAATAGGTTTAGAAACAATCAAAAATTCTCAAGAATAAATTTCTGTACCCTTATATAGTTCGCGTTGTTGCCGACAAAATTTATTCTGGCGAATTCTCACTCGATTCTGAACCGATTTCGTTGAGATTTATGGTACATTCATGAAAAATGAGTAAAATAACTTTAAAATAGTAATCCATGGTGAATTATCCCTGAAACATATATTTTAAATGAAAAATGAAAATTTAACTTCTGAAAAAAAAAACAATAATATATTTTATGGTAAAATCCAAATTTCAATAATTTGGAATATTCAAATCTTATATTACTGTTTATAATCATAATGCAGTTATTAATCGCTTAGAACGAACTAGAAATCAGTAGTAACTAATTAAAAATTCTAGACAAGTACACCGACGATGTATCAAGTTTTGTTCCTTCAGCATACTAAACGTGTTGTGGTTATCATACGGTTCGATCGGTGTTTTTGAATAAAATTGGCCACGTTTTGCAGTTTTTTGATCATTTCCTGAAGATCTGAATGGATTTTTATCTCGTATTACAACCTGGAAAAAAATTCTCTACTTACGTTGCGCATCGCTTATTAGCTACCTAACAATTACGTGCGAATAGAATGTCCTAATGTGTCAAGTGCCTGTGAGGCCATTAATTTATAGAAATCTTTTTTTTTAATAAACAGGAAGTTACGCGAAACTTGCGCATGAACTTTCCAAAAGAGCGTTCATTTAATTTTTGCAAGAATTGGTCTCTTTGAAGCAATATTGAAATTTATATCTGAAATATATTAGATTTGGCTAGGACAGTATTATTTTCTGTAATAAACGAATGGGTTTTAATAACCTCGAATTTTTCTATAGTTTTTATATAATTTCTTTAATTCATTAAGTCTGGGAGATACACATTTTTTAGTTGATTTTCGACCTTCATTCTCATCAGGAAATAAGATTAATATTGACTTGAAAGTAACTAACCGAACAATTTTTTAGTATGCTCTTTCGATTAACGCGGTCAGAATTGCATTTAAATTGATTAAAAAACCAATATGGCGCATTTTAATTATAAAATGAACAAAATTTCGAGTATTTCGTTTTTTTTGTGAATTTTTTTTCGCATAAATAATGTTGTAGATTGATGCCTATTCGCAATCAAAAATGCAAAAAATGTACGAGCTCAACTAGATTTTTGTTGTTTTCGCCAGTATCAATCTAACGTCTTCTAAACGTGAATATGTTAAAAAAATTGATTAATTTTTTTGACAAACGATTTCATAAATACTACAGACTTTCGAGAAAATTTGCTAAGAACAAACATGCTTCGGAATGATTCAAAGAAGACTTAAATTTTATTAAAATGCATTCATTCACTGTTTGATTTTTTGTAAATTCGAAAAATCGAAATATTGAAAAAAGTCATTAAAAAATCTGATAAAATTTGAGAAGGTTCTTTATTCAGTACTAACACAGAATATTATTATATTCTTGTGTTATTTTATATTTTTATTGAAGCGCAAACAACTATTTACCACATCATCAATAAAACAACGAAGAAAAAATAAATTTTAATTTATTTTTAAGCCAGATTTAGTTTGTAATATGCACTTTTTCAAATGCATACAATACAATCGATGTTTAGAAAATAAGACATTGGTACAAGTCACAGATGGAGTAATAATATAATTTAAGATTAATTAGTAAATATTAACTAGCAGAGAAAATAATTTGTTGTAAATGATTTCAGACGTTGAAGAGAGACTTCGAATACTTCTAAAAGAGGGTGCGGATGTACCTGCAGATCTCGACCAGGAAATAGATGGACTTCCGTCTTACTACGATGGCAATAAATTCAGACTTGGACAACAAGCATTTTATAACAATTGCTTTTCGATGATGGTGGCGAAATTATCGGGACTTCTAGCACTACTGGCTGTACCGTCCATTTTGGATATACTAATATTTACAAAACAAAGCGGAACTCCTTGTACAGCCTTTCGAAGATATGTATCTACAATACTGCATACTTTTGTGTGGTACCAGAAAGAACCTGGTATCCAGGAAGAGTAAGTAGTGTCCACAATCAAACTATTCGAATTACATACATAATAACAAATTTAGTTAACCGAACAATGTTATTGATGTAAAATGAATTACTAGTTAATTTCAAATTTGCTCCTACCAAACCAGAAAATAGTATTGTTTTATTTACTATTTTATAATATCTAAAAACTCTCTTAAAATGAATTAGTATTATTCTACTTATTGAATTAGAGAAAACTCGGATACTAGCTGTTAGTAGAAAGCTATTAATTGAAAGAGTAGTTTTTTGTGACTAATGGAATTAGTGAAATTCGTGCTTAAAAAGGAATCTATTCTTAAAGTTACCAAACTGAATGTACCTATAAAATCTATTTCGAAATACATAAACTAACTGACAATATTATAAATATGTACAGTATCTTTAATGATTACCACAGTAGATTATTATTATGTGAATCCAAACTGAACGCGTCGATTATATAAATATCAGAATATAGTGCAAAAAAGTTTATCCTCTACAAAGGTTCTATTTAGGTCGAAACGTGCTTGTAGGTCATTTTTTTGGACTTCAATGTTAAAATTCGCCAGTAAAATATATCTCCACCCTAATATATACAAGATGTTTCGCGTGGTACCCGCGGCGAAATGTAGGTTAGGGTCAACGCTTAATTACAGATATCACATTTATATTAATATAGCAAGTCCAAGAGACTGTACTGCTACATCCCTGTACAAAAAAGCATTTAACTTTCGGTTTAAAATGTAAAATCCATTACAGATATCGAGGCACAATCAAATTCAACAATTTGACCATACCTTTATTCTAAAAACAATTTTTGAAAACCTTTTATAATCTTTGACTAATTCAAATAGTAAATACAAACATCTGACTCAAATAGTAAAAGAATTACTGTTTAAATAGTAGAAGAGTTATACTAATTACAATCATTAAGACTTCACCTAAACATTTTACTAATTGAAATAATAAAGTGCCATTAAATAACGGATGCAAAACACACTTCAAAAACCCGACATTCAAAAACCAAACTTTCCAAAATGCAGACATTCAAAGACCAGACATTTAAAAATCAGACACCTCTGTTTTGTGCGTTCACTGCATAAAAAAAATGAGGATTGTATCGCCGTCCTTGAGGTCTCACTGGAAGGTCATTTCGAGGTCAAAAATGTTTGACCAAGAGGTTAATTTTGTAGGTCAAATCAGTTTCACACCCGGGTTTATTTATTAAGAACATTTAGAATAATTTAGTCAATCATTAATTACATTTTTAGAATGTGTACATTTTGAAAAATTGTCTGGTTTTAGAATGTCTGTTTTTTTTAAATGTTTGGTTTTTGAAGCGTCTGTTTTGTAATTTGTCGGGTTTTTTGAGGTGCACCATAAATAAGTAATTAATAATTTCGAAAAAACGATTCAGTCATTTTTTGTTTTAGACTTTTAGAGAAAATGCCTAGGTAGTAGGACATGCATGTATCTGAATAGAATAATTTACTAAAAGTATAGCACATATTAACAAGGCTGTGAATCTATTCTCATATTTAGACGGAATATAATAAACTTTGCTACACAAACGTTATCTCAACTTACCAAGGGCTATTATTCAAATTAATCTCTTTCCTTCAACAAATTGCAAATTTGTAATAAAATATTAAGATATAAACAGAACAAATGATAGTATAAAAAAATAGAGAAGAAAAATGCCACTACGGTAGAACAAACGACAGTGCAAAAAGCCGGAGTTTTCCTGAAACTGAGGAAATATGACGCTGAAAAATATTTAGAAAGTGTATTCTAATACGTCCTACTCTCACTGACCTCCTCTTTTCTGTATGGGAAATGTTCTCGAAAAATTATCAATAATATGTAACTAGTGAAAGAATAATTAAATTTATACAATTTTCATAAATAATTCTACTAAAATATATAACTCTTTCATACGCGTTATTGTATTCCAATGTCCTATCATTTAATGTAACATTTAATCAAACTACTAAATTGATGTATGTGGTTAAACTGCATAGTATATTAAGTTAATTATGACAGTCGGTGACAGAACACCAAATTAAGAATAAAATTACTGCAAGGCGAGAAAAGTAATCTAAGAATTGTACGACACTGTGCAGTAAAAAAACACTACATATAATATAATGTTAGTAAGAACTAGTATCTATTATAATAAAGTTACACCTTATTAGATAGCAATAAGTTGCAGATTTTTGTAGCTGTATCTTCTTTAACTACGTGGCGACACTCGCAGATATACTACTTTTTGTAAATATATCCGTATTTGTCGTATCCTTTGTTTTTAAACATTTTTTAACATTTTATTCTTATAATTATTCATTAAGCAACAAATCTATCCCGTCGATAATGTCACTTCCAAACCTTACAAATGCAAATTAATCCAGTGCTAAGCAAAGTTTCTCAGTGCGTTTTGTTGTATTGCACTTTTATACAGTTCGAGCGAATTTTAGAACAAAAATTAGAGAAATGAAATTAGAAACGAGAGAGAATTCGCAGGAATACATTCTTGTAATAACCAGCTGCCGAGTGACTTTATGCTTGCGAATTCTCTTTGGTTAATGTTTTAATCGTTTGCTGATTATATAAGAAATGGACGTCATTAATAAAATATTATTTTCGATACTGTAGCCGTAAAATCCGATTTTACGGCCTTCTTTTAGTCCGTAAAATGAAATTTTACGGATCACGGGAAACACGAATCTGCGTTGTCAAAAACATAACCCATACGGACTAAATGCAGTCCGCGAAATCGAATTTTTACAGCTTTCAGCACCGAAAAATAATGTTCGACGACGTAAAATGTTACGGCCTTGTAACGAAAAATACTATTTTGCGAATTGTCGCTTAAAAGTATGTTTTTCCACGGAGTGTACAGTTTCGATAAAAGCAGATATGATTAAAATAGTGCGACTGTATATAACTTCCTCTTAATTGTACGTATAGGTTTCTTATTTATAATTCAAAATAAAAATATTTAAGGCGGATTGTGCTTGACAAATCTTTAGTAAATATTTAATAGCCAAAACTGCTATTTATATTATCTATTAGTGTATTAAGGGGTATTAGCCACAACAGTGTAACTAGATTTAACTACTTTTAACTAGTATTATATGCCAATTAATTAACAATTAACAACTGTTAGATAATGCCGATAACACTAACAGTCATTGTTTATACTTAATAAGGGTCAATGAGTCTATCGAGCACTAAATATATCCAGAATAATCAAAAAGATTTAATCTCATATATGATTGTCTGTATTAGATAAAATTCCGTAATTAAAAAAGACATTTCTTGTAATTAAGCGTTTTACAATGTTTACCGCTTTGCGTTTTGCCAGAGTAATTTATACTATTAATAATATTGGATGGTTAATTAAAGCTTCAGAGTCCAGATTCTCCTCCCGAGTAAAATAGTTGAATATACCTCAACAACTACTCTAATCGAATAACACGAAAGTCGTATGATCAGGTAGCATTCATTACTTTTCAAATACACCTTAAGATAATGTATTCAATACTATTAAAAAACTATATGCTATAAAACAAGAATAAGAAAAATGCCTCAAAGTTAATTTTTTTGGGCTATACCCGCAAATAGACAAATCGTCATTAACGCGGGGGAAATAACCTGTCCTTTGTCCTTTGTCCTTTAAAAAAAAAAAAAAAAAAAAAAAAAAAAAAAAAAAAAAATAATATCCATTGCAAACTCAAAAAGTTACATAATATATTATAATTAAGGCGGTTAACGTGCTTTTCTGATAAGGTGTGAATTTGCACTTAAAATCGAAAATTAAAAATGTCCAAATCTATTTTTCAAAATTCGGGCTCTGTACACTGATAAAAAGATTTATTTGTCGTAAAGAAGGCTTATTTAAATACGCTGGAAGAAACCATTTATTAACAGTAAAAACTTTAGTTAATAGTTAAAATACATCTCTTAATAATTAAGACACGTATTTTACTCTTAACAAATGTTAATTAACTATTAACTAAAGTTGTTTACTGTTAACAAATGGTTTCTTCCAGCGTATTTAAATAAGCCTTCTTTATGAAAAATAAATCTTTTTATCAGTGTAAGGGCACTTCTATTTTCTATATACGGACTCGTACAGAACGCTGAAGAAATTAATTAGGATTTGAACGAGAATTATTGGAAATAGCGTGAGTTTGGTTATTTCTAATAACTCTCGGTCAATTTTTAATTAACTTCTTTGGTATGCTGCAAGAGTGTGTAGATTGAAAGTAGAATTACCCTTACAGAGTCCGAGTTTTGAAAAATTGATTCGAGGATTTTTAATTTACGGATTTTAGAGTAAATTCCTGCCTTATCGTCGGACTACTTTACAATCCCTTTAAACACAATTTCGATTTGTGCCCCAGAACTTAATTTGGAAAAATAGAGGTATAACTACTTAGCCAGAACGTTGCTTGGATGTTTACCTTAGAGATAAAAAATCATCTTCATATCGAAACAGCTGCTTCTTCTAGAAGTATCAGTATAGAGTTTTATGTAGTACAGATATACAAATAATTTTGAAAGTACATGATTTTTATTATTTTAAAAATTGTTTTCGCGTTACGTAACATATTTTGATTTTTTGAATACCAGATTTCTTAAATCGTTGAAAAATGTTCGGAAGAAGCACTGCATCGTGTCACGACGAAGCTCCGAAGCTGGCCTTCGAAGGATTTCGCAATTGGACATGGCACTAACCCAGTTTGGATTTATTGGATTCACTCTACTTAGCGGCGATCAGCTGGGTGTTGTTACTACCGATGCTGAACTTGATGGTCTAATCCATTTCTGGAGAGTGATCGGCAGTTTGCTTGGAATGGAAGACAAGTTCGTATAAATCTTTTTAGAAATCCTAGATCTCGATGTTTTCTAATGTACATTCAGAAAAGTAGTCTTGGAAATGCTACAATCTCATATTCTTTAACGTTGTCAAATACTATGTCATGAATAATATCTAAAACAATTTTAAAAACACCTTACTATAATTAAATTTATAAATCCGAGAAAGATACGCCATTTTTTTTTTATACTGAAAATCTAACTTTAGTTTCGTAATCAGCGACCTTGAAAACCCCCGTGTAACACTGTTCAAATGGGTTTCGTTTCATTTGCAAAAACCATTCCGCCATTTTGAATCCGCCGTTTGAATTTTTAAAATCTGACTTCAGATTTGTACTCAGGGACCTCAAAAACCACTAGCTACTAAGTGTGATGAAAATTCACTATTTTTTAAAAAATTCAGTTACTACGTTATGTTGGAAAAATTCTTTTGAAAATTTTAGGTCCGCCATCTTGAAATTTTAAAAAGTAAGTATCGGGAATTCAAAGCTTAGACCGTATGGACGCGATATTTTAAGCTTTTAGGCATTTATCGATACTCGTTCCTACCGGGAAAATGGCCGTGTCTTTTCGGATTTTCATTTTTTGCAATTTTCATTTCAGAATCTGAAAGAGCGAGCTTGATGCCATAAGAAATGGTTCTACCAAATTTTTTGGCTTACCTAACAACACCCCCGATATCCAACTACAGTTATATTTAAAATGACTGTCCGCCATATTGGATCCGCCATTTTGAAATTCTCAAAACTAACCTGGGATTCGTAATCAGCGACCCCGAAAACCCACGAGTAACAAATTTTGTCCGAATACAGATATATTTAAAATTTGTGTCCGCCATATTGGATCCGCCATTTTGAATTTCAAAGGCTAACCTTGGATTCATAATCAGCGACCCTGAAAACCCCCCGAGTAACAAATTTTGTTCCAATATAGTTAAATTTAAAATTTCTGTCCGCCATATTGGATCGGCCATTTTGAATTTCATAAAACTAACCTCGGATTCGTAATTAGCGACCCCAAAAACCTTTATTAAAAAATTTGCAGAAAAAAATCTTGGATAGTTTTCTTAAAACTGCATTTATTTGAAAAAAAGGCTTTTTTTAACTTGTTTTGTTAATAACAATTATATTATTAGCAATAATAGAGAAATAATTTTTTTTACTGATTGATAGGATCTATATAAGTAACATAAAAAGATTTGATCAAAATACGTCTTAAATTTCACGGGAAAAACAGCAAAATCTAAGTAAATGTTGGTGGAACGACGTATGTCCCACTGGGACGCAAAGGGTTAAAGGGTTAATCTCAAACAAAGTCATGAATTTTCATTTCCCGCCATTTTAAACGCGCCATTTTAAAAATAGTGATATGAATTTTCCGACTTTATCTTATTACTTAACGAACCCAGAATCTTTGAAATACAAATTTGGAAGAGAAATTATCAAATAGAAAAATACAGGATTTAAGAACGTACGTTGTTATAACATTGTTGAGTTATACATAACCTAAAAAATAACGAAAAAACACAATTTTCGCATGCGTAACCTAAAATATCGGAAAATTCTTTGAACAAAAATTTCTTCGGAAATGATCGACAGCAAAATCTTATTGATCTCTGTTCTTATCTTTATAAAACTAATTTTTGGGAAAAGAATATAAAAAGGACCATTTTTAAATTCGATACACAGGTGTAATTTAATATCTTGCATTCAGGTTTACATTTCCACTCAGGTTTTTCACAAAAGGAAATTTGTATGCAGGTACAACCTCTGTAATGGAACTGTCGCGGAATGTCGAGCTCTTTGCAGGCGACTTCTAGACGACGTCTTTCTTCCTTGCTTCGAAACAAAGAGTGAAAAATTCGACGAAATGGGAAGAATCTTGTTGGAAGGACTTTGGCCGGTGAATCCCCATGTGGATCCCAAGGCCTACACTGCCTTTACTCTTCATCTCGTCACGTCAGCCACTACGAATAATAATCACTCGATAAATATTGGTAAAAACACTAATAGTTATTAATTATAGTAATATACCTCTATTATTAATTATTATAAAAAAAAGAGGAAGTGATCGATTCTGTTTTACCGACAACCTGTTGTACCAGCAAATCAATTACAATAAATTGTGTAAGAAAATGCAGAGGACAGCACACGACAGATCGGTTATGAAGTCGGTCACAATGATTCCGCTTTTACCCATTGTAGATTTTGTTGACTTTTGAAAGAAATACAACATATTTTGGCAGATTACACATCGTTTACAGTTAAAATAGTATTTAGTAAGTTGCATAAAATTTAGATCAATACTTTTTTTAATACCATACGATAATAATTAATATTTTCATTATGTTCAATAACATTTTTGCGATAGGACTTATTGTAACTTTTAGCCTTATTTACAAATTAAAATTTGTTTATATACTGCATCAAAATATTATTTCAATTATTATGAATAAAAATTCGCTGCTTTTGGTAGTTTAAAGGTACCTTAATTATTCCGTTTTAAAAATGTTCTTTTAGTAATAAATTAATTAAAGTCGCTTATAATAACATTAACTAATGAAGAACTGTATCTTGTTTTATTTTATAATGTATTCCGAGATATGTTTTAAATTACCTAACACTTAAATTGTCTTAAAATGAATGACACAGAATATGTTTTCGTCGTTTTTTCTGACATAAAGTACTAATATAAAATAAAAATATTGGAGTCCGACTATATCTTGTATGTGCTATTGCAATTTACAATTAACAATTTACAATTTTAAGGAAGTATTCGTTTAACGGTTTTACGATATCATAACTGGAGTATCTATTCTTCATTTCATTCATCAAACAATACAAAATTTTAGATGTTTTTTTCGTTTATCGATCATAATAATTAAGAAATGTTTACACCTTAAAGAGATCAGTTATTGTAAATATTAGAAAACAAAGTGTTAATATTTTGCAAGTAAAAGAAAGCCACTAATAATATGATACTGTAAATTGCAAAAGTTTAGCACCACAACTATAATTGCGATGTATTTAAAACAATTTTAGTTTTTATGTATTTGTTGTATTTTTTACAATAATTCACCTGCAAAACATGCAATATGAAATTAGATTACCTAAACGGCGTTTAGAAAGGGTAACTTAACACGTATTTGTATCATAAAGTATCAAACCTGATCGTGGACAGAGAATGACAATTCACTGTATCAGGATATATGAATTCCAGAAATAGTTGCACTTCTTACAATCTCAATTATTATAGATTTTAACAGAAATGACTCCTCTAAAGTTCTTGGAGTAAGAATTAATGTAAATTTATTGGCTGAGACGTAAGTAGCTTAGCCGCCGCTAGGAGCGCTCGCGACTCTCGTGGTTCCGTTATGCTCTCGTTATAGAAAAGTATTTCTATTTTGTATATTACACGACCTGACGAAACGTTTTAACACTCGAATATGAAATCCGTATATTAAATTTAATACTGTATATAAATTTATATACTAAAAAAAGTGCCCCTGCCAAAATATTTCTATCGTATCGCGTTTTCGTAAAAGTAAGATTAAATATGTCAAAAATTGCTTTTTTGGACACATTTAAATTGTTTTTTTTAGTAGAAGAGAATTTACCCATGAGAATCGCATCATTTCGGAAATATTTTGTCGTGCTAAAAACGGTGGCCCTTCCAGAATTTTCCTATCACAAATGGGCGTTTTGGTCATTTTTCGATTGTTTTTGTAGCAAAAGAGAAGTTACTTTTAACAATCGCAGTATCACTTGCCAACAAATTTTTAAAGTTAAAAAATGGAGCTTCCATAATTTTTATACCATTTAGCACATTTTCGAGAAAATGAGGTTAAATGTGTCCAAATATTCGTCTTTGGCCACATTTCAAGTTCTTCATGGCAAACAAGAATTTATTTACCTTACATTTAACCTTACTTTTCTCGAAAATGCATCGATTTCATCATGAAAGAATACTTCGAAAATGATATTGCGCCTGTCAAAAGTATGTTCTCTTGTTCTGGAACACAATGAAAATCGCAGTCACTTTTCTCGGAAATACGGCATGATTTATGGAGGGCCGTTGATTTGAAAATCGAAAAGTAAAAAAATCGTAAAGTAAACCATAGAAACAAAGTTACTTGAGTAAAAAAGTATTTTTGTCCCTAGTTTTTAACACACTGGCGGGGTTCAAAATTTTTTTACCCATTTGTAAAAGATTTATTGTTTAAGAACTTTCTCGAAAAACGTAATAAACGAATGTTTATTATCTATTGTTTCAGATACGTCATCGATGTCGTTGTACAGCAAAACAATGTTGTATCTCCAGATATTCGTTCACCAGTACCTGATGAAATCGACATATTGGTGGTCGTCGATTTTCCGCTCTTATTTTAATAGTCAAATGAGGCTCGCTATATTTTTGACGGAACATTTTCCGTTCCTTGCTTACTGGATGTTTGGTAAAAGGAAGTCACATGTTAATATTTACAAATTCCACTTCGATTAACCATCGCACTAATAAGCAATATTTTACCATAAGTACAATTATTAATGTGTAGTTTATGGTAAACGTTTGAGTTTCGATAAATTTAAATAAATAAACAGTGTAATCATTCATTGATAGTAATGAAATTTTCGATATCGAAGGTAATATACTGATTATTTTTTTAAATAAAGTCGAACTTACATAAAAAATAAGTGAAAAACGAGTGACGATCAACACAACATTCCTCAAATCACATACAATCTACTAAAAGAATTTAATTCCTAAAAGTAATGATATTATTTAGATTAAAACTCAGGTGATGATAAATATACAATTGTAAAATTGTTATATGTACTTGACATCAAGAATTACGAATTAAAAAATCGACGAAATTGCAATAAATTCTGGATTATCCTTATAGTCATTCCAAAAAATAAACACATTCAATAAAAGTAGATTTTTCATCATAATCAATTCAATTTTTGTAATTTTTTTTTGAAGAAAAATGATTTCATCTTGACCCGGGCAGAAACCTCTCCATTTTTTCTTACACTATCCATTTCCCCTATTCTCTAAATCTGAATTAGTTAAAAACTACCAATAAGACAATGAAAAGTGAACCACCAAATTAATTAGTGATCATTTTTGCCAATAAAAAGTTAAATCCTACAACATTATTACTAATTCTATAAACTGGTGAACTAGTAAAGTCGGTATCTACTTGTAGATTAGTATAGAATTTCACTAGTGAATTAGTATTTTCGTATTATTTGTCGGTAAAAAACTTACTTATTGATGGTAACCCACTTTTCGCTATAAATAAGTCGTTTTTTATTAATTCAAGTTTAGAGAGTATATCTTTAACATATTAAATATGTAAATTGTCTAATATTTAGAAATGGTTTGATTTCAATTAGGGGATTATTGCAATGGTTTACTTTTGTATTGAAGATTACTGTAATATATGAAGCCAATAATAACTTTTCTTTAAAACTGACAAACACTGCCTAAAGTGAATTAAACTTCAAATTAAAAGGATTGTAAAAGAAGAAATGAAATTGGGAATAACTTAAAAGAACGATTGAAGTAAAATTTGTTGAAAAAATAATCATGGGTACCAATTCATATGCAAATTTGAGGGTTAGTTAAATTAATTTCTAAAATATACAAAATGGTGAATTCTACATTACAGATCAAATAACTTAATTTATATTATTTCATTTCAGGGAAACATTCTTTGAAAAATATATATTCCAAAAACTGTGGAACAAATGTAAATAAACTAAAAAAAAAACATATAATGGTTAAAATAAACATTTTCAAAGTAAGTCGGAATAACATTTTAATCGGTTAACTATTTTTAATATTTGAAAATAATTGTTATCCACTTGAGTAGCTATTGACAAAGACTTTTGTATAAATTTTGTTTATGGCTTAGTAAACTACAAATGTATATTATGTTTTTACAACATTTCCTGTCAATCGCAACTGCAATCTTGGCGTCAATAGTTTTCATTATATATTGAGTTAATATTTACCATTTCTATAAAATTTGAAATCATACTTGACTAACGAACATAAAAAATGTAAAAATTAGAGACTTGTTGAACCATACTATTTATAAATTTTTAAGGTTGCTTTCAGTTGCATCTTGTGTAATTATTATGTAAAGAACAGCCGTCTTTTCATATTTTTTTCTGAATAAAAGTCTACTTTTATTACATAGTCGCCAATTCAATATTTTTTAGGACAATATAATTTTATCTCAAATCACCCAGAAAATAACATATAGTGGAAATTCACATTAATTTTTAAAAAGACAGTATGTGAAATAAATGATTTGATATGGTATAAATTGTATTAGAATGCGTGTAAATAATAACATATTAAAACTTTTACAAAATGTAAATATGGTTTTAAATATCTTTCTTGTTCAATAACAGCTGCACACTGAGTTTAGTTTTTTAGTAAATATTTATTTGAATACTCGCAAGTAAAAGCTTGACTTGCATTAAGAAAAGACGTTTTTATTTGTAGATGTTTTTGAAAAAACTATGAAACTTTACGTCAGGTAATAAATTGAATATTGCAAACATATAATCAGTTTAATATTGTATTACGTAATAAAAGAGATTTAATTTGTTTTAAATATAGAGGAGAAATCAAAATACATTTCTTTTAATGGTTTACAAATCAAAACATAAAAGAATGTCAAGATTATTTTTTCTGATTACGAAAAAAATGGAATCGCATTGTAAAAAAATTAACATTTTGATGCTAAATAAAATAATAATAATTAATAAAAACGTCTACCAAACTTAAATTAAGACACATAAAAAAACTGTTATTAATACTTTTTAAGTAAAAAACGATTGGAAATATCAGTCCGCCAGAAACGAATTTCCCTGATTTTTAATAACAATTTCGTAGATGTATAAAAAATGAATTTGTAATTCAGAAGTATTGTATACTTTATACTTGTATATATTTCGTGAATTTTTTACGCTAAATAACAGTTTTATAAAGTTCATACACTGCTAAATTTTTTCTCAAATATTTCCTAACATCAAATAACTCTTGCAACTATTCAAGTAAATATTTATTTCAGATTAAATTTTATTTTCTGTGTGACTAAATAATCAATTTTTAATAATATATTGATATAAATGTAAAAAAAATAATACTCGACTTGTATTATTCTAAATATGAAATTCATCCATAATGTAAAGAAACGAAAACGTTTACCATAAACAAACAAATCAATAATATTGCCGAAATGACTATTAAAAGGACGTCGTGAGCGGATGTACCAAACTACAAGATGTAAAATAAAACCGATTACATAAAAAACTCATGTTATATATACGTAAAACTAAAGACTTCATAAAGTATTATTTGTAATTAAGAAAGTGGTCGTATCTAAAAGACAATGCAAGTAACATTCGGACAATTATTTTGATAAGTTTATAAAAATTTGTTTACAAAAAAATGTAATTATACTGACAGATTAAATTAGATGGAAACTATGCCATCATGATGGTACTGTTGACATCTAAATTAATAGACAATTGTACATAAAATGTATAAAAAGATTATATTAACATCATCTGCGAAATGTTTTCTTAATGTAAAATTACTAAAATAAATTTTTCCACCTCATATCATGTTTAGAATTATTATTTCTTTCCCTCTAAATATCAAGTTAGAAATGTAATTCTATTATTCGGATAGAAACTCATGAAGTTTAATAATCATAGTCAAATATTACAGAAAGTATTCAAATGATATATAAAAATGGCGCTATAGAGATTTTGACAAGTTTTCAGAAATTTGGCTTGTCAGCGGTTTTATTTTTGTATCTTCTTTCCAGTATTTAAAAAAACGTGTTATTTTAATAATTTTAATCAAACGGTTTAAACATATTTTTTAATATCTTTTACCAAGGAGTATGATTATTATGTACATTTCTATGTAATCTGTAACACTAAATATATTAACTAAAATCAGTGTTTTTATTGTTTGCTTTGTATTTATAATGTCTAATTTGTATGGCCATTAGATCCCGTAATTTACAAGATTATACCTAATAAGAATGATGTATATTTGAAGATTTTCGTAACTTCTTAGAAATAAAAAAGAAAATTGTGATGTATATCGACGTTCATTCATTTTTATCGTGCAATTGTAAACAATGTATGTATATACAAATAAAAGAAAATGTCAGTTACTTGTTTTTACGTTTCAATTTCCTTCCAGTACCTAAGTACACGACTTTATCTGA
Source organism: Trichopria drosophilae (assembly GCA_030407085.1). Lineage (NCBI taxonomy): Eukaryota > Metazoa > Arthropoda > Insecta > Hymenoptera > Diapriidae > Trichopria > Trichopria drosophilae. The sequence goes on from CM059582.1 coordinate 183,947,491, forward strand.
AATTAAAAAAAATTATGCAGATGAAAAAATAATGATAAAATTAGTATATAGATGTGCAGTAGGGATCTTGTGAATGAAGCTTTGAAGACTATTTATGAACAGACAGTTTTGAAGAAAGTGTCGATTTTTTAAATGTTTAAAAGAAATTTCTTTAGACCATAAAAATATTTATACTTTGGTAAATAAAAAATAATACTTTACAGAAACAAATCGATAGGACGAACGGATTTCAAAATGTAATGCTCAACTCTACGATATTTTTTAATCGACAGTCATTTAGACATAACCTCCAAATTTCCAATCGATCTCTCAGACATATTGGATTTGAAAATGGTTAATAATAACGCAATTGAACAATGGCGAAAATATATATGCGTTTATAATAATAAGGAAAAAAGCATTGAGGAAATAATTATGACAAGGAAAAATGATGTTTTGCGTAAATTACTCAGTGTTTCCATAAAGATGTTAAGAGACAATGGGAAGTAAAAATGAAACAGACATTTGAATAATAAGAAATCATTTTGAATTGTTTATCGTTGATTACATTATTTTCCTCGCCTGTTATCACAATCTACTCATACATAAGTGGATTGAAATTGGAAACATTTTTTGAAAGTTTGTTAATCTTTTACTACTTAATAATGTCTGGATTCAATTTTATGTGATTTGTCAGATTTTAATACCTTTTACTATTGAAATTTCTGATGGGGCATTGTTAGTGTTTTTCAAGAGTTAATTGTCAGTCCTAAATACGACTAAAAATCCAATCTTGTGGACAATTATTACAAATTTGAAATTAACGAATTCATCGTCCAATCTTCGACCAAGATCATATTTTGCAAGTGCAAAAGTAAATAAAATGTCGACACTGACAAGATGCTTGAATTGGTTTATTCGGTTTTCGTAGATCTGATTTAAAAAAATTTCTTTCACTTTTTCAAGCACATAAAACATATGCGCAGGTTTTTGGAGTTGATTGAGTTTTGGAGCTGATTGCGAATTCGATGTAACAATTTCAAAGATAATTTCGAATTGATTTACGATGCGTTCTAACATTTGTTTAATACTTCCTTTGAACAAAAATACATTTATGATCTAATATTGTTTTATTTCTGAACTCATTTAAGACGTTTTTTCCAGCTTATATATCTCTTTTCATTAATAATAATACCAATATTCAAACACGACAAACTGAATTCATTTTACAAAAACTTCTTGTAGTTGTAAAACCTAAAACAACATTTTAGAATTCATGGATTTAATAAATAAGAAAAGAATTGTGTCATTTGTAAATAAATTGATATCAGAATGGACATTTTGTTTTATACTTATTTCTGAAGGATACATGATAAAAAAAGATACATTACTAAATATTAAGTTACTGACTTTTTTTTCGTTAAGTTTTTCGTTTATTTGCAATTCTCATTACACGGTAGATAGTAATTTTCCAAAACAGTGGAAACCCATATTCCAAAGAACTGAAAATCGGACTAAAGCTACTCCGGATTCTTTATTCTTGTAGGATGAAAATTCGCTCCAATAATTTTAGTATAATGGTGAATTTATTTGTGAATTAAACATCAGAAAAAGGGAGGTTTTCTACGTTTTTGATCTCGTAATTAAAATTAATTGTATATGAAGGAATACAATTCCAAAAGCGCACCATAACCATTGGACGTAAAATTATCCATAATAATATCAACCATATAAAATATAAAGCCATTTTAAGAGCTTATGTGGGTTCAGTAACTCCTAAAAAATTTCACTTTGAAATAAATGGTTCAAGGTAAGTTTAAACAAAATATTTGTGTTTTATTCCTTCAAACCTTGCGAACGCGTTTTTCTCAGAACCATTTTTCTAAGATCGGTAGTCACACTTTCTCAAAAACTATTGAACCGATCCTGAGCATTTTTTGAAATTTTCATACTGCGTTTAGGTGTTTGCGTTGCAGTTGATCGAAAGACTTTTTACATTTTTAACATTACAACTCAATTTCATACGACAAATTATTACTAAAATTTATACAAATGATAACATTAAAAATAAAATGCTTCAAAAAATTCCATTTTCAAAACAAGAATCCTTCGGTCAAGCACATATCCAGGCTAACAGTAAGAATTTTGATTTTTTTATTTCAGATAAAAATTGTAATAGTTAAACCATTAACTCCCGAATGCGTACAATTTGCACACGGATTTCAGTAACGTTTTTTATAAACAAATTGCGGCAATATCAACTTCTAACCTATTTTTATCGATTTGGACTTTAAATTGACGCCTGAACATCAAAATATTTGTAAAATTAAAAATGGTCGAAATTTCATATATTTACAGCAATAATCTAATAAACATATTTCACAAAATTTCCCTTTTTGATTTTACAATTTGGACACTATAATATCGAATTAATTGTTCTTAGCTCGTTTCATATCCTATTCGCCCAAGTAATTTTTAGCTACTCTGACTACTCAATCTTTTACACCTTCCTTTACTTTTACATTTTAAGTACAGATATTATCAAAAATCGTAAGATTAGTTAGTGAATAATCCTTTTGAAAGTCATTCACGTTCATTTCCACACACATTTTAAACAAATGTTGGCTTTCTGGAGCCATTTTAAAATCCAAATCGGCAAAAATGCGAAAGCACATTGTTTATATAAAATTATCGGGAACATCTTTCTGAAAGGTTAGCCAGTGATCAGAAACCGGTATTATAGTGAAAATTGCCTTTACAAAATAATCGTAGCTCAAAAATTGCGTTTTTTCCAATAGTTTTGCAAATATGTATTAAACAACATTTTTTGAAAATTTGTTCATAGCTCCGTTCGAAAGAGCAACCTTAAAACTAGTGGGATATGGAGGTCTCCATTTTTTAAAATGTTGCTATTGCCCACAAAAACGCAAATTGTGCACATTTGGGAGTTAAAGGGTTAAGACGACTCCATCGGGAGCAATTTTTCGCCTAATAAATTGCAGGATACATCGGCTGATCTTTTAACGTTCTCCTTTGAATTTTTGAGAGAATCTTATTCAAACACCGTACTGTTATATGCAATAAATACAAATTACAGTAGAGTCCCGGTATAATTGCATCTCGCTATATTTACATCCCAGCGTATTTGCCAGGTTCCGTCCCGTTGGTGGGAGAAGCGGCGCTCCCCTTCTTTTGGCAAATATAAGGAGCCGGGAGGGGTGGGCGAGGAACCGAGCAGGCAAATATACCGGGACTCTACGGTATATTATTCTTGTAGGATCTTTTAACAAGAAATTACAAAAATAAGCTTTTCTATGACCGTGTAAAACCATACGACCCCCAAATGTCACATTAATTAAACACTCTGAACTTCTTAATCCCTTTGAGAATTTCCTCAAACGACATTTAGTTATTAATATTCGTATTTATTGAAAAGCATACGGTACTTCAATACCATGTCTATCATAGTTTTTTTAAATATGACTGACTGAAAAAATGTCATCATAAATTTATATGAGACCATAAAAGTAAAAAAAAATCACTCAATAATTTTCAGAAGGACTCTTCAGAAATGACTTTTATTTACATAAAAGATGGAATCATTGTTCATAATCTTATCATCATATTTCATTTAGTCTGGATCTTGTTCATCATAGTAGTTAGTAGATTACATTCAGTTGTAATACAAGATATTTTCGTTAATGAAATAATGTCCAAAACTATTGCATACAAAAATCAGTATTAATAGTTATTAATTCACGTGTAGAATCAGTATTAACTTTTGATCATGATCCACATTGTGATTTCAACTTACATGCAGAAAGGTAGAAATGGATAAAAAAGTATTAAAATGCATTCATTTTTAAACGTTTTGAATACGTTTTTTGGAATAACCTAATCAATTTCTATCCTCAATGCATTTCCATTTATTCATGCGTATAGGAAAATTAAATTTTCAATCCATCTGAAATCGTGTCTGATTCACAAAGGCTGAAAATGCATTTTTATTTGTTATTATGAATTGTGAACTACAACTTGAAATTTGTTTGAATTCAAGAATAATATTCTCAAAAAAATACGCCAGAAGTGGGTGTCTATCCAAATTTTCGAATAAGATAATTTTTATTTCAATCAATCTTCATCCAAACCTAATATTCTCGGAAAAACAAAACTTTCATTTGTAAATTGGAATTAAAATACATTTTTGATGTAGTAGGCGTAAAATGGTCATTTGCTAGCGTAAAACGCCTATTTTACGCCCTTGATACAAAAATAACTATTAAAACGCATAGAGAAAGAGAAATTATTATTTTTTTATTACAGTAAATGTTAATCAATTTGTATATGTGGCTTCGTTTGCACTCAACATAAAGTCCCTGGACATATTATTAGACTCATGCTGAAAAATTAATATTCCACTGAATTATTCTTGTTTTATTGCAAGACCGATACTGTTCGTTAGCAGAACTTTTAGATTAATGCTTATGGTAACATTTTATGTAATTGTACATATAGTTACCATGTTCAAACTTAGATGACAGCAGTTTCGTCATATAAGGCTAAAATAAACAAATAAACGTGAAACACAGTGCAACAGGCTCAATTGCGTAAACACACATAGTTCCATTGCGTAAAATACATAAATATTGTTGAAATAAGTTATTGATGCTTCGACACATTTTTATAAAAATAGAGAAAAATTTTTGCGATTTTTTTTAATTATGTAATTTTTAGAATGGGTATTAAAATAAATGCGTTAATCTATCTTGAATCAATACTTTTGGATAAAATCATCTCATAATTTAACTAAAACTGTTTAATAATGATCGTGATCTGCAGTTAAAATGACAAAAAGGTCAATTTTCAGCATGGGTCTAATAAATATAACCAGAGACTGAACGTATTGTTGTAAACTATTCCTCAGCTTGAGTAGAAACGTATTAAATTGCTTAAGAGTACAATTTATTTTGACAGACTCAAAATATATTTTATCAGACTCAAAATACGAATAAAAATGTATTAAAATTTTTAATCCAATTCCGATTAATGGGAGAGTTTGTTGCGACATCGTCTCGAAACCACTGAAATTTCTAAAATATAACCTATAAATAAATCCAGATGGAAGCTAAAGATGCCATTTTTACTTCACATATAATCTTAATGAAGATTACCAAAATATATACATTTCTGTTTACGAGGTATAATTATAATTGCAATCAATTATGATCGATACAAAATATTCGACTTCAGAGTTTCAAAAGAAACATCCAATCGCTAAAAAAAAACATACACAATGTACCAATATTTTCTAAAGCAGAGTCCATTCGTACCGAAAGCTTAGAAAATCCGCATATTTCCAAAACTAAAATGGATAAAATAAACTTCAGGATTTAAATACCCAGGATCTATATCGATAATTCCAAAAATCGATGTTCGAGCCCTGACGTCGCCAATATCCGACGGGTGGCGACAGTATGGAGAACTGACGTCAAAAGAAGTTATTTATTATCTGCTTCTACACGTTTGAATGTCAATGGCACATAATTTTCCCGTGTAATTTTAGAAACAGCGCTGGAAGTCCCCCAACGCAGTGATTTTGCATTGCTATGGGTTCTGGTAAGTTCTTAACCTGAACGGATGTTTGGGGAGAGGACTTAAAAACCCCAAGATTGTCCCTTTTTACCTGGTGACCAACAAAAACCACCAATAGGAAACATCCCGGCCATGCAGGTAAAACGAGTGCATTCAAGTTCAACTTTGAAAATTTCTTTTAATTTTAAGTATATCTGCAAAATGTGGCGATATTAAACTAAAAATACTTCCGGAAATAACCACCTTAGTTTTAATCGATATAAATTGATTCTGGAAAACGATTTGACTTCATGCGTAATGAAATCAGAGTAATATTTTTAGAGCTTCAAAAGTGTGGGGATTTTTTAATTCAGTTTCTTGATTCACTTCCAGCGTTTATTTTTTATGCTAACTATCGTTAAATAGCTAAAAATCCATGATTTATGATTGAAATTCGAGCCAGAATTACCTTCTGGTTTACCAACTTGTTTCATAATTGTGGTTTTCTTTATCTGTAAATCAGTTTTCTAGATATGGATAAATGAAAACTTTGAAAAGACGCTCTACACAACCATTTAAGAATGATACTAGAACTATTGTTCTATTTACAAAGAGTAATCTTCAATTACCCGAGGATGTAATTGGGGACCCATTAGGTCGCAAATTATGGAATTGGTCTCTCCTGACAGACAAATACCGTAACGAAGGCCACGTGAAATTAACAAATTACGAATATAACTGAGGCAAATTTCCTTTCGAAAAATACAAAGAGTTTATTTCAACAGAAACAATTAGTTTCCCTCTTATGTTGTTTTCATGCTCCATAAATTCTGAAAACAAAGGAATATATAAACTAATCCAAAGTGCATTCGCCACTGTGTACTTATTCTTTAGGATGGAAAATTGAATCCAAAGGTTTAAAATATTGCGGCAATTCACAATTCTACTCACCAATTCATAATTTTCGAAATATGTTTGTGAGGAGTTCAAGCACTGGCTATTTTTTAGGTTTTATTAGCAAACTTAATATAGTTTTTATAAACAACATCAACAAGAATTGCAAAATAAACCTTCGTAAGATCTTATTTAGAATATTTGAAATTTATTCAGATATCTACATGCCAATAACCAAAAATGTGTATCTTTAAAAAATATATCTTTGTCGAAGAAGATGAAGATTGTTTCATTCGATCAAATCAAGATTTTAGCATAACCTCAAAAATGGTCGACTTTACGTGAAAGGACACATTTTATAAATAATGACAGATTTATATTGTAAAATAGTAGCTGTTTAGATCGTTGTGATGAATTTGAATTTAGATTTTTAAATCCAAAATGACGCATCGAGTGGTAGTCGAATTTTTAAAAAATTCTTTATATTTGATAAAACTTTTGGTATTTTTTTTGAGGTGGCTGATTACGCAACAAGAGCCCCATTTCGAAAATAAAATGCTTATAATCTAAGGGATTGAAAAGGGTATCAAGTAGTGTAGAACAGCCACATGTTGGTAGAATACTTGTGGTTATTGTCGGCCCGGGTCGACCGAATATTGACCGAAAATCGACCGTCAATCTTGTCGACTTGTGCAAAGAATCCACCCAAAATTGACCGGCATTTCAATCGACTTTTACGAAGTTGACCGATTAATGCATTTTGATTAAGTCAATATTAGGTCAACTTAGTAAAAGTCGACTGGAAATCGACCCAAAATCGGCATTAGGTCAATTGCCGTTCAATTCTGGGTTAACTCCCTGAACATGTCGACCGATTTTCGGTCGACCCGGGCTGATAGGGTACTAATATATCAACAAAAACATAACAAAGCGACTTAACCTATTAACTACCACATAAACTGGAATTTTACCTCGACTTCAGCGTTTATTTCTTAGAAGCGACATACCCGAAAAAAGAAGAGTTTATGAGTTTTATTGTATTACGATCATTCTTTTGAATGGCGATGAGAAAATATTATAAAAATGTGCAAAAACATGTAAAAACTTGTTTTTCAAGCAGAATTGTTTTCTTTTCAGACCGAGAATTTTCGGAAATGATTTTTATTTATTTCCGAAAATTCTCGCATCAGTTCTCAATTAATTTCTTTGGTATTTTTGAAGTTACCGTATGTAGCAATTAGAATTACCCGTACAGAACCCGAATTTTGAAAAATCGATCTAGTAATTTTGTTTATGTTTTTTAGTGAAAATTCTTACCTTAATGCAATTTTTACATTTATGAAAGAAAATAACCAATCTTGTATCTTTGGTAAATAAATTATAAGAATTTAATTTAATATTTTCTCAATAATGCTCTGCTTTAATAAACAGGGTCCAGTCAAAAGCTCACCTGGAACTCCATACACTTGATCGCTATCAGTGAATCTTGAGGAATTTTTCTCCGAAATGTATCAAATGTTTTTCTGAATTTTTGAATCTACCAAGAACACGATATTTTACAGGACAATTTGTATTTACAAAACAGTAGAGATAACAAAAGGAACGGAACAATCTCCGGATTTTATGGTTCGAGTAAGTGAGTTCTTCCATGTAGTGAATATCTAAAATAGCAGATGTTATTTTGAAAAAGTCAATAAAAAAATACCCCGAACTATGTCTTTATATTTTTGTTCCAGAATAAAATTGTCAAAATAGTAACTAATGTTATAATTTTCAGTGACAAAAAGAAAATCATAGAACCCCAACAGGGTAACAGATGACGCGCTGCAGCAAATGCGTGTATTGCGAGACGTGCAACACTTGCTTTTGCAAAACAAGTCTCGGTCATCCGTTACATTTTTGCAATTGTGGCTGGGAAGCGAGATTTCGTTATTGTTTTGCCGTCACCTTGCCTGTCCTGGAAGCAAAACGGTTCTGGTTACTTGTCCTAGAAATGTTAATAGAAGGAAACGCAATTCGATTTGGAGGTGGTATGAGCCCAGCTATCCTCAGCATCCTTGATGCAGGGCTTGGCTTTCCGGCGGCTTTAGTGGATGTCTACGCGATCCGCAAGTAAATGTTTGGGTCCTTTTAACAATAATTTTCAAAAATATATCTGAAAGTATTTTTAAACACTGGTAGAGACTTAGTATTTAGCACATCCAAACATATGAAGGTCAGATCCTTTTAATCTAAGCCTGTAAAACAAATTCCTTTCATGCAAATGTTTGTTCGACAATGTGACAGATTCCTTTTGCATTAATCTATTAGTATTTAAAGTAAAAATTTTAGACATTCCAAAAGAACATTTGGTAGCTTCGTATATTACACAGGCCAACAAAATGAAGTCGATCTCCATACCCAGAAACAGAACTATACTTTTCCAGATGTTTTGGATGTGCTGAATTGAAATCTGGTTGCAGAATTGTTCTATCGCGTAAAAATTTTAAGATTTCCTAACCTAAAAGTGCAAAAAAAAAACACCGATTTAGTCCGTTTTCAATAAGTTTTCGTTGCGAAACAACATTTTTATTAGCCATTTGGAAAAACGCAGATTAATGTGCTATTCATCACCTTTAAAATGCTTTTTCAGTGATTCCGATTCGATTTTTTTCCATCTAGTTATCGAAGTTGTTGTAAGCCACAATTATAATTTTTGTATTTTGGACTTTTGTCTGGTAGTTAATTTACTTTTGTAATGACTCCGACTCCAAATTAACTTGACGTCAAAAAGTTTGAGCTGAAGCAAAAATGTCTGCCATTCATAACTAAAAGTTTTCTTTCTGCCTGTTTTTAGAAGGGCAGTATACTCTACCTTTCACCTAATGTCTGAACTTCAATAACATGTCTCGGTAATAAATTATGCTTTACCTTTCCTGGTTGTGTTAAGTGCAAGTGTCTGAGTCAATAATCTTAATCCTTTATTAGAGATTGCCAGATGGAGAGACAATAGTAGGACTATTGTTTAAAATTGACTCCTAACCACTTTTCCAATCTCATGAAACGATTTACAATATTTATGAATTGCTTCTGTTAATTTACTTCATTGTTTCACTTTTCTTTAATATGTTTTCACAGATTTTTTCTATAAAATATTTTGCATTTTTTATGAACTATTTTTTACTGTATGTTCTAAACTAATCACATTATATTTAGCATTATCTATTATTGTGAGCTGCTTCGTTTTTCATGTCGCGATATTTTTCTGCTAAGGGCTAAGGATTATAGAAATTTTAGAAATAACATTTTGTAACGTTATCGTAGTATTTTTCGAAGTTTCTTGAATATATACCATTGGTACCTTGTCAAAGTTTCATGATAAGTGGTCTGAAAACTGAAGTTACTTTCTGGCTATTTCTTTAGTCCTTTTGTAAACCCAATGACACTGTACGGAATTAATTTATCAGCTGCACGTTATTGACAGCAAAATATTTCGAAAAACAAGAAAGAAATAGTAGTTTTTGAAAATCAATTACGTAGTTTTTACCAATAACGTTGAATTTTGCATCTCCAGGAAATCCGTAAAGCTATTTTATCAGAAAAATTAGAAAAAAGTATGAGTTTTCGTCAATTTTTCGTCAATTTTGGATGGAAATAAAAATGAAGTAATGACGCGAAAAAGTAATTTTGGAAATCATTATCCAAAAACAAGTTATCAAGCTTACATCTTGCCAACTTCTAACATAAAAAGAAATGGTTTCTTCTCGTGTTAATAAGTCGAGAATGAGCTTATTAACTTATCAAATGCTTTTCTATTTTCAATTAAATATTAATTAATATTAACAATGGTTAAAATACAGTTATTTAAAGAAACTATCCATATTCTAAAAGTTTGACTTTTATTTAAACGTTTAATTTAGTAACAAAAGTTTCGGATAATTTCAATATAACTCCATGTTCTAATGTTTTCGAGAAATTCAATATGGCTCCATATATGGCATTATAAACTGTAACATTTATGTTACAATATCGTCGAAATATAGGAACTTTTGAAATAAACCTACAAACAATAAAAACTGCATAGATTTCGTCAAGGAATGTGCAAGAATTTTTCAGAATTTTTGGTAAACTTCATTAATTAGGAAAAAAATTTTTAAAAACGTTAAAAAGAAGTTACTTTGAAATTGTTCGAAGCTTCGTTACTAAAGGAATAATTCAAATAAAAGTAAAAGGTATAGGCTCTTGGGCGTTAATGAGTTAAGAAACTAATTACAATGCATCAATCCTGGATGTCAAAGTGGTACAGTCTACTTGATCATTTCTCGGTATCTCAATCCAATTAGCATTGATTATAATTTTGTACAAAAGGTTGCAATCTTGCATTCACCATTCGAATACGATACAAGTATATTACTAATTTAGTATGCGACATCAAGTTTATAAAGCATGCTGCTCGCGTCTAGCTTAAACCGGTGGAAACTAGCCGACGACATATTCCCTACAGTTCTGACGAATTCCGGCCAATTCGTACGAATAATTAAAACTGCATGTCAAGTGCAGTTATTAGTCAGATGGCTTCTCTTCAGGAACTTTTGTATGCTTTTGTAATGTTAATTTTTAAATAAAGCTATTGTTTAGGTACGAAAATAAATATTTGTGTATGAAAATAATTTTGTATACGCAGGAGTCAGTTTTCAACCTACATTAAGGGGGCAAAGCGCGTGTGTCATTTCGCCGTACTGATAACAGCAATTTGTTTGGTCCTGAATGTCGCCACTTTAATCTCGATCGCTTACAACGTGGACGTCGAAATGCCGGCACTGGAAAAAGCATTTAAAGCTTCCATGCAGCTTTATGCTACGAAAGCTTCGTATAAAATAGCCATTGACGAAATTCAAATAGATTTGCGATGTTGCGGATTTTCCAGTTATTCCGACTGGTTTTCTTACGATTGGCAGGTAACAAAAAAATTATGTTAAAACTGTATTTTACCTAATCTGTTATATTAGGTAGCAACCCAGCAAACGAAAATTCATTGAAATTCATTGAGTCATTTTGAATGAATCTCAATGGATTTAATTTGGTTTTCTTAATCACTAAATATCAATAGAAATCTATTCAACAGAGCTGTAACCAATGATTTTCTATTGTATTAGAAGTTACGTGCTTATTATATTATTGAAATTCATTCAATTTCATTGGTTTTCGCATTTTCTAATGATTTTGTATTAATAAAAGGTTGTACATTTTATATATAAATTTTTCTGAATATTTATTATTACATTATGGTACATCTTGTCACATAGGAAGGAAATATTATTGCTAACGCTTAAATTGTAGTAATTTTCTAGTACCAAGGTGTTTTTCTATAAATCAATCTATCAATACCTGAAAAAGTTGGAATAATTTATATTTATTAATTCAAGTGTTTTAGAGTAGATTAGATTAACTTAAAGGGGTACCATTATGTAGTAATCAAAAATACGTAAAATAGAAAGTTCTGACTCATTTTTTTTTTAATTCTGGCTTCATAAAGGCAATTCTAACCATTGTTTACTATTTTGTGAAAAGAATTGAAAACAATTATTGAGAATTGGCCGAGAATTTTCTGCAAACATGATTTTTCGATATTGAAGAAAATTTTCGGTCAATTCTCGACAAATTTCTATGACTTTTTTTAAGAGAGCGTACAAAATTGTTAGAATTGACTTTATGAAACACAAATTTTAAAAATTCGATTCAGTAATTTTTAATTTCGGGGTTTTCATGACTACATTCTTCTCAATTGATTTAAAATTTTACAAAATTTTAATAAACATAAAAACACATATTTTTAAATTACGGATGGATTTAAAGAAATGAAATTTAAAAAACAAAGTTTTTACAGTTTTTATTCCATCACCACTGACTTCCCCGTCAAAAGTTACTCAAGAAAGAATTTTCTTGACCCATTAACATTCGCTAAATTAATTTAAACATACAAAAAAAGCTTGGTGAACAGAAAAACGTATTTCCGAAATAATTACGCAAGGATTTTTCAAAATTCCATTTCTTTTGGAGGAAAAAATTGTTTTGGGTCAAAAAACTTTTTCACAATTTTTATTATATTCTCTTTGAATTCCTCGTAAAAAATGACTAAACGACCAACTTTTTTGTATTTTTTGAACGATTGTTTCATTTAAATATTTTATTTCCATTCAAAATCATTTACCTCCTAACCTTGCTATTGGTAATAACCGATTCGATTTCATGCATACCGGTTGCATTTCCATCTAATTTATTTTCGATTCATAATCATTAAATTTGTTGTCCTGTAATAATTAATTATCCATTCAAATTCATTCGAGACAAATATAACTATTTTTCCATTGAAATTCGTTCAACTTGCAATTGTTCTATTCGCACTTTTCAATTGAAATTCATTCAACGAAATCATTTCTTCATTCCACTATTTTCCCATTCAAAATCATTAAATCGAACAACTTTTTATGAGCTGTTAACCATTCAAAATCATTGAAATATATTTTCTCATTGAAATTGATTGCAGAAGCTAAAAAAACGAATTCAGAAGTGATGCAGTGAATGAATTTCAATGGATCTTCAATGAATTTTCGTTTGCAGGGAAATTATAACCTACATTAATTTTAATTAGGGATGTTCTATTTATAATGCTGTTGACAAACCGTCATATAAACACTATCATAACCAAATTTGATATGCTTCTAGCTATAGGTATATGAAATATGCACTTGAATGTTTAGAAGACTGAAGTATTTGCAAGGAAAGTTTTGATTATTTTTTTTTAATATTTAAAAGGGTGTTCTATGAGAAATTGAATTTTTTACTATTTATTTGAATATTTCCAGACACGTGACACACTGACATTACTAAAAAGTATTTAACCCGTCAACACCTCAAATGGCATTTTTTACTTAAATTTCAATCAAATATTTCGATCAAAAATTTAACAAAAATATTTTTGAAATCAATCTTCAAGATACTGAAATCAAAATGGAGTTTCAACTACTAGGAATATTAATATATGACTTCAAAATTAAAAAGCTTCCAATTTTGAAATTTTAACTCCTAATGAAAAATATTCATTAGGAGTTTATTGAAATTTTTCTTTTATCCTCGACTTACTAGTTACAATTCGAATTCTAAATTTTATTTTGTTTTTCGCAATAGAAAAGAAAAGAATGACTTATATAATAATCTTGTTTAAGAGGGAGAATTATGCAAGTTGGGAAGATATGGATAGACATACAAGGATTTCCGATGGGAAAGACAGTCGAAGAAGTGTACCGTTCAGCTGCTGTAACATATTTGCCAAGTCAGCCTGCATTCATTTAGAAATACCAGCAGACGACGTATCAACTTTGAATTCCAATGGATGTACGCCGATACTGAACCTCATTCTTCGTAGATTCGTTATCTTGGAATATACTATGACTACTGTTTTTGTCCTAGTTCAAACGGTTGTCATTGTCTTCCTCGTTAGAGTAAGCGATGTTTACTTTCTGTTTCACTTTCATTTGAACATGTTACACATTTTCCTACATTGAAACTAATTAATAGGTACATTTATCATATTTTAACCTGAATTCTCTAGTAATTTTTTTTTTCAAAACTTGAGAATCCAACAAGGATATTCATCAAAGCAACCTTCAAAACAATATAGAGGAACAAGAAGTGAATAAAAGTCATTAGGGTTCCTTTAAACAAAGTATTCTTTTTTGTACAAAAAAATGTAAACACCCAAAGTTTTGATCATTTTTTGGTCTTCATCGCGTACGCATGGTAAATTCGAACCATTCACTTCTTGCACCTCTGTAGTAATTTTTGTTAATATTCCAAATATGAGAATATTTGATTAGTTTCGAATATTAGTGATAGCGAATTATATGAATTAGCTACACTTTGGAGAATTTAATAAACCGTTCATTAAAAGCAAAACATAAACCAATATGATTCGGAAATATAAAAAATACAGTACAACCCCTCAATTTTGGCCGGGTCGGTGCAAGCTGATTTTATGCTAACCCCTCAATTATGGCCGAAAAATATATAGAACATACATTTTGTATAGAGCATCACCAGTATCTAGTTACTTTGAAATCGACCAATCAGATATCAGATCGTATCTAGTACATACATACATACATACACAACATGCATGTGTATAAAAATTATATTTTATACATATACAATAAAAGGGAGCGGCGGGGGGGGGGGGCGGAAGGGGAGGGGATATATAGGGAAAATTGAAGCCATTGATGAGGGATAAAAATTGCTATACAAGCGAGGTCCGGCATGCAATTATTGCGAGGTGCCATAATTGAGAGGGCCATTATTGAGGGGTTATATAAACTATTTTTTCAATCCAGATGGCATTGCACCATTCGATGTCACGTGGTACAAGCCCAATAGTTTCCAATCATTAATTTTTGGGATAATTTATTCTGGTGGTGCCGAAATACAGAAGCAATACACATTTCCTTCCGGAGATGGAAGTGCAGAACTACAAATGCGACCGCCGTTACAGTCCGTCATTTTCTGTTTGAAAGGCATGTGAAAGAATAAATGGTAAAACTCCTATCTTCTTTTCTTTTCACATGTATTCCGAATAGAAAGTGGCCGACTGTCATGGCGACATTTGTTGATTTTCACTTCCGGCTCTAGATGAAAAGATCGTATTGGGATCTGACTCATCCGACATTGGATGCGATACCTGGTGGCAACAAGCGAAAGCTGTCAAAGCCCAAACTTTGTATTGATGTGCATAACAGAAACGACTATTTCTGTTCTAAAAGCTAATCTTTTTTCCTCATTCTGAAAGCTCAAATACAGATCTGATGGTAAAATGTTGCACATGAGTTTTAACCAAACTCAACCTAAAAGTGCTTGCTCAATAAATTTTCTTTTTTACTATCAAAGTAGATGCGAAATAGAAGCGTTGCCTGGAAAACCCAAAATAATTGGTGGTGCCGTTTTTTGGAATGGTCCATTTGAATAATTTTGTTGTCAAAAAACAACGCGATTGTGTCCTTCTAGTATCAGGATTTTAATTATTGTAGCTCAGTCCAGGGTCCCTGAATCGAGAGGTCCGTTCCTGAGGGTTTCTCGGGTGCACAATTTCGCCGCTACGGCCCTTGTACACATATGACCGAGTCCATTTGGTATCAAATTTTGTTACGATCGCTCAAAATTACAATGCACAACGTAAATCGAATTACAGGACCACTCGATTAGAGGTTCACAATTGGCGCCCAACGTGGGGCTCGAAAACGACACGACTTTGAGTAAACAAAAACAATTAAGAAACTCGGGAGAGAGAAACAGGAAAGTGAAAGAATAACAATTAAAATGTAAAGACTTTGATCACGTAGTAATTATATATATTCATGATTTTGATTACTCAAGTTTGCATATAATATAAATAAGAGGTAAAAGGACAAATACAAAAATCCACTCTTTTTATGATTTCGAATTAGCTTAATTATTATTTTCATCCAATTAACACAATGATATATAAGTTTTAAGTACTTTATTATATACGCAATCTGTTATACGTGCAAGTAGCTCGTAGGAGCTTTTTGAAATCTTAAGGGTGCATTTTGTGTTGTTCCCAAATTCTTGAAAACTCTTGCTATACCGATTTTTCCCCTGAAAACCCAAACCCACATTTTTCGACAAATTGAAAATGTGGACAACTGCGTTAAAAGTGTCGAAAATAAACCAACCAATGAAAGTTTTTGTCGTATTTTAAGGAAAACGATTTATATGTAAATTGCAAGGTTAGTAGAATTTTTAGTTGGTTTTTAGTTTCCACTTAATCCGTTTCGTACGAAAAGAACAAAATTGGTCGCCAGTTTTCATCCCCCGCAAGTTTATGAATATCTTTGAGACATTGTTAAGAAATGCAGGTTTTCTATAGTTTTTGGCTCTTTAGGAATATGAAGTCCATTTTTCAATATCATTTTCCATTCTTTAAATATGGCTTCTTAAACGAAAAAAAAACATGGGAAAAATCGAAAACTGTTTCAGTAAACTGCAATTTTTATGCCAGGCCTTAAAATCCTATAACACAATGAGTTTTGCAAAAGGTTGGTCAATAATACGATTTAAATTACAAATTGGCTTCCTCAAAATGGCTCTGACGCCACGGAATTTTTTTATTATTTATGTTTTATTAAAATATTTCCGATATCTCTTCGTCTATTTTGATAAAAATCTTCGTGTAGGTAGTTTTTCAACGGATTTGAATTCAGCCACCTCGAAATCTATTTCATCAAAATACACAACAAGCATACAAGAAATATTTTCATGAAACATAAATAACAAAAAAATTCCTTGTTGTAGTATAATAGTACCAATTTATTTAATATTTTTTAATATTTTCTTCTAATTTTTAGCTCATCATTATTCTCAGTTACATAATTTATGAGAAAATTAAAATTGTCTTGAAAATGATGTGACGAGAGATGAAAATTCTGAGACTTTTAATAGATACAAATTGATCATAAATTCTAGAAAAATTTAGGATTCTTTTTAAATGTTTATGGACAGTAAAGCAAACATTTAAAAAATTGTATAGGATTTTATCGAAAATAAGATTTCATATTTCTGCATACAATTCTTCTCTATGCAAAATTACCAAATTAAAACGAAAAAAATAATATGTGATAACTCCCTCTGAAGATATTTTTATTCATAAAAACTTGTAGAACCGAAATTTCTAAATATTTGTTGCACATAATAGGTTGTGCTGATGCTATTGGTGACTTAGACAAAATGTTTGATTATAATAGCTAGAAAACTGACTATCTTGTCATTTTAATCGATGCTGCCAGAAAAAAATATTGCAAAAATTGTAGAAATCCGTATGCTTACACTTTTTGTCGTTTAACATCATTGTCTACTTGGTGGTATTATTAGAATTCTGTAGTTAATACTCCTAAAAATATTTTTCGCAGAATGATAAATTGATTTTTAAGAAGTTAATTTTTTGAGATTATAAATCAATATTTCACAAAATATAATTTAATTAATTTTTACAAATCTATTATCTTCAATATTGGTAAATATTACATAAATGTTACACAAATATCTCATGAACAATAATGAAGCCGATTAGACTTAACGCAGGCGACGATATATTTACGTATACAATCTCTGTATTCAAGCTGATGAAAGAGACAAAATGATGTATTTTCGATTTTTACACATATTTAAATTTGTGACACATTAAAACACACATTGTACTTTATTAAATATAATTTACACATTTAAATGCAGATTATAAAGAAAACTTTTCATGATGGAAACATTTATAATTCTTCATGTGAATCAACAACGAGCTTGAATTCGATGTCATCGAATAGGTTAGTATGGTTTTTTATATTAGTTAGCACAATCCCATCAACTTGATAATGGTGTATATTAAATGTCTACCTCCGAATTACCAACACAGATGTCCGCATTTTGAAAACAATTTTCTCTTTTTCTGCATGTATATTGGTGTATTTCAAACAATAAAAAATTGGGATATTGTGAGAATCGAAAGGAAAAAAATGACAAATATTTTGCCTGTTGGTATAAATGGATATTCGATTTAATCTCCCACAGCGTCTGAAGTTTTACATTTGAATAACATGTGAAAAAATGACGTTTTGTTTCTGTTTTTTATCTCTCTAAATACAGACCATTCTCAACCGAAAGCTGACTAATTAGCGAGAAATCTTGAATTTTTTGGATTTCTTTTGTTCTGTCGTTGAAGCAGTATTCGGTAATTTACCCTTTCAACACGTAAATTGTAAAAAAAGGTACGTAAATTACAAACGGTCCATTTCCGACTGTTTTTTTTGGGTCACTATTGCGAATGGCGTGGTCGAAATTGTAAAAAAATGTCATTTAACACGTTGTTTTTTGCGAAATACACCAAAAAATCACATTTTCTACCCTATCGGAATTAAAAGAATCACAAAAGGCATACGAAACATGTTTTTGATAGTTATACTTGAAAATATGCACGGTACTTTTTCCTTTTTAATTCAAAATGGTGACAGTAAGCTGAACATTTTTTTGCCTGGTATTTTGTTTCTTTCGATTCCCACTATATTCCAAAAATTTTTTTAAACCCCCTAATGTATATATTATATAAAAACTCTCCCTTGGCAAATGTAAAATTACAAATGAAACAAAGTAATGTTAGATAACAATATTTTCGTTGAAATGCTTAAAATTCATGATTGATTTCAGTTTATTGAGTAAAGAAATATTTCAAAAAATTCAGTAGACAACTAAAATTCAAAATCTAATTTGGGTTAACAAATTTTATTATCTGCATAAAAATAGTAAAAAGGAAATTATATATATCTAATAAAAATTTCAAAAAATACAATAAAGCTAAAAATATTAACGTTCATCCATATCATATACTTTTCAAACTCGTGTTTGTTAATGGTTCAAATTCTACGAATCTGTAAAATCAAGGAAAATGGAAAATTTTTCGGGATCTTCAAAGACGGGGAATCGCCTCGCCGGCGGAAGTGTTCACAAATAAGCTTCAGTGCTAAAATTTCCCTTCAGCGACCCGGCGGAAAATTGCGACCCATAACATGATTTTAAATTATAATTTTCTATTTTTTATGATATATGCAGAATGTTTTGTACTATTTTTATGCGGACAATAAAATGTATGAAAGTGACCAACGTAATATTTATTCTTACTACCAAAACATTGTTCAAATTCATTATTTGCTCTCTAAATCTGAACTAGTTAAAAACTACCAATAAGAAAAGGAAAAGTGAGTCACCAAATGAATTAGTAATAATTTTTGCTAATAAAAAGTTAAAGCCTTCTAATTTTTTATTTATTCTACAAACTACTAAATTAAAAAGTCAATATCTACTTGTAGCTTAGTAGAATTTTACTAATGAATTAGTATTTTAGTACTATTTGCCATTAATAAACTTACTAATTGATGGTAACCCACTTTTCGCTGTATATAAGTCATTTTTTATTAATTCAAGTTTAGAGAGTGAAAGTGACCAAGAAATTAAATTAAATATTAATTCTATAAATTTATTTCAATATTTTAAGTAACCAGTGTATCGACAAAAACTTTAAACCTAATTTAAAGTTTGTTTTTAATGCTCAAATGAAATTATGAAAAAAAATTGAGTCTAAGAAAATAAATACACAAATTTGCAGATCCGGGGAGTCTCTTATAGCAAATGATGGTCCGAAAAAATGCCGGAAGGTGTCGTCAAAACCGAAAAAGCATTCCAAAAATCCACGGCGAGTTTGTCAGGATAAACAAAAACAAAATGGCCATGAATTCAGTTCATCCTCGTCTTTCGAATACCATGAGTCTACAAAATCCAGGAAAATGGAACATTTTTCGGGATCTTCAAAGACAAAGGATCGCCGGCGGAAATGTTCACAAAGAAGCTTAGGAGCTAGAATTTCCCCCAGTACCGACCCGGTAGAAAATTGCAAGAACAAGGATTTCACCAATGACAAAACCTAAAAATTCATTAACTGTGTTATTTTTCCAAATTAGTCTTTGATGCAGCACTTGTAAAAGTTGTAAATGAAGTAATTTTAATTTTATTAGGTTTTATCTTGTTAACATCGTTAACGGTTGTGTACAAGCTGATATTTTTATATGTATTTAACTAGTAATTATTTTAAGAAAGATATAAAATAAAATAATGTATAATTAATTATACTTTCATAAAAAGGAAGGCGTATAGTCAATTTTTTCGTGTTTAGTCGTCAACCAATTCCGATTGCTCATGAACATAACATTATAGAATATTACATTATTGTACATATACATTATAGAATATTTGTATAGTTATCA
The DNA here is from genome assembly GCA_030407085.1 of Trichopria drosophilae. Classification (NCBI taxonomy): domain Eukaryota; kingdom Metazoa; phylum Arthropoda; class Insecta; order Hymenoptera; family Diapriidae; genus Trichopria; species Trichopria drosophilae. Next base: position 183,967,785 of record CM059582.1, read on the forward strand.
AATATTTGTATATATTTACATATCTTTTTAAAAATATTGTTATACACATCAATTTATACTTACAAAAAGAAATAAAATGTAAAAAATATGACGAAAATAGTCGCGATTACTATTATGTTCAATAACCAGCCGAAAAAGTTACGGTCTCTATATAATAATACTAAGATAGATAACATAATTGTCGAGTTTAAAATTTATCATAGTGAATGGTTCAACTAATTGAAAATAATTGTATCAATCATAGTTGATTCACGTCCGATATAAACATATTCCTTCCAGTAACTATCATTCAGATGTAATATTTTTGTATGTCTCTGATCTACATCCACTTCAACTGCATTCTTTAAATTTAGGAAAAATCTCTGAATTTTACTAGGTAATAAATAAAGATCAGCAGAATTTTAAGATTTTACGGTTGTTTTTTATTTAAATAGTACACTGGTTTATTTACAAATATTTATTGAATTACTTGAACCAAAGCTATGAAGGCTATCCGAAAATGATGCCAAGGAAATTATTAACAGTTTGTTGAAAAAAGACACAGATAGGAAACGACGGCGAAGTCTGCATCACTGTAGGAATACTAAATAACAACTGTTATTATTGCTCGATGGATGCTCCGACCAAAGACCTCAAATTAAAGTGAGTTTGTCGCTAATAACAGTGAAGAGACGCGACTCGGTGCCGAGGCGACGTTGAATTCATTTAAATTCCACAGGGAAACTTGAAAATATATAAGATTACTGTACATCTTGACAAATTTATCCACCATTAAAATAATCTTTCGTTTTATATTAGAGAATTATACAGAATTTACAAATTAACAAGAGATAACAATTAGAAGTATAACAAGTAATTAACAGATGGCGCTATTCGACAACGGATACTCGCAAATAGTAGAATATTCAGTCGATTAAAATTACAAATTCGATTCCTTGGTGTGAATAATAGAAATATAATTAAAAAAAGAAATAATTACCTACAACTTTAACATTTTAGTCTGAGAATAGGGCCCTCTTCAGATTTATTGATCCAAAATATTGTTAATCCCTTGATATGACGAAGATCTTCGGAAAAACGCAAATCTTCGTCATGATATGAATTAAACTAACAAATTCTAGAATTTATGTAAATTAAAGTCAAATCCATTTCTAGACAGTCTAAGGTGCACTGAATACGATGACGTTGTCCAATTTCGCAATCCATGTGTAAAAAAAATATACGTCCACAAAGATGGTAGTTTTCATGATTTTTTTCAAAATCTTCGTCATGAAGTATGACATTATGATCAATGAATTTGTGCATAAAATGTTTACAAAACCGCTTGAAACTTGGTACTCCATGGTTTTTGGGGTCGTTGATTGCAAATTTGAAGTCGGATTTTAAAAATCCAATATGGCGAACACTTTTTTGAAAAGTCGAACCATTCTGCTTGAAACTCAGGTTTTTTTTAAATGTCTGTTTTACCCTACTCGAAATCAATCCATTTTTTAGCCAAGAATTGTACAATTAATGTATTCACCATCTTAAAGGTATCGGCAAAATGGATAGTGTAAGAAAAAAATGGATAAGTGTCTACCAGAGCAACTATCTCCATTTTGGAATTTTCATCATCTGTCTGCAGATTTATTATCAGCGGCCCCAAAAATCTCCTAGTAACTAGATTGCAGTGATTCTTTTCGATATTTAAACATTCGTCCGCCATCCAGACCCAAAAGAAATACCTATACTAAGTATTATTAAAATCCAATACGATTTTTTTGTTGCATTTTGGGCACTTTCTTTGAAATTATAGCCGCAATTCAAGAAATTGGATAAAACATTAACTTTAACAAAGTTTCATTAAAAACGAAGGTATTGCCTTTTCCGGAAGCTTATCCATTATCAATTAGTCTATTGATTATATTCTTATTTAATGATGTTTCAATTACATCCTCTTGTATATTTTCAATGTTAGTTTTCGTTTCATTTTACGTGCATAATTGTTGATTCATGATTAGAGATAATACTTAATCGATAATGTGTATTTGGACATTGCATGTAATGGAGTAATCCAATAAGTAATTAACTGTTTAACTAAAAAAGTAACGTAATAGTACGTTTTCTTGGTTCATTTTGGAAATTAAATTTTGTTAAATCTGTCTGTATATATTTATGAGAAAAGTATTCTAGGGGCATTCAAAAAGTTCTGGGTTCAAGTCGAGTTGATGAAGCTTTCAATTAAAAAAAATGATTAATTTATCGTACGACAATACTTATTCTTCAATTTTGTGACAATATAAATTTTATTTAACAAATTTTCATATAACTGAAGATAGCGCAGACGATTTTTAGACTTCACAAGTAAATAAGATGGTAAAAATTTAAAATATACTAACCTTTTCCATTTTAGTTGATCAGTAACAACATTTTAGAAAAGTTCAAATTCGTTATCGTTTTTCATGTTGTTACATGTCGTGAAAATGCAATTAAAAACATGAAAGAACCATTTTTCAAAAGACTCCATTTTTAATATGAAAAAATACAATTTCTCAAAACTTCCACTAAAAATTTAGCGATCCATTAAAAGAAAATTAATACAAATATACATGAAAAACGGAAAAGATAATTTCTGGAAAGGTGGATTTTTCTATTTTTGGACATGCTCTTTCTATTTCCAAGGTCAAAATTGTGCTTCCATGCCTTACTAAAGCAATATGCCAGATTTTATTTGAAAAAGTAACTAAAAAAGTTAATTTTTTTTCAAGTGCATAACGGATGTCGTTTTTTTAAGTTATACATAAAAATGGATAAAATAGTTGATTACGGAAAACATTTTTGTGTTTAGCTTCATGTAGTTTACAGCAGAAATGGTGAAAATAAAAAAAATGCCTACTCATTCGCTAGCTCCAATATTAATGAATATTCTCGTAAAAAAATATTTCGAGGAAAATCATTATTAAAAGGTAGACACTGGAGCAAAGTTTTTCTCATTTTTTGACGTACTCGAGGTCCGTAAACCAAATTTTTTTCTTTCTAAGTGTCATATTTTTATTGATTGAATATCCTCGATCGTTTTCCAGTTTATTTGATGATGAAAGATGAAAATGATCAATCAATAGAAACTTGACACTTCGGAGGAAAACATTTTATTCAATGTAATTTTATATCAGAATTATTAGGAAAAAACAAATATTTGTTTCGTAACATTTTCGCCATTTTTACAAGAATAAACTATATGAAGCTAAAAACGAAACATTTTCACGTAATCAACAAACACTTTATTCATCGATATCCATAGTTTGGAACAAATGGACATCCTTTATGCATTTTTTTCAGTACTTTTACCAATAAAATCCGTCATATCCGTCAATTTGTTGTTTAAATCTCACATTTTGAAACTGATAATTTCTTGTTAGAATATCGTAGCCCTGATAGAAATTGGCATAGATATGTTTTCTAACAAACCCCGTTAAGCGTTTTTAGAATTTCAATATGGTGAATTCAATATGGCGGTTTAAATAAAAAAAAAAGATATTTTTCCGTTTTTTTAATGGAAGTCCAATATGGCGTTAAACTTTCTTCTTAATGGTTTTCGATCTGTATTAGAATATTTGGATTCTAGTGAAACTATGTACAAAGTTGATCAAGATATTTGAATTTAAAGGAAAAAGTTTTGTTTTATACCTCACATTATTACAACGACTTCAAAATGGTGTTATCGATGAAAATTTCTTTGAAAATATCCTAAAACTCGAAGTCAAAAGCTGTGTGTTTTGTTTAAATTTCTTTGAAAATATCCTAAAACTCTAAGTCAAAAGCTGTGTGTTTTCGAGTCAATGAATTTCAAATATTATGTTTAGGATTCTTGTCTTGAAAACTGTCAACTTTGATAGTTTTCCACAACAAAAATGCTTAGAATTCATCCTAGAAGTTAATGCAAGAAGATTCAATAATTCTTTCGTCAATAATTTAAAAAAAATGTACATACAAAAATTGTGAAAATATTATCAAAAAAAGTCAAATGTATTTCTCAGTGAATTCTAAGAACTATTCATTCTTAGCATTTTGTTAAAAAAACAAGTTTTCTAGTTAGAGCGGCGGAAATTTTCAAAGAAATTTTCATTGATGGAGGTCGTTAAAATGATGTGGGGTATAAAAATAAAATTTATTTGTAAAATTCGAAAAATTTGACCACCTTTGCACATAGTTGTAATAGAAAATCAATATTCTAATAGCTCCAAAACAGTAGAAAAGAATAAATAACGACTTTTTTCAAATTTTGCGTCATATTGGAATTCCTGATTGAAACTCAATTTTGACCTCGGAATCTTGAAGAGCAATCTAGAAAATAGTACGATTCGTACCTTTCAATTTTTTTCAACTTCGATACGAAATACTTGATTGAAATTGAAGAGAAAAAAGTGCCCTTTGGAGGGTTAATGGATTAAAACGTTAATTTAGTAATAATACTAATAATAATAATTATTAATTTCCAAGCTCCCTTTACATTTTTACATAAAAGACTCACAGGGGGCATAAATACCCGTACATTGGTTGGTCCTTAGTTTCTAACCTAAAGAATAAGAGTAATGCCTAGGAATATACCTCACTAAATTTACAGTAAATAATTTGTATATCGCACACAATATGATACATAATATAATATATTAATTAAGAATTTATTTGACAGAAAGTACAAAATATATTATTCTATAATTATTTCACTAATTGCACATTTAAGTTTCTTCTTTAATTTTTCACACCGAAAGTTTTTAATTCGTTTGGTAGCTTATTATAACATATGAAAAATACTCAAAACTTCTTTGTCCAATTGTTAAGTAGTGCTTTGGTCATATATTTTTAAACTTCGTATTGGAGGATTTATATAAATAATGTATCTGGTTTACAACAAATATTTGTATTATATCCAATGGTTTTTCTTGTTCATTTAATGATTTTAGAATCCTTTCTTGTAGACAATTCAACGAAACCACGCATGAGTTATATAGAACATCCCATCCTACTATTGTATACTGCAACACTATTTAAAGGACATAGTATATTTGTTTTAAATATTTTTTACATAGAATTTTCTTGAGCCTACAGGACATGTAGACGATATATCTGTTTTTTATTGTGTTGTTGACATGTGTACTCCTTCTGAAGTTGCAGTTTTGAGTAATACCAAGATAATTATAACTTAATATTCTGTTGTGATTTTGTCCATTTAGCTTGATGTTAATATAATCTGGAATTAAATCTGAATAATTTCCGAATGTAATAAAAGTATACTTATATGTATTAAGAATTATCCCATTAAATCCTGAAAGGACATTTTTTTCGCTACAGGTTTCGACGGTTGTATTTTGGGTAAAAAAAAGTTCCTAAAAAATGTCCAAGCAATCATATCCGATGCAAAATTATGTGAACTTTCAGAATCGTTCATTAGATTTTTCGAAACATCCAACGGTGAAGAACTGTATATTATAATTTAAAAAAAAAACATGGATTTTTCAACTGCATTTTTTTTTATTTCGACTTTTCACATTGAAAGCGTTTCAGAATTCTCGTTTCAATTGAAAAAATAGTGACCTCGAGACCTGCACTTTGAAATGTGCATATTGACATTTTGAAAATAAAGGTGAAAGCATCCAAAATGGCGACTCAGACAATAGACAATCACCAAAAAGTTCAGGAAATTTTTACTTCAATATGACAGACTCTTGAAAAAATGTTGCTGATCAAAATGTTCCTAGAATTAATTAATGAACACGCTGAAATTTGTACAGAATTTTTTCAATACTCTTTTTAATTTTCCAAAATCCTGAAATTTAAACAAAATTGAAAGTGTTCATAATATTCTTCAAAAAGTTAAGCGTATTTTCTGATAAATTCTAAGAACTTTTTATTTATGAAAGGTTTTGATTCCTTTTTTAATTTTTCAAAATGTTAGGATTTTGAAAAATACAAAAAAATTATTGAAAAAATTCTGTAAAAATGTCAGTCAGGATATTCTTTGACTGATTCTGAGAACTTTTCGTTTTGTAAAAACATTTATTCCGCGAATCTGTCATAATCAAATAAAAAATTATTGAACTTTTCTCATAATGTGTTCTATAAAAGGATGCGTCAAATTATGAGGTTTTTCTGATCTTGAGGTAGTAATGATCTTATAATGATATCAAGTTCCGAGAAACTTCATAATTTAACGCATCTGACCTCTTGTAGAACACATTATGAGATCATTCTGAACTATTTTTTTATTCTGCTACCTGAGGAATAAATAATATCTAACTGAGAAGACAATATTATTGCAAGATCATCAGAATAGCTGCATCATCGGCATATGGGCAAATCTGCGGAACTTTTAATTTTTAGAACCAAAACATTTTTGGTATGTATTTTGTGTCACAAATTTTTCCTTTTGGTTATATTCAGGCTTTCGTTCTGAAGTGAAAATCATGCGCATGTACAATTTTTATAACACGGCGCGAGTGCAAAATACGAAATTCCAGATAAAATGTGAAAAATTGCTCCATTTTCATGAAATTAGGTTCTTTTTTAGGTGGTGGATATTGTCGACCGCTGATTACCGTCATTTTGTCAGTTTTTTGAAATTGAAAATGGCGGACGCAATATGGCAAACTACAATACGAAAAATTGTTTAATGTAAATAAAACTCGGTTTCTGAGGAGTTTATAAGTCACTAACTACGAATCTGTTGTCAGATTGTTGACATTCAAAATGGCGGTCTAATATGGAGGACCAAAATGCGAAAAATTGCTTGACTTCAATGACACTCGGTTCTTAGGGGTTTCAGAGGTTGCTGATTACGAATCCGTAGTTCGATTTTTAAAATTCAAAATATGGTGATCCATTATGGCGCATCAAAATATAATATATGTGTTACATACTTTGGATAAAACTCGCTGATCATGAGTTTTTTAAATCGCAGATTACGAATCCATTGTCACATTTTGTAAATTCAAAAAGAAGGACCAATATACGAAAAATTGCTTGATTTAAATGAAAATGCGTTCGCAGGGATTTTTGAAATCGTCGATTACGAATCAGTTGTGAAGATTGAACATTAAAGAAAATCGATTGAAAATGTCCACAATAATAATATTTTGTTAAAGCTATAATATTGTATACTGAATAAAATTATATAAAATAAAAAATATATAAAATTCTGTACTGAATTTATCAATTTTGATATCAGATTCGTAATCAGTGACTTCGTAAACCTCTTAATGTGAAATTCTGTCAAATTTAACTTGCATTTAGTACGTTTGTCCGCCATATGAGATTCACCACTTTGAATTTCAACATTTTACGCTCAGATTTATAGTCAGCGACCGCGAAAACTTCTGATCTTCGATTTTCACCAACTTTAGATTATATTTTGATAGTTTTGCCGCCATATTAGGTCCACCATATTGAATTTCAAATTTTTAAATTCAGATTTGTAATCAGCAACCTAGAAAACTTGAGAGTACAATTAACTAAATGTATTTAAAGCCTTCAGCAAATCGTATAACGAAGGTTCGTTGAAGTAAAGCCATCCGGGATGAGTGGTACTTACCAATTTACAAAATCTAAAGATGCTGTCATCATTTTTTGATAAAGTATGAAAGAGGATAACGATCACAGAAAAAAATAATTTAAAATATTGTTTATTTTAAGTATACCGCAGTAAAAACGGCAATTTTTTAAATAATCACGTTTAAAGTAAAAATGATTAAACCTGAATAGAATCATTTTTAAATGGAGCACTAAGATGAGTGACGCCGTAATTTGTTCGTTTTTGTGTTAGTAACAAATTGGACTCGTTAAAACGATTAATGATATGGCACGAAAATTATAATAGATCATCTAAATTAATTGCATATTTCTACAAAATTTATCACGAAGTTTCAGATCCCTACAGTTTTTTGTTAAAAGCAAGACATACACAGAAAAAAAATGTCTTAAAATTGTTACATCTCAAATTAAGCACTGTAAAAGGCTTAATTACAGTCTAAAATCGTGCCAATTTTCTTAATTTAAGTTAATATTTGCGCTTAAAGTCTTGCTTTCAGACAACAAAGTTTAATTTTAGTCAAAATGTATGCTTAAAGAAACATTTTTCGAGCTTGTCCCACCTAAGTTAGAGAATTTTTATTTCAAACCTGAATATTGACTAAAAGTAAGTTTCCAATACTAAAAACAAGGTTTTGAGCGCAAATATTGACTTAATTTAACAAAATTAGCACAATTTTAGACTGAACTTAAACCTTTTACGGTGTTGAATTGAATATGTAACAATTTTAAGACTTTTTTTTTGCTGTATATATAAGACTCTGACTATTATTTAGTGGATTTATTTTGTACTTTGAGAAAATAAAATAACTTGGCATAGATGTAGCATAGCAAAGTTTTCAATAATTTTAAGAATCACAAGTGACAGTTTTCGTTTTCAATTCTGGAACGTCTCTAACAAGTGTCAGTGTTTACTACACAGAAAAAAATAAGTCTTACAATTGTCATGAGGTGAGGCTTAATTTAAGCCCGAAATTGCGTTAATTTTCTTAAATTCAGTCAGTGTTTTGGCTTAAAGTCTTACTTTCAGTCAGCAAAACTGACTTTTAGACGATATTTTGGCTTAAAATAAGATTTATCGAGCTTATGGCATCTAAATTATACGAATGTTATTTCAAACCAAAATATCGGCTTGAAGTCAGTTTTGTTGTCTGAAAGTAAGACTTTAAGCCTAAATATTGACTGAATTTAAGAAAATTAACGCAATTTTGGTCTGGAATTAAGTCTTACCTAATCACGAATTTAAGATGTAACAATTTTAAGACTTATTTTTTTCCATCACTGTAAAAACAAATACTTAAAATGATTACATCTTAAATTCAGCCAATGCATAGCTCATAAGTTTGTCGTTTTTTAAGTGGTCTTATTTACATTACATCTCACTTTCAGTTTTAATTCTAACTGAATTTAAGTATTTCTTTTTTCCGTGGTGTAATTGGCTCGATATCGTCCAGATATATGATTTAAAAGTGTTTAACCCTTTCAGTCACAGGCGGACACCAGTGTCCCACCTAGATGCTCTCGATTTTTTAAGGTTTTTGAACAGATAGTTCTCGATTTCAATGCGGTTTTTTTGTTTCTGGCTTTCCTAAGACTCCAATAACTGTTAAAAGACAATAATATTACAAAATTATTTTAAATAATTATTTGTATTAACAAATTAGTACCAAAAAAGGCATAATTTTCAAAAGAAATTCATGTCAGGAAGAACTAATCGCTATTATTATTTGAAATTCGGTATGCCGGAGTTTTTGATGTTGCTGACTACAAATTCGGTGTCAGATTTTCAAAATTCAAAATGGCGGATCTAATATGGCCTACAAAAAATTTAAAAAATTATGATTTTGTCTAATATTTGGTATATAGGGGTTTTTATGTCGCTGATTACGAACCCTAATAAAAAAAAAAGAAAAAAGAATACCAAAACCCCTACATACCAAATATTAGCTAAATTCATTATCTTTCAAATTTTTGGTCGGCCATATTGGATCCGCCATTTTGAATTTTTAAGATCTGACACCGGATTCATAATCAGCGACCTCAAAAACTCCAGTATATAAAATTTCAAAAAAATTCCGTGGTTTGGAAAATTCGTGACTGAAAGGGTTAAAGCGAAATATCAACATGCATTAAATATATTAAATATACAACATTAAATATATTTTAATAGTGAACATATTTCCTTATACCACTGTATTACAAAAAAGTTAAAAGTTCTGTGGATTTGTCCATATGTTATTAAATTGTTGTATAAACAATTCATTAATATACGTAATAAACAAATATTACACAACAATTAGCTTTAACAAATTTAATTTTCACAAAATCACATTATTTATCACATTATGATTTCTATTTGAGACGTCGTAGAAGTGGCGCACGTTTGTCTTTCTGTCTTACGCGTACCAGGAGAGTAGTTCACAGAATGACCGCTAGGATCGCTGTAGCCAGTGTCCAAGACGATAACACTGCGTGTTCCATAATTTCCCGCCAAATTTCAAACGGTCGATCGTCAGCCGGCATGGGGTACTCGGATGTTTCCGGAGCCGCTCGGGCCCTTACCGATGCTGAAGTCGCGTCGTATAGCTCTCGGTCTTGAAACGGCATTTCAGTTCTTGGCAGTTCTCGGTCGTTCTTCTATCGAGTCGTCTGCATAGCATGTGCCCACCATTCCTCAGTCTCATACACGTTTACCTACCTCAGCCCCAGTCCCGCAATAAAATCCTTACCTACGGTTACCGTTAACTACCGATTTCCAAAAACCTTTGCCTAAACAAAGGTAGAAACCATTCACAATCACATTTCGAAACGTAAAGTCGTGAAACGAGTTCGTTATCTCATTCGACAGTTCGCTGTCTGTCGAACCGAAATTTTAAAATTCGTATACGCGAAATCTTAACCTCCACTCGATTCGGAGCTCGCCAGAATCTCAAATTTTAAAAAAAAAAAGTTCTTTAGGAACTTTATCGTCGTAGTGAAATTTCGTGTTTTTTTTAGTTTAATTGTATACAAAAAGGATTTAAAATGAATCACAAATCAACGAACTGCAGCAACCGACCGGCGAAGCTCGCCAATAACTCCGACACTCTCCTCAGCAAGTGTGAAATTCCGATCATCGACCTCGCACACATGGGTAAGTGTTCTCATTTTCCTACACTTTTTATCTTGAATATTTCACGGATCTAAAATTGTCCAAGGATCGCGAGAAAAGCCGCGAAGGATACGATTTTGAAACGGAGTTAGAAAACGGAGCAAACGACCAGACGTCACTTTGTTGTGTAATGACAACCTCGTTGAAAGACCGAGACCGGTACTTTCGGTTGTCACGATATATATATGTATATTTACAGATTTTCATTTTCATCCAATCGTAACATGTTTGCATTTTTACAAAAGCATAATTGGTTTTCCTCCGTGTAATTTATTGACAAAGGTCACGTTTTTGGAAAATGAAAATGATTTTTTGTAGATTGTTTGAAAAATCGGTAAAAAAAAATTTCGAATATGACATCTTTCAAATAGAAATATACATTATAAACATTACAATTTTTAATGTGAGATAAGAAATTATTTAATCGCGTGTATATGTTCATTTTTCTATGAAATTTTTATGAAATATTTTAATAACTTAAAAAAAAACAAAGGAAAAAAATGTTTTTTCGTATAATAACTAATAAAATTCATAATTTTTAGTGATAAATTTAATCATAAACTTTGTTCTCCATATTAATTTATCGAGAAACGTCTTCTTTCTTTAGTCTTTCTTATTATCGGAGTGTTCTTTGGAAAATAAACATTATTTTTTGTAGATTGAAAAATCGGTAAAAAAAACTTAAATTTAAACGTAAAAACTTAAATTTAAACGTAAAAACTTAAAAAGTAAATAAAATTTGTTACTTAACTAAACTTGCGTTATACTTTGTGTTTCCTATTTTCTAATCTGTATAATTCGCGATAAATTAAAAAAAAAAGAAGAGTTTAATAAAAAAGAAGTTGTAACTAAATTAAAAATTTGTTTGTTTGTGTTTAATGAACCTTATTAAACTTAAAATTTTCTCACCTACTAAAGATAATTTCAATATAACAATTATTGGAATGCATGTTTTTTAACAGAACCGATTATAATTACATTAAATATTATGTTTATATATTTCAGAGTTAGTCATATTTTAAAAAAGTATTATACACATTTTTGTAAATAGATCTATTGTAAACAAATACATTTAAAAACCGTAAACAAATACATAGTCTTTGGTTCAGTAAAAAAAAACAGCATTTTTGTATAAAAAACACAATATTTTTGTAAAACAAAAACACAGAAATAAAAACAGGATATTTGTAAAACAAAAACACTCAATTTTTCTAAAAAAAATACAGCCTTTTTCTGAAAGAAACAGTATTTTTATTAAAAAAGCAGCAATTTGTTCAATAATAACAGCAATTTGTTGTAAAAACAAAAACAAAGAATTTTTGTAAAAAAACGCACTTATTTTGTAAAACGAAAACAGAAAAAACAGCATATTTGTAAAACAAAAACACAGAATTTTTGTAAAAAATACAGCATTTTTGTGAAAGAAACATATATTTTGTAAAACAAACAGATATTTTGTAAAATACACAGCTATTTTCTTAAAAAAACAGCATTTTTGTTAAAATAAACAGCAATTTGTTTATTATATAAAACAAAGAGTGTTTGTAAAACAAAAACAAAGAGTTTTTGTAAAACAAAAACAAAGAATTTTTGTAAAACGAAAACACAAAAAAAAATTAGCATATTTGTAAAACAAAAAAAAAACACAGAATTTTTCTAAAAAATGCAGTTTTTTTGTGAAAGAAACAGCTATTTTGTAAAAAAAACAGCATTTTTTAAAAATAAAGAGAAATTTGTTTATGATATAAAACAAAGAATTTTTGTAAAACGAAAACACAAAAAAACAACACATTTGTAAAACAAAAACACAGAATTTTTCTAAAAAATACAGCATTTTTCTGAAAGAAACAGAATTTTGAAAAAAGAAACAGCAATTTTGAAAAAAAAATGCAGCAATTTTGCAAACAAAAACAACATATTTGTGAAAGAAACAGCAAATTATTTAAAAAAAAAACTGGAATTCGTTTTAAAAACAAAAACAAAGGATTTTTGTAAAACAAAAACAAAGAATTTTTTAAAACGAAAACACAGAAAAAAACAGCATATTTAAAAAAAAAACGTCAATTTCGTAAACAAAAACAGCATTTAAAAAAAAAATGTATTTTTCTAAAAAAAAAACACTATAAAATTTTTTAAATCTGTGTGATGCCGTCAACTCTAATCAAATATTTCACAGGGAATTTTAAAATCAGAAGGCTTTATTCATAATTAGATAATTTCATATAATTTGAAAACAGATTTTTTGTTCAACTTTTTGTATTTAATAAAAAAACTAACACAAAAATAAGTATTAAAACTATCACAGCACAAATATCAATTTTAAATTACTACGACTCCGAAATAAAAAGTGAGTGGACTTGTGTTTTTGTGAATTATTCCAGCTCAAAATTCCCAAAAATCAAAATATTTAAAAATTCAATGATATTTTTGTAACATAACGACACAAAAATATAAATTGACTTCTAAATAATTAATATGAAGACAGATATTTTAAAAACATCACATTTAAAAAAATGTGTATACAAAAATCGTTTAGCAGAATTTGTAAAATATTCTAGCATTTTAAAATCCGTAGAATGCATTCTTATAAAAGAAACCTTGTTCGTAAATCTAAGTTACCAATTTTTCCATTAAAACTTATGGAATGATAATTAATCAAGCAGTAATGTGTACATTAAATTTATATTCAAATTCATTGCGATGACGAAATAATTGTATTTTTAATTATATTTTTTTTTTGTAATTAATAGTTTTCAATATTATTAAATTGTCATTTACGTCTTGGATTTTAAATTTATTTCATTTATTTAAAAATATACCTAATGCTATAAAGTTTTTTAAGAATTTTATTTGACCATCTTAAAGATGTATTTCTGAAATACTAATCGGTTTTATATCATTATAACAAAAATTACACTTTACATCTGATAAAAATTGTGGTCCAACACATCTTAATGACATTTAAAATTAATTTCACACTTACCGTAATTGTTATCACCATTTTGTTACAAAATTGTCATAAAATTAGAAACCCCCGTGTAGATAAAGAAGTATATATACGAGTTAATTAAATATTCTACAAATTATGATTCGTCAAAATTTACTAATCAAAGTAAACAAATCAGCAGATTAAATTTTGTTAAATTTTTAACAGTTACATACATTTATAACAAATCCTGAAACTTAACTAAATTCCTTTGGCATATATGATTTAAAGAAATAATTAACTAAGCTAATTAGTATTCATTCTTAGTACAAATTATTAATAATTGAATTTATGACATAATTTTAGGTATTACATTAATAATTTGTTACTGATCCCATAGATTTGAAAATAAATATATCCTTACGTACTTGGATATAAAGATTTATAAATACAGTCCCGCTAAATTTACCCACTAGGTTCTTCGCCTTCCCCTCCCGTCTCGTTATGTTTACCAAAAGTAGGGAAGCGCCACTTCTCCCACTCCCTTTAGTCGACTTTTGTTCGCGACGTCACAGCAGGCCCTTTCTGAGGCCCCAGCCCTCAAGGTGGGGGAAAAAATGAGCGGCGACGGGTAAATATAATGAGACGGAACCAGACAAATATGCTAGGACGTAAATTTAATGAAACGCAATTATACCGGGACTCCACTGCAGTTATATTTGAATGTACGATTCTGTATGAAATTGGCTAAAAAAATCGAATGTAATTCGACAATTGTTACTAATAATCCTGATTTACAAGTATAAGTGAAAAGTTACACAGTTAGCATGTATTTAACAGCTAAATGCATATTATTAAATATTTGCATGCTGTCAAAATGAACATAAACATCTTAATTTTTCCGAATAAAAATACGAATTTTATACTTACTACACAGTTCTAAACATTTTTACGATCGCCAAATTTCCGGTCCACTAGATAGAAATCAGCTTCGTATAATCATGGCATTAATTTGTTAGTATCTTATGCTTCACAATAAACACAAAACAGTAAAAACAGAAACGTTTACCGAAACAAATATTTAACAAACGTCCTACCACGATTTTATAGTTTTCAAATATTTTTGTTTGATTTTGCTTATTTGAACAGTAGTAAGTTGTGTAAATTAACTCTGATGATACTGGTCGAAACGTTGTAATGGTCAATTATTCATTATTGAAGGAACTAAACATTTAAATGTTGGTTATTTGGAGTTCAACTTAAAGAAGAGTTTATTTCTCTCTCTGTGAGTTAATGCGACTTACTATCATATCAATGTCAGTGAACTTAAAAATCCAATTAAGAATACAATTTAAAAATATGTATTTTGGAGGTTATGAAGCGAACAAAGTTTCTAGCTTCGATAGCAAGTGCATTCTAATAAATGAGGTCGTAATAGTGTATAGGTAACTAAGTCTAGGTTAGTCTATTTTGAAGATGATTTCAAAAAATTATAACTAAAATAGTATACATTTTTTGAAACTGATTAATTTCCACACTGAGAAAAAAGTAGCAAACTAATTTGACTACCTTTAAGTAGAAATTCGTGTAGTCCATTTTACCATTTTTATTTAATTTAATAATAATTGGCAGTTAATACTTTAGGGTAGTTCAGATATTGTTTAAATTACTTAAATTAAATTCAGTACTCTTTAAACGTAATGTAACTAAAAACTACTAAATTAAAATAAAAAGAAGGTCACTAATTTAATTAGTAATAATTTTTACTAATAAGCAATGAAAAATAACTAATCTATCATTATTATAAAAACTAATAAAGTAAAAACTTTCAACTTTTACTTTCAGATTAGTAAAAATTAATGAGTTTTGACTATTCTCTAGTAAAATAATGACCCACTTTTCATTATAGATTAGTAATTTTTAGCTAATTCATATTTACAGAGAAATAATTAGAAGATTTACTTTTAGAATGCTGCACTATTTTAATTGTTTAATGAGAAACTCGTTTTATACTAAAAATAAACCTAAAAAGATGAATGCAGATTTGATTTCATAAATAAAAAAACATCTAGTTAAACTGATAATTAATTTCGTCGAAGTGATTTGCTATTTAAAAAAAGATAATAATAATGACGTATGAATGTATCTATGTTTATATATATATATATATAAAAACGATATATACGATATATTTAAATTTCTTTCTTCATTTCAAAAGAATAAAAAATATTTAATTAATTTTAAGATGCTTTGATTATTAAGCGGACTACTAGTTATTCACTTGGATGCTATTAAAATAGTACATTTTATTGCACACAAGTGTATAATAGTATTTTTCGTCCCTAGGGCGCAAATGTTGCGCCCCAGATACTATAAAACATTTTTTGTCACTGTAGGGTGTAAAGTACTATGAACCATCCTCTCACTCGGAGTATTCACTTTTATGATTAAACCGAGGGCGCAAAATCGCATTTTGAGCGCTGAAAACGAGGCGCAAAATCTAATTTTGCGACCTACTGCGACAAAACATATTTAATTTCTCCTTACTCAATGGTAATTGAATTTGGTGACTCAGAAATGCTATATCTTAATTATTGTTGATAAATAATTAAGTTTTTATATTAATTAATGATAATTTAATTTACTGTATCAAGCAAGACAACATAACAACTTTAGTTAATGCACTAGAAATTGAACACAAATTTTTTTTGTTTAATCACAATCTTTATAGTTTTACGATATTTTATTAATGAATAATGGGCAAAATTACGTATTTTCCTTTATTTTTTGTTTTAGAAAATTTGATAACATGGCACACTAAGAAAAATATTTAGTAAATTTAACTAAATGATGAGTTACCACCTGGGAATTAATTATTTTGCAGTTTTTATAACTAAGTATACTTTGGGCAACTAAAGGGATGTTAGATTAACTAAATTTTCGTCAAATTAACGAAATATGGGGAAAATTACTAATGATTTGGTTCTCACCATTAAATTTATTGCATATTTTTCTCGTTGTAACAATGAAAATAAAAATCTAATTTTTACTAGATTTTTTTTTTATAATTCCGAACCTTTTCTTCCGATATTTTATTATAGAAATTGTAAAACAAATTTTGCAAAACTACAAGTTTTGTAGTATGAATTATATTTAGTTGCTCTCAAAAAAGTTCATTCAATTATATTAATTTAGTATGTAGCACATGAACATACAGCAAGGTTGCGATAACCATTAAAGCTAACAAACATAACGCGAAGAATACAAAACCTTAACTTCACCTTGCAGTATAACATTGTGATAACGCGGAAATTATTAGTCGAAATGATGTTATCATTAACCTTGCGTCAAGATTAGTGCAAATTTATATAATTATCTTTTTACTAGCGCATACTAGAAAATATTTTCTTATAAAAACGTAAGTAAACAAAAATTCATTTTTTGTGTACTTAACATATATTTAAAGAAACGTTCAGAAAAGATTACTATTTTTTATAACGAAATATGGCTGGAAATATTTGTTGTGTATGAGATTTTGGAACGAGATTAAAGGAATTTCAATTTTTTTAGACTTTATGTCGGATTAAAAATCTATATTCAATTGTAGATTGAATGACATTTTAATGTCAATATTATCATTAAGGATGCATTACTATTATGTATCAATATAAAGATAACATAGAAATGTTATCATTATAATATAATATCACTGATAATTTTGGAGTCAAACCATAACTTTGATGATAAAATTGTAGATTCTCAAAGACAAAATATTTGTATTTAATAATTAATTTAATGCAAACATTTCAATTCGTCGCCATCTTAAAAAAAAATGACAAAATTTATTAATTGAGTATTTGTAATTAAAAAATTATAAATATGAAATAACGAATATAAAAAAACATATTTATTCCACAAAGTATTATAATAATGTATTGGAAAGATTTCAAGAATAAAAAACTAAAACTAAAAAAACTATTTACAATTCGAAATAAAAAAACATCTGAAGTATGGTCTGATTATAAATACACAAGAATGGAATGGTTTTTTCAATTTTTCCATTTTTTATTATTGATAAAAATGATTCAATCAAATCTCAATTGAATTAAGCTGGAATAATTGAAAAGTTAAATTAATCAAATTATGATTCAATAGTTGGCAAAGATAAACATTTTCCCTACTTTTTAAATACTTGTAATAGTCTTTATAATATGTAAATTAAAATTACATTTTAATGTCATGAATTAATCGACAATATCAATTTCCAATAAGATTGCATTTATCACGAAAAATAACTGAAAATGATTAAATATCAGTTCTTTATAAAAAAAACTGCAAAGAAACTCCACAAATTATAAAAAAAGGAAGAATAGTTTCAAAAGGCCAATAATACTATAACAATTTTTTTTAAAACTATACAATTTTCTTTAAATAAAAGTTCAAAAACAAAAAATAAAGAATGTAAACAAGGCAGGATATAAAACCACTGCAAAACCTGTACAAATTGAGTAGAAAAACTGCACAAAAATGTGGTAAAAAAAGTCATGTTTTAAGCAAACAAAATTCTCTAACTGACTTGATTTTGATTAATGGAATAAAAATAGACCTAATCTCAGGAAACCACAGCTTATAGAAATCTGATGATCGATTCGAAATCAACAGGGTCAAATCCCGTAGTTTTCCACCACCTGTTGCAGTCCAGAAACCGGAACGGAAAATTATACCACAACATAGGTTAGAAAAAATGCTTAATGCTAAGCTAGCGGAAGTAAAAATGGCCTAATTGGTTCCAGAAAACCGGTCCAAACCGTTCAAGAAAAACGTTAATAAAAGCACTTAATCACCGTTAATACTCGATTAATGGATTTTTTTTTATATTTTTCATAGTATTAAATTCAATGAAATTTGAACAAACTTTTTTTTTTAATTTTCTTCTATGGTTTGCAATATTAAAAAACTTCACTAATAAACTACATAAAATAAGTAAAATATTTTTAAAATGTGCTAAAACTGGTGTAAGCGGTTTTAATTTTTTTGAAATTGTCACGTTACTTTAAACAAGTTTTTTAATGTTTTACAGTGTTTTTAAGTAACTTTGAACATTCCCAAAAGAATCAACGAAGATGGTCCCTGATTTTGAAAATGTTGGTATTATTGTTTCTTTTGTTTTAAGAACATAAATGTTCAACAAATAGTCGACTAATGTATTGTTTTAAATAATTTTCTAAAAAGCCCAAAATATATATAATTCAGTTTTGGTTTTGGTTCACTAAATTTTTCAACGTATAGTGGACCAAACAAATCTGATGATTCTCAAATTTGACGAACCCTCAAACGATTGTCAACCTTCAAAATCGAACATTTTTAATTTTCCTCTCATCCCCTCTACTGTCGCCCATCGCGTCACGTTTCACCCCCGCTATTGCTGACTACATTTCATGCATTAATCAAAGAACCCCAAAATTTTGAATTTCCAAGAATATATTGTTGATTTTCCAGCTTTTAATACATTTCAAATCCATTAGGGAGTAAGAATGAAGAGGGCGCGGTACAGTTTCACATTCTCTCAACTAGATGGCGCTATCAACCAAAATTTCCCGCTAACACCTAAATTGCTTATTTCTTCTTGAAAATTGACTTGTAGTCAGTATGACTTCTACTGAACATTCTTCAAGTTTTTTCAAGACTATCACAAATGGAAAAGTCCGGAATGGTAGACTGAGTAAAAGCGTGTTTGATTGATGATTTCTTGCATTTTGTCGTGGCAAAACGACTCGTTCGCCAATCGTTCCAAGGCAACACGTGTCGTGGCGAAACCTCGCGGATATACGTCGGATGCCTCGCTTCGTCGTCCTCGCACCGAGATACGACACGATGTATAAAACCAACGCCATTGGTCGATGTGTACTGGTTATGTAAAACAAGTCCTAAGGACAACCAGATCTTTCTTGCATTTGCCGTTTGGTTTGGATAGTCTTCGGTTATTTGGTGATCCACCAGACTTCCTGGTCAACAGGAACCTTTAGATCATAGTCCTTGGTATCCACTTTTAGAAGAAAATTTTGGAACACTTCTGGGGTGAAAATGTAGTCACTCTTGTGAAAGAGTGAACTTTAACCCATACTCCTGAAACCGAAAACCGAATAACCGAAAACCTCCTGGTACAATTCCAAATGTTTTGATCGCCATTTTGAGTCCGACATCTTGAATTTTTCAAATTTTGTTGACACATTGGTATCTCATTAACATTCATGGAATAAGAATTTTACTCTTTTCAAGAGGGACTGTAAAAATCACTCCAATAAGACTGGATTTAGTGACATTCGACTGTAAAAAGTGTTGACATAAGAGTAAATGTAAAGAGTGGATGCAAGTAATTTAAAGGCTGCGCCGCTAGGAGCGCTCGTGACCCTTGCGGTTCGGTTTTTTGCTCTCGTTATGGAAATGTCTTTCTATTTGATATATTAGACGACTGAAAGGAGTGTTTCGACAGTTTATATCGTATTTATTATATCTGGAAGATACATAGTTTTTTTGGACCATTTATTCTATGTAAAAATTTATTTGAAATCAATTTTTTAATGAAGTTTGGACAGGTTAAGGATTTTTTGGTTATGCTAGTCTCAAGTTCACTTTTTGAAATAGTTAGGATTTTTGTCGCTAGGTGCAGTTGCGATGTTCTTTGTCCTTCTCTGCAACCCCAGCTCCCATTACAGAAATAAATATTCATTCATTTATTCATTAGATAAGACTCTTCGGGCGAAATTTTAAAACGTTCATTATTGACAGTTACGACAAACATTTTTAATTCCCATTTTAAGTATAATTTAAATAATATATGAATCTTAAACTCTTGACTTTTCTTGGGGAAAATTATTATTATTGTCAGCATCGCTGTGAAACGTGTTAGTATTTTACCTGACGATGAAAAATAGAACAATTTAAAAAAATCTCTTACCGCAATTAACGTTTACAATTACCTCTCCCACTTTATCGTCAGTTCGGGGCCAAGAGTGATATCGCATTACCTGCAGAGTAAAACTAACCTCCACCAGGTATATTATCGTGCGTACTTGAATGCGTTGCTCTCTTTCAGAACTTTTCTAACCAGACAGTAATTTTACAACGACCAATAAAAGTTGCATTCGTAACCGTTTCTTTCCTCGAAAGAAAAAAGTGGAAATTCTTCAAATCGCAACAAGAAACGTCGTTTTTTTCGCCTTATATTAACCGTCGAATGTAATTTTTAGAAGGTATTGTTTTTATATCCATCGTGTCATTTTTCACAAATTGTAAAAGTGGTTTCGTTTGCATGCAAGAGACAATTTTTATTCAACTTTTATTATCTGCCTGAATAATGACTCGAAGTTAAACGTATTATCGTCGTATTTCTTCGCTTGAAATTACTTCCGAGTGTTATATAATTCTATAATAAAAATAAATAAGGCATTATAGAAACAAAATTATTTACATTGATTTAAGACTTGACATAAATTTTTAATGAATCGTAAAGTATATATGTAATCTATCTAATTTAAAAACTTATGTTTATGGGATAAATCGAAAACCATACATTTTCCATAGTTCTACTTTACCGACAGTGTTTTATCATTTGAAAGGAAGAGAGTGCTCCACTTTTTTGCGATCGAAACCTCTTACAAACTGTTCGGTTGATTGAACTCGTTTCAACGATTGACACAAGATCCACCATGTCTCCATCATTATCTCCTCTTATTTTCGGTATAAAAAATTAGAAATCTGAAAAAACGTTATCGAAAAACCGGTTAAGAGGATAATGAAGAAAATTTTTCTTCGAAGCCTCGCGTTTCGGAGTAATTATCCGATTCCGACACACTTGTAAGAGGTTACTTTGGGTGCTCAATGTCACGAAATTGCCTCATTTACAAGTCTTTCTTCCTCCTGATAAAACCTTGAAAAAAATAAAGTTCCAAGAGTCGCTGACGCGCCGATTTCCCGCCCGAGGTCGCCCCGAACGGTACGGCACTGGCGAGGCGCCACCTAGAGCGTCAAATAATTTTTTGCCACGTTCGAAAAATGATCGTAAAAAGACGATTTTGCGACGTCCTTTTAAAAAATTGAAATTGTTCTGGAACCTCTGGCAATTTCGGGATTTAAAAGAATAACCGGTGGAAGGTTGCTTGGCAACGAGAACGATACGAGGTCAGGCGCCTATAGTCTCCAGCCCTGGGGCCCGACGTTCGTTGAGGTCAGAGCCCCTCTCACAAAGGGCCCTACCCTTCACTTCGTCACCCTCCTCCTGGACAAATCTATATATACATATATATGTACTAGAGAGAGAGAGAGAGAGAGAGAGAGAGAGAGAGAGAGAGAATGCGCATCACGCGTATGTGTTACACTTTATAATACACACAAGTGCATTAAGCGCCCATCGCTTTATATGCAACGACCAATCAGGGGCAACTATATAGTTTCTGATATATATATTTATATATATACGTATAGGAGAGACGACTCGTTTGAAGTGGTGGTAATTCGAAGCCGGGCTCAAAGGGTCGAATTCGCACGGATTCTAGAATCGAGTAAACCAGACGTTCCTCAAATCGACAAAAAGAAAGTGATAAGGATCTTGCTTGAGATCGCTGCACCTAAACAAAGAACGGCTGTAGCCGACAACTTTTGACGTTGCTTTCGAAACGTTACGTGTGAATGATGACGTCAACGTTGTGTTTCTAGCTCAAAGACGTTCATCATCATTGTTGCCTCGTCGTGAAGTTACCTTCACTTCGCTGAAATAGTAGAATTTTACTACTTGATAGTCAATTTTGAATGGTTAGGCAAGAAAATGTAAAGTGTGACTGATAATGTGTGAAAAACGCCTTATTTCGATTCATATTTCAGACAGCAAAGGATCACAATATTACTACTAGTAAGAAGTCCCATAGTAACACTATCGAAACCAATGCAGAATTGGTGAACCCTTATATACTATTGGAAACTCACTTCTGTAGCGAACGTGAAGTATTCGAATACGAATCAGGACGGCGACTAGCGGCAGCTTGAGGAACTACCAGGTTCCATTTTTTATTCTGATTCTGTATTATCCACAGTGTAAAATGTCCCATTTCTACATATTTAAATGAGAAATTAAATCAAAGTGGTCCTGCAAATGGTCCACGAGTAGAAACATCAATTAAAATCATAATAATCTATTTTTTACAAATAGATAAATACTTATGACGTAATAACGAATGACATCAGTAGAATAAATTTTTTAACTTAGCAAGAAGATTTAATTAATAACAAAATAGTGCTATTAAACTACTACTTGAAGTTAGTAAAATCAATATAAATTATTTTATTGATTCTTTAGTTACTTTCACAATTTTAATTAATTTAATACCATTTTAATCGTCGAAACCGGGTTATTGTCTGAAAGGTTAAAAATTATACGCTTTCCGATTTAGAAAGGAAAAACCGAACGATCAGTACAATGAGACTGAATTTTCAGCCCCCTTGTGTACAAAGTGGGAACTTACATCTCTATCGGGCGTTAAATATTCGGGTTCTACCGTCACAGCGGCGTCTAGCGGTATCAAGAATAACTACTTTGCCCTCTATTTGCACGTGATTCTT
Source organism: Trichopria drosophilae (assembly GCA_030407085.1). NCBI lineage: Eukaryota > Metazoa > Arthropoda > Insecta > Hymenoptera > Diapriidae > Trichopria > Trichopria drosophilae. Next base: position 183,991,040 of record CM059582.1, read on the forward strand.
TTTCACAATTCAAATTTAAATGATAACATATATTACTTAAAACAACAAATATACTAGTCACTCTACTATTTTTACATATTTCAAAGAATTTTGACTAAGGCCTCAAATATGTTGTGATGGTAAACATTTCTTAGAGAGGCCAATAAAAATATTACCTAAAACTGTCCCTAATAATATTCCCACGAGTGCGCTTCTATCGGCAAAAATCGGAACTACAAAAATGAATCTCCTCTGTTAGTCACATTTACTGTATCTTATTGCAAAAATATTTTAATCTCCAATCACATTCTAATATTTTTCTAGAATTAGCCAAGATTAGCGAAGATTACGGTAAATTCCAAAAAAAATGTCAGCGCCATTTTTAGGTCTAGGAAGTAAAGTAATACATTTATTTCTTCTTCTTATATTACATTCTTACTTTCTCTTCAAACATCACCGAAGAAGATGAAAAGGACCAAAAAAGTACTGTTTACTTCGATGAATATGTGTTGAATGAAAAAGTACAATTTTCGATCCAACTTTCTGAGAAATGTAAGAGGTAAGCAATTAATATTTTTCAATAAAAAATTTATAAATTTTTTGAAAGAAATGTCCATTTATCGCAAGGATGAATGATGGACAATTTTTACGATTTTTTAAATAATTTTTTTTCACTTATGAAAAAAAGAGAGATTTGACGCGCCGGGACTTGAACCCGGAACCTTTCGGTTTCCGGTCGAATGCTCTCTCAACTGCATTTCCTGTACTATACAGACGAGTTTTTCATTTCATTTAGATCATATTGTTATTCATATGATTATAAAATGATTTTTATTGACTTTAACGCAACGTTTCTTTTTTAAAGTATTTTGAAAAAGCATATCTTTAAATTTTGTACATATCTGACATTCTATCTTGGCATCAAATTAGTTACTAGTGATAATTTCTTGTATTTTTTTGGACCACCCTGACACACAAAGTTATCGATTAAAACTACGAATAGATGATGACGACATGCGAAAAAATCATAATTCAATTGAGTTTTTATTTAAAAACTAGCCTCGCAAAAATGATGAACATTTGTCTCCGTCAGTTTCCAACGATATTTCGAGGTTTACGAGATATTTTTAGGAGCGAGGTTTCTCTAAGATGATTTTCTAACAATTTTCAACGAATTCTTTTACCCGGTGTTGGATCCAAAATCATTGTATTCTGTTATCATTTGCGTAAAACGAAGAATGTCCATAAAAAAAAGTGGATTATTAGCCAAAAGCATGGTTGATGACTGTAATGAAAGACGAAATCCACCTGTTCGCAGCCGAGTGGGTAATAAAAGGATCGATGGCCCTTTGTTTTTTCCCCTTTCATGGGTTCTCTGTCTTTCTGCCAGGTTTAATAGGCCGGTGTAAAATGAGCTTACTTGCACCAATCGTGTCCTCGTTGCCCGAGGTCTAGATTCTCACTCGCCTTGAAAAGGGAGGACACACTTTCATGCGAAATTTATATTGCGTGCGTGTAATATCTCCGCTATACCTCCTCATTCTATAAAAATTTGATCTTTTTTTTTCCTTGGGTAAGCGTGTCCTTTTACTTCTCGTATTCGACAATGTAGGATAGGAATTTCTCGAAAATCATTTATATTGTACATTTTTGAAAAAATATACGTGGTTTTAACTATTGAATATCAACTACTTCCTCAATCAATCAAAAAAAATGTCAGTTTATCTGGCGCTCAAACAGATGGCGCTGCATCCTGTAGATGGCGCTCCATCTTCGCGCTGTTTAAATAGTTCTATCAAATGCATATAAAATCAGAATGGAAAGCATGATAGGTAATTGGAAATACAGTAGGAAATAATTATTCGTACACAATGCGTAAAAAACTAATTGCGCCAGTAACAACGATGATATATGGCTGCAGAGCACGCTGCTAACGAACATGATTCATTCTGGAGTTTCGAAAGTAACGATTGTAATTCACCAACTTACTTAAGAAGATGTCCTTTGTTCAGAAATGTTTAAACGGGATCGAAATTGTCTATCTAGCAAAATAGTTACAATTTTCTCGTTAATAACTGGAAAGTTTCTTGTATTAAAAATGTGAAATGCACAATCAAATTACAAAAACATAGTTCGTTGCTCTCAGTTTATTTTTCAAAGATCTAAACGTCAATCTTTAGTCAATATGTTGTTCCGCTACGATTTCATTTCCAATTTAGAGAAATTATATTTCGAATAAAAGACGTAACGATTATGTTACGTGAAATTGAAGATATATATGTACCTGACACTTTTAATTTTCTCGTATACCGTCAAATTCACTTTCGAGTTACGTAAATATACAAAACGCCACACGTGTTAAAGACTTTCGGAATGAAAGCGTTCTCACGCTTGCAGCATTTGGTCAAAAAACCGTGTAATAGTTGCATGGAACTATGCGTCGTGTAATCGACACGTTTAGATAATTATTTAAAAAATAATTGTAGTGATAATTGGAGATCTCGGTTCGTCGCAACTATGCTAAAGTCGGTCGGATCACTTTAGTCGCTTGGCCCAATGCCTAAATTCGTCGCAGAAGAGTATTTTAGCATGTTGCTAGGTCTTCTCCAGTTATAACAAAACTATTTAGTCGTCTTCTGACGTACGCAACTATATGCGATCCATTCCAGCGAGTTTTATAGTTCTTTTGGTCCCTTGCCATGTCGAGGATATTTAAGAGGCTGAATATAAACTTTTTTGTTTTGGATTTTCGAAAATTTATTATTTTGGTTCTAAAGGACCTGCGTGAGTTTGTGCACGAATACCAAAATATATCAAACTGAAGTTCTTGGGGGTATCTTTGAAGAATTCTCTGTATTTATAAAACGTTTTTCATTAAAAGCAGTTAAAAAAAGAAATACAAAAAATCGTACGTCGAATGCATACAGAATTATTTTAAAAAATGAATAATATTTATAACTCATTAACATCGGGAAGGACACATTTCCTACTTGAATTTCAATCAAGTATTTCGTATGAAAATTACAGTTGAGAAAAATTTGAAATGTATGTGTCTTGCTATTTTCGAGATATTGGGAATAACTTTTATTTTTCATATAAAAAAAGTTTGTCCAGAAAATAAGGAAACAGGAAAATTTGAAAAATGTCAACACAAGATATTTAGCCAAGGTTTTAAAAAAAAATGTTTAAAAACAATAAATATGAAATATTTGAGTCGAATTTGAATTTACAATGCATTTTTCAAGGTCAATTACTTTAGAATAGTTTCATTTAAAGAGCGCAAAATTAAATATGGTAAATCATTCAATAAAAATCGTAAAATCGAAAAAGATGAATAAAAAATGAAAAAATATTCTTTTATTGGCCACAATACACCTTTCAAACATTTTAGAATTATTCTAAGATAGTAAACGTATCAAACGGTTTATTTATTTTACGGTTCTAACGCAAAAATCTTTTTATTTTTAAGTAAAGCAAATTTAGTATGTGTTTTATATGATAAAAATTAAACATACAGAGAAGATTTTAAATTAGTCGAAATTAATGTTAATAAATGTTAATCGATTGTCAAGTATACAAGTGATAAAAATTGGGTATAATTATGTTAGTAAAACCTGAAAATGTTGATCAAGAAAATTGACACGTACAAAAAGAAAATATTAAATAAGTGCGTTAACCTAAATGCATTCAAATAATTATAAGAAATAAAAACTTGTGCTTTTTAAATACAAAATAATAAATAAGTAATGATAGGAATTAAAAAATAGGAAGTAAATTTAGCAAAATAAACTTATTAGTAATTCTATACTGAAGAAAGGTGTTTAATAATTACCTCATTTAATAATTAAAAAGTTAAAGATTGTTTCATTGATTTTTCTTTGTATGCAATTTAGACGTTGACTAATTAAATTAATAAAAATCTTTCTATCTTTCGAAAAATCTCGTTTTAGTGAATATTTTAAGATTAACTCAAACTAGCAATATTGATTAACTATTTGGATTAATGATAAGTAAGTACTGCAATTACTAAATGAATTATTTCACGTTGTGTTAATAAATTTGGAGAAAAAATAAAAAAAATTTAATAATAGGCAATAAAATTATTTTTTAAAAAAATAAAAATTGAGTATTTAATACAATTTTAAGAGACTCTCTCATTAAGGTACATGAAGATATGAATCGAAGAGGAGAGAACGTATTAGTGAATGGTCGGTTTCAAGAGATAGAAAGAGAAGATCGTTTTAGAAGTATACATTCAGATATTTAGTTTCAAGTGGTGCATTCCCAGAGTTTCATTCCTATGGATTTGAAATGGTATCGTGATCAGCAAGCGAATCGATTACTTTCGTAACAAATCACGTTACTTAAATATAGAAAATCATATAATTAAATAAACTAACTAGATCATTTATAAACATTTTCAAATCATTGTATTTTTCTAGTCGATTAATTTGTGTCTCTTAATTTAATTCGGTTTGATAAATTTTTTATTCATATACATTCGATAAGAGATTTTTTATTTCTAAAATCAACTACAACTTGTTACAAAACTGCCTTTATTAATTACGATAACCTGTTTTAATTTTCCGGTGTCGTATTTTAATTACGTTACCGGCTTTTAACACAAAAATTGCATATCTTAATTTTAACATAATATTGTTTCTAAAGTCAGGTGAAAATTATTTTTGTTTCCGAATTAAATTGTTTTATTATCAAAATATTCTGTTTTTACAACTCTTGGATTAAACTAAATTCAAAAGTTGTCTAGACTATACGGTTCTTTTTCTCACCTCTTAAGATACGCGACTTTTTTCAAAATACCATCTTCATAACATTGACGATTTACGCGTTTTATGCTTGTAGTAAAAACGTAGTAATTTAGATTACTCCCATTTCATTCAACATTGGACCAAATCCAACGTCGCATACGATACGACTATGCAGTAATTTATAACGAAATAATTGTGAATGAAACGATGAGACGCGTTATCCGACGTCATGCAACATTTTGCAATTTCATAATTATAGCGAGATCGTTTAAAAAAATAGTCCGGGGAGCAATAAAAGTTCGTCATACTGACTTTGATTACAATCAACGGCGCCATCCGATCATGATTTACGTATTAGAATGTCTTCTCTGCAATCTAAGGTCAGAGCGTTCAGATTGCTTGAACATTAGGAACGAGGAATTGGAACGAGTGAGTAAATGCGTTAAAAATGCGCTTAGTAGAACTTGAAACTGATTCTATTTTAGTATTGGACCCATTAAAACACTTGTGGAAGAAACGAAAAGTATAATACGCAATAACGCCTAGTGGCGGATAAAGGAACTACGTGCAATTTTGAGTATAATCAGTTCCTACCACTTTATCAAATCTTGCTATATATATTAGGAAAGGACAAATAAAGTTTGCCTTATCAACTCCTAGTCTGATCTAAAAAAAACTGAGAAAAAAACGGTTTTTGAAAATTTACTCAAATCTGATCATGGCCTGATTAAGGTAAATTCAGGCGAATTTAAATGAGTGAAAACTCGACTATTTTAAAAGTAAACCTTCATTCGAATGGTCACTCATCAGATGTGAAAATATTCTCCATCAAATAATTTTTTTATCGTGAGCATTGGAAAGCATTTTGTATTTTTATTGTTGCGATCAGTTAATAATTCATAGTTCTTAATTTGGTTGATGAATGATTGATTTGAATGTTGTCGGATTACGATTAAAATGAAAATAAGCTGAATCTATTAACTTGGATCTGGTGGCTGTGTAGAACACATTTTATCCTAAGCTAATTTTTTTGACTTGCCGTTAATTCAGAGTCTTTAATTTAAATACAGGGACCAATTAATTAATTGGAGATATTTTTAGTTGGGCGTACTAATTTCGTGCCTGTTAAATCCTTTGTTCGATTTCGTACAGTTTAGTACAATTTAAAGCTTCAGTCATGATGGATTTCGCGCCCTAGGGCCAAATTTCCAAGGGAGAATAAACACTATAGGAAATATTGTCTGGATAAATTTAACATCTGAGATCATAATAAGGGAATAGACTTTAATTACGTGAAAATTAATCAAAATTTCCAGTTAAAATTAGGATGAATTTTAACAATTTAAAATGTTGCGTAAAATAAAAGTCTATCACAAGTTTTCTCCGTGGGTTTTATAAGAACTTTATTGAAATCCTCGAGTATCAAATATATAAAAAAATAGTTTAGTTACCACTGGTATACTTCACTTTAGCTGCAGCTAGTTTGCCCATAAACATAGTACTAGTAAACCGATAGTTTGCAGTGGTAGTTAAGAAATTTAGCTGAACAAAATTAGGTTATACTAGAAAAAATCCTAGTCTATTAAAATTTAACAACAGGAACTAACGTTCTCCCCAGATTTTATTAAGGTCATCTAATGAGGAAAACTCCTTATGTTCAGGGAAGATAAGCATAAAAAGTAGTCAGTGAAAGTTTAAAGACGTGAAATAAAAGTTGTCCCATTTTATGAATAAGATACGTGCAGCATGATTTATCAGACATTTAAAATAGTAAAAACCTGCTAATGCTTTAGTTTTTTCCAAACACTTAAGTAAGTTCTCCAAAGATTACGTGTGCATATGATATAATAATTGTGTAATAAATACTTCAAACTAGTGACTAATGCATTTTACAACTTTTGATTCTTTAAGATGTAAGTTCAAGATGAAATTAATTAAAAATTAAGACTCGTCATTAAAATCTGGGTTGTATACATGACTGAGGAAGCTTGACGTCCAAAATCTTACGTTCGTTTCAAACAGGAAATAGCTAAAGAGAGTCTGGGTAAAAAAGAGTGAAGAAAAAAAAACATTAGCTCTTCATCGCCTCGCAACAGATGGCAATATTTAACCCCACCTCCGCATTTTCAACGTCGCAGGAAGTACTTGCATTTTTCAGAGGCCTTTGTGAATACATACACTGTATTACTTTTTGCATACACAGTGAATGTCCTAATTTTAGTCTCGTGCCAGTTTGTAACTTGCGTCCCATATTCCATGGTAACGAATTTACACGGACAAATATTTTTTCAAAAAATATCTCTGGTAAAAATTGTAACCATTTTCTACTCAAGTTAAAACAAAATTCAAATTGTTAAAAAATCTGTTTTAAGATCATTTTTTAGAAATAAATCAGCGATAAACATCAGCGATATTTATCAGAATCATAAAAGACCATTCACGTTATGACAGATCTTGATGACACGTGACCATAATAATATTGGTTTTTCTTTCGGAAAATCATTAATGAGTAAATTAGAATTTCATCGTATCATCACTAAAATAATCACGGCATTGTAGTTTACAATCACTGATAACCGTTTTAAGACTAATTTACACTCCACTCGAGAACTGGAGTAATAATTAAATTTTAAATAAGGAACGATACGTGGCGTAATATGATGACAATCTTAGATTTTCCTCGTTCGAATCATGGTCGCTTAAAGTTTTATAATTTGCTAAGCCTAGTTATTTTTACGGCTCATTTTTTTCAACTTGCGAACGTCATATATTATTTGCTATTCGCTCGTTGCGCCAGTTTCAATGCTCCTGTATGATTTACAGTTGGTTTTATCGGCAAGTTTTCACATTGACGTGTGTAATCCTGCACATCATCTTAAAATGACGTATGTAACTAAAAACACGTGTACACTGAATAGTCCTTCACTGTTGCTAATTATTTGAAAAAAAGAAGAATTTTCGTTCTGCTAATTCTGTACTTTTTCTATATACATAACCATATTTTATCAATGCCATCAGTTTTTGATTCTATTTTAGAATATACTAAAACACCAAATTACAACCTGAGAAATGAACACATGAATTGAAATTAAAATGTTGAAAAAATGAGTTCCAAAGCCAGTAAACGCGAGGAAGTGCAAAAAGAGGTTATGTTTGCAACAACACATCCACATGAAGACATCCTCAGGAGTTCATCAGGATGTCCAGATGTTCTCTTTTATCTTTCTCAAGGCATCAGCCATGACCTGAAGATTTTTTGCCGGCGAGACATCAATTGAATAAAATTATATTCGATCAAAATCATAACCTACAAAAATGCAATTTTGCAAATATAGGTAATTTCAGAAATCATTTTGTGCGTAGAATCCGAATCCGAAGACAGAATCAGCCCATCGTATCAAGATTTTGAAATATTTGAGGTTATGTACTCGAAAAATTTTTTTAAGGTTATGTACAGAATACGACAAATTTTTAGAGATTTGTTAACCATAAAGTAAGTAACTTGTTTTTACTTATTTGTACCACTGTTCCGGCCATTTTAACGATTCTACTTAATTGCTCCTGCGATTTCCAAGATGGCGGATTCAAAACTGATAACGCGAATACTAACTGCAATATGTTTATAATAATTATTGAAAAATGTCTATCAATGATCGGAAAAGTATTACTAACATTGATTAGTTACTACAGCAAAAATAAAAAAGGTTTAGTGACATTAAAAACTACTCAGATTATTTAATAATTGTAAATCATACTAGTATATGGATAATAATTATTGGAGCATTAACTAAAGCTCAGCTGTTGCCAAAATATGATTCCAAACAGTTAGATAATATTCATTACATATTACAAAACCAATTTCGAAAACTTGAGGAATTCCTAACCTGTATTTGTAATAAACTGCACACGCATTAAGGCAGTTATTCATTAAGCAAGTGATTTTTAATAAATTGCGGATATTTTTCAATACGTATTTATTAAAATAATGAAGAAATATTAACAGTAACTGGCTAATAATTTCCCATCTAGACATTGTTGGATACCGTAAATTATTGGCAAATATTTCTAATTAATCAACAGTATTTACCATTTTAAATTACACCATTTAATATTTAGCAATCGTTAAGTAGTTTTTAGTAAATGTTAGTGCTTTTCGATAATTGTTAGACACTTTGTTTTTTTAAGTACTTAGTAGTCTAATTAAATAGTATAAAGTTCACTAAAAGATTTATCTACTATGCTGATACAAAAGTTACAACATCATCTTTTGCAGACATACTCAGACAATTAAATTTATATTATAGTACAATTATATTAAAAATTGTATTTCCATTTTGGAGTCCTTTAATTATTTAGATTTAGAGGGCATCTTATTCTACATAAGACTACAACTTCTACGTTAATCCACCAAGATTTAAAACTAGTAAGTACAGTCGGCATGATCTAATTATGTGTATTAAAACATTTGGCACTGTAATACACGAATATAGAATTTTTTTCTAGTTATTTGTTTGACTTATTTGTATATAACTGAAGCTGCATATTAATTTAGAAGAAATTAGTATTCTCAAAAAACGAAATATTTAAAAAACATTATTCAAAATAACTAAAAAGTACTGAAAATAGAGTATCCTTCATCATCCATCGATATTGGAAAATAACTATTGAGAACAACTGATAACGGTTAAATATTTACTGATGAAAACAATAGGAAACTTACTATTTTGAACTACGGAGAATTTCTAACGAATTTTTATACTAAATCCAGACATTACGTGGTATAATGTCCGCAAGCATTATGTGACCGTTTTTAATCATTATTAAAGTAATTTATTTCTAATTTTTCTTGTAAACCATTTGAAATTGTGAAAATTACACATTTTAAATATCAAATTAAAAAATAGTAATTTTAACGTTAATAATTGCAAAATGAAGATGAGATTAATTCCAGTTTAATAGGACTAAAGATTCATTAGAACAATTTATTTTTACAGTTCGCGTTCGTTTAATCTTGAGGTTCTTGGATTTTAGTTTAATGTTTAGAGTAGGTAATTAAATGTTTGAATTGTACTGCTAGATGACGAAACATTCGTTTGATCGACATTTAATAATATGTCAACAAAGGAAATGTTGCAATTCAATGTTTTGATACTTTAGTAATTCCGAAATTCCCGTACTGTACACAGATATAATCCGGATTGATACATCTACATACAATTAATAATCCTACTACAAGTTATCTCTGTTTTACATCAATTCCTAATTTTTTTAGAAAATAAGATAATTTTCTTTTAAATAAAATATTTTAAAGAGTGATATAAATTCCTGACTAAAACTGTCAAATCTAAAAGTAACTTAGTTTTGTTTCAATATTGAAATAAATTTTGTTCACCATTTCAATATGTAAAAGTGTTCATTAAAAATAAATAATTAATTAGCATTACAAGAAGTATTACCAACAATTATCCAAAATAATATTTCTGATAAAAACACAAATTAGAATTCTGGCCCCCCCCCCCAACCCCCCAATAACGCTGCTCGCCATTTCTGCAGTAAACATTCGTAACGCTGGACCAAACCCCCTCCCCTTCTAAATTGTGTTCCAATGATGGAAGATTCCAGATTTTAAACTAGTCATTTACCTTGGCGTAATTAAAATGTAACGAAATTTCAATTTCTTCCTATCTTTCCATTATTATTATTATTAGTTCTTTGTATCTTGTGCATAACCTATTCATATACAGCAGGAATCCAATATTGAGTGACCAAAATCCAACTCAAAGGACATTTTTTCTGCTTACAACTAAAAGATTTTTGGTGTCAATGATAACGAATAGTGATCAGTTTTTTTTAATTTAAAATGGCGGAATCGTATAAGATTTAAATTTCGCAAACGAAAAACATATGATTTTATTATAAGTAAAATTCTTAACAGAAATTCAAAGAGTAATATTTTTTTTTTTTTAAATTCGTGAATGTTTTATAAATCAGACATAAACATCACAAAATCACAACAGACATCTTCTCTGACAGTTTGGTTTGAAATATGTAATATGTTTGTTATTGCGAAATTTGGAGATTAAAAAAAAAGTGGTCCTCCATTTTGAATATTTTGTCAGTCGATTACAAATACATAACCTACGACTAAAAAATGGATACTAAAAATCACAAAATAATCAATGAATATTTAATACTTTGTACCAACCAAATAAAAAAATAATTTTATTGCTATTTCCACCATATTTTCCTTTAATTTTCAAAAACGACTTGTTTCCTGAAAAATTATCATTTTTTGTATTCTATTATTTCTAATTATTTATCAGCAATAAATTGTGACTCATATTATCATAAATTCGATCCAAAATGCGAATATTTAACAGTAATAATGAAAAACTGAAAATAACATGAAATAGTCCAATATTCCAGAGATCCGCCATGTTGGATTTTTTAAAACTGTCACTAGGACCTGCTCTAAGAAACGTAATCTATATGAATTCCAGTTTTGAACAAGTCCAATACAGTTCGTATAATCAAAATAAAATTTTTAAATAATTTAAAAATTACTTTTTAAAAATACACCATTTTATTGGAGAAACTAAATATTAAACTCGATAAAAATGTTTCTTGGGTTGAAAATATCCTTGTTGTTGATATTAGTGTAATTTATTAGTAAATTAACATATAATATAACTTAACTTATTAAAAACATAAGCATAATCGCTGGAAAGGAACAAGAATTCATCACGAATGAAAATAAAGTTAATAATTTACAAAATTTGATTTTGGAAATTGATTATTAGTAAAAACATAACATTTTTTGCACCAGGACTAAACGGCACGTAATAAACAGAAATAACAAAACATAATTATTAAAAAAAAAATTTGCAAGCCAGTCTTAACTGCTGCAACTTTCTCATGGGAATTCGATGTCAAGTGTAATTGCAAAAAATGAATTGTTTATCCGTGCAGCAATTGTAGATTTCCCGCAGCGAGGACACGACGCAGTAGAAATTGCAATTTGATACGAATCTTTACACGGTCGATCTGATCGTATTTCTAGAAGTCGATGGTTTAACCGATGTCTTTTTTCGCATTTACCTCGTCTTTTCCCGTTTCTGCAATCTTTTTGTAAGAATTTCAAAAAGTCGAGTAAAAAACATTAAGAGTCGCAATATCGAACTTGAACTTGACGCTTTAAAAATGCTGTACACGAGCCACGAAGCAGTCGTAAAGATAAAGACAACGAGTTTTCGATCGTTTCCCTGCACATTGCGACAATGAATTATAAAAGTTCGAACGTTCGTCATTAGGAATAATAGAGCCAAAATGGCGGTAGTAAAAAAGTTGTAACGCAAGACCACAAATCGCGACGTCCATAAAACGCTGTTGATATACGCGTTCATGTTCAGTTTAACATTTTTCTGGGATGACTAAAATCAAATGTGTTTCTTGTAAATTCTCGTGACTAAAATTTGTTTTTGATTAATCCAAGTCGACTGTGAAAGTGAACAAGTCGAAATTATTAATAATAAAAGCGACACCTCAGGCTTTCATTAAATTAATCAGTTTTACTAGTAAATACATTGGTTAATCAATCATTAATAACAGTTGCTTTATTAGTGTTTTTTAATATTTATTTTAATAATCACAAGATTTAATTGAATTAAGATAATTATATTTTCTTAATTCGTGTAAATTTTCTTATAATCTACTAAAATAATATTATCTCAAGACACGTAAATCTTAAGACGAATTTAAATATTTTTAAATCAACAAAATACAAAATTTATCACGACTTGTAGAAACCGATTACGAAATTGCAATTTTGTAATTGATTCAAATCGGGATAGAGCATTCGACCAGCAATAAGAACGGTCGCGGGTTCGAGTCCTAGCGCGTCAAATTTTTTTAAAATAAAAAAATTTATAAAAATTTCGTATGATCTATTTTCTATTTGAGTATCTTAAAGGAATGTCACTAACGCAAATTATCTGAATCTGGCTAATTAATAATTTTCACGAATGCACTTTTTAATCTGAAAAGTAAAAAGCAGAGAAATACAAAAGTGGTAAATTAATTAATTGATTAGTGATTATATTCCTCTGAAAATATCATACGACTAATTAATTAGTTAAATACAATAAATATAATGTAATATTAGCCATTGATTTGCCAGTTTCTCTTTACTAATTAACGTTTAAGTAGATTTTGGGTAAAACATTAGCAAACAATCCTTCATATTAATAAATCAATTCACTTGTTTGAAGTGAACCTTTCTAATTCTATATCAATTAAAACAAATTGTATTTCAACCTCCAGATTTCAAATTTCTCGTTGAACCGTAATTGAATAACTCTTGTCAATTGAAATCAATAATATAAGAAATTGTTCATCCCATATCAGGTAAAAAAAGAATAATAGTTTACAAAACGTATCGCTTAACAATTGTTTCCACTGTCGTAAAATACCGATCTGAGTCACATGTTAGTCATATGTAACGAAGTGAACAATCGTAGCATTAATATCGTATAAAGTGGCCCAAATATGGACGCCTTGTGAAATTCCAAGGCTCTAACGTTAATCACTCGCAATTTCATTAGTATATTTTCTGCAGTTTTTCCCTGATTACATATAATAAATTGTAATTATAACAATTACAATTAATAGAATTTTTATAAATAACAAATATCATATAAGGAGACTTACTTTCAATTTTCTGCAATTGTAGTAGAAAAAAATGGGCATATGTCGGATTAACGACAAAAAATTATTTCGTTGTATTTTTATGGAATACTGAGTAATATCTCTAATTTTTCTAAAATAGTTTACTAAAATGTAGAATTTCTTATTATACGATGTTTAACTAATCGGTGACTAATTTATAATGATCTTGGCTAACAATGGATATGTTTAGTTAGTTCATTTTGTGGTTATATTCTTATTAAAGTATATTTAATATCGATTATGACATTTCTATATTTGATCTTTTTAAATTCAAATACTTTTTAAATAAGAACTATATAATACCTCCATATGCCTTGATTCAGACATATGTCTATTAGAGACTGTCGTGCAATTTTTATCGTGAAAAAAAAATGGACGTTTTTTATTGCCCAAGTCACAAAAAGCAGAAATGTTTCAGTTTTTTTTTAATTATCGTTATTTTTTTATCATTTCCCACATTAGAATACTTTAGATATTTCTAAACATTGCATCAAAAATATTTGAGCTAGAACATAGAACAATTTCAAAAAATTAAATTTCAAAAAATTAAATTTCAAAATGGCGGCTCAAAAATGCCTACTAAGATCGATACTTTTTCAAAAGCATAGTCGAATATATTCAATCGATTGACACGAATGAAATCACTTCAAACTTGGAACTCGGCGGTTTTGGGGGTTTTTGACTCCAAATTTGATGTCAATTTTCAAAAATTCAAAATGGCGGATCTTCAATCCCGATTCAGCGACTCAAAAAATCACCCAGTATCAAGAATTATGTGATTTCGTTTCATTTTAGTAAATACGTTTGCCATTTTGGATACACCATTTTGAATTATTGAAAACAAACTTAAACTTTGGAGTCAGCCACCCCAAAAAACACCAGGAATCAAGTTTGAAGTGATTTCATTCGGGTCAGTCGACTGAGAACACAAGACTATGACTTTGACAAAAAAACCGTCGTTAATAGACATTTTTGAGTCGCCATTTTGAAATTTAAATTTTGTACTAGTTCTATCTTCTTTCTCAAATATTTTTTACGCGATATTTATAAATATCGAAGGTATTCTAATGCGGGAAATGATAACAAAAATAACAATACGTTAAAAAATCGTGATTTTTGTTAAATAAATGCTCGTAATTTTCATGAATATTTCGTTCGAACCTTACTTTATTTTGAACATATAAATATTCGCGCCTCATTAAAAATTTGAGTAATCATTTAAATTGTACTAAAGAAACTAAAATGTGAGTTTCATATTTTTATATTTACACAGAATTTTGTAACTAATTTGTTTGAGACTTTACATAACTGTTTGCATAATACATAATTAGACACGATATATAAAAACGCATCGATTTGTATTGCTTTGACTTTTCTCACAATGATATTGTCATCGCCAGTCATGAGAGTAACAGCTGATCGTGCGTCCTCCTCACAACTTTCGGAAATGACGTAGGAGCATTTGTCTTTCAGGGATGTGCATCATCGTTTTGTATATAATGGCCAACGAACAAACGTAATGTTTTTCCGCTCATTGTGACCAGCGATGAGTAAAAATTCGAGTGTCAGCGAGGCATTATCGAATTGCGACACGTACGACGAAGACGTTTTTGTCCAGACGTCAAAGTACACTCGCTTCACCTAAGGTATCTCTGGAATGTTGTACATGAATTATCTTCTACAAATATGAAAAGTGACAAATTGCAAAAATAGGAGAAAAGGAAGTAGGGAAATTCACTAAAAAATTAGTACCCAGACAGCAACATAGTAAAGAGTTCAGAATGATTTCGAAATGTGCTCTAAAAGAAGTTAGATGTCCCACTTTCTCAGGATTTTCTGAACACGAGTTCATAAAGATATCATAATGGCATCGTGTTCAGAAAACCCTGAGAAAGTTATCTGACTTCTTTTAGAGCCCATTTCGAAATCACTATGAACTCATTTATTTCGCTGGGTAAGGTCAATTAGAAAATTTTAAGCGCACCTGAACTATTTCTGGTTGTTGTAAATATTTCCGGTCTGTTGAAATGACAAGCTCTTAAATATGTCCAAAGAGTTCATTTCATGTAAGCTACTAAGCACTTGCAACATATGCGAATTGAAATGTAGCCCTCTAGCGGCAAATAAAAGTAATATACAAAAATAACAAGTTTTAACTTGAATAAATTTGACTTATTCAATACTAAGTGATATTAGTTCAGAACAGGAGGTTTAATGTATTAGGAAGTATAAAACTTACCAACATAACCTCAAAATTATACTTCTTGCAAAAATGGCGAACAAAAATCTTGTTTTTCATGAAAGTACGCCTTAATTCTTTATAACAAATTAAATGTTTTCAAATAGATTTTTATGCTGTAATAGCTTTTAGATTTCAGCAAATTTCTTTAACTTCTTCATACCAGATTTAGTGTTTTTTATGGTATTGATTTTGCCTTGAAAATAGTACATTATGTTTGATAAGAGACCATTTAATTATTACAACGTATTCTTTAATGGCATTCCCAAAATATTTAGAAATTTTTCTATTGAAAATGTTAAGAAGAAATGTATTACATCATTAAAAATGTGTATAATATTTTGCCTAATACATATTTTCGTATACAAGTTTCTAAAATGTGTGAAACGTGAAATATTAATTGCGCGGAAATGTTATTTTAATTTTTAATGTCCATCAGTTGAACAGTTTCTTCTTGGACATCAATCAGAATATGTTGTCTATTGTTGGAAATACTTTTTTTTGCCCTTTACATTTTTCTTTACGAACCTTACTTTTACACTGAATTGACTGTGATTTTAGTGTCGCAGCTTTCAAATCCGATGTTTCGAAATTCAAAATGGCGTACTAAAGATGGCGGCCACAGGAATCACCAAATTGATTGTGTTTTAATGTCGCGATGGCGGCCATTTTGCTGCAATATTAGATTTTGTAAAACCGACATCAGATTCATAATAAACAACCCCCAAAACTCAGGATTATTAATTTGCCAAGTTTCAAATGGTTATCTTAAAAAACACCATCAATAACGCGAATTCTTCGAAAAAATAATTATTTTTCATGTTTGGTTATTTAAAAATCATAAACAATAAACAATTGTATCTTAACTGTTTATAAGCATTATTTCTACTACAGAAACAGAAAATACCGAAAAAACCGAAACTACAATTTAAATGAGCAAAAATCAATGAAATTGAGATAAAAATCAGGCAAAATCGAGATAATGGTTAAACATTATTCTTCTGGAGGGGGGTTCTAAAGTGGTCCACCGGAAAGGTAGTTAATTACACTAAAAAACATAAATTCAAGATGACTAAATAAAATTTTCAAAATTCGGGCTCTGTAAAAGCAATTCTAATCACTACAGACACTATCTTAGAAAATTCCAAAGAAATTAATTGAGAACTGACCGAAAATGTTTGGAAATAAATAAAAATCGTTTATTTTCGAAAATTCTCAGTCAGTTCTCAATGTTTACATTATTTGTGACATAATCACGTACAACATTAAAATATAAAAAATATAAATTAAAAAAAACATTCATTATTCCATTTTAGAAACACTCTCGAATCCGTTTTAAAAGCTGTTAATGAAATAGAAAATTTCACGTTTGTGCCAAATTACTGCACGATTCGTGGTGCTGCGATTAGAGAATACCAATTAAATCTCCATTGGTCAGTGCCGTATCGAACAAAATTGGTGCCTGTGATGTTTTTTGTTATTTTTTTTTTAAATTCTAACACACTGATAGTGTCGGTTTGTTTTTGTTTTGTTGGACGATCAAATGCATCGAAAGTGTCACATCACAGTCACGTGCGCTGCGAGTGTTACCACAATGGTAACGGGACGTAGCTCGTGACGTGATTCGAGGATTCCTGTCGAGTTAATTAACGCCTATGTGAAGCTCGTGTCAGGTGTAATGAAAAGTAGTGTATTATGCAGGCAAACATTTAAAATAAATGCCGGGCAATCAATGCGATGTTTAATAATAAATCATTTTAACCACCGACACCGGTGCATACTTAGAATTATTACTGAAAAAGTCGTGACATACAAAAATTTTGCGATTTTATCAATTTTTTATATGGTTTCGGTTGAATTGACCACAAAAATAATTTTAAGGTTAGGTTACAGATGCTTATTAAGTGAAAGTGACGTTGTTAATCTATTAACGCCTGTAATTCCATAAAATATTCTATTATTTCGTCACGTTTGAAAAAATTGAATTTGAGGTGTATTTCATGGTACGACCACTAGATTTTTCAATATGGCTGCCGAAAAACAAAAAAACAGAATTTTTAAAATTTTTATTCCAAAGTATCTTAAATTTTTGTACAAAACTATTGATCAATCTTGTTGAAATCCATGAATCGGGTACTACTTTAAACCCCATGATACATAATTTCAATATTCAAAATGGCAGATTCACAATGGCGGTTTTAATTGAGAAAATTTATAGAAAATCGAATTTACCAATATTTTTATTTTGTCAAGTAATTAGAAGTACTTACATGCGTAAGGGTTATGTTTAATAATGAATTTATAGTTTAAATTTCAAAATTCAAGATGGAGGGCTGAAAAATAGCACACACATATCTTGATAATTTGGCTAAAAACGAACGAAACTGAGATTTGTTATGTTTTTCGAAGTAATGTTTATATAAGATTGACAATTTAAAATTCAAAATGGCCGCTCAAATATGGCGAACACAGCCTGAGAAACTTGTTTAATTGTACAAAAATATGCGACACGGACAATTTATACATTGTTGCTGTCGCTGATTATGAATCTGAAGCCTAATTTGAAAAATTCAAAATGGCAACGAAAAACATAGCAGATTAACTATCAAAAACTTCATTCTTTTCGTGTTTTATTTTTAAAATGAAGAGCTGTTGGGAACTTTTATTTAATTCAAACAGAATCAATACTTTATAAACTAGTCAAGTCTTAGACATTGTTCGCCATAATTAAGCAGCCATTTTGAAATTTAAAATGACGACCGCAGATGTGTAATCGAAGAGCCAAAACAGATATAAATAGTCAATATTATGAATTTTTATCAGTTTAATATAACGATCAAATATTACACCAAAATACACGTGAATACTAAATTTCATGTATTTTTATTCAGGATATATTTTTATGACCATATTTTTACACCGCCATTTTCAATTTTGAAAGTTTTAACAATAAATTCATTCACTTACATGCGTAATCATTGTTTCTAGTTACAGCAAAAAGAGTCTAATATTCTGTTGTCTCATTAAAGTCGTCATTATGAATCCGCCATTTTGAATTTTTAAATTACTTCTTTTGGTCTTTAAAGTACAAGTCATTACACCACCCGATCCATAATTTCAATGAGATTGAACGTGTTTCATATAAATTTAGGATTGTTTGGAATAAAAATAAAAACATTTTCTGAGTTTTTTTAGTTTCGAATTTTGAAAATAGTGAAAAATCTATTGGTAGTATGAAAACATAAACCCCCGATTCTAAAAGTGTCTCAAAAACATTAGGATTGGTATTAATATTGTCCGAGGGTAACAAGTTTTTCAAACGTGATAAAATAAGGGAAGTTTTATGGAATTTTGGGCATTAATCAATTATATTTCAGAATGGAAAAGAAAATATACACAAGTGACGTTTTGACGAATAGAAATTGAGGTTTAAAAATTTGTGCATTAAGAATTACATTATTAGAGATTTAATTTTATATTAGTTACATTTCCAAAATGATGAATTTTGAAACTTTTGTCATGCAATATTTTTTAGCTATTGCTAAGCTCGAAGTAAATATACTAAAACACCAAAACATTAAAAACATTTCTAAAATAGTATATTTAGTAACAAGGGCGTAATTTGCGATATTTGTGGGATGGGTCTCGATAATTTTCGCCCGAAGATTGCGCAGACAGGGCGCAAAATCGAGCTCTACTCCCGGACTGTTAAAAATTATCTGGTAATTCCAAATCATTAAAGAGTGATTTTGAAAAACTTGAGACTAAGACTTTATTTTTATAGATGGAATAACTTGGACAATTTTGCAGCTGCAATGGTATTCTGTATATTATTTTTGCATTCAAATTTTGAAGAAAAGACTATACGATTAATTTTTTAAATTCTACGTCTAAAACTCTAGTGAATAACAAAATTGCCAAACATTAAATATAACATGAATAGTCCTGTAAACGACAAAACTAAAATGTCAAGAATATAATAATTAAAATACAAAACTTTTTACCATTCCTATCATATTAAACATTAGTTTTCAAAAAACATAAAGTCCACAATAGCCATTGTTTAGACAATTCTACAAAGAATCTGTAAAAGTGCAATCGAATATTTACTTCAGCTCTTAAAACATTACCTTTACGCAATAATGAAACAGTACAAAGTATAGAAAATTAAATCGATTCTGGCAATCGGCGGTTTCGCAAGGGTACTTCGCTTAATTTCATGCCGTAAACCGCAGGAGAACAAAGCGTCAAACGAAAGGCTGCAACAAAATGAACGTTAATAAAAATTTTGACAATAGATAGTTAGTTGGAAATGCAATTAAAATTCTTTTAAAAATTTCATAAAATGAACTTTCTAGTCATATTTTGCACCGGTGTTAAAAATGAAGAATTAGTGGGCGTTCGGCATGAATTTACCAGTAATTGTAAGAGATTTTTCTTTGTCATACAAAAATGTTATTAAAAAATATTGCATATTTTTTTTATTAATAAAAAAATTAATAAAAAATATTGTATTTTTCTTTATTAATGTCAATATACTGTTACTGGACCCGACATATATTATACATGGAAAAAATGAAATAGTTGGCATTACTAATTAAATTGTCGGATAAAACACAGCTATCGTTTTTAGTTCATTTTACTATGTAAATAGTGACCTGGATACATTAGGCAGCTGCTATTTAAACAGTAACACCAACTAACAGACTTAGTTATTTCAAGTCCTTCTATTTAGATTAAAAACAAACTTTTTTGGTTCATTTTTCAAACAAAAATACTTAATGCAATTTATAGCACAAAATTCACATGATGTACTGAAAGTCATAGTAATATACTTTTAGTTAGTACACAAAGTATTTAAAATAGTTTTTATCTCTTGTTATTAACTGCTGAACTTCTGAAAGGAGATTTTTGATCATTTTTCTTGTGCCAAATTAGTACAGTACATTCACAACAATTATTGACGATCCAGAAAGAATGTCCAATAATTGCTAATGCATTCACTAATTACTAATAGTGTACTTATGTAGCTATTACTTGTAACTTGTTACTTGTACCTTACTATTACTTGTAAACTACCATTTGTACTGAATTATGAATTGTACAACACTATTAAGACTCTTGTTTCGAAATTGAAACAGTATAAAATTATATGAAAAAGAAATTCGAGAATCATTTCTATTGATAGTTATCTTTTCAGTAATTATTAATAGTATTTTTATGTCGTTATTATTCATAGTAGCTCACAATTAGTAAACCAACAACTTTCATTGGTAGATCTAGCATAGTTTTTCTAGGGTAGATCTGAAATAGTGAAAAATTAGTGATCATCTGAACAGTAATTGTCATTGTTTTTTAGTTAGTCCAAAAGTTACTACAAGAAACTGTTATCTAATAATATCTCAATATCTATTTAAATCACGAAGTGTTGCCCCCCACAACGTATATTTTTGTTTAATAGTTTTCATTGATTCCATATGTATTATTAGAAAAATAGTAGAGTAGGTAATTTTACGTGTGTCTTCTAAAACGTTATAAATATTAAATTTTAAGAAACTAGACATTATTAAACATTAAAAAGACTGAATAAAAAACCAGTAAATTATTACATAAATAAAAACACTTTAAGAATAAGTATTTCAAATTTGACAGCTATGAACCTTGGAAACGATAATCAAAACATTTAAAAAAACGAGTGTGAACGTAACTTAAAAAGAAACGTTCGGCGTAATCTATAAACATGCAGTAGAAAGCCATAAATCTTAAAATGAAATAAACTGAAAAGAAATTTATAAAATACTACCTTCTATACAAACCCCAGTAAATAAAATTCAAAAATAAAAATAAAAAAAGTTTAATCTGCAGCAGTAAAATTTAATAAATTGAATTATGGTCTAACAAAAAAGCTCTAGAAAAGACATAATTCTTAAATGAAATAAATCAAAAGTTTACAAAACAAGGTCTCAAAGTCTCATGTAAACAAAAAATACTTTCAAAATGATATTAAAACCCACTTTTCTGCATTACTAAATCTGAATCAATGGAATTATTGTCTGGGTAATTCCATGGTATGAATGTCACGGGTTTCTTTCTTAAAATCATTGGGACTAACTAGTCCCCGTAAACTCCTTCTATTCATTAAAGGCAGCCTTGAGGCAGTCGTAAGAAATGACAATTATAAGCAATTAGAATATATTAGAATCTCGCAATCGACTCGTCTTCCTTCACCTTCTCGAAATACGTGACGTCATAGTGCATCCATTTTTGCGTTCATGTTGCAAGCGAATCATTCAGATCGTCGATATAAGGAGGTCTGAATTAGTGTTTGTTTTTTGAATTTTTTAAAACTTTTTAACAATGGTAGAAAAAAAAACATTTTAATTGTTGTTTAACGACTTAATCTCTGCTGTGTGTATATGCAAATCGTTGATATCATTTTTTAGTTAGTTTCTTGTTTTGTTAATCACTTTCCTGGCGGGGGATCTGATATTGATGATCATTGCATCCGTCATTTACTCCAAGTATAAGCATACATTTAAACTGCAAATGAATGTGAAGTATTTTAGTCATATTATTTGTAAATTAACTTGTTCTACACTTTTTCGAAGATGAATTGGATACAAAATATTATTTAATGCATCAATCTTTAATGATAAAAAAACTTTATGTTAATTCCAATCAAAATTTTGGTATAATGTAACTGTGGCATCAAAAAATGTACAAAATTATAGAAAAGTACTTTTTTAATAGAATTGCCACCTCAACAAATAAAAATGTCTGAAATTTGAAAAATTATTAAAGATTGGAATGTATTTGCAAACAATTACAAAAGGATGTTTGTCAAACACTCAGTCTGCGGGAGGTTTAACTGACTAATCACAATGGTCTAATTATTTTTTCCGGTTGACTTCCGTGTTGCAAAATCATATTAGATGCAAGTGAAGAAAGAAAACATTGATCGTTATTTTGATAATAAATTGCAACAATATCTAAATAATTTTCAATTTAATGTTACAAAATACATTAATTTTTTTCAGCATGTTGATGTAATGATCGATACATCAGTTTGTCATCAAGACACAGAAAAGATTCAGATTTGTGAATTTCAACGATCCCTTTTAATTTGATTATGAACAAACATGTTTTGACTAGTAATTATCAATGTAAAGGATTATTTTTAACGCGTAATTTACGTCATAAATTGTTGGTTTATTGCACCGGTATAAAATGTGTCGCAATTGACTTTACAATGAAGTTGAGGCATTATTCACCAGAGCACTACAATTATACAAAAAGTTCCTGAAGCGATCAATCATGATTTTTTAGTCTCGCTTACATAATTTCTTTTATCATTTAATTAGAACAAATTTTACGTAATTGCACCTACAGCCTCGGAGAACTGTATGGAAAAATAAACAGGAAACTGGACTTTTGTCCCATTTTACGTAGTGCGATTCAGGTACGAAAAGCTAGTTCCGCCTTAACGTCAACCTACATGCGCTTGATTCGTTCGATGTCTTATGCAATGATCCATTCTTTACTATCTGAATACAGAATGATTTTAGAAATGATTTAACTTTTCGTAAAATTTAATGTCTGTTAAAAAAATTAGTTGAGCAAACCAGAAAAAAGTGTTAAAATTCTTTCTAAACTAGTGAAATTAAAGTTGAGCACTAAATTTTAAAAAATTGCTTTAATTTGTCGACATTTTTATAAACATACGACTAATAATTATTAACTTAAATACAAATTTTAAAAATTAAGAAAATTATGTGGATTTATTTATTTTAAAAAGTAGACCTTATGGCACATCTATGTCAAACTACTGGTTGAGGAATTGATGACAAAATTTTAATAATATTTTTAGTAAAATGCAAATATTAATATAGTAATCTATATCTGTAAGTATAATCATAATTATTGATTGTACAATAGAGTGTGAAATAACAATTTCAAAAATCTCACGTGGTATTTTCAATCACTTTTATTTTAAATGAAAATATTGTTGAAAATTAAAAATAGTACAGTCAAAGAACTGAAAATTACGTATGACATAATGCTATTGGCAGAAAGACCAAAATTATATAATAGAAAAACTATTAGAACCAACTTTAACATAACAATAGATGAAAAAAATTGTACAGAATACTTTCACAATTAAATATTGTAAATTGAACTATACAATAATAATTTTTATTATGAAAAGAGTTTACTTTCTTATTTATGATATTTACAAAATGACGATGACGTTTAGTTAGTTTAGGTTTCAGACCCATGGTGACAGAATGACAGTTGGTTAATTCGTTTAATTTCATTGTGCAATTTCACTGTCCAAGTGATTCTTTTGGAACACACCTTCAGGATAAAATACTTTCTACTTCTGTATAGTAAATATTACTACAAGCTTCGGTGATTTTTGTGTACTCAATTCTATGTCCTTCAACTTTTTTTAGTAGAAATAAAGGATAGTTTTCTTATAATGAAAGTTTTGCCAAACTACTAGAAAATTTAATCAAATATTATTTCACTGTAGTAACTAGTAGCAGTTTTAATAGTAGCAGTAGGAAGTCACATTGAAAATGATATTTTTCTGCTTTCAATTTAAAAAATGCAGACTGAAATATTAAGAAGCATTAAACCGATAATCAGGAAGAACTTTTTAATCTTTCTTAATATTTAAGGCTGTATTTTTCTAATTTCGGTTTCTCCATATTTTTATTATTTTTTAACATCTTAAATTAGCATTTTTAACACTTTTATTGAAAAATATATTCCCAAAAAAACCGTTTGTATATTTGTTCCGGAATCGAAATTATTTCGACAGAGGGCATTTGAACATATCCCAGCCCTCTTAAAATGTTTAAATAATGCGATTACCATCAGTTACTAGTGCAGGTAATCGTCAAATTTAAATTTTTTTATTATTGTATAATACCATCCTGCATAAAATTCCTTTTGTTCTGAAGGAACTCCATTAATAATATTAGAAAACAGTGCATTCGTTAAAAAATCCAATCATTAGTTATAAACATACTTGGAAATTATTTTAAAAATTAAAGAGGTCTGTAATTAATGGATTTAACTTGTTAGTAATATTTGTCTTATTTATTACAAAGCAAGATAACTATTTTAAATATATTGTGTAATAGTTTGCTTAATTTGATTAAATAAGATTTCGTTTCATTCATTCTTTAAATTTGAATTAGTCAAAAACTACTAAAGAAGAATTAAAAAGTCCGTCATTGATTGTATTAGTAATCATTTTTGCTAACAAAAAGCAAAAAACTACAAATTAACTAATTCGTTTTAGTAATTAAGGTATTAAAAAGGACAATGACTTGTAGAAGTTTGTCCAGTATTTTGTTACACTACCCAAACAGCAAAAAGACATATTAAAGAGCTCTTTAAGAAGTCTTAAAAATAGTAGAATGTCTTAAATACTTATTAGAACGAACTCTTAAAATCATCTTTAGGAAGACTTATGCGTATATTTTAAGAGCTCTAGAAGACTTCTCAAATATGAGATCCATCATAAATGAATTCTTTTTTTGAGAGCTTTGACATATAAAATAAATAATATAAATTAAAAGAAAAATTCTGAAAATTATAGATTCTATTTTTGTACCTTAATTATTAATTTTTATACTTTTTACCTGAGTACCTTTAGACCATGGGTATAGTTATATGTTGGATGGTAATTACATTCAATAAACTGGGGATCATACAATAAAAATACAAAATGATTGCTAAATGTCGTAAAAGCACTTATTTTATCATTGTAGTTTATTTATAGTTCTCCATATGAAGTAAATATCGTGCGATCTCATTTTTTGATTCAATAGCCACCTAGTGTCTCTGGAAGAACACAGATCTCAACTCTGGGAATCCATTTACCAAAAGAAAGATGGTCCAAAACAAGATATATTTAAGACTTAAACGTACGACCTCTTCAAGATTACCATTTTAAGAAGTCTTAAGTAAGACAACATTAAGAGCTCGTTTTATAGATATAATTCAGAACTCTTCAGGAGGTCTTTTTGGAGATATCTTTAGACTGAACTGTGGACCACCTCTTTAAGATGTGATGTATGGGTACCCAGTTCTCATGTTCCATAAACATGGAAAAGAAGTGAACTGGGCAGAAACTGCCTAGAATCTATGCTCATTTTCTACTAGGAATGAAATTAGTAGATTTTATTACTAAGTTTTCCTCTTTATTAATATTTAAAAAAATAATTACCAATTCCATTAGTGACTGACTTAAACTACTTTTTTTTAGTACTTTTTGACCAATTTAGATTTTAACAGTGAATTCTATGTTTAAAGATACTTAAATTATTTTTTTTTCTCGCCATGTAATTTCAATATAGTTAAAAAATAATGGGTGGAAGACTAACTTATCATTTTAGTTTTGTTTCACATTCCACGCCTATTGTACCATAAAAGAAATGTAAATTACTCTTATATACAACCCATACTTTTATTTAAACCATCTTTTAGTAATCCATGAGTATCGAAGGCTTATAAATACTTCATACATCTTGAATTTTGATATCAAACTTTTTTTATCGATAATGAATTCAACATTCGTCATCCTACCAATTGATAACACTGGCTGTTACACGAATCAAATGCACTCGCTTAAAAATTAGTTCTTGCATGCAAAATTCTAAATACGTCATCGATTCTGCACAAACGCATTTTCGTCATTAAAAAGCCAAGAATATCACTGGTGTTATCACCTTTTTTTCCGATTGTTTCTTAAAGATCGTCTCGAGTCAGATAACTCGATCGGTTCTTCGTCCATAAATCAATCAGGCTCAACCAAGTACAATTGCCTGTACGAATTCCACGTGGATTGAGAAAAGGAGCGAATTTAAAATTTGCTCAATGCCAAAGAGAAATATGGCTGTGCCTACGTCGAATTATTTAGAAACGATTAAAATTACCTTGCACGCGTCCTTGTCATGGTAAAAGCGGCGTAATCGAGACGTATGGATTTTATTGTTTGACATTGGTTCTGTGTGTTTAAGAATGGCCGTGTAAGGGAGATATTTTATTTTATTTGATTAAATGAGAATTATCATACGCGAATTAAAAAAGTCGCGATAATGTATCAAAGATGAGTCAGGCTCTGCTATAAAACTTAAAAATGGCGGTGATTTATTCCAAATTTGATAATCATAAAATACATGAAACAAGAATTAATTCAAATTTGTTAGTGAGGGTTCTCGTCATGGAATATTGTGCTTTCGAAAATGCCAAAGTTATGATCTATGAGAGTGTCGCCACCTGGCGCCCCATCCTGGCGGTTTTATTTTTAATGGTTGTGGTAGTTTATTATATTTCATGTTTGTTTTTATGTTGTTTCACTGCTGTTACTGGTTTTTATGAAAGATTTTATTAAAATTATTTGTTGTCAACATTTTTTCAAATAAATGTTTTCTTTTGTACCAAATTCGGAACAAATACTTTTGTGTTTTTCCGTTTCTGACAACTTCAAATGTTTACATTTTAAAGACTTGACATTTATCAGCTGTCAAATCCTCTTATGCTTATCAGTTCCAGGAATAATCCAGGCAGATTTTAATAAAATGTGTTAGTTTTTCTGAAAAATAGTTATCACTAAAATATACAATGATTTAAAATTAGGATTCATAAATAGTTTTTTCGTGAAATATAGTCTTCACTAATAACCATAATCACTGACTAAATTAGTGACCGACTTTTGATGCATTAAAATAGTACTGGAGTTTCCTAATTTGACGTGACCTACTTTTCTCTTTTTCATTCATAGTTTTTGACTTATTCTAATTTAAAAAGAATGGAAACTATTCACTAATGGGTGAATAAGGAACTAAGTATTTTGAAAATTAAGAAATAATTTGAACAAATTCAATTTTAGTCGAAAAATAATAATTAATAAAATATTTTGATGTAGTCAGTCATAAGTCAACATTAATAATTATCGATGTGATTATTCTAAACATTTTTAATATAGTTAATGATTATCAAGTTATCAAATGATTAAATTTGCAAAGAAGTTTAATGATCGTTTAATTTTTCTTGTAAGTTGAATGTTTGATTTTTAAAAATGCTGTTAGTAAGTACGTCGTAATGTCAGGCTATAATACAAGCACATAAATCTGTCACTTTCAAAGAAGATATATCTTATGCCAATAAACTTTTCAGTTTTTCATATGATACAATGTTCCCCTTCCCACATAGTTGATATAATAAAAATTAAATTTTTCTTGACGCTCTGAGTCTTAAATAAAAAAATGTTTAGATTTGCTAATTTAGAATGTCCAAATTTTCATACCAAAAATTCAGGTAGAAATATTTATACTTTGCCAATGAATTTTACTTTATAAATGTTTACTCTAGAGACTGACTTTTTAGAAATCCGAATTTTGGACAGTCGACGTCGTAGTTTTTTACCGAAAAAGAGATTGTAAACAAACACAAATTTTTAGCCAAAAATGCAAATTCATCAGTGGAAAATATTTCAATCGACTAGCCATTCATTGGGAACATAAGGAAATGTGCATGAACACAGAGAAAAGTGGTCCAAAAATACATGTTTTATGATTCCGGACCCTGACTAAGCGTTGAACCCGAGAAGTGGAGAATCACTCGAGAAACTCAATCAAGGAAGTAAGAAGATACCGTTGCTATAAACAATTGCATAAATCAAGTTGTCAGAAGGATTAATAAGAACGGATTGAAATCTAGAGCATCTTAAGAAATTGATACTCGTAAGTGATACAAAAATTCTGCAGACTTTAAATAGAAAGAATCGATTGGACCATCTTTAAATAGAGTATAATTAATATTTGTTTAGTCTAGTTTACGATTTAGTACCTCAGGTTTACATTTCTCTAATTCACAGTGTATAAATTAAAAGTACTTAAAAAAATGTATAAGTCATCAAATGAAATCTCTGAATTTTTTATTTTCATACGTCAAAGGCCAAAACGTCAGGATTTGGCATAACTTAACAAGAAACGTGCCGAGCAATAAATTACAAACTTGTTGAATAAGGCCATTAAGTAATACGTCATGTAATGTCTAACGAATCACAAAAATGTTGAGGAATTGGCCTGTAATGTGGTCAAAAACCTTTGTGGGAAGAGACCCAAAGAAAGTAAAAAACAAACAAATTAACATGACGTCGTTGACTTTATTTTGACGTGGACGTAGTAGGCAAATGTGTCATAATCTGATCTTTATGTAGAACTGCATTTTTGTTTACTAAAATTCTCGTGAATGTATCATTAAAGTGAAAACATTTTTTAGAAACACATGACTGAAATAAAAAAATTATTCTCACGTAGTAATTATTCTCAAACAATTTCAATTTAATTGAAAAAAAAATAAATCAGATTAATTCTAAACCGAGGTAATTAATTAATCTAGTCAACAAGATTGCTAAATATTTATATCTTTCAAATGCTCATAATTTCAAAAGTATCTTAGACATTTCCTGAACATATCAGATTAATAATATGCGAAGCAAAGTACTTTTTTCTAGAACAAAATCGTAATAAGCAATATTAATTAAGCCTAGTCTTTATACTAAAGTTGTATTCCATACTTATTTAAAATTTAAATTATTCTGTCAAAAACAATGCAATTAATTGCATCTTTGAATATGTTGTTGTCAAACCTGTTTTGTATTCGTAAATTAATTCTTGAAACACGTGTAATTAATACTTAACGGTATCTTTTATATTTTATATTTACCTGATATTATTTCTTGTCTATCGATACTAAGAATTCCAAAATTGGAATTATTAGTAAGTTTCACCGGTTTAAATTTATTTCTTCCAGAATATTTTTTACATTTATTTTTTGTTGAATGTGGGACATTCTTAAGTACTTTTTTTATTTTTTCACCTATATATCTATAAAATTCTATTTAAAAAATAGAATACAAATATTGTTTACATTCTTTAAGTAATTTTTTTATATATTTTTTTCATTGTTTGTAGTAAAGCTTATGTCATGATTAATATTATTTTTGCTAGAATTTTGACTTACACATTGTGACTTCGAATATACAAAATTTTTAATCAATTGTCATAAACTAACCTTTAAATAAAAATGGATTAATCAGGTTTTTAGGTACCTATGATAATTTACAATTCGACCGAATTTAATTCGGCAATAAAGATCAAACATTTGCAAGATGTATTGTAATTTACATTGTGAAAAACTTGTTATGTTAGGAGACTAATTTCACGCAGTAGGAATAATTGTTCGTGATTACCATATTTAATGGCCCACAAATTGTATGCTGCATGTAATTACGAAAATGCGAAGAAGCTTGTTATGATTACAATCATCAAATTGTGTTTACGTCTTACTCCCAGGTTTTAAATCTCTGAATGCAAACGTAACGTAATTTTTCTGAAATCAAATTTTGTTTAAACTAAAAAAATTAAATACACTCTTTGATTATTAATTAAACAATTCTACTTAGTTAATTAGAAGAGCTCATTGATTCGTAATATTATTGACTGTCTGTAAATCGTAACTTGTGAGCTTTACTCTACAAATATAAATAAAGAAAGATGGAGTTATAATGTGCTTACTTTTATTAAGTAGATATATTTGTCGGAAGTCGGTTCTACCTTTTCCTTTCGACATAGAAACGAACTATTATCGATTGCTAATATACGCTAATTTTATAGATTATATAAATAGAAGAACTAGCAGTTTTGTTATCAGCGGATATCATATAATCAGTAATAAAATTACCATATTCCTAATACCAAAAATAAATAGATATTAAACAAATAAGCAGGGAATGGTTGATTTAATTGATTTTGTCATGATTAATTGCAACCTTCTGTTGAAAGACCAGGAAGATTTTGTATACCTAGCATATATTGCGCAGTATAATTATATATTTAAACAGTTATGACGTCGAAGTACGTAATAGTGTGATTAGTAAAAAGACAACCGATACGAATCGCAATTTAAAAACATTACATTAACTTATAATTTAAAATAAAAGTAGAATAACGCTAATCAGAAAAAATTAATTATGGTATGAATATTTCAAAAAGTGATGAATCATTGATGTGTTTATGTTACTGATTTAGGCAAAAAATGTCAATTTTGTATCGAAATTTTTTAATTTATTTTATCATTACTGAAAAACAATCGAATGGTAAATAATTGAACATATGAGTATATTTACAATTAGAAGTTTTTTTTAACAGTTCAGTAGACTACGGTTTTATTTATTTCTTATTTATCTCTGATTATGACGAAATTTTTCCAAATAATTTGATTTCTGAGACATTGTGAACTCAATAGTCTACTTTTTACATTTTTATTATTTTATTTTGCAATCTACATTTTTTCTCGGCAAAGTATATCCTTTTCAGTATTTTATTCTTATCAGTGCATTTGATGGCAGTACAAAAACAAAATTGTTTTATTTCTTACCAGTCGTAATAATGGCATTGGGTTTGCAAAGTAAATGTACATAAATTTCTATAATGACCAAAGATGCAAGTTTAAATCTTGTCGAGAAAGAACATAAAAACAACGGAAAGACGCAACAACAATAAAATAAACTTAAACATACAAAAAATAAATGAAAATAAATGTAGAAATAAATATTTGGAATTCATTATGTCTACGATGATAATTGTAAGATGCAAAGATTGTAAGATAGTGTCGAACTATTTTAGTCAAAAGTAAAAAATGAGTAGTTTACCATCTGTTGCATAATCATTAATCATACTCTTATAATCATACGAGTAAAATTGTTATAACGGCCTGAGGACGCAATTTAGCAATATTGATTAAATATGTCTGTTATCAGCCAGATATTTAGTAATTTCGACTAAATTTTAGTTGAATTGGCTAAATGTAAATTAAGTTTCGTTTAAATCGTTCTGACAGACAGATGAAAAATGAAACAGTTAATTAATAAACATTTATTTTAATTTGGTTAGATTGGAAAATATACTAATATCACATCGTTAAGACATTGTTATTAATCACGATGTGCTTAAATGTGTATGATTTCCATTGTACTTAACACATTCAGATGAATATTTTAGCTATCTTATGTAATGATGACAGGAAGTATAAAAATTGCTAATAAAATAGAATTATTTATTGTTTAGGTCTGAGAAAACCACTTTTTATTTGTCAAAACTCTTTATTTGGTGATGTTTTTGTAAATAATTACTTGAAATTCGGTGTGATTAGGTTTTAAGGTCGTTCACTACGCACCTGAAACCAGATTTTTGACATTCAAAATGGCGGATTTTTATATTGTCATCAACATATGAATGAGCAACAATTTAGGTTAAATCGGATATCCGAGTTTTCTGAGTTTCTGAATAGATACTGGGTATTCGAAATTCAAAATGGTAGATTCAATATGGCGTTTATCAAGCTCTGAAAAAGTAATAATTCAAATAAAATTACGCATCCGACGTTTTCCTGCAACCTTGGTAAACTATTCGATATCAGATTAATTTTTTAAATTTCTGTCAGACATATTGAATTTGACAAAAGTAACATAAAATTCGTAAGCTATTCCGAAATCCTCCGAGTACAAAATTGTTTTCAAATGATGGTTTTTAAAATTTTTGTTCGCAATGTTGGAGACGCCATTTTGATTTTGGCAAAACTAACGTACAATTCGTAATTTGTGAAACATAAAATCCTCGAGTTTTCAACTAAATTGTGTGACACTGTCGGTTAAATTAAAAATATTACATCCAGAATAAAAGTCATAAATGCAAAAGTCTGTAAAGGATTAAAAAGTAGTGGAATATACTATGCAGTTTTTAATAAATTACGAAATAAAAAAGTAATAAAATTGCTCACTAAGTCTGAATTAGTCAAAGACTACCAATGAAGGAGTGAGAATTCGGCGACTAAATGAATTAGTAATGATTTTTACTATTAACGACTAAAAAAACAAATTTATTAGTCAAATTCTAATAATCTCAAATTAGTAATTAAATTTGTTAATATCCGATTGCTAGAATTAGTAAAATTTAACTGACGAATTAGTCGATTTTCCCCTTTTATTACTAAAATTCATTACTAATTTAGTTAGTTGCCGACTAACTAATGAATTAGACGTTCTTCTGCTTTTATTAGTAAAAATCATTACTAATTTAGTTAGTTGCGGACTAACTAATGAATAGGTCGATTTTTCCCTTTTATTACTAAAATTCATTACTAATTTAGTTAGTTGCGGACTAACTAATAAATCAGTCGATTTTCACTTTTTATTACTAAATTTCATTACTAATTTAGTTAGTTTCGGAGTAATTAATGAATTAGTCGAATTCCCCTTTTATTACTAAAATTCATTACTAATTTAGTTAGTTGCCGACTAACTAATGAATCAGTCGATTTTACCCTTTCATTACTAAAATTCATTACTAATTTAGTTAGTTGCCGACTAACTAATGAATTAGACGTTCTTCTGCTTTTATTACTAAAATTCATTACTAATTTAGTTAGTTGCGGACTAACTAATAAATCAGTCGATTTTCACTTTTTATTACTAAATTTCATTACTAATTTAGTTAGTTTCGGAGTAATTAATGAATTAGTCGAATTCCCCTTTTATTACTAAAATTCATTACTAATTTAGTTAGTTGCCGACTAACTAATGAATTAGACGTTCTTCTGCTTTTATTAGTAAAAATCATTACTAATTTAGTTAGTTGCGGACTAACTAATGAATCAGTCGATTTTTCCCTTTTATTACTAAAATTCATTACTAATTTAGTTAGTTGCGGACTAACTAATAAATCAGTCGATTTTCACTTTTTATTACTAAAATTCATTACTAATTTAGTTAGTTGCGGACTAACTAATAAATCAGTCGATTTTCACTTTTTATTACTAAATTTCATTACTAATTTAGTTAGTTTCGGAGTAATTAATGAATTAGTCGAATTCCCCTTTTATTACTAAAATTCATTACTAATTTAGTTAGTTGCCGACTAACTAATGAATCAGTCGATTTTACCCTTTCATTACTAAAATTCATTACTAATTTAGTTAGTTGCCGACTAACTAATGAATTAGACGTTCTTCTGCTTTTATTAGTAAAAATCATTACTAATTTAGTTAGTTGCGGACTAACTAATGAATCAGTCGATTTTTCCCTTTTATTACTAAAATTCATTACTAATTTAGTTAGTTGCGGACTAACTAATAAATCAGTCGATTTTCACTTTTTATTACTAAATTTCATTACTAATTTAGTTAGTTTCGGAGTAATTAATGAATTAGTCGAATTCCCCTTTTATTACTAAAATTCATTACTAATTTAGTTAGTTGCCGACTAACTAATGAATCAGTCGATTTTACCCTTTCATTACTAAAATTCATTACTAATTTAGTTAGTTGCCGACTAACTAATGAATTAGACGTTCTTCTGCTTTTATTACTAAAATTCATTACTAATTTAGTTAGTTGCGGACTAACTAATAAATCAGTCGATTTTCACTTTTTATTACTAAATTTCATTACTAATTTAGTTAGTTTCGGAGTAATTAATGAATTAGTCGAATTCCCCTTTTATTACTAAAATTCATTACTAATTTAGTTAGTTGCCGACTAACTAATGAATCAGTCGATTTTACCCTTTCATTACTAAAATTCATTACTAATTTAGTTAGTTGCCGACTAACTAATGAATTAGACGTTCTTCTGCTTTTATTAGTAAAAATCATTACTAATTTAGTTAGTTGCGGACTAACTAATGAATCAGTCGATTTTTCCCTTTTATTACTAAAATTCATTACTAATTTAGTTAGTTGCGGACTAACTAATAAATCAGTCGATTTTCACTTTTTATTACTAAATTTCATTACTAATTTAGTTAGTTTCGGAGTAATTAATGAATTAGTCGAATTCCCCTTTTATTACTAAAATTCATTACTAATTTAGTTAGTTGCCGACTAACTAATGAATCAGTCGATTTTACCCTTTCATTACTAAAATTCATTACTAATTTAGTTAGTTGCCGACTAACTAATGAATTAGACGTTCTTCTGCTTTTATTACTAAAATTCATTACTAATTTAGTTAGTTGCGGACTAACTAATAAATCAGTCGATTTTCACTTTTTATTACTAAATTTCATTACTAATTTAGTTAGTTTCGGAGTAATTAATGAATTAGTCGAATTCCCCTTTTATTACTGAAATTCATTACTAATTTAGTTAGTTGCCGACTAACTAATGAATTAGACGTTCTTCTGCTTTTATTAGTAAAAATCATTACTAATTTAGTTAGTTGCGGACTAACTAATGAATCAGTCGATTTTTCCCTTTTATTACTAAAATTCATTACTAATTTAGTTAGTTGCGGACTAACTAATAAATCAGTCGATTTTCACTTTTTATTACTAAATTTCATTACTAATTTAGTTAGTTTCGGAGTAATTAATGAATTAGTCGAATTCCCCTTTTATTACTAAAATTCATTACTAATTTAGTTAGTTGCCGACTAACTAATGAATCAGTCGATTTTACCCTTTCATTACTAAAATTCATTACTAATTTAGTTAGTTGCCGACTAACTAATAAATTAGACGTTCTTCTGCTTTTATTACTAAAATTCATTACTAATTTAGTTAGTTGCGGACTAACTAATGAATTAGTCGTTTTTTAGGTATTGACTTTTGATTCGTTCAATTTTAGTTTTTCACTAATTCAAAAGTGAAAGAACTTTTCAGAGAGTAAAGTTACGATTGAATAAATTTACCAAATGACTAATGCGCCTTATCGTTTTGTGGGACAGAGAATATTTGCAATGACGGGTATGCGTAACATGGAGTTTAAAACAGCACCCACGCGATTTACTTGTCTCGGACACGTCCATCCACTCGTCACACATATTACGCCTGTCGTATATTTATGCGTCGCCAAGTGAAATGTACTGGTCTATTATTATTGAAATGCGTATATACGTCTATTTGAACGATCCATGGATCGCTGCCCACATTCGAGAGTCTACCCTTCGTCTACGTTGACTCAGAGTGACCGCCAACTTTGATTTACACGGAAGCTATACGCCACTTTTGGGTAATCATAATATTTTCGAAAATCTGCTGAAGAACTGGTCGGGACTTTGATGAGTTTAAAGTACAAATCCTAAAATTAACTACCACTTATTTTGTCTAGATTTTATATGGTCTTTTTAACAATTTACAAAATCAAATCGTATAGTTGATAGAATGTTCCTTTTACCAATTGTAAAAAGTATCAACTATTATTTTTAGTATAAAAATAGCGCATTATGCAACTAGGGCGCAAAATGATACTTTAACGCACTGATAAAATAACGTATCTTATAAGTACAGTGGGTAAAGTACGATTTTACACACTATTTTTACTTTTGTGTTCTATTTTCCACTTTTAGCAGTGACTAAAATTGAGTTTGAGGCATTCGAGTAGAATAATTAATGTTTCTAATCTACTAATCTACTGACGCCTCAAGATGAACAAAGACGGAATATGTGTTATTTAATTTTAAGGACAAATTGGAGTAATTTTGGACTTTGAAGAGGAATGATGATAGACAACGATGTGGAATGATATTTCAGTTCGAAATGTTAGAAGATGACAAGGTTTGATAATAATGTCGGATTGCAAAAATTACAAAAAAAAAGCAAACGTCACTCATCGACCTCCATGTGTTTAAAACGTTTGTTTTTTTCAGACCTCCATTGTTTCCTTTGTATATCTCAGTTTATAGTTTCACATCTGTCACGGAATGTCATGCTTTTATGTCACGAAATACTATTACAGTTTTACCGCGATTTGAATCTTTCACACATCTGATTAGCAAACATTGATAAAATCCATATGAATTCTATTTATTTAGGAAAATGTTTACAAAGGAATTTTGTATTCTTATCGCATATTACGTTTACAAAATGATTTTCTTTTTGTGTACGCAACTTATTGTTTTTATTGCTTGCTAAGAGTCGTAAAAGATATCTATAAAATATGTATTGAGGAAATTATTTTTCATTATCGACAACCACGATTGGAAAATGTACAGCATTTCCTAATACAAGAATTATCCTCAACTTACAAAAAATTATAAAAACAGGAAAATCGTAAAGTTTACATCTACTAGTCACAGAA
This sequence comes from Trichopria drosophilae, assembly GCA_030407085.1. Classification (NCBI taxonomy): domain Eukaryota; kingdom Metazoa; phylum Arthropoda; class Insecta; order Hymenoptera; family Diapriidae; genus Trichopria; species Trichopria drosophilae. The sequence continues at coordinate 184,027,906 of CM059582.1, forward strand.
ACGCAAACGAAAAACCTTCAACGGGAATTCAAAGGAGAATAGGTTGTAAAATGGAAATGAAATTGATCGGATTAACCACGTGACTTTTGAAAATTGTATTTTAACGTTTATGACGTACAGATAATACAATAGCGACCTATTATTAAAAAATAATTATTGTTCACTCATCCACAACCTTGAATTATTTTTTGTAAGTATGTGTAGCGATAAATTATAGCTTCTTGCTAAAAGATTGTAGATATGTGAGAAATTGATGTAATATTTGTTAAGTATATGTGTTACTTAATGAAATGTGTAATTGTGAATTAAATATTTGATAAATACAATCTTAAAAGAATGAAATGATAGGACAAAATGTTGACCTGAAAATGGGAACCTGAAGTATCATTTTTACTAAGAAAAGCAGAAGAACGACTATTTCATTGGTTAGTCGGAAACTAACTAAATTAGTAATGAATTTTAGGATTAAAAGGGAAAATCGACTAATTCAGTAGTTAGTCCGCAACTAACTAAATTAGTAATGAATTTTAGTAATAAAAGGTGAAATCGACTAATTCATTAGTCCACAACTAACTAAATTAGTAATAAATTTTAGTAATAAAAGGGGAATTCGACTAATTCATTAGTTAGTCCGCAACTAACTAAATTAGTAATGAATTTTAGTAATAAAAAGGGAAAATCGACTAATTCAGTAGTTAGCCCGCAACGAACTAAATTAGTAATGAATTTTAGTAATAAAAGGGGAAAATCGACTAATTGGTTAGTTAAATTCAACTAATTCTATTAATAAGATATTAAAAAATGCAATTACTAATTTGAAATTAGTAGAATTGGGCTTATAAATTTGGTTTTTCAGTCGTTAATTCTAAAAATCATTACTAATTCATTTAGTCGCCGACTTTTCACTCCTTCATTGGTAGTCTTTGGCTAATTCAGATTTAATGAGCAATTTTATTACTTTTTTATTTCGTAATTTACTAAAAACTGCATAGTATATTCCACTACTTTTTAATCCTTTACAGACTTTTGCATTTATGACTTTTATTCTGGATGTAATATTTTTAATTTAACCGACAGTGTCACGCAATTTAGTTGAAAACTCGAGGATTTCAGGTTTCACAAATTACGAATTGTACGTTAGTTTTACCAAATTTAAAATGGCGTATCTAATATGGCGAACTTAAACAAACAATTTAAAAAAACCTTTATTTTAAGTCAATTTTGTAGTCCGAGGATTTTGGAATAGCTTACGAATTCTATGTTACTTTTGTCAAATTCAAAATGGTCCATTCAATATGTCGGATAGAAATTTAAAAAACTGATCTGATATCGAATTGATTACCAACGTTGCAGGAAAACGTCGGATGCGTAATTTTATTTGAATTATTACTTTTTGAGAGCTTGGTCAACGCCGTATTGAATCCGCCATTTTGAATTTCGAATATCCTTTATCAGAATCCGTATCAGCTCGAAACTCACGGATTTTCAATTTCACGTAAATTATTACTCATTCATAGGTTGATGATGACCATATTATAAAACGCCATTTTGAATATAAAAAATGTGGTTTCAGGTGCGTAATAAACGACCTTAAAACTTAATCATACCAAACTTCGACTAATTATTCTTAAAAATATCGCCAATAAAAAGTTTTAACAAACAAAAAGTGGGTTTCTCAAATTTTTGTTTATAAAACCCAAACAATAAATAATTCTATTTAATTAGCCATTTTTATACTTATATCATCATTAAATAAAGTAGTAAAAATATTCATCTGAATGTGTTAAGTACATTGGAAATCATACGGAATTAAGCACATCGTGATTAATAATAATATTTATTAATTAATAGTTTTATTTTTCATCAGTCTATCAGAACCATTTTAACGTAACTTGATTTACGAACATTGTTATGATAGTTGATTACGAAAACTTAACATTTAATATTTACCAAATTTAAAATGGTAGATCCAAAATGGCTGACAGATTTTTTTGTAATAATTGAATTTTATAAATAATGATAGCCACTGCTGTTGGTTTTACAGACACTGATCAAAAATTAGTAATATTGACTAAATATTTGTAACTAAACATTTAGTCAAATCAACTAAAGTGCAGTTCACATTTCTTTCATTAAATATGATATTAAAATGACGTATTTTGTGCATAATTAAATTTTTTCTGATATATTAATTTCGTAATGTTCAGTAATAGTATATTCTACTTAAAACTGTTTAATTCTAATATTAAAATCGCCCATTATAGAACAAAAAGGCACTTGATACTGGCACACTTTGCACCACTTCAAAAGTCAGTGCTCCTGGTCAATTGCAACTCGACGATTATATAAGCAATGTGTTTTATGTATACAGATTCATATTCATGGTCTCAACTGTGATACCTAAGAACAAAGGCAAAATATTCAAATAACAACGGGGGTAGAATTTTCAATTTATACTATTTTTGATTACTGATTTACTGGTCAATTATAATTTTAATCGATAACAACAATATTCTATTTTGGTACCTGTTATACTAACATATCCTTGAAAAAACAATCTTTAATACAAAAAAGTTAATACAAAAAAATATGAAGCAATTTTCAAATTACTTACACAGAATAATAAACTTAAAAGTATTAAAAAATCTTGTTAAAATTTTGAATTTAGAAATTTCGTTTTAACTAAAAGAATCTAAAAGTTAAACAATTGTTAATGATTATAATGAAAAGAGTTCGATACTTGGAGTAATAGAGGGAAACCAATTTTCTTTCACATTTTATCATCTGACGAAATAATTTAGAGATTATAAGAAACTTTATAATAAATTCTGGCGAAATTGAGTATACCTCTTTCATATTTTTACTAGTACATGATGACGTGTATTTATTACATATTACCATTAAAACTTAACGATAAGTTACCAACACTTATTGCGTAAAGTTGTCGCAACAACTATTCTTTTTTTTAAACGTGTTAACTTTCGCTGTAATACAGATCAAAATAAAAATCTGCTAACTTTGAATAGTCCCCAATCACATTGTTTAAAAATGTCTGCAATTTAGTTAACTGCTAAAAGTTTGCAACAAAATATTTTAAACTTAACTTATAGCTGACATCTTAGCGCCCATCATTAGTAACAACAGTTGTAAAAAATTAATTGCACGGTACTGTTTTGTCATGACTTTTTCTGAGATTTTCAAACTAAAAATAGCGGCGGCATTCTTTATAGAACGTGATTATTCAATATTTACACATTTACTAGGTTTCTAGGAAAGAGGTCTAGTATCGAGGACACTCCAGCTTAGATTGAAAAACACAATGGAAAATGTATCCCCTTTGAAAAACTGACGGATGGTGAAAATTTTCTCAGAGCGAGAAAACGTCGGGTCGAAAAACCCGTAGGTTAGGATTTAAAAAAGAAGATTACCGCGCGAAATTAATGTTTCTCCGCATGCTGGACCGGATGTGTTTATAATTATGCGTTGCGACGGTCCTTTTTCCAATCCACAACACGTTTCTTTCATTGACAGATTGATAAATTGCTTAACGTCAAGTTCGAGCTTGACCGTCCGTCCGAGAAACCACCGACACGCATAATGAATCTGTTTCTCTTTTCACCGTTTCAGGTACGGAGAGATGTCCGCAGAAGGGAGTCGTAAAACGGGTCGCTTCCAAGCTGGTTCAGGCACTGTCCGAAAAGGGACTCGCCCTCCTCGTCAATCATGGCATTCCTGACTTCAAGGTAAGTAAATGTGTCGTCGCTGCATTCGACTTTTTATCAAAGTTTTCGCAAGCAATACCAAAAACTCAAAAAAGTACTCAGTACCTCGAAAAAACACAAGCGTCTAATTGAAAGATGTTTTCTTCACATTTTTAGACACTTTAGGCATTTTATTTGCGAAACATTTTATGTCACATTGTAAGTCATAAACGTTTTGATGATAATGATGTCCAAAAAGTTCTAAAATCTTTTCCGACTTCTGGATGTTGGATAGAAGTAGAATAGGAATTGCTTATTTAAAATGATGTTGAACAATAATGTCGAATAATGATGTGGAATAACATCGAACAATAATGTGGATTGATGTTTGACGAGGATGTTGGATGACGTTGAAAGATGTTCTCATAACACTTTAACGAATTTGTCAAAAGACTTTAACGAAGGTGTCAGACGACACTGAACAATGATGTCACATGCCATTGAACGAGGATGTGGAATAATAATGAAGGGTAATGTAGAACGATCTTTGACGATGATGTTAGACGACGTTGAACGATTATGTCACATGACATTAAACAACGATGTGGAATAACGTTGAACGGGGATGTAGCATGATCTTTGACGATGATGTTAGAGGACGTTGAATAACGATGTCACAACACATTGAACGAGAATGTGGAATAACGTTGAACGGTGATGCCAAATGACGTTTGAGGATGGTTTCAGACGACTTTGAGCGATAATCTCTCATGACATTCAACAGGAATGTGGAATAACTTTAAACAATAATGGAAAATGGTGTTTGACGCTGATATCGGATTACATCGAACAATTATATTAAATGATGTTAGACGATGATGTCAGATAGCGTTGTTCGATAATGTGGAATGATTTTTGACGATGATGTTAGACGACGTTGAACAATGATGTCGTATGACATTGAACGAGGATGTGGAATAACAATGACGGATGATTTGCAATGGTCTTTGACGATGTTGTTAGACGATGTTGAACGATGACGTCACGTGACATTAAACGAGAATTTAGAATGAGAAGGAAGGGTAATGTGGAATAGTCTTTGACGATGTTGTTAGACGACAGGGAATGATGATGTCAAATGACATTGAACTGATGGGATGGATGTGGAATAACGTTGAACGATAATTTAAAATGATGTTTCACGCCGATGTTCGATTACGTTGGATGATAATGTCAAATGACGTTAAATGATGGTGTGTTAAAAAGTTTAAGAATGATGTGGAATGTTGTTCAATGATGATGTCGGAATACATTAAATGTAATTACAAATAACGTGGAAAGATATTGTGCGCAGGGATGTCAACATTACATGGAAATGACTGTGAGTGATGATCGTGTTGGAATACTACGAGATTTGATGATGTCCAATGAACATAATTTGAAGCGATTACAACTCGTAACACTCAGAATGTCTTAGTTTAGAGTGTCCTATCTGTCGTAGAAAATTCAATAGTTAATAAAAATAGTTCTTCAAAATTGAAATCATTTCCATCCCATAGAATTGGACAAGGAAATGATTGTGTTGAATGATATTGGGACATAATGCCGCATAACATTGAACGATAATGTAGAATGATGTTGAACGATGATGTTGAGTAACGTAGAATGATCTTAGATAATGATGTCAAATGACGTTGAACGATAGTGCAAAATGCTGGTGGACAATGATGTCAAAAGACGTTGAACTTTTATATGAAATAATGTTGAGCGATTGGGTTGAATCACTTTTGATGATTATGTGAAATGTTACATGGTTTTGTTGAATGACTTCGAACGACGACGTGAAATGATGTTGGACCATGATGTCAAATGATACTGGACCATAATGCCACATGACGTTAAACATTAATGTAGAATGATGATGTGCAATGATGTCAACGGCCGTGAAAAGATAATGTCGAATGCTGTTGAACGACGATATGGCATAACATTGAGGCATGATGTTGAATGATGTTTGACGAACATGTAAAAAGTTGTTGGGTGGTGATGTCAACGGTTTTTAAACGACGATGTCAAATAACGTGGAAGGATAATGTAGAATGATGTTGAATGATGATTTTGAGTGACGTAGAATGATGATGTGAAATGACGTTAAACGATGATGCAAAATGATGTTGGACAATTATGTCAAAGGTCGTTGATCGATGATGTCAAAGGACGACGAACGAAAATATGAAATAACATTGTGCGATAGCGTTGGATGATTTCGACGATAATGTCGGATAGCATCAAATAATGATGCGAAATTATGTTGGACGATGATATCCAAAGACGTTGAATGATGATATCAAATGATGTTAGGCGATGATGTCAAATGGCGTTGATCGATAATGTGAAAGTATTTTGGCCCATGATTTGAAATGGCGTTGAACGATGATGTGAAATGAAGTTGAACGATGATGTGAACTGAAGTTGAACGATGCTGTCGAATGCTGTTGAAAGATGATATGATATAACGTTGAGCGATGGCGTTAAAAGACTTTGACCATGATGTCGGATGACATTGAACGATGATGTGGAATAATGTTTGATAATGATTTCAAATGACATTGAACGAAGATGTGAAATTATGCTAGTTTATGATGTAAAATGGTGTTGAGCGATAATGTGAGATGATGTTGAACGATTTTGTCAAAAGATGTGAATTAATGATGTCGAATGAGGTTGAAAAATGATGTGGAAGAATGTTGATTGATGGCATAGTATGGCGACAATATTGGAAAACGCAGAACGATGACGTCGGACGACGTTGAACGTTGATGTGAAATGTTTGATGATGGTGTCAATGACCACATAAGATGGAAATAACGAATACTGTGTACCTAAAATCATCATATGGGAAGATGATGATGTCGGCTTCATCGCAAAATAGAAAATTTTCTAACATCGAGACGCTGTTTATATTTTAATGGACATGGAACGCATAAATGTGTTTTTTCAAAACACCAACGACAAATCAGTTTTTTAGAGTATTTGTAAAATCGATCAGATTTGCCTATAAGCGTATAATTCTAATAGCAGGATTGAATCTATAAGTATGAATCGTATATCTATGATTCCAAATGGACACATCTATCGTAAATCGGTTTATAAAAAAATAGAACATGAGGGTCCGGAATCGCGAAATGTATGAATCGTCACTTCCTTCACGATAAGCGATTCCAAGTCTGGGAACATGTACAAGGGCTTCGTAAGTTGAGCGATAACTTCCCAACGTTAATCGACCTTGTGTCTCATCGTCGTTCGCCGTTATCGCAATGGCTTTCTCCCGTTACTCTTCACTAAAGATAATCACCTCCTTAAGGTTACCAAATGTATTTCATATCCAGACATATTTTTGGATACACAACCGGATACGTTTTCTTCTGCACCTACGTTGTACATGCGGTAATTGGGGGGTTTTTGTTAGGGAAATCCTGGGGAGTGCTATTTCGCAATCAGTTTTACAGATCTGTTTTTATCACAAGTTCATCGAAATGTGCGAAAAGATAACAAAGCGTTGAAGACTTATTGCCAAAATAGATTTGGTTAGCTTAAACCACTACAAAAAAATTTGATAACTCGTGTGTTGGTTTCTGTGCTCAACGTAATTTGGTTTAAAATCGCGCATGAAAAGAAATATAAGTAATTTACTGACAAATCATGTTTGGTTAGATATTGTTTAGTTCATGCAACCAAACGGTTGAGAATGAAAACCAAACGGTTCAGATTGGTTAACCGACCAATCCAGTTGTGATAATATACATCAGTGCATATCTTGATTTTATTCATCAGATGTGTTGGAGAGTCACCGATCAATATGATCAGTATTGTTCAGATTGTAAACCAAATTTAATCGATTGCGTCAACATAACTAAACTGTTCTCAACCAAGTCGTTTAGGTACCAAAAGTATCTACTTCTGTTAAATCAATATCAACCAAACTATTTAATTTCAACAATCTTCTGGATCTAGCAACCAGACACTTCTTTTAGTGTACTGCAAAATATGGTCATAACCTAATCAAGTTTTAGCAAATAAATTTGATAAAAACAATTTAGATGAGTATTTATACACTGAAAAACATTATACATTACCTAATCTAACTAAAGTGTATTTTTGTAATACCAAACGGTTGAAAAGTATTATAAAGTTTTATGTGAACTCATACGGCGGTTGAGTTCAGTTTAAGGTCAATTTGGTTCTCCTATTCATACACAACTGGTATCTGCAACTAAACTAACTGTTGAAACCACTAAAGTTAGAAAGAGATTACATATATGAAACTATGCAGTGAACGTAAATTAAATTTTCTAACCAAAACGGTTTATTTTACCAAGATTTATTGCATCAATATGAACCGAACTGGTTTGTCATCATTTTAAATTGCTGTAAAAATTGTGACAGTTACTAGCGATCAGCATTAGTGATTTAGTAAATAAATATTTAAAAAATACAAACCATCCAATAACCAGCAATATTGTTCCCTTATTTTACTGTTTAGTTGAAAGTTTTGAAGTGAAATATCACCTTAAAATATCTATATGTATTTTTGAGAGCATGAAGCAACCGGTTGTAGATAGATATTTTTAAACCGTGGTAATATTTTCGATAGAGAACAAAAACAAAACCGTTAGTTCTAATAATGAAACGATATTGCGATATCGCAACCAAATCAGTTCCAGTCTGATGGGCAAACAGATTTGGTAACTGTAACCAAACGGTGGTTGTTTCTGGTAAATATAACGTATGATTTCCTTATGTCTTACTTACATAAAGTTAGTATAAATAACGAATGCTGAAATGTAAAATTTGAAACTATAAATGTAACTTTTGGAGAGAAATTTTTAAAGAAAATTTGTATGTTATAGAACCTAAACTGTACAAATTTACTGATTATTTGACCTATATTTCAAAGAAATATCACTGTAAAAAGCAATAATTAAATTAATAAAAGAAATGCAACTGAAATCTGGAATTAAGTAAGAAAATTGTAAGATGTATTGTAAATAAGATCACTTAGACGAGGACTTGTGCAATGTAAATTGGATGACTTTAATATGTAATCATTTTAAGCATTTGTTTTTGCAGTGATGTGTTAATACTGGTTATATTCTAAGCATGAAACAATTCCGATAACTAAACGAAATCAAACATTACACAAAGAGAAAGAAAATAGTTAACGGACCGTTTTTGTAATAGTAAAACGCCTAAATTGAAAAAGTTGTTGCAATAACTATTTCTATAGTAAACGGTACAATAAAATTGTTCCACTTACTATTTTCCGATTGTTAAATTGTTCGTACATAACCTCAAATATCAACTCTAACCTTAAATATAGTTAATTCTACTACTTACAGAGGTTAAAATCGATTCTACTATTTTTTCATGGTTCCATTAACACTTTTTTTCTCTGTTTAGTAATTAATGTATCTGGTTGAAAATAACTATGTAATTCATATATTTTGCAAAATAATTAATAAAAATAAGATTAAATTAATAAATTACAACAATAACTACATCATATTTTCCAATACGGGTGTGAGAAATAGCAGACAGATAGTATTTACTAATCGAATGCAGTCATCGTTTTTTAATGGATCGTTTTATACGTCAGAATGTCATCCGGAAAGTTTGACTTAAAACTGTGATTCATGTCACGTTTCTCACTATATATAGTGTGTATCGAAACTGATGACCGAGGAATGAAGGTTCTAAACCTTTAGCTCGTTATAGGGACTTGTGGGGTGAACGTCCTACCACACCGACCCCTTCTGACTTCTCATTTTGGTAGAATCAGAGTTGCCTGCTGCAACATACAGATAAATCAGAGTAAAAACTGGATTCTCCGACAAAAATCGTTTTATAAAAAACAATGAATAGAAACAAACAGTTATTGTTCTAAGTATTTACTTGAATGAAAGAAATATTTTCTTAAATCAAGTTAAACTTAAAAATGATTACAGCATTAAGAAACGTTTTTTATTTAATAGACAAACGTATTTTTTTAAAAAGCTAATTTTGTTGTTTGGTAATACTCACATAATTTACTAAATTTACTTAACTCTGACATATGTAGTTTTTTTTTGACAATGTAAAAGAAATTGTACTGACATGCGTTAAAATTGTTTGCTGATCCAAAATTCAATTTGCTTGTAAGAATATAAATTTTGTCATTGTTGATATAATTGCAAGGAACCCAGTCTAAGTCTTAGTTAGTTTTTTACGATAGTAATTTCATAATCAATTAGACTTGTAAGTGTCTGTAAATTTAGAAAGGTATGAAATTTCTTTTATATAATTATTTGTGAATGACATACCATTATGGTATTATGATACATAATAGATAAAGAAGTGTTGAATTTGTCTACTATTTCAAAACACTGAATGATTTCAATTATAAGCAATGATATTTTTCTAAAAAGATCTAAAAAATTGCTTTTTGACTTCTTCAAAAATATTTCATTTCACACTGAGAGACTGTAAATAATAAAAATTGTACAACTGTTTACAAATTTAGGGATAATCGATGCACAGCCACAATAATTGTACAATTTTATACTAATTTTTCATGTAATCAGTTAATTTTTTTTCAATTGTATTTTTGTTTCCTCCTATTGCATTCTAAGTGTATCAGAAACGACAGAATACAAAATATATATTGTGTGTTTTCCTTTTTTCTATTCTTATTTCAAAATTATGTCTATAACCTTCGCAATTATATAAGAAGAGAAAATTTGTAAAAAATATGGTCGAATTCGGTTAAATCTGGTTACGCGAGGGGTTCCAGCGTCGCTGATTACGAATCTGGAGTCAGATTTTTAAAAAATCCAAATTTCTGAAATAAAATGGCAGACTGTTACTCGATATATTTTGTGATTGCCGATTACAATTCTAAAGTGAGTTTCGAAAAAAACGTAACCTGTGTGCAACAGCCTAACACTTTTTTAAATTTTGAAGAAACGGCCTTTGCCTTAAATGCTCAACGTTTCCCGATTTTTACCTCAAAAAATTGAACGGTATTTAAAATCTTTTCGTTATTTGTTTCAGTTTTTAAAATTTAAAATTTTGTTAATGATTTTTGTTTCAATTTAACTTTTCACGAAGAGAAAAATAATGTTTAGACAAAATTTAAAATTTTAAAAATTGAATCAAATAAAGAAAGTAAAGATTTTAAATATCGTTCAATTTTTCGTGGTGAAAATCTGGAAACGTTAGGTATTTAAATATGCTTTTTAATGAAAATACGGCGTCAGTAAAAGGGAATTTGATTAAAACTTCGAATCGGTATTTAGCAATCCCTTAATATAAATAAACGCGAATAAGTAATAGACTCATTTTTATAATAAAAGTAACTATCTATCACTTGAAAAGTTCAAAGATGTATTAATTATTTATAACTAATACCGTCCTATATTACTATTATAAAGGCTAATAAAAACAACTTAAATAATGGAAAATTGACATTTAATTTTATCTAAAATGACATTTAAAACCTTTTTTTTTAGAATTGCAAGAAACAAATTCATCGTAAAAAATTAAATTTCCACAGATAAAAACATTTTCAAAAATTGATTGACAATATATTGAAGTTATTAATAATTAAACAAATTATAATCAAATTTGATATTAATAAAATAAAAGAGACGAAAATTTAATGTTAGGGCAACAAAATATATAAGATCGAAAAATTGTCAACAAAAACTAAACTCGGATTGGTTGGCAAATTAATGTAAGATAACAAACAAAAATATTGACAACACAGACAAATCGATTAAGAAGTTTGTTTTGACAATAGACATCACACGTTCATATACAATAAGAATTTAAAAAATTGTTATATTTCGACATACAATTATTAAACATTAAAATATGAAGAAAAATTTAATAAATACAAAAATTAAAAAGTACCATAAGCCACAAGGATAAAAAATTTATTAAGGCACTGACTTTTATTATTTTTTTTTAATGCCATAAATCATGTATATAAACCATCATATTTTATTAAATCAAAAAGGTTATTTAAAAAAACAACCTTTTGGATTTTGAAGACCTTGGCCCATTTTTTTTTGTATGCATATTCTAATAAAGATTTCGTTCTCCAAGAAATTTGGCTCCTTATGAAAAATGGCTTTAAAAGTGACCGTGCACTTCCGTGGCGAAGAATTTAGTAGGTGGACAGAGATCAACTTGACCTTCCACAATCCAAATGTAAAGGAACGGAAACTTTGTGGTCAGGACGATTTACTAAAATAGAATCAATGGACCGCATCCTGAGCGTTTTTAATCGATCTATAACTGGTTGTATCTCCTTCAATTTTAATTATTTTATTTAATTAATGCCAAAAAATATTGATGGATAGTTGTAGGGCTATAATTAGCTGTTTTATAATTAGCTATATTATAATTAGCATAACTTAAAATAAAGAATTATTCTTGCAAAAAGGTGCAAGGCAATTGATTTGTGTTTTATGATGATAATCTGTGATTTTTTTATGTGCGTCTTGTTCTAGAGAAAAATCACTGAAACATAAGGTTCAATTAAAAAAAATTTAGATTAAGAATTGGACAAATATAAAAAGAATAATTTGAAATAATAATTTTCAAGAAAGTAGATCCAAATAGGTTCAGATTTTTTACTAACAAAAATTTGGTGAACAATATTTCAGATCTTGCAGGATAATTCATCGATTCTTAGATAATTAATTAACATTTCATAACATTTATTACTGTTTGAATTACATGACCAAATTTATAACCAAACATTACAAAACGACTTGTTTTTGCACTGGTAAAAACTGCTACTTTATAATCACTAACGTCAGGTATCTGCGCAACTTTCGAAGTGACGGAATGTATTTTTAAATGTTAATAAACGAATTCGTCGATAGCTGTGTTTGTGAAATTTTGATAATACGCAAATAAAAGCACCGATAAAGAGCGATACCAGTGCAGCCAACTTTGTTGATGCTAAAATCAAAATTCTCTTCAACATAGCAATAGCAATAGATTATTAATTTATTTTTTTATTACAAAATACCCGTTACTACTTTTCGTACAGATTCATTTACTTCATGGTTATCTCATAGTCAGTATAGTAATCCTACATACAAGACACTTGCGATCCATTGAATTTCAAAATGTATAATTTTTTCCAAAAATAGCCTTTTAGTTTTGAAGAATATTTTTTTTAAGGTCGATACATTCAGCATCTCATTTCGTCCAACGAACCGGTTTCAGATCCTTTCTTCTAATAAGGCATTTCTTGAGTAAAACGTTATTTCAGTGCGAAAAGAGAACGTATACCAATATGTCCATAGATATAAAAAGTTCCGGGTATATTAAATACACGCATATAATTTAATTATTAAACATTTTATACAATACATAGTTTTCACTGAACTTGTAGTGTAGAAACTTTGATTTCAGCAATTTCAAACTCAAACGAGTTAGAATTCAATTATTAATAACAATGCTATCATTTTAAAAATAAATATTAAAGTTCCTATTACACGGAGAAAAACTTTCTTGGAAATTTTACAATTTCAATTGGTAATTTTAGGACAGGCTTACAGAATGTGAAACGTTGCCATTTTTTCTGACAAAAACTACTTTTACTATTCAGACAGTAAAAGTTACAATAAAATCTACTAATTTTTACTAGGCAAAATGGCAATTTTTCCCATTCTGCAAGTCTGTCCCAAAATTACCATCTGAGATGGCAAAATTTCGATGAAAATTTTTCTCCATGTATTAAGATTGAAATAAAAGATCTGTTTACTGAATCCATTGAAAATAATTATATTTATAAAAATAATTATACTCAGCATTAGTTATCGAACAAATCTGTGATAATTTTTAAAAAATTTACAAAGCAAATAAGTTATAAAACATATAATACGTGTTTAATTAATTTCTTATAATCTAAATTTATTTATAATTAATATATGTGATGATACATTAAAAAAATATTAAACTTCGTCATTGTAAATATGTAATTAATCATCTTACGTGAGATAAAATAATATTAAAAGTATTTCATCGCAATTGCAGTTCATTTTATGAAACACTGTCATTTATTTAAATACGTTAATAAGCACGTTCGTAAATTCTTGAAATAATTATTTAGGTCTTGTTGTTACATGAGTCATAGAACTAATTATTCCTTTTCCACGGCTTTTCTTTTACTTGGCTGGTTTTTGTATTCTGCGATTATGTGTGTACGTTTAAAACAAGTTCTGTTTGATAATATGGATTACCCACTATTTTTAACCTTCTTTAATATTTGTAAAAGTATAATATATATTTGTGCTATGTCCAATTTACAAAAATAAATTTAAATTTGTATTTCAGAATAGTCATATCGATAAATATTAAAGAGAGCATTTAGCATTGAAAATATGAGAAAATATTTAGTAAATTTAACTAAATGGTAAGTTAGGTAGTGAAATCTTCAGTAGTTTTTATCCTACATTAATTAGTTAGAAGTTGACTTAAATTTAGTTAATCCAACTTTCGTTTAGTTTTCTAAACTATATGAAACTATAAAATCATTAGTCCTTACTGGGTATCTCATACTTTAATTAAATTTATTAAATATTCTTGTTAGTGGATAATAAGTATATTTATTAATGAAGATAAATAAATACATTTAGCCAGGAATTAACTGCCAGAATTATCGATCATTTTTCTTAAGGACTTTTCAATGCTGGACAATAATCCTGTTTGCTTCGTACGCGATAAAAATGTTTTATGTAAAAATTACCAAAATGTACTGAAGTTAAGTATATTAAGAAATGTTAATGACTGCCACTGCATAACCATAGAACATTTTTATGAACATAATTATGGGACATTTATTGTAAAAATTAATGAACTATAACTAAAATAAAGAGTTTTTAAAACTTTTCGGAGAAATTTTAGCAATCCTTTTTAGTCATTATTATCAAAATTTTCAACTTTCAACGGAACATTTCAATAAATTTCGCAGACATTTTTTCCTTGTATGAGTTTCAGAATTATCTTAAAGATGCTCTTGGTGTTAAGCTAACATCTTATAAATTCACTGAAGTTATCTACAATTTTTTACATCAGGAAATTCTGCACTTTATTAAAAAACCTTTCTAATCTGTGCTCCTATGGAGTATCTTGTATATTTGTAAAAACAATCAATTTTACGAATTTAACATGCTGAATGATTATATTAGCTGATGACACTGGGTAACAAACAAAAAAAGTCGATTCTTGTTTTATCTTAAAATTCTTATGTTTATTGAATCTTTAGGTTTCAGTGAACAAAAAAAGAGGTTACAAACCTTTTTTTCATTCAGTCAGTTCCATGCAAATCGACATGAAAGTGCGAAAAAATTGCCTTTTTCGCATTTTTTGAATCCCTATGAGTAAAAAGGTCGGAAAGTTCATGTTTTAAGGTTTCATGTAAGCCCTACTAAAAATTTGTATCACGTCGCATTTTTGACACAAAAGAATTAAAAAAAATGCTAAAGAAACAATTTTGTCGCACTTTTATCTAATGATCGAATGAAAAAAGGTTTGTAACCTCTTTTTTGTGTTCACTGAGTTCTAAAGATTCAGTAAACATAAGAACTGTACGAGAAAACAAAAATCGACTTTTTTTTGTTACTCAGTGTTATATTAGCTTTCCCATCTTTTTTCAGTTTTTAAACTTGGCAAGGAAACTTGGAAAGGATTATATTATTATCAGTGTCCTATAAATATTAATAATAGTTTTGTAATATTCTTTGATTAGATTCTTTATATATCAACTTTTAATTACGTTTATCTTATTTTGGGTGCAGGTGAGATACTTGTTACCAACGAAGTTAAACATTGTAAATAATTAAACATTGTTTAATAAGAAAATAAATTTATTTCTTCTCTTGTTCTTTCTTAAAGGAGTTACTTTAGTTTATTACACATAGAAAAACAAATTTAGTCCAGATAACTAAACGTGTAGTTTAAATTAATAAAGCAGCCCAGTGGGAATTAAATATTTAGTCATTTTTAAGCTGCATTTAGTTAAATTAACAAAATCAAAGTCATATTAACTATATTTTAGTCAGTTTAACTAAATGCAGCGTAAAAATGACAAAATATTTAGTCTCCACTGTAATTGTGTGACCTAATTTATTTTTTATGTGCATTAAATTTAAAACTTTTTGAGTTTTTGCATGTTTTGAAGTATGCAGGAGATCTAAGATAAATGGATATAATTAATTTAAACTACCCGTTTAATTATCTGGACTAAATTTGTTTTTCTATATGTAATAAACTAAAGTAACTCCTTTCTTTACTTTGGCGGAGAATTTTGACAAAATTATTTTTTTAATATTATTTTAGAAAAAAAAGAAGAAAAGAAACAAAATGCATTAATTAAGCTACCATTAATAGGGAATTTAAACAAAAAAAAACTATATACATTTTATAAAGAATACTAAAAACCAAGCAGACAAGAAATATATATTATTTTATTATTTAATTTAAGTGTTACGATTTGAAATATAGATATTCTGTCATGTATCACTACTTTAACGTAAAAAATAAACGAATGATTTAATGAATGTAAAACCGAAGTAAATATATTTACTTACTGCCGCCGCAGTTGATTAGAACAGTGAAGAAACTGTTTGCAACATTTTGAATGATATCGATTGTATATTACTGAAATCACACGAATGCATTATTTTATTGAACTTTCAACCATAAACGTGAGTATTTGAAATGACGCAGAAGAATTTCAATGCATTTAATAATGCAATAATTTATTGAACTTTCAACCATGAACGTGAGTCTTTAAAATGACGTAGAAATATTTAAACGCATTTAAAATATTTAAAAAAAAACATGTGGACTAATAAAAAATGTATTGTATTCGTATCGAAAAAAAATTAAATAAATTTGTTACATTCCTTACTGATTAATTACATTTAATGAGTAATAAGTTATTGATAAAATTACAAAAAAAAGTTATTACAAAATTAAGAAAATTATAGTCAAATTTTGTTTACCAGAACATTTTAAGGGCATAGAGAAGGAGTTTAAGAATGTGTCTTTTATGATACACTTTATAAAGGATTTGTCTTACCGATAAAGCCTTTATAATCCCTGTATTTATCCGTTTGTCTAGAGTGTACTTAATTGAATTGCATAAACGATGACATCGATTTACGGAAATACGAAAACTAAAGATGATAAAACAAATTTCATACTTGCAAAGACGTCTTAATCGTAGCACGTGTAGATTAAGTAATATCCAGATAAACAGAGCTTAGCAATTTTCGACAAGTGACTGGATATCACTTATTAAAACAATTTGAATTAACTATCAGTTTTTTTAAATATAAAACGATAATGTTTTCACAAAATTCATTCTTTAATGATTTTTGTAAACGAGAAAAAAGAATTTTTATCAACATAAGAGATGAATCAAAATTTAATTTGAATTTTGATTTCTTTTTCTTATTTAGGTATTTAAAGTTGAGGGAGATTATAACGATTAATTTGATTTAAGAAATGGTTACCAAATCACGTTAAAAAATTACATTTTATGAATTATACTAAATATTTTTAGTAAACATTTAAAATTGTTATTAAATTTGTATTTTATCTTTTGTTCACAGATAAAGGCCGTATACAGGGCGATGGACCAATTTTGCGAGCTGCCTGATGAAGCCCGTGGTAAATTCGAACGTGACAGCTGTTCCAACCATGGTTACGTCAAACCAGGGCTTCAAAAGTAATCACAGTTTCAATAACAAACTCAAATTAAAATAAAACCGTAGTTTAAAAATAAAACTGCTACTATTTGCTCATGGGTTTCGAAAACTTTATTTCCTAGAAAAATATCAGTTGAAATATTTTGAACGAACCCTTTTGTTCCTTTATGCTACGTACATGACTAAGAGTCTTAAAAAAGAATTCTTTATTCCTTTAAAAAGTAAAAAGAGGGCTATGAAGTAAAATACGACCTATTTCATTACTTTATTTCGTTACTGATATTTTTGAGATCTACGTCTAAAATAATA
Source organism: Trichopria drosophilae (assembly GCA_030407085.1). NCBI lineage: Eukaryota > Metazoa > Arthropoda > Insecta > Hymenoptera > Diapriidae > Trichopria > Trichopria drosophilae. The sequence continues at coordinate 184,045,688 of CM059582.1, forward strand.
TATTTTGTTGTGTATTTACTTCGTTTTAGGAAAGATAACTAATTAAAAAAATGTAATTAGTTCGAATGTATGTAAAAATTTACTTGCAACTATTCAGATAAACATTTACTTGAATCATAGCAATTTTTTGTTAAGTTTTTGTTTTTTTTTTTTATACAATTTTGTTCAATTTGTTGTACAGTTGAAGCTGCATATTTAGTATAGTTTTTAAAACTGCATTAAGTTCAAATGACTAATTTTAAGTTAGATTAACTACGTTAAAGTCAATTGAACTATATGTTCTTTAAAAACTACTAAATATTTAGTTCCTTCTGCAGAACTATCCATTTCCTGAAATGGAATTCAATGAAGATATTTACGTGAACTAACTTTTTGAGTGTTTTACAAAATTGCACTATATAATTCCTTAGGTTCATGTCAAATAATGATCGACGCCCCTTATTTTAACGATGTTTAAAATAGAGTGTATTAAAGTGAGATACTTATTATGTACTCGAACATCTTTTAATTATCTTTTGGGTTTCCGGAAGTTATAATTTTTTAAATATTTATTTATATCATCTTAAAAAAGGCCTAACTAAAATATGTGTTCACAAAATTGTTATTATCCTTTTTTTTATAACTACTGAGCATTTAGTGACGGTTTACTAAAATAATTAAACTGATCCATCATTTAATATTTATTTTCTGACAAATTTGGAAATATTATTTTCATTTGAAATATCAATATTAAACTGCTGGGTATTTTCGCGACTTATTTCTTACTACTAATGTGCACAAGGCAGAGTACATCGACCTCGTTGCATGATGACGTTCAAGGGACCTTGCATTGGTACATGCGTTAGGCATATTTAATAACCTTTATTTAATAACATCTATAGGATTTCTTAATTACCATTTCTTTTATTAACAAGTTCAATAAATAATTAAAATAAATGAATTTATTTCTTGGTCTTGACGGTATATTTACGAGGGGTAATTAAAATAATAAATAATCCTTTCGGGTTTACGATAGAACCACTATTTTGTTTATCAAAAAATAATTTTATGTACATAAATATAGCCAGAAAGATGTGAAATCATCGCTACCAGAAATCCCGATTTTACTTACTGTATATATTTATTTTATAGGAAACGATCGTATGTGGGTTCTGTTTCCCCCTAGCGACGACAATTGTAATCAAATGCCTATTTCTTAAAGATTAACGAACTTTTGTTAAAAATATGTTTCGTCCAAGGATCCCGTTTGGACTCATCAGTAAGGCGAACGAGGATCCCTGCCCTAGACATATTAGAAATAAAATTCTTTATAAAAATTACTAAGTTGAGATTTTAAATAACCAAGAAATAAATTCATTTATTTTAATTATTTAACAAACGGTTAAGAAGTAAATTATTTTGCTTAGGCAAAACTTATTCGAAGTTCAATAAATTGTCAAACATTGTTAAAGAAATTTTTTATGGAAAATCATATAAAAATTAAATTGTCTTGGCTAAATTATTTTTTACTATTCACTTATTAATGTTCTATTATTTGATTTCAAAAATCTAAAGCCTATTGCACTTTTTCTTAGTTTAAATAATATACTATTATCATCAATTCCAAACTAATTTTCCCACTAATGTAGTTAGTCACTCAAAAATTGTTTAATGCAACCCTAAACCTTCAACATGACACGAAATGTTTTTTGTTTGCTCATACATTATAACTTGAATCCAAATGAAAAAATGTGTTTCTACATCATACAAATTTTGATTATAAATTTCATTCTAGGTATTCAAATTTGACCGAGTTGGAGGCTCGTCATACATTCAACGTTACCGGAAGTGATGGTAGATTACCGGACGAAGAAGTCCCTAACTTCCGGCACGCTGTCCACGAACTGTCCCAGGACTTCAAGCAGCTGACGACGTTGCTTCTTACCGTACGTATAAATTAAACAAAAAACTTAATAAACAAAAACAAAATCTAATTAACCATTAATCTTGCGCAGGCTCTGGCAGTTGGATTGGAGCAACCCTCAGACTTTCTTTTGGCGAAACATTCACAGATTCTCAATAACGGGAACGATTCAACTATGCGGCTTTTATACTACCCTCCGCTGGGTGTACCCGAACCCGGATTGACCCGATGTGGATCCCACCGTGATTATGGAACTCTTACTCTTGTTGCACAGGTTTGTTTACTTTAATTATTGTACAAAACAAAACGTTATTTAGGAAGGCGTCATTCCAGAAACTGCGAGTGTTCTTAAAGCGTTCTTAATTTAAAATGGAAAATAATCAACTTTTTTTTATTCTGCACAAGTTTTTTATCATTTAAATTCTGATAAAAATGAAATACAATTTTTTAAATATAGTTATTAGACATTTAATTGTGGTAGAACTAGAACGTAGTTTCGAGGATGGGTCAGTAACTATTCTACATTAGACCTACCTTAAATGGAAATAGAAATAGCGTACTTCACTACTATGATCACATTTTAAATTTCATGTATGTAAACGGGACATAGAAACAATGCCGGAATCAAATTGATTTTTATTAATTAGCGACCTCAAGCTACACAACGGCTGACTCATTCCTTCACAACTTATGAGAATAATTGACTTACGTAATCGCATAGGGCTGATCTTCTGCTCGAGAATTACACACTATAACTTGACTGACGTTCCCCGAAATTATCATTACTATCCTTAGTTCTCTCTGCATCTGTATTTGTCTTTGTTCTGTGCGGAAAAACACACTATTGGTATTCGCATGTACAGTTGTGCTTTAATGGGCTTAAATTAAGTCATTCCCACATAACTGTAATTAAAATTTCTAATATAATGCGTGTCTTAATTATTATTATTACTGGTTAGTCCGACATTTAAAGTTTGGCCGGGGAACAAAGTTTCGAAAATCAAAACCCCGAAAGACTAAAATTTCGATATTGGGTGAGTCCAAGGTATTTTAATTTGCTTTCTTTTTGCCAAATTTTCAAAGATAAAGCGAAGAAAATCACACTGGAGCCATGCTATATCGAAATTTTGGCCTTTCGGTGCGTTGATTTTCGGAACTTTGTTCCCGGGCCTAAAGTTTATGAAACTAAGAGTGTTCGAAACATCTAACGCAATCGGTTAAGAAATCAGAATGATTCTTTAAATTGAGGAGGTAATATTTGGTGAAATAGTAAAAAACGTTTCAATATGAAACAAAGGAATACAAATTTCATGATGAAAAATGAAATTTGAATAAGAAATTGTGAACATTTTTCGTTTTTAAACATCAACATAATTTGCAACAGTTAATTATTCCAGTTTTATATCAATCGAAACGAATTTTGAGATTATTTTTACGAATTAAACAGTCTCTAAAGGTTATCCTAACTTAAAAGTGCAACAAACACAATTTTTTACTATTTTTAAGGTTCAATATGCTCGATATATTTTTTTAAAAGATACAAACGTGATTTTGAAGTTTAATTCTTCCTCTTGTCTTGAAGTTTACTGAAATATCTTCTTTTTATTGCAAAATTTGAATATGTAAAAGAAAGTATTGTCAGCTTTCTTAGTAACTGATTTATTAACCTAAATTTGTTGTCCTAAGTTAATATATTAAAAAAAATATGGTATTTATTTCTGTAAGTTTTGAGAAGATTCTCTCGAATGATAAATACAAAAAATTTAAAGAATTGTAATGTATTTGAATCGTGCACTTAATATTTACTTTCAACATTAACGTACACTACAACCTCGATTGTTCGACATGCTCGGTTTCGCTCTGACCTTGCTAGTTCGTCATTGTTTTAACCACTCCCTTTATAACATCACTTCAATATGATTGGCTCATTTCTATGAGTATAAACGTACTGCGCGGCGGATACATGGAAAGGAAGAAGTCTCCACCCACTGTCGTAATAGCGAGGTCCGGCATTGTTGACCAAGCGAGATGTCGAAATAGCGAGGTCTTACTGTATTCAAAATTTAACCAAAGTATAACATATTTCGGAATCTTATTCGATATTTCATTCGCCATATTGATTATCGACATTGTGTTTTGAAGTTCTTATTCAACGATAAAAAATTTCAAGCATCATGTTTCATCTGAATCCAAAAAAATGTTCATATCTGCATCGCTTAATTTCAATAAACCAATTCGAAATTTTAAATTATTTAGTATAATATTTAAACAAATGTGATTTTAAACGTCAAAAAATATGCTATGACTATTAAATAAAAAAGTGCTTACCTTTTGATTACATTACATGAAGGAATGGCTTTAAAAAATGTAATATTCAAAAAAGTTGTCGTCAAATTAGTTTCAACAAAATATCTGTTCTTCAACCGCCCGCTATAGTGTAGGTTTTCAAGGTTAATGTTGCCAAATACAAAAAAAAATGTAGTGGAGCTTGATAAACCTTTAAATTTTGCTCCAATCACACTGTTTTAAAACAGTTAGGAAATTATCGATTTTTTATGGATAAAATTATATTTAAAAATATTTCCAATCGCGTTTTTTAAACTATAAATTCATGTAGGTACGTCAATACTATCCTATAATAAACAATAAGTAAGGACTTTTATGATTAACGTTAATGATCCTCTTCGAATTTAGCAGTTGGGAAGTAGTGAAGGAATGATTTTCAGGCTACTTTCGTGAATATATCTTTTTTGTTTATCATAATAAGAATAATTTTTTTTTCGTATATTTGTACATCTAGTACAGTAGTTTAATTAATAGAAAAGACTTTTCGTAATTAACGATCGATTTTTTTAGAATGAATCATAAATATTTCTGTTATTATTAAGGTATAATGAACGAAACAGATCATTTATATACATTTTGTTATTAAATTCTGTTTTATAAATACTAGGAATATTTTAAGGACAAATAAGAATGAAAAACAGCCTTCCTTAAAAACTTACTAACGTTTTTATTCAGAAACGTACGGATACTAACCAATGACTTAGTAATCTATTTTATCCTCCTCATATTTACAAATATCGTTTGCAGAAAAATGTAACGGAGTTTCTTCTGTTGTTTCAGGATTGCGAAGGTGGCCTAGAAGTTCAGACACCGAACGGCGAGCGCTGGCGTCGCGTTGGTCACCTGCCGGGTGCCATTTTGGTGAACGGCGCCGACATCTTGTCCAGCTGGACGAACGGTGCTTTGCCGGCACTGCGTCATCGCGTTGTCGTTCCGGAATTATGCGGACGTGGACGTCATTCGGTAGCGTTTTTTGTACATCCTGACAATGACGTCACCATCGAACCGTTCGACGTTAAAGTGGCGCAACCCGCCGAGGAGCCGGCTCCTTGCCGCCTCCAGAAAAAGAAGAACGGCGTACTCACCGCGTATCAGACCCTGCAACGTCGGTTTCGGGAAACATACGCTTCCTAACCTCCTTTCGTGATACGTCCATTGAACGATTGTACGGACAAAAACGACGCGACGTCAAAACGCCGGCGTTGGCGACTTTTTTAACGAATGCCAGTGCCGACGACTCGAATTCGGCCGATCTGAAAAAGAGCACAGAAGCATTTAATTCCTCCAGCATTTCTCTTCCTTTGTTATCACACCATTTTTTTAACGTGCGTTCTCAACTTCAACATATTAAATCTACGCGGGTACATTTTTTTTTTAACAGAGAAACAACACGGATGATATTTTTTGACACACAGCTCACGCCATCTATCGGCGAGTTACGAGCGTCGATCGGACACGGGGCATAAAGGCGTTCCTACGGAGCGTGCGACTTCTACGATTGGTGAGGAGAAGGATCGAGAACGTTTTGCACAAAAACTTATCGACTGAATAGCATAATTTTTAACTCGCGAAGGTTCTTACGACGAGATTCTGGCCGATAAACTTACCGCGTACGTCCGGCCACCTCGACGATGCATTTAGATACATTATAGATTTTTTTGCTTTAGATATATACGTAGATAACAGATCAATTTTACGGAGGAAGTCGTATGAAGATGAGGAAAGTCGGCGTCTTGAGCAATAATAAAAAAGTTTGTACTTAATACACATTTTAGTGTTTACTTGTCCCAAATCTACTCCATCCTTCAAAAATATCTGACAATTTTTACGTAAGTATACAAATATAGAAATGAATCATTTTGTGTCATTCACAAACAGTTAATCTAAACTCTGGATTCGATCCATTGGAATTAACAAAAGTAATATTAATCAAAAATAGAATTGCTAGTCTTAAAACAATAATAAATAAGTATTCTAGTAGTCAGTGGTGCGTGAAGTAACACTTTTACATACACTGCTAGAGTTTTATTTCGAAATTTTGTGAAAATGTAATTTTCATTTTTGATTACGACTGGATAGGTGACCGAATGAGAACACCTTTTTTAATGATAATTAATTTATCATTAAACAAATTAAATTGCATAAAACAAAATTAATAAAAAGGGTGCGGGTCGAAACACCGACAATTCAAAAAACCGACAGTGAAAAAACCGACAGTCGAAAAGCCGGCCGTAAAAAACGCGACATATAAAAAAATAGACCGACAAGCAGAAAGTCATTTTTGGAAGTGTCAGTTTCTTGACTGTCGACTTTTCAATTGTCGGTTTTTTGACCTGTCGGCTTTTTGATTTGTCGGTTTTTCGACCCGCACCCAATAAAAATTAATTTTTTTATAAAATGTGGAAAAAAATATAAAATAAATAAAAATGTCTGCAAGGTAAGTATTTTTTTCATTTACATTAATCAGGAACTCTTCCTGTACGCTTTTTTAAAGCGTACGTAGCAGTTAACAAATTGAACTCTTAAAAGGTTCATATTCACGCTTTAAGTACTCCCTTCTTAACCCTTTGCGGCATGGTGGCGCCACCTTTTTGTAATTCATTTTTTGCAAATTTCCAGTGATTAAATTTGAATTTTCCCAATTTTTGTTGTACCATCATATCAATAAGATACCAGAAAACGTAAACCATGTTGATTTTTTTATAAATTTTCATGTTTAATTGTTTATATTAACTAATAAGTTGCAAAAAATCGTGCTTTTTTCAAAGAAAATTCGCTTGGAAAGTAAATTTTTGCCCAATAAAGACGACATTAGTTACTCGAGGGTTTCTGGGGTCGCTGGTTACGAATCCGGCCTTAGATTGTAAAAATTTAAAATGGCGGATCCAAAATGGCGGACATAATTATCAAAAATGGCCAAATTCGCTTGAAACACGTTACTGGGGGGTTTTCGACGTCGCTGATTACGAATCCGGCCTTAGATTGTAAAAATTTAAAATGGCGGACATAATTATCAAAAATGACCAAATTCGCTTGAAACACGAATTCAACTTTCATTTTCAAAAGTCAAACTCATGATTGTGATCTTAGATTTTGTGCACTCGCAATATCCTATTTTCAATTTTCTTTTTATTATACCGCTCCCAGTTAATCCACAGGCACGATTGTAATGTGACTTTTTATAGGTTTTATTCAATTTATGATACTGTTCATTTACAAATTAAATGACTCAAGAAGGCACACATCTTGTTGCCGTAAAGTAAAAAAAAATGTGTCATTTGTGTTTTTTACTTTTTTTTGGACCGGCACACCTAGAAACTTTGACATTTTTTTTAAGATGATGTTTACACCAAATCTTTCTTTCGACCTCGTTTCTCTCGAAAATACAACATGATTTTCATAGAAAGGTGACGCCATCGTTCTCCTCATCACGAAAATTTCGTCCGTCATTTTGAATTTTTAAAATCTAAGGTCGGATTCGTTATCAGCGACCCCGAAAACCCCCGAGTAACCAATTTCAGTTGTGTTCCATGTTAGGAAAAATGTATGCTTCATGAACTCTTAATGGACGCTCATATTCGCAGGGAACTTATATCTTAACTAACAAATAATTAAAATTTAAGAATACTCACAATTAATTCATTTTCTAGAAGCATTTATCTATCGAGACCATTAAAATCCAGGATTCCAGTCGACTTCTTGAGCTTTTTGCACATTTTTAAAGCATATTAGTGTATCACCAGGAACAAAGTCGATATCTTTATTATCAAGCTTCACTCCGCACTCCATATCTTTCTTTATAAAATCTACTTCATCCTTCAAATGTCTAAGAGACGAGGCTTTTCCTGAATAGATAACCTCGTCGTTGCGCTTAACTTTGTACAGGGCTGATTTTTTAAGCGATCCTTTCACGCAACGACAACCGGCGACTTTTACTTTCTTTCTTCCTTCATTTATTTCGAATTGTTGTAGAATATCGGCTTCACCTGTTACACATAATTAAATACAAGTAGTTACGAGAATTAAAAAGTACATTTTAATGACAATTTCAACAGAGATTTTATAATTATTCATTAAAACAAGGAAAATTATTTGGAAATATCGTCATTAAATTGTAAATATACAATTTCCGAAATATTAAATGTATCGCAAAATTACTTATATATTCTTCGTACTTAACCCATTAACCGCCAAATCCACCCGATGTGTTCACTAAAGGAATCTATTATACTTCATTTTTTTGTTATTGTCCAAAATGGCGGTCGATACAACGAAATATTTGTGCGTTTTTCAAAATTACCCATCATCCTACACGAAAGTAATTCTAGTTAACCCTTTTTTGCCCAAAATGAGAGAAGCAGGTACGTCAACACCAGTGTTGAGGTAGAAGACCCTTGGAAACCATTTCTTTTTGTTGAAATTTTATTATTTTTTTTTTCGTTTTGTGGTTTTTTATAATAGTAAGTATTGCAATTTTTGCAAAATTTTCGTGTTTTAATTTTGCATCCTTTGTCAGGACAATAATTAAAGTTTTACGTTGAATTTACGTCAATTTAAATTACAGCAAATTTCGTAAATTTTTTTCTCGGAAACAGTGTCATTTAGATAAAAATCGCAAGAGGCACTTTTTCTTGACAATATTGCATACAATAATAAGAATTGCTTTCATTTGAGTAATTTTGGAAATAGTGTCCGACATTTGGAAGCCGCCATTTTGAATATCTGACTGTACAAATTCGTTGTAGATCAGCGACTCAAAACCAAAAATCGCATAATATTTAATATTCTCCGCCCGCGATATTGGGTCCGCCATATTGGATCCGAAATTTGGAATTTAACAAAACCATCAACAGATTCATAATCAGCAACTCCAAAAAACCACGAGTAATGAGTTTTGTTTAACTAGAATTACTTTTATGTACGACGACGGGTAATTTGAAAAACGCACAAATATTTCGTCGTGTCGACCGCCATTTTGTTAAAGACAATAAAAAAAATTAAGTAGGATGGATTCCTTTAGTGGACACATCGGGTGCACGTTTATAACTTATGTTAAGTCGATACAAATCCGTTTGGACCAACAATTTTAACAGAAACAACAAAAAATGAGTCTAAAAATCATGATTTTTTACATATTTTTCCAAAAAAATGTTAGAAATTCCAATTTTTTGAAAATGTTCTCATCACTACTCGAAAGAGCGACCGTAAAGCTAAAAAATTCATGTACTTTCAATAAATGCTGAAGATAAAATTCCAGTGCATTCGGTCAAAAAACCGACAGTCAAAAAACCGACAATCGAAAAGCCGTCAGTCAAAAAACCGACACTTCAAAAAGTGACTTTCCGCTTGTCGACGTGCCTAATTTTTATGTGTCACCTTTATTGAATGTCGGCATTTCGATTGTCGGTTTTTTGACCAGTCGGCTTTTTGATTTGTCGGTTTTTCGACACACACCCCCTTAGTTTTTATTCTTACACTTGTTTTTTTGTATGTTGTGCAAAATATTAAAACACGTCTATCACTCTAAACTTAAAGTGTTAAATTTATCCTATTAAATTACCAAATTACAAAGTAACAATTTTCCCAGCAAATGAAAATTCATTGAAAATCCATGGATATTCATTAACTCCGTCACTTCTGAATTCGTTTTCTTAGTTTCTGCAATGAATTTCAATGAGAAAATGTGTTTCAATGATTTTGAATAGTTAATAGCTCATAAAAAGTTGTTCGATTTAATGATTTTGAATGGGAAAATAATGGAATGATGAAATGATTTCGTTGAATGAATTTCAATTGACAAGTGCGAATAGAACAATTGCAAGTGGAATGAATTTCAATGGGAAAAAATAGTTATATTTGCCGCGAATGAATTTGAATTCATAGTTAGTTATTACAGGACAACAAATTTAATGATTTTGAATCGATCAAAAAATTAGATGAAAATGAAACTGATATGAACGAAATCGAATCGGTTATTACCAATAGCAAGGTTGGGAGGTAAATGATTTTAAATGGAAATAAAATATTTATTTTTTTATTTATTATTAATAAACGGACAATAAGTCCTTACAAAACAGAAAATAAATTATACAAAAATAATACAACAAAATAACCAATTAAATGAAAGAATCGTTCAAAAAATACCAAAAAGTTGGTTCTTTAATAATTTTTGACGAGGAATTCAAATATAGTATAATAAAAATTGTAAAAAAATTGTTTGACCCAAAACAATTTTCGAAAAGAAATGGAATTTTTTAAAATCCGTGAGTAATTATTTCGGAAATACGTTTTTCTGTTCACCAAACTTTTTTTTGAATGTTTAAATTAATTTAGCGAATTTTAATGGGTCAAACAAATTTGTTCTTGAGTAACTTTTGACGCGGAAGCAGGTATTGTTGGAATAAAAAATGTAAAAAATTTGTTTTTTAAATTTAATTTCTTTAAATTCACCCGTAATTTAAAAAAAAATGTGTTTTTATGTTCACCCAAATTTTTGACATTTTTAAATCAATTTACAAGAAAGTAGTAATAAAAAAAACGAAATTAAAAATTACTGAATCGAATTTTCAAAATTTGAGTTTCATAAAGGCAATTCTAACAATTTTTTATGCTTTCTTAAAAAAAATCAAAGAAATTTGTCGAGAATTTTCTCCAATATCGAAAAATCATGTAGTGCAGAAAATTCTCGGCCAATTCTCTTTAATTGTTTTTTATTCTTTTTGGAAGATAGTAAACAATGGTTAGAATTGCCTTTATGAATTTTTAATTTATATTTTTTTAGCTTTGATTACTTAATGGTACCCCCTTCAAGTAATCTAATCTACTCTAAAAGATTTGAATTAATAAATATAAATTATTCCAACTTTTTCAGGTGTTCTGCCAGATTTACACATTGAAAAACACAATGGTACTTGTATATTACTACAATTTAAGTGTTAGCAATATAATAATAAATAATTAGACAAATTAATATATAAAATGTAGAACCTTTTATTAATACAAAATCATTAAAAAATGCGAAAGCCAATGAAATTGAATGAATTTCAATACTATAATAAGCACATACTGATATCAATGATTTTAAGCAATAGAAAATCATTAGTTACAGCTCTGTTCAATAAATTTCTATTGATATTTAGTGATTAAGAAAACCAATTTAAATCTATTGAGATTCATTCAAAATCACTCAATGAATTTCAATGAATTTTCGTTTGCTGGGTTATCAACTATATAAAATAATGAAAATTAAAAAATATATGTGATTATTATGGCCATAACCTCTAATTTAAGAAATACTGTAGAATATAGATTCGAATATGGCAATTTAAATATTTTTATTCCATTACAAAAAAACCCATTGAAAAAATCACTTTTGTTTATGCTACGGTTCCGTCATCAACTTCAAAAATTCTTACATTACCTCAGTCATACATGACTATTTCATATTTTTAGGACTAAATTCTTTGCTTATTCCATTCTCAAAAATTTTAATAAAATTGAAGAAAAAAAAATTTTTACTTAAAGACTTAGTAATAATTATACAACACAGTTTATATTTACAAAATGTAACTTACCAACAACTTCTTCGATGGTTTCAGCCGGCAGAACTCGATTGATTTCTTCTTTCAAGTCGTCAATAAGTTTGTATATGACATTGTGGTATCGGAGGGCGATTTCTTCTTTTCTTGCTTGTTGGTCCAATTTTCTAGGTGCGGTAGTGTTGAAGCAGTAAATAATAGCTACTCGCAAAAACATCAAATTACAATAAAATATATAAAAATTACAAATTAAATGTCATTAATCCCCCAGTAAACGAAAACGAATAGAAAGTTAAAAATACGAATTGAAATGAATTCAAGTGAATTAAAATGAATTAAAAAGTGGATTCAATTAATCATTTTCATGTGTTTTAATTCACTTGAATTAATTTCAATTCGTATTTTTAACTTTCTATTCGTTTTCGTTTACTGGGCCAAAGTTCGGGATAAGCAAAAATGATTAAAAATACCTTTAAAAGTTTTTGCGAGATCAAGATCATTTTCGGTGACTTGACCAATGCCATAGTGGACAACCGAGAGTCGACATTTATCCTCTCCACCGTAAGTGTCCACCACATCCATTATAGCTTCGACAGATCCGACAACATCTCCTTTAATGATGATGTTAACTTTTGGAAAATTGTCCTCTGGTAAATTTATCTTAGTTCGTAGACCATCCGGTATAAACTTTCTCCTTCCCAATGCACGTTTTCTTTCCAGAGCTTTCTTGTAATCCTGACGATACAAATTAATGAAAACTCCAAAAAATATTTCACAGTTTTCGACATACCTCCAAATGCTCTTGTAGCTTCTCAGTCGCTACTCGTTGTTGCTCTAAAGATTTCGTTTCTTTTTGTCTCGATTGCCTAAAGCGGAGAACTCTGTGAGCTTTCTGTTCGGTTTCTACTTCGAGAATTTCTTCACCAGCTATCGGAAGTTCTCCGTCTCTCCATCCTATGATTTGTACCGCTTCGGACAAACCAGCTTTCGATACTGGAGTACCCGCATGATCAAACATCGATCTTACTTTCGCCCATGCCATTCCGCAGACTACACAGTTTAAGTAATAATAATAATTTATTTGATTAAATTTCAACAAAAATATACATTTCTTTACACTTTTGTACATCATGTACTCATACCAATCGTGATTGCTGGAGTATATATAACTCGTAAGGCTAAGCCTGTCTGCAAGAGTTTATATAACTATATATAAAATTTATTAAATATTAATATAACAACCTCTGATATATCTGTCGCATTTGTAGTATATGACACACGTTTCTTTCATAATCGTATTCTTTTTTTAAGATTTTTATAGTTAATTATAAATTTGTCAGGTAAGAATACATTATATAATTTAGGGCCCAAATAATCGAAACATCTTCGTGAGACACTTTTAACCCTACGTGGAATCACAGCCATTCCTTTACTTATGTACCCAGTAGATTTGCCGTGTTCGCTAAACTTAATTACTTTATTTTTTAAACAATAATTAAAAGCAGTTTCCGCGTATTTTTGCCTAATATATAGAACTTTTGACCCCTTAAATAGCAAATTTCAGGGATAAGTGCTATTTTTATTCCATATTATCTTTAAAGCCCTTTTTTGTAACTTATATAATCGATCAATATGCGTATTACATGCAGCACTCCAACCAATTATGCCATAGAACATTATGGAGGAAAATAGAGCATGATAAACCATCATCAATTCCCCTGCTTAAAAAACGGATAGGAATGGACGTATATGGATAGAAATGTTATCCGAAATTCGATCATTTCTATCCATTTCAATCCGTTTCTATCCAATACACTCATATTTATCCGAAAATATCCGTAAAAAGTATTACAACTTAATCCAACTTTGTAAGAATCTATAAAAACCACTAAGTTCATCCATTTTCATCCGACCCAACGGATACACATTCTTTCCACTTTCATCCGAAGACTGTCTTATCCGTTTCTGTCCACTAATCGTATACAGATCCTATCCAATCTAATCCACTGTATCATCCGAAACTGAAATGTCCAATTCTACTTACTTGTATCCTATCGTTTGAACGACAATCCTTTCCACTTTCATCCGAAGACTCTTAAATAAGAGTAAGGATAAATTTTTACACCGTATTTCTACTTCACGCCTAGTAGGCGTAAAGTACGCTTTTACGCCCACTTTTGGGGGCATAAAGTTGAACTTTACGCCTACTATGACGAAAAAATGTTTAGGTCCTTCTAAGAAAAAGCGCATTTTATTTTTTGTCCGAAAGAAAAAAATATAGGACTGTTTACTAGACAAATCAGCCAATATAATGTGGTTTCATTCGTAAAAATGAGCGAAATTTTGCATTTCTTATTTACTTTTTTATTTCTTATTAATATACGCAGGAGGATGGTTAGAGGAATATTCCTCACAAATGTTCCTTGAATAATATGAGTAAACGTAAAATTCAAGAGCCTTCGTCTTCTTGAGGTCATTTTAAAATAAACATTAAACATAAAATTCTTTGACCACCCAACTTCTATAACTCCATAAATTCTTCGTAATTTCTGAAGGAACTAAAAAAAAAAATTTTCGTCATAGTGGGTGTAAAATTCGAGGTTAGATCCGAATTCGCCTGAGTAAAATATGTCAGCTGTTTCCTAACCTTTCAAGCAGCAAATTCGGGGTATAATCAAGCTCCAATCAAGAGATCAGACAGAAACGGATTCACTGGTAATTAGAACACCATAATGTGGTCGGAACAGTTGCCGTCAAGAGATCGGATAGAAACGTATTCACTGGCAATGAGAGCGCCCAGACGGTAATAGATACAGTTGTTATCAAGAGATCGGATAGAAACGTATTACATTTAGTTCGGACAATAAATGGAAAGAATTGGATAAAAATGAAACGGATGGAACATGATAAACTTGCACATGGTAGATTTCGGATAGATCAGTATTAATTTGGCATACTCATAATTTGCGGATGGAACCGGATTGGAACTTTTCGTAAATCAGTTGGATGTAAACGTATTATTTCTCTATCCAATATTCGGATAAAGAATGATTAAAATAATACGTTTAGAAAACAGGACGCAAGCGGATTGACTTGCAATCCTATCCATTTCTATCCGTTTGTCTAAGCAGGGTCTTGTATTGTCAATACTGTTTTTAGTCTTGTAAAAGCAAATAGCAAATATTTTAGTTTGTTTACAACCGATGTTATATGGAAGTCCCATTTTATATGCGAGTCAATTTTCACTCCAAGGTACTTAGTATGGTTTTTTCGACAAATTTTATTGTTCAGATCAAGATGTATATTTAGATTTTCTGGTATACTATCTACATAGCATCCAAAAGGCCGTTTTGCGGATATTTATTGTCAAACCATTTGAACTAAACCAGTCCTGTACACAGCGAAATTACATTTCTGCAGATTCCTTAGCTTCTTGCCATGACTTTTGTTTTATTACATCGGACCACAAAACAAAACTTATGTCATGTGCAAGAAACGTTACCAGGTGCCTCTTATAGATTTTGGTCCGCTGAATTCGAATTCGGGCACAGAATTGGTCCTATACGTCTTTTTAAGCAAGAAAAAAATGTTAAGCTGTAAAATGGAACAAGACTATGTTATTCTTATAGATTCTGGGCTACTGAATCTGAATTTGGGGGCACAATTGGTCCTAAACGTATGAAGTTTTTTAAATCTGAGGTTTATACTGCGCCGATTTCGGTTTCAGCAGCCCAAAATCTGCAAGAAAAACCTAGCCCGAAATCAGTTTCAGCAGCCCAAAATCTATAAGAAAAACCTAGCATTGTTCAATTTTACAGCTTAACATTTTTTTCATGCAGTAAATGTGTAAATTTTACTGAAAAAAGCAATTTTTGGCACTTTAAAGCTAAAATATAAAAAAATTTAGACGTATAGGACCAATTCTGTGCCCGAATTCGGAATCAGTGGCCCAAAATCTATAAGAAAAACGTAGTTGCGTTTCTCGCACATGATATGAGTTTGTTTTTGTTGTCCGGTGTTATTAACGCCGTATCGTCTGCAAACGCCAACAATTTTCCATCAATATCAATTTCAAACAGATCATTTTTTTTAATTTATTAATTAACGGGCGGAATCGCTCTTTTTACTCAATCGTTGCTGTATTGTATATCGTAAGATTTTTTGCGAGAGCTGCAGATCGACTTAGAAAGATGGCGCCATACTTCACATTCGTGTATGAAATGTAGGACTGCAGAAACCTACACCAAGTACAGCGGCGGTCATGAGTCGATTTCCGCCAGATAAACAATATTTTTGTAAATTAAAAATAATAAAGGACCTAAAATGGATCCCTGCTGAATACCATATATAATTTTTTCTGGGCTACTGTAATCATTTCCTATTTGCACACTTTGCGTTCTATCATTCAGATAACTGCGCAGCAGATCCAACATCTCACCCCTAAAGCCATAATTTTCTAATTTCTTTATAAGTATTTTATAATCTAGGGTATCAAAGGCCTTTGCTAGATTGATAAATATTGCTAGACTTGGTTCATCCTGCTCCAGAGCCAAAGAGATTTCTTTAGTTAATTCAGCTATTGAATCATCTGCAGATTTATCTTTGCAAAACCCAAATTGATTTCCGTGAATCCCGCCCATTTTTTCAAGATATTTTAAAATTCTAACTTTTAAACATTTTTCGAAAATTTTTGATATAGTTGGCAGTAAGGATATTGGCCTATAACACTGTCCGACACTGATCTTGCCTTTGACAGGCTAAGTATCATTTCTGAAGTATTTTTTCGTGCTAAAAACGATGGCGCTAATAGAATTTTGCTATCACGTCACACTTTGGAGAAAAATGAGGTTAAATGTGCAAAACTCAGTGTTTTCGACCATATTTCGGTTTATTTCGTAGCAAAGGGGAATTTATTTTTGACAAGCGAAGTATCATTTCTAAAGTATTTTTTCGTGCTGAAAACGGTAGTGCCAACAGAATTTTGCTATTACATCACGTCTTGAAGAAAAACGTTTTTAAATTTAACCTCATTTTTTAACCACATTTAACCTCATTTTTCTCCAAAGTGTGACGTGGAAGAGAAAGTTGTCGGTCTGTGTAATTAGTTACAGTAGTCCCTGTCCTAACGTATCCCGTCCTAACGCATATACCCGTCCAAACGCATATATCTTTCCCGTCTAAATGCATAGGTTCCCCTTCGTTCCTCTCCCCACAACACGATTCTTAGTTGCTAGCGCTGCTAGTGAGACATCTACGCGCATGCTCAGTGTGATATATGCAAAGAGACTTTTGCCGTAGTGGGGGTTGAGGGAGGATATGCGTTTGGACGGAGGCGGCCATTTTTGATGGAACGAAACATATGCGTTAGGACGGGGACCACTGTATGTCTAACGGATCTCTTGATTTCTAAATCGGTATAACTGTTGCATGTTTACAATGTTTTGGACAAATTCCATACAGTGACCCTCCCCTTATTTTAACTTTTCGAGTCAAGGAAGATGGCGGCTTCTTCCCTTATTTTACCGCTTCCCCTCATCCTTACCACTGGCAGTATGAGAGAATAAAAGCAGAGAGAGGAGATATAGTGGCGTCTTTCTTCACCTGTATGCGCAAGCGCAAACAACACTCCGCAATCTTTTGAACACTTTCAAATGGCGAATGGTGGGGGAACTCATGAGGGGAAGAAGTTAACATAAAGGTACGTTTTCATGGAGCGGAAAATATCCAGATATTTGTCCCCCTCTTAGCGTAATTGCAGCTAGATATGCGCTTAAATAGTTGGACTGTGCCGAACTACAGTAGTCCTTCTCTTATTCTAATTTGTCCAGTCAAGCAAGATGGCGGTCTTCTTCTCTTATTCTAATTTTCTCCTCTCTCCCACTAAACGTTTGCTGTTTCGCTTTTTCTCAGTCTCTCTCTTTCGCAGCGCATGCGCAGTTATACGTCATATGTGCTTCTAAGGAAAGTAGTAGGTGCTGTGGGGAGAACGCGTGAGGGGAAATATTAGAATAGGAGAAGAGACAAAATTAGAATAAAGGAAGACATTAGAATAAGGGAAGGACTACTGTATTAGATATTGGCGGGATTTTAAAATTGAATTTCGTAATTGGTAATTTGGGCAGTTTATATCTTCATATTTATTTCGTATAATTACTTAAATCTACTCAAATAATAAATTGTTACATTTTTATCAAGGACATTATCGTTATTCTCGACATTTCTTTAAAATTCCATGCTTTGATCTTTCGCGCGATCGTCATAACCTCAAAATTGCAAAAATCAAAATAAAACTAAATTATTTCTATTTTTCTTTCTTTTTAACGATTCCAGGCAAGAAAGAGAAGCAAATATAAAACAATTTCTCATAAATTCAGAAAACAGGGCTTTTTATGCATTAATTTTTTTAAATAGAATTTCAAATTATATATCCAGATATTTTACGCTCCATGAAAACGAGGGAAAGGCGATTTTGGTCAGATATTATATCCCGGCGATTTTGTGCAGATGGGGGTGAAAAGATGGTAGAGTGGGGGAAATATCCGGATATTTTTCGCTTCATGAATTCGGACCTTAACCCGTTTCATCCTGAAATGCCCTAAATTTTGACTTCTTTTCATCAGGTGCTTTCTCATGGAGAAAGTGACTCAATCGTTTTGATATAACCACACCTATTGTATTTTTTCTCGAACTTTCTAAATCCGGTTTCAGATTGACCATATCTGCTGCCATTTTTTTACTATGGCGTTTTAAACATAAAAAAATCGTGAATTTTGAAAAAATTTGTCCAAATAATCGTATTTTTGAATAGGAAACCGTGTTCGAATCAAGCTGAATCTCTGTATCTGGTGGAGTAAATAGTTATACTAAAAGATAGGATGGTTATTAATTCACCATTCAAAATGGCGGTTCTCAGTGAACATTTTGTTGAAAAATGTCTGGACGCTCTAACTGAACAATTATGAGCTTGTTTTAAAAAATGCTAAGAATAAAAAATTCTTAGAATTCGCCAAGAAATATAGTGCATTTTTTTTAGATTTTTTAAATGAATTTTTGAACAATTTTTTTCAAAATTTTTTTTTCGAAAAATTCTGAAAAAAATTTAGTACATTCTCTGATGAATTCTAAGAGCTTTTTATTCTATGCATTTTTTCCCAAAAGTTGATAGTTTTCGAGAAAAAAAATCTTAAACTATAATATTAGAAATTCATTTCCTCGAAAACTATCAACTTTTGGAAAGAATTGCAAAGAACATAAAAACTCTTAGAATTTACCAGAGAATGCACTAAATTTTGTTCAGAATTTTTCGTAAATAAATTACAATTTTGAAAAAAATTTTGAAAAAAAATTTCTCAAAACTTCATTTAAAAAATCTGAAAAAATTCCACTATATTTCTCAATGAATTTTAAGAACTTTTCATTGTCAACATTTTTTTTTAAAAGCTCGTAGCTTTTGAGTTAGATCGTCCAGAAATTTTTCAACAAAATTTTGACTGAGAACCGCCATTTTGAATGGAGAATGAATAACCATCCTATCTTTTAGTGTAACTAATTACTCCGCCAGATACAGAGACTTAGATTGTTCCGAACACGGTTTCCTGTTCAAAAATACGATTATTTGAACAAATTTTTTAAAAATTCTCAATTTTTTTATGTTTAAACCGCCATAGTAAAAAAATGGCGGCAGATATGGTCAATCTGAAACCGGATTTAGAAAGTTCGAGAAAAAATACAATAGGTATGGTTATATCAAAACGATTGAGTGAATTTTTTCCCTAAGAAAGCACCTGATGAAAAGAAGTCAAAATTTACGGCATTTCAGGACGAAACGGGTTAACCTGTAGCTTTACGCAATTTTAATTCATTTATGTATTTAACTATTTCTAAAGGCGTTGTTTCAAATAATATCATTGATAAAATTTTAAAAACGTACTATTTCTTGGTTATAAAGGGTCTTTTGACGAAAAATATAAATATAAATACTAAATGAATAAAATTGAACCGAGATTGGGTTCGAATAATCAAAACATTGGAGGTAAACAACAGGGAATTTGTTTTTTTTTTTAAATTTTATCATAATGATACACGGTCGAGAAGTTTAATTTTGCACATTTGTGCACAATATTATAAATATCATTGATGATTGAATTCTTTTAAGTATTGGATCTTGAATAATTCGTTTTTTTAATGTTTTTCCCAACTTACTGCCAATTTGTGAAAAACATTTGTTAAATTTATTAGAAATCTCTAAATTATTATATAAAAAAAGTTTTATTAAACATTTTTTTAAAAACCAATAAATTGACAAATACCTAATACGTCTCCTTTCCTAAGAGTTCCACGCTGGATTAAAGCAGTCGCAAGTTTACCTCTTCCTTGATCATTAGTCGATTCTACCACAATACCTTCGACGAGACCTGTCGGATCACCTTTTAATCCCATAATTTCAGCTTGTGCACTCACCGCTTCCATTAACAGTTCAACATTAGTTCCTTTTAATGCTGAAATATTTACGCTTTGAATTTCACCGCCTACTTCCTCGACATGTATTCCTTGCTGCGATAACATCTGATGGGTTCTTTTCTAAACAATTTTAAATATTCATCAACTGTTTCCTGTGTTAAATTCATTTAAAACCTACCACATTCGCTTGTGGTTTATCTATTTTATTGATCGCTACGATAATTGGAACATTTGCATCTTTAGCCATTTTTATGCTTTGAATCGTCTGTTCCATAACTCCATCGTCAGCTGCGACAACTAGAATGACAATGTCAGTTGCATGAGCACCTCGTGCCCTCATAGCGCTGAACGCTGCGTGACCTGGCGTGTCCAGAAATGTCATTCTGTCTCCATTACTCAACGTAACTGCACAAATGTCATTAATAAATATTGTGATAATTAAATAAAATTCATTTATAAAAATGTTACCATTGAAAGCACCAATGTGTTGAGTGATGCCACCAAATTCCGAATCGACTATCGACGAATTACGGAGAGTGTCGAGTAATGTAGTTTTACCATGGTCGACATGACCCATAATCGTCACTACTGGATGACGTTTGACTAAAACAGAAGGATCAGGAAGAGGCCTGAAATAATACAAAATATTAATGGTAGAATAATAATTACTTGATAAAATTACCTTCTGGTAACATCAAGATCGGTTTCAACATCGTTAGATGTTTTTTCACTACTGTCTTGTTTTTGAGTAATTTGAAATTTTGCACCAAGCCTTCGAACAGTATCGTGTAATATCTTAGGATCTTCGAAAATACTTTCTTCGTTGTAATTATTCGGTCCGGCGACTATTTCTACAGCATCTAATATATCTTCCAACGATCTTTGCGAGGATTCCACTAATTCTTTCACAGTCATATTTTTCCATATTACGATAACTGGTTTATTTTTCTTGGTCTCAATTTTCAACAGTAATTTATTCATAGTTTTCATCATCTATAAACGATACAATTAAAAAGTAATAATAAATAAACAGGGTCATTTTTTATCAATGGTTTATTTACATCATCTTTTTTTATTCTCTTTTTTTTAAACATGACAGGAGAGGTGCGATAACATCGATAATAAATGCATTCTGGATCAAACATAGAGAGCAATTTGGTACTTCGATTACTTGTCGCAACATCATTCAGCAAAGTATTGAAAAAACTGAAATAAGAAATAGAAATATGTCTTTTTATTCATCACAATTAAATGTTATAATTGTTAATAAAATATATTGCAGTGTAAACAGAGCATTAAGGTTATGTTCTGAAATTTATGCAATAAATGATTTAAGAAAGAAATAATGTAAATGTTTATTGTTTGAAATTTTGAGACTTAAGTCAGTGACAGTCAACGTTTTTACTGAATTTATGCTAAAAAAGTCACCTTCTTTTTAAACACGTTCGGATCATGAACGCCGCCATGATTGAAAAACTCAAATTTTAGTCCATTTCCGTGTTCCGCATTTCCACTATTCCACAATTCATATTCCGTGATTTGGCTCTATTTTGTGCGGTTTACGGTCTGAATATTACTAAACCGTAATATTACGGTGCCAAAATGTATTACGCAATAAAAATATTCCCTGCAAACACGAAAAGTACAGTAGAACCCCTCTTATTTCAGTTGCCCCTCTTGAATTGTCCAACCCCTCTTATTTGAATCGTTTCCCTTCAGACTTCCCCCCACCACCGCTCGAACATCTCGATACAATTTACCTTTACAGTGTTTATTGTCCAGTCAGGCGAGATGGCGGCCTTCTTCCCTTATTCTAATTTTCCCCTCTCCCCCACTACTTAGATTTGTATTCTTACTGTTGTCTCTTTTTCTTTTGTCGCGCATGCGCCGTTATTTGTATTTAGAAAATCCACACGTCAACACACGTCAGTGGGGAGATCGCGTGAGGGGAAATATTAGAATAGGAGAAGAGAAACAATTAGAATAAGGGAAGGAGTACTATACTTCTAAGTCTATGAGTGTAAATACCGTTTAACCTAAATTTGCAAACATGTATAGTCGGTAGACTTATATGTAATGAAATTTCAAATTAATTAAAAATTTTGCATCAAACTCATGATTTACATCATACAAATTATTCGAAAAGCTGCTAATTTCATGAAATAAAAGTGCACATTTAAAGGTTAGGATGTTGTCAGTTTTTAATGATGTGTATTTCAAAAGACCTCCACAAAAATTGAAAAGTCTTTCATTTGCAAGATAACAAACAAATCCAATATCAGCAGCTTATTACTGAATTTGAAGAGATTTGAAGCTTTCATTAATCATATTTGCAAATTTGGGTCAAATATTGTCTCCTATATTCATTTCGGTTTTAATCACAGTGTATTTATTTCTGAAACAAAAAATTATTGATACATAATTATATGTAATAAAGTGCGCATAATGTAATTTTAAAATGTTTATTTCTACACTCGAATGCAGATATAAATGATCATAAATAAATGCGAAATGTTGTAGTCTTCATTTATCACATAAAGTGATGAAAGAATTGTGATCACGTTACATTTTTATCCAAATTTAAAATTCTCTACACATTTTTCAGATAAATTATATATATATATATATTTTACATAATTCAACTCTAAAATATATACGATGTCTAACAAAAATAAAGATTTCAGCTATTATCATCCACTATTAAAGCGTTAAGTAGAGTAAGGGGGTAAGGGGAAATTTCAAATAAGAGGGGTCGGCGCCATCTTGAAAACCATGACCAGTTGAAATAAGAGGGGTTCTACTGTAACAGTTATGTAATATTTACGTAATAGTTACATTGTTACATAAATGTTACATAGTTGTTACATAACTGTTACTTCTGTGTTTGCAGGGTTATACCGAAAAAATAGTAATACAAATTTTCTAATAATGAAATAAATGTATTGTTGGTGTATGTAAAATTTGATATTGTGAAACAATGGATATTCCCACTCCCAACAAACGAAAAAGAATTAAAACCAATTAAATACGTTTTATTTCGGTTTTTTGACTATTTTCATTGAAATTCTTTAGTTCTAATCCGATATAATACGTGAATAGAACACAAACATAACCTAAAAAACATTGACTAGCAACTTTTTACATGAAAACACGAACTAAAATATAATCAATTTCACCGGAACTACCCAGTAATCGAAAAAGGATTGGAAATTGATTAACCCATTAAGGCCTAAACGGGCACATTTTGAGCATCAGTTTAAACGTCGATAATTTGCATATAAAAAGCATTTGGGAAAATTTTACTCCCACTATTTCTGACGAAAAATTGTATGCTCTTTCAGAATCTTTCAATAAAATTTCGATACAATGAAAAGCAAAAAAGTTATACACGTTTTTTTGTAAAAAAACATGGTTTTTAAACATTTATTTTTCATTCTAACATCACTTTCAGCTCGAAACTGCATTGGGAAACATGTCTAAGGTGAAAATGTCGCGTCCATGGACCCTTAGGATTGAAACGCACCGTGTTCTAATTTGAATTTCAAGATGGCGACATCCAAAATGGCGCCTAGATGCTCAAAAATCTTTTTAAAACTTAACTAATTTTTTTCTTAAAAACTATAGACTTTAGAGAAAATTTGCTAAGAACAAAAATGTCTTAGAATTGGTTAAAGAACCTTCTCAAATTTTATCACAATGTATTGGTACACTTTTTGGTTTTTTGAAAATTCAAAGTCATTTAAAAAAATCTGCAAAAATTTGAAAAGGTTCTTTAACCAATTCTAAGACATTTTTGTTTTTAGCAAATTTTCTCTAAAGTTTTTTGTTGTTACCAAGTGTAATCGGTGGATGTGGTAAAAGTCGACGGTGAGTCGACGCCAAATTTTCTTTTGTCGATTTTCAGTTAACTTTTATGAAGTTGACCGAAAATTAACCAAATAATGTTTTTTTTTTGACTGAGTCAACTCGATTGATTTATTCAAAAGTGGACCGGAAGTTGACCCAAAATTTAATTGGTGGATTTTAGAAAATTGACCGAAAGTCGGTGGTCGATTTGTGTAAAAAATTCACCGAAAATTGATCGGCAATTGGCCGATTAGTTTTGTATAGGTCATGTCGACTTTATTTTGACCGATTATTGACCGATTTCGGTTAAGTTGACTAAAAAACGGGTCAACCTGGGCCGATATGGTTATACATATGGAATTGCTGATATGTAGTATTAACGTATGAAAAGATATTGATGTAAAAATTCTCGTATCTGAATGTCGTAACATAGGAATAAAGTTTCGGCAGAACCCCAAAGTTACATACTCTACATCGTGTATAATTTATTTCATGTTTTTGTGTATTTAATGAAAAGAGTTAATTGCATGTCGTTTAAATTTTTTATTTATAACATTTTTTAACGGTAATATTTTGTTAACGTAATATTTTGTATCGTAATATTAGGTACCGTAATACTTTTTTATTGTATTTGTCCGTAATATTTTGTATCGTAATATTTAGACCTATTCCTGTTTTGTGCTCTACTGTCGGTTCAAAATGGTAACAGATCCTGTTCGCGAGAAAATAACATTTTTGTTCAGTAAAAGGTACCCAGATATGTAGCAAGTCGTGAGTCTCACGATGTCCTCAAGTTTGAGATATCCCTTATGAGTGATTATGTGAATGCATATGAGAGCTCAGGCGTGAGTAAAATATATGGGATTGGACTGCGCATGCGCAAAATGTAATGATTGGCTAATAGTCTTGATGGGCAACCAATCGGCGTCTGGTATAATACGTGTGCGTCAAGAAGTCAGTGGTCATGTGAGTAACGATCGTCATCTGATTGGAGGAAACAAATAGCACTCACATGAAGCGCAGATCTGTCCTTTAATTGCTCATTTGTGAGTTCCATTATAATGTGAACTCACGTTGCTAACTGGGTACTAACGATTGGGGTTTTTATGAATATCTGCTCCGGAATGTATTTTATCACAAAAGAGGTCAGATCTAACTTTTCGGGAGTTAAATGTTCTTTTCAACGAACCCTACGATGTAAAAAAATATTTATTGATTATCAAGATAGAGTGGACATTAGTGAAGTGAATATGAAAAAATTCAATTAAAATATATTCAACATTTCTATGCAACCCGTATAGTATAACAATAACGTACAAATCGTGTCGATATTTATTGTGTACGTTTTTTAATTTTCGGTAAGGCATTTAAATTCTTTCTGTGACTATCGAGAATTCATTTGTATAGTTAAAGTACAAGTTAAGACGTTAACACATGGTGTCTATTGAACATTTTGGAAAGTTCATGGGCTCATTTTGAAGGTATATGAGTTCTCTACAGGCACCATAATATTATGAATAAAATATAGTCTGGAGGAGGTATTTTATTGAGCGCTCCATCTCGATAATCCGATGATTTTCGTTGATTCACTTCAATATATTATGCGGGTATATCGTTGTAGGGCTCGTTGAAAAGAAAAATTAATTCCGCAAAAGTTACATATGAACAGCTTTTGTGACAAAATACATTTCTAAATAGATATTCTTAAAAAACTTAATTATTAGTACTTTTTACTGAACAGAAAAGTGATTTTCTTGCCAACAGGATCTGTGGCAATGATTATGAACGGATGATTTTTTAACACTTGTAGGTCCCAAAAAGAGCATATGCTATGTCCATTTTTCTTAGGTATTGCAAGTAGACTTTCTTTTGCTTCTCAATCACCGTGCTTATTCGTATTGTTCAGTAAAATAAGAAACAGTTTTAAAACTCACAAAGTAAATCAAACGAAGAAAGTTCAAAAAATGAGATCGAGTCGAAGTAGAATCAGATCTTGTGTTTATCGATATTTAGTTTCAATCAATTCAATTTACGTATATTGTAAGTGTTAAAGAGTTAGTTTGGGTCCAACAATACCTGACCCTTGACGGAAGTTTTGAATGAAATTGTATGCCCTCAGCATTTCTATAACGTAAATATTCAGGTATTTAGCTACGTTTTTTCTTAATAAATATAATTTGTATGGTGCTCTATATGTTTTCGGAATCGTGTTCTATAGTATTTTTTCGAAAGGACTAGGTCTAATAAAAAATATACAATGAAATAGTACTTATATTCTTTAATACATTGATGCGAATTACATAAAGATACATTATTAAATATTGTTGGAAATAGCAATATTAGTGTACAGTTTTTATTATTTTATCTACCAAAATTTAAATGGTAATTCATGCACAACTGAAATAAATCTTACGCATTTTTCATTAAAAAATTGCTTTATTATTGCATACAAATTAGTGCAAAATAATTAATACTAAATTAGACAAATAACTAACGAAAACTGAATGCATTTCTCGGTATCGTACACAAATTGTGTGTAAGTGTACACTAACATGTGCTCTACGTATATAATACACACGTGTATAGTTTTCACGGGGTGCCAACAATAGAGTTATCTTGTACATATCTCTATGGTGCCAATAGATTTCTCTAGTGCCAACCTGTGTATACATACCAGATTTCCTAGGGTTAAAAACTTTACCGGAATATAGGGAATAAAGATGAACCTGCAGTGATCATTATTAGTCGGTTTTAAAACAATTTATAACACTCTCGATAAGAAAACTAGAATGTGTACCAAAAATGTTGAATATGTAAACATTTAAAATTGTTTACAGCTTTAACTTTAACTATTATTTTAATTTCGAAAGTATGATTAAGAATGTTTGATACGCGTAACCACGTTATATTGAAGTAGACCAATCTCAAGCTGTGAACCCTAGGTACTTTTAGATCGAAAAGAAGAGCTTAGAACAACAAACGGTCAACTCATTTTTAACTTGACTATTCATTTAAATCTTCAAAAAAATTGGTAGCAACCGTCAGAAAAAGCAAAACCGTTCAAATAGTCACTTTCTTATACATATTTGACCGTTTATTGCTTCGAAACATTTCTCGCCGTTGCCAAAAAGTAAAATTCTAATAAAAATGGAGAATTTCATTCAACCCTACAAGGCTACGTATTTTTATTACTCTACTCAGTCATATATAGTCTGTTAGACCGATGATTTTCATTATTTTATAATCTTTATGTGTAGATGCTAGAAGACAAAGATAACGAATGATTCTGTAGACATTCATGAAATATAGAAGATTTTTGTAAAAAAGTTATTGTTCCGGATCGCCACGCGACGAAGCTCCTAATAACCGTTTAGGTCGAGTGGGGTAATATTATAATAAAATTCCTGTAGAATTAGGAGGAAAATATGAATTAACTTCTTTGCAATTATAGTTTGTTTTGGGGCGTGGTTGTTGTTTTCCGAAGTCCTGCCTCTAGTAAACAAATAATTCGAACCCGAATAAACAAGCCTATGGAAGGCACCTTCAGTTAGTTGATCGTGGGGTTCCGAGACGTTCGGACCAGTTTTATCATTATAGTTCGGGTATATCATAGAGACAGAAACTTGAGGTGCGTTGGTGGTGACTTCCCGGGTCGCTTCGCGGTCTCGTCGGTGGGTGAGTAATATTCGATATATCTGTTATTGTATATTATATTATTTATTTATATTTTGTATAAAAGTGACATATTTATTGGCGAGATATGTCTGGGGCAGGGTCCGCTCACAAGCCCCACTGAAGAGTCCGTGAGCGGACCCGGGACGAAACATCAGCCAACCTTTTTTATTTATGTTTCTCTAATATTTGCGCATGTGACCTAGCATGACATAGTGGGAAAATACGGTATCGTTTATCGAAATATATATTCGACCCCTATAACCGCGCGACAACCCCCTTCCCTGTAAGTAACAGTTATATTTTTATCAACGAAGAAAATACAGAACTTTGATATACATCGTGTCGCGGCTTCAATCGCCCAATCCATTCTTTCATCTTGAAGGATCCAGAAACCCCTAAAAAAGTGGTGCACCTGACTTCTTTTAGAACACATTTCGAAATCATTCTGAACTGTTTTCTACTTTGCTGCCTGTGATTTGTGTTTAGTGCCCAGTCGATTCTTTTTTCTACTTTAAGAAACCTTACCTGTATCCTCACCGGAACAAAAACGTTTGGGATGTTTGAGCAAGCGTATATATTCTTTTTAGGAATTTCGCCACATTATAAAATTTCTTTATTTAATGCATCACTCTTATGCAAGCTATCAATGCTTAATGCAAATATTAGCTTTATCAGGAAATATAAATTGCAAAGACAACAGAAATTTCACTAACTAGCTAAATATTCGCTGTTTTATATTACGACAAAGGCTGTGCTGAATAGCCAATTTTCGTAGCGTGGTAACAAAATATTTCAATGCATGCTTGTTCTAATGACGACACAAACCGACTATCTGGTAATATAACTGTGTATACACGTTACAGACTGTCATATAGTGAAACTCAAAATAAATAAATTTATTCTTTCAAAGAAACAAATGCTTTGTTCGTGTCATTTTTTCTAAAAATTATTTAAAATATTCAAGTTCATGTGGTGTAAAAACTCCACTCCGTAACCGTGCATGAAGCAAATTTTATTCTAAAAAAAACGATTACCTTCATTCTGCACTATAATAATAGGTATACCTTTATCACGAGCTATTAGTAATTCAAAAGTTAAGTAATTCATGAAGTGGTAAGACACCATATTTATAATTCGATTTCATAGAATTAAATTAGTTTTAAGCAGCATTAAGCAACTCCACTCCATAACAGGTCACAAAATATACGTGATAAATGTCAACCAACGTAGTAACGTAAATTAAAGAATGCTTGTAATATTGACAAGACATAAGGACGCAGCGAATTAGGATGAAAAAAAGAAAATATTCAGTGCAAGTACGATGTTCAGATTAAGTGTTCATCGGCACAAAGAAAACTACACTCCGCAACCACTGCAAACTCTTTTTGTACCTAAATGATAAATTTTAATAGTAATTCTTTGAATATTTTGTTATTTAAATAAAAGCTTGCATATAACGCTGACTGTTTATGAAATATATTTTTTAAATAATAAAATCATTTTATTTTGGAACTGCAGAGCATATTGGAAATTCCTCTCCGTTACCGCCCCAGTATGAGGATACAATAGTGTAAAAAATAATAAAGATTGTAACAATGCATTTTACAAGTTATTATTTACGTTCTCCTCCTGACATAGAACCAGTGATATCGCTGTTAATTTATTTTTTTTTCAATTAAATCTTAACTTTGAATTTGTTCCTTTCGAGATAATGCCCCATAATGCATAAAGAAATTAAATAATTTAGATCCTGCTTCCGTGTTCTTTTATTCTTATACATATTTTTATAAAATAAATCATTTTAACTCGCTCGATGGTTCGATGCATGTTACATATACTATAATTTGAAGTTTGTAGATTTAATTTTTTCAATTTTGTGGAAATTGAAACTGAAAAAAAACAACATTTTTCCCAGTAAACGAAAATCAAATTATATAATAATTGCGAGTATTCGTTATCTGAATTACATTCCTAAACCTCCTTTAATCTTGTTATTGAGGGATTAAAAACTGGTATCCTGGGATATATTAAGAATGATTTTCCAAATGTCAATTCGGAAGTTTAAAACTCACTTAACTTTGTCAATTTTAGCCAAATTTCGTTAAAGAAAAGCTCAATCGGCGCGGAATTAAATTTACTTTTAAATTGTCGAGCTCTAAAATTCTGCAGGATTGAATAATATCGTGAAATCATCGTTGAATTTCAAATGGGTCCTTATCAGTTTTCATTTCGAAAAAATGAGCAAAACTCAGTGAGAAAAGTCTGTTTTCACCTTTCAAAATCAATTAATAAAGATGCATGTTGGATAAAAATTAGTGCAGTTATGAGTGGTTACTCACATAAACTAACAAAAAAAAAATCGAGGGTTAGTCAGAAAATGAGATTTTAGGGGTGCTTGAAAAATCCTAACATTTTTCGTAATTTTACTAGACGTATACAGCTTGTGCAAGGTGTGCATTAAAATGCAGACATTTTTTTTTGTTACATCATGTTATATAACAATTACTGAACTAACTGAATAACTTCTGTATTTGTATAAAAATTTTACCAAATGAATAACTTCAATATTTTACTGCAATAATTTTGTCTGAAATTTGGTATCCTGTTGTTTTTATATATTAATATGGCATAATAATAATAATAATAATATGGCAACTAAAAATTTATACCAGATTATATCTTGCAATAACGTCCATTTCTCAATGAATTTTCACCAAAATTGTTTTGTTACGTTTTTTGGTTGCTAAATTCGAATTTTAATTGAAAATCTCAAATCCAAAATAGCCGATGTAATATGGCGACTAATAATTTATTTTACATGCATATCTTTCATATTTCTCTAGAATTTTTTTAAAAACTTGTTTTGATATTGTTTTTTGAGTTGCTGAATTCGAATCAACAGTCAAAATCTTAAAATTGAATATGGCGGCCGTAACATGGCAAAGGAAAAATTATTTTTCTCTTGAATTCAGCGCAACGACAACCTTCGGAAAAGTACTGCCCGGTTTCTGAGAATAAATTTTGTTGGCCTATATTATCATATGATTAAAGCTGGAAGTTAACAAATTGTAATTCTCCTGCAGTATAAAATCGAAAAAAGGTAGCCGCAATAATCTTACTAAATCGGTACAGTTTGAAGCCATATTTTTTATTAGAATGAATATAATTTGATGTATATTGGTTACGATGTCGTATGAGATCGAATGAATCCGATCCTAGAGTTACAAAGACATGAAATCGTACAAAATCAAACGAGAAATTCTGAAACCGAGTTAATGGAAAGAATGCAAAGTTTGGGATATGAATACTTTATGGTTTGTTGGGCAATTATATAGTAAATTGGTTTCTATTGATAAATAATAATAAAATGATTCGTTCGAGTTAAAAAAAATTAACACGATTTTCCCTGCTAACACAAAAGTAACGGAAATGAAACAGTTGTGTAACCCTGCCGCACAAATATTGCAGAACACGTTTCAAAATAGAGCATTATACAAATTGTATTCACTAAGAAAAAAAAGTAGCTCAATACCTGAATATTAACTTTTTAGAAATGTTGAGGGCTTACAATTTTATTAAAAACTCCCTTCAAAACTTAAAACAATAAGTAATATTTCGAATTCCGTGTAAAAAGACCTCGTCCTAAATTTAATTTCTGAATCGTGTTCTATATTTTTTCGGCAGGGAACAATAGCAATAGCGACTTACTTGTAAGATAACCGTCACATTTTGTTTTTGCAGAATATTTAAACAAAATGCAAAGAAAACTTGGTTTTAGACTCACAACTGGCAAAATAAGATCCCAATAAACGAAAATTAATTGAAATTCATTGAAAGATTTTGAATGAATCTCAATAGATTTGAATTGGTTTTCTTAATCACTAAATGTCAATAGAAATCTATTCAACAGAACTGTAACCAATTTCTATTGTTTTGAAATCATTGATTTCAGTACGTACTTATTATATTATTGAAATTCATTCGATTTCATTAATTTTCGCTTTTTTAAATGATTTTGTATTAATAAAAGGTTGTACATTTTATATGTTAATTTTTCTAATTATTTATTATTAGATTATAGTACATCTTGTCACATAAGAAGTAAATATTATTGCTAACACTTAAATTGTAGTAATTTTCTAGTACCATGGTATTTTTCAAGGTGTAAATCTGCCAGAATACCTGAAAAAGTTGGAATGATTTATATTTATTATTTAAAATCTTTTTGAGTAGATTAGACTATCTTAAGGGGGTACAATTAAGTAGTAATCAAAGCTAAAAACATGTAAATTAAAAAGTTCTGACTCATTATTTTTAAATCGGACTTCAAAAATGCAATTCTAACCGTTGTTTACTATCTTCTGCAAAGAATCAAAAACAATTAAAGAGAATTAGCTGAAAATTTTCTGCGATACATGATTTTTCGATATTGGAGAAAATTCTCGGTCAATTCTCGACAAATTTCTTTGATTTTTTTAAGAGAGGATAAAAAATTGTTAGAATTGCCTTTATGAAACTCAAATTTCAAAAATTTGGGTGCACATAAAAACACTATTTTTTTAAAATTACGGATGGATTTAAAGTAATTAAATTTAAAACACAAATTTTTTACATTTTTCATTTCAACACCAAAACAATTTTTTACCATTTTTATTGTACTATCTTTGAATTCCTCGTTAAAAATTACTAAAGAACCAACTTTTTGGTATTTTTTGAACGATTGTTTCATATAAATATTTTATTTCCATTCAAAATCATTTACTTCCCGACCTTGCTATTGTAATATTTGCGTAATGGTTACATTGTTACATAAATGTTACATAGTTGTTGCATAACTGTTACTTTTGTGTTTGCAGGGAACCGATTCGATTTCATTCATATCAGTTGCATTTTTATCTATTTTTTTTCGATTCAAAATTATTAAATTTGTTGTCTTGTAATAATTAACTATCCATTCAAATTAATTCGAGGCAAATACTGCCGTACCCCGGAAGAAAAGTCGTATCTCCATTTTCAGTGAAATTGGGATAAATTTATATTTATATTCCTTATAATGCAATGCATTATTTCCTGAAAGAAAATATCTGAAATATTTGTTATTAGCTACAAAAAAAAAAGAAAAATACTTTTATTAGAAATACAGTATTTTTGGTATAATTTGGCTAAAAGAGCCGCAAATTCAAAAATGAATGTATTTTATTATAAAATCATATCCCAAGATTCCTTGTATAATGAAATATCCTGTATATTTTCTAAAATTAATCGTTAAATTAAGTAATTTAGTTTTTGGTTAGAATCGATTTATTGGCGATACGTCAAAATCGAAAAAATGGAGATACGACTTTTCTTCCGGGGTACGGGAGAATAGTTTTCCATTGAAATTCATTCAACTTGCAATTGTTCTATTCGCACTTTTCAATTGAAATTCATTCCACGAAATCATTTCTTCATTCCACTATTTCCCCATTCAAAATTATTAAATCGAACAACTTTTTATGAGCTATTAACCATTCAAAATTATTGAAACACATTTTCTCATTGAAATTCATTGCAGAAGCTAAGAAAACGAATTCAGAAGTGATGCAGTCAATTTTCACTGAATCTTCAATGAATTTTCGTTTGCTCGGACGCGAACAAAAATCGTTGCCTTTCCAAAATGTATATTATACCGGGCTCACTGAAATCCGGTGTAAAATCACACACGTGGTCAACAAACCCGTGGTTTTTCCATTTCAAAGAAATTTTACATCGGAAGTGATATTTTATCAACTTTTGGGCATTCAACTGACTCAAACATATGCCCAATATTTATTGCTGGAAAACTTGTAGATTAAAATAGATTTCTCGACCATTATTTATGAATATTTAGTTTATTAATTCTCTTCGTTTAGCTCTTCGTTCGTTTGTAAATAGATCAACCGCCAAAAATTTACATGTTATTGTTAAAATAATTTTACACAGAATGAAAATGTATCTTTTTTTAGTTATGGTATTTGGAAAGTAAGAAAATTCTAGGAAAGAACGAAATAAAATATAGCAAATGTGAATAAAGAAAAAGAGAGCAGTGATAGAAAACTCGGTTCCAGGGATTCTTCGGTTTAATTCGGTCGTCACACTCCATGGTACATGAGGTCGCTGCAGTTCTTTGGCATCAGGTCGGCAAAAGGACGGCAGAATACTTTCTTTCCATAGAACACGCGGTAAGGGGAACGTGTGCATGTGTGCGGCGTGTCTCCGAAGAATAATCCCGTGATTCCAGTCCCGGTGGCCCCCTGTTGGTGCGCAGGCGCAGGCGCAGCGAGCTCTTCTGGTTAGAGTATCCATTTTGATCACATGTGAGTACCTCGAGCTGTTCTCGTTTTCTGTGAAAACTAATGGTGCTAATTGTTTATACGAGTCGCGAATCGTCGAGAAATCGAGAGTGAACCAGGGGAAAGTTTACGAACGGGTAAAAAGTGCGCCCGGCCATCCTAGAAGTCGAAAAAAGGTTCGCAGGTTCTTGCGGCGGATGACAACGGGCCGCGCGCAATGTGCCCGATGCTCCTTTTCGCGCCACCTTTGGGACCATTCCCGGTAAAAAATGGTCCCCGTCGTCAAAAATCCCGGCGAACGGTACCCGGACGTTGCAACACGTCCAGGATCTTCGCCGGGCGATCCTTTAACCTCAAAATCGCGGACCCCGCGGACGCCGCGCTCAATTCTTTGGTTAGATCGCCCTCCACGCAGCTTTTCCTGGACATCTCCGGCTCCCGGGTTTTCCTTGCCGACTTTTTCGTCCACGTGGTAGTTTAATTTTCTCCGTTTTCATCGAGAATGCCCATGCTCGATGCTCGAAATTCCGACGTGGTGCGGTGCCACATGGCCACTTGCCGAGGCAATCCGCCCGCTGCATTTCGCTATCTAGCGGTATTCTATTCGAACTTTCCCATTTCCTAAATGGGATATGCTGTTTTACGTAGGTTTTTCCGAGACCTCGCTATTGGGTTCCGTTATTACCTGATTTTCTATGTAGAAAACCGTGGGTGGACTTTGGTACCCTCTTCGTATTACAATTTTCAAAATTCTTATGGCAAAGTTGATTTCTACTCTTCTTCGACGGTGGTAGTTTTCTTAAAAATGTTAAAATATTCACTCAAATCGACTTTGCTTAATGTTTAAAGTTACGTTTAATCATTCGCAGACTTTACTTCAATATCACAATCGTATTTTCAATTAACCAAAACGGTTCTAATTGCAACTCATACTAAGCTATTCGTTTTTACAATGCACACATGTGCTTCGTTTCAAAACTAAGAAAATGTTTCAGAGGCCTGGAAACTAAGTTCCAAATATCAAAACCTTTTGAAAGGCTAAAATTTCGATATTGCGAGAGTCCAAGGTATTTTAATTTGCTTTCTTTTTCCCAAATTTTCAAAGAATCAGTAAAGAAGAGATAGAGCCGTGCTATATCGAAATTTTGGCTTTTCGGTGTGTTGATTTTCTTGCGTGAGATTCTAAATACCATAGTGAACTACGATTGACCGATTCATGAGATTTTTCATTGCAGGAATTTTAAAAATTCATAGTATTCGTCTTCACCGGTAGTAGGTTCCTAAGAATGTTAAAATATTGACTTAAATTATTGCCTTTGCATCACTTAATTTTTAAAGTTACATACCTTAAATCGCTTTTACAACACTTTATTTCGATATCGCAATCGTATTTCCAATTACCCAAAACGTTTTTAATTGTAACTAAATACTAAGTTATTCGTTATTATAATGCACACATGTGCTTCGTTTCAAAATTAAGAAAATGTTTCCGAGACAGGGGAATAAAATTTCGAAAAACTCGAATCAAAACCCTGAAAGGCTAAAATTTCGATATTGCGTGAGTCCAAGGTATTTTAATTTGCTTTCTTTTTCCCAAATTTTCAAAGAAAAAGTGAAGAAGAGATAAAATCATGCTATATTGAAATGTTGTCCTTTCAGTGTGTTGATTTTCGGAACTTTGTTCCCTGGCCGTTTCTGAAAACTTGCATGAGACTCTAAATACGATAGTGAACTACGTTTGATCGATTCATGAGATTTTTCATTGCATGAATTTTAAAAATTCGCATGTTGATTCGTAGTATTCGTCTTCGACGGTGGTAGTTTTCTTAAAAATGTTAAAATATTGAATCAAATCGCCTTCGTTTTACTTAAGGTTTAAAGTTACAAATCATCCGTTTCAAGACTACTTCGATATCACAATAGTATTTTCAATTACCCAAAACATTTCTAATTATAACTGATCCTAAACTGTTCGTCTTATAATGCACACATGTGCTTAGTTTCAAAACTAAGAAAATGTTTCTGAAAACTTGCAGGAGACTGTACCATAGTGAACTATATTTGAGCGATTCATAAGATTTTTCATTTTATAAAGTAGATCTCATTTAGAAAAGTAGCATAACTTTTTTTTATAACTTTAAAATTGGAGAAAATTTTGTCCTTCCACAAAGTTCCGTAGTATTCTTCTTCGCCAGTGGTAGTTTTCTTTAAAATGTTAAAATATTAACTCGAATTCCCTTCGTATCATTTAATGTTTAAAGTTACATTTAATCGTTCGATTTACAAGATTTTATTTTGATATCGCAATCGTATTTTCAATTACCCAAAACGTTTCTAATTGTAACAGATACTAAGCGATTCGTTTTTACAATGCCCACATGTGCTTCATTAAAAAACTATAAAAATGTTTCTGAAAACTTGCACGAGAGTTTAAATACGATAGTGATCTACGTTTGACTGATTCGTTAGATTTTTTTATTATACGAAATAAAATTCATTTTAAAAAGTAACATAACCTTCTTTATAACTTTCAAATTGGAGAAAAATTTGTCCTTCCTCAATTCCGTAGTATTCTTCTTCACCAGTCGTAGTTTCTTTAAAAATTTATTTTATTTATTTTTTTTTTTTATTAAAATGTATTTTATTTATTTTTTTTTATTAATATTTAACAAAAATGTTAAAATATTGACTCAAATTCCCTTTGTTTCGCTTAATGTTTAAAGTTACAAATCGTCTGCTCTAAACATTATTTATTTATTTTATTTATTTTATTTGAATCAACGGCCCATAAGGCTTTTTACAAAAGATAATAAAAAATATTTATACATTGGTAGAGGCGCAAAATAAAATTCATAAAACTACTGATGAACAAATTAATGTAAACAAATACATAATAAATAATAAACAATCATGATTCCATAACAATAGACACATAAAACCTTCGGATAAAATCTGACTTACTTCGATATCGCAATCGTATTTACAATTACCCAAAACGTTTCTAATTGTAATAGATATTAAGTTATTCGTTGTTATAATGCACACATGTGCTTCGTTGCAAAACTAAGAAAATGTTTTTGAAAACTTGCACGAAATTCTAAATATAGTGAACTGCGTTTGACCGATTCATAAGATTTTGCTAAGTAGATTACGTTGAAAAATATAGCATAATGTTTTTTTATAACTTTCAAATTGGAGAAAAATTTGTCCTTCCGCAAAGTTCCGTATTGCTTTACTTTCTGTGAAAATTTTGAAACATTATTAAATATGTTACCGTAATCTTGATAAATATAAAATAATTCTTCTCGAATATAGTTGTATAATTAATTCAGAGGTTAATTTATCGTAAATCATTAACAAACTTTTATCGACTATCGTTTAATGCAGAAAATAGTTGATAAGAAACTACAATAGAAACTGGATTTTGAACCATATTTTTAAGCTTACGAAATGCTTTATTTCGTAAGTTTTTTATGTAATCTCTATTCATCAATTTTAAATTTATTGATCAGTGCAGAATTTGAAATTTTCAATATACAAAATCTTTTTAATTTGTATTAATAAGATTTCTTTAAAAAATATTTTTATACAAGTTTGAATCACTAAACATTGTAAGAGATGTTGATATCGAACGTAACTTCATTATTTACATTTTTCGTTAATAATACAAATTTTGTTTGTATATAAGAATGTGTAAACTTAAAGACTGAAATTATCATTTTGTAAACAGTGAATAAATAGATCTGATAAATCCAGTTTGTTTCTGAAAGGAATAAACAAACTTTTTGCACATTTTACAGTAAATATTATGCGCAAACGTTGTACCACTTTAGATTTACATTTTTTTATAATATATTTGATAAAGAAAGTTTAATTACAACAATTATTAAAATTTTGTTGTTAGGTCTTTTAAGTAGCGTATTTGCTCCGTACAAGTGGTGTTGAAAACGAGCAAAAATATACAAATTTGAAAATTGTCTTTTTAGACGAAGGTTTTCAATTTTGTAAGGCAATTTATGTAAATGCTAAGTTATTCTCCCGTTCTACATTTGCTTTTATGTTCTTAAAAAGTACAATTTGTGTAAATCGAGATGTAAAGATGTAATAGGACTTGCATACACTTTGAAAAGTAAAAGTAAAATTACAATTCCGAGTCTTTACTATTTTGTTGAAATTTGCTATTATTTTCGTAGTAAAATTACAATTTTTGTAGTACAATTACAATTTTTGTAGTAAAATTACAATTTTCTTGTATAAATAACCCAAAAATAGAAGGAAATTTACCATAAACATGTAAAATTCACAATGAAAATGTAAATTTACAACGTCAAAGGTGGAAATAAAGATACTAGTAATCCTGGTAATTTTACATCGATTTTATAATTAAAAAACTCTTTCTTAATTAAATTATTTTTTTTTTATATTTACATCGTCTTTGTAATATTACACGAGCACTGTAAATTGTGTCTCTTTACCAACAACTGATTGTTTTATTTACAGTGCACATGTAAAATCACGTTGATAATATATATATAATATAATACTGCAACGCTGCAAATTTACCATGATTTTCGGTGGTATTTTAATTTCCACCATTTCGCTGTAAAATTACATGGAAATTTTTCACAGTGTATATTTATTACTTCTTTCGAATTGCTTAACACTAAGATGGTCAAATATCATAAAGAAAATAGAGAAATTGAAGAATATAGATAAAAATAGAAAATAAATCATGTATTACAAGAATTTATGCACTACAGGTTAACTTTGAAATTTGAAGTGTTAATTTATTCAGCGATTGGTAGTTTAATTTAATTTAAATAAAAGTAATTCATTAATGTATATAAAAAAGATGAATTACAAAGAAAATTTAGTTATCAGGTTTCCTACATTAAGCGTAGGGAAATTACAAGCTTGTAAAATTACCATTATACGTGGGTTATTTAATTTCGGATTTTTTACAGCGTGGGAATATTACCAAATTTATATAACATGAAAATTATAATGAGTTCGTAAAATTCATGAAAATAATAAAAAATGAAATTTACAATGCAATGGTAATTTTCAATCATGGAAATTTGGTAATAACACTACGCTGAGCGTTGAAATTTTACCAAAGTGAGGTTAGAGGTTTACCGCCGCATAGTAAATTTACGACGTCGAGCATAGGGAAAATACTAGACTGTTGTACTTTTACTACGTCAAACGTAGGTAATTTTTCGAGCCTACGTTGGACGTGGTAATTTTACAAACGAGTAATATATTACAAGATTTAGGGAAAGTTACTGTGTTCCACATAGTAAATTCACTGCGTTGAAAGAGGACATTTTCGAGCCCATTCTCAACTGTGATTTTACACGATTTTTTTTTACAGTGTGTATGCAACTTCAAACTTAACCTCAAAATTAATTTTGACACGACAGTACACGAATATTTATAATACTTGATTTAAATTCTTATTTTATCTGTTACAATTGCTCTACTTTCGTTATGATATTCAATAATTTTATAATAGAGCATTTGAAAAAGAATAATTGCAAAACCTGCCGCATGTTTACATTTATTTTAATTCATAATCCCAGCAAACAGAAATGAATTGCAAGGAATTGAGAGAAATTGAAAAGAATTAATGAGCATACGTCTCGAATCCTATTAATGACAATCTGGAATTTAAATTTTGTCAAAACGTTAGGGTTGTACTTTCTATTCCTAAATCCTAGATCGAGATCGACTAGCAAAGAATTTTAATTCCTTTGAATTCCTTCGAAAGAAACGAAATAAGATTATGGTAATATTTTAAATCCTGATCCAAAATTGGCCAGAAAACTTTCAATCTTACTATGAAATGCAAGGTTTTCTGTTTTTTTTTTAATTCCCATACTGAAATTCGCCAATTTTAATTCCTTTGAATCTTTAGAAAGATCTACGGTTTTGAATTCCTATTCTGTGATCAATTCCGTGGAATTTTTTATTCCTATACTGGAATTCACAAATCGATTGTGTTAATGCGGTCAAATTTTTTAATAAATAAATAAATTTGAGTACACCTTTGAGAATATTTATTCATAATTTCTAGACGATATAGTTATTAAAAATTGTAATGATCTATAAACGTTGAAACGGAAAAACTTGGTACTTTTTTCATTCTAAAGCTTCCGTATTGAAAACAGTGCAAGATGCACTAAAAATGCACTCAACCTTTTTTATAAAGCACAAAATTTCCTAAAAAAAAGTCAGCGAGAGCCCTAATCTAAAGTTAATAGATTATCCATGAATAACGCTGGAATTTTGTCTTGCAAGTTAATTATGAATATTTTAGAATTTTTGTAAAATATGAGGCATATTCCATCGTTGCTCGTAGTTAGGCTATTAATTTTAGTCTAGGGCCCTCGCTGACTTTTTTGTAGAAAATTTTGTGCTCTACAAAAAAGTGTCAGTACATTTTTAGTGTATCTTGCACTGTTTTCGATACGGAAGCTTTAGAATGAAAAAAGTACCAAGTTTTTCCATTTCAACGTTTATAGATCATTAAAATTAATTATTAATAACTAAATAGTCGGAAAATTATGAATAACTATTCAAAAAGGTGTAATAAAAGTGTATCTACTTATAAAAATGTTCTTTTTAACGATTTCGAATGTTAACCGCCATTTGAAATTCGTCAGAAATCCTGTTACTTCCCTGAGCAGTGGCATTTACTTAAAATTTCTTTCTGTGTATTACGCTTTATAAAATTGTAAACCTTCGTTTAGAAAGCCAATTTTTGTATATTTTTGCCAATATTTCACTAAGTAAATTTAAATTAGCGTTTGAAACAATATTGTTGAATATTTATAACTTTATTCGTTTATGTTACACAGAAATCCTAAAATCCAACATGGCAGACATCGAAGATACCCATTTTGAGACTGGAGACTCTGGTGCGTCAGTGACGTATCCCATGCAATGTTCAGCACTCCGAAAAAACGGTTTTGTTATGCTGAAAGCACGGCCCTGTAAGATTGTGGAAATGTCCACATCGAAGACTGGTAAACACGGTCACGCCAAAGTTCATCTTGTTGGCATTGACATATTCTCCTCAAAAAAGTATGAAGATATCTGCCCTTCCACACACAACATGGATGTGCCGTTTGTCAAGCGGGAAGATTATCAGGTACACATTTTTAAACGTCTAAAATAAACAAATTTAATAAGTTTTGAAAATGATTTAACAAATTCATTTTATAGCTAACAGACATATCCGACGACGGCTACTTGTGCCTAATGGCTGATAACGGAGACTTGCGTGAGGATCTCAAGATTCCTGACGGGGAATTGGGAACCCAGTTGCGTGCTGATTTTGATGCTGGAAAAGAACTACTTGTAAGTAACTAGTTTTTCTGTTTATTTTTAATAAGAGAAGACTAAATTAAATTGTTTTTTTAGTGCACTGTGCTAAAAGCCTGCAACGAAGAAGTAGTAATCGCCATCAAAACCAACACTGCCCTTGACAAATAATTGTGTTCAATTCGAACCATACACGACCTCACTACCCGCTTAGCCAATCGACACCTTATCATTGGTAAATAAGAAAGAATCAACAGTTCCAGCCAGCAGCAACTTAACAGCGGAGAAAAAAAAAAACTTTTTATCAGAGTAACATCTAACTTACTTACTATTATCCGTGAGAAAAAAAACACAAAGAAGACCAAAACGCTAAAGTTTCTAAGCAATGTAAGTAAACGAGGGCTGGGTCAAATAGTGTGCATCCCAGTTTTTAGAAACAACATACACGTACACTCATACACACACGCGTTGTTTGTTATACAAAAGAAAAATACGGCGACGACTTTTCATCGAAGGGTTGAAAGAAAAAAATAAAAACTGAAAAAATCCTTCTCGCATCTACTACTTTTTTTTTTCGTAAACTGGAAAAAATGATTCGACGATTCGAACGGAAGAATTCGTCGATTGCGCGCGACAGTTTTCTTATCTATAATTTATAATAAAAATACACAAAGAGCCGGACAGACATTTATAACTCGCTGATTCAAGACCAATCCGAGGACTGCCGTGCGGAACAATTTTTTTTTTCTTCGTTATTGTCAATCTCGACGAACTTTTCCCCTCCTGCGGAAGTCGAATCAAAAGGCAACGCCGGACTTGCCCCTCGAATCACTAGCACCTGTACACAAGTAACAATTTTTTTAATGAACTTTCTAATAAAATGACTCGATGATATTCATAACGATAGAATTGTCTTGTGATTTGCGCCGAGGCATATTTTGCGTACTGCCTAGGAATGAAACACGGCCTACGCCGAAGTACAGGAGAGAGACATTTCACTTCGCAATGAAGAAAGGACTCTGTGAAAAGAGTACAGTGGAAGACATTTTATGTGCTGCGAGAAAGAAGAAAACAAGTTCTCTTTTTATATCTCCGATTCCACCTTAAATCCTTTTTTTGAATTTTTGTATGAAAAATTGTTCCGAATGGTTAGTCTGAAATATTAGGTATACAATATTAATAAGAAATCTAAACATAAATCGAAAAGGTCGTCGAAGGTTTCACAGGAATGTCTTTTGAAACTTTGGCCGACGTATATCTTAACCTTATCATAAAACTAAGTAACATTAAACGAAGAAAAAAAAA
Source organism: Trichopria drosophilae (assembly GCA_030407085.1). Taxonomy (NCBI): domain Eukaryota; kingdom Metazoa; phylum Arthropoda; class Insecta; order Hymenoptera; family Diapriidae; genus Trichopria; species Trichopria drosophilae. The sequence continues at coordinate 184,088,398 of CM059582.1, forward strand.
AATACCTAATATTCATATGAAAATAAATCAGCGTCTGTACTACATGTGTGCTATGGATCAGGTTCATAAATATAAATACGTATATGTGTATGTGTACATATATATATATGTATACTTTTTAAACGTGCTTTGTTTTTCATTCTGCGTACAAAAACAGAATTGTACGAAGCGAGCCAGGAGTTCGCTTTGGACGTTAGTTTCCTACCGAACAACAAAGCTCAAATTTCTTAAACTACAGTTAACTTTCCATTTAACCGTGCCACTTTGTCCCCCTCCTGATTTTTTTATATATACGAAATGATGAAAAATATAGCTGACGGTGCTACCTCGACATTCTTTGGTATATTGTTAGAAAAAGTGGCACGGAGGGTTTCGCGAAGCGGTCAATTGAAAAATTATATAATGAGTTAAGTCCCTCGAGAGTGCATCCAGGATTTCTACGAGTATTGTGGTAATGGAGTTTATTAGTTTACAAAAACATTCTTTGCCTCCGTAAACCACACTGCGACGACGACAGCGCTAATCTTCAGCTGGAAAATCTATTCGCTCTGGGCCGGTTGACCGGTTTTCTAAAGCGGAAGAGTATTTGTGTCGCTCAATACTAAGGCATCGATATATCGACAGCACCGGCAGTTCCATCTGCCCGTGCAATCGACGAGACTCGATGTAAACTCGGAGTATTTGAATGTTTTAAGTAAGATTTAATAAAAGGCATCAAATTGAATATTAAAAATCTTGTGATATTTCCTGCTTGAAAGTTTGAAATGTAGTAGCAGTTTTTTTTATGTCGATTCGTTCCTGGGAGATATTCGTTTTAAAAGAGTGTCGCAAACTTAGTTTCTAATTACATTGGGTAAATATCGGAAGTCGAATAGAGTTAATCGTCATAATGAAGAATGTTTTGTGCGGCTTGTAGCTGAGATATAGGTAAGTTAAATTTGTAATTTATTGAACCAGTATACAATACAATATAAGTACAATACAATTATGATGTTGATGTTAAACGCAATTATACCCTACAGGAGATTCTCAAATCTGTACGTTAGGGTGGGTTGAAAAACAATTTTGTTTAAAAATGCTATGGGGCTGGTGCGGAAAAGTTTTACCACCACAAAACAAGGTTCCATGAATTTTTTCATATTTTTTATCACACTTTTATTGCTGCCGCATCAGCCATGAAGTTTAACATTAGTTTTAAGGGGAGGCACCACCTTTAAATCAGCTTTAGTAATTTTTGACGTGGAATTCAGTGGTGCTAGAATAAAAAGTGTAAAAAATTTGTTTGACCAAAAAAAAAATTTTCTTTTTCGAAAAAATCGGAATTTTTTAAAATCCATACGAGAGGCTGTAGAAAAGGTGTTTCCATGTTCACCCTAATTTTCTTGAATTTTTACATTAATTAAAAAAATGTAGAAGCATTTTTTCGAAAAAACAAATTTTTTTCGCGCTAAAATTTAGAGGTAAAAAAAATTATTTCTAGAGTAATTTTTAACGTGGAATTTAGTGGTGTTAAAATAAAAAATGTAAAACTTTTTTTTTACGCTTAAAAAAATTGTGTTGTTCTCTACAAAAAATTTATTTTTGAAAAAATCTAATTTTTTTGAATTTTTAAATTAAGTTAGAAAAATGTAGTTGCATTATTTCAAAACAACAAATTTTTGTTTAAACTACAATTTATGGGTCAAAAAAATTTCTTGCGCTTTTTATTCTAGCACCACTGAATTCCTCGTCAAAAATGACAAAAGAAACAATAGTTTCAAATTTTCTAAAGGTGTATTTCATAGAGTTGATTTTGAAGGTGGTGCCTCCCCTTAAATAGGGAAAAACAGCTTTTTTAGTTTTTCTTCTGCAATTTCGAGGGAAAAATTTCAAACAATCTGTACTTCTAGATATCTTTTTTCAGATCGATTTTACAAAGAATTCTGACTTAGTTATTTCATAATTAACATCCTAAATTTTTTTTCGGAATAGGTAAAATTTCTGTAAATTCCACTTCATATTAATCATAATGTAGGGTTTTTATTAATAATCAGGATATAGCGGTCTTAAAGATTTTTATTTGCAATATATTCCCACCACATTCATGACTCATTTTTACTTTGAAAGCATATTAACCACTTGAGTGGTAGCTGTTTAAAAAAAAAAGTGCCAGAAGTGGTACAGCCCTGTACTTAAGATATTGAAAAACGGTGAAACACGGGTTCCATTTTTTCCTAAAATATATCATTTAACATTTAATTAATCATTTGAAAAATCAAGTAATATTTCACATTTATGTCGGCCATCTTGGATCCACCATTTTGAATTTACAAAATCTGACTTCAAATTCGTAATCAGCGAGCCAAAGAATTCCCGAGTACCAACTTTCATCGAAATCAAGTAAATTTTTTACATTTATGTCGGCCATCTTGGAACCGACATTTTGAATTTTCAAAATCTGATTTCAGGTTTATAATCAGCGGCCCCGAGAACCCAGTTTCATAAAGTTTGTGTAATTTTTCGCATTTCGGTCGGCCATCTTGTATCCGCCATTTTGAATTTTCAAAATCTAACTTCAGATTCGTAATCAGCGACCTAGTCCGGTCATTATGTACAAAAATTTGGGATAAAAAAGTAATAATTTGAAGCAGCAATTTTATTTTTGGGGCATGTTGGGGGAGTCAAGAAAAGCTTAACTTCAAGTTTTCGACCTCTGAGGTGGCTTGCTTTTTTTTATAACCTAAAAAATGTAATAAAATCGTATTTTTTAAATAACTCGGCCTCTAATGAAGTTAGAAGGTTCACTTAGGGCTCATTTTAAAGATTTTTTTGCGCTTTACAACTTTTTTTCAGAAAATTTTTTTATCCGATCGATAGTTTTCGATATATCGAAGGATAAATGAAAAAAAAGACGTACTTTATATAGTTTTTTGCTTTTTACGTGGAATTGGAAACGGAAAATAAAAAAGTAATGTAAGACAAAGTTGTAGAGAATTAAATAACGAACAATTTCTTTTTTTAATCGTTTCGTTTCGATGAAAATTGCGCCTTGTAGAGCGTCACAAAGTAGACAGTCGGCGTCAGCGTGTAAGCAGCGAGTTGTTCATATCGATATGCTGCGACGGAGCGTTTTCGCTGAAATAAAAGACTTTATTCAAGCATAATTATTATGTAATATGTATTTTTTGAAGGTTTTTTTGTGAGCTACACGTTACAAAAAAAGGAAAAATAAAAATTGAGCAATTTTATTCGTTTTTTCTGTTTTATAAATTTTTTCATAAGACTGTACATGTGATTGAAATAAAACTTAAATAGCAATATAAATAGTAAAATTTAATAGTAAATTTTGATACTTACAGTAGTAATTGTAATGATAAATAATTGTGGTGTTCGGATGGAATTCCTGTATTGCCAAAACCTTTGCTTTGCTGCGTTGCCAAATGACGACCGAACAGCTGTCTTCGGCCCGAGAAGCCGCGGGAACGTGGTAGACGCGATTCTTTCACTGTACGAGCGTGCACGTGTTCAAGTTTTAACGAATAATCAGTGAAAAAAGTGTGTCGTACTTTGCAACGAACGTTCATTTCGTTTACATCAAAATCTTCAACTTCGGTAAGTGTAATTATCGATACTTTCTCTTTCGTAAACGGTATGAATTGCAATTTTAGATTTTCTAACCTCAAAATTTTATTTTGTTGACTCGAAGTTAATACACTTAAGTGTTTGTTATAAAGTAAGTAAAATAGACGAATGGTCGACAGAAAATCTAAAAATAAACTAATATATTAATTTCAATGCACTCAACAATTACGAGTTTAAAATCGGTTATTCATATGAAAAAGTAGAGTGTACCGTCAACAATGAATTGATCACGTTGATATACGATGCCGTAAGAATAATAATAATAATAATAGTAATGATAATCAGTTGCTATTCATTTGAAACCTATTTAATTAAAATTAAAACTAGGTTTATACTGAAGAATAATTTGCAGAAAATATAAAATAAACTTTAAATTCTACATAAATTAAGAAGTTATTCGGAAATGTATGATACGTATTGTGATGAAATTAATATTATTTTAAATTTGTTTTCAATTAAATATGAATTTTTTATTTAAATAATTAAATATTCGAAATTTTTGTGAGCCTAATTTAATTAAATCCTATTTAATTTACATTTAATTTGTGCAATATTAATACTCAATATTGAGTCTTGGTTTTTTTCCGGGTTATGATAATAATAATAATTACGACAATGATAATATTAATGATAAAAATAATAATAAAAATAAACGCAGGCTAACATTAACATTTCAAATATTTTTCAGTTGCAGTGACCGTGATGTTTCTGTACCTTTCCAACAAACACTCTTCTACCTGAAACCTGAAAAACGACCCGGGCGGCGGAAGACAATGTGGTATTGGAATTCGAGGGTCATAGAAATTCCGGGACGTAGCAAACATCTGTCGGCTGGAAAATTATGCTTAACACACTTGTCAGTTATGCTGTGTGTATCGCAATGAATGGATGCGTTTTAATATAGAAGTGAAGTGAACATTTTACAATATCAGGATACATTTTAATATACTTAACGGGACAATGAGTGACTCTAAGTGTTTGATATGTGAGCAATCTATGGTTCAAGACATTGTAGTGGTAAAATCGAGAGGCATTAAATCTCTTTTATCTGTGTGCGAGTCAAGAGGAGACACGGAAAAGAAAACACAGTTGCAGGCATTGACTGAAGTTACTTTACACGGTGCATGTTATAAAAATTATTCCAATAAACGATTAGCTGCTGTAGCTTCTCGACGAAGTAGCAATGTCGAATCGCCATCAACATCACGAGAAGTTCAGCGTCATCCAGATTTCGATTTTGAAAAAAAATGCCTGTTCTGCGGCGAAGAAGCTAAAGAATCTTCCTCGAAAGTTCCTCAGAAATACCGATCCAGAATTTCATTGATTCAGCACGCTTCATCGAAACAAGAAATTGTGACCAAACTTGGTGGTCGAAAAGATGAAATTGCTGTTGCAATAAAGAACCGCATGAATCGCGTTACGGATCTGGTTGCCGCGAAAGCTCGCTACCACAGAAAATGTTATAAACACGTGGTTAGAGAGGTAACGCACGTTCAAACCGGAAGACCATTTTCTAACGTCATCGATGAAGGTATGTCGCAAATTTATGCATATCTCGAGGAGAATTCCAATGAATGTCAATTTTCACTGGAATTCTTACTGGAACAAGTAAAAACAGACCACATTCCTCACCTGAAAACCATAAAAGCGCGACTACTCGAAAAGTACGGCGATGACATCATAATAGTCGAAAGGCAAAAGCGCGGTACTATGATTTGCTTTCGAAATATTGGCTACAAATTACTTGAAGATAATTGGTACCGAAAGAAAAGAACAGACCCCACAGAAGAAAAGCTGAGAGTTTTACGCGAAGCCGCGGCTATACTTCGTCGTGATATTCGCTCCGAAGTTTACGAAACAGATACGTATCCACCATCCGACGATTTCGTAAAAGACGTAAAATCTGCCGTGCCTGAAACACTGCAAGTGTTTTTGTCTGAAATTATTTTAAAAGATAAACGTGGTTTGCTGATTCCTTGGGAGAGAAAAGTCATCTCCATTGCGCACGCTATCATCGCAGCCGTACGACCGCGTTCATTTCTCTCGCCTCTTCAAATTGGCGTAGGGGCGTTTTTGTATAAGAAATTTGCATCTAAAACGCTCATTAACATCTTATCGAAAATGGGATTCAGCGCGTCGTACGGGGAAGTATTATCTTTCGAGAACTCCAGCATACAAGGAAAAAAAGACAACGTTTTGAACAACGGGTTTTCGCAATTTTTTGACGAATTAGATGACGACATGGATGACGATTCCGACGATCTACTTGACACGCGAGAGGCCAACAATGGCGTATTCTGCGAAGATGACGACTACGAACATGAACCACAAGCAAAGCGTTCAAGAAAGATTTAATTTTTTAATCCATTTTTTAATGAAAAACGAGAAAATGTAAAAATAAATGTCGACAAAAATAAATATCACTTTTTCATATAAAATGTTTTCATTCGCACACCTTGTACTTAACAAATAATCTTCCATCGTTAAATAATATTACTTACGTGCAAAACGTACTTTCTAAATAACTATTTTATTGCCTTTCCCGTTTTATTTTAAACGCATGTACTAAACTGCTCAATTTTTATTTTTCCTTTTTTTGTAACGTGTAGCTCACAAAAAAACCTTCAAAAAATACATATTACATAATAATTATGCTTGAATAAAGTCTTTTATTTCAGCGAAAACGCTCCGTCGCAGCATATCGATATGAACAACTCGCTGCTTACACGCTGACGCCGACTGTCTACTTTGTGACGCTCTACAAGGCGCAATTTTCATCGAAACGAAACGATTAAAAAAAGAAATTGTTCGTTATTTAATTCTCTACAACTTTGTCTTACATTACTTTTTTATTTTCCGTTTCCAATTCCACGTAAAAAGCAAAAAACTAAATAAAGTACGTCTTTTTTTCATTTATCCTTCGATATATCGAAAACTATCGATCGGATAAAACAATTTTCTTAGAAAAAGTTGTAAAGCGCAAAAAAATCTTTAAAATGAGCCCTAAGTGAACCTTCTAACTTCATTAGAAGCCGAGTTATTTAAAAAATACGATTTTATTACATTTTTTAGGTTATAAAAAAAAGCAAGCCACCTCAGAGGTCGAAAACTTGAAGTTAAGCTTTTCTTGACTCCCCCAACATGCCCCAAAAATAAAATTGCTGCTTCAAATTATTACTTTTTTAAATGTACATAATGACTGGACTAACCCCGAAAACCTCAGAGTAACAATTTTCAGCTGTTTTCCGTATAAAGAAAAATGTGCGCCGCACATTTTAATAAATGTAGCAAATTTACAGCCGCCATTTTGGTATACGAAGTTTCATGCAAATTCATTAAGAATTGTAAAAGTTATTGCAAAATGTACACGTATGATCCATTACTACGTTTGTCAATAATTTTTTTTGTACATATATGATCCATTACCATTGAAGTGGTTAATTATAAATAAAAATATTCAAAAGATAGTTCAATAATCAACTTACCATACAGCAACTGGTCCACAAGTCAAAAAGCAAGCCCAACATCGTAAATGGTTATATAATAAAAAGACTGGGATATATTATTTAAATATTTTATATTATAAACTGTTACATATATTCGTACTTCAAATAACATTCTATTAGACAATATTATCAATTGTAATTAGCTAGACGCAGCGGAGGTTGTTCATCGAAGAAGGAAACGTGAACGCGTGGAAGATTTTTTTTCACTTGCGCCTAGAAATGAATTCGCAAAGTTTGTCGTGTGCGAAGGACCGAAAAACTTTAAATAATGTTCTTTTATTTCCCCGCGGCACTAAGTTGATCTCCTTCGATAAGGCACGGAAAACAACAATAAGAAAGAATCCTTCCGACGAGTACACGACACCCTCGACATTGACTGCTATTACATGTTTTTTTTTTTTTGTTTTCTTTTTTTTTGATCTTCGCGAGTGCTACAGATTCGTTTCGGCGATTAAAGAAAAAAGAATGCAACGCCAATTTTGGCCCGATCCGGAAACAAAACACCGTTTACCGAATCGACTAATTGCTTGTTTTTTTTTTTGCGCTTTCGACTATCATACATAGTTTGTAGAAAAAAGAAAAAGTTCTTTAAAAATAAATCACGCTACTTCGCATGAATGTAAAGTCTTGATAACAATAACGAGCGATTGACAAGGGAAAGATATCGCGATGCGTTTCTTGTATTCTTCGGACAAAATGGAATATTTGTCGGTGAAAAGTCCATTGATAAAATTAGACGCTTAACGATAAAAAAAATAAAAACCGGCTGCAGATCGAAATCCCAAAAATAAAAATCCCAAAATTTTAGAAAACAAAAAGTGAATTAAAATAACGCCACGTGATTTATGCCTGAAATTTTGATTTTCGAGATTTCGACCTACTCTATAAAAACCAAGTGAAACTAAGAAAATCGATTTAGTTTTCTGCGTTAAAGCGATGAAAAATATATTCCACGTTGAAGCTTCGAAACAAAACTCCAATGTGGAATTTAGTAACAAAATGCAATTTATTAATAGTTACATCCACTAACTACGTTTTTCGACTGCTACGCCGAGCACAATGTAAATGCTTCGCCGATCACACTCCGGGTTACTTAATTTTTTTTTTGTTTCGTTCGAAACGACGAGAAACCGATCATCATCGTCAATCCCATTGTAAATTCCCCCGTCTCCTTTTTTTATCTTTAGGCATAACAAAGTGTAGGATTTAATGTGTATGTCGCCTTCTGGTTGTTTCTGATCCTTTTCTTTTTCTAATCACAATTATAATCGAAGTTCTCCAAAACATCGGGAGATCAATTGTTCGCGTTTCGCCTCTGGAGTGCTGCTGCTAGGTCTTGCCGTAACGCTGCTTGCTGCCTCTGATCAGCGAGCGACTGTACAGACCGTAACCCGTTTACGATATCCTTAGTTTTACCAAAGTAAATTTCGTTCAATGTGTTCCTTATTTTATTTTCCATATCCTCCACCATACGTCCTATATTCGCAATGTGTGGATTCGTATCTGTTATATGAGCATCTTGTTCCGTCTAAAAAACAAATTTTAATTTAAAATTCTTTACTATTTACATTATTTTTTAAATCGACTAACCTGTCGTGTAAGACTCCCACCGAGATTCATAGTGCCAGAACCATGTTTGTTTGTCTGCAACCACAACATTGCCGTGGAAGTTAATTTGTAATGCGCGTTCCTACCTGTCGATCTCTCTTGTACTTCTACGACGTGTATTGAGTCCCAGCATCCTTTAATTTTCTTAGAACCGTCTCCAGCTTTTTTTATTAAAATTACGCCTGCAAACCCGTGGTCCAGGTCCCACAAATATACGGAGGATACGCCTCCTTCGAAATATAGTTCTCGATACTGATCAAATGCTATATTTGCATCTATTTCTAGTTTTCGTAACCATTCTGAGGGCATTGATCCATCTTCGAGCGGTGGATCGTAAGTATTGCTCCATGGGGACCTAAGAGATTTTTATTTTTGTTTAATCTACTAAATATTTAACTCAATATTTAATAAAATATTTTTCTATACAAGGTTAACAACAATAAAAAAAATGTGTTTGAAATGTAATATACATCTTCTTATTTTTATTAACTGCTGTATAGTAAATATGTAACATAACAGTATGTGAATTTTCCGATTCTGTGTATACATTTTTGTTTCGTACATCAGTATATTAAATTTTATATACCTTTTTCACATAAATTTTAAAAAAGTATACTAACTTCTAACTAAATATTAATTAAATAATTCCGATATATTATTTGGTTTAAAACAATTAAAGAAAAATATAATATCACATTTAACAATCTAGTTCAACAGATAAAAGAGACGAGATACAGGAAGTCAGTCTCGTTCCAAAGTTATTTAAATGTTTAATTTTATAAAAAAAAATCTTATTTATATATAATATATATTTTCTACGGATAATGACCAAGATTCTCGTGTAGATTTATTTTTACATTATGTATCCATTAAACTATATAAAAAATTGTATTTTAGTTGTAACATATACATGAAATAAAGTTGTTATTATTATTATTATTATTATTCATTTATTAAATGATTGCATTAGAAAAATTATCTTATAAATAGAAAGCAAGAAGTTAAAAGTGGTCTGTATAATAGTAATATGAACGATACCGATACAGGTGTTCCGCAAGGGACCATATTAGGACCCATTTTATGTTTAATTTATATAAACGACCTTTATAAAATCGCTCAGGAGAAATTTTCTCTTTTACGGATGATACAGCTATAATACACAAGCATAAATCTTAGGATAGCTTGATATTGGAAATCCAAAAAGATATTCCTAACGTCATGAACTGACTAAGCTTAAACTATCAATTAATCTAGACAAATCTAAAATTTTACATTTTGGCTGTTACAGAGATAGCATTCCTGAATTTGTTTAAATTCGAAGTAAACAATCAATCCCTTATAAAAAGTTAACAACGTTAAATATCTAGGAATAACCATCGATTCTCATTTACGTTGGAATATTCATGTAAATAATATAGTAAATAAGCTAAGACATTTATGTTTTGTTTTCCTCAAGCTCAGAAAATTACTAACGAGATCACAGTGTCTAACAAATTATCATTCATTGTTTTTATCAATATTAAACTATGGTATAGTAGCCTGGGGTAGTGTTTTAAATAATGTCTTTAAGTATTTTTTATATTTAATTTTATTAAACATTTATTTATTACAGAAAATGATTACAGAAGGATTACAGAAAATGGTAATCAAAATCATATTTTATAAAGATCGTTTATATCCATCGAATAACCTATTTCAAAATATATTATTTACAAATAATTTTGTTTGTAACTCAGAAAAATTTAGTGGTATGCAAGCAAACTACGGTAAATACGAAAGCGCAAAGTTGGAATCAGGTCAAAGTCCCTCAGTAGGAAAAATATAGGTCAAAGATGTTATATCTCTATAGCGAGTAAACTTATTAAATTTATTAATAAAATCGCAAGTAATGTCAAGTTTAAAAATTTCCAAAGTGTCATTGAAAAGATGGTTGAGAGGAGAAAATATTCTAGAATTGATTGAAAATTGATTACATGTACAAAATTATGTCTATTATTATATCTTTTTTTTTTCAAACCTACAGATTTTTATATGATAATAACTCCACTTAAGAAATTACATTTACTTTTAAGTTAGTTTTAAGTTGGCTTTTAAGTTTTCAGGTCGCGGACAAGTATGTTACATACTTTTGTGGATTTTGTTACAATGTATTGGGTAAATCCCAACATGTAATACTATACCTGAATAAATTTATTATTATTATTATAATTGGTTAAGAATTTGAATATTCAGTTTAATTTATTTATTTTATTACGTAATTTATTTAATTTTAAATATTGAATGTGTTCTAATTTATTCATGTGAGGAGCTCAAATTTGAGAAGCGTAGAGTAAGATTGGTCTAACTAAAATTAAGGAGAGAGATCTTATGGTATTTATGCTATGGAAATCAGTACACATTCTTTTTATAAAACCTAACATTTTAAGTGTCTTTCTAATATTGTAGTTTAGATGGTTAGCAAATGTTAATTTCGTATCCAGGATAATTCCAAGGTCTAATTTGGATGCAGTTTTGTTAGAACTTTACCATTTAATTGGTAGTTAAATTGAAACATATTATAATACAAGATTTGTGAATTACTGTCACAAGTTCAGAAAAACAATATACACTTATATTATTTTTAATGCAAATTTTATTAAATTTAAAACAAATTTTTGAAAACTAACATACTTGTATTGATTTTCATATGTAAGTAATTGAAAACGTATTTTCATGTACCCTGTTTCTAAAATTAATATGCAAGTGTCTTATGATTCTTTTTATTAAACTATATAAACTATATATTAAATGACTTATGATTCGCATGACTATCGAAACATTTTTTCGTCTTATAATATTTTCTCTATACATTCATACTTTTAACGATATGGTTTTAACACGTAAAATTTTGACTGGTAATGCTACCATTTCAAATATATTTTGGTACAGACAAATATTATATTCTGGTAGTTATTCGAGAATCTTGTACAAAAGAAATTGCAGAACAAATCGATGTTTTTATTCCACTGTGTATTGTTTAACTCGGCTTTGGAATTCGTTACCCCGTGATGTTGTTCGAATCGAGTCGCACAATGTATTTGTAAATAGTTGTAGGAGCTTGCTTTTAAAATTTTATACATAGTAATTTTTAGTCATGTCTGTTTATTTTATATTTATATTTTTATTTCTTTTTAGTCACCTATCGAATATTTTCTTTATTTATTGTTGTATTCTTGGGTATTCATGCTCGTACATAATTTAAATAAATTAATAAATAATTAAAAGTGTCAATTAAATTCACAACGTTTTTTCAACAGTGTAGATTTTGTGATACCAGCGTATGAACATTATTTTTCGGTACGGAAAGCTGTAAAAACTCGATTTTGTGGACTGCAATTTAGTCCGTATGGGTTATTTGTTTGACAGCATAAATTCACATTGTCAAAATTAAAATGAAATTTACACCGTACAGGTAAAATTCGGACATAAAATTTGTTGGATTTTTTCCGAATTGACGTTAAAGTTCAAGACTGAGTTGTAAATTTACAATGTTGTATATCAGAAATATACCAAATTGTGTAGTCTTACGACGTTGTTCATGGGTAATTTTTTTGTTCACATTGAACTGTAATTTTACAAATCGAGGAAAATTATACAAGATTATATGAGAAGTAACGTTTCAAAAGTTACAATGTTCATCATTGTAAATTTGTGTTGAAAGTGGGTAATATTTTTGCCCGTGCTCAATGTTGTAAAATTTATTTTGAATATTTCATGTTTCATATGAAATTTCATTTTACAAACTAAAAGTAGGCCGTAAAATCGGATTTTACGGCTGTAGTACCAAAAAATTATTTTAATATTTGTTGATTTTTTATTTTTATTTTTTATTTTTATTGCATGGAAAATGATCTAATTAGACGGGTTGATAAAACTATCTTGGAATTACAATAGATTGTCATGGAACTACCATATAAATAGACTTATAAATAAAAGTAAATATCATATTTTCGTACTGAAAATTTTAAGCAATTTACAGTGAAAAAATTTTGGGGGAGCTACTCCTCTAAAGTCTGGAGCAAACACAACAAAAACATAATTAAGTTAATAAAATATGATCAAACGTAAAAAAAGAAATATTTTATGTTAATTTTGTTTTGGCTCATCATTATAAATATTCATGTAACATTTCCAGAGGCTAAAATCATCTAATAGATTTAAAAATTCATTGATATGGTTGTTTTTTTTTTATTTATTCCTGGTTTATTTACAATCTGCATTGACAATAAATAAATATTTAATAACAATTAGAAGACTATAACGTTCAGTACCATTTAATTATTAATACGTTATATTATTACTATTACTACAGGTGTTTAATTGTCATTTTCGAGTTTTAGAAGTTACTTAAATGGTCTCAAATCGTGTTGTAAGATCAGCGTTGTTTAGTCTCTTCAATCTTGAGGCTGTGATTCTTTCGGATGGTATTGCATGTACAAGAATATTAGGATGACTTTGTATTCGTTTATTGTACTTTACTGCGTGTTGAGTGATTTTTCCCTGTATAGTTGGAATTTCCAAGTCTTTTTTTATTACATCATTTGGAACATACCATGGTGCATTGACTATGTGTCTTAGCGTCTTAGATTGGAATCTTTCCAGAATGTCGATGTTAGTATTAGATGTTGATCCCCACAATTGTATACCATATGTCCAAACAGGTTTTAAAATGGTTTTATATAAAAGAGTTTTATTTTCTACAGAAAGGTTAGACTTTCAAAAGAGCCTGTACATTTTCTTGAATTTTAAATTTAGTTGTTTAGGTTTTGTGATATGGTTGTTAAAATTAAAATTTTGTATAATTATTTTTTAAGTCTTTTAAACTATTTTAAAGTCTAAAAATGTTACATGGATATTTGTAATTATGAAACAAAACAATATTGACAGAGAAAAATCTCTTTTTTAATATTTGATCATATTTTATTAACTAAATTATGTTTCGACAGTGTTTGCTCCCGAGTTTGGAGGAGCAGCACTCCCGAAAATTTGTCCTTTACTCAGTTCTAAAAGTTTATCTATTATTGAAGATATTAACCGTAGAAACTATGGGTTTTCATTTCGGGCGTACATTAGAATCTCTACAGTAGAATATCGCTAACAACAGAAGTTTATATTGTATTTTTATATTAATTTTATAATTTTATTATTGTTATTTTCTACATTTATATATCTATCTTTTTCACATATTCTTTGCTTACCGAAAATGAAACTTAGTCAATGTTCTATACACGTCCTCAATTTAAATGTATATAATTATTTTTGTAATAGGCACAGTAAATGCCGTTGATCCTATTAAATAAATAAATAAATAAATTATGTATGGATTATATTATAGTGTCGTTACCTACAGAATAATTGCTTGAGGGTCAGCCAAAAATCTGCAATTTGTTAATTAATGTTTGCAATAAGATTTTGAAAATTTTAATTGGTAGCAATAGAATTTGCAAACAACCAATGCCACTACGCAATAAATAACTTTCAGAATGTCTTTATCAACATTATAGAGATTTAATATGTGCTTATAAAAATAATATATCAATTTTGCGGAACAAAGCGTTATTCTTACCAAAAGTATAAAAAGAGAATAGTAGACAGAGTCAACCAATTTCAATATTATATTTTAATAAACAAACTGAATATTATAAAACGCTATCTGTAGATATATGTAAATAATTCTTATCAATAATGAAGTGTGACATTAATAAGTAAACATTTATTGCAATATGGCCGTTACACTTCTAAAATTTATGTCCTATAACGGACAGTTTCAAGCCCAACGTTTCGACTTTTTTTGTCAAGTCCTCATCAGGGGCGTCTATTTATAAATTAAATAAAAATACAAAAATTAATTAAATAAATAAAAATATAAAATAAACACAATTAACTTAACAAGACAAAAGAAGATCAAAGTACTGTGTTGAGCGCTGCATAAACACAGACTTAATTAAGCAGGGCTGTTAGGATAACATTATTATATAAACTAAATTATGTATACATATATAAGTGTGGAGAATATATCATTCAATGCATGATTGAAAGCTATTAATGTTAATCTTTTATTAATAAATTATTGTAAAAGCAACTTAGTTTTTCAGTGTCAGTGCGAAAGTTAATACTATTTTTTAATTACTTTATATATATCATTTCTTTTATATTCCTTTTCTTCCAATTAATATCACTATCTAAAATTTTAATGTAGGTAAAATTAAAATATGTGACCTATATCTCTTTTCCAGTTATTTTTATGTTCATATAAGAAAGTCTTTAAGTATCTTTTGGTTTGTCGTACGTATTGCTTGACATTCATTAAAGTTTATCCCATATATCACATTCGACATCATTGAATTGTCCATTTGATCTATTTTTGATTTAAACAAAGTTTCTAAGGTGTTAAACCGTTTGTTTATAATTGTTATGTTAAATTTTTCATATATTTTTTTAAGTCTGTTATTAAATTTATAAATGTAAGGAAAAATTATGTTGTTTGTATAGTCCTTTGTTTGTTCTTTCACACTATTGTTTTTATCATTACTTTTATCCAATGTTTTAAGTCTTTTTTTAACTGTATCCTGTATAAATCTTGCATCAAATCTGTTTTTTTAGCAAAAAATTGTTAACAAAGATCAAATTTTTTTTTGTGAAATCGAGTGTCAGATAATAACATTGCTTTATCAACTAGCATAGTTGCAATTCCTCTTTTTACATGTGTTAGAATTGAAATTTAAAAATCTCTCTGAACAAGTTGGTTTTTGGTGCCAGTCTGTAATTAGTCCATTATCTTTTCGTATGATCTTGATATCAAGAAATGGTAAACAATTATTTTTTTCCAATGCAAAAGTAAATTGCAACCCAGGATGGTATTTATTAAACGAATCAACCAAATGTTTGATATTATTTTTTGGGTAAATTGTCAGAATATCATCAACATATCTTTTATAAAATATAGGTTGGATGTATAGCTATCTGTAGATAACTAAAAAAAAAAGTTCCATACGTGCGAAAGTCACTGAAATATTTTAAATTTATAGATTGCATTAAATATTTAATATATATTAATTTGAACACACCAAATTTTTATTTCAATGATACTAATCAAACGAAATATTGCAGGTTAAGTTATAATAAGTATTGCATTATTTTCTAGGCTGTGTACAAACGGAGAGAAATTTTAAGTATACTTTACTGCTTTTTGGGAAGTAGTATTTCATTAGTTCCATGGTTACTCGTCTTTAAACTATTACTTTTAGACTAAGTCTCTCACTTGACTTTTTTGTAGGAAATTTCATGGTCTACAAAAAAGATTCAGTGCATTTTTGGCGTATCTGGTATTGTATTCGATACAGAAGCCATAGAATGAAAAAAATACTAATTTTTTCACTTTTAACATTTACAGACCATTAAAATTAATTACTAATAACTCTTCTAATTAAATAAATCTACTAATTAATTACTAATTACTAAGTCGTCTAGAAATTATGAATAACTATTCTCAAAGATGCAATAAAATTGTACAAATTTTATTTTTTCGATTTCGAATTTTAACCGCCATTTCAAATTCGTACTTCAAATTTCTTTCAGTGCAGATATATTTATATCTCTGCGGCAAACGATATGTATTATCAATTAATATAGAAGCGTCTATGATCGTTAGTAGTGTTCTATTAGTTTAGTTACTTGTATTAGTTATTTTTGTAGAAATTTTGAATATTATTGTATCTTTTAAAATGTTTACATTGTAAAATGACGCAGGAACATGTTTTTAAACTTTAGTTAGTAGTCTGACCATGAATTAATTTTTCTAAATACAGTAGGACCTCTTTTATTCTAATTGTCCAGCCTCTCTTATTCTAATCGTTCCACCACAAAGTCTTCTCCCACTATCACACGAAAAGTAAATGAAAAATATTGTCCAGAAATTACAAGCTCACAAGCCAAGTAAGTGGGGGTAAGAGGAAAATTAGAATAAGAGAGGTCGGCGCCATCTTGAAAAACTTTACTAATTAGAATAAGAGAGGTCCTACTGTACTTTTGTCTATTCATTAAGGTTAATGTCCACAACGGATACCAAATCCAGTGACAAACAAATTAATTAATGGGACCAAACATGTCCAAATAAAAAACATCTCTTGATTTATTTAAATATTCATTGTAACAGCAAAAAAACATCTTGCAATTTTAATTTTAGTTAGTAGTTTTTAGAGTTAGATATAATCGTAATAATTTTCAACATATCAGATAATCATGGATACAAGATTAGATTAGATTGAGCTATTGGTTTATTGTCTATAAGTTAATGACCTAATAAAATCTAAGAATTTATTGTTTATCTGAAATAAATTTGAATAATATTCAATTTTAGATTTTATATAGAAAATAACGCCATAAATGATATTCATCTTCTCCGAGTCAGAGTCTATTTTTGTACATAAGCTTAAATAGAATACAAGGGATGAGTCTATAAATATGTATCTTTCCAGGCAAACATCCAGAAGATATGAAAATCACGAGATTTAGACGCAAAAGTTACATGCAATATTTATCGAACTATGTGAGAACAATTATAATTATTTGTAAAAGATTGATAACAGTATAAACAAAAATCGTACCTGTAAGAATCACCATCACGATTGTAATCGCACAAAAGGTAATCCTTGCCAGATTCTTTGTCCTTGGCAATTTTCAACGGTTGATCGACAGAAGACAACAAGTCTTCGCATAAGGACGGTACAAGATCTATGAGGTCGCTAAGATTCTTCTCGATTTGCTGAGGTGGCAGCCTTCGCATGAGATCAAGCGCACAGTCCATCTGTTGTTCCGTCTGGTTCGACAAAAGAAAAACAATTGGTAAATAACCCCATTGTACACATTTCATCGAAAATTTCCTGGCGTTAAAAATAAAAACACTGAAACTACAATTGCCTCCTGTTGTACGCCATTTTGACAGTTGGTTGGGTTTGGAGGTTATGTTGAAATTGGTAAATTTTCCGAGTTGAAAAAGTTCGGAATAATCACAGTGGTAGTTTGGATTTATCAAAATTGACATTCTTGTCAAGGAAGTCGTTGGCGAATTTGTGAAAGACGCGAATTCGACAAAAACATTGAAAGTAGCTCACCATGACACTTCCTTAGGTGGAGAAACGTAGGGGTCGGTGTACGGATATTCCGGCGACGAAAATCTTGATGTAAAAAAAATGAATGATACTGCTGGTACACTAATTTAGTCGTCGATTACCATTTTCATAAACTCGTGTACGTTTCGTTCGGGGAAAAAAAATGAACATTTAAAGGGTGTGTCGAAAGCGAACGACGATTGGTTAGCGTTTCTGACGGTGTTGCGTGCAACGCACACACAAAATACTAGCGCGAGCAGCGCTAGCGGCAACTAGCACTGCTACTCCTTTCTCCTTCCGCTCCTTTCCTCCATCGCGACTCCGTTTCTCTCGCGACTACATTCTTTTCTTTATTCACATCTCGTCTTCTTGATTTCTTTTTTTCAATTTTTGAAGTCGCGTTCGATTTTCACATTTAGCACCATTTATGACAGTAATAAGACCAAACATTTTCTTGGATACACCGACCTCTAAATAAACCAGCAATCGAATTTGGATAGAGTTGGATAGAATTGGATTCAATTATTAAATTCTTAATCCATACTTTGGTCAACGGTGAATCTATTTTAATATGTAAATACA
This sequence comes from Trichopria drosophilae, assembly GCA_030407085.1. Lineage (NCBI taxonomy): Eukaryota > Metazoa > Arthropoda > Insecta > Hymenoptera > Diapriidae > Trichopria > Trichopria drosophilae. The sequence continues at coordinate 184,106,864 of CM059582.1, forward strand.
ATTCTATTCGTTCATGCGAATAAAAAGGTTACGTTCTGAATTCATATTAATCTAAAAAAAGTATTCTTTGTAAAAATTAAATCTTAAATACATCGGTATTCAACATTACGGATTAAAAAGTAGCCAAGTGTATTCATTTCAATCCAAAAAAAGTTGTATTTCAAAAACGAAACTTTCAATACATCGGTATTCAACATTATGGATTCAAAACTATCCAAGTGTATTCATTTCAATCCAAAAAAGTTGTATTTCAAAAACAAAACGTTCCATACATCCGCATTCAACATTACGGATTCAAAACTATCTAAGCGTATTCATTTCAATCCAAAAAAGTTGTATTTCAAATCGAAACTTTCAATAGATCCGTATTCAACATTATGGATTAAAAACTATCCAAGTGTATCCATTTCAATTCAAAAAAGTTGTATTTCAAAAACAAAACCTTGAATACATCCGTATTCAACATTACGGATTGAAAACTATCCAAGTGTATCCATTTCAATCCAAAAAGAGTTTCCTATTTAAAAACGAAACATTGAATGCATCCGTATTCAACATTACGGATTCAAAACTATTCATTTCAATCCAAAAAAAGTTGTATTTCAAAAACGAAACTTTCAATACATCGGTATTCAACATTATGGATTCAAAACTATCCAAGTGTATTCATTTCAATCCAAAAAAGTTGTATTTCAAAAACAAAACGTTCAATACATCCGCATTCAACATTACGGATTCAAAACTATCTAAGCGTATTCATTTCAATCCAAAAAAGTTGTATTTCAAATCGAAACTTTCAATAGATCCGTATTCAACATTATGGATTAAAAACTATCCAAGTGTATCCATTTCAATTCAAAAAAGTTGTATTTCAAAAACAAAACCTTGAATACATCCGTATTCAACATTACGGATTGAAAACTATCCAAGTGTATCCATTTCAATCCAAAAAGAGTTTCCTATTTAAAAACGAAACATTGAATGCATCCGTATTCAACATTACGGATTCAAAACTATTCATTTCAATCCAAAAAAAGTTGTATTTCAAAAATGAAACTTTCAATACATCGGTATTCAACATTATGGATTCAAAACTATCCAAGTGTATTCATTTCAATCCAAAAAAGTTGTATTTCAAAAACAAAACGTTCAATACATCCGCATTCAACATTACGGATTCAAAACTATCTAAGCGTATTCATTTCAATCCAAAAAAGTTGTATTTCAAATCGAAACTTTCAATAGATCCGTATTCAACATTATGGATTAAAAACTATCCAAGTGTATCCATTTCAATTCAAAAAAGTTGTATTTCAAAAACAAAACCTTGAATACATCCGTATTCAGCATTACGGATTGAAAACTATCCAAGTGTATCCATTTCAATCCAAAAAGAGTTTCCTATTTAAAAACGAAACATTGAATGCATCCGTATTCAACATTACGGATTCAAAACTATTCATTTCAATCCAAAAAAAGTTGTATTTCAAAAACGAAACTTTCAATACATCCGTATTCAACATTATGGATTCAAAACTATCCAAGTGTATCCATTTCAATTCAAAAAAGTTGTATTTCAAAAACAAAACCTTGAATACATCCGTATTCAACATTACGGATTGAAAACTATCCAAGTGTATCCATTTCAATCCAAAAAGAGTTTCCTATTTAAAAACGAAACATTGAATGCATCCGTATTCAACATTACGGATTCAAAACTATTCATTTCAATCCAAAAAAAGTTGTATTTCAAAAACGAAACTTTCAATACATCCGTATTCAACATTACGGATTGAAAACTATCCAAGTGTATCCATTTCAATCCAAAAAGAGTTTCCTATTTAAAAACGAAACATTGAATGCATCCGTATTCAACATTACGGATTCAAAACTATTCATTTCAATCCAAAAAAAGTTGTATTTCAAAAACAAAACCTTGAATACATCCGTATTCAACATTACGGATTGAAAACTATCCAAGTGTATCCATTTCAATCCAAAAAGAGTTTCCTATTTAAAAACGAAACTTTGAATACATCCGTATTCAACATTACGGATTTAAAACTATCCAAGTGTATCGATTTCAATCGAAAAAAGTTGTATTTCAAAAAAATAGTGAACCCCTCCGTATTCAACATTACGGATTCAAAACTATCCAAGTGTATTCATTTCAATTAAAAAAAGTTGTATTTCAAATCGAAACTTTCAATAGATCCGTATTCAACATTATGGATTAAAAACTATCCAAGTGTATCCATTTCAATTCAAAAAAGTTGTATTTCAAATACAAAACGTTGAATACATCCGTATTCCACATTACGGATTGAAAAGTAGCCAAGTGTATTCATTTCAATCCAAAAAAAGTTTCCTTCTTCAAAACGAAATATTGAATGCCTCCATATTCAACATTACGGATTCAAAACTATCTAAGCGTATTCATTTCAATGCAAAAAAAGTTTTCTTTCAAAAAATAAACTTTGAATAAATCTGTATTTATTTATATTCTTATACTGCTTCCGATTGTATTCGTAATTGTGTTGATAAAATTGAATACAGATGGATTATTTTTTATGAAATTTAATCCGTCAAATTACGCTTCCGATTATATTCGTAAAATTGAATACAGATGGATTACTTTTTCTGAAATTTAATCCGGCAAATTACGCTTCCGATTGTATTCGTAAAATTGAATACAGATGGATTCCTTTCTTCGGAATTCAATCCATTTGAATACATATTTATGGAATCAAAGTATGAATTCAAAATGAATTGAAATTTTCAATCCAATCCTATCCAACCTCGATTGCTGGGAACTTTTATGATACGTTAATAACACTGGTAAACAAAATTTGATTCTCTTCTAATATTATTGAAGTAAGCTGTAAAATCATAAAAGTTAAATCAAAATCTTATATATGGATTGTAATAATCCACACGTCGAAAAAATAAAACTTATTTGATCAAATATGAACGTTTTACAATGAAATTCATATTTGATAACAAAAATACATTAATCTATGAGTTGATAGGCCATATTTGATCCGCCATTTTGATTTTTAAAAATATAACTTCAAATTAGTGATCTGAGACCCCGAAACTACCTGTATATAAGCATTAGGGTGGTTCAAAAAAGGGTTATTTTTTTAAGGGGAGGGTACACCAACCAAATCAGCTCTATGAAATAAACCTTTAAAAAATTTGAAAAAATTATTTCTTTAGTAATTTTTGACGAGGAATACAGTAGTTTAAACATAAAAAGTGGAAAAGTTATACTTGTCCCGAAAATTTTAGGGCGAAAAAAGTTGCGTTTTTTGAAAAAATGCTTCTACATTTTTCTAAATTAATTTTAAAAAATTAGAGTGAACATAAAACACATTTTCTAAATAATTACGGATGGATTTTAAAAAATTCAATTTTTTTCGAAAAAATAATTTGGTTATGGAAGAAAACAATGTTTTCATTTTTTATTCTAGTACCACTAAATTTCACGTTAAAAATTGTTTGTTACAAATGCTTCTACATTTTTCTAAATTAATTTAAAAATTCAAAAAAATTATGGTGAACGTAAAAATACATTTTCTAAATAATTATGGATGGATTATAAAAAATTCAATTTTTTTTCGGCAAAAATTAATTTTTTACGGGCCAAAAAAAATGTTTACGCTTTTTATTCTAGCACCACTGTATTCCGCATCAAAAATGACTAAAGAAATAATTTCTTACAATTTTTTAAAGTTGTATTTCATAGAGCTGAGTTTTTGGGTGTACCTTCCCCTTAATTCATCAACGATGGGCGAATTTTGGTTCTTTGTGCAAAATAAAATGAACACGTGTTTCGGCTTTTTTTTTTAAATTGATATTAAGGTAGTTAGACCCCAGGATATAATATGTTAGCGAAAATATTTTAATAACACTTCCAGGAATAAAATTTTTATTATGCATGATATTGTGATAGAGTTCGAACGTTATTTTTCTTGAAAAAAAATTGAAACTTGCAAAAATAATTTGATAACCAACTTTTCTTAGCGACTCAAATTTTCTTCTTATTTTCATTCAAAACTTTTCTAAAAATGAATGGATTTCAATGAATGGCGGCTTATTTTTTCAAGAAAAAGATTCTCTACAACTTCACCGAATGAATTTCTTGAATTTCTAAAACTAGGGTCAAATATCTCGAATTATTAAAAAAAATATATATTATTTTTTAATTTTTCTGAATAATTTCAGTGATCAGGCAAAAAATTTGAGAAATTTATTCGGTGATGTTGTAGAGAATCTTTTTCTCGAAAAAATAAGCCGTCATTCATTGAAATCCATTCATTTTTAGAAAAGTTTTGAATGAAAATAAGAAGAAAATTTGAGTCGCTAAGAAAAGTTGGTTATCAAATTATTTTTGCAAGTTTCAATTTTTTTTCAAGAATAATAATGCTTGAACTCTGTAACAATATCATGTATAATAAAACTTCAATTCCTGGAAGTGTTATTAAATTATTTTCGCTAACATATGATATCTTGGGGTCTAGCTACCTTAACACGTACCACCGGATGCTCGAAGTTTAACATTGATTTTAAATGGAAAAAAAGTGTTTTTAGTTTGTTCAAAATTAAATACTCAAAATTCAAAATAATCGGTCCACAAACAATGGTACCTTTTCTTAGTTTTGTGCGAGTAATTAATACAGACCGGATTTTAAAAAAATTTTCTGGCTGAGTTATTTTTTGAGTGTGGGTATTTTTTAACAAAAAAGGTGAAAATACCGACATTAAAAATGCAACAACGCGGCCGGGAATTTGTTTAAAAACCGGGTATTCACCAGTTATTCACATAAAACTAGCAAGAAAAGATACCAATGTTTGTGGGAGCAATAAGTTTGAATTTTGAGTATTTAATTTTGAAAAAACTAAACAAACTTGTTTTTCCACTTGGATAATCAATGTTAAACTTCGAGCCTATGGTGTTCATTCTTTTTTTGCACAAAGAACTAAAATTCATCCATCGTTAGTGAATTCAAAAAAAATATCCCTATTTTGAACCACCCTAATGAGCACATCCCTAGAACTTTTAATATTTCACTTCAGAAAAAATAAAAATATTTTTTTAATGCTCCCCAGACAGCAGAATAGAAAAAAAAATCACAATGAAGTCTAAATGTTATGTAAAAGTGGTCAGATGACCCACTTTCTGCGGTTTTTCTGATACGATGTCATTATGACATCTTTATGAGTTCATGTTCAGAAAAACCTCAGAAAGTGGGTCATCTGACCTCTTTTAGATAACATTTAGAGTTCATTGTGAGCTTTCTTTTATTCTGCTGTATGGGACGCTTTCCAAAATCATTTTTTTATATTTTTACACCTATAAAAAGTAAGAAAAATTATGCGCCACTCATTTTTGTGCATTCTTATTTGCCTAAAAAGTTAAAACGGTGCTTTAACGAAACCAGTTCTTCTACAGACAAAAAAGACTCGCCAAAAAAGTTTTTGAAAAGATTAACATCTGACGTTCCAATGTACAGTTAAAGCATGCTTTTTAATTTTTAATTTTATATATTATACAAAACTCCGACTATAGGTTACCTTTATCAGTGTAAGTGTTCAGAAAAGTCCCGGTATATTTATCTGTTCGGTTCCTTGCCTTCCTCTCCCGTCTCGTTATATTTACCAAAAGAAGGGGATCGTCGTTTTTCTCACTCCCCACAGTCGCGTTATGTTTGTGACGTTACAGCAGACCCTTCCTGAGGCCCCAGCCCGCAAGGTGGGGGAAAAAAGAGAGCGGCGAAAGGTAAATATAACAAGACGGCATCGCGAAAATATGCTGCGAAGTAAATATAGCGAGACGAAATTATACCGGACTCTACTGTATAATTTTTAATGAAGATCAAAATTAATTTTTAGTAAAAAGACGTACTAATAAATTTTTATAATTCAAAACCTTTATATCAAATCGCGAAACTCGTGCGCACAATTGAAGACACACGAGTGTATAATAAATAGAAGATGGAAGTTCATTTTACTGAAAAGTATACCCGATTTTTTGCGTTTTTTTGACATTTAAATCGCTATATTTAAGTTTGATAATTAAGATAGCTTAATTTTGACAACACCATTGAAATGAGGGATCTCGAAAAATTTGATGTGTTTCGATTTTAAGTACATGCGCAAATAATAACATGCAGTTATTATATTGTACATACACAATAAAAAATAAATACACATATTGTAAATTTATAGTCCGTATTAGTAAAGAAACTTCCATTACATTTATTGTATATACAGTACATTTCTTTACACCATGGAGAGATGGTCAAAGCGTCGAAATTTGTGAGACATATTTTTTTTTAACTGCTAATGGGCCATTATCTACAAGATATTAGTAATAAACAAATGTTTGCAGTGATATCATACTAAAAAATAAATAAAAAATAAAATTCGACTGATTATTACTACTTTACAGTTTCTTTGATTGCTTAATCCAAATTCGAGAGTACAACATGCAACATCGAAAATGTCAGGTCCAATATGGAATTAAACTACACAAATGCTCGTCATAATTTTAAACTTATTGTTAGTTACTCGGTGATTTCGCGAGGTGCTGCAAAGGAATCAATGACTGTGATAAAATTAAAAAATGATAATGTACGCAAATGATCGCAATCATTCGAAAGTTATTCCAGATATTCTGCTTTTCATGCAGGTATTGAATTAGAATCCGGGAAAATTGGATTATATATAATTGTATTATATTTCATTCCATACATTTACATGCTTTTTATATCTATATAAAACATATTCTTATATTTTATGACAGTGTCCAGTAAGTGTGCATTGTAAGAAGGCTTCGCTATTTTTCCAAGATGGCGAACAAAATATGACCTATCGCCAATTTCTATTATATTCGTAACCTTCGCCCTAAAATATTTAAAAAACGTTTTGGAACGAGGCAGTTCTTCTGCAACTTTACAACGATTATTATACAACTGTTACATACTTAGTTTTTATTAAAGTTATAACTTTTGTCTCCTTCATTAAAACCCGTTAATTTTTACTGAATCGTGCTTCTAAAACGGTTAAAACCCATTGATGTAGGAAAGTGATGTGCTACGTTTTTTCAGTTGACACCAAGTTGGATTTCGCCCATATAAGCATGTATTATGATATATACTTATATATACAACACATGAAATTGTATATCCGTTGTATGCTATTATATATAAATAAGTAAATTTTTGTCTCGGGAATCCATGATCAAAAGTGCCAATTCAAAGAATTTAAAATGGTGGATCCAATATGGCGAACGATATTTTCGGTAAATGCCCGCTTCAAACATGTTACGTACCTAATTGGTTAATTCTCTTTTGCACTGGCAGAACAAAAGTACCTTAAGGGTAGACACGATTTTAACCATTAGAAGCAAGCTTTTTCAAAATTCAAAATGGTGGTTCAACAGGAGAAATAATGCTTTACAACGAACTAGTTTGAGAAATTAACGTTCCATGTATACGACAATTAATTTTCCGAGGTTCAACTGGTTCATCACAAATTTCATGAAATTGTGCGAAAAATTTATTGGTCCTAGTCTCCCATCCTTCATTTATACTTGTTCATTTTATGGAACTTCTGATCGATACAAACTTATATTTCGTACTTTAAAATTTACCATAAGAATGAATGCACATAACATTTTTAAATTACTCCTAGTTTTCTCGTTGTAACTGCACAACCTTAATTTTGCATTACAAGTAGGCTAATTTTCTCTTAAACAACAAATAAATTCAAAATATAGTGCTGGCTTATGTGAACTATATATAAATAAAAGTGAGATAGAAAGGCATTCGTTTTGAATCTTGCAATTCTGACTTCGAATTCGTGTTCCATTAAGAGGGTACAGAGTTTTCATAAATAAAAATCTTGCTTTTAATGGTTAAAATGTGCACCACTGATTCGACGTATGCGCAAATGTACGAAAATGCTTTATTTCAAGAAATCGATGTAGCGAAATTAAAGTTCTTAAATTGCAGATTTTTTTAAACAAAACTAAAAGAACAGAGGCTTGTGAAAAAACATCCAAGTTGGAATTTATTTACACTAAATAGGCGTGGTGGATCTTCGTTACAAAACATGAAACAATTACAACTTTGTTAGGTTCAGCAATGCAACGTTAACGTAATGTGTTTATTTGTTTACAAGATGCTAAGAGCACTCTCGTCCAAATATGCAGGGGCTAAGAATCAATTTATGCTATCAATAACTTCCTTGTTGAAAAAATCCAGCTGGATTCGGATGGATTCCAGCTGGAATTGGCTGGATTTTTGTCATGGTCGAAAATCAAGGAGGAAATCTAGGTGGAAATCCAGGTAGCAAATCCAGGTGGAAATCCAGGACAAAAATTCAGCCAATTGCAGCTGGAATCCAACCCGGATTTTTTCAACAGGGTTGCTATAAATCAGTAAATTAGCTTCAGTTTTATTTACTGCATTCTTGAATGAGATTATTGCAACCGTGCGATGCTACCTCAATCCACAGGTTAAACAGTTCATTAAAAAAATATGATATTGCACATCTTTTGTAATGCAAAATCACTAACTAAATTCGAGAGAATATTTTATAAAAATGCATGCACTAATTTATAAAAAAATGATCTGGTCCCATTTTTAAATGCAAGGCATAGTATGCTTAGTTTGAATCAAATTCAATTGACAAAATAAAGATATTTTTAAATGTAATTAAAATTTTCCTTGAAGCTGACAAAAAAAAGTCATTGCGCAAAACAAGCCTAAAATGCTAAATAGATAACCGGTGATCATTTGGTCCAAATTCGATATTGTATTCGTCAATGTAATCATAATCAATTGTTTATATATATATATATATATATATATAATACAAATAAATGACAGATTTGTAACAGAAAATTTTATACAGAATATATATATATATATAAATTCTTAATAAAATAGTTTTATTTCAAAATTTTCTGTTACAAATCTGTCATTTATTTAAATATACATTCTTTTGTTATAAATTTGAAATCAACTACCCCCAGTAATTACGATCATTTTTATAAATTAGCATCAGGCTTACACTGCAAAAACGAATGTCTAAATATTAGACACATTTGTCCCCGTTCTTAAAACGGTCTATCTCCAGTCTCCAATCGTATTTTGAATGTATGCTGTTCGATACACAATTTAAAAATGCATTGTTTAAAAAAATGTCGAGTGGCATCAAGTTTTCGTTTTGTTGACAGTTATTTATCAAGTCTAGAAGAATATCTTTCACTTCAATACTGTGGTTGTTAAATAATATTATTAATAATAATAATATAAGTAATACTAATTATGAAATTTCTCTCGATCTTTCAATTGGAAGAAAATAATCCTATTTTTCGTTATAATTTCCAACAATCGGCAATTTTTCACTGTCATTGTTCGGTTCGTTTATTAAATAGTTATTACGGCAAATATTTTGTTTTTTTTTCTTTTAATTTAATTTTTGTATACATTTGATTTATACAATATTATAATTACATGTCGACTAATAACAAACCAGTTAAACATTTTAAACTATAAGCAGATAGGTTAAATTACCTTCGAGACTAAAGCTGCCGAATATTTCCGAAAATCATCGAATCATCAATGTGTCTTTGATTTTAAGTATCTTCCCATCGTCTCAAAATAGCTAAAACATCTTAAATGTAGACACTTTTATTGTAAGTCTCAGGTTAAACGACTAAAAAATCTCTTATTCATGATCGAACACGAAGCCAACAATATCTGACGCAGAAATATATTGAAAAGACACTTTCGTTGTGTCTAATGTCTGAGAACGCAACATTTAGGAGATAACATTTTTTAGACTGTATTGGCGTCGAATTTTATATTTTTAGTAGTGGATTCGGATTCGACCATCCGACAAAAACCCCTCCAAATAACAAATTCATAAACAATTACGAGCACTGAAATAAATTACAATCTGCTAGATTGGAGCCTCTATTTTGAATTGTGCATGTTTGATCATGCATTCGAATTCAGCTACTTGAAAACAAAGTATTACAGCTATACAAAAAATATAATTCTGACAAAACACTTTTTAAAAATTTAAGGATGTCAAATGACAAATATATCAGAACTATTGTGCATATTTTTATGTAAAATTATTATATACGCCTTCCACTTCTTAAGAAATAATTATTTTCTCATTTATGTAAACTAAAAACAATGCTTCGACCAAAGTTACCTCTAAAATGCTGAGTGGGTCATCCTTAACCGTTTCTAAACCGGTTCTATGAAAATTACGTCATTTCCAACACTACACAAATGCATCAATTAGACGTCTTAGCAAGTGGTTAACTTGGTGAAAAATAATATTTAGACACATTTGTTGAATACTCTACAATTCATTTCATGATTTTAATTTGCATTGAAAAATTGTCGTGCGAAGAAAAATTTTAATTGAGAAATAGTCTTTTATTCTAACAAAATTTATTATAATTACTGGTTACTGGTACTAGTAAAAATTGTAGGTAAATAAACTGCTTTTCTATATATACTATAGTCCTTTTAAGAAAAAATACTGCAAATGTTTCTAAAGAGTCATCTGATTGTTAGCTTATAAATTGGTACTCTGTAAATATAAGAATTATCTAAAAACTACTATTAAAAAATTGGTAAAAAACTACTAATTTATTAATAAAATTCTACTAATCTAAAAGTAAAAATTTGTATTAGTTTTAGTAGTTTTCGATTTAGTAAGAAATTTGTAGTTTTTCCTTATTTAATAGTAAAAATAATTACTATTTGACGTAGCGACCTACTTTTCATTTTTTTATTAGTAGTTTTCAATTAAACTAGTCATTAGAGAGTACAATATAATTTTCTCGGTAAACTCCAGCAAATATGTCTACTAATGCGATACCCCTATACATTAAGCGTTAATTTCTGAAATAAGAAAAAGTGCACCATAAACTGCAACTTATCGAAATATAACCGTTGGACTAACGGTGTTTACGACTGCTCTTTCACGCTCATATTAAATCTAGATGAAAGATGCCTGGAAATCTCAGCAAATTTAATCTTAGTAAACTTAAATATTGGATTACATTTTATATGTTGAAATGACTAAAACGATAGAATTGAATAGCTTGAATGGGTGTATATGAATAGATTAGATAAGGAATATCTCATATACTCTCACGTATAATCATCCTGTAACGCATTTAGTGGTATATTTTTATGCCGATTTTTGTGCCGTAATTTTTGTGTAGAACCTAATGATTTTTACCCATTTTCTTAGAATTATTCATCTGCACTATTTTTCATTGAATATTTAAGTAAAAAATTTTAATATTTTTAAATAATATAATCTTACGGTTGGACGAAAAAAATATTTACCGAGGTAACCAAGAAAATATGTTTGAAAGAATACTTTGCTAATAGAATAGTATGTATTTTAAATTTGAATTACAGAAGTTCTCCCTCTCTAACTTCTATCAGATTTAAACTAATTATCAGTTTTCATCATCCCTACATTATATTTTAAAAAAGTGAAAGAATCAACTGATGCTTCCGCATGACAACTCTAATGATCAGTAGAAAGGAGAACTAGAAATAAAATACGAACTTAAAATAAAGGGAGGTCTACTGTTAAGTTAGACAATGTTCCCACACAAATCGTTATCTGACATAACAAAATTTCAGAAAAGTAAGAAAATAGATACGATATTACAAAATACAATCACAAGAAAACGCTAAAAAAGTTCATACAAACATATACATTCATAAACCACATATCCAATCCACGCCGTAACGAACTATATTCGTAAGTTAAACAATCTAAACTGATACAAATTCGTTGGTTTATGTTTCAGTACATTTGCATTTGCTATATGCTCATCATGATACAGTAATACTGAAGAGGAGCAAAACCAGGCCTAGTCAGGATTTCTTGATAAAAGATGCTTTGCTATTTTCATCAATCCATGTGCGATAATATGCAACATCTGCATATACTCCAGGTGCATCAGGTCGAGCACAACCATAGCCGTAGGAAACGATACCAACCAGAGTGCTACCATAAACCAATGGTCCACCAGAATCACCTTGACAAGCGTCCTTTCCGCCCTCCTTCAATCCTGCGCAAATAACCCCCGCCGCGAACCAACTTGGGTGGTAATAGTGAAGCCTTTCATACTTCTTTCTGCAATCCTCCAGTGTAATAATAGGAAGTTTCACAACGTGTAGAATACTAGGAAATCCTTGCCTAGGCTGAGTGAAACCCCAACCAAGAACTGCTACTTCGGTATCACCTGGCAGAATTTTATTTGACTCCGTCAAATTGATGGGACGTACGGTCCGACTGAATTTGAACGGTGGACGAACAAATACCAGAGCCACATCGTTTATAGGAGGAACATTATTTGCCAGGTAATATTTCGGATGAATTCTGACCCTTGCCATTATATGCATGGAACCGGAAGTTGAATGATATGATGAACCTGCACGAATCCTATAATATCTCGTCGAATGGGATACGCAGTGAGCAGCTGTGATAACCGTGATATTTGATATGATCGAACCGCCGCAAACATGGTTCCCACCAAATGAGATGCTAACGATGAAAGGGTGTTGCTTGATGGACGTTTTTGTACCACCTACTATTCGAAAATCTGGAGTTTCCGTAACAATTGTTGCTGCTTCAGATCCTGTAAGAAAATATCTGGTTAAAATAGTACTTTTTTCGTAACAATAGTTCCAAAAACAATAGCAAGAAAATTTAACACTCGACTTTGTCTGAAAGAATGTTTTGATTCTCGACAACGAGCCTAATTGGAACAAGGTTAATTTTGAAGTTGTGCTATATTAGTGTCCAAATTTACATTGGCTATGTAAAATATTTCGATCGGTACTGTAACAATCACTGCAGAACATTAATTTTAAGTAAGTAAGTAATTAATTACGCTTTCAAAAAATAGTGCTTTCATGAACAATATTTACAAAAATTACAATAATTCCATATCCATAATTTACACAAAAAATACGCATATGAAACTATTCGAACCCACTCTCTCTCTCCCCTCTCTCCCCCTCTCCCCCTCACTCTCCCTTCTCTCTTTCCTGACCTGTTATATGATCTCCGTCGATCTATTTCCTCTCCCACCCTCATTTAAAACATCTACGCCTCTTTCACCGTTCTCCTTCACATACATGCTCCTTAAATGTTCAACACATGTTTAACATCTCTCTTGCGCACAATCTATAAACTCTCTTTCTTCATTCATCCAGTACTAGTTCCCCTCTCCTCATACATCCAGTACTAGCTCCCCTCTTCTCATTCTCACATGTCCACCTTGCTATTCCGACTAATATTTTTCTCTCTTTCTCTTCCACATTTTTATATATCTCGGCACCCCTTACACCCTTCCATACTTCGTGCAGCGCAATGACGCTTCCATTTTCTCCCCTCTTTTTTATTCATCCTCAACTATACCTCATTCCCTCAAGCGTTCACATTTATTCTCTCTCCATTCATTCACAGCTACTTTCCTCATTCTCCACTCCATGAATAGTTCCCTTCCCAAAACTCACTCTTATCCATTCAGTTATTCTCTCTTTCATCCTTTTCCTTTTTATTCTCCATTACAATTCTCCCTCCCTGTCTTTTTCCTAGTTTCTCCTCAGACATTCATAACCTCCATCCCGTTTCCATCCTGAATTTATTTATTTTTATCTTTTCATAAAATAATACATATTCCTTTCATGTTCGCTATCCTTTTTCCACCACCCCACCAAAATCTTTATTTCTCTCTCCTTCCTTTATTGGTATAAATTTTAAGTTCCTACAATACATTTTCAACATTATCTGTTAACTTTTTCGTCTCCTTGGAGGAAAACATTTTTATGACTCAGATCTTCGCTGAACTTAAATAACATATATATCATTATAATGATTAAATTATAAATAAAAAAATAATTATAATGATGAATTGCACTAATAACAATGATGCCTGTACACTCCTCCCTCCGTAATTGCTGTCCGGTCGTGGACGAATTTCCCCTCATGCCCCCATAATTGCTTGTCTGCCGTTCCGCCCCTAATTCCCCTTCTCCATGTATGAAACAGTTAATAGAACATACGTTATACGCATGCGCGAGTGTGCCCTTCTTCTTACGGTGCACCTGGAAAGGCGAACCTGGACAACAATCACGGAATATTTTGGGACTACAATTATGGATAGAATTAGGAAGACAACAATTATGGAGGGAAACAATTACTGAGGTAGGATTGTACTCCTTTCTCTAATTGCATGAACAGCTGAATTTCGATTTGATTCTTTTATCTGAGGGTTCAAGTTTTGATATAAGCGTACTTAGAGACTTGAAGCATATCTGCTTCAGTTTCTACACGTGACCAAAAACCGTAAAAAACAGGGTTTTTTTAGTTTTTGAACCTGTTTTTCTCAAAATCTTGACGTGATTTGTCATTTTTTACGTCAGATTCATGTTCATCGATAAAAAATCTATAAGAGGAATCCGATGCTTGAATGAAAATGCAAGACATTTTTTGTCAACCAGTGTTACTGCAGATGATTTTTTTTCATTTCGGTTTGTATGTTTGTTTATTTCCAACTTCAAACGGAAACGAGAGTCTTCACACTCTGGTTTAGAATGAGTTCGGAAAAGAAATATTCGTTAGGAAATCGCATGTAAAAATCGTCGTTTCCTTAGTGATATGTATGTGAATAGAATTTTGGGTCTACATAATGGTCACAGAGATTTAGAGCAAGCAAGATTATCAATTATCCACAAAACTGTGGAGCTGTTGTAAAAAACAGATACTCAGGGAATAGCAAGAAAAAGCGACTGAGAAATGTAAAAAAAACATCATACCGCGGTTATTGAAAAATATTAAAGGAAAGAAAGATTGATTGAAAGGGAAGCAGCCACGTATGGAGCAGGAATTTTGTAATTGTAATTTATTTTCTTCATGAATTTCTTGACTGTGTGAATGTGTATATATTAGCGCGTGAGTTACCATGTTAGTCTGAAACGGTAACATATTATTATGTATCTTAAAATAGAAATTAAACACATAAGCAATAAAAATCAATCCTCATACATAATTTTGAATATTTCTGAAGGCCAAGTTTGTTTCTGGGCTTAGTGTACACGTTAAAACTGCTTCTGGCATGGATTTGCAAAAATAAGTAACGGATGAAAAGAAATAAATTCTCATCACTTCGAACATTATAATTTCTAAATTTCTATCATCTTATATGTTTAGGTTAAAAATAATTTAAGAAAAAATGCCCTTCTCTATCCGTAAAATATCTTACTGGCGTATAACGAAAATCTCATAAAATTCCATAAATTGGTAACAATAGCCGCTAATTTTAAATTGGTACTAAAATTTATCTAATTTTAAACTCAACGTTCTACAATATCAAAAATATTTTTAGTTTTTGTAGTAGATGCCATTACAACCTATAAATCTAAGTAGTAAAATTACAGTAGTTCAGGATATACAAGATTTTATTTACCTTTTACGAAAGCTACAAAAGTAAACGAAACCAATAGAACGACGGGACCCATGTTATGCAAAATGCAACTTGCATGCACTGTAAAGATTAATTGAACGTGGAGGTTAAATATAGTAGTTTCATGGGGCATATGCATTTAAATTAAACAATAAAATTAATTTTCAAACGTGTCCTTTTTTTCATTATTTAAAATTTCACTGTAAATATATTAAATATTCAATACTTGTTAAATGTGGCTTAGCTGGAAATAGTCTTGAGGTTAAAACTATTGCACCGTTTAAAACATCGTTATCGAAAATCGTTATTATACAAATTTAACGACGAAACGAACATTTGAGGAGTACTAAAATTACATTATAAATCTATTGCCGTCGATTTTATTTACTTTGTAAGGTTTTTTAAGTTTCAAAGGTTAAGTTTTGTAATTGCTGATTTCAATATGAAGTTGTTCCTGCCACATATAAAACAGTATTTTAGTATGTGTGTTGTGCAGCTTTATAAATGGTTCATTTTTCGGGGTTATTATTATTCGAGGACATGTTAAGTTCAAATGCGTTTGTAATATACAGCATTATCACATGTTTTATGTTTTGAAATTGGTTATGATTAATTTCTATTTTCAGTGTTTAGATAATTATTATAATGAAAAATAAAAGTCAACATAAAAAGAATTAAGACCCAATAAATACTCTATAAATGTTGAGTATGCGAATATTACATATAAGTTTACACGGAACCTCTCAGTAATTCATATAAAAGGCTGACTAAATTTGTCCTGTAATTCTTACAAGGGAATTTGTAAAACTCTATATTCTGAGAATTTTCCGACCACAAATGTTACACATGAAGAAATGTTTGAGAATAGAATGAAAATGAGGTGTCAAGCACGATTTTTCGAATTTCACTATGATTCAAAAGTTGCAGAAAAAAGACAATTTCATCTTTTAAATTAAAAAATGATCTATAAAAAACCATGTTTTTTAAGCGATTGTAAACTAGTTAAATAATTTTATAACATTCAGACCTTAAAAATCGTATTATTGCGCATAGCATTCAGACCTTAAAAATCGTATTATTGCGCATAGCATTATTAATCCTTAAAAGGTATACTTATTTTTTCATTGGCCCCTATAAATAAGAAAACACAAAAAAAAAACAGGATTTATTTTGGGGTCCTAACGACCCAGTGTACCGTTTAAGGATTAATTGAGACGCAGGGCCTTTCCTAGTTATATCTTCATTTCTAGACGTAGATAGTTGAGTTATGTCAAACTTTGAAGTAAAATAAAATAAGTTCAGGTTTGTTTCAAATTACGAATCATGTATATTTATTTGGAAATAAAAATCTCGAAGTCCTTTATTCCTACAAATCTGTTACACTTTTGAAATGTCTGGCTACTATAATAGCAACAAGAAACGTATTGGAAATACAGGAAAGCATAAAATGATCAATTAATTTTGCAATACTACGTTGTTAAAAATGAGGGGTGGGGGGAGGGGGTGGTCATGAAAACCTACCGTTGTCAACGAAGGGAGGAGGGGGTAAAAAACATCTAAAAAAATGGTAACATAGTTTATGAACGATCCTTTATTCAAAGATATTCCCGTTATAAAGTGTACATACAAATCAATGTAATATACATTTGACAAATACATTAATAAAATATTGAACACATATGCATTATTTCATGTGTACTTTACGTTTATATTAAATCCTTTAATAATAACAGGTGAAAAGTTACACTATATTTAAGCTAGCAATTTTGTTGTTAGCTCATCAAATAAAGTCCAATATTTACAATGTTTAATTAAAGACCGCAAAATTAAGTTATAATAATGACATTTCTAAGTCTTCAAACTGTAAATCTGTAATAACAAGATATTTTTATTAGGTAAAAGAAAATTACTTTTTTAAAAAATCATTTTTTATAAATTGTGTGCAGCTGGTCTAAACGTTTGAAAATGAAAGAGGCAAATTAAAATTGATTTATGTATGTACAAAGTTAGTTAAAGTATATTAGTTTTAGAATTAATTTATAGAAAAATAAAGATTTATTTTTATTAGGTCACAGGACAAAAGAACACAGCGGAAAAAAACACAGTATAGAATGACAAAAAAAATCACACGATAAAAAGACACATGAAAAATAAACAGCGACAACAAAACCCAGCACAAAAACATACCACGAAACAAAAACAGCACGACACCAAAAACACGGCGAATTTTGTAATACAATTTTTTGGGTGCACCTAAAAAACTCGACAAATCACAAAACAGATACATAAAAAACCCGACATTCAAAAACCAGGAATTTCAAAAAACAACCATTCAAACACCAGACATTTCAAAATGTACATATTCTGAAAATGTAATTAATTATACGGCTAAATGTGCTTAATAAATAATGCGTGATTGACCTTCAAGTGACCTACAAAATGAATCCCTTGGTCAAACATTTTTGACCTTGAAAAAACCTTCCAGTGAGACCTCAAGGACAGCGACCAGATCGGATTTTTGAAGTGTCGGTTTTGTGAATTATCGGGTTTTTCGGGGGGAGGAGATTGGTATAACTTTGGAGAAGGCTTAATATAACTTAGGGCGGTACAACTTAGGGCGAGGACTGCTGTATTAGACAACGGATGTCACTTGTATAATATGTTGGTAAATCGGTAAATCAGAAAGTCTAAATTAGTTTTTAAGGCAGAAAAGTTTGAAAATATCAAATCATCAATTAAAATATGTATGGGGAATATATCCATGGGCGGCCCGGCTCTATGAGTGACCCACCCTTCTGATTTTTATCAAACTAAAAACGAAATATCAAATTTTTGGAAACCATTTTTAATAAGGTCCCCCAGTCAAATCATGCGTTTTCGCGTTCAGTACAGCTGCTCATAGAAATGTACTGTTGAAAAACGTTGTCAAAGTTTTGCGTTAATTTCAATTGAGTATTAAAAAACATTACTTTTTTAAGGTAAGTTTTATTTTTTTCTTGTAAACTAAACATTGAAATTCATCATATCTAAAGGATTTACAAATATTTCAATACTACGAAAAAATTTCATGCATTTTAATTTCGGCTTTCATTTCCACGAGTGGACCACTTTTTGCATCCATAAGCGGTCCACTTGTTTTTATCAGTGTAAAGGTTATGGTGCGGAAGCGTAATTTTTGAGTGTAATTTAACATTTTGTTTTTGAATATAAATAAGTCATTAAAGTAGCGTTTAAGTGTTGTATTAAACCGGAATACATATTAGATGGTTTTTCACAAAGTTTCTTTTTTATGTTGACCTTATCTTTATTCATATTTTCTCCATGTATTGCACACAGTATTCTAAGGGGATTTGAACGAGTGGACCCCTCATGGATACAAATTTTTTTTTGAACCAAAAAACGTCCCTTCGTAAAAAAGGTTTAATCAATTTTATTTAACTGCAGAAAGTAACCCAAACGCATTTAATTTATAGCTAGGGACTATATCTACCTAACGGTGTATAGAAGACTTAAAAATTCCTTTATTTAATTAACTTTTTACACTAAATTAAAAACGTGGTCCACTCATGGATACATTCCCCTAATATAAACAAAGGATGTATCTGGTGTACGGTAGCAACGTTTTGTTTATATACTGTTTTCTCAGTCATAAACTGAATTCATCAAAGTAAAGTGCTTCAATTATTATGTTTTGCTTGCATTGTGTTGTAAAGTTATATGGTAGATTGTTCAATTATACGACTGAGTTCATGTTAATATTTTTTCCAATATTTAATCTATGACAAATATATCAACCTTTAAATTATCATCCTGCCTAAAACACTGGTTAAACTTACAAGGACCATACAAATTAATGTTGAATTGCAACTTGAAAATATTGTACACGAGTTAGAGTTTTTTTTTTTTAAATAAATGTAATGAACTAAAAAAACCGCTGTCACTATTTTATCATGATGGCCGCCAAGATATGCCAAATCGCCAAAATTCTGTTGTCATTTTTGGCATCAGCAGTCCAAAATGCGCAAGAAAACATGCTGATTCTTCTTTCAAGTATCGTAGCCTGTCCAAAAATTTAAATAATTTCAATCCAATTATTTTATTTTCTCTTCGCCTGTATTACCGAGCTTGGAAACTGGGTAACATTTTTTACTTAAGTTTTAAAGATGATATGGTACATCCGGTTTAAAGAGTGTCACTATTTTTTTTTAATGTCGAAAATCAAAAGTTCAGAGATATGTCCATATATATAACCGCCATTGCCTTATTATTCTCGGTTCCACCGATAGAGGCGTTGCTGTACAGTATAAGAATCGATATTATCGTGTTCAGTGGACGTGTTACTGTATAATCACATTCAGTTCGGCAATAAAAAAAGACAGGAAATGAGAAACACTGAAGAAAAGAAGAGAAGAATAGTGTCGAGTACGCCCAATGATAGTACCGTGATACTGTACAGTATCATTAATTTCAAAATATGCCGCCAAAAATAATTGTAGTTTAGAGCTATTAAAAATATAAAAGTGATTAAATAATATATATTTAATGTTACATTATTCATAATAAGAATGAACGTCGAAAGTCGGATCTTGGATAAACAAGATAATTTTCTTTTTTTTATTCTATGCAGTATTTGCATCGGTGATATTAAATGAAGTGAAAATGGATTATTCCACATGAGAAAATGTATTCAAGAACCATTATTTAAGATTGAAGGTTTGTAAGTAAATGTAATACAAAGCATTATGGTTTAGTCTCTGCTTGAACTTTGTAAAATTCATAACAAATTATTTAAATTCGGAAGCGTAGGTAAATATTAGTTATTATATATAATACTTTAGACATATGCTACACGAACTTTTTAAGAATTATTTTTATAATTTATTTAAATTATTTAAATTAAATATTATTCAACAGAATCATAAGTGAAACCTGAGCAGTTGACGATTTTTTAAAACAAATTTTAATCACATGTGATTAGTTGCATTTAATTTAGTTATTATTTACATGTATTACGAAAATTTCTAATATTTTTAATTATAATTTCACTTCTATTCAGGTAAAGTATGAAAAGAATCTTTTCACAAAGAACAATCCGATATGTGTTAACATTTGTTAACCTTTCATCAAGAACAGTTCAAATGTCGTCATTAATCAAATGATTTTTGCTCATTAGAATTTTCCTCGTGTTTTTTAGTCGTTCGAAGTTAAACGTTCGTAATGAACGTATGTTCTACCTCGACTTAACGAATTTTGCGATTTAGTAAAATTACTATTTTTTTGGTTTATTTAAACAGAAAAATAAATTAGTTTTAAAATATTTGTGTTGAAATGAACCATAGTATTCTGGAATTTTAGTAGAAAATTGTACTTTTTTCACGTGAATTCATGGTTATCGTTTTTTCTTAATATTCAACATTTTTATTCTTAAACTCACTTAAGTCAACAAGAATTTTCTGTTGTTTTTGAAAGAAAATAAATGAAATATCTCATGATATCTAGATATCTTCTCCAAAATTCATTAAATTTAATGACATTTTTAATACGCTATTGCGTATAATAATGTAAACAGAAACATAAAAATAAATCAATATTTTATTTACATGTTAACTATTTACTTCTACGTTTTGTTCTTGCATCGAAGGAAACCTACTAATTTCTAATTTACATCATATTAGAACAATTATTTTGTAAACTACAAATTTTCAAGGAAATTTAGGATTTACAAAAATACCATAAAATATCTCTTAACTATGAAACGTAAAACAACAATTAATGATGTTAAGGCAATCATATAATTAATTAGTTTCGTTGCGTGACTCGACTAAATTAATACAAATATCATGCATGATCCATACAGTTATTTTTCATCGTTTATTATGGTCAAACACAATTGTATTTTTAAATTGTTTACACATTAATTTACATACACATGGTCAGTAATAGTAATTGTACCTCAAATAATTATGATGAAACGCGACTTGAAATGAAATTGAAATTAACTCCTTATGGAGTTTAATAAAAAAGCACTTTCTTACTATTTACGAGTTAAAAATTCACTTTTTATAGAATGAAAAATCACAACAGTAGCCATTTTCTCTCGGTAAAAAGGACTTTTTACTCGAAAAAAATGTAATAGTTCCTACTGAACTTTTTAAAGCATTAGAACGTTTTGTGAATTTCATTTGTTATTTATTATGATTTTTGTTCCATATATACTATTGAATAGTAATATAATGGAATATAATCACTCGTTAACCCCTTTTGATTGCCAGTGACGAAGATCTTTGTCATTTTGGACTTTTCCCAGACTGCCAGAAAATTTTTGCAAACTCTTAGTCATGAAGTATGACATTGTGTTCAATCCATTTATACATAAAAAGTTTATAAAACCGCTTGAAATTTGTTACTCGGGAGTTTTCGGGGTCGTTGATTACGAATCTGAGGTCAGATTTTGAAAATTCAAAATGGCGGACACTTTTGTGAAAAGTCTAACCATTCTGCTTGAAACTTGTTACTCGGGGGTTTTCAAGGTTGCTGATTATAAATCTGATGATATAATTTAAAAATTTATGACCACAATATGGCTGCAAAATTTTCCAAAAAATGGAACCATTTGGGTAGAAAAATTTTCAAAGTATAACTTCAAATTCGTA
This sequence comes from Trichopria drosophilae, assembly GCA_030407085.1. Lineage (NCBI taxonomy): Eukaryota > Metazoa > Arthropoda > Insecta > Hymenoptera > Diapriidae > Trichopria > Trichopria drosophilae. The sequence continues at coordinate 184,129,049 of CM059582.1, forward strand.
ATCAGCGGTCCCGAAAACCCCAGAATAACAAATATCAAGTGAAATGGTTGGAATTTAAAACATTTGTCCGCCATTTTGAATTATCTAAATCTGACTTCAGATTCGTAATCAGCGACCCCGAAAGCCCCCGAGTGACAAATTTCAAGCGAAATGGTTAGAATTTGGAAAATTTGTCCGCCATATTGAATCTGCCATTTGAATTTTCAAAATCTGACTTCTGATTCGTAATCATCGACCCAAAATACTCCTATACAACAAGTTAAAGTAAAATCTAACAAATTTTTTTTTGCATTTTGGGCATTTTTTGTGAAATTCTCGTGGCAGTCAAGGGGTTAAGCGAAGAACCCGTGTATTTATAGTGTTTGAGTAAGTGACTATCTTTTAATTTAAAGGAATGATAATTCACTCTTTGTTAGGTAAACCTTAAAATAGTGTAGTAAACGTCAATTATTACTCTTTACGAGTGTATTTCCTCTCCATACAGGTGACAATCGAAAAAGAGTGTGTTTTCACCAATTAAGAATGAGCCTTCTCAAGCTTCGAAAATGTTTACTCCATGAATAACGAATTGTTAAAAAAAATTTGAGAGATTCATTGGCTTTCATATTACTTGTTTTCAGTTCCCTATTCCATTAAGAACATTTTTACTACTTTTTAAATATCTTAAAATGAAAAGTCCTACTTTACGAAGAGTAATTCTATAGTGAACAAGTTTATTTTCATTCTTTAATAATGAAATTTGCACTCCATGCAGAATGAACATTCACTTCATTAAAGGTGAAATTTTATCTATAAATATGATAATTCATTCTGTCAGTAGAATATTACAAAATTTAATTTTCTTACCCCTTTGACCTTTAATTTGGTTAAAAACTACTTACACATCAATATTTTGGAATACATATTTAAATTCTGTGGGAAAACTTCTAACAAAATTGACTTACTGATGGGACAACGTTATTTTTTTGGGTTGTTCATAGATGCGCAAAATGCCTAAAATCGGATTTTTTTACCCCATTGATCCTCAATATCTGAAAAACTGTAGAGTCAATTGGATATATTGGAGGTTATATTTTGATTCTGGAGCAACAATCTTACCAGAATCGACTGTTACTTATAGGGCAATATAAAATACTCAAATTTTTGTTGGACTGTGAAATATCTAGATACTAATGTACTTAATATAAAATATACACAGTAATACTAAGCACAATATGTATTTTCAAAACTGCATGTCATTTTTCAAAGGAAAATTATTTCAGTTTAGGGATATAAATTTACTAATCAGGTTCCATTTTTTATATTTACTTTGTAATAAGTTGTTAGATTAAATGAACTGTAGAATAATTTTGTAAAGAAATGTTTTAATTAAATCGCCACAATTCTAAATTTGAAGGACTTATTTTAATATTACCCATTCAGTTATAAAATTTCTAATATACAAAAATCACGTCAATTTTAAAATGAATTTCAATAATATGTTTTCTGACGTATTTTGATGTGTTGAATTCGAATATCATGATGAAAATTGGCGCAAATGTGATTATCATGGTGAAACCCACAAAACAACGTAAAAAACGCTATTTTAAACATTTTTATTGCGTTTATTTCAAATACTACAAATCTGACAGAAGAATTTTTCCCACAAAAAATGTAGAGCATGAAATTCTTTACAAAAAGGATTTGATGCATTTTCTCGGTATTATCAAGGGCAACCTCGTAAATGACATACTCCCTTTTTTATATCAACCCCTAATCTCTAACCAACAAGTGTGGGCAATGAACGAACTAACGTGACTGTTGAATCTTTAAAATTGCTGTAAAGATGAATGTAATATAGTATAGGCTAAACAAAACAAGCCATGCCAATTATATCGGGTTTTGCCCTCACTTACCGTTGATAATACAGAGAATATATATGTAACCCTTTTTGTAGAGAATTTCATGCTCTATATTTTTTGTTTGAAACATTTTTTTTTAATTTGTAGTTTTAAACTTACAAAAAATAGCTATTTTTATGGGTTTTTCGTGGTTTTCACAATGTACGGTGAGTTTGGATTAACTTCTACCCAAAAGTTTTTGCACATCCAATTTTTTTTCTTATATTGTTTTAGTGATGTCACATCATTATTTTAAGACCAAAAAGAAAAAATCTACCCAGAGAAATTTTAAATAAACTCAATTTTTCGAAGTTTGTTGCAAGTTATCGTATACAGTTTTATTAAATTAATACTTGCAAACTCAGTTTGATTTCAAATCTTCGTATTAACATCGAGGAATAAGTTTCAGAATAAAAAAGTCTGATAAAAACTTCAAATCCTTAAATAATTCCAAAATAGTTGTTAAAATAGTCGTTTGTCATCAATTTCTCGAACATTTCTCAACTGAGCTGTTTTACAGTAAATTGATGCTAAAACGAACCAAAGTTCTGAAGATTCTTTTAAAAAAATTTAAAAAAAAATGGTTTATCTTTAATAGATTTAAATATACCCTTAGGCCATGATAAGATTTTTTAAAGAATCACTTCTGATTCGATTTAAAATTGACATGTTTTACATGATCCCTCCTCCAGAACTGCATTTGATGTTAGTTGCATTTCATACTACCTTTTCGCACTTGTTAACTGAATGTGAAGAAGATGCTCTCAATTGGGTTATATACTTCGATCTACGAGTCTCAAATTCATTAAAGTTTTAAAATCTTTTAAGAAGGTTGTAGATGCCTGGTATGGAAATAATCTTGATCCATCACGTAAAGAAAAAATTGCAGGTTTTAAGAAACGTTATGAAGAACTAGGTATATCTTTTACTCCGAAAATTCATGCGGTCTTCTTCCATGTTGTTGATTTTTTTGGTGAAACTGAAAAAAGTCTTGGATATTTAATTGAGCAAGCAGTAGAGGCAGTACACTTAGACTTTAAGATAATATGGGTAAAATATAAAGTTTCCTGAAACAATTTTGAGTATCCAAAGAGATTGGAATATTTTGGAATTTTTTTTAAGGATTTAAAGTAATTACCAGACATTTTTATCATGAAACATATTCCTCAATGTTAATAGGAAGATTTGAAGTCAAACTGAAATTTGCAGGTGTTAATTTGATAAAACTGCATCGAGTTTATTTAAAATTTTCTCGGCAGATTTTTTTATTTTTGGTCTTAATATAATCGTGTGACATCTCTAAAACAATATAAAAAAAAATTGGATGTTCAAGAACTTTTGGTTTGAAGTTAGTCCAAGCTCACCGTGCATGATAATTGCATTTTTGCGTTCATTTTCATCATGATATTCGAATTTAGCACGCTAAGGATTTCCAGAACGTCCTTTTCGGAAGTATTCCCATTTAATTTTTCAAATGTATATTGCTCATGCAAATTTAGTTAATTTCCTGATTTTTGAAGTTATTATTCAAATTAATTTCTTTGTTGGATCACACTTCTTCAAGAACATATATGAACTATAAAAGAAGAAGGTTATCGGAGTAATTAAGCTGACACTTGAAAACTGGGGGGATATATTGAGGAACGCGACATCTATTTGATTTATATGAAACCGAAGACGAAGTGTCATGTTTTGAAAATGGTTTATAAGCCCTCAAAACCGGATTTAGTACATTCTCAAAGTTGTAGTGCAGTCGGTCTAAAAGAAAAGAAGTTTAAAAAGTTGTGAAAGTTTTGTGCTATTTACGAGTTTAAATAATCAGGTGTGTAATATTTAAAGGTGAATTTGGAATGTTCATATCATTTGCACTTTGAAATTGATATTAAATTTTATTTTAATCTATTTTCTTTCATATTTTAATTGCATATTTGGTATTGGATATTTGCAATATGGAAAATTAAATGTTTTGACGTTTATTATTACATTGCATTAGGTAAATACATTCTTGTGTTCATTTATAAATAAAAAATGTTTGAAAAATTTACTATTTCATTAACTTATTTTAATTTTTTAGTTAATCATAAGATTTTAAGCGGAACTAACTTATGGGTAGTCTATTCTTACAAAAAACCCACAATTTCAGAAAAGTAGTTCAAACTGTTTTCTCTGAAGCCGAAAATGAACGTCTAAATTCGTAGTTACAGACTTTAATTTTTTTAACGGTATATCTTCAAACAGATATCTAACGGCGAGATCTACTTTTCTTTAAAAAGTATGAAAAGAAAAACGTCATACTCATCGCTACATTTTCCCAACTTCGAATAATTTTTGAACAATGTCCAATTCTTTTGCAAAAATTTCTTATAAAACTTAAAATAAAAATTCAACGAATCAACAAGTTATTAATGTTTGATGTTACTACTAAAAAATCAGCTTCAATTCCATGAAAAACTCTATATCCGTCAATTTAAGAATTACTAATTATTTTATTAATTAATCAAATCATTAATAATTTTATTTACGCAGGTGTTAAGCGAGTTCTTTTTTGTATATGATTTGTAGAGGCGCAGATTATGGATATGTCCATGAAATTTTCCTACAAGGTTACTTTCATGGACGACTATAAAATAATGGCTAATTTATTACGTTTTCTTACGTATCGTTTAGATAAATATTAGTTGGAATGGGTCCCATGTGTGAAAAATAACTTGATCTTGAAAAAGTAGATTCAAACCATAAATTCTAGAGAAAAACTATACATGAGGAATAATATAGCAGTTTATTTTAAAATTTAAGAAACTATGAAACACTGAGAAAAAAGATCTTTTTATTTCAAGAATTAGTTAATTATTAACAAATTCTTGTGTATGAAAACTAGATTTGTTAATATTTAATAAACCTTCGTGGGGAAAAAATCTTTTCGCAGTGTAGACATTTTTTTAAGGAATTTGAAATATTCTTTAATAAGTATTAGAAAAATTAAACGTACGTGGCGATTGTTAAAAAAAACTAATTAATTTCTGAATAGTAAACACATTCAGAGTTGCCTTATATTAAATCGTTATTATCTCGTTTGAAATCGGAAACGTTAATGAAAATCCAATGAGTTTCGGATATCAATTTTTTAGAAAAAATATGTTTAAAACGTGAACGATAAACACAACAGTTCGATAAATATCTAAATATTTGTATTTATTTTTAAATTTAATTTTTATATTAATTGAAGCAATTGATAAACTGCAAGGCATTAAACAATGAAGAATGTAGTCATTATCAACTTCATGACAATAAATTAATAAGTCAGGAAAATATCATTTTTATACGACAGGCACCTATCTTAATCTTTTTCTCAGAATCTCAATTTCCTGTTTACATGACTGAAATATGAAAGAAAATCTTGTGCAACATTTAAAACATTTGATTAGAATCGAATTATAATTTATATATAAATGCAATTTTTACTGTGGTACTGCTTTCTGCTGACCTTGTAACGCGTTATTGTTTATATGCGCAGATTGTTTGTTTATATTGTACAAAGTCTAGTAGGACGTTCTCATAATAAATAAAGTTGAAAAATTCTTTTCTTACTGGAAATTTGTATCTAGCCCCAAATGCGCAGAATCTGAACAAAGATTTCAGCAACGTTTTGTTTATAACATGACGTTTTATTTGAAGAAATGTAAAAAACTAACGTTTAACAGTTATTTTAAAAACTTCATTCAGAGAAAAAATAGTAAAATTCACTAAAATACGACTACCTACTATAGCAAATTGTCAGGATTACTATTGAAAGTACTCGTATGAATTATAGTCGTCAGTAAGAGCCCAGACAGCAAAATAGAAAAGAGTTTAGAATGATTTCGAAATGTGCTCTAAAAGAAATCAGATCTCCCTCTTTCTACGGGTTTTTTGAACATGAGTTCATAAAGATCTCATAATAACATCATGTTCAGAAAACCGTCAGACAGTGGGAAATCTGAATTTGATTTTGATAAGTAATTATTCATAACCTCTGCACTACGTGTTTTGTTTCTAGTTTCGAAACTGACTTCATTCGTATTAATCACGTTTGTTTATTTTTTAATTTGAACAAATGTGTTTACAAATTTATTTATTAAAAAATGAAAATATAAACCGTTCTTTCATTGAGATGTAGTAACTTTGACCTACTCTCGTTTAGTCCAGATTATTTCAATAATATATGTAACTATCACATAATATATTTTACTAAATAAATTATAGGAATGAATTCTATGACAATGGTACTCCGAAATCAGATGTTTTAATTTAACACACTTACGTGATCATTTTTAAGACATTTCTTGGTATAGCTGACTCGAAATATAAGACATAAGTGTCAGGGACTATATAATTAAGAAATATGATTTTTTAACTGAGAGAAAAAAAATTGTATAAGAACTTTCAGCTTTTAAATATTTGTTAAAAAACGAAGCGTTAAACGACATTTTTTCAAAAATTTTAAACCCGCCATTAAAGAGAACGATCCTAAAAATAGTTGAACATAGAGTTAAATAAATACACTGTATTCAATGTATTATCTAATTACACTTTTTTACGTGTTCCAATTCAAATGTTGATTTATAAATGATGATATAGTCATTTGTGTTTATTACATAAACTTACGATATATCAATTTGAATGTGCAATTGAGCTTTTTATTTTTACTTACGTACGATCATTGCCGTAAGATAATAGCTTCATAATACTTTACAACAATTTCACAAGATATTTTTAGAAGTGAAACTAAACAGAAAGAAGCGAAATGCATTGTAATAATCACGATACAGAAAAAACATAAATATGCTTATTAAATATGAATAGCATGTTTAGTAATCATTTTAGAATTGTCGCAACTGATAAAATGATTTATATATATCATACCATTGATCTGAATTCTAGAGAAAATTGGAAATGTTTGTAATTGTGTAATGCAACCATTTTTTATTTTTCTTATGAAATACCAATCAAAATTATCGTTTCAATTAATAAGCATTATTTAAATTTTGTATAAATAATAATACGTATTTTGAATCAATACCCATGTAAATTCTAATGATTATATATGGAATCAGTGATATAATAATTATTTATAAGGGCAGTGAACGAATTTTGTTTGTTTTTTTTTGTCAATTGAACCCCTAGCGATCAAAAGGAGATACGCGCGAAACGCCGGAGAATTTGTTGGCCCCTCGGCTCGTAATTTTTTGACTTTCGAATTTTAAAGTTTTCATTAGATATCTTAATAGGAAAATTAATTACGCGTATTTTTTGTTAAAATCCAAAGTTTCTATCCCTCTTCGTTTTTAATATAATCGCGAAAACGAAATTATTTGAAATATAAAATAACTTAATTATTTTGTCTTTAACTCGTCATATCTTTTACAATAATTGGAATTTTTTAATGAAATTTTTAGGGAATATGCACTATTCTATCTACAAACTAACGTATTTTTCCAAATTGTGGTTAGTTATTACGGAAATTTTTTAAAAATTGGTTTTTGTTTTACCGCACAAAATTGACATTGAAAGCTTCAAACACTTCGAGAGTCGAGGGAATTTCAATAAATCGAAATTTCCTTCCCACCGAAAATTCGAGGAAGGTTCAAAGAAGTTTTTTGTAAAGTTATAGACTAATCTGACTTGTAGTTTTCAAGTAACAATTGAAAGTTGTAATGCTGTCGCGTCGCGTCGTCTCTTTCACGAATTCCATGAATTAGAAAACGCGACAGCATTACAACTTTCAATTGTTACTTGAAAACTACAAGTCAGATTAGTCTATAACTTTACAAAAAACTTCTTTAAACCTTCCTCGAATTTTCGGTGGGAAGGAAATTTCGATTTATTGAAATTCCCTACACTCCCGAAGTGTTTGAAGCTTTCAATGTCAATTTTGTGCAGTAAAACAAAAATCAATATTTAAAAAATTTCCATAATAACTAACCATAATTTGGAAAAATACGTTAGTTTGCAGATAGAATAGTGCATATTCCCTAAAAATTTCATTAAAAAATTCCAATTATTGTAAAAGATATGACGAGTTAAAGACAAAATAATTAAATTATTGTATATTTCAAATAATTTCGTTTTTTGCGATTATATTAACGATTATATAACGATTATATTAATTTTTTGCGATTTTTATTTTAACAAAAAGACGCGTAATTATTTTTCCTATTAAGATATCTAATGAAAACTTTAAAATTCGAAAGTCAAAAAATTACGAGCCGAGGGGCCAACAAATTCTCCGGCGTTTCGCGCGTATCTCCTTTTGATCGTCAGGGGTTCAATTATTGAAAGAAAAACATATAAAATATGAGCAATTCATATAAATTTACCTAGAAAATACAAAAAGTTTCATAACCCTTGATGACTTTTTATTGTGTACGTTTGTACTAATTATTTTTAAAGAAATATATTTTAATAAATAGAACCATTTCATTTTTATGGTTTCAAATAATCAAGGACTTATTAAAACTTGAATATTGAAATATTAAGTGACTAGTCAAAGACGATTTAAAATATTTAGAATATTATTGCTTATATTATTGAATATATTTTTTAATATCAAGTTTTATATCGATGTCTGCTACAAAAAACCGGAGATCTCAAATGTGAGACGAAGACTCGAACATTTCAGAATTTGCAACGAAGAACCGCACTTTTGACAATCTTGCCACGAAGAACCGGACATTTCAAGATTTTCTAAAGCGATTTATTATATTGTAGCAGCTTTTGAAATATCCGGCTCTTCATCGCACATCACTAAATGGTAACTTCTTTGACGCAAACTTTTAAAGCGTCCGGTTTTTCGCATTACGTTTGAGATGTCCGGATCTTTGTACCAGCCAACGATTTCAATACGTGTTATAATGTGCTTATATGCAGTGAAATATCATTAAGGTAAGACAAAAATATCTTAAAAAGGAAAAAAACCCTGGATTCGTTTTTCAAAAGTTTGATAATAAAATAATATTTAGTATAGGAAATAAAAAAAAAATATTTCCCTATCTTATCTACAATTAGAAACTACACGACAGAGTCTTTAGTCATATTTTTTTATGTGTGAGCATTATCTATGGATGAAAATGTGAGCTTATGAAAAGTTTTTTGTTTGTAGCAAGTGGCGTAAGGAAGACAAATATTAAAATTTTCATTTATTTATTTGGAGACCTGGAAATTGTACACTGGAACCGTCTATCATATTTTTAAATCGATGGATAAAAGGAAAATTCTGCTACAAAATTGACTAAAATAAAATTACTTGTGAAGAAGGAAGTAAACAAACATTTTAAACAAGCAATAAAAGTTAATAAGAAACATATAATTTTTAACATATAATTATTTCCACCGTGATAATAAATATAAGTAAAAACTTTCAAGGCGGTGATTTTGAGAATATATTTTTAGAGAAAAAATTTAACACATTTTTTTTGTAAATACTGGAGAAAACCCCCGAATTTTGTTTTACAATATCGTTTAGAATGCGATTTTCACTATCCTGCCCGTTTCTAACCATATTCATCTTAATCTTAACAGAAACATGTTCCCGATTGTTTTACTTAAAAAATGTACATTCACATATTTTGATTTTTCTGGATTTGGATTTTCAAATGGCTCTGGAGGGATAAATTTTTGCGAATGAGGAATTTTTGAATTTCGGAAATAAAAAACTATTATTAATATTGAATCAATTCTTTTATACTATCACTATAAAGAAACCTCTGAAATTACAAAATTTTCCAATTTCCAACACATTTGGCGCACGCACCGTAGCCATTTAAAAACTCAAATCGACAAAAATCAAGGACGTATTGTTTCATAGTGTAGACATTTATTTAATCAGCTATAAAGGTATAATTAAATTTTCAAAGTCGCCATTAGTGTCACCAGCAGTTCCCAACTAGAAAAAATGATTTATTATATATTCTCATTCTGTTCCATTTGAACTAAAATAAATGTTGGTTACAGTCGACGCACATTGGTTACCATTGTCCTAGCTAATTTACAACGAATTAAAATGTATTAAATAAACTTTCTATACTTTGTTTCCAGAATTTTGTTTCGAACAATGTTGAATTCCTTATATAAAAAAGTATCGCAAAAGAATCCGGAATGCATGACCTTCAATATTTTTGAATACTTATTAATTCGTCGCATTTTAGGCGATTCGTAAGTGATCCGTTAATAAGGCAGGAATTTACGCTGAAAATTGAAAGTTAACAGTTAAAAATATCTGAATCAATTTTGTCGAAATTGGGTGAGTTTTCTTTATGTCCAATAACTCACGGCCAATCCCTTATTAACTTCTTTGGCATTCTGTACGATTCAGTATACAGAAAGTAGAAGTACCCTTACAGTGCCCGAATTTGAAAAGATTGATTCAGACATTTTTAAGTTTTGTTTGCAGCCTTAAAGGCGAACAACTTTAGAACCCACTTAACCTTGACTAATATATTGTTCTTTATGCAATTGTAAAATAACAATTTTATTTTCACAATAACGTTATAGTTTGGGGATTTTTCAAATTAATTAATAATATAATTTGTATATAATTAATAATTATAAATGTACAAGATTTAATGCATTCAATAGAATTCAGGTTTTGGATTTTCAGTTAAATTTGCGGATATTTTTCAATTCTTTTATTTTCTTAATTTATTTCAAGGAAATGGAAAGTTATAATTTCAGTGCTTGTAGATATAATGTCTATTCATCAAATTCCTTTACACTTGAAAAGAATAGAAATAAATTCATATTTTGTTATTGTTTAGAGATCAGACTGTGAATCAGCTTATTAAGTGTAATAATTAACGTATAGTAAATAATTAATTATTTAGCTTTAAAGGAAAAGTCCTCTCTCTCTCATGAGACTTCACTTTTAAGAGCTTTTCTCTAGTGCGAATAAGTAAAGAGCACTGTAAGAGGGTTTTTTGATCAGTTCTTAGGTTAAGACATCTTTATAAAGACCCAGTAAACAAGAAATGCTTCAAAATCGTATTTTTAGCCTTAAAGTATTCAAAATGATTTACAAGAATAGACTCCATACTATGAAAATACTTGTGAATACTACGAATGCTCTAAAAATATTTCAGAACGATTCAGGCGTATTCACAAGATTTAGGTAAAGAACAATTAGGAATTATTCACGGGGGACACTACACATATACTGAACAAAATAAATCTTGAATTAAGACCAATAGTTAATTAATTTTAAAATGCAACAAAAAGAAGCCTTGTTCCCCTAAAAAGTAGACTTCTTCATACATCTTAAAACTGGCTAACCATGCAACTAAAATGTAGAACAAAAAATTACATATTATCCAGAATTGGACTTAAATTCAGACTTTTGAGAATTTTAGATTTAGATTATTTAGACTAAAATCGATATTCCATACACTAAAACGAAAACCATTGCAAAATAAAACGTACAGCGAATAGCACAATGAACTGTATTATTTTAACGATTTAAATATTTTATTATTACTACGAAAAATTATTTGTGTTACTAAGTGTTAATGAATGAAAAGAATCTTTTATGAATGTAATTAAGACAATGACATTTTCATAGTGATAATAATATAGTTCATCCGTTTAAAGAATACATTTCATTGCGGATGCAGGTCGTACGTTTTATCGGTTCAATGAATTTTTGTCATTGTAATAAACAAATAATATGCCTTCTATTCCTACATGAAAAAGAAAACTTCGGTTCCGATTGGCTAAACCGATCGCTGAAAGGAAGAAAATGCACAAAAAGCATGATTTAATTTAAATTTAATTAATTAACTTTATAACAATAATTAATGGATTCAAGGGGACATGTATAACACTTGGCATCTTCAAAATCATAAATTGATTCACTGTGTCAGTGACGATATTTAAAAAAACTCATTTCCTCTCCGAAAAAAAATGTTAAATGACCCACTGCACTTATACAGTGGTAAATTCGAAAAGGGAACACTAACGTCTCAATAAAATTCGTAAAATTTTTCGTGTGCTTGGATGTTATAAAAAATCTGCTCAAAACCATCGTCGGGTAGTTACTGAACCTGTTTTGTCTTGTAAGGTCATTATTGTTTAAGTTGTTTACTCTTATTGTGTATTTGTCTCAAACAAGATCGTAATATCCATTTAATTTGCGTCTTTCTTGCGGCTGGGAGACAAATTGAGCCAGACAGCTTAACACGATCATCATGGTCGCCCCATTTTAAACTGTTATTAAAACTTACTTCGGTTCATCGCGAACTGTCCTTATTGTAAGTCTTAAAATAAGAAATGATAATGTGTAAAAGATCAATAAATTTTTAAAAGAAGTCAGTTCTGGTTGTAAGACTTATTCTTTTCTGTGTAAGAGCCCAGACAGCAAAATAGAAAGAGTTCAGAATGCTTTTCATCTGACTTCATTCTGAATTCTTTTCTATTTTGCTGTCTGTGATTCAAACCTATAAAAGACCAGCAAACGGAAATAGAACCATTTTAGCTAAACTAAATCCGCGGATTTCATATCTTTAATAATATAATATTAGTTCTTAATACGATTAACTTCCATATTACAGTTGATTTTACACGAATTCAGAATTACGTTCGGTGGCATTATTTTTGGTTATACGGGAATTTAACTTTTATTTTTAATAATATTATTTTTGGACATCTACGGATTAAAAATTCGAAAATTAAATTCTACTTTACAGATTCAAATAACCGAAGTATTTCATTATTCCAGGAATTGAAAAAGCGAAAATCCCGAACTGAAAAACGTTAACCCTTATTGACCCAATTTGTCCGTTTTGTCCGTCAATTTTAAGCACTGACAACCTTGTTATTTATGCTTCAGAAAATTTGAAAATTTGTAGGCGGGTATTTTCAAGTGTGCTCTTTCAGACTCCGGCACGAAAATTTACAACAAAAAAACACCCCTTGCTACTCTATTTTTTCAATTTAAACAAAAATTTTTTTTTAAGGTAATTTTTTTTTTTAAATCGTGAAATGCATTAGACACACGAGTGAGCCCTCTTTCCGTTAAAATTCTGGTTAAACGAACTTTTTTTCTCGAAAATTCATGATTTTTTCCAAAAAATTGTTTATAACTTTTTATTAACAAATTTTTCGACAATTCTGATTCCGGATTATGAAAATAAATGAAGTTTTACGTTAGAAATGACCACTCAACAAATTTTTGAGCAATTTTAAGTTCATGCTATGCATGACTGCAAGTATTGTCAAAAAATCGTCACTTCCCTCCAAACACAAAAGTAACAGTTATGTAACAACTATGTAACATTTATGTAACAATGTAATCCATTTGAGTCCATCTCCAATCCAGTTTCGTTTCCTGCCATTTTTGAATAATTTTGAATCATTCTTCGTTTGCTGGGGAGCTCTTGAAACTCTTTTGGCTGTCTAGAATAATATTCAAAACGTAATTTTTATAAGAATTCGAAGTATAATTCGGGTTGTAAAAATTACATTCTTGAATCGTTCGTTTTTTATAACTGCAAGCCACAAACTTGTTTTCTGTAAAAAAAAATAGCAGATTATTGCAGATAAAGTCCGAAATTCAGACACTTATTAAGTTTCTTTACGATTTTACATTATAAATAAACGTTTTACAATGTATCGCATGTTTGGCGACATAACGGCCTACAAATCGAAAACCTTGAACTATACCGTAAACACAAAGTCGACTCAGCAAATTGCCTTTGGGGAAGTGACGACGAGCGATAGAGAATAGAAATACAACAATAAGTCAATCGCCGCTTGACCTCGGTGTTATCCATGCCGTTCAACGATACTGTCGTACATTATCATCCACACAAACTTTCTTCACTTTTTTTTTTGTATCTGTTAAATCGGCTGAGTCATGAACAAAAAAAAGAAACAAGAAGCGCATGAACGCACTGTAACTCTCATTACCGACGGCGCTAAACGTCAATCCAATTCTCTCAGTCTCGAATTTCCACCGACTCACTTCCTTATCTATTTTTGGCTTTGTTGCGTGTTTCTTTTTCACGTCTCATTCTACATAAATTGTAAAACCACGAAATATTTTGTGTAAATATCCCTTTTTATCTCGAGAGTCGTTCATTGTGGACCGGCCGGATTGCTGGTTATTCGTCGAGCCCACCTTCCAAAAACTCCAAAAATTACTCAAAAATGATTTGATAATCGAAGCACCTACGCATCGCTTCGACGATGATTTAAAGGTAAGCCGCTCCTCACTTCCCCACTCTTTTATTGTTTTTTTCAATTTTGCAAACTCATTAAAACAGTAATCGAGTGTACGCGGTAGAAACATGCTGCTATAGCGACGTGGACAGCATCGAAAAATACCGTTTTCTTTTTGTCGCGTCCTAGTTTTCCTTTTCCAAAATTATCAGGTAAAAGTCAACCTTCTTCCACATTGCTACGGGTTAAGGTTTTTAGTCATCATTCAGAAACTCTTCGATAGTCTGATTCAAAACTTGCTCCGTAATCAACTTCTATTTGTGTAATAAAGTGTTATTTTAAATCAGACGTTAAGATAGATTATCGTCTAATTGAATTCTGTAATTGCGAGTCAGATCGAAGATTGGAATCTTTGATATTCGAACGGATGATTTCGTAAGGTTTGGCATTGGATCGTTTAAATATATACACTCAACGGCAGGAATAGTTACATAGATATTGCTAGTTCGTTATGGAATGTTATTTTAAACTTTGTATATATAAAAAACAAAATTATCATTTCATGTGATAACGTAAGAACAAAAATATTTTTCATATGAATCAGATTCAACAAAAAATGATAGCTTATCAATGACTATCATTAAACGTCAATAAAATTAAAATTTTTAAAAGAATTTAATTATTAGAGATTTATGGTAATTTTGGAGTAAAATTGTGGAATGATATAACACTTAAGAATACTTGGAAACCGCTAATGACATCATGTTCAAAAAACCCTAAAAAAATGGGATATCTGACTTCTTTTAGAGCACATTTCGAAATCATTACGAACTCTTTTATTTTGTCTGAGAAAATTTGTCGCTTGATATCTTTAGACACTCGTCTTATATAAAAAACGATTTATGGTTGAAAGAATTCAGCACGGTGGGTCGACATTTTAGCGGTCAAGATTCACGCTTTTAGAATTTCACAAAAACTATTTCGAACAGAAATATGTAAAATGCCAATATCTACTGAACAGGAGCAGCTATAATTTCGATTTAAAGTGATTTTTCATCTATAATCAACGCCAAAAACAACCCCGCTTTTGTCGTCATTTTTGTGTAACCTATTGGTCCTTCCTACCCACCCTGGTGAAAATCGGACACTCCATTAAGCGTCCACAAATGTCCCAGACGTGTTCAAAGGGTGCATGAAAATGTAATCGAAGTGTGAATTTGTACATTTGAGTGTTCGTATACACTTTTAACGTAATTGCTTTCTTAAATGTACACAAAGCGTTCGTTAGATGTTTTTAACAATTTTAAAGCGTCCGCAAAGTGTTCAATAAGTGTAAGATTTCATTTACGAGTATAAATCTAAATTAAGGGGTTCTCACTGACTGTACTAGTGCGCACTAAAGACACCTGGATATCGAATTAACATTTATTGGCAACTTTCGACCTAAATAGTCCTTGCAAAAACAAAATTCCCTGAAGAAGATGCCCAAAAGACACCTGGGCAGTAAATAGTAATTAGTTTCGGACTTCAATACATCTGAATGTCCGTCAAATTGAAAATTATGACATTGCATACAGCAATGGAAATGTTACGAGACACTTAAAAATCCAATAACGAACATCATTGTACACACTCAGGAAAGCTGCAAAATTTACCCCTTATTACAACTGAATGAACACTTCCGTACACTTGAAAAAAAATTCATCCGAACATTTTTAGGACATTCGATTGTCCAAATTGACACTTAGATTACACTTTCGTATTTTATCATTTTTTACTCCTACATGTATTTATTAAAACTTAATTTACAAGAGTAATGTTATAAAGATGCTACATCCATGAAGTGCTACGGTAGTGACATTTTCAGTTTCTTTTGTATATTACTTCAATCATTTTATTTTCAAAAAGTTTCAGAAATAATTTACAATGTTTGTAAATATGGCTATCTCAGGACAGAATAACTTTGATATAAAAAAAATTCTTACTTCTGAAAACAGAATATCACGGTAGTGACACCATAATTTGTGACGACAATTTTTTATTTTACTAAAGGATATTTTTTTAATATGTCTTTAAAACCTTTATTATTTTATTTACATTTATTTGTTATGTTCTTTCGATGCAAAATTAGTTTTTGTTTCCATATTATTTTCAATATTGTCAATATGCAAACTCAAAAAGATCGTAATTGTAAAAATCTCAAAAATTTGGGGACAAAGTTTGAAGATGTTTTGTAAGCAAACAATAAACAATATAATATAAAATAATACGTATAAATACAGGGAGTCTAATCATATTCAAGATTATACTAGCACATTTTTGATTTTTCGATAATTTTTTTCTAAAAACAGATGGAAAGTTATAAAAACTGGGTAGGGGACATGCCACGGTAGTGACATTTTAAGACTGTTTCATTACATTGGTATGGGTCAAAATAAACAACTTTTTTTTCCACTTACAATAATGTGTCCCAAATATAATTTATAAAAAGCAGATCGCTAATTCATTAATATGCAGTTAAAACACGCTAGGGACATAAATATCACAGTTTGCGGAAAATCACCCTCATATGTACACGGAAAAAATAGAACGTCGCTCCAGCGAGATTGTCCAGCTAAAATAGCTTCCCACTGGCCAGCAGATCGCGAGTAAAGACGTAAAATGACAATAAAAATTCGAAATCCTAAAATATTTTTTTTCTATAAATAGGTATACTTTTCTTATGTCTTTAAGAATATTTCTACATAATATCTAGACGATGTGGTTATTTATATTACTTTTTAAAGTCGTTAATAGTGAAAAAATCACTACTTTTTTCATTTTAAGGCTTCCGTATTGATTATCGTGTTAGATACGACAAAAATGCACTGAACCTTTTTTGTAGAGCCCAAAATTTCCTACAAAAAAGTCAGTGAGAGCCATAGTCTAATGTTACTAGATACGTCACGAATAAGATAACTATCTCTGTTCTAAAATTTCAATGATTTTTTTCAATAACTTCCGATGTTTTTCATGCCGTACATATTAACATTAGACTATGGCTCTCACTGACTTTTTTGTAGGAAATTTTGTGCTCTACAAAAAAGGGTTCAGTGCATTTTTGTCGTATCTAACACGGTAATCAACACGGAAGCCTTAAAATGAAAAAAGTAGTGATTTTTTCACTATTAACGCCTTTAAAAAATCATATAACAATAATATAAATAACCACATCGTATAGAAATTATGTAGAAATATTCTTAAAGACATAAGAAAAGTATACCTATTTATAGAAAAAAAAAAATTTGAGGATTTCGAATTTTAATTGTCATTTTACGTCGTTACTCGCAATCTGCGGGACAGTGGGAAGCTATTTTAGCTGGACAATCTCGCTGGAGCGACGTTCTATTTTTTTCCGTGTATATTAAATTTAAGGACATTCCTGGAGAAAATGAAAAATTACAGATTTTCCTGAGACTTTGCTAAAACGTTTATTTCGAAATGCTTTATCACTGATGAAAAATTCAGTATAGCAATCCGAGTTAAATTTTGATAAATTTGATGTTAAAGTTGCAAGGTTTTATATGGGCAGTATAGGGAAATGCGGTTTCGCAAGGTAATTTTTTAAAATTGTGAAACGAATAATCTATAGAACCCTTTAAAAAACTAATATGTGTTTCGGAATAGTATTAGGAATGTTGTGTTGAAATCTCGAGATGGCTTACCGAATTAATTTAAAATGTGCGATTGAACAGTATTTTAATAGGGTCTTCCTAACAAAATTTTGTTTTTTTTCTAAAGCGGTCTAAATCGATGACATTACATTCGAAAGTTACAATAACAAAATTTATTAAAAAACCAACGCATTAGTTTTAATTTTGCACTTCAATGCATATAAGAGAGCGCGTGAGAAACCCATACTCCTATTAACTCTTTCTAGACATTATTTATCGATTTAAATTAGTAGTTATTAGTAAATATTATTCATTTCAAAATTTATTACAAAATTACGACTTCTTTATGATAAAAATCTGGTCATAAATATGATATATTTAAAATACCTTTATGATCACAATTTATCGCATTCTAATCACATTATATGATCTTAATAAACCATAAAACCATGAAAAATAGGATCTCATTTTGAAAACATTCTGAAAAATCTGTTGTCCAGACGAACGTCCCAGAAGAACATTTAAAATTTGACTCTTACAGTAACAAATTAAGATAAAGTATCTTAAATGATAAAACCCAATTTTATCACATAATTTATTCGATTTGGTAATCGTAGAATACTATCATCGTATAATGTTGTTTAAGTGTGTTGAATTAAGTGCATTTCACAAAGATAACAATTTGAAACATCCGTGATGTAATCGTTAGTATTTATAATTCTTTACAGATATTCTGCACAAAACTTAAGAATTATTTGGACGTAGGTAAACGTCAAAATGATTGACCTATCATTTCTGAAGCGCTCTAGGGTGGTACACCTTATGTTCGCTATAACTTTCTTCACATCTGGTCTGATAATAAATTTTATCCAATGCATTTTGTACGTTGGACTGAGGCCTTTTTCTAAGTATTTGTACCGAAAATTGAATTACTACCCATGTTATTCATTCTACTGCCGTAAGTAGTTTTTTTTTTTTTCTGAAATGTCAACATTTCAGTACTGAACATATTGACCAAGTATTTTTTAATTTCAGAACTTGTGTTTATGACTGAATGGTGGTCAGGTTCAGACGTTACATTGTATATCGACAAAGATGATTTTAATAAGTACTATGGAAAGGAGCACGGCTTTCCGGTGATGAATCACACTTACGAAATTGATTGGTTAATTGGTTGGGTATTTTGTGATCGTCTCCAAGTTCTAGGTGTAAGTTTTCATTATTTAATATAACTTTAAATTGAAATTGATGTAAAATTAAATTTGTTCATATTAGAACATCATTTGTTTATTTCTATTGTTTACAATTTGTATAAATGCCATCAAATCAAGAAATTCTCGATAATTAGTTTCTTATATCATCTCATTTCAAATATGATTAATTGACATGTATTTGTGAGTACATTAAACCGAGCAATATTGACGTCATTTTTTGTTGTTATCAACTTATCAACACTTGCATAAAACTGGTTTAATGACTAGATAAATTTAGCAAATGTAAACATTTTATTCGCAGAATTGCAAAGCATGTGCAAAGAAGTCTGTGCAATATATTCCAACATTGGGATGGGCATGGAAATTTGCAGAAGGAATTTTCTTGGATCGTAGCTGGGATAAAGATAAAGAAATTATTGGTTCTCAAATTAGAGAACTAGCTGATTATCCCGATGTTATGTGGGTTAGTAAACTTAATTATTTAAAAGTGTAATGAACATTTATTAATAGTAAACATTCGTAGTTTTTACTTTTTGCGGAAGGAACTCGATTCACTCCGGAAAAAGCCAAAGCAAGCCAGAAATTTGCGAGAGAAAAGAATTTACCAGTGTTGAAGCATCATTTAACGCCGCGTACAAAAGGATTTACTGCGAGTATTCCTAACATGAAAGGAAAGGTCGGAGCCATATATGACGTTCAACTAGCGTTCAATCCTCAGGACTGCACAAAGCCTACCATGACAAATCTATTGTTGGGCAAGAAATTTGACGCACATATGTACGTACAAAGGTATCCTTTGGAAGAGGTGCCAGATAACGAAGCGGATGCTGCCCTTTGGTTGCATGAATTATATTCCAGAAAGGTAAATAGTTATAAATAGAAAGATATTAGTAAATACTAATTTAATAATCTGTGCAGGATCGCATGGCAGAAAGTTTTGCGAAAACCGGAGACTTTTTTGCAACGAGTGGTGCAAAAAGGACAGATGTCTTTAAATTGAAGCGAAGATATTGGTCTCTACTGAATACAGTAATGTGGGCGGTCATAGTATTAGTGCCCATGATGTACTATCTTGTTATGCTGTTAATCTCGGGCTCCCTAGTCTATTTTAGCATCGCAAGTGGAATTATATTTTTATGTAAGTATTTAATTTATGGTTTGAAATGAAAAAAATGTTAATGAAAAATGGTTTTTTACAGTTTTCATGTTACTAAACAAGACTATCGGTATGTCGGAAATAGAAAAAGGATCCTCGTACGGATCAGCAGCGCCAGTTGATAAAAGTAGGTAATTCAGTCTTTCGATATTCGTATCGAATGGTGAAAGTCAAAGAGTCCTTGTCAAGTGAGGCGACTGAATTTTCTCACAACAAAAAATCTTATTCTACACCGTTACGTTGTAGAAGAGCAAACAGAATTTTTATATATTTTACTTCTTACTATACACAATTACGATAAATGTGAATAAAAAAAGAATTTGGATATTTTTTACCTAGGTTATGTATAGATATATCCATTTAGTATTATTGTAAATTTTATTATGTCTTAACTGTGAGTTTATTTTTTTCCTTATGTATATCGACTGCTATTGTTAAATAAACTATTGTTTGACATCGTTTGGTACTTTCGATTAAACCTTGTTTTATTCTGTATATTTATAATGTTTTGTTGCATTATTACACATCAGTATATTCTTAAAATCTACAAATTAAATGACTTAAAGAAATTACATTTAGAAGAATCGAATTCTTTGATTAATTATTGGGTTTCCGATAATTTTTCTTGGTAACTTTGAAAATGTCGAGCTATGTGCAGTACTCCTTCCCTTATTCTAAGTTCCCTTATTCTAATTTTTTCTCTTCTATTCTAATATCTCCCCCCACGCGTTCTCCCCACTGACGTGTGTGGATTTTCTAAATACAAATAACGGCGCATGCGCAACAAAAGAAAAAGAGACAAAAGTGAGACTACAAATCTAAGTAGTGGGGGAGAGGGGAAAATTAGAATAAGGGAAGAAGGCTGCCATCTTGCCTGACTGGACAAATTAGAATAACCCAGCAAACGAAAATGGATTAAAATAAATTGAAAATTTGAATTTTTTTGAATCCGGATTCTTAATTCCGTGTAAAGAATTTAAATAAATTAGAATGTTCAGGGTTAAATAATTTTCTATTCATACTGGGTAATTGAAGCGTATAATCATTTTGCATTGAAAAAGATTCAAAATATCAATTAATCTCTATCAATGAAGTGAACATAACCTTAAAATGGCAATTACGAATATCGACAGCAAAATTATGTATTTGAGAATAGGAAAACAAGCTTTCGTGTCGCACATACCAAATGTGTTCGAAGCCGACTAAACCTGTCAGTCGGTATTAACACTTTTTAACGGAAAAAACATTTTCTCATAATATTAATATTTTTAAATAATTGGTTATTTATCATATTAAAGTGATAATTAAAATGACGAAGCACACATTATTAAATATTAAAAGAATTGTCGTGACTAGATTCTCGTATCGAGGAATTCCCTTCCACACATTTATTTCATTCGGTATTGATTTCAATACATACAAAAATCGGCAATTCCGCACACTAAACTGAAATGAATTCCTCTACAATATTTCGGCTAATAATTGGATTATATAAGGAGAAGGTTGCCTATTCTGTTAAAAGAATAAAAAGTAATCTGGTATTGAAAGAAATACACCATTATTGAAAGATTGTCTTTCCAATTCTACGTCCTGAATTCAAATAAATTGACATAACCTCTCATTTTACAAGGATTCAATTGAATCTCAAATAACATTGGCGAATTCTATTTATTGGAATTGAAATCAATAGACTACAACTTCCATCTTGTAATTGATTTCACTAAATACAAATCGAAGCAGGGCAATCCATGTACAGGAATACAAACGAATTCAGAATTGAAATAGATTTGCTAAAATCAACAATCCGGATTGGCGAGTAAAAATTTCAATTAATTTCAATAAATTTCTATCCATTTTCGTATACTGGGAAGGGAAGGACTACTGTACTTTATTTTTTGCATCGTAATAACCTATGACAATCCCATCTTTCAATCTCCCTTCTAATTTAAATTGTTGATTTTACCTTTATTAACCCATTAATGCCTGAAATGACAATTTTTATACTTCATTTTCAATCGAGTATTTCGTATGTATCAAAATCAAAGTTGAAAACAATTGAGAGGTGCGTATCTAAAAATTCCAATATGGCGCCGAATATGAAAAAAATTTCCAAAAAATTAGGAATTTTGTATTACTATCAATTTTTTTCGAGCTATTAGAATATTGGGATTCTATTGAAACTCTGAACAAAGGTGAACAAAATACTTCAATTTTAAGGAAAAATTTTACTTTTATACCCTACATCATTCTAACGATCTCAAAATGACGTCAACAATGAACATTTCTTTGAGAAATTTCTGGACGCTCTAACTGAAAAACTACGATCTTAAAAAAAAAATGCCTAGAATGAAAAGTTCTTAAAATTTATCAAGCGATATAGTGGAATTTTTTCAAAATTTTTTGATGACATTTTGCACAGAGGTGATCCGAGCAGACCAATTTTCGACGACTCGGTGTACCATTTCGGCTGGTACGGCTGCAATAGTGGCTCGAATGTTGACCTCCAATTCATCAAGTATCGTGGGTTTGTTGGCATAAACCTTAGATTTTACGTAGCCCAACAAAAAGTAATCCAATGGCGTCAAATCACACGATATTGGCGGCCAGTTGTGAGGGCCATTTCTCGAAATTAATGACTCACCGAACTTTCCTCGCAATAAGTCCATTGTAGCGGTTGCTGTGTGGCAAGTCGCACCGTCCTGTTGAAAGAAAATGTCGTCCGCTTCAATATCATCAAATTCTGGAAAGAAAAAATCTGTCAACATCGTACGGTATCGCTCTCCATTCACAGTTACGGTTCGTCCATCTTCATTTTTGAAGATGTAAGGTCCGATGATGCCACCATACCATAAACGGCACCAAACAGTGAGTTTTTTCCGGATGTAATGGAGATTCATGAATCACTTGTGGGTTTGACTCACTCCAATAACGACAATTTTGCTAATTAACAAAGCCATTCAACCAGAAATGAGCTTCATCGGAGATGATTTTTCGATGAAAATCGCGATCGTTTTCCATCGCTTCCAAAACCAAAAACGTTGTGGTAACGTGAGCTTATTCATGGTCAAATGGCAAACTTTACTGAATACAATGGACGCGGGATATCAACAAACGGTTCATAAACATAGCCGTTATGACCTTTAAAATACCTATCATCCCTATTGGTAAACCCTTTACAAAAGGATATTTTTCTGCTTACATTCGATTTGTTTCCGCTTTCGAATGAAATTTACTAAAGTTTAATGCGATGTTATGTTTTCAAACTAATATACATACATATATAATGTTTGAAGTGAACAAATTTGAATATTCTATTATAACGAAATTTTTGTAAAAAGAAATTATAACATTACCAAGACAGGACTCGTTGCTAGTGACTGCTATTGTTAGTAATTTGAGTTACTCGACTGGATATATTTTTTTTAATTAAATTTAGTTATCTAGTATTAAGGAAATATAATATTATTCTCACATGCTATATCTATGTGTTATAACACATGTTTGTGCTAAGATTATTGCGTGAACAGAAGAGACATTAGTAAATTGAGATCGGAGGTTAAAAAAATTAATATAGGAATTTTGGAGGTTAGAATAATAATAAAAGGTTATTTTTGCTGCTCTTGGAAGTTTTGTTAAAGTTATGATTTTTGAGGTGATTCCTAAAGTAAATCAGTGGACTAGGAAATTAAATACATTTTCTTTCTTCTGGAGTGTAAAGAGGCGCGGTGTTTAGTGCTATTAGGAGTAAATTAAGGATTTTTATCAAACACGTGGGTGTCTTAACCTCAAAATCGGCATCTAGTATTAATTGATTGGAGTTTGGTACAAATACCTTCAGCTATGTCCTGTGGGGAGGATATTATGGATATTTCGACAATAAACGTGCCTACTGAGATTCATTGCCTCGGATGTACTGGATATCCTATTATTACAAACCCGGATAAAGCTAAACAGCGCCATGGGTGTAAGGAATGGCTAAAGACATAAAGGCTATTCGATCTTCAAATGATGAACTTCGAAGTGGAATAGATTACTTAAAGTCGGAGAACCAAATAACCTACTAAAAGATGATCTTGCTTGCATACGTAAAAAGTATACTGCGTTGAATTTAAGACTCGGCAATCCAGATCACATTGTCTCAAATTTAGAAAATAAGGTATCAGCTCTTGAGACCAAATTGGAAGATGTCATTAAGTCTAATAAAGAAACTTGTGCCTCTACATCGGCAACAGAGGGAAGCATTTTAGCAGAAGCTGATGAAAGAAATTGGCGTGCTCCGAACTTAATTTTTGTCGGAGTTAAGGATTCAAATTCTCCAGACCTTTATGAACTTGATAGACATACTATCTCCAAATTTCTCCAATTGGACAAGACCACAACATATCATATGGTGAAATTGTATAGGATTGGTAAACCTTCGAGTGATAAAAATCGACCAATTGTAGTTACTCTAGGTTCTCCATACGAACCTATCGTATATGTAAGATCTAAACCCAACTTACCTTAGGGTGTTAAATTGTTCCTTGATCGTACAAAGAAACAAAAATTGCACTTAAAGTCTCTCTAGGATGTAGTTACCAGACACAATGCGAATCACCCAGATGATCTGAAAATCGTTAAATTTATTCACAATATACCTACAATTGTGCCGAAACGAATAAACTCTAGAGTGAATCCGAAATTTTAGTGTCGACGTCGCAAAAGTCTTATTTTACTTCGACCCAGACCATAGGTCTGGCGAAGTATTGAATTTGGTCAGTTCCCGCCAAAAAATTACCCTATAGTTTTTCATCAAATGTCGACGTTTCAGGCCCTAAGAAACCCAAAGCAACAATAAAAAAATTGGTGTCCGTTAGGTTGTACGTCCGTCCGTCCGTCCGTCCGTCCGTGGGAAAAATTTTGTATACGCGATATCTCGCGACTGGCAGGACGAATTTAAAAAGTACAAACGGATTTGGGTTTCTCTTGGCCAAACTTAGATCTGATTAGTTTTTGGAGACAATGCATACTAGATTATGGGGAGGTTTAACAAAAAAACGCTCAAAAAACACGTTTTTTCCATTTTTTAACAAAAAATACAAATCGTACAAAAAATATAGAACATCGAATTCTCTACAAAAAAGGTTATATTCATTTCTTCGTAAAATCAACGATAATGCCGTAAAAAACGGAAACCGAAGTATCCCACATATAAAAAAATTTATTTCCTGCAACCCGACCTGTCAAAAACTCGACTAAACCGCGTTTTTTAAAGCATCAGTGTGAACAAGACGTGCTCATTTATCAGTGCTTCGGCTGACCTGCGGTCGGGGTCGAAGTTTTGAAAATGCTCATTTTCAATTTTAATATAGGGTGAATATGCAAAGAATGGACGACTACCAATGAATGGACGATTTTCTACATATTTCTATTTCTTATGAATGTATGATGCACAACATGCAACAAAATACATATTTCTATCTTCTTTGAACATTCAAAACAATATTTACAGTACTATTGATCTTCCAGTGTTTATTATTTTGTAAAATCAAAGCAAAGTTTTAAAGCCATCCAAACCTGGTACTGAAAACGTCCCATTTGATTTAACCCGTCTATTCATTGGAGTTTAGCGGATTTTTTTACAAACGTTTGAAGACGAGGTTAATAATTAAATAAAATCAAAGGTTGAACTACACAGTCATAAAGAGCAGAGTATAACGATTCTAATGGTGGTATCATAATTAAATTTTCATAAAAGAATTCAAAAGTTACAATCGATCAAAGTGTGAAAAATGCTTAACCGTCCATTCATTGGCATATTCACCCTATTTAAGGAAAAGATATTGTTACAATATATGTATAGAAACTACTCGAACCTAACGATGCTAGAACTGCCCTCTGCCGCCTTCTTTCCTGGCAGTATTAAAATGGGAATATTCCCGGAAGCATCAGCCTTTCGTCAGGGAACTGCAATACGAATTTAGCCAAAATTGTAGGCACCCGGGTCGAAGGCATCTAGTTCTTTATTATCAAAATGTTCGTGGTTTAAGGAACAAATTTCAGTTATTGATGCATTATGTCCATAATTTTTCAGTTCTCCCTGACATTATAGCCTTATCAGAAACGTGGCTTAATGATTCATATCCGAATACTTTACTCGGACTGCACTTTTATAATGTCGTTCGAAGCGGTAGAAACTATACTGAAGAAAATACTACTCATGGTGGAGGTGTGCTCATAGCAGTGAAGAAAAATATTACAGCTACCGTTGAATGTCATCTTGTCCATAATTATTTGTTGGCTGAACAAGTATCAGTTCGCTGTGTTATTGGGAAAATGAAAGTAATCATCATCTGTGTTTATTTTCGCCAAATTCTCCAATTGAAGCTTACAAGTCGTTCATAAGAAACATCGAGGATCTCCGTAAGAATTATAAGGACCATGAGATGATAATAGTTGGGGATTTTAATATTCCAAGTGTTAAATGGGAAAGCTTACCCCAGATTGCTCCATTATATCTCGGGTACTGCCCGCCAAATTTAATAAATATCACTGAATTTATATCTTTTTCTTTAAACCTTTTGAACATGAAGCAACTCATCCCGCCCGTTCCTGTGAAGAATTATACACTGGATCTTCTTTTCGACACCACAAATCGTTTGCGTACCATACAAGATAGCTCAGATTCACTTTTACCCACTGATTTGCATTATGTTAGTAGTTTATTTGAGTTATCATCTGATTCTTCAGACTCTGTGACTCCGAGACAGCATCGTTATGATTTTTCTAGAGCTGACATACCGCGCATAAGTCAAGCCTTATCTGCGGTGAATTGGTCAGAGCTTTTACATGGTGATGATATCGATATGAATGTCAGTGATTTTTATAATATATTAAACTCTACTATTAGTGCAAACGTTCCTACCACTCTGATTAAGAAGTCTAATTTCCCTTTTTGGTATCCCCCGGAGCTAATCAAGTTAGTCATGGATAAAAGAAATGTGCATGCTAGATGGAAACTCTCTAGAACTATGGCTGACTATGATAAATTTAAACATCTTCATGCCAACATTATTAAATTGTCTAGACTAGTTTACTCAGATTACATAACAAAGATTGAAGAATCATCACGTACGAATATAATGTCCTTTTGGCCCTATGTCAACAACTTACAGTCATCAAATGATATCCCAGTTCGCATGTCTTATGGTAACTTAGGCTCTTCAACAGCGGATGAATATGCAACCTTGTTCGCTACCTACTTCAAATCAGTGTATCGCCAATCAACTTCCCAGGCTTTATTTCAAATAGAGTGTAACGCATTGTTTAACGATATTTCGATGACATCTGCTGATGTGCTATTAGCTTCGCGAGGTTTAATAGATACGCTAACATCAGGTCCGGACAACATTCCATCGTCAATCTTAAAAAACTGTCTATCGTCCCTCATGAAGCTTTTTAGAATGCAATAATATAAAATAAATTAAAATTTGCCTTCAACAAATCACACATATACCTTTGTCTAATGCTCTGTGTGCTTTTTAAGTAATGAATTAATAAATTATTTACTTTCATGTACTCTATCGCTATTTGCAACTACATACAGATGAATTAACACTAGGTATTAAAAATTATTTTATTTTATTTGTACATGTAATATGCCAGTTTTCGGTAGGATTCCCCATTTTCGCACGTTGACGAATAATACTGGCCTTTGTTTCCAAAGAAAGATAATACATTTTTGGTTTGATCAGTCTTATTATTTATTATTATTAACATAAACATATATATCCATGTTATTTATTAAATTTAAGAAACGCACAATTTCAAATAAATCAATCATTTCAAAACATAAAAGGATTGAATAATTTAAAACATATATCGCAAGCGAAGATTACACTTTAGAACCATTTGTCATATTATGATATAAATTTACCCCATTTATTTTTTGTAACAAATTTACCGTAGTAATAAATCGTAGTAATAAAACTTTTACACTTTGCTACGGTAGCAATATCTTATTTTTTGACATCCCATGAGCCATCTGAAAAAATAATCAGATCCATGAAGAGCTTGCTCGATGGTTGGTGGATAAGGCTGAACATTTTCACTTTCTTCTTCGAGAACATCTTCTTCGTGTATCTCCTCTTCTCTTATGTCTTCAGAATAAATTACAGCTTTGTTCATTTTTTGTGCTGTAATTTCTTCAATTATCTGGATTTTCCAACCGGGGTCATTACAATCTGAATTTAACCAGTCATTTGTTTCCGTAATAGATACTTGTCTTTTCAGTGCGTGACTTGCTGATGCAGATATTTCATCAATATCATGCAATTCTGCACCACTTACACTTTTACCGAGCAGTTTGTTCCAGACTCTACGTAAGGTCACATTCGTAACACTTCCTCAAGCCGCTGAAATGCTTTCCACGCATCGAAAGCAATAAGAGTCCAGCTTTTATAAAAAGTGGCATACTTTTCTTCTTCGATATCATGGTACAGAAGAAATTCTTGCAAGTATGCTTTTTTATAAAATTTCTTCATAACAGCAATTGCGCCTTGATTCATAGGCTGTATTAATGAAGTGCAGTTAGGAGGCAAGAACATAACCGGAACAAGAATCGGAATGAGAAGGAGCATTGTCCAACAATAACAAAAACTTTTCATTTGGCAATTCCATTTTGGTCTTGATTTCAGGAAGGAAAACATTAGTGTACCATTGAAGAAAAATAGGAGTATCTACCCAAGCATGTTTTGTGAAGTGTAATGCACTGTTGGAGTATCATAACCTCGAAAGCATCTTGGATTTTTTGCCTTTCCAACTAACAAAAGTGGAATTCTATGGTTTCCAGATGTATTGGAACAAACCATTAGTGATACTCTTTCTTTTGCCACCTTAAATCCCGGTGTTTCTTTTTCTTTGTGCGAGGTCAAAGTCTTCCTCGGTAATGACTTCCATTGTAAGCCAGTTTCATCGGTATATATGGTCTTCGTCCAAATTTTCTGATTGTATGTAGTGACGAAACTGTACAAAATACGTCACTCGATTCAATATCAGCCGATAATTTCTCCCCTTGAATTGATAATTCTCTGATACCGTACCTTTTTTTTTAATGTGACCAGCCATCTATTGCTGGCCTTGAAGTCGGAGTGTCCTATTAAATTATTGTTTACTTGTCGAGCTTTTCTTGTAAACACGGTCCAGAAATAACAATACCTGCGGCTATATTGTGATTGAACCAAGAATGCACAATATCACACAGAAGCGAATCTTCAAAGGCACATAATTTGTTGAAAACTCTCTTCGGATCCTTTTTATGAAACGATGTATTCAACGAGATTATATTTTCTTTATTCTTAATTATGTAGTGGATTGTTCCAATCGATACGTTATGTGCATCTGCCAGTTTTCGGTAGGATTCCCCATTTTCATGTTGACGAATAATTCTAGCCTTTGTTTCCAAAGAAAGATAATTCATTTTTGTTTCTGGAATGGAAAATAAAGTTAAATGATTGAAATAAAACAAAACGGTAAACCTTCGGATGACGCACCTGTTTGAAATAAAAAAATCGGCCACATGTTTTCGATGTATTTTGGCCTCCTGATAACGAATATCGTAATAAAAATTGGTGGTCGGGTGTATTAAAGCCGCTATCTTGAAAAAATAGCAAAAAAAACGTGTTTTTTTTAGTTTTTTGCATTTATGTCGAAAAATACGTATCGGACCAAAAAATATTTCCAACAAAAGTTGTAAAGCACAAAATTGTCGATAAAAAAGGTTATATACATTTTGTTCGTAATTGCGACGCAAGCCCGTAAATGAGGGATGAACATTGACATATGGGTTTCTACCTGGTACAGTAGACCTCCCCTTAAGTTTGACATTTTAGCTTGCAAGATGGCGGCTTCTTCCCTTAAGGTTTACATTCCCCTAACCCCCACTATGTGCTTCAGTCGTGGGCGCTCTGCGCGCTGTGCGTTGTTTGAATTTGAATGGAGGTACATGTGTATGTACATAGTACGTTATCTACATAGATTGGTGATATTGCAGCGTGCATAACGAACTTATAAAAAGATAATGTAATTCTGATCATGGACTCCCTTCCCGGCCCTTCTGGATCTTCAATTACTGAAAAAAGTGTAAGTTAATTCATTTTTGAAGACGTTTGCTCCAATTTTTGATGTGGCAGATATAGCTTAATAAGGCGGTGTACAATTGGTACATCTACCCTACTTAATATATTTTCATATCAACTAATTTACATAAAGAAACTTTTTATTATCATGGAAGACGAAAACTAAAGAGCAAAGGCTTACCTATGCTGAGAAATTGCAAGTATTGGAGCTCTTGGACTCTGGCATGAAGCAGGCGGATGTGACAAAAATATTTTCTAAAAGCCAAATGAGTATCAGCCGAATAAAACCTAAAAAAGAGATAATATTAGCCAACAAAGAAATCCTGAATAAGGAAAACATTTCCCTTAATAGCAAAAGGATGACGGATGTCATAGGTTCGGAGCGGGAACACAAATTAATGGAATGGTTTAAACAAAACTAAGCGGCAGGAGTATACCCATATCTGAAAAAGCTGTACAGAAAGCCGCAGTTGTGTTTAACGAGTCCTGCAACGGGCCATAGAATTTCAAGGCGGGATCAGGATTTCTGTATAAATTCCAGAAGAGGCACTGTATTCGCTCGCTTAGCATGCAGAGGAAAAATTGTCAGCGAATACTACAGGTGCTGCAGAATTTAAAGAGGTGTTTTGCAGTTACGTCAGTTTTTGGGGATATGAACGTGACCAAATTTATAACGCTGATGAAAGCGGCCTGATGTGGAAATGTTTACCAGGGTGAACCTTGTTAAGCTCCGAACACAGAAACGCAATCAGGCTGGAAACTCATCAAAGACCGAGTCACGCTGATGTTCTGTGCTAATGCTAGTGGGTCCCTTAAGATCCCTTTATTCGTGATTGGGAAATACAGAACACCATACTGTATCCGAAACATGAATAAAGCAGCATTACCCGTCACTTACACGAACTGGATAAGGCAGTCTTCCTACAATGGTACACGGAATTATTTATTCCGGAAGTGACAACGAGATTTGCAGGAACTGGAAAGAAATGCATTCTGCTACTTGACAATGCACCGACTCATCCCAGTGCTGAATCTCTTAACGAGCTAAGTGAAGTGTGCTCTGTCGTGTACTTACCGCCGAATGTCACATCCCTGATCCAGCCTATGGATTGGTTATGAATACAATTCTTTTTGCTTTTTTTGTAGGTGTAAGGCGTTAACTATATTAATAACTGAAAGCTATTAGTAAATGAACGATTTTCTAATTTCTAATACGAATTACACACGAAATTCACTAAAATTGAATGAAAACAGGGTGGTGGTCGCGGTCCACTGTAAACATGTATGGCATGTCTGTTGCGAACTTAATCTCGTGATCATTACGTTATATGTATATTACATGTCTTCGAATATATGCGAATTTGTATGTAGATTGGAGAGGAATGTATATATGAAAACGAAATAGTGATTTATTCACAATTCTTCCATCTTTTGTTTATAATGTATTGTGTATTTGTTATTGTTTCGCATTATTCGAGGTTCTCGGAAAAGTTGCCTCGCTCTTGAACTAAGTAAGGAAAAGAATCATTTTCTCGTGTATATTCGCAAAGTCCAGATCGCTCGTCCACAATTTCTGAGTTTGATGCAGTAGTGAGGCGCCGACGACTAAAGAGGTGAGGGCTCTGTAACGGTTGCTCTGGTACGACATATCGTGAGTATTTACGAACAATTTTTTATAACTTTGATTCGGTGAGTCGTGTTTGGGGCAGGGATCGTTCAGCCCTACTGATGAGTCCATGAACGGTTTCGGGCCGAAACACCTTTCGCTACAATTTTTATAATTTAATTTAAAAGCGTTTCATGTTGGACCTCCGCCGCCCGGTTTTCATTCATTTCAGTGAATTCCATGGTGTATTCCCCATTAGAAATTGCATTTTTTTAAAACGCAGTAGAACCTTGGGACTTCTAAATTCACGGGACTGAGTGCTCAATTTTTAGTGCCGTAGGTTGACGAGGCATTTCCCCTGCTATCGATATGTGTACCACGTACCGTAAATTTTATAGCACATGACTTTGAAGTGCCGAGGCTGGTGGCTTCGAAGTCCCGAATTTAGAAGTCCTGAGGTTCTACTGTACTATACTTACAAACTACTATTTTTTCTTTATTTGAAGGAAATTAAGGATGGGACATTATTCTTTTTTGTTGGAATCAATGAATTTCTTATTGTATTTCTTACATTTATCTGTACCAACATATCCCAATACAATTTTTGACGGGCAGATACCGCACATTTTGCATCGAAAGGTACATATTATGACGGATTTCCAGAGGCCACTTCACGCAGGATTAACATCGGTCCTCTCAAAACAGTTAATTCGTGATATAGACTTATATCCTCCACAATATTTTTGTGAAAATCTCATAAAGTACAGTCCATCCTATACATTTCCGTTCAATATTCCGGTTCTACAATTGCTATTCTACACATTTCATATGATGGCTGTCCAAATTTCAGGACAATCTGTTCAGAAATGGCGGAGAAATACTGGAACTAAGTTTCCAAAAGATTTCCTACAAAAATTTGAGATTAAAACCCTCTTAAAGAGTAGTTGAGTGCTTATTCGTAAAGTTCTATAAAAATAATAGAAATATATTACTTTGTAATAAAAGTATATACAAAAGAAAGTATTTAAATCACGCACGGAACGAATTATACAAAATATAATCCTGTCCGCGCAATCCTAGAAAAACAATCCTACAGAAAAGGGCGTCGCGGTGTCAACCGACTTGACAACCAAGTCGCAATTTATTCGAAATACTCGTCCTGATATTAGCAGAAGAAATTGCATTTCATGTGTGAATATCGCCGGCCATCTAGTGTTCCCATATATAATTGTATGACTAGTATACGGTACGAAAGAAACACGACTGCTAGTGCTGTATGGTTTAAACAGTGCTGGCTACGCAGTAGCCGGCTCGCAAATATTTTTAATTTTAACTATAACATAGTCAATTTTGAAGGTTTCAAAACGAATAATAAAAGAAATTGATCGTTGGAGTTTTGGGCATCTACTTCGTACGCTTCACCGTACACTCATAGTTTCCCTAGGAGAATACGGATTTTCTCGTTTTGATTAATTCAGACTCCGACCAAAATCTTATAGCGTATATTTTAAGAGGCTATTCTTGCGAACAATAAAAAAACATTCAACCGATCACATTAGACCTTAAGAAACATCTTACTTTTTTTGTACTTCTTGTTAGAGGTTGAAAAATCTGATTAAAAATATTTTTAATACTCCAGGAGTAGAACTCGATTTTGCGCCCTGCAGGCAAATTATCGAACCTCATGCTCCACTATGGGCTGAGATACGCCAAAAAAATGTTCTATTTCTTCATTACCAATGATAGTTTCCCTGTTTATAGGCATATTAAAGTACAGTTGAAAAAAATTGCATGTCATTACAATTGATTGGCTTGAAATAGCAGACTGATAAACATAAAAAAGTAAAAAAAAAATGGTAACTATCGAATTATATTAAAAATGTGATTTTTCATGACACATAATTAAATTTCACTAAACCTATTTCCGTTTTATGTAAAGTAAGATTATATATGTTAAAAACATGACCCAAACAGACAATAGTCTTATTTAAAATTATTCTAGGTGTAACTTTTATATTCAAAATGGTGTATTTAATATTATTGAACCATTTTCCATTTAACGATTCATGACACTGAAACTAGCCGCACATTCGTAGCCGCAGATTCGAAAAAAGGATAGTTCTCAATTAAAAAAAGTAATTTTTTGAAAAAGCAGCAGCAACTCTGAGATGTCCATTCACTCATAAGTAACATTAATTTAATAGTTGCAATGAAATAAACAACAATTTTTACAACTATTCCGCATC
Source organism: Trichopria drosophilae (assembly GCA_030407085.1). Classification (NCBI taxonomy): domain Eukaryota; kingdom Metazoa; phylum Arthropoda; class Insecta; order Hymenoptera; family Diapriidae; genus Trichopria; species Trichopria drosophilae. Next base: position 184,163,105 of record CM059582.1, read on the forward strand.
TGCGGCTACGAATGTGCGGCTAGTGTCAGTTTCATAACGATTCTCCGAAATTCCCCTAGATATTCAAATAAACAAAATGTTAATGTCTTCGTTAGAACCTATACTTCATGACAGATATGCAAATTTTTGCACATATTTCTATATAATGTACCAAAAAATTCAAAAATGTTAGTACGTATGAACACTGCGTTTTAACCCACGAACGTTTTGACACGCTAATAGCGTTTTCCACTTGTGCGCACTCGTTTTTTGCATTTTCTACTGGAAAGTTCTTAGTTTATCCATAAGAACCCACATTAACATGTGCGAGAAATCGTACGCCGTTTGATATATGTTAGCGATTTGATCACTGCATTTCCATTACATACCTCCATTTTATTTATGACGAAGCTCGCAACAAATTTTATAAGCAATATCGTAAATTCCACAGTCGAAAATGTGGTCGAAAGGAAAATCTCGAAGACATTTTTTATAGATCAATGGACACATCAGACCCGATACTCTCTTCCACAAGGCTTACTTCACGCATTCTCAAAAGGAAACAATTATATATTTCTCAAGAAATCAGTAGCTTATTGGAAATTCCACAAGCCGTTACAGGTTTTCCAGAAACACACCTTTTTGAAACTAATCATATTGACAACAATGTACCCGAAATTGACAATTCGTGTTTGTCAGAAACAATGTCGAACCTACAAGATTTGGAATTAACACACGAAGAAGAGGAAATGGAAGAAGATTTCTAATTGTAATTTTAATTTTTAATTCTATAATCGACGATAAATCCATAATTACATGTTTGTATTTGATTTAAAAATGTATGAACGATAAAAATCGAGAAAAGAAAAAAAAAATAAGTAAAACATTTTAAAAAAAAATTAAATATGAAAAAAAAAAAATAAAAAAAGTAGTCTTAAAAAACCTGTAACCTCCTCGCGGTAGACTCTGGAAACTACGTAGTGGACAGTATACTGTAGGCTAATAACAGGAGCGGTTTATAAACGAGCAAAATTGATTTTCATCCACATAGAGTTACATCCATCTAACGTCTCTAGTCATCTAGATTAACGTCCATCCGCCATTTTGAGCAACTCAAATCTGACAACTGATTCGTAATTAGCAACTCCTAAAAACCTCCCAAGAAACAAGTTTCACATGAATCTAAACACTTTCCATAATGCACAGTACGCCATATTTGATCCGCCATTTTGAATGTTTGAAATGTGATTAATGGATTCACAATCAGCGATCCCAAAAAGCATCGGGATATAAATTTTAAGTTAATCGGGTGTATAGAAGAAATTATATCTCAAAGGATCAATGTTGGCCGATTTTTCGCGTATCACAGCCTATAGTACGCCCGTCGTATTAAAATATATCGTATGTAACATGGGCGAAATATCGAGTGTGATTGTAACATTCGCTTCGCTCATGCGACAAACTTCGCCCTCGTCGAAGATCATAATTGCGCACTTATTAATATACTAGAAACGTTGACTAAGAGCTTGGGGAAACATCACTTCCTCACTCTCTCTCGCCTTTAGTAAGCATACGAAATCATCAATTGCTGGACTGTTAAAGTACACAGGACTAAAAAAAAGGTTGGAAGATAACTTAAATGAGAGATATTGGTCTCGAAGATTCGTTGTCCTATTTGATCCTTCACGTCAGATTTATCACATATCCTAATCTCAAATTGTCAAAAAGAGTATTTTTGAACATTTCTTCGGATGAGCTATCATAAAATCCTGACGTGATGGATCAAAACGGATTCGTTTCCACGTGCCAAACATCTATAAGATCTAGTGGCATCATTTTTTATGGTCCTGTGTTATCAATTGCCGATATCAGGTTTACGAACCCTTCAGGTTTTTTATTCGATTGTGGAGCAGCTTCAGCAGATCTCGACATGAAACTCTCTAAGTATTATCTACCTCAAACGTAATCACCAGTTGCAGATCTAAGTTGACTCCTAAACAAACCATGCTCAAAATTGAAATTTCTATGGTAATAGATTCAGTTTTCCTGTATTGTTGACTGAATGATGAAATACTCAATTAAATAGTACATTTCTTTGGTACACTTGTGGACATGATGAGCAGACCGAATTTGCGGATATTGTCTCCATAATGAAGAGACATACTGATATCAGAGATTAATTCGTGGATAGTAGTCTGTTAATTCTGTGTACATAGAATTGAAGCTTTCCAAAGAGATCCGATTTTTTATCAGTGCTGGTATTGAAACTACTAAGTTTGGAGACCGAACGAGGTTTGCCACTTCATTACTAAATGGACAGTAGACGGAGAAAGTGGTATACTCCGTTCTTGCTCAGTTTCCGGATGAACAAAGCATTTTTTACAGAGGTTCGGAAGGTAGAAATTTCAGAAACTTAAAAATCGTTTCTGTGGTATAATTACAATAACGCATCTTTATGTGTTACTATTGTAGCTTTATTCATCTTTTTATTTCGTGAAATAACACGTAAGAGTTTGTTAAAAATCTGCCTCTAAAAACAATAATGTTTTAGGCCCATCCTTATCATCCACTATAACGATTGGTAACTGAAGTACATTTATTAATTGCACAATTTTACAATTGACAAAAACATCTAACCGTTTCAAAGGAATGATCCATTTAAAACTCAGGATTATACAGATCATCATATCTTTCTGGAAACATGTCCATAAATTTACTCTGGATAAAGATTGGTAATCGTTACATCCAGAAACTGGATATATTGTAATGAAATAATTCTTAACAAATTTAGATTACAAGCAATTCATGCTGAATAAAGAAAACTATATGAAAATATCAAAATTATATTACAGCAGTTTTGCAAATTAGCTAATCAATAACAATATATTTATCCCAACATTCTAATTGCATTGTTTTTCAGGATCTTTTGACTTGTTACCTTCTTCGAGGCATGTCGTTTCTTTGTCATTTTAGAATAGTTCATTTTAGAATTATCTTATCCTTCACAATTAATTCCGAGATAAAATGTGGAATGCGTATACAACTGTATGTTACACCCGACATAATCAATATCTCCAAATAAGTTAAGAATTCAAGTCAAATTCTCGTTTTCGAGGTGAGTTAAAATTAAATTAATTATTGGATCGAGCAACCAAAGTTTATCCAAGTTTTTCGAGGAGTTTGGGCTTTTCGTAAGTAATGCAGGTATTAACTTTTCCGTTTCTGGAAGCATTATGATGCCAAAGACATAGTGGAACTGTATTCATAACAGAAATTGTGGTTAATAAAAAATAGATTTATGTAGTTCCAAAATTGATCAGAAATATATCTAATTATTGATTTACCAAATAAGATTCCACGATATTGCGTGTTCAGCAGCTAGACGTTGCTGCGTGCAATCGGTACCACAAATTAAAGTGTCTCAAATTCCTGTGGGCAGAAGTTGACTATCAGCTATACCTTGTAACAATAAAAAATTATTTTCCCTCACTCTGCAGACTTTATTTCTTCACGAATATTAATGTATCTCTAGTATTCACAAATAATTCTCTGCAAAACATGAATAGTGACTAATTATTGAAATACACCATAAAGTAGATTTTCCGGCTGTGCTGATGGAATAAATGATTCGTTTCAACATACATTTTAACGGTTTTTCTATTTCAGTTTGCATGGCCTTTAACGATATTGATTTATAACGAACAAAGAAATGGTGCATTGTGAGCTACATGTAAAGGTTAATATTAATTATTCCACCCAACCCCTCAATTGAGCATTGAGGAGACAGCCAACATATCCATGGCTGTCAATTAATTCTGATAAACAGATCTGACAGGGAAGGCGCCGGTATTTCTTAACGATGTTTCGATGCCTTTTACGAAATGTAGCTCGTTTGTGTGTTGTTTTAAATGAAAAATGTGCTACTTTTCGATTTGTTTCAGCAGCCTGCACGTCCTGGGCATGTCTTTGAGGAGGTACTGCCTCCTCAAATAATAATTATATTTTTACTTCAAAAGTGTACACAATAGGTACTGCCATAGACATTCCTTCTTTAGGAATTCGGTTTAACATCAGCATCGTTTGTACACGGTAAAAAATGTCATGAAATTTAATGTACATTTAATGTAGGTACTCTAGTACATTAAATTTAATGTAACCGTACATTAAATTAATATTTAGGTATATTTAAATGAAATTCAATGGACGTTTCTGAAATGTAATGCTTAAGTGCATGAATTTTAAGAATTCTTTCAAGAAATTTCAATTCAGTAATGAAAAATTGATTTATATACATTTTCGTGAAAATTAATGTTTATTTTGCATGAAATGTAATGGAGTTGTACATGAAATTTACTGTAATTTAATATAGGAGGACGTTCAAATTGCATTAAATTTCATGCCTTTCTTTAATAAATTTGATTTATTCCTTCGGTTTAAGGGCTCTGTTCGGGGAATTGTAATCACTATAAACAGTTTCCTAGAAAATACCAAAGATATTGATTAAGAACTAACCGTGAATCTTCGGAAATAAGTGATTTTTATCAACAGTTTTCAATTAATGTCTCTGTTATTTTCTATGATACCATATATACCAATTAAAATTGTCCTTACAGTCCCCGAATTTCGAAAAATCGTTGTAGTCACTTTTTATTTCTACCTTATCGGTCGAGCACTTTAGAACCCCCTTCACTAATGATTAAGTATTTTATGCAAATATTATTCATTACGAAGGCAAGAAATAAAACCCCTGCGTAAAACGTGTATATAATATTTGCGTCAAATGCAGAAATTATTTCAGCTGGAACTGAATTATGTACATGGCATATACAATAAAGGCATAAACTTGAATAGACTTTCATTGTACATTAGTACAAAGTATTCAAATTTTTATAGGGTGATAATAATTTCTTCGTCATGTCAGTAACCATCCTTCGTCATACGAAATTAGATAAGAGCGAGCGTAGCGTAGTGGTTAAGTCGTTAGCGTAGTAAGCGAAGGACCTGGGTTCGATTCCCCACCGGGGCGAGCGTTTTTCTTATTTCTTTTCCAGCGTTAGTAACTTATTTGCGATCGTTGTTATTTAAGCAACAAAAGTAGCAAAAGATAATTAAACTTCATTTTCACATGAAATTACATATAATCGTATAATACATATATAACAGAGAAATTACATAATTTAACAAAAATATGACGATAATTCTCAAAATTTGTTTCGTTTTTTTTAATTGGCCAGAAAATTTCCTATTAGGAATATTTTAAATATTTTTGCCAAAATATTCCTTCAGCGAATGTAATATTCTGGATACAAATTTCAATGTTGTGCGCATGCGACTGAAATTTAATGCCCATGTACATTAATTTTAATATAGGGGAAACGTGGTAAGCTAGTAATGAACCTGCTTAATATTAATGTATGTGCATTAGATTCAATGCATTAGTTGTTGAGATTTTCAAGATGAACATGAAAAACGATTAATGTACCTGCTTGATATTTGCTTCCTTTACATGTTCATTAAATTTAATGCATTTTCTTTTTACAGTGTACGTGCTTGAAAATGTTCGTACGATTTCCAATATTGTGTAAATAAATCAGTATAAAATGTCAATAGCAATGACTTATTAAGGTATCTCATCATAAAGTAGGTTTTCTGTTTTTCTTATGCAAAATTCATATTTGTAGCGTTTGGGGTCTGAGTTTGCAATACTTTTAACGTTATTGATTTATATCCAACGCAGAATAGTAACAAGGATAAATATAATGATGACCTTTAAAGATACATGCAGAGAAGCACTTATACATCAGGAAAAATCATTGCCTTTTACCTACACTATAAAAGCTTATAAAATTGAAAGACAAATAGAAATTTTCAAAAATATTCAACGGCCGTGGGTCACATGTTCAATGTACCGGCCAATAAATGGAATAGCAAGGGGCATGTCCTAAAATTAAAATGCGTGTGAATCTTTCATTTAGGGAAGCTTTATTTATACAATAATTTGAAATAAACGCTTCAAGCCAAAAGATCAGAATAATTATTAAACATCATATAACACAATTAATTAACATTTCATAACAACATTAACACCCTGCTCAAATTAATGTAATATATTTATTCCATTCGCTGCAACGTGATGTCTTATCCTAACATTGTTACGCCTTGTTTTCCATGTTATTTGGCGTAATGTGTTCTGCGAAGCCTCGATAAGTTTCTTGGAGATGTTTGATTTTTTTTTAGTAATAAAAATGCGCTTAATTGTATCCTTATATATTTTGTAATTAGCACCCTTCTTTATTCCTTTCTTCACATCAATAAAACACGAGTGTCTGCAGTGGAAAAAAATTAATTCTCCGATAAACAGTGGAATAGATATACAACTGTATATAACACCTAAAATGATCAATAATCGCCAAATGAGTTCTAAATTTAAGTCAAACGGGTTTACAGGGTCGAAACCGCTTTTATGTAAGTCATCCAATGCGAGTTGGGTCTCTTCGTTCCGCTGAAAATGCAGGAGATCATTTCTACGTTTGTAGAAACCAGTCTCGTGATACCAAAGATGCATCGTGGAAATGTGATCATAAATTGGTGAGTTCGATTTTATATTCATTACGTTTACAGAACTGAGAAACTGATCAGTGATACATTTTGTTTGGGGTTTGCCATAATACGCATCTATGTAATCCAGTACTCCACTTTTTTCGGAATTTCTGACTGTAAGGCTTATATTCTTATACACTATCAAATCCATGAATTCTTTTATAGTGTAAAAACCAAACTTTCCTTTTTTCAGCAAGGTTTTTACCGCAGAACGACTTGCGGAATGGTCAGTATACGTAGTCAAAATTTCGTGGTATCCAGTAGGAATAAGTTCACTGTCAGCTATATCTTGCAACGTTGAAAAATCTTTTAGTACGTCTTCGCTGACTGAAATTTTAACGAAGTCACCCATCATTTCAGTAGAATATATAAATGATGCAAGTAGCAAGCCAACAAAAATGATCCTATCCTTTTGATCATTAGGAAGATAACTTACGGAATTATTTAATATTGTATCCCACACGTCTAGGAAATTATAAGAATAATTACCAAATTTAATAAAATGTGATAAAATTGCGATTAATGCAGCAATTACGAAGCTGATGAACACCAGAGCTAAACCATTAGGCGATAATTTTACTTCCTGGGTGTACACAACAGGTACCGCCATGCAGGCGCCACTTGTAGGCATTGGATTCGTTCTGAGTACAGCTTGCTGGACAAAATCTGGTCGTGTCTTGTCAGTTGCTTTGACACTCTCGATTATGGCATCATGGAATTCTAATTTGTTATTGAATAAATGAATAAACAAAGAAGTTGTGCCATTTATAGTATTTGAATAATGCACTATAGCTGGTAATGCATGCAATGGTCTATAAACAAAGTCTACAAAATCAGACAATTCAGTATCCGTCGTACCGATCAAAAGTTTGTGCCCATTCATATTAGTAAATTTATTTGGAAACCATACTGTCGACGAAGACCATGTCTGCGCTATGTGACCTTCCATAAATGGATTCACCTGATGCAAGAATGCGCTTGTACATTTTATGTCCCACATTACAGTATTCTGCGTTGCGTTATGTGATACAACTAATATAGTCAGATCAAAGAAATTATGTTTCGTTAAGTACATCAAATAATTATTGTAGGGAGCATAAGAATGCCCTTCAGATAGGATTATTAAAATTTTCGGCCGGGGCATTATTTTTCTATGGTTATGCAGTGTGACGAAAAAACGGTGAATTTCATTGAAATATCCCGGTATGTTTGATTGATCAGGATTACGTAACAACACAACAAGTTTCGCGATACGCAAAGGGTTCAAATAATGTCTAGTAATTGATTTATGAGATCTCAGTGATGTTACGTAAGATGCGCCGATTTCACTTGCCACAAGCTGTGTCAATTTGTTAAAACATAGAGAGTAATTTCCGTGAAGATCATCGATGACAAGTAATACCGGTTGCAGGCTTACATCTGCCTCAATGGTGGATTTTAGGTGATCGAACCATGAACTTTGTGATTGGCCACAGCTCGTCAATGTACTTAAAACGACTGCAAGGGTCCACAGAATACTTTGGACATCCATGTTAAATCCATATGCACTATAGGAAAGGAATATTGATTCTACTACAACAAAATACGTTGTGTGTTTCGATGTGGAATACGATCTGATCTATGGGAGAGCGATATACATCTAAAATGCTATGCCTCTGTCATACATTGTTTCACACTTAAAGAGAGGATAAAAACATGGTATTTCATGTCATTTCCGCGTAAAAAGAGGTCGTGATCATTACAAGAATACAGCAACAGGGCATACGAAAGAATGTTAAATAGTAAAATAAGAATAAACGTCTATATATGATGAAAAGTGTCTATTTTTGTTTTTAAAGAGGTCGCTCATTGAGGTAGCGCGTATGGTACCATTTCCGGTATTGTTATGAGCATTCTTATTACATTAAAATGATATAAATTGTTACCTCAGCTAATCAATAATTATAAGAATGCACCGGAAGAAGTGTGTCTCAATTAATGGAGAACTCTAGAACTTGCATCCGGTCATACAACGCCAATATCGTCCGAAACAGGTGATTATCGCTCAAGGCGTCAGTCAGTCAGCTTTTTAAATTTGCAATGTCAAATCGTATTTATGATTCCGAATCAGAATTCTTGATCTTGATTAGAATTCTCTATTTAATTAAATAAAAATATAAACAGAATATTCATATTGTTGGTCCAACTTATATGCATATTCATTTAATACCATGGTCACTGATATTATGACATAACTAGGAATTTCATTTTTTTCTTGTGTCGTTTTTTTTTATTTTCAGAGTATATACAATCTGTTTTATTATTATCATGAAATAGTAAGTAAGCATTAAGCTAATCAACAATATAATAGTCATGAAATTGGTTCGTACCTACGCTCTTCATAAATAAATCGTCGTTTGACCTGGTTTGATACAATGATTAAATTTTGAATTATTGAAATCATAATACTTTACTTATAGTCATTAATATACATATATATTAGAACAATATACAAATAATGTAATTTAGATATCAGTAACGTGGAACAGCTTCTTAGCAGCGATTTCCATCAATGGTATCTTTCTATTAATAATTCAAAAATGTAGAAGTGGAATTAATTCTTATGATAAATTTCTCTTTGATATAAATTCATACATAAATAAAAAACACATTTTGATAAAAAATATATACAACTGAATAGTTCTTTGATCGGGTATATATTGAAAAGAATCGAATCTGCCTTCGATTCCTCCAATAGTTGCAATGGCACACACCAACAATGGTTCCACAAATTAATAGTTAACTATTGGATTCATGGTGTTTCTCTTGGTAACCTTCTGAAGGTCGAGCTACGTAATTAATTTTCCTCAACTTCCCTCTGGCATCATAATAACCGTAATGACCTTTGACTGTTCCATCCTTCAATCTCTCTTCTAACCGAAATTGTCGATTTTCCCTGGAATTTAAAAATTTATTTATTATTATGTCATATTATATATACATATTATATAATTCCTTACCCATCACCGGTGTCATATCCAAATATGTAGGTCTGGGGACCTTCATGATTTTGAATTTGAAATTCAACTCTATCACCATCAGGAGATAATTCGAATTGTTTGTCTTTTTTAGGCTCTTCCCGACTCTTTTCGGATTCATCTTCAGTCTCTTCCGACTCCTGGTGCACACAAATTATGTAAACTTTAATTAATAAAGAAGTATCAAATAAAAAAATATATTGTAAAGTATATCCTGTTCAATATTATGTTATACATATATTTTATATTCCTGCTAAAGTTTTATTACAAATTTTTAATGTATGTTTATATGCATGATGTACATACGTCCATATGCGAATTACTCATTTTATTTTTTGTTTTTTATTTGTTAAAAGACGTAATAATTATCCTCTCAATTTTTTATACTCCCTAAGATCGCAGCCCCGCTAAACAATATTCCGTTACAGCAACATCTTTGAAACGTCGCATTATAGCCATGCGACCAAACTTGTTTCATTGCAAAAACATTTTTGGGACGTCCTTGGAACCAGAAATGTCCTGCCACATTTACGGTTTTTAAATAACGTTTCATTCGTAACGTACCTGCGACGTTTGAAAACTATACATCCAACGTTGTAAAAACGTTACATTAAACGGTCATAAATAAAAATTATAAGAAATTCGACGAATTATTTTATTCAATTTGAATTTTATTATTATTTATGTATCGTTAGATATGTTATGAAAGAATGTAGTTTTATAATTTTACTCGCAAGTAAATCTATGAATCTAAGAAAAATCCGTCCCGACCGAGGATCGAACCCGGGTCTACCGGTTACAACACTGACGTCTTAACCACTACGCTACGCTCGCATACGTATTACCATGCGAACGAGAGCTCTTATACTCAATCGTAGAAGGCTTCTTGATAAATGCGGGTTTAGTTTAAACAAGATATGTTTAATTAATTTTGTCATTTCCATATTGGGAATAATAATATTTTAATATTATTTGACTATTTTGTAGTAATTTATTGTACTTTAAATAAATATTTTTAAGATATCCGTATAATATTTTTTTTAAACGAAATGGATTAATAGACAATGTTTAAAAAAATGTAAAGTTAATTGACACACGTATATTTTACAAATGCACTACTTGGAAATAAGTTATGAAATTACGCGGATATTAAAATTAACACAAGTGAACCAATTTTTAAATTATGCATTAAATTTAATACAATTTACATTAAAAATAATAAGGTGCAAGTTATTTTTGAAGTTATTGAAGGCGAAGTCTGAGATGGAACCGGTCGAAACGATTGAATTTATGCAATAAATCATGTCTACGAAACGTTGCATTCGTAACATTACATGAATGTTACGTTAGTAACCTGAATGCGACGTTTTAAATTTCCTTGGTGATTTTGTGACGTTGCAGAAACGATTCCATAAAACGTTTTTAAAACTGTTATAAAGTGACATTCTGGTAATGTTACGCATTAGCTTTGTGTATTTAGATATTGTGCAACGTTGTGTAAACGGCATCAAGAAGTTGTTACGAAACGTTACGTTTTTGCCATAAATGGGATAACATGTAACGTTTCATTTACGTTACATGTTTAGCGGGGCCAGGTTGTTGATTTTTAGTTTTGAATATTGAAAAGCAACATCAAATTTGTAATTAGCTATACACGAAAAACCCTACAGAGTTAAATTGGATGACCTTAGATCAACTGTTTTGGTTTGGCGTCCGCCATCTTGGACCCACCATTTTATGCAATTTGTTTGTTCTTCGTAAATTGTATATAAGGTTATTGTAGGATATGATTGAAGCTTTAATCGATTTAAGCATGAGAGAAATTTTGTAGTAATAGTTAATGTAAGCTAATTTCAAGACTCTTACATTAATTGTAAAACTATAAGTGTAACTGTAAAGTTAAAAACGACAGGTGACTTTGAGATAAAAATACACCAGCACTTTCCTACATGTCAGTAGTGTTATTGTACACGGAAAAATTGTCGATTACACTGCTGTCCCGACACGCTCAGCTGCTTCACCGTGCGGGAAGTTTCTGAACTACCTCCTTTCGAGGCGGCTGCTGTCGAATTTCGAGAGCGCTGATACCTCGAGAGACGGTGCAGAGGTGCGCCCGGAAACATGTCACGGTAGAGCCCTCTTTCTAGAAAGAGAAGGCGGAAACCATTTTGGCGCGCACATGAGCTCGATGTTTTCAGCAATAATTCAATCCCATCTTTCTTATATATTTATTTTATAAGATTATTTATTATACAACTATTTTAGTAACAATTTATCCTGGGCATTATAATAGTATATCATGCACCAAGGGGGCGGAGGAGGGACTTTTGAATTAAGAGAGCAACTTTAGGGCCCCAAGTCGAAGACGAGGGGTAATAACATTGCTCGAGTTGTTCTAAGTCCCCGCCCTCGTGGTGCATACGATATTTTATGTAACGAAGGCAGAAAAATTGAATTTTTCATCCATGGCAAGGGATGAAAAACGCCTTTTTTGTGCATGTGTTACATAAAATATTTTAAACAATTTAATTAAATTTAAAATACTACAGAATGTTGTTTTATCTTTTTTAAATGGCTTATTTTTAATATTATATATATATAACTTAAGGGAAGTATACTTAATTATAATATTTATAATTTTTTAACACAAGAATAAAAATTATTAAACTTAATACAAATAAAATTAAAATTATATTTATAAGAAATTTTACATATTTTATAAATACTTAAATTTTTCTATAATTGTGGAAATCTCATGTTTTTCCAGGTATACCAAACATTTTTTATAAAATTGTAAGTAGTTATTTTTTTATTTAGAGATGTATAGAAATGGTATGTCATTTATAAACTAAATTTGATTAAGCAAGTCTCATTTCGGCCATATGCTCAAATTAAATTCTGTGAAACTCGTCCATAATTTCGCAAAGGCCTGTTTTACTCGCCGGGATTTCCTACAAGGCAATTGATGTACCCCGTATTTTATATTTTTATTTTATATTGTAAATTTTAGGAAACGAAACCCTTTCTCCACGGGACAATTTTGAATCCCTATATATGAGAAAATAAATTATCTATCTATCTATCTATCTTATAAACTAAATTGAATTATTAAATATTAATTACTTTTTAATAATACAAATTTTATTCATTTTGTGAAGTAAGGTAAGTATCTGTATTTATAATTATATTTATCATAATTTTTTTTGAATATTATTTTAATAACAATTTTAATTCATTTTATAAACGTTTAAATGAATAGTAGGTTAGATTTTGTAACTTTTATGTTATTTTCTAAATTTCTTAATTATTAAAAATGTAGAAATTTTGTAAAAACATTTAAAATTGAATCAAAGATTGAGACAATTAAAAATTAGAAGTAAAAAAATATTTAATAACAATTAAAAGCCATTACATACAATATATTGTCAGTTGATGCAAAGTAATGGGATTTAATTTTGTTTACATTCACTTGTTAACCACCAAAAGGGACATTAGTGCGAACTCCATTATTATTTATTACATTGTTATATATATATATATATATATATATATATATATATATATATATATATATGGGTCATTCAAGCAATTAAAATTAAAGGTTGTGCTGCGTATTCTTTGTCACAACATATTAACGCAAGTCATTAATATTTAATTATAACATAATGGCAACTGTAATAGTAAAAATAATAATAATTATAAAAAAAAGTTGGAATTTGAATTTTATATTACTAATCGATTGGTTTAGTGAAATGTAATATGAATGTTTAAAAACAATTAAAAATTGTTATTTTCTTAAAAATAAATATATATATTTTTAACAAAAGAAACCCATTTATATGTTTCCGATTTGTTAATTATTGCAAAAATAACGATTTCGTGACGAAAAAACCTGTTTTTCCAGAAAATTGTTAATACTTTACCATCCGCCTTTTTCTATGCATGGCACAAACTTTTTTTAAGTGGAGTTTTTTCCGTACACAAATACATTAATTTCCAAACAGAAATTTTAAGCGGTTAAAAGAGTTTTTGAGTTATGATGAATTTATTAAATAAACTGCACATTTTTTAAAAACTGAGATGCACAATAGACATACGGAGCATTACATTTCTTGAAAGATGCATCTCAAAAGACAATGTCCATATATATTCCCAAATTCAAAAGAAAAATTTGGCATTTACGGACGTCTGGCCTAAAATAAGTATGCAATTTTTCGTGAAAAACGACTTGGTACATTGCGAAATTGTGCCCCTTTTATTTTATGTCAGTTCTGCAAATATCAAAAGTTTGAGAGAAAACCTCATACATATTTGCAATGCGCTAACAGAATACTAATATGATTGTTATTAATTAGTTTTTTTACGTGTTGGCTTTTTTATTTGTCACTTTTCCGACATGCACCCGTTCATGGTTGAAATCACCCAGTTAAAAATTGCGGATATAATATAATGATTAGATTTCCGCAAATTCAGTCATTGTTACCGAATTATCAGCGTATATAAATTCAATAATATGATAATATTCTACTAACGAACCTAGATCCGAAAATCTCCAATTGTTCAGTGTCGTTTGGTCGAAAAATTTTTTAAAAATTCAGTGCCCTATTTTGCATACGACATTTTGATATTTTGCTTCACATTTCATATTTCTAAAAACACTCGTTTGAGTCGAATTATCATACTCTTTTTTATTCTTTTATTTTGTGCTTTCATTACGATTGCTTTAATTTTCCATGAATTAATAGTAATTTTACATTATAAATATGGTTAAATACACGACGTCTTTGATAGCGCTTATTAGCTGGGTTGAATTAACGGCAGGAGCCAAAACGACTGAAGGTCGGTTTGAGAATTATGAGTAGAAAGTAAAAGAAACCTGGGACCAGTATAATATTTCTTTTTATGAATTTCATCGAAAAAAAATGATAAAATACTTTTATATTCAGTTACCTCAGATTCGTCTTCTTCCTCATCTTCGTTCTTATTCTCATGCGCGTGATCTCGCTCGTAATTAGGCCTTGGTTCATCATCGATTTCGTTCTCGATTTCTTCGTCTTTAGCTTTCGAATTTCTATATTTCTGATTCGCAGGCCTTATTGCAGCCAAAGGTTTTTTGTAAAGTGTTGAATACATGTTGCTGTTTCTTATGGCAGGAGGTGTCATGTAGATTGACGGTGCTTTCGGGTACGAAGTGTACGGTCTCGTCTGTGTCAACAAAGAAGTAAGTTTTTTGGGATATCGCTGGTATCCTTTGAAGCGATAAGGAAACTCTCTTTTTTTGTTCTTTGAATGAGGGTCTTGTGACTTGTGATTTTTATGCAACACAACATCGGTGGGCGAGTAGTAGTAAACGTACTGCTTATTCTCATTATGATTTTGAGGAAAAACATTAGATGCTGCAGACAAAGGCGTGAAAGCATAAGGAGTGACCAGCAGTTTGACACTAGGAGGCAATTGTTCGTACGAAGGTGTCCGAAGATTGGAGAAATCGGCCTTTGATTGGATGACACTGAAAATCCCCAGAAATAACTGTCAAGCAAAAAAGGGACGAACAACGAATTAGCAGTAGAAAAAACTAAGTTTAAGTTTGTCATATGGAGATTTCGAATGAATAAACAAATATTGGAATCTACCGGGTTATTGATTAGCTCAAAAGATAAATACTAATAATTACAGAACTTTATATTATCTAACATTCAGAATCATTCATGAATTTCCTCGAGAATATCACTTTTCGACAAAGAGGGCTGTAATCTCCTCTTAATTTTAACACACTCTTAATTTTTAGACGATTACGTAATGTAATGTACATCCCGATTGAATCGTTCTAAAATTACGGAAAGTTGCATTTGAGGTTCTAACACAAATTTTTAACAAATTACTTTCAAGTACTATAGGGGTTGTAATGCTGAAGTGTCCTCATTGTTGCGAATATATATGTAATTCTTAGGGGATTATGGCCACAGTAAGAAAAATCACAGTTACCCTTCTTTACTATCAATTTGTTTGACATCATTAGTTTTGCATATAAAATGAAAATTCGCGGTTCGTAAAATGCGTGTACAGTAAACGTAAGAAACCAATGAGACGATCTTCTATTCATTGGGTTTTCACAAAACTGATATGCGAATGCTTAGACGCGCTATAAAATGTTTTATAAATATCCAATTTCGCTTTAATTAGGTTAAAAATTAATCTATGGACTTTATTTTATGAATCACATTTGATTTTATTACCGAAAAGTACACGGGAAAAATTTGGAATGGTGGTAGATAGTTAGATCTCGAGAAGGTTGGCATTTCTATATCTCGTAATAAATAGCAAATTTTTCCCACGTATTTCCAAGCTGATTTGAACTACCACAAATCCACATTTTTCTCCGTGTACTTATTTAATGAAGCGACGTTTTCCTTAATGGCTGACGAATTTTTCGTACTCGTTAAGGACAGCTTGAAAACTCTGCTTTGTTTCTACGAAATAAGAAACACTGGAAGGTCAGTACCACCGTAAAAATTGTTCTGAATGTTCAAAGAAAAGAGAAACATGTTTTTCACAGCGTTTTTGTACCGTGTATTTAAAAGAAATATCCTCCATTCATTGGTAGCCGTCCATTCATTGGCATATTCACCCTAGTTCAAATGGTACTTTTCGGTCCTAGGCCGTAAAGTTCAATTTTACGGACCGAGTGGAGACTGTGCATCCGAGGACTGGCGAAGCCGGTCAGAGGATCGCACTATCTCCAAACCGAGGTCGTAAAATTTTACGGCCGAGGAGCGAATACTATTTTTTGATACACTGTTCGCAAAAGTAGGCACTTTAACGACTATTTTTAGTCCGTAAAGTGCAGAAATCAGTGTATCAAAAATATCTTTTTTACGTAATTTGGTCAGGACTTAAAAGCTGAGCAAGCAGTTGTGAACAAATCGAACTAAATTGGTGCCAACATTTTTTGCGCAATTGTTGCTCAAAATTTGCACTATTTCAGTATTTGTTAGTATTTGTAAAGTTAGCCAAACATAGCTAAAAAATGACAAACAGGCATGATGTACAAAAATCTATCACACAGTTAATTGTTGCTAATTCGTTGCTAAAAGATTACCCAAATAATGTACTGTTTCGTTAAATGAATTCCCGTAAATTAAAAAAAAATAAGTAGGTTCGGATACCTCGCACAAAACCTAGCCAAACATAGGTAATAAAACAATAAACATCTACACCATGTAAAACACGTATAGGGATATTTATCGGTCATTTGTTGCTTGAAGATTAACTAACGAGCATTAAATTACAATGAGGTACCCACCATAAAATGGCATATTAAATATTCTTGACTGATCGTAGAACAAAGCGTGCTGTTCAAGGTACATTAATAATCAAAACAAAAGGCAACAATGCGTACACCAATTGTCGCTTTATTATTACTGCTTCTAGGGACATAAATAAACATTTATGTCCATGTCCGATCCGGTTTATCTGATAAAATAAATAGAAGCAGTAGGAATAGGGCAACAATTTTTGTATTCGTTGTTACCTTTGTTTCGTTTATTAATGTGCCTCGTATAACACGCTTTGCTTTAACCGTCATTAAAAAAATCTTTAATATGCAATTTTATGGCGTTTACCTCATGGTAATTTAATGTTCGTTAGTTAATTTTCAAAGAACAAATGAGCAACAAATAGCCCTACACGTTTTTTTCGATGGTGTGGCTATTTATTATTTTGTTAGCTATGTTTGGCGAGCTTTTGTGCAAGCTGGCCAAACCTGCCTTTTTTTTTAATATGGGAGCAACAAATACAAGGATACGCCAACTTTTGAGTAACATTTGAGCATCAAGTTTTGGCACTAATTTAGTTCGGTTTGACCACAACTGCTCAAAAAGAGTCGGTTAATACCATCTCAGAATTACAGTTTTCGGATTGCCAGATACGAAAAAGACTACTAATTTGGAAATTACCGATCTCAAACTCAACAAAAAAAAAATTAGAGAATTTACTAAAATTTTAAGGTATTTCAAGTTTACAAACGTCAAATATATTACTCTGTGATATAAAGCACATAAAAATGCAAAGTTTCACAAACATCCGTCGATTATTATAATATTTTCCGACTAAACTAGCGCTGGTTGGAAATATGTGCGGTAAGAGTTCTATTCTGAAAGAATATCGATTTTTGGGCACGTTCGAATAGTGACTTTGTGTTACGTGTAAGAAGTACAGGGAACGCATTCGATTATTGTCTTCATCTGTAAAAAAAGTCACCGTAATCGAAATTGAAATAATTTACGTACTGATTACGGAAAGCCAAAGAAGAAATTGATTTTCGTGCAGAACAGTACGATCGATCGAAGAAAGCCGGATACGGCAGATTTTGATATAACTTTCACACCATTGCTACGGTTCATCAAATCCGTTGGACCTGTCGTCTTTCGAGTGTCTTTTTTAAAGCTGCGTATATATCCTCTACATTATCAAGGAAGGTGATGCCATCGACAACAAAACACTATTTCGCAACACTTATATAGAAAGTATTCAGAGCACTTGGAATATTCCAATTACCGTTATTTACAACACGAATTGGTGTCACTTTCCTGTGATCGATCATGCAAATCCCAACAATGTCAGTCAATAGATTAATGTCGAAATTGATTTGTCCCAACTGTGAACTTGAACAACTCTTTCACTTGCGGAATATAAATGTGCGTAGCATGATTTATTGTAAATCTCGTAAATATGTTTAGTAGTTTATATTGGCATAACTGGAAATACAAGCTAGCCATATTTTCGAAGACTTTTCTAGTAGTGCAATAATTTCACGAGTGCATAAAACTGGCACTTTACTCACTGGGCCCTGAATTACAATTGAGTGCATATTAATTTAACAAATAAACCATAGAGGCTCTATAAACATAGATAAATGTCGAGTAATTGTATACAAACAATTGAAAAAAGTAACTTGCACTAATAAGTATTAATAGCATTAACTCTTTCAAAATTGGTAAAGTCTGTCATCCCTATACGCACTAAAGTGTAATTATGTCGTGTTTTAATAAGAAACATACAACACCGATCTTCTATAAAACAAACCTACTTTACAGTTAAAAAATCGTATTTAATATACAATTTTACCTATTATATTTAACCTAAGGAATATTTAAATTATGAGTAGTATTTTATTAATAGTAGTGATTTTAATAAAAATTGCTGAGTCTAAATTTTAATAAATTTCTATTCAAATGCATTAAAACATTTAAATCACACAGGCTAACTAAATAAGACCGACTCCTTACTCGGATACATGACTATACTTTTTGGATGGGCCAACTCCGCAGAATTGCTTCATGAACTGAACATTTTAAAATATCCTACCCTGAAAGTGCAAACACCTTTTTTTGTCCATTTTTTGTTTTATTTTCTAAAAAAGGTATACTCAAGATCTTGATGTACATCTCTTCTTTCTACTGGCGTTTATTTCCTCAAATATCATTTTTTTCAGTGAGATTGGGCAATTGCAACTCAAAATATCTTATTTCCATTATTTTCATTTTATTAAACTCAACATCATTTGAAAAAGGAATAGTTGTACTTTAAGATCCCCAGTAAACTTTTTTAGGAAAAATAAATCTGCCGTGCAGATGCAGTTTCAACCCTGGAGAAAAACGGTGTTTTGCACTTTTAGGTTAGGATATCTTAAAATCTTGACAATAATATAAACAATAATAATACAGATAATAATAACAGCAAAATGAATCTGAATGTTAACAAAACATGATGTAGAATTTTCTTTTAAAATGTAGGGAAAGAATAAGCAAAATATGTTTTTTTTTGTATAGTTAATAACATTAAGTACACCCACATAGGCATTTTTATAGTACATGATAATTGTACGGCTATATGCATTTATTTCAGAAATGTTTAGAAACATTTCATAGCGATATGTGGTCAAATCTACAGAACTTTTAATTTTTGTGAAATACCCATAACTCTAAAATTATTAAGGCTTTAGGAATGTTTAAAAAATATACTTAATTCGTATTGCAACAAAGATATTTATTAACAACATTTCTAGAAAAAAAGGAGTGCCAAAGTATTTTTATGTAATAGCAAGAGACAGTAAAAAATGTAAAAACTGCGAATGAAATAATCCAATTTTTAAAAATCTCTCTGTTGCTAAACACACGGCCCCGGGATTAAGGCATTGCTCTAACGTTTAACTTGTAACTGCACATACTAGAAAACAGTATTATGTCACATTGATGTGCGCAAAGTTTATTCTAAGATTTCAGCATCCGTTTGACATGAAATAACTTTTTGTGAAATCCACATTTTATTGATATTTTGCTGTTTCATGATTGCGGCCAACAATATCTCAACGAAATATTAAATGCTTTTTATTCCTGAGATAAAACTGAAGAAATCTAGCCATATTACAAATATATGCTCGTTGTTCATCCATGACAAGATAAAGTTGAAATAAATAATAAAATTCGTGCAACAAAAAAAAATCACATTATCGTGATATTAGAGCACATCTAAAAAGTTTTTAATATGTTTTTTGATGTCTGCGATTCTATCAATCGATCATTTATTAACAGAAATTATGTCGGCCGCAAATAATTCTTGTATTTTGTTCGTATTATTAGAGAAAATGTAATTAATAATTTAGTGAAAATAAATTCAAAATTATTAAAAATGCTCATATATTTCAGACACATTCAAACGGCCCGCGATAAAAAAGTTACACAGGTATAGATTATTTCTCCTAGAGGGGTACACAAACACGTATGCGAAGGGAGAATAGTGCGAATCAAATTTTGTTCAACCATTTTTTAGTAAAAGTCAAAAGTTCTGTGGATTTGCCCATATCTGTACGTAATAATACAATATGGTCCCGGGTTCGAGCACTGACACGTTAAATCTCATCCTTTTTTTTTGAAAAAAAATGCTAACAAAATTGGTAAAAATTGTCTAGCACTCCAATAAAATGTGCAAGAAACTCTTTAATTTAATAAATATTTTTACTTCAGAGGTACCTAACCTGTTAATGATTAGATTGCATTTCCATCTTTAATATTATCTAATTAAGTAAGAGTACTTAATATTGAATGAATAAAAATTCTTTAATTCTTCTCCGTTATTTTCAAAAGTGAAAATTTCCTCTTTGTGCTTTTAACTCCGGAGTATGGACAAGGATGGTAATGAAAATTCCTTATTTACGTTTCAATTTTTTTGATGCAGTCCTCATCAGAAAATATTTTTATTCTAGATATCTGTTATAGTCCGTTAGAGGCTGGAATTAACGAACTAACATCTTCTATATAAGCAGTTGAATATTCGATGGTAAAGACAAAACAAATAAGAGTACTTAATATGTCTATTTATTCTAATAAACATTTCTTTTACACATTCTTACTTGAAGTTCAAATTAAAAATTTAACATGAGAAGCATGTCTCTGCATTGATTTAAATAATAATCATAATTATCAATACGAGATAACATTTACCTAAATATCGGTAAAAGAATTAATACAAAAAATAAAAATAGGTCATTAATTATTCGTAAACAAAATCAACAAAAATTCACGACATAAACATTTAAATTAAAAGGAACTGGTAAGTATTATTTTGTAATTTTTTAATATTTAGTAAAACACGCATATTATATGCAATTGAATTAGTCATATACTTTACATATTAAATTTGTTATATGTAATGCACCTCACAAAGAAAGAAAATATAACTAAAAATTGAACTACCGAACAATAAAAAAGTTAGATTAGTAATTTAAAAATACTGCGGTATAACACGATAAAAATATATTTTAAATAGTAGTAAAACTCCAAAAATACTAAGAAAAAATGTCTTAGAAATTCACCATCCTAAATTGCATTTTGAAACTCACTTTCTACACACAAAAACCAAATTATTCTAATTTGTTACAATAGAAATGCAGCGTTTGAATTCGCGTCACTGTTTAATGGGAGAAGCGATTCGAAATATGTCTAAATTTGCGTAGCCATTTCTAATGAGGGCACACTCCACTGGAGTGGAACACAATTTTCACCCCACTTCATGAAAAGGTCAGACATTTTCCGTTAATGTCGGAGAAGATAGCACGATGTGCAAAATGGCAGAACATTGCACAAATATAAAAGATTTATTCAAATTAGGCCTAAAAAGATGTATTTAATAGAATTCGAATGTTCTACTTACTAATAGTAAGGAGTACAGCATCGTGCTTCCAGTTTGAAGGTGTTATCCAAACTACCGACATTCCGTTATTTGATATGCATGCTTGAACACTCTCTCCTTCTCTTATTGGTTAAGTACACCCTCACTTTGAATCAAGTTTATGCTGAATCACAATGTTTTTATTTACTAAGCAAATATTAGTGTTGGCAATAAACTCAAATAAATGTAAAAAGAAATGATCTGCAAGGTACGAAATGATTCGTCAATCTGCGAATGTATAAAAATGTGTTCATTTCACGCAATATTTTGTAATTATAACAAAAAATTCAGATGTGTAAGAAGCAGAGAATAAACGAGATTGATTCGTAGAAATATTAAACAAGAAGGTTATTTTTGTTGAAATCTGGGATGGTATATAAAAACAGAATAAAATGAGTAAATTTTTATTATTTTCAGTGTGTACGTTAAAGAATTGATAACAAAATGTTTACCGTTAAGCAAACAAAGCCCTTTTCATGGTTCAACGATGATTAAATAAGAAACATTTTGAGATACTTGAAAAAAAATCATTGGGCGGAGGGGGAGGGGGTAAACAATTTTATATAAAAAAAATGCTTTCGAATTTTTTTTGCTTGAAAATGATTTGTTTTTTATTCAATTATTTTTTATGATAACTTTCAGAAAGTCTGAACAAAATGCACCTTGGTTTATAAAAATCCATCAATCCGTTTAGTAGATTGATTTAGTAGAATTTTTAAACAATTTTCTGCCTTAAACTTGAACACCTTAATGTACGGTAACCTGTGACTTAAAAAATCTGTAACTCTACCAAAAATCTTATATCGATATGTAAAAAAATATTTATGAATGTCGAGAAAATCGGATCAAAAATAATTTTGGGCAGCTGTTTTTGCTGAGAATTTTTGCAATACACAGAATTTTTGTAAAGTAAAAGTCTAAATCGTCTGTTGTCTACCAGGTCTTCAAGAAGATAAATCTACAATTAAGAATAAATCGTTTTGTTACTTTCATATGAATGTTGACATGTAGTGTTATACGAATTCGTATAAAATATCCTATCCTAATCAGATTTTTCAGAATATACTTTTAATATCTCTAAACTTTTATTTCAAATTTTATTTTCATGACAAAAAAATCTCTGAATACCTCCTTTACACACCTTCAAGTTAACATAAATATACATTATCATTTCAAAATGAGAGCACACGCCGTATAAAAATGACAAGGCCAATACAATTTTAGGGCGGATGTTGAATGACAAGAGTGCAACAAACTTATCGTTAATTACTATTGCAATTCTCTAATTCATTACACAATCGGTTCTTTGTGAAAATGTGGACAAAATCTACATGCGGATACCACATGTCAACCTGATGTGAACAAATACGTCATCCCGTATAATGAATAAATCGTTCGATTCAAACTAGAAAAATTAAATTAATTGGCGTTTCATGTAGGAAATTATTTCGTCAACGAGAAAAATAACTACCGGACGATTCGTATATGTTTGAGAAAGGATTCACAAAAATTATTAGACGTGCTCGTACCACCGTCCGTGCAATGTCGAAGTTTGCATTGGTACTGGGTTACTACGTGTTTCTTTTGTGGTTACATGAAATTTCGGTAAATATCTATTTGTGTTTTACATTAAGATTATTGCTGTGAATAATACCATCAAAATTTGTACAAATCGGTAAAAATACTACTAATAACAAAAAAGAAAGCGAAACGCATCACATTCACATATTAAAAGCATAGGCATGGTAATAGTTAAAATAACTATTCTGAAATGGTAAAGTTTAACCATTGTTTCATGATTCCAAATGCTATACTTATCATAATAGACAAATAGACTCAACTATTTTGAAATAGTCATTTCAGAAAATTACTACTTTCACTGAGAGAAATTGTATAAGAAATTGTCATCAAAATATGGAAAGTTGTCAATATTTACTATTTAAAAATATATGTAAACTATATATATATTATATCATAGCGTATGAAAAGTTTGGTCCTTTGTTTAAGATAAACAAGGAAACAAAGAGAAAAACAAAAAAATCAATACTGCTCTAAGTTTGTGAATGTCACACTAGCCAGTTAAAAAATGCATTATGCAATGCCATTATACACACAAATGTCAATGTTGTGTAACTAGTCT
Source organism: Trichopria drosophilae (assembly GCA_030407085.1). Taxonomy (NCBI): domain Eukaryota; kingdom Metazoa; phylum Arthropoda; class Insecta; order Hymenoptera; family Diapriidae; genus Trichopria; species Trichopria drosophilae. The sequence continues at coordinate 184,187,069 of CM059582.1, forward strand.
ATAGATAAACGTGCGTATACGAGATGCATTATGTATTATCATATCTTGACGTCCGATGGTCCTTCTTATGACCAAATAAAATCCACTTCAAACGAAGTGCGGCAGTCTTTACTATGAATTTGTAGTAAATACAAACTTTAATTATGAATATTAGTAAATATAAAGATTTGCTACGAGACATAATGTGAAACGAGGACTACACTAGATTATAGTTATTTTAAGTATATTTGTTATATTTATTTAAATCATTCTACATAGTCGGTTTTATTAAGTATGAGGAGATAGTTGGTGTAACAAAATTATAGTAAAATCGACTACGAAAGTGGCAAATTTAACTATTTTTCATAGTAGTTTTAACTATATTTTTCCAACTATGTGACATAGTCAATTTAACGATGGATTTGTTTTCTCTGTGTAGAGGAAAGTTTACAAGTTTCAGTATGTGGATAATTTGCATTGAGTTCTCCTGTTCTTTTCCAGTTTCTTGCGACATCCTAAAAGTGAAGTAAAAAAACCATAAATATCAATAGCTCGAGTACATTGATTAGTGCACATAACCTATAAAATTCGATTATATTATAAATCAATTTGTTTTTGTTCTATTTCAGATGTTCATTATTTTTATACTTTCTATACATTTATTTGATCAATAAAATGTAAAAAATGTCATAAACTTACTTGATTTCTTACCGACAACACGTTGACTAGCCGATATGTGTCTCAGTAGTCTCTCATAGCGTAGAACGAGCGATGTTACAAACACTTTCTGAGCGGCGTAACATGCTAACGCGCAGTGTTGAAAAAGACTACATAATTATCGATCAAGGTTGTTTTTAACAGTTTACAAAGTACCATTTGATAATTAAAAGAATTTATATTTTCATATTTATTTCCGGCATAAGCTTACTTACATGTATCGTCCATCAAACCAATACTACTGAGTTCATGGATTAAAACGCCGCCTAGTGTACGTCGAAGATACTCATATTTGAAAACACTAATTCGTATCCGGGGTCATTCCAATATGAATAAAATATTTTCAATACCGCAAACACTTTTGCGGATAAAAATGGACACATTTATGACAGAATTTTCCAAATAACACTGCTAAGATAAGTGTATTATATTAATAACAGGGTCTAAAATGCCGAACCGGTAATCAGCAGACGGATGAGCAGTTCCAGAAGATCATGCAGGTCTGTCGAAGACGTTACTTAGGATACGGAAGGAACAACGGGGAATTTTCCAGAGAAAGCGACTCCGAAGAATCCGACGACTCTGGCGAAGACATGTTCGACAACAAATTCCTGTCTTCCGGTAGAAGTAGATATGGCTATGGTAATGACAACGGGTATGGCAGTGACATGGGATACGGAATGGATAACGGATATGGAAACGGATATGGTGGAGGCAGATATGGTGGAAATTCAGATAGATCATCATCCAGAGGTGGATCCAGACAATCACGTAATCAAAACTGGAGCTCCCGTCCATACTCATCTGGTTTCATGGATAGGTCACGGGACAAGTCGAACTATTCCAATAGCCGGGATAACTTTAATTCTCGTGGGAATTACAATAACAATAACAGCAACTACAACAGCGACAACAACGGTGACAACGATCAGCGAGGTAACGATGACGATGAACGCGAAGAAGCTGTAAGTCATTATTATCAAGTTTCATGTATATGTTTCAAACGACTGCATTTCACGATAATAATGAACTTTGACCCGATTGTCAAAGTTTTTTTGATATCCGACGATTTTTTTTAGTGCGTCGTCCAATGCTTCTTCAACGAGCTGAACTTGGTAAGGACTTTTTTAAATGCTGTTTTTAGAGTTTTTATAATATTAAATAATCTCATAAATATGGGTCATTCCACGTTAAATCGGCAATTTTTTCATACCATTTTTAATTTCAGTTTTATTGTTTGTACCGAAGTATACACAAACGAGGTATTCTTGTCCATAGACAACATTTTAAATTCGACTGTAGTAAAAGTTGTAAGGATATTTAGAAAAAGGTAATTTTCTGTCCTCGTGTTTTATATTTTTAGCGCAAAAATGTAAAAGAGAAGCGCATATACTTTCCTGACGTATTTTTTGCGCTGAATCCAAAACCGTTTACAGAATTTTTCTATCACCCTCCATTTTTTAGATATCCGCCATTTTGTATTTTTTACAAATTTGTTTCTTCCGGAATTTTTTTCTCTGCAATAAAACATGATAATGAAACTTAAGGCCTCTCATTTTACGCACAATTACTTCCAGAATACGTATAAATTTTTTCAAACAGAAAAAAACAGTGGTTTTTAGTATTATCGGTGAAAAATATCCAATAAATCACTAAAAAATTGAGGTATTTTTAGGATAAAAAATGCGTATAACTTGGCAAAAAAATTATTAAAAATATTCTACGTCCATAGTCCTGCAGTAGGATAATCATACTTCAATTTCTGAGGTTGTGCGTATATTTAGGTATATTTAGATTGAAGATACGAAATTTTTTTCACAGGGTCCAAGTTTCTGAGCGAGCGAAGCACCACGCCAACACTAGTTTAAATTTGATATGATTTTTGTAAGTCGGTCGCCATATTTGACCCGACGTTTTGAATATTATAAATCTGATGTCATATTCGTGTTCAGCGACCCTAAAAACCCCCGTATGACCAGAGTGTACCCAAGCACATTTTTCTACTGTTTTCGCCATATTGGAACCCCCATCTTCAATTTTTTATTTCGACATTTTGAATTTTTGAGCAGAATAATTTCCTCAATTATTAAACCAATTATAGAATCTATTAGAACCCTAGAAAACCCTATGTAACAAGCTTTATTTAAATTCGATATGACTTTTAAACATCGGTCGCCATATTGGATCTTCCATTTTGAATATTAAAAATCTTATATCAGATGAGCGTTCAGCGATTTGAAAAACCCTGAGTGAGAAGTTTCAAGTGTATTGAATCACTTATTGGATCCATCTTTAATTTTTTATTGCGCCACTTTGCATTTTAATGTAACTACCCAATAATCGAATTTGGATAGAGTTGTATAGAATTGGATTCAATTATTAAATTCTGAATCCATACTTTGGTCAACGGTGAATCCATTTTAATACGTAAATACAATTCTAGTCGTTCATACGAATAAAAAGGTTACTTTCTGAATTCATATTAATCCAAAAAAAGTATTCTTTTTAAAAATTAAATCTTAAATACATCCGTATTCAACATTGCAGGTTCAAAACTATCTAAGTGTATTCATTTCAATCCAAAAATAGTTTCCTATTTAAAAACGAAACATTGAATGCATCCGTATTCAACATTACGGATTCAAAAGTAGTCAAGTGTATTCATTTCAATCCAAAAAAAGTTTCCTTCTTAAAAACGAAATATTGAATGCATGCATATTCAACATTACGGATTCAAAACTACCTAAGCGTATTTATTTCAATGGATTATTTTTTCTGAAATTCAATCCGGCAAATTACGCTTCCGATTGTATTCGTAATTGTGTTCGTAAAATTGAATACAGATGGATTACTTTTTCTGAAATTTAATCCGGCAAATTACGCTTCCGATTATATTCGTAAAATTGAATACAGATGGATTACTTTTTCTGAAATTTAATCCGGCAAATTACGCTTCCGATTATATTCGTAAAATTGAATACAGATGGATTACTTTTTCTGAAATTTAATCCGGCAAATTACGCTTCCGTTTGTATTCGTAAAATTAAATACAGATGGATTCCTTTCTTCGGAATGCAATCCATTTGAATACATATTTACGGAATCAAAGTATGAATTCAAAATGAATTGAAATTTTCGATCCAATCCTATCCAATCTCGATTGCTGGGTACCTAAATTTTAATCCAATTCTGGGGGTGGAGAGTCTCTCGTTGACGTGGAATGCCCCATAAGTATATTATAAATTAATATTATTAATAATAACATTATTTTATTGCTATTTTGTTAATGTACTGAACATACAGTAGACCCTCCCATAGTGTCACTCTCTAGAAATCCTCTGATATTGTCTCAGTAAACTCCCCACCACTTGATCCGTCTCATATCAACAGATTGACGACGAGAGGAGTTTAGAGTGTAAGGAATGCAGAGAGTGGGAGTGTGACACAGATATAGAATTTGTTTCCCCTTTGCTCCCAAGGCGGTGACACTATGAGAGGGTCTACTGTATGTAAGAACATTATGTGATTCGATATGCGAACCTGTTTGTTTATTTTCTGTACAAGGCCAGGACTGATTAAGTTCTGATGTTGCTCGCTTTAGATTAAATAAATTAATAAATGTAAGTCAACGGTTTGGTAAAATGATGTATACGTTTCATGAAAGTTTAAAATCTGTGTAAACGAAAATTAGTAATGTACGCCTATCAAATAAATTCTCGGCTATCTAAAATGAACATTTCTATAATCACTGATTTTTACAAAAATTAAGACATTTACCTGCAACTTGAAGTCATTAGAAATTACAGTCATTTATAAAAAAGATTATTAAATTAAAAACATTTATTTCATATCTTTTTACAGTGTTTCTATACATTACAAATGATTTCAAAAAAACATAAGAATAAAATGCATTAAAAAAGAGAAACAACCTATCTCCTCCCAGTAATAGGAAATGGATTTGGAGGGATTGAAATTTGAATGCCTCCTAATTACTTTTAATTCGTGATTCGTCCACGGATATTATTTTTGGGTTCCTCTGGATTCATAGAGACTGGTTTCAATTTGACTTTTTGGATTCCGAGATATTCAGCTGCATTCAATTTTCGGCAATATTATTTTTGGATTGTAATAGATTCAGATATAATATATTCATAGTATTCACCTTTAATTCTATTTTCAACAGTATTATTTTTGGACTTAAGTGGATGATTTGGGATTAACATGAGTCCTATTTTATGCATTCGACAGAATTCAATATTCTCATAAATTATTTTTGAATTCCCAGCGATAAGATTTGGACAAATCACGATGTGAACTGAATCTTTTTGAATCCATCTGAATCCCACCCTGAATTCATTTTCTATTGCTGGGCTCGTCTACAAAATAAAACTAATTTCTTTCTGAATGTTTTCAGTTACTTTTCAGGTACTTTTATAGACAAAAATAGAACAGGACCGAAACAAATTTTTTCGGTTTGACATTGAAACGTGACTAGGCGATTCTTATAGATTTTGGGCTCCTGAATTCGAATCTGTGGATAGAATTTGTCCTATACGTCAGGGTTTTTTTATATTCTAGGTTTTAAGTGTAAAAAAAATGCTTTTTTATGCAGTTGTTTTATACAGTTATTTAGCAAATATGCTAAAAAATCTATAAGAATCGCCTAGTCGCGTTTCAATATCAAACCGACAAAATTTGTTTGGTGTCCTGTGTAATTGATAGCATAATTAACTCACGTTACAAAATAAAAATTATTATTCTTAATAGACGTATAATTTATTTTGGAGAATACAGTTCCAAAATATAACTGAATTATATTTTATGTATAAACACTTGAACATATTTAATAAATAAAACTAACATGCAGGTGGATCAGAGAGGATTCCCAGAGCGATCAGCAGTGACGGGGATAATGACGCAGAATATTCAGGATCCGGAATTACACGACTTCGTGGAAGAATCGATAACACAGTGTTACCATTACCTGAACGCCAATCCGAGACAAGAAAAATGCAAATTTTCACAAAACCTTTTATCTTGTTTAGCAGACAAGGGCAGCGAGGTCAGTAAATTCCTCGATTAAACAATCGAACATTATCAGAGAGAAACTCTTCTTCTATAACACAAATAGTCCAACGTGCCATGAATTTTGTCATATTTGCTACGACTAATTTTGATAATATAAAATAATCAAACACTTTTTTTCTTTTTACTTCAAAATTTAAAGGTTGATATTTAATTTGTAAGTTATCAAAATCAACAAAATTAAATGCGAAATTCAAATTTCACACAATTTTATTCCACTTTTAAAGTAAAATGAATTTAATTTAGGTTAGGTTAGGTTAGGTTAGGTTATGTTATATTAGGTTAGGTTAGGTTAGGTTATGTTATACAGTAGGACCTCTCTTATTCTAATTGTCCAGCCTCTCTTATTTTAATCATTCCCCCACTATCACATGAAAAGTCAACGAAAGATATTGTCCACGAATCACAAGCTCGCAAGCAAAGTAAGTGGGGGTAAGGGGAAAATTAGAATATGAGAGTTCGGCGCCATCTTGAAAAAATTTACTAATTAGAATAAGAGGGGTCCTACTGTATTAGGTTAGGTTAGGTTATGTTATATTAGGTTAGGTTAGGTTATGTTATGTTAAGTTAGGTTATGTTATGTTACATGTAAAAATAGAAATGAATTTTACCACGTTGAACATGGGCTCAAATATTACCCACGTTCAACATGGTAAATTTCACTTTTAACGTTGTAAATTTTCTTGTTAGGCATTGTATTTTTACAAATTTTGTCGCTTTTTCCCACTGAACGGTAAAATTACCACGTTTGACGTGGGCTCAAATATTACCAATGTGTAGCATTGTCAAATTACAACGTGTTGTACTTTCCCTATGCTTGATGTAGTAAATCCACAGTGCCGTCTGGTAAATTTACAAAAATATTGTAAAAATCCTAACCTCAAATAGTAAAAATACTATTTCACACGTAGGAATATTACTAAATTTATATAAAATGAAAATTACAATGAGTTTGTAAAATTCATTAGTATTTTTTACAGTGTAGGTTAGGTTAGGTTATGTTATATTAGGTTAGATTAGGTTAGGTTGCACTTGAAAGTTTCTAAAATGTAAAAATATTTTTCAGCGATGCGAAGATTAGAATATAATGCTTGTATTAACATAAATACTCAAATGTGCCATAAATTTTGTCATCTTTGCCACGAGTATTTTTGATAATATAAAATAATAAAACACTTTCTTTCTTTTTACTTCAAAATTTAAAGGTTAAGATTTAATTTGTAAGTTACCAAAATCAACAAAATTAAAAGCAAAATTCAAATTTCACACAATTTTATTCCACTTTTGAAGTAAAATGAATTTAATTTAGGTTAGGTTAGGTTATATTAGGTTAGGTTGCACTTGAAAGTTTCTAAAATGTAAAAATATTTTTCAGCGATGCGAAGATTGGAACGATCAGTAACACGATGATCTATTCACCATCGATAACTATTGTACTACTTAGTGAATCATAAATAATGTACAATTGTATGAAAATATATTAAACAATAACGATATAAATGTAATAAAATAAAGCTGGTAAGATATATCCAAATTATTTATTTTGTAATAATTACCTGTATGCAAAATACTGTCGCATACAATATTACAAGCCTTATCTCTATTACTCAGACACGTTTCAGCATATATCGACACGTTACTAACGTGACTTTTTGCTACCTGAAAATGTCTTATGATGGGTTTTTATGTACATTACATATAAAATCTAGGAAATTTTTAAAATACATAGAATATGTAAGGGTTATGGTACAAGTTTATACAAGGCACTACTTAATCAAAGCGCATATTTTAATATTGAAATAGCAACTTTATAATTTTCGCCAAATAACTTTGATTAAGTCAAAGAAATAGCACTCGTTTGTATTCGAAGACCTTACTTTGATTTTCTGTTTTCTCTTCAGAGGTATTAAGTCACTTTCTCTTTTTTAAGTTCTCGAAACGTTTCATTAGATCGTCGTAGTCAATATCTTCGTTCTCGCCACTGTTGCTCTGGGCCACGTCGGATGTATCGGAAGGAACTGCAGGTAAGTCCGGAAGGTTGAATTCATTCATCGGCATCTTTGAACGTGGTTGAGGCTTCGGTTTCTCATCGGACTAATCGAAGAAATATTTGTTAGTAAAATTGTTATTTAACAAAAAATGTTTATTAACGTACTTGTTTATTCAAATCGGGTGGGAATGAATTATACGGTGGTGGTAAATCATCTTCCTGTAAAAAATTAGACATTGAAAATCTTTAAAACAAAAATTTGTTAAAAATTACTTACTTGATGACTAGAACTCGCACTGCCTTTGTCCAAAGGAATATTGTACGAGAACGCAGCTGGATTAAACTGATTATTTTTATCTTTTTCAACATTTGTCGGTACACTCGGCAATCCAAACCCAACTTGTCGAATACCATCATCCAAATTAAAATTCAAATTCATATTAAGATTCGTTTGTTCTGGTAGTAACGGAGCTTGAGGAAATCCGATAAAACCTGCAGGTTGCGGAGCTCCGCCACTGGCTTGATCCAAATTGTTCGGAACTTGACCCCCGCTCGTAATATCAATTAACAGCGAATCCTGACCTTCTGCTAAAATTTGAGGATCGGCTTCGTATTCAATATTATAATTTTTGGCAATCTCAATGAGATATTTTTCAACCAATAATTTTGAAGGAGATTGGACGCTCATTTTGTGTTTAAGTTTTTCAGAAATTGTTTGAATCGCTTCTTCCCGACATGCATCTGTGTATTGTTTGCCGTATTTTGACATTAGAATATCAGATATGACTTTCATTTCTTGGATATCAGTTTGAATACGCGGCGCTGCCCATATAATCGTCGATATTGCCTCTGCCAATCCTTCGTCTAAGGTTCTGAAGAAAGTAATTATATTAAATAATTAATTGTACAATTAATTAATATGTATCTTACTTCATTTGTTGTATGAGACCAAAGCGAGCGAGGAGGAGATCGCAATACATTTCCAGAAGTTCCATCGCTTCGACCATGTAATCTTCTCGGATTATATGTTCCACCCTTATTCGAGCTCGCTCAACTTTTCCAGCGGCAATGTAATCCGCTATTTCCTTCCTGGCTTTTTGAGCCAGTTCAGTTTTTTTCTTCTCTAACAATTTTAACCTGTTAATTGCTAACCTCAAGTGGGTTTTTAGCTTTGTGTAATTTGGACCACTTGAAAACATTTTTAATTTCAGTAATTCTTTGTACCGATTGAACTTATTAAATTCGATCAAAATTTTAATGAACTATGACGAAATTGACACATGAGCTGATGAATCAGATTTCAGAATTCTACGTAATGATAAATTGACAAGATGACAACTTCTTTCTTCCTTGTTTGCTTGTTTCCTCAAGACTTCTTTGAATTTTACTACTGCGCCATCTTTCGTTTGATTCAATAAGTCATTGTAGGAATCTACAGCCGATAAGAGAACAAAATTTACTGTATTTCCAAAAATTCTGGGTCAATTTAATATTTTTGAACATCAAATGAATATTAAATCTTTCAAAGAGTCAAAATTTCGAAAAAATAAACGGTATTTTTTAATACTTTTCTTATTCTAGAAATCTACCTTGACTCCGTCGATAACCTAATCTAAAAAAAAACTTGTAAACCTTCGGAAAGACCTGGAAAAAATGTTATTGACATGTCTTCCGACGTATTTTGGGTCGCTGAACACGAATCTGAACTCAAAATTTGTGGCCCGGACGTATCTTGACCGCTGTATTGAAAAAACATTGAAAAAATGTAATTTTTTAATACTTTTCTTATTCTAGAAATCTACCTTGACTCCGTCGATAAACTAACCTAAAAAAAAACTTGTAAAACTTCGGAAAGACCTGGAAAATGTTATTAACTTACATTGAAAACTCAAACTTGCACGAAATAGTTATTTGCAATATTAGAAATAGTAAATAGCAGCAATTCTCATGCCCGAGGGACTTGCATATACATGCTTAAAAGTGTATTTTGTTTTAGAATAAAGTAGTAGAAAAATATTTATTAATTATATTGTTTATTAATAGAAATATATATTGACATTAAATTGTACGTAAATAGTGATTCTTGAGTTTAATTGATGCTGTAGCGTGTAAATAAACTTGTAATTTTGTAAGCTTTAATATGTCAATTTCAACTCATGATTTTAATTGAATTTTAAACGTTATTATTATGTTTATTGACAAAAAAATTTTAGATTAAAATACAAAAAAATTGTTAAATTAGAATAGAATTTAATCTATAATACTAAATTTGAACTAGATTACACAATAAATAATTTCTTATTGTATTACAAATACATTGTATTTTTTAGTCGTTATTCGCCACCTAGCGGAGTTTAAATCAGGATAGTTCGTGCCTTTTTCTGAAACTCACTGACTACAATCTCATATTCAACCTTCATTTACGGCGTTACTTTTAAGTTTAGGAAGAAATTGTAATAAATATTTTTTATAGAGAAATTCAAGCTCTACATTTTTTGTTGAAACTTTTTTTTCGTGCAAGTTCGACTTTTCAAGATATATGGAAAAAACTAAAAAACATGACGTTTTTTCGATATTTTTTTAATATAGCGGCCAAGATATGGCCGAGCGACAAATTTTGACTTCAGATTCGTGTTCAGTGACCCAAAATACGTTGGTAAACATGTCAATAAAATTTTTTCCAGGTGACCCAGCCTTTCCGAAGGTCTACCGGGGGTTCTAAAGTGGCCCGCCGGTAAGGTAGGAAATTTCACTAAAATACGTAAATAAAAGATAACTAAATAACACTTTTAAAATTCGGGCTTTGTAAGGATATTTCTAAACGATATAAACAGTTTCCTAGAAAATACCAAAGATATTCATTGAGAACTAACCGGGAATTTTCGGAAATAAGTGTTTTTTATTCATTTCTGAAAATTCTCGCTCATTTTTCAATTAATTTCCTTGACAATTTCTAGGTTACCGTCGATAGTAATTAAAATTGCCCGTACAGAGCCAGAATTTTGAAAAATCGATTCAGTAATTTTTTATTTACGATTTTTAATGCAAATTTCTACCTTAGTACAGTACTTTAAAACCCCCTTAACATAAATTTTCAAACTGAAACTGAAATTTATTTTATCATATTTTTACGCTAAAATTTAACATTCATCTTGTGCGCTTTGTAAATATGTCTGAAATCCCTGAACTCTAATGTTGAGCTAGGTTATGTACCAAATTGATTACCTACTGTAAGTAATTTAGTACTCTGGTATTCAGACGATCGGTAAAAATGTGATACAAATTTTACGCGTTATGAAGGTTGAAAAAAGATTTTGTAATAAAAATAGCGTGCGTTATTCTTTAAAAAAAAAATAAATCATTATTATTTTGTAAATTCTTTATAGCCATATTCAAAATCTTCTAAAATTAAAATCCAGAACTTCTTTAAGCCTCAGAAAAAGTGAGAAAAGAAATTACCGACTGAAGTTACGGTTGATAACGTCAATTCCTAACCTAAAATATTGTACGTACAGAATTTCAATCCAAATCTGTTTTTATTAGAGCAATTTTACGCGTCGGTAACTTCAGTCGGTAATTTCTTTTCCCACTTTTTAAATGCATTCATGTCATTCATGTAGGAATAAAAGGATTTCTTTTAAAAAATGGCAATATTATTTTTATTAAAACAATAATTTGTCACCCTTTTTGACGCGATCACTCAGTTTACCGTTCGTCCTAATACTACGGTACTAACTTACTTACAGTAGGTAATAAATTTAGTCGATAACGTAGATAACCTAGCACAACATGAAAGTTCCACAAGTTGGATTTTGGCGTGGTAAAAGAACACGTGCGTTGATTATATACAAAATATTTTGAAACCCGGCAAAAATGGTTAAAAAAGCTATGAAACGAAAAAGAAGTGCAGAAGGTGTTTCTGCTCAAGTAGAAGAATGCCCGGTATTACCACCTGCAAAAAGATTTTCCGATGATCCTGCACCGAGAAAGGTTTGTTTTCCAAATCAAATATTTTAAAATCACTTAACCTTAAAAAATTGCACTGAATAATTTTATACTGTAACTTGTAATTTTGAATGATTGTATTTTGTTTTTTAAATATTCACCAATAAGAAACATTTGTAAGTACAATCGATGAATTTCAATATTGGTCAATTTTGGGTTGAATTTTTGCGTTCCGATTGCATTCGCTGTCTTTATTATTGATATTACAAAATGAGTAATAATTAACTTAGTTAATCTGTATTAATAATATATAATGATTAGATTCATTAAATTTTTGTCTTGGGAATTTATAATTTTTAAACACTCAAAATTTTAGAATTCATTCTCGTTTTCATCTACACAATTTATGAATCACAAAATTCTGAAAGTCAATGGTTCGTTATCATTTTACACCCAATATAGAGGATTATTTCAATAAAAATGAAATAAAATTCCATGTTTTAAGAATAGTAAACTTATTAAATGTATTATTGAAACAATTCTAAGATAACAATTAAATCCATGAAAAGTCGATTACGAATGTTTTTTGGTGGTTGTTTTTGATTCGCCAAAAAACGGTTGGATCACCTATAAAGTAAATTTACCAACGTATTTTGCAAATATTGTATCGTTATAACAATGATATAAAATATTTTGATATTATTTTAGTAATGTGAGCTCTATCTATAAAAATAATTCGTAGAATATTTCTTTGATATATTCTATTTGTCTTCAAATCGTTTACAAATTATATTAAAATACTCAGAAAATAAATTTAAACCCTAATGTTTTAAAGAGACTTTTTTTAATTGATGACAATTTTAGACAAATTTGTTAAAAAAGTACATAAAAATTACGTTTATTCTTATAAATGAAATGAGAAATTGATTTTGAAAAAAGAATACAAATTTTGATAATAAATATGCATAAAAAGGATTAATATGTTTATTTATATGTATATTTATTAAATAATTATATCGAGTTTATTCGACTAAAATCCAGCAAATCTTATCTCGGAGCTGAACTGTCATAGCGGAAACACCTTGGACAAAATTTGCAGGATATAAGACAAAGAACTCGTTGAATTATTTATTAAATAAATATATTTAATTTTTTGCAAATAAATATATTTACAACTACAGTGTTATCATATCCAATATTCATTTCACTACCCAGTAAACGAAAAAAGATTGAAAGGTATTGAAAGGGGATTAATGGAGATTAAAATTTGATTGTTTTTATCTCATTTTGTTCAAAAAAGGTATTGGAATGATTTTTAATCCCAATAAAACCCCATTTATGAAAAGAATTTTGACTTATTGAATCCCCTCAAATGCCGTTCTACAAACGGCTATCAAAATGAATTCCAGCTAATACAAGATTTGGAATTAAAAAATATCCCATTGAATCCCGTCAATTTCCTCCCATTAAAAACTACCATTCAATACCAAATATGGCATAAAAGAATGTATTACTGAATCCCCTGGAAATCTATCAATTACCACTACAAACTTAATTCCACTGTATTCCATATTTGGAATTCAAACTCATTTTAATGAATTTCCTTGAATAACCATGGCCCTAAATTAATTTTGAATTCCAGCTCCAGAATTGCAAAAGATATATTATGGATCCTCTTGAATACCAACGATTTCTAATATTAAAACTTATCCCAACGGATACCAAATTTGGAATTGTATTGAGTGAATACTGAATTTACTATTATGATAAAATTATTAAAAACATAAATAATGATCATTGAATAGATGCATGAGTTCATAAAATTATATGTAAATTAACTTTTGTTTCATACAATAAAATTTGAAAGAACATATTTTCGAGCGAGAAAAGTAATTAAAAAAATGTTTGATGTATTTATGTTATTTTATATACACACAGAAAAAGACCAACTCTTTGTTTCGATTGTTTTTAAAGTAAATAATTCAGTGAAATTTCGCTGTGAATTGTGGTATTTAATGTATTTCAGCCTACCCGAATACGTTATTATATAAACTCGTAGAAAAATAATCTACTTTCTGTTTCAACTATTCGTTATTTTTTCATCTTTTCTGCTTTTCTGCTTTTCTGCTTCAATCTGCTTTTTTTTTTTAATTTATTGATTTGGGATTATATGGGATTAAAAAAGATAGAATTGTTTTAATTTCAATACCAACAAAAAAGGGATTAAAAATTTTGAATCACTTTTAATCTTTTTTCGTTTACTGGGTAAATTTGTATATAGAGGAAGACAGGGCAAAGCGGTAATCAAGAAATATCTCTCAATTAATACACACTGTAAAAAATTAAAATGAATTTTACAATGTTGAAATGGGTAAAAAAATTACTCACTTTCAACATTGTAACTTTGTAACTTTCAAAACGTTACTTTTCATATAATCTTGTATATTTTTCCTCGATTTGTAAAATTACTGTCCAATGTGGGCAAAAAAATTACCAATGAACAACATCGTAAGAATACACAATTTGGTATATTTCCGATACGCAACAACTACACGTACTTACCCCAATTCGGACAAAAATCCTACGTTCAACCTATTATTATTAAACAAATTTTAAGTCTGAACTTTACTAGTACGGTGTAAATTTCATTTTGATTTTTTACAGTGCATGCAAAATGTAAAACTTGAATGATCTTAGTAGTGTCTATTTATTCTTCATATTTGGTTGCATTCTATAGCAGTATTTATTAAGTCACTGGTGCATTATAGTGATTAATGTATTTTCGACAAATTTTATACAGGTTTTTTGTTTTTCAAAACATTAATACTTTATATAAATTTGTAGTTATACCAATTTTTTGTTGTCCATTATTACACTGTAAAAAATTTGTAATGAAATTGCCCACATATAATGGTAATTTTACAAAGCTCATTGTAATTTTCCTAGGCTTAATGTAGTCCAACCAGCTTGTAAAATTACCGTTATACGTGGGTAAATTTACTACATTAAGCGTGGAGAAATTACAACGAGTTTGTAAAATTACAAAAAGTAATACTATTACTTTCGGAAGTGATCCCACTTGTGTGGTTTCATTACTGGATAAATGACATAACTTTTTAATAAGGACATTAGGGTGATGCAAAAATAAAAAAAGTTTGAATTTTGACAAGACATCACAAGTAAATTCAGTATGTGAAAAAGAGTACTCTCACTACTAAGGGGTATTGAGCCCCCTTCGCCCCTGAACCCGCCCTACAGTAAAAACGAGTTTTTACGAATATCCTTTAAAATATTGATTATATAAAAAAAAGTTTCTAACAAAAGTTGTTTGTTTACCAATTCTCTACAAAATATACGTGATGCTTATTTTTAGAAATCCTAACGGTTCCCAAGTAATTTCATATTGATGTCTTGAATGTCATTTCAAGAAATCTAATTAAAGATAAAAGTTAAAGGTACATAATTTTGCGAAGCTAGACAACCTTAAGTAAATTTTGATATATGTTCAAACATTTAAGGAAGAAAACTCTACTACTGCCTTTTGTAATGTCAAATCGTAGGATTCCTCGTTTAAATTGTTCACTTTATATATTTGTGATCATTTAAATCAAAATCGTTTTTAACAAAGTTGTTTATTCCTTGATAATAGTGGACTGTATTTTTATTGTAATATTCAAGGATTCGCTGGATTTCCTTAGGGTGAGCAAGTTACGATGTGAACGCCTTGAATGATTCAGTCGAACTGGCGAATTTATTTAAAATTATATACATCGAAGTAACGTTCAAATACCCGCAATCGTCATCATAAGTTTCGCGTATTTATATTTTCTCGACCTTCGGAGAATATACTACATTGTCAAATTCCTTACATTTCATCATTTAAATAATTTCTAAACAAAAGTCAAAGATAAAATGTTTTGTTTTCTCATTAATAAAGAATTAGGAAGGATCAATTTTTCAGAACATAATTTTTTAAATGATTATTCATGAAAATTTGATGCAAGTAAGCTCTCATGTGAACTACACAAAAACCCACTTCTTTGACGGGCATGAATAACTATTTTGCCTACATTGTTCGTAGTTTTCTTTTATATTTTAAGCCTCCATACCCTTTCTATTGATTCAAACATTCACGAAAAATTCAGGTAGTGCTTATTGGAATATATTAATGAAATATTGACAATCAAAAGACTTAATTCTTATGATAAATTTATTAAGTTGATAATATGAAGACAATATTCAAAACGGGAGCAGCTCGATTTTAAAGTTTCCAATTTTGGAACCCTTAGAAAATTAATAAATATTGAATTACTCGGGAACCATTAGGATTTAAAAAAATAAGCATAATATATGTTTTGTAGAGAAATGAGCGACAAACAACATTTGTTTGAAACCTTTTTTGATGTAATCAATATTTTAAAGAATATTTGTAGAAACTCGTTTTTACTTTAGGGATGGTTGGGGGCTCAGTCGGTCAATACCATTTGGGGAACCTTTTTTTTTATAGATGAGATAGAACTCGGGCAAAATTTCAGCAAAATCGGTCCTCTTGCATGTTCGAAAACATAGCAGATACAATTTTTTTTCATTATAATAACAAAAACACAAAAATTCAGTATCTCAAAAATGGGAGCAGCTACAATTTTAAATCGAACTGATTTTCACTCTAGAAATAATGTGGAAACGTTCCCTGAAACCTGATTTTGGATGCATTTTAGTCGAACTTCCCCGCCCTTGAGACCCGGTGTGTAGAGGTCCACTCTGCCCCATGATTTTTATATTTTTTAAAATGTCCTTAGCATGATATTCATATTAGATACGTCAAAAGTGTTACATAGAAAATGTTAGCTATGAAATTACTTATGAAATGATACTTGGCGTCAACCGAAATATGAAATACAAGAAGAGATATGACAGACAGAAAAAATCCTCCCTGTTTCACCTTCTTCTACTTTTGAAAATAATTTAGACATTCCGTATCGGAGTCTTTATCATTTTTGTTTAAAGTTTTTTATTAAATTTTACTATTTACTGCTTATTTTACAGATAAAATGGGTAAACCGTCAAAGGGTTTTAGTGTTTGCAACACGAGGAATTAATCATCGTGATCGTCATTTAATGGACGATATTAAAAAGTTAATGCCGCACCACAGACCCGAATCAAAAATGGAAAGGTCGCAAAATTTACAAGTTGTTAATGAAATTTGTGAGACTAAGAATTGCAATAAAGCAATTCTTTTTGAAGGTCGATTAAAAAGAGATCTGTATATGTGGGTTTCAAATGTTCCTACTGGACCATGTGCGAAATTCTTTGTTGAAAATAGTAAGTTTTGCAGGAAAATATATTTACAATACAGTTGTTAATAACATATTTCTTTTTAGTTTATACAATGGGTGAATTAAAAATGACTGGCAACTGCTTACGAGGCAGTCGTCCTTTACTTTCATTTGATGAAAATTTTAACTCGAAACCATGCTATAAAATGCTTAAAGAATTACTGATACAAACATTTGGCGTTCCAAATCATCATCCAAAGAGTCAGCCTTTCTTCGATCATGTCTACACATTCTCTATTTTGGATAATAAAATATGGTTTAGAAATTTCCAAATTCTAACAGAAGAAGGAGAACTGGCAGAAATCGGTCCTAGATTTGTCTTAAATCCTGTAAAAATATTTGCAGGCAGTTTCGGTGGTGAAACATTGTGGGATAATCCACACTACGTTTCTCCAGCAAAGGTAATATATCCTTTACACTTATTTAAAATTCTGAATAACTAATTTATTTTTATTCGTAGTATCGTCAATCCATTGCCAAAACATTAGGTGGAAAGTATATAAACAGATTGGAGCAGAAAGTTACTGCAAAACTTAATAAACCTGAAGTTTCGTACGAAATGAATCCAACAGATGAGATTTTCCGTGGTGATTATTTAGAAAAAGCAGCAGAACTTGCTGAGGAAGAAAATGAAGAGAACGATGAAAAGGAAGAGACAGAAGTAAAGAAAGATATTCAGAAAAAGAAAGTTGGTCTGAAGGGAAAGAATAATGAACAGAAAAGTAAAAAAAAAGGTGTACAGAAAGGTAAAATTGAAAAAAGAAGTGAAAAAGGCAACGTAAAAAAAACATTTAATGTTAAAAAACGAGAAGGTAAAATTAAGAAATCGAAGGTTGTTAAAAACAAGAAGATGTGAAACGGAATGAAATGGATTTAATTTTTTAAACTTTTTAAACTTCACCAATGAAAATCGAAGATACAGTAAAACAATTACTGTAATTTATGGTAAATTTAAGGTACTTTCTTTCGAAAGTATTGTAAATACCAGTAGGATCATTGTACATAAGTATAAAATAAATTAACGTTAATTAAACATTGTTTTATTTATTACTAGTTTCATATATTATTTGTAAACCTCCTTTAAACTCTATAATAACTCTTATATTAATCTTATTAACATTAAGTAATAGAGCACATTTTTTTTGATGATACGCATCAAAGAATATCCAGAGTCGTATAAAAGTCACGCATTAAACATGCATCGGAAGAAAAAAGACATAAGCAGTGTTTTTCGACTCGTGGATTTTCTTATTCAGACTGAGTGTTTTTCAAACGAATAATTAAGATAACAATTGTCATTTCGTAGATTAATACATTCATAAAACGAATGAGGTAATACGAAATATTAATTTTCTGCGTTCGTCTCCGAAGTACTGAGTCTTTTGTAATAGTCGTTCACTTCCGGCACTCTTTGAATCTCAGAGTTCAAAGAATCTGATGGCGATAAAGAAGCCGAAGGAAAAGATGTTCTCAGCATCGCAGACTCGGTCAGCATTTTCCAGACATTATTCGATTGAGGTGAAACTACACGTTCTGATTCTTCAAACGCTTCTGGCTCCAGCGTTGTGGAAGTTGAAATCGTGGGCTTCTCTAACTCGAAACCTGTAAGTTAATAAAAAGTTATTTTATCTTCATAATACTTCATGATGCTTAGTCGATAATTATTTTCCTGACGTAACGATTATAGATTAATTGTGATGTACAGAGTTTACTATAAATAAAGATTACATTGTTTACTGCCGTAATAGTAAATAAAGTAGGGAAAGATTTTTAAAAATAAACAAGAACTCATTATACTTCGTGCTAAAATTAACTTTATGCGTTACTTTACCTATAGCTATTTTTAATAATTCACTCTCTCTGACGGTATTAAGCTAACAATAAATAAAATATGGTTCTTTAAGAACTGCAATCGTAGCAAATGAATCTAATAATTACTAAGATTTAGTTGCTTAGTTTAACCCATTAACGCCTGAAATGGCAATTTTTATACTTCATTTTCAATCAAGTATTTCGTATCAAAATCAAAATTGAAAACAATTGAGAGGTGCGTATCCTACTGTTTTCGAGGTCGCTCTTCAAGATTCCGAGGTCGAAATTGAGATTCAGCCATCAGGAATTCCAATATGGCGCCGAATATGAACAAAATTTCCAAAAAATTAGGAATTTTGTATTACTATCAATTTTTTTCGAGCTATTAGAATATTGGGATTCTATTGAAACTCGGAATAAAGGTGAACAAAATACTTCAATTTTAAGGAAAAATTTTACTTTTATACCCCACATCATTGTAACGACCTCAAAATGGCCTCAACAATGAAAATTTCTTTGAAAAATTTCTGGACGTTCTAACTCAAAAACTACATGCTGTTAGAAAAAAATGCTAAGAATGAAAAGTTCTTAGAATGAATTGAGAAATATAGTGGAATTTTTTCATGATTTTTGTGATGAAATTTTGAGACATTTTTTTTCAAAATTTTTTTCAAAATCATAATTTATTTATGAAAAATTCTGAAAAAAATTTGGTGTATTCACTTATGAATTCTACGAGTTTTTTGTTCTTTGCAATTTTTTCCAAACGTTAATAGTTTTTTGGGGGAAAAAATCCTAAACTGTAATATTTGAAATTCATTTCCTCGAAAACTATCAACTTTTCGAAAAAATTGCAAAGAACAAATAACTCTTAGAATTCATCAGAGAATACACTAAATTTTTTTCAGAATTTTTTGTAAATAAATAACAATTTTGAAAAAAATATCTCAAAATGTCATCAAAAATTTTGAAAAAATTCCACTATATTGCTTGATGAATTTTAAGAACTTTTCATTCTGGGCATTTTTTTTTTAAAGTTCGTAGTTTTTGAGTTAGAGTGTCCAGAAATTTCTCAAAGAAATTTTCATTGTTGACGCCATTTTGAGGTCGTTAGAATGATGTAGGGTATAAAAGTAAAATTTTTCCTTAAAATTCAACTGTTTTATGCACCATTATGCAAGGTTTCAATAAAATCCCATTATTCTAATAGCTTGAAAAAAATTGATAGGAATAAATAATTCCCAATTTTTTGAAATTTTGTTAAAAGTTCGGCGCCATATTGGAATTCCTGATGGCTGAAACTCAATTTCGACCTCGGAATCTTGAAGAGCGACCTCGAAAACAGTAGGATACGCACCTCTCAATTGTTTTCAACTTTGATTTTGATACGAAATACTTGATTGAAAATGAAGTATAAAAATGGTCATTTCAGGCGTTAATGGGTTAATCTGGGAGTATTTTTGTTACTGTTATTGGTAAGCCATATATTTTATGATTAGGGTAAAGGATTTGAAAATGATAAATTTATACATTGATCGGATAAAGTACATATTGTGTACCGAAAAGCTATGAACAAATGCTGTACTATCTAACGATTTTTCTTTTATTTTGTTTAATTTGGAGTTGCTACAATAAACTAATATAGATTATAATAACGTAAAGCATTTATATGGTAACTCTAAACGATTTAAGACTTGTCCAGCAAACGAAAATTCATTAAAATTCATTGAGTGATTTTGAATGAATCTCAATAAATTTGAACTGGTTTTCTTAATCACTAAATATCAATAGAAATCTATTCAACAGAACTGTAACCAATGATTCTTTATTGTTTTAAAATGATTGATTTCAGTATGTGCTTATTATATTATTGAAATTCATTCAATTTCATTGGCTTTCGCATTTTTTAATGATTTTGTATTAATAAAAGGTTCTACATTTTATATATTAATTTTTCTAGTTATTTATTATTACATTTTGGTACATCTTGTTACATACGAAGGAAATATTATTGCTAACACTTAAATTGTAGTAATTTTCTAGTACCATCGTGTTTTTCAAGGTGTAAATCTGGCAGAATACACGAAAAAGATGAATAATTTATATTTATTAATTAAAATCTTTTAGAGTAGATTAGACTATCTTAAGTGGGTACCGTTAAGTAGTAATCAAAGCTAAAAAAATGTAAATTAAAAAGTTCTGATTCATTTTTGTTTAATTCGGGTTTCATAAAGGCAATTCTAACTATTGTTTACTATCTTCTAAAAAGAATCAAAAACAATTAAAGAGAATCAGCCGAGAATTTTCTGCAATACATGATTTTTCGATATTGGAGAAAATTCTCGGTCAATACTCGACAAATTTCTTAGATTTTTTTTAAGAGAGCATAAAAAATTGTTAGAATTGCCTTTATGAAACTCAAATTTTGAAAATTCGATTCAGTCATTTTTAATTTCGATTTTTCATTACTACTTTCTTCTAAATTGATTTAAAAATTTAAAAAATTTGGGTGAAAATAAAAACACATTTTTTTTAAATTACGGATGGATTTAAAGAAATTTAATTTAAAAAGCAAATTTTTTAAATTTTTTATTCCAACACCACTGACTTCCGCGTCAAAAGTTACTCAAGAACGAATTTCTTTGACCCATTAGAATTCGCTAAATTAATTTAAACATTAAAAAAAAGTTTGGTGAACAAAAAAACGTATTTCCGAAATAGTTAAGCATGGATTTTAAAAAATTCCATTTCTTTTCGAGGAAAAACTTGTTTTAGGTCAAACAATTTTTATTTTGCTATATTTGAATTCCTCGTCAAAAATTACTAAACAACCAACTTTTTGGTATTTTTTGAACGATTGTTTCATTTAAATATTTTATTTCCATTCAAAATCATTTACCTCCCAACCTTGCTATTGGTAATAACCCATTCGATTTCATTCATATCAGTTGCATTTTCATCTAATTTTTTTTTCAATTCAAAATCATTAAATGTGTAGTCCCGTAATAATTAACTATCCATTCAAATTCATTCGAGGCAAATATTACAAGTTTTTCATTGAAATTCATTCAACTTGCAATTGCTCTATTTGCACTTTTCAATTGCAATTCATTCAACGAAATCATTTCTTCATTCCACTATTTTCCTATTCAAATTCATGAAATCGAACAACTTTTTATGAACTATTAACCATTCAAAATTATTGAAACACATTTTCTCATTGAAATTCATTGCAGAAGCTAAAAAAAAACGAATTCAGAAGTGATGCAGTGAATGAATTTCAATGCATCTTCAATGAATTTTCATTTGCAGGGCAAGAATCTGACGTTAACAATAAAAATTAGAATATCACAACAGGCCGACAAATTTTAGAACGGAGAACCAGAACATACTTTTCCGAGGGTATTTAATACGCCGAATACGAATCCGACCTCAGAATAACCCCTACACGTCAGGTTTTTGAGATATTTTAACCTACAAGTGCAAAAAGTACGTTTTTTGGGTACATTTGAGGTGCTGTAACTTCAAGACAGATTTTTTCAAAACGATCGTAACGATATCTCAAAGTACAGTTTTTTCCCTTCAAAATCCATGTTCAAACTTAGAAAAATCTTTATTGGTCACTGAGATATCGTCTGTTGAAGTTTCTGAGTTTGGCAAATTCGGCGATATTCAGAAACTGAACAGAATCAGATAAAACTTCAAAAATAGAAAGAAATTAACCACAAAGTTCAAAATTTCGAATGGTTCTTAAGATGTTCGGTGTTGCTGACTAGGAATTTGAAGTCAGAATAACAAAATACAAAATGTCGGACTCAATATACTAACAACAAAATTGCATAATTTTAAGACCCTGATTATTAAAAACCAAGTTTTTGAAGGACAAAAACAGTACTTTGAGATACCGTGACGATCGTTTTGAAAAAAAGTCTGTCTTGAAGTTACAGTACCTCAAATATACCCAAAAACATACTTTTAGGTTAAAATATCTCAAAAACTTGACATATAGGGGCTATTCTAAGATCGGATTCGAATTCAGGGCGTGAAATACCTTTGGAAAATAGGTATGTTCTGGTTCTTGGTTCTGCAATTTTCTCAAATTTTTTCCGCCTGTGTTAGCAACAAAGAATCTTGTTTAGAAATATGTAAAGATAAGTGTATGAAACTAAAAACGTATGGAGATTTACGAAACAATTATAAAAAGTTTATATCCTTGGGATAAAATAAAAAGTATGCAATGGATTGTCACGGTATTAATTTGCCTCTTTTTAACGAAGACGATGAAGTATATGTAATTGAGAAATGTGTAGTTCCTGAAAGTATACCTCAACGTTTCATTAACCATCTTTTTTGACACGGCTTAGTTCCACTTCTTGGCAGAGAAAAAACCCTTTTCTGGCCTAAACAGCTTAAGTTAGTTCCCAAACATTATTAACGGAAAATATTTGAAGGAAACGCATGCCGCAAACTTTTGCAAGAAGCAGACACATTAAATGATCCTAAAATATATAGAAGCAATGGTTTTCTTCGGATAGTTTCATTTATATCAGTTTTCAAAACCATGAACAATGTGGTTCAAGATTGTTTTTCAACGTCAGAAATAAATATTAATAATAATTTGGATAAGCATATTAGTGAATTATTGCAAACAATTTTGAACCATTTACAGCATTGCTTAAATTTTTTGGGTAATAAAAGGTTTGGATTTTGGTTGGAACAAGCTGACGAGTCCGTCCATAGAGAGTTCTTGACATTTTGGGCGACACTGAATCAATTTGATAACAGATCCTACACTAAGGGATTTTTTCTGGTTAAAAATTCTAGTCTAACTATATGGCACATTTTCAATGCCAGTGTGGACATTTTTAATATTAGTATGGCACTTTTACACATATTGCAAGTATGTCCCGTTAGAACTAGACTGTATGGGGCTGTTAACTAGACAAATTCTCCCAGTGTACCTATTCTACGAGGTTAAAAAGGGCTGTTGTTCAATTTTCCTCGCGAAACATTTAATATTAATAATTCAAAAATAAAAGTTCTACATTTCAAATTTGTTTCTAAATGATAACAAAATTAAAAAAAAAAGAATAAAATAAACAAAAACAAAAAAAAATATAAAAATATACGAACAAAAATGGAACTATACTACCATCATTTCTTCGTCATTAGTTCTGGGTTACGGAGAGAATGGTAAACTAATAAATTAAACCAATAAATGGTAATCATAAATCTTAAACAGTAATTTTACATTTTTTAAAAAACGGGATCAGTTACGATTTAAGTCCAAACGGTTTTGTGATCTTGAATGATATACCAATCATGTCCTGAGAGCAGTTTTCATCGCGATTTTAGTTTAACCGAATGATGCTTGAAACTCGCTGTGGGATAGTGAATGTAAATAAAATAGAAAAAAAATTACGTTTCATTCGTTATGTGACGTTAATGTGAGATAATTTGATAGCTCTACACAGAAAAAAATAAGTCTTAAAATTGTTACATCATTAAATTCATAATCAGGTGAGGCCTAATTTAAGCCCGAAATTGCGTTAATTTTCTTAAATTCAGTCAGTGTTTTGGCTTATAGTCTTACTTTCAGTGAGCAAAATTGACTTTTAGACGATATTTTGGCTTAAAATAAGATTTATCGAGCTTATTGATATAGTGATATGTTTTCCCACATTTTTACCTATTTTCAAAAGCTGAAACAATTTTTTTTCAAAAAAATCCGTAAAATAGCGATTTTTTGTAAATATTTTATTTTGGGGGTGGTCACACAACCCCTTCATGATGAAAAATGAATTTTTTATGTGCATAACTTTATTATTTCGACATTTGCCGGAGTTTTTATGGTTTCAGCTATCGCCAAGACCTCTCTCGCATCGAAAATACGATTTAAAAAAAAAAAATACCTTCAAAAATCGTGTTTTTTTTTAAATTAAAAATTAGGGTAGGAATTTTCGATCCGGATTCTGAATGAGCGCCCTCGAAAATACCCGCCTAGAAAGGTTCCGATTTTTTTAAAGCATAAAAAACAAAGTTGTCCGAGCTTAAAGTTGACGGACAAAAACGGACAAATTGGGTCAATAAGGGTTAAGCCTCACCTAATGATAAATTCAAGATGTAACAATTTTAAGACTTATTTTTTTCTGTGTATGCAACTCCTACTTTATAAGATAAAGGGTTGCGTGATACAATTTTTTATTATTACAAAGACAATATTGATTATTATAGAAACTGCAAGTATTCCATATGTCAAAGGTTTCTCAGAACAAATAAAAAGAATTATGAAAGATTAACTCATAACAATTTTTTTTAAACATTTAACATAAATGTAGGCGGTATAAAGCCTGATACATATAAATTATATACATATTACATCAAAGCTATGTTGTTTAATTAAATGTAATCTAGTTTATATAGGAAGTGGGAAGATCACTAAGAGACAGAGTTAACGAAAATAAACGCAATATTTTTTTAAACGACAATAATCATACCAGAACTTAGTAAATGTAGAGCAGATACGGGTCACAATTTTGATTTCACAAACATTAAAATATTTGCTACAGAGAGAAATAGATGGAAACATAAGCATCTTGAAAATTTCTTTATTAAAAAATATAATAACACAGTTAACGTAAGATAATGTTTGGATTTAACTAATTTACCAAAAATATATTTCTCATTAAATAATTTATATATTCTTTAATTTTTAAATTTCACTCTTTTTATCAACCCTCATATGTTATTGTAAGGGTCGACCACCGATAATATTTACAAAATTTTGTAAATCAGTCCTCTACCATCGTGGGACTCACATATTTAAATGGTTCTTTACACAAATTTAGAAACATCCCAGTAAACGTAAAATAATTGAAAGAGATTCAGCAATTCCAAAATTGTCAAACAATCAATTTAAAGGAATTCAAAGGAATTCAATTTAGTTTCCTCTTTATATAATGCAAACATATTTTTTAGGTTCAATATTATGTTTTGTCATTTTTCATGCAAAATTTGTTCCGGCTTTCACTCCTTTCTTTTTACGGACACAACTCCCTAGAGTCGACCGAAAATCGACGGTCGATTTCTGCAAAGAATTGACTCAAAATTGACTTAAAATTTACCAAGTGTCAAAAACATTTTTGACGAAAGATACTTTTTTATTGTCGACGCCAAGATTTCATCAGTCGATTTTCACTTGACTTTTTCGAAGTTGACAAAAAATTGACCGAACCACAGTTTTTTGATTGAGTCTATAATCGGTCGATTTGGAAAAATTCGACCTTGAGTCAACCGAAAATGTCATTGGTTAATTTTCAGTTAACTTTTACGTAGTTGATCGAAAATTTACCGAACGGTAATTTTTTATTGAGTCAATAATCGGTCGATTTGATAGTAGACCGCGAGTCAACGCCAAATTTTCATCAGTCGTTTTTCAGTTGACATTTATGAAGTTGTCCGAAAATTAACCGAATAATGGTTTTTTTATTGAGTCAATAATAGGTTGATTTCGCAAAAGTATACCAAAATTCGACGGTCGATTTGTGCCAAAAATTGACATAGATCATGTCGACTTTAAATCGACCGAATATTGACCGATTTCGGTCGAGTTGACTCTAAATGTACTTAAAAAACGAATCGACCTGGGGCAATAAGGATACACAGGTAATAATGAAATTTAATTTTTCTCAATAATAAAAATTTCGACGTAACACATTTCGCCAGTTATCAAAATAACTATGTGAAATTACATTTTCATATTTTTGTCCTTTATTATTATTATAACTGAAATTGTAAATCATTTTACAGAGTTATTTTTTTGATAAATTGATTTTATATTTTATTTACATCTACTCTCCGTTATACCAAGAAACAACTTTAATATATGGATTAAGGAGAATCTTATTACGTGAAGTTTTTACTTCATTCTTTACAATTTATATGTAATCTGACGTAAAGTGGATTATTTACAATATTACGTATATTGTTATAAGTATTAAAAATACAAGTTACTATATAATTATTTAACTCCTTTTTCGTTTTTCAGAGATTAAAGCCGTTTTCGAGAGAACAAAAATAATATATCTTTAATCTTAAAAAAAAAAGTTATATATATAATTAGAAGGAATATTAAAAAAAATCTCCGAAAAAACGAAGAAAGGAATATTAGTATTAAAAATACAAACAGTTTTCGAGGACTCCCCAGTATAGATTTTTACGAACTTTTCTCACATTGTTACCATTTTGCCCGACATATTGGATCCGCCATTTTGAATTTCGAAAAATTTATATCAGATTCGGAATCCGCGACCCCAAAACATAAGTACCTTTAAAACTACATGTTTACGGCCGAATTTCTTCAGAATTGAATTAATGATATAAAAAGTGATATTCCTAAGCATAAATTTGTTTGCACTAATAAATTAGTAACATAGTTTTCGAATGGATCAATCTTCATTTTTCAACCCTTGGTTCAAGTCTCGCACTTTGGTATTATAAAAATTTTTTCTTTGAATAATACTGTATATTTTGATCATCTAATGCCTAAATACTTCATGTTTATGCAATGACTAAATTGCTTGTTGTACGGCGCAAAAAATACCTTACAAATTACCGTTGGATAGTTAGCAAGTAAGTAATAAAGGAACTACTTCTCTAGATAGTCAATGCATATCGGTGTTAATTTTATTAGGTAAGTTAATAGTTAGGCATTAAATTTACTAATATGTTCTTAGCGTACTGCATTAGCGTAGTTAATACAATTGAAATTAAGTTCAGTGATTGTTGAACTATTCGCAATACTTAAAAAGAAGTGAAATTTGCTAAGAATCTTTTTCATTGTGTACTACTACCGGTTTCGATTTACATGAAACATTTGAAATTAAAAATTAATTCTTTCTTTCAACTATGCATTTCATTACATTCAAATCAATTTATTCATTTTCGTTTACCGATTACAACTGCTTCATGACACGGTGTGCTTAAATGGTATTTAAATCAAAGGTGAAAAGCACATTGAATTTTTGTCTAATTCAATTTCAGAATACTTATAGACCATCTCTATGCAAAAATATAAAAAATCGTTAGAGCCCTTTTCGTCCTATATTATAATTTTTGTTTTAAAAAATCAATACATTGAAACAAGGATAAACTTACAAAAACGTCGTTTTTCAAAGTAGTAGTACACCTGTTACTTACACAATTCCATGCACTGAACACGAATATCATAGTGAAAATTGGCGCAAATGCTATTTAAATGGTGAAAACCGTTAAAAATCTTTAAAAATAAGATTGTTTGAATTGTTTTCGTTTATGTTCAAAAATGTTTCAAATAAAAGTTATAAACCTTCTCAAAATACATATTTTATATTTGGTACATTTTTTGTTAACGTGTGATAGAAACTGAGAAAAGTGACAATGAATTTTATGAATTTTTATAAATGTAATATACAGGGTGTACGAAAAGTCCCGGGACGGTTGAATAACTTTCGAAAGAATAAAAATTTCAAAAATCGCCGAA
Organism: Trichopria drosophilae; assembly: GCA_030407085.1. NCBI lineage: Eukaryota > Metazoa > Arthropoda > Insecta > Hymenoptera > Diapriidae > Trichopria > Trichopria drosophilae. The sequence continues at coordinate 184,215,454 of CM059582.1, forward strand.
ACACGTGATTCGATTTTTCAAACAAGCTATCTTTTGAGGGGGGGGGGGGGGTCGGCCCCCAACCTCAAGGGGGGCGGGGAGCACGAGGGGGGCCAAAAATCTTAAATGGCAACATGGTTTGAGTGGGGGCTCATTTGAAAGGTATTTTCGAGACGAATTCAGATCACTGGTCATAGAGGGCGCTGCGATCATTTTTCGGAGAGATTTTTAACTTTTTCAGATCTTAGACGTACTAACGTTTGAAAAAATGTAGATATATTCCCTCAATTAATACGGTTGACACCCGTTTAAGAATATTGTTTTACACGATTTTAAGTTTTTTAAGTTTTTTAAGAATATTGAATTACACGATTCGGCGACTTCGAAATTTTCATTTTTTCAAAAGTTAGTAGTACGTCTAAGATCTGAAAAAGTCAAAAATCTCTGCGAAAAATGATCGCAGCGCCCTCTATGACCAGTGATCTGAATTCATCTCGAAAATACCTTTCAAATGAGCCCCCACTCAAACCATGTTGCCATTTAAGATTTTTGGCCCCCCTCGTGCCCCCGCCCCCTTCAGGTTGGGGGGCCGAAACCCCCCCTCAAAAGATAGCTTGTTTGAAAAATCGAATCACGTGTTTCGGCGATTTTTGAAATTTTTATTCTTTCGAAAGTTATTCAACCGTCCCGGGACTTTTCGTACACCCTGTATAATAATTATTTTAAAAATCAAGGTGGCCTCTCAGATTTCTTACATTCATGGTATCCTTCGTATTTTAATGCTTTGAAAACAAAAACCTTCATGGAAATTTGAGTAAATTCAATCTACGTAGTGAAAATTATGAAAAATCGGTAAAAATTATGATTTTTCGCAGTTTTTCTAATTAACTTTCAAAAAAATTGGAAAATTTGAAAAATTTTTCGAATAAAAGTTGTAGATCTGCTCACAATGCATATTTTATATTCATTATATTTTTCGGAGTCTTTCATATTTAAAAAAACAACGAGGGGAGAGATGAAAAATCATAATTTTGATACATTTTTCAGGGTTTTCACCATGCAAATCGTATTTGCGCATATCTTTGATATGATACTCGATTTCAGCGTGTAAAAATACGTAAGTCACCACAGATATAATAAAAGTTATCGCTAAACCTGACAGATTTTTTATGGTTATTATAGAATACACAAAAAGTGCATAAGATATAAAATGTGTACCGGAGAAGATCTACAACGTTCATTTCAGACATTTTTTGAATTTTTCAATATTTTTGATAATAAACGAGAAGAATCCGAACTATTTTATTTTTTATGGGATTTTCTCAATTTTTTCACCGTCTAAATGGTATTGTGCCAATTTTTGTTATCGTATTAGTTTTTAGCGCATGGAATAACATGAGAAAACATGTGTACTATAAATGTGAAAAGCGATGTTAATCATTTTATTATTTTTCAACAAAGAAATCATTATAAAACGAAAACAGCTTTAACGATTTGTTAAATTTTTTGGTAAAGACGGCCTATAAGTTTTCTGGAATCGAATTAAAAAAAAACTCTGTGGGCTTTTCACCTTTGATTAAATACCATTTAAGCACACCGTGATGAGTGAATAACAATCTTCAATTTTGTCAATGCTATAGTTTTATTTTTTTTTAAACACAAATTTCTCTTTGCATTCATTATAAGTAACTGGAACTCCTGAGAATAATAAGTTTATGTTTAATTATATTAATTATTCCAAAAAACATTAGAAAAGAGATATTTTCAAAAAATTAATGTTATTAGTCTTGCAATTTTTTAAATAGATATTTTAAAAGTATATTAGTAAACGCGTAATTTTTAAACTTACCCTTTATAATTTATTATCAGCAACAAGAATTTAAATGGGAATAGTGTAATATTCACTCAATAATTAAAAAAAATTGTTTTTATATAATTTTTAATGTTTAATTTACTCTCATTTTTTCTCAGTACTGCCTATAGTAATCTATTTGGTATTTAATTTGCATCATCGCTTATATAATAATTTAATATGGATTACAGAAGTTTAATTTCCTGCTTCGGGTATTATCTCCAATATAATATGTTTCTCAATGTCGAGATCACTGAACTAGAAAAACTTTCGAAGTTGTGTCTATTTTGGTGAATGAACTCCGAAGGGACGAATCTGAGTCTTCAAACTTTCTTTTCAAAACTTTTTTGTAAGGTGCGGGAGACACGAATCTTTTTTCGTTAGCTAATAAATAATTTTTAAACATTTTGTGGTCCTTATATTTTCTCGACATTTTCATCTTAATACTATTGATTTGAATCTAGTAGTAATCTGTTATTTATCACAGTTTGATAAATATTTAATCATGCTATCAACTGCTGCAATTTCTTTACAATCTGTTGTCTATAATTCAATTTATAATTACACCAGTTCTGATTTAATTGTTGATATTGTTTTTTAGTATATACATTGTTTTCAGAAATAAATTTTGTGATTTTTTGCATTTATGCAAGATTTTAATACACAGGGGCCATACGGAGAATATTTTAACGATTTTTCTAAACACGTTAAATAAAATATATTATTTAAATTTCTGGATATGAAATAAATTGTTAAAAATATTTCAATGGGTTAAATTTATTTAATTAAAAATAATAAATATAAAATTAATCATTATTTTGTAATATATATTACAAAATAATATTTTGCGTAAGTTTGTCTGATTACAAAAATGAAATAATCTAAACAGTTGTTTTTTTTAAACAATGATGTTCGTTTTTTCAATTTATAAGATTTTTGCTATAAAATATGTTGGTCTCTATAACAAATAAATAAACAAAAAATTTTCAAAAAATGCAGGTGGACTTTGTTACTCAACTGCGAATGAAAAATTGAAAATGAAAAGGCCAGGAAAAGAACGCTGGATTTTGACTTTCTTAATTCCTTGTTTGCCTATCTCGATTTTTCTATTTTTATGACTGTGTGATGCCGTGACGAAAATAATATTCTCGATATTACTGTATGGTCAAAATTTAAAATATTGTACAATTCATTCAACAGATAAATGTTCATCGATTCAAGAAAACAAATAGATCAATTACAGCAGAATTAAATGTACTTTCAAGATATCCTAAAGAAAATTATGTTACAGATCAGACAACGTCATAAAAATGTCAATGATGAAGAAATCTGACATTTCTAAAACTGTATTCATCTTTCTGAATGTGAAGAATGCCATATAAATATAATGGACCGTTGGAAAAAATAGCTTTTCTGTTTAAAACTAATGACTGAAATTCGAATATTATTAAAAGTGATTTTTAGCCTGTAAAATCAAATTTTACAGGTTAAGTAACCGAACAAAAATTGTCTCGGTAGGGCAGTAAAAAATTGTACGACCTCTCGTTATTAGTTAATACTTGGATCAGCTTCTCCCATTATGGTATGCTGTGATCACTTCCGGACAGTAAAATTAACTTTTACGACATAGTCACGAAAAATATTGCTTAGAGTTTACTTTTTTGTACCACCATATTTTAGTATTTTTTAACATAAATTTGGTTGTATTAAAATTCATCAGTATGTTGAGGCTTTAAAATCATTCGAAAACAGTACAAGTGTCATTCTCATTCGTAGAATAATCATTTAATGATGCGATGTTTACCATTTACCCCAGGTGGCAAAGAGGCCATCGGAGTGATCGTCAAATTGGGGCACTCGACTTTGGTGATATTGACCCTCTGCCTGAGTGTGTGCATCGAGTGGTCCTTGGGATTCCAAATAAAGGTGTAGTAGAGAGACAGGATAATCGCAGCGAGGCTGACGGATATGACGTAAGCTACCACCGTTAAAACTCGCACTACTTTTTGCTTATGTTTCGGCTCGTACAGTCTGTCTTTGCTTTCTTCCCCGGCGAATTTTACCTCGTTACCCGGTGATTTACCTTCGTGGCGAGTACCAAGTGTGCAACTGATACTCGCCATTATGTTGTGCGCACTCATTTTCCGCGGAATCTGCATCTTTGATCTTTGAGCTGCTAAAAACCACCCTCAAGATCTACATCCGGGAGGGAAAAAATGCAGGTCGTCGATCCTCACTGTATTTTTCCAAAAAAGCTCGAAAATTTCAATCGTCTTCCCGCATTATCTAACCGTATGACGCATTAATCCACTTTATGGTACACGATGTACTCAAAAACTGTTACGTCTTGCATGTTGTGTCTTTGTTTACTCACGACCGATACTTGTGGATCCAAACTTGCTGGATCTTTTTGAAAATTACGTAAGTGACCACTTAAACCGAGGAGCCTGTCGGAAAGGTTTCTTAAATTTTCTTTTCGCTTGACAGCATAATGTAGTTCTATAAGTCCAACGCGCTGGATACTAAACACGCCCAATGCGATAGGCAAGATGGAATCGAGCTTGCGCATGGGCGCAAGCTCGACGCTACTTTCGCCGAATGCCTCGTGGACGCAAAACCTTGACACGCCAGATCCGATGCATCCAATTAGTATAACCAATCAATGTGCGTGTTTCATCACCTATCTGGATCATCGGGTATTGGGCTGAATCAGTGTTTCACAAAAGTTTGAATGCACTTTTATACCCTGGATATTTTTGCATCTTTGAAACTCTCATCTCCCAGTATAGATTTTCGACAGAAAAGGTCATCTACGCGCGCAATGTTTTTCGCGGGAAGCTTGACCTATTGGAAGCATTCACGATTTCTGCTGTAACATTCCTTAGTCGTTTCGACGGAAACTTTTTTTTCGCAAAATTTCCGTAAGACTCGAGTGAACCCTAAGAACGTTGTACGTTTCCAGTGTTTGCAATTGAGACACACCTTTGTTTCGAGATTAATGCGTCTACTCTGTGGGTCTCCAGAGGCAAAATATCGCTCCCTTTATTACCTCGCAAGTACTTAGTCCATGCAATGAGTTACAGGTTAATAGTATCGTCTAACTTCCAACAAGTTCCATTCCTTTTATCCAGTGTTTGTATCCGAAACCTTTGCATAACTTAGAATCGCGATTGAAAAAATCTATATTTATTTTTGCCCCACGTTAACGAATTTCCAGACGGAAAATAAACGTTACGGTCTCTGCTTTTTATCAGATCACACGCATAATGTACATATTTTTATTCGAATTCCAAACATTTCGATTATTTATTTAGCGGTGGTCCTTTGACCATATGCCGAACCCCATTTTACTCGTTATTTTACGTAGGAGGTTCCGAAATAAAACATAGACCAGAATGATCGATTACATGTACCAGGGAAGCCCCAAAAGTAGTGTTAACTCGACCCTGCTCTGCTTATTAGACGAACCTCTTTCCTTCGTCTCGCGGATTTCTACGGCTTTGATAATTATTATACACTCGACCTCATCGCAATTTCTTTATCTCCCCCTGTTTACATTATGCGGATTACACCAGAGCTGACTAAAGTTTTAAGGTTATTCTCTAGTAAGTTGCAAAGATACCCTACAAATCGACATTCTCGTGATGGAGTGTTTTTCAATAAACTGTTACAACATAAAAAAGAACAAAAACGATAAATGCCAATCACTATTTGATATTGAGCTAATGAATATCAGAGACTTCCTGTCCTTAATACATATTTGCGCTAAACCTGTAAATTACACACCATCAGCATTTTCAATAAGGCAGGCGTCGTTACAGGAGAGCGTAACAACATTTTAGTCACATCTCGCATGTCTACGACTAAGTGATTCCCAGGATTTTTCAAAGTTATGGCAGGAATTTCCAAGGCGAAATTACGTAACGACAGACATTTCCGTTGTGTAACTCTGCGCATTTAGGTACGAGAATTGGTTTTGACTGTTTGGCAAAGTAGGTTATTGGGGAGGTAAAGCGAATGGAATGTTTATGCGAATTAGATAATAGATTTACGATGGTTCTCCGGAGTTAAAAATGTTGCCGTACTTTACGACTTCTGTTTCTTTCAATAATAAACTTCTTTTCCAATTTGGGCGGTATGGATGAAAGGCCAAGTAACCGACGAAAGAACAAAATATTTTTTATTCAATTTTGGAACGAGGTTAATCCTTTAAAAAATGTTTATTGTCCTAAATCCAATGCAGTTGTTTCCATGCAAAAATAAAATTTGAAATTGCATGAACACTTTTGTAATCTGTGTCGGAATCTATTATTGTGCATCAATCGACATAGTCTTACATAGTAGTACCATTGTATATTAACTGAGAAGCAAACGAAACCAGGTTTAAGATTAATAAACAAAAATATAGAATCTAAATAAAATACCTTTTGCACTCTGAGAACCATTAGATTTTCTGGTAGATGAGATTCTGGATGAACGCCTACGAGACTCGGTTTGAATTGGTATCGTCAAATGCTTCAGAGCAAAAGGCGTTTGGTGTGGTTTTCTCCTCAAAACAACTTTCCGGGTTGTACTCGGCAAGTACGATCCGGTAGTGGAAGTAGAGGCTGTTGAACTTTCGGCTTCTTTCTTAAGAAGGAAAATGATAGATGTACTAGTTTTATTGTTTCGAAACTCTGCGGTAGATTCGGTAACGTTCTCTAAGTCACTGAACGTGTCGTTTTCAACAGCAGAATTTGTATTCACGTTAACTGCTGAAAATTCAGAGTCAATAATGTCAGTAGAATTTTCCTGGTTACTATCGGTGCTGGAGTTAAATTCAGTTCTAGAGAATTTGTTCCGCAGAACCATGTTAACGTTGTTCAAAATTTCCCGACGAGAGTCTACATCGCCAGATGATGGTACCTGAGGTTCATCAGCAACGAAGGATACCTTATCAAAGATGCCTCGTCCAAAAACGGACCTGGACCTTTTAACAGGAACCATCGAGATGCTTTCATCCGCAACGAAAGCTTCAGCTTGTGGATCCGCTTCAAGTCTGTGCTGCAACTCATCATGTAAAAGTCGTGGATTTGGAGGTGTCCAGATGAAGAGGTAGTAACCGCTTAGAGCGATTCCAACAAAGCTGACCGAAAACATGTAAGCCAAGACCGTGATGACCCGAACGATCTTTTTGGTTTCGCGATTTTCGTAAAGCTCCGCATTCTTGGCTGAATCAGCGGAGGGTTGGTTAGACGCCGCATTGTCACTGGCTCCGTCTTTGCTCATCTTTTCTCTACCTCGTTAGGAATTTCTTGCAGCGGAGTAATTAACGGAAAGCGGAACTTGAGGTCGGTGGAGGTAGATTTAAAAATTTTGGCATTTTTATGACATCGATGACAGTTCTCGAAGTGAGAATTTACATCGGTTACACCTATGCCAGATTGCTCCGCTGGAAGAGAATTTTCGTAACTCTCAATAATTTCTGATGTGTCGAACTTCGACTGATGACTTCTCGGGGAAGACGTTGGAGTTTTACATCGGGGCATGTACGTTCGGTCAGCTAAAGCACGCGAGACTGCAAGCTCTCCCCGCGTTTCGCAGAAAGTTCATTCCTTTTCCACGTGCACAACTGGTGCGCAAGCGTAATCAAAACTCGCGCTGGAACTAACAGAGTGTGCGTGTATGTTCGCAATAATACGTCGAACTGGACCAAATGTCTCTTTGAACCCATTTTTATTTCGGCGCCATGGTAATACCACTGTTTGAGCAAGGGTGGGGGAGTATGCAGGAAATTCCATGGATATCATCTCACTACTTTAGAATTCCAACAAAATTAATTTTTTTCCGGAATTCTATAATTCAATAACGAAACTAAATAACTAATTCTATATTTAGAGAATTTGTTATTAACCATAAAAGACTGATTAATCAAAATTGCTTTAAAAAATAAGCTTTGAATTAAGATCTATTGAAAATCCAAATTTCTGAAGTTACCCAATGGATTGATGTACACAATATAACAATTAGATATCCTTTTAGATTATATATTGATTATATTTTGGTTATCGCCTAATCAGGGAAATGCGGGAGAGGACTCTAATAATTGTCGAATGTAATTTCTCTATTCCCTTTCTTCACTCCCCTTGTTTATCTTTGTCTATCAGTAATTGGGGGACTTTACAGGAAATGGATGCAACCGGTACAGCACTTATTTGAAGATGATCCAGTCTTTTTTTAAAATGTACATAAGTGCAGTGTCGTTTGTGTACATTTTTTATATTTATCATTCCTGGACTTTCAGGTCGCTGATTACGAATCTGATTTAAAAATGTTGAAATTGGCTTTCCGACCTGGAAAACGTTTTTAATTTTCATTGGATGGAATAGAATTTTGTGAAAAAATACGTGATTTTGTACATGAAAAATAATTTGTTCACTTGGAATTTAACTATCAAAAATTTCATTTATACGCCATTCAATGCAGAATTCAAGAGCGCAGTATATATTTTTTCATATTAAAAAATCGATATGTAATTTAAAAATGGATACCGTATTAATATAGCCTCCTTTATTGAGTTGCTCAGCTATGTACACTCTGGCGTTCTTATAATTATGACTTAAAACAAAACTGCTAGATGATTTTGTAAAGACAATATGAACTACATATATCATCCGGAATCGGAATTTAGAAATTCAGCATGATTCTGAATTAGTTTAAAATTTACTGCAGAAATGTTTAATTAGAACATCAACGCGAACAACCGTTTTGCGGTTATTGTTAAGTTTATGATACTAGCCATCGTAGTGTAAGACAAAGTATCTTTAGGAAATAGTTGAAGTTGCATGTTTCCACATAGCCGCAGGAATTATTGAGAAATTCACATGCCAGAAACTGTGGAAAACAAATGCCGAAATCTATAATTCTCATTACTGCTTCTGCTTTCCAAGGGACACGATGTAAAACTTGATGTAGAAAAGAATGATACGGCTGCAGCAGTTCCCAAAAAATATTTTTCAATAGCTAAAAACTTTTTGAAATATATTTTAAAAAGCTGCAAACTAGCCTATCTTATTCTGGACCTTCAAAGTTCTCAACAATAAATTTAATGTTATTTAGAACGATTGCTTTTACCAAGGCGGATTTACATGAACCAAATATCAGTAGATAGGGAAATAATTAGATCATTAGAAACCATGATGAATACAAGTAACCTCCTAACGGATTAATTGTTCGGAAAAAGGGAAAACTAGACCACTCCAAAGTAAAATTTTCCAGGAACAAATTTTTGTTAAGAGAATATGAATGTCTTTCCCGTAAGTCGTTTTTTTATGCAATATTGAACTAGAAAAATTCGGAAGGCGGGTATGATAAACTTATGTAAAAACAAAATATTTTCTGCGTCGATATCCCATAAAAAACGTTTAATGAGAGTCATATTTCATAGTTTTAATAGGATTTCATAACAATAACTACATAGAAATTAATTTCTACAATGAATACAAAAACTATACGAATACACGGATATATTATACATTTTCCAAAAAAGAACATTGCGGAATATTGACTGTAGCCTGAGTGCAGGCGCACTTGAGACCCACAGAGGAAAATACTTCGTGAATTCTCCGGTCACTCAAACAAAGAATTCACATATTTTAATCTAATAAACGTAAAATGCGTACTTCATATAAAAATTGTGTATATCGGCAGGGTGCTTTTAACATTTTTAATACGAACTTGAGATGTAAAATAATTTAATTAATAAATCATATTCTTATATAGGCCATTGGATATTTTTATTATATATTATCTATATAAAATTGCAATTACTCCGACCCCCATATTGTTCAGCCGAAGTATTGAATTGTTTTTTTTTCGATTTGCCAATTTTTGGAATTTGAGTATTATTTACAAGGAACAATTTATTTAAATTTATTTCGTTCTTTAATGCCTGAGCTATAATGATATATTTTTGTTTTCTCTGGCCATTCACTTTAAAAAGTTCGTTGTATGGTTTCATTTGTTAGGTTCATTATACGGCTATAAGAATTAACAAACCACGAAACTCGTATTGATTTTTTAAAAATTTAATCAGTTTTAAAGGCGGGTTTATTGGTTCATCTTATGTGAGATTATATTTCAAGAGCAAACCTATAATACTAAGATCGGAAAGCCATTTCAAGAAACAGTTTCTTTTTATTTTATAATCGCTATAACTCCCCTAGTAGAGGATAAACGTGGCGCTAGCTAACGCCACAGATTTGTTCTATTATGGTCGAGACACAATTTTAAACTCTTTTAAGGATGAAAAAGGAACACTACATAGTATTCAATATTATACAAAAAATAGCCTTTATATTCTTACTTATTGTAATTTACACTCTAAACTCTCTTCAGGTAAAAATAATGTCATTGTAATGAATTTCATCATAGACGAGTGAGAATTGATCCACCTTTTTAACCGTTTGAAGCGTACATTTTTCTTTACGCTGAAAATAGGTAAAATTTGTTACTCGGGAGTTTGTTACTCATGAATTTGTTACTTCGTTACTAGGGAAAAACCCCGAATACCCAGTCTCATATTTGAGTGACGTTTTCTTCTCCATATATATTTTCCGTAAAAAATCCACCATTTTTACACTTTGTTTAATTTTGTAAAACAATATAACATAATTAATTAAAAATATTGATTTATTTACGTTTCCTAATATGTGCTTAAAGTAAGGAAGCAAAAAATTACCGCAAAATTAATTAATAATTACCTTAAATATGTATATAATGAATTACAAAAAGGTGTAACATATTTGCTACACCATGCTTCAAAGGGTTAAATACTTTGACTCTATATCAATATGAAATAGCACCTTAATGAAGGCACTGCAATTGTTAGGTATTAAACATTCGTGCTTACATCTATCAAATGAATATTCGAATTTGTGATTTGTGACACATTTGTTTCTCATTTTAAAAATGACATTTCACTACATATAAGGGGAAATGATGGACTCACTTTAGATAAAGTCGAACTTAACTAAAAATTCACCTTAAGAAATTTAGAGTGGTCGATAGTAACAACAATCCAACAATGTCGACCATAGCATTCTCATCTAATCGCACCATTGTAATCAGCATTCTACATCATAATCCGATATCTTTCATTCGGTATTATCCGCATTTATTACATTATTATCAGTATAATAGCAGATCACCATCCTTCATCAATAACGAAATCACCAACGGAATTCTTGGTCGATTAATGGTTGGAAATTTTTAATAATTTCTTAATTTGAAGTTCATTGCGTTAAAATTTGTGGGAGTGAAGCATTCGTTTTCCAGCAAAAGAAAAGTGAATCTGAATGATTGAAAAGTATTCATTTTTAATCTTGAATTGCATTCGTTGACCTTTATGGACACCTCCCTACTGTCTTCAATCATTCTAAATCCTATTATAATAATTGGACAGCTGGTTCATAAATGCTTCTCAATTATCCAAGATAAAAGTTGTAAAGCCAATACTTCACCATTCCTAATGAAGCATTGTCATGAATATTTTGAAACCTTCTGAATGCTTCCTATGCTTATCAATACTTACTCAAGGAGAACAAAAAAGAATTCAGAAGAATTAAAGTTTCAATGCTTTCCGATCATTCTTCGTTTGCTAGGATACACTTACAGTACTTACGCAACACCAATTGAACTCTTCAAACACATTTTAAGTTCTATTGAAAAATCCAGATGGAGATTTACGTGGTTAATGATCATGTGGATGACCACATCTTGATTTCGCATCATTTGTCCGTATCATTCTTCACGTGACTATTGTGGGCTATAATACGTGTGACATATAATATATGTCCATTTGATGGCATATGGCATGATAAATGTCCGTGATTATCATTGATGAACGCTAAAAATGTTAAATGAAGCTTGACTCTCCGTCTAACACTATTGGCGTTCATTAATGCTACTCGTCGACATTTGTACCAAATAATATAAGACCTCGCGTTTGAGTCACTACATTTACAGTCATTAGTCCATAATTATATGATGAAAGATGAGGCATAGTAATAATTTACCTTGTGGACACTTTTTATTATTTGGTGAATTTAACCATTGGAGAATGCGCGAAATCAACATGTGTTAATAACCATTGATCACCACATGATCGTCGACCACCTAATTCTCGATCAGAAACGTTCAATAGTCGCGTTATTAAATCTGATAAATCATCATGTATCCCAGCTAAAAAGAGTGGATAGAAATGGAAAGGTTTGATCTTCTATCTACAGTAGAGTCCCGGTATATTTATGTCCCAGCATATTTGCCCGGTTCCGTTTCGTTATATTTACCTTTCGTCGCTCTCTTTTTCCTCCACCTTGCCGGTTAGGGCCTCGGGAAGAATTAACTATGTTGTTCTTGAATTCTTCTCTATGCTTCTGCATATAAATTATAACGCTAACTCTTCACTATTTCGAATGAAGCATTGTCGTGAATGTTTTGAATCCTTCTGAATACTTGCTGTGATAATAAAGTGGATGATTGCTTTCTAATTCTTCTGCAACTGTTTTATGAGATATTGTCAATCATTCTGAATCCACGGAGTTGCGAATACTTCATAATTATAAGTTTACTTATAACGGACAGTAACCGCCAGGTTCCGTAGACACATTCGCAGTCTTCTATACCGTCATTTGCTGTTCGCATTGTAGAAATGAATCTTCACGTAATCTAAAAGAATGCCGGAAGAAAGTAATATAATATTGCTTATGACATATTGTATGCAAGTAAATGTATAGGTATGATGCATGTATATTGGTCAATGTCCCTTATTTTTTTCACAAGCCGCTGCAAAGTCGTAAATTTGTAATTCTATTTTGTGTTTAATGCAAAAGGACAATAAATAGACAAAGGACACCATTGTAGTTGAGATTTCGCAATAGAAAAAGTACACTTATCAGTATAATTTCTGTCGCCAACACTGCTTATCATTGTTCATCAGAGAAAAATGCACCTGGTAAAAACAAGAATAACAGAGCATCGCTGGTGACATATATAACGCGGTTAAGTGCAGAAAAAGAGTAATTTTTTATAATAGGTGAATGATATATACAATATTATATCATCGGAATAAAAGATCAAGGTTTCATGTGGGCATTTTTTTTTAATTTATCACTGTGCAATATGGTTATTACCCCTTGCTTGCCAAGGTCCTTTGGACCCAGACCCATTTGACGTTAAATTTTAAGTACTAAATGTAAAGGAAGAGGGCCCGTAGCAACATTTGCCAATAGTTGAAGAGTTGAACTGTCCTTCAGGCTATTAAGCATGACGCTGGGACCATTAGTTTATTCCTGGTAGCTGCTGAAAGGTGACGCTGGGTCCTTTGGACCCGAGTGTGGCAAGTACATTTGAAAATTATTTTTTGCAGCCAATATTTTCTGTGGTGTGTACTGACTCTAGGTGAAAGAATAAAGTGTGTTTAACAATGCCTATTTTTTTTTATTTTTAAACAGTTTATATTAGTATGTATAGCATCTTTTTTGTAGAGAATTTTCCGCCCTTCATTTTTTGTTTGAAACATTTTTTCCGTAGGCGCGTACTTTTTGAGATAAACGCAGAAAACTTTCACAAAACGCGTTTTTTACGGTTTTTTTAAAATAGCGGCCAGGATATGGCCGAGCGACAATTTCTTTTGCGAAATTCAGATTCAGCAACTCAAAACACATGAAAAATACGTTGTACATTTTGTTTTTTAGGTGGCCAAATCTTTCCGAAGATTTACCAGAAAATTAATTAGTTATTAATATTTTATGTTAATTTCGAGCATAATTTGTATTCATTATATAATCGAACAATATTTTGAGTAAACATTTGTTTGTAATAGCTAAATCAATAAAGTATTTTGACAAAAACGCATAGTTCATTTGTTCTCTTTTTGACTTAATTCATTCCTCAAAATAAATATACTCTTTGAAAGATCCATTAACTACCACTTTTTCTTTTGTTAGCTAAAATTTCAGCCCGTAATTTCAAGAATTAAAAAAATTATGATTTTCTTTAATAAAATAGGTCATTTTTCCACTTTTTAAAACCCATTAACGTCCAAACGACACTTTTTGTTGCTTCTATTTCAATCGAGTATTTCGTATCAATAACGACCTCAAAATGGCCGCAACAATGAACATTTTTTTGAAATTTTCTGGACACTGTAACTCACAATCTACGATCTTTTTTAAAAAAATGGTAAGTTTGAAAAATTCTCAGAATTTATCGAGAATTATCACGGAATTTTTTAAAATTTTTTTAATGATTTTTTTTCAAAATTTTTTCAAAATTGTAATTTATTTTCGAAAAATTCTGAAAAAAACTTAGTGTATTCTCTCATGAAATCTAAGAATTTCTTCTCCTTTGCATTTTTTCTAAAAGTTGATAGTTTTTAATGAAATTCAAATGAATTTCAAATATTATAGCTTAGAATTTTTTTTCTTGAAAACTGTCAACATTTGGAAAAAATTGCAAAGAGCAAACAAATCTTAGAATTCATCAGAGAATACGGTAAATTTTTTTCATAATTTTTCGTAAATAAATTACCATTTGTGAAAATTTTTTTTTAAAAATCCTCAAATGTCAAATTTGGTCAAAACAAATCTAAAAAAATGCCAGGATATTTCTCGGCAAATTCTAAAAACTTTTCAATCTTAGCATTTTTTAAATAAAGCTCCTATAGTTTTTGAGTTAGAGAGTCCAGAAAATTTCAAAGAAATGTTCATTGTTGCGCCTATTTTGAAATCGTTAGAATGATGTAGGATATAAAAGTAGGGAATAAAAATTTTTTCTTAAAATTGAGGTATTTTATTCACCTTTGTTCAGAGTTTCAATAAAATCCCAATATTCTAAGGATACGAAAAAAATTGGTCAGAATAAATATTTCCCGATTTTTTTTTAAATTTTCTTCAAATTCGGCGCCATATTGGAATTCCTGATAGCTGAAACTCAATTTTGACCTCGGAATCTTGAAAAGCGACCTCGAAAGCAGAATATGTACCTCTCAATTTTTGTTAACTTCAATTTTGATACGAAAAACTTGATTGAAATTGAAGCAACGAGTGTCCTTTGGGCGTTAGTGGGTTAATTTAACCATTTTTAAATCATATTTAAATTTGATTTTTGGCTATACGACCTACTTTACATTTTAAAGTACATACATTCTTAAGAAATTTAAAAAATGTTCTAGTAAAATTATTCAGTACTTTATTTTTTAGAACGATTTTTTATCCCCTGGGTCCTTGCGCCCAAATGTGGCAAGCGTATAATTTTATAGAGATGTGGCAAGCAAAGGTTAAAAATTCGTAAAATCTGTATGTAGGTACCTGCGAAAAATTTTAAGTAGGATTCTCATGTGAATCTCATGAGAAATTGAAACAAGTGTCTTATAGTCGTCGTAAATATACATTATATACATCTATTAGTCATACAAGTATCGTACGGAATATGTAAAGTTTTATTACATGAAAGAAAATAATTTAATAGGTAGTTTTATGAGCATACAATCATGAATATTTTAAGTTGAAATTTTATGGAAATTACATCAAAATCTCATCAAAATCAGGTCAATTTTCATACAAATCGCAAATATTGTCGAATAGTGTTTTTGGAACATAGTGCCAGTACTACACGACATTTATATGAATTTTACAGTAGTCCCCCTCTCAACCCTTTGCGGCGCAGTGGTAACCCAGATTACCACCTTTTTAATCTAAATCTTTTCGGTCTAGTTTTAATGCTTTCGAAGCAATATTCAAAAAATCTTTTTACAGTGGTAGAGGGGGCTTTAGTACGTAACGAAAAGGATAATAAATGCAATTACGCAAAATTATTAACAAGTATAAATAAATAAATTTAAAAAATCGTCGATTTTTGAGAAAGAAATCGTTTTTGAACGAACTAAAAGGTAAATTAGAATCAAATTTGGTACTCGGGGGTTTTTGGGGTCGCTGATTACGAATTTGAAGTCGGTTTTGAAAAATACAAAATGGCGGGAACCATATGGCGGATGAATTTTTAAAAATTCATCGGATTTACTTGAAACTCGTTACTCGGGGTTTCTGGGGTCGCCGATTATGAATCTGGCCTCGAATTTTGAATATTCAAAATGGAGGATCCAAGATGTTCGATCGAAATATGAAAATGTACCCGATATTGATGAAGCTGTGTACTCGGGGGTTTTTGGGGGTCGCTTATTACGAATCTGATCTCTGACTTTTATATTTAAAATTCCGAGTACATAGAGTATCAAGTTTTATCTCTATCAAGTAAATTTTTACATTTATGTAGGCCATCTTGGATCCACCATTTTGAATTTACAAAATCTGACTTCATATTCGTAATCAGCGACCCCGAAAACCCCCGTGTAACAATTTTCAGCTGTTTTCCGTATAAAGAAAAAAGGGTTAAGTCATCTTCCCTTAACCCATTAAGGATGGGAGACGCACATATTTTCGTTGATTTTCGACCTCCATTCTCAACAGGAAATAAAATTAATATTGACTTAAAAGTGACCAACCCTACCATTTTCGAGTATGCTCTTTCGATTGGCGTAGTCAAAATTGCATTTAAATTGATTTAAAAACCAATATGGCGTATTTTAAATAAAAAAATGAACAAAATTTCGTGTGTTTCGTTTTTGTGAATTTTTTTTCCTATCAATAATTTTACCAGATCGATGCCTTTCTGCAACCAAAAGTGCACAAAATATATGAACTCCAACTAGGAATTTTCTTGTTTTGCCCTGAATCAACATAACCCCTTCAAAACGTCAATATGTCGAAAAAATTGATGAATTGTTTTGACAAATTTTTGTCAAATCTAGGAAAGTTTAATAATTTATTTTCTCTGAAACTATAGATTTTAAAGGAAATTTCCAAAAACAAAAATATCTTAGAATTGATTAAAGAACCTTCTCAAATTTTTTCAGATTTTATAAATGACTTTTTTCAAAATTTCGATTTTTCAAATTTTTGAAAAATCAAAAAATGCTTCAACGCATTCTGATAAAATTTGAAAGTATTGTTTGACTCATTTCAAAGCACTCATTTTCAAGACAAAAATTTGTCAAAACAATTCATCAATTTTTTCGACATATTGACGTTTTTAAGAGGTTATGTTGATTCAGGGCAAAACAAGAAAATTCCTAGTTGAAGTTCATATACTTTGTGCACTTTTGGTTGCAGAAAGGCATCGATCTGGTAACGTTATTGACAGGAAAAAAAATTCACAAAAACGAAACACACGAAATTTTGTTCATTTTTTTATTTAAAATGCGCCATATTGGTTTTTAAATCAATTTAAATGCAATTTTGACTACGCCAATCGAAAGAGCATACTCGAAAATGGGAGGGTTGGTCACTTTTAAGTCAATATTAATTTTATTTCCTGTTGAGAATGGAGGTCGAAAATCAACGTAAATATGTGCGTCTCCCGTCCTTAATGGGTTAAGTCATATGCTCCCCGTAAGTCATAATTTTATAGGTTATAAATCCTGACGCGTTCCTCAATCACGCGTTTTGTTTAACGGTAGTTCGCGTAACGTTTTGAATAAAAATGTAACTAACAAATGTGCCAAAAGTACCAGAAAATTACATTGCAAAACCATTGAAATTGAATGTTATGAAATATGACTTAAGTGGAGATGCCGCCGTCTTGCTTGCCCCGACTATATGACTTTAGGGGAACAACCCAGTAAACGAACACGAATAGAAAGTTAAAAATACCAATTGAAATGAATTCAAGTGAATTAAAATGAATTAAAACGCATGAAAATGATTAATTGAATCCACTTTTTAATTCATTTTAATTCACTTGAATTCATTTCAATTCGTATTTTTAACTTTCTATTCGTTTTCGTTTACTGGGTAGTGTACAAAGTACATACTTGTTTCAAATTCTCATGTGATTCTCATAAGAATCCTAACCTAAAATTATTCGCAGGGTAGTGTGGAAGAGAGCTATAAACACTTGCTGTATAACACAATTAAATCAACAATTAAACAAAACATACTTCACGGTAAAGTTTCGGAAAGATTGCCTCACTCGTGGTAAATGTGGTAATCTCAATAATTCATCTTTGACAATACATACCAACTTCCGAACCCAAAGTACGAAAAAAAAAATACAAAAATATTACCGCATGGAAGGTGCTGCCCTCGGTTTTCGGAAATGAAACTAACGGCAAGAGATTTCTCTCGTTTCATGAAAACGCATCTTGACGTCCTGCACACATTTAAATGACATACCTGTATGTGTAATTCTTAAGAATCCTGACATTCCTGACATCTGCCGATCTAGACTGGATCTGATCTGACATTTGTGTTGACTTTTGTATGTGTACATGTAGCTTCTTGTCGTTAAGATTTTTACAAATAGACGCAATGTAATGTCTATGACATTATATCATTTGCGGTTTTCTTAAAAAAAGATTTTTCTTTGAACGCATAGAATGAGTCACTAGTGAATCATTATAGTAATATACTTTGTTTTCATAAACGTATGTAAACCGAGAGTGAACTTTGACAGAAAAAATAATTAAATATCGCTATCTCGTTTATGATTATCGGAAGGAATAGTCAATGGTCAGTCTTTCTGGACAGTTAAATACTTCTGGCAGTGTAAGTCGAGTATTTAAATTTCTCAAGTATTCTAATTTCTAACCTGCAACTCCAAATCTTATGTATGTTGTATCGAGGTGGCAGCTGTCAAATTTAGTACAAGACGTCAATGTACATTTACTAGACAATAGCAATTTTGTTTGAACTTATGTCTAATAATTATGCTTAGTTAAATTTATTCATTATGTTCTTAATATAGTACACGGACACACTAAATTTTTGGTTTAATGCCAAATTATAATAAGAAACAAATCAATCTTTGCATAGAATACTTTTTAACATTGTAGGGTGCAGTATTCTTTGATGCTCCTTGGAACATGGATGACGAAGAATATCTTCAACCGGTTTTGATGTCCCAAGAACATGAAAGCTTTCAAAAATTGGATACTATTCCCCTGGTTGCTATTCCACTTATCTTGGGGGTAAATTAATTCAATTTACAGTTTTGTAAACGTTACTGATTTCAAAAGTTTAAAATACATATTCAACTTTGACTTAAATTATATTTAAGGAAAAATCATTTGAAATTGCAGGTTGCGTTAGAAATTAGTGGTATCGTATTTGTCTCTATTTGGTTGGAAGAAGAAAGCAAATGCAACACATATTTCATATTTCTTTATCTTCACTGCGTCTTCTGGTTGGTTATTATGCTGATCGATCATTTGGTCAAAGCCAAACATCATACGATAAGGATCTGCGGTTATTTAGATTTTTATCAATCGACGTATCAACACGTTAGAGCGCCACTTCTTGTAGCATCATTGTGGAATACTACATATTTATTTCTGGCTGTTGTTTTGCATCATACGCACAAAACTAATTATGAGGACTATTGCAGAGCTTCCGAATGGTTGACTCCGGTCAATTACATTTTGTTGTTAACATCGATAGAACTGATAATTATTTTACCAGTTTACGTCAACTATATAAGTAAGTAACATTGAGATTCTTACATGTTTATCATTATCTACCAATTTTAAGTACCTCAAATTAGCATATTCGAAACTCTTATCATGTTCTGTTATATTTGTAACCTTGTAGAATATTTTCAACTGTTCTGCAGGTTTTTTTTAATGTTTTATATTAGAAATGAAAATATTAAGTTTCCGTATATTTCACTATTATATAATATTGCGATTACATTTTTATGGTAAAAGGAAATGATTTTATACTATCGAAAACACAAATTTGCTATTGAAGATACATATTCTTATATCATTTATAATTTTTGGGGTTTTTGTTGTCACTGATCACGAATATGATCCTAAAATACATCATTTAAAAATCGCAGATAAAAATTCAAAAGATTTGGCTAAAATATGTACGATTCAGACTAATTAAAGCAAATAAATATTTTAATATAAATTTATAAACATTTACAATTTAAATAACAAGTCAAGATCATCAATAAAGATTGAAAATTTCATGAATTTGTTCTAATTTGTATGAAAACGGATGTGAAATAATCCGAATGCATAAACATTGAGGTTAGGTTTGACTAAGAATGATGTTTTGAATCACATAAATTCGATTGACTTTTTTTATTTCAAATTATCCAACTACTAAATTCGAATGCCTAAATATATATATTGTTTACGCCTAGCAAACGAAAAAGAATTAAAACCAATTGGAAAATCAACAGCTTTAATACTTACGAATATATCGAATTCCATACGAATTTAATTCGAAATTGAAGGGGGTTGTAAGGTACTCAGTCGATAAGGTAGGAACGTTCACTAACAACCATAAATAAAAAATTATTGAGACGATTTTTCAAAATTCGGCGTCTGTAAGGGAATTCTAATTACTATAGACGGTATCCTAGAAAGTGTCAAAGAAATTAATTGATGACCGACTGAGAATTTGCGGATATACGTGATTTTTATTTATTTATAACCCCTTTAAGGGTTATATATTATAATGTCCTACCTTACCGATGGACCACTTTAGAACCCCCTGAAGTTTATCATCTTTTTAAGGGGGTTCTAAAGCGCTCGACCGATAAGGTAGAAATTTTCATTAAAAGCCGTAAATAAAAAGTGACTGCGAAACGAATTTTCGAAATTCGGGCTCTGGAAGGGTAATTTTAATTAATATAGATGGTATCATAGAAAATGCCAAAGACATTAATTGGGAACTGACCGTGAATTTTCGGAAATAAGTGATTTTTATTTATTCTCGTTTATATTGTCAGTTCTCAAGTAATATCTTTGGTATTTTCTAGGAAACTATACCTAGTGCTTAGAATTGCCTTTACAGAGCCCGAATTTTGAAAATTTTATTTAAACATCTTGAATTTATGTTTTTTAGTGAAATGTCAATTATTTCGTTTTCAAATTGAAAAAGCGCAAGTGGATGTTTTCTAGGTTATGGTTTGATCAGTTCACATAGTTCGGTTTCGATCAGAATTACAAAACAATAAATTTAATTCAAAAGTAGGAACAAATCAAACTATAACTTTTTTATTACCACAGCGGTCCTCCCCATATTATAACCTTTTGAGTCCAAGAAGATGGCGACTTCTTCCCTTAATTTAACGCTTCCTTTCATCCCCACGACTGGCAGTATGTGAGAATATAAACAGTGTAGTGGCGTCCTTCTTTAGCTGTAAGCGCAACCGCAAACAGCAGTCCGCACTATTTTGAACACATATATGTACAGTAGTCCTCTTATGTTTTACATTTCAGCTATCAAGATGGCGGATTCTTCCCTTATGTTTAACTTTCCCACTGTGCTCCTCTGCATTCCACGCGCATGCACATGTTTACAGACGGATTGGGCGGCATTAAAATGTCTAGTGGTAGGAGAGGCAGTGAGGGGAAAAATAAAACATACGGGAAGAAAATTTTAAAATTTACGGGAAGTATAAAACTTAAGGGAAGTAAACGTAAGGGGAGGACTACTGTACATATGTGGGCTGCTACTACAAGCGCATGACGAATGGTGGGGGAACTTACGAGGGGAAAAAGTTAAAATAACGGACGAAAAAAGTTAAAACAAGGGACGCAGTTAAAATAAGAGGAGTTAAAATAAGGGGAGGATTGCTGTATTTTATTATTCAACGAGTGGAATCAACACAATTTTCATTTTATGTCATTATAAATGTGTTTTGCGAGAGCTGCAAGTCGTCCTCCGTGATGGCGCTATAAACTGTGAAAAGTAAATGTAAAATTACATTTCTGAGTTTTTACAATTTTGTTGACATTTCCTATTACTATCGTTGTAAAATTACATGTTTCTAGTAAATAGCAAATAAAAACAGAAGGAAATTTACCATGAACATGTAAAATTTACAGTGAAAATGTAAATTCACAGTGCAGAAGGTGGAAATAAAAATACCAGTGGTAACCGTGGTAATTTTACATCGATTGTGTAATTTATAAAATGGTATATTGTGTATCTAGGGCGGAAAGGCATGTATTACGAGGCGAGCCGAGTCATGCCGTAGACGAGGGATTCAGCATCGCCCGAGCGTGTAATGCATTTCCGCCCGTGGTACACACGATGCTTTTTGTCACACCTGTCGACAAAGATGCCACCTTACTGGCCGGCGGTAACCAGTGGCGGGCTGTAATGAGAACAGCGAGCGGTAAAAATTGAAAAACGCCCGTGCGTATGCGCAGTTGCGTCCTCGGCCGTGTAAATGGCAACTTTCCGTTCGCTTAACCTGCACGGAAAGGTGGCCGTTTTGTGCAGGTGTGACAAAAATGTAATTTTACATAGCATTTGTAATTTTCAATCTTTTTCATGTAAAATTACAAGCGCAATGTAAACTGGCTTTAATTGTCGACCACTGTGGTGATTCTGACCATAAAAACTGGTTGTTTACGATTTACAGTGCACGTGTAAAATTACGTCTATAATGTAGAAATTTTACTATGTCATTGTAAATTTACAACGACATTCATTGGTATTATGATTTCCACCTTTTCATTGTAAAATTATATCGAAATTTTTCACAGTGTGCTTCACATTTATCGAGAATGTAGGAAATTTCGATGATTAAATCCATAACCGACCAATTACGAGCGGTTAAACTGACGTTGTTAAATCACTGATTAACTTTTAACCGGAGTTGGTGAAATCGGCCCTAAGAAGTATTTAAATACAAAATAAACAATATTAACTTTTAATACAGCCTTAATTATAAATTCAGGGGTTTTTGTGAGAAGGGATTTTGAAATCGGGGATTATAGGAGTAGAGGATTTTGACTTCGAGGATTATTGTACTTGGAGTTTTTATCGCCCGAGTTTTGCGTATACGCACTTCGTTCTGTAATATAATAATAATAGTCAATTATATAATTTAGCACTATTTTTGTAGTACTTTAAGGATTGGTTTATTGTGGACATTCAAAACTTCTTAAGGTATTTTTTATTTGTCAAGGATGCTTATTGGGCAATGCAGTAAAATTTTATGAAATTGTCCTTTGTATACGTCTAATATGACATCTAAATGATATCATTAACCCCTTCGCTGCGGCGAGAATTTCACAAAAAGTGCCCAAAATGCGGGAAAAAAAATTTGGTTAGATTTTACTGTAACTTGGTGTATAGAGGTTTCTTGGAACGCCGATTACGAATTTGAAGTCAGATTTCGAAAATTTAAAATGGCGGATTCAATATGCGTGCACATTTTTCAAATACCAATCATTTCGCCTGACACTTGCTACTCAGAGGTTTTCAGGATCGCTGATTACGAATCTGAAGTTACATTTTTGGAAAATTCAAAATGGCGGATTCAATATGGCGGACGTCTGAATCAAAATTCGAACTGATTACGAATCTTATATCAGTTTTTGTATGTACAATATTACGGCAATTTGTTATTCATATGTCAATAATGCTGCTCGTGGCAGGTTGGCAATAGAAACACTCTCGTGATTATTTATAGAATATTTATAACGAATTTTGTATTTTTATCAAAAACTTCTTCGATTCTGCAGCTACCAATCTATATTTTTAGTTTTTATAGATATTTTACAGAGTTTATTATCTACCCAGATTATTCCGTGTAAATTTCAAAATTTTGTTATGTACTCCCGAGTTATCGTGTTACATGTGGGAAAAAAACACTGATTTCTAGAGTTCAATATGTTACAGGTTTTATTTTAAAAACAATTTTAAACAAAAATATATAAAAACAGAAAAAAATGCACTTAGAAGACCTTTCTCCAACCTCCTCGTAGTAAAGTGTGTAAGTACATATTGTATATCGAAGCTAACGGGGGAAGGCTAACATTAACCCGTGGTATTGGATCCGCCATTTTGAATTTTCAAAATATATCATCAGATTTGTAATCGGCGACCTCGAAAACCCCTGAGTAGCAAGTTTCAAACGATTTCATTAATTTTTAATGTAGAAATTGACCTAATACGGCGACATAGCTCATGACAAAGATTTTTACAAAATCGTAAAAACAACATATTTTAAGAACCTGTATCTTTTTTTTTACAACATGTTTTTGAAAAAGGACAACGGCATGTTGTTCGGTATACCTTAGGCTGGCTAGAAATGGTCAAGTTTTTAAATTGGATATATTATTGACTTCATTAGACTAATTTATGTCATGACAAAGATTTGCGTTTTTGCCGCAGTCAGAGAAAAGTCCTAAATGACAAAGATCTTTGTCATCCGCAGCGAAGGGGTTAACTAAAAAAGCGTCTATCATATAAAATTATGTAAAAACGTAACTTTTTATTTACTTTATAGAAAGGGTTGTGAAATTCAATGCAACAAAACCGCCACCTGACGTTACGCGAGAAGAATGGATGTCAACGTTCACTCAGGACACTTATACCGGAAGCGGCGAAGTTGGCTATCACCAAAGAGGATCGAATCTAGCCGAGTTACTAGAAAAACAAGCAGACTTGATCAGGTACCTTCGGGATCACAACGTCAAGTTAAGTCATCGGATGATGCTGCTCGCATCGCAACGACGAGCACCGCAAGCATGATAAGTTTAGCATTATTAACGGCATCGTAAATTAAAAACGAATTCACCCTTCGCCAGTAACGCTGCAATGAGCACAATCGAAATAGTGACATAAATAATGTAAGTGCTTTAGATATTTGTTCTGCGATTACTGTATTGGAAAAAAATGAAAATTATTTGTAATTTATGTATAGTTATATTTCTTTTGCGACAATTCGTAATGTTTTCGATCTCCGACAGTCTCACGCATAATTTATTAATACATACTAATTGTATTTACTATGATAGTTACCAACGTGAACTAATCATGATCGGTCATTGCGTAGTGTGTTAAGGCTTATTTTTGAGACTGGTTAATAATTTAAAAATAACGCGATGGTGGTGAAACTGCTGTGCAATTATCTAGATCTGTAATAAGCATTAAAATAATAAGACGGTTATTTATCAGATTACAGTATTTTGTATTGTTCACAAAAACATAATAAATAGAGTACATCTCTAATACAGTCGAATTCATTCTTTTTATTCCAAATTATCACTGATGTTAGTTTGGTCCACTTTTGTGTGTGACACTCTTGTGTTTAAAGAAACGCCTTCCGGTGTCTTGGAACAAAAAGGGTTTGTGTATGTCTTGCTAAAAACTGCGTTAACGTAATTCAACACAATTTAACAACGAATACATAAAAAAGTGTTGCTGGACATTGCTTTCGATGACCCGAGGAGGGATAAGTAGCTGGGGATACGGATGTCGTGTATAATTACAAAAAATATATCGCTTAAACTTATATTTAATAGCTCTTAATTTTGACCATGTGTTCCCCAGTAATCGTCTACTTCCACAGCTTCTACTTCTTCCTGTTGTTCTTCAGTCGCGATTTCATCTTTTTCCGTGTGTTTTTCTTCTTCAATTTCTTCTATTTGTACTTCGTTCGTTACCGCTTCTTCTACGTGCGGTTCGTCTGCCGTCGCTTCTTCGGCTTCTGGTTGACTTTGTTCGCCAGATTCCTCTAGTGCTTTTTGACCTCCAGTCGTAGCTTCTTCCACTTGAACGGAATCCGTCGTCGTTTCTCCCAACAGTGGCTGACTAGAAGCTCCATCATCAGTTTCTTCCGGGAACGGGCTGGTTGGGCCTTGCTCTTCATGGAGATCTTCTTCTTCAATCTACAATATTCCAATCAGATTTAGAAATTCATTTCCAAAATTTTGATTTCGTAATATTAAATAGTAAGTAGCTTACCTCTGTTACATCATTTTCATCAACATCGTAAGGTTTGGCCTCTTTTTCTTGATCGGATAATTCAGCATGCGATACGTGTTCTTCGACTCCATTGTTTCCATTGCAAGCATCATCGTCGGCGAGATCGTCTGTGGCGAGCCGTTCTTCTTCTTCTTGTTTTCGTAGCGCTTCTTCCGCCATGTGTTCTTTGGCAATTCGCTCTTGCTCATCAGCGATTGCGGCTGCTACTGCTTCAGCAAACATTCTGCAATACATTACAAACATTATCTTAAATTTCTACATCAAAATATCAGATTTGAAAACAAGTTACAAAATTATACATGAAGAAGAAACATCAGTGATGGGTCTTAAGCTGTGATATTATGAAACATAGCTACTGATGATAGTAACGATTGGAAGAGGAGTGAGATGAAATGTAAATAGTTTATGCGTTTTCAATGTCACGACATTTTCGAGGAACCTTTTATTTTTATTAGCATAGTGGAGATCGTTTATTCATTCGTGGATTAAATGTAAGTTTAGTGTAATAATGGTCGCTGTCTAGGATTTCTTAATTCTGAGTTCTAATATTTTATAATTTTACAATAAATTCTTGACCTCTTGAGGACATCTTCCAAAAGAAAGATTGGTAACCGACATTTTGATTTTACATTTAGTTCTTGAATAATGACTATTTTGAAACTTCAATCACTAGGATAAATCTACTTTCTGGTCATCAATTAGACATTTCCATGTCTGAATTATATTTTATAATAAATATCTATAACAAATTTGGTTCGCCGCTGTCGCAACTTTTTTTTTATTGGACCCTATAGATTATTTGTCTTTAACGCTGCTTTAATGAAGTATTATAATCCCGTCATTTGCATGTTTAATAAATTGATTACAGCTCAAAATGTTTTTTTCCAATACTTGGAAATTAATAATTATGCATGCCGATATCCAAAATTGTTTTCTTTTGGATTATTCTGCATTATACTTTACTGAGGTAAACAAAATTTTAAAAAATATTTATAAAGTATGTAGTAATTTTTTATGAAATGTTGCTTCACAATTATAGTTTTGGCTAATCCAGTTGGCAGACCCATTGGTTGCTCTGAAATATTTATTTCTAAATACTTCAATAACGATTTATTTAGATCATTTTTAAATTAAATTTTAGTGCAATCTATTAATGAAATGTTTGTTGAGCAAAAGATTGATAAATTATCAAATTTCACTAGCGTATATTCTAAAATTTTTAATGTTTTTACTTTCACACATCCGTTTATTTTCTTTAAAATATTCCATAAATACGTGACGTCAAGGAATAAAAAAGAAGTAATTAAAAGCTTAAAAAAGATTTATAACGATAAACAACATTGACGCAATATATCAAGACATTTCTTAACCGAATCTGAATCGAACGGTGGAACTTGACATTTACGTCAGAAAACAAGGTAAAAATAGATCAGAATTTCTATTTTAGTACCAAACGTTTAAAGTAACAAGTTCGGCAGTTGAGTATTTAGTACGAGCTTTCACGCTTCGCAATTAAATAGGATAATTTTTTATTTTTTGTTTATTTTAAATAAATTTTAGAGAAATCCAAGGTGCAATGGTATCATTCAATTGAACAATTTTGTATTTGAACTAATATCATGTTTTAAAATTAGTTTCCTGAATTATTTCTTTTTACTTTATTTACGGTCTTCTGTTTGTAAATTCTTTTAGAGAAAAACAAATATTTACACATAAACATGGTTCTTAATTAATAACTTACATTCATTCGTTTTTGTTCTATATTCTGAGTTTTGAAGATAAATGCGGCTTTGTTATATATAGACATTCGATAATGAAATAAAAGTTAACAGTAAAACCCTGGTTTATTTTAGTATAAAATCAGATTGTCTTATGTTTGTCATTTAAATGGATTAAATAAAGAAGGCCAGTGTTTAAACTATATTAATTTATTTTGTGATTGGTTTTTCAATGTTTGTTTCTTTATATTTTGAATTTATTGCTAAATAGATTTCGAAATTCATTTTCTCATAACAATTGCCCAACGTTTCTTTAGTTTTAGAAAAACAAAAATATTTCACAGTTTTTATTGAACTCTTGAAAACAATGACAAGGGATTTTAGATAATATTTTTATTAGATAACATTTGAAGGAAAGGGTTGTACGCAGTGGTACAGCAATATATGACAGTCTTCTGATTTTAGTTAAAATCTTCTGAAAAAGTTAACTAATTTTGATGGAAAAATATCTGTCTATGTAAATATATAGCATTTATAATTCAGCGCTTTCTTTTCTTTCTCAAAACTAAGCCTAATCTAAATCGAAAAATTTGTACTGAATGTAATCGATTGTTTCAACAAACTGACAGAGAAATTAATGACAACTAGAGCATTCTCCTGTCAATCTACAGGTCCCAGGTTCAAGTCCCGGTGGATCGAATCTCTCCAGTTTGTTCCCCATTTTTTTCAGACATCGGAAATATTTTAAAAAAAATTTTTAAATCTATTCGTTTCCATTCGTGATAATTGAAAAATCGTTCGACCAAGGAGAGTAAAAAATAAAAAATAATAATGTGCGTAAGTTCCATATCAGTTCAACGTAAGGCATTTATATATGTAAAATCATGTATAAAGAAGCAAATATGATTAATGTACACTAAAATATAAAATTATTTTCGTAACCGATTTCGATAAGTGCAAGATTTAATTTTTGATATTCCTAAATAGGTTTGCGTTAACGAGCCTGGATGTCAAAATCTTATTTGCATATGTGATTATTTCTAATTTAAATGTAATTACACGATTTTACTACAAGGTTTAAAGAGCTTCAATATATTTAACCCGTTTCGATCCAAAACGACAAAATTTGTCCGCGGTTTTCATCCTCCCCAAATTTGTGGATATGTTTGAGATATTGTTATGAAATGTAAGTTTCCTATAGTTTTTGGGTAAGCTCTTTTCGAATCTGATATCTGTTTTTCGATATCACTTTTCATTGTTTAAACATGGCTATTTAAACAGGAAAAAACGTGGAAAAAACGATAACTTTTTCAGTAAATTGCAATTTTAATGGCGAAAAAGTTCCGGGATCGTGTCAGGCCTGAGAATCATGTGACATGCTGAGTTTTACTAAAAGTTGGTCAATATTACGATTTAAATTACAAAATGAAATATTTCTTGTATCTTGTCATGTAGTTTGATGCATGTGTAGGTTATTTTTGAGGTGGCTTAATACAAATCCGTAAATTTTGGAAATTCAATGTGGCAGATCTAATATGACTTCGAAAACCTCTATATACTTAATACCAGACAATTTTTTTTTCAAATTTTGGTCAGCTATATTGTATTCAACATTATACATTTCCAAAATTTAATAATGGATTTGTAGTCATCAACCTCAAAAACAATTTACACGAACATGTTCATAAAAATCCACGACAAGATACCAGATATATTTTAATAAAACTCAAATAACAAAAAAAACTCCGTGTCTATAGCGTCATTTTGAGGACGGCATTTTGTAATTTAAATCGTAAATTGGTCGAATGTTATCGAAAAATTCCCAATAAAACATTAAATCCACTGTAAAGCCATGTCATCATCATTTTTTTAAACCCATTAATCCTTTACGATTTACATTTGCTTTATACAGAGACCTGCAGTAATTTACGACTCAGTTTTTCGGGGAATCTGAACTCAGATTTTCTACACTGGGAATGGCGGATGCCAAATGGCTGACCGAAATATAAAATGTACTTTATCGAGATGAGAATTGTACCCAGGGGCTTCCGAGGACGCTGATCGCCAATTTGGCAATACAATTTGGAAATTGGAAATTTTGCTTATTCAAAATGGTTGACAGAATTGTTTAAAGTTACTTTGTCTAGATGAAATATGGTGAAAGTGGGCATTCGGTGGGTTTCAGGGTCACTGATTACGAACATGACTTCATATTTTGAACATTCACATGAATGATTTCGAATGTTGACTCACTTGACAGAAATTACATATATTAGGATTTAGCACTCCCGAAAATGCCCTAATACCCGAGTTTCATCCGGATAAAGTAAACTTTGTAATTTCGGTCAGCCATCTTGGATCCGTCATTTTGAATTTTCAAATTCTGAGGTCAGATTCATATAATCTGTGGTATCTAAAATCCCTGAACTCCACGTAAACTGTATAAAGTTATATTTGAAAGTTTCTTAAATAATGAGTTGTTTATTTTAAGAAGGCCGTGCTTAGAATTTGTTTATTAATTGTCAATTATTACAAAAATTTTGGAAATGAATGTATATTTCGTAATGTGCCGTGCCGATAAAATTACGAAAAATATCGGATAAATCGAATAAAAACTACTTTCCGAGTGATGTCACCGGAAACGGTTAAGGACCAATTAAATACAACAATGATAATTAAATTAATAAAGAACAGAGTGTAATTTAACTTCAAATTTTAAAGAAAAAAATAGAAAACACCGAAAAAGTGAACCCGATTCCCAACGAATAAGAAAAACATTTTTTTAAATATGACAGTTTAAAAAATGGTACCTTCGAATGCAGTTTTTTCTCAGTTTATAAATATCAGGTTTTATAAGTTTTCTTTCATGTTTTTGAAAACAAACATTTATGGGGGTTTTTGAGCACGATTTGTGATATAAAAATTAATAAATAAAAAATTCTTTTTAAAAACCACGTTTTTATAAATGGACTAAAAAGGATAAAATAATTTTTCCCATCCACACAGGTCACTAATACCATGACGAAATAAATACGCAATAATTTTTCATTTTGTTAGAAAATGAAATATTTGTAAGTCTTAAAATGGAAAACGTGGGGCGCAATAGAGGTAACAGAAATGACTAGCATGTCTAAACTAGCGTGTCATATTGTTCATTTAAGCATAACTTTCTGATTTGTTATTGTTCGTCGAGGAGGGAGGAGGAGTCATTTCTGTTACCTCTATCGCCCCCACGTTTTCCATTTTAAGTCTTGCAAATATTTTATTTCCTAATAAAATGAAAAATTATTGCGTATTTATTTCGGCATGGTATTAGTGACCTGTGTGGATGGGAAAAATTATTTTATCCTTTTTAGTCCATTTATAAAAACGTGGTTTTTAAAAAGAATTTTTTATTTATTAATTATTTTCTGCTTTTTAGTTTTAATAGGTCAAATTTCACAATCGATTTTAGACTATTACATTTATAAACAATCTGAAAAGAGCAGGATGTACAGGATGTCGTTGCAATACGAATTAACTAGAGAATTTTATTTATAGGATTTTTAAGGCCTTTGATCGCCATCTAGAATACCATATGGGTCCAATGTGTCCGATATTTTTGGAAATGTAATAAATGATCAAATCCAACGTAAGAAAACTCTACCTTTGAAGCTTGCAAAGTTCACAGAAATATTAAAGAAAAACTTACTTTTCTTCTTGTGCTATCCTTGCAGCTTCTTGTCGAACAGCTTCAGCTCGAGCTTCCTCAGCACGTTGCTCAGCCAATAGTTTTTCTTGGGCCAAAATTTCTGCAAGACGACGTTGTTCTGCTAATTTTTCTTCAGCCAACCTTTGAGCTTCTCGCTCTTTCCTTATCCTTTCATGGACTTCTTCCTCGGCTCGTTTCCTCTCCTCCTCGAGTCTACAATTTTAAGGAGTATAAGTCCACCGCAATGTTTGTTTCTTCATCAAATTAACTACTATATTAAATAACAAATCACAATGAAATTGCAATCTAATTTTCTCATTATCCCTGAGGTCAAAAACTTGTCTGCACTACTCAGTTATGTGCATTTTTTTTAAATGTTCAAATGTCGCGATGGTGAATGATGGAGATAAAAATTACCATTTATTGGATAATTTTTTATTTTTTTTAAAATGTAGGCCGATACTCTCGCGAGTATTTGCATGTCGCCTATTGATGGCGAAATTTGAATAGTTTTAAGTGTAAGACTAACTGTAAGATTGTTAGTAAATTGTAAATTCTTTAAAAATAGAATCTTACCTTTCTTCTTCTAGTTTCTTTGCAATGTATTCTTGAACCATGCGAATTGTTTCTTCGTCAGGTTGTTTTTTCACTGAAAATGACAACATCTTATGAAGTCATTATTTAGTAAGCAACAACACCGCTATATATTATACAAAACAAGTTTGCATGATAAATTCCACAAAGGGGTTTTCACGAAAATTTAAATGTTTCTCAATGATTACGAATTACATATAGGATACAACATTAATTAGTAGGTAGGAAACTTCCAAGGTTACGTACCATCTTCGTTTGTGATTTCATTATCTGTATGTGCGATATCATCTTTTTCCATTTTTCCATTGGATACGATCTCGGGTTCAGCCTCTAGTTCAGGCTCCTCTTCAGTCTGTGGATCGTAGATCATCTGTGGTTCTGGTTACGATACAAGTGCTGAGTATACACAGGATTTACGAACAGTATGATTATACATAAAATGAGGGGATGGACATATGGAGGTCACTTCGGGACACTCACCTGTGTCTTCTGGTAGATCGCTCCATCTGACTTTTGACACGGGAGCTAAAATTCACGATATACAATAGGAATAACAATATACATGGTGTTGCAATTAGTAAATTGGATAACATGCATTACTGTATTTATATATACATTGTAAACTTTCATTTATTGTAAAATACAAAGAACAAAATTAAAAATAGTATAGTTATCTTTTTCATTTTTAAAATACCCTAACCAAACAAACTTTGATCTTTCCCTCGTTTGAGACCCTAATATTTTTTATCAAGATCTCTTAATTTCAGTTTGTTGATATATTCTATATGACTGATGATTTTACTAACCATCTCGACGTTCTTTACGACTGGCCGGACGTTCCTTTGTCGCTGTACAGAATACGAAATGAAAATAATTCAGTGATCATCATTCTTATAATAGCATCTCAAAAGCGTTACTGCAAAGTTGCGCATTCTATTACCAACCAAAGCAAAAGCTGCGGTTTATTTTCAGCTAAAACGTCAAACATTAAATCGAAAAGAAAACAAACTAGAAGAGATCGACTAAAATTCTTATAACGGTAAAATAATTATTTTACAAGTAATGATGTTAAGTCATGAGTTAAGAGCTTGTATTACTGCGAGTTCATTAATCGAATTAAATCGGCTGACGTCAAGGGCATGAAATTCGGATGATTGCTTCTTCTCGGACATATTTTCGTTTTCTTACGTCAATGTAGGTTTCGGTTTGATTTTCACTTTGCTGCCACAAGTTAGGCTGATTATTATTTGTCTTCTTGCATCACCCATGCGAGTTTCCATACTCGTAATAAACAAACATCACTTGAAAACAGTGCATGGCGGCGTTTCTCTTACCTCGAAATTACAATAGCAGGACACCCGAATTTTGGATAAAGGAAAGACAATGATTTTGATTACTGTTTTATTACGTTTTTCTTGTAGTACTTTTGTGAATTCAATTCAACCTCATAAATCATTCATATATCGTCAGCAGGGGAACTAGGCTGATTTTTTTTTACATCCATCGATATTTCAGAAAATTGTTTCCTGTTCGCAAAAAGCCTACGAACCGTTACTTATATTTTATAACTTCGAACACCCTTAAAATGCATTACAACGTACTTATTTTTAAAACGTATACGAGTATTACATATTTAATATTATATAAGTATCATAACACAGGCGTATTGAACGGTGAGTCGCTGCACTCAAGAATTAACATCAAGAGTTTTAGTGAGAGGTGAAAACAACTTAAAATATGTATGATACGCGTGATGTACATTGTACTTTTATATCATTTACTTTCTAAAATAAGGGAAATAAATAAATAATATATGATAAATAAATATACTTTCAAATTGTGATATTTAATGAAAATATAATAAAGAAGTCAACACATTGTCGCTAAGGAGGAAGAAGATATTGCAATTATTTCTAATAGGAATAACAATTTATAATTATTAATATAATTTAAGAAAACCTCGCTAGGAATACTAATAATTATAATTTATCATTAATAATACTTCTCTTAGGATATTCAAAGATTTTATACCCCTTCATTTAAGCCTCCAAAACTGGGTCATTCGAATCCCTAACCTTTTTTAGGATAGATTAAAAATACCCTTATTGTGTCTGAGATGCATTTAGATATTTTTACTAGTAAAATATTACCATTTCATTCCCTACGGGTTTGACCATTACTTGTAGTATTTTAGTCGATGTTAGTTCTTAACAAAAGGTGTTCCTTGTATTCTTGATGGGGCATTGATTCTCTACAACACTGAAGGTAAAAACAGCAATGTAACTAAGTAATAGTCCATGTGATGATACGTACACATGTACAAAATCTTTGAAAATATAAGCTATGGAACATACTAAGCAAACAAGAGAGTCTCTTCGTTAGATCTCTGAGAACGAATGGCTATGCACATCCGTGGTGTAAGTTTGCTTACATCGGGTGCATATCCATGTAAGTGACATGTTTTGAGGTTGTAAACCACTGATTTGTACATATATAACTGCATATGACAACAGTAAGATGATAGTACTTAGTTAACACTAAGTTTGCTAGAGCTTCAGAAGAAGATTTAAGATGGATATAGTGTGGGAATTATCTGTATTTATTAACTTTGATTCGAAACCATCAACGGAAATAAGTCGAGGTTATAAACAGGACATAAAATCCCATTTATTAGGTTGGAAAATTCTGGAACAGTTATAACAGTTACCAGATATAAGTCTAAGTTAGTTGTTTGCAGTAAGACACGTGGAGTATACTTTAAAATCACTAATGTAAGGTTAGAGAATCGCAAGACTCATTTAGTTGGCATTTCATAGTGATGTTTAAATAATGATAATTCAACAATGAGTTAACCGCGTCAGTTCGACTCATATTTTGTTGGCATCAAGCCAAGTTCCCTTCTGCGCAGTGTTCGCTAATATAATCATTGTTATGGGTGTCGTTCGAATTGGAAGTTTCGTGCATTTGTCATTCAGCCTTAGGGTTCATATATATGTGGCATGGATCGTCGAATAGACCAGATATTTGTTTTCAAATATCCTACGTGTATGTGACGAATAAATGTTAAGTGCATCGTAATTGTTCAGATCGCCCAACTTCCGGCCCGTTCTGAACCGTCGACTTTCAATCCTCCAGGAGTTCAGGCTCCTCGTCGTCTTCTCGTTTGTCGGACTTTTTAGTTGGGTCCTGGTACAGCTCGGGGACGCGGTCTCTCCACCCACTAGTCCCCTTGCCTGAAACGTTGATAAAACCGCAGGTTCCTCTGGCCTAAATCCGCTTTCGTTCCGCGATGCAGTCGTGTAGCGTTTATTTTTATTTGTTTGTCGAAATAGAAAGTCTTCGCTTTATCTCCCCAAAAGAAACTGATCATTTCGATCGCACTCTACAGATTGATTTTTTACATCCGTGTTACCAAAATTCCGACTATCGCCGAGTCCTTTTGAATCAGTCGCGTAATTATCCCTTATATTTTAACTTTGGTATTTTAAAGTTTGATTCGTTAAAATGTATATATTTTGTTCAGTTAAAAAAATTCAGAAAAACTAGCAACTATTAGAGACAATAACGAACTGCAATACAGAGAAAGAGACAGTGATCATAACGTAGAAGGGCAAAAAAATTAAAACTAAATTTGCACGAGTCACAGAGAAGACATGACACAAAAAGTACCCGTTAGCGGGTGTGTTTCCGGGAAAAAAGTGAGAAAAAGACAAAAAAGATAGAGAGTGCATCAAACAACGGCGTCCCGTGGCCGTATTGTCACGATTATGTGTGTTGATGGTAAAAAGTGTGTTTTGTTTTATCATTATTATTTTTTTTTTAAAAAGAGAATTTTTAAAAAATCATTCTCTGCGCTTCGTCACGTAGTCGTTGTCGAGCTCGCATGCCAAGAAACTTACAAGCATCTTCCGCGGCCCTTCGGTTCTTGAGGTAGTAGCTCATAAGATTGACATCGGATTTGACGTCGCCTGCGCGAATGTCGGCCAGGGTGTAATAAGGCCTCCTGCGTGACACCGGGTTCCCGGCGACGTACTTGACACACGCAAGGCGTCCGTCACCCAAGTGCCTCAACTCAGTGAAGTACCAGGGGAGGTACTCGAGTTGCTTCACCGGGTAGGTCCTGGGAGTGTTCAGGATACGGCGAACATATGCGCTGTTGTACATTTTTTCCGGGAGGACTTCGTCCGCGTAGTCACTAAGCAGGCAACGATTTTCAGCTGTCAATTTTCACCTTCCGAAAACTTACCTTCCGTCAAAATTGACAGTAAAAGTGTTATTGCGGATAATTAGATTTTTCTTAGAAAAATGTTTCATTTGTTGTTCATTTAAGAATGGTAAAGTTTTATTGGTTCACTAGGAAATCACAATTTTCTAAAGTCTAATGCTGATGTTGTATGGGTCGATGTGTTCATACGACATCAGCATTTAGACGTCCTCAGGACATCCCGATATGGATTGTGTTGTTTGGAGAATAGCTTGGGATCATTATGGATTATGAAACAAGACAAAAGAATTTGTGAAGAAGAGAATATCCCACAGGTTGTACTAAACCACTGCACAAAAAACACAGATCAAAGAAATGATCTTAAAACCGAGTTGGAAATAGAAGGTAGTAGACTAGAGATTAGTAAATTAATTCGGGAAAATACGTGTCTTATTTTCCGGAGCATACAGAGCTCCTTCTGAACGCGAAGGACTTGAAGTTGGTGGAGAACAAAACGTGCGTCGGAGCATCGAATCAATATACATACTGAACATCACCGCACATTTCAGACAGTATGCGCTATTCTACGTACAAATCCAAAAACAAGATTCCACTAAAGCAACTACACACTCTTGAAACATCTTCTTGCTGCAAGCCGAATCCTTTTGCCGCAAGTGGAAATCCTCTGGTTATGTGATCAAGAAGATTATTCCGCTTGCGGTAAGTGGATTTGTACTTGCCCCAAGTGGATTCCGCTTGCGTCAAAAAGACTCAAGAGGACTATTTTAAGAGTGCAATAAGGGATCAACCACAGGAAACTCTGTATGTCAGAAATGAATCGTTCTTGAAACTGTAAGTCCAATTGGAGGAAATTAAGGGAAACAATCCAATAGAAATAATATATCTGGAGCCTAAAGCTAACTCTCTTAATCTAAATCAGCGAAAAGTACTGAGAATCAGTAAAAGTACTGAGAGGTTAAGAGAGAAGAGACAAGTCACATGAAAATGAAGGTAAAAGAGTAATCAACTCTCAAGCCAAAAGAGCAAACTCACTAACAATAAGAGAAAAACTTTTTACACTTGCACAAGCAAGTCCCATCGCAGATGTGCAATGGCTTGATGAGCTGCTTAGGAGTTATTTGTCGAACGTTGGATGACAGATAAGCATTTCAAATCGATATCAAACGACAGGTTTCCAAGTAATATAATAAACCAATAAGTAATTTGCTACTTCCTAGTTTTCCAGCAAAAAGAATCGAGGGAGTATTTTACTGCTCTAGAACTGTTCCTTGAAATTTCAGCTGAAGAAGATAGGTCCAGCCTATTCAGTAATTTTGCATTTGTTGATTGGGTCTGTATATTATTATCTTGAATTGCCAGTGAGCTACATTCCCAATGTAAAGGAAACAACATAATGTCGAAAGTTATTGAAACAAAAGACTTGGCGATATGAAAATAGGCAAAAACAACCCTGAAACTTAAAAGATAATTACAGTTTATAGAAATGGAACCGCTTCTTCCAGCTGAATAGACGATGTTCAAAGCTCTCATAAAATGCAGTTCCGATCAAGTTAAAAAAAGGAAAAGAAATAATGCCAAGTATCCTGGCACCTGAGCAAATAACTAAGATATAAGAAAATGACACGTAAAAAGTCTTGAAAAACGCTTGTGAAAAGAAGCAGGAGTGACCAAAGAGAAAACGTACACAATTGCTTGGCACAGCAGTAGGAAATACAATAGAATCGGCATGTTGCTTTTAGCGGTATAAATACGTTATAAATGCGTAGTCCAGAAAATTAATTCCCTTTTGACATCATTGAAAATGCACTTGCACGAGCACGCACTAAAAATATAGTGCTAGATAGCATGGACTACAAGAAATAGAAACAAGGAAAGAATCCTAACTTCATTTCGAAAATAAAGTAAGCCATAGGATGTGTTTGAGACTAATGTGATACCTTAGATCCAATTTTTATAATTAACTCTACCGTCATCTTTTGTTGATAATCAGCCTTAGTGGTATTATGTAGAAAAACTGTATAAAGGAAGTGGTTTCCTCATATAACTGAGCATGGAATCAAGACTCGTTGTACAATATATTTACCCTTTGTTCATGAGATGTAATTGTCTTTTTCAACAATGGGGATCTTGTTTCTTGTTTATTTTTTAAGTGATTGTATGGGAAAGAGGAGATAGTTGACGAATTCTAATCTGATTTCATTAAATGTTGTTAGGTAGAACTGTCAAACAAAATTTTATTAACAACAGGTGCCATATACATGTTGAGTTCTTCACCACAAAAATTCCTGCATAAATAACAATTTGTCCAGGTCAAATGAAATAGGACCTTATATTCATTGCTGTTAATTTAGATGAAGTATTGGAGAATGTTAGGAATAATCACACATTTGAAGGATTGTTGTATTGATGAACCTGAAGAAGTTGGAAATTGAAAATCGTTGAAAATTCCAACTCTTTAGAGGTGCATTTAGATGAGGTAATTCATCAAACTTATTTTAACAATTGATAGTCTTAGAGGCCAATTGGTCTATGAACTGACTATTGAAGTCTTGGTAATCGCCCTTGCAACTGAAAGTGCAAAAAACCATGTTCTGTACAAGGTACCACAAATTTCTTCCAAAAAACATTATATGCTTCTCATCCGAAACGTGCTGAGTTCTAGGAAAAACCTAATGGCGTGGTGTGCTCTCAATCTAATTTGCCAATTCTTT
The DNA here is from genome assembly GCA_030407085.1 of Trichopria drosophilae. NCBI lineage: Eukaryota > Metazoa > Arthropoda > Insecta > Hymenoptera > Diapriidae > Trichopria > Trichopria drosophilae. The sequence goes on from CM059582.1 coordinate 184,254,061, forward strand.
CATTTACTTTAATAGTCTATTAACAGAAATTAGGTCTGGGAATAACAGGCACAGAAAAATTGCAATGTTAGGATACCGAGAAAATTGTTCCAATAGTTCATTTCCTACGAAGATTTAAGAAGGGTGTCTTGACTAACGCATCTAATGAATAGTCGTGTGGACCAAGGATGTCGTTGTGCATGAATTTAGGATGAATACTATACCCTTAAGAAAGTCGATTATATGCAAACAGTTTAGATAATACTGTAGAATGAAAATTAAAGTCTCTTCACCTCAACTTTAGTTTATCATCAGAAACTAAAAGCACTAAATAGTTGGGGCTACCAATTTATTCTTCACCAATCTAAGTCGTTTCCCCTGTAAAATATTTATATCGCAAAAATGAGAACAAGTATGGCTTTAAACGAAGAACTCTTTTGATTGGTGCACAAAGGCCAAGTTTGAAAGAAGAATGACGACGATTTTGAATATTGTAATGATATTCTTCCTGGTTTTCTCGAACTTTAAGGATAATAGAAAATGGCCTGCAGAAAATAAAATGCTCTAGATACTTAAATATGAAAACAATTGAAATATACAACCCTGTTTATATTAGTTCCGTCCTTTTTTCAAAACAGATTTGCTTATAACAATAAATTTAAAGGAAATCAACATTGAAAAGCAAGTTATCGAAATTTCCTCCTGAGCCTGTTGGAACCAATTAAAATGATAAAATAGTAAATATCAGTATACTCCATTTATTATTGGAGAATTAGTGAGATATTTATTGAAGGTCCTGTCTAACTGTCTATGGTAAACTGTGATATAGCCTTGTTCGAAGATATTTTTCAAAATATTGAACAAATCACTATTCCCCTAGTGAACCGTTTAAGAGCTCAATTGAGATTGTTTCCTTTTGTAATAAAGTAACATTATAATATTTGTTCCGAAACTTTTTTCTAAGTATTGCATGTTTGAATCCATTTTTAAATTTAGAATGCAATACTGGATATTCGCATGCTTTCATAATACAAATACATGTGCAAGTAATTTTTTTTTTTGATTTTGGCATTCGGGTTTATAAATATAGAACGCTGATAAATTTTCGAAATAAATTCATTTACAAGTGAAAACGTCTAAATTAATTCATCGCTATTGCAAAGGAGACCTCTTGATTTTCAGTTGCCAGAAAATCACTTCAAGTTCACTACTGACATAATTCAGATGTTCATTGCGGCTTTTTGGCAAATCATTAGGCACTCAAGTTTGTTTATAAATATCGTCTAACCTACATAATATTATAAACAACAAGTTAACCGAATAATTTGAAATTGGCATTCGGTCAGAAACTATCTTCTCGCCACGATGTAGAAATCGTTTGAAAGTTGACAATAATCACAATTAAAAAATTCAACATATTTGTTAAATGAAAACACGCATTTTTTATGGCAATGAACATTTTTATTTTACATATTCCTGAAGAATCAGAAGTTTATAATTTTGTGATAACACAAATGTTTTTGAAGGTTTTGCAAGATACTTTACTATTTCCGAAAGTAAATGTGTTTAAAAATGTTCACTTCTATAAATTCCACTATTGCATTTAAATATTGTTTTATTAACGTTTCAGAATATTGTTTCTGAGTAGAAAATCAATCTACTATCATCTAATTAATCTAAAAATAACAAAAGTACTAGAGAATTAACGATAATTATCTTCGTATACCCTATCTACATTTTAGTGATAGCAGACTGATTTTTTGTAAAAATATTTATTAATGCACTTAGAAGATATATTAATTAGACGTTTTAAAGGATTAGTATACACTTTTATAAGAGGGTAGGAAAATTTTGTTCATACAAACAACAATACCGTCAAACGGAGCTATTATGGTACTTATGTAGCTAATATTTTTCATGCCATCTAATGTTAACTACTATTAATTAGGCATTCTTACATTATCAAAAGCATTTAACAATTTTCTTAACCCGAAATAGTGTTTATCTTTAAATCACAAATAATTAAGCAGAAGGGTAAATACCATAATAGCCCCAACCGTGGGGTTTTTACGGTACAAATATTTGAAATTTAATTTACATTTTACAATTTACTTTGTGATGTACTTAAAATATTTACTTTTTAAATAGTTCTCTAAAGAAATTAGTTTTTATCACATTAGATATAAAAACTGCCGTTTTGTACCATAATAACCCCGTTCTACAGTACAGCAATTTCGAGAATATTTTTGTATATTTCGTAGAGCAATTCACATATGTATATATTACATCAGTGTATAATTATATAAAGAATTTAATAATTTTTCATTTAATGATCATAAATTACATAAAGTATGTAAATGATAATGGTTTGAAAAATGAGACATGCTTTTGAAATGTAATGTGAATGCTAATTACAAGGGAAAATGTTAATTTTAAATAAAATAATAGAGAAAAGATAGTTTGCGAAATCTAACTATAGTTACTGAATTCGTCGAAATTCATCTAAAAAGCGGTGAAAAGAAAATCAGATAATGTAATAATTTAATTGTAACCAGAAAACTTTGATTAAGACTTTTATTAAGTCGATCAATCTTAACTTTATTTCATTGTATAAAACATTTCTGTTTCACTAGACGAATTAATTGACGAATTCAGAAATCACAGTTTAATTCCATCCCTTCTTTTCTCCAGATTTTTCTTGTATGAAATACACAAATGTTGAAGAGTGCATGGAAGTGACATTCTCGAAAAAAAAATAAACATAATGGTTAATTTTGCTACATTTTGGAAGAAATGTGATTTTCCTAATAAATTCTTTTTTCTAAATTGTTTCTACTAATTTTATGGTTGAACTCGGAGTGTTCATAACCACCAATATCTGCGTGTGTAATACTCATACCTGAAATAAAATATTTACTAATTTGTAAGGTTTGCTTAAAATAGTTTTAACCTAAGCTTCTAGAGCAGATACAAAATGTAACTTATAATGTATTAAAAAATTAATTTTCGAACAATCACCTGGGCGAAGGTCGCGGAACGAATACGTGGATTCTGCGCATAAGAGAGTTCGCTCTTGCACGAATTTCCCTTGTCTCATCATCGAAGTCCTGAAAAAGTCACTAGCGTCAAAAGTTTATAGCATATAATAAATCGGTGGCATAACTTTCATGATATATGAGTGGTCGTCTGTTTGGCGTCAACGTTTATTAATTTCGTTGACACGGCAATTTCCTTGCACGTCGCGAATAAACACGATGCCAATTATAACTTCTCCAAGCGAATTTAGCATTGACACTATTAAAGATTAGCAAGTGTCTAACTCGATCCTAGTTAGAAGTTAGAGAAAATCGCTCTGTTTTGCGATAGCCATTTTTATATAAAGTCAAAATTGTATTCCAGCTCTATTAATTATAATAACATGCATGTACTGCCATCCAATAAGCAGAAAAGAAAATTATCCCAATAAACGAAAAAGTATACGGAATCGATATTTTGCATTCGGTTTCTCTCAAGTGGCGTATTGATTATTCGAGATTCTTATTCGAATTTATACTATTTTATACGACCTGTAATACCAGAATTGAATTCATTCGATCTTATACGATACCGTATTTAACGCATTACAAAAATTGATTTGTTGCGGCTTAGAATAGCTATAAATTCTGTTAATTTAATTGAAAAATTAATTATATCGTTACCCGTATTTCATAATTTTCGAAGAAATGTTCTGTTTTCTAGTTTTGAGTTTAGATCATTCGATAATCCAAAGTATTCGTTTCTTTGAGGTTATGTGCGTTTATGTATCGCGTATAATATCGTATACACTCGCATTCGTAACTGAAAGATTGGGAAAGAAACAGACTTATTTCATATTAAATTGTACACAGATTTTTCGTATACTTTTTCGTTTGTTGGGATTCTATCACCTGTTTGAAGAACAAAACGTAAAAAAAACTTGAGAATCCACTATTTAGCGTTTCTCAATATTAATTCTCTAAACAAAATGTTTAAAAGCCATTGCCTGCAGAACAAACGAAACAGAATTGAATAACAAGCGAAACATAACCTACAAACACGGGATAAAAAATGCTAATATGAACATAATACTATTCTTGTATTCTGCATTATCAGAAGGAAGGTATTAAGACATTCGAAATCACATAAGATCAGAAATATTGAATTAACCCTCCTGAGCACGAGTTTTCTTTACTCATATGTAAACAATGTAGTTTGGACGAGTATACTCGTCCTTGTGCACAGGTGGGTTAAATTTCAAACCAAAATTCCCAAAAAATCGAATTAAAAATGTTTATTACTCAATTCATGGTAATTGTTTTTCGTTTATTGTGTACACAACTCTTTTTAAATCTTCACGAATAATTTGGATATTATCAAAAGCATTTAACATACACTGTAAAAAATGAAAATGAAATTTACAATGCAATGGTAATTTTCAATCATAGAAATTTGGTAATAACACTATACGTTGAGCGTTGAAATTGTTCCGAAGTGAGGTTAGAGGTTTACCGCCGCATTGTAAATTTACGACGTCGAGCATAGGGAAAATACTAGACTGTTGTACTTTTACTACGTCAAAGGTAGGTAATTTTTCGAGCCTACGTTGGACGTGGTAATTTTACAAACGAGTAATATATTACAAGATTTAAGGAAAGTTACTGTGTTCCACATAGTAAATTCACTGCGTTGAAAGTGGGCAATTTTTGAGTCCATTCTCAATTGTAATTTTACACGATTTTTTTTTACAGTGTACCAACTGATTTTCGAATAATCGTAAAATTGTTATTACAAGCCTTAATTTTTTGCAAGTATGGATAGAGATTTATTGTAATTAGGATCCTCGAATTTAGGAATTCTTTTTCATTCCCAAATTTTTCTTTGTATTTCTTCACATGAATATTGCTTTCCTTCGTTTTATATCCGGTGACATTTGCGAGGAATTTACAGTTATTGTTTATCTTTACGCCCTTAACACGAAATAATGAATTCTGGTTGATTTGTCTAAATGTCCGTTTTGCAAAAAAAAATAGTATACATTTTACACCAAAAAATTTTGAGTAATCACGAGTAAAGCTCAAAGTGTATATAATAAAGACAAGAAGCCTGTAGAGGGCGCGTCGTTTGTTTACATCTTGAGCGTAACTGGAGATGTCAACAAAAGGTATTACAAGAATTCATCGAGAATATTATTTCGGACAAGTTTACGTATAATTCGTAGAATGTTTTGCTTTCGTAAGTATTAACTAAATAAATATATCTCTCTGGTAAATCTATATGACATAATAACTGTCTTGACTTTTGTTGACTTGTCAGGTTCTTAACTTGTTGACACTATTCAATAAGATATTTTTCAATCATGTTTTGTAATTTTTCAAATTATGGCTCTGTATTATTTACTGAAATTTGTTCTTTAGTTTTTTTTCTATGTGAAAGAATACAAACCATTTGTATTGCTATTGAAAATTCCCTAAATTTATACAATTTATCAAATTTACCCTTTTACTCGTGTAAACTATATCTTATCGTTTTAAGTACCCGAATATTTTAAATAGACTCACAAAATTTCGATTAGTCGAAAACCAAATAAGTAATTGCTTTTGGTCTTATTCATAATATCTTAAAAGTTTATCGAACGTAATCATCTATAATATTTTGAATTATTTTCCTAATTTTGTATACTTTACCTTAATACTTATTACGACACCGTTCGAAATTCATTAATATAGTATAAAATAGTCCATGAACATTCATCTATGCCAAAATCCAACTCCGTAGAGGCACCAAAGTAAGGTTCTTAGTTTCATGGTAAAAAGTGATGAAAAAATGTCTATTACCAATGTTTCGAAGTCACAAACATTTCTTCACAAACGATTTATGGAGAGCGGCACAGTGAAAATGTACAAAATCCAAAGTTCTTTAGTGATTTTGATCGAAAGCGGTAATCAAAATGGAATTCGAAGACCGAAAAATACTTGAATAAAAGATTTAGATTTATGCATAAAAGAAGAAGGACATTCGGAGATCGTTAGAAAACGTATTTCTTAAGTAGAATATCAAATTACAACAGTTTTAACGTTACAAATGCTTCGTTGTTAGATGCTCTGTATATACTCCAAATTATAAAGAGCATTTCAAGCTTTTAGAAAGCAAACATCATTCCGCACTTAATGTTACTCAATTAAACATAAAGTCAGGGCCATGAACTATATATTAATTGTTCCAAATTACTTTACTAAGTTACTGATTCAAAATACTTATAAACTTAGACAAATACAAAAACAATCCCCAAATTCATTTAGCTATTGGTATCGAACTTTAAAAATAAACAAATATAAAATAACTATGAGTTTCTTTGAAAGTGTATGATTAAACCCCAAAAGAAAAGCAAAAACAGTTTCATTTAGTAAATAATAATCAAAACTGGAGAATTCTGTCAACCTACCTGGAATTCAGTCAGTTGGTTTTTGAAAATAAAAGAATATCATTATAGCTGAATGTTTATTAAAAAAAAACGCGATATTCCCTGATACAATTTCAATGAATCCTAAATATTCGCACTTACAAGGTATTTCGAGGAGTTGAGGTAGTTTGAGGTGTAAGGTTCATACGAGGGCCTCGTGAGGTAGCGTATCCTGTTGAGTTCTGCCGCTAAAACGCTGGGCCGTACTCGGGAGTATAATCTGATGGGCAAAGCCGTCCCAGCATGGTAAATACGAACGGGTGAGTGGACAAATGAGACCAGCCTTTTGTGTGCCACGTAGGGCATGTAAGGTGAGCACCTCAATACCTGAAGATACCATCTAATATTTTGGACACTATCGATAGGTGATTTTATTGAACACCAAATATTGGCATAAGCAGAAGTGAGGAAAATTAATACTGAATTAACTAGTACGGGTCCCGCAAGGCTGATGAGATCACTCGAAGCACATTTAGCGGGTAGCATTATGCGGTAATAAAATACTAGAACCATTCCATAAGGACTGTTTAGCATGAAAATGCTACGATGATTATGGTGTACCGAGATAATGTTTCAAATGATGGCAAAGAATTTGAAAATAATTCCGAGTTTATTGAGAAGGTATGATCATTCTGATTGGTGAAACTGATCCAGTGGAAAACATTTGTAATCGATAATGATTATTATTAGAATGAGGATGAATAGAATTAAGCTAATAAAATCTACCTCCTTAAAAGCGGCAGGATACGCAGCCTCTTCTTTATGACAGTAAATAAAGTGGATGATGAAGCTGAAATTAGTGGTGCGAGAATTTTCATTTCGGCGTACTCACGTGATAGCTCGCTGATGGTATCGAGTAAGGACCCTGCAGAATCCCGATGCCGATTCAGTGGATGGTTCATTTCCATTAAAATTCGACGGCAACCAGCAGCGTGTTGATCGCAGTGTCGGATGTGGATCGATGAACAATAGAAATTATAAGAATACCCCATTATTATTGGCTTATTTTTGTATCTCTTTTATGTACCAAAATGAGCCATGAACGATGACAAATGAATGAGCGAGACAAAGAGAGAATGATAACACAACCGTCGACCGAGGTTGTGCTTATAGTTTAAAAGAAGATATTTTGAATCCCAATTATCGTAAATTTAGTCTCTAAAGGTAACATTATACCCCTAATTAATTTTCGCGTTTTGTGTCTAACGAAACGAACTAATTTAAAGCTGCCCAGTTCCTGGCTGATAAATGCTGCTGCTGTTGAAAACGATAATACGTTCGATTTCAAGTACTCTTTCTTCTCCTCCAGTGCAACTACTGAATCGAGTGGCGATCGGGAATAAACGAAAACAAAATGTTAGGAATTTAACAGAAATATATTTGAAAACGTGAAAAGGCCATACATAAAAGCATTGCATTGTGTGTCAAAAGGCAATTATAATCGTGGTATTCACGACCACGACGTAAGGTCGTTCGTTGCCAAGTATAGGTTGGCATTCTCGATTTCTTCATGAATAGCATGAAGACGTATACATTCATTTCAACTATTGCAATTCTACTATCCACTGCATGCTTGAAAAAGTACAATCCTGAATCTTAGTTTCTGACTATTTGTATATGCAACATGGCTTCGACTACTATAAACTCGATTAGGGTCGCAAGTTCAATGTCGTCGTACAATTTGTTGGCACCGTCTTGTTGAATCGACTGCGGTAACTTTGAGTAACCCAATCCGTAACGAGAACGAAACTCCATCGTGAAATTGTAAACAAACTTAGTCATGCTTAAGAACCTTGACAAATTCTCCCGTGAAAATTACCATATGTCTACCACGAGAAGTAGGTGATTACTCTAAGTTACCACATGATTACGAAGATGGGCGTTTCGATTTCACTAGATATTCGACATTACCAGACATTTCCACCATTTGGCGCCGGTTACATTACTCGGAATTCAATTGCAAAACACAGATAATTTCGTTTCAATTGATTCGAAATATTTGCAAAAATTCTGAGGAATACATTACCAGCATTTATACTACAAAGCAAATGCAAAAAATACATTATTTCATTTAAAAGCAGTTTCAATTGTTACGTAAGCATATTCGGATGGCATTTAACTTTTCGTTCGCAAAACACCGTATGAAATCGAAACGACGAGCCGTGACTGTCGTTATTTAATAGCGGTAGGAGAAATGGCGATATCTAGTGCCGCCTGGCAGACTGCCCGAAGTAGAGGTTTCCCATGAGGAGTGGTATCCTCCAGGTCCATCACCCGATGACCTGGTCTTTGAGCTCCTATCAGTGGTGTAACTGCCATACGGTCCACTTTCTCTCTTGACAGTGCTTTCGTGGGTGTAATTTGATTTCTGCGGGCGGCCGTAGGGATCCGATGATGACGATGAGCTGTTGTTCACGTATGAATAGCTGTAGTGCTCTTGAGCACTCCTCACCCCAGAGTCTGGATAGTCGCGGACAACGTAGTGGCGTGGCGTCTAGATTCGGGGTGATACAAGGTCAACATTGCAGAACGTTACATTAGAGTAGCATGGCATTTCTATCGCAATTTTACACGAAAGTAGGTATGCAATATAATTCTATTACAGATGCATGTTTCTATCATGTTAGTATGGTTAATGTTGAAAAAAAATGAATGTCAGATTTATATTTTGAAATCAATAATTTTGAATATTCCTCTTTCAGCCACCATGAAGTTAACATTCTGAAATAGCTACTGCGAATGTTAGCTGCAAGGAAATGGAAAGTGGATGACGTATGAATGATTAATATCAAATAAGTTAATATATTACTTATTAGGTTGTTATATATTTGACATGTTTTGATTTAAAAATTCATGAAAATGATTTCATTCGATACGTTATAGTTTTTTTGATTGCTCAGAATGGTTATAGCGTCTATTTTTAGTTGGAATATTTCCCCTCCTATCCCTTATCAAGCGCGTGTTTATGTGAAAAGTTAGAAATGTGTAAATAGTTGATCGATTATTCCGTTTTGGAAATGTTTGGTAATATCACGTATATATACATAGACACGCAATGTGTGGGGCAATTGCAGTATACATAATACGTAAAAGTTTCATAAAGTCTAAACTAACGTGGTGGAGCGTTGTTAAGAAACGTTGACATGATCCTGCCAAGAAATTAGGAAGGTTCATGTGCAACGTATATACATACCTACGTTCGTGCATTGCGCAGTTATTGTGCTACTCGGTGTACCATTATTTTGAACGAAGGTGCCATCTGTCGTTACATCGAAACATCAATTATCCCAACAGTAAGAAGTGCTCAAGCATACGTCTGATACTTTGTATAAGGTGAAAGGTAAAAAACGTACAAGGACATCATTTTATATAAATTTACATCGTTTTATTTTCAACTTCTCGTTCGTTGACATGCAGTACAACAAAAGCGATGGGAATGCTCAACATTTCTAATAATCACGGACGTCGGCTAAACAAGTTGATACGGTACAGTGAGTATTGCTAAATTGAAGAGATCTAATTTTGGAAGCAACGATTTGAAGCTGCAAGCAATAATTCCTATTTTATAAGCGAATGAAATCATTCGCAGTCGGTAGTACAAAAAAGGTAATCAGGAATGCGCAACATGGCTGTTCGGACATCCATCTAGCCAGAAAATAGGAATACAATGTGTGGTACACTAACGTTTTGTCAATTTGCAGTTCGTCTATTACGTTAACGCGTAAAGAAAACTGTTCTATTTCACGATCTATTTTATGAACACACGCGCAATTACAGAGGGCATGCGTACTGCATAAAAGTGTAGTTTGGATTGTCATATAATGCCAAGCATATAACTAGTTTCCTATTTCACGATTTGGACTGTACCTATTTATAATGAGATGGAAATTAATCCTCGTAAATTACGACAAATTTGGCGCACTCTGCATTCGCGGAAGTGAAGTTAATTTTCTCCCGCGTGAACTGCCTTGGATATCACACTAAAATCGGTACCAAGATGGAGTCTGGAGAGCCATGACAATCTTGGTGTGTCCGGAAGCCGGCGTCGTGGCATGTCTGTTGGCTCCAGGTTTTCTGGCTAAAATACCAGATTCGAATACATGTCCTCGAGAGGCCAATTCTGCTGCCGCGTCGAGTCCCACCTTGCTCACGGTGCCACCGTGAATCAGTTGTCTGGCATGATCTTCTTTGGCCACGTTTTTGCCGCGGACATCTCCATCCTTACCCCTGATGGTGGCGTATTGGTAAAATTCTTTTTTGGGATCCATTTGTTTCCGGCCCCATACTGTGAATGGTTCTGGTACCAATGATGGTCGTGGCACAAACGGCACTTTTTCCCAGGGGAAGTTGTCCTGTTTCTGTAACGAGTCCTGAATCGTAGCCACGGTTCTTCTAGTTTCTACAGCCATACCGATTGTCTCTTTCGGATATACCCGGTCTTCGATTACCAGCTTTTCGTGGAGTCTTGACTTCCACACCACTTCTCGACTACTGTAAGACCACAATTTCTTCGATGCCGCTTGAGCTTTGCTTATTAATAGCCGCGACCAGCCTCGCGCTGCTATGCCCAGCACACATGGACGACCGCGTATTAATATAGCGCATATATACACGATAAAATGTGAGGTGTTAAAGTACTTATGAGATTTGAAAACTCCAGATATGGAGCCAACCGTATCACTGACAACTTAAATAATCAGTCGTATCAATAGGTTTGTTCTGTTTAATTTTATTTTATTATTAAGGACTCATGCATGAATGGAGCTGCTCCATTACTCCAGAGGGCAGGTAGCATTTCTGGATCCATACCACCTTTCTGACCATATATTTTTAGAAAATAATTCAGTTTACAAACAGAAGAAACCTAATGATTTGTCATGGTTATTATTGATTCTTCTACAGGGGCATCAATGTAGTGAGCATCAGACAGAAAATGAGATGAATGAATTAAATATCATCGAAACGTGAATTCGTCAGACTTGGACGCGTGCCCTGGATTAATGCCTGCTACGATTTTAACCGATGGAACATTTCGTACCGATCTTCAAAATTTCTCTGACGAAGGAATATGGTGGGGGGTGGTAGGATCGCCGAGATGCCATGCGGCTAAATTAGGACAGCGTAACGCAACACCAACGCTTGGCATTCCGACGACCATACTACTCATCGAGAAATAAAGCGTGAAGGAGTTTAATATCATAGACAACGCGCCTTTTCATAACTGACTTTGAAATCTAAATGGGACTTCACTAATTTGACTTTAATGTATATGCCCGGATCGCCATTCAACTCATGTATTGCTAAAGTTGACGGATACTCGAAATCTTTCAAAGTCCCGGAAAACCGCTCCAACTCTATTAATACTTTACCTAAACATGCTGTCCTCTCAACCCTATTTATAAAAATATCCAAATCCGAAATTTTAGTAAGGAAATGACGTATGCGGATATGCTTAAGTGATTGATTCCCTTAGAAAGATTGATCTTGACTTTTCCTACAAGGTCTACGTTATATTGCTTGAATCAATATATTAATTATAAAATCACTTTTATAATTCATTTAAGGCTTATAGCACCAGGATATGTATTACAAACGAATTAGATAAAATTTAAAAAAAAATGCCAATTAATTATTTTAATTTTTAATTGAACCCTTGAATAAGATAGTACCAAGGTTTAGTGTCACATCAACTTCCTGTAAGTGATGAAGATCTTGCTCGGACTATTTTAAGTAAAGTTAAAAAACATGCCTCGACGTTGTCTAGGATTTTCAGCTAGAGCAACCCAAAATCACACCTAGGGCCTTTGCCAAGGCTGAGCGCTTGTGATAACAGAGACCTATCAATCAATGTCTCTTTGAAAAACAACAAACGATTTAAACACGTAACATATCAATATATTAGACACATTGTAATTCGTATGCAGATTTTAGTTTTGAACGGTAAGTAACCACGGCGTAATTGTTGTTACACAAAATAACGAGTACACACCTTCTTTCAAATACGAGAGTTTTGTGTCTCGCACATAAAACACCGAGTGCACGTTGGAGCTCGGGGAAGGTAATTACGAACATGATTAACGAATTGTTGTGGTAGTGATCGGAGTAACGTGTGGAAGTATATGTACCTCGAGATCAATCTGTAGCATAACCCAAAGTTTGCGATTCAATCACTCATTCGTGAATGATAAAGACCGGATTAGGCCAGCAACAGATTGAAGTCGAGCACGTCACGAACGAACGAAGTCCCTGTTACTATCGATATATTTAGTCACAAGGCCAACGTTTCGAGGGGCACCCCATAGAGACAAAAATATATCGGTTGTATGCGTAGTTGTGAACCCGTGCAATTGTAAAAGATCTCTTTTGAGATCTTGCAAACTTTACAATTACTCCGTTCGCCGTTGTATGTTTATTGAATGTATAACCAGATACAACCGAGAGAGACAATCGTCGCTCCAGACTATACTGGCCGGCAGGTATCCCATTGGAAACCACTAGTTCTCAATCTTAATATAACCTAACCGACATCCAGTATAAGAATGGTGGTAGTATATAAATGTAAGACTTTGATATTTGTTTCGGAAAGTTACCTGCAGGCATTTAGGAAGTCTCAAAATTGGTCAGCAAATTGATTCTTACAACTAAAGTGTAAGTTAGTCCAGCTTAATAAAATGGTGTGGAGAACAACACCATGAGCATGACAGCCGGAATGAGATCCGGAATCAAGTCAACAAATGTTACCTTAGATTTGTGTTTACATTTTAATGTAGCACTTGAATGAGTGTTTAGCAACAAACATGCTCTCAAACCAACGACCAACAATTCGTTCTCAGAAGATCTCTTGGTAACTGTGAGATCAGAGATGCTAGTCAGGTGGTAATTGTTGTGAATACCACATACCCTTATGGGGGTCACAAACACTTACGTTCTGAGACTTCCTGAATCCTCTATACCACTTTTAAGAAATTGTTAATTTTGGTGGCACATTCGATACTGGATCTCGGAGGCATTCAATTAGCACATGTAAAAAATGATATATCCTTTGGTACTAACCGTGACGCTGTAGGACGACACGAGCGGCCGCGAGTAGGGTCGTCGGTAAGTGTAGAAGTCGCTCTCGTAAACCATCTTCGTGTCACTGGTAGTACTTTCGGGATAAAACTCGAAAGGTCAGAGGTCGATTCGAAAAGCGCGTCGAGATCGTTGGGTGATTTTTTTCGTGTTTCGCAGCCCGACTTCGAGACCCACGATATCTGCGAGATGCGTTCGCGATAAAAGTTCGTACGGTTCTGTCTCTCCACACGCGACGTTCTCTAGAGACGCCTAACGTCGTCTCCTCCCCCTGTAACCGACGTCGACGAAATTGCGTCACCCTGAGATGCGCGCTTCGCGTGATGCATCGAAAAAAATAGAATTCGTGCTAAGGTTGCACGAATTTTTCTTTTCCCGAGTCTCCCGTTTCCTGTGGTGATTCGATATATACGTCGTCGACTTTGAAATTCGCAGCATACCGAAATGGCGCTGCACTTTTTTGTGGATTCGTCAGGTTTTCCCTCCGCTCGTAACCTTTGCGAGGAACGCTCGGAGCGCGCTTGGTAAATATAAAAGACTCACGTACGAAACGGGCCAAGGTCCAGGGAATTTTGGAAATCGAGACCACGGCGTCACATTGAACGCGTGTCGCGATGTATTTTGAATCAACTATTCTGGGGAAAACATAACTTCGATGCTTCCGCGATACGACGCGTCGTTATTAATGCAGAAAGTTGCGATTGACAAATTGGTGACGATATCTTATTTTCTACTGTTTCGAAGGCAGTAGAGTAAAACCATAGGTGTTGCGGAAATAATATTTTGTAATTTCTAAAAAATGTTCAATTTTACTACTATTAGCGAATATTTATTCTGAAAAAATTCAGCGTTTTTTAACAGTGTTTAAATTAAGTGCATATTTGATTTTTTTTTTGTGTAATTTATTTTATACCTTCTAAAGTGCAATTTAATACTATCAAGAAACGTTTTAGTAGTTGATTGGGCCGGGGAACAAAGTTCCGAAAATCAAAACGCCGAAAGGGTAAAATTTCGTTATTGCGTGAGTCCAAAGTGTTTTAATTTGCTTTCTTTTTATCAAATTTTCAAAGACAAAGTGAAGAAAATCACACTGAAGGCATACTATATCGAAATTTTGGCCTTTCGGGGTATGTTGATTTTCGGAACTTTGTTCCCCGGCCGCTGATTGTAATCAGGTGTAGTGGATCTTTATAGATATGTGTTTATAAATCCTGTGTACATCTATAGGATCTATGGTCTCTGATTCAAGTTTATCTCCTAAAATTTTGTTTGTCTTCTGTGTTATTTTATATAACTCATGTAAACCAACTTTTGAATATGATCTCTGTTAATCACAGAAAAAAATATGTGTTATTAAACATTCATTGGCCCAACAATTTGAATCAAAATGACAGTTTATTATTGTTGAATAAGCGAATTGTTAGGAATATCATCCTGATTTTTTAGGGCCAAAAATAGAATTCGTTGGCGTATTATAGAAAGTAGTTATAATTTTACTATTTTTCCTACAGATAGCAAAGAAGGACAAATTTCTGGCTGGTTTTTGGTTTATAGCATAAATTGCTTATTGTCAGTATTTTGTCGTAATGTCATCGGAACGTTGTCGGAAAAAACTAAGATACATCATTGTTGTCGAATCACAGCAGTGAATTTTAACCTAACCCTATCAAACATATCTTCGCAACAATCGACAATATGAAATTTGTAAATAAACAATAGCTAATGTGAAGAAGGGGTTAAAATTGTGGGAACTTTTCTATATTTCGAAAACGTTCAAGTATTCGACATCGTAAACATTGCGATTCAAAGAACATTTTGCAGACGAAGAAATAAGAAGCAACAGACCTGCAAATTATTCAGAACATATCAGATGAAATCATGAAATTCATCGCATACATAACCTCAAATGTACAGCACCGAATTTGTACAATTAAATATTCATTTTAACATTTCTGAAGAGTAAAATAGACATAATACATTTAATAGCCTCTTTCATTAATAAAAATATAACTAATATATCGTAACGTTTATAATTTTGAAATGTGTCTACTATAAATTTCCATGCTATTAATTCTCTTGCATTGAGAGAAATTATTTACTAATAGTTAATGTAAGCTAATTTCAAGGCTGTGAAAAGTTATAACAGTAATTGTAAAGTCAAAAACGACAATCACTTTTCTGCATGTCATTAATGTTATTGTATATATTAACTCGTACATTCAATGGGCGTTTGTTAACTGGTAATTAACCTTACATTAAATGCTGTCGTTTGATCTGCGCATGTCAACAATGCGTCGAAAAATTCGCATGTCTGTCAATCGAATGTCTGTGCGTATATGTATGTTTGTTTACCTCTGTTTCGGTGAAACTGTAAGCGCGAAAATATGTCACGTAATGATCCCAACATTAATATTTAAAATTATATAACTATTAAAATAACATATTTAACCGAATTGTGGATTACGGTAACTTTTGGATAAAGTACCTTACCTTAAGATCAAAATCTAAATTCTGTTAGCTTTATTATGAAGCTATTACATTAACTGTAAATAAACATTTCTGTCAGTGTTTTATTGCAACCGTTTCTACTATTTATGGTTTCATTCTCAATATAGAAGATTAGAATTTTTTCAATTTCGGAACGAGTCATTCTTTTTTTTATTAAATATGATTCCATAATATACAATATCATTTCGTATATCGTTCAAATAATATGTATCTTTTATTTTGCATGATGTGAGATTAACGTTTTGTTTATGTGACAATATAAAATAATAATACTTCAATAAATTTTACATGGCAAATAGTATATAACATGACCAATCTTCATCCATCAGGGCTAAACTGTTTGTTTCTCTGTATTGACTATACTTTAAAAATTTTAAAGTTATGATTAGAAATAACTAATTATAATTTTTTACAAGTTTCACAAAATATATTTACATTCTCTAATAGAATCAACTAAAATAAATCTATAGAAGAGTTGTTAATTTTTCATCTTCTATTTGAATATAGTAAGCACTACAGAATATCACTTTTTCACTCTCAGTGAAATATGGACAAGACTGTCAGGTACAATCAAACCGTTGTGTTCACTGATGCCAATACTACTCGTTACCTGAAAGGTTTTTGATTTAGTGCAGTAGATGACCTGCCAAAGTGTTGCTTCTTTTTCCTTTTTTTAAACGGTTATGTTTATAAAAAATTACTTAGCTCAGAATGAAAAATCATTGAAGTTCTCTTGAGAAACGGATAATTTTCCATACAGTATTAATTCTAGTTAATAACTATTTGGAAGAAAAATTATTATGTAAAAGTTTACTATTTATTTATTAATTTCAAAATTTGTTGTCTGCTAACATAAAATTTACAGTTATGTTTTCTCAAGAAGTCAGTCACAAATTTTGTAATTATTAATAAGTTTAACAATTACTTTTAATAAAAATTTTCTCTTGACAAATTAGTAAAAATTGAATTTTGGTTGCCAGAGAATAGTAATTTATGCATCGTTATAATACACTATGAAATCAATATGAACCGTTTGGATTTTCCAATTAATTTTTCCAACGTTCATCAGCCATTTCATATCCCTCAGTTAGAACAAAAATTTACTTTAGTTATTCTAAAGTTTTGAAGTGTTTACTAATTTGCAACGTCATTAATAAAAATTTGAACGTTATATTTGAATTAACTAAAAATACTCAGGTATTAAGTGTAATTTTAATTGTGTTTATTGGTTTCTTCTATATGTTGTTATTCTTTATACTTTTGTAATTTTAATTAATTAATTAAACAATTCGCTAATCCAATACATTAATAACAATGCCGCTTGAATAAATTCATTCGGTAATTCTTAAAGTAATAATTTTGTCATAAAATCTATTAAAACGAAATAGAAATTTAAGTTCGTTATATCAATATAGAAGTAGTAAGTCGCTATTTTAGTCAGTCACTAAAGGGAACTTTCACTTCGCGTCTCTTCAATGCGAATTGACAAGGCATCGCTTTTTAAATTTAAACGTGAAGTGTTCGCAGTTTTTAATATTCAAATATCATCATGTAAAGTTTTTTTTCACATTATGTCAGATGATTCAACAAAAATGTGTCTCTTAAAACTAAAGTTGCCATAATGAAAATAAAAATTGACACTTGAAGCTATTAAACAAGAGAACTGTTTATTATATCCAAAAGTTGTTGAAAAACATTGGCGACTTAAAATTTTGGCTACATTCGGAATAAGGAGCTAAAAATGCATGAAAATAGTCTAATACATATGTTTTGCCATATCTGTAGAACTTTCTAACTATAACCATAATATAAACGGCAAAAGGTCACTAGGAACAGCAACTAGTCCGATGCTTCATGGTATCATCTTTTATTACCAGAATGTGCATGGCCTACGAACTAAGCTCAGTGAACTGCGAACTATTTATTTAATGAATCCGATACCCGATGTATTACTATACACTGTATCCTATCTGCATCCAAACATCGTTGATAGTGAATTAGGCCTTAACGGTTATATCTTCATAAAAGATAGATATTCTGATGATAATACTTCACCGGGCAGATGTATTTTTATCGGTGTTATGAGCAACATGAAAACTATGCGATGTGAACTTGTCAATAATGATATGGAGCATCTGTTCATCTTGGTCCACAATGGTCATGACAAATATCTCCTTGGTGCAACTTACATACCACCTCGTTCAGATTTACAGATTTACTCAAATCATGTAGCGTAGATTATTATTTTAATATATAAATATGCGGAATATTCACCTATCTTCTTTGGGGACTTCAATTTGACAAATACTATGTGGTCCTCTAAGTCGAATTTTGAAGCACAATGTAATCATCAGGACCACAGTACTCATGATTGTGCTAATCTACATGTTATGATCTACATCAATACTATCTTAAAAATGTGCAAAAGGGCTTTACTTTGGATTTGGCGTTTGTACCGTCTGATGTGCTAGCACATATTTCTTCTCTGGATTCAATCGTCATCCTGATTTTTAATTGAAGAATGTGTTCGCTGATGATCTCCAATTTAATTCTAATCCATTAGCTTATAAGATTGCAGACGCTTCTAGAATTACTGTGTCCTTTTTAGCGCTAAACTGTGACTCTGTATTTGATAGTGCGGATATTGTAAACAAATTCTATACGAATGTTGATTATACTATTAGTAATTTTATACCGACTAAAAGAAGTTTCATCAATTCGTATCCCTTGTGGTATACGACAGAGCTAAAGTCATTGATTATAAGCGCAAAAAGAATGCACACCGTATGTGGCCAATTAAAGCGTCTACTAGTCATTATGTACAGTTTAAACGATAGCATGCATTATGTATACGATGTTCTAGAAAATGTTACAAAGAGTATCTTTCGTCTGTGGAGTTTAATTCATTACAATGTCAAAATTTAATTTATTTCAATACAATGTCAAAGCTTTTTGGTCTTTTGTAAAAACCTTAAGGAATAACACTCACTACCCTCATTACATGTTTTGGAAAGACCGTATTACATCCACTAAGTGTAGCATAGTAAATTTTTTTGCTGATTATTTTGACAACAATTTTGTCATTTCACCGTCGGCATCTGATTTTGACATTGTCTATGATGGCTATCCGAACGCTAATTAATTAATAAATACTAGATAAAAATTATGAGACAAAAGAACTTTAATTTTCGATCATGGATTGTGACCATCTTCAGGGTATAATTAGTGATTGCATTATAACGGAGTTTGATATACGGAAATCAATAGTTGCTCTTAAGGATAGTTATTCTTTTGGTCCTGACCTATTACCATCTATATTTTTAAAGGAATGTATCGATTCTTTAACTAAACCTTAGGTGCTGCTTTTTAATATGTCCTTGAAACTCGATAATTTTCCACGTAAGTGGAAACAGTCTTACATCACTCCAATACATAAAGGTGGTAATAATCAGGACATATCTAATTAATTAACGGCTGATCTCTATTTTATGTGCCATTTCGAAACTGTTGTCATTGTCGATGTCGTTGCTTCAGTTTCGGAGGGATTAGTAAATGCATGCATTGATAGGATAATTCCTCAACAGCATAGGTTCGTAGGCGGTATCAGCTGTGACAAATCTTTTGGCATATTGTAACTTCGTGTCTTCTTCCATAGACATTATGTCTCAGGTCGCATCCCTCCTGAACGAATTCAAGTGTTATCAAAATGTCGCTTCAAAATTGACGTATCTTTTAAAGGACATCAAAAATAGCAAAATGCATTTTCTTTTAAAATCCGAGCTGATAAAGTGCATACATTTTATTTTTACTATATATTTACAGTTTGTAGACACACACACTCTATAACATTATTACTATTAGAGATGCCTTGGCGAAATTTCCACCATAGCCTTCCGCAATTGAAAAACATATGAAGGGTCCTCCATTGAAATCATTTTGTATCTATTCTAATAGATTAAAAATTCGTGATGAATGGATTCACCGGACTGTTCGGACCACAAAACAAAGGCTTCTTTTTCATCGAGACATTCCAAACATTGAAAAAGATGATTGAGAATAACATGCATTTTTAATGATTCTGATACATCAGTTGTGCATCGAAGGCTTTTTCAATTCTCCAACACTTTTCTCAATATTTAAAATAGTTTTGTTTCTTTTAATAACTGTGAACAATGTCGTTTATGATTTTTGAAGATCCAACAAAAGGCTCGAGTCGTAACTTTGTGGCACTGTTGGGAACAATTTTTTTGCTGATTATTTTGGTAAAAATTTGTCACTTCATCGTCGGCATATGATTTTGACATTGACTATGGCTATCCGAACGCTGATTAAGTAGTAAATACGAGAGAAAAATTATGAGACAAAAGAACTTTAATTTTTGATCATGGATTGTCTCTCTTCAGAATAAAAAATGTATTAATTAGAGTGAGTATGAATATCCGTAATATAATAATTACCCCTTTTAAGAACTTCTTTTATGCATTTGTCTTCTTCAAGTAAATTCTTTAGATTCAAGTTCTCATTTTACCTCATAATTAATAGATGGAAAGTTCGATTACGATGAGAAAAAATGTTAAATCTATTATATTTGTGTTCGAATGCATCAAATATTATATCATACCTCATACGATAGATAACACCCGCATGGAAAAAATATTCGATGAAAATATATGCGAGAATATATGTGGCATATATTTCATATATTGCATTCGCTAAAATTTGTTATCAAGTTTTAAGTTGAATTTTGTATTATTATATTATTTTTTAAACTTTTGTATTGTTTTGAAAATTTTGGTTGTTTTACACTTCCAAAAGCCATATCACACTTTGTAATTTCTGCGATTTTTGCACCGTTGCGAACTTGGTTTTCTTAATTTTATATGCTGATGTCTTTCAAATGTACTATCCTTATGGATATTATTGTATCTGAAAGAAAATAAACTCATAATAATTTATTCATTACTACTGTTATATCTACTAGATACATGTGTCAACTAAATCAAGTATACTTTTCGAAGTATTCAAGCTTCTTTATATATTCAATAAGATTTGTTTATTAAATTCAAGAATCGTTTAAAAATATTTTCACTGCCTACTAAGAAACATATTACGCGAACATAAAGTATATAATATAAGGTGGTATTAACTGTTCCATACTGAATTTCTGAATGGCCATCCTTGATATAAAAATACTCCATCATATATAGTACATATACTAATTTTAAATTTTTTCGAAGGTTTTGATACGGCAAATACTTTATCCGTTTTTATTGCTGTCTATTATAAAGAACAAATGCGTAATCATTTTCGTTATAATAACCTGGAATTAATAAACCTTAAATGTCGGGAAGTAGCACAAGCAACCTCTTAGTAACGTAGTTGATTTTGAAAAATAAAAATACATCAAGTTTTTATTTTTGCCTTCAAAACGAACAATGTCGGCAATTTTCGAGGTCGCATTCGTCATCGACGTGTTAAAATAGCTTAGAATACGAGCTTGTAGAAATTCACCTAAAATTCCTTTTTGTTTATGTTTTTCATTTTACGTATTATTTAAAAAAAAGTGCATTCTTAGAATGAATGAACTGTAAAGCTTTAAATGAAAACAGAATTGTCGTTTTAAGGACAATTTCTCACAACAAATATAGCCAGTATTTGTAATATCAATTTAATATTTTGTTAGCATTGCTTTTGTTTTAATAATAATTTCGTGTCAGTTTGTTTACAAAGTTGTAAATACACAACATTTTGGTATAATTACACATTAAACGCAATAATTGCTTATCTTCTTCACCGATCGTGATTAACATAATATAAAATGTATTTCTTGGTAGTAACGGTACTCTTACACATTAAAAGTTCCAACAATCCGAGAAGAATGTGTTAACTATCTTCCATTGTACATTCAAAACTATTGCAATTATATACTAGAAAATAGTACTTTTGGTATTAAGGCCGCAAAATAAAGTTTTACACCCGCAATACGAACAATATTTGTCGCCCGAGCGGGTGTAAAATTCGAATTTATGACCAGAATTTTTAACTGGGATGGGTAGGAAACTCCTATTTCAGCCATGTAATCTTTGAGGGCGCAAAATAGGAATTTACGCCCTGGAGAGCAAACAGTGTATTTTACGGTCGATAGTATAGCCACAAAATGATCGTTGGATCGTTAATAAGAACGATTTCTGTTCGTTACACTGAATAAATAAAAAACCATAAATCAAATTTCGAACATTCCTTTAAGCAATAAGATGAGATTACTTTTTCTTCTTGCTGTTGTAATTATCTAAAAATCGTTTTCGGTCTAATCGTATAAAACGCAATAAAGTATCAATAGATTTACATTTTTAACGATTTATTTAAGACTCTTAATCGATTTTGGAATTGTCAATTATATTTTTAAATATGTTTGGGCAAAATTTAACGAGCTATTAATTAATTTCAGGACATAACGAAACAGAAAACAACAGTGACTATCTTAATAATTATAACTAATTTATAATAATATAGTAATAAATTTTGGTACGTTTTTATATACACTGTCTTTGCCAAAACGCTCATTTGAATAAATTCTGGTTATTTTTGTCTGACAATTGAAACTTGTCATGACAAAATCGACAAATACGAATATTACTTTAAATTTATTCTCTTAAAAATGTTAAATAAATCATGGAGACTTTTGCGCTCTATAAACGGGACGTGAGTATTTCCATTCAGATACTTTAACCCATTAATGCTCAAAGGACACTTTTTTTGCTTCAATTTACAATAAAGTATTTCGTATTAAAATAGAAGTTGAAAAAATTGAAAAAATTGATTATATCTTACTAATTTCAAGGTTGCCCGATTAGATTCCGTGGTTAAAATTGAGTTTCAGTCATCAGGAATTTCAATATGGCACCAATCTTGAAATGTGTATTCTTGTAAATTGTTTTCAAGCCATTAGAATACTGGGATTCAAATCATAAAAACTATTTTTAAAATTAATAATGTAAAAAGAATAGATGCAACTCCAGTTTATTTAGAGATAATTAATAACATACCTATTCCAGTACAATATAAAGAATTGAAATTTAAAAATATATTCGTGTTTACTCGCATTATTGTTAAGGAATAGAAATGAATTGGTATTTTTCTCAGCAAGTGAAAAATAATTAAAAAAGTGTAATTGGTAGGAATGAATTAATAAACATTTTAATTCCGATGTGATCTAAAATAGAAATAAAATGAATGGAGATGATGCTGAATTCAATAATCTCGTTCAATTCCAGAATCAGAATTGAATATTTTTAGAATCAATTCCGGTTAATTCTATTATATTCTGTCAACAGACGCTTCAAACTTGTATTTGTCTATTCATTGCAATTCTTTTTAATCTTAAATGTTCATGAAACGAAATCGTTTAATCATTCCAATTATTATTAAGCAGAATTAGTGTAATTTATTTCAATTTTATTTTATGCAAATTTTGGAATCGTTGAAGTGTATACATTTTTTTAATTCTAGGAAGGAATTGCTACGAATAGAAAATGTTTTACGCTTCCATCCCAAACTGAATTAACAACAATTAAATAATTTTCAGTCTTTTTAATTCCTTTCACTTGCTGGTATGATTGAGTTCGGATGCTTGTAGTTTGAATTAATTTTCTTTTTCTGAGATGTTGTTGCAACCATCAATAAATGAATTGTTTTGTGCCTGAACCAAGCAAAAAATTTGACCAAAATCGTCTTCATGGGGTTTATTCTGCATCACAACAGAAGTAAATTTCCGTTGGGATAAAAACCTTTGAATTTATTTATAAAATATCCAGTTTTAATATTTGTAACTACATGTAGGGTAACTGATGATACAGAAAGTATCTTAAATATTTTTTGTATGTATGTGCATGTAAAGAGACCTTTAAACCAAGACTTGAATGAAGTAAATTGGATATGAGTTTTTTTTTGTATACCAGGCTCCAAGTATTTATATTCGATAAAAATAACCTGCCGCCGTTTTATTTTAATCCAATTTGAAGTTATTCAATAATATTGGTCTAAGCAGGTTGGTGAATCGGGTCGTCGTGAATTTTTAAAAATGTATGTGTACACCGAGAATGTAAATATACTGTCGAATAAATAAAAATTTAGATAAATAAATAAAAAGTGAGATCTATATCATAAAATGTTTCGTTTTCTTTCGATTTAATGGTGATCCATGTAAAAAGGCTACTAAGTCCACTACTGTTATTTAAGCATGGAAAACGCAATTTAACTTTAAGCATTAAACCATGTATTATTGCAATAGCATAAAAATGTAATTTCTGTTGAATAACATTTCTATTATTCATTGTGTATGTAAAGTACATCATTTTCATTTTTCTAAAAACTATCTAAAATTGCTTAGTACCTTTTTTACATGGAACGATTCAATTACAAAATTATGTTTAAACAAATAATTGCGACGTTAAAATATTATTTATTAGCCAAGTACAAAATTGTGGTTTAACTTGTTGCCGATTTTGAACGGTACTTAACAAAATGGAAAGACACATTTAAGTCAAATGCCTGTCACAATGAAGTTTTTCACGCAACGTCGCCATAAAACAGTGCGTCATTGGCATTTGTTTTCGTGAAGCATACAGATTTCTTGTCTATTTTTGGTGACAGCTCTTGGTGGTGTTTATTTGTCTCGGGGGTTATGTGTTGCGTGAATATTTCGTTTTCAGCCTGCCCTCGAATCGATGTGTAAAAAACGATTTTCGATAAATTATTGTCTCCTTAATCTCATGCACATCCGTCCGGTTACATTGTCAATGAAAAAATTAATTTCTACAATGTAAAATAGACGATAAAATGCCACAATTATGTGAATAAATGCGTATAAATGAAATAAAACGAGTGAAAAAAAATCGAAAATTCTTGCCAGCGACCGAAGGAAGTGTGTAACGTTATAATAAAATATTGCGTAAATATTATAACACACTTCTCAACATATGACTAAGTGGATTGCACGGGCACTTTTCCAAAAATTTGTATATGTAAGCATGATCATTGGACGAATACCAGATTTTTATGTTACAAGATGATAAGATGCGTATTTCATTAAAAAGTACGTAACATTGAAAACCAAAATATCAGTAATTTGATTTATCCGCGAACTGAATTGAGCTCCCTCGCATTCCGACTTTCTCAGCTTATTTCGTTGACGATTATGCAGAATTCTTCTGCCTCGTTTAAATTGTTGATAAATTATCGTATTAAAAATAAAAAAGTATTCTTAGCATTTTAGATATTTTTAAATTATTCTAAAATAAAATAATAAAATAAATCGTATAAAATTCTCTCATGATCTGGCAATTCATTTTTTCAGCATCTTCGCAAAACTAAATCTGAATTGCAGAGACAAAAGAAGTCGTTGGAAACGTTAGAATAAAAACAAACTCAAAATACGAATTTTTTGACGTCTTAATTAAAAATCTGTTTTTGGTGTAATTTAGTAAATTTTGGCAATTTTCCTTTCTTTCTATGTCTATTTACATTTTATTACATTAAATGTTTTCTACACTGAACAAAATTGAGTAATATCAACTAACTATGTTGTTCGCGAGTAGCAGCTAAATATTGAGTACATTTTAGTAATTAATTGAATGTTGTTAAATTGGTATCATGATTCAGTTGAAAGAAGTAATATGTAGTTGAAATGACTAAATATTTAGGTGCTCTACCCGGCGTCCACACATTTAGTTAATATTACTATTTTTTTCAGTCATTTATGTGTTTATCAATACTATCAGCAACTAAGAGATCTTATAAAAATAGCCTTTTATGAAATATTCATGTTTAAAATATCCTATTTTTTCTTTATATTTCATCACAAAAACATTTTTCTAATATTATCTATAAGGAGCGAGTTATAAAAGTCTATAATCATATTTTATAACGTATAAATAGATAAATTGACCAACTTTTTTTTTGAAAATATATGTTTAGGAGGTCATTGGATAGCCTTTAAGCTTTGCGATGCCGTTTGGGTGATGTATTTTGGAAGAGTGTCGTATAAGTTACTCAACAGAATAAAGATTGTTTAAATACAAAGATTGTGTAAATTAATTTTATTGTATGTATTTCGTAATAATTTAGAATAATTCATTGTAATTGGTGAACGATCAAGAATATTTTATTATTACTCTATTTCTATAACGCATTTTGCACATAGGAAAATTAAAAAAGAAAGAAATTGTTTACGAGCTACAAAATGAATATTCGAAAATAAAATTTTTTTTAGTTTATTTTTAAGCTGGCGAGATACAGCATAGGTCTATCGCTCAGAACTTTTAGAATTCTACAGAACAACTTTTTACAAAAGTCGATAGAAAAACAAATGTGTTATTTGGCGAAAATTAGATAATAGAAACAAAAAAACTTAAAGAGACTCAAATATTATTATTAGTGCTCTTTGGGAAATTGATAATGGAAAGACCATCTGTTGCGCATTGATTATTGACGAATTTTCAATTAATTTTCTATATGTAAACTTTAAAACAAAGTTAATTTAAAATTAAATATCGCACTAAAATAGTCATATTTGGAATAATTGGTGTGAATGCGTGTGAAAATTACAGATACGAATAGTTATGTTATAATATAAAGTAGAAAACTTTTTACGCGCTTAAATATACGTACGTTTCCTTTACTCTCAAGAAACGTAATGTGATGTTTATAATATTAAATGTTGTCTATAGAGTGATGTTCGATTCAATAGAACTTATAACTGATTTTTTATACTACAACTGATGGTCGGTAATTTAAATGATTAATATATTGTAATAATTAAACATTCCGTGTATATGTGTATTGTAATAAGTCCACAAAAAGACGACCTTATATGAATAAACATTATTTATTCAGATACTGCAGTACCGAAATGGATGTCTCATACATATTTAAGGGGAGACCGCACAATTACTTGTTATACAAATCGTCCATCAGATAGGTCTAAATCAACAAGCGACTTTATTTATGGAATAACATGCCGCCTAGTATTCGTCGAAGAAACTGGCGTTTAACTGGATACCCTAATATCTAAAAAAAAGTGTCCAGAATAGAACAGATTTTCTGTCTGAATCATATCACTTTGATTCCTATGTAAATATGTAAATTCTTTCCGTTCTTATCCTATACATTATGTACCGTCCTAATTGTACTGCTCCGTAGTTTTCGGTGTTCAGGTTTCCGTACTTTTTGACTTCTAGAAAAATCTTTTCGTAGTTTTCTCCGGTTAAGTTGACCAAGGCTTTGATAACTACGGAAAGATCATCCGGGACACCGGAAAGTACTGAAGAGATCAACCTAGACATTAAAACCTGTAGAGAGATCGACCTATATATCAAAAACTACGGAGAGACCCACCTAGACACTGAAAATTATGGAGATGTCGATCTGGATACCGAAAACGGGGACGTCGACGCGTGGACATAAAAAAACTGCGGAGAGTTCCACCTGGACACCCAAAATTATGGAGAGGGCAACCTGGGTACCGAAAACGATGGATAGAAATCGACCTAGATATCGAAAACTAAAGAGTGTAAAGCCTTGGACATTAAAAAGTACAGAGAGGTAAACCTGGGCACCGAAAACTAACTAAGGGAGATAGAAACTATACCTGCATGCGGCTCGAGATCCAACCCTCGAGTAACAAGTTTTAAAACTATCTGTGTGAATTTGGGTTGTTTCATCCGCCATATTGTATCAGCCCATTTGGATTTCGTAAAATTGGCAATTTTTGAAAATTTGACAAGATATTTGTACTCAGTGATCGCAAAATCACCTGAATAAGTTTTAAGCAAATTTGTATAATTTTTAATTTTTGCGTCCACCATATTGGATGTACCCTTTTGAATTTAAAAATTTTACAAATCTGATATCATATTCGTAATCTACGGTCCAAATACCCCTAGCTACTGGAGTTTGCAGCAAGTCTGATAGGTTTTTATATTTTTTCCACCTTTTTCATCTCAAAAGGTGGTTATAATATATAGACCACTGACATTGAAAGGATTAAGCGTCATATGACGTGAACTGTGGCCGGATAGGTGACCGTTTGGATAAGAGACTGCCTTTTTTAAGAGAAATTAAATTATCTAAAAAAAATAGAAAAATTAATTAAATTAAAAAATTAAAAATAAATAAATAATTAAAAGAAAAATTCTCATAGGATAAGAATGGAAATAATTAGATAAGATTCCTATAGGAATCTAGTTATAACAGTTTTGAATTTGATCGGATTCGGAAAGAAAAATATTCGTGGAATCTTATAAATTTGTATTCATTCTGATTGGGGCAGAAACGGATACCCAGCAAACGAAAAAGTATTCAGAATGATTGACAAGTATTCACATCTGTTACTTTGAATCCTATATTTATTGACCTTTGTTCAATAATTTCTAATCATTGTGGAATTATTCACTGTATCGTTTTTGCAGTATTAGTAGGTATATTTTGAATACTTCCGAATACTTTCTGCACAGGAAACCCTGCCTCGAAAAATTGATTGAATCGTAAAGAAATGGGAAAGAAATTTAAAGGAATTGAGGCATATTTCTATACATTTCAATCCTGTTTCGTTCCACTTCATAATTCCTTTCCATTCTTAATACGTGGATAAAACCGAAAGATTTCCATTCCTATACACTCGATAGGGGCAATGTATTAATACAAAGAGCCTCGGTAAGCCCCATACAAAAAATGCCCCGTTTTCGTACCTCGAATATTCAAACTTTTTTATGCCAATTGGTTACATATTATTGGACCCAATAATACCTGCAAAATTTCAAAGTGAGCATATGCCCCGTTTCGGAAATATGAGAGGTCAAAGTTGACCGTGTCCAATAAAAAATGTACATCAATTTCACATTTATACTCGAATAATAATATTAAAAAAAATCAGCCGATATGGTTCTTTACACATTTTTGGCTGCTGATTACGAATCTAAAGTCAGATTTTAAAGATTAAAAATGGCGGATCCAAAATGGCGGAGGGCTTTTTTGAAAATCGATCTAATTTGCCTAAAAATTATTACTCGGGGGTTTTTGGGGTCGCTGATTACGAATCTGAAGTCAGTTTTAAAAAATTCAAAATGCCGGATGACTTTTAAAAAATCAAATGCAATTCGCTATAGAAACACGTTATTCTGGGGTTTTCGGGATCGTTGATTACAAATCGGCTGTTAGTTTTTCAAAATTCAAAATGGCGGATCCAATACAGCGGACGACTTTTCTGAAAATCCATCCAATTTGCCAAAAAAATGTTAGTAAGGGGTTTTTCGGAGTCGCTGATTACGAATCGGATGTTAGTTTTTCAAAATTCAAAACGGCAGGTCCAATATAGCTGATGACTTTTGAAAAATGTAATGCAATTTGTTTGAAACTCGTCAGCTTAAGGTTTCTGTAGTCAATGAAGTCGAATCTAACGCTGAATTGATATTGAAAAGGCACTAAGCTTTCTTTGTCGCTGCATTAAATCGGTTTTTACCCTGCATAGGAAACAAAACACAATTTAAAAACAATAACAGTTTTTATGCATCGTTTAAGACATTTTATTTGAATCGTGGGCGAATGTGATAAAATAAAAATATCTTTAGTGTTGAAAATCTCGAATTTACAAAAGATTTCAGCCTATATTCAAAACCCCTACAAACAAAAGACTATCAGCAGCTCAGCATATCATTTATTTCCATTCCATTGTATACATCTTATTTGAATCGTTTGCTTGCGAATGTGATAAAATAAAACTATCTTGCCTTGGTTGGTTGGATTTTTACAACTTGCCGTTGTTGGTTGGATTATGCGATCTTACCTTTGCCGGTCGGATTATTACATCTTGCCTTTGTGTGTTGGATTTTACAATTTTACCTTTGCCGGTCGGATTATTATATCTTGCCTTTGTTGGTTGGATTATACGATCTTACATTTGCTGGTTGGATTATTACATCTAGCCTTGGTTGGAGTATTGCATCTTACCTTTGTTAAACTTTAACGTGTTTCAAGCGAATTGCATTTTATTTCTTAATAGTCGTCCGCCATTTTGGATCTCCCGTTTTGAATTTTTAAAATCTGACTTCAGATTCGCAATCAGCGACCCCAAAAACCCCGAGTAATAATTTTTAGCCAAATTACATCGATTTTCATAAAAGTCTCCGCCATATTGGATCCGCCATTTTGAATTTTTTAAATCTGACTTCAGATTCGTAATCAGCAGCCAAAAATCTGCAAAGAACCATATCCTCTGATTTTTTTTAATATTATTATTCGAGTATAAATGGGGCATTCCATGCGAAGTGGGCCACTTTTTTTTACACATTTTTTAAATTTGTTTTAACCGTTTTTATATTAAAAAGTAATGAAAATATGGTCATTTAGACCATTATAATAATTTAAAAAAAAATTATTAACGAAGTTATAGTTTATTTAATGATTTTTGTTGTATTCAGTCCTTTCCCGTATTTTCATCTTTTTACGCAAAATGATGATATTAAAAAAAAATTGCCTTACATGTTTTTTGTAAATTTTTTGACGAGCTTTAAATAAAAATATGTATTTTCAATTTCAATAGCACCGTCAACCCACAAAACTCCGTTATATATTTCAAAGTTAATTTTTCAAGCTTACGGGTATTTTTAAAAATCTGAAAAAAATCACAAAAATACCAAATTTCATTACGAACATGATAACATATTAAGTAAAGTGGCAACTAAACACCGTATATGCGAAAAAGTACATTAAATGTGGTTATTAAAAAATAAGTCCCCTGAAAACAGTACAATTGCATGCAATACAGGGGCCTTCTAGTTTTCATTTTCATCCTTCCTTATCTCGGTCAAAAATTAACGAAAAATAATTTTTTTTTTCATTTAAAAGAGGAAAAATAGCTCTTTTACATGGAATTTACCGCATACCGATAAATTTGGAGCGTACTATAAAAAAAAAGAGAAAACCTTAGTGGTTTAGAAATTCGCGTGGAAAGTCACGGAGAGCGATAATTTATTAAAGTTTACTGAACTTTTGGGTAAAATTTGGGTAAAATTTACATTTCATTAAGGATGTACGGGGGCTACAGCTCATCCAAAGAGATTAATTTGAAAATTTTACTATTAACATACGAAGTTACTCTGAACACGTGTGTAAAATTTCAGACCAATTCACAGCACCGTTTTTGAGAAAAAAATGTTTAAATTTTCGCAAAAATACATGGGCTCTTATGGCGGACATTTAATTTCAGGGGTATATTATGTTATATCTCAAGTCTCAGCAAAGAGAATTAAACGATATTTAAATATTATACTTATTAGAGCGTTACAATTACTTAAGAGAAAGGTCCTTACAATTTACAGCACACGATTTGAGATTTATTAGATTTGATCGTAAAAATTTTCGAAAAAGTAGCCTCAGCAGAAAACTCAATATCAATACAGCAATGACAGAGAATTTGTGTACATTAAACGTAGAAATCGGATATTATTCATAACAATGTTTACTTATTTTGGAACAACAATGACGTTCACACTATATGTAAATGCTATAGGGACGCCGCGCTCTGCTTTCTCTTTTTTTTTTATAGTACGCTCCAAATTTATCGGTATGCGGTAAATTCCATATAAAAGAGCTATTTTTCCTCTTTAAAATGAAAAAAAAAAAATTATTTTTCGTTAATTTTTGACCGAGATAAGGAAGGATGAAAATGAAAACTAGAAGGCCCCTGTATTGCATGCAATTGTACTGTTTTCAGGGGACTTATTTTTTAATAACCACATTTAATGTACTTTTTCGCATATACGGTCTTTAGTTGCCACTTTACTTAATATGTTATCATGTTCGTAATGAAATTTGGTATTTTTGTGATTTTTTTCAGATTTTTAAAAATACCCGTAAGTTTGAAAAATTAACTTTGAAATTTATAACGGAGTTTTGTGGGTTGACGGTACTATTGAAATTGAAAATACATATTTTTATCTTAAAGCTCGTCAAAAAATTTATAAAAAACATGCAAGGCAATTTTTTTTTAATATCATCATTTTGCGTAAAACGATGAAAATACGGGAAAGGACTGAATACAACAAAAATCATTAAATAAACTATAACTTCGTTAACAATTTTTTTTTAAATTATTATAATGGTCTAAATGACCATATTTTCATTACTTTTTAATACAAAAACAGTTAAAACAAATTTAAAAAATGTGTCAAAAAAAGTGGCCCACTTCGCATGGAATGCCCCAAATGTGAAATTGATGTACATTTTTTATTGGACATGGTCAACTTTGACCCCTCATATTTCCGAAACGGGGCATATGCTCTCTTTGAAATTTTGCAGGGATTATTGGGCATCATATGTAACCAATTGGCATAAAAAAAGTTTGAATATTCGAGGTACGAAAAAAGGGCATTTTTACATATCTGAATGGCACATTAATCGAAATGTATCTGAAAAATTCACAAAATATAATTTCTTTCCAGTCTTATCCGAAATCATCATCGAAGTCCACCTCCCTGCTGGTTGTAGTGTCCAGGTTGACCTCCTCGTAGTATTCGGTGTTTAGGTCGTCCTCTCTGTAGTTTTCGATGTCCAGGGCAACTTCTCCAGTTTTCATTGTCCAGGTCGACCTGTTCATAGTTTTTGGTGTCCAGGTCGACCTCTAGGTTGACCTAGGTTGACCTAGACATTGAAAACTACGGAGAGATTGAAGGTCGGCATGAAAAAGTGTAGAGAGGTCGACCTGGACACCTGAAACTACGACCAGATCAACTTGGACACCGAGAACTATGGAAGGGTTGACCCTAGATATGAAAAACTATGGAGAGGTCGACCTGCATGTCGTAAACCTGGATGCCGGAAATATTTATTTTGGATTCCTTTGGATTGAATGCTTATCCCGCTTTCGCATATATTTTTATAAAGATGCATTAGGGTGCATTTTGATAGGTTTGGATTGAAATGTAAAACTTTTGGTTAAAATCGACCATTTGATAAGATTCGGAAAGAAATTTATTCATTAAACCAATTCATTTGTATCCATTGGAAATAATATTTTCAGAACGAAAAGAGGATAGAAATTTATTCATAATTCCTTTTCTATCAACTTTTCTATACAGGGAACTTGATGAATGCTTCGCAATACTTCAATAACAATTGATGTGAATATTTTTAATATATCTGAATGTATCCTCCAAACGAATACTTTCTAATTCTGTGGAAAGTATTGTATTCTAATATTTTTTATCCTACTGAATGCTTATTGTACTTTAATAGTTTTAAATGCTTCTGAATTCTTTTGGAAGTATTGATGTCAATAACAATTATTTATTTAAATTATTTATTATTATATTAAAATTATTGATCAATCAAAAATTCAATGTATCCTTTGCCACTTTCAAGATATTGAAGAATTTTGAAAATTTTAAAAATCCGTTTACATATCCCATAAGCGAAAAATGATTAAAAATGATAGAAAAAGATTCATTTGATCGGCTTCTTAATCCAAAATCTTGACCTCTTGAATCCCTGCCTATCCACAAATAATATTTTAAATTCTTCTTTATCATTGAACTGTGATTCCAAAATTACAAATTAAATTCTTATTAATCAAATAATGCGTATGCATTATTCAATCTATGAAGCGGTATTAAAATGTAGATTTAACATTTTTCAATACTAATATAATATTGGTATATTTGAATACACTTTAATCCATAAAAAATGATAAAAATATAATTTCGTTATTCTTTTTAATAAAGAAAAGTTTTTCGATGTTAAAAACCTCTCAAATTGTCTTTAATAAATATTTCCGTTTATTAAATTAAAATTTCATATATTTGTTATAGTTAAAACATCACAGTACGTGTTATTTAAACATAAAGTATAATTGAATATTATTGTGATTATTTCACTTATTGCAAAAGATCTCCAATAATAAAATCCTGAAAAAATAAATAAATAATTATTAAACAGAATAACCGTTTCATAAGAATGAATAAGAATGTTAGTTTCAATTCCTTATTCAGCAGAAAACAGCCAATATTTTTCATTTAAAAGTCAGTAGAAATTAATCACAGTTAAAACGTAAAAAATAATTACTTCATGTAATGTAAAATATAAAAATTATAAAAGAAGTAAGCTGAGATATCGATAGATTATTGCTTTCTGATTCTTCCAGAAGTATTTTATGATATCCGATATTGTGTCTGAACCCTATCCAACCTTTTCAATGCGAATTAAAACCAACTTGATGTTCAAATTTCATTTTTCAAAAGTTATTTTCTTTTAAAATCTACACCATTAATATAATGGATTATTAAAAGGAGTAAATCACATTTTATTTTATGACAAATTATAATTGTTTTCTTGCATTTCTGTATTTACATAAGTTAAATTAATACCTTAGTAATTAGTGTTACTTGTTACAGAAATAAATAAATAAGAATTGACCAACTGAACAAAATCATAATATACTAATTTATCTAATGATGAATTTATAAAAAATCCGATTGTAATCCCTACAATCTTAATGGTAAATCAAATAATTTTGTTAATCCAAGAGTAGGAAATAGAACATCATTCCTACTACTTTAAATTTGTATTTGTGTATATAAAGTTGTTTTATATTTTAAAATTACAAATGTTTATTTCAATAATTGTGTATTTTTTAATTGGAACATTTATGAATTGACTTATTTTTAATAGACTTGGTATCCTTCGTCATCATCCACAGCCATATCTTCGCTTTCGCCAATAGCAACATCGGCTAACATGTGTTTAGGAATTTCAGAACCTCGAACTTTAATCATGTAGCAAACATTCTCCATTTTAATCAAACTTTGCTTTAAAGTTAACAATTTCTTACTTACTTCTTTACCAGAAATACCAATGCAAGATAAAAAACCTTTGTACATGTGTCTTACAAAATTGCAAGTTTCGAAACAAGTATTTATGTCGCCAGTTGCAAGGTTGTTGATGCATTTCCGCATCAGTTCACCTGTTAAATCGGCTATACCTAAAATATATTCTAAAGGTACAACTAAAGTTTGTACTTGATTCTGTTCTACGGATTCTGCACCGTCTGCTTCATTTTTATAAGTAAGAAGTTTGGTTAGTTCAGTCCAATGATATAAACTATTATTTTCAAGGTACTGATAGAATGTGATAGCTTCTACAAATTCTTGAAAACCTGCTCTATATGCTCTTAGATATTGGTAAGAATCATGCCCATTAGTTTCATTGGCAATCGTCTTAAAATATGTTTGTGCTACATTATTCAGTCTCTTTTTTGCATCTGTTAAAATACTCTCCTTTTTACTTTGAGTATCAAGTGTATGCAATAAAAATATTATCCTCTTGCTTTCAATAGTTACATCTCTGCTTGATTTAACTATTCTTTCAAATCGATCGTGTTTGTCATCCAACTCTGCAGCGTAACTTCGAAATTGTTGGATTACTATGTTCGATTCGTCAATTCCTGCCAGTATTTCCTTTCCTTTATCTCCAACATTTACTCGATTTTTATTGTAGTGATAATTACGATTTTTGCGATGACCATCTGACGGATGCAAACAAAAGATTACAATTTCAATACGATAAATATTAAAAATGGTAAGTTTATTTTGCGAACCTCTATTGTAGGACATATTGTAATTGATAAAAACAAAAGTTTTTATCAACTTGTTCTTTTTAACAGAATACTTTTGTAATATTTATGTTGCATACATATGATATATGCATTCACAAAACACAACACTACAATATTAAAATATATTTAGGAATATATCACATGTTGAGGTTGGCTTGCTAGAGATTTTTATGTCCCTATATGTACTTAGAACCCTTAGAACCATGCCTTAGAACAATGTTTTTTGTTGTATTTTTGACCGCTGAACACGAATTTTTTGGGCGAAATGCTTAA
The DNA here is from genome assembly GCA_030407085.1 of Trichopria drosophilae. Taxonomy (NCBI): domain Eukaryota; kingdom Metazoa; phylum Arthropoda; class Insecta; order Hymenoptera; family Diapriidae; genus Trichopria; species Trichopria drosophilae. The sequence goes on from CM059582.1 coordinate 184,290,033, forward strand.
AAGAGGTCGGTTAATTGTTTATAACAATTTTTTAAAACAATTGAACAATTTTGTTCTTTTTGCTCCGGAAAAAAAGTTTCCATGTTTTTGGGTAATTTCATAGAGATATAACTATGGGTAATTTTGAACGAAAAACGGTCCGTAGTAACTTTCACGTGGGACAACTTTTAGAGATAAAAATTCCCAAACTTTAAACAAAATCGATTTTCACAATTTTTGACACCCCACCACACCAATACCGATGGTTTTTTTTAAATCCCCCTAGGCTTAAACTTTCCTTCTATTATTATAATTTAAGAAAAAGATTTGATTTTTACATTTTTTAAACGTTTTCGTAGTTGTTGAGGCGATAACTTCCGGCGGTTTCGCATGGTGGATATACACTAATTTCGTATACAGTAGAACTTCAGTTTATTGTCCTTCACTTTGTTAGTGCCTTCACATTATTAGAGATATCTCCTTCACGTATTTAGCGCAGGTAAGGTTAGTTATTCTTCCCTCTTTCGTAATTCCAGTGCCGTGTATATTGCGTCGGCTCGAAGGTACGCAAGAAACGATGCGCATTTGTCGGGCAACAAAGTGAAAGGCAAAACTCCGTGTAGGACAATAAAGTGAAGTTCTACTGAACATACATACGACATAATTGAAGATTACACATATATCCTCGTATTTTTAGCCTCAGAATCTAACATTGTAAGGTATAGAATATTATAAAGTGGTCGATGGTTTATAACAATTGTTTATAAGAATTAGTTGTTAAAATATGTAGTAATTTTTTTTCGGAAAAATGTTCAGGTTTTCTGTGATTATCATCTGTGCCGTTCTAGGATGAAATATTATGAAGCGGCCGATTGTTTATATATGAATAGTTTATATGTATGATCGAAGCTTGATCGAAGCGTGAAAATGTCCAAATTCACTCTTAAGATACGCTTCGTTGACTCTGAGAGCTCCTCGTGAGTTAAAGAGTCAATTAAGCGTATCTTAAGAGTGAATTCCCTACAAACACAGAAAGTAACATTTATGTATCATTTACGTAATGGTTACATTGTTACATAAATATTGTCTAGTTGTTACTTGTTACATAACTGTTACTCCTGTGTTTTCGGAGTTTGGGGCTCGTGCCCCCGAGATTTAAAATTTAAATCGATTAACAAAAATTATATAAATTAATGTTTAATACAAAACATACTATGTTACATACTACTATGTTATAGTAGCGTGTAAAGAATTCAAACACTGCATTATAAATAAATTGTTATAAACAATTGATATAAACAATCGGCCGCTTTATAATATTTCATCTTAGAATGTCAGAGATTATAATCACAGAATAACATGACTATTCCGGAAAAAAAAATTACTACATTATTTAACAACTAATTGTTATAAACAAATTATTATGGACAATTGTTATAAGCAATTGACCACTTTATAATATTTTACCCTACAATGTTAGATTCGGAGGCTAAAAATACAAGTATATACGTGTAATCTTCAAGTACGTCGTAAGTATATACAGTAAAACTTCACTTTATTGTCCTACACGGAGTTTTGCCTTTCATTTTGTTGTCCGACAAATGCGCATCGTTTCTTGCACACCTTCGTGCCGACGCAATAGGCACGACACTGGAATTACGAAAGAGGGAAGAAGAACTAACCTTACCTGCGCTAAATATGCGAAGAGAATACCGCTAATACAGTAGACGCTCGATATAAGAACCATCGCTACAAGAACCGATCGGTATAAGAACACTTTTTTGATCATTACAGTGCCTATGAACATTCGAGATGTATCCCCTCCATACACTTTTTGATGGTATGAACCTTTCCGCGAATTCCGTCGAGTCCACCCTGTACATACATACATACATAATACAAGAGAAGGGTAAGCATCAACTCCCCTCCAATGGTTCTTATATCGGCGCTTGGCGGGGAAGTTCGGAACGGAAGTAGTTCTTATATCGAGCGTCTACTGCAATGTGAAGGCGCTAACACAGTGAAGGACAATAAAGTGAAGTTCAACTGTATACGAAATTAGTGCATATCCACCCTGCGAAACCGCCGGAAGTTATCGCCTCAACAACTAAGAAAGCGTTTAAAAAATGTAAGAATCGAATCCTTTTCTTAAAGTATAGTGATAGAAGAAAAGTTTAAGCCTAGTTGGGTAAAAAAAAAACATCGGTATTGTGTGGTAGTGTGTACAAAATGGCGAAAATCGACTTTATTTAAAGGTTGGGAATATTTATCTTGAAAAGTTGTCGTCCTACGTGAAAGTTACTAAGCACCTTTTATTTTTCAAACTTACCCAAAAAACATGGAAAAATTTTTTCCGGAGCAAAAAGAACAAAATTATTAGATTGTTTTAAAAAACTGTTATAAACAATTAACCGACTACTTTTGAGCATTCCATCCAAAGAATTCATGTTCAGCGGCCAGAAATACATAAAAAAACATTGTTTCGAGTGGGGACATATAAAAGACAATGGCAACTTAGGTATATGTAGCTCCTACACTATTTACGGTTGCATGCCCTGCCTAGGAATACTAGGGATACTGGTTACTGTATATATTAGGCAAAGAACACTCGAGGGACTGTCTGGGGACTGGACTTTGATCACATAACCTGTTTTCAATTTGTACGGTTACATGCTCGTTTATAATCAATGTTACAGAGTTCCATACAAAATTTCATCGGGTGATTCCAAATTTAGTGAAAATAAATGTAAGAAACTACTAATTTATTATTATTGAAAGAGAATATTTATTTGCTTTAACGGTATTAAATCTGAGGAAAACGGAATTGCAAGCTTATTATCAATAATTTTCAAAATGTGTTACATTTTGATTTGTGTGGAAATGATATTTTAATCAGTATTACATGGCTTATTTCTGTTTATAGATGTTATTAAGGATTATTACTAGTTGACAAATAACGGAATCAACAGAATCATATAGCGATTTCAAAACAAATGAGTCGCCTCTAACAATTCTCTGTTACGATAAAAATTTCTTTTTTTTTTTGACAAAAACAATAAGTGTTTACGACGATGACAATTTTACGAGCTCTCAGTAGATGTCTAAAAAGTTACGTGCGGCCAACGACTTTACGTTATTATTGTACAAATGGTATTGAGTTCTTTCCGTATTCTTCGAATTGTTTTTTCTTAAAAAACTCAATACAATATTTGCAAATATTTCATAAGTTTTCTTTTAGAACTCAATATTGAGAAAGAGGAACCGGACATGGCTGTCGAACAAAATCGTATAGTTTGGTTAGATATGGAGGTAAAAATTAATTTTCTTATCCGTTATAAACATAAACACGGTGAGCTTCGATCAAGTTTAAATAAAATTATCGTGCATATCGCAGCTTTCTTCGAATGAAAATGATCGCCAGGAGGAAACTCAAAATAACTCAATTTTTTGTATTCTTTTTTAAAATTTTAGTAAATATTTCCATAAAAATAGCATCTAGACCTAATTTACATTGCAGATTTCTTCTGGGGTCTTTTTGGGATTTCCTAACAATTATTTTAAGCCATCAATGAAAATGATCGACAGGGGGAAACTCAAAATAACTCAATTTAAAAAATTTGTTTAAAGGTTTTTGTAAATATTTCCGTCAAAATAGCATTTAGAACTAGTTTTTTGGCATTAAAACTTAATTTTTTAATCAGAAAGATAATCCTGATATGTGTAAACTACTTTTATACTTTTTAATTCAAAGGATGTTCAAAAATAACTAAAAATAAGTAGATTTCGTTATTGTTTTTTAGTTTGGCAACAATAAACTTCTATTTCAACTCCAATGTGTATTAGGAGCAATATGTTAAGTCTATTCTTTTGTAGTAATAGGTTAGCAACTACCAACAACTACAAACGTTTATTTCAACTGTAATGTGTATTAGGAGTAGTATGTTACAGTTTAATCGTTTGAAGTAATTTAGTTTGGCAATTACAAAATTTTATTTCATTTCTAATGTGTACAGTAGTCCCCATCCTAAGTTATACTGTTGGTTCTTTCAAAATGGCGGACGATTCTCCAAGGTTATAGCCCCTCACTATCCCCACTTCCGTATCTTTGTTTATATCCGTGGAATGGGTGCTTCTGTGTGTGAGTGCCGCGAAGCTAGTGTGGCTTACAAGTAAACCTACCCAAGTGTCACTCACCGATTTTTCTGCAATTTTGATATGTTGTAGTACACGAAAAACTAAGACACGTATTTTTTTATATCTGCCGAAAAACGTTTTTAGGGGGTGACACAACCCCCCCCCCCCAAAATAGGGGTTAAAATGGAAAAATTGCGATATCCTGAAGATCAGTGAATCGATTTGAATAATTTTTGGTATAAAAGTTTCTTTCTACAAAATTCAAAGATAGATGTAGGTATTTTGAAGGGTGAGTGAAAATTAGGGGGTAAACTACCCCTAAAATGGACAATCTTTTCCTGAAAAAAATCAATTTTGACCTTTTTGAAACAAAACCTACTAGAACTTCAACAGGAGGTCCAATTAAGGAACACGTATTTTTTTATTACTTTTTAAAGTAAATATTTAAAAGGTAAAGAACCCCTAAAATGAACAATATTGTGTTGCAGTGCAATCAATATCGGAACTGCCTTCCAAAAACGTGATCAAAATATTTGGTTTGATGCTGGGTCCACAATAGGCTCCGTAGGCGTCACGTCGACGTTGGGAAAATGCCTACATCTATCTTCGAATTTTGTAGAAAGAAACTTTTATACCAAAAATTATTCAAATCGATTCGCTGGTCTTCAGGATATCGCAATTTTTCCATTTTAACCCCTATTTTGGGGGGCTGTTTCACCCCCTAAAAACGTTTTTCGGCAGATATAAAAAAATACGTGTTTCTTAGTTTTTCGTGTACTACAACATATCAAAATTACAGAAAAATCGGTGAGTGACACTTGGGTAGGTTTACTTGTTAGCGAAATAATGTGGAGGAAGGAGAGGAAGAAACCGGTATAACTTTGGAGAGGGCACGTCTATAACTTTTGCTAAACATATAACTTTGGACAGTATACCTTAGGGCGGGGACTACTGTATTAGATGCAATATCTTACAGTTTAATCGTTTGTAGTAATTTACTTTGGCAAGTGCAAACCACTTTAAAGTTTATTTCGTTTCGACATTGCTTAGCAATATTCAATAGTACAATCGTTTGCACTCAATTTCTAAATCAATTACAAACAATTACAAAAGTTTATGTCATCCGCAATGTTAGTCAGGAGCAACATCCTGCAGTATAATCTATAAAAAATATGTTAAATCTAATCGTGTGTAGAAACTATGTTTAGCAACTATAAAGAACTCCAAACGTTTATTTCCATTCGAATGTATAACAGGAGCAATATCTTACAGTTTAATCGTTTGTAGTAATTTAGTTTGACAACTACAAACAACTACAAGCGTTTATTTCAACTCGAATGTATATCAGGAGCAATTTCTTACAGTTTAATCGTTTGTAGTAATTTAGTTTGGCAATTATATACAACTACAAACATTTATTTCAACTCTAATGTGTATTAGGAGCAATGCGTTGTTTGCTAACGTGTTGTTTGTTGTTTGTCAATTTCTTTTTTATAATGTTATTATCCGTGACAAAATTACCATAGGACGAGTTGTACCTTATTAGATTATCGGAAAAAAAGAAAAGTTTTATGGAAATATTTACTAAAATCTTAAAAAAGAATACAAAAAATTGAATTATTTTGAGTTTTCCCCTGACGATCTTTTTCATTGACGGCTTAAAATATTCGTCAGGAAACTTTTATTTAAACTTGATCGAAGCTCACCGTGTAAACTAATAAATTATCTTTTTAGATGACGGGTCTCGAACCTGAAGTTGATCATATCCTCGAAGTTGCATGTTTGGTTACCGATGAAAATTGCAACATAATTAGCACCGATTTCGAAATAGTTATTAATCAACCTGATTTAGTACTGAATAGCATGGGTAAATGGTGTAAAAAACAGCATAAAAAGGTTATTTTCTATTTCATTACAACTTTATCAACCACGGTGCTTTTTGAACCGATTTAACCTGAAGGTTCTGGCACTTGGGATTTTCTTGTTGATTTCAATTCCAGATCATTAATACATGATTTTTCGACAAAAACGAAAATCTTCTGTGGAGCCGTTTTTTAAAAATGTCGATTTAAAAATTCAAAATGACGAAAAGTCAACTTTTCTAGAAGAAATATTTATTTGAAAAAAAATCTGATAAGATTAAATTTGTAGACATTAAAAAAAGTATGTTTTTTTATCTGTATCAATTTTCTCTACACTTAAATTTAAATAAAAAATTTCATATGAAAATCCAAGTTCAAATAAATTGAAAGGTACATGTCTTACTATTTCCGAGGTCGCTCTTTTCAGTGCTGTTGTCAAAATTGAGCTATCTTAATTAAAAAATTAAATATGTCGATTTAAATGTCAAAATAACGCGAAAAATCGAGTGTTCTTTTCTATAAAACATTTTTTTCTCATCGAAAGAATATTTGTCTTCAGAAAATTTCTTCATTAAACGTGGACCCAATAGTTATAGTATTAAGATACATTTTTTAAATATTTAAAAACTAACATGGTGATCACAAAATGGCGACTCCAATGACAACTTTCTAATTAAAACTTAACAATAGTTTTTCTTGAAAACTATAGACGTCAGAAAAAATTTTCTAAGAATAAATATGTTTTAGAATGAGTCAAAAAATCCTCTCAAATTTTTTCAGAATGTATTGTCACAATTTTTTATTTTTCAAAAATTCGAAAAATTAAAATTTTTAAAAAAGTCGTCCAAAAAATCTGAAAAAATTTGAGACTATTCTATTACCAATTCGAAGACATTTTTGTTCTAAGGAAATTTTTTCTAAAGTCTACAGTTTTCAAGAAAAAAAATTATTAAACTTTTCTAGATTTCAAGACTAATAATTTTTTGTCTTGAAAACTGGAGACTTTAGAAAAAATTTCCTTAGAACAAAAATGTCTTCGAATTGGTCAAAGAATACTCTCAAATTTTTTGGACGACTTTTTTTAAAATTTCCATTTTTCGAATATTCGAAAAATAAAAAATTGTAATACATTCTGAAAAAATTTGAGAGGATTTTTTGACTCATTCTAAAACGTATTTATTCTAAGAAAAATTTGTTCTGAAGTCTATAGTTTTCAAGAAAAACAATCGTTAAGTTTTAATTAGAAATTTGTCATTGGAGTCGCCATTTTGTAATCACCATGTTAGTTTTTAAATATTAAAAAAATTTATTTTAATACTATAACTATTGGGTCCACGTTTAATGAAGAAGTTTTCTGACGACAAATATTCTTTCGATGAGAAAAAAATGTTTTATAAAAAAGAAGACTCGATTTTTCGCGTTATTTTGACATTTAAATTGCCATATTTAATTTTGTAATTAAGATAGCTCAATTTTGACAACAGCACTGAAAAGAGCAATCTCGAAAATAGTAAGACATGTACCTTTCAATTTATTTGAACTTGGATTTTCATATGAAATTTTTGATTGAAATTTAAGTGAAAAAAGTGTCCTTCTTGACGTTAATGAGTTAAAATAAAAACTATCATTATAACTTTATTAATTAAATTAAACCTGTTATTGTGAGCTGAATAGTGAAAATGTTTAAAAGTCGAGCTCTTACACACGACTTCAAGTGTGCCTAATATGTTTTCAAAAGAAAAAAGATATGTATCCTATAAAAAATCATTTAAAAAATGAAAAACACAAAAAAGTAACTTTTTTTCGTTTTTCTCGTAAACTATTGATTGTAGAGAACAATGATACAAATACAAAAAATGTCTTTTTTTAATATCTACGAATTCCATCTGACGAAATTATTTCTCAAATGAATATTTCTTGAAAAAAGTTGACTTTTCGTCATTTTGAATGTTTAAATCGACATTTTTCAAAAATGGTTCTACAGAAGATTTTCTTTTTTCTCGAAAAATGAGGTATTAATGATCTGGAATCGAAATCAACAAGAAAATCCCTAAATCGGTTTAAAAAACACTGTGCAACACGTTTCGTATTAACTAATCTAATACTATTTTTTTAGTCTGGGCTTATAGCAAAATCTCAAAAGGCCACATGTACAGTAAGTCAAGCTGAAGATGATCTTTTAAATTTCCTAAAAGATTACGTAACGCCAGATGCCCAAATAGCCGGAAATTCTATTTACATAGATCGTTTATTCCTGAGAAAACATATGCAAAGAGCTCACAAATTCTTTCATTATCGTATTATTGATGTTTCATCGATCCGAGAACTTGTCAGGTATTTAATTGATAATTTAAAAAATGGAATTTCAACTATATTTATTTTACTTACAGGCGCTGGTATCCGAATAAATTCAAAGAAATACCGAAAAAATCTTTCAGTCACCGAGCTCTCGACGACATACGAGAAAGTATACAAGAACTTAATTATTATAAGCAAAATGTATTTAAAGGTTCAGATTTGTGAATGAGAAAACCAGTAATTTACCGTTGTTGATCAACTTTTCCTCGTTCTCTTTTTAATAAATTGTACATTATAGTTCTAATGTTTTTAAAAAATAAATTTTTATGCAAGTCGTAAAACTTACCATTAACCCATTAATGTCCAAATGTACAGAAAGTTTACTGCAACTTCAACACTTATTTTCAATATCAAATAAATTTCGAAAAAAATAAAAACTATCAGATTCTACCATTTAAAAAAAATTGAAATTTATGTATGATTTTGACATATATTGTAGAAAAACATGATTTTTTAGGAAACATTTTATTACAAAAATATCGAGTTTTCGATAGAATATCTTACTTTGAGTGAGCTAAAATATATTGCAAGGGTGCACTCGATAGTTGTACTGAAAAGATATACAGTAGAACCCCGCTGGATTGGCACTTCTCGGAATCCCTTTACCCCCACCACGCCGCTCGTCGCCTCAGGGGCGTGTCTAGTTATACATACGTATTGGTTTGGAGTTACAATAGGAAACGGAGAGATTGTCTGTGATTGGTCATGAACGTCACGTGATTACGGCGTAGAGGTGGAAGCGATGCTTCTCCTATTGCCGACAGTCCAGCGGGGTTTGCGGGGAAGACTCGGAACCGCCCGTGACAATCCAGCGGGGTTCTACTGTACTGGTATATATTTGAAATTTTCGTTATAAGATTATAAATGGCCACTGCATTTACAAATTCATTTTCAAAATTTAATTATTTTTTTTTTTTAAAACTATAGAGAAAATTTTATAAGAACAATTATGTTCTAGAATAAGCCGAAGAATACCCTCGAATTTTTTCAGAATATATTGTCAACATTTTTTATTTTTAAAAAATTCGAAAAATCTAAATTTTGAAAAAAGTTATTTAAAAAATCTGAAAAAATTTCTTTAACCATTTCTAAGACTTTTTGCTTTAAGGAAATTTTTTCTAAACTCTGTAGTTTCCAAGAAAATTAATTATTAGTCTTGAAATCCATAAAAGTTTAATAATATTTTTTTTTTTTGAAAACTATAGACTTTCACACAAATATCCAAAGAACGAAAACACTTTAGAATTGGTTAAAAAAATACTCTTTATTAATTTTAAATGACTTTTTTCAAAATTTCTATTTTTCGAATTTTTTTTAAATAAAAAATGTTGACAATACATTCTGAAAAAATTCAAGGGTATTCTTCGACTTATTCTAGAACATAATTGTTCTTATAAAATTTTCTCTAAAGTCCATAATTTTCAAGAAAAAAAATAGGTCAATTTTGAAAAGGATTTTGTAAATGCAGTGGCCATTTTGAATCTGACATAACAAATTTCAAATATGCACCAGTGTATCTTTTAAGTACAGTGGCCCTCCCCTTATTTTAACTCCTCTTATTTTAACTGCATCCTTTATTTTAACTTTCTTTCGTCCCTTATGTTAACTTCTTCCCCTCGTGAGTTCCCCCACCATTCGCCATTTGAAAGTGTTCAAAAGAGTGCACTGCTGTTTGCGCTTGCGCATACAAGTGAAGAAGGACGCCACTATACAGTGGCCCTCCCCTTATTTTAAATTTTCGATTCAAGGAAGATGGCGGCTTCTTCCCTTATTTTACCGCTTCACTTCGTCCCCACCACTGGCAGTATGAGAGAATAAAAATTGGCGTTCAACGGCGAATGGTGGGGGAACTCACGAGGGGAAGATGTTAACACAAGGGACGAAAAAAAGTTAAAATAAAGGACGCAGTTAAAATAAGGGAAGTACCACTATATCTCCTCTCACTGTTTTTATTCTCTCCTACTGCCAGTGGTGGGGATGCAGGGAAGCGGTAAAATAAGGGAAGAAGCCGCCATCTTCCTTGACTCGAAAAGTTAAAATAAGGGGAGGGCCACTGTGCAACATATCGAGAGCACCCTTGCAATATGTTTTAGCCCCCTCAAAGCAAGATATTGTATCGAAAACTCGATTTTTGTAAAAAAATGTGTCCTAAAAAATCAGTTTTTTCTACTACATATGTCAAAATCATATATAATTTCATTTTTTTATTACTTACTACCATTCGAAAGAGCGGCCTTGAAAATGGTAGAATCTGGTAGTTCAGTAGTCCTCCCCTTATTTTAACTATACTGGACAAGGAAGATGGCGACCGCTTCCCTTATTTTAACATCTCCCCTCTTTCTTACGACCAGCAGTGACAGCGAGAGAGCACGATAAAAAGTTAAAATAGGAGAAGGAAAAAAAGTTAAAATAAGAGACGCGGTTATAATGAGGGGAGTTAACCACTTCAATGGTAATGGATCATATATGTAAAAAAAAACATTGAAAAACGTGGTAATGGATCATATGTGTACATTTTGCAATAACTTTTACAATTCTTAATGAATTTGCATGAAACTTCGTATACCAAGATATTTTGAGTCGCTGAATCCGAATCTGTCGTCAAAATGCGAAAATTCAAAATGGCGGATCCAATATGGTGGCTGTAAATTTGCTAAATTTATTAAAATGTGCGGCGCACATTTTTCTTTATACGGAAAACAGCTGAAAATTGTTACTCTGAGGTTTTCGGGGCCGCTGATTATAAATCGGAAATCAGATTTTGAACATTCAAAATGGCGGATCCAAGATGGCCGACCGAAATGCGAAAAATTACCCAAACTTTATGAAACTGGGTTCTCGATGGTTCTCGGGGCCGCTGATTATAAACCTGAAATCAGATTTTGAAAATTCAAAATGTCGGTTCCAAGATGGCCGACATAAATGTAAAAAATTTACTTGATTTCGATGAAAGTTGGTACTCGGGAATTCTTTGGCTCGCTGATTACGAATTTGAAGTCAGATTTTGTAAATTCAAAATGGTGGATCCAAGATGGCCGACATAAATGTGAAATATTATTTGATTTTTTAAACGATTAATTACTAATTCTGGCACTTTTCTTTTTTAAACAGCTACCACTGAAGTGGTTAAAATAAGGGGAGGACTACTGTTTCTATTTTTTTCGAAATTTATTTCATATTGAAACTAAACGTTGAAGTTGCAGTAAAATTTCTGTGCATTTCGGCATTAATGGATTAAATACCTAAAGGACAAAGGACAAAATATCTAACGAAATCAATGACACATAAATTATAAATCATCATCTTTGATTTATTAAAACGTTACATTTACATAGACGTACGTAAAATAACTTTGTAACATCACTTTTCCAACGCCTCTAATCCGTCAAATATATGACTAAAAAATATGTCTCTCGCCACAGAAACAATTCCTCGAAGTTCTCCGAATTTCTCACTTCAATGGCGAGTCCAAAAAGTTTCTTATATTGACTTAGTATTTACTGTCAGCGGTAAAATACAAACTCGTCAAAACTGAAACTTAACCCATAGCGCTTCTCTTATTGCTCTCTCTGAATGGACTGTGTCGTCGCTTTTGTCCACGACCTGCAAAATTAAATCAACATTAATTTTGTTTCTTGCTATTGTTTAAAACTAAATTATTAAAATAAAATAATCAGAATTGCTTTCAAGTTTTTTTCAACTCAGCGAAATCCTAAAGATTCCTCAGTATTAGCATGGCGAGTCATCATATCATTTTAGAATACAGTAGGACCTCTCTTATTCTAATTGTCCAGCCTCTCTTATTCTAATCGTTCCCCCACAAGTCTTCTCCCACTATCACAAGCTCGCAAGCAAAGTAAGTGGGGGTAAGGGGAAAATTAGAATAAGAGAGGTCGGCGCCATCTTAAAAAACTTTACTAATTAGAATAAGAGAGGTCCTACTGAACTACAAATACTGTCGAAAAATTTAATTTTACCTCTTGGTCCACCACGACCTCCTTTGCGCCTCCTGCTGTTTGCAATGTCTTTCCTAATTTTATTTAAATATTCTTCTTCGTCTTTGCCAGTCAATAATCTGCATTCGATTTCGCTGTCCTTGACCTTTAACTACAAAAATATTTATTAATCACCATTCGTTACAGGATTTATTTTAATGTATTTTGAATTAATTTCAGTTTATGTTGAAGTTTTTTCAACTCAGCGAGATCCTAAAGATCCCTCAGTATTAGCATGGCTAATCATCATGAATACAATTAAATTTATTAACATCGTTAAAAGATTTTATATTTACCTTGTTATTTTCAAGTTTATCCAGAATTGGTTGGGCTGCGTTTTCACCTTGCAGTCTTACCCAGCCGGTTGGGTCACCCTTTTTGTAATCGACGAAAGCAACTTCGCCTTCCAATTCGGATATACATTGTTTAAAGTCTTCTCGTGTAATGTTATCAGCAATTCCGGTCATGTGAATAACGGAACCTTTTGGGAAAGGACTTTCTTCTTCTTTGGTTTCTTCTTTCTTATCTGAATCCTTTTGTTTTTTATTCTGTTTAGAAAATAGAAATTAAAATATTGAAAAATCTCAAAAACGAATGAAAAATAGATAAAATGATAGATATTTACATTGTCGTTCTTAGAATCTCCCTTGGCACCTTTTTTCTGCTTTCTTTCTTCCTTTTCAACAGCTTTCGATGCAGTGTATTCAGATCTAAGAAATTTATTCAATTTAATAAAATATTTTACATTTCTTATTTGGATGTAATGTATCGGATACTTACGACCACATTTTGATTAAATCGGTGTCACCAAATTTAATAGATTCTCTATTCATGTATTCTTTAGCAGCATCCAAGCTTGTAAATTGTAGAAAAATTGAACCTTTGAAGAAAAATTCCTTTCCTTTTTTGTATTTCCTCATCTGCAAATTAAATTATGATTAAAAAATATATTCATATAAAATAATTTTTAATTTTCTTAATTTAAAAAAAGTTTTGTACTTACAACAATATTTTCAATTTCGGCATCTCCCAAGTTATTTTCCTCTAAATAGTTCTTCATTTTTTCGATATCGAAGTTCTTTGGAAAACCTTTCAAGTAGAGCGTTCTAGCTTCTTGAGCCTTTTTGAACTCGTCGTCATATTTAGGCAATGGTTTTGATGGCGATCGACGAATTTTCTTTTTATCTGTTGAAACTTCAATAAGTTCGCTATCCTCGATAGCTTTCAAGATGACGTCAAAGTCTTTCGTCATGGAAGCGAGCATTTTGAATGTCAACAAGACGGAGAGAGGTACCCATCCCTCGTCAAGCTTCGTTTGTTCGATCAAAAACCTATCTTTATTTAGGTTAACGTTTCCAAAGTAGAACTGAAATATTAAAAACGAATTTCAATATATTTAACTGCAACTCTTATAATAGAGTACAAATTATTACTCTATAAAACGTAGCGATGTTAATGTAGTAATTTATAGATTGCAATATAACAATGTCTAATTACTACGTTTAATGAAGAGGATTTTAAAAGAAAATTTTTATAAACAGATCCAATTTGAGTGCACCTTTGAGAATATTTATTCATAATTTCTAGACGATATAGTTATTAATAATTATTTGTAATGATCTATAAAAGTTGTTGAAACGGAAAAACATTTGTTTTTTATTGTATTACATTAAAAAGCTTGCGTATAAAAATGTGTATCTTTCAACGATAAATGACATTTAGAATATTTACGATTTTGATACTAATTTTCTATAAAATTGTATTTAATTAGTTGTAATCATTTTCAAATTAAAAACCTCTTCATTAAACGTAGTAATTAGACATCGTTATATCGCAATCTATAAAATTACTACATTCACATCACTATGTTTTACAGTGCACTGTAAAAAAGAAATGTAAGATTACATTTCTGAGATTTTACAATTTTGTTGAAATTTCCTATTACTCTCGTAAAATTGCATGTTTTCGGTAAATATCCAACGAAAACAGAAGGAAATTTACCGTAAACATATAAAATTTACAATGGAAACGTAAATTTACATCGTAAAAGGTGGAAATAAAAATACCAGTAGGAATCGTTGTAATTTTACATCAATTGTGTAATTTAAAAAAATGTAATTTTACATCATCTTTTCGAAGATTGCATGTTCGAATCACTACATTGGTGATTTATTTTTTTTCCTTTTTTTCAATAATTTGTTAAAAACTATTAAAAATTATATGTTTTAATTATTTTTATCGTTTTCAAAATATCATTTTGTAGGAAAAATGTATTTTTTTTTTATTCCTTCCTAATATTCTTAATGAATATTTATTTAAAGCGATAAGATAATTATTTTAATTATCATAAGTAAATTTACGTTTCCATTGTAAATTTTACATGTTTACGGTAAATTTCTTCAGTTTTCGTTAGATAGTTACCGAAAACATGCAATTTTACGAGAGTAATAGGAAATTTCAACAAAATTGTAAAATCTCCGAAATGTAATTTTACATTTCTTTTTTACAGTGCCCTGTAAAAAGTAACGATGTTAACGTAGTAATTTATAGATTGCGATATAACGATGTCTAATTACTAAGTTTAATGAAGAGGTTTTTAATTTGAAAATGATTACATCTAATTAAGTACAATTTAGTAGAAAATTAGTATCAGAATCGTAAATATTCTAAATGTCATTTACCGTTGAAAGATACAAATTTTTCTATACTGTAATAAAACTTTTCTATGTAATAAAACTTTGTAGTTAAAACTTGTAATAAAACTTTTCTATACAAAAATAAAAATAACAGTGAAAATCGTTGTAAATTACAGTGATGTTGTAAAATTCCTTCATTATCGATGTAATTCTACATGTAAAACGGAAAAAATCAGTTCTATATTTACACGGCAATGTAATATTACAATTGGACTATAAAATTCCTCGAGTTTTGTAAGAATTTTACATTTCGACTGTAAAATTACAATGGCTTGAAATGTCCCAAGTTTTGGTGTAATTTTTAAATATGATCGAAATGATATACCAATATATCAACTAAATATAAAATTAGATATGAATTCCCTTTTCGTTAAAAATATAAAGTCACTCAATAAACGAAATCGCACATCTGTGCGGTCGTATACACACGGAAAGAAATTTTAAGTATATGCCACTGCTCAGGGAAGTAACAGCTACCGCACAATTTCTGACGAATTTCAAACGGCGGTTAACATTCAAAGTCGTTAAAAAAGAACATTTTTATAAGTAGATACACTTTTATTACACCTTTTAAAATAGTTATTCATAATTTTCTGACTATTTAGTTATTAATAATTAATTTTAATTGTCTATAAACGTTGAAACAAAAAAACTTGGTACTTTTTTCATTCTAAAGCTTCCATATCGAAAATAGTGCAAAATATACTAAAAATGCACTCGAACTTTTTTGTAGAGCACAAAATTTCCTACAAAAAAGTCAGCAAGGGCCCTAGACTAAAGTTAATAGCTTAGCCTCGAGCAACGATGGAATTTGCCTCATATTTTACAAAAATTCTAAAATATTCATAATTAACTTGTAAGACAAAATTCCAGCGTTATTCATGGATAATCTATTAACTTTAGACTAGGGCTCTCCCTGATATTTTTTTAGGAAATTTTGTGCTCTATAAAAAAGGTTCAGTGCATTTTTAGTGTATCTTGCACTGTTTTCGATACGGAAGCTTTAGAATGAAAAAAGTACCAAGTTTTTCCATTTCAACGTTTATAGATCATTACAAATAATTATTAATAACTATATCGTCTAGAAATTATGAATAAATATTCTCAAAGGTGCACTCAAATTGGATCTGTTTATAAAAATGTTCTTTTTAACGAATTTGAATTGTAACCTTCATTTCAAATTCGTCAGAATCTGTGCAGTAACTACTACTTCCCAAAATGCTGTCGCATTGACTTACAATTTCTTTGCGTCAATGCATATATGTCAACAGCGCCACAGCGATCAACAAGAACGGCAAGAACCACTTTAAAAGTGTAATTTTACATTTTCGGTGCTTTTTTACATGGAAAACAATTAAAAATTACAAAGACGATGTAAAATTACATTTTTTTAAAGTACACAATCGATGTAAAATAACGATTGTTACTGGTATTTTTATTTCTACCTTTTACGCTGTAAATTTACGTTTCCAATGTAAATTTTACATGTTTACGGTAAATTTCCTTCAATTTTTGTTGGATATTTACAGAAAGCATGCAATTTTACGAGAGTAATAGAAAATTTCAACAAAATTGTAAAATCTCAGAAATGTAATTTTAAAATAGTAATTTTACAGATTGCGATATAACGATGTCTAATTACTACGTTTAATGAAGAGGTTTTTAATTTGAAAATGATTACAACTAATTAAATACAATTTTATAGAAAATTAGTATCAAAATCGTAAATATTCTAAATGTCATTTATCGTTGAAAGATACAAATTTTTATACGCAAGCTTTTTAATTTAATACAATAAAAAACAAATGAATTTAAATATAAATATAAGAAAAAATAAACAATTGTATAAAACATACCTCAAGCTGACTTTTGACTCTCTTCAGAAGTTTTTCAGTGGGTTCTGCTTCTTTTGTTTTTCCGTTTTCTTTTTTCTCTGCAACGCCATTCTCTGTTGCAGGCTCACTCACTTTTTCCTCAGCTTTTTCTTCAACTTTCTCTTCGACTGTTTTTTCAGTTTTGGCATCTTCAGCTGGTAGAACTTCAACGTTTTCTACCGGCTTTTCACCATTCTTAACCTCAACATCGGCGGCAACTTTCGTTTCCTCGACGTCCATTGTTTGTTTTTCAGCCTTCACTTCTGGAGTTTCCATTTTATAAGAATGTTGTTGGTTTTACGACAACAACGGAAATGCTAAAACTCAAACAATTAAAAAACGGTTACACGTGTTTAGACGTGCAAGGACTCGATGATGCTCTGTATAGATGTTGCTGCTACGACTTGTGATCAAATAATGAAAGAATTTTGCATTCGACGATTCGACAAGACGATGCGCTCCGTAGAAAGCCGGAAGTGACGACAGGAATCGAACGGATTTTTAAACAGGCTTTAATTTGACCAACGTATTATACTAGGGATTTCTCTTCGATTCTAGTAACTTTCTAGTAATTTTAGTAAAAATGCCAGAACAACCGAGATTAAAGGGATCTTTGAAATGAGTGAATGATTCATTTTATGTATGTATACGGATAAGACAGCGTTTAATTCGCGCTTTTAATAAATGGAAACTATTTATGTATACCGATCGAACCAATCGTCGGCTCAGGAAATTTTCTCTAACCTTTTGAGGAATTGCTTGTTGACAGCTGTTTCCGGCGTGCGATATTCCCCTAGATTGTAATTCTTGGTATTTGGTGGTATTATTTCAGTTTCGGAAATAACAGCAAATACAACAGAGATTAATTCGACGACACGCGAAAAGTTAGCACGTTTGCTATTTAACCCTTTGAAGCATTAATTTTTCTTTATGCTGAAACCCTGCAAACGCGGAAAGTAACAGCCCACATAGAAATAAAATCTCCAGAATATCCCTAGAATGTTACAAACGTTACAATTGAAATATTGCAATTGTAACATCTCCAGAATATGCTGAAAATGTCTCAAACAAAATGTTGCAAATGAGATATTCTGATAACATTTCATTTGAAATATTTTATATATATGATTTTCAGAATATCCTAGCGATGTCTTATTCGAAATGTCTAACAACATTTCAAACTTGATGTCGCCCGAATGTTGCTCAGAAAATACTGCAGAACATTGCAGATGAGATATTCTGAGAATATTTCATTCGAGATATTATATTAGTATTATATGTATTATTGCTATATGTATTATTATTAGAATATTCTGGAGATGTCTTATTTGAAATGTCTCACCATATCTCAAATTTAACATCGCTATAATGTTTTGCGAGAATCGTTGCAGAACATTGCAGATGAGACATTCTGGAAATATTACATCTCAGGCATTCTATACATATGGTTATTCTTTGAATGTTCTGGAGATACCTCGCCAGAAATGTCTCACCATAATCAATATGCGGTCTACGTTTTAGTATAAGTTACTAATGTTCACACGGTAATAATATATATTCGAGCGTAGCGTAGTGGTTAAGACGTCAGATTAGTAAACGGAAGACCCGGGTTCGATTCTCGGTCGGGGTAAATTATTTTCAGCTTTCGCTATAAGCGAAATTGTAAAACTATATTCGTAATGACATATGTAATGACACATACATAATAATAAAAATCAAATTAAATATCTATAATAATTAGTTTTATTTTTTAAGCTTTCTTTATGACCGAAATGTCTTCAGAATATCAAAAGAATATCTGTAGAACATCTCCAGAATGTATATGTTGTATTCCAGAATAACCTCAGAACGTCTCTACAATGTCTCTAGAATATTGCAGATGTCACCAGAATATCAAAAAAGCGGACATAAGACGTTCTGGGAATGTCTCTAAAATGTCCCTGAGAACATCTCCAGAATATTAATGTCTCAAAAGTAATATTGTGGAAATGTCATCGGGATATTTCTCTTCTATGTGGGAGTTATGTAATATTTACGAAATGGTTACATTGTTACATAAATGTTACGTAGTTGTTATATAACTGTTACTTTTATGTTTGCCGGGAAACAGCTGAAATATGTTACTCGGGAGTTTTCGGGGCCACTGATTACGAATCTGATGCTAAGATTTTAAAAATTCAAAATGGCGGATCAAAAATGGCCGACCAAAATGTAAAAACATGTCAGATTCACCTTACATTTCCATCGGCTATATTATCCGCCATGTTGAATTTTGAAAATCTGCGGCCAGATTCGTAATCAGCGATCCCGAAAACTCCCGAGTACCCAATTTCACCTCGATCAAGTAAATTTTTGCGATTCCGTCGGCCATATTGGATCCGCCATTTTGAATTTTGAAAATCTGAGGTCAGATTAGTAATCAGCGACCCCGAAAACCCCCGAGTACCCAGTCTCGTCATATTTGAGTGACGTTTTCTTCTCCACATATATTTTTCGTAAAAAATTCCCATTTCTACACTTTGTTTAATTTTTTTAAACAGTATAACATGATAATTAATTTAAAATATTTATTTATTTACGTTTCCTAACACGTTCGTGAAGTAAGGAAGCAAACATTGCAGCAAAATGAGGCCGGGGAACAAAGTTCCGAAAATCAACACACCGAAAGGCCAAAATTTCGATATAGCATGGCTCCAGCGTGATTTTCTTCACTTTGTCTTTGAAAATTCGGAAAAAAGAAAGCAAATTAAAATACCTTGACTCACGCAATATCGAAATTTTAGCCTTTCGGGGTTTTGAATTTTGGAACTTTGTTCCCTGGCCCAAAATGAATTGATAATTACCTTAAATATGTAAATAATGAATTACAAAAAGGTGTAGCATATATGCTACACCAAGCTTCAAAGGGTTAAAACAACACACGGTGGTAAGTACAGCAGTCCCGGTATAATTGCCTCTCATTGACTTTCCAACATATTTGCCCGCTTCCGTCTCATTATATTTATCTATCCCCCCCCCCCCCCCCCGCTTGTAGCAGAGGTTATTGTGGCCTCAGGAAGGGCTTGTTGTAATGTCACGAACATAACGCGACTGCGTGGGTAAATATACCGGGACTCTATTACATGTTATTCGTGTGAATAAATATCTTCTGTAATACATAACCTCACATTTCGGTGCACTCAAAGTACACAAGAAAACATTTTAGGTCGTATCTACTGCAGTCGGAGTAAAACCGTTTTGGCCGTGCCTAAAAGTGACTAAAAACGGCGATTAAAATTCAAAATTGTTAAAAACAAATTGCTATAAATAGATTTACTTTTGTTATATCATTAAGAACATGTGTGTATAATTTTTAGACGTTTAAGTTATTTATTTATTAACTTTATGATTCGCAAACGTTGTCAAACGTGAGAACATGGTAAATTAAATTCGAGAAAAGAATATTCCAGATCAGTACACTGGAGGAACAAGCTCGCTAGACAATCTGGGGAAGTGGAACTATTGAGATCGGCTCTATTGAGAGGGTCGACTGTACTATAGACGGTTTCCTAGAAAATACCAAAGACATTAATTCAGAAATGACCGAGAATTTTCGGAAATAAATCACTTATATCCGAAAATTCGCAGTCGTTTATCCATTAATTTCTTTAGCGCTTTCTAGGATACGGTCTATAGTAATTAGAATAGCTCTTTGAGAGCCCAATTTAAAAAAAAACGATTCAGTCATTTTTTATTTACGGATTTTAGTGAAAAATCCTACCTTATTAGCGGTTCACTTTAGAACCCTCTTAATCCAAAATATCAAGACAAAACGGGATTTGTGAGAATGTAATAGTTTTTTATTCCTTATCAGAGAGCGAAAGTGCCATTTGGTACATTGAAGATTGCAAGTTGACTTTGTGAAAATTTACACGACTAATTTTATAATAATCGTAAGTATTTTTCGATTCAGGGGGCGTAAATTGACCATTATACGCCTCCTTTTGGGGGGCGTGAAATACCGATTTTATGCTCTCGAGGTGTGAAATCAACGTTTTACTGAAAATGAACGACTTTTTGAGAAAAAAAGCCGTTAAATACGACTTGTTATAATTTTCTACATTACAATACATTATGATAATGGTCGGAGACGTAATATTACACATTACGCGATTCCTGCAAAACCCGGGGCGCCCGTACATTATAAGGAATAATGCGGTACTGAAATAAAAGATGAGATCTATACAATTCAGATGTTGATGATGGTCGTAATAATCATGTAATTAGCGCAAAGACATTATGTCATACGTTCGCATGACAGGTGTAAAATCATGGTAAAAAGAAAACTCATCGGATTATCGGATTTGCTCGATATATACCTCAATATACGATGTTGAATCGATTCAAGTAAGTTGAACATAATTTGATAATGACCGACGCATACACCCAAGAACAACGATTGTTCCCTGTCGATATATTTTGTCTTTATTTTTACCTATGTATCTACAAATGAAAAACAAAGATAAAAAGAAATCGATAGGGAAGCAATCGTTGCTCTTGGGTGTACGCCAATACAGGCACGACTAATGTTTTATACAGATACAAAATAGTTTCGGGCTTACGGAACTGCAACGAAACCCTTTTAATAAAACCGGCCAGTCATACCGTCTTAACCGTGATAAAATTTACATTGTCCGAGAAAGAAAGAGAATTATCAAATCGGAGACCCAAATCAGAAATAGATTCGACTATATTCAAGGGGGTACCAGAAAGTAAATAGCCCTATTTTAGAACATATTTGTTTCTGTGAAATGTTAGGACCTGACATTTGGTTAAATTGAGAGCATTATCATTGTGTACTGACCAATTCTGTAAATTGTCAATATCTATTTGCAAATTAGAGGCATCTATTGGACAACTGATTTTGGCGTATAACTACATGATGGTATACCATCAGCATATGGCAGACATTTGGCCTATCAAAGACAGCTTAGAAGATCATTAATGAAAAGAATGAACAGTAAAGGCTCTAAATAAGAGCCTTGGGGAACTCCAGAGCTTGCGAGAAATGGCCTTGAGGTTACCCCTTTTATTCTCACCGACTGAGTTCGGTCTAGTAAATAAGAGCTAAGTCATGCAAACAACGCTCCGCGAATACCAACATTCCAAACTTTTTATAATAATAAAGAATGACTAACCGAGTCGAAAGCTTTGGAGAAATCGAAATAAAAAGTGTCAACTTGGGAGTGTTGTTTAAATGACGAGATAATGTAGTCGCTATAGAGCAAAAGATTGGTTACCGTAGAGCCCCCACTGATAAACCCATGTTGCTCCTTTAGAATAACATTTGAAATGACCTCGGAGAAATGTTTAGTAACAAGAGCATCCATTTTTGCAAAACAATTGTTTTTCCAACAAAGATTGGCTGCTATCGTGGACGGGCCCTTACTTGATGTCTACTCTGTACGAAGAATTGTAACTGATGATAAATCAACATCTTTCATAGGAGCTAAAGACTCCGTGACGCGGGTACTATCTGAACATTGACCATCCGGAGACGAAGACTGGAATTCCATAAATCAACAGGTTACAGGAACGTGCTTCTCTATCCACAACTTCATTTACACAATTGTCGATATCCGTATCAGTTGTATTTGCGGCAGATTCGAGTTTCTCAATTCTTTTATCGATGGAAGAGACTTTATCATTTAACGTTAGAACTGTTTGAATGTGAGCCTCCATAACATTCATTCTATCCAAAAATGTCATCATTTGAGAATTGAGTGATATCAAAGTATCATTAGTAGCCTTAAAAGGCTTTTGAATGAAAGAATATAAATCAGCAATGTTTATTTATAATTAGTACCATGGGCCTAAGAATATATAGGTTCATACGTCTTATCGAGGTTCTACTGTACTTTAAAAGTTATTGAGAGAAAATTTGTAAAACGAAAGTTAAAGAGCCAAATTTGTTTAGAATTACAAACAAGAAAATTCCAGTTTGTTTTGATCACTTGGCCATGACCGCGTTGTCAACTCATTAGGTTTCGATCTGGTCAAAAAGTCAAGACTGCCGAACCGTTGGGCTTCACCCTGTGGACTGACTACGTGGTTTGCCCAAGTGGTCAAAGCCACCCTATCAATGATATGTTAATTTTACAACGAATTATGGACAAAAAAGCTTAGGAGTGGTAACCTGCAAGTATCTCTCTTATATTTTCTTCCACATTTTGCTTTAATTTGGATTGTAATTAGAATAAAAAAACATAACATTGATTCATGTCAAAGATTTTTACATAAAACTTGAGTTACTTGATTTTTCCTCAAAATCTATGTTCTTATAGCATGCTTCCTGCACGCCACTGTCTGCTGCGTGGTCAGCAACTTCAATTCTTATCATCCTATTATAGTTCAGTCACTGGAGAGGAAATACGAAAAAACCGTGAAATTCTTTCAAGCAACACCGATTTTCCTGCAAATATAGATTTAGACTCTACTTACCCTCTACTTCAAAGTTGACAATGTGCCAAGGGTTGCTTGTGATTTTTAAAGGGTGAAAACTAACCCTATTAGAAAATAACTGTAAAATTCTAGATCCGGACGTGTATTCGATTGAAATCATCTTAAAATATTGTTTATCCAATCTTTAAATTAGCTCTCTGAGAGATTGAATATAATTTGGGCGTTGAACAGACGTTCCACGCCGGAGCCAGGTTTATCGCCCGGAAGGACGATCCTCGAAAAACTTTAACGTATGCGGAATTAACGACACACGTACAAACAATAGTGAACAAATGAAGACACCAAATAATCCACAAAAAGGTTAATCGTATTTTATTGAACACACGAATATTACATCGGTTCAGTTCACCAAACTTAAACGAGCTACGTGGAGTTGCGGTAATAATCGAGTCACTCGCAGAAAACGATGCCACGGCGAACAAAAACTGTTTTTCGAAAAATAGAGCAAATGCAAGGGATACAGAAGTAGCAACAAGACTGATTCAGCCCAGGAAGCGACGAAATTCGCTGATTCCCACCTTTTGCAATTGCAAACATAAGGGGGCCAGTCTAAGCACGTGACCGAGTCGCGTGACATCATATATACTCAAACAAATATATTGAATGAACGTCAAAATAAATTAAGAGACATAGTTTATCATCTATTGAATATTTTCACCCGCAAAAAAAAACACCCTATTCCAAAATAACTGTAAAATTCTAGATTCGGGCGTGCATTCGACTGAAATCATCTTAAAATATGTTAAGTGACCGTCAAAATAAATTAAGAGACAAAAGTAAACATTTATTGAACATTTTTGCCCCCTCCAAAAATACCACCCCTATTCGAAAATAATTGTAAAATTGTAAATTTGAAACCATAAGTAAGTTGAATGAACGACCAAATACAGTAAGGGATATAATTTACTATTCACGCTACGTTTTGCCCGCGAATACCACCCCTTGGGGTAGTTATATGCAAGGTAAAACAAAATGCATTCGGATTTTTTTCCGAGAACTTCCTCAATTTTAGAGATAAACAATAACTCTAAACGGCAACTTGTTCAGCATTCCAAGCTCTTTGATAACTGTCATTTCAATTTTGTATAGATCTTTCATTTTTATTTACACACGTTTAAAGGGCTTAGGAAAGAGGGTCACCGTGCGTAGTTGTCACTTTCAAATGGCTATAATTCAGTCATTTTTCATCGTACGAAAGTAATTAAAAATTGAAAATTTCAGTATAAAAAGACCTACTTTTTCGTATTCTTGTGATTCTTTCGTAACTTATTGTTAGTTAGTTTTGGAGATTTTTTAAAAATAGTTCATTTTTTAATGAAATTCAAATTTATTTTTACAAGTATATGGACCATTTTTCGGCATTTAAAACCGGCCAAACTGCTAAAACCTATTGTTGGTACTTAAATAAAGTAAATTGCAGAAGGATAGCTTTTAATTTCACTTTTGGCCAAAAGGGCATTCATTTTATTACCGATTTTCTTTACTAATACCTTGAACCGAAGCTCAATTTAAAGATCCTTTCAAGTACTTAAAAATAGTTACAATAAGTGTTTTTTGAAAAACTTTTCGTTTCCCCTCTATTTCAAGTTACAAGATTTTTTTTCTATAAACGGGGAAAGAATCCTATTACACCGCGAAGAATTTCAGAAACATTGAAATTCTCTGTATTTGTTACGTCCTACGTAACGCACCTTATTTCAAAAATACCGGCTAAATATCCGATGCAATAGCGCGCCCGGCGTATACTAACTGAACCTCATAACAAATAACTTACCGATACCGATCGAAAATAGAGAACCCTATAATTCCTGAATTTTCACTCCCACTCACAGTTTCCTACATTACCAGTAGAGAGTAATAATATCATTAATTATTTTCCGAAATAGTCTCAACGGAAAATGTACGGGAAAATCTAAAAGTATCTTTAGAAAGTGTAGCAAACCGGACTAGCAACCCGTACCCTTGACAAACTCTATCTATTTCTAAAAAAAGTAATAAAAATTCCAAAGTACATCCGCTTTCTCACGCACACGCTTATATGACATACTTTTCTTTTCCAAGAAAATTCTTTTCAAAATAGCTTTTCATATAATATAAAAATTATAAACCAAAACTAACGAACAATAGAATGATAACATTGGTCGGATTAGTTAGATAGAAATAAATAGTATCTCATACAGAAAACACATTTATAAAATAAAATAAAACGTTTATTTATAATTACGAACAAATTCCGTTTTTTCCTTTTATTACAATAGATTCAACCACGAATTTTCATTAGTCAAACTTCCAAACTGGTACCGAACAAACGAACAAATAAACATTAGCGTATAAAACATTGTAAACACCATCTCATGAATAAAGAATGAAGCTTTTATATATATATTTATATCTATTACAAAATTGAACATCCTTTAAAATTTAGTATCTTGATAATCATGTTCTCAAATGTTACAATAATACAAAATTTATAAAAACAAACAATCATTTTAAGAATACCTCATTGTTTATTCATCTCTTGTACGAAATTCATGCTTTATATCACTATATGTAAATTGCTCTTATAAACCTTCGATTAAAATAATGTTAAATTGTACAAAAATCAACAACAGTTGTATTAAAACAATTAATGCAAAATAGTTTATTAAAAAAACAAATTTACTATTAAAAACAACACAACGGCATATCAAAATTGCATAAAATCTATCGGATTATTAAAAAACTAATTTAGTAAATATTAACAAATAAATATCTCCAGTTCTATACAAGATACAACTACCGTTCATTTTTGTACGATCTTAAAATTAACATAATTGTCTAAACACGCAAAAAAGATTCTATTCAATTCGGACGGAAGCTGCAAATCTTGCATTCACACGAATTTTGGATAAAAAAATCCGTGACACGACGCAACGCTTCAAAACGGAACTGGGCACCACGGGCGGTATCCAGTATAAAAACAGCACCTCCTGGACCAAAAAAAGTCAGTTAAGATTCAGCAGTCAACATCGAGCAGTTAAGCTCCAGCAGTAGTTGGACCACTGGATACAGACAGCCCAGCAGCCTAGGTTCCGGGAGTCGTCGAACCAGGATCTCATAATGCCCCGAAATAATAAGGGTGTCCGGCGTCGCAAACGGGAGCGAGCCCGCAAATTATATAAATTCCTGGTGGAGCAACGCGCCCAACGAGAAGGGCAGCCAGCAGCCACCCCCGATCACAACCAGCCTCCTCCCCCGCAGAAAACAAAAATCACGCTGGAGGAATATCGGCGCCGTAACGCGATCAAAAAAAAATAAATTAAATATATAAAAAAAATAAATGATCACAAAATAAAAAAACCTATAAAAAAAAGAAAATCGAGTCATTATTTATTTTCACCCTTCTCCTTTCCTTTTGAACGGATTACACTCGGCGGCTCCGTCCACCCTAAAAAGAACCCTCAAATCGACCCGTCTGGTCGATTTGGCCCTTTCACGGCAGAAAGATGGCGTCCCTGTTCGGCCGCCATCCCAGCCATAACAATTGGTGACAGCGAAGTTAGGGCGGAACCCGAATGTGTCCAACAAATAGGAAAGTAGTTATCCCATCTCGTTACATAACAATTGGTTAGGGCGTAACGCGAGTACATTCAACCAGAAAGTACCCAATAAGCTGGCTGTCCTTGCCGTTGTAAAAAATCTTCACTTTTTTTTCTTCGTAGAAAGATGCTTCCCTATAAATGCAGATTCTATTACATAAACTAAATATAAAACTGCATAATCGAACTTCTAATGAAAAAAAAAAACATTTTTTATTTTTTTTTTATGTCCAATATTTCATAAATGTCTAACAAAAGAATAACTCGAAAAGACACACAAAATTTAAATACGACCGATAAAAACACATTACTAGGAACAGGACTAACTACCGATAGGAAACCAAAAAAGCAGTCAATTGAAAAGTTAGAAAATATTACGGAAAAACAAGAAATTGTAGAAGACAAAGCTATAGAGCCTGAACTAGTAGAACAAAATATTCTAGAGACAAACGAAAACATTCAAACGCTAAAACAACACCTAGACAATATAGAACAAAATACACTCTCACGAAAGACGCACATCGACGATGTAAGAAGTAAATTTAACGAACTAGTTACAGAATTCGATTGTCTCATAGATAAAACTCCAGAGAAAAAAAATACACAAATATCAGAATCCCGAGACTGGTACACAAAACATACACCGCTCTGTGCCAGCACCCCAACAAATAGTAATATAAACGAGCAACACAAAAAAAAGAACCAACAACGAAGAATATCAGATTATTAAAGAAAACCCCGTACATGAAAGTACTAATTATAAGATAGGAAATCATAATATCGAAAGCGAAGGTGAAGACACCTTCAGAACAATAAATAACTCGAATCCATATTTTTTCGAAGACGAAATATCAAAGATGGCGAACTACAAAGACAAACTAACTCTTAACCACGCTATAGAAAATGTACCCAGATATGACGGAAACCCGAAAACTTTTTACGCTTTCGTCGACGGTTGCGAGGAAGCAAAAGATATGCTACCCGAGGAATCAGAAGTAGACTTAGTAAAATTAATAAAAAGTCGACTAAAAGGAGAAGCACGACGAGCTGTAAAAAATAACACATTCGAAACCGTATCAGCCCTGCTTAAATGTTTACGAGAAATTTATGCCCCGGCACATTCAATAACAGAAATCAGACAAGAATTAATAGGGATGCACCAATTTAATTTTGAAAGTGTCGTCGAATATGGAAATCGCATCAGAGAAGCAGGAGATAGAATATTAGAAATTTACAAAGCCTTGAGCGAAGATGATGAAGTAACAGACATAGACAAAGAAAGAACCGAACAAGAAATTCTAGAGACATTTTTAACTGGATTAAAACCCGAAATAGAAGTTTAGATTATTAAATTCAGAACTAACAGACCTATCAGCTGGTATACATAAAGCAATACAGATAGAAAGAAGACTAAAACTCGCAAACAATGTCAGAGGAATCCCTCTTGAAGAACCAAAAAACGAAGAAAAACCAAAAACACAAAGAATCAAATTATTAACTACAGAAAAAAAAATGCCAAATCTGAAAAAAAATAGGACATGAAGCTGATACGTGCCTCTTCAGAAACTCAAATCAACAAAATTTTCAACCCAACAACTATCACTCTTACGGATATCCAAGGAATAACTATCATCAGAACACCCCTCAATCAAACAATTACAAACCAAACAACTATCCACCTCGAAACTATCAAAAGCAATCTTACAACTCTCAACCAAATCATCAAAAAAATCAACCACAACGTTATACAAACAACTATAATCCGGAACAACACTACAATCGTCCAAAAAGGTTCCAAAATCCACACAATCAAAACCAAAACTTTAAACATCACAACTACCACGAATCTAACGAATCAAAACAATGTACATACTGCAAGTCTATTGGACACATATGGCAAGAATGTAGAAAACTAAAATTCAAGGAACAGATACGAGCAGAATTAATCAAGGAATTAAAAGACTCAACAAATCCGGGAAACGAAAATGGTCTCTTCAGAACAGGCGCACAGAGGGAGACCGGAAACAAGCGCCAAATGAATCTTGTGACAAAATCAGAAATCATTCCAGAGAAATAAAAACAGTCAATCTAAATAAACATGAAGCCCCATTAATACAAATAAAATCAAAAGATTTACATACAATGATAAACCTAATGGTTGACACCGGAGCCAGCGTAAACATCATTAAAGAAAAATGTGTACAAGGAGAAACATTAATAGACGAAACCAATATAATAGATCTAAAAGGAATCACGGAACAACCAGTAACTACAATGGGGGTAGTAATAATCGAGATATTAGGACATGATACACTATTCCACGTAGTTAAAAACAACTTCCCAATAGATTGCGAAGGAATTTTAGGATCAGAATTTTTAAAAAGTAATGAAGTTACAATAGACTACAAAAATAACCTTATTAAATGGAAAAATAACACAAAATATTTCAACAGCCCAGAAACTATAAAAATTCCGGCTAGAGCAGTATCCACAATGTTCATAAAAATAAAAAACAATAACATTCAACATGGGTATATACCACAGATCAATATCAAAGAAGGTGTATTCTTGGGCGAAGCACTTGTTAAAAATAATGAAGGAAAAGCATATTTACAAATTTTTAATACAACAAATGAAGTATTAAATTTAGATATTCCAACAGTCGAAATAGAAGAAATAGAGGAAAATGTAGAACACATAAACGAAAACAAATATGAAAATGAAATAATAAACGAAAACAAATATGAAAATGAAATAATAAATGAAAACAAATATGAAAATGAAATAATAAATGAAAACAAATACGAAAATGAAAAAAAAAAAAAAAACAAAAATAAAAATGAAAACGAAATAATAAATGAAAACAAATATGAAAATGAAATAATAAATGAAAACAAATACGAAAATGAAATAATAAATGAAAGCAAAAATGAAAATGAAAACGAAATAATAAATGAAAACCAATATGAAAATGAAATAATAAATGAAAACAAATACGAAAATGAAATAATAAATGAAAACAAAAATGAAAATGAAAACGAAATAAAAAATGAAAAACAAAAAGAAAAAGAAAAAAAAAAAAAAAACAAAAACGAAAATGAAATAATAAATGAAAATAAAATCAAATACGAAAACGAAATAAGAAATGAAAGCAAAAATGAAAATGAAAACGAAATAATAAATGAAAACCAATATGAAAATGAAATAATAAATGAAAAAACGAACGAAAATGAAATTAACCAAATGATAAAACAACACTTACCGAAATCTTTCAATTCCTCAATACAGGAAGATCAAGACTTCTATAATGAAAATGTAAAATTACTAATCTTACAAAAATGGAAAATAAACAAAGAACACCAAGACCCGTCAAAGAAACGACACGAATACAAGGAAAAAGATAAAAATAAACCCGATGTAAATATTACAAACGAAACATCAACTACGAAAAGGGATACTCATATGATAATACACGCTTCAGAAGAACCAAACAAACATCCCAATAAACAAAAAAAACTCTTTACATACACAGAATATTTAAACGAACCCCTAACAAGAATGAAAACAACTAAAGTATATCACATAACCAAAGAAACAAAACGAGCAAAACAAGTAAAACAGCTATTACGAATGGATCATCTAAACACTGAAGAAAAGGAAAGTATAAATAGAATAATAAATAAAAATGCAGACACATTTCACTTACCAGACGAGCCTTTAGGCTTCACACCACTTATAAAGCATAAAATAATAACAACTGACGAAGTACCTATAAACACAAAACAATACCGATTCCCCCCTATACATAAAGAAGAAATTAATAAGCAAATATCGGAACAATTAAAGAGTGGTATAATAAAACCATCAGAATCACCATATAACACACCCATATGGATAGTACATAAAAAAAAACGGATACTCAAGGTAACAAAAGATGGAGAATGGTTTTAGATTTCAGAAAATTAAATGACAAATCAATAGGCGATTCATACCCTATTCCAAACATTGTCGATATACTAGACCAACTTGGAAGTGCCAAATATTTCTCAATTTTTGATCTTGCATCCGGATTCCTGCAAATAAAAATGCATGAAAACGACTCTCACAAAACAGCCTTTTCTACCCCACATGGACATTACGAATTCGATAGAATGCCATTCGGATTAAAAAATGCACCTGCAAACCTTCCAAAGACTAATGGACATAATCTTATCAGGCCTACAAGGTAACGAACTTTTTGTGTATCTTGACGATATTGTGATATACGCATCATCGTTAGAAGAACATGAGACCAAATGCGAGAAATTAATGAAACGACTAAGAAACGCAAACCTTAAATTACAACCGGACAAATGTGAATTTTTAAGAAAAGAAGTTTGTTATTTAGGACATATAATCAGCGAAGAAGGTCTAAAACCAGACCCGAACAAAATCAATTGCGTACAAAAATTTCCAATACCGAAAAATCAGAAGAATATCAGACAATTTCTCGGACTCGCAGGATACTACCGTAGATTTATTGAAAATTTTTCATCTATAGCCAAACCTTTATCAAATTTACTAAAAAACGATATATCGTTCAAATGGGAACAAGAAGAAAATGATGCATTTAACACACTGCGTGAAAAATTATGCAACGCACCTGTCCTACAGTACCCTAACTTCAATGAACCTTTTATAATAACTACAGATGCATCAGGATATGCGATAGGCGCAATACTATCTCAAGGAGAAATAGGTAAAGATAGACCTATTGCTTATACCTCTCGCGTACTAAACGATCACGAAAAGAAATACGAAACGTATGATAAAGAAGCTCTCGCAATATACTATGCTATATTACATTTCAGACCTTACGTTTATGGAAAACATTTTACGGTAGTTACTGATCATAAACCCCTCACATCATTTCGAACAAAAAAAGACCCCAATTCCAGAGTTGCCAAAATGGATGTACAATTTATTAGAATACGAATTTGAAGTAATACATAAAGCAGGCAAATCAAACGTCAACGCAGATGCATTATCCAGAAATCCTATAGAAATACTAAAAATTAACGAATCAAATAAAAGAGCATACCTTAATAATACCATTACTAAGATGATGGAAAATATGGGGTGGAGAGGAGCCGGAATAGGCAGATATAATCAAGGAATTAGAGAACCAATCAGAATTAAAACCCAAACCGACCGAAAAGGACTAGGGTTTAATGGAGACAGTAATTATTGGATTAATTACAGCAACCAAGATGCACAAGCACTAGAAACCAATTAAATTCATTAAAAGTAAACATACAATAGCAAAGAACAAAATTCTTAAACAAATACTAGTACACAGTCCAATATATAATATTCAAAAACCTCGAAACGATAAAGTAAATTACACAGGGCCAAAATACAACCTTCCGGCTGTAATACCATTCTGTACTAAATGTTATAAATTAAATCACATAGAAATAAATTGTCCTGGAATATTCGCACACGAAAAGAAAAAGGTCACAAAAACCGAAAAACATACCAAAGATGAAATAAACAATTTAGAACCTGAATGTAAACAAATCGCAAATATCACAGACTCAGCATGCCTGAGACGAAGTACAAGAAAAATCCAACCTCCCAAAAGACTAGAGATAAATAATAAAAAACAACAAACAGACAAAATCATATAAAAGTGAGCACCAACAAAGAGGGACGGCCTAGAACAAAAAATACGGAACCAACCAGAAAACCACAGCAAAAGGATACAAATTAACAACCTAAATAACGACAATATAGACTTAGACTCAAGTAAACGAAAGCAACGACACTGACGAAGAAATCACTAACAAATATAATAAACGCTGTTGCCAACAAAAACATTATAGAAATTAAAAAATTATATATATATGCAAAAAGACAACGTAGCCCATTTCGTAACCACAACTGGGAAACTATTGCGATAATAGAAACTTAAAACACAAAAACAGGAACGATCTCCCAAAATTTGAAAACCTTACTTTGAATAAAATCTCAATATCAAAACAAAAAAATAAATACCATTTTGCACTTCCAATAGCAACAGACACAGGAGAAAGTCAATTAACAATATTAAAAAATATTAAAACTGTAATAAAATCTTTAAAAAAAGAAGCAGATAACTTAGATTTTAACACAATTAGCATTTCAAAAACTGAGAAACATAATAGGCATAAACTGGACAAAAGTGAAAGATATTTTTAGGAACAAAATTTTAAAAACGCAAAACAAAGATAATAATCTGCAAACGGAAACAATTAACCACCCTGGATGCAAACGACAGGGAGGACATTATAAAAAGAACTACACTCTTCACCTGTAGGAGGAACACAAAGGAATCAATAAAACCCTCAAAAGAATTAAACAAAATCATTACTGGGAAAACATGAAATCCGATATAGAAAAATTCATTCAATCATGGCAAATCCTGCCAATTAAAAAAATTAAGTAGAATTAAAACCAAACAAACCAATGGTCATATCCGACACACCAAGAAAAGCTCTAGAAAAAAAAGCAATGGATATTGTAATACCAAACAATAAAACTGAAGAAGGCTATGAAAACATCTTAAACTATCCAAGACAATCTAACAAAATATTTAGTAGCTATACCTTTAAAAAAAGCCACAGCCTCAGACATAGCAGAAGCACTAACAAAACGATTTATATGCATTTTTGGCACTCCAAGAAGCATCCTAACAGACCAAGGGAAGAACTTTTTGAGCAAAATAATGAAAAAAATGGCAAAACTCTTTCAATATAAAACAAATAAAAACCACAGCATTTCACCCTCAATCTAACGGCTCATTAGAACGATCTCATCATG
The DNA here is from genome assembly GCA_030407085.1 of Trichopria drosophilae. NCBI lineage: Eukaryota > Metazoa > Arthropoda > Insecta > Hymenoptera > Diapriidae > Trichopria > Trichopria drosophilae. The sequence continues at coordinate 184,323,850 of CM059582.1, forward strand.
TAATAAAAGAATACATTAAACATTTCACAAAACAAACACTCTGACTGGGATAAATGGCTAGAATTAGCTAGTTTTTTCATATAATACTAGCATTCACGAGGGAACTAAATACACACCTTTTGAAAAACTAATGTTTGGTAGAATAGCAAAATTACCATCATCAAAACTTATCGAAAACGAAAACCAGGAAACATACAGTGACTAAGTACAAAACTTAGCCTCAAAACTTTACGACACACAGAAATTCGCAAGACAAAATATAACAACCGCTAAACTAAAATCAAAACATTACTACGACAAACATATTAACCCAATTACATTTAATATAGGAGACCCTGTTTTTCTTCAAAAAAATCACAAAACTAGCAAATTCGATGACGAATATCAAGGCCCCTTCGAAGTACTCGAACTATTTGATAACGGAAATATAAAAATAAGAATAAAAAACGAAGACAAAATAGTTCATGCGAATCGACTAAAATTATCAAAAATACCAATATAATAAATTTAAGTACGTACAATAAAAACAAAAAAAAAGAATAATAACATAAATATATATATGTTTAACAGGAACAGAGACAAACGAAGAACAGAAGTCAATATTACGAACAATATGAATACTCTCATAACCACAGTTCTACTACTTATAACAATTCTGGACGTTCAAGCATTTATAGCATTCGATTGCGGAGCACAGAGTTCAAACATATCCACAATCTCACTATTAAATACACAAGATTGCGAAATAGAAAAAAAATCAATCAAATCTGAAAAAATTAAAGCCCAGCTATTACAACTAAAAGAATATGAAGAAATCCAAGTAACACAGTGTAAAATAGAAATTAACCGAATCATCCAATATTGCGGAATGCACTCACATATGTCTACAGTATCAAACGGTTTAGCAACATATATACTAGAAAATATCACGAGACGAGTGTGACAAAATACACAACACAGGGACGTTAACTATAAATTCCAATATATTCCTAGATCAAATAACACCTAACAAAGTTCCACTCCCGCATTTAAACATGGCTGGTACATCTCAAAGTAGATGGAAATTGTAAAGGAGTAGAATATAGCGATTCGTTTGGTTCATGGAGCAACGTGGTAGAACATGCAACAGCAACAATATTAATTCAAAAATATCAAGCTAGAATAAATCTTAATGAAAATAGACTACACTTAAGATCAGGAATATCATATCCTTTAACAGATAAATCTTGCCTAGACATCGAAGGAGGAAATACATACTGGGACACAATCCCGAAAGACTTCTGTGGAGCTAACAAAATATGACGTATTATACGAAGGATTTGTTGATAAGACTTATAATGAAGACAAAACAATAGTCTATTCACTCACAACAGACGAAATAACCTTTGCATTAGGAAAAAAAGGAAAGAAGAATATATGTGGCTATGAATTAACACTGACAGAACATCCTAAACTGATAATATTTGAATCACAAAATAACGGAGACTTCAAGAAACGCCCCATAAAAACATGGAACCTCGATATATTCTCATATGTAAATTCCAAAATTTGTTTATGTAGAAAGACACGTAAGACATCAGATAAAACAACTTTACTATGACATGCTGGTACAGAGATGTGCCTTAGAAAAACAAGTACTCCACAATGCTCTATCTTTAGCAACACATGCCCCAGATGAATTTGCCTACAATATCATGAAAGGCCCTGGATACATGGCATTAGCAGCAGGAGAAGTAGCATATATAATGAAATGTATCCCAGTTGAAGTAAAAATTAGAAGAACAGTAGAATGTTACTCTCACTTACCAATTACATACATCGAAAAAGAAATGTATATGACGCCCCAAGCCAAGAATAATTATCAATAAAGGAAATCAAATAACATGCAATAGTCTAGTACCACCAATGTATTCAGTTAATTAATATTTGGTACAAACTCCTACCAAATCCAGTACAGGCATCAGCCCCAGAACAATTAAAACCTCTAACGAAGCAAACTTGGACATATATTAAACCCCCAGAATTTAGCCACAAATGGAATCTACAGCCAAGAAGACCTCAAGAAACTAAAAGAACATATAATGTTCCCCGCCGAAAAACCATCACTCCTCAATACTGTAGCAAGAGGTTTTAACAGGACAACAAACAAACTATCAAGGTACATCAGTAACAAACTTATTAGACGAAAACTCCATAGGGAAAATCATAAAATCAGCATGGAACAAAACTTGGCAAAAGTTTATAATATTCGGATCAACAACAGCTGGTATAATGGGAATATTTGTAATAGTAAAAATAATAAAATCTATAATAGACACAGCTAATCCATGGCTACGCACTACATAATGCTTATGGATGGTCAATCTTTTTATTAGGAGCTATTTGGGATTCTGTAACTCATCTTCTACTACACTTATCAAGGAAACACAATAACAAAAACAATAACAATGATACGAACTACCAACAAATTCCCCAAATCGAGCTTCAAGGAAATAAAAATTGAACAAAACGAAACACCTAATTTTAAACCTATCACAAGACACAAGAAATGTCGAAAATAACCAAATATACCCAAACCTACACAATGAAACCATAGAAATTCAAAACGAACCGACGGAATTAAATGTAAAAAACCAATTTCCTAATAGAGAAAAACAAAGCATTTACATTAAAAAAATAATAATAGTATATTCCTTATTTAATATTTACTACAAAAAACTCCTTTCTATCTACAGGAATCAACAAAAAAAAACAGAACAATGAATACCACACTTTTACATTACTTATTACTCATAACCTTAGGAGTAAGAATCAAAGGCGAAACGATACTTGTAAAAAAGTTGTGAAGTAAAATTTATGAAAACAATCGACTCATGTGACAGAAACGGTAATAGTAGAAAACGATAAAAAAAGTCAATATCTCAGTAGAATATTGCAAAAAATATGCACAAGACTCGCAAAATACAACTTCTTGGAGTAGAAATCAACGATTTAGAAATAGACAAAATATGCAGAAAAAGAAACTAACGACATTTGAAGACTGCAAAGATGATGGAGTTAACACAGAAGTAACAAACTACCTAATAACAGCAATAATAACAGAATATGGAAACACTATTAGAAAATAATAACATAATACTATATAACGGACAAGAATGCCCCGTGAATGAAACATGCTCCGACGACTATGAAGGCAGCTTTTGGGATACAATAATTACCACAACGACACCATATCCCAAAATAGAACCAACTACAGAAATAATACAAAATAGCGATAACGATACAATAATCGAAGGTATGTGACCAAATAAACAACGATACACCAACAGTGGAAAACTTATCATCACAAACACTAATAGTTGTTGGGATTTACTGCCTTACCGTTACCATACTAACTAACTATTATAATAGTAAAATTATGTAAACAAAATAAAAACAAACCTACAAACCAACAAAAACACGTATGTAAAATTTTAGTCAAGACGGATATCGAAATAATGACACATACAGGTTCAAAACAAGATGAACCAATATCCGACAATTTTGATAACATCCAATTCATTCTAACTCCTATTCAAGAAGATTCAAGACAGGAACCCATTTATGACATACCTAAACCAACTACAAAACTAACTAAAATTGAAATGATACGCACAAATGAAGAATTACAAAATTAAGTTAAAAATGTAATAAATTTGTTTTAATCCTTAAAGAAGTCTACCTTATTCTCACCTGACATTTCTCCTTTAACTCTATTATTTTTAATAAGAAGATCCATGCCATCACATTACTGTACTACTTTTGTTTTTCTTTCTTCTTCTTTTGTTTTAATTCCCTAGCTTCATTAGTATTATTTTTCTCATATCATATCCTCTAGTTATAAGCGTTGCAAGATGGAGCCAAGCCGAAAGGCTGGTAAAAATTACCTCACCAAAAGAGAGATACATATTTTTTCTTTTTGGGAGAAGGTAGTGCGCAAGTTCTCATTGGTATAAACCGAAATAACATATTTCTACATAACAATGAAGAAAACTGAAAACTCCGCAACACAAAAATTTTTTGTTTTCCCCCTTTTTTTTTTCTTCTCTTCCTTTATTTTTTACAAAAAAACAACAATAGAAAGCATACAAGGGATAGCATATTTTCTCATCTGTGGGTAAAAGAAGTGAAGATAAATATATATAAATCTATATATATTCGCTCATACAAGTATATGAATAATATTAATAATAACTGACTACATATACATAAATGCAAAACAGCATATGTGTATATGAAAAATCTGTTTCAGGAACACTATCTACACACGGCAGATAAAATAAACAAAATACAAAAACAAGCACAATAGATTTCAATTTACATCATTACAAATTTTCATAAATACAAATTTTTTTTTTTTTTTGTTATAGAATCTTTATTCTTTTTTTTCCTCTTTAAATCATAACCAAAAAAAGAAAAGTAATATAATAATATTCTGCAATTGTGCTGCATAACATTGAATTTGAATGAAATGAACAAAAAGTATATATATGTAACGTATAAAGGACACAACAAATGTTTAGTATCAAAACAAATTTAATTAATTTCTAATCATTTTTTTAGAGGATTCAAACCTCACATCACAGAAAAACGATAAGAAACTCGCCGTTAAGTTAGGCTTGCCACATTTTAAAGTGGAGAGCGAGAAAAAAAATGTATTAAACTAAGTTAGTCTTTATATATATGTGCATATATTTTTCTTACACTACGTACGTAAAAATTCAAAACCATTTTAACTCTCGTAGAGTAAATAAACTTTGTATTTGTTTCCTTAGGGCTTACCAGAAAATAAAGTCAACCTCGTAAATTCGTAGAAGGAGTGAAATGAGACTAGGAAATTCCAGTATCAGAGTATAAAAAATGCTAAGAAACTCGCCGTTAAGTTAGGCTTGCCACATTTTAAGTGGAGAGCGAGAAATGTACGTATTAAGAAGGATTATAATAAGTCATGTTCATTTTACCAAATCACTATTAGAACTTAAATGCTAGCAAAAACAAAAAATAATATACACTAATAAAACTGAAATTATTATTTATTCTTCTTTCAATAATTTTCATACAAATATTATATATATTTCTTTTTTTTTTAAGATACTTCAAATATGAACTCTCATATTTTTCAAATTGCACGAATAAGAAATACCTTTGATAATAACATGTATGCCATTTCACAATTAACAAAATAAAATAATTGCACGAGGTCAAGTTACAACTAACAACCAAAACTAATAAACACATGCGTACAGTGAAAAAAAAAAAAAAAAAAAAAAAACAATGACACTATATTATTAAACATAAATATGCGAATTGCGTTTATTTCGAAAATAAGTAATCAAAATGTTTATACTGCTCATTCGATTCACTACGAAAAATACCAATGTAACAATTACGTTATCACTAGCCCGCTCTACAAAAATTGTAATAATAATCTATGTAAACATTTGTAAAGCCAACTACAATGACTAGAACCGGTTGATCCGTTAACCCTTACAGAAATGACAAGTCTTATTTGTTCATCACTTTTCAAAACAACCAAAAGTTACGCCTACACGAAATTTGCACAATAATAAACCAAAGCATGCAACCATACTCAAGTGGAGGGGACAATCCAGCCAATGTCCGTAATACATGGAGCACAAAAGAATTTCAGAGAATTCTATCATTAAACGCAGGAGGAATCCAGCAACTCATACAATAATATATATCAAGCGTAGGAGAAATCCAGCAACTCAAATAAATAATATGTATCAAATGCAGGACGAATCCAGCCAAAACAAAAGAAAAAGCACCACACAAAAACCAATAGAATTTCTTTCTTTTTCGCTGCCAACAGAGATGTATTACCCATGGATCATATTCATCAACACTATGATGATAGCCATGCGAGATATATGGCAACAACACTTGTATAACTATGGAAACATGCAAACCAAATGGAAAATGTCTAAACAAATGACAAAGATGAATGGTTTTATTATCAGAAATCTACCTTACAACAAAAAAGAAACGAAAACAATAAAACTAACAGGCGATTCATTAACAAACGACAAATAACTACTTAGTAGAAAACCAACCACTTCTTGCATGAAATCTTTAAACAATCTCACAGATCGCATAAAGTGTTTAATCAAATATGGATTCCACACATAAAAGGAAGGAAAATGTATCGAATTTAAACTACGGAACAACCTAGATGACATCAATATTCCTAATCACACAAAAGAAGATATCGTCTACTAGTAATAAAATACTGCATTTCTTCTAAGGATTCATGGAGCAAAATGTTCTAGACACACGAAAGGCTAAATTCTTTGTATTACATTTCATGTATAAACAATTAAAAAATAAATAAACAAAAAGCGACTATAATGTAAGCTGTTTGTAATACCAGTGGAAAACTCATGATAGTTTTAATCATCACGCTACAATGCTTCCGCACTAACGCACTTACTAACGCATGTACTCACAAAGTCGGAGGGCCGACTTTCGACCGAGCAGGGGGGTGTTACGTCCTACGTAACGCACCTTATTTCAAAAATACCGGCTAAATATCCGATGCAATAGCGCGCCCGGCGTATACTAACTGAACCTCATAACAAATAACTTACCGATACCGATCGAAAATAGAGAACCCTATAATTCCTGAATTTTCACTCCCACTCCACAGTTTCCTACATTACCAGTAGAGAGTAATAATATCATTAATTATTTTCCGAAATAGTCTCAACGGAAAATGTACGGGAAAATCTAAAAGAATCTTTAGAAAGTGTAGCAAACCGGACTAGCAACCCGTACCCTTGACAAACTCTTTCTATTTCTAAAAAAAGTAATAAAAATTCCAATGTACATCCGCTTTCTCACGCACACGCTTATATGACATACTTTTCTTTTCCAAGAAAATTCTTTTCAAAATAGCTTTTCATATAATATAAAAATTATAAACCAAAACTAACGAACAATAGAATGATAACATTGGTCGGATTAGTTAGATAGAAATAAATAGTATCTCATACAGAAAACACATTTATAAAATAAAAATAAAACGTTTTATTTATAATTACGAACAAATTCCGTTTTTTCCTTTTATTACAATAGATTCAACCACGAATTTTCATTAGTCAAACTTCCGAACTGGTACCGAACAAACGAACAAATAAACATTAGCGTATAAAACATTGTAAACACCATCTCATGAATAAAGAATGAAGCTTTTATATATATATTTATATCTATTACAAAATTGAACATCCTTTAAAATTTAGTATCTTGATAATCATGTTCTCAAATGTTACAATCATACAAAATTTATAAAAACAAACAATCATTTTAAGAATACCTCATTGTTTATTCATCTTTTAGTAAATATTAACAAATAAATATCTCCAGTTCTATACAAGATACAACTACCGTTCATTTTTGTACGATCTTAAAATTAACATAATTGTCTAAACACGCAAAAAGATTCTATTCAATTCGGACGGAAGCTGCAAATCTTGCATTCACACGATTTTGGATAAAATAAAATCCGTGACACGACGCAACGCTTCAAAACGGAACTGGGCACCACGGGCGGTATCCAGTATAAAAACAGCACCTCCTGGACCAAAAAAAGTCAGTTAAGATTCAGCAGTCAACATCGAGCAGTTAAGCTCCAGCAGTAGTTGGACCACTGGATACAGACAGCCCAGCAGCCTAGGTTCCGGGAGTCGTCGAACCAGGATCTCATAATGCCCCGAAATAATAAGGGTGTCCGGCGTCGCAAACGGGAGCGAGCCCGCAAATTATATAAATTCCTGGTGGAGCAACGCGCCCAACGAGAAGGGCAGCCAGCAGCCACCCCCGATCACAACCAGCCTCCTCCCCCGCAGAAAACAAAAATCACGCTGGAGGAATATCGGCGCCGTAACGCGATCAAAAAAAAATAAATTAAATATATAAAAAAATAAATGATCACAAAATAAAAAAACCTATAAGAAAAAGAAAATCGAGTCATTATTTATTTTCACCCTTCTCCTTTCCTTTTGAACGGATACACTCGGCGGCTCCGTCCACCCTAAAAAGAACCCTCAAATCGACCCGTCTGGTCGATTTGGCCCTTTCACGGCAGAAAGATGGCGTCCCTGTTCGGCCGCCATCCCAGCCATAACATATTCTATACTTTCTAATAATTTTACAAGTTTTAAGAAAAAGCATTCAGAAGTATTGAAATTTTCAGTACATAGAATCTACGTGGAAAATCCACATAATTCCATAAAATTCCACAAAAATCCACATAGAATCCGCATGGAAAATCCACGTGGAATTCCACAAGGATTTTCTTACATGGAAAATCCACGTAGAAAATCCGTGTGGAATTCCTGACATGGAAAGTCCAAGTGGAAAATCCACATAATTCCATAAAATTCCACAAAAGTCCACATAGAATCCACATGGAAATCCATGTAGATTTCCACGTGGAATTCCATGAGGATTTTTTCAGAAGGATAGACTTTGGAATACATTTCGTGTAACATTACCTCTTTTTTTTAAATGTAAAACCGAAATTCTGAGGTTCAATTAATTAATAATTGTTATATTCTCTTTATGATATATTTATGGCGACGATATTTTTGTATATCTTTATCTTTGTTGTATATTAGCCCATGAAATAAATAAAATAAATAAATAATAATTTGTAAATATATTTGTTTAAATTCTCTCATAAAGTTCCAAAGAACAACTTTTTAATTACACCAAAATTTTCAGAGCATTTCATTAGAATTCCGAATGATGAATAAGAACAGTTTCAAACTTGGCGCTCATATTGAAAAAAATAAACATTGCACAGAAAATTCTAAATAATACATAAAATCATCTTCAAAATTAGCGTTAATAATTGAGAAAAATATAAAAATGTTTAAACATTTTAATCTATTTGATTTATTGGAAATTCTATACGAGAATCAAATACGATCTTTTTTTAGGTTAATTACATTTTTCTCGATGATCGCTTTTATAATTTACAAAATTAAAATCTAATGTTTTAGAAATTTTATTCTTACGTTGTCATTTATTGGGAGGTAATTTAAAACTTGAACACGTATGTGCATATGTATACGTGTACAAATTCTAAGAATTCAAAATTGGAACTGTACAGTCATCGAAGTGACTCACGTAGTCATTCCGTTACAGGCAGCCTGCCAGTTTCACATTAGCGTCTTTGTTCTCTTCCGGTCCGTTCTTGTGGCTGACTGTGTCTTATTTAGTTTTCGCTCTAAGTACATCTTTTTCCATCTTCCAAAATGAGAATCTACAAAGACCTTTTCACCGGTAAGTAAAATCAAAATATTCTCTATTTTGTTCTTGAAGATATATTATCGCGTTTACGTTCCTTTCGAGAAAGTTTCGATGACTTGGATTGTCCTACTTTTTTTCCACCCAGAAATGTCACTTCAGCACTCGAATCCATGTTTGGTATTAGCATATGTTAATAGTTCAAAATGGTAAATTCATTAATTTCTTACAAACCTTTTTAAATTCTTCCCCACAATTCGTCTTGGTAATTAAATTACCCAGTCTGATATACTCATTTCATGTTTCAAACTTTTACAAAAAAAAAAGTAGAATTAGAATGTTTAAATGAATAAAATTAGTTAATGTATTTTTTTTTTTTTAGGAGACGAGATGTTCTCTGACACGTACAAGATGAAGTTGATCGACGATGTCTTGTACGAAGTCTACGGCAGGGTAAGTCATTAACTTGTTGCATGCTACACCAAATTTATTTTCAATTGTGATTTAATGGTCGAAATTTTCAGCTTGTCACACGAAAAGCAGGAGAAATTGAAATTGCTGGTTTCAATCCTTCGGCTGAAGAACAAACGGAGCAAAACGACGAATGTGTTGAAAGTGGCGTAGACATTGTTTTAAACCACCGTCTTCAAGAAACTTACGCCTTCGGTGACAAAAAATCTTACACCCTATACCTCAAGGATTACATGAAGAAGTAAGTTTCGTGACTTGAATTTTATCAATTTTAAGCAGTAAATTGTAGCAAATAGTTTTAATGACTGTAATATTTTTAGATTGGTGAGCAAATTGGAAGAGAAAGCTCCCGATCAGGTTGAGGTTTTCAAAACCAACATGAACAAAGTAATGAAAGACATCCTTGGCCGATTTAAGGAACTCCAATTCTTCACTGGTGAATCGATGGACATTGACGGTCTTGTAGGACTCATGGAATATCGTGATATCGATGGCCAATCTGTTCCAGTTATGATGTTTTTTAAACATGGACTAGAGGAGGAGAAATTCTAAATAAATTTTTAGCTAATCAACAAATTATTGAACAATTTTTGTGAGTAACTTAAATCCTTCCAACTATCGTAAGCATTTTTCTGTCCACATGGTTTTTTCATGGCTTGCGCTAGTACCGTCGCGCCTGTCACTGCACGGCCATGTGAAAGAAATTTGGCGATGCAACTCGTACTGCCCATTCATAGTCGAAATTGCAGAGCCGAACATGAACGTAATTATAAAAAATCACCATAAAGATCCTAACGATATATTAAATTTTATTTACGTCGGTTATTTAGATAAAAAAAAAAACGGAAATGAAGACTGCACAAGCTGCGATTTGCATGCTGAGTTTCAAACGATAGGATGAAATGATACTTCCGAACATATTTATTTTTTCGAATGCCATTTATTGATGACTATTCTACAAAAGCGCGATTGTAAATAAATGCAGTGAAGTTCGTGATTGAAATGGACAGCACTGGCGAGCGACAAGATCCGTGCAATGTCGGAGTCAAATTTTTATTTTATTCTGGACGGGCTTTCACAGCCGAATTCATATTTGTGGAAGATGGGAAAAGACGGCGGTCGACGTTTCCAAACACCTGATGTCCAAACAGCGTTCATTCACATCGGGAACGATCAATATTTATTTTCAAGAAACTTATTCAATGTGTCCGTAATAAAAAAATTCCAGTTTTCGTAAAGTTGTTTACTCATTCCTCAACGTACCGTATTGTAATTCTCTAATTATTCGTTATTGTAACATACATGATTATTTTTATTGTAATGCTACAAAACTCTGCCTGGTATTAGTAATCAGAATATAAAGAATTCATCACTATATTCAGTTTTTTACAATAACTCAGTTTAATTCCTACTTATGATTAAAACTGATCGAGTTAATGCAGTTTATTTCGAAGGTAAGTTAAAATTTAAATTCTTAAAAAGTTCGGTTCGACGGGTCTTGATTATTTAGTTTAAATTTTAGAGGTTATATTTCCTCCATATTTTTCTTAATATTTTGTATTAAATTGATATTTATTTACTAGTTAAAATTCATCTGCAGAATGTAACGATCGTATAAAAATACATTAAAAATATTACGACTTGTAAATTGTCTTAAAAAAAAATAAAAGTAATTGTATAGAAAGATTTTTTGTAATTTTTTAAAATCTACAATTGGATTAACCCATTAACGCCTGAAATGGCATTTTTTATACTTCATTTTCAATCAAGTACAGTAGAACCCCGCTGGATTGGCACTTCTCGGAATCCCTTTACCCCCACTACGCCGCTCGCCGCCTAAGGGCCGCGTCTAGTGTACATACGCATCGGTTTGAAGTTACAAAAGGAAGCAGCGAGATTGTCTGGGATTAGTCATGAACATCACGTGATTACGGCGTAGAGGTGGAAGCGATGCTTCCCCTATTGCCGACAGTCCAGCGGGGTTTGCGGGGAAAAATCGGAACCGACCGTGACAATCCAGCGGGGTTCTACTGTATTTCGTATCAAAATTGAAGTTCAAAACAATTGAAAGACACATATCCTATTGTTTTCGAGGTCGCTCTTCAAGATTCCGAGGTTAAAATTGAGTTTCAACCATCAGGAATTCCAATATGGCGCCGAATTTTTTAAAAAATTCCAAAAAATTGGGAATTATTTATTAATATCAATTTTTTTCGAGCTATTAGAATATTGGAATTTTATTGAAACCTTGCATAATGGTGCATAAAACAGTTGAATTTTAAGAAAAAATTTTACTTTTATACCCCACATCATTGTAACGACCTCAAAATGGCGTCAACAATGAAAATTTCTTTGAAAAATTTCTGAACGTTGTAACTCAAAAACTACGTGCTGTTATAAAAAAATGCTAAGAATGAAAAGTTCTTAGAATTAATCGAGAAATATAGTGGAATTTTTTCAGATTTTTGTGATGACATTTTGAGAAATTTTGTTTCAAAATTTTTTTCAAAATTATAATTTATTTTTGAAAAATTCTGAAAAACATTTGGTGTATTCACTTATGAATTCTACGATGTTTTTGTTTTTTGCAATTTTTTCCAAAAGTTGATAGTTTTTTGGGGGAAAAAATCCTAAACTATGTTTGAAATTCATTTCCTCGAAAACTATCAACTTTTCGAAAAAATTGCAAATAACAAATAACTCTTAGTATTCATCAGAGAATACACTAAATTTTGTTCAGAATTTTTTGTAAATAAATTACAATTTTGAAAAAAATGTTGAAAAAAAATGTCTCAAAATGTCATCAAAAAATTTTGAAAAAATTCCACTATATCGCTTGATGAATTTTAAGAACTTTTCATTCTAGGCATTTTTTTTTAAAGTTGGTAGTTTTTGAGTTAGAGCGTCCAGAAATTTCTCAAAGAAATTTTCATTGTTGACGCCATTTTGAGGTCGTTAGAATGATGTGGGGTATAAAAGTAAAATTTTTTCTTAAAATTCAACTGTTTTATGCATCATTATGCACGATTCCAATAGAATTCCAATATTCTAATAGCTCGAACAAAATTGATAGGAATAAATAATTCCCAATTTTTTGGAATTTTTTAAAAAATTCGGCGCCATATTGGAATTCCTGATGGTTGAAACTCAATTTTAACCTCGGAATCTTGAAGAGCGACCTCGAAAACAATAGGATATGTGTCTTTCAATTGTTTTGAACTTCAATTTTGATACGAAAAACTTGATTGAAAATGAAGTATAAAAATTGTCATTTCAGGCGTTAATGGTTTAAATTACAATTTGGAAAGGAAGCTGTAAAACTATTAAAGGATTGGAAAACAATTAACAACAAATTAGCGGCATCAATAATGAGAAGAATGTTTTTACTTCGATGCAAATCAAACGGTTTTCTACCCAAATATATTTTTTTTAATAAGTTTTCACATCATATAAATTTTAGCCACCGCTACATAACAACAAACAAGAGAAAAAAACACAAAGGAAAGTTTTCACTTATGAAAGAACGGAGAAGAATTAAAAAATTGTTATTCATTGATTTTTTAAAATTAAGGGCCGATTTCACCAACTCCGGTTAAAAGTTAATCAGTGATTAACGTCAGTTTAACCGCTCGTAATTGGTCGGTTATGGATTTAATCATCGATTAAGTTTTAATCGGATTTGGTGAAATTGGCCCTTATTCATTACTTATGGATATTTTTTTGTTCATTAGTCTTTTGCGTCTTTAGTAAATCGAAATAAATATTTCATAAAATTGTACGAGTGAATTGACAGACGTCAAAAATAAAGCCGTATTAATTAATAATTATAAATTCTACAAAATTATTTTAAAAACTTGTCAAATAAATTTAGTCGTTTCTTAACTACTGTAACAAATTCGTAATGAAATTTCCCACGTATAATTTTAGAAAACTCATTGTAATTTTTCTACGCTTAATTTAGTAAATTTCCAACGAGCTTCTAATTATACTTGAGTAAATTTACTACATTAAGCGTTTTATCTGTATACATTCCTAGTAAACGAAAATTCCTTCACTGCAACATTTCTGGATTAGCTTTTTTAGTTTCTGAAATGGAATTCAATAAGAAAATGCATGTTAATGAGTAACGATGGGTAATAATTAATATAACGTTAAATTCGATGAATTTGAATGGGATAAAAGAACGGAAAAAGTGATTTCGAACGAATTTGAATAAAAAGATATAAATATGACAGTTGCGGGTTGAATAAAGTTTAATTGACCAATAGTTATACTTGTTTTGAATTAATTATTTCAATAAATTTGAATTCGAACAAAATAAAACTGAAAATATTTTCTTATTGCAATTGAAACACACGTTTCGTCAAATAATAGTTTCATTCTTTACTATCGAAGAACTTTTATTTTTTCTGTATGTATTTATTTCTTTTAACAATATTTGATGAACGAATTTCATGTAAAATCACTCGAATGGTTTCCTTATGATTACCCAGTAAACGAAAACGAATAGAAAGTTAAAATACGAATTGAAATGAATTCAAGTGAATTAAAATGAATTAAAACGCATGAAAATGATTAATTAAATCCACTTTTTAATTCATTTTAATTCACTTGAATTCATTTCTATTCGTTTTCGTTTACTGGGTATTCATTCGGAATGAAATCTTTTATTAACATAGAAAGTAACTGATTTACAAATTTTTCAGTTTGTTTTCAATTAATTTCTTTAGTATAATATAGTTTATTAACTGAATTGAATCTACGTACGAACGAAGTACGTAGTACATGTGTAACTTGAATTTGAGTGCGAAATGTTTTAATGTGTTGAGCAAATGCTTTGCAATCTTGAAATGTTTTTACTTAGGTAGTTCATACGGTGATATTATATGTTTGGAAAACATTTTTTATAATACTTCCAAGAATATCATGTCCATGAATTATATTATTGTTCAAGAGAGACACCATTATTGTTCATGAACAAATTTGAAAATTATACGTTAAACAACTTTTGTTAATGATTCAAATTTTCTTCGTTTCGCCATGATAGAAATTTTAAAAATTGAATGGATTTTAACGAATGACTGCTTACTTTTTCAAGAAAAAAATTCTCTACAATTTCACAGAAAGAATTTTTCAAATTTTCAAACCAAATGTCAAATATGTCTATTCATAAAAAAAAAGTTACCACTTTTTATAGTTTGTGCGTAATTTTAGTGCTCAGGCAATAAATTTAGAAAAACTCGTTCGGTGAAGTTGTAGAGAATCTTTTTCTTGAAAAAATAAGCCATCATTCGTTAAAATCCATTCAATTCTTAAAATTTCTATCATAGCGAAACGAAGAAAATTTGAGTCGTTAACAAAAGTTGTTCAACATATAATTTTTGCAAGTTTCAATTTTTTTTCACGAATTTTAATGCTGTCTTTCTTGAATAATAATATAATTCATGGACACGATATTATTGGAAGTGTTATAAAAAATGTTTTCTAAATATATAATATCCAGGGTAAGAACTACCTTAATGATAGATTGTAAATAGACATTAAAGAAGAAAGACGTAAACACCATAAAATATTTGAATTTTGAGTTCGTATTAACGTTTTTGCAGAACCCGAATATTGAAAAATTACTATACACTTAATTTAAATTTGTTGCAGTACCTTGTCGGTTTACGATGATCTTAAAATTATAATTTAAATAATGAATGATTTAATTTCTTTTCGTTCCTTTAAATATCTTGTATATCATTTTCAAATCGTTTAATTCCTGTCATTTCTTTTTCTTTTACTGTGTCGTTTGATCGACTTAACATAATAAACTTACACTTAATTATGAACATAATGAATACCATTAACAGCCATATTAGCATCTCAATATACGAAAAGAAATTGAAAAGAATTCAACAATTCGGCAATGTACAAAAAGCCTTTTTGGATTAATCTCTTCGTATACGAATATATGTACATATATGTACACAAAAATTTTATTGTCTAATTCATGTCATTTTCTTTTTGTATACTTGGTTTGATCGATTTAATAGAAAAATAGACTTACACTTAATTATTAGGAACGTAACGAATATTAACAGCCATATTAGCATCAAAAGAAATTTAAAGGAATTCAACAATATACAAAAAGCAAAACCAAGGTTTTTTACCGCTCCAAAATAAAAACTCTAAATTTCTTTACTGTTTTAAGTTTTTTTATAAAATTGCAATCCATCAATATTTCTATAACGTTAATATTTAGGTACTTAGCTACTTTTTTTTTTTAGTAAATACAATTTTTGTCACACCAGCACGAAAAGTTCATCTTTCCGCCTGGAAGAGAGGGCGGAAAGTGCCCGATTGCCGCCCGCTCTGATAAAACCCCTGTATGTTCATTAAGTTAGGGACTATAAACATGATAATTGATCAAATCAGGTTTATCTTTTCGACATAACGTTTCGAAGATGATATAGGTTGATTCAGAGTAAAACAAACAATTTTGCAGTTGAAGTTCATAGAGTTTGGGCACTTCTGGCTGTAAAATAGGCATCGATCACAAAACTTTATTGATGCGAAAAGCAATTCACAAACAATAAAACACACGAAATTTTATTTATTTTTTATTTATAATGTGCCATATGTTGGTTTTTGAAGCAATTTAAATGTAATTTTGACCATGCCAATCGAAAGAGCATATTCGAAAATGGTAAGATTGGTCACTTTCAAGTTATTGTTAATCTTATTTCCTGTTGAAAAAGAAGGAAAATGTGAATCCTGAAATGATTGACTGCTAAGTTGGCAGGCGACAGTAACTAAAGTTCACCAAAATCAGTTCGTGGGAGTTTCTTCGAATGTTGAATTCATTTCCGAACTTAATTTTAACTTTTGAATCCCCTAAGGGAATAAAAAATAAAGTTCGAAGATGAACATTTCATTTTTTTTTTCATAAGTCAGTAATACTTATTTTAGTTACAAATTTTATTTCTGGATTTATTTTTTAAAGTCGAAATGAGAATCATCAGAGCAGTTACAAAAGTCGCCACTAGGTGCGACCGCAGTTTTACTGTTATTTTTATTCTTGTTGTCGAAATGGGTTTCCGTTTAGTATGTAACAACAAAAAATCAGAAAATGCAAACAAACAAAAAATGAAATGTAAAATCCCTCTGCAGCCTCCTTGCCTGTACACTCTGGGGTTGTGAAAATTTCACCAGCAAACTGAGGAGGTAAAACAAAGACACTATTTGCCATATGTCTCGTTTCATGCAAATTTACTGCTGAATGTAGAAATTGTTACAATATATACGAAAAAAATAATTGTTCAGTTACCATGTTACGTCCGCCATATTCAATTTTAAGATTTTGACTTTAGATTCGAATTCAGCGACTCAAAAAACAATAACATAACAATTAGTTTCTTGAAAAATTCTAGAGAAATATGAAAGATATACATGTAAAATAAATTATTAGTCGTCATATTAAATTCGCTATTTTGGATTTTGAGATTTTCAATTAAAGTTCGAATTTAGCAACCAAAAAATATAACATAATAATTTTTGTGAAAATTCATTGAGAAATATGGACATTATTGCAAGATATAATCTGATATCAATTTTTAGTCGCTATATTAGTAGCCATATTATGTCCGCCATTTTGAATGTTCCAATTTTGACGTTGGATTCGGGATTAAGCAACCAAAACAACAGGATCACAAATTTCAGAAAAAATTTGCAGTAAAATATTGAAGTTATTCATTTTGGAAAATTTATATATGTATTTTTAAATAAATTCAGTAATTGTTATATAACATGGTGTAAAAAAATGCCCGCACTTTAATGCACACCTTGCACAAGCTGCACATCTAGTAAAACTATGGAAATTGTTAGGATTTTCTAAGCAGCTTTAAAATCTCATTTTCTGACTAAACTCCGTTTTTTCTTTTGTTAATTTATGTGAGTAATCATTCATAACTGCACTAATTTTTATCTAACATGCATCATTATTAATTGATTTTGAAAGGTGAAAAACAGACTTTTCCCACTGAATTTTGCTCATTTTTCCGAAATGAAAACTGATAAGGACCCGTTTGAAATTTAACGATGATTTCACGGTATTATTCAATCCTGGAGATTTTTAGAGCTCAACAATTTAAAAGTAAATTTAATTCCGCGTCGAATGAGCTTTTCTTTTTTTTCCGAATTTTGGCTAAAATAGACAAAGTTAAGTGAGTTTAAACTTTCTGAATTAACATTTGGAAAATCATTCTTAATGTATCCTAGGACACAATTTTTTAATCGCTCAATAAAAATTCGAGAATATTACACAAATTAAACGCCGTATTTTGAATAATCTGAGAAGAATTCAAAGAAATTAATCGCAAATTAGAATATTGTTAAATAGTCAGATAAATTTGAGGTAGGAGTTTGTAACACATTTGTGTAAATTCAAAATAATTCGGATCCAGAAAGATTAAAGAAGGTTCAGAAATGTAATTCGGACAACGAATACTCAATTATTATATCATTTGATTTTCGTTTACAGGGATTAATGTTGCTACTTCGACCCATACCTTAGGTTTGGGAAGTATTGAATTTGGTGACTTCGGGCATAAAAATTACCCTATAGTTTTTAATCAAATGTCGACGTTTCAGACCCTACGGAGACCAATTCAACAATAACAAAATTTGTGTCCGTGATCTTGTACGTGGCTGTGATAATTATTATTAATTTTAAATAATTTTTAGAAAAAATTACATGAACTAAGCATTTGTTTCTTTGAAAGAATCATCCATAAATTTATTTAGTTTGGGTTTATATGGCAGTCTGTAAAGTGTATACACAGTTATATTATCAGATATTCCGTTTGTGTTGCGGTTAGAACAAACATGCATTTAAATATTTTGTTACCACGCTAAGAAAATTGGCTATTTAGCATAACAAGTGTCGTAATATAAAACAGCGAATATTTGGCTAGTTAGTGAAATAATTCTGCTGTCTTTGCAATTTATATTTCCTGATAAAGCTAATATTCGCATTAAACATTGATAGTTTGCATAAGGGTGCTGCGTTAAATAAAGAAATATGACAATGTAGCGAATGAAAAGAATATAAATCTTGCTCAAACATCCCAAACGTTTGTGTTCCGGTGAGGATAAAGGTAAGGTTTCCTACAGCAGGAAAAAGAATCGACTTAGCACTAAACACAAATCCCAGGCGGCAAAGTAGAAAACAGTTCAGAATGATTTCGAAATGTGCTCGAAAAGAAGTCAGATGTCCCACTTTTTGAGGGTTTTCTGGACCCTTCAAGATGACAGCATGGATTTGGAGATTGAAGGCGCTACACGATCTATATCAAAGTTCTGTATTTTCTTCGTTGATAAAAATATAACTTTTTTACAAAAATCTTCTGTATTTCACTTTAAAGGTTATAAAATAATGAAAATTATCGGTCTAACAGACTATATAGAGTAATAAAAATACGTAATAGTCTTGTAGGGTTGAATTAAATTCTCCATTTTTATCAAAATTTAATTTTTTGGTAACGGCGCTAAAGACAATGACCATGTCGTATCTGTGTAATTAAATGCAGAATGTTTCGGAGTAATAAATGTATAAGAAAGTGATTATTTGTTGAACGATTTTTCTTTTTCTGACTGTTTGTTGCTACCAATTTTTGGAAGATTTAAACGAATAGTCAAGTGAAAAATGAGTTGACCGTTTGTTGTCCTGAGCTCCTCATTTCGAACTAAAAGTACCTAAGGTTCACAGCTTGAGATTGGTCTATTTCAATATAACGGGTTTACGCGTATCAATCATTCTTAATCATAGTTTCGGAATTAAAATAATAGTTAAAGTAAACTCTGTAAAGAATTTTAAATGTTTTTTTATTCAACATTTTTGGTACACATTCTAGTTTTCTTATTGAGAGTGTTATAAATTGTGTTAAAACCGACCAATAATGATCACCGCAGGTTCATCTGTATTCACTATATATTCTGGTAAAGTTTTTAACCCTAGGAAATCTGGTGTGTATACACAGGTTGACACTTGAGAAATCTCTGTTGGCACCATAGAGATATAAGATAACAGTACAGTTGGCATCCCGTGAAAACCATACACGTGTGTATTATATACGTAGAGCGCAGATTAGTGTACACATACGCACAATTTGTATACAATATCGAAAAATAAATTCAATTTTCGTTAGTTATTTGTCTAATTTAGTATTAATTATTTTGCACTAATTTGTATGCAATAATAAAGCAATTTTTTAATGAAAAATGCGCGTAAGATTTGTTTCAGATGTGCATGAATTACCTTTTAAATTTCGGTAGATAAAATAATACATATAAAATAATAAAAACTGTACACTAATATTGCTATTCCCAAAAATATTTAATAATGTATCATTATGTAATTCGCATTAATGTATTAAAGAATATAACTACTATTTTTTCGTTGTAAATTTTTTATTAGACTTTAGTCCCGTCGAAAAAATACTATAGTACACGATTCCGAAAACATATAGAGCACCATAAAAATTATATTTATTAAGAAAGAAAGTAACTAAATACTGGAACATTTCTATAACAATATTCAGGTATTTATACTTATTTTCTTAATAAATGCAATTTGTATGGTGCTGTATATGTTTTCTGAATCGTGCTCTATAGTATTTTTTCGGCAAGAAAATGTTTTGATTAATTTCTTTGTATGTACATAAAAATTCTAAAAACATTTAATATTCAGATCTCTCAAATTTATATAATCGAATTTCTGCAATTTTTAAATTTTACCGTTTGTACATCTGAGTTTGCTAATAAACACATACTATTGCTTTGTGTTGGGAAACTTAATGTTTACGTAAACACGAAAACGAAAAAAAGAAAAACATAAATACGTTTATTGGAAAATACCTCGGTCTCTTTTTCTCCAAACCATTCCTGCAGACGGACGATTTTTCTGTATCGATAAATAATTATTAGGTCAGTAGATTATTACAATTTCATTTTTATACTTTACTTTAATTTTGTTACTATCGTGAAACTATACAAAAATTCAATTATAGAATTAAATTTTTCAAAAATCATTTGACTGCCTTTATAAGAAAAAATAACAATTACAAATGAAAAATGTCAAGCCATTACATTTGCACTTTTGAACACTTTTCATTATTATGTAATAATTTTGCGACACGCTGTAGCAGCATGACAATCAATAAGCCAAACATTCAGGATATAAATTGTTAATCCAAAATGTAAACAAAATGTGAGAAATGGCGAAAAATAAATACAGTTCAAATTATTGAAAAATTTATGTCAGAAATTTTACAACTTTTCGTTGATGTTAACATACCTAAAATGATTTTAATAATAAAAAATATTTGTTTACATTCGTGAGCGAAATTAAATTTCACACATTGTTTTTAGTGCGCGAAGTGCACTTTGTTATCACTTAATATCATGTGGTAATTAATTTGTTAAAAGATGTGATCAAAGATTGATAATAATATTATTGCTATCCAACTTTTCTGCAATCTAAGATGTCAGGTAATCAAACGTTAAAACACAATCTTATATTCGATGTTATATACAGTACAACCTCACACTAGTAAAACTGTAGGGACTACGGTTATTTTTTTTCTCTCACACTAGTAAACTGAAAAATGTTTACTATTTATCACAGATTTGAAAAGTTATTGCTACTTTTTTACAGTGTGGAGTAAATACACAAATAAGCTGATGGTTTACTAGTGTGAAGTTTACACTACCGAAAAGTTTTCACTATAGTGCGAGAAGTTCAGTAGTGTGAAGTTCTACTGTAGGTCATAAGTCACGTGATAAATATCTCCTGCATAATTTCATAATTTTTCTTTCTGAATAATTAATATAGACATTTTTAAAACAAATTGTTATTTATTATTGTTACTTACTTCCTTTTTTCCTCCAAATGATACAAAAAAATATTTTATTTGATTAAATCGCCGTACATAAGAGGTTTCTTAACCCATTAAGTCCTAAATTTTTTAATGAATTAATGTATTTAAACTTATTTTTAAACTACAGTCATCAACGTTTGTATTTTGGGTAAAACAAACATCTAAAAATGTCCAAAGAATCACATTACACGTCGGATTAACTGATCTTCCAGAATTCGATATTAGATTTTTCAAAAAATGCAAACGTGAAAAGCTATACATGATTTTTTAAATCTATTTTTATCTCGTTTTATTTCACTTTGAAATCGTTTCGGAATTCTTGCTGGGTAACTTAAGAAATCGTGTCCTCGAAACTTGAACTATAAATTGTGTATATAGGTATTTTGAATGTAAAGGGGAAAAGATAAAAAATAGCGGCTCAAACACGAAAAAAGCGCCAAAAAGTCCAGGAACTTTTTATTTGAAAATGACGGATATTAGTAAAAAACGTTATTGAATAAAAAGTTTTTCGAATCGATCAAGAAACACGTTAAAATTTTAACAGAATTTTTAAAATTTTTTATAATCCTGAAATTTTGAAAAATCTTTAAACATTTTGTAAAAATTTAAATATTCTTTAGACTTTGTAAAAAATGTTATTTAATAATATTTAAATTTTTATAAAATGTTTTGAATACTTTTTAAAATTTTTATAAATATCGGAATTTTTAACAATAAAAAAGTCATTCAAAAAATTCTGTAAAAAATTCGGCGTATTTATTCATCAATTCTAAGAATTTCTTGTTGTGTAAAATTTGTTTGAAAGTCTATTATTTCAAATAAAAAATGTCTGATTTTTTCGACGGCTTTTTTTTTTTTTGTATACGGGCCATCATTTGGGGTGGCTTTTTGAAACCACATCAAAATGGTGGTTTCAAAAATCTTTATTTTCAAAATACCTATATACACATTTTAAAGTAGAAGGTTCGAGGACACGATTTCTTTATTTAAAGTATGAATTCCGAAAAGATATCAGAGTGAAAAATTTACATAAAAAAAGCGATTTGAAAAATTTGTTTTGGAAAAAATCATGTATTTTTCAGACTTGCATTTTTTGAAAAATTTCCGTTCAGGATTTAATGGTTACGACGATTCTAAAGTGCTCCGCTGATAAAGTAGGGATTTACGATGAAAATCGAAAATTAAAAATGTCTGAATCAATTTCTCAAAATTCGGGCTCTGCAAGGGTAATTCTATTTAGAGAGAGTTATTGAAAATAAATAAAAATCACCTGCATCCAATAGTTCTCGTTCAATTCCACAGTTTGGGGGATGAAGAAAATAGAGCATATAATAACAAAATTAACAATGATCAGAAAATGTTGTTAAACATATTGGTAATGTTAAAAGTCGGAACAAAAAAGTTTTAAAAACACATCCATTTCGAAATACATCAACATCAACTCAGTTTCTCGAGTAAGAAGATTTTTTTTACGTTTTGAAAGATGGCCTTTCTACTATTTTCAAGTATATTTTATTGAATCCCGCTGAGAAGATTGCAAAGAAAGATTGCTTATACACAAATTTTAAACAATAAAACAAAAATGCCACGACTTTTTGGTATTTTTAACAAATTTGTCACGATTCTTTTTCAGAAGCAATGGCTAATTCAAAATGGTTTCGTAACGAAACAAATGTATTAAAAGTTATTAATTTCTTTGAATTAGAGATCAGGGAAAGTTAATTTAGTATTTTAACGATGATATAAATATTGATTGGTTATGTACAAATATTACGTAAAATGAAGATGAAACCATCCAAAATGGCGGTCCATATACAAAAAAAACCGTCGACAAGTTCAGACATTTTTTACGTGAAGTAAAAATTTCAATATTCTATATATAGACTTTCGGACAAAATTTTACAGAACAATAAATTCTTAGAATTGATCTTGATCGTTGATAAATTCAAAGAACTTTTTATTCAATAACGTTTTTTTTGTAAAATCCATCAGTTTCAAATAAAAAGTTCCTGAACTTTTTGACGGGTTTTTCATGTTTTAGCCGTTATTTTTTCTATCCTTTCACCTTTATATTCAAAATACCTATAAACATATTTTAGAGTTTAATTTAAAAAATCTGTTTTTTATTGTTTACTTACGAGCAAGAATTTCAGAACGATTTCAAAGTGAAATAAAACGAGATAAAAAGATACATTTAAAAAATCTTTGTTTTTTTGGAAAAAACCATATATAGTTTTTCATCGTTGCATTTTTTTAAAAATCTAATAACGAATTCTGGAAGATCAGTTAATTTGATGTGTAATGTGACTCTTTGAACATTTTTTAGATGTTTTTTTTAACCCAAAATACAACCGTTGATAACTGTAGTTCAAAAATGTCATTAATTCATTAAAAAATTCAGGTTAAGAAAACTCTTATGTGCGGTCATTTAATAAAAAAAAATATTTTTCTTTGCATCATTTGAAGGAAAAAAGGAAGTAAGCAACAGTAATAAATAACAATTTATTCTAAAAAATGTCTACATGAATTATTCATAAAGAAAAAATTGTAAAATTTGTGCAGCAGATATTTATCACATGATTTATGACCTACAGCAGAACTTCACACTAGTGAACCTCACACTAGTGAAGTTCTCGCACTATAGTGAACACTTTACGCTAGTGTAAACCTAACACTAGTAAAGCATCAGCTTATTTGTGTATTTACTCCACACTGTAAAAAAGTAGCAATAACTTTTCAAATCTGTTAGAAATAGTAAACATTTTTCAGATTACTAGTAAAAAAATTATTAATTCTGAATAAATATGTTTCATTTCGTGGACATTTGGATTCGGCTATTGTTCGTAAAAAACATCGTATTAGCATATTATTTTTGTTTAAAAAATTGTAATGACTTTTTATGCATGCATTTCATTAATTATAATCCGTTTCAGTGGAGATAATTGTGAAAAATTAAAAAAAGATGCAAAAAGTGGTATTTTTATTTTATTTTGCAAAATTTGTATATAAACAATCGTTTTATTCATTTTCTCATGGGGAATCGATAGAACATGTTTGGAAATAGCATATCTAAAAAAAATAAAAAAGCGGATGTTTACGTACCTGCTATTCTTATTTTGGACAAAAAAGGGTTAATGTTGCCATGTGGGAAAATTCGGAACGTTTTCGAACTTGAACGGTAGTGTATTGTAAAAAAAAAAAAACAACGCTGACATTTGTGTGCAAATCATTTGTGTACATTAATAGCATGCATGTGATGTATTCTACGTATTTATTGTTCGTTATTTATACAAATTACCTTCAATTTTAAGGTAATTTGTATGTTGGTTTTCTACCTACACAGTACGTGTACTAATTTGTATGTATTTTTTTAATTTTTAGGGTTAACGTGTACAGGTAACAAGTGCCCGTTTTTTCGACCCTATTTATTATTAAATAATCGAAATGTCGAGTGTTGACGCTCGCGAATCGTCTTCGCAGGAGATCGATTTAAACAATAATGTTATCGGGACGTAAGTACCAAATTTTTAGCTTGTTATTACAAATTCCATTTTTTGTTCATAGATATTTATTTAACATTCATAGACAAGTATTTTGTATAAACCTAATTTTGTCATAAATTTTTAAAGATAAAGAACAAGTAGATGGGTTTTATTAATATAATTATTAAAAAATTTAAATATCTATTTAATAACATACAGAAAAAAAAATAAAAATTTCATATCGTAATTAAGACACATTTAATTTTCTTCGTAATTCTCATCAAATTTTAAGTTTTTTTTACTCAGTTCTGCCATGGAAAAATGCCAATAAATATTTTTTATTTATATTGAACACGATTTGTCTTCAAGCTGCTTCACATGATGATACATAAATTATTATAAGCACTAACCAATGGCAGTGTGTTATTACAGTGGAAATGCCGGTAAAATTTCAGGTTAGGAATCCACAAAAATGAAACCAATTGCACCAAAACCAGATATTTTCTAATGAAAAATACACTTTGTAAAGAAAAATATTTAATATTTGCCAACAAAACTCCGATTTCGCAATTATTGGATCACAACAATGCCACGTGTTTATTAAATTAGTCCATAAACTCGCTGAAGTAACTCCGATGACAAATAATATTCTCAAAGAAAAATATTACAAACTCTATATATTGAACTTGGAACTTGGAGCAAATGTTTTCCTACTTTTTAAACTTTCAAAAGTTTACTTTCATGATTATAAAATATCAGATTATTATATTTAGTACATATTATTCTTCAGAAAAAAGAAGTATTTTTCAACTGAAACAAACCGACTGAAATATCTATCACTGTTTAGTAGACACAATCCCCCTTAAAAATATCAAATAATTAAACCATACCATACTGCAAATTGGCATATGTCATATCAGAAGACATATGAGATGACATATGAGATGCCATATGACATATCATATGACATATCATATAAAAATTTGTCTTATGACATCATATGACATATCATATGAACATATTATATGAGAAACCATATGATTTTTGCATTTTTTCAAGTATGATATAATATATGATGTTATAAGACAAATTCTCATATGACATGTCATACGATATCATGAGACAAATTCTCACATGATATGTCATATGATATCTCATATGGCATCTCATATGTCATCTCATATGACGTATTATATGATATGTCATATGATATCTGATATGTCATGTCATATGTCATCTCATATGTACTCTTATATGACATATCATATGAACATATCATTTGAGAAACCATATGATTTTTGCATTTTTTCAAGTATGATACAACATATGATGTTATAAGACAAATTCTCATATGACATATCGTACGATACCATAAGACAATTTCTCATATGACATGTCACATGATATCTCATATGGCATCTCATATGGCATCTCATATGACCTCTGATATGACGTATTATATGATATGACATGTCATATGTCATCTCCGAGGTCCTCTTATATGACATATCATATGAACATATCATTTGAGAAGCCATATGATTTTTGCATTTTTTGTAGTATGATATGTCATATGATGTCATAAGACAAATCTTCATATGACATGCCATATGACACGCCACATCAGAGGTCATATGAGATGACATATGACATGCCATATGAGATATGATATTATATGACATGTCATATAGAAATCCTAGGATTTTTGCATTTTTTTTCAAGTATGGTATGTCATAAGATATGTCACATGATTTGTCATATAATTTCTCATATGAAATATCATATGATGTATCATATATAGTATATGACATATCCATGGCCCCCTGTCTGAGAAGTGAGGTTATAAATGAGACTGAAAATGCAGGTAAAACACGTAATAAATCAGGTGAGATTTTTACGATTTCCTTAATTTGGCGGATGATTCAATATGTCATAAGACAAAATGTCATATGACATGTCATATGATCCGTCATATGATACGTCATATAAGATGTCATATGATGTGTCATATAGCACGGTGATTTAGAAGTAAATTATTCCCTTACAATATATACGAAAAAGTAATAAATGCATCAACAAATTATTCATTTTTGGAGATAGTTTATCCAATCTTCGTCACTCTTTGAAGTTCTAGACTGACATTCGTTTTCTGTCATGTGATATGCTCCTATATTAAATTGCCCTAAAATTGTTTCATTAAGTTGTAATTTTGAACTCAAATTTGGAGGGGAAATTTCGACACTTAATAATAATAGGAGCTTAGCACCTGAGTAGGATTACTTAGTTTTACAAATTCCATGTTCAGTATCCAGAGTTTGTAAAATATTTTTCTTCGAGAATAGTAATTGTCATCATGGCTACCGCACTTGAGCGAGTTTAGACTAATTAAACAACATATTTTTGTGAAAAAAAATTGTTTAAAAAAACTCCAACCTAGTGGTGCAAACGTATTTGCTTTTTTCATTTTAACACTCATAAGAATGATTACGGGGATAGGCAACTCATTCCCTTTGCTTATATATAATTTGTAACTAATCATTTATTTTATTGCAGCCCTGATTACAATTGTAACCAAAAACTTGTCAGTGAGACACAAGCTCCAGATTCGGTTGTAACAACGTCGCGAGAAAGCTCGCCGAAACAGGGTAAAATAAAAAAGAAAATATCCAAAACTAAACGAAAAACGAAGAAAGGAAAAAAAAGCATCATTCTTCAATGCTTCAAGTGATAATACAAGATTTGATCTCACGCAGTATTTAAAATAACATAATATAAATTTTTATCCATTTTCTCTTTTTCCAATTGTAATTTCTTCGTTCATACGTCCAATGGGTGAAAAGTCTACTTTTCGTTATTTGTTATCGTAATTATATTTTGTTAAATGTAACTTTTAAAATATGTTTTGAAGTAATTGTTATATTTTATGAATTTATCAGTGGCATATTTGCGGAAATGAAATTTATGATTGGCGAATCGTTTTTATTGGTTTATTAAAATTGTATTATGTTCGAAATAAGAATGTTATTATTTAATGAAGTGTAAGTTAATTACGTGTTTAAGAACCACATATTTTACAGAATTTCATTTACAGGACATACTTATACTAGAAAAGTATGATTATTATAAGATTACATAAAAAACTTAGTAAGATCTTAGTGTACTTTATCTTACACTGAACGAAATATGCCTTACATATTCATATTCCAGTGGTGTAATAATTCAAGACGCATTTCTGGACCAGGAGCTAAACAAAGCTGCAAAAGTCGCTGCTGCACCTAGCGGCAGCCTATCCAACTAAACTAATCGATTATTAAAATAGTAATCTTCTGTACGGATGCATACCATATTGATGTTTGATGATTTTGTATTAAATGTTAAATTCTGAGTCTTCTTATGAGGTAACCAAAATATTTACATTAACCTAATCCTTTAAGGTTCGTTACAGGCAATCTTCTTATAACATTACAATGTTGTTGTTAAAGGTTTAAGGTTGTAAATTTTTGGTAACCTTACCATAATATTGTTTTGCGAGGGCTAAAACACGGTGATATTGTTTGAACAAATAAAATATTCTTCTTTTTTTACGAGTTTAAATTGTTAAAAAATATTTCAGAAATCTAATTTGCACGATTATATGGTGATGTAATTATGACTATTCGCCACTTGCGCAACTTACTTTTATAGATAATGGCATAAATCACATTTTATAAAATTTTATAATGTTTCGCAAAATATTACATTTATTTACGTATGGCCGTTCCTATTCTTACTTTACTGTATAATGTATTGTGATATTTTTTCATATAAAGATAAAAGCGGAGAAAAACCTGCCACAAAAATACTGCAACTATTCTTAAATTTGGATTCATGTACATTTTTAAATTTCATGTCGAATTTATTAATTTTTCGAGAAAGTAAGTTATTTATCAACTCTGTTTATTTGGCTTATATAAAAGTATTTTCAATATTAACAATGACGAAGAAATTATAGTCACTAATTAATAGAAGACTCATTTATTTTTGAGAGAAATTAATTTAAGGTAATGAAATGATCAATAATTAATTTTCGAATAAATCCAAATTAAATTTCAACTGAGGAGGGAGGGTATTATTATTAAATTTCTTCGAACGTTTTATGAAAACATTTAGTTGTTTTAATTGCAAGGTTTTGTTGACAAAAAAATATATTTTTCGATAATTCTATGTGGCTGATTCCAAAAAAAATCGAAATTGATGTTCTTAATGATTTTTACAATCCAGGATCGTTAATTACGAACATACTTTTTTTATTAATTAAACTACTGTACTCGATGTACAAATTTATGCCAAAAATTTATTTTTTATACGACAAATAAAAAAGAGGTATTCATGAAAGTACCCTGAAAACCATACCCAGAGAATCATTAACTTTAATCATAACAGTTCTTACTTATTATTTGTTATCTTATTTTTTACTCCTACATAAGTTCCCTACTGAAAATTGTCATATGAAATATCATATTATACGTCATACGATATGTCATATGAAATATCATATTATATGTCATAAGACATATCATATGACATATCATACGAGTAATTAATAGTAATAATTGTCTTATGACATCATAATATGAAATATCATATGACTTATGAATTGAATTTTGGTTTTATATCCATTTTCAGGATACAATGGTTTATTAGGCTATATGTGACAATAATTTTGTTAATGGCACACTTCTCAAATAAGACCAATTGTAAGAGGCATATGATGAACATAACAGGTGACATCATATGCCATATCATATGACAAATCATATAACATCATATCACATGATATGAATTGCATTTTTTTGCATCTTTAAATTTTTTATGCAAGTACAGGATTGCGTT
Source organism: Trichopria drosophilae (assembly GCA_030407085.1). Lineage (NCBI taxonomy): Eukaryota > Metazoa > Arthropoda > Insecta > Hymenoptera > Diapriidae > Trichopria > Trichopria drosophilae. The sequence continues at coordinate 184,353,908 of CM059582.1, forward strand.
TCAGGACTGGAACAATTTTATATGCTTAATCTGACAATAAATTGTTGAATCACACATTTCTCATATATCATTTAAATTTGTAGATAGTATATCATGTGACACATCATATGACATCTCATGTAACATCATATGACATATCCTATGACAACTCATATGACATATCATATGATATATCATATGATATCTCATGTGGCATCTCATATGGCATCTCATATGTCATCTCATATGACCCCTGATATGACATATCATATGAGAAATAGTCTTATCCCTTCTGAAAATTGTCTTATGGTATATCATATGACATCTCATATGACATATCATAAGAAGACATGTCATATGAGAATTTGTCTTATGACATGAGACGCGATATAATATGACATATGAATTGAATTTATTGGGTTCTATAATCGGATATAAATATTCAACAGGCAATAAATAACCAACAACCTTTATTTTGTTTCGTATCGAACTTCTTCTCCTTCCCGGAAATTCTCCAACTCTAAAACGCGATTCTGTACTTCCTTTAAAAAATGCAAAAGTCATAGGAAATCTTATATGATCTCCCATATGATGTGTCATATGTTTTCTCATGTGATATGTCATATGATGTCATATGACATGTCATATGATGTCATATGACAAGTCATATGATATATCATATGACAATTTTCAGTAGGGATGACATCATATGACATATCATATTATGACATATCAATTATTTATTTACAGCAAACTTTTTAAAATCTGAACTGAATATTATGCAGTTCTTCCAAGCTTTTAATAAAATGGATCGTTGACTAACACTTATTAGGGTAATGACAGCGGACAATAGGAACTAAATCCCTAACTTCGCGTTTTACCGTTTTAGTATTTAAACTTTACTATTTCACATTTTTCAAGGGATTTGGTGAATACAACAAGGCATCTGCACTTAAGTCTTCTCTTCCGTTGTAAGATAAAAAAATTTATCTTCCTTAAATATGCCATATACCACAAGGGGAAGAAGTTTATATTTTTAATATTATATTAATAAATAAATGGAATTATTTAAGAATAGAATTATGAAGAATAGAATATAATAATAAGAAATTCTATTTGCTATACGGCGAGGAGAATTTGAGTCGTTTTATCTTATTTTTAGTTGCGAAGTCTTGATCTTATTAACATTTTTTAAAATAAAATGATTGCGTTTTCATAAAATGCAAACTTCATGAAATGTTAAATGGGCGTGCAAAAAAATCACATCTTATATTTAGGAAAACTTTATTTGTTATTAAGGTATAGTTAAACCACGAGATCTAGTAAGTATATTTAGGAAAAATATTTAGTAACGGTTTAAAAAATTTCATTTTTATAATAATGACATTGTTGAAAGTCGAAAGTATTATTGTTCTTGAAAAAAATTGAAATTTCCCAAACTAATTTCATAATCAACTTTAGTTATTGATTCAAACTTTCTTCTTATCGCCGCTTAAATATTTTGTAAAAATAAATGGATTTTGGCTTGACAGGAATGATGGCTTATTTTTTCGAGAAAAAGTTTCTCTATCGAACGAATTTTTTCAAATTCATTGCCTGAACTCTAAACTTATTCAGAAATTGTGAAAAGTAATCTTTTTTTTAATTAATAGAGATATTTGACGTTATCTTCCTTCAAAATTTGCAAAAACATGTACGGTAATGTTGTAGAGAATTTTTTTCTCGAAAAAATAAGGCGTCTCTCGTTAAAATGCATTCATTTTTTTAAAATTCTTAACAGGCGAAAAGAAGAAAATTTGAATCATTAATAAGAGTTATTTAATGCCTTATTTTTGCAGGTTTCCAATTTTTTTAAAGAATAGTAATGCTTTTTCTCGTCGGTAATATCATTAATAATAAGAATTAATTACTTGGTAATGGTATTAAATATTCTACCTTAACCCATTAACGCCCAAATGCACAGGAAGTTTACTGTAACTTCAACGATTATTTTCAATATAAAATAAATTTCGAAAAAATAAAAATTATCAGATTCCACCATTTTCTAGGTCGTTTTTTCGAATGTCAATAAGAAAATTTGTAAAAAATTGAAATTTATACATGATTTTGACATATATAGTAGAACAATATGATTTTTTCACTACGCATTTTTTACACATATCGAGTTTCCAATACAATATCTTATTTTGAGTGAGCTAAAATATATTGCAAGGGTGCACTCGATAGTTGTATTAAAAAATACACTGGTGTGTATTTAAAATTTTCTATGTCAGAGTCAAAATGGCCACTGCATTTACAAATTCCTCTTCAAAATTTAACATTTTTTTTTTCTGAAAAACCATGGACTTTAGAGAAAATTTTACAAGAACAAATTTTATAAGAAATTTTGCAGAATGTATTATCACAATTTTTTATTTTTAAAAAATTCAAAAAATTGAAATTCTGTAAAATTCATTTAAAAAATCTGAAAAAATTTGAGTATTATTCTTTAATCTAAGACTTTGTGCTTTAAGGAAATTTTCTCTAAACTCTGTAGGTTTTAAGAAAATTAATCTTGAAATCCATAAAAGTTTAATATTTTTTTTTTAAACTGTAGACTTTGACGCAAATGTCCATAGAACGAAAATGTCTTAGAATTGGTTAAAGAATACTCTTTACTAATTTTAAATTACGTTTTTCAAAATTTCGATTTTTCGAATTTTTCAAAAATAAAAAATTGTTACAATACATTCTGAAAAAAATTCGAGGGTATTCTTCGATTTATTCTAGAAAATAATTGTTGATATAAAATTTGCTCTAAAGTCCATAGTTTTCAAGAAAAAAAATTGTTCATGTTGAACCTGATATCGAAAATTTCAAATATATACTAGTGTATGTTTTAAGTAAGATATTGTATCGATAACTCGATATTTGTAAAAAATGCGTACTGAAAGAGTAATGTTTTTCTACTATATATGTCAAAAGCATATATAAATTTCATTTTTTTTTTTTTTTATTTTTCTTACTACCATTTGAATGAGCGGCCTTGAAAATGGTAGAATCTGATAGTTTTTATTTTTTTCGAAATTTATTTCATATTGAAAATAAGCGTTGAAGTTATAGTAATCTTTGTATAGGCATTTGGGCGTTAATGGGTTAATATCCGAACTATTCAACTTAAGGAACAAAAAACGAATGGTGGTCAGAGAAATAAATTGTAATTTGCTGTAAAATTGTTAAATATTATGTCTTTTGTGACGGAAAACTTACTCAAAAGTAGTTAGCGGGGCATTTTTGGTTTTCTAAAAAAATGAAGCATTACGTTTTGATTAAAACAATCTTAAAATTACATCGACGAAAAATTATTTAAAAAACCAAACACTTTTGTTGCCTATAAAAAAATTATTTAATCAATAACCTTATTTTATTTTACTTTACTTTGACGAATGATTTCTTAAATGTCGATTATCAGCAACGTAATGTTTGTAAATACTTGATTTAAAACCCATTTTGTCATAAGGATATTTAAAAATGAGATAGATTTCGTAAATGCACCAAAAGGGAAAGTTTTTGCTTTTCGACGCTCTAACCGCGGACGTGGAAAACGGCAAAAATGTGCGAGGGTGCCCAACAGGTAGGCCCAAAAACGTTGGAAAATGAAAACCATATGAAAAATGACCCAAGATTTGCGCGGGAAACGCTAGCATTTAACGAATTCCGGAGCCTAAAAAAATGTTGTGGCGTGAAAACGTGTTTTCGAATTCTGGGAAAATTGTGCATCATGGGTAAACGAAAAAAGCTGATCAACGATGAGCTTCGCGTTGGGGGTGGGGAAAACGAACATGCGTTCGTGAAAATTCGGATGCGTCTAAGGGCACGGGCAAAATTGACCAAGGACTCGTTGGTGCAGTTCTAGCAAAGCTTTCGAGTGGGTTGTTTACAAGCTTCCTGGTAAGAAAAATTTCTTCGATATTTATTTTTAACTTCGATTATTTAGATTATTTAATCATCATTTATGTTGTTTTTCAGACATTGAAAGCATCTGCTGGTGAAGCAATTACATCTGCTGATTCTCAGAAGAAATTCAAATATCAACATGGATGACAATCTTGGCGCGTGCGGGTTAGTGCACTTTTTTTACTATGGTTAATTTAAACATTTTAAATTAATAGTGTGAGTGTTATTTTTTAAAAATGTAGAAGTTGCTAATGAAGATTTTAAATTAACATTTGTGAATGGAAATTTGAATAATTAAGTAAAAAATAGTTTGCAAATATTTAGATGAACAAGTAATGAAGTATACGTTTTCGTCAGGCATAAAAATGTTTGTTTATAATGAGTAAAAAATAAATAATTCTAAATTGGGGTATTAGGAGTGACATAGAGACAGGAATTTTCTTCACGCGGAAAATTTTGCCGCCATGTTGAATTTCAAGATGCCAATTCTTTCTAAGATTTTTAAAGCCTTTTTTTTAACAATTTTGTTTAATAATTTTGAATTTTACTGGATATGGATGATTTGAAGGGATATTTTTAAAAAAATATTAAGAAATTTCTGTGAATTTGAAAAGGTCTTTTTTTGGACGCCGCTTGCGTCGCTTCAGCTGCATTACTGACCATCCGTAACATAATAGAAGTGACGCTGCAAGAGTATATCCTCTCGTTTTTTCATTTTAAGAAACTCAAAAAATATTTTGTTATTTTTGTAAAGATTTCTTTTTATTCGAATTAACTTTTGAGTAACTTTACTAGTATCATAGCTGCACAGCAACAGACCTTGATATCATTAACTGAGTATCCAATTTTTACAAAATTACTTATTGTAAAAAATTTAAATAAAAAAATTGTTTAATTTTGCGAAATCAAAACATTATGTCATTTTAAAGGATAATACAGAAGGGAGACATAATTAGTACCAGAATTACAAGCGTCAGTAGATAATCCACCTTGATAGTTAGTATTCGATTCTTAGTGTTTCAATGTTTTCGTTGTGTGTATCGGCAGTGTGTTCCTAACAATATATCCTCGTTGTCGGGCATTTTTTGTGCAGTTGAGGGTGCGTCAGGAAAATTTCAAATTCTAGTATCGATGCATGTTGCATAAATTAAATAACATCGTTCAAAAACACAATATATTTAAAATTGATTAGCGAATAAAAACCACGAATGTTGTTTGCATTTTTCAAAATTTTGTTTTAGAAAACTTGCATCTTGATGTCAGGCGGTGAATTAAGATATTTTCTAATTTATTGATGATTTTTTAAAAAATCTAATTAAAACTGCAATTTTATATATTATTGTTTGCTTAATTGATTATTTTTTATAACGTAATACTTAGACGATATAATTTAAACGAAGGTGTTAAAAAAATGAACGTACGTAATTACCCTGGTACTAGATTTTTCTTGTGCAAAATTGAAAATATTAATTTAGTTTAAATATTACCAATAGTATTCGTAAGAAAATATTTATTTCATAGAAGGTTATTAATTTACTAGAGATACAATTAATTTTCCTAAAATGAGAACAATAATTATTAAATTCATATACTTTTATTTGGGTCCAAAAACCTGATGATATCAACATTTTAATTATTGTTTGCAGATGAACTATTATAATAATTTTCGAAGTAAATTAATTTTAGATTTTTATTAAAAATTTAATTAATATTATTAAACAAATTATTAACGAATATTTCAGTTTCCAGAATCCATAAAACGCTACGTGCAGTAATTAGCTGTTCATATGGCTGTAAACAAAAGTTTACACCAACTAATCGAAATTTTCTTGATTTATTTTAGATTTACAAAAATATTTATTAATGTTTACCCAGTAAATAAAAGTATATTAATACTATTGGCATTTTAAAATAAATACAAAATTTTCATTACAGAGATTTTTTATTTTGTTTACATTAATTTACGAAAAAAATTATTTACAGATGTGACATCGAAAAACTTTTTTTTTATTTGTATTGTATAAATTGAGTCCAAAATTTTCAGCACATTAAAGCCTCGAAAGTAAAAGTTTCACGTAAGACAGGGCAGAAATTCTTATCACCTGTGTATACAGGATATATTTGTTTAGGATGCTAACGCTCATATATTATTATTTTTCTCCAAAATAGTAATAAAAGTAAACATTCAAAAGTATACAAAAATAAACAATACCATTAGAATACTGAAAAGACTAAGTTTGTTCCACGTTCGGCTTCTGTGTCTTTCCCAAGCTATAAAAAATGTTATTAAATTCTAGGAAACCGTTGTACTGATTAGTCATAATATAAGATAATTTATCTTCAAGAAAATTATAGTATCAAAAAATATAAACTAAATGAATAGTCAGTACATAAAAAACTATGACACTACAGTTTCTTTTGCATGAAATAATTAATTGAAGCACACCCCATTATTAAGATAATATCACTCGAGGTAAAGTCTGATTATAACATAAATCCATTGAAATGGGAATGTAAATGCATTGTCACTAGTTTTTCTATTTATCTGTTAATTGAATTAAATAATTATTAAAATTTATACAGTGGAATTAATCCACATAACAAGGTGATACATTGACGAAATTAAATTTTTAGGTTGAAAGTAGAACGAAAGTAATGAATTTGTTTCTAAAGGCTTATTATTATACCCAGTTTAAATAAAATATTTGCCTTATTAACACAGAAGTGCAAAGTTTACTATGCATACGCAATTCTTACTTAACCAGTTTCCATATGCACGTCAAAGTCATGGTGAAGACTGGATGCCAATATGTTTGATTCTTTCAAAAGTGATACTATTTCGGTTATCGTGTCGCAATTCAGAAATTTAATTCGCCAGTTTAATTGATCGTTTTAAATCACTCGGCTAAGATTTTTAAATAAAATTGTAGAAAGTGTGAAAGTGATCTGTGAAAGTGAGAAATTCGTAACTACATAATGATGTCTTATGTGACATATGCCGAAAAAAAAATCTTTGGTTTCAGTAACATAAAAAATATGAACAATAATTATAATAATTAAATAATCTTATATAATAGATCTTAACATAAAGTTGTTTATTTGTGTTCTACATTTGACATCGATTTTCTTTGGGAATTACTATGAAAAAAAAAGTCTTGACAGCGAGAAAACTTTTTTTTACTTGTAAAGAATATCTTGAGAATATTGATAGTTAATTCAGCTACTTACTAATGGTTGACTAGTGAAATATATTTAACAAAATTGAATTATAATTGATCAATCAGTCGTCGAGTTGAATAAAGTAGATTTGATACAAGTTCTTCGAATTTCTTATACTTAGTTAGTATCCGTTTGATGCAATGCATACATTCTTTTTTACGTTATTTTTAATACACTATTTGATCACTACATTACAATATTCTTTTAACATTTTTTAATTAGCTTACTTTTGTATATTTCTGAAAAATATGCGTGGATAAGGGCATTTTACAAGAAAATAGCATTTTCAGCGTCTCTGTCGATTTGAATACACTTTAAAAAAAAAAAAAATTACATGTACGAAGGCAGAAGATAGAGGTTCGGTTGTTTGCGGAGTGTGATCGGAATATTAAAAATTACTATTTTTAAAAACGACCAAAAGAAATTCTGCAACGAAAAAAAAGCAATCATTGTATAAATGAAATGGTTTTAAGAATTATGTTAAGACCGAAATGCCTGAGGACGTCCTTAGGCATTAAGGCATTAAAATAAAAGTTATTTCGCTATAATACAATACATCTTATACATATAATATCATATTATAAGATGCCTTGCAGTTTTTTTTGCGTCAATGGCAGCTCCTAAGGATGTTTTGGGATTGTATCGTGTACAATTGCTTAAAATTTCTTGTATTAAAAGAAATGTTAAATGTAATAAAAAATCACGCTTAATCACAAAATGTTTGTATCTACACTAATTTGTAGTGGTTTCTATTAATTTTGAAGTTATTCAAATACATCGTTTTCAGAAAAACATTAGTTCATCTAATAATTTCTTAATCAATAATTTTGTTTTTGTGAAATAATGTTTGTATTATCCAATAGTTAGTATGCAAATACTATTCACTACTGGTTTTCGTATTACACTTTATAGAATTAACTTGACACTACAAATGATTGTAAATATTCCCATATTATAGCTTGTTGCAGTTTCTGTCCTTCCTAGTGGAATACTTCTAGCCATACAGTAAACAAACATCACTAATGAACAAATTGTAGTAAATATTCCTTATTATACATCTAAATAGTTAATGGAAAGTAGCATCTTCTTTAACCCCTTAACTGCCACGAGAATGTCACAAAAAATGCTCAAAATGCCAACAAAAATTGGCGGATTCAATATGACGGGCAACTTTTCCAAATCCTAACCATTTCGCTTGAAATTTATTACTCGGGGGTTTTCTGGGACGCCGATTACGAAACTGAAGTCAGATTTTGATAATTTAAAATGGCGGACGAATGTTCTAAATTCCAACTATTTCACTTGATATTTGTTACTCTGGGATATTTGGGACCGCCGATTGCGAATTGGAAGTTTTCAAACTTATTTTTTTTGTGATTTTGAAAGCTGTAAAAATTTGATTTCGCGTACTGCATTTAGTTCATATGGGTTATGTTTTGACAGCACATATTCATGTTTTAATTAACCCCCTAACTGCCGCCGATTACGAAGATTTTGGCACAGAAATATTAATTAAATTAACGAAGTCAATAATTTATGTAAATAACAAAATTATTTCTAGATAGTCTTGGATGTGCTACAGAAAATGTCGGTGTCTGTTTTTGAATTTATTGTTTAAATAGAAGATTTAAAATATTTAAAACTACAGTTTTGACGAATTTTTTAAAATCTTCGTCATCGGCAGTTAAGGTGTTAAAGGATTGCTGAACTTTTAAAAAAAAAAACACCTTTTTAAGACTTGATTTCCTTTTAAAGCTACAATTGCAGTTTTTGAGACGTCTCAGTTCAGTGCAATGCTTATTAACAAAAACTGGGGAAATGATTATTAAAATACCATATTCGACCATTTTTGAGTATGCTCTTTCATTGGTACAGGTTAAAATGCCGAAATCGATACACAAAGATTTTAGATATAAGTTAAAAAAACAACCATTTTTTTGAAGCATTTTTTTTAAGTGACATTATTACCGTAAATTTCCGCTCCTTTTTACAGGGAACCTTTTAAAAAAGATGCAATTGAACCTCGTACTAAAAAGTAACGGGCTGATAAAAATTAATTTTGTAATATCGAATCCAATATGTACGAAAAAATGCTATAGAACAAAAAAATGTTTAAAATTACTCAATTAAAAACATTTTTTAAAAAACATAATGGTAAAAACATTTTTTAGTTCTTTAAAAATTGCCAAACCAAAAATAAAATCCTACAACGTTTTTACAAATTCTGAAGAAATGTATTTCTTACATGAGTCTAAGTAATTTTGTTTATGTTGAAAAATGGCGTGACAGTCATTAGAAAATTTATACGTGAAAAATGACTGAAAAGAGAAATGAATGATGTAAGAAATAAACGTTAATTTTTTCAGAATTTAAACAAATTTTTAAAATTTTTTTAATTTGTCGGTTTCGACGAAAACCGATGTCAAAAATGAATCACAAAAAGTGTATATTAATTAATCAGAGATGAAACGTCTCTAATAATTTCGGCAATTATGTCAACATAAGACTGAGTGACATTAACATTCACGCATTCTTTATCTTATATTAGTACCTTCATTATTTGCAACTTTAGCAAAATATAAGAGGAAATTGCCGCTATGTATTATTCTCCATCCAGCATGGTTTTTACTGGTATTCCATTTGGCATTCCCAATTACATCAGGTAATTAGTAGACCAGTTCCAAAAATTATACAGAATATATGATATTCTGTCAATTATTAGTAATGAAAATGATTAATCCTAATGCTCAATTTCCAAAATGTACATCCGCCAAATTCAATGCACAATTTTGTTTTAAAAATTGGGCATATTCATCGAATTTGGTCTATCGTGCATATCGCATGACAAAAATATTAAGTTTTTGACAGTTCTTACTCAAGTTGTACTTCGTTTGACATACTTTCGGTCCCAAACACGTTTTATTCCCAACTATTCAAATTTTAAGATGCCCAAAGTACAATGATATCTACCAAACTCCAGTTTAAAATTTACTGTATTAATTGAGAAGGTGAAAAGATTATACAAAATATTATTGATGAAAGTTACAAATAAACGAAAGCAAAGACATCGTCAAATAATTGGTTTGAATATACCTAAAAATATTTTGAACAACGAAAATTATTTTCATAATTTGGTTACTTCAAGATCTTATTCTTTGTTAATGTTAGCGAACAATATATCTGGTATTGAAGTATTCGATACCTATACTACATTTGATGCATATATTTCTAACAAAATATATTATTTCTGTTACAGTCCTCTTGTCCGGTTCACGATGGACCCAGGACTCACAACGATTGTCGAGTACACAGTAGATCCCGAAGTTGCCGGGGTAAATTCCAGTGGACAAAGTAGACGTTCTAAATGTACGCAGGTGTGTGCTGTCTGCGAAGATGTGGCGTCTGGGAAACATTACGGAACATTCAGGTACATTAAAAAGATTCTAGTTGCAGTAAACATTACATTTTAGAATGAAAAGTATATACTGCATGTACTGACTGTTATATTTACGTTTTTAGCTGTGAAGGGTGCAAAGGATTCTTCAAACGCTCGGTGCGCAACAAAGTAAAATTGTCCTGTAAATATAACCAAAAATGTGATGTGGATAAAAAAGTTCGAAATCGGTGTCAGTTCTGCCGATATTCCAAATGCTTAAATGCTGGAATGAATCCATTTTTAGTTAAAGAACCCGTTGCAAAATCGCAAAAAGATGCAAGCAATTCGAGAACAAAACTTTCTGAGGAACAACTCCAAAATGTGATAACACAAGTCCTTATCAAACCGGTCACAAACGATCACTTTCCCTTGCCGTTGACTCCAAACGACTCGCCGGTTAGTGTTGCAGTTGTGAATACGCCGTCCCCTCCAGAATGCGGTAGCAGCAGTTCATCCATGAAACCAAATTCACATGATTATTACGATCCCTTTCCAAGTGGTCCATGGGAATTGTGTAATTCTCCTGATTGTTTTTACGCAAATAATCGAGTGTCAATGCACTCACATAGTAATATAGCATTATTAATAGCAGACATATTCCGTAATATCGATGAGAAAGAATGTCATCCCGAGTCTTTGCGGGATCTCACAGTAAAAAAAATTGTACGTCTTGAGGGTAAAATAGCCGTTCAGAGGACTCACTGCATGCCGCAAGAACAGGTAGGTTCACTCTAAATGAACAAGAAAAAATTAGAAGTATTAGTTTTGCCATCAATCTAATTGACACATGCACATGACAGAGCTATCATAGCTCTGCTCAGAAAGGCATCAGCTTTCTTCTCTTTATTTTGTAATTCCATCCTATAATGACTTATACATTATGTTAATTGTGCAATTTTTATTTATCTACTATGCAGATGACTGACATGTTGAGATGGCTATCCGATATACCATACTTCAAATTATTAACCTTGGAAACCCAAATGCTGCTGATGCTCTCGTCTTGGAACGAGATATTGATTTTAAATTACTTATATCGTTCTATAAAGGAGTTCAGGAACAGAAATTACGTAATAGTGATATCTGAAGAAGTTGGGATGGACAGTGAGTCAGCCGAAGCTGAAGGGCTAGAAGATCTCTTTCAAGAAATGTTATGGAATATAAAGAAGCTGTCAGATTTTCAGATTGATGGAACTGAATTTTTAATTCTGAAGTAAGTACAAACCTCAAAATAACCTTATAAAAAATTGTGGTAAATACTATTTAATAGACATTTAAAAAAAATGAAACTACTCTAGATTTTGTTGATTTAAAATAAACTCTGAATCGGTATCGAATCAAATTTTGAGAAATAGAACTAAGAATCAGTATCAATGAATATTGTAGTTTTGTATTCAACTTGTATTGTTACTTTTGTAGTCAATAATTTATAGATTCACTTTGTAGTAGGTTGTGATCATGAACAACGCGGGAGATTTTTATCTTCTGCATGAAAATACTTGACCTTAATTATCAATAACACAGCCCAACAAAAATTTAAGAACTTCATGTTGCCCTGTGAAGTAAATTCTGGTAGGAATGTTGCTCCAGAATCCCAATTTGACCGTCGAAATATCTAATTGGCTTTAGTTTTTGAGATATTGAAGGTCAAAATGATAAAAAATCGTGTTTTTAGACATTTTTTGACGGATCCAGTCACTTTGAACTTGTTATCGTCTTGGCTACTTTTCGAGAAAAACAGAAAAATAGTCTCAAACACGATTTATTACCCTTTTGATCTTGAGTTTGGACAAAATTTAAGAGCACACCAATATTTTGGCAAACACATTTGGATTCTGCAGAAAATCCTATCAGAATTGACTCTTACTGGTGGGACAACAGCGTTTTTTTGGGCTGGGAATAGATGCTCAAAAATGCCTAGCATCGAATTTTTGACCCCTTTGACCCTCAATATTTCAAACACTGAAGTCAATTGGATATTTTGGAGGTCACATTTGGATCCTAGGGCTAAAATCCTACTAGATTTGTCCATTCAAAGTCAGATATTTGAACTAATTTTTCATATCTAGTAATCAGCGACCCAAAATGACGGACGCAAAATATCAAGTGTTCATTGATTTTTATAAAAATCATGACACAAAAACCCCCGGAGGAATAAGTTTTTTTCAACACTTTCATGCGCAATTTTAAAAAAGTAATACACTGAGAGATGCCATTGACTCTTGAATCAATAATATGTCTCCAACTTCGTGTGATCACTACTCTAAGTAAAACATATGATAAAAAATTGATTAATAAAAAATTGCAAAGTTAAACATCTTTAATTTTATTACGATTAAGTAATTGTTAATTGTTAATTTTATCATTTTTAACCACCTTTACATTTTTGCAGGTTACTAACTTTTTTCAACCCATATCCCATACGAGAGAAAGAAAAAAAAGTAGTAGAAATCATTCAGTCCAAAATTCAAGATGTATATGACAGATACACAGATTCCATACATCGTCGAGATGATTTGCGTATGTCAAGAATACTATTAAGGATGGCTGATTTTCGCACTCTACGACACAAATGTGAGCAGAATCCTAACGCAAGTCGTATTTTTCATCTGCCAGCTCTACACATTAATCTAGATGAATTACATTCAAAATTGAAATGGCTCAGACTGAATCCTAAATTAAGGTAGCGACATGACGTTGGATTTAATTAGGATTTTTGATAAATCCTTATATTTTATAAGATGATTTCTAACGAAGATCACCAAACCGCGCTTACTTTAAAAGCTGGGCTTACATAAACACATGGTTTTCTCAAAGAAGAGAAAAAATTCAGGATTAAGGAAGATATACTTTTTAAGCTTGTACAGTTTATGTAGTTTTCCGTTCTTAACGTATTTTCCTAACCACAATATGTTGAAGTAACAATTTTTTATGACTGACTTTTTTATTGACAGTTTAACAAGAAACAAGACATTTTATAGATTTGTTTTAAGAGACGCTTGTGTGATGTAAACCATAGAATTAACGTGTCGAACATTTCCGAGAGGAAATATTTGTTTATTCGTCCTAGGGACGAAATATTGTCAGATAAACTGATAGAATTTTCTGTGATAAACAAATACGTGAAACTGTACTCATTTTCGTATGTCGACGTCTTATACTTTTTTTTTGCAAAATCTTAACTATTTGACTTGACTCCGGAAGTGAGTATACGCGAATTATAAGAAGACACGAAAAAATATCGATGCCACTTATGAAAAACACGCGAGATTCAATGATCTTCGAATATTTGATGTTGTTTTAGAGAATCGTTGCTGATTTTGTCCAGCGAATCTCTTAATCCTTTCGAAGACTCGTTTATTTCAAATGTTTGTAGTAAAACCGTTTTTGCTAAGCTTTAATTATCATTTTGATGATTGAGGTTATAATTAACTGCACTGCTCATAAACATTTAAATAATTGGCCTCGATATACTCCGTGAACATTTTTAACTGACGATTCAAATATTTTAGAAAATGTATTCGATACTAATGTGGTTATCAAATACTCAGCGACTTTTCTTGCTAAAGTGAACGATTTTTATATACATTTACAAACATTTTAAACCTTCGACTGTAACTTTTGTATACATCATAATTTATTATTCTCTTACTAATACAGACATTTTGGACTTTGAACGATTGTATTTATGGCCTGAAATGAAAATAAATATATTTAAAATTACATGCATAGTGAGTTTTAATATACCATTCCTTTTATTTCGAAACATACATCTTTATTTAAGAAAACAATTCATGGTTACACCATGAAATAAAATTATCGATAGAATATATAAATATATAATGTAGATCTAATTTTTAAACTCCACAATTTTTTTCACTTTCGAGCGGCTAAACAATTTGCTAATTTGAGCAAACGACGTCGATGTATTAGTATCGTTTGAAATCTCTCAAGAATGTGAATTGAAACTTAAATATTGAATTAAAATTTTAACTTATTTGCTGATGAACACAAAGAACTCGATGAATTTAAAAAAGTGACGATAGTATAATGATATAAAAAATTTAGATAATAAATTATAATTCTCATGTTATCACTCTGAACATTTTTATCCATTTGCATGAGTCGTTAATTAATTTTCTCTTCATCATTTAAAAATAGTATTCTTTAAATGTTTTTTTAGTTAATTTTCATTCCTTGAAGAGTAAAGAAAATCTCAAAGTAGGCTCAGTAAGTGCAGAAGAGTGTTTTCAATTGTTTTTGATTTTTGGTTAATATTTAGAGGTCGCTGTCTTCGTACAAACGTTGTTAGATGAAATAAAATAATAGACATTTTCATGTATAATTAGCGAAGTCGTGAACCGAGTTTGGTTCAGTAAAATAAGAGATATGGTAAATGTCTCACTCAATTGTTGCGGGTGAACATATTACTGTTTTTCTTTTCGGTGGAAAAATATATGATATAGAATTCTTATTGTGTGTTTTAAAAATTCCGATAAATGGTTCAATATTTAAGTTAAAGTATCGGCACAATTATATTTAGTCACTTTGCACTTCCATTTGGAAAGTGAATGTTTAACAATGAAAATTTTTCAGGGGGGCTTCAGAAATCAATAAAGTAATCAAAGTTTCAACTGAACATTTTTTAGTGTCATAACAAACGTAAAAATGTCATTTTCTGTAATTACTAGGCTTCTATTAACGATATTTTAATGCACAAGTGCTCATTTTGAAGCTTTTTTGAAGACTTATCCAAGAACTGATAAAAATATTTAATTAAACCATATTTTTTGCTTATTCTTCAGCACTCGTAAGACTTTATGAAACATTGCATTTTCAAAAGGCAAAGAACATAAAATTAGTTATAATTTCATCATTGATTAATGTTGGTTAAAAAAGACCTCGTGAACAGAATCAAGTTTGAAATTGTTCGCGAGCTGCGTTGACCGACTAATAGTTTCTCTCAACATAAACTGTACAAATTTGTAGCTATTGTGTTTAAATGTAAATAATGGTTCATGCATAATGAATCAAAATACTTCAAATTTAATCCATATATGTTGGTAGTACATTTAAATTCTGATATTAAGCGAATTTTAATGTCATGCCTTAACGGGGTTCTAAAGTGACCGATGGATATGGTAGGAATTTTCACTAAAAAACGTAAATTAAAGATGACTGATTAAAATGTTCAAAATTCGGGCTCTGTAAGGGCAATTCTAAGTACTATTAACAATTTCCTAGAAAATACCAAATATATTAATTGAGAACTGACCAAGAATTTTAGGAAATAAGTGATTTTTATTTATTTCCAGAAATTCTCGGTCAGCTCTCAATTAATGTCTTTGGCATTTTCTATGATGCCGTCTATAGTAATTAAAATTGTCCGTACAGAGCCCGAATTTCGAAACATCGTTTCAGTCAGTTTTTATTTACGATTTTTAGTGAAAATTCCTACCTTATCGGTCCAAATTCATAGAAAGTTTACTGCAACTTCAACGCTTATTTTCAATATGAAATAAATTTCGAAAAAAACATAAACTATCAGATTCTACCACTTATAAGGCTGCTTTTCGAATGGAAGTAAGAAAATTTTTAAAAAATTGAAATTTATAAATGATTTTGACTTATATAGAAGAAAAACATGATTTTTAGGACTCATTTTTTATACAAATATCGAGTTTTCGATTCAATATCTTATTTTGAGTGAGCTAAAATATATTGCAAAGGTGCGCTCGATAGTTGCATTTAAACGATACACTGGTGTATGAAATTTTCTTTGTCAGATGCAAAATGGCCACTGCATTTACAAATTCCTTTTCAAAATGTAACCATTTTTTTTTCTTGAAAACTATGGACTTTAGAGAAAATCTTATACGAACAATTATGTTCTAGAATAAGTCGAAGAATGCCCTCGAATTTTTTCAGAATGAATTGTCACAATTATTTATTTTTGACAAATTTGAAAAATCGAAATTTTGAAACAAGTTAATATTTAAAAAATATATCTGAATATTACAACTATTTTCTTCACCTTTAGCGAAAGAATTTGTGCCGGAAAATACTCTTGCCATGAGGAAAAAAGTTTTATAAAAAAATATACCGGATTTTTTGGCGTTTTTTGAGATTTAAATCGATATATTTAATTTTGTAATTAAGATAGCTCAATTTTGACAATTCCATTGAAATGACCGATCTTAAAAATTCCAAGACAAATGCATTTCAATTTTTTTGAACTTTAATTTTCATATGAAATACTTAATTAAATATTATAAATGGTCGATTATCGGCGACCATTGGCTTCATTCTCTAATATTGAAACTAAGTTAATAAAAATTCGAATATCGACGACCTAATTTGTTTCCCAAGTGAGGGTTGCGAACTGTCTCTTACAGAAATGTGTTGGATTTAAAATGCATTGAACCGAATTCAAATCCACGCTGTTTTTATAAAAATTTTTAGATTTATAAAAATAATTGACTGTTTAGCGAAAGTTTGATTCAAGCTATAGTAAACGACATTGACATTGAGACCAAAACATATCTTCCCCATATTAAGAAGGGCAATGACTCGTACAGCCTTGTTTACATGATACAACAAACAAGTCGATCAGTGTTTAATTTACTTTTAGTGGATGATTCTGCACTGTAGCAGTTCATAAAATCAATCCAGCAGTCAATAAATTCAAATTGTAATATTCTCTCATGTGTAAATAAAAACAAGTAAACAAAATTCAACATCTTCAAGTAAAAGCTGTCACATAATACTCTTTCTACATTGTAAAAACAATAATTAAAACGATTACATCTTGTCGGACGATTGATACAAATTTAATAAAACTTAAAAAGAAATCCAAAAATGTTTGAGAAGCAGGATTTTTTGGTTTCATTAAATAGATAAATTGCAGTTTGTCCATAAAAATTTGTCCAGATTTAAATTTTTTATTTTGTTTCTGTAAATTGAGAATTTTTCCGACCAAATTTGTTGGGTCGATTTTTTTAGGGTTTCCTCCCTCCTTAATTTTAATATTTGAAGGTCAAATCCATGGAGGGGGATATTTTTGTTTTGATAAAGGCAACTTGATATTTAAAGTAAAACAAAAATCACTTTATTCATTTTTAAATAAAAACATTCAATTGTGACCAAAAAAATTGCCTTTTTTTATAATTTTCTTTATTTATTTACGAGTGAATTATAATTTCTTTCTCGAAAGAATAAAATCAGATATATCTCGAAAGGGTGGAGAGTTAGAAGGTTCTAACTGGTGGTAAGATCATTTGTTATTGAATACTGAAAGATATTAAACAATTTTAGAAATCGGAGAGTTGGCAACAGATTATTAGATGTTATTTTGCGTTTTTACCCACATGAGGAATTCCCTAGGATTATTATTATTGAAAGTGTTCGCATGACAATCGTAAAAATGAAAGTACAATCGACTTTTCTTATCGCGATATTTAAAAAACCTACTTTTTGGCATACAGTAAAATTTTATTTTAGACTTCTAATTGATTGTACGCATAGTATGCCGAAATAGTATATTACTCAACGGGGGATGTAAAATAAAGAATGCCTCAGACTGCCTGTTTCTCACCCTCGGCTTCACCTCGGGTAAAAATTACACGCAGTCTGAGACATTCTTTATTTTACCTCCCTCGTTGAGTAATATACTATTTCTTCATAACAGGGAGGAAAAGAAGAAGGAGGAAAGTTGCTGCTTTCGTCCCAGTGTGATGAAAAATAACGTTCGATACACAGGCGTAAGAATTCAATTTTACACACCGGTCCTATCTAATCACATGTTAAATAGCGGTGTGTAAAATCGCATTTTCCGCCCTTGTCACGAAAATTACTATTTTAGAGTAATACAATTATAGTATTTTATAGTAATACAAACTTTCTTTGTATACATCCGCATCAATATTATCATCTTCTAAACGTTAAAAATATAGTTTTTTGGCGCGTATTCATCATAATGTTATTCTGTTAAACATATCTATTAACTAAAAAACCTTTATCCAAATTACCTGAAGTCGAAATATTTTATTGGGGATAATATCTAATAAAATTACAAAGTTTTGATCCGTGCTTATCATAGAAACTCGGATATTAAACCAGGAACATGCGTAACCGATTTTTAAGAAAACATTATGCACATTTTCTTTAAAAAACTTTTAATATATCTTAATTTCAAATGGCGGCATGTATTTGTCTTGTAAACAGAATGGAAATAAAACTCGGGTTGTGCTATGCATATGAACTGTTCTGTGACGTCCTAAATATTGCACTATCCCAGATAGCAGAATAAAAAAATAGTTCACAATGATCTTATAATGTGGACAACAAGAATTCAGATGTCAATGTCAAATTGTGAGGTTTTCCTGAACTTGATATTCGACCTCTTGTAGAGCACATTATGAGATCATTCTGAACTATTTTTTATTCTGCTATACGGAATACTCTGTCCGAACTGAAAATCATGTTTTTTTAAAAGCACACGTCACCTGTTTTTTAAATGTCTTCCTAACCCTCGTCCAACTTTTAAATAATATATTTTCTTGAGTATTCGGTGAGGTGTATGATCAGTTTACTACCAGAAGAATATGAATATCAATTCAAAAAATTTATTATTGTATCTTCACATTTTACACTATTAGAAATTTCTCTAGGAATTTTCTGAAATAGTAACTGACGTTTTTTTACTGTTACCGTTTCAGAATTTTACCAAACAAAATTAAGAAAAATTTCTGCAAATTACCAAAAGATTTCAGAAAATTACTAAACTCCGCTTCGTAAAATTCTGAATCCCCAATGATAAAAAACTTCGATTACTCTTTCAGGTAACTGCTACAGAAATTTTTAACAGTGTACGATCATGATATCGTTTATACGCAGATGGACATGTATCTTCGTACATACATGCATTCACGTCGGGAATATCTCAAAAACCCAAGATTCAAAACACACAAAAGTCGCATGTCTATATTGAGGTGTATCGAAGACGGTTGCTGCAACAAAATTTTGTTTAGAGATGTGTTGAATATGAAAATGGCATAACAAAAACATTTCTCTGAACGCAACGCAATAATACATTTAAATGACCAACTCTTGATGACAGCTTTTACTGCCATGTGAACGGAACTATCTATTCCGCATAAAATGATGGTCCGAGAGTTTCTTACATTTCGTAACTTTTCAAAAAAAGTATCTATTTCTTCTATAAAATTACGAAATAATTTGAGGGCATTGCACTCCTCGCGATTCACTTATAACACACCTATTCAAAACGCGGAAAAGAATGATCTTTCAATATTCCCCTCAGCAGATACTTATCACCTGGTAACAAATAATCCCTCGAAATAACCTTAACGATTTTCCAACACACGTGGCGGGAAAATGGTTTTCCCATGGCATTTTATTGATTTCCGAGGGAACATTACGATCACGAAGCACAATGCCTTGTGTCTCGTCATTCCCGACCCTCCTCAAGCCTTGATAATTTCGTCTCCAATCTTTATTTTTCATGGGTTTGTGATACACCAGATGATTTCCTGAACTTCAAAACAACTCTGGAATAGAAGTTCTTGATACGCTGATAGAAAACAGCCGTTTCGTTGAAAAAAAACCAGGCCCCAGTGGGACAATCAAAGTCGGTGAACCTAGGGTGGGGAAAATGGAAGGGTGGGGAGGAAAAATGACCTGTGGACGCGTCGTGGAAATCTGTAAAGGCAAGGGCAAAACACCGATCAAGGCCCTGCGGGGGCAGTTGCCTCAGAGCGTAGCAAACGTCCGGGTCGGCTCGTGATAAATTCTCCGAAAAATTAGTGTGCGTGGATGAGTTTTTCAAAAGTGATCTACCTCTAATATTATTTAGTGCCCCTGGAATATAAAACTACGTCCTTAATTTGGATATGTAAAGTGTTGAACCACGTGGATTACTAAGTGTTCAAAAAGGTATAAGTGTTTTATTAGTAAAACTCCAAAATTTTTTTTTAATGTCTAAACCTTGCAAAATTAATTGATGTTTATCTTAATTTAGAATAAATCAGTTACTTGTTCAACGGAACAAAATTATGTTGTGTTCAAAATTCAATTTTTCTAAACTGAAATTCACTATTTTTTTATAAAGTCATGGAAATGATGTTTAACAATTACCACTTTTTATTGTTTAGAAAAAGTAGTTGTAAGTTAAGTAGTAGTGTCTTCAAAGATGTTATTGCTAGTTAAAAATCTGTCTAATTCACTTTCATAAATGAGTCATCTAAGTGCCAAAATTTTAAGTGCAAACAGAAATACTAGACATACAACTACAATGACGCCAAAGGATTTGGAGAAAATCTAATTTACTTTATTAATTATATTTAATTATTTATGTTTCAGTTTAAGATTAAGTACTTAAATAATACATAAATTTATTTTTCGTTTGGAAAAAGTAGTAATTCATGATTTCTCCCAATCGTTAAGATCGAAATTTTTATCATCAAAATTCGAAAAATCGGAAACTACTATTTAAATAGACAATTTAAATGACACAGTTTAAATAAGTTACTAAAACATCGAAGCATTTACTAAAACCGAAAACATGATAAAATCAAACGTGATAATACACGATTGCATAAACGAGATATAATAGACAGTATCATTAACTACAAATAACCAAACTAGAAGTCTAAAATAACATCGATACCAACCTATCATAGAACTTTATTTATTTTTCAAAAATACACTTATTTCATGTCATATATCCGTGTCACAAACGTGCGACATATGCTTGAAAAGTCGTAGATATATTTGTTTTACTGAATAAAAATAAAAGTGATGTCACTGTAGCAAAAATATACATTGGAAAATTGTATGAAATACCAAGCACATAAACAAAATAAGTGTTAATTTAAATAACTTTCCTTATTCACATACCAATGACTTATTAATTGCTTTGTAGTAAATGATGAATCGCTTCCATATGCAGCTAAACTTTATCGTGAGATTCCACTTATTTCAGATTAATTTCATCCAGATGTGTTTAGAATAATAGATATTTGTTAGGATAGAAATTTGATTAGATATTTTTTTATATAACATTTATATTGAATTCAATAGAAAAATTAAATGTTTGGTATTTTGTAAAACAAATTTAGTCACTTTTTTTAAGATCTTTTGTATTTAAGATGTTTTCTCTGTTAATATCTGTGGGAGTATTTTAGGTTGACATCGTCATTTTCGACACGTGGACCGAAAAACTTCTATGAGCAATGAAGTGCATATAAGGTATTTGGTATCCAAAACTCTAAAGTTATGTAAAACAAAACGGATTTTGTATTTGTTTTTGTGATAATATCGAAAGAACATAAAATATAAATATATCCTATAAATACTAAACCGCTTTTAACCGGTTTAAATAAAACTGTAGAAAACTAAGGGGATTTTCGAACTTGAAAATTTAAATGTAGAAAAAGTGTTTATCATTTTCTTTAATTTACTGGCATTTCCGATCGAAAATTTTATAAGATAGTTCGTTGTACAAATTGAGATGACTCATTCGAGTTACAAAATCTGAGTTCTTATCATATTAGGATCGGTCATCTAGCATTTTCTATGTAATATCTAGATCCGAAATATAAATAAAATTTTAGATATATATAATATTACAACATTGTGTTTGATAAATGGAGCTTTGATCTTCCTGTCGAAAACTTAGTTTTCTAACTTTTCTCGGTATTGGTGAACGATCATGAATCTTAAGATGCAAGATTGAAATTATTAAATTTTCAAAAAATGCAACCGCGAAAAATTATACATGGTTTTTTCCAAAAAAACATGAATTTTTTAAAAAGTATTTTTCTTGTTCGCCTTTTGAAACTGAAATAGGTTCGGAATTCTTCCCTAAAGTAAATAAATCCTGTCCTCGAGACTTGAACTTTATAATGTGTATTTAGGTATTTTGAAAATAAAGCTGAAAGCATCCAAAATAACGATTTAAACGCGGAAATATCGTCGAAAAGCTCAAATGTTACTGAACCAAAAATACTTGGATTTGGTCAAAAAACACTAATAATTTTTTGAATATTTTTTCAGTTTTTAAAAATTCCAAAAGTTAACAAAATTTGTTAAATTACTCAAAACGTTCGGTAAAAATTTTTTCATTTTTTCCAAAAGTATCGATTTCAAGTAAAAAAATATCCTGAACTTTTTGCTTCCCTACTTTTTTGTGTTTGAGCCGCCATTTTGGACGCTTAGACGTCTATTTTCAAAATATCTATTCATTTTAAGGTCCAAGTCACGAGACACGATTAATTCAAGCAAGCATTAATAAATTATTTCAGTGTGGAAAAACGAGATAAAAAAATACATTTTAAAAATCATGTTTAGTTTTTTATGATTGCTAGTATTGAAAAAAATATGCTGAACTTTTTGCTAGTATTATTTAGTTTGCTAGTAAATCTATAAACAGAGTATGAAAGTTGAATTAATTTTAAATCAGATGTGTCTCCTTCTACATTTTTAGATCCTTTTTTACTCGAAATGCAATCGCTGAAAATTGTAGTGAAAAAATGTGCATTCAGGACATAATGGGTTAATATTTTACATATCAAGAAATTTATTCTTGTCTTATAATTGAAACAGAGGCAAATTAAGAGTATCAATACACATATTAATTAAATACGAGTCTAACGAAATTAAAATTGGTACCTTTGACTTTCATACGTAAGAATGAAGTCTATTTTCTTTAGTTACATGACGTGAGAATATTTATATTTTAGATTATTTAATGAAAATTTTAAATACATAATCTGTCATTTTCTTAAAAAATAATCACAGTTTTTGAAAATGACCTATTACGCAACATTGCAACACTAATGATCGCTCTAAAAATACGAAAATAACAAAATTATAAAAAAAAAAGTCAAACAATTTTTAATTTATGAAAATGTTTTGTATGAGTCGGTACAAATAACCAGGGGTTATTGAATAATTCGATTTGAAATTCGGTTGAATTTATCGATACATTAGCCTTATAAACGTGTAAGTTAATCGTATACGTCAATAAACGGAGAGTAAACACTTGCACGTTTATGTCCACCCTACGATTTCGTAAGTTTCTAGGAATTTGAGTGAGATGGAGAAAAAGTGCCTATGGAGAAGATACGAGGATGGAAATAAAGTGAAAGTGACGGAATAATACCCTTGATGTCGTTAAAAAAAGATGGAAACAGAGAAAAAGGACGCGCTCATATTCCTACAAGGGGATTTTCATAACGAGTGTAAGAAAACTCGTGAAAAATAACCAATATAGTCTAGCAGCTGCTGTACATTTCGAATAAAGTATAGAAGAAATTATAATAATCAATGTCGATATTATATATTTTGTAATTTTAAAAATAACGAAAAAATGTTACATGATACAAAATTCGCTGAAAAAATAAAAAAAGTTGCTTTTTCGATAGACGAATAATGAGTATTGAGGGTTTCATTTTAACCAACAACTAAAAATAACCTTGAGATCCGTTTCTTTTTGTAGCGTTTGATGGATGACTTGACTATCTTTCCAAAGCATGTTTTTGGGATGACTTCATAGGAAAATGTCGAACACTTTTAAGAACTTAAAATAAAATAAGAGCATTATAATTGCATTTTGACATTTTTTTCCGATTAATTTGGTGATGTCAGAAATAATCTTTGAATTTAAATGTGGTTCATCTACGAAATTTGTAACAATGCTTTTGATGAGAAATGGTGGTTGAATATTTGTTGTTGAGTAATTTTGAAGAAATTGGTTAGATTGGCCCCCAAAACAATTTGTTGACACGATCTCAGTGCACTAACCCAGAGATGAAAATAGAAAAGAGTTTAGAAACAGTTCGAAATGTGCTTTAAAGAAAGTCATATAACTCACTTTCTGAGGGTTATATGAATATGAGTTCATAATGATCTTATAATTACATCATACTCGGAAAACGCTCAGAAAGTGGGAATCTGACCTCTTGTACAGCACATCGTGAGATCATTGTAAACAATGTTTTTATGTTATCTGTCTAGTTTTCTCCTTTCTCACAACCAGAAGAAGAGAGAAGGATACAAAATATTAAAATAGAAAGAGGAGGTTAAAATAAGGAGAGTCTATTGTAAAATCATCTGCCAAATATATTTTATATGTAACCAATTCCTTCTTTCGTGTTCTTTTAGAAAAACATTTGGGTAGGTTAGTTTACATTTTGTTCTATTCGACTACTCACTACCGCTGTTACATATTCATGTGCCTTCTTAGCATGTAAAAAATGACTTTTTCATCGTTCGTTCTCTTGCTCATCGTTTTTTGAACTATTCACTTCGTGTTATAAGCTTAAGACAGTAGCTTGATTGAAACTAGTAACGAGACAGTTATATGAACCAATTAAATATTCACATACTAATCAAATACTTAGTTTATTTTAAAAAGATAATAAATCGGAGTTGAGATTAAGTACTCCACCCATTTCCTTCTTTTGTGCCCCATCTAGATAATAAAATATCATAGTCACCTGCCCGTAAAATACTCATGGTTTACAGAATTCTTAAATTTTTAACTAAACATTTTTTTTTTTTAAATTTCTTCCGACAAAATTGTTATGATAACCAATGGATTTGTTAGTAATAAATATTTTGTATCAATTGTTTGGTTAGTTACCTATTTATTTCTTAGTGAAACTAAGATAATTTGTGAGAACTAAGCGATTCTTGTCCCAACTAGTTTTTCTTTTTGTTACACCTATATTAGTTTTAAACCAAACTTACGCGTAATAAATGTCTAAAAATAATTCTTTTTTATTGCAAAAATAAATAGGATTGGTTGGTTGCATCCCACCGACCAGATCCAGATTTGCAATTGGTTGGGGCAACAAAGGACATAGTTACAAAAATAACCAATTGATCTTTTGTACCAATTAATTGGTTAGGAATCAATTTATTTCTTAGTGAAACTCTCTACTTAGTTGCCTCAATTAATCTCTCGCGTAGATCTAAGAGCATTAAGCGGTTGGTTACCACAACCACCAGGAAAAAACGAGTTACATAGGACAACCAACTGTGAAATGGTTACAATTTGTTGGTTGCGAGAACCAATTTACTATTTGGAAAACTATTTAATTAGGTAGATTAATTTACGAAACAATTCCTCAAATAAATTTCTACTCAGGAAAACATACTACTTTCAGCAACAAGATCTTTTATTCCTGTTTATTTTTTGTTAAATGAATAACAAATTGGTTCGGGGACAAATCTAACTAAATGCTTGGTTTTTATAACCAACTATATAGTTTCGCACCAAATAATTGGTTGTTCCAACCAGCAAAGTGTCAACAAATTCACTATTGGTTCATCTAACCATCTCGTTTTTTCCATGTAATTAACCTTCGAAAATTAGGTAAATTATTTCAAAACACCTTATTTTCCTTTATTTCAACATAAAATTGTGGATTTATCTTTTCAAATTGTAAATCATAAAGCAATAAAGTATCACAAAACTTAATTGGTTGCCATTTTAAAACTGAGCACTTTTTAAGTATGTCTGACAAATGAGGATTTATAGTAGTTTAAATTTTGATTTGTAAAAAATAGTGGTATAAAATGGAAAGTTGTTTACCATAACTTAACCTATTTTTCACTAACACATGTGTTAGTGAGAACGCGAAAGAAGGAATTGGTTGGGGTAGTCAATCGATTAGTTGCTCAAACTAACTCACTTCTCAGACAGCAAAATAGAAAAGAGTTCAGAACGATTTCGGAATGTGCTCTAAAAGAAGTCAGAAAGTGGGATATCTGACTTATTTTAGAGCACATTTCAAAATCACTCTGAACTCTTTTTTATTTTGCTGCCTGGATTAGTGCACAGTAACGCATCGCTGTAAAATTGTTAGTAAGCGAAGTATTGGATCTACTGATTTAATAATAAACACTAATAATTTAACAAAGGAAATTGTACCAGCAAAATTTACTACTAATTGAATAATAAATTTGATTTAAGTATCAATAGTTTTTAACGAATCCAAATTTGGAGAGTACCTTTAGTTTTAATCTGATCTACAATCTACAATCTCTCTGAAATTGTGTAGTTTCTTTACATTGTGCAAAAACGTTTGGCATTATTTTACAAAACATTAATCAACTCATTCCTATAAAAAATTAGCCGTCGTAAATAGAAGAAAACTATTCTTAAAAACAAATGCAAAATTAACTGGAATGGTAGAGTACGAATTATTATTAAGTATCAATTCTTGTAATTAAATCTAAAAAATGAATGAACAATTATTTCTTAATAGTATTTGGTTTTCAATAATTTTCATTTCATTTGATTCAAAGCCACTTTTCAAATCTGTAAAATAATACTAAACTTTTTCAGTATTATCCCTAAGAATGAATGACCTACATTCGGGGTTTTCTTGGCAATATTCCTTTTTTTCTATCGTTTCACTATCACTATTTATTTAATCGCCAAGAAAGAACGTAGATAATACAATTCATTTAATTTTACCTGTTTTTTAAATGTAGTTTAAATCATTGTAATTCGATATAAGCCATCAAAATGTCGTAAAAGTGAGTGATTATTTCAAGTCGTAGAAAGTCCCAGATTTAGACGAATAGTTTAACTGTAGATTACAGTGATAAAAGTGATAGATATACTTAATGGTTTTGATTTTATTTTTGTACAGAGAATTCAAATTCGTTAGAAAATAATTCAATTCAGAAGGTGAGGTTTAAAGAAGTCGTTGTACCCTTTACACTGGGTGCAAGTTTTATTTTTAGAAGTTAATAGAAAATAAAGTAATTAGCTTTACTCTTTCATATTCAAATACTACCGGATTGAATGGTTCAAGATTTAGAACATAAGTGCTCACCTTAAAAGAGGTCCTGTTTGAAAATGTTTTTAATGTATTCCGAATGCCTAAAAAAATAAATATTTTCATGGCACGTGTAGTTTGAATCCCATTTTCCGTTTCCCCGAAAAAAATTGAACGAATTATGCATGACGAATTTTTCTGCTTTACCTAGTCTAAATTGGGGCCAGAATCTTTCTATCGCGACACTTTGTGAATAACGTCCGGGTGAAATCCCCTTTTGTATACCTGATCGTACATTTTCTCGAAAACATGCAAAACAGGAAATTGAAAAGCCATCGACCACAATATTCAATAACGTCCTTGAAGACGAGAAAGAAGCCAGTAAATGTGTGTCACTATTATTAGTGAATTTTTGAGTTTGCAAAATACAGTTAAGATTTTTATTTTGAACAGTAAAATATATTATAAATAAATTTGTTTGGTGATATTGTCCTGAGATTAAATACTAGTATAACGTTCTATGTAAAATACTTTGTTAGTACAAAAAATTATTTATTAAACTATGCTAAAATGTGAATTGCTTCATTTTCTCTAAATCACAAGTGAAGGATTTGGGTATAATTTTTTATCATAAAATTTATACAATATGTAGAATACATTAGAACATAAGAATGTTGTTTTTTAAAAAGGACTATAAAGTCATTCATGCTATTCGTTTAACAAAATTTTCTAGAATGATTTTATTTACTTTAATATGTTTTATAAAATATCCACTATAGAATACTACATTAAATTATAAATATTCACTGACATTCACTTTGATATTATTTAGTGATTAATAATGATTTTTGTTACTCAGATTTCTTAGAGGGTTTAGGTTCAACCATAGAAATCATTAATTTAAATTTCAATTAATTTAAAAATTTAAGTTAATTAATGCAGAATGTAATACCGTTGGTTAGGGATTTTACGTGTCAGCGACTTTCCCTAACTATTTTCTTTTCTTTATTTTTGACGGTAGATTGAGAAACTGGCAGAAATAAGATATATTAGAATATCTTGTAAAATTCTAATTATGTCACCTTTTTTCTCAACAGAAAGATATCAATGAATTTTAATTCCTTTTTTTGAGAGAGGGAGTAACGTTATATATTCGTAATTTAGAATACCACGGTTTGAATCAAAGCTCTCTCTATACTTTTCTTTTGATAGTTGTATATTTTAAATCAGGGGCTAGGATATGTAAATATCCCATTATGTCACAGTTTATAAATAAACCACCAAATACATCTCTGTTTTGATTAACTTTACAAAGTACAGCATTATATAAATCTCAAATTTAGTCATCTTTTTGCAATGTACATTCTACAAAGATTGAAAGAGTTTATAGTTAGTTTATACCTAGTTTTATACTTAGGGATGCTTTACATCTATACACTCACTCAAGTTGAAACAGTGAAAAATTCACTATTTAAATCAGTAAATAAATACTCACTGCTGGGTCCGTGACTTTCATCATATTCACCGACTGAACAGTGAAACGACGAACGAATTTCACTGTTTCGGGTTAAAGTTTCACTGATTTTAAGCAGTGAATCAATGTTATTTTCTCCTAATACAAATTAATTTCACTGAATAAATCAATGAAATTTCACTGCTTCTCAGTGACTTCCTTTTCACTATGACAATCAGTGACTAGCCACTGAGAATCAGTGAATTTTCACTGTTTCAAATTGAGAGAGTACACATGACGACCGATGGATATAAAAAAATCATTTAGAGAAACACATGATTTATTATATTTGCATAAGTTAATTAATAATGGAAACGTAGATTGTATAACACAGACATCAACACTCTCTCAATTTGAAACAGTGAAAATTCACTGATTCTTAGTATACTCCATAGTGAAAAAGGAGACACTTAGAAGCAACGAAATGTCACAATTTTAATCAGCGAAATTAAGTTGCTTTATGAGACGGTAAAATTGATTCACTGCTTGAATCAGTGAAACTTTAAGATGAAACAGTGAAATTCGTTCGCTGTTTCACTGTTTATGCAGTGAATAGGATGAAAGTCACTGATTTAAATAGTGAATTTTTCACGAGTTCGAATTCAGAGCGCAAATATTCTTTTAATTGATATAAGTATAAGAAATATTTTTCTCATACTCGTAATAATTTTGCGCTAAATTCTCAACTTTTTAGACTGTGTCAATTACCAAACAACCATAGAACTTTATTGATTTAAATATGAATTCATTTCCAACAATACTTAAGACAATTAAAGATTGTGCTCTCTGAATTCAAAACATTGAAAAATTCACTATTTGAATAAACTTTCTCTGCTTCTCAGTGATTCATTTTTCACTATTCACTGAATATTCACTGAGAATCATTGAATTTTCACTGTTGAAAATTGAAAGAGTATAAATTTGAATAAGCTAAGACTAGGCACCAAAAACTGATATTTTAAAATTATATATAATATGTAAAAGGGGTTTGCATTTTATTCCGTAAAACTAAGCAATAAAATAAAAATAAATAAATTGTTAATTAACATTGGTTGTTTTTAGTTAATTTACCACACGCGAGAAAGTATTAATTACTTAATAAAATGTGTTGTTTACATTTATGATATACAAGGATATGAATTTTTAATAGCTCAGAATAATTAGCTCTTATTTTTGAGTTTAGAGGGGAAAATGTCGTAAAGCTGGATTTTGGTATCCAGGCTTCTTTTAGCGTTATTTTGAAGATACTAAATTCGACACCTATAGAGTGTTGGTGTTTTTAGTTATAATGACAAAAAGGGTAAAAAATCAATTTATTGTGATTAACTAAAAAATTATTAGTTTCAGGTAAAAAAACGTAAAGAGCCAAATTGTAGATAATACAAATACTTACAAAAATTGACATTTTACACTTTTTTAAACTGTCCTATTGTGTAGAAGGGACCCGAAAACATAAAAAATTGATTGTGATTTCATTACAAACTATGAGTTCAAAATTGAAGTAAAATTTTGTGGCATTCAAGCGTTAATGGGATGAAGTAGCTCTTCATTTAACCTCCTGCGGTCAATATTTCGCACGATACGGTCTTTGAAAAATGTTTTTATATGCAGAATTTCGTTATAATTTGTAGTTTTTCAACAAACTATGACATGAAAGTACTCAGAAATAGTACTTTTCAGTCTTAGGCCGTAAAGTTCAATTTTACGGACCGAATGGAGATTGTGCGTCCGAGGACCGGCGAAGCCACCAAACGAGGTCGTAAAATTATACGGCCGAGGAGCGAACACTATTTTTTGATACACTATTTGCAAAGTAGCCACTTTACCGACTGTTTTTAGTCCGTAAAGTGCGGAGATCAATCCGTAAAATCACACTTTGCGGACTAAAAACTACTTACGGTAAAATGTCTACTTGACGGACACGTGTATCAAAAAAATAAATTTTACGGATCACGTGTAACATGCATCCGCGTTGTCAGAAACATAACCCATACGGACTAAATGCAGTCTGCGAAATCGAATTTTTACAGCTTTGAGTACCGAAAAATATTTTTTTATGCACGTGTCCGTAAGGTGATTTTACGGACTGATCTCTGCATTTTACAGACTAAAAACAGTCGGTAAAGTACCTACTTTTGCGAACAATGTATCAAAAAATAGTGTTCGCTCCTCGGCCGTAAAATTTTACGACCTCGGTTTAGAGATTGCAACCTCCACTAGGACCGAAAAGTACGAATTCGACACGCGGACGTAAGATTTTACGGCCTAATGCCGTCAAGCGATACTCGAACCTGCTTCGCTGCTCCTCGGACGCTGGTATCGCATTCGAGCCGTAAAATCTGGTTTTACGGCCATGTATCGAAAATAACAATTTCATCCCTAGGACGCAAAATGATATTTCGCCCCCGAGTTACGTACATTTTTTGTCGCAGTAAGGTGCAAAGTACGTCCCGTCACTAGGAGCATTTATTCATATGGTTAAAACCAGGTCGCAGGATCGCATTTAATAATAATTTAAACATTATTATATTGGTTTATGTATATATGTCTATGGTCCTGACGAGAAATAAAATTTGAATTTAAATTTCTTTACAAAACATGAAAATTCTATGATACTTTTTGAGAGGTTTTATTGTTATTTTTGCATTTTCTATGACAAATAAGTTCAAATTACTATGGACCTAAATTAAAGCTTATGAAATTCCCTAAAAAAGCTCTCATTTCTATGCAATGAAAAATAATGTTGAGAAAATGCTATACCAGAAAATATCCTTCTTCTAAAGTTCACCATCTTTTTCATGTGTTTCATTATTTTTATTATCGGGGAAACTTTCAGATTCTATTGCAGATTATTTGAATTTACAGTTCATAATGTAATCATATTTTTATGATACATCTAATTTCATAATGCAACGACAAGAAGTTGTAAATTGTTAATTAGAAGTTATATTAAATATTGACCGCAGGACATAAACAGTGATTTTTCAGGCATTTGCGGAAACTTTAAACAACTTATCAAGGACTTTTCCATCTAGTGATTTCCATCATACAATGATTTCCATCGAACATTTTTAATTTATAAAAGTATAATAAACGTAAAAAAATATCATGTTATGCAGAATATATTTTATTTACAACAGATATATTTTTTTCGGAAATTGAAAGATTTAAATTATTTTTACATACCTCTCCAACAATAAATAAAATTTTATTTGTAATGTAAATGTCCCGAAATTACCAACTATACTACTACAATTTAACTACAGTAATTCTTGAAAATCGTTACTATTAATGCATCGACCTATCTTGTATTTACTCATAATATGATATTTGTGATTTATCATGAATTTCTATCGGATTCCAAGAAGACTATTTGATAAAATTATAAATAATCTTTTTCCTATTGACCTTGAATCATACAAATTGTAGATTTATATCCGGAAGAGATTTTATGTGCTACTTGTCTATCTGTCAATGTACCCAAAAGCGTATAGAGACCGAAATTTGGAAGTACTCATAAGTTTTATGTTTATGGTTTTCATTTTAAGGAAATTTTACTTTTTATTTAGTAAATGTGACATACCTATATACTTTTTTTATCAAGAATGTAAAATAAAATGTTATGCCCGTGGTAGAAATTTTATTTTTCGATTCCAAGATTATCAAATGACTTTTTTAAACAATGATAAATGTAGAATGGAAAAAATTCACAGGACGCAAAATATTCATTTAAGAAATAAGAATAAAATGACTGTTTCATGCCTACTGAACCGATACCTCAACATATACATTGTAAAAATTGGAGAGGGAATTAGGAACATATTGGAATATACATTTAATATTATATAATTTATGTCTATTTTTTATTAAAAATGATATAATGTACCGACATTATTTTAGATAATGTCATGATAGTTAGTCCACATGTAATACATCGATTCAGTAAAAAACACCATTAGAAATATTGTAATGTTGAAACTACATATTTCAGATAATACTTACAACAGTTTTCTTTTAATTTTTTTATTTATCTAAAAAGTGTTATATTCATTTCAGACTAATTCATTCCTGTCCTAAGTAGTTAGAGTGGATTTTCCGGCGTTGTAGGAAATAAAACGTGTCATATCAAAAAAGTGTATACCCCAAAAATACTTGGAACGAAGTTCTGTACATGAATCACTAATGATGCTCGTAATGAACATAAGGTTTAAAAAAAGAACCGTTTAATCAACTTTGGAATGAATATTTTACAAGTTTCATACATCCATCTACATTATATGTAATTAAATTTTGGTATAATGTAGTAATTTTTTAATTATATAGTCAAATAAATTGCAACATTTTAATATTAAATTAACTTACATCCAAAAGGAATTCTAATATGGCGTAAAATTTGAAGAAAATTGCAAAAAATTTAGAAGTACTCAGACCTACAATGAATTTTTTTCGAGGTTACATAATGTTGGTAGATAAAATATTTTAAGTTTAAGAAAAAATTCTACTTTTATACCCTACTTAATACTACTAAACGCTTTATTTCAGCTTCAAACTTGAAAGAAAATACATTTTTTATACAGTAGGCGTAAAATGGTCATTTTGATTCAAATTAATTTTGGGCCCACGGAGGCGTGAAATTGACATTTTAGGCCCGAAAATCGAGGCGTAAAATATTTTACGCCTACTGCTTCAAAAAACAATATTTGAATCTGAGGCGTAGAACGTTCACCCTCATGAACCTCGAGCGCGTTTTGCCGTCTCTCGGGTTCTATTGTCTAGGCGTAAAACTCCATTTTACTTCCTTGGTAGAAAATTAACTAATGTGTTACAGCGTGAGCAAAATTCTATTTTTCACACTTTTGACATTTTTCTTTCGTATTTTACCCACACTTGTAATAAAAAATACATTTTGGCACATGTGCAAAAGACCGACAATTTAAAATTTTTTCCATTAAAAAAATTTCCATTTGATAAGGTTTTAATTTTCGACTGATTTATAAATTAATATATTCTTAAATAGTTTTGTTTTTTTCGGTCACGTAAATAATAGAAATTTAAAACGGTTGAGTTTAATAAAAATTTAAAAATTAGAGGAAGAGTTAAAAAAAACAAACAAGGGTTTTTTGTAATATAAATAGGCCTTGAAGAGGACTCATACCAGGGTCGAAACGTTGCTGAGTATTTATTTATTATTTATATTACAAAAAAACTCTTATTGACCCTTGTTTCTTTTTTACTCTTGCTCTAATTTTTACAATTTTATTAAATTCAACCATTTTTTATTTCTATTATTTATGTGACCGAAAAAAACCAAAACTATTTAAGAATACATTAAAAAATGTCTGTCCATTTGTTTCCATTTTAAACGATTTCTCAGATGCATTTGTTAGTATGTCAATCGAAAAAATTCTAAATCATATATTTTTTTTTTACTAAATATCATTAATTTTAGAACGGAAATAGTACTAAATGATAAAACCTACAAAAGTATTGTATTTAAAAAGCAAGTGCCAAAATTCTGGCTCTCTCTTCTCCTTACATTTAAAGAATCTTTCTATAACCAATTTAATTTCATACTACATTTTTCAATTATAACTTTTATTCTGATAGAATTTCGTCTGAAATGGGTGATTCGATTATTTCCTAAATTATCATCAAAATAAAGTTGCTTTAGATCTTTCAGTCTGCATTTAAAATACGCAACGTCTCAAATGCCAGTATTTAACATCGAGATTTTTTGTTTAATTTTTTAATTAAATGTTGTTATATAGAGGATGGTTTATTTTCAACAATATTAGAAAATTTACAAATGATTCAAATACGCTCTTCTTTTACGGATTTTCGATATTTCTGGGTATTTGGAGTTCCAATGTAAGCCGCCGAAAGAAGCTCATTCTTATGCACAGGCCGCTTTTCAAAATAGTTCTTTTAGTTCACCCATCTTATCTTACATCACGTTTTGAGTTACGCCTCATTTAACGATGTTATTAGGGCTTTAATCTGTGTTTTTTACTGCGTAAAAATTTGTTGGGAAACTGCTGTTTCGAGAGGCATTAACCCATTAATTTAGAGCGCAGATTCTCAAAATGAACCTGTTACTTTTTTTTAAACATGCTTAAAGTATTTTCGAAATGTTTTTAAACACGTTGAAATGTTTTTCGACTATAGTTGATATAATATAGATAAAAGGTCTAAAAAATGGCTAACCCGGTTCAAACCTAACCGTTAATATAGGACCAAGAGAACTTTTATTTCCTGCGCAACGTCGAAACATTAATTTACGTTATATAAAAAATGACGTATATTCTGAAAACCATTTTGCACCAACTTCGCCAACAATTTTCATTTTTCAAAAGTCTTTATTTGGTGTAAATTAACATTACAATAGTTTTTTGATGATTGTTCTGTAGTTCTATTTACTGCATATTTTAGATTCTATTGAATAGTTTTGATGGTATCAATACTACACTTAGTCTCGTCCGGACTTCGAGATCGAGACAAGATTTTCTAATATTGTTTGTCGAAATAAAACTACATTAGTTTTGATGAAAATATCCATACTATTGTCGATAATGTTCATTAAACAAAAGGTCATTTTTTCAATTTTATTTCATTATTTAGTAATTCCATAATGTGCTTTCTTACTAAAATAAGATATCGATTGAATAACTTCAAGTTTTCGTAGATTAATCATTACTTTACGGTAGAACGCATTTCCTGAATGTATAATATATTATTATGTCATTAGGGTCAACTTGATATTAATATAGGAATAACTATTTTATTCTTAAACTGTAAATACAGAAACGTTCAAATGGAAACATCGTATTATTATTCATTTTACCGACGTATTTTGTGCATATTGTTATTTCCAAGCGCTTTTATTTATATCCTTCTTTCATACTTAAAAAATATCTTGATACTTAATTAGAAAGTAATATAAATAATCCAAACGGAAAATTTCACTTTTCCGAAACTTATCTAAAACAAGCTTTTACGTCATATAAAAAATTATTGAGATTGGCTTAAATAATTTTGATTAACCCATCGATCTTGTTGGTAATCTTTAATAGATGTATCTCGGTGAAATAAATGTCTTCCATTTTTTAGATTCCTAAAGTAACTAGTGAGAATGTTTCAAAAATTTGGATTATACATCCCGTCTCGTTCTCGGGATTACAAGTGTAGTATCGCTACTTTCCCGCCAAAAGCCACAAAATTCAGAGTCAAAATTGTTCGAGGCACCTCCCTGATCGTCTTCCTGTAGGTAACCTCCGCAGGCAACTTCATTCGTTTCTTTGTGTCAACGGTCATAATATCAGAGTTTACGTAGTATAAATTATATTCCAATTTTCATCATGGGAAAACACCGAAAACGTAGAACGTACGATGAAACTGATATTCGTGATTTAATTTATGAAGTGAAAAAATTAAAAAAGGAAGTAAGAGAAAATCGAAAATATAACCTTCCTTCCGATTCGGACAATGATTCGATTTCTTCAAAATTATCATCTACGTCCTATGAGAAGCGCGCAAGTGATAATGTGTTCTTATCGCTCAAATTCTCGATCTCGAGATAATTCCCAAGAAACGATCAAAATCTTCATCAGTTACAGAGGGTAAGTTGATGTGTTCGTGAAGACGACAAGGCTCTTTCACAAGATGAGATGTTGGTCGATCATTTTACTGGTAGAGCCTGTGCAAAGGTACAGGACTTATCCAGATTTTTCTTTGTAGAAGCCCTGTCAAAAGAAGGGACAGTCAAAGACAAAACTACGACATGTCACTCCGATGGATCGAGCGTGAAGGACAACACGAATAACTCCGAAATCGGAACACAATTGGATAGAGAGAGGTTATCTATCTTAGGAGAAAACCCACTCACTTCCACTGCAGGAGAGGTTAAAATTCATCCCGATGTTGTCAACAGATGGGAATATTGGCTCAAATTAGGAATTCCTGTTAATGAAATAAAAGATTTATTAAGTAAATATCCTCGTAAAGGAAATATATTTTTAGATGCTCCTCAAGTAAATCCAATCATGTTGCTATCGATGGGAGATTCGGCTATCAAAAGAGACGAACACTTTCAAGACTCACAACGTCTTGCTGGTTCTGCGTTATCAGCCGTAGGACAAGCGATGAATATGCTCTTAGATAATTCAGAAGAACTTGATCAGTTGAAACTTTTAGAATTGTTATCTGATACTGGTAAATTAATCGCACAAATTCATCACGCAGATACCACTGCACGAAAAGCGTTCATTGCTCCTGGTTATAGCAAATCTGTAAAATCTATTTTGGATAAATCCGATCGAGGAACATTTCTCTTTGGCGATAATTTAACGGAAAAAATTAACGAAGCAAATTCATTAGAAAAAATATCTTAAAAAACTCAAACCGACTTTGTCTACCTTCAACAAAAAACCGTACATCCAAAAACCTGGTCCTTTAAACTCGAAGAGCTCGTCCAGGAGCCAGAGATCATCGTGGACGAGCTACAAACATCAGAATCCGCAATCTCAGAAGCCATCATGCCGGAAACAAACATCGAGACAATCAACAACCAAATCTCATCATCAAGGACAGAAATAGAGGTTCGTTGTGCAGGTCGATTAAAAAATTTTTCTCCCAGCTTGGAAGAAAATTACAACTGATAAATTTATTATTCAGTGTTATAGAAGGATATAAAATTCCTTTTAAGCAGAAACCATTCCAATCAACGACCTTCATAGAACAAAAATGGTCGGAAAACTGAGATTAAAAATATAAAAATAGAAATCCAAGATTTACTAAAAATGGGGGCAATCAGTCGTTGCAAGACACAAAAAGATGAATTTTTATCTCCGTTCTTTCTTACTGAACGAAAAAATAAATCAAAACGGTTCATTTTCAATTTAAAACAGTTAAATACTTTTATCGATATACCTCATTTTAAAATTGAGGATTTACGGAGTGCATGTAAATTATTAACAAAAAATTGCTACATGGCAAGTTTAGATTTAAAGAATGCATACTTTCTTATCTCAGTTCATACAAACCACCGAAAATACCTTAGATTTTCATTCGAAAATATTCTTTATGAATTTAATTGTCTACCCTTTGGACTTAATATCAGTCCTTATGTTTTCACGAAAATAATGAAAACCGTTGTAAGTCAGTTAAGAAGTAAAGGTTTTCTTTCGGTAATTTATTTAGATGATTTTCTTTTCCTTGGTAATTCATTAGATACTTGTTTGGCAAATATTCAAGTGTCAATTAATCTCCTTGAGTCGTTAGGCTTTGTAATTAATTACGAAAAGAGTAATTTAATTCCATCTAATAAGATAGAGTATTTGGGGTTTTATTTAAATTCTAAAGATTTAACTCTAGAATTACCATCAAGGAAAAAAGATCATTTGATTAGATTAATAGACTCTTTTTTAATTAAAAAATCTTCTTCTATCAGAGAGTTTGCTCATCTAATAGGAAATCTCAGTGCATGTTGCCCAGCAATATCTTATGGAATAGGTTATACTAAGATCCTAGAAAGAACAAAGTTCCAAGCAATTTTACTATCGAATGGAAACTATGATGAACAAATTTCTTTATCAAAATCATTACACCCAACATTAAACTTGGTTTAAACAAAAAATAAATTTGTCAGCAGGAAACCCCATTCGCCGTTTCTCATTTGCAAAAAGAAATTTTTTCTGATGCCTCTAAGACAGGTTGGGGTGCTTATTGTGAGGGACAGTCTGTGCATGGTTTTTGGAATTCGCAAGAAAAATCCTGGCACATAAATCGTCTAGAACTCTTAGCAACATTCTGGGCTCTCGAAACTTTTGCAGCAGAACTTCATGACATTGAAATTTTATTACGTGTCGACAATACCACGGCAATTGCCTATATCAATAAAAATGGGCGGGAATCCCAATACCCCTTTCTTAATTACTTAAGTCGAAAAATTTGGAAAATGGTGTGAAGATAGGCGTATTTGGATTTATGCTTCATATATAGCTTCAAAAGAAAACGTTCATGCCGATAGAGAGTCCAGAAATTCGCAATGTCGATACAGAATGGGAATTAGCAGAATATGCTTTCCAAAGAATTTTAAAAAAGTTTTCCTAATCCGAAAATTGATTTATTTTGCATCCAAAATCAATTCAAAATGTAATGATTATTGTTCATGGAAACCTGATCCCGATGCAATAGCATGCGATGCATTCACAATATCGTGGGAAAAATAAAAATTTTTATGCGTTCCCACCTTTTTCAATGATCTTGAGGACATTGCGTAAAATATTAATAGATAAAGCTTGTAGCATTGTGGTCGTCCCTTTGTGGACATCACAACCTTGGTTTCCACTTTTCCAATCTATGCTAATTAAAAAACCTTTAATATTTTATCCTGAGTCAACTCTTCTGTTATCTCCTTGTAGATTACAACAACACCCACTAGCAGCATCACTTATCCTGGTTGCAGGATTGCTATCAGGGAAAGTTACCGAAAAATAAATTTATCCGAATCAACACTTCGAATTTTGTTAGCATCGTTGGCGGACTCAACGATGAAACATTACGACGGAGCTTTAAAAAAATGGTGGACATTTTGCAATAATCAAGGATTAGGACCCATTTAACCAAGAAACAGAAACAGTTTTGGAATTCTTGAGTAAATTATTTGATGATGGTGGCATCGTACGGCACCATAAATACGGTTTCGATCAGCAATACAATTAATAACATCAAAAAGTTTATGTGATAAAACAGTGAATCGTTTTTTCAAGGGAATTTATAAACTGAGACCTTGTCGTGCAAAATATTCCAAAAACTTGGGATGTTCAACCGGTTCTCGATAAATTGCTAGTTGGTTTCCTCTACAAACCATTAATTTCCAATGTCTTTCCGAAAAAATTAATAATTTTATTAGCCTTAGGCACTGGTCATAGGATGCAAAACCTTTTCCCTCATCACTCTCAATAACATCAAATTTTCTACAAAAGGTGCTGAAAATTGAAGTTGATTCAATTATTAAAACTTCTAAGGTGGGCAATTGCCAACCTTGTCTTATTTGCCTTTTTCTATGATAAACCTGAACTTTGCTTGGCTACAACGTTAAAACATTATTTAGAATATACCAAAGAATTAAGAAAATGTAATAAACAGTTGTTTCTAGCAGTTAAAAAACCCCATAAACCCGTAGGTTCGCAAACTCTAAGTCGTTGGGTTAAATCCGTGTTATGCAAATGTGGTATAGATCAAGAATTCACAGCTCACAGTGTACGACATGCCGTGACTTCCAAAGCATATAAAAACGGTCTTGATTTAAATATTATAAGAAACACTGTGGGATGGTCTCAACATTCATCAGTGTTCGCAAAGTTTTATAACCGCCCTATAATGTCGCCGAATGATTCCTTTTGCAACGCGGTTATAAGAAACTGTAACTAAGTTATGTCATTCATGTTCTAAATTAATATAGTATTTTTCGATACTAGTGCGTAAAATACGATTTTACGCACCGTTTTTAACATGCGATTAGATAGGCCGGTGCGTAAAATCGAATTCTTACGCACGCATGCCGAACGATATTTTTCGATATACTATGCGTAAAATTTGTGCGCCGGTTTTTGTGGGTCAAATATGATGTTACGCACGTGTGATGACCGCGGCGCACGAGTATGCCCGGCGCAGCCGGGCAGCACGAGAGAGCCCCGGTCAGCAGTAGTGCGTAAAATCGTATTTTACGCACTAAAAACGGTGCGTAAAATCAAATTTTACGCATAGTATATCGAAAAAAACATTGTATCTAAAATTGTCTACTCTAAATATCTACACTTGTAATCCCGAGAACGAGACGGGATGTATAATTGTACGATCAAACGAACTTACCTAAGTGAAGTTCGATCGTAATTATACGACCGTCTCGTTCGAAGGGATTACCATAACCCCTCCCATATAGTATCATTATCCCACCCCGGAAATTCGGGACAAATTTTCTGAACACTTTTAAAACTAAATGAAGTTGCCTGCGGAGGTTACCTACAGGAAGACGATCAGGGAGGTGCCTCGAACAATTTTGACTCTGAATTTTGTGGCTTTTGGCGGGAAAGTAGCGATACTACACTTGTAATCCCTTCGAACGAGACGGTCGTATAATTACGATCGAACTTCACTTAGGTAAGTTCGTTTGATCGTACAATTTTTCAAAAACTGAAAATTCTCAAATGTCCATAACTCGGTTGCTACTTATCGTACATTAACACATAAACAATGAAATTGTTCGTTTTGAAATGTACTTTTGTATAAGTACAATGAAAATTTTGTTGCGATTTGTTTTCACACGTTTTTTTACGTTTTAAGCAATAAATTAAACATTTGTTCCAAAGGAATATTTTTAATTTTTTTTTTCAAAATTCTTAAAAAAAAAATAAAAATAACGAACAATTCGTGGGATCGGGTCAGATGGCAAGTAGTTTCGTTAATTTTTTTGCAAAATTTTAGTTAGTAAACAAAGTATATTAATGAATTGCGAATTCGATAAACCAAAATCTTTAGATTCTTGTAAAAATATAAGATTTTGTATAAAATTAACGAAACAACTTACGATCTTTCCCGACCCCGCAAATTGATCTTTATTTTTAGTGGTTTTTTGTGAATTTAGTTAAAAAAAATTAGAAATATTCCATTATCTTAGAAAGAAATCTTATTTTATATTTTTTTATATTACTTAAAACGTAAAAAACTTATGTGAACAAATGAGAAGAAATTTTCATTACACCAGTATAAAAGTGCATTTCAAGAAAAACGATTCCATTTTTTATTTGTTACTGTACGATACGCAGCAAGTTATAAACATGTGAAAATTTACAATTCAAATTTTTGCAAACATTTATGCCACTGAGATTCATCTGTAAAATAATCACGAACAAAATCCATGGTCAAGTTCACGTGGTGGTCCTATAGTAGCCGCCGAATTTCATTTGTGAATTTAAGTTTTTAAATGCAAAATAATGCATTTGAGCCATTTTTTGTCATCCAACTTAAGTTTGAGTTGAAGAAGTGTTTAACATTGTATTTAAATAAATATGTAGTTAATATTCTACTTTATAAACAAATAACAACTAAAAATGTTTTTAAAAAAAATTTTATAGAAAAATTCAGTCGCTGGAAATGTTCAATTGAATCTCGATGAAACTAGCTATCTGAGGGTTTTTGGGGTCGCTGAGTCCAAATCTGAACTCAGAATTTAAAAATTCAAAATATCCGTCCAAACTCTAATAGTTACTTAATTCAAATGAAACTGGATATTGGTAGGCTTTTTGACTCAATGACTTCAAATTTCAATTGAGGTAATGAAATTGCAGATTCATAATCAACGACCCCAGAAACTCCCAAGTACACATTTTCACGAAGAAAGGTTCATGAGAAAAACGTGTGCGGAAGGGGTTAATGTTTGAATTATCATAACGTCCATAATATTTGGATAATAAAGGGATACAAAATGTTTAATATTAATCACACTTTTGTTTTACATAAATAAAGTATAAAAAGTACGTATTTTTGATAAGACATGTACTTTTAAAAGAGATACATGAAAATTGTTTAAAAATTCAGTATAACATTTTTCGTTTCGCTGATTCTGAATCCGGCGTCAGTTTTTCAAAATTCAAAATGGCGGATTCAATATGTCGGAAGAAGATAATTGAATATTTTGTATTTTATGAAACTTTATGTCTTAGAGTAAAGATAAGAAGTTGTTAGTACAGTTATTCTTAAAACTTAAAAATGTTGGACAAAATATTCGGTAGGCCATTTTGAATTTTAAAATCTGAGGTTCAATTCGCAATCAGTGGCCCTAAAAACCTCCGAGGAACAAATTTCAACCCCTTTCTACGAAAGAAAACGCTTCAAAGGGTCAATTAGATTTTGATAATGGATCTGAAATACTTTGGTAAACGTATTTTTGTTCTCTAAGGCATATTACCAAATAAATTAATTAAATTTAATTAATTTAGTAAAAAAAACATTTATTGCATTTCTCACATTTCCTTTAGAACTTTACGACTATTTCAAATGTCGCATGAAGCTAATTATAATAATGTCGTTTCACCATCTTGGAATATTATTATTTAATTTTCTGGAAATTGTAGAATCACTCATACAGTTTCAAGCTAATTTACCTCAAATTATTTTAAAATCTAAAGGTTTGCAAAATCTTTGAACAATATTAAATAAAATATAAATTATGCTTTAGTAAAAAACGAAACTGGTCAGTATAGAGATCACAAATTTGCTACCTATATTTTACATTTGTACTTTTAAAATCATTGTTTAATAATAACACGTCCCATTGATATATGATATTTTGATGTCATGATCAAGACGAGACCGGAATTAAAACTTAAGTTTTTAGAACTTTTTAGATAATGTTGTGCAAGTTAACGTATTGTCTTCAAATCGAGAATCTATAGTCGAAAATAATATTTTGTTCTCTAACTCTAAATAGCAAGAGTTGTGATGCTAATTCAACATTAATGGCATTATGTCATCAATATTATATTTGGCACGAGACTAGAAGACAAAAAATATGTTTAAAAATGATTAGATCTTAAACTCACTAACCTTCAGTCTAAAATAAAGAAATTTTCTGAAATTAAATCAAAATGTTGGCTTACAACTTTGCTTTTCATATTATTCCATGCCCAAAGCTGCAAAAAATCATGTATTAAACCAACATATGTGTTGAAATGAAATGTTTGTTGACATAACGAAAGATGCGAAACGTCAACAATGACTTAATTTTTGAAAATTAATTTTCGAACTACAGTTATATGCACAATGCAGAATGTAAAATATTTTTTTTCCACTTTAAAACTGTAAATGCTGAGAACCAGAAAAAAATGAAACTGAAATATGGATTTCAGAAAGGAAGTCAGCGAAAGTCAGATGTAATAAAAATAAAACTTCTAGACCTCAACATAACTTATGCAATATGCATTTACTGACTTAATCATTTTAATTATTTGCTTTTAGAGTGAATCTGCAGAAAAGATGAAATTGTGAATCAGAAAAATGTTCCAAAATTATTCTGTAGTGACTTGAAACATAAAGGATGGTGGGAGGGAAGCATCGATCAATGAAAATCCATTCCGGTTCTTTCTTGTCCATATGGCGGATATTCTAAAAATAAATAGTAATAAATGACAACACTATCTGGATTACGAATTTGACGATGCGAGAGGGACAAAACTGTCATCGACCTAGTCGATGGGGAATTAGTTATTACATCCGATGTTCGTATATACTTTCACATTAGGAAGAAGACCAATTGAAGACCTAACGTCATTATCAACTGGCTTATTCATCACAAATTTCAAAATGATACCTGTGAAAAAAATTAGAAAAACTAAAAGAACATGTCTCTACAGTGTAATCCACGGTTCAATTAAATTAAATAATGTAAAAAAGCCTCGAAATGTTAATCCTCGTTAAAATGTTACTAAACTTCAATAAGTTTGCTGTAGTTGCTCATTGACAATGCAGAGAATTTGCGTATTTTTTATCTTCATTGAGAATGAGTATGTAAAATTTATAGGCTCCACGCTTATCGTATTAAGTC
The DNA here is from genome assembly GCA_030407085.1 of Trichopria drosophilae. NCBI lineage: Eukaryota > Metazoa > Arthropoda > Insecta > Hymenoptera > Diapriidae > Trichopria > Trichopria drosophilae. The sequence continues at coordinate 184,398,406 of CM059582.1, forward strand.
CAAGTGCTTTCATTTTATCAAATTCTACTATAATTATAGATATTATTACTTTTATTTCATTTTAATTATAACATCGTTAATTATTTCTCATTTATGAAGAAACCCCCAAGAGGCCACAATGTCAAAATTTAACATATTTTATAAAGTATTTTAAGAACACAGCATAGTTACTATAATTTTGTTTTATCAATTCATCCGTTTTTTTAATCTTTTGTGGTTTTAAATAAAATAAATCAATTATACCTAAGCGCAAATCTTCGTGACGTAACGTTTGACACTTTTTAAAGCTTACATTATATTATTCAACTCATATTACTTTTAGAATATTTCAAGTATGTTTAAAAGTTCAAATACCAAATAAGTAAAGTTAAATAATTTATTATTTTAATTACGGATGTTTAGAACTTTTTAATTTTATAAAAGTGTATTCAGACATTTTTTTAATAATATTTTCAGAATCTAATAAATGGCAATAATTAACATTGCTTTTCACGTAATAGAGGAGTGTTAAAAAGTAGAAAATCTCAAAGTTGATTAATAATCATTCCGAAAAATGTCTGCGTACTTACTTCTAAACATTTTTTTTAATTTCTTATTTACATAAATTTTAAATAACAATTATAATCGATTTTTCGTTTGTAACAATTTGCAGACTAATGTATCAACTGCAGTTTACTTACTTTTTTAAGAGTCAATTTCAAAAGAAATTAATGAACAATCAGTGATTTGACGTTACTAAAATAAACAACAAAGAAACAAATAAGAATTACTGTAGGTCCCGTCGCGACTTAGTCTCTTATGGGTTCAGAAAAGTTTACGTAAAATAATATAAAAAAAAAAATTAAAAATTTCAACATAGTTTTGTTTTTTTTTTTACTTTTTGTTTTAATATTTTGTTAGTTCTATGTTCTGACTCAATAAATTACCCTTTATAATGTTAAATAAATATAAGAAAAACTGTATTATTTTGACACACCAATATAATTTAAAAAAAATTAATACCACCATAAACGTCATGACTTCCTTCTATCCTATTCGATAATTGCAAAATTTATATTAAAAAACAATGAATTTTTATAATTAACAAAAGAATTAATGTTGCAGGTTTCAATCATGGATCAAGCGATGAGTTTCAACCCTTATTTGTTGAAAACCGATTATCCCCCTCCTCAATATCTACAAATGCCAGTACAAACAAGGTAAGTCAGATTTAAAGTTCCACGCTATTCATAAATGATCAGTTAGAAATATGCCGATTGTGGTTCATCGAGGTGTCACGACGACTTTGACAATTCATTATTCAAAATATTCAAAACTACTTCATTTCAAATAATGAAAATAAATGTTTTAGGCTTGAATGAGAAATGCTGAAAACAGCATTATCAGTTTCTTTTATCATTAAAATGTGAAATAATGGATCTTGATAAAATAAAAGAAATTAATTTACTAATGCCTATCACTTTTTTGAAAATCACTAATTTCGCATTGTCACCTATTAATGTTTATTGTTATATTTAAAAATAACCGTTATCGAAGAACTTGAGTGCGTGTTAAATTCAGGCAGACATAGTTTTCACCTCAAGACTGTAACATCAAAAGTCTTTATCGTAGGTTTATTTATTTATTTCATTAATGTTAGGATAAAATATTAAATCAATGTGGAAATGACGAGATTTTAGTTAAAAACGTTTGACAATGCGTTTGAGTCAAGAAAAATGAAACCATATTTTAATTAAATGCTTTTTATTGTTTCAGTAATTTCTTGGGCTTCAGAGACATTCCGAACAATAATATTGACAACGTGTTACCAATGGCTGAACCTGATCAAACGTGGACACCTCCGAGTGTCATAAAACCTCCTATAAATTCGGGTAAACCGAAATATCTTTGCGCTATATGCGAGGACCACGCCAGTGGAAAACATTACGGGGTATTCAGGTAAACTAAAATTACATATGGGTTTAGCGAGTAAATAATTTAAATTAAACTTCCATCATTAAAAAGAATTAATTAAAGAGGTTTAGACAATTTTTAAAATCATCAGGGACATTTTTTTACAGTTGAAAACCATTTTTAATTTGATTTTTTATATTTATTCAAATATGACCAAAAGTAATGGATCAATTCTGAATTGATTTGAATTGAAACAAATTTAAAGTTATCAAATCAAATACGATGTAACTGCAAAAAATTACCATTGATCTGTCATAATCTTAGTTTTGGTAACGTTTATTAAACTCAGGAAGACTCAATTATTCTAAATGCAGAACATATTAAAGCTTATCAGTATTTTAGTAAGATAATTTCGGTTTTATTTGATGAATTTCATTGGCCAAATAGTTAATTTTTTACAATAGTTGAGATTTCTTTGAAATCAAACTAACCGAACAATAAAATTATTTTAACTACTTCTTAATTCCCGATATTAATTAATTTACGATAAAAACGTCTTAAATCATGTCAGACATAAAATCTTTAATATTTATCAATTTAGTACACCAGTCTAAATAAATTTTTGAATTTTTCTAAAAAAACTTTAAATAAATGAATGTCATTAACTTACCTTTTTTATCCTAAACGACCTACAAAAGGTACTTAAAAAGAAAATACAAATGAAAAATAATTTTATTGAACAAATGTCTGTATGAGCAGATTTTCACCTTCACAGAAAATATTTAAATCAGCGATGATAAAACACGAATTCGTAAAAAGTTCTTTTCAATTCACACGTTTTTGTTTAGGAAGTCACGTTATTGATAGGACCGATTTAGACGCTTCTTAACGATATACGAGGACTACATTAACGTTCGAATATTTAGGAATACTTTTGAAAATTAAATCCGTATTCGTGTCGTTGCAGGTAGAACGGGTTATCTTTCGTGAAAAAAGTTCGAATACATAGAATTCAGTCATTCAAAACTGAAAATTTTACACAGCTATCGACGAATTATTCTAAATTTTGAAATATATTTTAAAAATAATTAATCCGTTATGTATTGTCGATGGTAATGTTGGCTAAGTTTTATTAAAATCACTTCTCGACATATAACTAAAACAAATAAAAATAGAGCACTGACAAATAAATAGTTCATCGAAAAATGTCTAACTATCCGTTACAATATTAAGTTTCTAAACACTGACATATTTACTAAATGACTAGAAAGACTTCAATGTGTTTGTGATACTATTGTAAACTAATAAATGAACGAATGTATTAGTGCAAGAATTAACCGGTTTATTATTATGAAACTTTTTCGAAATGTATCAGTGGATTAATACCCTTTAAAATGTTTAACTGCAATTTCTTGACAGATTTCTTACAGTGTTTTACATTTCTTGTTTGCAATTTTCCTTACAAGTTGATATCAATTTTTAGTATTTCGTTTTTGATATCACATTCCACAAAAATGTCATTTTTTTAATAATGGCGGAGCAACTTGTAAATCATTTCCACAAATTATTTTTGAAGTTTTAATAAGTAAAAATGAAACTTTTGGTAAATCAAAAGTGATTTCAAAACATAAAAAATTAGTAAGCTGAATTAAATATTTAGTAATTGTAAATAATACTTTTAATTGAACTTAAATAACTTTTGACCATTTTATTAAGTTTATACAAGTCAAATAACAATAAATACCATAAATTTTGTATTCAATTGATAACTTATTAAATTAAAACTAACAAATTTAAATTTAGTTACAACCTTACACATTCTTAAAAAAGCCAGATTTTGAAAAATTTTGTATTCGGACAGAAAGTATATGACAATCGTTTTATTGATATCCGAGATCAAAAAGTAGATTTGAGGTACTATATGTTTGAAAACAACTTTTGTGTAATTTGTATACATTTCTATGTTTTCATTATCAATATAAGCAAAATATTGAAACACGAAACAATTTGATTATATTTTGATTTTTTAACTTCAAATCATTAGTTTCTACTACATAACAATATAAATGTGACTCGTATTTCAGTTAAAAAACAAATTCACAAATTTTGAATTACTTCAAATGCAGTTACTGCTTCAGTAATACGTAAAAAAGACAAGTTTTACGTAAATTTTACTATAATTTATTACTAAAACTGCATTGCTGTTCTGAAAACCTCGAAATTTCAATAATATTTATGGTAAAATGTTATGCTACCATTACATAAAAAGTTCTTCAGTCCAATAAAAATGTCTGTTGTTTACAATTTCGTAACATTTAATTAAGGCTACTTACTACTTTTTCATTGTATTAGTAAAATTGATTTTTTAAAAGTATTCTTAATTTCCATTTAAAGCTTAAAAAAGGATTTCATTTGTTTTGGAAATGATTAATAAACATTTCTTACTAATTTTATGCTCTCATTTATATATATTTTGTACACTTTCGTCATTGTTGTAAAACATAAAATTCAAAACAAAACAATTTGCACGCATTGTTTTAATATTATCAATTTTTATTAAGTTCAAATCATTAGTTAACACTACTGAACAATTCAATTTGGAATCACATTCCAATTGCTCTAGATTGTCGAGAATATTAACAAATGCTATTGATTACACAAAGAAATCGACTGTATGCATTATACAATTAAAAAATACTTTTTAGTTTAACTGAATATAAACTAGGAATCAGGAATCACGTATCCTGAAATTTGCTTCCACCTTATTCAAAATATTTCGTATTGCATTTAATCTACTTTGCAGTTAAAATAAAAAAAAATTGTGATAATTGTTACGCATACATCTGAAGATTAAAGAATGACTTTTTGTCCTGTGTTTCTCTAACAGTTTTATAAAATAGTAATAATAACTTGAAACAAAAGCAAATTAAACTGGAAAATCAAGATAATTAACGTACAAACAATTTTTATTTTATTTTTCACTGCTTTATTAAATTAAATAAAATTTTTTATTAGGATGGTATAATTACAAAAAATGTTATGTTTCTTTTTCTTATTATCGTATATTATGATAATTATGATCATGATTATTTTCAAAAAGGATTTTTTGAGGTTGTAGAGAAGAATTTTTGGTGAAAAGATTTTTAAAAAATTGACTTGCCATTCCAGTTCTTTACTTAATCCATTAATGTCCAAGCTGATGAGATTGTAGAAAAAATTGCATCTTATTTTTCGATGAATTCTAAAATCTTTTCATTATTATTATTGTTTGGTATAGCTTTTAGTTTTCAAGTTACAGCGTCCAGAAATTTTTGCAATATATTTTCATTGTGGGAGCCATTTTGAGGACGTTAAAATAAAGCGGCGCAAAAATGGAAATATTATCTTAAAATTGAAGCACTCCGTGCACCAATGTCCTGATGGTTCTAAAAGAATTGAGAACAATAAATGTTTCCTCATTTTTTTGCAATTTTTTCAATGCCGACGCCATCTTGGAATTTCTGTTGGTTGAAACTCAATTTTGACCTCATAATGTTGAAAAGTAACCTAGAAATAAATAAGAAAGTGTGTTGCATTAAAATTGTCCAACAATTTCATAATTAAAGTAATTTTCCAAATAAAAGAGAATCTTCTTGTTTAATATGGAGAATCGTTTTCGTTCTATAATTTTTGTCAAATAAAAAATGAACCGTCAATTGTTTTGCACATATTGCTTTTCTATTAGAATATGTGTTTTTCTAACACTCAGAGCGGAAAATACTATTTTGCCCCCTATATCGCGGCTCTCTTATAAGAAAGTAGTATGTTCAATAAGGGAGATGTTTAGAGACTCTTTTCGCAAAGGGCGTCACACTAGCACTCGTCGACTAACACGTATTTTGCTCCCTAGTTGCACAATGTAGCAATTCAACATTTTTTTACTACATGTTTTGGAAAGTGCCATAATAGTATATTACGATACAAGTGCGCGAAGTAGGTGATTTGCGCACGAGTGTGATGAGTACGAAATTCACCTACGGGGCACGTGTATCGCATTCTATTTTTTTTAACTCCGTGAGAGAAATTTTTCGCGCACTGATTAGAGTGTGCGAAGTGCAGTGCGCAAATGGCTTACTTCGTGCACTAAAAATAGTGCGCGAAATTGAATTTCGCGCACGGAGTTAAACAAATGAATTAAAAATGAATTAAAAGCAATAAGATTATAGAATTTAAGTAGAAATTAACATTGTTCAGAAATAACCTGTTGCAAAATCGTTAAAACCCACGTACTCAAATATTTTATACCTTACTTTAAATGCATTTTAATTTTCCTCGATTATTTTAAAATAAAAAATGTCGGTGGTGCTTGAAACGAAATTTCCCAAATATAAACTCTTAATAAATGAGGACTTGCCAAGTCCGTTTTATGCAGTTTTGAGAAAAACGCAGAAAACTGTTTGCCGCTAACATTGGAAAGATAGCAGATTCATAAGCGTAGATCTCAATTTTAAAGGGTAAACATTTTTTTTTTCATATACACAATCTCTAAACTTTCAAAGGACTGCATCTAATGGACGTTTATATGGTTATATCGTTTTTTATTTTGTTTGGACTATGCGGGTTTTGCACCCCAACGCCTCAAATATTTGCTTAGTACCCTAATATTAAAATTACACTGAAAATTCATAATGCAGGTCGAAATTTATTTCTATCTTAAAATATTTACATATACATATATCACAGAGGTGTTTAGCATTAGCATCCGCTGGTCTTTAAATTTAGTTATATTTATAACAGTGTATAATGTCCAAAATTCTATCTTATATTTTACTATATGACTATTTATTTAAAATGTATGATATAAATAATAATGTTAAAATATTTCAGTTGTGAAGGTTGCAAAGGCTTCTTCAAACGAACTGTACGTAAGCAATTTATGTACGTATGCAAGAAAGATGAAGAATGTTTAGTGGATAAGATGCAACGTAATCGTTGCCAATATTGTCGTTACCAGAAGTGCCTGAAATTAGGAATGAAGAGAGAAGCAGTCCAAGAAGAGCGCCCCCAAACGAAAGACGCCAAAAAATCACCTTCACCTTCCGGAATGTCGAATGGGGAATCAACAATCAAATTGGAATTGGATATTAAACCAGAGTTACCGGATTCCAGTGGTATCGGTGGAACTCTGTTTGATTTAACCTTTTCTGGCAGCCCAGTATACAGAAATTATTATGACACTTGCGATGAAGAAAAATGGGCAGCCTGCAAGTCGGGTAGTTGTTATCATAAAATGTCATATGAAAAGTTTAAAGGATGCAGCCAAAGTAATTATGATGGACCTGAAGCTAGCGATGAAGACAATTCATCAGAAGAATCTAAAGAGTTGACTGTAGAAAGGCTCCTAGCATTACAAAATGTGATTGGACACGATCGCGAGTCTTATCGGGTAAGTTTTAATTTGTCCAAAAATCAAAAAACCTTAGTGTTTTATCATATTTCTCTTAATTATCTATTGATTTATAAAATTATATGATTTTATGTAGGTGTCTCAAGTGAAAACTTGGGCTAATGAAATTCCATACTTCAAAGACCTCGCACCCGAGGATCAAGAACTTTTAGTAGAGTCAAGTTGCGACGAAATCATGATCTTCAATTTTATGAAACATTTTAACACGAAATATGGCGAGCATGAAATTTTAAAATTTACGAAACCAGTCAACTCTGGATCCATTAATGCAGGAGTGATAAAAGTATGTGAAGCACTTTTACTGGGGTTGAAAAGTATGAAAGGTCTCAAAATAGATAACACGGAACATGCTTGTTTAATGTAAGTTTTATTCAATACGTCATCCAAATTATTATTTTCTATATCATTAATATAACTTTTTTATTTAGGGCGACAATTTTACTTAATCCTTCCATAAGGAAATTGAAAAGTAGAGACTCCGTGAGTTCACTGCAGGAAAAGGTACACGCTGGATTAGAAGAGTACACGAAACTTTGTCGTTTTGACAGTATGCGATTCTCCAAATTGCTTATGCGATTACCAACCGTCAGAACTATTACTCACGAATTTATGAACAGCACCAAACATCTTAAAACAGTAACAGCTTCTGATAATACCCCTATTATGAATATAGTATTGGATATCTTTCACTGTCACTCAAAATGCGCCAATCCAACCAGTAGAGATGTACCTCAGTGTTCTCAGTCGTGATGTTTTTTTAAAAATGGAGAATCTTGAAAACCAAAATTTATATTGCGCCATTTTATAGTATGTGCTGCGATAGCACGCACGTGACGGCCAAAAGTTATATATCTTCACGGTCTTGTCTCCTATTGTAAAATGAAGATATACAACGATTAATAGGAATTTTTATACGAACAGCTTAGAAGGAAAGTACTTTATACAACTACTTTTGATTCTGAGCTGACTTTTTAATACGTTTTATATAAAATGTTTGTTTTAAAACATAATCTTTTTATGTTCTTTTTTTGCAATGTCATATACTTCAATTTTCCTGAAACTATTGTTTAGAAGTGTTGTTACTAAAGAAATATTGCAAAACTCTTTTTGCATTTTTAGTCACTTGTCAAGATGGAAAACTCTGATTCAATTACCTTTCAATAGGTAACTCTTCTAAGTTTTAGTCAGCAGCCTCAGCAGTAGATTCAAGTTAATAATATTCAAATAGAAATCGGGATGTTGAGCAAGCCTTAGAAAAAAGAAAAAATATCTAGTATTTTATACATTGAAGTCTACTGCGAAATCATTCACAAAGACATTTACTTAACATTTTTAAATAACATTTTTATTAATAATTTAATAGTAAAAAAAGTTACTTCCGAATCACGTACCATCTTCAAATATTATTTATTGGTTTATTACGGTTTTAGGATAAATTCTAATAATGGGGGGGGGGGATACTTCGCATGTATAGAATTATGGTACTTAAAAGCGATTGAAAAAAAATTTTCCTGTGAATATATAGGAAGTTTCATTTTAGCGAATAATGCCGGGAATTAATTTTAACACGTGACCTTCACACTTTTGGTAGTTTATAAAATATTTTTTAGATTAATAAATATCCTTTACGTCGTATGGGTGTAAGTGTTTTTGTTTTCAAGGTCAAGCAAGGTCATTTGAAGGTCAAAGTTATGTCTATCGAGAGAAACCTTTATTTACAATACCGAATTCGAAGAGGACGAGCAATGTTATTTAAAAACAATAGGTAGAAAATTTACAACAGTGACCTTCAGAAGGTTAAAATTGAAAATCATGTGGAAGCTGTTTTCTTGAAATTCCCGACCTTGGTCATGTCGATCTTGACTTCAACTTTAAAGGTCATTAGAAAGTTTTTGTCATAAATAACCGTACTTTCGTTGTTAACTTTTCAAAGATGTGACCTTCTGAAGGTTATTCTAGAAAATTATCTAATTATAATTTGTGATGTCAAACTTTTTCACTTTTTTACGAATCTGGTGCCGAAAATAAAGGTCTCCAATACGAGAAATAACCTTCACTGAAGGTCAAAATGATTAGGACAAACATATGACCTTCATTGTCCTCGGCAATTTTCGGTTTGATAACATATCCCCACAAAAAAAGTCTACAACTCAAGCGAAACCACAACATCATTATGTTTTTAGGTCGTTGAATTCGAATTCGGGGTCAGGCTGTCCCCATCAGGTCAAGATCAAGGTCAAATCAAGGTCATAAATAGAAAAAACCATAGAAACGTCATGTACCACTACTCTAAAATGTGTTAAGGGTCCCTGAATCCAAATTTAGAGAATCTTCAGACGATAAAAGTTCGAGCATGGGTAGTGAATACTGCGGACCATATAATAAAAAAAGCCTCCTAAAACTGTACAAGAACAGTTAAATGATCTGGTTGATCTAGTGTGAGATTTCGGTGTATCGAAGGATGAAACGGAATATTTAGCTGTTTTCGTGAAACAACAAAACTGGCTATCAAAAAGCACGAGAGGATTTTTTTATTTCATACTGAAATATAGAAGAAAACTGAAAAGAAACACTTTTAGCGATGAAAGAGGAACTCTCATTCGTGTATTGCTATGACGTGGACGGCTTAATGAATGTGCTATGAGCAGGAAACTATACTCTCTTAATTTCATACCATGAAAACTACTGCAAATCAGTGACCATCCATGGATTCTCAGTGAAAAAAGAAACGCTCTGCACTGTGAATCAATGAATTGGGTCCCATTTTCAGTGATTTTCACTGCTTTAAATTGAGAGATAATGAATGCACAATATTCATTCTGCAGACTCCTCTAGCGCAGTGATTTTCAGCGATTCAATGTATTTCTCTATTTTTGACCTTTACATGACTTTGACCCTGATTTGGTGATGTTGGATTTATATCCAGCGACCCTAAAAACAACTTAGAATAATGGTACACGACGTTTGTATGATTTTTTTCTGTTTATGACCTTGATTTGACCTTGATCCTGATCTGATGGGGGCAAATTGACTCCGGATTCGGTTTCAGTGACCTTAAAAACGACATAGTGCAGTGTTACAGGACGATTCTATGATTGTTTCTATTTATAACCTTGATTTGACCTTGATATTGACCTGATATGGTAGTTTCACTTGGGTTACAGATTTTTTGTCTTTTTGTGGGGCCATATAATTTTTGGTTGCTTGCGTATTTTACGGGATATTTAAATTAGTGGATGAAAATAACTCGCACTGAAACTAAGATTACATTATAAATAAATAATAAATTGCAACTGAAAATTCGTAAGACGCGGAAGTTTTTAAATGTTTTTTACAGTTCTTTACCAAAATTAAACGTATCTTTGAATAGAAATAAGGGATAATTTAATAAAAACTGTTAAGAATACTTAGTTTTAAAATAAATACTAATTTTATGATCAAAACTATAAATTGATCACATAATTCTTTTAATTTAAAAATATTATAAATGTTGCTAATACGAGGTATGTTTGGTTTTAAACATGCTGGAATTCTAAAACTGTTGTTAACCAACTTTTTTAAAATACTTCACAATTTTTAAATTACCTCCTTCGATTAGCTATTTACACTTATGCAGAATTATAAGTACAATTTAATCAACTCGTTATATTAGTCAAATTGTACTACGATTAAGAAAAATTATAGAAGGTTAAAGAAGGTTTTTCACATGTACGTGTGTCTGTCATTTCGCGAATATAAAACTATGCAATATGGCGTCAAGAAACAATGTTAGCAAAACTTTGTTATCTCTATTGTAAATAAACTCTTCCAAGAACTGCGTTTTTCATAAAATATCTACGTTAAAAGAGACTGTATGACATATAAGTTCTGAAAGATCATGTTATTTTAAATGGTACGTAGGTATTTTAGAAAGAAAACTGAAAAATTACCCAGTAGCACTAATATTCACACGTAGAATGTACATGGAGCATAAAATATCAAAATAGTGTTTCGAAATTTCTTAGAGTAAAGTTCACCCTTTACATTGTTAAAATTGAACCACTCTAACAAAAGAGTGAATTTTGACTCCAAGAAATTTAGTTATCATAGTCTACCTATACGTATACAGTCTCTTCCTTCAAACAATGTGATACAAAGAAACTATCTCAGGTACAAAGTATTATAAAGACTTATTATAATAGAAAATATCAGATTGTTGAACTCGATCACTTGATAATGGTACAAAATAAGAAAGTATTATCGGCAAGCGATAGTTTTATATTATTATAAGTAAGAACAATTCGACGTATTTTCGTAATGAAATATTGGTCTTCGAAACGACCGCGCTTTTTGCAAAGGTGTCGGTTAAATAATGGGATGAACTTATTAAAGGTATACAAACTGGTTTGATATCCGTCCCATAGTTCCTATTTCTGGGTTTCTTACGCGAAAAGATCGACATTTTTATGTAGTATACATTTTTATTCGAGGAAGTAAAACTTAATCCTATAAAATTGCTGACATTTTTCAATATACTCTCAAAAGTTTGTAATTTTGAAAAATTATCGATTTTTTCTATAATTCGGTAACATCTTCAAAAACTTTAGCAATTTTTGGGAAAAAAATTTGGGTTTACTTAATTAAAATGTAACATTTTAGCATAGGTCTTAGAACATTAATTGTACAATTACTAATAACGATCTCATTACAGTATACATACCATGCCATATATTAATTAAGATCACTTGCATATACTTTACGACTAATTTATAACTTTGATTTATATGAATAAGGTACAAACTAAATTAGTGTTCCTAATTAAAATACCTCAACTTGAATAATATTAATTAAACTAAGGTATGCTTATAAATTACGAATAATACAATTTTTGAAATATTGTTTGCGTACTTAAGTAGGTTTCATTTCGAAGTATATTTATTGTTGCATCATGTAGTGTTAATGTTATTTATTCTTAATGAAAGTGTTATACGATATATAAGATTTAAGAATAAATGAAATGATCAATTTATCGATGTGTTTTATTATTTATTTAATTGTATACTTCCTTTCTAACATCCTGTGCATTTAGTAGAAAAAATTGTATATGGGTGAAAATTGTACATTTTGCGGTTTGAATAATGCACATAAGCTTTTATTTAAGCCTTTTATTTAGTATAATTTATGGCTGGCTCTAATAGAACCAATTAAAAATTGAGATTTAATTTAAGAAAAATAAATTAAAAACACTTATATTACTGTTGTAAAATGCATTGTTACAATTTTTATAAATATTATTTTGTACACTATGTTCTCCTCACTGGCGTTAACAGTTGGAGTTTCCATTCTGCTCTGCAGTTCCAAAATAAATTGATTCTATTAATTAAAAAATGCATTTCACAAACAGTCAGCAGTATTTTGCAAAATTTTATTTAAATAAATTTCGATTTCAAGCAGCAGCTCGCTGTTGGTAAGACGAGTCACAATGTTTACGTTTCAAAAATATTGTTTGCCTTACTTGGTGTAGGTTTCTGCGGTTCCTACAATTCCTCCACAAATGTGAACTATGACGCCATCTAGGAAGACACCCTGCAGCTCTCGCAAATCTTACGAGTGGTTATATATGTGCAAAAATTTGTGTAAAAAGGGCGATTCCGCCCATTAAATAATAATTAAAATAAAAAAATGAATAAATGCAATTTAGCATTTAAGCATTTAGCATAACAGATATGGGCAAATCTGCCTTTAAATTTCGTGTCACTGTGTATTTTTGAGCATTTTTATTTTATTTTTCTGCGTTTAAACTGGTCAACGTTGTTAAGTATACTCCGAATATATCGACCACTATATGTAATGCATCATTGAAGAGATAAAACGTACGCAATCCATACCTTTGAAACTGAAAAATATGCCAAAAACACCTAAAATAAAGTGTCCCTGCAGTAATTTTTATTCACGTTTGGTCCTGCAGCGATTTCAGCGTTTCTTTAATCTGTCTGGATTTTTTACACCTACTAATACACAAAAAAAAACAAAGAATTTGCACTCTTATAGTGCTATGGGCCCTTTTCAGAAAGGCTGAAAAGAGTGCCTTTAAAATGTGTCCCTCGTTAAAAAAAAAAAAAACAATTTTAGTTCATTTTTCACCGATTGCACGTTCAACATATCTTTAATCGTTACGAGTGAAAAGTAATAATTTTGTACACAGAAAAAGGAGGAAATCCAGACGTCATTTAATGTGCTCACAAGAGAAATCAAAAAAATATATACTTGAAGTTAAAAAGCACTTGCGTAACTGGTTAAAATAATGGCATTTTTCAATGGCACACCGTCAATTGAAAAAGAACATTATTTGCAACATGTGTGATCATTTGAAAGCGCAAAATAGAGGTAACATCAAAACGCTAACATCTAATAATGTTTTTAACCCTTTGTATCACGATGGTAAATAACGTTTTCTTTGATTTTTCATTATTAAAATTCCAGTTAAGCATTCATGTCAATTTTTTACGATTTTCTGTAAGTTTAGTAATAAAATAACATATATAAATGGCTAAGAAGACATTATTCTTTATTGTTCAGGTAGTATAAATAAAAAAATATGAAAATATTCGGGTTTTTTCGAAGAAATTCATTATTGGCAATGTTTTTCGTGATAATTGCTTAAAATGTTTAACTCGAGGGTTTTCGGGGTCTCTGATACTAGAAGATGCAAAAAGTTTGCATGTGTCATGTAATCACTTTTCCTTAGAAACGCACAGCTGGTCTGTTGATAAAGATATACTTACAAAAATAGAAAAACAAAAAACTCTAAAACAATAAAGAAAAAGTCTAAACGTACCAGTAATAAAAAAACTCCTGTAATTGTTAAAACTCGACCAGCCCGGAAATGTACAAAAATGTAATTATGTAATAAATTTCTATCTAAAAACATGATATTTGTTGTGTTTTATTCAACGTATATAATTCTCAAACCAATATGTATCTGAATGCATACCAATTAAAAAATTGTATCATTTTAGTACTTTTTAATTATAAATTCTACATTCAAATTGATAATCGCATGTAGCAATTTCTTAAATGAAAGCACTTTCTTGATGTGCAGTTCAGTTAGTGTTCAGATTTTCGAAATTCAATATGGCGGCTTCAAAATAGCAGCTCAAAAATGGCGCACGTCTCCTCTACATTTTCACATATAATTTTCACTCTTCAGTGTTGCTTAAAAAATGAAGCACATTGCGTCCTTTGTTACGTCTTAATCTATATGAAAACATATAAAAATTCCAATAATGTGCTTAACACATAAAACTTTTTTGATTTTATGACTCAAAATTCAAAGGTTTCGCGGATTTTCCCATTTGTAATGATTGCAAATATTGAATCGTAATAAAAATACGGAAAATAAAAAAATTATGGAAAAAAAATTACCAAGCACAAAGTAATATTTCATCACTTTTGTGTAATATTTACATTTCTCTCTTCCCCGTGTACGATTACGATAGATAATGTTTATTTGGTCGATTCAGTCGACACTATAGCGGACGCTACAATTTTCTACAATATGTTATTGCTAGAATTGCTGTTGTGTTTTTCTTGTTGGTATTCATAGAGCATATATCTGTGCTCATTTTGATCCTCCAAAGTAATGATATCTCTTCAACTGGAGGCTGCCGAGACAGCAAAATAATAAAGAGTTCAGAATGATGTGCTCTAAAAGAAGTTCGATGCCCCACTTTTTGAGGGTTTTCTGAACATGAAAGTCATTATAGATCTTCATGAACTCGTGTTTAGTTTTTAATATCGCTTATTACGAATTTGATGTCGGTTTTAAAATATTTAAACTGGCGGATTTTCGATATAGCGGACGAATTTTTAAAAATTCATCGGATTCGCCTAAAACTCATTATTTCTAAAAAGACTTTACGTTACTCGTCGTTATTTTCACCAAGTTAAAAATGGCCGATCAAATATGCAGGACAAATATTTTACAAATGACTCCATTCGAGGAAAATTTGTTATTGAAGGGTTGTCAGGAAAGTTGATTACGAATGCGAGGCTAATGTTTCCAAATTCAATATTCCGGATTCAGTAAATTTGGCAAAATTGACGTCGCATGCGTAATCAGAGACTCCGAAAACCCGCGAGTAACCAACTTTGTTAAACATGAAGCATTTAACATTTTTTTTTGTCCGACAGCCATTTTAAATTTGGTAAAATTAACCTCGGATTCGTAATGAGTGACCCCAAAATTTGTATAAAAACACAATTTTTCAAAAAACTTTTTCACCATTTCGAA
This sequence comes from Trichopria drosophilae, assembly GCA_030407085.1. NCBI lineage: Eukaryota > Metazoa > Arthropoda > Insecta > Hymenoptera > Diapriidae > Trichopria > Trichopria drosophilae. The sequence continues at coordinate 184,414,017 of CM059582.1, forward strand.
TTTTGAAAATCTTACTTAAGATTTGTATTCAGCGACCACGAAAAACCCTTAGTAACGATTTCTGTGAAAATCCAACAAGTTTTTAAAATTTTCGTTTGCCATATTCGATCCATCATTTTAAATTTTGGTAATCTGAACATATAAATATGCAGTTGTTGGCAGTATAGTGATGACAGAATCGCAGTCTTTTAGTTTACAATGAAATTTTGAAAATGTTCTGCTGTTTGGCGCCATTTATAACCGCCATTTTAAATTTTTAAAAGTGAATGGTAGCATTTGAAAGCTGAACTATTTTTGACGCGATATTATGCATTTCAATGCTCTCTACGTTGCTGTTTTCGGATGAAAATCTTAGATTTATGGAAAAGTTTTTTGAAAAAATCAGCTGCATCTTTTTTGGAACGAGTTTTGAGTCAATTTCGTTAATAGAATCTGAAAGAGCATACAAAAATACGTAAGATAGGATGTCTGAAAAATGTTTTGCATGACTGTAACATTATTAGATGCACGCTTCAAATTCTCTTGTTTAACTTCAGCTATAAGCGCTTCAAACAATATTTACGCGATTAAAGCCAACGTCGCCTCCAATGTCAGTCTTGATAGTTAGGTAAGGTTTTGCTAAATTAAAAGAAAAACAAGACACTTTAGTTCATAATCAATAGAATTTATTTATTCGCCGTGGACCCACAAACTCGTAGTGTACTTTATGACTCGGCAACAAAAAGCTTTCTTCTCACGGGTAAACGTTTTCACCTCGCACCAAAGATAATCATCATTCACTCAATCTCTCTTGTTATTCTCTCTATCATTCTTACATCGTTAACCTCTCTCTAATCGAAGACTCGCAATTCGACTAATAAAACTCTGACTCGACAGAACGCGAAATCGCTTTAAAATTCGATATTGCGATTCGGCGTCCTCTTCCCATCACTCTCCCACCTCTTGAACAATCGTGCAGCGAGCAGAGAAGTTTCGCGCAATTTATACGAATAAATTAGTAGAGTCATGCACACACATTCACCGTGGATCGTATAGGGATATCGTACATTAAGAACAATATGTCTCGCTCGCTTCATAAAAATATTATATTCGGACAAGTCAGAACAGACGATTTTTTGTCATCTCACTCGATATAACCTTTCTTCGACGGCCACCATTTTCTTCCTCGCTTGGTTTTCACCTATCTTCCCGAGTGTCTGACTATATCGCAATCACTGTCAATATATTAGCTTTTTTTTTTCCTCTTAGAAAATAGGTACTGCCTCGATTGTACACATACTCCAGAAAAAGTACAGGTCTTTATTATTTTTATCACGTGTCTGAACTCGAACTACGCTTGTTTATTTGTTTATTATGTGTTTATATGTAGCGTGTGTTTGTGTATCTTTTCATTATCCCTTACGTACCTTGCTTTCGTTCTCCGAAAATCTGTGTTATGGGATGGGTGCGAAGGCTTCATCGCATATTGCTTAAGGCAAGAAAAAGAGCACAACCAGTACACTCGTCGGTATATCCGTTCGGGGACACGATTCTCATCTCCTAAATTTACTAATTTAAAAAAACAATCGCAAACGTACGTTGCTATTTGCACATAAAGAAAAATTTGGAAAAACGATAATTTTCCAAACGAATTATTCAAAAATTCGTACTAAATAGTAAATAACTAAGTAATATCACCTTATTTATATAATTGCAGAATTATATCTAATCAACAAATCTTCCTCCAATTGCAAAGAGAGAGGAAAATATTTTTAACTATAAATTTCGTTAAACAATTTTCCAAAAAACCGTTGCACCCCCGAACGGCCTTCAGGACGAGGTTAAACGTTACACGAAACGTTCCTCCGAAAAAAATGACTGTTAGACAAACACAACCAATCTGTGCAACAAGTGCGATACGATAAATCCGAATATCGAGAACTCGCACGCGTGGCGTGCACTCTTTTCCTTCCGGCTATACATTGTCTTCCGTAGAATCTACTTTATAAGGACACCGAACTTTTAGCTTCAATGACGAACATGATTCGAGAACTTTTTTTTTCATCTTGAAACATTATCTATTAAACTCGTGTGGAATGTTACATTAGAGAGCGGTCTTCTTTGCCGTTGCATAATTTTTTTTATTCTTGCATTAAACAGGTATTCGCGCACAGGTAAATTTCAATACCATTTTGAGGTAGGAAGTACTTTTCAAAATACAGGCATCTTCGAAAACATCTCTGAATGCAGCATCGGGCTGATACTCGGAAACGACCGCTCGATCGATTTTTAATAATGGCGAAACAAGTCTAAAACGACGAAAATAATTTTATCAGCATTTCGAGGTTATGTACTTAACGTCATTTCATAGAATCGTACGTGTATTTTTTTTTAAATAGCCGATAAAAGTATTTTCCTTCAACGAATTGACAGGACGCTACCGAAAGCGATTTTTAGGTTATTTAAAAACTCGTTTTACACCTAAATATCGATCGAACTGCCGTCGTGAACGTTAATGCGAATCTTTCGCTCGTTCTCTCCATTTCTCTCATGCACACTCCCATTTTCACGCCAACTCCATTAACTTTTTCTTTCTCAATATTTACTATATACACAGAAATCGTACGATATTTAGATAGAGGAAATATTCGAGTGCGGCGTTCGGCTGCATTATTTAACTTTCTTCTCGAGAAGGTACAATATTTATTAGGACATTTACAACTAGTTAGTAAGTGGGTTGGCCTTACAGCGTTCGGTAAGACGATTTCCTTTTCGTTATTGTTAAACTTATTTGTACTGCTCTACGTTGTTCAGGCGCCGCGGACCTTCTCCGTCTCGGAATTCAAACGCAAGTGGCTCCAACCCCCCCTCTCGTCGCGCATTTCGAAAATACGCGAGACTTTTCGAAAATACACTCGTTTATGTACAATTCCTCGCGCGAATACCGTTCCACGGAGAATTTGTCCGCGTGCGCCATCTCGTCGATTATTCTAGAACACTGCTGCTAGATGAAACGCTGCTAGAGATAAATTTGAGCATTATATTATTCTCGTCTCTGTGATAAGTTAGACAATTATGGCAGAAGCATCAGCGTTTCGTTTTTTTTTTCTGTCGTCGACGGTACTTTGCTCGCCTCGCGCCCCCTAGATTTACATATTTTTCGTCGAAGAACTCCTTTTCAAAATCTATAATCTTCGATATTTGAGGTTTCGTTTCGTTAAAGACTTAATTTACTCTGCGCATATACGTACGTGTAGAAGTTTCTTTGCATGTGTACTTCGATCATTTTTCTGTATAAGTTCAAACATTGCGAAAACTTCATTCACATGCAGCATTCGCGCCCTCCTATCCCCGTGGTATTTTTGCACACTATCTTCTCGAAGACGCTTTCGAAAGAATCGAAGCGATCGCGTCGGCGATCGTTCGGAGGTAATCTTTTTCAGGTTTTTTTTTCAAAAATGATTGCTAAAATTACGGCAAAACATGTGAACTCGATCATTCTGTTGTGAACAATTTTGTACACGTACAAATCTCAAAAAATTTGCTAGAACAATCGAGTTTCACACCGCCTCAAAATGCTTTCCCTCATGGGCGAAAAAATCACAGAAATCAGATGATACAAGCATAATTTCAACGTCACATTAAACACGAATCAGGGAGGATGCGAATACAAAAAAGAATCACGTACGAATTAATTTAAGATTTTCAACATTTACCGAAAAATTAGTTATGTTGGTACAACATGCTGCCAATATAACGAATTGTTGGATAAGTATTAAACCTCCCAAATTAATCTCTATCCTTAATCTTTTCTTTTTTGTTTCAGGCATGAAATGAAAGTTAACAGAAGTGCGAAAAAAAGAAATTGAGAATTTAATATCGGGCTTCTCCTTCATGATAGGCATAACATTTAAAACTCTCGTCAAGTAGATAACAATAACCAACAACTAACAATCGTAGGCATTCACGCAAAAATAGAAACATTATCGTTTAATATTATATAATAATATTATCATAATTTAATATTATCGTGGTAAGTGCGATCGTTCGCTTATGCGTAGCAGTGATCGTTGACCGAAGCTGAAAGACTACGTGCCGAGTTTGCACGGTACGCGGTTTTATTTACGGATTGTTCACGCCATTATTATTTTTTTGCACTTTTCTCCGCCGCCCAAAAATCTACTCGAAGCACCGAAAAAAACTACGCCTAAAAGAATTGACCTAAAGAGCTCGGGATACGTCGTGTACTAAAAAAAACGATTATTAATATCTACGTAATACTTTCGTCGAAAAGTGAAATCCGTGCTTCGTAAAAAATAACATATAAAAAAAACCTAATAAGAAAAATTTGCAACCATAACCTCCAAATTGCAATTTTCAGTCGTGCTTGCAATTTCGTTTGGATAAATACGTTTCGGCTTTTCCGCTCGGCTCTTAGCGTTTCTGTCTCAAGTTCTTTCAGCTTGAGTCAGATTTCTTGCGCTTAGTGTGTTTACTTTTTTGTTTACTTCTAACAACGAGAGTAAAAATCTAATTTAGTCTTGACACGATCGGCTACGTTTGTTGTTTTCTTACAATCCTTACGTCTAGATAATATTCGCCGGCTCGTGCAAAAAAACGTCTATCGTACCTGCACTGCGGGCGGTTCGAAGAAACAAAGACTTTAAAAAAATTTTTCGGGCATTTGCACATCGATTTCTTTTATTAAATTCGCTAATTTTTAAAAATTTAATTTAATTTTGACTAATCTCTCAACGACTAATGAATTGCCAACTTCGCATCAAACTCTTTAGTTTCGAAACGAAAATTTTTCAAGAATTGCACTGATTGACAAGTAAAAATTTCGCTTGCTAATGTCCCTACTTCGTAACGTTCAAAACGTTTCTCCAATTTCTAAAAAAGAAAATCACGAGACGCCGTGATTTAATTACACAGTGCGATTGATCCCACACACGCATTCAATGATGTGCTGTAGTCCAAAAAAAAATGAGTATCTGAAATTTCGTGCAGACAAAATGGTATATTTCCGCTTCGCCAGACGAAATAATCACCAAATAAGGTGACTGATAGTGTTTTCTCTCTCTCCAATACGTATTCCTGGCGAAGTAGTACGAATCGATAAAGAGTAATATAAAAAAAGTACCGTAACACGATTATATGTCGAAAAAAAAAGAACCAGAAAAAAAGGGGGAACAAAAAGTCGTTTTTCGTCACCACAGCCAATGTGGACGCTTCGAGTTGCCAGTCAGTTACAGCAGGTCACTGCCTCGGCACGACATTCTAGATGCGTGCTGCGTAAAAAAAAGAATTATAAAGCATAAGTGAATAATGGATCAGTGTTAGATTTCGCACTCGCTCTTGGCCTTTCGCTCGCTCACTCGCTCTCTTTCATTCGATCGCGCTCTCTCGCTGTCTCACTCTCGCTATGCTAATATACAAAACAATAAATTAACGCCATTATACACTAATGCATGGTTCATGCACGTATGTATATATCTATGTATATGCAGTTGCGGCTCTTTAAAGTAACGATCCGGATCGAGACAGGGTTGGAATGTAAGGTCTTCTCCGACGATACCTGGATGCGTGCGGGCCGGCGGTCTTCGGCGCGAGGCCGATGCGGAGAACGCGGCATCGGCGAGTCCCGGATGTTCCACCCTGGGCTGGGTTTACGCCGGAGGACGCTGCCTCTGCGGCCGAGTCGTCGCCGATGGCAGTGCGGGTTTTTGATCGGCAGCGAGGAGCCTTCGGAACACTCGTACCAGCTACGGCGAACCCCGGGTTCGCGCGTCGCCGATTATAACCTAAAAATACAGAACGTCGACTCTCGAAGGTGGTGCTCATGCGCTCAAAGTCATGTCGGCGCGTTTACGGCAGAAAAGACCCAGCGTTCGAGGTCCGAAGCCCTGGATTGGAGACTCGCTGTCGTTCCCGACGCGCTCTCGATCAGAACCGGACGGGCAGCAGCCGCGCTTGACCCCTTTGACCCCCCGATTGAGAGCGGATCAGCTCGACGTCGCCGGCATCGTATAAATAACATTAGTAAGAAAATAAGTAGTTCCGTCCTGACGCCAGTTGCTCCGACAGGCACTTTGATCCGGAGACTCGGGTGCGGCGACGCTTCGAGCGCCCCTCGGAGGTCGTGTCGTGTCGTTAGGTGTCGGTGTGCCCGGGTACGCGGCACACCCACTCGTCCTAAGGATCCTCCGGGCTCTCGAGCATGTTCGTTATCAGGGTTTCGATGGGCGCGTCGCCGAGTAACCTGAAGAAGAACCGATGTTCCCTGCATTTCAGGCTGATCGACCTCAGGGCCGGCAGCCGCAGAAGGAGCTTCGCGAAGCGACCTGGCTCGTCAGGCCTGTTCACTCTGGTGTAGTCCTCCAGCGACGCGTACACCTTTTCTCGGAGCAAGTCGATCTCTTGACTGGACTTCAGACCGCGCACTTCAGGGTTGAACAAGATGATTGTTCTGAAATGAAAGTTAAAATTTTATCTTATATTCAAGGATCATTGCGAACGAGTAAAATTCTGATGATGATAACAATGGCAGATGCTTCCGTAGGACGTACATCATGGTTCCTCACCCACCAATGATGGAGGGTGATCAATGACGATCACAACAAAGTTGATAGAGGACTTGAATAGACATCATGGTCCAACATCCACCAAGTGATAACGACTTTAACCAACACGACAGGTCAACAAGATTATAGTGTTCTATACACAAGCCTAACTCGAGGTCATAGTCGGCCCATCATCGATATATAACGCCAAATAACGAAAAATAATAACGTCATTAGCTGATTCTACTCTGGTAATGGGACTATACTCAAAAAATTACTTTTAAAAATGACCCACAGCTTCCCATCAATACAAACTTGATGACCAATCATAAGGGTTAGGGTCATTATCACTTTTGACATCTTCATCAGAATCGTCATTGATCAACAGCCACATCCGGTAACTGATGACGCATGGTACTTTTTTGTGGACACGTACAACAGACGGTAATCACCATAATTCGCCTGTTATAACGTTTGCGGTAGACGTTAAGGAATTTCAAAGACTTTCATCTACACTCTACCAACCCTAACACAATTAGTAATTTATAACGCTGCTACAAACTAATCGATCAATTATTAAAAGAGCTTTGAAAAATTACCTTAGACAACCCAGTTCCGCTTTATCCATTTTCATTTCCTTCATCTTTGTCACCAACTCTGCCAAAATCCTTTCGAATATTGCACCAAAGCCCGCTTGCTCGGCTGAATTCCGTTGTAACGTGATTCCAGAGGTAAGAACGATTCCGTCTTTTATATCAAGGGAACGGTGGGAATAAGAAGCGATTAGCAGTTCATTCCATCCTGCTCTGAGGAGCAACACTTGATCCTCCATAGGTAACGACGAAAAGTGAGGGATGTGCTTCGCCCATTCAATTATCTGCGATAGTTGCTTGTTCCGCTGAAAATAGGTACATATAAATTAATAAGAAGAAATTTAGCAAGCCTTAGCTTTATTATTGTGAAGCATCTATCAATCCCGTTACAAGTTTCATTTGGAGATGTACACGTTAAACATTGGGTGCCCTGACACCTATCTTAGACATTCTCCAAATCATCAATTGACAACATTCCATCCAATTCATCACAAAACTGATTGAAATCTTGTAGAAAACACTAAGAGGATACAAATTTCTCAAATCGGCATGGATTCAACTGGATTAAGTTTGACAACTGATTGATATCCAGGGTTTAAGTAAACAAGAATGTTATACACTATATACCTCGTAATTTCCTGGATGATCGGACTTATATTCAATTCGCTTTTCTGCTTCCAAAATTCGCTCAACTGGCATGTCGGAATGCAAACTACTGGTACTTTCGACTTCAGTTTGATCGCGCTCTTTGGTGCGCTGACGTTCTTCCTGTACCGCTTCTCGTTTCATTCCCATTGACAGACATTTTTGATATCGGCAATACTGACACCTGTTTCGCTGCCGTTTGTCAATTATACATTGCTTCTCCTCTCGACATGCATAAGTAAGATCTTTGCGTACAGTTCGCTTGAAGAAACCTTTGCAGCCTTCACAACTGAAAACAGAAACGAATGGGGTTATTGTTTCCGATATTTATACTAATAGCGTACATGAGCTTTATAAAATTATATTATTCTATGGTAAATAATTTATCAAAAAGATAAGTAACGGCTCTCGCTGAATATCAATATGAGAATTGGGTTTTAGTTAACTTTTTTGTTTGTGCATAACAATGATCAGTGCTAAAACTTAGGGATTTTCACCTAATACGGAAATTTAGGGGGAAAACGTAACTGCCTTTAAAGGTTTAAAACGGGTACTGCCTATAGGCATAGATGCTGTGTTACAAAAATTTGAGTCACCTGTTTTGAGGCAAGTTTTGTACGATTGAACTAATCCGCACAATGTCGCCACATGCACCTTGTGCTCTCATCCCTGCTAATGCATTCATCTAACTCGTCTGAAGCTCTGTTCCCCTAATGCCTTCGGACCAATTTCTCAAGCCATAAACCGTGCATACACTGCATTTTAAGGCGAAGGGAGAACCGAACAGGAGGAAAACGTACTGGCATCGATACTATGGTGGGAGGCCTAAGGTGTTCGACGCGACGCTACACGGATTAGTTCATCGACCTCAAACAAGCGACCACGAAAAATCGATCACTGCCAGCCCCGTCTTTCTTTCATAAAATTGATTCTTTCATTGACTGGTATTTTTGAAAAATGTTGTCGACCATTCGCAGTCGTCAAAGACCAAAAAAGATCATAATAAGCATAAGTTTCCTTATTCGAATTATGATTTTCACTGCCTTTAACAAAATCATCATGTCAGAATGAAGTTCCAGACATTTTCTTTGGAGGAAATCAATGATACATGGAAACTGGGATCCGGAAATGCACCAATCCAAGGGAAGAAACAAGAAGTGTTATTGTCAGTGCGAAGTTCACATTTGTGGAAAAGATTTTAGCATATTATAGGTATGTATGCGGAATCAGTAAAACAAAGCCATTAACCTCGAAGAAACGCGAAGGATGCATAATTACAAGATACTTCCCACGTGGTGGACGGCCAAAAAGTCACCAAGGTCGCGGGCCATTTAATCCGAAACGGAAAAAGGTGTGACCTTGACTTTTTCCGCGACTCGTTTGCTTTTTCGTACTCGGTTCTCTCTCGCAGTCGTGTATTTTTATGGACGAAAACAAAATGTCTGGTCGGCGAAACTTCTTTATACGAGACGCGAACGATAAATTTGTACATTACGGAGGCGACTTAGAGGCAGAATCCAAAACCGAATCAGATCGTGAGAAAGGTGAGTGAGCTTCTCTTTTCTAGCTCTCGACATGACTTGACTCGCGTTTTCGCTTCAGGGTCGTCCTTTTTATATTTGGAGCGTCTCCAAAAACTGCCACCGAAAGTCGTACGAAAATCGGGCCGGAGAGTCGTTTTCGCCGAACCATTTATTTTCGCGCGTCTCTGCCATTCGGAAGGGGAAAGGAGAATGAAACGACGCAAAGACAGAGTGAGAGGGACAGAAAGAGAAAGAAAGATAGAGAGAGAACAAGATAAAATTGTTGCGATCTTTTCATCGTCCTTTCACTTTTTCAGCTGTCGTTTTTGCATTCTTGTGATTTTCGCTGATGAACTGCATCAAATGCACAGTTGCACAAGTTGTTGATAGAATAGATGGTTTTTAGCATTTATTAATAGTACATTAATGTATATAACAGTAATCAATACTTAAATTAATTAATGTGATCATGAATGCACTTTATGTCCTTCAAAATGTTTTTATGGCAATCTGGCAATTAACGTTTAACTGTTCTCGTGGATCATATCGGAAATCGGATATAGCTTCGCGTTTTAATACCATTGTAGGTTGATAGACTTATATGTTTATAAAGTTTTGTGGGATATTTTGTAGTCGCTAAAAAAAGTGCTTCATAAGAAATGTCGTTTGTGAGAAAATAACAATGTAACATTACTCCCGAAGCATAAAACGAATGCTAACGACGTTATCGATTCTACTTTTCAACCCTTTTAGTACGAACAACAAATAACTTCTCTTATATAGGTGGTTAGAAGCACAGTCATTATCCGTAACAAAATTTAATGTTCGACGTAAAAATAGACGCTCTTCCAGAATTAATGGTACACATGAAGAACTGTAAAGAAAAGCCTTTTTCTGTTTTCTCTCATCAGATTTTACAGGATGACTTTCGCAATGGTACAGTCGTTAACGCGACTCCAAATGTTTAATACAGAAACATGCCTTGGAGAATAAATCGATACCAAAGACTAAATAAGGTTTGTTGGGAATCTGCGCCAATAAATCAACGAAGAATTTAAAAGACTATAAAGGGGAGAGAAACACGACGATTCTGATTGCGACGGTAATTGGATTGATGCCTACTATAACGAGTTTAATGAATTTAACGTGAATGCGCCAGAATAAAAATTAAGGCGCGTGGTTAACTTTCGAGAGAGAAGATAGGATTCAAAATGAAATTGTCGATATACCACTAGTCTTTTTAATTGACCTTACATGATAATTTCCATCAATTTTTATTCCATCTTATTTGAAGGTCAACCAATGTTAATGGTACGTTTGAAGCTTAATATGATGTTGATGTACACTTTTGGAATAACGATATTTAATTATTAGGCTTGGAGCCAGCGTATAAATTAAAAAAATTAATGAATATGATCAAAAACCTACAAATACATGAAAGATTCCATACGACATATCCGTGTGACGGCCTCAGATGCTTTTATGGTCGTATTAATTTACTTATGGCATCACCTTAAGGTTACTTGTTCGAAACTCATAATTTTTGGTTTTGTTACATCGAAACAACGTTCATTATATATTTTCTATTGATTTTTTTACGACCATGACAAAATAGGGAGTAAAACTAAATTGCATGTAGGAAAAATGCATCGAGCTCCATTTTTCTTTCACAAGGATCGTTGTAAACTCGAGCACCAGTTTATCATCGAATAAACATTGTTTAGATGTAAACCCATTTCTCAAGCCATGCAATGCCGCCGTCTTTGAAGTCAAAGTTTATGCGAAAGACAAATATTCGTGCGGGACACGTGTAGAAACCCCGTTTCAGCATCCGAGGTCGATTATTGTGTGTGCAACGTCTTGGCGCACGTGTTCGCACTACGGTTTTTCGAGATTTCGCTTATCCAGCCGCAAGTCCCTTTTAAACCGCCAACATATTTATCGTGTTATGCCTGAAAAACATTGGCAATGTCTAGATCGGCTGTCATTGCTGAAATAATTCAATAAATAAAGTCAATCCTTTGACTTGCTTTCTGCAACTATTTATTTCAAATTTCTTTTTATGGATTTAGGAGAATTTGAAAAATATACATGAAATTTACGAGATGACGAAAGTGAAATCATAAATCCACCTTTTTGATGAATCAACAAAAAAATGCATCAGTGCAAACTTCATAGTCAAATTTACTTTCTGTTGCATTCTGTAATGCAAACATTAATAGCGACGAAATTTTTGTCGGCAAATGAAAAGCCATCGATATCTATTTCAACAACTTAATGTCATTTTTTTAGTTTGTGAAGTACGGTCAACTACTGACAAAACGTGCAGAACTACTTGATAAACGATTGATTTTTAATATTTTTGTTTACAATTATCTATATGCCATTTCAGAAAATGTTATTTAAATCGATTGCAAACTACTTTAAAATTGAACGGTAATTTTCTAAACATGAGCTTTACTGAAATTGAAAAAATCGAACTTTACGTAAAGATGGAAAAACTGATAAAATTGATCCTCGCGTGGCGGCGCTGTTGGTATTGTTCATTGCAAATTATCGAGATGTGACGATTGTCGTGAAAAACGACGATCGCCCAGAAAGATACGACACGTTCAGTCGGCGACCCAGTACACGCAAGAGTCACGGAACTGGCACATGAATAATTGTAAAACGAACCTGTTCGTAGACTTCTTTTTTACACGTTATGCCAGTAAAAAACAAACACGAGCTCGCCACGAAGAAATTGTGACTGCAGAAGAAAATGTTAATGAGCGCAATACTCGCATTGAAAATTACGTCGGATATAACGAAAAAATCTAGCGGTTTCAATAAAATGAAATTGTGACGATTGCACCGTCTGAATTTATTAATTCATTGTGTGCATTTATTATAAATGTGAATGCTTCATGCCTGCAGTTAGTTCGATGTTATATCGTGTTCGTACTTGCTTTTTTGAATAGTTAATTCATGCACTGTTGTTTGTTAGTCATGTATTCCAGTCGATTAAAATAACGGATAATTTACAACAGTTCATGAACTTTCGTTAAATGATTTTACATTTCTAAAACGATTTGATCATGTAATACATTCATTCATATTTCTTAGTATTCTAAAGTTTTCTGTTTCTCAAAAACTAATAAAATAATATGCAAGACCCATAAGTAAGATGGGATTACGATTATACTTTTGAAAAGGGCAAACTGGCATTGCGCTACCTAGCGGCGAAAAAGATATTACAAGTAAATTTATTTCTGCCTCATGTTTCTAATATAAGAAATGGCGGAGATGACTACCGCGATGACTGTATTACAGCGAATTCACTAGGTGGCGCACCAATCCATAAATAAAGTAGTCCCGCGCTTGGTTTAAGGTCCAACCTGATGAACGACATTCGGGATGAAAAAAATTACATTAGACGGTAAATCTTTACTGTATACCGGTTTAACACTTGACTAAATCGGTGCTCGACATCGATTGTGGACAAAAACGCCATCTAGCGCTCATCCAAGTAACTTATCTAATACCTACGTTGATGTTGAACCGTGAATGATTTTTTTAGATAAAAAGATGCTGGATATAAAATGTTTGCCTTTAAACCCATTAATTACTCGTTTTCTACGTTAAATGATTTTGTTCTCCCCAAAAATATTGGTCGCATTGATTTCTGTGTAAATTGTAGAAGTTTTATAGTGTCGTTTAATCCGAGGCATTGTACGAGAACGCCAATTGTCGAAAGCAAAAATAAAAAGGTTGAACAATATGTCATCCGTGACATATTGCACGGATCCGACCGATGCATTGTAACACTAAGGAAAGTGGGTGGTAAATTTAGAATCGATGTGAAGTCGCGCGTTATAGTTTCTCGTCGATGTGTGTAATGCAGAATTTGGCAACGTTTCTCAGGACGAGACCTCGGAAACTGCCATTTCGCGACCTCGTGGTGTACATTTCGTTCCATTTCTCGCGCTCGAAAGGTAATAAAAAATTACCGCTCCGTTGAACCAGTTTCTTTTTCAGTGACAGTGATGAAAGCTGCATTTTGTTCCTTAAAATTCATTACGTCTGTTTTTAGTTCTATCTTTTATGTGCATTTGTTTAAAATCAATCCTTGGAATTTTGAAAAAAAAATCCGCTTTTAACATAATTTTGATATGCATTTATTTTTTATATCCATATTTAATGATAAGTTCAATATTTAATTAAGGTGGAATGCATAATGTATTCGATTTACTTTAAAAGTCTGCATCATCGCAGTTATTTTTTATTTTCTTGAGAATGAATTGCAAAATTAATGACCTCCAGTAAACACAGCTCCATTAGCTAATCTAATGTTCTACATTTCTGAAATCATCAATGAATAAATTAACAAGTAATTAAAATATCTTTCTTACATTATCCGGCGATTCATATTAGACAAAGGATTATTCAATTGGTCGATAGACTAATTACTGGCTTCCCTTTTAGCTATTCTCCCACGCGATATCATTAACATTGTATATTTTTATATTTTGCATTAAGTATGGATTTTTTAACGAATGAATTAAACTTTATTTGATTTTTATGCTAAGAAGCTCCTTGGAATGAAAACCGATGTTTGCGTTTCACGGGATGATTATGAAAATTTTATTCAGTTTATCTTTATAGATCACATTTATTATCTAGTTAATTATAAAAATAAAAGTTTAGTAAAGTCAATTAGTAGAGTATCAACAATTGCAAGAACTGTAAAGAAAAATCGCTTTGTGCGTTTTCGATTCCCGCGGCGATTTTCCTCCATTACGGTTTAAATCATACCCTGTGCAGAATACTAATGTCGTAATTAGCCCAACCCATTACTTAATCGCATTTCGAATGCTTCGGTGCAACGATAGACTAACCCAATTATTCTTAAGTAACGTCAATTGCAAATCAATTGCAGTGCCGCATAATCCCGAGCGATAAGAATCAATCATATTGCGCGTTTGCAATAATTGCTGGCATCGAGTTTACATATGGACGTCGATGATCGCCAACGCCTCGGATGAACGATCCACATTGAAATATTGACATGCTGACCAAGATAATATTATCAAGAACATACCATCTGAAAAAAAGTGGTGAATTGATTTGTTTCTCCTTTCAAAACCTTATAGACATAGGGACAAAAAAATTTACATCCATCATCAGGAAAGACCCTATTCGTCTCTGTAGGTATTATAGTTTTAAAAGCAAACATTTCGTTCGCAGCATCATAGAATGTAATTAGCGTCGTCAGATTTACGTAAAGCAATAGTTTTATTACAGGCAAAAGACTCGACGCCGCCGCCTTGATGGCATTCGAAGTAGGGGAGCTAACATACACACATGTCCCTCTCATCCGCATGCAAATGCCAGTGTTACTAAGCGATCGTCCATAAGAGGAGGGAAAATAGTTATCCGAAGGTTCCTGAGTTGTTGCTACTGGTTTTTATCTAGATTTGTAGCCGACTCGTTTTACTCCTCGGTGAGAATAAACTAGGTATTTCGATCCGCGCGTGGGCGCCACTTTATTCTATTATACGTCCAAACAAGTTAATGTACTTATTAGCAAAGTAACATACTCTAAGATTAGTATTTCAAGATTGCTAGGTATTCGATTCCATATATAGATCCTATATTAGAATGCTAGGCTTCTAAGTAAATACTTTCTTACTACTTCCGGGTTTGTCAGGTGTTTGGGAATTTCCTCCATTGTCATAAAAATCTGGCATTTCATTACTTACTACACGTGTCATTGCCAGATGTTCATTTGATCCATGGAGCTTCTCAAGGGCCACTTGTAATACATCTCTTGAATCTAATTAACTTCAGAGATTTGAGATCAAACTGTATTACGGTATTAGTGCTTTTGTTTGGAATCGTTTGATATCTCTGATTTATTGTTTTAAGGTTGTTGTAATAGCATTAGAACATAGAAGGATAGCTTGCGCCTCTGTAATTTGTTGATAAAATAACAACTTCAAAATCTCCACTGCCTTGAGTTCGTATTGTTTTTAGTACTTTCTAGCACTACTTTTTCTGACGAACCTTTTTCATGAGACTGGGTACTGGGTTTTTTTTTTTGGAGTCGCTGATTACGAATCGGAAAATTCATAATAGGGGATTCATAATGGCTGCCCAAAATAAAAAACGTTACTTGATCTAGATAAAACTGGGTACTGGAGGTTTTTTGGACCACGAAATCTCCAAGTATCTGTTTGATCTGGATCCCGCAAGTTTTTGCATTTTGGTCGGCTATCTTGAGTCCGCCGTTTTGAATTGTTAAAATCTGAGTTCAGATTTGTACTCAGCTTCCCAAAACACACCCGATAACCCAGTTTCATCTCGATCTAATTGGACATTTGTCACCAACTGTATTTTTTCTATAAAAATGACGATTTTAGTTGTTAATTTGTTTATCAAACATAATATTAAGTAAATATTGACCGATATGCAATGTGAAAGACTTCTTCAACTCATTGTTTTAAAAAACCGGACGGAACGCATTGAAAGGAGATTTAAGGGAGACATAAGATGGTGTCATGTATTTGATTTTGAATAGTTACCTGAAGGTCATATGGGTGGTAAGATAGTTCGTTTTCTAAGTATTCTTCAAGGTAAAACACCTTGAGCGTTTAGTGTCGGCGAGTAGGTGCACAATTAATAGGAGGATGCAAAAACTGCCACTTAAAGAACATTGTTTTTCTTTTTTTTAAGGACAATAGTCTGTAAAATTTGTCTTTACAAAAGTTTGTAAAGGAAGCACTTTACGGACAGTGATTGCAAAAATGTAGTTCGAAGGTACGACTTGTGCCGATTAACGACCAATAAAAATGGGAGTAAATAAAACTTTTATTAGGGATATTGATTGCTGCAAACATCTTTTTTCACTGATAAAGTTTGTTATTGAGAAACATATGAGAACATCATCGGTTCTATCAGACTCTATGGGTTCCAAAAAAAATGTTAATAGTGGATAACGCGATGTATTTGAGGTGATACATAACATTTATTTCCACGCGTTTGATCCATAAATATAACTCTGAATGTTCATCTGGAACTGTTATCATTATGTAAGATTTACATTACGTGAAGACCCTAAATCTATATATTTTGGCGTATTCTAAAATGTTTTTGTCTTACGAATTGCATCTGAGCAACTGGAGGAGTTTGAGGCAATGTATTTATTACAAACTTCACAGCTGGCCAAAACAGCAGATTTTCATGAGTTTGTAGATTTGTCTTTCATTGGATGAAAAACTTCCTATAGCACTAATTTTTCTAGCCAAAAGCAGCCAACGGATTTTTGTAGGATTACAAAAAGAGGAACAATTCTCTCTTCATCCTTACCGTCGTAAGTACCAAAAAAAAATCAACTTAAAACTAAATAATTCTCCCAAAAATTCATCTCCCAAAAAGGTTTAAAGATAATTAATACATTCGGGAACCTTGAAACCGTCAGTTTGACAGAATAGTCTGGAAATAGGTCATTAAACAATAGGTCCAAAGCAAATATTATAATTGCCATTATCGAGTATCAGCATTACAAAAACAAGAATGTTAAAGTTGCCATATCTAATATAAGGAAGCAAAGCAAACAAAGGGAATTACGTAACCGATGTACAGCGATCATTGGAACTAACCATCCCGATGCCATTAATGGTGTGATCAATTCAATCCTTCTTACTTTATTATGACAAATAACGACTTGAGCTCAAGTTCAAAAGCGGAAAATCGGTTACGTAATGGCAAATAAAAGACATGTAAACGCTATAAAAAGTCTGTGTGCATCAAGTCTTGACAGAATATATACCGTTTTCAATGATGATGAGGTCGTGTCTTTAGCAGTGTTGCCAGATGTGTTTATCAACTTCCCCTAAAGAATAAGCTTTTCAAATTTGAACATTTAAGTGTACGAAATATTTGTTTTAGGGGATTTTTCAATCTCATTACACTAAAGAATTTAAATATAGCAAACTTTTTCGGGAGATTGTTTGAAATTTAGCAAGCCATGTATCATGTTCACGAGTGTTGGAGATCAAAATCGGAATGTCCCTTCTAATTTGAATACAAGACCGCCATTTCTTTCCCATCTTATTTATGAAACGACCCCGGAAAGTCCATAAAAAGTTGATAACATCAAGAGCCTAAGATAAACGAAGTTGAAAATCCAAACATCTTCAGAAATCGCGATAGAATTTCTCGAATTCCAGGAACCGCGAGGTTGCACCAGCACAGCATCGTTCATCCCGGTGTCAAAAATTCCAGAGACGAAGGCCGTAGAAAAGTGAGAGGAGGAAACGGCGAAACTGAAACTGCGGAACGCGAACCTAGGAGTCATCTCCTCCTACGCGATTGGCCTTGAAGAACACAAGGAGGCCAAGCTGAAAGAAAGCGTGCCGGATACGGAGGGAAAAATACCGCCGAGCGTGCACGTACGCTTCGAGCAGTAGCTTAGAACCTTAGAAGGACCCTGGTAATGGCCGTGATTGCTTAATTAGTCCTCATTCCAAAGAAATATGACGTCGTGGAGACGTCTTCTCGCGATTGTATCGACGACAGATAAATCGTCGGAGACAAGGAAGGGGGGGGGGAGGTAAGAAGGGACTGAGAACCTCGGTATAGGAACTACGGGTGGGTAGTCGTCCTAACCTCGAGAACCACAACCACACGCTCAGCACAAGTAAAAGTACCAGTACCAGTATAGGTTCGGTCGACGACTAGCGACTCGAAGCGGCATAAAGCAAGTCCAAGGTCAAACGCGCTCTGATGCAACCGCTCAAGGCTACGAGGAAGAGGAGGGTACCGGCTCGTACCCACATTCGCGCGAGCGTTGCACCGATGACGACGTGCATGTGCAGGCTTGCGAAAGAAAAGTCGTATTTATAACCAACTATTTTGTTATCGATAGTTGCCGAGCGAAAAATGCCGATTCATTCATAAATATTCATCGTCATTCTTGTATCGCGTTTTATGACTTAGTTTATAAAAGCTAGAATCCTCGGAGCTTTTTTCTTCCATTTTATTGCAAAGCCGGAATGTTGCGTTAAACGTTACGTCTCGAGAAAGAATTTCGAGGCACTGCCAGAGTTTTATGATGCTTTTTCTATCTTTCGACAAGTTTTGTATGTCATATCGTTAAGTTATTCTGTTAATTATTGTTCTTGGTCTTCCTTTATTTTTGATACATAAATTAGCAATCAATGATTTATTTCTTTCGATTTGTCTTTTTGCTATCTGAATATATTTCCAATCAACGGTACAAAGATTTAGACAATTTTACGTTGATTTTTGTAACCGGTTTCTTTTTAGTACTTTGACAACTTTCTATATACTTTTGGTGACATTTGATATAATTTTTTTTAATACTGTTAATCAAGTTAGGCTAAGAAACAACTTTAACTAAGAAGTCTTCCGAATTGAATATTTTTTTAATGATTCTACTATTGGTGATCTTCCAGGTTAGGGCCGTTCTTTATAATGTAATTGCAGTAAAATTTGTAAATTAATAAAATTATGAACAAATGTCGAAAATTTTTTAACAATTTTTTGTTTGACGCCAATAGTGTACTAGAATCAACCAGAAAATTCCATTTCGGAATACTTTTTGTTTAAAATTAGGTTGAAGTCTACCCTGCACTAAATATTTTAAACCGCAACAAAATCTTGATTATAATGAGGGCCTTCGCTACATTAATGAAAATGTTCCAATACTATGTTAGTAGTGTAACAAAATTATACAAAACAATGTCACAAAAAGAAGTAACTTTTTCATAAAACTAATGAACTGTTCATTACCCCATTAAATGGTATGAATTTTTCAATTTCTGTGCCCAAAATGATAGAGGTCAGTCGTTCACAAAAATACACCAAGTTAATTTAATTCTAAACTTAGTTTTTACTTTTGAACCCTTTGAGGAGTTGACAATTAAGGGTTGATGATTAACATTTCGTTTATTATTTAAAGGGGGTAATAATTTGTTTCTGGGCTTTTTAATTACTAATTTCATTTTTTAATTTGATGTTTAGTTTGCAAGATTCTAATTGTTTGAATTGACAAAAACTGGCATAACTCGATGAAAAAAATTGTATCGAAATGACTAAAAAAATCTTTTTAGAGCTGCTGAATAGTTCTTTAACATGGTTTTTGCCAAATTACGAACAAACATTTTTTCTGTCACGAAAATTTACTAAACGTAGGCAAAAACGGTGTGTTTAGCACTTTTAGGTTAGGATATCTCAAATTCCTGACGTGATAGAACAATCTTACGGCCAGATTTGGATTCAGCGCATCGATAACTTTCGTAAAGGTATACTCCAGTTATTGGGTATGAAGGTCGACTGTATTAATTGTATCAAATGATTTTTGTCAATTAATACTTCTAATAATAATAACAATAATAATAAATAATAATTAAGTAACGCGATTAGGACGGTGTTATAGAAACTTGAACAGGTATGACTAAAATTAGTATGAAAAGTATAACGTGAGTTATATCCCAAATTTTGGGTAGAATAAGATCTAGTTTAGCTTCAAATCGTATCATTCCCTTTTCGCAAGGTAGTGTCATTTATACATCTTAAAACGTGTTTTTTTTTAACCAGAGGTACGAGCACAAGTTTTTATTGCAGATTTACCTAATAAATAATAAACACTTGATCTAGCGAAAAGAAATTTCGGCCAAACTAGATCTTAATTCTGCATATAATTTCGAATGTAACCACCGTACTATTGAAAAAGTGAAAACGCATTAGTTTATCAGTCAAATATTATGTTTTACTATTAGATACAGTACAACCAACTTTTTGATTCTATACTTTTACATATACACGGAGGAAGGAAATAGTTAATTTTAATATCTAAACAGAAGGATCTGGCAAAACTATGTTTTCTAACTGAGTTTATTATTTAAATACTAAACTGGAATACCTAATTTGTCGAGGACCCCAATTAGATAGAAAAATTAACTAAAATCGATGGCTGTATCTTATTCTGCCCTCTAGTTAGTAGTCCTAAGTATTCAATTGGCCGTGTATTAGTATAGTTTTACGCATATTTTAGTAACTTTTATACTATTTGATGGTAAATTTATAGTAACCCACTTTTCATTTTAAATTAGTACTTTTTTACTAATTCAAATTTAGAGAGCATAGAAAACTATGAATTGAAATTTTTTAATGATGTAATTTGGATCTCGCATTTTCTATCTTGGCAAAGTTGTATGGAGAAAAAGTATTAGGAATTTGATTTCAATATATATTTCCTACATATCAACCATTCTTTACGCACACTTATATGATGCCAATAATAAAACGTATGGAAATGAGCTCAATGGGCGGCGAATGCTCTAATAATTATTATACAGAGTACTTATGATTCCGAGTAGGCAGGAATAAAATTCTGAACGTTTCCGTTTCTTTCCGCTCTGGATTCGAGACGTAGAATTGAAAGATTACGAATATCTTTCTACATATATGTATATTACGACAAAACCGAGGGAACTTTCGGAGCTGCACTTGCCGGAGGTTTCAGCGATTTGCAATTTCCTGTAAGAATAAGCACTTGAATATTGTAATTGCAAGGTAAGGAGCTTCTCGACGCTTCAAGATTCACCTCAGGAGTATATATTTCAGCCATTCAAACTCAACACGCGACTACCCTCGGTGCAGGTAAAGAAATGCTAATCTTGGATTCGTTAAAATAAAGTAATGCATCGTGTAATTTCTGCAACCGAAATTAAACTAATTTGTTGCACGTATTAAAATATTTCGTTTAGTAATTGGTTGTAGTTCCTCCATGTAATGTCTCATAATTTCTACAGCGTCGAAGAGCAACATTTTTTATGGGTCGTGTAGTTAAAAAAAATGTTACTGATGGTAGATAATAAAGACTGAAAAAGCTACCAATAAATTTTTATAGTTTTGTCTACCCTTTTGTATCAACCATAAGAATGAATAATTCAAGGATTTCTTAATGCACTTAACGTGAACCTCTGATCTTGTGTACTAGATAAGAAATATTTGCATTTCAGAAATGCTCAACTTGTTGATCTTTCAGGCCTACAATTTATAATGCAACTTTATTTTATCGGGTATTTTTATTGTCAATTCCAACTTTTGACGATTGAGTACACTTATTTTTTATGCATGGAGTAACTAACACAGATAATATTAATCTTTTTTTTATAAAGGTGTATAAATATTTGTTAATGCCTTTTTCAGTCGGTAAGAAATTCATATTAAATGTTTTTCAGAAAATTATATAAAATTTACCTTCGTACATTAACTTCATGCATTAAAAAAAAAGGTCGCAGGAATCATAGTTTTGGTTGCTAAACATTCAGTTGTAGTTGGCTATAATAGACTGGCTGACTTTGCGACATAACCAAGTTTGGTTGAGAAAGCTAACCCAAAATTTGTGAGGAATTGGGAGCTACTACATTACCACGAATGAAAATTGAGTTTTAGTTTTTTATTCACTTCGGTACCAAGTTGACCTTCGAAGTACTAATCATTCCTGTACATTATGAATATTAAACTTTTTGTAATATCAAATTGTAGGTAATTGAAGTACGTTCTTTTTCCTACATTATGTAAACTTCCAAATTTATTATATTGTTTTTTACCTACATAGTGTACTATTTTTTAATATACTCTGGATTTCCGCATACAAAATTACATTTAAAATTTCCTGAAACCAAAAGCTTTAAAATAAAAACAATCACCAAAAATTTTTCTTCTTATCTTTCTTATGTCTTGAAATATTGTAAATGAGTCTGGATTTGAACTCCATTAAATAGTTTAACCCTTTAAGGACTGAATGTTCATAAATTTAACGCGAAGTTTGACGGTAATTTTTAGTAGTAAAACGAAGTGAAACAATATGTGGGAGTTGATGTTTTTTTTCCATATTAGAATATCTCAGATAAATAGCGCGTCAAAAATGTTTGAGCTAGAAGATAGAACTATTGGAAAAAATTAAAGTTCAAAATATTGGCTAATGTTTATTAATTTCGATTGCCCCGAACAAAACCACTTCCAACATGGTGTTCGGCGGTTTTTTGGTCGTTGTTTTAGGTTACTGAGACTGAGTACATACGGCTATGATTTAGAAAAAAAAATTGAAATTAGCAGCCATTTTAAGCTGCCATTTTGACGTTTTTTTGCACTAGATCTATCTTTTAACCCAAACATCTTTACGCGATATTTATAAAAATCTGAAGTATTCTAATGAGGGGAATGAGAAAAAAAAATAACGATGAGTGAAAAAATCCTCCAAATGTTTGTTAAATAAATGCTGACAATTTTTTTATTTTTGAATTTGCGGTACACCATTTTTCGATACACCTTCCCATGTCATCCTTTTCTTTTCATTTTTCCCAATTTTTCAGTAGTAGTTTATCATTTTTAATGCCAAATTTTAATGCTTCATCTTTCATAATATACTTGTCTGTAACAAAAACACACAAGACGTTTGTTACTAAGCACACTTTTGTTATAAATAAATCTAATAAATCATGTTTTTGTACAATAAATAAAATTCTGGCAACGCTGCATGTAAATTTCTTGAGTCGCCGATTATGAATCCTGGTCCAGTTTTCAAAAATTCAAAATGGTTGTTCCAATATAGCGGACAAAAATAATTACATACTTTCGATTTGCATGAAACTTTGTATCTTGAATCGGCGTAAATGCTCGAAAAATTCAAATGACGGTACAATATAATAATGTATTCGATCAGCCATTTTGAATTTTCACAGTCTGAGTATGTATTCGTAATCTGTAATCCCGAAAACTCCTGAGTGTCCAGATTTATTTCGATTGAATAACTTTTTATGAATTGGGCTCGACATTTTGAATTTTCAAAATTTGAGGTCATCTGATATTAAAAATTATTAATAAAACACATAAAGTAATAAATTTCATGTAAAGAAAAATATATGCTTCAAAGGGTTAAGAATTCACGATCGCTATGGCAATATTCAATTTTCGAAATTCAAAATGGCTAATCCATTATGGCTGACAAAAACGCAAACAATATCTGTTTCCCTGAAAATTGATCCCTGAGTTTTAAAGTTAAAAATTCTATTAAAGTTATGTTTGCATTTAAGTAATTTAATAATGCATCCGAAAAATAATTTGGAATATGTTCATAACTTTTGTAAGGACTATCCGTATATAAATAAATAAAAAAAATACTATAACGTAAATTTTACAGCTATTTATTTTTGCATGTAAGAACAATTTTATGACATGTGACACTCGTCAATAGTGATTATTTTAATGAAAATTCCTCAAACAAGAAAATTCAGTAATTTATTCAATCTTATATAATCTTAGGATTTATGTGAATGAATTGATCATGTGTTTATGCATTCCAATTGAAAGTGCTTGTTTTATAAGCTTTCACTTTATTAAATTATAAAAAATGTCCAATTACAAAATAGTGTTTAATGCTCATTAGTAATATTACGAAACTTATTAATACATCCGCGCCAACGACTCTGCCGACGTACTACTAACTAATTTTAGATGTTCAACATTTCCCATCTCAATTTGCTGAAAGTGGTGAATAATTAAAAACTTATATTATTGAAAATTTTAAAAGTATTTTGATTTATAATGAAGGAAGATCTTTAGATCTTTTTTAATTTTATGCAATGAATTTCAAATTGTTTTATTTCGGTGTTCCATAAAGAGGTCAATGTCCTAACAGATTTGTAACATATCATTCATAAATTATTTAAGATTGAAATTATTTTTATGAGCGATATCGCTAAAGGGAAAATTTGAATTGTAAAATTTCAAGTAATAATTGTTACCTATTTCTGAACTTTCTCAATTAAAATTCTTAATTAAAGATTTCCAATCAACGTAAATTTCTTGCTAAAGAAACTGTTCTATAACTTCGCTGAAAATAATTTAAAATTTTAATATTTAATTTTGATGACAGTGTTTAAACGTTACAAAATAAATTTAAATAATTCCTTTCAAAGAAGTTACAGATAATCATTTTCGCAACGATATTTTACAACGTTTATTAAATTTTATTGAATCACAATCATGATATTAACTTTCCAAATGGGTTCGTTGAAACGAGTAACAATTTTTTAATAGTTAATAAGTAACTGTAGTAATCTTATTGTTTCTTAAAATGTTATAAATTTAAGAAAATAGATTAACTAATACATATTTAACTACAAACCTAATGTAAAGTTTAAATACAAAAACATATTCATACAAATCTAGCAAAACTTCACCAACTGATTTTTAGATCAAACTCTTTCAGAGAACAAAAAACGTGACCATAAAGAGAATATACGGTTTATTAACAGCATCCGGCAAATGAGATCTCTTCAGTGTTTTGGTTTGCGGTTCGTGGTTATCCAGTAATGAATGGAAGGAACCGGGTAATTTTATTTCGAAGTATGCCACAATACACTTCCGGAAGAATGGCAAAAATCGAATACGAGTTTTCATAAAGCGAAACTTGGCCAGCGCGAACAGAAAGTCACGCCGCGCAGGAATGTCGACAATATTTTGGTTTCCTTTTAATTTCATATTCCCGTTCATGAAATGTATTACATTCGTTATTTACCTTTACTTACATTATAAAATTTAATTTATTTCACTTAATTGTATACTTCTATCTTAACGTCTTCATGTGCCCTAAATATGATGGAGTAAAATTTACACCGTAGGAGAGCGTTAAATTCAGAACATTTTCGAGAATTTTTGAAAAATTACCTGTAAACCCCGTAGTGTTTCCCACTTGCTCGGTCTCCACAGATCGAGCATAGGTGTTTACTACCGGCCAGAGGATGATTCGCAGGATATGGCGAACCCATTCCACGTTTACTTAGACCGCCGGGTGAGGTAGCGATGATACTGCTATGGCAACCGACGCTGAAGGACCTAAAAAAATCCATGAGGATCTCATATTCATCATCCAAATGAAATACAAAATCATTTTTTTAATTTAAATTCATATAAATCTTATAAAACTTTATATAGGACCCAGTAAGTGGTCGTTACATTTGGCGCCCAACGAGGGATCGCGCGCTTGCCGCTTCACATATCTTTGTCAAGGATTCCAATGGTGAAAAATATACCCTGATACTTTTGAAAAAATTAATATGTAATTTGTTTGATAATATATAACTGAAATCAAATATTGATCTTTGATATTAATATAAACTCTTCGACATGAATATAATGTTTGTGTTTTTCATTTTAACTTAAAAGTCAAACGAGTTAGGCAAAAACACTTTATTCTAGATATAAACTGTTGAGATGCACTTTTTTTCGAGGACATCAGGATAAAAGCCAAGAAAAGTAAAAAGTATGAAATTAAAGGCGCGAAAGATGGGAATAGGATAGCGGCGACGAATAGTCGCAGAATTGCAACGGCTTTTTTAGCCCGGGAATGTCGCCACTCGTGGTTGTTGTACCCACAAATATATTCCAGATTCTCCGTTCTTATTTCGCGACGTTCGCCACGGTCGCTTTAGCCTCCAAAATAGTTTAAGAACTTCATGCAGCGCCACTTAAAAACAACGTCGACACTGACGCGTAACGACCAGGCATGAATTTCAGATTTCGATCAAGTCTCACCGGAAATCTTTCAACCAGCTGTGATTGGCTTTTTAGAATCCCGGAATCGCCAGATTTCTTTTTTGTTCCGGTACCCTTCACGTGTCGGCGGTCTGCCAGACGTGGTTGCTTTGACTCCAGCGATTGGACGATATGATTAAGATTTATGACGTGTTTGAGATGTTATCGTTGACGTTTCATCGGCGAGTTATGGAATTATCGAGTTATTGTCCAATGTTCAGGGACCCAGAGAAAGTAGAAACTACCAGTTTCAGCGTAGTTTAACCAAATTTTAGAAACGCATAGCAATTGTAGCGTTCTGAAGTAAAATGGGAATTGACATTAAGTCGATCCAAAGACAAACTATGATAAACAAACGTAGAACCACATCCCGGTTCCGTTCCTACGAAGATAAGAAAATTCCGGCGTGTATTCCGTGTTTACATAAGAGATTTGATGAAAGTTCGAACTTGACCATTTATCAAGGTCTTCCTAGATGAAATCTAAGAATTTTCTACCGAAAACTTCCCATCCGGTATAGGATCTGGCTACCATCTATGATGTAAAAATAAACTGTTTTTATCCAAGAGTCTTATCGTCCCATTGATTTATAGATTTGGTTACTTCTTATAAAAGCGGAAGAACACCACGTGGTCTGCGTACGCGCATTTTTCTCCGACAGCATATTTGGTAACTACAACCTAACGTCAAGTACGTCCAACCAAATCTTTTCTGCAGGGGGCCAACTTTATTGATTTTGTTAATTTAACCAAGTACCGGTTTCTGGATAGTATAGAAAATTTACTCACCCTGGACTGTCTGGGCCTGAAGGACTGAAGTTTCCCGGATTCATTAGGCTCGCAGTGTCGGGTTTCATGTCCAAGGGGCTCTGTGGGCCCATCGACGACATAGACATATTGCTGTTCTCCATACTCAGCCCTGAAACATAAAATACAATAAACCATTAACATTTCATCATTCTCATTAATCACAAATGTATTCAATATATACATGGTGGAAAATTTTAGTATTTTTTGACAAAATTAATAATGCAATCAGATTTTGTGTTGAAAGTTTGGAGTTATTATGCCTCGTGTTCAAAATGGTATTTAATATTGAAATTCACCATGTAGATTTGCAGCCTAGATCAGATGCAATAAATTCGTGTACCCAATAAATCTTGTAAAGTGCTTCTTTCACCGTGCCACTTATTTTATCCGACCTAACCTCAACGTAACAATCACCGTGAAAACCATCGATCGTAGAGAGTTCAAAGGTGTCGATAAATCGGCGGGAAGCGGCCGAAGGCGATAATTACCGGTCTCGAACGACCGATCTCAAAAGTGAGACCGGCCTTCGGCGAAAGTGCAATAAAAGTAACGTCGCAAAACTTGCGCAAGGCGTCGGCCGGAGCGCGAGGGTCGCATGAACAATCAGCCCCAGACGATTGCTGATTTACAGTTACGGGAAGCGACTATGGCGATTGTGCGTTACCGCACTATCACCAGAGAACAATTGCCACGTGCGACACGACGACATTGTTGTCCGATGTCGGCTCCCGCAGACTTTCGAGCCGGCTTGGCCTTGTCCTGACTTCATCCGGCACATAGGAAACTCAATGGAATTTCGTCGTGTCTGTACTTACGAAATTGTAAAATAGTGAGTCTAGATGTTTCAATTGTCTATCACTTGAAAAAAGAAACTTGATGAGATTTTCAAGAAGAATCCGTTCAACCCAGGATTTCGAGAAAATAGTCTAAAACAAAATCCGTGCCCTACTTTTCCTCATCCAAGATCTGGATTCTTCGACCCAACTAATGAAAGGACGGGACGAAGATAAATGGCACTTTAATCGACTACGACGAGATGAAAACGAATTGATTACAAAGGAAAAAAGCAGAGGGCGAATAAAAAACGATGAATTCGTGTGGAAGTACCGTTACTTCGAATATAGTGTGATCGATAAATTTCTTTATATCCAACATACTTTTGAAGATTTGCAATGAATATGCCTTCAGACCATCCGATATCCCTATAAACGACTTGTGTGACAGAGTGATTGGTTTTGACCGGCTAAGAGAAAAGGAATCCACAATTTTTAATTTTAAATTCATTGTATGAATGGGAAAGTTTCGAATAGTCGTAGATAATATAACGACAACTTTTAATTGGTCGTTGAAGTCTATGCAGTAATTTTGTACTATAGCTACTATACAACGAAAATTGGGCGCCCTAGGAACCTGGTGCCCCCCACTCCCTGTTAATTGCGCGGGAATCATGGTGGGAGGCACAAGGTGCTCGGCGCGCCGTCATACGGTTTAGTACATCGGCCTCATTGAAGCGACCACGGTAAATCGGGCAATGTTCCTGTGGTCGTAATTAATAACCCATCACTCGCATAAATTGTGAAATAGACTTCCATTTTGCATGTACGCTGGATAAAACCTGTATAAATAGTTATCTTATTATATAAAAATAAAATGGCTTAAGCATTTAGACATATTGAGGAATAATATTGAGGTTAAAATTGATAATTTCAAGCTTTAATTTTCCGGGAAAGATTTTTGATTTATTAATAAAGTCAGCTAAAAACCTGCGTTTCTCGCACCGTGAAGCGTCCCGTAAATTCAGCTCATTTATTATCACTTCGCGTAAGTTTATTTGCAGGGTCTTGGTGAATTATGCTCTTTGTTATAGTCAGTTAGTAAATAAACTGCGAAACCATCCATTCAAACTGGACATGTAAATGGCGGTGCTCATACTTCCGGTCGTTTTTGTAGCCAAAAACCGATTGCTTCAAACAGATTAATTGGCAACGAGTAAAAATTGTTTATGAATTCGTTTCGGAAAAAAGTATGTACGAATTCAGGTTCGTTATCGTTTGTAGCGTAAAACAGCACGAACGTTCTCGATATTTTTTAATGATGTCGCGTTTCCGGTTCGAGTTATATATCTGCGACTATATAACGTCGCGCTGTTAAAACGCCTATTTCAGGACACATGATACGAGCAGCGCGAGCAAATTCACCATAGAAAATAGCCAGAGTTCCCTCTCTGAATCAATTGGTAGAAGTTGCTAATTCTAGGATAGTCACGACTTTGAACGCGTTGCGAATACGATAATGCAGACTATTATCCGCAAATGAATTAAGTTTATGCCGGAACGCAATGGTCTCTATTGGTTATACTAGCCACGTTCTTCGTTGACTTCAGTACATTTTTATTTTTCCGTTATTTATAATTTTTTTATTGCTCTAACTTATTACGTAATACTGAAGTTTTCATGTTTGGGAAGCAATAACATCTGTTAAAAATGAGTTCATGAGTACATTTTATGACCTATCAAATATGACTATTTTTAGATTTTGAACCGCTCTAGAAGCGACATTTATTCCGACTATTTTTGAAGATTAATGAATTTTTAGAACGATTTTATTAACTAGCTTTGTTGTCTTTATTACTGTTGGGTAGACATTTTACAAAGGAATTTTAACGTCAGTGGTAATGGATTATACATGTGCATGTTACTGCTACAGTAAGCAGAAGTAATTCCTCAATAAAATGGTAAAATACAAAATGGAGAATCTAATGTGTCGTGAACCACTAGGCATCGAATTTTTTAACTGTGAATAAACAAATTTTGATTTCTTTAGGTGTAGATCGAAATTAGGAAAATAAAAATCCCAAAAGGACAACATTTCAAAATATTCAAGAGGGTCCCAACATATATTAATAGACGTTTTTTTTTAATTTGACAAAAATTTCGATTTTAATTTATTTTGTTTGAAATGTTGTTTTTTAGGAGTTTTTCCTGACTTCAAATAGCTTCATACGAAAAAATAAAGCTGATTTTTCGTAACATCCCTTTACTTTCACCTAGTTATATTTCGAATGCAAAAAACTAGAAAATTTACTTTGAAAATAAGGATATTCCAATTAAATTTGCCTTTTTCTGCAATTTCTTTCGTATAAGGTGAAATTTCTCTTCACAGGTGGTCGTTACTGGAAAAAACGGTCGCTGTAATGGCGCAAATGATGTCGTTTTGGAAGGAAATGGAGGTTAGAACTGCTTAGAATCTGTCCTCTAAATTTCTTGGAGTGAATATTAACTCTGTATCGACCGAAAATTGAGCTACTGTAGAAAAATAGATAATTCTCACACTTTATGAAGTAAAAGCTCCTTTTGCACGGAGTGAAAAATCACACTTAGAGAATGAGAATTCAGTGTTGCAGAGTGACTCAATTTTCACTCGAAGAAATTTAGAGCGTATTTTTTTTAAATTTCTTTGAAGTTGTACTTTATAATAATGCAAAGATTATAACAATAGCGATTTACGACATTGTAAAATTATTTCTGAACCGAATTTTTCCTGTTTGAAAATGAAATATTACAAACAATTATCGTTTTTAAGTGAGAGCAATAAAATCGACTAAACCCAGTTTCACAATAACAGCTTTTGGCATTAGACCTCATGCAATACTAAAAATTAATCAACTTCAAAAGCAATAAATAAAAATTCTATGTTTAATTTTCAATTAATTAATAAAATGGTTTCAGGTGTATTTAAATAAAACTGAATATAAATTACAAACGATTATAAAATAGATTACAAAATAGAATGAACAAAACAAGACAATTATCTTTTCTTGGCCCATATAATATTTGAAAGAACCTGGGAAATTCAATACAAATTTTCATAAAAAACAGAGAACACATAAAATCGACGCATTTTAAAACTGTTTTTAAACTTATATTTTAAAGTAATGGTTAATTAGTCGTTATCATCCATTTGTAATTCAATTTTCGGTATTTCCGCTGGTGAAAAATGTTTCTAGTACTTTACCTATGAGCAATTACTTTAAATAATGTTCACCAATTATCTTTCATTAGTGTTAAGCCTCGCGTTTCCGCACTTACGAAAAGAGGTTAAGTAATTTCTTTTCTGTCGTGGCATTTACCTGAAAATTAACAAAAATTTGATATCTTTGTTAAATAAAACAATGCTTGAATGTTTCGAATTCAATTAAAATTTATTCATTTTTAATCATTTTTGTTATGCTTACTCATGTTTTATGATCATTTTTAATGCAGTACTTTCATATTAGGAACACCTAAATATGTAACTATAAATAATATTTGTAAGTCGACAAAATTGCTCACAATTATATAAATGATAACGGTAGGAAAATAGGACTTTTATTCAAATATTTGTTAATAGTATTGTAATATATTAATATATCTTAATATATAGTACAGCAGTTTTTTTTAATGTTGTCGATGTTTAATGTAAAGTAACGTTATATAATCAAATATTTTATTGAATATCTATCAATAACAATTTTGTGTTATGCTTTATGATTAAATTCTCCAAAATATTTATAGATAAAAATAACATTCATTCATATTACAATTTTAGATTACCGATACGTAATATTTTGATAAAAATCCTCAGCAAACAACTTCTTCGACCTTTTACAAAATTATTTGATCAATTTGATGTATAATTGTATAAACAACTTGTTTTAAAATATTGAAATTAACACAAATTCACCTTTAAAACATATAAAATTTTGTTGCTTTTATTATCTCTATCAGCAGAATGGATATTTATTTTAAACGGAGAGTTATTTTTATTTCAAAATAATATGGTTATTTACGAGATAGTTCAGAATTAGATTCACTGTAATCGTAGAGTTGAAATCGATTTTGATTAAAATTATAATGTACTAGAAATAGAAGTAACTTCAACTTTCAATTACGTATCCTGTAATTAGTAGTCTTGTTTTAAAATATGCACGATGAAAGATATTCTAGTGGAAAATGTGTTTCACTAACTTGTAAAACAAATTAAATACTCGAATAATAAATTCCATACTATTTTTTAAATTAAGAAATTGTTCAGAGGTCAATTATGCATACGCTGTATTCAAAGTTTACAGATTACATAAAAGTATAAAAAATAACTTTTTAGGGAGAAGGGGGTAATGTCGAATAGACGTATAATTGTAACGTAGATTAATACAGTTAAAAAATCAGTTAAAAGACCATGAGAATGAGAATTTTTGACTGAAAGAACGATTTTCTCGAATGAAAAACGATCCATATCTAGTTATTATTACTTGCACATATTTAACTTTAATACAGTAGATCTTTAGTTTCGTTTCGATATATTTATGTCACGCCATATTTTCCCGCGTTCATCTCGTTATATTTACCTGTTGTTGGTCTCTTTTTCCCCCACCTTGCGGCCTGGGGCCTTAACGCAACTGAGGGAGTGGGAGAAGCGCTCCCCTTATTTTGATAAATATAACAAGACGGGAGGGGAAGACGGGGAACCGAGTTGGTAAATATACCAGGACTCTACTCTGTATCTTTTCATTAAGTGTGTATTGCGAGTTTATACAAAAGAAATGGAAAAAACATAAAGGGCATGTGGTTCCATTTTAAAAATATAGAGAGAATCTGAAATTTCCATATAACGAAACTGTAATTTCAGATCACTATAATTTATTACTGGTAATAAAATGCATTCTTCGATGGATACTTTTTTAATTTTGAAAAAATGTCAAGTTTATGACACGGCCATGATCCACATACTTAATTAAACGCTTCTATCGGTCACTTGAAAACGAATAATACGGTGGTACCCACGCCTTCTCTCGGTGCGTAAACAATCGATTAGGCAACTGAATAATGGCGACACACGCGATCTAACATAATTCATACCGTCATTGCTTCGCTACCGTCGACGTGTGTATTATACACGTTGCAGTTCCTATTACGGGCTGTTGATACGCTGTGGCATAGCGAAAGGCGTGGCAAATCGTTGACTTGGTAATAACCTTAATAACAATTCCGGTGATGATTGCACTGATAAGGATTCTAAGTCGGTAAATTAATATGTGATCATAACCTCGCGACATACGTGTAAGTTGGTAATTTTCAACAGAATGCATGTTACCACCACATTTTCCTGAACACGTAATCTAGGAGTGGACTTGAAGTTAAATGTCCATTGATAGAAAGCGACGACTAATGCGATTTGTCAGCAGAAATGTGCTCTAATCATGAATCGGATGATGATTTGACTAAAACACCTTGGTTATAGAACAAATCTATCCTTTGATCAATTTGCCATATTGAATTTCTCCAAACAAAAACTTTATCTAACTTTGGTAAACACCGAGGAGGTGTTTATTCGAGATGAGGAAAAAGCACCGAAAACTCCTCAAATTGAATGCGTTATCGATTGGCCAATGCCCGCAAACATTCTTACCGCAAATAAACACCCCCACACAGAAAACCCGGATGTGCAATCGAGTCAACAACATCTCGAGCTGCCGATATGTATACTGGACCATTCATTGCCACCCCGCTTCACCTCGCAAACCCGACTCAACAAACAAAAAAGATTTAGTCAATACAGAATGATCAGCCTATAAGTAAGCATCGCTGATGAGTACTGAAACGCTCCCAGAAAATAGTCATTAAAAAGTGACTGATTAAAAATCTTAAGTCTTAGACATTAGCAGAAGCTTTTCACTTTTTATAGAGACACAGAAGATCCCACACAAGCGAACACACGCATCTGCGCGACTTTCTTATCAGCCTGGTCGATCGTGCTCGTAAAAAAAACTTGCCTGCAGATCACCTTTATCTTATCGCCCACGCTTAATGCAATTAACCGATTATTTTCGCAATGTCGCACAAAACGTGCTATGCCTATTATCGTTTCGTTCAATTATGTCCTCTCTTTGTCTCTTCGGTTCTTCAGATGCATTTTTTTGTTTGGCTTTTTCTTGTTGGAATTCGTCTATACATTCTTTTCTCCGTTGCTTCTCGAGACTAGCGTTGTCTTACTCGTTTGACCTTCTCTCCTTGTACATTGAAAGTGCTGCCGATTTCTTCTCCTCCAGTCTTACGCACTTTTTGTAGATCCAACTTTTTCTCTCGTATATGAGTGTGCCTTTCCTCGATTCCTCCTTCCATTTACTAGTAAGACTCGTTCTCCTCGAGCACTTTCCTCTCTCGTGCGAGTCTTTTTACTTTCGTCTTGATCACGCGACAATTACCTTCTTGCCATTTTATAATTTTCTGAAAATGTCGATTGGGAACATACAGACTATATTTAGCCAATAGGTTACCAACTTCATTGTTATCCTTGATGATGTTTTCTTTCGTGATGGTGATTTAAACATCTTTTTAGGTGGACCTAACAAGGGCAAGGAATTCCTGTTTAATGTGGTGATTTTGGAAGGTTCCAAAACCACTCCGACATGAGTAAAAATGGATTGTTGTCATCATCTGAAATTGTCATACGTCATTGGTTATCAGTCTCGTAAACATTTGACATCATTTGACTTCCATCAATAACTAAGGCAAGTCCTATCCGATGTTGTCATGAATTAGGTGACAATAACAGTTAACATTGATGATCTTATTGAGTTAGATCCAGTAAAAGGTTGATGACTTTTCTACCTTTGATGACTGACATTCCTGGAATCTATCGTCCTTACTTTCATTTTAAATAACTTATCATTTGGTCTTGTTTAGAACCCAGAAATGTTGACGGAAGTAGAGGAGTTCTTGCTCAGTGACAACGATTGATATGCCAATTAACCTAATTTCATTGTAGTTGTTCCAGTGCTGTTTTTCTAAACCTGTTTTTCCCAATTTTTTTTTAACAGTAATTATTTCTATGCTCCTATCTAAAACAGTCATCCGTTGACAATTAGCCGCATATTCCTTTCTCCGCTTTTCTTATTGTCCTTTAAATCAAGTGAATATGCAATTTGAATAATTTTTCATTCCCATTGTCATTTACGTACGTAATAAACTTCTCTCTCTCTCTCTCTCTCTCTCTCTCTCTCTCTCTCTCTGGTTCCATTATTTTCTTCTCTTTGCATTCTTTAAAGCTCTATGCTAACCAAAATGATCCAGCATGTCTTATGCACTACTGATCAACATTGGTCAGGTATTGGTTTCCGGACTCCCATGAAAAGCATCACACCTGGGATTTTTAATGCCAAAACTGGAATGGACAGATGAGGTTTAAAAAATTGGGTGATGTATGAAACAAGCGTAGTTTCGAGTTTGTAAAATTGGACATTATTGGTCAGGAAACTTCCGTTCAATACTAACTAAATTCCTTGTCTTTCCACTCTCCCTCTCTCTCCATCCCTCTCTCCCCATCCCTTTCTCCCCATCCCCATCTCTCCCCATTTCTCTTTATCTCTCTCACACAATATTTGCAAAGTGCACGGAAGATGTGTGCGTAAGAAGCTAGGGTTGGTAATAATTAATTTCTCTGTCTCCCTCAGGTTACCTTCTTTCCTTTCCCTTTCCCTTTTTTTAAATCCTTCTCCAAGTCTCTATTTGCTACTCCTCATAATAACAATTTGCTATATTAATAAAAGTATGATACTGGCGGAAATAGGTCTTAGTAGTCCACATTATAATCTCCCCAGTTTTACTTTCTCTACCAATTTTCTGTTCTAGCTTTTAAGTCGATTTCACAACTAGGTAGCCGAAAGTTACCAAAGTTCTAAAACTCAAGTTCCCAAAATTGCACTCAATGGGCAACCAGCAGAGAGGGATATGGAACTTCTACATCATTTAAATTTGTGGCGTAAATTGAAAAATAATATGGTTAGGATTAGAAAGAAATTGGTTTCAGCCAGTCCCATAGCGATCTAAGTATACATTAATTAGGATAATCTAATAAACCACGAAAATAGTTCCAGTTATCAAAAGATCAGTTTGTGTAACTTACATAGACCAATTAGTAGTGGTCCAAACCAATTTTATATATCCCAAATAAGTTCTCTCGACCAAGTATATCCTCTCATGATGACTGCATAGTTGTCTTCATGTGTGTTCCTAAAGTATTTCACTCATTATCTGACTGGTACGATCCAATTTACGAAGAGTCACAGTGGGACAAAAAAAGATCACCAAGACCCAAAATGTCAACTACATCAAATTGTATGATGCGAGGAAAGATTGGGGTCGATCATTTGGTCGATCTTGTTTTCCCGGCAAGTCAGCGAACGCAAAGGGGACCAAGCACGAGAACGGAACTTGGCGGGACGATCGGAGAGACGAGGACACAAATGTCTACAAGGCCAAACTCCCATTCTCAATGTGTGTACTCTCTTAGTCGTCCTCTCTTTCTCCATCTCCTTTTTTTATCTATACCTCCCTCCTTCACCAACTCCCCATCATTCGCGTAAATACTTTTATTTTCCGCGTTCCTCTCTCCCTCTCCTCTCTCTTTCCCTCTCGTAAGATTTGTATGCCGACGTTTTAGCCGTCTGCACCTCTGACGCCCTTTTTCCTTTCCCTCTCGCCTCTGGACTGGGTGCTCTTTACCCGGGCACCTTGACCAAGCATATAAACAGCCTGGTACACCAACGATCAGTCGTTTACTTATATACACATGAGTACTATACGGTACTCTTGGGAAGGCGCAGCCTCGTACACATATGTCACGCACGCGGAGGCGGACTTAATTATGATTGTATCGCTTTTAATGAAAATACATGTACTAATAAACGGGCCGTTAATAAAATTCTTTTTTAAATTCTGCGACGGCACCGTCATACGCAAACGTATCGAGCGCGCCCGCTTGATTCCGAGGTTTATTTAAGCGCGCATGCGTATACGCGCGCATGCATGAAGAATGCTCGCGGAAATTATTGCCGCAATATTGGTACGTGTTTCGATGTTATTTACTGCCTTTCGAAGGATGAGCTATAATTCTGAAATGTTCAGTTTTAGATAATTCGCGTATATAAAATGTATGCAAGAATGTGTTACAGAACTTGTATGCAACAATTTATAGTAAGGCCTTAAATTCGAGACACGTTGTGGAATCGGTTCGAATAAATTTTATACGCGATTATTGAATCCCGGAACGTACATTTAACTTTGATTTCCGATATAAAGAAGGAAATGATACGACCATATGCAAAGCTCGTATCGCTGACTCATTTACACTGAAAAAAATCTTACTTTAAATTTTAAACGAACATCTTGGCAGAATTTTAAAGAGTTGCGCGCGTACAATTATTTACTTGAAAAAAACATTTCATGATGCATTAGTTGATATTCCTAGTTAAAGTTTTGACTGGGTCTTTTACTAGAGTTTCATACGTCAAACGAGACTCGAACGGCAAGAAAAAGAATATATTGCGCGTGCTCCCATTCTTCTAGATGTCGCGCCGCGCGCTATCAGATGGCGCCACTTGAGTTATCCGAACCTTAATTTACGTCTATCTCGAGTTATATCAGTCGGATTTATCTTTAACCAAGAACGTATTGTTTATAATCGAACCGTATACAAACACGTTAATAACTTTTAAAAACGTCGTATCCCAAAATGTGTTTATAGTCGAAGTAACATCTGCTTGCAGGAAAAACGGGACACTGAACAGATTTACCCGTTGTTAAAAAAAAAAATCTCGGCAATCGGCATAAAAATGGGTTTCGCTTTTTACGGCAAGTCCACCCACGACATTCGTCCAGCGTTAAAACGTCATGGTCGCGTTCCCCCTGTTTCCGTGCCGAAACGCATGTGCGTAAGAAGCCGTAAAAAAGCGAGACCGAGACCTACGCCAACGACAATTCGCGTGAGCGCCCCCGCTCTCATAATCCGAATCAGCAATGCATATACAGACATAAGAAATTCCCGCCTAAAGGTCAGAATATCCTCAATATTCATGCTATTTTCGACATTACGCCCGTCCCACTCGCCTGTCTCGCTCGCAAATATCTCGACGAAGCGACCGACGACCGGCGCGACCGAGACTTTTGTGGCGCCTTAGCACCGATAAAAACACACCGAATTTACTATGGATCTTTTATCGTCTGGCAAAGAAAACTTTTTACCAAATCGATGATTTATCATTTAAATAAAAAGTCGAACGCTTTTGAAAATTGTTGAAAAATGTATTCCCTAATTATGATCAGCAAAAAAAAATTAAGCGTCAGATCGTTCGTACATATTTCGATAAGAATCTGCATTCCGCGATTTCTTTTTTTCTTTAATCATAAAACTTTGCATCGCGATTCTACGCTGATTTGTCGTCGTGCGAATCCTTGCACCGAACTATCGGCTTAAAGCCACGACTAGACGACTCTTCCTGTCATCCATTATGTTTTTCGAAACTCGTTTGCGGATCGACCAGTTCGGAAAGATTTGTTCGCCATGTTGTTTCTTAATTTATTACACTTTTTTTCCATCGGCCTACTCGATAGCGTTTTGCATTCGCCTCGGGTTACTCGGCGTCGAAGCTCTTTTGGAACCGTTAAAATTTAAAGTGGCAACTTTCCGCATAAATCGCTTTAATCGCTTCAAAAGGGGAGCCGATATTTTAGACGAGCGCCATTTTCTTGCGTTGCTGCGTTCGCCAAGTTGTAAAATTAAATATACGCAACACATTTTTTTTTCATTTATTTTGATTAACATATCTTTCCTACAGAATTTATTAGCGGGTTAACATTGTAAATATATTGTTTTTAATGTTCGAATAAATATCACGATTGTTGATTAAATCTTCACTAAGTAGAATCACTAACAAAAATGAAAGAACCTGTTTTAATTAAATATTTTAATTCAGTATCTATAGCCTTTGAAACCTAATTTCTATAACGCGAATTGCGCAGGCCTAGTGGCGTCAATAGTTACTAGAACTCTCGTAGTTGGATTCATAGTGGGATTCTTATCTATAAATTGATTCGTAATGGTTTTTTTGGGTTATGAAGGCGTTGGTATTTTTACCAATTTGATGTCAATTTGGTGAATTCAATATGGCGGAGGAAAATTTAAACCCCCTCTAAAAAAACACCAAAGAAATATACAGTAGAATCCCGGTATATTTATTCACTCGGTTCCTCGCCTCCCCCCCCCCCCTTGTTATATTTATCAAAAGAAGGGGAGCGTCGGTACCCCCACTCCCCTCAGTCACGTTATGTTCGTGACATCACAACAGGCCCTGAGGCCCCAGCGAGCAAGGTGCGGGAAAAAAGCGAGCGGCGACAGGTAAATATAACACGACGGAACCAGGCAAATATGATGGTACGTAAATATGGCGAGACGAAATTATACCGGGATTATACTGTAAATGAAAATTATAATTGGATTAGAAACAAAAAAGAAATTATACGAAATTAAAGGAGAATTTGTCAAAACAAAACTACCAAAACAAATCAACATATTTTTCGTCGACATTCACTTTGGAAATTAATATTGCAGATGTTTGTAAATTAATGGGCAATGTATCTCTCTAAATGCGTACATATCATCATATTCGGTAAATTCGAAATGAATTTTCCTTCAAGTATTATTTAAATACTAAATTAACTGAGTATTACGTTGACCAAATAATATTCGTTATACATCAATCAACTGCAGCTCTGGCATTTATTATTTAATTACAAACTTATTGCGCTTACTAGGTAGCATGATTACTTATAGCTGCACAAATATTATTAGTATACTAACTAGGTCATGATTAAACTCCTAACTATATATAATATTAATACGGAAACCCCATAACAAGTTATATCAATATTACAATGACAAATTTAAAAAGCATTTTTAATTCGTAACAAAGAA
Organism: Trichopria drosophilae; assembly: GCA_030407085.1. Taxonomy (NCBI): domain Eukaryota; kingdom Metazoa; phylum Arthropoda; class Insecta; order Hymenoptera; family Diapriidae; genus Trichopria; species Trichopria drosophilae. The sequence goes on from CM059582.1 coordinate 184,453,529, forward strand.
ATTCTGGTTTGTTATCGATCTGTATGACAAACTTTATAATATTTGCCAAAAACAATCAGTAGTCAAGCACAATTTGAGCAAAATCAAGTATTAATTCATCCATATCTCCAAACCTTAAACAAAACTGTCAACGATGATAAATCTTCGGCAAAATCCGCATAAATACAAAAGACGTCGCATCTATCAAAATAATAATAAATTCGATATCGGGAATGCGTCAACGACAAACCGCCTGTCATTGACTATACCGACGCAAAAAAATCGATGCAACAAAAAGAAGTCCCGAATCCGATCAATCATCGGCGAATCTAATTCGAGATGTTATCTTGCCCGTCGCTGAACTTTCGATGAGTCATTTTCTCAAATACGCCTGCATTTGTGGCCACCTTCTACTCGGCAAATCGACTTCGCATTCCATTTACCGCAAACATTTTTCAATTCGCGAAATTATTTTTACTAGAAAAATATTTATAACGATTAATTTGAAGCGGTTCGTCAACAACCAAGCTGGCCAATGAGAGCGCGCAGAATATCACCAGCAGATGTCACCATGAGATCCGTCACGTGATACTTTTGTTGTGATTGGTACAATAGCTTTTTATGAAAATACTCCTTTTAATTTACGAATTTTTATTACGGGATATGATTAAGTTAAAATAATCCATGTGTTGTGATATGTCTGCTTTAATCTCATACTTTTTACGCAAATGTACACATTACGTCGGGGCCATTAGTCGGACATTAAAAGCTCGGCTTATTTTCTTCTAGGAAAATGCTTTCAAAGTCCATGTTCGCGAGCTTCTGTTCATCCACGGCTTCTTTGTTTGAGTATTGCTACGGCCACTGTCTGCTCACCTGCCAAAACATTTGTTCAGTGTTGCCAGCAAATTTCGCATTTTTCTAAAAGGTATACGGCCTAAACTGTAAATAGTAATTTTTCCTGCAGACGCCTTGCATTTCGTTCGAATGAATAATATCCGTGTAGGATGTTTGTTTTTACCGACCGATGGTAACTGCGCGCTCTTTTCACGTATTTTTGTTTAAACAAACCCTATAAATTCGGAAAATTCCAAGCGTAAAGTAATCGAAAACAGATCTGAAACTGGTGCTGCGTATATTCGCGAAATAAAGAGTGAAACTATTTTTGTTTACAACAAACAGCTTAATCTTGTATTTTAAAACTGCTAAAATACTGTATAATGTCGTGAATTATGCACACGACAACGTGTGAGTGATGAAAGATTACTCTATAAAATTATCCGTAAAAATACGAGCCCCAATTTGAAGATCAAACATCCGCAATGCGATTATCGACGTCACTTTATTCTCTTCGTAAACGACTAATGTGTAATTCCAATTGCTAAAAACTGAAAGCGAAGCGGCTATCTTTGAACTCGTATCGTAAACAGTAATTACGAGTTCAGTAGCCGTGTTTTCGTTAGCCTTGAGAGCCTTTTCGGCCTTGAAGCAAAATGTAGTTTCATGCTCGAAAATTAACGCGTTGTTACCTTGGGTGAATTGTGGAATAAATAATTATAAACTTAATTGTCTCGTTAACGACTTTTCCATATTTTTACTACGGCACGATTTAATCGTTTTGAAGAATCATAAATTTATGAGTGCAGGAATATGGTGCACATTTTTTCTAATAATTTCTCAATGGGCCAAATTATATTTTTATTTTCCGAACAGAATGAAATTTAACTGCAAACGCTATTGTAAGAACATTTTAGATAGTTCAATATTAATATTACACTAAACAATGGTTCGGTTGCTACAACTAATATTATGGATACTAGAGCTAAACTGTTTGGTTGCAATTTTCGTAACCGAATTCGGTTGTGGTGCCCAAATTAGTTGGTTTGAAACCGAACCTGATTGGTTCACACATACATTCCCTTTTTGCCTCGTGAATGAACTATAAGGATGTTGCAAGTCTATAAGAGTGTCAACAATCGAAATACATTTTGTACCGAACGGAACACAATGTCGCGAAACAGTAATAAGCGTCAACATATGTATAATGTTCCAAACGAACCATGTCATTCTGATAAACAAACTGTTTGATACTTAAAACCAAACCGATTTGATTCACATAACCAATTGATTGGTAGATCCAACCATTTAGGAACGAAATTTTATTTCCAATTTAAACTCGTTTGGTTCTATCAGTTTTCGTCGCATAAATAAATGGTTTGTTACGAAGCAGCATAAACCAAACGGTTTTACAACCAAACAAATTATTTATGTTGAGATAACCAAAATCGTTTGGTTTAACTTGTCCAACTAAACTTATTTGGGCATCATAACCAACTTAAATCAATCATAATCAAAATATGTATAATATTCCAAACCTATCATTTCATTCTGATAACCAAACTCGTTCGATACTTAAAACCAAACCAATTTGGTTCACATAACCAATTGATTAGTAGATCCAACCATTTTGAAATGAAATTTTATTTTCTATTTATACTCTTTCGGTTCTATCAGTTTTCGTCGTATAAATAAATGGTTTGGTACGAAGCCGCATGAACCAAACGGTTTTACAACCGAACAGTTCTCTTATCAAAACAAATTATTTATGTTGAGATAACCAAAATCGTTTGGTTTAAGTTTTCTAACCAAACTTATTTGGGCATCATAACCAACTTACTTCAATTATAACCAAAATATTCAAAACCCGTAACCAGATTTCTGGCCCTCGTAACCGCACTATTTTTACCGCAGCATTAGACAATAGCATGTTGAAGTTTTGATCGATCAATGATAGAAATGTTTTTTTTTTTTAATTTCAACATTAGAAAATCAGATTTGGTGTACAAAATTTTTGTATTTCCTAAGGAATGTTACGGAGAAAAATTGTCTCGGAAACCATCTAAGATTCCAATATCGTTTTTAAGCAGTTACGCTGAAATGTTATTTATAATTTATATGGAAAGATAAGAAAAACAAAGGTTAGGTGTGTAATCACTATGACACTTTAATTCTCCGGGATCGAGAATGAAGATAAAGCGACTCGCCGAATGTTCATCCGAGATTTCGAATCGGATGATGCTGCCGGTGCATTCGCCTCCGATCGTAATTGCCGCGGATATTGAATTTCGTGCACTTGCAAAATCGTCCTCGAACTCGCAGCCTATGCGGAAACACAATACCAAGGCAAAAAGTCGGGTAGAATCACTCTTTCTGAGTATCATCCGTTTAAAAGTGTCTTGTTACTAAATCTTTACAAGTTTACACTCTTCGCTACTAAAGAAAAAGATTTCGAGTATCGAATATAACAAAAGGTCAAGAATTACCTGTTATATCACTTCCACCTTCACTCGAGTGCGGCCATTAATAAATTCAATTCATATAAATACTATGATAGAATTTATAAATTTTTCAAAATTTGCGAATCAATACGACACTTATCAGTATTAATTACTTTTCGGCATACTAGATGGCGCTTGAATCCAAAAGCGATGTTGTTAGAGGTGAGCGTAAGATGGCTCTTGGACAACTTTATTTATGGATTGGTGAGCCACCTAGCGCTTCTGGAAGGAAATAACCTTGCATTGTGTATCCCAAAGTATCCACACCGATTTAATGGTATTTCTGCCAATTCTACTGAAACGTTTGTCTTTTTTCGTAGTATAACAAATAGTACACTTCAAAAGACATTCGGTTGCAAATGTTATTTCCGTATATAAACAATTTTGTAAAAGTGGACGATATTCAGCAGAAACATCACCTCCGTCCCTCGTCAGCTAACATCAAGCTCAAAAATAAAATAGGTTCGACCACTGATAAAATAAAATTTAAGACCCAACCAAGGGCCACATTTCTTGGAAAAGCGAAGGAATTTGGTCCTCGAGGCTGAATTATGATGGGAAACGGGGGATGCGAGTTTTTAGCAGTTTCCTGCTTATTGCGGCCACGACCGGATGTGCGCTCCCACACCGATGGATGTCGTGTTACGATGTTGCATATGAGCGATAACTATAGCAATGCATATACACTTAAATGCGAGAATAATTTTGGAATGCTAAGTAGAAAAACTGTCAGTGATCGATTAATGCCTTAATAAAGTTTTTGAAGCTTATCCCCCAAGAACCGAAATAAAATCCCTTTAATGGAACGTCAACCTTTATTTTTTTAATTGTAAAAAATGCTCGTCGAAATAGTTTCCTAAAAAAATCGCCACGAATTTCGTTCTATTTTTGTCTTTAAAAAATAAAGAACTTGAGAAAAGTAGCAAAAGCAACGCTTTGCTCGAAAATAAACAAATCGCTTTAAACCATTTGGATTAATACGGCTACCGAAAATAAATATATGACGAACTGAAGAATTCAAGATCAATGTCGGGTACGTAGAGCACATTAAAGTCACTTGTATTTTCACAAATATTTATCACGATTGAGTTGACTGTATTAGAATTATTTTTTTGTGATAATTAAACTCGTTAATATTATTTTTAGTTTAATAATTGCGATTAAATAAAACGCATTTAGATATTATATAAATAATTTATGGATTGTCTGCATACAATATGTAGTTAAAATTTACTTAAAGTTTCTTCCCTATTGATGAAATTAATCAATAGATTTTAGCAATTTTCAAAACTAACTTTATAACAAAATATCGTTGAAGTTCAATCAGATATTTTCCACTAATCTCGAAATTTTCTTTTACATTTTCTAAAAATGGCTACTTGAGTAATGATCAAACTGACATTTTTTTCACTGTGAGGGAGTTGTGGAGTCATATAAATATATGTAGAATTCAAAATTCCAAATTGGGAGGCAAGTACACAGAGAGAAAAAATATAGTTAATCCAACCATTCTCCGAAAGTAAAACACTGAATCACAAACAATAGTTAAATTAACTAATTCTGCAGTAAACAAAACAATAATATTGTTCCGTTTACTCTTTCCCGATCGTTAAATGTGCATTTGAGTACATAACCTCAAATCTGTCGCAGTTTGGCATTTAAATAGTAACTTAAACATTCGTGATATAATAAAATTGGTTAAAGGAGGACAACATCTTGCCGCAGGAAAAATAGTTTATAGTATAGTATATTTTACAATATTTTGAATGTTAAAATTAACATAAAGTCAACAATAGATTTTCCCGTTATTACTTCTATTATTATTATATATTAAAACAATTGCTACCTTTTTTTGATGGTCCCAATAACCTTTTATTCTTTCTATACATGCCAGTCTCGGTTACCATTTAATAAAACATCTGATCAAGAAAACTATTTTTTAATATTTATATTTGCCAATCATTTGTACAATGGATTCGATGTTTTGCATTTCTTGTAGTATTATTCGCAATAATTGAATAAATATTTAACCCTTTGAGGACACTAGTGTTTAAGTTAAAACAAGCTTATATACTTTTTAGGTCCTTTGTCCTACTAGAATTTGTTAAAAAATGTGGGTGCGGCCAAAACCGACCAATCAAAAAACGGGCAGTTAAAAAAACTGACATTTGAAAAAATGACTGTCCGCTTGCCGATGTGTCTATTTTTTAAAGGTTTTTTAAGTGTAATTTTTCAACATCAACAATATCATAGAACAAATCTTACAACAATATTGAAATCACAAATCAAAATTAAAAAAAAAAGAAATCGAAAAAAAATTGTTTTTAAGAACGCAAAAATTTTCTGAGTAGGTAGAGTTTTCTCCAATTTAAAGGCAACGCCCTAAATAATTTTTCTAAAATTACCTGGAAATTCAACAGATACATGTGTGTTATTTTGATATAAAAATATCTGCACTTCTCCATTTTTTAATGTCTAAGGATACATTTTCTGCACACTCAACTTTTTAAAAATAAAGATAAGAATTCATAACAGGATTGACCGTTTAAATTTATAAATCAACTTCAACAGTCTTGAATGTATTAAAAAGTCAAATAAGGCTAATGTCTTCTGACTTACAAAAAAAAACAAGAAATAAACTAGAAAAATTTATAAAAACACAATTCCTTTTGTATAACGTCAATTTGTAATTGCAATTTTCATATGTTTTTAGTAAAAAGTAATACGTCACAGATTTTCAGACACGGTATTCTAATAACACCTCAAAAATAAAAAAATTACCGGTTTTTACATGTTTTGTTTTTTGTTTATTTAAGCATTTTGTAGTATTATAAAAACGGAGTTCAAATTCGTGAAGGAGTACCTAAAATGTTAAGAGACTCATTTTCCATCAACATATATCCAAAATATCTATTGAATTGTCGAGGTTAAATAATAGTCAATTAGAAAAAGTAAAAAATTAATAGAAATTTTGTATGTTGCCTTCTTCGAAATATAATTGAACAAACCCGAGTTTTATTAGGTAATTAAATAAAAAGAAAATCAAATCGACCATTAAAATTATAAAATTTTAATATTTTCGCTATTCAAACTGTTTCAGTTTCAATCTCCTTAAGATTCCAAAAAAATCTTGATATTAAGTGGATTAGAATTAGATCAGATTGCCTAATTCAATCACTTTAATTTTACCTTTTTTATTCTTCAATTTGACAAACTTATATTTTATTTTTTGTATAGTATATTTACTTCTATTTATAAGAAATTCGAGTTTTTTAAAGATCACGATGTTTCCAATCGCATGTTAGTTTTTTTAATTTAACATTTTTTAAGAGCATTTGCAGAAAAAAATATAAAACGCTCTAGTGTGTTTATATACATTGGGATCCAGTAAGGAACAAAATGACAATGAATACACACTCAACAATTGTTGAAGTAAACTATTTGGAGTTCATTATAATCAATATTTTATATATTAATTTTAACAACGATAAGATCATCCATTTCTATAAAAAAGTATCTGAGTATAAAAATTCTCATGGAATTTAAAAACTATTCTTATGAATATTTTGGACATTTATTTTTTTTTTATAACGGATTAGACTAAAAATATACTATTTAAATATTTTAATGAAGGTGCATCACCAAGGATATCTTCAAAAAATTTATTTTCGAAAATGGCAAACCAAAACCCACGCCCATTCAGCAACAAAATGAAAAATTCGAGTTAACTTTGACAGATCGTAAATCGTAGATACGCAGAAAGAATCACGACAAAGACTATTAATTTCGTCCTGGCGAGGTTAGTAACTCCGTCGACGAGGCCAGAAATTAAAATATGAAAAGGCAAGTTCCTTTCGCAGCGAGTCGTGTAATCGGGTCGCGACTCCGAGTCGAGTACCCAGAAGACTTCTGCGAGTGTATTTTTACACGAACGTGTCCTCGAGAAGTCTATAATCTCGCTCTTAACAAAAGCAACCACTGTTTGTGCGTCTTACGTGCAATGAGGAGATATATAAAAAAGAAATAAGGCCGGGTCTCTCTTAGAGCTCCTCGTACCATCTTTCGCACGTGCATTATGGCCACGAACAACAATTTTCACCCGAGACATCACTAGTACTCACATTTAAACTGCAAACTAGTACTGCTATCTGATATTGTTGACATAAAAACAAAAAATGTTGTAACCGATAATTTCGTTTCTTCATACTGCATACATCAGTGTCGGCACCAATTATTCCCGTGACCGACACGCGGATAGCCGCGGTCACCTCATTTTTCGGTAATAGGCTACAAAATTACCTTCGCGCCAAATACAAATCTTCACATAGAGATATCTTCGCATAAGACGTTCACATGGAGACATCTGGTGATTCATCACTGTAATTCATGGTGCATTAGCAAGCACTAATTTTTTTTTGTGAAAATTGTTCTCCACCCGGATTGTGACTTTTATAATGGCAATTCTATGAACTTCGGCTGAGACCCATCACTGAATACTGCAATTGTAAGTACGTACATGATTAAGCGATACGCTACGACGCGACCGAAGGTTAACGAAGCCGTTGCTTTACGTATGGATTTTCCAGACGCCTATGAATATTTCATCGGGATGCCGCAACCCTTTCTGGCATTTCGCCGGGTTCTGGATGCTGAATTCACGGGAAGGGTTACGCCAAGACTTTCCATCTGTGATCGACGTCGTTATTATTTGATTATCCAGAAGAACGAGCAAAACCGAGTTAAAATCAAATAACAATCAAACTTGGCCCTGAGAAGAGAAGATTTGGGCACCTTTTATGCAATCTGATCTTAAGTTAATTTTAAATTATTTTTAATTTGTTAACGAATACAAAATGCCTTTCATTTTCATTAAATAAAAATCATTGAAAAATATTATTCAATCGGTATTCGCAAACGCTCGATTGCCAGTGGAAACGCAGCTTATCGTAACGGCTTCGTTCGCCGAGGCGAATCGTGAGACGTGACTTTTTTTAAAAATCGTAAAAATGTAAGCGTGGATTACAGTATTTTTATCGCCATTCTTTTCACCCTGAAACTTACGCAACTGTCGGCGGCATCCGACGTTAAAACGCATAATCGGTGAGCGTGCACTCGCCTGTATTCGCGAAGCGAACATACATATTTGTCTTGATCTTGATACGCGAGTCGAGGGAAAACACACCTTCTGTGTACTCCCCGTATAGGAAGGTTATTGTGTTTGACTTGTATCCTTATCTGCTCGGCCACGAATGCACGCGCGATAATTTTTGTCATCTTCACCTTGAAGTTGACGCAATCTCATCTTGAAATGCTCGAAAGTGACAATATTATTGCTGAACGGCATTACTTTTGCACGAGTTGTAAAATTCTATTCTGATTTATTTTTCATTATTTTGGACAACATCCTTTTGTCCGTTTACATTTTCCAGTGGCGCCCAATGAAGGACCCAGTCGTTTAGCGCCCAACGAGGGACCATTACTCTTATGGGTGTGCAAATTTTCTTTTACATCGTCAGGTCGTGACGTACATACCGAAAGAAATATTCACAGATTCGTCGAATTTAAAAATAGAATAAAATAAGCTTGCAAAAATGCTTGAATTTGTAGCTAACAGTAAGAAACACACGTATCGGTCCCAGCCTCAGCTCCTTCAGTTTTCTTTCGTTGGAAGGGGAGTTTAAACAGACGATCGCCACATTTTGCATGCACATAAGCCGCGTTGCAGAATTTGCGATTTCGCGTGTGCGACGCTTTGTATGCATTCCATTGCTCCAGATGCATAATATACTTTGACTTTCATTGGCATCCGAATAAGTAGGTGCGTGAGCGAGATTTGTATCGTGTTCCAGAGAACGACCCAGATCTTCACGCCGGATCTCGGATTCTGATCCTTCTGTGACTGCAATATTGCCGCGATAGCGTCATCGTGATTCCGGATTTTTCTCCATTCATTTCCCAACGTTTCGCACCAGAAATGGTAAGGGGATGAGATTCAAATGCTAGTCATTTTTTCACTTTCTGACATAACATTTTGACTGACAAAGCAAGTTTGTTGAACAAAATAATTGGCAGAGTAAAAAATTATATAAAATAATAAAATATTGGTTTGACATGTTTCCCTTAAACTCCCGACTTTGCACGATTATGCAAATTTCTCCGATGACTTGACGTAGCCTCGAGCAATTATCGTTCAAATCCCAAATCACGGTTATTTTCACGGCATCGTCGCCAAATGTATGCAGGCGACGCGCTCATCTCATGCATATTTCACTATGTTTTTACACCGGCACTTCGACGTCGGGTAAACTCGGTAATCCTATGTAGATAAATGTCTGATGGAGAACACTATAATAGTTGACTACGCAGCTCCATTTTGCTCCTTTACACTTACTTTCCATTCCCTTGAAGTAGATTTCAATCCCTTAGAGTAATTTTACTCCATTGGATTGTTTGAGTCCATTAATTTTTATTAGAGATCATTACGTTACAGGTGAAATAGAAATGTACGTTACGCTGAACCGCATCACATGGATACCTTGATGAACACAACATGCACGACTTTGCTTTTGAATTTGAACGCCATCTTCATTTATCTATATACAGATTACAGCAGATAAATACTCGGAGAAAAATTCTAGGTTCTTCATCATGTTTTTATTTCACGACACTCTTATCATCTAAATGCGTGGACCGTGACTAAAAAGCATGAAAACACGCCGTTAAAATGATGACTCCATACTTTTAGAGGATGACCCCATGTTCTTAGAAGATGGGAAAGGTGTGAAACAAATCACGCAAAGGGTGATGAAAAATCTGCACATTTTTCTCCATGCGTGTGAAGAATACTCAGATTTTACATAATTTTGATTTTACGTTGCACAGTGGTGCCCAATAAAGGACCAAGCGATTTGGCGCCCAACTAGGGACTGTTACTGTAAACTACTCTTTTGTAGCTAATACAAGTCTGAGAGGTGTTTTATCATTTTCCAGCAATCATAAAAGTAAACATTTTGTAACAATTATATAAAAGTTACAAAACTATTATTTCTGGTAATTTTGTAATTTTCTTTCATATAGGCTGATGATCGGCGGGTTTTCTGAAGACCGCTGCTTTTTATCCTGAACCGTAAGAGCCGGCCTCGGGTGTTCGTGACCGACGCTCATGCAATTCGATCGATGCAGCTGCATCTGTGTTGCATTGCACGTGGCGACCAAGTCCAGTCTCTACGTCCCTGAACAGGCTGCATCATGGTGGGGTGAAAAGGGCGGCTGAGGCCGCGTAAAAGGCGAGCGGGCGAAGGGAAACCCGATCTATATACGCGACTGCACTGCCGAGCTTACACTCCACGTGCAGGGCAATGCCGTACCTGGGTCACCGGGAGAAGGTCACGGGGTCACAACTTCAGGCCAATACATTTACACTCTCTGGCGTGTGATGCTGCCAGAGCGATCGACCTGATCGGGTTTCTGGTCCATGATATGCACATTTTTAAGGGATAAAAAACTGCTGCGAAAATGTTGCAGGAAATTCATGGATTTTGTATATTATTTTTATAGGGACACCATTAAGAAGCTGTTGGAAGATGATTGGTGATCAGGATCGTCATTGACCATTGTCTAGTGTTGTCCATGATGTTGATAATGTCTCGTCAAAGACATGATTATAATCATAATGGAGAAAAGCTTTTGTTTTGTTTCCGCCAATCAGCAACAAATTCAACACAATAATTTTAATGCATGCAATAAATCACAATTTTGTTTTATTTTTCCTGCGTCAACTTTGAATTTTTCAGGTAACATAGAATTAGTCTGGTTTCATAAGCATCTTCTTTGCATGTTGTCGATATTGAAGGTGTTCAGTTGTCACATGCTCTAAAGGAATGACATCATTGATTGAATCATTTTAGCGTCATTTGATAGTATGGTTTTCTAGGGCGATTTAGTTATGTTCAAAAGTGTTTCTTCTTATTTCATGTAGTTTTGTTCCTGATGATTTTCCCAACTATTCTTCCAGTAACTGATATGTTTAGTGGATTTGTTGCATGATAACAAAACCTATCCTATTAGATGGGGTTTTAATATCTGGCCATTCTAGAATGTAAGATCTTGTTTTGAGACGATTTCTAAGCTCAGTCGTAAAAGAAGGGTCTTCAACCAAGATTTATTCTTTTTGTTCCACGCGATTTGTCACGGCGTGTTTTTAAAGCTTCCACCGCATCTGCATGGGAAAGCCATTCTTTCACTGCAGCCAAGACCTGCCGCGACGCGTGCTCTCCCAAAATGGAGTTTGTAACTGCCCTAAATCGAGCAATAGTCTTAAAAAAGACCTTTTCCACGGACGATATAATGGATAATAAATATTTGGATACTGAAATACTTATTCTTGTATTTCGTTTGCAGTGGATAAGTGGAAAAAACTAGATGGTATGGAAAGATTGATATTGTCATTTCTGAAGTAATTAGGATTCTTATTGGTATCCGGGCTGTCTATAGTTTACTATTGAAGCTTTTATTATTGGTATTATAACTATCCATTAATCATGAGAATTAACAATTATGTGTCAATTATATGACTGGGTTTTGTAAATATTGTAAGATTATTATATAATTGCTACTTTTTGTTTAATGGATGACTATTGTTGCCTACGTTGGTCGCAGTATTTTATCATTCAACGTTAATATTATATTTGATAATTATCAGTCAGATGTGATTGGACATAATTATGTGAACATAAATATTTTAATAATAGACGCCAACAATTTATAAATTAAAAGAAAACATTCGTAACATATAAGTATTAACTGAAGTTATTAAATTGGTTTATTTTAACAATATCAAGAACGGAATTTAAATATCAACTGACTACTCATGCGTCTTCTTAAATTTGAATCAGTCAAAAACTGTGATAATGTAGAGTAAACTGTCGATAGATAATTAAATTAGTAATCATATTTACTAACAAATAAGTAAAAAACAACTAATTCATTAGTAAAATTAAAGTAATTCATTGTAAAATATAAAAAATACAATTACTAATTTGAGATTTGTAACTTTTTACTAATAAATTAGCAGTTTCTTTTGAATTAGTAATAGTTAAACGATTCCTAATTATTACTAGTAAAGAGTAAAAAATGACCAGTTCACTAGTCAAATTTAAGTAAATGATTGTCCGTTACAAAAAATGCAGTTACTAATTTCAGATTAGTATTTTTATTACTGAATTTTCTCAGTCACTTTTTTACTCTTTCATTTAGTAATTTTTTAGTAATTCAGATTTAGTGAATTGATTTCTTTGTATAATAGTGAAATTAGTTTATTTTAATAATATCATGGAGGGATACGATACTAAACTATGCTAATGTAAGAGTAAAAAGTCCTAATTGAATCGATAATCATTTTTGCTAAGAGTACTTTTTATATGTTACGATCAATTAGTTCAATTTGACTAATAAATTAGCAATTTCTTATGAATTAGTAATAGTTAAACGATTCCTAATTATTACTACTAAAGAGTAAAAATTGACCAATTCACTAGTCAAATATAAGTAAATGATTGGTCAATACAAAAATGCAGTTACTAATTTGAGATTAATTTACATTACTAAAGAATTAGAAGTTTTTCTTACTCTTTTTAGTAGTTTCTGACTAATTTAGATTTAGCTAGTTGATTTCTTGGTATAATAATAAAAAATTAGTTTATTTAATAATATTATGGAGGACACTGAAAAAGGGTCCACTTTACAAAGGATACTAAAAGAAGGTAATACGGTTTTTTGTCAACAATTAAACGATTCTAAAGTCATAATTTTGCTATTTTTTAATGAAGTGATGTGCATCTTTGAGAAGTACACATTATTTAATTCAGAAAATTTTGCAAGCCGAGCAACGAGACGAGAAATCGCAGGTTGGGATATACGAGGTCTTGTCTCATTTAATGAAAGGTTTTGGGTTTCGCGACCGTGATATCATTCATCTACTTGGGTACTTCGTTACAGCGAAATGCCCTGCTGAAAATGATGCGTTATTTAAAACGATACCACATGAACTCCTGTGTTGCAGAGTTAAATTGATGTATATTTACAATGTAAACAAGGATATCGATTAAAAAATGATATCCTAATTATAAAACTAGATTGAAATAAAAATAACAATGGATACTATTTGAAATAACAAAATAATACTGAATGTATTTTGAAAATATTTTCGAATTGCAGGTATCCTAAAGGCAAATAGAAATTTGTCATCGGTTCAATTTAAAGAAGAGTCTATTTTACTATTGTCATAAGTATTGGTAAAACCTTTTGTCTATATGTCGCTAAGAAAATATTAATTGCAATGAAATTTGACGAATCCTCTCAATGTCAGAGGAATGAATTAGAGAACATTATTACAGTGCTCGTTACTATACAGGGTGTCCCAGAACTAAAGAAATAAAATAGTCCTGTACCAAAATTGGATCTGAGGCTAAGAATATGAGTGACAAGCCATTGAAGTTTAGAACAAAATTTTAGTAGTTATAATATTCATTTTAAGGGCTATAAGAAACCGATTTGATAGAGAAGAAAATTGTAAAAGGTATAAGATATTTCTCTCAGTCCATTTTTTATATTTTTTAATATTTCATTTCGTTTACTTCGCAATCCAAATTTGTATCCTCATTAAAAGTTTTAGCAACACCGAAGGCAATGCGGTTTTGGCTCTAAAAAATTCAACATTATTTAGGACCCACCAACATTCACGTTATGAAGGGAAAAAATTGCTACTTTGTACGTCTCTTAGTTTTTCATTTTGCAGAACATATCCAAATTTTATAGAAATCAGAGATTTAGACTTCGGTAGGTTTACGCGTTAGTGAAAATTGCATTATAAAATAAATTTGTACCCTAAAAGATTAACCAGTATTTTTGTAAAAAAAGGAAAGTGTGATTTGTCGAAAATTTTAGATATGTCAAAGGAGTTACCTTAAGAATAGTCAAATTTTGGATGTCCAGTTTTTAAACACTCTTATTTTGTATATATAACTTGAAATCTGCTTCCACATTTTGACATTAGATAGTAGGTAATTTTCTTTAGAAATGATCTTAAAGGTCTTCAAATAGAGTAAAAATAATGACAATTATCAGCGAATTTGTTTACATTTTTGTCCGCATTAAAAATCGCATGAAATTCGATTCGAATAAAAAAAGTACTTTTAGAGAGAAAGAAAAAGGAGATAATTAATCATGTCAATTCAAGAAAAATTAAATTGAAAGATTGAAAGCGTTATTTTGGTAGTTTAAAAGACCCATGTTTTTGTAAATTGAGACATTATTAAACACGTTCAAAAATGTTGATGGTAGCAACTTGTATTGAAAAAGTTGGACAACATATTGACTGATAGGTCACTAGAAAGCAGTAAAATGAACCGCGTTTAATTGTAAGTCGTCCTTTTTGTGTACTTAATGCAGTAGAGTCCCGGCATATTTCCTCACTCGGTTCCTCACTTTCCTCTTCTGTCTCATTACATTTAACAAGAGAAGGGGAGCGCTTCTCCCACTCCCTCAATCACGTTATATGCGTGACGTCACGGGGGGCCCTTCCTGCGGCCTTAACCCGCAAGGTGGGGGAAAAAGAGAGCGGTGTCAAATACAACGGGACGGAACCAGGCAAATATACTGGGACGTAAATATAGCGAGATGCAAATATATCGGGACTCTACTATATAGCTGTTTATACAATTTTTTATTCGTAAAATATCTTCTCATTTTAATTTCTCCGAGTCTATCAATCATATTTTTACTATTCGGTCAGATAGTCGTACATATAACAATTTAATCATTTGACGACCGAAGTTTGTGAGTAAAAATTACAAGATTTTTTAGATTCTAATACTAAAAATTTCAAAACTTCCACTAAAGATCACTAAAACTAATCAATTTAGTCGTAACGAAAATCTACCCCCAAATTAAAATGATTAACACGTCTTTCGACAAGACATACAAAACACTAATCAAAAACTACAAAAATTGACGTCCGTAAATGAGATAAAATTATTTCCAAAACGGCAAAATCGAAAATATTTCCCTTTCAGTTCTCGATGTTTGATAGAGTCGACGTTAATAAAAGAATCTAAATTTGACAGCAGCCTTTCCTTGTCGCAGACAGAACGTTCGGTTCTCGTCCGGCGGCCGCGCTATATATAAATGCATGATGCGAACAAAGTTTCAAGGCCTTGCCGTTTAATGTTCCGGCACAGCGCGGATACGCATCAGGACCTTTACACTCCTACGTCAATATTAATAGTAACGACGCTACATTGCTTTACACGCCATTTTCAGTTTGCTATTTTCTTTTATGCATATCTCGGAGCATTACACGGTTGCTAAGTTCAAAGTACGATTCCAAAGGATTGTCAACATTATTTTGCAATATTGAACAAAATCTGTATCCAAAAATTAATATCCAATGACAATAGTACAACAGTCACAGATACGACTTCAAAAACAGCGTAATTACCTGACATACAACTGGATGGCGCTGTATACCTTCTGCCTAAGCTTTCTCACAAGTGATTTTCTTGCGCTGCCTTAACATCAAGGCCACACGTGAACGCAACGTATTAATTTCGTATTAACCCGTTACAGATTCCTTCAGCTGACATCTGAATTACGTGAAAATAAAATAAAAGTAATGACCGCCGGCATAAGCTTGGGCAATTTTCGAAAATGAGTCCCAGCCGCGGCTAGTAATAATCGAAATCGCGGATGCGACGTAACCGATTGATTCGAGCGTTGCATATGCGTACGTTCCTGTGCGAATCTGCACACACGCACTAACGCACACTTACTAAGGCGTTATATATCCGTGCCGAGATTTCAAGGTCGGCGAGGCCGGTTCCAGGCATGTATTAAGTGTCCTACGGCGAAGTGGCATCCGCCTCGAGTGTAAGACCAGCCGTTCTAAAGCTGTCAAGAACACACCGGTTGACGTTCGAATATTATTCCCTCACCCCTTTTCTAGACCCCAACAGCAGCCTAATGAAATAATTTGCATGTTTATCTCTCTCCAACTGTCATGGTCTCCCTCTTGGGACCGGTTGCGTGGTTCAAAGGTCATCGGAATAATGTGCGTGTACGTAAACCGACGAATGACTGATTGCATCGCGGGCGATGAATGGATCGTCGCGATTTCTATTAATAAATGCCAATTGTACCACCAACGAATGGAAAAGGAACGGTCGAATTCCTATGTGACGTATCCATGCGTGTGTGTGTGTATAAAAGTTGCAAACCGGAACGAAACGAAACGAACCATAGGCTACTATACCATCGGCATCCAGGCACGCGTGCTTTTCAAGGTCCGAAACTTGACGCTGCTCGAATGCAGTCTACGTCGGAAAGAATGCATGGACGAGATGCGTTTTCAAAGATGAAGAAGGTATATCAGGTTCGGAAGAGGCTAAAGTTTATTTAGTGAGATTCTGGACATTCTTTGAAATTTGGACACCAGTATCACTAGATAGTTGTGTATTAAATATCACAAACGGAAAAAGAGAATAGTTGATTTAACTAACTGAAAAATAGTAAACACAATGAACTAGTTTGTAAAGATGTCAAACCAAAATATTGTTTATCTGGCGGAAATCGACTCATGACCGCTGCTGTACTTGGTGTAGATTTCTGCAGTTCCTACATTTCATACACAAATGTGAAGCATGGTGCCATCTTCTTAGGTCGATCTCCAGCTCTCGCAAAAATCTTATGATATGGCAAACACTTAATCCTTTGAAGCATGTTGTAGCATATATGCTACACCTTTTTGTAATTCATTATCTACATATTTAAGGTAATTATTAATTAATTTTGCTGTAATTTTTTGCTTCCTTACTTCAAGAACATGTTAAGAAACGCAAATAAATTAATATTTTTATTAATTATCATGTTATATTGTTTAAAAAAATTATACAATGTGTAAAAATGGTGGATTTTTTACCGAAAATATATGTGGAGAAGAAAACGTCACTCAAATATGACGAGACTGGGTACTAGGCGGTTTTCGTGGTCGCTGATTACGAATCTGATCTCAGATTTTCAAAATTTAAAATGGCGGATCCAATATGGCCGACGGAATTGCAAAAATGTTTACTTTAACAAGGTGAAATTGGGTACTCGGGAGTTTTCGGGATTACGAATCTGGCCGCTGATTTTCGAAATTCAAAATGGCGGATCCAATATGGCCGACTGAAATCTAGGGTGAATCTGACTTGTTTTTACATTTCGGTCGGCCATTTTGGATCCGCCATTTTGAATGTTGAAAATCTGCGGTCAGATTCGCAATCAGCGACCCCGAAAACTCCCGAGTAACAAATTTCAGCTATTTTCAACATAATTCGAATTATTTTCTTAAATATTAACTACATTTTTAGTACATTGACTACTGAGTTGTTTACTAAATACGAACACATCCTGTTCGATGTTGTAAAATCTGATGCCGATTTATTGTCACCGATATGCAAATACGACCTTTTCGGTTAATGGGAATTCGGAAATTTCTTATTTCGAATAGAAAAATGTACATGTACATGTGTAACTACACCACGTGAATAAGTACTCTGTTTTTGTACGTTACCCATCGGATATCACGAAACCAAATAAATCTGGATGGATAAATGACCAGATGGAACTTACCTAAAACAGAAAGAAAAGAACATGTTACACTTTATATAACATTTGAAATACCTAATATTAATAACAATTTATAACTTAATATTATACATATTCATATACGAGAATATCAATATATATTTATACACATAATAAACTCATTGTTTTTTCGAAAAGTCACAATACAATACAAAAAATATCATCCTTGTGCTTTTTTTAAATAGTTCAAACAAACATGCCCAAAAATTGCACGTGGTTCGAAACTTTCATTCTCTGCACCTCGAGATGAGGAAAGTTGATTTTTTACAGATAAACCTACTCAGTATTCAACATATGTCAAGATGGATAATCTTAAAAGAATCTCAGCATTATATATCTCTGCGTTAAAAATATAATATTATAAGTCCTTCATATATACTTATATTATACATGAAAGTTTATGTTAACATTACATCAACATTTCGTCATATTTCGTTTCTGTTAAATTATTGATAACGTAAGTTTTATTCCACATTTCTATAATAATAAAAGTTTTATAAATGAATTATTTTATTAAAGACACCTAATATTTTACTCCATGATTAGTTTGTATGTGACGTTTCGGCGATTCTTCGTATGTTGAAGATCATTTATCATAAAATTTTGATGGAAATGAATTTTCCTTATTCTAAGAAATTATTTAATCATAATGCAATACCGTCAATAGGCCGTGATTAATGGAGGTAAATGACGTCTTCCCCGATAATTTTAAACCTATGTCGATTTATCCTTATGTGACGTCAACTAGTCCCAAAATCCAATATTAATCGATCGGGAAAAATTCCTTAGATTAACGTATACCTGAATTACGAAAAAATATGCCTGATTTAGGCATTTTTGAATGCGAACCAGGCATGTGTATGTTACAATTTTACACTTTTTAAAATTCTAAATAAATATTTATTTAATTTAGGTAAAAAACTCAAAACTGCAGTTGTCTATCATATAAAATCAGAAACCAAAATTCTGTTTTTTAAGGGCAACTTCCTCCTTGTTTCTACTCTTAAAATATCTCGATTTTAAACCTGAATGGATTATATTTTGTAAATATTCTCATCCAATACAATCCATGCATTCAGAAGTGTTGAATATAAGATTTTGCCGCCACGATAAAAAACCAGTGGCATAAAATACAGAAGCCGTTCTGTACATTTCGAGTTTACTACCAGAATGAGATAGTCCTTGCATCCCAGATAAACCAATTATTTTAGAATAATTTAACGTAACGAGATTTGAAAATGTCCACATGTGTTTTTGCTTTTCAGATATTTTCTACGTAATATCAGTATGAACGAAACCGCAGAAAAATAAAAGAAATTAATTAAAATCGAGTCCCTTTACTTATCAAATGCCAGCGAAATGCGTGTAAAAATAGCATTTTCGATAAACGCCACCTGCATCGCGATAAAAGGGTACAAAGCCCGCATCGTATTTATCTACCTGCATCTTTTTCTGGAATTTAAAATGAACTTCGCGTGGGCAAAGTATTAAAACGGGAGCATCATTTCTAGCTGTTTATATTTTACTTGTAGGGTAAGTGTAATTACGTAGTCAACATCCGGTATAAGCACATTATATTTTTGGCATTGAATATTTTTATTCTCTAAATTCCTTGCAGTGAAAACTGAACCACTCTTTTATTAAAAGTGAAAATTTAACTCTATGAAGAGTGATATTTTACTCTTCTAGTAGCGAATCTTTTTTCTTTCACTCTTGATGGAATGAAATGTCACTATCAATAGAGTGGAGTTTTCACTTAATAAAAGAGTTGTTCAATTTCTCCAAGGAATTAAGAGAGTAGATTTTGCATTTTTTAATATTTGAAAATTTTGGAGTGAGAATTTCACTCTATTAAAGAGTGACTGAGAAAATCATTCCAATAAGAGTGAATTCAGTGAAATTTGACTCTAAAAATAGTCGATATTTTCATTCTTTTAAGAAGAGTCGAAATTTTCATTCTTTAAATAGTGAATTTGTAGGCGTGGGTAAGACGTGACTATCTTAACGCCGCTAGGAGCGCTTGCAACTCTCGTGGTTCTTTTTCGGTCTCGCTATGCAAATGTGTTTCTATTTTGTTTATTAGACGATCTGAAAGAACAATTCGTCACTGTACATTTTATTTATTGTATCTGACATGAATATGTCACTCATATGTATATTATACCTAATATTTTATCTAAAATTCAAAGATCATTTTTGCTATAAGGCACAGCTATGAAAGAGTATCTTAATGAAATTAAATTTTTCTTTTAGGTGAAAAATAAAAGCTATACATAAATGCACTCGCTCAATGGTGTATTCACTCTTAGAATGGAGTGAAATAATGTGACTCTGCAACAGTGAATATTCTCTCCAATTAGAGTTGCTTGAATTTCGCTGCCGTTTAGAATTAAAATTCACCCCATTGGAGTGACTTTACACTCTCATGAATTTAGAGAGCAAATGGTCAATAAATTTCTTATAGAGAAAATTCGCTGTTTGTAATCTGAAAAGGCATCCTTTCATCTTTCAAGATCGCAATTTTTAACAAGAGAATTTCATTCCTTTAGAGTGAAAACCCAGTCACTCCAGTAAAATTGTTTATTTTCGCTCTAAAGAAGTCCTTTTAATAAAGTTAACTAGTTTCACTCTTTCTAGAATGAGATTTCAACCTTAAAGAATGAAAATTGGTTATTTCAGATGAATGAATCAAATTTCACTCCCTCAGAGATTACTTTTCGGACTATACAGACAGTGAAATTTCATTATGAATGATTTAAATCTCAAATCAGAAGAAGTAAAACGACTGACGACACTATACAATTTCATACAAAATATATATATATATATATATATTTGAGGATTCAATCGTAACACCTCAGATGTTTTATGAATTTCTTGGATTGAAAATCTTCTATTTACCATATGAAAAGTAATTTTTCTCTTTTTTACTCTTTTTTAAGAATGAATAATATTTCTCCCATGTCCTCACTAGTTAATAGTAAAAAATCACACTTTCATATAATTTATTATTTCAAAAATGTTTACTCCAAGATTACGATTTTTAAGAGGGAAAATTGTTTGACTCTTCTCAAGGAGTGAATGTTTACTCCCAAGAAGTCGTTCACAAGTTACCAGTTTTACTATTTCTACAGTATGATGTTGAAGATGAACTCTTTCTCTGAAGAGTCGATCCGTTCTCGCTCATTCAAATGAAATTGATTATCTTTCAATTTATAGAGTGAAATTTCACTCCTAAAGATTTGAATCTCACTTTAGAAGTAGTAAAACAAATCCATTTACATGAAAATATACTCTTTTAGAAGAGTGGATTATTTTTCACTCCTTCGAAGGTATGGATTACTATTCAGTTCACAGAGAGTGTAAGTTCACTCCTAAAGATTGAAATGTTGTTGAAGATGAACTCTTTCTCTGAAGTGTGGATACTTTATCACTCATTCAAATGAAATTAATTATCTTTCATTTTATAGGGAGTGAAACTTCACTCCTAAAGACTGAAATTTCACTGCAGACTAGTAAACCTGATGAAAATATCTTCGTGAGCGTAATTTCAATCGTTTAGAAGAGTGGATTATTTTTCACTCCTTCGAAGGTATAGATTACTATGCAGTTCACAGAGAGTGAAAGTTCACTCCTATAGATTGAAATATGAGATTAGAAGAAGCAAACCTGATATATTTTAATCGTGAAAAATCACTTTTCCAGTAGAGTGCATAACTTTTCGCGGGCTAAGAGGAAATTCCTCTCATCCAATTCCTTGGAGTGAAAATTGAGCCACTCTTTCACAAAGAATGAAATTTTCACTCTATTAAGAGTGATATTTCACTCTTCTAGGAGTGAGTTTTTGTCTTTCACACTCCATGCAGTGAAATGGCCATCATCGTAGAGTGAAATTTTCACTCTTAATAAAAAAGTGGCTCAATTTTCACTCCAAGAAATTTAGAGAGTATACTGAGTGAAATTATCTTAAAGATTCAAGAGTTACTCTCTAAATTCCTTGGAGTGAAAATTGAGCCACTCCTTTAGAAAAAGTGAAAATTTCACAATATGAAGGGTGACATTTCACTCCAGTAAGAGTGAAAGAAACAAAATAATACTCTGAATAAAGTGAAGATTTCACTCTTCGTGAAAGAGCGGCTCAATTTTCACTCCAAGGAATTTAGAGAGAATAACGCAATTACAAGGAATCAGAAGCGATCAACTTTTGTGAAGGAGTGAATTATCGCGTTTAAGTCGTTAACAAGCTTTGGTCAGTTTTAATCTTTTTAGAGTGATATTTCAATTCTTAAGCATGAAGATTTCACTCTTAAAGATTAAAAATTCATACTAGAAGAAGCGGAACTGAACTACACTTACTAAAAACTCGTTTAGAGTGAAAATTCAGTCTTTCGGTGAATTGGGTCACTTTTTACTATATAAATAACAACTTTTCACTCCATACTAAGGAGTGAAGTTCCCAATGTCGCTTTACCTAGTATTCCAAGAAAACTACTAGTCATCGAAATTAACGTTCCACTATAAAACTGCCGGTTGTCTTGGACAATTTACAGTTATCGCGGAATCCATCGAGCCACCAATCGTGGGACATTAGCCGCGCATGCGTGGACCTTGAAATCGCACTCGACAATTGCAAACAGGACTTAACGTCGTTCGGCGATGACGTTACGCAACTGGTTAGACGCTCATTCGAATGCAGAAGGTCGTAGCCGTATGGTTCGTCACGGAGGCTCGCGAATGCTGTTCGTTCGCAGGTTCGTGTGAGCCCCGAACTTCGCTTGCGTAATTAGCGCGAATGACTCGCTGCTGCTATAGGATCGTGCCAGACATCGAGTTCAACGATACTTTCACGCACCACCGTCGTTTAATGAGACCTCGACCCGGCTATTGTCGCTGTGGCGTCGCATGCCCGATGACTCTGTCTCGGTCGTAAAAATCGAAAGTTCCAAACTGTCTTTTGTCGACGATTGAAAATGATCGATGCACATCATTCGCGACTTTATCACTGATCGAGGAACTTCAGCATCCATGTAATCCCATGTGATCACCCATCCATCATCATGGTATGGTTTATACTGGGTTTTTGATGCGTAGAAATAAAAATAATAGCAGGATTTAGTATCTTCGAACGTTAAATATCGAAGGTGTATCTAAATAAGTACTCACCCAATTTCCTGGAGTGAGAATTTTGCTACTCTATAGAGAAATAGTGAATTCTCACTACGGAGTGAAAAATAACTTTGCGTGGTGTGCAAAACAACCATCAAAGAGTTCGGCATATACCGGAGTGCCTGAACATTCACTCCATACAGAATGAATTTTCAATCCGATAAACACTCCATAGGATCTTTTAAATTCACTATTTATGGAGTGAACATTGAGTCACTCCAGTTAAATAGTGAATTCCCATTCCCACAATTAACTAAATACTCTCCAAATGTCCTGGAGTGAGAATGTTGTCACTCTATATAGAGAAATAGTGAATTACCATTCCTCTTATTAACTAAATAATTACTCTTCAAATTTCCTAGAGTGACAATGTTGCCACACCATAGAGAAATAATGATTTCTCACTATGGAGTGAAAAAGAACTTTGCAAAACAACCATCAAAGAGTGCCAGTTTCGTCTTAATTTGGAGTGCCTGAATATTCACTCTATAAAGAATGAATTTTCAATCCCATAAACAGTCCCTAGGTTTTTTTAAATTCACTCTTTATTGAGTGAAAATTGAGCCACTGTGGTTAAATAGTGAATTACTATTACTACTATTGACTATATACTCTCCAAATTTCCTGGAGTGAGAATGTTATCTCTCTATAGAGAAATAGTGAATTCTTACTAATAAGGAGTGATATCTCGCTATTGGTAAAGTCAAAAGTACTTTGGATGGTGTGTAAAACAACGCTCAAAGAGTGATAGTTCCGTTTTATACTGGAGTGTCTGAATATTCACTCCATAAAGAGTGAATTTTCAATGAGATCAACTCTCCCTAGATTTCATGAAATTCACTCGTTATGGAGTGAAAATTTAGCCAGTGTGGTTAAATAGTGAATTACCATTACTACTATTGACTATATACTCTCCAAATTTCCTGGAGTGAGAATGTTGTCACTCTGTAGAAAAATAGTGAATTTTCACTTTTAAGGAGCGAAATCTCGCTATTTGTGGATTGAAAAAGAACTTTGCATGGTGTGTAAAATAATCCTCAAAGAGGATTTGACAGTTCCGTCTTATACTGGAATGCCTGAATATTCACTCTATAAAGAGTGAATTTTTAATCCGGTAAACTCCTAACCTGGATTTTATGAAATTCATTCTTGATGGAGTGAAAATTGACTAATGTAGTTAAATAGTGAATTACGATTCCCACTATTAAGAAATAAGATCTTACCCATTAAGGAGTGAAACTCTTTTTGTATGGAGTAAAAAAATCACTGTTAAATTGTAGAAATGCAATGTTTCACTAGATTAGTTCAAATTTCACTCCAAGGAAAGTGAATTTTCACTCCAATAAATTACCAGAATAGGTTTACAATTAATAAAAAGTCAGGTGTCTCAATGGCTGGGTTTTCTAACGAAATAGCTACGTCAGCTATTCTTTTCAAATTTGTTGGCGTAAGAATTCACTCTTTATGGAGTAAAAATTGCGCCACTCTACTGAAATAGTGATTTCTCACTTTTAACGAAGGAAATCTTACTCTTTATGGTGGGAAAACTCAGTCTACATGGCATAAAACACCTGATTTAAATAGTGAGAATTCGCTTATACACTAGAGTTCAAATTTTCAATCCACGGTTGGATGTAAACACGGTTATGTTTGGTAACTGATTGATTATTGAGGAAGCCATTCATACTAAATTTCTTGGAGTGGGAATCCGCTGTTTATGGAGTGAAAATTAGTTCACTATATTGAAATAGTGAATTATCAAATTACATGGATTGAAATCTCGTGGAGTAAAATTACTATCTTAAATATTCATCTGCAACCGTGATTCTCCTTCGTAACTAAATGGTTGGAGTAGCCATTTACACTAAATTTTGCGAATTGCGAATTCACTACTTAAGGAGTGAAAATTAAGCTACTCTAGTGAACCAGTGACGTTTCACTCCAACGAGTGTAATAACAATAGTTATGATGTAAAATCTCACTCTACATGGAATAAGGCATCAGATTTACACAGTTAGAATTCGCTCTTACACTAGAGTGACTGAATTTTCAATCCACAAAAAGTGAAATTACATTCAAATAAGTTTACAGCGTAAAATTATTAACATAAATAATGAAATGTAAATATGGTTCTTTTTAATATCTGATTAATTGTAGAAGCCATTTGCACTAAATTTCTCGGAGTGAGAATTTACTTTTCATAGAGTGACAATTAAGTCAATCTACTGAAACAGTAAATTTTCACATTACATGGATAAATTTTTGCTGATATTGAATTTGATATTAAGATTAAGAGTTAGTAGTTGACACCTTTCGCACAGAGTATCAGGGCTTACCATTATACTTAAGTTTTGCGTATTATCCAAAGAGATCATAATTTTTAAATGTGAAATTCTAATAGCCTTTTGGAAAGTCATTTTTTTTTAATATCGTCATGTCTACCCTGTCCCATTTAGAAACAAACACAAATTCTCGAAGCATTTCATCCGTCGTTTGTAGAGAACTCAGTTCACTAGTACCGTTTACTAAAAACTTTCTTAAAGTCCATATTTGCGAATATGTAGGAAGTTGAAAATGACCATGGCAAATATGCCTTTTCGAAAGAAAGCTGCTTGCACATTTCGTCTAGTACGTGTGAGAGAAAACGAGTTTTCGTGAGTTCACTTCGTTATGATTCGGTGACTACGTCTCGTAACACCAAGTGACTAAAGTAGTGCACTGGATTAAGCAGAGCGTGTTCAAATATTCGTCGCGTATGCGGATACTAAACTCAGGAACGATTTCTTCCTGAAACTCTAATCTTCTTCCGTTTTTTATGATAAGAAAGTAAAAAAATAATACGAGTAGATTCATACTGTAATATTTTACGGAATACTTTATACAATAGAAATTTAGAAAGTATGTATGGCAAAAATGCAACTTTTGTCTTGGTGCACAAATCTATAATAAAAATTAGAAAAATTGGCTAGATCGATTATCCGAGTCAAGGAATGATAAAAAATTGAACAATTGGTATTGTTTTGTTCACGTAGGCGACGTTTCGACAGCGTCACTGTCATTTTCAAGACTATCTATATATAATTTGCAAAAATTAATATTTTACATTGTCGCAGTTTTATAATTATACGAAGACTATAATAAAAAATTATAGTATTAGAAATCACCTTAAAAGAAAACATTTACATTATAAAGGCAAATACTCCAACAAAAATGACTAAATTTTCTTAATACCAACCAATATTGGCTCACACGATAAGCGCAAAATGCTATTTTTCTACCTATATTACGGAAGCAAAACTGCATTTTCTTTCCGTGGGTAAATAAGTCTATTCAGGAAACAAATGAGTTTATAACACTCATAATATCACTTTGCTCTCTATACTCCTACTTACGGTAAACACCTATTTTGCTCCCTCGTTACACAATGTACTATTATTCATAAAATCATAAACATATATTTCTGTCATTCCTGACTGACGATTATTATTATTTAGATTAGTTAAGTTAAGAATAAATTTAAAGATGTGGATAGCCAAAGAGTAGAATAATTTGCAATTCTCGAACAATTCTCATCAATACGATGGTACAGTGTGTTCATCAAGAATTTGTTGACTGAATAACTGTACGTCAAGTGATTCTATGAACAAAAAGTAGTTTATTTTGGTTTGCAGATGCGTTTGGCATCTAATAGTACTTTTCTCTTAAATTTTTGGTTGTTTTTGGTACAAGCGTTTTTTGGGTCGTTGATTACAATTCTGACATCAGTTTTCAAAATTCAAAATGGCCGATTCAATATGTCCGACGAGTTTCTTAAAAATACAGCATTTTGCTTGAATCGCTTTACTCTGTGGTTTTAAGCGTCACTGATTACAAATATAAAATCCATTTTCCGAAATTCAAAATGGTCAATCATATATGGCCGACGAATTGGTTCAAAACTGCTCGATTTTCCTTCAAACTTGTTTCTCGAGGGTTTTCGCGATTGCTGATTGCCAATTTAGAATCCGTTTTAGGAAATTGAAAAATGTCGGAACCAATATGGCGGATGGAATGGACCAAAACTGATCGATTTTAATTAAACCGTGCTGATTTACTCGTGGCTTTTCAGGGTCTCTGAATACGGATCTGAAATTCATTTTAAGAAATTCAAAATATTGGAACCGTCATTATGAATTTCGGAAAAAGGATTACAGATTATTAATCTGTGATAAAAAAACAAGGTAATTTCCAAGATATGAGTGGAAGAAATATACAAAATAATTTTGAGATATCATTTATTGAAATTGTGTTAAAAACTTTATACGACTATTGACAAAATAAACGTGAAATCGATCAATGTAACTTATGATTTGAAGCTCGTATGACTTGATATGCATTAAAATTTCATGTTGTACTGTTGTTGTCTATAATTTGGTATAGATGTATCAAAAGCTCGTTATTGGAGGTAGTTTCTGAGTTGCAGAATAGCATTATTCTGAACAGCATTGATTGACAGTTCCATCTATACCACCATCAAGATAATCGTAAGCCTGCCATAGTCAAAGTTGCCAATCGTGTTAAGGAAATGATGAAAATATCGACGTCATATTGAAATCGAACTAAAATTGCGTCCATCAATAGTGTATACTGAGAAACGTCAATTTTATTACACATAAAACTAATATTATTTTATTAGGCATTGAAAAATATAAATTTTAACTGAATCGAAAATCTTGTGCTATAATTACTTTTATTATTTGAGATATTCAAAAACAATATTTTGCGAAGAAATATACAATTTATGACTTGTGAAGCTTGTAATTCATAAAACCCGAGAAGTTTGTTTAAAAACTTCATTGGTGATTGACATAATATTACGACATTTATGATTGTATATACAAACAGATAAAACGCATAAGTTATACACTTCGTTTCTTTTCCCATTGGTAGCATAATCGTATTTACTTTCTGATAAATTATTAGATAATCATTCATTGCCTATTTTACCTCGTATCTAAATTACGTGTAATGGATGTTTTAACGAATAGTGGCAGCGTATAAAAATATAACAATCAATATTCAGCTTTTATTTTTAGACCAAGTTGCATGTAACAAAAACATTATATATATTTGTTGAGGATAATATATTAAAAACTAATACCTTGAACTATATAAAATAGTAAACAAATTTAATTGATTAAAATTAAATAAAAGTATTATAATAAATTAAACAATTCTTTAAGAAATCGCGTGAATGTAGCGAATTATTCATTTGAATATAATCTTTTAGAATTGTTTTTTTTTGTTTTATTATTTGCATTCTTTGGTAAAGTGAAATTCCAATACAACTTTACCTAAATTTATTAACAAAACTCCTCAAATTTCAATAATGGCCTGACTAAATTCGATGGATTTATAATTTTGTTTACTGTATTTATTTGTAACCATTTACGGACAAAAAAAAGTAGTTTTGATTATTGTAGGATCAAAACGAATGAGATAAAAATGATCAAAATGTTATAATTTTTTTTCTGTGGGTTTAAGACCAAAGTTGAATGATTTTAAGGCCACAGCAGCATTTTAAAATATAAAGGAATTGAATTTATTAAAAAAAAAAGATTCCCGTCCAGGAATCGAACCCTGCTATTGTGGGGTTCTAAACTTTGTACTATTTGGCTGTGAAACTAATACTTGAGAAATCGAAATTAAATATCCTTTTCACAGCAGAAATTTTTATCCAATTACTTTTCAAAATACATAAAAAATATATCAATTTTAAGATGGTTGTGCCAACGTTTGTGATATAATCAGAAAATTGTATAACTTTCAAACGACGAATTTTGTACATCAAACTAAAAACTGTTTATTCGAAAATAAATATACCGGATTTATAAAATATAATCACTAATTTTAAATGATTATCCATTTTTTTTTCTTTGTGAACCAAGTAGATTCTTTGTATTTTTAAAGCTAGGTTTAAGTCACAAAATATAGAAAACAAATAATCAATTGTTTAAGCTATGTGAAGAAATAGTTCTTTTGCGCCCTCGGTAGCAAAACCCTACTTTTCGGATATTTTCAAATAAAGTCGAATGCTATAAATACGTTGCTTTTGTGAATACAAAAATAAAAATAATATCAACTTTACGGATGTGGTCATAAGTACCAAGTATTTTTTAATTATATTCTAGTTGTATTTGTTGTAATTTATGGTCCAAACACCGAAAATTAGGCCACACTTCAGTAGCACAAATTGGCAATACTGCGGATGTTTTTTCAAAACCTCAAAATTCATATTCGAAAAAATTATTTAAATGCAATTGACACTCTCAATTATTCTAAACAAAATCAATTCAAAATAGACCAAAAAAAACAAAATTATTTCAATCTTTCTTTAAATAGACAATCGTTCTCAATGATGGAGGAGCGATAGAGGAAGAGCTTGGCATTGATATGGATTCTTTCTTCTCTTATCGCTTATGAACTCTTTATCAGTATCGACATTGAGTGGCATTGAACGTGAAGAACGTAATCGAGTGATGCAGCCCGCGGAAGAGTTCGCTGTCCTTTATTAGTGTGAGTGAACGAAAAGCCTGATAAGAGAATAAAAGAGAGAAAGAGAGGCTTATTGATCGACAGATAAATAATCGAGCCGATAGATTGAGATGGATGAATGCAGAATACCGGATAACCTACAAATTTAAAGCTGCTAAAGTCGTTGATTATCTTTGGCGTATTCTGTTTTGTATCATTCCGAAACAAAAACACAAAAAAAACATTATTCTACTTGTTATTTGGACACAAATATTTTTTATGAAAGGGAGGAAAAGCATCGTTTTGCTGCCTAGGTCATGAAAAGCAAATCCTTATTATTATGACAAATGATAATTTGTTTATTTATCCAGTAAATCGACGTGTAGTTATTTCCTTTTACGAAAGTAAAGGAACATTTTGGTCCCTAGGTCGCAAATTGTGGCTGTTAATGGTACTCTTTTATTTATTTTAATTCGCATAATTTATTTAGTATATAAACAAGTAAAATATAGAATTTTAACACTTGTACCAATTAATTAATCCTTACAAGTACTTCGAGCTGGAAAACGGTAAAGTTTTCACGTACCGACTCTGAATCTTGCACTAAGTCGATAAATGAGATCATGCTTGTTTTTGCTGAGCGTCGCGCCGAGACAGTTATTTCGAATGTTATTAGAATGCCATAAAAAACTGTCAGCCTTACTCTTGGGTGCAAGTAATCACCGTCAATTAACGTATGAGACCTTTGACCGTCGAGTGGCCTCAGCGCGGATTTCCTGCACGTGCAGCAACGATCGGCGTGACCGTGACTTGGCCGCGTCATTTATTCAATTGCGCTCGCTACTCATACGGCGCTTATTTTCCCTCGATGCAGCAGAATCGTCCAAGTGCCATGCCGTGCCATGAATTTAAAAAAAAAAATGATTTATAATCATTTCTTTGCGACATTTGTATAGATATCTCCAGAGCGGGCGAAAAGGGCGTGCTTTCCGCCCGCCGTTCGCGAAATTTACGCAGATCGTTAACGGAAAGATAGTTATGAACGATTCTTCTTGTTTTTTTTCTGCCCTTGGTGCTAATATACACCTATAACTTTTTTCCCATTATGACGCATAGAGTTTTTCTTTTCAATTAACGTTTATAAATAAAATTCACGCACGCAGACTATGAACTATCGTTTGAAAGGCACGTAATAAGTCCCCCGAACTCCACCCACTCGTCAGGCGAACGAGTGACAACTCGCGGCCAACGAGTCGCATCGATTTGCATTCTCGCTCTTCACTTCTGAAGATCCTTTAAAAAAAAACAGCCGTTACCTTGTCACATATCGGTTGATCGGTATCTCTGGCTAAATGGAGCGTGAAAATCGCTAACATCGCATCGGCGACGCCAAGGGAAATCGCGACGATGTGCATTATGCAAAAATGATATCAGCAAAAATGACGAGAACAATGCCCGATCGTTTTCGCGCGGTAAACAGTTAATGGTCGGTGTTTTGATGACCGAGTGCGTAAATATTCATTGACATCCCCGGTGAAAATAAAACGAGAGTGCTCGATTTTTATGCTCCCGTTACGTAACGTCGGAGCGATTCGATTTCAGTGAATGACAGTTTTAATTGAAAATTACTCCTTTGCGTCAGTGACAACATTTGACGGTAATTGATTCGTATAATTAAACCTGCATTTGACCATATAGTAAATTATACGTGTTTTTATAAACGCTAATTTACAAAAATTATTCTGACCCTTGTCGGAGACTATTAATTGAAAAATTAATTCGCTTTTGATTTGTCTATAAAGAAAAATACTTAAAAAAGAACAGAAAAAAATGAAAAATATCACCAGAGAAAATGAAATGAAAATTTATAAAAAAAATAATTGTCTTTCAATTTTACCATTTCTGATTCCAAACATTAAAAAGAGGTATTTAAGATGTCTTACTGAAGAGGTCTTACACGGCTCAAAAAGAACTCTTAACGTGTTCTTCTTTCATTATAGATATCATGCAACGGTCGGTATATGAAGTAAATTTCGAGCTACTTCATTTATGGATTCGAACGCCACCTAGTGTCTCTCGATGAAACTCAGTTTTCTAAATAGTAAAATTACTTGAAACGATGATTGAGAATTAAATAACTTTAAGATCTAAAACGGATGATCACTTCGAGAGTCGTAAGTAAGACTTCTTTAAGAACTCTTTTACAGGAAAGAACTCTTTAACGGTTCTTTTTAGAGTGTTTTTAAAGAGCTCTGGAAGACTTTATTAAGAAGTACTGTTTCGAATAAAGATAGTAAAACGCATAAAATTAAACAAAAAAATTGTAGTAAAATTTAATAATTTCAAAATTGTGATTTTTAAAAGAATCAAAATCTAAAATATTTGTATGTATATGAAACAAAGAAATCTTAATGCAATACTGGTCTTTTGTCAGGATATCTGAGGCAAACAAAATTTAGACACGCTCACGTCAAATTCGTCACTAGTAACCCTGGAAGATACAAAAAATATTGTTTCCGTTCGTACATTTTTCTTCTCAAATAAAAACGTAATTTTCTCGTTTTCTTTATTCCCGTTCGTTTGATCCGACACACCCTTGCCTTACGTATACCAAAGGCGACATACGAAAAAAATCACAATGCTCGACAAACATAGAATTGTTTGTCCAGAATTCCGACAGTGGAAAGTAAATAGCAGTCGGCGACAAAAATTTGTCACTGCTCGAAAGTAACATCATTGACTCTTTTTTTAGATTTTATTTGGCAGAGTTTTCATAATTAATTATGTCTACCCAGTAATCAATTACACTGAATGAATATCGGCCATGAAATTAATTTTCTTATTTTCCAAAAATTAATGAAATAGTATAGAAAAAATAAAATTAATTCACGAAAAATCATCAAAAAAAAAAACAAAAATAGTAATATAAACTTTTTACAGAAAATTGGCAAAGTTAAAGCAGAAAGAAAAAATGGGAATTTAAAAAATTTTCAGTAATCATCGATGGAAATTTGCATTTACAAAAATGGGTTTCTTCAAATTCGAAAAAGGTTATATGAATGTTACTTAACATTTCTGACTGTTAGAAACTTTCGTTGGAATTTTTGTTTCCGTTAAGTTGTGATGGTTAGTCACATCTAAATAGTGACAACTATTGGGAGTCTAGTAGTTACGGCCCAGTTTCACTAGTAACTTTCTCTCTAAATATGCTCTGTAAATCTAAATTAGTTAAAAACTATCAATAACACAGGATAAAAAGTGAATCATCATTTTTTGTAATAAAAAGTTAAAACCTACAAATTTATTACTGATTCTACAAATTACTAAACTAAAAAAGTCAATATCTACTTGTAGATTAGTAGAATTTTACTAATGAATGATTATTTTAGTATTATTTGTCGCAAAAACTAAGTAATTGATGGGGACCCACTTTTCGATGTAGATACGTCGTTTTTTATTAATTCAAGTTCAGAGAGTGAATTAGTTCAAAATTACTAGTTAAAGAATCCTAATTCATTTAGTAATTATTTATTACAAATTAATAATGAAAAACTAGTAATTTATTACTAGCAAAGCCTTGCTATTGATTATAGTTGATGTGGACTGAGATGAAACGATACAAAGAGACAATATCTATTTTTATACATCATGTCTCTTTCCCTTCGTTCGATGATTAACAATTTATTCAATTTTATTATTAATTTTACAGTAAAAATGGTGATGGTCATTCCACGAGCACAAATTATATGCTGATAATTAAGACTAAAATTAGTTGGTTTTTCAAAGTTAATTATTAATTAAAATTGTAATTATTCAATTACGTTCGAATACCAAGAAAACGAAGTTTAAAGAATATTTTTACTTATGGAAAAATATGGAGAATAAAATTAATCTCGTTTTAAGTAATTTATTACCAATTCTTAAAACTACTAGACTAAGATATTTAATTTCTACTTTTAGATTAGCAGAATTTATTAATACATTAGTCGTTTTTTACTATTTTCTAGTAATACTATGACTAATAATTGATAATAACCCGGTTTCAATGTAAGATTAGTCATTTTTAGCTCGTTCAGATTTAAAGAGTAACAATAACTTTGAACTAAATTGAAAAACATGTTCAATAAGAAATTACTTGTAACGTGGAATATTAGCTAAATAATTATTTTCAATTGCTGCTATGGGATTTCAAATACTCAAAGAATAGTATTGGTTCATTATGCGTAAATATTTTTTTATGACTTCTGTTAATTACTAAATGCCCAATGTTATAAACACATGCGCTGAAAAAGTAAATTTCTATAAATTTACGTAAATATTTATTGAATAGGTCGAGATTAAATATTCAATACATTTGAAACAAAATTTTTAATTTTCGAATAATTTTTTTTAATAAATTTAATAAAAACACACACTACAAGCAGAAGTTGTAAACCCAAGTAAATATTTGATTTTTGGCAACAAAATAAAACAAAACACAACAAAAAAATGATGCAAAATATTTCTAAAAAATTTGCCATTATTCACCGTTGTGTTAATTAGAAATAACTTAACTTAATTTTATTACCTAATTTGTTAATTTTTAAAAAATGCTAGATTATTTTTAGTTTCTAACACAATGAGATATTGTCTGCAATAAGTTGTTACTTTGTACATTTTTCGTACAACAAGAATTATTGCTGAACATGTACCTTCGAAGATTATTCAACATTTATAAATAAATTACTTTACTGAATAAAAATAATAAAATTAACTATGTGAAATGGATTTACCGCAATAAGTACTTGTTTCCGGTCAACAACACAATAATAATTACATTTGTGAGATAAATTTTGTTGAGTTACTAAATTGTCCATGTACAAAAAAAATGATTCGCAAATTTAAAAAAAACGTTTAAGTATATTGTATATTTAATCCCGACCTATTCAATGAATATTTGCGTAGATCTACATATATTTTCATTATCAGTGCTTGCGTGTATATAGTACTGGTCATTTAGTAATTCATAGTAAAACATAAAACAAATACAATAAACGTTTCATTTCGCAACTTATTTAGTAATATTGAAGAAGTAAAGATTTTACTAGTATTCGACATAGCAAGAAAAAATTACTATCGAAATAATGATAGTTACTGTAAGTTCAACTATTTACTGTCAGCCGAAAGGTCCCGGGTTCAAATCCCGGCGCGTCGAATATCTCGAGTTCGGTCTTATTTTTTTTAATCAAGAAAATCATAAAAAATTTGCAGTAGCCCCCTCCCTAACTTATACCGCCCAAATTTATATGTTTATCCTAAGTTATACGTCTGCCTTGTCCAAAGTTATACCAGTATCTTCCTCTCCGTCCCCCACCACAATGTCTCGCTGAGCCACACTCGCTTCGCGCCACTCATACATAGAAGCATCCATTGCACGGATACAAACAAAGTTACGGAAGTGTGGATAGTGAGAGGTTATAACTTTGGACAAACTTTCGACATCTTGAAAGAACCGACCGTATAGCTTAGGAAGGGTAGTACTGTACATTGTGTCCAACATCGTTACAATTGATTTTTTAAAGACAATTATGGGTTCAGAATAGAACAAAGATTAAAAAATATTATAATATATAAAATTTTGAAGGAGTGTTATGCATGCTTTTGGCACGATTAGTATTTACCCTTATTACATCATTTTTATCAATAAGAGCAAAAAAAAATAAAAATCGAAAGGGAACATTTTATAATTTTTTGGACTCCAGCTTCGTATCTGACAAGGTTTCACCTCGTTCCCACATCGGGCGATAAAAATGAGATCTCCCGTTTTTCGGCCCAGCATTTTTCGAGCTTATTTGCTTGGAGGGGTCGATAATCGCATGTAAACCGGTAGAATTCAGTGGGTCTAATCTGGTAGCACATTCGCCTAATCTCGCGCGCTCGTGTTACCGGTATGTACAATCGTATACATATATATGTGCATAAAAGTTACTCACATGTATTATGTGCTTGTGTCAGGGTATACGTATGTCCTCAGCAACTATGCGGCGGGTCGCACTTCACGGCTCGTTCACATCGGTGCCAAGGTTACCGCCGAGCGTTGCTTCGAGCAATGTTCGACTCTTCGATACATAATACATACGTGGTGCTACTATATAGGGGTCATTTCGATTTTGCTAGCGGAGCGATCAACACTAGCGCCTCTAGCGTAAATGGCCTAACGCTTTCAGGTGAATTTCGGACCGGCAAAAATCTGCACGGCGCTATTGGAGCTATTTTCGCTTTTCGCTTTGTCGGTCGTGAGCCGCTTCAAGGTTTTCTCTCCTGTCGATGACGTCATACTTCGCACATGTATATGTATATATACACATCAGTGTATAGTCTTCGCTCCGAGATTTTCCTCCTTCGATCGTCGCACTCTACTTTCCGCGCATTTCGAATATTAGCTTTCCATTATCCGCGCCTTTCATCTAAATCATATTGTACTCTTCTTTAATGTTTATTAGGTCGACTGAATCCATTTTTCCAAAAAGTGCATAAAATATATTATACTTCGAGTAAAAAAATATCAGCAGCTTCTTAGCGTTTTTCTAGTTCATATACTGGAAGCAATGGTTTCGAAAAACCGATAAAGGAAAAGCCGACAGTTAAAAAAACAGATACTTCAAAAAAGACTATCCGCTTGTCGATGTGTCTATTTTTTTATGTGTCGGTTAATTGACTATCGGCTTTGGGTGCGGGTCGAAAAACCAACAAACCAAAAAGCCGACAGGCAACAAACCAACAGTTCAGAAAATGGCAGTCCGCTTGTCGATGTGTCTATTTTTTTTATGTGTCGGCTTTTTCACTGGCGCCTTTATGACTATCGGTGTTTTGACCTGTCAGTTTTCTGATTTGACGATTTTTCGACCCACATACTCGGTTTTTCGATCGTCGGTTTTTTTACTATCGGTGTTTTGACCTGTCGGTTTTCTGATTTGACGATTTTTCGACCCACATACTTGGTTTTTCGATTGTCGGTTTTTTGAATGCCGGTTTTTTGAATGTCGGTTTTTTTGAATGTCGGTTTTTTGAATTTCGGTTTTTTGACTGTCGGTGTTTTGACCTGTTCATCAAAAACAGGTTTTACCTAAGGGTGTGGGTTGAAAAACCGATAAACCAAAAAGCCGGCAGGTCAAAAAAAACGACAGTAAAAAAACCGACAATCGAAAAACCGACAATCGAAAAGCCGACGCATAAAAATTAGGCATATCAACAAGCGCACAGTCATTTTTTGAAATATCGGTTTTTTTACTATCGGCTTTTCGATTGTCGGTTTTTTAACTGTCCGTTT
This sequence comes from Trichopria drosophilae, assembly GCA_030407085.1. Classification (NCBI taxonomy): domain Eukaryota; kingdom Metazoa; phylum Arthropoda; class Insecta; order Hymenoptera; family Diapriidae; genus Trichopria; species Trichopria drosophilae. The sequence goes on from CM059582.1 coordinate 184,490,516, forward strand.
TTTGACCTGTCGGCTTTTTGATTTGTCGGTTTTTCTACCCGCACCCTCGACCTATTATTTAATTGCATTTAACAATAACGTATATTAGGATGATCGAGGAAATCGATTTTTCGAAATTCGAATCATGGTCCAAAACCAATTTTTGACATGTTTTCTTTTAAAACTTTTAATGATAATAATCTTGATCTCGTTAAGAATCAAGATCGAGAATGGACCATCGAAACATTAACGAAATCTCGTTGACATCTATAACTTTAATCATATTTAGTGAAAAACAAAATGAATACTTATAACATATTTTTAAAGAAAGACATAAACAAATTTTAAATTACATACAGTTGAAAGCCAGTACCTGAAAATCTTTCCAATTCTATTTAATATTTACTTTTCAACTTTGTATAAATAAAATTCGTGTTTACTCCAGGCAACATTTCAATCAAATTATCATGAAACATAATATGTTAGAACTAGTTACTAATCCAGTTATTATATCAGATTACTCATTTAATTATATTATACGTTTCCGTTTCATTATCCCTATTTGTGAAAAATGGAATAAAAAGCTAGTATTTGAATACCTCATTCTGCATTATTCGAAGTTATAACAATTTGAAATATTTACTACATAAGCAACTAATTAATGCTGAAATATTAAGCAAACAATTGCATTATTCGAAAAGTTTGACAACAATACAATTACCTTCAACTAATATACCGGAATGCTTGCAAAGTTTCTTGGATATACAGTGAGGGGATTAAGATCTGCCTAATAAGTAGTGACGTTGGTTAATGTTGCCGTCGCTAATTATTCCCTCAGGACACTACCTCCAGACAAAAGATAATTAATAATTGCTTTCATTGCATTAATATCTCGATTCAGTTGTTACCGAGAATGAATCGTTTTTTATGAAACATAAATAAAAAGAACGCTTATTAAAAAACATGAACTTGTCTGTATTTCTGTTATGTCTTTGATATAATTTTCTAGTAGTACTCGGAAGGTACAGATAATAAATTAAAAATAATCAAAACAAAATCAAAATGACTAATTATAAATTTTTTTTTTTTTAAATTATAATCCGTAATTAGTTTTTTTTCAACATTGCTTACTTAGGTTTCATATATGTCAAAGTTGAACCATTAAAACGGTTAATATGCACTATTGTTTCTTTTCTCAATTTAACGAAGAGATCTCACGTACTATGAGATGTACGGCCATGACATTTTGTTAACATTTACATTTGCAATTGAGTCAGTTTCGAATATGAATCTCTGTTTTATAAGTTGATCATCATAGCATCAGATTTAAAATGTCTAAGGCGTCAATTTACTAAGAATATATTCTTATTACATATATGGAATTTTACAAATCACGACTTATTAATGGCGACATAAAGATTTTGACTAAGCCAGAACAACTAATTAACATATATAACATCCCAAGAACTTTAAAATTATCCAATATGTGCAGTTTATTGGTAACCTTGTAGGACATAATCGATTCATTTTGAAGATCATATCAGATTTTGTTTCATTTCGAAATCGGCAAATTAAATTTTACTTCGAGAGGTCGAATTTTGCAAATAACATAAATTTATAAAACTGTACATTTAAGCAAACTTTTTGACAATTTTAAAGACACAAGATTATATTTTGTATGCAGTATTTTACCGGAAGAAATCGAGTGATACCAAAAGATGGTGTAGATTATCGGGTTATTCCAGTCAGATTCATTCCAAATAAATGCAGAGTCTAAATTCTGTGGAAAACTTAACTATTTCGTTTATATGCAGAGAAATTCAGAGGATTATTTTTCCATTCAAATTTGGAACAAGAGAACTGGAGACGAAGAAGTGAGAATTCGACTCATACTTTAAATTCAACCTGTCGACAGGGGTTAATTAGATTTCAAAACTTTTGTTATTAATAGCTTTAATTTCATAGGCTATATAAAATACCATGGAATGCTGAAAATTTGTTAAAATTTTGTACCAAAAATAATAATTAATTGAAAACTCTCCTGCTTCAACCACATAACATCGAATAGTGCAATTTTAACGGTGAATATTTAAGTTGGAGAAATAATCAAATAGCTTATTGTTATAAGTATTTTTGTAGAATTTTTGTATCATGATCATTTTATTTTATGATACCAGGATGAATATCAATGTCACAATTGACGTTGACATCATCACACAATTGTCATCATCATTACAATCATTGAATTTCCAATTACTGCACTTTGTAATAAGAAAAGTGTTAAAAGTTCCCTTTATATTTTATATCTACAGCCACTATTTGTACGCGTGTATGAAAGTTTAAAATAAATAAATATGCGAATATTTATTACATTGCTTGGGTACAGGTAGTTAAAGAATGTGTTGTTTTTGTTATTTCTTTAATCAAATTGCAGAGTCGAGTGTCGAGAATTATCGAAAGGAATAAAAATGCTTTAATATTATAAATAAAAGAGAGATTATTGCTAAGATCATGAGTCTTTTCCAAACTTTTTACGGGACCATATATTATTTTAAAATCTTATATAATTGTTTCAAAACTTGTTAATAATAATAACATGCATTTTTTATAACTGCAGGGAAATATTGTTTCTATTTGACTTTCCTCGTTTAGTCGTTTTGATTTCATATATTGATCGACCATATTTTTACCACTTGTGGGTGTTCGTCAGGACTGATGAATGACCCCCAAAAAAGTGAAAAAAAGGGTAATAAATACCCTTGAGAATCTCTGATTCGTTTCTTTTTCTTGATACAGTTCTGATATGCAGATTACAACAAATAAATTTGGCTTTTACAACTTTATATAAGAAAGAAAATAATGTGTTCACTTTTATGCATAGTTTCAGTAGAACCCCAGTATATTCTAATAGTTTGGAATAAATTCATTCTGAATTTACTCCAAACTCTTTACTATGACACAACATTCCTCTATTTACGAATGAACTTCGATTGAGTGAAAGTTATAATCTCTAGGCATTTCCAGACTCTTAGATAATAAGATGTAATGTTGGGCCATGGTGATTGAATTATTTAACAATCGCCCGTACTTGTCAAAATAATCTGATCAATTTATGATCACTCATAAACCTTTTGTGGTCATCAGCATTCTTATAACTCTCTCTTTACCATCACTATCATCATTACGATCATCATGACAACAATATTATCAACACATTGTTTCTAAAGTCAAACCAAAGGTAAAAAGATATACGCCGATGCAATTCTGGTCGTCAATTAACACGAGCAAGCATCATGTAGGTCACATTAGTACATCAGAAACGTGCCACGGCAGTTCAGAGGTCTAGGATAGATTACGTCGTCAAAGTGTCTCATAGAGGTAGTCTGATATATTTATATGGAACAAAAAGGAAACTTGCAGACTTTTGCACCCACGTTCATTGTCCTTTGTATCACGTGTAAAAGCTACTAGTCGGTTTAACGTTATGCGACCTCACCATGACCAGTAGTAAAGCCGAGACTGTCTCCTTCAAGTTTACAAGATAATGCTGGCGCACGTGAGGTCGCATCGATTACGTTAAAACATGCATTTTCACAATTTTTGAACTCTCGAAATCACGTAACGTCATGGGATGCAATTCGAAAACTTGCTGGGGAATATGTTTTTATTTGCCTCTCATTAGATGAAAGTTGAGTACCAATTAGAAACATGAAAATGCAAAAATTATTGACTGAATAAAAGTTTCAAAATATTTGTGAGAAATCTCTTCTAGAATTCTTCAAGTAACGATGAAGGTCAACTGCAGATAAAGTAATCAATGAACACGAAAGCTGTCTTCATTTCTTGAAGAGTTGCTGAAACGGAGAAGTTGATCAAGTTCTTCAAGTTCTTCAAATAGTTTTTGTTACCACTCAAGAAAAGTCGTTAAATGTAATGATCACCAAAACAAAACTGCTCTTTCGCAATTAGCCTCGAGTTACGTAATCACAAAAAATGTTCACGCACGCCATCTGTCATCCGTTCGTGACTTTCAGCGCAAACGAGACAGTACGACCTTTCAACTTTGGATTATCAAGTGGCGTTGGCTTTCGTACAAAAGTGTTCACGGCGCGTTTTTACTTTGATATTCAGGTGTAGCCTATTTTTAAACGGCTAAGACCTTGAACCCCGGATGGTTTCTATTTGAGTGTGCCCGTATTTTTAGGCCCCGCGCCTTCGGTTTCAGGGCTTCGAGAAGCGAATTTCGTCCTCGATGCTGTTCAACTCGTTCTTTTTCGACGACCGAATTCAGAACTCATCCGAGTATGTACGAGAGAGTGGCAAAAAAATGCAATTCTCGTAAGCTTTCCAGTGCGTAGGTGTCATGTGCATAAATAAGAGTATGTGTATTAACAATCGTTCGTTTGCTTCGCCTCTGAAGTGAAATGTTGCAGTTATCGATGATGTTTCAATACACTTTTTTTTTATAAATCTGCACAGATTTTACATCATGGAATTTATGTTGTATATTGTCCTTTAGTTTCTGAGCCGAAAGTAAGTTGTATAAAAGTGATTATAACCATTATTGTTAATGTCGTTAGAATGTAGTAATATCCATTGAAATTTTCTTCGTTGTAACCATAAATGCAGTTAACCACGTCCACCATCATGATTATTTTGACTATTACTGTACAATAACCAATGGATATGGTCTTCATGCAAAGTCGCATAGAACGAGATAAAAGTCACTATGAACCAGATGATGCTCACTAATAGTCAAGATCATCGTCGTATCCGTTGTCATGATCAAAATGTAAATAAGAATCATGATATGTTAACAGTGTCGTAAATATTCTGTGATTTTATGAAGCTCTTATCATTATCATTTCTGTCACTATTAACATCGTGAAATTCATCGATAAACCTGTAAATATAATCACCCCCTACGTTACTGGAATCATCAAGATTAATTCACCTTGACTAGGTTCATATAGTCACTTTGCTTCTACTAGTCACAATTGCCAATACTAAGTACATTCGTTGATATGAGCATAAAAATATTATTTTCTCTAATTCCGGTCCTAAATTAATGTTAGGATCATCATTCATTGTATTTCATAATTGTGACCAATATTCACAATACCTTTTGGCGAACATTATTATTAGCATAAGTACTAAATTGGTTTTATTTATGCTCTTATGATCATCATAAATTATTTCGAGAAATCTTTGATGATCATCATTAAAATCAACATAACCTTAACGACTGATGTCACTGTCATCACGATCAAGAGATCATCTGTAATACGAATTACTAGAAACTATCATGATTCATCTTATTCTAATTCACTTTATCCCACGTCAGAGATTTACGTCCAGTTCAATCATGGTTGAGCCTTGTCTTGATCAATTTGTATAATGATGATGTTATGTGTGGATTAAAAAGATCCAATCATAGACAACCAAAGCAATGGTGGATGCTGTGTGAAGATTACATTTTTAGTCATGAGTTTCCTTTAAGTAGCATTTGACTGTTGTAGACATTTTTAAAGTCGTTTTTTTAAAATCAGCATTTAATATCGAATTGTAAATAGAACAACAAACCACATTATTTTGTTTGAATGTGTACTATCATTTTCGATTTCTCTGCATACATCTCGCTGACAGTACTACTATCTCCATCACCTACGTTTAGTATGACAATACCTAGAAAAATTTTCTTGGTAAATTTACCATTTTACGGTGTAGTCCAGGTATATTTGCCCACTTGGTTCCTCGCCTTCCCCTCCCGTCTCATTATATTTACGAAAAGAAGGGGAGCGTCGCTTCTCCCATCAGTCGCGTTACGTTCGTGACGTCATAACAGGCCCCGAGGCCCCGTAGCGTAAAGTGGGGGAAAAAGAGAACTGGGACGTAAATGTAGCGAGACGCAATTCTACCGTACGTGGTAATGTTGGGAAAGACTTACAGAATGGAGCAAATTGTAAATATTTCTGGGTTAAAGTACTAGATTTTTAGTAATTTTTACTGTCATTTTTATCGGAAATAATGGCAACTTTTCTCATTCTCTAAGCCTGTCCTAAAATTATCATCTAGAATGGTAAAATTTCCAAAAAATTCTCCATGTACCAGTAGCATTCTATTGAAGTGTGAAAAGTCGGAAGCACTGCACCTTTTGGTAACAGAAAAGTTTAGTTTTACCTAATACTGTTAGCATTAGTAAAATAGCATTTAGAAACTTAACTTAGCAAAAAATAGATCAATATGGGAAATTTGGAGGAAGATGGTTTTAATATAGTTTTTCAAAAGGTTTAATTTGGAGACCAAAAAAATATGTAGAAATTATTATTAACTATTATTATTACGTATCGATTATAGCTTTAAGTCCTCTTTAGAAGTTTATTAAAGACGTTATCTATTTATGTACTGAACCTAGGAGAGATATTTATGAAGGCTTTCGTCTGAATTACCGAGAATAAATTTATTCATTCAATTTGAAACTAGTTTTTTTTGCAATATATTCTGTAAAAATTAATGCGATTAAAGTATTTACTAAATTAAGACCAAAAAATATAAAAACTAGTAAATTACTATGTTAATAAAAAACGATCGATAATTAAACAAAAAAAATTATTACCTGGCAGGGTAACAAAGGGGTTCCAATTTTTTTCACTTTACAATAATTTTGAACTGGATAATAAGTCACTTCCCGTCCAGTTAGAACTTTAAATCCATTCAAAATATATCGGATTAAACAATTTTGCGAACAAGATTTAAATTCGCGCTTAAATAAATATACATATTTCCCAAATTAACTGTATTGCCATTCTCATTTCAGTTTAAATACAAAGTGTTTAGCATTTATTTTTATAAATTTACTCGTGTTTAGTCTTCCTCCCTTATTTTTAAAATCAATGGTGAAAGAAATAAAAAATTCCATATACCAATTAAGTAAAAAAAATGCTGAATTCATTAAAGGGGAAAAAAAAGGTTCAGCCATTAATGAAAAACGCAATAAAAAAATTATTTTTTTTTATAAACAAAGTTTTTACTTGTGAATTGATTTTTTGTTTGTATTTCGGAGGCACCATTTCTTCAAGCGCAAACAAAAAATCTTCATGGTCTTCAATATAAAATATTAAAATCAGGAATTATATTTCATTGAAAAAATGATCACTTCGAACAATTATTCAGGGTCACGCGTAATTTATCTGTTTTAAAATACAGAAAATCTCGGTTTTCCACCTTTTCTCATTCTCTTTTTTTTTTGTTTATCTGAAAAATTAATATTGTAAGGCAGCGAAAGGGAGTTGAAAATTGTCCTACCTTTAAAGAATAGAAAACATTCAATCCTTTTAAAATTTATTTTTATATTTTAAGAGCGTTCGAAAACCCAGAAATATGTTAAAAACTTGGAAATTAAAAAAAGAGTTAAAATATTTTAAAATTCGACGATAAAAAGGTTAGTTGGAATATTTATTATTTGTTGATGCAGTAGGCGTAAAAGGCTCATTTTACGCCCTTATTTCACGTCTCCTGGGGCGTAAAATTTATTATTATTATTATATTTTAGGTGAACTGCATAAAAGCATAACGTTTGAATCACAGGCGGAAATTTTCACCCTCTCAAACGCCCTTTATACAAAAATAATCATTTTTAAATACTTCATCTTTAAAGCAAACTAAACAAAACACAAAAAAAATCATTTTTCATTTATTTTAATGTTAATATTTGAGGGTGAAGTGCATGGAGGGGGTGTTCTTGTGTTATTACTGCTAAAATCTTTCTATTTAGTTAAATTTAAAAAAAAAATACTTAAAAAACGTTTGAGGATTTCCATTTTGAAATAGAAAAATTGCGTTTTAACCATAACAAATGTATTATTGTTTTGTATTTTGCGAATTTAGTCGTATGCTACTTGTACTTCAAATTCCTTCAAATTATAAATACATCCGTAAAAGATCGTGGGCGTGAGAAACAATAGCCTCTCTAAAACAATGAGGTATTCAGGCGATGAAGTGTCAGGATGATGAAGAACTTGGACGGTGAAATTAAGTACGATGAAATGTATAGGATTAAGTACCAATAAAACACCATAAAGAAAATGTCATTATCAAAATACCATTTTAATAATGTTTTAGAAACTGATAGTTGACATAAACCGCGCACTTTGAGATTATCATAGTGTGACCTTGAGAATGGTCAGTTAATCACCGCATCTCAGTTCATTGGCATGTACTAAATAAACTTTAAGAAACATCATCGTGGCATAACCATATTAAAGATCACAAATTAATGATCACCATCATTATAATTGTTGAAAACGAAAGTAATATAGTGATCTTCTCTGCAATGCATTATTCCCATAGTGAAATGCAGCATTATTGATTGCAAGGTGCCCAGTCATTTTATCATTAATAACGAGCAAAGCACCATCTCCACCGACGTCCTCCCAAGAAAAATGACACCTAATAACACCCAATTAGAGAAGATTTGAACCAAAACTCGTAAGTCAACCCGTCACACCTTGGCTATAAATATTCCTTGGTCGTAGGTGGAAACTGACGTGAATTTCGTTGAATTAAAGTCACCGTCCGAATGCAGATGCAAATTAGCGTTTTCGGACGTTGTCTGTGCGAATCTCCCAGGGTCCCCAGAAAATTTTGCTGGAGATGAACGGCGTGGAATTCTTTACGGGAGCTTGGCCAAAACTTAAGTTTCGCTTGGGCTAGCTCGTGATTAGTGAAGTGTCATCCGGAGCGGCGTTTCTTAGAAGACGGAAAGGTAAGGTACGTTCTGCTGGCTAAACACCAAAGTCGCACTCTAACGAATTCACGAACGATGCCTCGATGCGATTCACCGTGAACCAAGAAAAAACCACGACGGCCCCGAACTTTTTAACGAGACGATTTGAAGCATGACGTGTTCAAAAATTAATTATAGCTTCCGATCGTCGATCCGATAGAAGTGTAAAAATAATGGCGTTAAACAATTACTAGTGCGCCGTTTTATCTCAAGTTCCATTGCATTAAAACCAAACTTCATAAATAACGAGTGATTAAAAGTCAAAGATTAACGAGCGCAGTGGGATTATTTTTTACATCCGCTGCTAACAAACGATCTAGCTCGCCAAGGAAAACGGTGTGGGCGTTATGGTGCGAACTTGTTTCGTTATAGGAGGAAAGCAACTCGTCGATTCCATATCAGCCTAATTGTGAGGCAGGCATTTTATTAACTTGTGCTCGTTATTTTTCTTTCGTGCTCGCATTGTTTCTACTTATTCCATGTCTCTTTATCTTTATCCTTTCCATTTTGTTGATCCATTTTTTGCTCTAGTGCCTCACATGCAGCTACTTCTGGTATATCAAAAACAACGAAAAACTTTTTGTACGAATATAAAAAATTTAAAATTTTCGCCCTTGGGCCGTAATCTCATCGAAGGCGAAAAAACTCCAGATGATTCAAGATGTCATTGCCTTAATATTTTTGTCCAACTTCCTCTCCAAATTTATTTATGTGCTGATTTTATTTTTTGCCATGTGCTTCTTCGTCCATTCCATCTTTTCTCTTTCTCGTTACATGAAACGTGCCAATTGGCAAGCGAACAATAAATCACGTATATGTTGTGTAACGCGAGTAATTGTGCGTGACTTTCCCAGAACGCACCGATTAGTATGCAGCGGTCAAGAAAAGATACATATAACAGTCATCAATGAAACGGTACGTTCGGAAAAGCGGGAGAGGCACTGGTTAAAAAAAAAATATCCAGGCACGTTGTCCTGATTAACTTCACTTGTTTCGAATTCCGAAGACGATAAGTCTTGAGCATTTGCATTGTGCTAAATACCATTTAATGCATATTTCGAGTCGAATAAAAGAATTCTGTAATGAGGGAATTAATCGACATTTAATTGCTGTTTTATCAAAAAATGATCAGAATTTTTCATGGATATCCTCAACCAAACTGAAGTTGCTGGGATACCTGGTAAAAGGATACATTTAGTTCAGTGATGTGTAGTGTCAACAAACATTAGCTGATTATTTCCAAAGAAAAACGGTACTAATATTTCTATTGATCGTTAAGAAAACGATTTTCATTGAGAAGAAACAGCGATTTTCGTATAACAAATGGATAATTCCTAAATCATGATGCAGGAAAAATTATTTCCATTAACTTTTTGGTTTTTACGACTTTTAATATTTAAAACTCAGTCAAATTTTCCTACAAATTGCTAAGGACAGTCAATTTTTTTTACCTTGAAAAGTTTTATGATAATTTTCTTTTAGTATATTTTTATCGAACTTTGAATCGACCTGCTAAATGAAGATAGATTTATATGAATCTTCATTTGCACATAAATTGTACATTATGGGTCTAGGGAGCAAAATAGGTGTTTACCGGCGAACGCCAGTTTGACGTCAGAGTATTTTTTTCATTCAGAGTCTGGGAAACTTAGTTTTTTTTGCTCCTGTGAAGAGAAAGTGATATTTTTCTCTCACTTTGCGCTGCGAATGTGAGAAACTAATATTCACATACATTTTATATGAATGTCGGTTTATACATATGTTCAATAAAACACAACATGTTCTGGCAGAACATCGGCCATTTTCCGGTTGTATATTATAGGTACATATATGTCTTATTTATCTTGAAAAATATTACGTAATAAGTATGTACCAAACAACAGACTGAAAGAAACGTCAGGCGATGAAACGCTACATTACTGGCAATTATTCAGCTTGAACTTACACATTTAATACTAGATGGCATGAAAACCCATGCGGCTTATCTGCAAGTGGTTGGGGAATATTAATTATTTTCGTATAAATAAACGAATCTTTTTAAAGTTTGACGTTATGTGTGCGAGATTATTATAGTTATAACTACTTGAATGTGTTTATTGTAGACTATCAATGTATTAGACACACATCAAAACAATAACAATATAAACTTATAGAAAGAAAACTCTTTATCTCCGCTTCCAAGATACTAAACATTATTATTATAATCGATTTTTAAAAATAACATCGTAAATATCATAAATGCATCATTATATTTCAGAATTTGTTTCCTCTTCTTCTCTAAATTATAACCATTAATTTCTCTTCTGGAGATTTCTGGTAACATTTAAAATCTACTTAGGAATTAACGATTCTCCTGAATTGGAAAAGAAAACGGACCACTTTTTATAACCCAAATGTTTTTCTGCATTTATATTTGCATCATAATCATTTCTTTAAAATCATAATCAGTCCTGATAATGGACCGGAAGGAGAAACAAAACCATTATTATAATCTGTATTTCTGTTTGAAAACTTATTTCAATAAACACTCTCGAAAGATCACATCAACATTTCAGTTGCAACAAAGATTCATGCTGCACCTGTAACCACTTTAGTTGTAACGGATCATATACATACAAATTTCGCAATAACTTCCATAATTATGGGGGGAATTGAATGAAATTTGGTATCCTGAGGTTTTATAGGTAGTTGAACCTGAATCTGATGTCAAAATGGCAACATTTAAAATGGCGAAGACAATATGGCCGCTGCAAATTTGCCACATTCATTCTAATGTCCCCAAATACCGGTAATGTGTGTACTCCTTTTTTTTTGTAGTTTTTATTAATTTTTTTTTATTTCTTAGTCATTTCTTATTTATTTTTTGTTCTGTGCTTTTTTGTATTATTTTTTAAATTTATTTTTATCTCCGCTGCGTGATATATTTATGAAAATATGGATTACTTATTTCGGCGATTCTCGATATCTTAAGTGCAGACCTGTACCAGTTTTTGCACTTTTTTTTTAAACGCAAGTGGCTAACAGTTACATATGACTAAATTTAACCCATTAACGCTCAAACGGACGGATTTTCAGTATCAGTTTGAACATCGATAATTTGTATATAAATGCCTTTAGAAACATTTGAGCTCCACTGTTTCCAACGTAAAATTGTATGCTCTTTCTGAATCTTTCAATAAAATCTCGATAAAATGAACCGTAAAAAAGCTATGCACGTTTTTCTGTTAAAAAACATTGTTTTTTACATTTTATTTTTTAGTATAACATCACTTTAACCACGAAATTGTGTTGGGAAACATATCTAAGTTGAATATATCGCGTCCATGGACCTCCAGGATTAAAATGTACCATAACAGAATTCATAATTTAACATGGAAGTTTTCGAAATGGCGCTTAGAAACTCAAAATTCTTTTTAAAACTTAACCATTTTTTTTATTAAAAACTATACACTTTAGAGAACATTTTCTAAGAACAACAATGCTTTGGAATAAGTCCAAGAATTCTCTCAAATTTTATCAGCATGCAATAATACACGCCTTAATTTTTCAAAAATTCGAAAAATCGAAATTTTGAAAAAAATCATTTAAAATATCTGAAAAAAATTTGAGTAACTTCTTTAAATAATTCTAAGATATTTTTGTTCTAAGGAAATTTTCTGTAAAGTCTATAGTTTTCATGAAAATAAATTATTAAACTTTTCTATATTTCAAGACCAATAATTTATTTTCTTGGAAACTATAGGCATTAGAGAAAATTTTCTTAGAATAAAAAACTATTTAAAGAACCTACTCAAATTTTTAAAATAACTATTTTCAAAATTTCGATTTTTCAAATTTTTGAAAAATCAAGTAGTGCATTATTGCATGCTAATAAAATTTGAGAGTATTCTTTGACTCATTCCAAAGCATTGTTGTTCTTAGAAAATTTTCTCTAAAGTCCATAGTTTTTAAGAAAAAAATGGTTAAGTTTTAAAAAGAATTTTGAGCTTCTAGGAGCCATTTTGTAAACTGCCATCTTGAATTATGAATTCAGATATGGTACATTTTAATCCTGGGGGTCCATGGACGCGATATTTTGAACTTAGATATGTTCCCAACGCCATTTCGAGGTGAAAGTGATGTTTTTGTGAAAAACAAAACGTAAAAAACCATGTTTTTTAAAAGAAAAACGTGTATAACTTTTTTGCGGTTCATTTTCTCGAAATTCTATTGAAAGATTCTGAAAGAGCATACAATTTTACTTTAGAAATAGTAGAGCTCATATTTTTCTAAAGGCATTTATATACAAATTATCGATGTTCAAACTAATGCTGACAATTCGTCCGTCTGAGCGTTAATGGGTTAATGCGTTTATTGATCGTTTATACACTTCTTTTCTTTTCTTTTGGTACCATTTCTTAAAATTATTTTCTTCATGTACAAAAAATGCATGAGTACACGAAATTTCGCTTCTCATTTATTATTTTCTCAATTTCCCTAAAACGATCGGTTACCACGCAGAATCGAATAACCTCATAACCTGAGGAACAGGATCCAGTTAAATGTCGGAGCTTCAATTTTTCCTAAATCACCCCAAGAGTATTGACGTCACTATGGCTTACGTAAATTCAAGGCCAAGTGCCAGACGAACATTAATATCACTGGTCGTTATACTTCCATCAAGTGCGAGTCTTTGCCGTTCGTTTCGCCTGTCAGGTACACAAGACCCTCACTTGCCCCCGACACCGTGCACTCGCGTATCGCAGAATCTCTTAAGACATGCAAATCACCAAGTAAAAACCACTTTTAATCCGGTACTTTATCATTTCACCAGAACATTAAATCCATGTTATATTTTCAAAACGCGTGAACAATGAAACGACAATTCGGTTTAAAAATGGGAACGCGGTAGATTTAGCGTGATGATAAAGTTACTTTTTTTAAATCATATGTTGATATGGTGATTTATTGAGAGTATCATTGTTATCAACAAGTCTGGGCATTTGAATTTATATATTGTCAAATTTGGAAAACATTTTAATGTTCATAATCTTTTCTTGTCAACGTTATATCATGTGTTTTTGTGCACAATTCAGAAGTGTTCGGCACATGGAATAATAAATTAACATAATCACAGAAAAGAGAAAATTATCCCGTAATGCTAGATACTATTTAGTAACCAGACAGTTATTACAACATAGTAATAGCGGCAAAGAAATTTTATAAGGTTCTCTATATATATATATTATAGTAAAACTGTACCATTAATATCTCGAATCTATTTAGTAAAACTTTCTTTTTCTATGTTTAGTTAAATTGTGATAAATCCATGCAGAGTTATTATAGTATATAGAGTTTACAGTTTTAGTGACGTTTGTCATCGCTGGGTGCCGTCGAGATCCTAACAGCTCTATTTCTTGCTATCATTATTCTCGCAATAAAAGTGGAATGTCGTTTACAATTAGTTATAAGCCAACATAGTCTCCAACAACTGATATTGCATAAAATATGTGTCACTGTGGTGGTGAACCAACTTTCACCCAAAGTCACGCAAAGTAAACTGAATTTTTCTTTTGATTATGCTTCTTTGGTGTTCCACGAACAGTTTTAGACCAAAAAGAAAAAAATCGATCGGCATCTTTTTGAAAAAAATCGATTTTTGTATTAATTTACTCTCATCTTTTGAAGCAACATTTTTCATGACACTGAAAATTTCTGAAATATGATACTTGGGGGTTTTCGGGGTCGCTGATTACCAATCTGATCTCAGATTTTTAAAATTCAAAATGGCGGATGCAAGATGGTCCACCGAAACTTAAAAAGTGGCTTTGTCGAGGGGAAAGTGGGTTGCTGAGGGTGGGAGGAGGGGGCTCGTGGGTTTTCAAGGTCCTAGGATTATGAACTTTACAGCTAAGTTATGCATAAACTTGAATTTTCTTCTGATTATATTTTATGGCATCCTACGAACAGCTTAAGGCCGAATATAAATGCTTTTCTATTATTATATGTGCAGTTTTTATTTTCAGTTTTATAATTTAATTTATATTCTAAAAACTGTAAAAGCCTAAACAGAGAATATTATTTGCTAATTACTAATTTATAAAGTCAATAGTAAAATATTGGAAACCATAAGGCCAAATATTCAAGTACTCAGATTAGTAAAAGATAGTAATAGGCAAATAATATATTCTCAATGTGAATTTTCAAACTCTGTAAAATTTAAGTATAGTGAAAATGAAAAACGCACACATAATACTGGAAAACTCAGATTTTATAAAATTTCTTCGCTAATAATACATAATTAATACATAAATATAATTTTTTTTACAAAACGGGCCCGATCTTGTTTTTTTATTTTTAGTAAACGTCAGTTTATGCATAAGTTTGCTGTTAGATTCATAACCTTACGAGCCCCCAACTTCGATTAAGCAACTTTTTATGTTTTGGTCCATCATCTTGGACCTTCCATTTTGAATTTTCAAAATTTGAGATCACATTGAAATTGAAATCCAAAAACGAAGAGAGACGTCGAATATCGACGTGTTATTGACTTTTAAGAACAAATCTTTTAAGATGTATTACACACATTTTAAAACATATGAAGAAATCCTCTTAAAGAACACTTTAAAAGCTCCACGTTAATCATGTGTCTGATATCAAATATATTAAAGACATCGATTTTAGTCGATCGGAATAAAACCGTGAAAAAGAGACTTCGGTATCCTATTCTTTTTGGCGCGATTCAACTGAATGCGGTAGGTGGTCTATGAGCCGTACAAGTGTTTTTCAAAAGTGATAATAAACTTGTCTGAATGGCTATTTCATTGCTCGACATTCTATTTTGAAGACTTCTTTAACGCATCTTTGTAATTTATCAACGATCGATTTCTGTATTTTCGGTTATGATTCATTTTCCAAAACCGAATCATGGCATAACTTATTATTTTTTTAAGGAACGAATGCTGCAATTCGTTCAAGGATCATCCTATTTAACAATAATTTAAGATCTGTTGTTATAAATAGAAATTAAAAATGTTCAATTACTCGATGTGTAAAATTTGATTTCTTGCACCATTGATGATGCGTAAAATACTATTTTACACATGCATGATAACCGAGATAGAAAGAGGATGTTCGTAATACAAATATAAATCATGTAGATTAGGCATTGTAATAAGTTCTAAGTTGTCTCCCAGTTATTTACGCGTGTGTAAAGTTACATCCACGATTTTTTAATAGAATGCGTAAGAATTCGACTTTACGCAATGAACTTATCTAATCGCATGTTAAAATGCGGTGCGTAAAGTCGAACTTTTCGCACTCGTATCAAATACCCCTATTTGTGTCCGTCTTTACCATGTGTGAACTTTACGTTCCCCATTATAAATCATGCACGGAGAAGTCACGAATAAAATATATCATGGAACTCGATGGCGTGCGTAAAGTACATACACTTGTTACACAATGTACTATTTTTGAACTCCGTGGGCGAAATTCAATTTCACACACTGTTTTTAGTACGCGAAGTGCTCTATTTGAGAATGGTATTTCCCGCATTCAAATTGGTACGAAAAATCGCATACCATACACGTGTGATACTTCTCGCACTTGTATCGCAATATACTATTATGGAACAAGGGCGTAAAATGCAGTTTTACTCACTAGTTGCATAATGTGCCGTTTTGTCGTCCGAACCGCTCTTTTTGCGATTTTGTCAATAACAAAACACTTCTTAAATGTCAATCGAAGACTTGGACACCACTCTTTCAAATTATTGGCCAAAATTATCCTATAAACCGCAGTCATGAATATCCTTTATGCGGATTCATTCCTTTAAATTGAGATCGGTGACAAAATTAAGGGCAATACGTCGAGAATGTTTTGAATGCTTCGGTTTCGAATGCAATTGACATTGACGTCCCGGCACCATCACTTTTCCTCTCGTAACGAACTGGCAGATATAAATTAAGCCAGCGATCGCACACACGCTCGGAGCGAACGAGCGAGCGTTAAATGACGAGAAGATAACGTCACTCCCGGGCGGATCCGAGTCTATAAATCGTGGCACGGCATAGATAAGGCCGTGCCGGTGACCTTCGGTCAGTTTTAAAGCAGCGCCAGAATCGCCTTAAAGCCGCTGCCGCTTCTGTGAGCTGCTGATAACAGGTTAAATGCCTGCGACGATGCACATATATACGTTGCAGCACCATTCACGACGCGCATTACCCGACCTTCACCCTGTCTAGGTATTTGGTTAAACTTGCATGCATGTGCAAACCGGCACTGTGTATACACGCGTGCACTACATATCGCCCGAGCGAGAGCCGATGATGATGATCCAGCTTGCGTAAAACCGACGAGGTCGAAATATGCAGTAATAATGCAGGCTTCCCCGATCTCACATTTTTTGCGTTTTTCATATCGATGTTAATTTTTGTTATGAATTAGAAACGAAAAAGATCGATTTTTCATTAATTTTTATAATGCAATTTCGATATGATGTCTTCCGCCATTTTGAAATCTAGAAAAAAATATGGTGGACTTCCAAGAAATATTTTTTGGTCGAAACGACATTAGGGTTAATTCATACTTCAGTGAAGAGTTAAAATTGTCTAATATTTTTTCGGATTTCGTATGAATGTTGCATATTCAAAATGGCGGAAATATATTTTGTAAAATTCCCAATTTTGTTGTAACTTTTTTTCAACGTACGTACTCTATGCATCAATGACTATTCATTTTAGTAGAATTTAATAAGTCTAACCTTACTCTGTCATATAATAAATTCAAGATGGCGGACAAAGAATGTTAAAAAATTTATTATTTTTTAACCAAAATAATTTAAAAATATTAAAAATTAGATTTGTATTTAAAAGTAATTTAAAACTGCTAAAGAAGTAACAGAACATAGGAAAAAAATGGCGAATCGAATATGGCGATTCATAATGAACAAAAATTTGTGTACAAAATACATCTTTTTTTTTAAAAACAATAATGTTTTATATAACCAATTTGATTCACATTACTAGATTTTGGTTCATAGTCAGATTTTTCAAATTCAAAATGGCGGATTCAAAATGAGAATTCAAAATTCAATATTATATGAAAAATTGATTGCATTCAATAAGGGTCCATTATTTGAAATATTTTTCGTTTTATGAACTCGATTCTCGCATCATATGACATGACGCCATCTTGAATCCGCCATGTTTAAAATCAGAATTAATGAAATCAACGACTTTATATCTCTTTTATTATCAGTACAAATTTAGTTTTTATCAAATTAACGATAGAAATTTAACTGGTAAGTGAACGAAATTGGTCATCAATATTGAATCGATGAAACCATAAAAATACTTCACCCTGATTGGCTGTAACATCGATTTATCCGAATCTACGTCCCTGATTGGCTAAGATTGAGACGTGCTCATCATGGCGCAGATTGGAAATAATCATGTGTAAATTCGATTAAAAATATCAAAAATTTTTTTTTGCACAAATTATACAAAATTGGGTTTGGCGAAAGGCACGAACGGCGAATAAGAATTTCGCGAAAATAATTAAAAACCTTGCTTCTAATGACGTGGACGATGCGGACCGGCCTGCGGGAAGAGGCGAGTGACGTTACTTGGGCAACGCCGCACCGTATTTAGGCTTGCGCTCTTGGAACGAGGCGAACGGGTTTTCGCGACGCCTGCTGCGATAAATCAAACGACATGGCGCATCGCCCGCACAAACAAAGAAACGAGATGACACTGCAAATATTGCGAAACCCCCTGATCTCTGATCGCGATGCCGACCAATTCGTATGTCCACAGTTTTTTTACATTCACTTGCGAATCATAAGTTCATCAAGGTCTACGGATTTGATAAATCAGGAGTTAAATTTCGAAAATTGAAATTTTTTTGAATTGCAAATAATTTCAGTTTTTGAAAGATCACCTTTTAGGTAACACATAAAAAGTACTGGGCAACTTTTGCAAGGTTGAAAATAATGGAACAAAATATTGATCTTTTGGTTACTTGAGTGACAATAAACTATGAAAGATTATACAGAGTGACATGGACAGAAAAATAACTCGAAACATGGCTAATAAGTAAAAAAATGTTTCAAATAAAAAGTTATTCGGTATGAAGCGGCTGATTGAACTATGACATTGACAATGACCTTGACTTTTGTTTTCAAGGTTATTTGAAAGTTAAAGTGGTTGTTTTTTTTTAAAATGTGATTCACTACTTTTGTCACCGTATTCGGAAAGAGATGAATCCATTCCAAAATGATTATTAATATTTCTAAATAATAACGTTCAGATGTGGAAAGTCGTAATATTTATACATGAAATCACGTGGTTCTGATAAAATCTTCACTTGACTTTGAAATTATAATGAAAAAATGGGTTCACTGATATTTCTAGAGTTCTGGAAGGTTTGGTCCCTTGATATCCAAGACTTTTTCTCTTAATTTCACAAGCACTTCATTTCTAAAACACTTAATTTCAAAATATTATATAAAAAAAGTCAACTTCTCAAGGACGTATATTTTATTGCTCTTTTCAAATCCGGTATCAGAAGTACTTGTTCCCACGAATGCACACTATAACCTTCAAATAATCTTGAAAACAGACCTCAAGGTCAAAAAACATAGTGCAAAAAGATGGCCTCTTTTTTGCTGGACAACTTTTATGCGACAAAATTTTTCTTTAAAACACTTATTTTTCAAACTAATTTCGACTTTCCAAATTTGACTTTCTGAAGGTCATTTTAGAAAATGATAAATAATCATTTCCGACAGAGAATTTTCCACTCCCGCATATGATGACAAAAGTAGTGGTTCCCAGTAAATAAAAATCATTTTAACCTTTAGATAGCCTTGAAAACAAAGGTTAAGGTCAATGTTCACTTTCCTTTTCGTGACATATTTTGTAATTCTGTGTATGAAGTACGTTTGATGCTTGTTTTTCGCATGTAAAGTAAACTTTTCTCCTCTCTGGAAGACGTTCGTAATTGTCGATTGTTGCTTTTGTCGTCTCGTACGTGTAGTTCCGACGCATGCAAGATAGTATACTTTACCCTTTCCGGCATACATTTTCTGGTGCATAATTTTTCATGAACTGGATACTAAGGGTCGTTGATTACAAATCTGAACCCAGATATTGAAAGTCCAAAATGAGGAGTCAAGATGGCGGCACAAAATGTAAAATGTTACTTGATCCAGATAAAAATGAATACTGGAAGATTTTTGGGTTCGTTTATTAAAACTCTGAACTCAGATTTTGTAAATTACAAAGGTGAAAAACTGAAATAACGAAATCTAACTTCCAATTCGTAATCAACGACATTAAAAAACTGTCTATTACTCACATTCATGGCGATCTCGTAATTTTTTACATTTTGGCCGGCCATATTGAATCCGGCATTTTAAATTTTCAATATCTCAGTTCAGATTTGTATTCAGTAACCCCAGTGACCCCCGACTACCCAGTTTCATGTTGATCCGATTCGACAATTGTCAGCGACTGCATTTTGTTATGTAAAATACACGATTTTTAGTCGTTAGTTTGTTTATAAAAGATAATATTAATTAAATAAATATTGACTTAAATGCAATCTTGAACACTTTCAAATCTTATTTAAAATGGATGTTAAAAGAACAGCGAAGAAATGCATTATTTTGTCTTTAAAAACGAAATTCCGGTGGCTACTTTAGTAGCCGTGCTAGAAGTAATTAGCTTACTAGGGTTAATCAAAATAGATCGATTTTTGTCAAATCGGCCCCGCTCTTTAAATCTGAATTAGTTAAAAACTACCAATAAGAAAATGGAAAGTGAGTCACCAAATGCATCATTATAGATAGTAAACATTTTTGCTAAAAAAAACGTTAAAACTTATTAAATTATTACTAATTCTACAAACTACTAAACTAAAAAAGTAAATATCAACATATAGATTAGTAGAATTTTACTAATGAATTAGTATTTTCGTACTATTTGCTAGTACAAAATTTACTAATTGATAGTAACCCACTTTTCGGTGTAGATTAGTCGTTTTTGATTAATTCAAGTTTAGAGAGTGCATATTAGATCCGTCATTTTGAAAATTTCAAAGATATCATCAGATATGTAATCAGCGAATTTCATTGATTTTGTATGCAGAAATTAATCCTAGACAATCTCAGGTTTCATGGCATTTTAACAAAATCGACTTTTCTCTGTTCTTTGACACTTTTTGAAACTGTCAACGGGATGTTGGTTACTTATTCCACCATGATGTTGGTTAGTCCTTAGACAATCTAGAAATCGTCTTGTTCTAAAGTGTCCATATTATTGACTACACTAATTTATGTCATGATAAAGATTCGCATTGCTGACGCAGTCTGAGAATAGTCCAAAATGACTAAAACTTTTGTACTACAATAACTTCAGGGGAATTTGATATCATTCTTTGTAAGTATTGTGTTTTTAAGATCAACAGATTTTCGAAATTAAAAATGAGAAGCACATTATAAAAAAATAGATCGTGACTTTAATTTGAGGAAACATTCGTGAATATTCAAATCATTTATTCTATTCCAAATCTTTTTTCTTTCAGACAAATGTTTTATGCAACCTTAATTTTAGGTTAAAGAAAGTATGTGTTTTGTTTCCTGGCGTTCAAAAGCATGAATTTCGTGTCAACTATAGGTACTAATATGACATTAATTTACAATCAGATTGTAACTAAACACAATGTCATTTGTTGATACCTGTACATCATTACCTAAAATTCGTATAATATGAAAATATTTAGTTTAATAGAATGAGAACAGTTTTCATGCACTGTTTTCCAAGCGCAAAGTGAAACTTTTACACACGCTGTGTTCATAGTTATAAATATGTAAACATAGTTACGACTTGAAAACATAAAAATGTATGAATTATTGAATGTTGTTCCTGTATAAAAATGTCACTTTACGCACTAGTGATAAAAATGTACTTTTTCCATACAAGTGCGTGAAGTAAGTGATTTACGCACCAGTGTAACAACAATTTTGTTCGTACATCATATGCGAATTTTGCTTTACTCCGTGAGATACAATTTTCGCGTGGTTTTAGTGTGCCACTTCTGTAATCGATCATTTCGTGCACTAAGAACAGTGCACGGCATTGAATTTCGCGCACGGAGATGAAAAATGTACTATTTCCAGACAAGTGCTTGAAAATTATCTCTACGATTGACGACCATGTGAACGCGAAGTTCACATGACCATTAATTAAGAGGACATTTTTAAACGTGTATCAAACAATATCGTTTGCAAGTGTTTATAAAGAGTAGTGAGAGAAAGGGTACTTTACACACTATTAAAAAAAATACTGACGATGGGTGGGTATAATATGATGATAAGTACCGGCACCTTCTAATTACGTGTTAAAACCCAGTGTGTAAAGTCGTATTTTTTCCACTAGTCACATAAACCACATTTTTTTACAATAACAATGTTTAAAAAGAAAATGTTTTTTTTTTAAACCACGAGATATAACAACGGTGTATCTGTGCACCAAGAAAATTTGACATTTCAATGTCGCGCGTTTAACGACACCGCTCTAATTCCTATTCTCGATACGCTGCGAGAAGCGGGCTAATTGTTATACGCAGAGCACCTTGGCGATGTTAATTGCCTTTCGTCTGCTCTCGGTGCGACAGCACCACGCGCATGCCATTATTGTCGTCTCTACCAGCCGTTTCGCCGGTCATTGCGTTAATTCATTTTGAACCTCGTGTCTTTACGTTCGACATGTGAAGGTTGATTGTGTTATCGAATCCATTATTTACGATTTGAAGTTAGCCTCTAATGACAGGAACAGTCGACTACTCGAAAATCAAATTTTTTTAACACCACATTCCAACCGTTATTTATTATAGCTGTTGGCAAACAATTATTCTTTCCAAAGTGAGAAAAAATATCCATCATTTATAGACTGTCCTTGCAAAAATAGCAAAGCCGGGGTTCGAATCCCGCCGGAGAAACTTTTTTTTTTAATTTTCTTTACTTAAAATCATCGCAAATAAATTTTTAAAAATATTTCTACAGTTACTGCTAGTTATTAGACTTGTACTACAATAATCAGCCAAAATGCTAAAATTTGAAAAAATATAAAATACGTACATGTGTTGCCGCGAGCCCAGTGCTGGGCCTGCGTCCCTTGGATGATGGCCGTCACCGACATCATCGGCTTCTCCTTTTTCATCATCTTTGCAACGGTGCCGAGTCTTCACTTTTTCACGACACCCGGTATAGCGTCGCGCCTACGCGTGCGCCATCTTGCGGCGAACTTCCCTCGAGGACATGTTCTTTTCGGGATGGAGGATTTGCAGGATGTCCACCGAGGATTCTTTCGTTTTGGCATGTGCAGTTCTCGTCTCACGTCTTTGGTACACCGGCACCCGATTTACGTGGCTATCGACATTCTGAAATGGGAAATTGGGGTAATCGACGTGCACGAACAAAGTTCTGTGCCAAGCCTTTTACTGCCGGTAAAAAGAACGCGCCGCTTTCCGAGACGTACGACGCCTCCATATACGAGAAAATTTTTTATACGCTGCGCACTCAGGCGATCCAAAAATTAACAACAACAACTGTTGTACGCGAGAAATAACTCGTCCAAAATTAGGTTTAAAAATTGAAATTACTCTTGTTGCGGTAGAAAAAGTTTGAAAAAATATAACCTAAAAAATTGAAAATACCAAAAATATGTATAATTAAATTTA
Organism: Trichopria drosophilae; assembly: GCA_030407085.1. Lineage (NCBI taxonomy): Eukaryota > Metazoa > Arthropoda > Insecta > Hymenoptera > Diapriidae > Trichopria > Trichopria drosophilae. Next base: position 184,514,004 of record CM059582.1, read on the forward strand.
TTTTACTGTTAGAAAATATTTTATTAAGTCATTTTTCTCTTTAGCGCAGCAATATCGTTATCATCGGCAACTGACTTTATCGGCAGTAATAAGACTTTATCCACAGACTTGTCGAAGCGTCGCAGATCGAAGCGAAAACAACATTATCGAATTTCGAGGAGTGGAAACGCGCTGAAAATCAAACGAAACCTGGAATATTTTCAATGCCTTAAATTTTTTTTTGAATTCGTCGGTAACTTCCATAACGATTTATATTTGAACAATAATAAAAACGAAGAAATGGATACTGACAGAGCAATCGATACAAAATTAGTCAATTTTTGTTTCTTTGGTCCAAAATCGATTATACACCAGCATATGATCTAAAAATGTATTTAATCCTGAGAGGACAAGTTGATTTCCTAAAAATAGAGGTTGACGTAAAAATTCCTTTTGTAACTACAAAAATAGTGGATTTTGGTTATTAGTGTCACGTCGTGCAGTCATTGTAACTAATTTTAGGTTATTGCAGAATTGGTGTTATTATCCCTTTAAACCGACGATTTTAATATAAAGTGTTCACAAATTTCCTATTAAAAAATTTAATTCGAAGTAGACAAGTTATTTCTACCAATCAGAAAAGTACCAATTCCCTCCAGTTACTAATTTAATCGCCTTTAGTTGTCCCTTTTAGTATTTTCAAACTCACTATTGTGTTAATCAATATTTCCTAATATTTTCGTATGGTAATTTAATAAGCAGCAAATTTAGAGACGGTTTTTCTTCACGTGTAGATTCTGGCAGGTCATTATTTATAAGTCGGAATCACTTAGTAGAAACAGTTGTAAATTTGTAATTTGCTACACTGATTTTTGATATTTTATTGAATATTTATTATTATCAATAATATATTGATTTTACTATATTGTTACTAGTTTAATATTGTCACTTAAATAAGAACATTCGATCATTTGAATCGGTCCGCACAGAATAGAAGCAAATGTAGTTACTTCTGCTGCCGCTAGTCGGCGTTGTGATTCATAAACGCAATATTTCTCTCCCATTAATGAAACGAGTTTCTGCATACTTACAGGTTCGTAAATCTTGTAACAATAGACAAGTCAAAACGATTGTGGCGTGTTATATAATCATAAAACTAATCTGCGCTTTTGTATTGTTATGTTTTAATTTTAATTTTGTAATATTTTAATATACTTTTGTATTATATTATTTATATTTTAGTACGATTATAATGTTGCATTGACGTACAGAGTCAATTTTTTTATTTTTTACATTACAAATCATTAAATGTTCTTTAATAAAAATAAAAATATTTATGATACTATTCGAATGCAACATAATTATTTCCTATTAATTAATTTAGTGGTTTAGATTTATTCAAGCGATTAATACGTTGTTACTAGTTTTTAATAATCAATTTTTGTGTATAATTCTATTATTTAAGATTTTAAGTGTGGATAAAGATACACGGCATTAATAACTGTTTCATATATTTTAATGTCGTATTTAATATTGCATGAAGAGTATCTTAATGTCTTTTAATCAACAACGTTAATCTTTCTAAGCATATTGTAATTTATATCTGCTATGCATCAAAGTAAAATAATATTGCACTTACTACAACATAATATATATTTCTGATATCACCAGATACGACATGCACGGTGTTATATAACAATATTAATCACTACCATTAATATTTGTCCAGCCGCGCAACACGATAATCACGTGGTAATTCATCTGCAATGTACACAGTGAACATTAAAAAAAGAACGTGAAATAGTTCGTTGCTGTTTTTTCTATAAATTTTTCTTATTTTTGTTACTAATATTTTGGTGAGATCTTTAAGGAAAATTTCTACTATATAGATTTGTTCAAGTGATAATTCGATAACGATGCAGTGTTTTCAAAAAATTTGGATACGCGTTGATTCACTTAAACGAAACGATATGCTATTTCATTTATGGATTGATGCGCCACCTTGCGTTCCTCGAAGGAACTGACATTTCATAACATTTTCAATTATGGTAATATTTATACACGAATTGCATTCATTCATTAGAAGAAACGGTTAATTTACTCAATAAAAGGTTCTTTCGAATATGATTAAAATTTTCAGAGGTTAGCATACTGTTGTAAAGTTGTTATTGGTTGGTAAATTGTTCAATTATTTTGGAAAAATCTGTATAGTTTGTATCATCAACAAGCACACAACTATTGTAAACACAAGTATTGTATTATTATTACTGGTTATTATATGACATTGTATCAACAAATCAAACTGGTTTGAACGTAGTTAGGTTAATGGCCGCTAGGAACTACAACGACTCTCTCAGTCCCCTTTTTTTCTCTCTTTGCAGAAATGGAATTCTAATTGGTATATTTCAAGTTCCGTGGCCATTTTGAATCGGCCATTACTTCTAAAAAATATTCTATTAGTATATTATTTATGTTCAACAATCGGAATCACTTTTTATATATACATTTCATTGATTATAATCCGTTTCGATGAAGAAAATCGTGAAAAATAAAAAAAAAATGACCTAAAAACATGACAATTTCTTTTTATTTTGCAAAATTGTTTGCAGAAACAATCGTTTTTTGGCTATTTTCTCGACGGGAATGGGTAGAGCGCACTTCAAAATAGTCGGAAATGTATTTTCCAAAAATAAAAAAAAATTCTTTCTACTGCAGAAACTGAGCTGATGTTGATGTACCTGCTTCTCCCATTCTGGGCAAAAAGGGGTTAATATGGTGTTTGACCAAACGCAATACATCGGTTACACTTTTGTAACTGTTTTATTTATCGAATAAATCCATTAATGCCCCAATAAACAGGAAATTTTTTTATTGGGACATTAATGGGATAAACTATATAAGTGAAAATTATAATTTTAAAAACGTTGTAATTGGTATAGTTCCTTAAAATAATGATTATATGGTTCGTATCCAAGTCCTCCTCATAAGTTAAGTGGTTGCATTATCTGAAGTCGTACTACTATAACTTTCCTTCTCCTTCTTCAAATAAGATCGGCAAACCTCGAAACTCTTCGTTAATAAACTCGCGACGGACGTAAGCGAAAATATAGAAGTGAGGGTAGTGAGAAGAAAAAGCGGGACATAACTTTGTTACGGAATAATCTTCCGCCATTTTGAAAAACAACAGATCATATACTTAACTCCTTGACTGCCATTGACGAGGTCTTTGTCATTTCAAACTTTTCCCAGACTGCCAGAAAAGGGTAAATCTTTGTCATGATATAAAATAGACTAACAAATTCCGGAATTTATGTAAAATAAAACCAAATCCATTTCTAGGTAGTCTAAGGTATACTGAGTATGATGGCGTTGTCCATTTTCATACTCTCTGTGTCAAAAAAATATATATAAATCCACAAAGATGGTAGATTTCACAATTTTTGCAAAATCTTTGTCATGAAGTATGACATTGTGTTCAATCAATTTACGCATAAAAAGTTTATAAAACCGCTTGAAATTTGATACTTGGGGGTTTTCGGGGTCACTGATTAAGAATCTGAGGTCAGATTTTAGAAATTCAAAATGGCGGATTCAATATGGCGGGAACTTTTTGGAAAAGTCTAATCATTCTGCATGAAACTTGTTATTCGGGAGGTTTCGGGGTCGCTGATTACAAATCTGATCACATATTTTGAAAATTTAAAATGGTGGCTACAATATGGTGGACAAATTTTCCAAAAATGGAACCATTTTGTTTGAAAAATTTTCAAAATCCAAAGTCAAATTCATAATCAGCGACCTCAAAACCCACGAGTAACGCATGTTTCAAATAGATTTCGTTCGGTTTTCGTAAAACCATCCGCCATATTGAATGAGCCATTTTGAATTTTTAAAATCTGTGTTCAGATTCATATTTAGCGACTCGAGTAACAAATTTTAAGCCAAATTTGGAAATTGGAATTTGGAAAAGTTGTCCGCCATATTAAATCCGCCATTTTGAATTTTCAAAATCTGACTTCAGATTCGTAACCAGCGTCCCAAAATACCCCTGTACACCAAGTTAAAGTAAAATAGAACAATTTTTTTGTTTGCATTTTGGGAATTTTTTGTGAAATTCTCGTGGTAGTCAAGGGGTTTATACATGGACTATTTATTTGTTATTGTATTTTCTAGTTATGAAATCTACTATGTAGATATTACCATCGAATATCCAATTTTTAATCGTGCAGTAATGACAAAAAAATGTCGCTAGGTTGCATTAATTACCAACTTCCACCCTTGGTGCCAAATTTACTACCCACTGATCAATGATGAATACCGTCATTAAAAACAAAAGTTACGTGAAGACACATGACGTTCCAATATAACGCAGTATTTTTGGACAATACACCAAGGCATCAGTATTAAAGTTTCAGTACACGAATCAATCTCGACTCCCTTAAAAAGCTCGCCCGTTACCGGGTCAGGAAGATAAATACTGTCTCCTCGTATCCCCTCTGCTCCCCACGTATTATACGTATAATACGTCGACGTAAAACGAAACGTCATTAAATCCGACGCGTTCTCTTTCATCCGCTGGTATCCGCATGTAAACGGATGTGAGGGAAATAAATGAGGTTCCGGTAATCTCGAAAGCGCGCCGAGCGGCCGACGGCCGCGCCGCGCCGGGCGCTCCTTTAATTAGTCACGGTTGTAAACAGAACTTTAATTTTATCGCCGGTTTTGCCAGATTGCGGAACGAATCGCGGGAAATATTCGCACCAACGTGCACGGGCGCAACCTTGAACCGTCTTGCCTGTCATCGGCAACCTGCGCGAATATGCCGCGAATCCGTCTTTTTTTTGCATTCGGTATTTCACTTTCCCGCCGAGTTCGCGTTATTGATTCTCTCTGGAAAAGTGCATTCCTCGTTTTGTCCAAAAAAGTCGTAAAAATATATCTTCTTTAAATGGAGATGTGCAGTAGAATCATATGTCTCTAGCGGGCGCAAAGTGAGACATTGCCGCCCGCATTGTAGACGTGAGGACACGTGACATCTTTCCGCTCATGATACACTTGACTGTTTTGAGGTTTACAATAAATTATATCTTTCGAGTCGATAAAGTAAATATTTGTTTACGACATGCTTTAAATAATGTTCAGTACATATTTTGATTGTATATAATAGTACATTATGTGCCAAGGGCGCAATTATCGATCTTCGACGATTGTGAAGTTTGTCGCCCGAGCGAAAAGAGGGTAACAATCAGACTCGTCGGAGATCGATATTTCGCCCGTGACCAATTATGTATTTTTTGATCCGACTGTCGCAGGACTCGATAATTCGCGGCCGAAGGTTTCGCCCTAGGCCGAGAAATCGAGTTTTACGGCCCGAGGGTCAAAAAATATTTGTTCGATTACTTGTTTTATGAAAACTGGGTGAAATCTGAGTTTTCAGAATGGATTAAAACATATATACTTTGGTATTCAGATAGTTACAAATTGCAATTTAATAAATTTTGCATGTTTTTTTGAAAACTGTGTTAAATTACTCCCTAGATTCGTTGGCGTGACAATTCACTCTTAATGGAGTGAAAACTGAGCCACTCTATTGAAAGCATGAATTTTCACTCTACATGGAGTATAGAACCTCACTATTAATGAGTGTGAATTCACACTTTTCCTATAGTGGCACATTTTTCACTCCATAATGAGTGATTTATCACTCTAAGAAATATAGAGAGGTAGTTTGTTGAAATCAGATTAAAACATGTATGTCCTGGTATTCTGCCGGTTGCAAAAACACCTCCAAAAATAACATTTAGACCAGAAAGTTTTTCTAAAACAGTGTAAAATTTATTTTTATGTAGGAGTAAAACAATATACACATTGGTGTTCGGTAAGTTGTAAATAGTAGTTATTCCAGCTTCTTTTTTTAAATACTTAGATTACAATGTTTATCGCAAACTGAGTGAAATTTTTCAGTTGAATGTGTATTAAAACATGTATACGGCGACGTTCGACAGGTGATCAATGGTAGTTAGTCCCTTTTTTAAAATTGCCCTTATTACCTTTGAAGGACGAAAAACTTGTGAATACAAGGCTAAAATGTTTATGAAAAATTAAATTATGGCACTACTTTTTATATATAGTCTTTGACGAGAAAAGTTAGGAACAAGCAGTTTAATTAGTTTATAATATCTTTAGAACTATAAAACAATCTTTGCTACATGTTTCAAGTGTACTCTCGATCATTTCCAATCGAAAAAAATGCGAAAAAGTAAAATTAATAACCAAAAAATATTGCAAAATAAAATAACAATGCTATGATCTTTATGTCTTTTTTTATTTTCATGCTTAATTAATGTAATGAACAAAAGCGATCCCGATTGCTGAACATTAATAATGTGGTTGTAGAATATTTCTGTCATAATAGCCAATGTACAATGGCCACGTAAGCGGAAATGCACATTAAATCAATACTTTTCAGAACAAATTCATAAAAATAAATTACATGTAATGATCCGAACGATGACTGACGGCGGCCATTTTGGATTCACCATTTTTAATTTATCAACAAAAAATATTTTAATCTTCGTAAATACCCAATATTTATGTAGATTGGATTATAACTAATGTTTAAGTGGAGAAAATCGTGAAAACTAAAAAACAACATGAAAATCAGATCATTTGTATTATATTTTGCAAAATTGTTACAAAAAATCGTTTTTTCCTTTTTTTTTTAAACGGGAATCAACAGAGAAAAGCGTGAAAACTAAAAAACTACCTAAAAATCAGATCATTTTTATTACATTTTGCAAAATTTTTACAAAAAAATCGTTTTTACTGTTTTTTTAAACGGGAATCAACAGATATCCTGAAAAATAGTAGTGTCTGTTGCTACAGACTTGAATGGAATAAAGACAAAGCAATATTTTTTAGTAAAATTAACTATATTTATGGTGCCAGTTACGATTTCTACAGTAAAATAAACTATAGTGCATAGTACTAGTCACTACAAAATTGAGTGAAATACAGTCACGACTATGAGTTTCTTATAGTGTACTAAAGTTTCATTCAAAAGTAAATTTTTTTTCCTGAAAAATGGACCTGAAGTTGACGAATCTGCTCTTCACATTTAGGAATAAAAAGGTTAATGAAGATACAGAAAACATTGCATAAATATTCCATACATAACGTCTTATCAATTGCACAGATTAAATAACACGGAGGAATTTCCAACTGGGATTAAAAAAATTGGTTTATCCAACAATCTAAAAATGCACTTAGCTCGGGATAAACTTTCGTTAGACGCAGTGTTTCTAAATTGCATGAACTCAATAGTGAATGAATTGGATACGGTAAGTAATCCATTATCGTATTGTCCTAGATTCCCGTAGAAAGTTTTAATGAACATCGTGCTCTCGACTCTCTCATTACATAAATTGAATTAAAATAAGAAATTATTTAATACCCTTTTCCGCATTGCATTAAATCGAGGTAACTGCATTGTTTGTTTATACTTTTTTATGAGTGCGTTTGAAAACGAATATGCGCTACAAATTAAAAGTAAGCATTTTTTGCTGAAGCTTTCGTTCATTTGTTTATAAAATATGTAAAGGTCATTAAACGTTTTCCATGCACGTCACATCATAATTTAAATCTTAATACAATTTCGAAGTAATCTAAAATAAAATATGACACATCAAAATTATAATTAGATACATAAAATGTTTTAAAAAACTATTAAAAAGTCAACAAAATTCAAAATTTCGAAAAATAGTATTTAATCCTTTTGAATCTTTTTTAGTTTAATGGATCAAGTATTAAGAATAATAAAAAATATTTTTATTCATTAAAGAATGAAAATAAAAGAGAAAAGGTTTCACTTTTGGCGTTTAAAAAATAGTAACATAACCTTATTTTCTCAAAATCTGACACTGAAATAAAAATTTCTCCATTCAATTGAATATTTCTCTTCATTAAACCAGCAGCACTCAAATTACTTAAAAATATACAAAACAAATCATCAGTGTAAAACCATTGCCATTATTAAAACCCACACCACACAAAACAATTATAAGTAATACAGATAGGATTGGAAAATATTGACCACGAAAAAAAAGTACATACTACAACACGTTATGGACCATCGAAAATGATGGAAACGACCTAGAACTAATTTTTGACCCTCACCTTCATAATTTTCCAATTTCTTCTGCTATCCACGGTAGAAAAATGTCATCCATTAGACCCACCATAAAAAATCACGACTACAGCCCTTAATCATCGAACCTCCTCCATATCGGCCAGGGTACTTTCGCGAAAACGACAGAACAAAATGCGAAAGGGGTTGCGTGCTGCTTCGAGCGTAGGTTATGGCGATGACCCGTCCTTACAAAAAAAAAAAAAAAAGAAACCTGCCTGAGGCCAACCAAGGGCAACGGCACGGGGGGAAGAAATTTATATCGAAGTCCGAGTTTCTTGTAAGGGTGACCCTACAACGTGATATATTCGTCTAGTCGGACCATGGCGATTCGTTATTAAGGGGCTGAATATATCAAAACAACGCGTGAGAAACTTTCTACAAAATATGAAATCCGCTATTGAAATCATCAAAGAAAGAATCGGTCCCTAATGTTTGTTTATGTACGTTGCAACTCATGCTTATGTCAAACGACGCGTGAGACAAGTGGCGCCCAACGCGAGGACCGGAATTATTTTTTGTTGAATGTAACGAGTGGAATCGAGAAAATTTCATGTCAAATAAACTTTAAACTAAATTGTTAAGAGTAATTGATTTAAAAATGCCAGTTTTGTTACAATAACGTATTTTTTAGGAATCCGCAAGTCGGATGCGCAGTTTCCGCGCTTTTTTAATTACGATGAGTTTGTAGATAAAAGTAGTTATGTCCAATACGCTTACACATAAAAGTAGCTAGAGAAATACTTAGGATTTCTTTCGATATCTGCATTTTTGACGAAATGGCGGATGTCTAAAGCAAGAAGTACAAATTTATCCTAAAAATCCTTCGAAGGAAAAAAAAAATATGTTACTTGACATGATATTTGTATTAACAAAGAAGAAACCTGATTTATTCCTAACGAACAAATTTAACAAAATTTGGCCCTCGAGAATCTGAATTATTCACTTTCGGAGAAATGATCCGTGGTAACAAAGTATTAATACGTCGTAATTATTAGATAATTTTTTTTTCAAATTAGTTACTTATTATTCATATTTTTATTGACTGGGAGGACGAATTATCTCTAAATTCCGAGTAAAGATTTAAAATCACGTCGGTTGTTATAATTGTGACACTACAACTTTTATTGCTCACCATTTATGTAATAGACAACACCATAACTATACCGATAAAAGTGTAATTAGTAGAGTTATAAATATGATTACCAATACTATAAAATCTATCTATCCCTAGTAGAAATGTGACCAGTTTCTGGTCATTTTCTGGTGTGCAAAGCTATAACTAATGGAGCCCAGAAAAACTGGCTAGAAAATGGCATAATTTTCTATCAGGGATATACTATCACGTAATTGGTAACTTGTGTACTAAGTTAAATCGAATCATAAATATAATTTTGTACCTCTTAAATATTTTTTAGCGATTTTATTTTGATAAAATCGTGGAATATTTATTTTAGGATTTGCAAGTTATTAAATAAAATATCAACTTTGTACTAATTAAAAATTTATATTGAATTTTTCATAAACAATTTAATGTTCAAACATTAAGTTTACCCTGTCAATAGAGTTTTCATTCTGCGAGATGGAAGTTTACTTTCAAAAGTAATCTTGATTTCAGTTAATCACGTGAAGTGCTTTACGAATACTGCGGCAATAAAAGTTAAAAAATTGTCTTCTCTTCAGAGACTTGCTATGTAGATTGCATTGCACATGCAGTATTATAAGAAATCACTGTGGTAGACTAGATATGTCTTTCATTATTGAAATTTATTGTGTTTTGAAACATTTTTTTAAACGTTTTTTTTAAACAAAAAGTGAATTTAAAATGTTATTTCACATTTTAATCGGATAATATTATTAATAATTAAGAGAGGCTAACGATCGTCTTTAATAAAAAAATATATATTTAAGAATTTTTATTTTCACGTTTTGCAGTGACCAATATTGTGATGAACTGGATTATCTTAAACAAAAATTGTGAATGGATTTAGTTAAATATAGATATAAATTAGTGTTTAATCGTTCTATTTCTTTCCGTTAAAGAATGGTCACATTATAGCAAAAAAACGTCCGTTTTTTTTAAATCGAAGAAACAATTAAATTTGACTTAAATTAATTAATTAAATTGTTTAAAAAAGAAACAAAAAACAATTAACTTTGACTGCCATTTTGTCTAAAATGTATATTTTTTTTATAACTGTATAAAACCATTTTTAAAAGTATAGATTATACACATAAGAGTGATGTCCATGGATATTTCACTGATTTTAGAACGTTTAAAAAAATGAGTTAAATTACAATTTAAGTAATTATTCTATTAAGAAAACAATAAATAGGATTTCTAAAATTATATGGTTTAAAATATTAGGTAATTTCTGAAATCAAAATGACTTCATCAAATTAGTCATAAAAAAAAGTTTTACAACCACTATAAATAGATTCGAATGCATTTTTGAGGAAATTAAGATACAATAGTAACACAGAAAAAGTTTCTAAATATTTAAAACCTCTTTCTATTGAAATTGATATTTCCTATTTCTAGATTTGAATTAGCCAAAAACTACTAATGAAATAGTGAAAAGTCGCAAGTACTTGTATTACAGTCACTTTTACTAAAATGAGAGAGTAAAACACTACTAATTCAATAATAAAAACTACTACATTAGTCATATTTAACTAATTAATTTTAGAATTATTGTACTATAATGTATAATTACTAATATGACTTAAATGAATTCGTTTTTTTCTCTTTAGTAGTAACAATCATAACTAATTTAATTAGTCGCCGACTTTTCATTCTTTGATTAGTAGTCTTTTTACTGATTTAGGTTTAAATAGTACATCTACTTTTATTTAATTATTATTGATCAGTTATTCAATTGAAATATTTTAAAATAATATGTTTGTACATAAAATATCTTAATGCACCGAACGTTTATCGGTTATTCGGAACCTGAATTTTCTTAAGTAGTAACAGACGTATATTGGCTGACCAGTATCAGAAAGTCAAAATATGTGGGGCTGCTTTTTAATCATGAAAACATGATATTATAAATATGTTAAAATATGATATTAACATGATATTTTAAATATGTGAATTTATAAATGTTTGTTTATCTTTTAAAGCATATCGTTGAAATTAAAATATGTTAAGATGATAGCAAAATATTACTTTTCTATACAAGTGCGTAAAAGTTTTTCTACGAATGCGAGGATTATCGAATAGCAAAAAACATTTTCGCACATGCGTTAAACAACATTTTTTATGCAGGTGCGTTTAAACATTTCAAAAATGCCAAACTGTAGGAATACTTTAGGCATACTGCATCAAAAAGTTAATATTCTGCTAGTCGTGAGAAAAACTAGATTCCTTGCGGATGACAATCAGTCCAGAAAAGTAAATATTAATAAATATTGCACAAATATTCATAAAATAATTCATAAAACCATTAATCTACACCTTAATTTACAATAAGTTATTAACATTAGATATTGTCATACAACATTAATGTAACCGAGACTATTACGTAGATAGTAAATAGAGTAATGGTACTAGTACTCCTATTTGAAGAGGGGCTTCTTGTGTCTGGTATAATTAGCCTTGCGACAAACGTTGAATTCTATTTCGTCTCAAATTCCGCATAGAGAGACTGGAATACAATGGAGTGCAATAAGTTCCCCGACATATAGAGATAGTAATGCATACAAGTCAAATACCACTGTCATAAAAATGCTACAGCATACACTAAAACATAGGTGAAACTAATATTCTCAAACTGGGAGTACCTAAATTCAATTTAATCGAATAAATGTTTTTTATGAAGTATTTATTTAGAAAGATAGTATTTAAATGTTTAATAAAATGTACTAAATATTCATTTAAATTGATTAATTTTTGCTCACTACATCCCCAATTTTGTTAAATGAAACCCAATAGCCTCTACGAAATGAGCGATCATTTCCGGTCCCAGTAGTAGATACCAAAGATAATTCATTATTCTTTTGTGATGTAACATACTAGGTTGTAAACTTCTGTTTTATCTTTTAATTCACATTATCTCTGTTCTTTTGTATTTGTTTTTCCCATGTTGAGCTCGCGTACTTCCGCAAATTATAATGAGTACTCTTAAAGGTTTTACGGAGGTGTAGTATACGAGTAGATATATAAATAGAACTTTGATATTCATAAGAACGTCCTTGTCAGTAGTCCCACCTATTCCTATGTTTATGTAGTTACATCAAACCGCCATCAATAATGACATGGTTTTTCGCATTTTATCATCCTAAGATAAAAATGTAAAGATGTCTGGTTTTTGCATTTTGAATAACTATTTATTTATATCATTTCTAGGAAAATTCAATAAATCTTTGATCTTTGATTTTTGAGGTAATTTAATAAGAAACTAAAGTGTTAAAATGCAAAATGGCGAAACGAATATGGTAATAAAAATGTTCGCAAATTTTTTTTTTTTAATTTTTCCAACACATTCCATATCATACATCGTTTCTAGTTTTTGTTCTCTGTACAACTAAAAGTATTTAAAGAAGTTAGAAATTATCTTAAAAGATGACGTCAGAAGATCAAAAATATTCTAACATTTTTTTTAAACGATCTTAAATAAATGATTACGTAACATAAAACCTGGATTCTAATATATTTGATACTAGTAAGCAACCGACATATTTGCAGTTAATCTTAGAATGAAAATAAAAAAATGAAACTTTAATGCTCATGATCAACAATAAGTAGTCAAGGGTGAGATTATTGAATGCATAGAGAACAGTTTTCATGGAAAATTCCAGTAGCTAGATGCAGCAGTAAGAATAATTTATTCTGCACTTGTGCAAAAATCAAAATTATAATAATAAAAAGTAGTTAGTGCAATGTAAACTAAATAAGATAAAGGAATTCTTCCTGTTTGAATGTTCGGTTTTTTCAATCTCCAATTCTGTAATTTTATATATACATATATCAAACGTTTTACATGTAAAACAATTTTAAACTGTTCCACAGAGAATTTTCTTGGAAATATTACTATTTCTGATGGTAATTTTGGGACAGACTTTATTGCAATTTAGACTGTATGAATAGTAAAAATTTGATGAATTTGTAGTCATTTTTAAGAGAAAAATTTCAATTTTTCTAATACTGCAAGTATGTCCCAAAATTATCATTTGATATGGTAAAATTTTCAAGAAAATTATTTAAATTCACAGGTTATGGTTTGTTGCCATTTCGATATCGAATGATTTAACTTTTAAGGAACTTGTTAATTTCACTATTATTGTATGTTGCAATCTTTCAACCTGTTTTCGTCTTTTTATGTAGTACACATTGAAACTAGAGTTTCTTTAAGGTTAAGGTTGTTACAAATACGTTCCTTCAGATGAAGTGTAGAAGTTTTAGTTAGTAAATGTACTTAACGCAAAAGAAGTACTCACTCATTAAGTCCTGACTAGATAATTTTCACTACCTTTTTCAATAGTTGTATTAAAGAATTCCTGTTTGAAACAAAGTAACCATGACGTCCTTGAGACTCGAAATTTAAGATGTGCATATTAACACTTTAAAAAATATGAATGCATCCAAAATGGCGGTTCTAACTCGAAAATCCTTATGATAAGTTAAGTAAATTTTAAATTTAATCAAAGAATAAGGTTTTGCACAGAACTTTTACAGAATATTTTTTACGGATATCAGTGTTGTATATTCTGTAAAAGTGTAAGCGTATTTTTTTGCTAATTCTAAGAGCTTTCTGTTGAATAACATTTCTAGCGAAAGTCTATAATTTTCAAATATAAAATTTCGCGAAATTTTGAACAATTAAAAAAGTTTTCAAAATTATCATTCTCGAATAAAACTTTTCATCGATTTTTAGTGTTTCAGGCGTAATTTTGGACGATTCTATCTTTATTTTCGAAATACGCTTATTTTAAAATTCAAGTCTCAAAAACACGATTTCTTTATTTCAAACAGGAAAAAATGAAATACATTTGAAAAATCCACGTTTTTTAAAGAATCATAAAAAATCAAGTTTTTCGACAAATCTAATAAAAGATTCTAAAAGTTAGATATGTCTGCTTGGAAATTTGTTAAATCTTTTTTACAAAACCGTTGAAAACTGCAGTGAAAAAAATATCCATTGATGATTGTCAAATAAAAAACACAAAGCGTAAAGTCACACTAATAGAGCGTGATGGAACTATGAAAAAATGGTAGAAAATATTTTTACACATGTAAATAGTAGAATTAACAATATGAAGGGTTATAGTTGACGTTTGAGGTTATGTAGGCCCGATTTAATTACTGGAAAATAGTAAATGGAATAATATTTTTGTTCCATTTAGTATTAAAATAGTTAATTTAATTACTTTTTGTATTAAAGAGTTTTACTATTATAAAATGATTCCACTAACTATTTTCTTTCTTTCTGTGTACACAGAGAGAAAAAAGGCTTAATGGAACCATGAAGAAATAGTAGAAACGATTTTAGCACATGTAAGTAGTATAATTAACTATATGAACGGTAATAGTTGATATTTGAGGTTATGTACGAATGATTTAAGTACAGGAAAATAGTAAATGGAACAATTTTATTGTATAACTATTTTTTGTAATAAACCGTTTTACTATTATAATATGGTTCCATTAACTATTTTATTTCTCCCTGTGTAGCAGACGCGGTTTCAAATCTCCTTGAGGGACAAACTTTTTTCATTATTATTTAATTGCGAACGTCGAAACATTATAATTTAAAAATGTGTATATGTATTTAGATTAAGAAAATAAATGTTAAAAAATTAAATAAAAATACTAAAAATTATTTATGGGATTGATTGCCTGTGAGCTTTAGAAAAATTGTAAATGCAGAATAATAATGCAAAATTTTTTTTATTCCGATTGGGATGTGCCGATGATGTACCGAGGATAAAGAAGAAGACATTTGGATGCTTTGAGGAGCTCCTCCGAGTATCCTGAAACGGATGAATGATTCTTTAATAACGGTAACTTGTCCTCATAGAATAGTCTGCAAGACGTCCTGAGAACGTCCAGAGGATAAGAAAAAGTTGGACTTCTGGGAGCTTATCCTGGTTAGGACCTACTTGTGCTGAATGGAAATACACATACGGTATTAGCAATAAAACATGCCAATATTGAAAACACACAACTTTAGTTGCTGTCACGGGAGTCGACAGTGACGGCACAAGTTATTCCGGTGCCTGACACATGCATGGCCTGTGCGGTCACTTATTTTTCCAGTGATCGGCCCGACAGTACATTTCTCGGCTGCAATTACTTCTAAAAGTATGATGTGTACATTAGTATTGCTTGTTTTAACCATTGTTAAGTAAGATGTTATCCATTTAGTAAGTTATTTTTACAAAGCTGCAATCATTTATATAATGAAAATTGCTCTTCAAGTGTTGAAAAAGTAGGTTCGGTTGATACTGGTTGCTATTACGTGATGATAATATTGTATATTAACATGAGCAATGTCGACAAGGGATGATGACGATGATCATCAAGACCAAAGGGTTGATCAGGTGAAATGACGGTAATATTGTACGTCATTACCATTATCCTTCGAATCTTGTCCAATGCACAAAAGACAACAGTTTTTTAGTTGATCATTTAGCGTCTATTATAATCTATCTTCCTGCATAAACTTATCTACATACTCCAAAGACTAAAGATCCGTTATATCTCATCCAAATCAAAGTTGTAACTATACCGCACTTAAAGCATCCATTATTTTCCCATTTACCAAGTTACATTGTCAAGGAAAGAAGGAACGCATAAACCACGTAACCAAACCGAGTTTTTCCATTTTGTCTGTCGGAAAAAATCCATCGACCTTCGTAGCGAGCAATCAAACCGTTACGCAAGTTCCTAGCGCTTTCTTAGAACACCGGAGTGTAAAAAATGGTACGACGACGGCATAAACAATTGCGGCGGAAAAATTCAAGAACGTGCCAGACATGGCTGTGCGGTCGTGCATTTTCACATCGGAGATTTGACCCAAAAAAAAAAAAATGAAAAATGTCGGAAAATATTGTTCTGGTTTGCGGTCTATCACGTAACGGCGTCACGGCCGGTTTAGCATTGCAGGCTCACGTCGTCGTCATAGTATACCGACAGGTGCGTCCCTCGTAAAGAACACACCCACACCCGTGCCTCCACATGCGACAGAATTACGTAATCATTGTTTCCCACCTAGTCTACCACGGCAATGTTCGCGAGGTTATCCTCGTCGTCGTTCACCCGATGCGTTATTTGGCCGTGACCAAAAGTAAACCGTTCGATTCGTCTTTCTCTGTCTTTTTAGTCTTTCCCTGGGTAACGCCGTCTTCCATTTTGGTTTTCTATTTTTGGCTGACTGCTACTGTTCTTAGGTCGAGATCGATCGTCCTGACCGATACCCTGGCGATGTTTACCATTGGGCACGGCTCCGCTGTCTTATCAGTCATAGCTTTCATTTTCGGTAGGGAAAGAATAATACTTTACACTCAAGTTCATGGTGTGTTTGTTTTTTTAACCATTACGTTTGTTACTTTTTATGTATAAGTAGATATGGAGAGACAAAATCGTTTTTTCCCAGGTATGTATGCAGCATATTGCTGACGCCATTTTGTTTTTCTAACTATGATATATTATTCGTTATAGATTTCGTTCATAACAAATGTAGAAATCGGTGGTATTCATTTGTCATATTATTCAATAGAAAATACGGATGAAAGGGCTTAGCCTGAAGATTGGTCTAAAAGGTCTAGGTTCGGATCTGAATGGAGGCAATTTTTTTCTTTAATTAAAAACGTGGAAAAAAAATAAAAATATTAGTATTTTATTTAAATTAAATTTGTTGTATATCATACAAGGAACGAATTGCATCTGGATTCCTGATAGTCTTCATCGTGCAATATTCCATTACTTTTTCCATTTACTCCAGAATTACTGAATTCAAATGGAATCTTAAATCACCATTGTCATTCAATTATCAAATCCTAGTAATTTACGCATCCATTATTTTAGTTACTGAATTGAAATTCTCACAAAACAATCGCCCTTTCTATATACAAAGCGGAAAAGAACATTTTTTTTAATTGTTTTTTTTGAACAATAGCTGCCCACGCAGAGTGCAAACAGATAGAAATTACGCATATGACGAATTTTACTTTGTTCGTGTCTCGAACTGGAAATCTGTTCTCACGGACGTCACTTTCGTACACTTTATTTTCTGCGTTTCTGGTTGTCGGGGCGTTTATACATTATTAAATCCCGTCGCAATGTAACGTCTCGCAAAAAGCGTCCCGTCGACTCGTTTACGTATCGTGTCTCAAAAACGTCACATAAAATATTAAGCGTTTTTCTTCCACCCGAGTATTTGGTATCAGAGACCCGGAATAATACACCAACAAATATACGTTGAAATAATTTCTGGTGGGTCGGTAATTTTTTATCAATTTCCGTATATAACTGCGATTATTTGGAATTCATACTAAACAAATTGATTTTCTTCTTGTTCTCTAAACTCTTCATTACCCCTTAATCAGTTAACGCCCAAGACTTTTATCTAGTTTGTTTTCATACAAAGCGTCAATGAATTTGTTTAGGCATACAATGGAATCCAATTTCGATTATATTCAGCCTATTTTCCAATGTGGCGGCCTGAACGCAAAAAAACGTTAAAAAATCTCTTTTTCCGGAAAAAATACTCAATATTTTATACGAAGTCGTTATCCAATGGAAATTGTAGGTACGATTGAAAATTCAAAATGGCGGCTTCATGATGGCGTACTCAGATGCAAATTTCTTTGAAAAATGACGGGATGCTGTAACTAAAAAACTCCTGAAATAAAAAAAAAAATTATCGATAAATATAGTGGCATTTTTTCAGATTTTTTTTATGATATTTTGAGAAACTTGTTATCTAAATGTTTTAACATTTGAAATTACTTGCAAAAAATAATCGTTGGTATATTCATTGATGAATCTTAAACATCTTTTGTTGCTTGCGATTGTTTCAAAAACTGGATAGTTTTGGAGGAAAATAATTTCAAATATTTTTGTTGAAAAAACTATCAATTTTTGGAAAAAATTGCAAACAACAAAATATGCTGAGAATTCATCAGAGGATATACTACATTTTTTTTAGAATTTTTCGGCAGTAATTAAAAAAAAAAAAAAATATCATAATTGTACAAACTTTTCATTCTTATCACTTTTTAAAAAAAGCTCATAGTTTTTTAGTGGAAGCGTCGAAATTTTTGAAAGAAATTTTCATCTTCATACAAAAATGTAGTATTTATTCCGGAAAAGAAGATTTTTTCAAATTTTGTTGCGTTTCTGCCACTATATTGGAAAAATTGCTGATTACAATCGCAAATGGTTTGTAGATTCGGAAAGAGCACACCTGAAAGTAGAAGGGTATGGACGTTTAACAAAAATTCAATATTTTATGACGTCTTGAGCGTTAACGGGTTAAGCATCTAAATGGTACTTTGTGAAAGCCTTCCACTCAGCAAACCCTATTTGATGAAAACAATACATACATTTTTGTTGGTCATATCTACAAAAAGAAACACTCGAGTTTAGGGTTATTTTTGGGTTTTAAGTGGAAAAAATGCACATTTTCGTATTGTACACTTTAAAAAATTGCAAACAAATTCTAAATGAACAATACAAAAAATCTGAAATGTTTTATTTCTAATTTATTATTAATTTCATGCCTAATATTGTATCAGCTCTTCTAATTATTCAAAAAAGAATTTCGTTAAAATAACAATAGCAATTCTATTTTCAACAATATTTTATTAATTAAAATTAAATGAAAAATCTGCAATATGTCATTGGTTATCAGATTTACTATTAAATTTACGTTACCAATTGTGATAAAAAGTTTTAAAATTGAATTTATTATTAAATGACTTCTTTTACGAATTGTTAAGAATAATTCCTGTCAAGAAAACAACATAATAAATAAATAAATAAATTATCCGATCTTTTCTTGGACGACAAATAAAATAAATTTATTTAAAACTGTTTTGTACTTTAAGAAAATCGTTTGTCTCTTCACCAAGACAGTTCATTACACTTTCATCATAATCACATTTTGCCTCGTAAATCCAATTTTCAGCAAGCACACTGACTTAAACTGCTTAAAGGAAAATTTGACTAAATCGTAGACAGTTAATTCCTACTTGACAGACTTCAGTTCAATAAAAAATTGCATGCAACATAAATAAAAAACATTTTTTTATTTTTAAACATACGTTTGATAACATCAGCATTATGTTAACTCAATTAAATTCTTTTTTTCTTTCTCCAATATCGAGTGTTTTCATGCGATTGTGCACGTAATTAATTATCGCTGACTCCGAAAGAATACACGAACTAAATAAAAAAATTGTTCATCAAGAAATTCAAACAATTAATTGCTAATTCACGTATGCGCTTCCACATCGAAGGAACAGATGAAATCATGTATTTTTGCATTCCCACGCACAATACTTAAGTGCATACAAATACACAAGACGCATACATCAACAGTAAGTAATGAATAATCTTACCGGAATGTTTTACATCGATATCAGTTCACTGAAATAAATCATGCATCTTTAATTGAGTACGTCTCGCCTTTATTATGTCAGCCCCCGCAAAATAACCTTCGCTCTGCAATTATAAAACCCACTGTGTGTGTGTGAAACAGATTGAAAAAAGAAACTTTTGATTCAGATAGAAGTTAATTTGAATTCTAAATCGGCATAAAAAATTATTTTGTTTTTTAGTGCGCTGTCTGACACTGATGTTGCTGTTTATAAATGAAGTATCATTTTCGAAGTATTTGTCGATTGAAAAAACAATGGCAGTAGTAGTATTTTCCTATCACTTTTCAATAAAAGTAACGTTAAATATGTCAAAATTCGTGGTTTTTATCATTATTACGATTGTTTGACATTCGCAGTATTATTTCCGTTTGTCCTGATAAAATGTATCACGTCGCGGTTTTGAGAAAGGTAAAGTTCACTTTATCAATTCTAGTTTGCCACGAAAAACTCGAAATAAGGTGAAATACGGAAATTATTTTGATTTATTTAGTTTTTTATAAATCTTGACACAAATGTCATATGATAGGAAAATATTCAGGTAGTGTCATCGTTTTTTGAATAAAAAATACTTCGGAAATGACACTTGACATATCAAAGGCGATCAAAAAGTTTTTGTAAATAGACATGATGCGACTCTTCTACTGCCTGATTCATTTTCCAACAACTTATGAAAAATTTCAAGTAATTTTTCAACTTAAATCAAAAGAACCCTGATCAGATTGATTTTAAGTACACTAACAAAAAAATTACATGACAAATTCAGCTACCAGAGAAGTTGAGTCGAGAGTAGTTAAAAGAATTTTTTTTTGTTAGTATAACGTTGTTGATCTTGTTAATTTTACTAGTTTTACTTAAGTTAATATTATTTACCGAGTAAACGAAAATGTATTCCGAGTGCTTGGAGATCAAGAAATGCGATACTATGCATAAAACTAAAAAAGGCATGCACTAATATAAAAAAAAGCAATCGCCAATAGCTGCAGTAAAAATAATTCCACTAAAAAAAATGTCCAGAAATATTCGTAGTTGATTTGACTACTTTTTAACTACGCAGAGTAGTTCGATACGCTTGAAGAATATTTTCTTACAGTTACAAAAAAGAAGTTAAATCACAAAAAATGTAATTCTGTTAAATTCAGTTAAAAATATATCGCTCCAGCATGTTGAATAGTTTTTAGTGTAGTTAGACTCTAAAAAATGTTTTTAAATGTAGTAGAATTAACTGCCAAAATGTCGTTTCCATAATTATATTTTTTGTTGATTTAACTCCTTTATGGTTGTAACTATAACCTATAAAGTTCTGTTTCAGTAGTTAAAATATAGTCAAATCAGCTAGGAATTTTTTTCAGTTTAGTTAAAAAGGGCTAAAAAATAACTACTCGTATTAAACGATTGTAGTCGCGCTTTTCAGGGACTAAATGTATAATTTTAAATTTTTACTTAAATGTATTAAAAATTATATTTTATTACTAAGAATGAATTTGAATTAACATGAGAGTGAATTAACATTCAAAATAGTAAAATCAAAATGGCGAATCGTCAGTTCCACTATGATTACAATTCGAAGATATTCAAGATTTGATAAATATGAAACTGGTAAAATATTTTTTTAATTTCAAAATAAAAGGGCATTTTAGGAATCAACATGAAAATTCGATTCTCTTACAATAAATTGCATCAACTAGGTAGAAAAAAATTAAACACCTGACACAATATGCCTATGTTGTAAAAGTTCATTTTTTACTTTATAAGTACAAAAATAACATAACAATACAAATCATCTTTTAATTGACATTTCTTAATAATAATAAGTCTAAAACCCAAAATAAATTTTCCAATTTTTGTTAGACTCCGAATCCAAACTTCAAATGCTTGGTTACAATGTGTTCACAAATGCTTCTAGCAAAATCAAAAGCGATTTGCAAAAACCATATCAAAATTATACATCACAATGATGAAGGAAATATTTTCCAATTTGTTTGCCCCTTATATAAATGTCTGAACTTTTGCCCGCAAAACTAAAAAAATTATAAAAAAAGTAATGAAGTATCATAAAAGTAACATTAAATAAAAACTAACATATAAAAATAAACATACCAATGTAACACTTTAATAAAAAAATAATGTAGCCATGATCAAATTAATTTATATGTAAGATTAAATATAAATATTGAAAAAAATTAAGTATAAAAATATCTAAACAAATGATGTAGGAAACAAGTTGCGCAAGATTTAACGTTTGACAATTCCATTATTGCCACGAAAGACAATCAAAAGTTTACTATAATTTTATCAAAGAAAATTTTTAAAACGTAGAATATTACATTTAAAAAGTTAAATTACGTCGTAGGATGACGTCATTCGCTTGTTTCATTATACTAATTTGTCGTTTTGATGTTTTGCGTCTACTGTGACTTGCCGCTATAATGGAACATGCTTATAAAAGCCCCATTCCTTAAATATGATATAATATAAATTGAATTTTAGAACGACGGTATAAATATTAAAGATTCCTTTGCCAGAGGAGATCCCATTATGACTAGGCATAAAGTATAATGGCAATGTTAGAATTGTTGTGAGAAAAGAGTCATGATACGTTGATTTTGTTGTTTTAGCTGTATCACTCGATATTGGAGTGACATTTGAGCTAGACTTTTGATACAAAAAGTTATTTCTCGCCATAAACCAATAATTTAGAAGATGGAGAGAAAATGGTCAGAGAATTCGAATTGTTTACTTCAAAATTGTTAATCTAGCATTTATTTTTAGTGTTCGTCAATAAAAAATACAATACTTTACATTTCACAAAAATTTGCGATAACGTATATTTAAATTTGCGATGCAATTATTTATTTAAAGTGCAAAAAATGTAAATAAAAAATTGCCTCAATTAACGAAGCCATCCACTTAAAAAAATAATTACTACTTTGGAAACAAATCAGTACTATCCTAATCCTATCCTACAAAAAAATGAGTTTTTATGATTATGCATGAGAAATTACCTGTATGACACAATGTGTTTATTTAATTATATATTTATTTCAAAGGAGAAACTAAAAACATTTACCGGCACAAAGAATACAAATTGTGTTTAGTAAATCAGGATGTTTGAAAATCGTAATGGAGAAAATATGTTCTTAAATCATGTAAAAACTATTTCAATTTATACTTCAATTTAGACAAAAAATTATTCAACGCTCGAATATTTCTATAAAAATGTTATTTTGAAATTTGAATGTCGCATCAAATTCAATATTTTGAAATATTTTTCAAAACCCTAAACATATTAATCTCGATGTGATTTCAGGAATCCCAATGTGATTTTTACGGTTTGTTTAGTCATTTTAACGTTCCGATTATCGTCGATATCACACTTGTAACGTTGCAAAAATCTTATCGCATAACTTTATATTAATCGCCAATTGTAAGTTTTGCAAACTGTTTGATGTTGGGATCAGCTAATAAAAAAAATTCCCAAATAATAAAAAAGTGTTTATAATGAAATATTTCTTTAAATTTTCATTTAATTATTCTTCCAACTAGTAAATCTTTTAAATAAAACATTTAATCCTCTAAATTCAATTTGCATCTTTTCCAAAAAATCAAGCTTCGATTACCATTTATTAGTATTATTAGGTGCTAGATTAGGGAATTTGTTATACAAATTTAAGTGATTTTAAGCCTGTAAAATTTA
This sequence comes from Trichopria drosophilae, assembly GCA_030407085.1. NCBI lineage: Eukaryota > Metazoa > Arthropoda > Insecta > Hymenoptera > Diapriidae > Trichopria > Trichopria drosophilae. The sequence continues at coordinate 184,537,469 of CM059582.1, forward strand.
TATTTGATTCACGGGATTTTATTATATTATTTCTATGATTATACTCAATTTAATTCTAAACAGTGATTCATAAACCATATACGCACGCCCTATTATGTTTTGGGTTATTCCAATGATTCATTAATTTAGAAGATATGTAATGTATGTTTTGATCTAATAGCGAACAAAAATCTAATGGAAAAAGTAAAGTCGATGAAGAAAATTATTAAATCTGTTTGACATTTTTAAGCTTATTAAATAAATAAAAAGTTATGGTCTGACTTTTTTTCAATACTAGAAATGACTATTAACTTGAATGACCGTTATTTAACAAAAGATAATACACATAATTTTAATTATATCTATCAAAAACTAGTTTATGTTATATTTGAACTAAATCAATTTACGTTTTTTGTTTTAGATAATCCAGTTCTCCATATTCTTGGTCCAAAATGCAAAAATAAAAACACAAATTTTTTACTACCATTTGTAACAAAACTATACGGTATTTTCTAATAAAAAAATGCTGAAAAGTGTGGATCGTATGTATTTAAAGATAATGCACTGGTAGTTAGAAACGTTTAGTAGCTTTTGTAAAAAAATGACCTATATAAATTAAATTGCGGTTCAGATATTTTTGCAATGGCGTTACGATAGGATATTTATGTCTTGAAATCAGGATTTCATTTTTATGATCGTTCAAGTTAAAAAAGATTTTTATTAACGATATTATTTTAGGAAAAAAGGACTATATTTACTATTTAAATGCTTAAAATAAACAATTCTGAAATATAAACTGAAATTCTGTGGAACTTCACTGACAGTAATTCTATAAATGTAGTTCGTAACGTTCAATTATTACTTATTAATCTTAATTGCTACAAAAATTATTAACAAAATAGTTCTTTAAACAAAAAAAAAACACTATTTAATATTAGACATTGAAATTTGAAAAGTGTTTCTAGAGAAGTTGTGAAGTATCGCTTTCTTTAGAAAGTGAAGTCTCATTGATTGAAATTTGTTAATTATCGCAAATTGTGGACTATTTCTTATGTAGAAAATTTAAGTGGTAAGTAGCAGTTAATTAAATGATTGCTAATTTCATTTTTTTTCACAAAATGTTTCTCTTCAGTAATATTATTGCTAACAATAATGACAATATTTTGAATGTTTTATTAACAAATCTCAGGAATTGATTTTAGGATATTGACGTTTTTTACTAAATTCGTCGTATAATTTAAATAGTAAGAAAAATTAAAAACTGTTGCATTTCATCTACTACCTTAAGCAGCGACTTTAACTACTTATATTTTCTGATTAGCGTGAATTTATTTTTCCGAACATAATATTTTATTATAGTCCAGTAAAGTTACGGGGGAAAACGGCCTAACCTTGATTCGAGTCAACCCGAAAAGTTGTAATACAATAATTATTTTAACTATTAGACTACTAGTCTATATACCGTGTAAATATTTGCAACGTATTTTCATTACATTTCATGTTAATTAAATGTAATAAGTATGGGTAGTGAATTAAAATAATATTTTATAGTATTTCTAATTTAGGTGAATATTTGTAAAATAAGATTTTGAAAATACTATTTACCAGTGAACCCAATGGCTTTTGAAAAATTGGTTCGCCATCTTACATTTCGAACGTTTTATGTATCGAATTCATATTCAGCTACCTCTCATAGTGTCACCACCTCGGGACCGAAGGGGAAACAAATCCTCTGTCCGTGTCGCGCCCCCACTCTCCGCATTCCTTACACTCTAAACCCCTCTCGTGATCAATCTGTTGATATGAGACGGGTCAAGTGGTGGGGAGCTTACTGCGACACGATCAGAGGATTTGTAGAGAGCGACACTATGGGAGGGCGACACTATGGAAGCTTTTTCAGCAACTATTTTGTTCACCTCGAGATTTTCACGCGGACTGAATGTAAAAAGAAATCGACAATAAAATTTGCGTTGTTAAAAAACCGAGTTGTGAGGCCGGATTCTCAAAAGGCAAATTATTTTTAAATGCACTAGAAAGATGTAAAAGAAGGATTTTTTGTATTTCTCCTGTGGGTCACAAGAAAAAACAATTTTTAATATTTTCCTATTGCATAGAAAAGAGGCCAATTGCCAAATTTTGCAAAAAACTCAGTTTCAAGATGGCGGCTTTATACCGCCAAAATAGATGTTGATAATTGGTTCTTTGCACTCATTTCTCCAGACATTTATTATTCTAATGTTACTTTATTATGGTATTTGATATACAATTTATGATTACACTGTCCGACACTGATTTTGCCATTGACAAGCGAAGTATCATTTCTGAAGAATTTTTTCGTGCTGAAAACGATGGAGCTGGGAGATTTTGCTGTAACGTCACATTTAGAAGAAAAACGTGGTTAAATTTAACCTCATTTTTTAACCACATTTAACCTCATTTTTCTCCAAAATGTGACGTGATAGCAAAAATCTGCTAAAATGATACTTCGCTGGACAAAGGCAGACAAAAAGTAAAATTCTGTCGGTCAGTGTTATTAAACGATAAAAAGATTTTTTTTTTTCAAAATGGAAGTTTGCATTCTTTTAAACATTCAATATTTTTACACTAGTTCTTTTTTTAGGTTCAAGAAAGTAATTATTTTTTCATGGAATGACAATATTAATTTTGTAAATTCATGAATATGAATTGTATATTAGATTTTTGAAATTCAAAATAACACTTTGGGCGATAATGCGTTAAATGTCAAAACTCTGAAGTTTCTGGCGTGATAACTAACCTACCCTACGACAAAGTGTAAAAACCCAGCTCGCGCACGGTTATAATTGGTTTTCTCTCTAATCAAATCAAAGCGAACTCTTAACAAATGAAAATATCACTATTCATGCAATATTTGTTCGGTATTCATTCCAGAATAACAATAAATCAAAATTAAAAATGAACACACGACACCTCAAATTCGCATTAAAAAAACGCAGTTATTTCTCACACCTAACTGATCGATGGTGTTTAAATGTCATTTCTGATCACGTAAGAGCATGCAGATTTGTACACCTCATACATGCCCGCAAACAATATTCCCGTATCGAATAATTGCGTTCGTAGAACAAAGAAAAGCACACGTATCGATACGACAAATCAATAAAAATAACTCGATTAAATTAAACCTTTATTATCGAATCTCGACACGTTTTATTTTTTTCTTTGTGCTGGGTAGAGTTTGATGTTGGTGGGTGGTGCTTAATTCGAGATGGGATGCATTTATGTTGCGATGTAATTTAGATTTGAGGTGAATGTGTAGGATGACTTTTGTGTTTGTGTTTGTGTGTGTGTACGCGTTGCTCCCAAGGCTATTGTCAAGGCCACGGCTGGCCTATTGCATAGACGGGAACTGATCGATATGTACTGGGTGCTGCGACTCGCTGGATCGGTCGTTCGTTCGTACACATTCTGACGTCATCGACGCCCACGACTTTTATCGCGAGTGCAAACGAACCCTGCACCGTTTTGCCGTATCGATATATATACTTATATATACTCGAGAAACGCTTACATCGCGTGACCTCCACGGAAATACGTCCAATATACACTCGGTACGATGTTAAGTCTATTTCCGCAAATTTATTTTCTCATTTTTCAAACAGTATTTTTGATAACAATTTTTGAACATGTCTTCAAAGTTTTTGAAATCGTTAAGATCCAAATTTAGAAAAAAAGTTTTTAGAATCATACGCTCTACGTTTCTTAGTAAGAATTTCACTGCTGCATACAACGACTGAGAAAATCACTTCAAGAAGAGAGAATTTAGTCAAATTCGACTCTAAAAAGTTGATATTTTCACTTTTTAAGAAATGTTCACTGTTGCGGTCGGAGTGAATTTATAAGTGCACATGGATGCAAGTTACTTAGCCGCCGCTAGGAGCGTTCGCGATTCTCGTGGTTCTATTTTGCTCTCCTTATGGAAATGGGTTCCTATTTTATATATTACACGACTTATTAGAACGTTTCGAAACTTCATATCTTGTTTATTGTTTCTGACAGATATATATGCCGTATTCATACAATATATATTGTATTATCAAATTCATGAAATTATCAAATCATGCAAGCCGACCGATGGCACGTTAAGGATTAATTTCATAATGAAATATGTTATTTTACTTGAGTAAGACTTCCTCCCAATAAAGGAACACGTGTTATTTTATATTTTGGCACAAACATTTTTTGGATTTTTATTAACGAATTATTTAAGATTTGGCTAACAAGACAAGTTTTTTTGGTACTTTTTTATTCAAAATCTTGGAATTTTCTTAGTTGTCAAGCCGTTTAGCTGCGTGTGGGCTTATTTATTTTGTTGTATTATTTTATTCTATTTTTGTATACTTATAAAATATCGATAACCAATAATAATAGTAATAATTCGAACAAACAACAATTTTTAATGGAGTGAACTTAATGGACTACATGTTTAGAAAATATATAATTATTAAAATAATCAATTAAATTTATGTATAATATATTATGTATGTATAAATATACAAGATTTAATGTAAATACAGTAAATTTACTATAAATTAAAAAAAAAATAGATAATTTGATGAAATAATTGAAAAAACTACTTTTTCAAAATACGTTTTTTTTTCATTTTTTTGCAATTGTGACAAATGTTTGTAAATGGCGTTAATTTTGTTTATGACCATCTGAAAATAGATATTTCAATGAACAAAATCCAATATAAAAACGTTCAAAAATCTAAAAGTTTAAGGCGAGAATATACGGTTGAAGTTAGGAATAATTTTTCGTTTTAAGTTCAATATAACATCAAAAAATAAATATTTTTATTTGCAAAATTATACCTTAGTTGGGGTATGAAATGGCAAGTTTGCTCTAAATTTGGCGAAAAAATATTTTGTTTTGTGCGAGAAAAAAATTAACGGCAAAATGTTTTTATTTATTTATCAAGAAAATTTGGAGGTTATGTGAAAAATTATTGGTCTTTTTAATATCCGCAACTTGCCCATAAAATATGTTTCGATTGGGTGTCAATTTTGGTCGCAATTAAAAAAAAATTTAAATTCTACGTTTTAAAATACTTTATTGCGAGTTTTGTTAAAAGGGCCCCATAACATATTTTAATTTTAGTCAATTTTAGTCACAATTCTAGCTAAAAAATGTCACATGCATGACACTCGCAATTAAAATTGGTTCAGTCTCACCGTGACATATTATCTATAAATCATGACAATTTAGAAAGAGAAAAAAGATAGGGTTTATGAGAAAACAAGTGTTTTTAATGAAATTCTTGTGATTGGTTATCGACATTCTTCATTTTTCAAAATATTTTTTAAAAGTATGAAAAATGCAACAGAAAAAAAACAAACGCGACTGTAAGACTTGAAATTTGAAGAAATTTCGACCCTTTGAATAAAAAGTTTGCAAAAATCCTTGTTTTGTTGACAAAATCTTAAATAATGCGTAAAAAATTCTAAAACCTGTTTCTATATTATTTTAATGTATATTTTTATTCAAATTTCAAAGCACTGCAGTAGAAATTTATATAGATATTTTAGTTAATATTTTGATATGTACATGGGAAATAAAAAATTCAGTTCATTCTTTGCGTATCTTTTACTGTTTTCCATACGAAAATCTTTAAAAACAAATAAAATAATACTTATTTTTTTAGTTTTAACGAATTTACAAAATGAAGCAGAATAGAAGCAATACACAGATATTGTTAAAGGCATTTAAATAGTATACCTATTTATAACAAAAGTTGATTTTCGACGTTTTCGAATTATAATCGCAATTTTGCGTCCACCAGAATCGATACTTGTGCTCCTACGGCCAGAACAACATGGGATTCAAGTAAGCGCAACCCTAAGTTTCCTTATTGCACAATTTTAAGAAGTCTTTCATATGCGTCGAAGGATTCTTATTTGTGGTTAAAAATTTTACAACGTTATCATTTTAACATATAGAAAATCTGTACATTTAAGCTATTATTATTTTTTTTCTGCATAGAAATGAACGATAAGACTAAATGGTTCACAAAAATTTTTTGTTTAGATTATAATAATTCATAAAAAAAAATGTGTAATTTATTTCGTGTTACTGAATTTGTAAAGATGTTTACAGTATGGTGCTTAGTTTTTGCTACAAGCAAATGTAAAAATTTTTTTGCATTTTGCCTCCAAATTATCGTTATTGTAAAATGCTTCAGAAAATTGTTTTCAGTACACCATGAAAATATCATTAAAAAAAATGTGAAAAACTGAACGCAAAAATCAGTTTTTCTTATTTTCCATCTCAACGACCCAACATTAGGTGGATCAATGAATAAAAGATGACGCAATAACATAAAAAATATAAGATCACAGACTAGTCTACAGGTTTTATACTTTTTAACGTTTTTCAGAGCGATTCGTATTTACAAAAGTTGTATAAACTTTTTGCATCGGAAGAAACTGCGTAATGCGCGGCAAGAGCTAAGCTACATAAGTAAATAACTCTCATTAATGTTTTTTCTTTTCTTAATTGTAAAGGAATGTTTCGACTTGGAAATCCGACGCTTTCGTTTTCGTTGGGTGTTCGCAAGCAAAAAACGATGGAGTAATAGAAACCCAATGAAATTCTGAACCATCGTGACGCTAAGAATATTAAACAGCGATCTTCCTATCGGCAGGAGAAGACAAAAACCTCAATTTACGTCCAATTTGGCAGCGAAAAGTCGGAATCCTTCGCTGTTTACCACCCACGATAGATTGGATGAATCTTGGCAACTCGTTCGATTCGGAGCAATAAAGCCTAGACCTCCTGGCAACGAAACCGATGGCCTTTTTTATTGAATTCGATATATACCAAATACAAACGAAATTGTAAGAGAAATCCATTACAAATTAAATGTGGGAATAGTGTGTTGATTTTCAAAAATGATGATTTTTGTTTGTCAATGATTATCAATATCAGTGTTGACATTATCCCCTTAACTGGAAACATGTACTAGAATATTATGTCTTCTGCGTTTATTTCTCTCGTGAAAAAGATGTTTCACTGTCCGTATGAAAGCGAATCATAAAAAGACACGGAAAACAATAATACAAAAATTGATGAATATTTAAGATTTTAGGTCACCTATCTTGATTTTAACAAAACTAATATCAGATTCGTAGTCAACGACCTCAAAAACCTCCAAGTAATAAGTTTTGTTCTAAAAGAATTAGCTCCATGTCCATTTTTTAAAAGCGCACGTCAATTTGTTAATAAGGCAATAAAAAAATCTATTATGCTCGATTATTTTATTGGACGAATCGCGTGCACGTTTATGACACATTTTCAGTCAATAGAAATGCATTTTAACAAAAAATTTTATGAGAAACATTGCAAATTGTTAACTTTTCTCATCGCCCTTGAAAAGAGCGGCCTTGAAACAGTAAAATTCATGTATTCTCGATTTTTGCTTCGTATTTGTTTCATGCGAGAAATAAACGCTGCACTCTGCAGTCGAGGTAAAACTCCAGTCCTTTTTATATGAATGGCTAACCAGGTGGTTTGCACATTTTTAAAGATGGAAAATTAGTCTTAAAAAGAAAATTGGTCCTTGAAATGAAGCAAATTTTAAGTTAAAAATAAGTATGATTATTTCACGCATGATGAGAATATACCGCACGAAATGATCGGATAGAAGTTTAATCTGATGGAATCCGAAGTGGAATATGTCTGATTTTTGCAATTTCAATCCAAAGGAATCTCGTCATGCCGACGAAAATGTTCCATTTGTTTCATTTCACAATTTTGAGTCCGGGACGAATTCGATTTCAATCCGTCCAAAATTTGCAATAGTTTCATTTCCCAATTTCAATCCCAACGAATTTTATGCCATTCGGAAGAAAATTTTCAATCTGTTTCATTCCGCAATTTCAATCCGGATGAATTCCTGCGTTATTCTGTCGAATAATTTCAATTCGGATTCGAAAGTATCGCAATTATCGCAACACAGAAATTGTACATATTAATACTATAAAAAAAGTGTTTCTGTTTCCTCCATCAATAATTTTATGTCACCAATAAACACGGACGAGTAGTTTCTGTTCGAAACTCATGCGCAGGAGACTGGGGTTCGATTCTCGGTCGCGGAGTCTTTTATTTTACAAATCTTGCAAATCGTATAAATTTACGATTTGTTAGGATTGACACTAATTTGATCGTCGAAACATTCTGGATTGCAATGGAAAGAAATTTGTCTTTTCGTTTCTATCCGAATTTTTCGCTTTGCGCTCATAAATTGTACGACAAAAAAGTTGTATGACAATTGTAAAAATAAATAATTGTGGATATAATGGCAGGTTATTCTCAACAATAATCATTTTGAATTCCATACACTCTAATGTTCTAGGTCACTTTAAGTGAAAGCAATGTTCCTTGTGTATATATATTAGGGGGCCAAAAAATACGCAGGAAAATAAATTATTCAGACTTGTGATTCTATCGTTTCCAAGAATCCTAAAAGATTAAGATACTCTTATTTTTCATAATTCTTAAACTCTCGAATAACATAATTTTATTTAAAATCAACGCATACGGTTGTTTTATATAAATTCAACAAGATTTGCATAATTAATTAAACGATTCCTAATTTTATCAATATGTTTTGAACTACTAATCAAAAACATCGCAAATATTGCAATTTTTTCAAAACATTCAAAAACTTGAATTGTAAAACATGTACAATTCTATAAAATATTAACGAAAATATTTTATCTAACTAAAACTATTATCTTGTACAACCCCGTAAATTGTTCGTTATTACAGTAGTTTTTTTGTGAATTTAGCCAAGAAAAACTAAAAATGTCAATTTGGCAAAAATCTTAAATTACGTAAAAAAACAATTGTAAACCAATGGCAGCAAGATTTTCATTATACCCATATAAAAGTACATTTCAAGGCGAATAATTCCATTTTTTATTTGTTAAAAATCTTAGATTTGAAAAGTTCTTACTCGTTTGCGAGTGATTTTAAAAATTTTACATTTATTTTACTGAAATGCATCTGTAAAAATATCAAGAACACAATCGATGGTGGTCAATTTCAAAAGTAGCTGAGTTGAAGAGAAATTACCCATAATATATGAATGGCATACCGTAAAATAGTCGAAATTAAAAAAAAAAAATTTTATTTAAATTTTTTAAAAAAGTTCTTAGAAGTCAATGTGGAATACATCGGAATTTTTTCTAATTTTTTTTTTGAAAATTTTTAAAAATTTGTTAATATTTTTGAACATGGTTAAAACTTTCGAAAGAATTCTGTAACAATTCTAGTATATTCTTTGATGAATTTGTAGAATTGTTGTTCTTGATAATTATTTTATATAAATTTTTATACAAAATTGTAAAGAAGCAAATATAGGCAGTAGGTAATACCATTTCTTTTAAGGGTTATAAGAAACCCTTTTAACAAACAAGGGAGTGTAACTAGTATAAGACACTTCTCTCAGTTTTTTTATTGTTTTTAATTATTGTTAATAAAAATCTAATAAAATACCATAATCACACAAAAAAATATACAAAATATTTAATTTCAAAAACGCACTCCTGAACTCGCGAAAAATTAGCACCGCTATATCAGACATAGTTAAAGTCTGACGCAAAAGCTCGGCTTGGAGGTCAATGCCGTAGGGTCGGTCGGGTCTTTAACATCGCCGAATGGTTTTGCGTGTTTCACATACGTATATATATATATATAGCTAATGAAATTCTATCGAGAGCCATCAGCTGGAATAGACGATTTTGGATTCTCTCCCTTTACGTGATTTATGGCCTCCAGCTACGAGAAAAAGGCCTTCTGAATGCTGCGTAAGAAGAAAGGTGGAATCGATCGAATGAACCAACCTTCCTACAAGAAAGACCGTGGGGTTATCACTTTTTATCGTTTTTGAATTTTTATCAAGGGTGAGATTTTTCCTAAATTACAAATTTTATTACAAACCAAATATTCGTTTAAAAATGAGAAGGTAGAAAGATACCGTTATTTGGGGGTCTTCAATGTATCCATAATTTCGTATGATTCAGTTTTTTTTCCAAATTCAGCAAAATGTAAGGTTCCTGTGGAAACGGGACTTGATATTCATTTTTATCAGAATTGACTGCGTTGTCGAGTGGCTTTACTGTAATTGAATTGTCGGTTTTCGAAAATCCAGGTATTCAACGTACTTTGATTCACAGATAAAATGGTGAACAATTGTTTGACTTGACTGCCATTCTAAGATCTCTTTTTTTCATCCACGCTAAAATATTCGAGGATTATTGCAAATCTAAATTGGACTGAATAATTAAAGGTGTACCTCATCATTAAAAAATATAATGTATTATTGATATCTTGTTTATTAAAGTTTATCATGTTAAAAAAATTCATTGTATTTTAAAACTAACCTTACACTTTAATATTAATCATAACCTATCAACAAGTATAATAAATGAATTATATTATCACAAGAAATAAGCAATATTTTGAAACAAATTAACGTTATTAAAATAAAAAAAATTAATTTGAATAAGATTTTTTTGAAAAGTATGTTAATTAGTTAATTACGAAATTGAAAACAGTCGAAATAATTGTATAATACTTCAGAAATAATTGTTGAAACCACGATATTTTAAATAATGTAAATAAATTTGAGACCTGTTAACTTAAAAATAAACTCTCGAACGTCATGTTCAATATTAATCAACTACTAATTGGTTACTAATCTACTCTACTTTTGCAAAATAAAAAATTCGTCTTTTTTAATTTATGAAATATTTTTGTCTTAACAATATCGTACTTAGTTAAAAAAAATATATTTGTACTAAAAAAAGTAATATTTAAGGAAGCCGTTTTTAATACATATTAATGTAATGGTAAATTAGATAAAACAAAACTTCTACTAATAAATAGAAATGATCTCCAAAAAACGAATTTTTTTAATTAATTACTGTTCAAAGTTTAGAATTTAAGTCGAATTTAATTATTGTATCATACAGCATAAATTATCTTCTAATATAAAAGTTTCCTCAACATATACCAAGTGACTTAATTATTTTAAAAAATATTTTTGTCCCAGTAGAATGCATGACAAGTGAAACCTACATTTTACCATCCAGTATCTGCGTAGTAAAACGCCGCTTTTTCTGGTCCTAGTTAAACGATAATTTGTAAAGAAAGTTAATATTTTTAGTCATTAAAATTACCACCAGGTGCCGTCGTGACAGACTCGCGATAGTTCATTGCGCCCGCTATAGAAATGGATTTTCATTTGGTAATATGATTCATCCACTAACTACTACTGTATAAAGTATGTCGCATGTATAAATATACCTACATAAATAAACATTTTATACTTATCAGTAAAGACATTCAACAAGGATTTCAATTATTTTTCAAACTATAAAAAGAAAATAAAATTTAAACATTTTCTAGAATAATATGTAATTTTTATTCCGAAGTCCAACAAATTATTACACAACTTTGTAATTTGCAATATAAGCAGGTTTAGTGAAAGAAACTAAATTTATAACGTAGTTCCTGGATAAGTATACCCAGTTGAAAAAATAAAATTACTTTGAATTAAAGTCATTGAGAAATTTCTCTTAAATTTCAATTGTGTCAAGAATCGTACTTTTCGTATAGAATTTTATATTTGTGTTTTATCTTCAATCGTAAAAACCATGTACAATTATTAATTAAATATCAGCATTTCAATAATTATTTCTGAAGTATAAATTATACAATAATTTCCGTTGCTTTAAATTTCGTAATTAATTAACTAACGTATAATTACAACAAAATTTGTTTAAATTAAATTGTTGTGATAACGTTAATTTATTTTAAAATATTAATCATTTTTCATGATAGCGTAGTTCATTTATTGTACTTGTCGATTACATTCATCTGTAAAGAACTATTAACCGACACTTTTTGGAAAACTTTGATTAACGTCCTAATACGTGTGCAATAAAAAAGCATAACTTTTAGTCATGTTGGTGGTTTACGGTTGCATTACATAAGTTTTTATGTCAAATATTAATAATCAAGCTCGCCTTGTTTTCACTACAACAATTGAGATTTTTTTCTTATAAATTTTGCTTAAATATTCAATTTATTCTAATATGTTTGTTCTACATCACTACACTGAAAAAACAAATTAGTAATTTTGACTAAATATGTGGTTGCCGATTAGCACCTAAATATTTTGTCAATGCAACTCCAAATTAGTGCTTCCAACTACATCATATTGCCGATTCAACAACATTTAGTTAATTCAACTAGAAATTACTTAAAACTTGGCATTACTTAATATTTGTCTGCTAACAGGCAACCAAGTATTTGATAATTGTTACTAATTTTTTTTCTCCGTGTACATAATATGAAAAAAATGAGGGGACAGTAACTTAAATATTATTAAATTTCATGTTTTCTACGTTGGCGGTTAAAAATAAAGAAATTCTGTTTGTTTTCTGTATATTGGTACTCCAGAATTTTATGATACAATCCTAGTATCAATATAATTGTGTTACCAGATATTATCGAGTTATCCCTAAATATTCTTATTTTTCATAAAAAAGTATGGTAACCTTGTGTTTTCAGATCAAGTGATTATATCAACACAATTTTTATTTTTGGAATGTTTCTAAGATATATCAGAATGGTACTTAAAAAAACTATCCTGTTGAGGACTATTTTAGTTTCGTTACCTAATTTTTCTACTGATGGATTTTAACTTTTTAAGTGGTACTTTGGATAAAGAGTTCCATTATGCAAAAATTAGTATACCTTTTTTAATAAACATTTTTTTATACTAATAAAAATAAATGATAAAATCTGCATTGAAAAAAAAAGAAATTATAGTAAATTATTTTTTATTTCTCGTTTACTCCTTTAGCATACACATCAGTCTAACAATTTTATAGCGTGAATAAACCTCATTATGTACACTTTTATCTTTTATTATTTTTATCATTGAAATTAACAGGAGTGAAAATTGCCTCTTTATAATTATTTAAAGAACTTATCGATCCTTCCGCTTCAAGTAACAAAACCGCCCACGAAGTCATCAATGAATCTATAAAAAGGCACCACATATTTGCCTTAATCGATAATGGCATCGTACGCTTTATTCAAATTGTAAGTAAAATAGGACTCCAGCAATCGACGACTGCATTGAAAATGGGTTTGAACTATTCGTTGTATACACCGTCTATAAAAATGCAACTATTTCCGGTCAAGTGAGTTCATTTATAACTTCGTTATATAGGTCACTGTTGTAGCTAACACGTAAATATATAAAGGATTGGTTCAAAGGCTAATATCGATTCTAAACTTTCCGTCTCGTTAAATAATAATTCCGCTTAATTTTCATACTTTGTAAAGTATTTACTACCTTTAAAGCGACGTTATAAATATATAGTAATTTAAATACGTAATTTATTTTATATCGCGATTTCGTTCGGAAAACGTAGATCGTGAAAGATAGTTTCAGTTTACTTTTGATATTTTATTCAGCGTGGACTTCTTAAAAGTCAATTTAAAATCAAATTTTAATGTTGGAAATTTACATGAACCTTTTCGAATGTAATCTTGACCTATATTCGGTGATGACCTATATGTGTCCAAGTGACGTCGGTTGCAAAATTCGACTAATCGAGATTGCACCGAGAAAGGATTGAATAAATCAATTTCGGTAATTTTTCAAGATTCTTTTGACATTTTTATACATTTTCGTTTAAAAATTTTCACCAGTGCTTTAAGGACCGCAGTTACATCTTCCGTACACATTTTCCTATGTTTTTTTTTTTACAAAGTTTGGAAATTTTTATTATCAGTAGTTAAATATATCTTATCTGAAATGATTTACTTTTTCTCTTGACAATTTCATTATTCGAGAGATATCAAAGTCCTTTTTTTCAGCGAAAATTTGTCATATTATTGTGTATCGGCCAGGTCATCTTCCGAAAATGAACAAAATGAAAAAAATTCATAAATTAATTAAAGGACACAAAATGTAGCAAATCTCTATATAACTGTAATTTTACTAATAAAAAATTGTTTTCTGCAATACAAATTTCACAGTAATTTCATTAATATTCTCAATTAGACTTCATTAAAGTCTACATTTTCCTTAATATGTTTTATTGATATTTCATATATCAATTATCACTGTAAATTCTGTTTTAACGATTAAATTAATTTTTTTAATAAAAAGTATATTTATCCAAATATTATTTACCAAATTGTTGATTGCAAAATTGATTACAATTTACATAAATTACTATAATTACCATATTTCATTTTATTAGTATGTTTAATTTAGGTAGATGAGAATTAATATGTTCCCTTATAACATAATTCCTCTAATAAATTTTATTGTAAAATACTAAAATATAATTACAAATATTTTAAAGGATTTTGACAATTAAAACTGTACATCGGCGTTTTAAAAACCTGAAGGTAAACAACTCTAATTATTTAATATACACACAGATATTTCAAATTGCCAATTCAGTGAGAGAGTAATTTAAAAAACCTCGATTATTTATAAAAGTGTTCTTTTTAATTAGGAAAGGATTCTCAAAAAATAAAAAATCACATTAAATTGATGAGCATGTATTATAAATTTTTTTTTGTCGAGTTATGAATTCAAATGTTCTAATTTATAACGGATTTATTATAAATGGCAAAACTATATTTTTACGTTGAATATAATAAAATAACAACAAGGTTTATCTTTGGAAATTTTAACCAATGTTTTGAGTTTTGACGTATGAGTATTGTATAATATTTTCAGATGAAATAAACATTTGTTAACTGTAATTCTGGGGATTTTCAATGTTTGTATGTCATATTGAATTGATCATTTTGAATTTTGAAATTTTGATCTCGGATTCGGAATCAACGACCTCAAAAATCCACAAAATTTATATAAGATATTAATGTACAACAAAATTATGAATGATATGAGTGATTTTGGGGATATAATTTCTTCAAGTACTTGCACTAATTCAAAATTTAACTGTAGCCCACTATCGGAAAAGACTGTAACCCGCAAAATTAATAAATTCATAACTATTATATATTTAAAACTACATGACATTAATTTAGCTTAAATTATAAATAATAAATATAAATTACAAGAGTAACCAATGCAACCTCAAAATTACAATTGTAAGTTGACAGATACTCAACATTTTTTTTCGAAATTTAGTGGATTGCTTTTAATTGTATATATTACAATATTCTTTCATAAAACAGACGAATATAAGAGTTTTTCTACCTGTCAATGGTATGATGAATATATTTAGTACATAGTATAGTAATACAAAAAATAGTATATTAAATAGTAAATAAGATGGTAAATAAGACAGTAAATATTGAGTTTGATTGAGACAGTAAATCTTTAGTTTAATCCTATAACTACTTTTAGTAGGCAATATGACGATAAAATTACTAAGTTAACTAAAAAGTAACTTATAGTTGAATTAACTACACTTGAGTAATAACTACGCAATCTTTACAAATACTGAGTAAAAAATGTAGTAATTTTTGTAATATAAAAATAGTGAATAAACGAATAACAATAAAGTTCTTTAGTAAGACGCGCTACGAAATAGTTATTTACATTACTCAAATATAGTCACTGGTGGGATTAAACGAATAGATAAATTTACTATAGTTATCAATGAAGTGAGTTTACAGCTTAATAGTTTGAGATTTTAAACACGACTATGAATGCCACAAATGTGCAACTGCAATTATAGAAGGTATCATTAGACTCGTGTATTCTACTAATTTATTGATTAATTAATGTTGTAAGCAACATTAATACTCACTATATCCGAATTATCTGAAAGTTACTAATCTAAAATGAAAAGTGGGTTACTAAAAAATAGTAAATCGGGCTAATTTATTAATTAAATTTTAGTAACGTTTAGAATTAGTATTCGTTATTTATTACTAAAAAGAACGATTACAAATTGAAGTAGTTACTCGTTTTTCGTTTTATAATTAGTATTTTTTAGCTAATTCAGATTTAGAGAGTAGATTATTTGTAAAAAATAATGTTACATAACAAAGATTACAAATCGTATCAAATATATATCAGATTTTTGGGTGCGGGACGAAAAACCGACAAATAAAATAACTGACAAGCCAAAAACCAACAGTCATAAAGCCGACATTTAAAAACCCAACACATAAAAAATTAGACATACGACAGGACAGTCATTATTTTAACTGTCGGTTTATCGACCAGTACGCAGATTTTGGGTGCGGGTCGAAAAACCGACAGATCAAAAAGCGGACAGGTCAAAAAACCGACAATCGAATAGCCGACAGTCAAAAAGCCGACACATAAAAATTAGGGACATCGACAAGCGGACAGTCATATTTTGAACAGTCGGTTCTTTCACTGGCGGCTTTTCGATTGTCGGGTTTTTGACTGTCGACTTTTTAACCTGTCCACTTTTTGATTTGTCGGTTTTTCGACCCGAACCCCAGATTATTGGTACCAGAATTTGATCCAAAATACATGTTACTAATAAAAAGAGAATTATGCATAATAGGATTATAATAACTATATACAAGGAATGAAACGACAATAAAATATAAATAAACAATTCATTGCTTAATAAAGTAAAATTACGCAATAGAATACATTAAAAAATGGACAAATATTAAAATGTTTTATTTTATATTATTATTATCTCTTAAAATATTAACTCTTAAAAGATTAAAATATTAACAGAATATATATTATTCCCGCACTTTCATATCTGTTTAGAATTAATCGTTATCCAAATCAGTAGGTTATGTTTGTGCTAAACAAATATTAATGTATCTTACTCCCGAAATAGTAGAAAGTACTTTTACTTGGTAATTTGGACTGCATATCTCATATCCCATAATTTGGCTACAATAGGTCATCATTTTAGTAGACGTTACGTGTGTTTTCTCTCAAGAATCTTGTTACATCTACAATATCTTTATAGTTAAATCAACTATTTTCTTTTCGTGCATTTAATCGAAAAATACAATCGCGACTATCAAATTACAAGCGACATTGTTTTAACGAATCTTTGCGTATCTCTGTTTAAATAGTCATTATCTTTCATGATTTTTTCGTTTTCTCAAGACAAGTTACGCGACGAAATCCAGGCGTGACCTATTTAAGCAAATAGCGTAATAAATACATTGAAACCGCGTTGCGAGGTAATTTATAGCCGGGCAGGCGAAAAACCCATGCCTTTCCTTCAGCGAGCATTAGTTATTGAATTGCCGGCCTTGACCCATTTTGCCAAATGGTGCAAAAGCACATGCACGTGTAGCACCGACCCAAGCCGCGCGCGTCATAAAAGCTGGGAACTTGACCCATTTAATAAACTAGTACAGTAAATACCCATTAGCATACGACACGTTAATGTGGTATTAGCCATTTTAAAAATAGGCTGTACTATCGGTTCTTTCGAGCGACACTTAAAAAGTTACGAGAATTACCTCTTTAACCCGCTTAGCCGTGCGACACAATGCGCGGTTAATATATCCACCTATCGGTACGTCAAACACATGATGCTAGGGTTACTAGTCCTACAACTTTTGTTCCCTTTGTTCCAGACAGTGATTCATGAATTTCGATATATTGGGGACTTTTTTTTAATGATAAATGAGTATTCTGTAATTGATTAAGAAATGCAGTGTGCTTTCAGGGACGAAAAAATACAAATAAACTCTCTAGTAGGATTTGGAAGTAATTTGCTTGTATCGAAAGTAATTTTGACATAAATGCACTGTTAAACATATGCATGAGAAAATTAGAAGTTATTTAGATAAAGATGTATATAATATATATTGTTTAATATCCCATTCAGCACATAGCTCTTAAAGAGATCGTTCAGAACTCAGTCTAAAGATATCTCCAAAAAGACATCCTGAAGACGTCTGAATTATGATAATCTATAAAACGAGCTCTTAAAGATGTCTTACTTAGGACTTAAAATCGTAATCTCGAAGAGGTCTTATGTTTGTGGTCTTAAATCTATCTCGTATTAGACCATTTTGAGTAAAGGGGTTCCCTCAGGGTTCAGATTTGTGTTTTTCCAGAAGCACTAGGTGGCTATTCAATCCAAAAATGAGATTGTGTGATATTTACATCATATGTAGACCGAGAGATTGTAAGATACAATGATAAAATAAGTGCTTTTGCGATATTTACCAAGTATTATAACAATTTTGAATTATTGTATGATCCCGATTCTATTGAATGCAATCACCATCCGAGGTGAAATTATGCAGACCATAGAAAGAAACTCAGGTAAGAATTATATCAATTAATAATTAATGTTTCACAATTTCACAACAAAAATAGAATCTATAATTTTCAGAAATTTCCTTTTCATTTATATTATTTATTTTATATGTGAAAGCTCTCACATAAGAGGTCTTTTCTGAGACCACATATTTGAGAGGTCTTGTAGAGCTCTTAAAAACGAGGCATAAGTCATCTTAAACATCACTTTAAGAGCTCTTTCTGATAAGTATTTAAGACATTTTACCATTTTTAATAAGGAGCTTTTCTAGATGTTTTTTGCTGCTTAGGATATGTTCAGTTTCCAAATAATATACATGTATATTATATTTGATAATGTTTATATTCAGGTTCATTCGAAAGAAGATTTTAATTTTTGTTTAAATTGATTAAAATTTATATTATGTATCGTACATTTTAATCACATTTCTGGATATCCTATCCTACACTCGCATTTTTTATAGTTTTTAATTCGAAAATAAAGAAAAAAAGATCTTGCCTCGCAGCGGAATCGAACCCGTACTAAAGCTTTAACCACTACGCTACGATCTTATGAAAAGTGGTCACTTTTATCAAAGAGTAACTTTACTTCGATTAAGAAATTATCATTCTAATGATTTGAATATTGTGCAATTTATCGATAATATTTTATTAACCTTAGAAATAGAATAAATGAAACATAATGAGTAAGGCAAAGTGCGTAACAGAGGACATAACTTTAAATTAAGTAACGTTTGAACATTGTAGCTCTTAATTTCGAACACTTTTAAATTACAAAGTTCATTTTTATTATGTGTGCTTGAAATACACACGGTCAATCGTCATTTTTAAATAGAAAAATGATATTTAGTGTTACTTTTCTAATTCCTAGAGAAATTTTATAGTACAACAAAGAACCGAATACAAAAATCAAAAAAAGGCCCTCCGTCCTTACTCTTATTAATAAAAAGATGGAAATCAAATTGTTGATCATGTTGTGACTATAACTTACCCCTACAGGGCTTTACCACGCGTGACAACTTTCCCGTAATTGCGCGAATCTGAATGGATAGATTTCTGCCTGGGTCAAATAAATTTCTATTCTAATTCGGAAATTTATTAAACAATTTCAACATCTCGTCAGAAATTTGAATTGCCGTAACTCGAAAGTGAATTTATGATTTCTATTGTATGTTATATGATGTTGTAAAGTATAATACAATATTTTTTTACACAATTTGAAATTTATGAAAACACCTTTTTAAACGTCAAACATAAATTGCTGTAGAAAAATACGATTTATTATTTTAGCAAGGTTGAACCCCTTTCCTTCTCGACTTAAAAAAATCAGATTGTAATTCAATAGCATCGTAATCATTAGTAATTTACTACAAAGTTAATAAAAATTTGTTAGTGTACAGAAATTTATTTTAATTCAAAAATATATTTCTGAAATTAAAATAAAAAAAATATACGGAAATGGATTTTAAAATTTACTATATGTATATTAAAGTTCACAAAATGCAGTGTATGTAATATGTTATTTACAATAAGTATTATTTTTGTAAGAAATAATTTTTTTTCGTCATTGATGTAAATATTGCATAAATGTTTTTTAATCATTTTTTAATTTTGGGAAAAATGGTGACCGAACTTTTTTGAGATTTGACAGCAATCATTTTTTAAATTTCGAGCATTAAAGTGCAAAGCTCGGTTTTTACTAAGGACTTGAATAATTAAATGCAATATTATATTACCTTAATGATACCAAACTTTGATAAGTTCAAATTTTAAAAGCTAAATTAATTTTTATTAATGCAAACTATGAACGTTACAAAAAAAAAATGCAACCGAGATGAAGTCATAAAAATGTTTGAATAATCAGATACTTCAAAATCAAATTACCCTGGAAATTAAGTACTTCTGATTATAAATAAAACGAACATAAACAAAATTTCGCCTCGCATTTCAGCTTGAACGAGTCCATTGGTACAAAATATGCTTTCGAAAGTTAATTAAGACTTTGAAAAACATACATCAAGGATCGACATCGTACATTTTACAAGAACGATTTTTAAAAAATCCAGGTTATCTTAATGTATGTAAATAACGACGGTCCATATTTCACCAGAGAAACATTTCTACATCGAAATATATAAAGTCGCTTTGACTGGTAAATCAAAATAAATAAGACATCTCTGGATACAAATTCCGACGTGCATATCGCAAAATATATTTGCAAAAACACTCAACGTATTGCGTTTGATTTATCATCATTCAGACAAAAACCTCACGAATATAATTTTACGTTTCCCACTCACAAAGCAAATATCAGAATTTCGTCCTGGTGTTCATTCGTTTCAGAAAAATACTTTATTTTGCAACAAATCTTTTATTCTATTTTTAGCAAATATTTCCTCAACTGAAAGAAAAGTTTGTTAATTATCCTTGTTATATGGTTTGATGCTTTGTTTTAATAGGCGCGTGATATATAGTAAACCATTAAAAATAATTAAAATCCATACAAATGAAGGAAACAAGAGGAAATATATTTGAATAATAAAAAAAAGGTTATCTTTTACATAAAAATATGTTGCATATTGAATGTAGCCATTTAAAAAAGTATAATTATAACTATAAACATTCGTGGTATTTAATTATGTAATTCTCGTAAGATTATGGATAATCGTAAATTTCTCTGTTTATTACGAATAGTACTGTCACAAAATCATCACAATGAAACTTAATTTAACTGTCCGAACTTATGCACTACGTTTAACACAAAAAATATCAAATAAAAAAATGTTTCCACACTCAATAGTATATTTTGTTATAAGTGCTGGAAATGCCATTTCCGTCACGAGTACTGGACTCAACATTTTTCCTATTAGAATGCAGAAAATCTGTATTTTCCGGATTGTTTTTAGTTCTCTTATAGACGTGAAAGAAATATAATTTCTACGATTTATTTATGATCAAAATTTTCTATTCTTTTAGGATTTATTACAAAAATACCCTGGTTATGCTATATTTCTTGTTTTTTATAAAAAAAAGTCTCTGAATGCACGGATGATTTATTTACTGTATGTCTTACTTCTCTACAAACATCCTGAAGTGAAAATTGCACCCAAACATAGAATTTATTCAGCATGGATTGTAATTTGGTGTAATTAAAATTCCTGAAAGAATCTTTTCTCCCTCGGAAACATTTAGACAGTTTGTCATGTTTTTGCATTCAGGGATTTTGTTGTTCTTAAAGAGTGCCCTCGGCATTTGGCCGCCGTACTGAAACTGGTACAAAAAAGTGGTGCATTTTACACCGGGATGAGAGAAAATAGCATTTTTATTGCTCCGGGGAGTAGTTTCGAGATGCAAGTATGCAAATGCACTTCTCATCTTACGAAAGGTACGACTGGCTACGTACTTTTTCCTATACGAACAGAATTGTGTAAGGCTCGCTCGTGCCTCGAATACCTCAATTTGTGTGTACCCTTGATACATAATATACTATTACTGACACATTACTCTTCCTCCCGTAAATGTAAAAGAAGTGGGTAGATATGCTACGACCTTTGCGACCAGTTTCAGCAAACTGGCTACAAAAGAACTCGTTCGTAAAAGGAGCAGCTACCTAAAGAAAAGGATCTTGACTTTTTGTTTGATTTTTCATAATTTCTCTTTTAATACGAAATTAGGAAGGTCGAAGGACTATTCAATATTTTATTATACCTAACATCTTTAGTAACAAGTACTGGAGTACTAGTTCGTATCGTTGGGTGGTCCAACGAAAATTATAACCATTTCTTTTTTAATTTTCTTGTTTAGGTTTATTTGTTTCTGACCCTGTTTTTTAAGTTTATGACTTTTTATTCGAAAATGAGGGGTCATTTCCAAAGTATTTCAAGATATTTTAGGTTATGTACGGAAACAATACCTTCTTTAGCTTCTTTTGAGGTTAGATTCACCAAATGTGTCTGGGGTTTTTCTTTAGTTGGATCATATAGTACGAATGGTTCTCTTTAATTTGAGAATCACCGAGATTAATTCCAATTTTTCTAACCACGTTATACGAATTTGAAACGATGAGATATGTCCCATTAATGTCGAATATACTTTGAGGCAGACATTTTTCTACTGGATATTTTTCTCGAAAATTCGTACTCGGGCATAATTGGCGTAGAAAAAAAAGGGTTAACGGAACCATGCAGAAATGGTAGAAACAAAATTAATTTTACCAAAAATAAATAGTAGAATGAACAACATGAAAGGTTATAAGTTCATTTAAGGTTATGTACACATGGTTTAAGTACCGAAAGATACTTAATTTAACATATTTTTGTATTAAAGTTTTTACTCTTATAAAATGGTTCCATTAACTGTTTTTATATTTCTTTCTCTCTTTGTGAACTTGAAGTCGAGATATTAAAATTTTCGAATTCAAGAAGACGGATTCGAAATGGTGTGTAAAAAAGTTTTCCAAAATATCTCGTAATTTCAAATTGGCAAAGAAAACTTGGTGAAGAAAAATCGTAATTGAACCCTGCGAACCTCAAATTAAAGAGAAAAAGAATTATATTGTCCATCTAAAGAAAAAACACTTAAAAATTTGGGGTGTTCTGTACACAACCTCGACCTTAAAAATAACCTAAAACGACATTTTTTGGGCGCATAACCTCAAATATCTCAAAATTTTGACCTGATAGGACAATTTTGACTCTTTACAAAAGATAGAAATAAAAAAACATTTTACATTTTTCTGTGACTCCAACGACGAAATAAAAATATATCATTTTTATTTCGATTGTTAATATCCAAATAATGTTCAGGTATAGTATGCCAATTTTTTATTTAGTTTACCCCAGTTTGTAATAATCTACTGATGTTATCAGCAGCAAATTTTAGTATCTGATATATATTAGTAAGAGAAAATGATCATTTTTGTAACGAATGTTCGAAATAAATCTGCACTAATTGTAAGCTTATGCCAATTCGTTTGTTCATTAAATACAAATTTTAATGTTTGACATATTTGTATTTAGTTAACCACTACGACTGTTATCAATTATTGCTATTATATAAAAAAGCGTTAAATAATTTGAACAGACAATGACATAATATTTCCTATTAATTTTAAAATCAAAATTGAAGTACACATTTTTTTCACTGTAGAAGTGAATATTATAACAAAATTTTGTTGTTTCTGCTTTACAGAAATTGCTGTTTGACACGTAAAATAAATGAGACAAACAATACTATAATAATATTCGTTTACACTAGAACTATTATCTGGTACTCATGAAAAAACAAGGTAAATTGTAAAATCTATAAATTAAATACGGTTATTTCAAAACTAGTATTTTAATTAACATTTTTCTACATGAATTTACTAATATTTGCTTATTAATTAATTTGATTAATGTTAAGTTTTCTGATAAACTGGATACTGTCATATATAGTGACTAACTAGTACAAATAGCCTTTTGTCAATTACATGATTATTATAAATTTGTGGTCATTTAAAATATTGTTGTCCCTTAATTACAATACGTATATTAAATGATGCTTTGCTAGTAGGACTTAACCAACTGAATTTTCAGATATGTAAAGTAATTATTAGAAAAATATAAAATATTTATTTTCCGACATAATGTTAGATGAGAAACCACTAATTTTTTTCGTATTATTTACAAAATGATTTGAAGAAGTACAAAAAATGTTTCTTTTGCTACAAAATTCAATATTTTTTGATTATTGTTATTTTTGTTGTTTCTCACATTCCCCTAAAAAGTAAGGGCATGAGTGTCTAGATAATGAAAAAAAATGTTTTGAAAAGTATAAAAAGATGGTTTTTCTGTCAAGAATTTCAGTATTTTACGATAATTTTTTTTTGCTTTATTTCTGATATTCTAAGAAATATGGTAATGGATTTCACGAAATATTAATTGTATGAAAAATTACCATATCAAAAATCAAGAAAAAATGCTTTTCGCTTTATTTCTCACCCAAAATAGTGTCAGAATAGAAATATTAAAAATTGGTTAAATGGCCACTTAGTACAGCAGAAAATTCCATATATTCTTTAAATATGCCAAGTGCAAAATCAACATAAATTTTCTTCAAGAATAGATACCTTAAAATCAATGCTTTGTAAATTTATTTTAATAGTATTCAAGGGTTACAACATCAGTATTAATGATATTGCTTAAAAGGAATCTGATTTTCTAAAAAAAATAGATATTAATATAATGCACTTTTGTTTACTATTAAAAAAAAATGTTCACGACAGAAAAAAACACATCTGTAAGTGTGCTTTTTATAGCGAGAATGAAACGAAAGATTACAGTATACCAAACATTAAAGAAATGGTCCAGAGATTAAAGGAAGTTTATAAAAATCGTACGTAAATGAAATTTTCCTAATCCATAAATGTATTACGATTGTCGTAAGTAGAAACAGACAAATCGATCAGACATTACAAATCTTAGAAGCGGTTTTTCCAAACTGTTTTAAATATTAACTTTAATTTATTATTATATTTATTATGTAATACATACGAGCATAAGAATAGGTATATATTGTGTTTTCATCTCTTAGCCATTAATGTCGAATATTTACTAAAATTATGGGCGTGAAGGTGGATGAAGTTAAATGTTTGTTTTTTTTATTTCCTTTTTGTTTTTAGATTGTCAAATAATTTTGATTATGTTTTTAAAATAACTTTGATGATTATATGCCTAACAAGATTTGTAAAATTAGTTCTTGTAGGCTTTGCAGAACGTGTGTTCTGGTAACGCAAGATTGTACTCCAACATATTTAGTTTTGTTAATGGGTTAAGAGTTTCATTCTTGGGTACATTTAACATGTACACGTATCAAAAATAACAGAAATATTAATTTTAAGGTTATATAAATAAACAAAATGTAAATTAAGAAGTTATAATTTTTTACCAATTTTTAACGAGTGGTTTTTTTAACGATTTTTGTAATTAATGAATCATTTTTACCTGTTAACACCTTGATTAGTTTAAAATTAATACCGAATTCACAGCAAAAGAATTCATTTTATATAAAAAGAAATCTACTTATTTTATAGACTTAAAAATTTACAAATTTTGGAATCTTGAAAAAATTTTGGAGTCTATTTATAAAAATCAACAAAAACAAAAATAAGCACATTTTTCAATTAAAACTATCTAGAACACGTTTGTAATAGGTTAGAAGACGATCAGAAACCGCTAATATAATGAAAATTGGATTTTAAATAAAAAACCAACCTCAAAAATCGCATTTTTCAATGTTTTTGAATAAAAAATGTGTTAATCGTCAGTTTTTACAAATTTGAATTGCACCATTTAAAAGAGCGACTAAACAATTAGTAGAATATGGAAGTCTCCATTATTTTAACATCTTTACTGTTTTCAAAAAACGATGATGAAATACGTGTACAAATTCTGTACATACGCACGTTAAACAGTTAAGTAGTCACGGCAACAAAAAAAGGTGAGCCACACATTAATATTTTAAGTAGTTACTGTTACTACTTATTTTATTGTAAAGAATGAACTGATGTTATTAGTCTGTGCTTATTAATGTTAAATTCTTAATTTCAGGGTGGTTTTTAGAAAATGAGTCTTTAAATATTTACTGTGTGGTATTGACCCTCCTTACTAAACGATCTTTAAGGGTTTAGACTTCAAATTTTCACTTTTCAAAGTATTAAAATATAACAAAAAGAATTATTACAAACTTGAATTGGAATGAAATTTCACTTGTATTTTTTAGATTTATGCTTCACAGCCATCAAAACATTTTGAATTATTTATAGCTTCAATCGAACATAAACAGGAGTGAAATTTAATTTTTTATAGATTGAAAATTAAACCTCTATTAAAAGAATTCATTTCTGAAATGTTTATTGTATAAAATGTGACTGTTTACTCTGACAAATCTTTGAAGGAGCATTTAGGTTTCTTTTAACAATACATCTAGCTTCGATTGGACACAAACTGAAGTGAATTTTACTCCTTGTAGATTGAAAAGTAAGTGATTCCTCTCGAGGAATGAATTTTTGTTCTTAATGAATGAAACCTCACTCAAAAAGTATTCATTTAAAACATTATGACTCTAAAACGTGAAAAAGTAAATTTCCAGTCCAAGAATTTTAAAGTGATCATCAATCAAAATTTAATCCAAGTTTATCAGCCAAAGCTTCGATATTGAGGACCAATAGTGCACATGAAATTTGGCGCCCAATTAAGGATCTTCCATGGGTTGATCTTTACGTTCAAACCTTACAAATTTAATTCGCGACTTTGAGCGGTGATTTGGGAAACACCAATAAAATTTATGCCGCATTTAGTCCCTAATGTCAGTCCTACCTTACACCCTAAAGTATTATCGCTTAGAAACCTGTTTCCGAATTCGGAACATGTCAATCCCGAAAATCCACTATTCCAACCGGACAATCGTGTTCTGGACCAAAGAAACCAAAATTCCTCGTTACCGACTGCTCCATCAGCCACTCGAAACTCTTCCTCGCGATCCTTGTAAACAACTCGGCACCCCCACATAAAATAAACCCACAAGAACCTTATTATTTTAAAACACTCGTTGCACCACACCAAATTGTATATCCAGGCATCCAAAATAATGAATCCGAGCACTTGCAGGATTGGGCCGAACTAAAGGCGGCTTAAAACACCGGGCGGAAAAGTAAACCACGAGCTCGCTTCAAGCTGCGACGCCAGCCGACGACAGGATCGTCGACACGATGCGACCGTACGACGTCGCTAAGACAGGGGGAGGTCGTCGGTGCACACTTACGTAGTGGCGCGCGTCCCGCCGTCTGGTGCGCCTACTTCTCGCTCACCGACTGACTGACTGACTGACTGACGGAATAACTGAATGACTGAGTGACTGACTGCGATGTGCAGTGCCAAAGGCGACTGAACGGCCGGCCGGCCCGCGCTTCATGCACGAGCGTGCGATCTTCGCGGAGGATTGGATTGCGCGGCCGCGCTTGGTGGGAGCCGCCGCAGACGGAGGTGGGGGCGCTCGCGACCCGGAGAGGAGAGACACGAGGGGGCGGTGACGGCGGCGGCGGCGGCTGGGGTGCGGCGGAGAACGAGAGAGGAACATCGCGCAGCCATCAGGGACGCGGAGACCGACCGCGGCATCAGGACCGAGCTGAGGCCGTCGGGATATGGGGGGCGAGGGGGCGCTCGCGAGAGGGGTGACGCCGAGGTGGTGGAGGCAACGGCGGAGCGCAGCGCAGCCCGGCGGAGGAGGAGGGGAGGCGCGACCGACATCGGAGAAAGAGGTGCAATCATCGTCCTGGGACATTTATAAACTCAGAGGTACGTTACCTTAGATGCGTTAGATAATACGACGAGCCAATTTTATCGAGATGCGCGCTAAATATATGGGAGAGTGCGTGCGTGTCTCGGATTCGTTTTCGTGTTTCATCTCCAACCGAACGTAAACACGTGATTATTGATGCGTTGACTTTAAACCCTCGCGAAACACGTGAAGGTATTCGAGAACGACTCCCGATGAATAGCTTTTCATTCCCGAGATTTCGCGTGTTCAACTTAAATCTCCGCAACGTGAAAAAGGGTGGAAATAGTACGTTAGGCGACTAGGACGTAAAGTAGTACTTTTATGTATTAATTATATACCTAATCATTTGCACACCAATATTTTCGACGAAGGGGGTGGAGCTTAAAAACAATTAGCTAAGATACCCCCTTAAAACGATACATTGTAATAAACAATTAAAAAAACATTTATCTTTATAAATATATTTCATATTTATAATGTTAAATATTTAAATGTAATATATATTATTTTAACAGTGCACAGTAGGCCAGGAAGTATGCATGAGTGGACAAAACTCATAACTCCCAGAATCGTGTTTTTTTAATATCTGTCATTAGGAATCTGCATTTGGTTATGAAAAATTTTAAATTCGAGCCCAATATGTCGGACAAAATTGTTAAATACTGATCGGATTGCTATGACTTTTGTTACTCGGGGGTTTTGTAGGGTCAATGGTCACGAACTTAAAATTGGTTTTCAGAAATGTTAGATGACGGTAGACAACATTTTTAATTGCCGATTAGATTAGCATGAATTTAGTTATGTGGGGTTTATTAGGGCGCTGACTACCAATGAGTGAGTCTTACAAATTTTAAATTACACATTTTCAATGTATAAATATAAATACTTATACAGTACAATAGTTTTTCTCAGTCATAAAGCCGACAGTCGAAAAGCCGACACACCGAGAGCGGACATTTTTTTTAAGTGTCGGTTTTTCGACCTTCATTCGTTTTACTTTGCCATATAATTGGTACCTATCGTTGAAAAGTGAATAAAATTTATAATTTTAAGCCTTTATACATTCCCCGCAAACTTTATTTGAAATAATAAAAACTGCACCAATATTTATAAATTGAAATCGTTATTTATTATTACTCCTCGACGAATTGCTTACACTTGGTGCCCACAAGAGCAGTTATGAACTTAACCTAAAAATTATTATTTCCAAATGCTTAATACGGTTAGTTTGATATTGTTGAGTTCAACTTCTAAACATTAGATTAGAAATGTCTATTCAAGTACCGATGATAAAAAAAAGAGAATTTAATTTCCGTTTTAAGTTAAACTAGATTAACCTTGACCTTTTCTATGTAACGATGATACAGAGGTGCGATCGAGTGTCGTAATCGGCGAACGCTCATATCCCTAAGGTATACCTTATCTTAGAAACGTTAGACAACTCGTGTCGATTTTATCGTGGTATTCACGTACAAGAGCGTGCAACAATGTACACCGTACTCGCTCGAAACTATCGTAATTGAGCTGGCAGAATCCTGTAATAACAATCATTTACCGTTCACCGAGCAATTTGTCTTGTCGAAGTAATGAATACATTGTGCAGCTTTTTTGTTTAAGCGCACCGACATGTTCCGAACATTTTTCCCTCCGTCTAATCTGCATGATTTTCAGGTTGCTCTGGATTTAATACTTCTTGTAAGCTATCTTTCATGCACGAAAATTACTATGTTGTGGACGACAATCGCCGAGATGAAAACATTTGTATGTTTCAGGCTATGTATTACAGATTAAGGATATCCGTAGAAAATGGCTTTACAAGGGGAGGATGTTGAAGATGTTTCAACTGTAATATAAATTGCGTTGCGAAAAATCGGAGCATGAAATTGTATTACCTTTTCGTTATATAGACATTATCGAAAAGGTAGTTTGAATGTAATAACTAACTAATTAGGACCAACGAATTATGGTTTGTTACCGGGAGAATAGAGAGAAAAAATAATGTTCGCCAGGAAGGTACGTACTTATACAATCAACTTCAGTATTCCCAACTACCTTCATTTTATCCCATTTAATTCATCTGACCTGTACCATTCTTATTTTAATCCCGAAGAAGATAAGACGAAGAAATATACTTGCGCGTCGTCGCATTCGAAAGAGAACCCGAAAAGATTTGTATTCATTTATAAATCTGCAGGTTTAGAATTTATAACTAAGTATTAATGACAAATGATGATGTTCTATGCCCAAATATTACTGACATGGTCAGAAACAAAGAGACCTAAAAAAATAAAAATACAAAATTCTCCAAATTTTCTTAGACTCCAACGATGAGACCTTCAAGTGCATCGAAACAAATTGTTAAGAGCCCAAAATCTCGACAAAATACAGGTTTTTTTTAAATTTATTAAAAGACAGTCGAACTCTATTTCGTTGATATTTGTGAAAAAAATGGTTTTCCCGTCATTACAGGCTTAAACATACTTCATCAACAATGGTGTGTGAAATGTCACTTCACCTACTAGTTACAAAAGTTACCAAGGAATTAATTGTGTAAATGACTCTTCGCATAATAAAACACACACTTTTCTCCTCAAATTTACGCACAGAATTATATAATAGTTTATTTCAAGATGTGTGTGAAATGTAACTTCCTGTGCGAATTTACACATTACTTTGACCGTCGAAGTCAAATGCGTCTAAACCACTTCACGCTCGAAATTATGAAAAAAATTATAAAACAATGACATATTTCCATGACCTTGGTCATTTTGTATGCATAAATGGACCACCTATTCGTTTAATTCAGCTGCACATTCATAGAAAAATATTCGAAACAGAAACAATTTTTATAGAAATAATTAAATTCTAAAAAAAGTACAAATTAAACCATATTAATTACACTTAAACTGTCTAATACTTTTTCACTCCTGAATATTTTGTTTGTAATACTTGAATTCCATTCGTTTATAAATTAAAACTGATCACCATAAATAATTATTTTGTTATCTTATTACAATTCTTTTATTTTTAATTATTTTCAGGATACAGTCGAGTCCCGGTATATTTGCCCGCTCGGTGCCTCGCCTTCCCCTACCGTTTCTTTATATTTGTGAAAAGGAGGAGAGCGCCGAATCTCCCACTCCTCTTAGTCGCATTACATTCGTACCATCACAGCAGGCCCTTCCTAAGGCCGCAGCCCGCAAAGTGGGGGGAAAAAGACATGACAGGCAAATACGCGGGGACGCTAATATAGAGAGATGCAATTATACCGGGACTGTACTGTATATAGATATATAGACTTTACAAACAAAAGTAAACAATTACAACAAAAAAAGAAATTATAGGAAATAATTATTTAATAATTTTTCACTTGGATAGTTTTAATGATATTATGAAAATCCATTAATAAAACTCTTTAATAAAGTTATTTTTATAATGATAAATTTATTCTGTATTCCAAGTTTAATTCATTCAATGTGTGTCACCGTGCCTCTTGTGCCTGCGAACAATCTTATCATTCTGAGACGATAATTCATGTAGTTCATTGAAATTACATTTGTTTCTGCATCAGTCGACCGTGTCATTTCTCATATTCCAGTTTCGTGCATATTTTTGTATTCTTTCAAAACTTGACTGATGTTAAAGCAAATAAAAGATCACCTTAATTGAAGCGTAAATTAAACATAATATTAATTTAGTTTTCGTTAAAACATTGATTTGTCAGCAGTATCATGATTAATTTTCAATTAAAAGATATTTGAAGAAAATTTTCAGTTTTATTTATTTCTTCGAATTTAACTCATTATCCTTAAATTAAAATTTAATCATAATTTTAAAATAAATTTTAATTATCATTATAACTTGTATTTGTTTAGTTATTTACTAGATTACAATGGAATTTGCGTACTGTAGTAGTAAATTATTCAGAAATACAGATTATTTCAGACTTTTTCTGATCATCATCATGAAAATATGAACATTGTAAAATAAAAGAAAATTTTCAATATATCTCTGCAATATTTTTGCAATTTAAAATACTGTATGAATTACTTGCAACTGATAAATTCGTCACATTTTATTTGAACAGGAATTTCATTTTCATTTTAGAAGAAATTCCCCTACTCTTAAGGTTATAAATGATACAGCAATTATTTTGGTTTATCATTTCCGAATATTTTTTGTTGCTGAAAACGATAGCGCTAGCAGATGATCATGTCCCTTTGCATTTTCGAGAAAAGTGAGATTGTGTTGAGAAACTTTAATTTGTATTTTCACAAAATAAGGTCACTTTAGTATTTTTTAAGCACTGATTCTAAAATTCCCGAGTAGAAATTTATTAGGGCCCTGATCAGGGCCTGACCAAAAGCTTTACGCCCTGATCAGGGCCTGAACAAATTTCTGCTCGGGTTCTTAACTCAAAGGCTTTGTTTATTTAGGAAAAATATTCTTTCCATTTTGGGCACATTATTGAAAAACCGGGTGTCTTATGGGTGTCTTCTGTTAAATGAGGACACTCAGGCACTTATAAGTATTCTCTTTTAAAAGCTCTTTTGATTTAGGCGTCTCAAAAACGAAACGGCACAAAATTCAAGATATTTTCTGTCTAATGAAATAAAACACATTTAATTTTTAACTTCTGGTCTCTCCATGCAAAAAAGTAAAAGGGTGATTCCGCCCGTTAAATAATTAAAAAACAAAACAACAAAAATCTACTAACGGGATAATTGAAATGACGACAAGGATAACTATTGCAATTAATTTGGTTCTACTTTCGATTTGCATTCTAAAATTAGCATTTTTTGCATGTATGCATTGAACATAACCTCAAACATTAAAATCTATTAACTCTGTGGCTATATCCGTTTGAAAACGTTTAATATCGTATTGAAATTTAGTAAGTGTCTTAAATTAAGACATCTGATTTTGTAGTGCAAGTACTTTTAAAGTATCTTTGTCACGTTTTTTAAATTCTTTTATGTTTAAAAAAATTGTCGATTATTCTTGAAACTTGATCAATTAAACATAAAAAATATGTTGATAGGATTAAATCCGATTTTTCATTTTAGATTGAGGATATAATTTAATGAAATAATATAAATGAATGATGAAATAAAGAAACAATTTCGCAATTTTCTAGTTAATTTCAAAAGTCCTGAAACACTTAACATCTGACATTTCATATTATGGAAAGATTGATTTTTTAATTGAATCGATTATTTTGATTCTTTGCAATAATTACGATTAAATTAAAAGCATCTAAATATTCAATAAATTTAATAAAAAATATAACATTCAAATTCAACAAAAAAAAACGATTTTTTTTCTTTAATCACAATGTTTGTTTCATCGAAATTATATTGGAGAATCAGCAAATAAATGTTTAATTTATGAATGCTTTTTTTATTCCCCTTTTCAAAACAAAAGTATTGTTTGTTCGTAATACCAATTTAGAAATGGTAAAATTTCTCGTACGTGTATTCCACTTCTATTAGAGTATTCTAGGTAAACTCGAGAGTACGTAAACTCACTTATGTGGATGAAATGATTAACACGATGGACTATGACACAAGCACTGTTTGTCTTATAACAAAGGCCGATTGTGTACAAAGGAGTAGCTTCAGCAATCGCCTATAGCGACGAATATTTATTTTCCTACAAAAATAGCATCATGTAATTTAGGTACTTTTTGTTATTACCAAAATGTACCTTTAGAATTGTTTGTGTTTGCCATTATTATATTAATTAAATAACAATCAACTCATGGCTTGTGTAACAGATACGTTAAATAGTTTCTTACTTCAATATTTGATTATGATATTTTATATAAATTAGTGATATTTTTTTATTTCAAGAAAATTCAAGATCTTAAATCCAAAATTTACAATTTTGTCGCATCACTACTGTTATTGTCATAATTTTTGCATTCTCATTTAAACTCTGTTAAGTTTCGTTTTTTTTTTTGTTGCGGACAGTCTAATTAATTAAATTTGTAAGATTTTTCTTTTTAGTTTTTTCTTAGCTTTCATATATTTTTTTTAGAATGTCAATCAATGTCCCTTGGTTTTACCATCTAATAGTTTTATTTTCGTCCGTATTTGGATTCGTGATGTAATTAAAAATGCGGATCGTTGATTCTAGATTACAGATGTATATTTGATTATGTATTAAATACGAATTTCTTTAAAGCCACGTAATTTTTTGTCACGCAATTCAGTTACAAGTTGGTACTCGAAGGGTTATTGGATCGCTGATTACGAATTCGACTTTAGTTTTTTTAGACGAATCCATTATGGCGAATAAAAATTCAATATTCAGTCCTCTTTTTCTATTTTCTTAACATTAATTGGTTCATATTCGTGTATTTATTCAATGTTAATAATAAAATATTATGTCTCCTAAAACCTTAGGCTGGTTCTTTCATCACTAAAATAATAGAAAAAATCAAAAAGACTGATTTAATTACGTTAACTAAAACGTAAATAATAAAAATTCAAAGAAACTACGAAAGGGTGAATAGGAAAAAGGTGAAAAAAGAATAAATCTTCGACTTTTAAAACGCAAAATCGTTTTAATTAACATTTAGCTTACCTAAAAAAAACATGCAAAAATGAGATACAAATATGCCACTGTCAACTTTAATTGTCAATTTAATTTTTAAAACGTTTTATGTATTTTAATATAACTTCAAATATTAAAAATATAAACCGAAATATTAAACCCAGGCACATAATTTTCAAATAAATATTTTGGTCTTTGAATATATTAAAATTGCGTAATTTCTTACAGCTATAAACAATTTTATTCAATCAGAATATAAACGATTCAATTATATGTTTCTATTTATTCAGAGTAATGAAGTTTTTACTAATTAACATTTGGAAGGTAAGCAATGGAAATCTTACCTTTGAAAGCGAAATTAATTAAGAAGGTCTCGAATTTAAGAGAGTCGTAACATTAAATCTGACTAATTTAAAAGGCCAACATAAAATATTCGATACAACGTTAAAAATATTTAGAGCGGACAAAATTATAAAACTGAATTCTACTTGCAAGGGAATAAGCTAAATGTATGTATATTACTATGTCCGCGATTCTCCTGGTTACGTACGCGAAACCCTATATCACGCATACTTACTAGCAACCATGTAATCTACACGTATAATACAGGCGGATCTTATATTATGCTCGCATTTGCATTTGTGCATGTAAAGACGAAAGGAAAAGGAAATATTTATATAGAAACGGGATGAAACGAACTGCTACTGAAAGCAAAGTGTACTAAAAGAACGGAATTTCAAAGTAACAACCAACATTCTTCCTTTACGTTTATTTTTGACTATTTTTTGCATACGAGCGTGATTCACAAAAGAATTTCGAATACGTCTACTACATTATTCTGCGGGATTCTTATATATTTGCTAGGTACCATTAAGAGCAAAATTTATTCTTGCTATCTTTTTATTTTCATGCGTTTTGTTAGTCATTTGGTGGTTTCTTATAACGTAACTATATCATCACTGAAAAAAATTCTTAGTAACTTTTACTACTGTTTAATTGCTCAAAGTGTTTTAATATGTAATTAACGGATTTTTATTAGTTGCAAATATGATCATACATGAGTGAAATCAACTAAAAATATAGTTATACGATAGGAAATACGTTTTGAAAGTTCATTTGGTTACATTTAAAAAAAAACTGGAGTTTTACTACCAAATAAACAAAGAAGAAAGAAGATACATTTTTATAATTAAATTAAGATAATTTTAGAAAAAGAAATAGAATAACAAAACAATTTGTTGTTGTTAATAATGTACTTTATGTATTAATTGTAAATTTTTGAAAAAAAAGTGCTTATAATTATATAATAGAGAAAAATTATCTGCGACTAAAAAAAGGGTTTACTTTTATTTATTATTAAATAATTATTTAATTTTTAATTAATTGGTATTCGATTTTCAGCAGATCTACATTTATAGTTAATTTAGGTTCTTTACAGTGTAACTGCAACTCATAAAAGTTTGTTGATGACTTATTGAAATACGCTGAGTAGTTAATAAGTGGTCAAATTTACTAAAGTATTATTTTGAGTGAAATTATTAACTGTTCCTTTTCATCATATGAGTTCTCCGAGAAATAGTTGTGACTTTATTTCACTAATGTTTATGGTAATACGATATAGTTAATTTTCATTTAGAAATCATAACTGGTACCATAAACATAGTTAATTTTACTGTAAAATTTACCATGTAAAAAGTATAGAAAAACTGAACTTTCGCATTTATTTAATACTTTTACATAATATTAAAAGTAACTTTAATCCGACATAATCAGAGGCAAAAATTGTGTGCGTACAAAATAACCCATTGCTGATTTTTTTAAGTAGTTTTCGATACGAAAATTACAATTCTGCATTTTATGCACCGAAATAAATGTCCATACTGTATAAATCTGAATTAGTACAAACTACTAAATTAAAACAAAAAGTGGATTACCATGAGTTTTTCATTCAATAGTAAACCACTAATATATCAATAAAATTTCACTAATCGAAGTGTCGATTCTACCAATCTAGTATGATATAGTAACCTTTTAGTTTTTATTTACAAATTTTGTTAAGTAAACCATTTCTCGTTAATGAATTAGCAATTTTCAATCATTCAAATTTAGAGGGCATATTCTCTCAATTTTGCGATTAATAAAGTTAAGCAATCACTTTGAATATTAAACTCTTATATGAATTAAATAAAAACACATTTTAACTTCAAGAAAAACGCTCGTATACCAATGGCTCACTAAAATGATTGATAAGTAATTGTGTCCAAATTAAGTAGTAATCTCCAGTACGGTCGTCCAGAAAACCATGTGGCAAGACATGAAATTTTGCAGTTTTCATAATATCTATTACGTTTTTGTATAATATTCCAGAATTGAATGTTTGTTAAAAAAAAAACACTTGGACAGCTGTTCTACTTAACCTTGGCATCCAGAATATTTTCTTGTTTGCTTTTAATCAAAGACAATATTTGCTTCTTTGTTTTTATTAAAATATAATTAAATTTATTGCAGAAGTAATTTTAGGACACAATTAAGGATGTAGGTCAGCGAGTTAAGTAAGAAGTGCATTAACTAGTTGTAATATACAACAATCGTATAATGCAACTTTGAACGGGTGCTGGATTCATTAAACCTGGATTTAACAAACATTACTCCAGAAAGTTTGTAAGCCACATTATGAACGACTATATCGAAAGTTATGTATGTCAAAAGGACTTAAACTGCTTTCTTGAATAAGTACAAAACTAAATATATCTTCATTGTATTGTGACTTCTTAGTTGTTTCTCATTACACTTTTCATATAACAAACGAAATATTCTAACTACAAATAAACGAGTATATGCATAAAAAGAAAGTGTTTGGGAGTTTTGTACAACAAAAATTTTAGTAATTATTTAATTGTATAAAAAATTATTAGATAATTAGTAACTTGCATTAAATTTTCTGTCATTCATTGTGTTTGACATGCTTGAAATTACCTTTGGTTCTAATTTTGTATGTGCTTCTTCAGAATTCGTCGTAAAAATTTATCTTATTTCCAATACCGATAATTTTTTTTTTATTTTTTGGATGGTTAAAAAACGGGAAAATACCGACAGTAGAAGTGGCGAAAATTATAGTAATTTATATCAGAAAAGATGGGTCAATTTAGTATAATGAAAATGTGTCTCTAAATTAATATCTGAAATAGTAAAATTTTTAAGAAGATCGTTCTCCATGTATGTAATATATCTTTCAAATATTTAAAAATTAATAAAACTAAAAAAATTAATCTGCAAAATAGTCTTCACAATAGTTGGTATCGTGTGTAATATCAGCTTAAAGTCTACAATTTTTTTGAATAATATAAACAACAGAGTTTAACTATAAAAAATTAATAAAAATGTCAGATATGTAGATAATTCCTCCTTATATATTACCAAAATAAATAAAAAATGCTTGAAATCCAGAACTACTTAATTAATTTACCATTTTAATCAGATTTCTATAAATAAAAGGTATTTACGATGAGAAACGTTCAGTTATGTATATGGAAAAATATTATTGTGTATATAAAATATATTACATAATGAAAACGAAAAGCAGTGATGATGTACGGTTCAATACATCGCTATCATTTATCAGACGAAACATCCAGGCATGAATACGACAGGAAAATAGAAAATTGAGATGAAAGGATGAAAGGCATGAAAAATGGACGCTTTTCGAACGTAGAAATAAAATTGTCGTCGAAAATGGATCTATACATGCCCCTCAGAACGCATTCAAAATAAAAAATATAATTCGAATTTAAAAATTGCTCTGAAACAAAGAAATGAAAAACACAAAATTGTTTCCATTGTTAACGTCAAGTATTACATTTATATAACGAATGCTATTGTGCTCGTAACAACTGGTTCAATTGGAGGGTTTGTTTCAGAAAATTCTGAGTGAGAGAGTGACGAAACCAATGCTACAGACCAGAGGAACGAAAACACAAGGTGAATGCGCCAATACAGAGATAGCGACCAACTTGGGAAGCACCTGGCAAAAAGACAATAAGACAGATCCAGACACACGTCTCGAGAAAAAGAGATCTTCGGATAAAGGAGAACATACCCGACGAGACGGAGAATATTCTGGGCATAAATACAAAATAAAGGATGAGGGAGAAAGTGTCGAAAATCGTGCCAAGATAACACTATTCTAAAATAAAAAAGTTCAAAATATTGTGATTGATCAATTGAAAAAAATTAGTTATCTCCAGAAATAACAAAATAACAGAACAACATTTTTTGTCGATTATAAATGTTTTATTTGTGCATTTTTAACAAGGTACTTTTTTCATGGTAGAAATTACAGAAATTTGTTGAACATTCTTCGTCTAGCATTTTTATGTAATGCCTGAGACTAAAAAATAATAGTTCCAAACATACCTATTCTACTATTTTTGTAGGTGCTTTTTCGATTAGTGTAGTCAGATTTAAGTATTAATTGTTCCAGAAACCAATATGTCGCAATTATAAATAAAAAAATGAATAAAATCTGGCGTGTTTCGATTTTTGGGAATTTTTGTACACTCCAAATTTCTTAAAGTGATAGTTGAGCCACTTTCTGATAAAAGTGACTTTTTCACTATTTTTAAAGTGGAAATTTCACTTTACTAATAGTGGATGGAAATATGCCACTCTAATAAAGTGAAATTTACACTTTAGAAATAGTGAAAAAGTCACCTTTACCAGAGAGTGGTTCAAATTTCACTTTAAGAAATTTAGAGTGTATGCATCAATAAAGTTGCCGGATGAATGCCGAACTGGAACCCAAAGTGCACAAAATCTATGAACTTCCATTATTTCTTTTTTCGTTTCGAATCAATCTAACCTCTTTAAATTGTTAATATGAGGAAAAAATATGACTAGTAGTGGTTTTGAGTAATTTTATGAAATTTGGACCACCATCTTGACTCCTTCCAGGAGTAAGTGAGAATCTGCCAACTAATAAGTTTTTGAGAATACTTGGGATTTAGATATAATTTGTTATAACCTATACTTTGATAGCAAAAAACAAAACTCCCAAGTGTTCTTGAAATTCGAAAAAATGTTTATATGATACTGGTTTTTGACCACCTTCTATCTTATCAGAAACGTGTTCCCGATTGTTTTACTTTTTCGAAAAAGGGAAATTTTCGCTCCACGAATAAGAAAATATTTCACATGTACCGTTCTCCACATTGAGTCGAGTAAATAAAATGGTAATTGATAGATTAATATTAATACTGGTCAACACAGAAATGTTACAGAAATAAAAATAGCTAAGCTTTGTTAATTTTGGATCGCTGAATCCGAATCCGATAGTGACAATTTTATATTAGCTCTCGTTTCCATAAAATATGGGGATAAATTTGATAAAAAACGTCATTTTCTCCATTGTTAGAGGAAGTATTTCTTTCAATAGAAAGACGATAAAAGCTTCAATGACAGCTTAAAATGAAGAT
Organism: Trichopria drosophilae; assembly: GCA_030407085.1. Classification (NCBI taxonomy): domain Eukaryota; kingdom Metazoa; phylum Arthropoda; class Insecta; order Hymenoptera; family Diapriidae; genus Trichopria; species Trichopria drosophilae. The sequence goes on from CM059582.1 coordinate 184,577,123, forward strand.
TATAACTTCTATTTCACGAAATCTCGATTTTTGCAACTTTATCCCCGCATTTCATGGAAATAAGAGCTAATGAAAAATTGTCATTGTCGGAGTCGGATTCAGCGACCCAAAATTAACAAAGATTTGCTATTTTCATCTCTGTAACATTAAATTGTCTGAAATTTGTTGACCAGTGTAATTGTTCATATACTGAGAATCATTTTCTAACATTTTTGTAAAATCGACCTTTTTATTACGTGCATAAAAGAAAGATGTTGTATGAGGATATTTATATAAACTGTATTTTATATGAAAAGATCATAAGAAAATACAATTTTGTTCAAAATGTGTCCGCCACATTGGAACCATTTTGAATTTCGATAATCTGAAAACGGATTCGTAATCACTGACCCCAAAATCCCCCGAGTATCGAGTTTCGTATAAAACAACCAAGATTTAGGATTTTGTTCCTCCATATTGGTTTTCCGTTTTTGAATTTCGAAAATGTTACAATGGATTCGTTATCAGCGACCTTGAAAACACCCGAGTAACAAATATTTAGCCCATTGGATGAAACGCAAAAGTCGTGACACAAAGGGTTAAAATTTACAAATTGATAATTTTATTCTAAATTTGTCAATAATTGTTAATAATAGACACGCAGAAAGTCCAACGAACAAATTTAGAATAAAAGTTAGCATCCATGGCAAAAATAAAAAAATTATTTCAACCGTACAATGTTACTTTGAAATTTCATTAAATGTTACACATGCTTTAATTAAAATCGTAATTACCTCCTAACTTTTCAATCCAGGTATGTCAATAATGTGTTAATTAGTTAATGTTGTATTTACTCAAACCTTTTATTTTTATTTATTGCATATTTCTTCAATTAATTCATCAGTGCATTACATTTGTTATTATTTTACGTCATATTAAGTTCAAGGTTACCTTTAACTAACTTACTACAAAGTACTCATGTATTAAATTACTTATTAACGTAACCAGCATCTATTTTTACTTAGGTTTTAATGTTACTTTAATTACAGTCGTTACATTAAAATCGTTTCAAACCTCAGCGTAAATTAACAATATACCATTAAACAATTCATTAATTCGTAAACCCCTCCGTATTTTTAAATGTATTAAATCGAAAAACGAAATAAAACGATACAAAGATAAACGTCCTCAAGGCGACTAAAGAAACAAGAAGATACAGGCTAGAAAAAGATAGAAAAGGACGTAGCGCTATAGCAAGGAATGGAGAAAGTAAACTGCTAAAAGAGAATGGCTAAAAAACGAGAAAAATCTTAAGCGAGTGACGTGCAGGAAAGAGGAGCGTCGAAAAGGGTAAAAAGCCTATGCAACTGAGGGACGAATAGACGAACCGGCGCGTTTGGGAATAGTGGGGCATCAGGGCGGGGGGAGGAGGAGGATGGGCGGAGGGGGGGGGGGGGAGGATACCCTATCCAAAGGAACGCGAATCGGAGGATATACGAACGAAAGAGAAAGAGAAGTGTATCGCGAAATAGCCAGATTAGATCGAACGAGTGGGAGTGAGAAGATGAGGTTTGGGAGGGGAGGAGGAGGAGGAGGTGGAGAACGGAGCTTGCGGGTCGACTGGCGAGCTTAGGAGTCAAGTTCTAGTGCACGGTCGAAATGGGTGAGTCTCGCCTCTGCCTCGGTATTCTCCGATATCCCTTCTTTCGACCGACTGCCCCCCCCCCTCTCCCGCCCACCCATCAACCGCAGTTCGTGATGCGCTTTGCAATGTCGACCGTTAGAGCGGCGATCTTACTCTCGGCTGGTCTACTGTCCCTCTTTCTCTTCTCGCTTTTCCTTTCTCGCTTCGTAACCCGCATCGCGTACCGATCTATACCGGATGGCTCGAGTAATTGCATTCCACGAGATCGTTCTTAAATGCTGAGGTTCAAACATATTGTTTTCTAAGATTTTTCGAAAAAAAGGGAAATCTTTACGAAATGTTTATTTTTTCAACATTTTTCACATTTTTATAAATTCGTCTTTTTGACACTAGAGTCGTAAAACTATTATAAAAACTGTCTGATTTTTACTGTCGGTTATTTGACCTATCGGCTTTTTTATTTGTCGGGTTTTAGACCTGCGCACACAATTACACTCGCTGAATAGAGACATTTCGCGCTTGTGTTCCATACGACAATAAAAATTATAGTATATTAGGATACAAGTGTGCGAAGTATGGAGTTTTTCGTTTTTGTTAACACTTCCTGCATATAACTCTATTTTTCGTACTAGGACGAAATTTTCAAACGTGTAAAATCCAGCTCCGTGTTGAAAAATGTCGTATGGAACAAAAGTGAAATGTCTCTCTTCAACGAGTGTAATTGTGGGTGCGGGTCTAAAAACCAACAAATAAAAAAGCCGGTAGGCTTCTCAAAAAACCGCCAGTCAAAACCGACAATCGAAAAACCGACGCTTCAAAAAATTATATTTTGCTTATCAATGTGTTTATTTTTTTTGTCAGCCTTTTGACTGTCGATTTTTCGACCCGCACTCGTAATTGTCCTCTCGCTCTGGTACCAAACTCCGAACTCGTCAAAGATCAACATTTTCGACGTTGTTTCATTGTACACTATTTCGACATCGTGTGCCGAAAAATACTATTTTGCCATTTGGTGCATAAAATTCGATTTTAGAGACGTCTTCAATGCTTCTAAAATACAATTTTGCCACACCTCATTGAATAAAATATCGTACGCAACTCGGATGTCAAATGCGGATTTTAGGCACTCTCCTATCTAATTACATGGCATGCCTGAAATCGTATTTTACACCCTTGGTGCATTATATTCTACATCATAGTCGATTTTGTTTTATTTCTCGTTTTTACGAACTGCCTAAAATCGACTATATTATGTTACTCTTTTGCTTATTGTATGTATGCTTAGTTTTAGTTTATAAATACGATATTCCCACTCCGAGGAGTTCACGAAACCGAACTTTACATCCTTAATTACAAAAATATTGTATGCAACTGGATCTTAAAATGCGATTATTAAACTCGCGGAGTCGCAATCAATATATACGCAAGTGTAAAAAATCGCAATTTACGATACTTATTTTGTTCCTGAGGATTCTTATTTTGCTTCCTAAGCAGATAAAGCGTTATTTGCTCCAGATATATATAGAGAGCGAAATGGTTTTTTGTGAGAAAAATTTATCTCTTGGAGTCCAAGTAGTACATTACGATAGGTATTCACGAAGAGAAATAATTCTTTTCGAAATTGAATTTCGCGCACTATTTTTCACTCAAACCAGTGCGCGAAAAATTTCCCTCACGGAGTCAAAAAAAATAGTATACGATACACGTGCGCCGTAGGTGACTCGTTACACTCGTGCGAAAATCACCTACTTCGCGCACTTGTGTCTTAATATACTATTCCCGCATAGAATTGTGTGTGCGCAGTATAGTGGTTAAATAAGTCACTTCGTGCACTAAAAACAGTGTGCGAAATTAAATTTTTACTCCGTAGCAGTTGAAAAAAAATAGGATTGATTTACTCGTGAGCAAATTTCACGTACTTAAATTGTAAAGTACTATTATTGGGTTTCATTCATTTTTCAAGTTTACATTTTTGGTTGCATTGTTGAATCTGTCAATTGAGTTATATTTTAGTCTCTTACAAGTTGTTTATTTGGATTGTGGTGAGATTCAACGTATTCAATAAATGCAATGTTTAGACTATTATTAAGGCTTAGCTACTTATTATTATTATTATTTTAATAATCTAGTTCGTCAACCAATAAATACGTTTTGTGTATTTTTTACCATCGTAAGTTTTAAAAACTTGAATATTATTTATTGCTGTGATCCAATACCAGTTTTTATTAACTTACATTTTTAAGAGTAGAGTAGAGTCCCGGTATATTTGCGCGCTCGGTTCCTCGCCTTCCCCTCCCGTATCGTTACATTTATCCAAAGAAGGGGAGCGACGCTTCTCCCACTCTCTTCAGTCGTGTTACGTTAGTGACGTCATAGCAGGCCCTTCCTGAGGCCCCAGCCCTCAAGGGGGGGGGGGGGCTGAGCGGCGACAGTTAACTGTAACGAGACGGAACCAGGCAAATTTGCTGGGACGCAAATATAGCGAGATGCAATTATACGGGAACTCTACTGTATATACGAGAAAAATTGTTGATAAGGTTTGTTATACTAACCATTTGTTTTATTGTCATTTTGAATTATTAGAAGAATTAATGTATTGTAGCTTAAATAAACCTTTAGTAGAAGATACGAAACAACAAATACGTAAAAACAAAGTTAAATAGCAGGGTCATTGTCCGAATTAAATTACTCATATTTCAAATTACTTTCGCATAAAACTTGTCAAAGATATAAAAATACAAAATCATGATCCTACGTATAATTTACTTTTGAACAAAATCCTTCTTTTATAATTAATAAATATTTATTTTCGAGAATTATTCTGATAAAATACGTTATCTATAACACATTAGAGACAAAATGTGCAATAAACAGAAATTCGTAAGTGCAATGTTTTTGCAAGATCAAAAAAGGATTGGAATTTTTTTATTTTTCGTGTATATTTCGTTGGAATTCTCCGCTAAAGATGACTGTTTGCAATGACTAACACCTGTTTAAATATACCCCGCTAATTCCCGCTCACCCGTGAAGGCATTCGCACCCAGGCAACATAATAATCGCATCCAAAGCCTATTGATGCTATTTGTGGTACGATTGATTACAAAAATGCCAAATTGTTTGTTTTTAAACGGTTCGATTCAATTTTATTCAAGTTATTAAACATTCATTCAAATATAATACATTTTAATTATAAAATATAATTAAATATCATTACTATAATAAAGTAAAACTTCTCTGCATTCGCTGGGAGAAATATTATTCTGACGAGGCAAAATAAAATTATATTTTTAATTTGTCATTGTATCTAATGTAATCATAATATAAAATAATTTTGAGCTATACGAGTCAGAACAAAATGAACAGTTTATTTTTAAATTAATTTTGAAAACATGCATTGATGTTCATAAATTGTAAAGAAATATGTCAAAACTGAAAACCCTTCTGAAAATGTCCATCTGAGTTCACCGCTTTTTTTAAATTTTTGACATGTTTTCTGCTTTTACATATGTTTTTTTAATATTTATTTAATCGGCTTTTTATTATCATATAATTAATAGTTTTCGTCGTGGTGACCAATTAACTAAAAACAATGAATTTGAATAAAAAATTTAATAAAGTATAAGTATAAATAGGTGTTGTAATTTTCATATCTGTACTTAATATGAATTAGTCATTATTAGTAGGTACCTCTATTTTTTATTACATTTTTGTGTTTTCTACCTAAAATAAAAAAAAAATTTGAATTGAGAAAAATGTTGAAAAATATGGTGGAATTTTTCAAGATTTTTGTAATGATATTTTAGGAAATTTTATATCTATATATATTTTTTTTAATTTAAATTAACTACGAAAAAGTCAGAAAAAATGTATTGCCATTTATAATTAGTTCTAACTATTCTTTGTTCATTGCAATTTTTTCAAAAGTTTATAGTTCTAGAAATAAAAAATCCTTATCTAAATCTAAATTTATCTAAATCTATCAACTTTTGGAAAAAATTGCAAAGAACAAAAAAAAAACGCTAAGAATAATTCATCATAGAATACATTGAGAAGATTTTTACAGAAAGTTTCGAAAGTAGTTTAAAATTTGAAAAAAGTTGCTAAAAAATTTGTCAAAATATAAAACTTTTTATTTTTAGCATTTTTTTAAAAAAGCTCATAGTTTTTGAGTTAGAGCTTTCGGAAATTTACCAATAAAAATTTTATTGATGATATCATGTTGAGGGCGTTGCAATGATGCAGAGTGTAATATAAAAATGTTTCCTTAAAATTAAAATATTTTGACCGCCTTTATATTCTACTAGCTTCAATAAAATTATGAACAATATTTCCCAAGTTTTTTACGATTTGTTTCGTGTTTGACTCCACATTGGAATTCTGAGGACTTAAACTAAATTTTGACCTCTAAATTTTTAAGAGTGACTTTGAAAACAGTATGATACATACACCTTTGAATTTTTTGGCAACTTCCATTTTGATACGAAATAATTGATTGAAATTGAAGCAAAAAAAGTGTCCTTTGGACGTTAATCAGTTAAACGATGCGAAAATGTTTAATGTTTACGATGTTTGAAAATTCAAGATTATATAGCTCACATAAAAATATCAGATTAGAAAAAAGTAGGTACTAGTTTTGTGCCTAGGTCGCAAAGTAACATTTTTCGTCATTACATTCACACATCATATTTCAAATAATAGTAATTATCGTAAGATTTCATGATACATAAAAAGAAAAACTAAACGTATATTTTCCTACACACGTGTAAAACCACACATTAAATAGTTGACGAAACGACATTCTGCTCCATCGTCGTTTTATGCTTATTGTTATTTATATAATATAACAATAAAATTATATTTTAGTGCAAAGCAAAACATCATCTACTTACCTCTTCGAACGTTTCAAACAAAAATATTATCTTCATTAGCTACATTCTTGTATAGCTGTATAAGATGACAGGTAATGGAAATTCAGTTGAAAACCCTTAAAATCCAGATAGATATTTACGTACCTGAAACAACAAAAAAGAAAATCATATTTTTATTATGTAGATATGTTATGGCATATTTCATTACAAGGAATTCACATAAATTCGGATAGAATAGGTCCTATGGTTTTTTCAGTTTTGGTTTAAAATAACCGACAGACACCTCAAGAAAAACGTAAGACAAGGAACAATTTTGGTTGATTTTAATCGAAACTCATTGTACCCCTTTATGAACATCTTCACTGGTCATTTTCTTAATTACAATCGCTGATTATGTATGTCAGAAGCGTAAAACATAGCTACAATTTTCACACAATTTTTTGTTTTCAAAAAAAGATGGCACGAACTCTTTCCTCGTACCAGAAATAAAAAACGATGACAAAATATTCAAATCTAACAGCTCAATTACGGCACATTCCTCGTGCAACAAAAAGAAGACGATGAGCATTCTCGACCTAGCAACATGCCGGGGACTTCCGGATCTGGCCGAAGTCGATTTCGGCCGCAGGTGTATAATTTTTCTAACATCGAAAATTTGCCTCTGAACTTCCGCAGGTCTTGAGTCGCGCGTGCAGGCGGACCTTTGAGGAAGTCTGCAATTTTTTTTTACCCAGTTCGCTGACCATCCGCGAGTTTTTGGACCATATGCCGGGCCAGACGCGCTTGGAATATACCAAAAGATTCTAAGACACCCGCCACCAAGGCCCCCAGGCCTTGCGCATGCAGGGCCTAATCTTGTGCACCGTGGGATAAAATCCGTAAAATGACGATAAAATTTTCACGATAAGACATTGTTTTTCTTATCTCAGTTGAACGTGCTGTTCCGGTTGGACGATGCAATGACGTAAGGAGTTTTACCTAACCACGAAAATTTCTTATATCTGCCTTCAGCGAAGTGTGAAATCGATTGACATTCTTGATTATCGAAATTTGTAAACTACAAAGGAATACTGAACCTTGATGTAATGAACACTGGAAGTTTTTGGGCCTACGGCATATTTTGGTAATTGTCTGCAGATGGCGTATTATGTTATTGCAGGCTTCATCAGACTTTTTCTTCGTTTCTTTCAATGCAACCCTTTGTCTCCAGTTCGGATTCATTTCTGAATCGTCATATGTCATCGCTTATCATGGAAATCACCATATGGAACTCGACGACTACACTGGATTGATATTTGTCAGGTGGTATTAAACGGATACGCGACAAAAGATTACCTACGTGTTTTGTACTCATATCCGCCATCTTGTCATTTGTAATAATCGGAAATGCAGTGGGATTTAATGAGTTTTTTCATTTTAATCTAGTGTCTCATTTCAAGAGAGCTGTTCTTGTGGTCAAAATATTTTCATATAAGCTACACAAAATACCTTAGATGATATTCATTCAAATACTGTTTCTTAAACAAATGTTTGACAACACTTTTTAGTATTAAAACGAGATAATAACATGTGATATATGTTTTTTTGTGGCTCAACCCCGGTATTTCAAATGGTGCATTGAAAAATACTGTACATTGAAAAATAAAAAAAAAATACATGAATGAATAAAAAAAACGATATTTCAAGATGGGTTCGAATCGAAAAACCGACAAATCAGACAGGTCAAAAAACCGACAGAAAAAAACCGACTTTTCAAAAAACACCGTCCGCTTTGTCGATGCATACATTTTTTAATCACTGTGGGTTTTTTGAGCTATCGGCTTTTTGATGTGTCTGTTTTTCGATCCGAAGCCTTCATGATTTCTTATAATTTTTTGCATTGCAATTTTTTAGACAGCTGTTAATTACGCGGCGAAAATGGTTGGGCTTACATGCTGAAGAATATTGTCAAAAAATTCAATATGTTGATCCCTAAAATAGCCTCTGAAATAAAAGTTTGTTTGACAATGTTCAGGATGCAACAACAAAACAATCTTATAATTCAGTAAGGAATATAGCAGAATTTTCTAGGAATTTTTTGGTCATTTCTTGAAATTTGTCAAATTTAAAAAAAAATAAAAAATTCCGGTGTATTCTTGATTGAATTCTAACAATAAGAACTTTTCTAGCTGAAAATTTATTTGAGAAAACCGATTGTTTTAGAGTTAGGGCATCCTGACCTTTTTTAAACAAATTTTCATTTTAGAGGCCATTTTGGGGACCGTCGTATCGGGAACCGAAATTATCTCGAAAGAAAAGACGTTTATTAAGTTTGAAGCTAGATTATTGTACTTAAGGATTGGACATTTTTAAATCCAAATCCCCTTTCCGACTATTTTTTGGGCGTTCTTTCAGAATCCGAACTCAAAATTAAGATGAGTCTTCTAGAAAATTATATACGAGGACTTTTATTCTAAAAGTTATAAAGTTTTCAGAAAAAGCTTTTCTTAACATTTTGTCTACCATTACGGATCCGTAATTTTGAATTTCAGAAATCGGCTACGAGATTTGAACTCAGCGATTTCAAAAATCAATATGCAGATAATTTCATCAAGTTCGAAAAATGTTTAAAAATAGCGTTCGCCATTTTGGATCCGCCATTTTAACTGTTGAAAGTTTAAGAGCAGTTTCTTATTCAACGACTCCATTCTCGAATAAGAGATTAGAGGTAAATTTAATATCATATAAACATTTCGTACGCCATATTGCATCCGTCATCTTGAATTGTGAAAATTTACACTAACTTTAAAATTTCTTCCGTCATATTGCATCTGCCATCTCGTCTGCTATATAGAAGAGTCCCGGTATAATTGCGTCTCGTTATATTTATGTCCCAGTACATTCGCCCGGTTCCGTCTCGTTATATTTACCTGTCGCCGCTCTCTGTTTCCCCCACCTTGAGGGCTGCGATCGAAGCAAGGGCCTGCTATAACGTCACGAACATAACGCGACTAGGGGGAGTGGGAGAAGTGGCGCTCCCTTTCTTTTAGTAAATATAAGGAGGTGGTAGGGGAAAGCGAGGAACCGAGCGGGCAATTGTAACGAGACTCTACTGCATTTCATACGTCGAAAATTCTCATTGGTTTGGCAAAAATTAGAAACCTATTGGCCATTAGAGAGCTAAAATGCTCTCGTCAATCTCCAACCAACATTTTGCAGACAACAACGTAAGTTTCTTAATCAAAGTACAGTAAACAAAGGCAATTTTCAAAATTCAGTATGGTCGACTAAATGTTAATGGTACATCAGAAATTCACAATTCAAGATTGCAGATACAACATTCAAAATGCCGGGTCGAATATGGCGGCTCAATTTTTAAAGTTACACCGACTTTGCTACTTTAAATTGTTCGTAGTTGCTGAATATAAATCTACCATTGGAGTTTTAAACTTTAACCTGGCGGATCCAATATGGACGAAATCTTCATATTTCCCTAGATTTTTGGAATTCCAACTGTTCCTCTCTAAACTATCCCGTACTTTTCAAACTTGGTAAGAAGATATTGACAGATCTACTAGACGATTCTTGTGTTTCCTTTTCAAAGAGTATCGTCCTGGCACGATGTCCCAGCTAAATTCTACAGGAAGATCTAAAAACTAGTTAGGAATGCCAAAAGTCACCAGATCATCAAAATTTGCCATGTATACATCAGACATCGCTAATTTCTGTACCAAAATATTTCTAAATGTGTACTTTTAGTTCTGACTTTCGAAATTTCACCCAAACAATCTGGGCATCTCTGAATTGACTTGGCAGCGTGTTTTTTTTGGGCCTCCCGTATCACAGCATAGCCGACCTCGAGAGTCGGCTAGGTGCAACACACGCGCGCCTCTTCTTTGTGCCATCTGCGGGTCTTTCGCGTGATGAACGAGCCTGACTCGATGTCTTGGTGTCGGTTGCTCTCGGCTGAGCGAGTGGTTGTCAAGGCTAGCCACCTACTCGACGCCGGGGTCCTATGCGTTTTGCGCCGCTTAGGGAGTGCACGTGCGCCACCACGCCGCCGCCAATATATACCGCCACTCCAAGTGCGTGTCTGCTCCCATCCACGTCTGTGTTGGTTAGGTATAAATTTCTAGGATGGTGTGCAACTGCATGTGATGCGAGGGCCTCTGTGTGAGTCTGCAGGCGTTCCGGTGACCGACGGAAGCGTAAGCGCGCAAAAAAACCGAACGATTATGGCGTTCTTGCAGAGACAAGCACCTTGAAAACACGACCGCTGGTACGTGCATTACGCAGTAGCGCGTGCGTCGTGTTTTAGAAAAATAAAAACATCGTCGATCAGATCGTATCTCCGGATGATATACATCGCAAGTGCGATCGAATTAATAAAGAGATTCGTTGAATTCGTTGAAGTTCGTTAATGGCAGGAACGAAAATGCTGATGACGTCGTCAAGGTCGTCGTCATTGCCAGTGGCATTAGCAGTAGTATCACGGAGAACAATATGGACGACGATATTAATGTGATCGTTATATTGTTTTAATGGCGTCAACCTGAGTTCCAAATAGTCCTCAGGGCCACCTACATCAAGCACGCCTACGGATGGTAGTGATGTTTGCAAAATCACTAATATCATCTGGACTATTCATACAAACACTAAGTCTACAAGGAATATCGGACTTACCAGTCTCATCTTAAACCAAACATTTCTGAACTTCTGTTTTATGTTTGTGTGGAGTATAATATTTGACAACTAGTTTTCTCCATCTTTTTCAATGTTGTTATCCACAATAAGAAAGATTCAAACCAAAATATTGTTGCATTTGTCTTGGTCCATTGATTTTCCAAAGAAACTGGTCATTTTTCGATTCATGTTCTCTTACCTATCATTCCACGCAGCTGACACTAACCGATTTTCCGTGGAACCTTATTGACGCCAAAGACTTAATCTGCTCAGTGGCGCCCGCATTGCCTGAGTGCCCCTACTCCTCGTTTGCCCCACCTACTATTGCGCCACCCGCTTCAGATGCGAAGAGCGAAGGGGGTACATTATAAACGTTATGGGGAAGAGGGTAACTAAAAGATACTAGCGCAATCACGTGGATTAACTTATCCCCACTTTTTTGGTCTCAAAATAGCGCCATTTTAACTGACTAGTACACGGAGAAAAGTGAACAGTGAATTTTACTAAGCTTCTGAGTAAGCCGAGGACACGTAGAAAAGTTAGTATAGTCCATTTCGATTCCTGGTATATTTCACAATGAGCAGTGTGCTTCGTAAATATTTTTTACTTCAACTCGCTATAACACAGCCAATTTTGAGAATTTTGAAACAAATAAAAAACGAAATTGATCGTTAAAGTTGTCCGCGTCTAATGAAGAAAGAAAAAGCGGTACATGTCAAGAAACAATAAAGTTATTGTATTTGTTTATTAACCACTGCAAAATATAAGTTATTGGGCCTTCAGGTGCTTCGTTTATCCAGCGAATTTCGTGCACCTGAAATCTTTAAGCGAGAAAGTTGTTCATTAAGGTATAAACAAGTTTTCTCGAAAGTTTAATTTTGATTGCATTAATAGTTTAAACATAATGAACATTTAAAGTCGACAGTTGGCGACTGACATGCGCCGCAGCTGTAATCGCGGTGCAACTACCAAATTTAATCATTCATTACTTTTAACCTAATAATGGAATGAAGATGAAACTTTCCAGAAAACTTGTTTATACCTTAATGAACAACTTTCTCGCTGAAAGTTTCCGTATACTCGAAATTCGCTCGATAAACAAAGCACCTGAAGGTATAAAAAACTATATTATGCAGTTGTGTAGAAAAAAATTCATAACTTTTTTGTTTATTGACATATATCGCTTTTCCTTTCTTCACTAGACATGGAAATCTCTAACAATCGATTTTGTTTTTTATTCGATTCAAAATTCTCAAAATTGGCTGTGTTATCGCGAGTTGAAGTAAAAACTTTTTACGAAACGGCCGCGCCATAACTAGTACTGTGAAGACACCTCACTCAGCTGTCGAGTTCTCTTCGCTTTGTATACAGGACGAAATTTACAGTGTCGCTTAGGAAATATTATTAAACTTCAAAATCTAGTTTTCTCCGTGTACAACTATACAGAATCGTTATAGTGGCACTATTACTTTCGCTCGATAATCGGTAACACGTATTCTTAATTTTAGACATTTTATCTCACCAAAGCAACGTGACCTGGACCAGATTACATCCGATCTAATTTCAGATAGCAAAGATCTAATTAGATCTGCATCGATCTCGATTTGAATCCTATCTAGATATGCCGTAAACCGAAATAAAGTGAGATCTAACTTTGGTCCTTTCTGAACATCTGTTAAACATAACGGAACAATCTGGAAGGAAATATAAACCATGAAACATACTTAAATCTTGCGTTGTCAATTTCGTCGTTAACCAATGTAAAATAGATTTTGGGACAGATTGTCAGCGCGAAACCTTCGAGTTAAATGGAAAATCAGAGCCGAACCGAATCGGTTCAAGGGAAATGGAATTTCGTATAATTGCATTATCGAGTACGAGGACGAAGAGAGGAGGCCCTTGCAGATACCTGCATCCATCCGTATACAGGGTCGTCAACAACTTGTCAACGTAGGACTCCAGGGTCTATTCAAAAATCAATATGCATTCCGCGTACCACCGAAATGCCTCGACGTATCGCGCACGTATGCGCTTCGAGCGGTTTTCGAACAGACCGAAAAAAAAACAAAGTCGCAAAAACAGTCGACTGAAACAAGACAAAACAATCTCCATTGCAGTTTTGACATTAATTGTAAATGCGTTCGACGACGAAATAACAAGTCAAAAAATAAAAAAAAAGTTCCGCCGTCCCTGTCTACCAAGACTTGCATATTTGCAATCAGATTATTAACGTCGTTATTTACTTAAAGAATCGCTATCGCGTGTTATTTTACGCTGTGTATAAAGCCGCGAAAGTTTCCTCATTTTTTTCAAACGTTGCATAACGCCACGAAAGTGCAATAAACCGCTAAATAAATCGTCGTATCTTAACTACGCCCCTGAAAAAAAGTCGAACGAGCTTTATCTTTCTGCACGAGATTAGAACCGAAGGTCATGACGGCAAAAAAGAGAACTCGAGCACAATCGAGTGACGGTCTCGCATTTTTTTTTCTGGCGATACCCGAATTGCATTGACACGATTTTAATTTTTCGAATATAAATTTTTCTTTTGATTTGGTACTTACAGCATCTTCATCCATCTTCTGGCTACCGTATGTTGCAATAGGGGACAAACCGGTCAGCTTGGAAATCGAAAGGAACGTAATTAGAACTAATTGCTAAAAAAACGTCGACTAAAAAGATCACGTGACATGCGTCAAAGACGGCTCCAACGTGGGCATGTAATTTCGCAACAAAACAAACGAAATCATCGGACAAATTTCACTCTGACGAGTGCAATTTCATCAAACTCTCGGGTTTCCGTTCCCGGAATGTGACCGGTATGCTTCAGGTGATCGAGAGAAAGTACACCATTTTGGGATCCCTCTTCGCATGCCATCACACCGGCCAAAGGCCCCGGAAGTTGATCGCTTTCACGTCATCACAAGACATCCAACACGCGCTTCTGAATTTCCAACCTTACTGGGTTATCATCAGCTCCATGTAGCAAAATAGGAAGAAATTGTCTCTTTTCGACCTTCCATCAGGACGAGAAATTTTTTTATTTACCCAAAATTACGCTAAATAGGGACACGAGTTACAAATGTTGTAGTTCAAATTTGGAGGAATGGACCAATAAAACTTGGTAATCATATTTCAAAATCTCAATAACCAATAACAAAATTCAATTTTTCAGATTTCATCCATTGTATGTCCAAATTTGGTCCCGTCCAAAGATGTACATCCATTGGACGTACATGCCAGTGATGTTTGAATGTAATTTGGGCATGCCATGAACTTAAACCGAAAGAATTCCGGACGTCCAATGGACTTACGCGGCAACCCTAGTGGATGTTCATGTGCTAATTGGGAATATTGTAATTTATATCATACAATTACTGCTATGACAAAACTATTATTACTACGACATAAGGTTTGTTTCGTTTCATTAATTTGGTTACTACTAACTACTCAGGAACATTTAATTATTCGATTCTAAAACTGCGGTACATTAGAGGTCAAGTAAATTGATGGACATTTATGTAAGTATTGGGGAATAGTAAACTGAACAGTATCATGGTCTTGTTTACTACCAAAATAGTTAATTTAACTGTTTTTTTGTAATTCCGGTTTTTATTTTCATTAATGACAGTTTTTCTTTTTGTGTAGTTTTTAGATTTTAGAGAATATAAAAAATAATTATGACAACTTTTGAGATATGTACAGCTTTTACCAATAGGGGTTGAAATAAATGTTACCTCTCATTCTGAGCATTTTCGTTTATTGAAGCCAATCCCAAGTCTCATGAAGAACAAAACCGAAATGACCCCACATTTACAATATCTACAAAGAAAAGCTCTGGAACGCCATCGACGTATCCCCTCGCATATTTCCACATTTCCAAATCAAATTGAACGTTAAATTCGAGGGTCAAGGTTATCGTTCGCCCTCAGGATAAACCGCTCTTTATTACAAATCCTTAAGTCCATCGAATTTCTTTTTCGAATCCACGATGGGTTGGATAATTTACGGCGGTGTATATAAATTTCAAATTGTCCGAGTTAACGCTCATGGCGAAATTTAGTAAAAATACAAACGACCTCCGTGCTTTGGCCTTTTAGCTCTTAACTGGGTTACGCCGCTCCGACTCGGTTAATTCGAGAGTTTTTGCGAAAATTCGTGTGACAAAACGACCAGGAGAAATAATTATCCGTGGGCGTATTAAATCAGGATTAATGAGCGCGTTAACGTCGCGATGGCCGCCGTCGTAATTACGCAATTAATGTGCTTATTCCAGAGAGTGACAGGACGTCTGGGGGAAACTACTGTCCGGTGTACTTGATAGCTTTGGGAATATGACTTTCCATAAAGGTGACATCCCTTAACGATCGATCTCATTCGAATACTTGACCTGTCATTTTTCTTTCCAATTATGACGAAGTTGATGCGCAGCCTGCAAGATATTACTATTGGTCTCGATCTTGACCCAGTAATCTTCGTTTGGGTCTTGGTCTTGTACTTTAGGTCTTGATTTTGACCTTGTAAATCTTTATCTTGCTAAATAATTTTGTATTGGTCTTCGTTTAATTAGTTGATATTAGTCTTGTTCTTGTTAGAAATGTGACTAAATAAATGTCGATCATTTTATTGACTTTATCGCTTTAAGACATCATTGTAAGATAGTAGATTTCAAGATCTTGAACTTGACATTTCAAACTTGTCATTTCGGTACAAAATTAAACAATAAATCCCTCTCAAAACCAAATTACTCCTTGAAACTTCAGAGCCAAAGAACCAAATATAAATTCATTTTTAACCATATTTTTCACTCTAAAAACATTCCCGAAAATTTCCACACCTTTTCTCAAAATATGTTCTTCCTTTCCGCCAAATTTGCATAATTAGGCCATGACACAGTGTTTAGGTTGATCGTAGCTTATTAGTCATATCACGAATCATTCTTTATAGCACTCGTAAAACTGTTACATGCATCGCGTTGCATAGAAAGAGAATTTTGTTTGATTCATACTCCAGACGTCGCTTTGAAAGATTTAAAACAATATTTCACCTCTTCTGTTTTTCCTTCATTTCCGCTTTGCGTTCTCATGTCATTCCTCGATAACAAACGATCAATTTGCTAAATCTCGTGTGAATATCCATCGTGATATCTATTTTCAAGGTTTGTTCTGCTGTAGCTTTATTCATCATTCTAAAGATTATAAGAACTGGAGATTCATTTTATTTTATATTCAAAATTGGTTTCTTGATATTTAAACTAGTGTAGCAATCACATTGATATGGACATTCATTACGAGGGCACTTCCAGAAACATGTACAATAAGCCTTTACGATTTTGAAATGGGATCTGACTGGGCTTGAGACGCTTCCCTGACTGGAGCCCGGTCAGATCGAAGGTCAGTACATGGAAAAATCGAGTTGGTTAGGAAAACTAAATATCAATTGGTTCGAATTTGTTGCATGGTAGAACAAATAAATTGGTTAAATTGGTCATCCCAGCCAATTTATTTCACACAGCTATCCTCAAAGGATCATAGGTCTGACAAAAATGTGGAGAAAAACGGTTTTCACGGCTTTATGTGTACAACTATTTAGCTTCAAAATTTGCAAACCGCGAAATCCCAGCTGATCTTTTTCGCCAATCGAAAAGTGTTTTATGTGAATGTTGCAGGTATAAAAATGATCTACAATTTTTGTTTACATCATTTTTCACATAACCTCAAAGTTTCAGAAAAAAATCGAAAAACCCGTGTTTTTTGTTTTTAATATTTATCGCGCTCAAAAATGATTTTTTTTTCTTGAAATTTTTAGAAGACTTACCTTTTCTTGTCCCGAATAAGCTGTAATTTTTTTGAGTAATTATATATATTCGTTTCTTTTTTATTAATTAAAAACTGATAAAACGCCTATATTTTCCAGTCAAAAATCTAATGTCACAACAGTAGAGAATGGAAGTTTATGTAATGGAATTTGTTCATTGAAATCTACTTTCAGATGGTATATGAATGAATTCACATTGCTGTACAAGAAAGTATAAAAAACCTCGAGAAACTAAAAAACTCAATTTACAACATCAATATTAAATTTTTTTTTAACATTAATATTTAAAAGAAAGAAACAAGTGCGATTCTGTTATTGTAAAATTGTTGTTATTACGAAATTTGTTTTATTGTGTAATTACGTTGTATATTTTATCAGTTAATAAATAAATAAAAATCTAGTTTTTTAGATTTTCGTGTCTTTTTTGCACTTTTGTGAATAGAAATGTAAATTGATTCATATATCATCTGAAAGTAGATATTTCAACGAACAAATTCCATTAAATAAAGTTCCATTACCTAAAATTTGAATATTAGAATTTTCACTGGAAAATATATGTTTTTTTATCGGTTTTTAATCAATAAAAAAGAAACGAATAAATATTATTATTCAAAAAAATTACAGCTTATTCGGGACAAAAAAGGTAAGTCTCCTACAAATTTCAAGAAAAAAAAATCTTTTTTGAGCACGAAAAAAATTAAAAACACGGTTTCTTCGATTTCTTTTTGAAACTTTGAGGTTATGTGAAAAATGATGTATACAAAAATTATGGATCTCTTTTATACCTACAACATTCCCATAAAACACTTTTCGATTGTAGGTCAATTATCGCCGGTAATAACGAAAAATCGCTGTAAAAATTATTAATCACCTATAATATCACCTATATTTGGAGAAAACGATCAGCTGGGATTTCGCGGTTTGCAAATTTTGAAGCTAAATAGTTTTCTCCACATTTTTGTCGGACCTATGACCCATTGAGGATAGCTGTGTTCATAGACTACATCATCATACCGAACTTTGATTACCCTGGTTCTATTCAGAATCTAAATCCGTCGGGCTGAATCCCAGATAGAACCCTGTTTCTATTTGGTTCAACCGAAGTAGAATTTTCAACCGGGCTCTAATCGGTATCCAGCGGGGTTAACCCGGTTGTATCCTGGATCCGACTGGGCTTGTCACGCTTTCCCTACTTCAGCCCGCTCATATTTGAGATACTGACCGGGTTATGATCGGAATCCGATCAGGTTACCCTTTTTGTATTCAGAATTTGAAGGGATCGGGCTAGCCCATTTGGATTCCAGCCAGAACCCTGATCGAATTTTGAATGGGTTTAACCAAGCCGTATCCCGACTGTTCCTATTCGGATCAGATCGGGCTAATTATACTCAGGAAATACTAGAAAGTTACTATCGCTAGTACCGATAATTCTTTAGATGCTACTTTTCAGTTTAGTGCAGCTGATACTTAAGTTTGACACTCCCTTTACTTGTTGTAATTGTACAGCATTCATGTAATTTTAGACCTAACCTATCTGTACCAATCTATTCATGTATATAAAACTAGTTTCATTTCTTAACAATAACAATCGTGGAATAGGACTTCTCTTCATCTAAGCTGATGTAAGATCTGTTTACCTTTCTAGACATTGCACCGTGCTGCATTTCTCATGCACAATTTCGCCAATGGTCAACGTGAGAAAAAGACGTTCGCGAGGCGCATTAAAAGAAAGGAATAGAAATAAACGGCAAAATAGCAGAAAGAAAGGGCGAACCAAGTAGAGAGCGATAAAAGAAGAAGACAGGGCCGAGACTTTGGGGACGGGGAAGAGAATGAAGACGGGGCTTCTGAAAACCGAAAATCATTGCGAATATGTACAGCTGGCCTTCGGTCCGTTGCACAATGCAGATTTTGCGTTCTAATTCTAAAGCGCCATGCGCCCAATCAGAGACTGCATTGTTCTGTCCATAGGCCGGAATAGCCGCCGTTTACTACGAGGGTTAATTTTTGCGCACATCGCGGCCCTAATAAGCGGCCAAACGCTCACGGACGTCCCGCCGGGTCCCGCTTAGAATCCGATGCTCCTGGATTTTGAATGTTGGATGCAGACCAACGGGGAATTCATTCAATTTCTATCCCAAGTAACCACCCGAAAATCTTGCGAGCATGGAACCGGTTTATCACGCGCGGCTTACCCGCTCACGAGAAATTCGCTAAATCTTGAATAACGCGTATGCATTTCGGACCGATACAAAGCATGGGTGGGTGTGTGCATTTGATGAAAAAAAAATATACAAGTTTTTTTGCAAATGCTGCATATATAAATATAATGCACGTTCATCGTACAATGACGAATGAAATTTGATGATTCCTTTTAAGCTTGCTTATTATTTTTTGTGTACTTTGTCGTGCATGTGAGAGTATGGCATGTCGAAGAATTAGTTGGAAAGTAATTTTATGTGTAAGATAAGTATTCATACTCTACCGCTTTCGAGTAAACAATATTGCGCGCCATCTATGAGCACGAGCATAAACCTTATAATCTAAACTATAGTTTATTTCCGGTCCACATTTATTATAATAATTCTAATGATATGATGGTACTCGAGTTCTCATACAACTTAGAGTAACTTCTATAGTTACTTTTATTGAATCGTAATAATAATGCTAACGAAGATGATGATGACGACGATGATGATAATTTGCGCTGATACCTGTACTAAAAGAAAATAAAGAAATAATAGTAGACGTAGGATTGTCACGTCACAATTTACAATCTAGTTCTAAGCTGCAACCTAAGCTAGGTTTCAAATATAAAACGCAGATTAAAATAAGAAATTTTTCAATTTTTTTTGTAGGTTCGTTAATATTTTTAAATGATGTAGGTACAACCAGATATTTGATTCTAATTAAAGTAAATAAATTAATTTCAAGCCTGTTAAATATAAAGTTATTTAAGTAATTTTGAAAGTTCCAAGCGTAACAGCAAATTACGCAAGTTACATAAGTTAAATAATTTTAAGACGAAAGTGTAAGTAAGTTCTCGAAATTAAAAAGTTGCATTTAATATTAAAGAACACTTTATATATCTTGCATTAATTCGTAGATTAATGACATTAATTTAAATCACGTCAATCCATTAAGTCCTGGAGATCCACATTTTATAGTGGATTTTCTGCCTTCCTTTTCAACAGGAAGTAAGATTATTATTGATCTGAAAGTGGACAATCTTACCATTTATGCTTTTTATCGGCGTAGTCAAAATTGCATTTATATTGCTTAAAAAAAAAACAATATGGTCATTATAAATAAAAAATAAACAAGATTTCGTGTGTTTCATTTTTGTAATTTTTTTTCCATCCATAAAATTACGAAATCAACGCCAATTCGCATCCAAAAATACCCAAAGTTTATAACATTCAACTAGATATTTGTTTGTTTATCTCCACATTAACCTCTTCAAAACGTCAATATGTAGTAAAAAATAAACCTTATTTGATCAATTATGAACTTTATTGATGAAATTTGTATCTTTAGTGGTTTAATTGTCCCTAAAATGTAAGTACAGTAATTTTAGGTTAGATTTTTAAAGTTCAAGATGGCGTATCTAGTAGTGTATACCAAAATTCTGTAAAATGCTTCAAAATCGCGAGAAAATGTGTGTTTAGTGGTTTTTGGGGTCATTTGTCACGAATTTGAAACTAAAATTTTAAAATTCAAATTGACGATTCCTATATGGTTAACCAAATTTTAGGGATTACTAGAGTTGCAGTTCATAGATTTTGTGCACTTTTGGATGCGAATAGAAATAATTTATTAACTATTCTACTTAGTATGTTGCTCTGTAAATTTAAATTAGTAATAAAAGTGGGTCACTACTCTAATAACTAATAAAACGTAAATCAATATCATTGTATTCGTCCCTACAAGTTTCTTTATTTAAAAATTTAATTGCTACTTTTAGTTTAATCAAATTTGACTTTAATGGTTTTGAATAATGGTATTTATAGAGTGCAATAATTAAAAGTTTTTTTCTTGTTCCAGTGGTTATTCCAAATGAAGGGTCGTGTCATTTCTTACATCGGTCACCGTGCAATTTCAACTATAATAAGAAACACTACTAATTGATTGTTCAACTTACTAATCCAAAAATAGAAATTACACTTTTTAACTACGCATTATAAAAGTGTCAGAATTGAATAACGAATTTCTAATTTTTGTTTGATTAGTCAAAATAGTAAATTTGGTATTTATTAACTAATACAACTTTAAATAGTAAGTATTCACGAAAGTTATACTAACAATTGTTTAGTTTATTTAATTGTATTAGTAATTACGAATTCTGTAAAATAGTTCGAATACCAGAATATGTACTTTCTTGGTATTGATTGACTGATATTCGCAACATAGACACAATATATTAAGAAAACAATTGACGAGCCCGCAGAGAAAAGTTATGAAAACAGCCAAGGCAAATATTTTGAAGAAGAAAGAAAATATTTTTAGTACACACTTGACAAAAACTTTATTTGAAATTAATTTCTTAATTCTGTGCATTTACCATCAGCCAACTTTTTAGTCAAAATCGAACAATATTTAGAACAATATTTGGTAAACTTAAGTTGGTAAATGAGTTGCCCAATTGGAAAAAAATATTTAGTTTTTTTTAATAGCTGCGTGTAGTTTAGAACGCCAAATAATGATGCGTTAACTAAATTGTAGCCAATTTAACCTATTAATTCCCAAATTTCGTAATTTTCGATGAACTTTCACAGTTTCTTGTCATACTGTATTTACAATAAAAAATTCGTACATATGATATAAAATTGACGTCAAATTTCATGTTGTTTCGGAATATCGCCGCTGAATTTATCTCAAATGGATACTTAAGTTCTGCACAATTTATTTATAAAAATCGATTTGATTTAATAAAAATAACGTTAGATCTAAATTTTTATATATAACGGATGAAATGCTTCTGTTTTCAAGCCCTGCATTTTAAAATATTAAAACGTATGTAATTAAAATTTTTGAAAAAAAATCATGATTCACCAACTAAAAAACTATAAGCTTCATTAAATAAATAATAAAAGTATAAGATTCTCAGAATTAATTGAGGAATACACTGGATATAGTCCAGATTATTTTGTCGATATTCTGAACAATTTTTCATCTCGATTTTGTGAAAAATTGTATTCTGAGAAGAATTCCAATCGTTTTTATTTTCAGCGATTTTTTTCCCAAACATTGATATTTTCCGAGACGAAACAACTACATTTGAAATTTTCTATCTCGAAAATTATCAACCTTTGAAATAAAATTGAAAAGAATAAAAAATGCTTGCACTTGATCAGAGAATATACTAGATTTTTTTTTAGAATTTTAATCGTAAATTTTTTTCCATTTTTCAAAAATCCATATAACAAATTTTTCAAAACATTAGCATAAAAATCTTAGTATATTCCAGTATATTTCTTAGTTCGTTCTGAACTTTTTACTTGTATTATTTTTTTGAAGAAGATCATAGTTTTTTCTTTAGAGTTCTGAATTTTTTTTAAAATTTAGTTTTGGACTTCATGTTGAGAAACGCTCTTTTAAATTTTGCCTTAAAAACTTGGGAGTCGAAACTACTTTTCTGGTGGAGAAAGCTGTGTATTTTGTTTTAGATGTGCTATTATTTTGAATAGAATAAATTTCATTTTTCTACAACAAATAGTGTATAACTTTTTATGCATCCGTTTTAGACATATTCTGGGCGATATTCTGAAAGAACATAAAATTTTACGTCAGATGTAGCTTATCTCCGATATTTTTTTTATAAACACAGTAAGAAAAGAAACTGTTTGAAAATTCTTCGAAAATTGACGATATTTGGGACTTCATAGTTTAAAATTATTACGATTTGGGTTAATAATGTATCAATATTTTTTGCAGTCATATTATCTTTCCTTTTGAAATGAAAAGTTGGTCAGGTTGACTGTTGTCTGATTTACTACTCTTCAGATAATTGTATCATTAATTCGGCATTGTTGATGAATAATATGCAGGTTTATCTTACATAAATTGATTTCTTTATTGGTATTTTCATCATGGTCTATAGGCATTTATTAGTGAAGAAAACAAAAAATATAATTTTTGTGCTTAAAAAATATTTTGGATTCTTAAAAATATAACATTAGTAGATCAAGGGCTACAAAAATGTTTAAATATCAAAATATTTGTTTTCCTCACTTAATGCCTCTCAGAAATGAACATGAAACTAATCATTTCTGATTTATCTGAAATTCTAATCTGCGTCAAAATAAGAAAATATATTAATGTCGAAAATTTCTCTACAAAATGACAACAAAGGATCTTTCTGTACAATAATTAATTGTAATAAATTAAACCTTACAAAATTTAAGCAGACTATAGGTTTATTTTCTTAAATTAAGAATACTATGTGTACGCAATCACATGACATTCCGAATAAACTATAAGGAAAACATAACTACAAATTTAATTTTCGTTCAACATCCTCTAATCCTACCAAGCCAAAAACATCACTACGTCTAAAAAAGTTTGCAGCAATAACTTAATCTTTAAAAAAAAAGTATAGCGTCCAAATCCCTCCGCATGTCAGCTGCCGCATATCCGCAAATCCGGTCTTTCAGAATTGAGTTTCACGAGATTCATTATACAGAAACAATCGAGACTGAAAAAAAGGTCAAAAATTCTTCCGCCAAAGGTACACATTAAACTGCGAATCGTGACGATAGGGCACAGATGCTTTAAATTTTATGCATCGAGAAACAATGTATCATTGTCCAGAAATCTTTGCGAACCCCTTAGTAATACCTCACCGCGAAATCCGTTTTAGAAAAAGAACAGGAAGTTCCGAAATTCGGCAATTCGTGTGCATCGTCGCACGACAAACTGTGACGTAACAGCTGGCAAGGATGTGCGATTCTTGACTTCTAAACTCGCAAAATAGCCAGGAAAGAACTTTGAGATTGTGGCGAACGCCCACCGTATCCTTTTGCCGGTATCTTTTGATCAATTTTTTTGTTCTGACAATTGTGAACCTTCTTCTTGTATATCATTACCTTTACAATCGTGGTTTTTTCAAGTTTTTGTTTCGTCAAAAAATCAATGCACTTTCCGCCATTTGCTGCTTCCTTTTAATTTGTATCTATAGCAGTTATATAATTTCATTAACCAAATCGTTGAAACCATTTTTTTCAAATTTGTATCACAGGAAAACGATTCTTTAAAACTGACTATTTTCTTAAAAGAAAATCTCATACTGCTTTAATTGAAGCGTTTCTTTTGAGATCCATATCGGTATTTTTTACCGAAATTTAGGGCGATGAAGATCATGGAGGGCGTCTGCCATTTTCCGTCTAACCCTAACCCGGTATCCGCAACAACCTAACCTAACTTTCACTGTACAGACATCGTGCACCCTCCGCCTCATTTCGTCACCGACCTTTTTATTTCCGTTCTCCGTACAAGCTTGCAATTAACCGAGTTTGCGCAAACGGTGATAAGAGCTTCAATTTCTACGCAGACCGATAAAGGGAGGAAATATGTTCGAAACACGTCGTCTAGCAGCGAAACGGGTCTCACAAGTAATGCAATCTAAGCACGAGATGTGATTCGTCCTTAGGGTGATTTTCTAAGGCGCTCGAGTAAAGTCTTAAGAAACCGCAAAAAAAATAGTCAGCTGATTGTTTTCAGGGGTTCTAACGGGTATTGCGTTAGAAAAAATATAAGAAACTGTTGAATTATCCAATTTTCCAAATTTCCACAATATTTTATATCTGATGACGAAATCAACAGATCACTTATTTTTAAGATGTTTCTGATAACATTTAATACCTGCGATGTTAAAGTTTGCAAATTTAGTCCAACGAAAAAAAATTGTTTGTTGTCGAATAAAATTTTTTTTCAATCCTTGCCATATATAAACCTTATTAATGAACAAAAATGCCATAAAGTACCATAACAGTTGCAATTATTGTTAGGCCACTCGTTTCTTTCTTCAAAAAGTGTCATTACAACTTTGAATATTTGAGGTTATGAATCACCATCACTGGGTCACTAGGAAAGTACCCTTTGATGGGGTAAATTGTGAAAAATACATGTAAACTGCCATAAAAGTTGCAATTATGGTTAGGCCATCCGTTTCTTTCTTCAAAAAGTCACTAATGATGGTGAATATTTTCACAAATTTGTGAGGCCGCGTGTAATGACACTTTTTGAAGAAAGAAACGGGTGGCCTAACCATAATTGCAACTTTTATGGCAGTTTACGTGTATTTTTCATAATTTCCCCGATCCAATGGTACCTTCCAATCATTAAAAAATGTTGAAAATATTTGAGGTTATTTATTACCATAATTAGTGACTGTTCCAAGAAAAAAACGACTGGCCTAACTGTAACTGCAACTTTTATGGCAGTTTATGTGTATTTTTCATCTTTTAACCTCTCAACCCGTACCCCTAGCATTCGAAAGATTTTTTTGCATTAATAATGTCTATGTATAACAAAAGTTGAAAGAAAATTTCATGCAACTAAAAACTCCAACGTTGCCAACGTAAATGGTCTGTAAAGGAATTATGATGAA
Source organism: Trichopria drosophilae (assembly GCA_030407085.1). Classification (NCBI taxonomy): domain Eukaryota; kingdom Metazoa; phylum Arthropoda; class Insecta; order Hymenoptera; family Diapriidae; genus Trichopria; species Trichopria drosophilae. The sequence goes on from CM059582.1 coordinate 184,602,702, forward strand.
TTGCAACAATCTGATCGACTAGTTAATATAAATCATAAAATCATGTCTTTAAAATTATATTCGTTATTGACCAATAACGAAGTAATATTTGTAGACAATGAACTGTTTTTCAGTATTTAGTCAGGGACCAGACCTTTATTTCTTACTGAACGTTTTTTTGGAGGTCCTCTTCTGGGGTTTTATTAGAAAGTCTAAAATAAGTAAATTATAAAATACGTAATTTATAAAATACAAAAATATGCTAAAAATTATAAAACAAAAGACCAATATTAAACGAAATACAAAGAGCATATTTATAAATCAGCGGACGCACCGTAAACAAGTAACCGAGCGCACTATGCTAAACATTTGAAGCAAATACATAACTTGTAAACATATGACCTACACATTACACTCTCACAATATTTTAAAATAAAAAAACGACGTACATTATGTGTTTAAAAGCTATGTACAATTCTGCTGCGTTATGTACCGAATGTTATTTTCGCCCACCCAGGCGTAAAATCCCGTTTTACGCCCTCGAAAATTATGCGGCTGATATAGGAGTTCCCCAACCCAGTTTAAAATTCGGGGCTTAAATACAAGTTTTACACCCGATTGTCGAAAAATATTGTTCGTATTACGTAAAACTTTATTTTATGCTCTCAATACGTGAAGTCTTATTATAAGTCAGTAATTAAAATATTATAACTCTTACTTAATTTTTCTGTATCTGTTTTGAAGTTTATACTACATTTGTTTTTAATATCTATCATTTCTTTTGAATATTTCGTTTTTTTAATGTGGTTCGTTTTCGAGAATGTTGACTTCCGAAAAGTTAAATTGATGTCCTGTAGTTAAGATATGCGATGTTGGTAAAGTAGCTAAAACTAGCAGCGAATTCGAAAAATCAATGCTTCTCAACTTAAACGCAAAAATATCCATTACAGGATTCAAACTGCGCGATTCAACCTTAATTTTTTGCTTCCGCTTTCATACAGATTGCTGAGCAATTGCCAAATCATAGAAAAAATAACAAAATGTCTTACTATATTTTACAAAATATTTAAACAATTAAAGAACGCAGTTTTCTTCTGAAACTTTTGTTATACATCTAAAAACTATTTATAACGTGAAGAAAAAATTGACAAAATTTCCTACTACTACTATACATTATTTAAATAATTTAATCGTCCATATCTACACCGCCATTTATCACGCTTATTGAAAATATTTAACAAAGTCATCCAACACAAAATTCAGTAAATTTCATTAAAAATAATAGAAATTGTGTAGAGCCTTAACAAGAGGCTGATAAAAGTCGTGGAATAATTATACGTTTTCTCCACAACAATAATGATTGTGATCACTGAGGCACTAATAAATGGTAGTACAGAAAATCGGTCTGAAGAGAGTTTCGATCAAATCTAGGCAACGTAGAAAGGTAGTACATCATAATCATTAATTTTTCCAATTTAATATAATTGATTATAAGCGGTTCCAGATATCAATCTGATAACGAAATTATTGAAAATCTGCAAATCAAAAAGAATTATTAGTACCTAAATGTTTTTATTCCGACAAAAACTGTAAGTTAGGTGGATTAGATTCTTGAATTTTCTAATGTTGAAAAAATAATTTTCATTCAATTTCCACGACCCAAAAAAACAAACTAGTTTTTATCTAGTTCTTCGCTAATATATTTGCAATGTAAAAATAAATACTGCAGTCAATTGTCTTCCTTAATTCCAGATTTCAATCGCATTTCTTGTATTAATTTAAGTATTTCTTTTTATTAAAAATGTACAATGACCTAATGTAGATGGAACAAGTACATTTTATGACTAATTAAACTGAAAAATGAATTGTCCAGTAAATGTTTATATTAATTTTCGTATTATAGTGGTAGATTTTAAGATTACACTATATCTTATTAGTATTACACTCCTTTAAGAGAAAATGCACTCAAATATGTAATTAACGTTCAAAAATAAGATCACCCACCTATTTTGCCTTACCCTTTCCAGAATAACTGCCGTCTAAAATAGTTTATAAAAAAACGAAGTTCACGTCAACTTTACGAAGAATAGACCAGAATGTTTTGGCAGTAGATTTACGAAATTGTATTTATTCCATCTATTTTAAAAATTTAATTTAATTTCAGATCATGATCCAGTGACATAACGTAAGTTACGATCCATTGACACATCGTGGTCTAGCAACTGTTAGAGTAACAATACACTCTGGTATCCGGTTCATTTCGGAAAACTACCTCTGCGAAATCACTTTCAGGATCAATGTCACTGCTATTTTCATTGTCATCACACAGAGAGAAAAGAAGTATTTAATGGAACCAATTTTACAAAAGTACAATACGGAATTACATGTAGACACATTAACTATTTCTCGAGCTATTTCTGTAGTAAACACGACCACATTGTGCTGTTTACTATTTGCCGATCCTTGAATATGCAATAGACTACATAACCTCAAATCTACCACAGTTTTGCAATTAAATAGTCACTTTGATCATTCCTGAGTAGAAATTCAATGTTGAGAATGGGTGCAAATTCTATATTTTTGGGCTGCTGGTTACGAATATCATGTTTTCAAAATTCAAAATGGGCCATACAATATGGCAGTAACAAATTTCATAAAATTCACATTTTTGCATTTTGATCCGTCATTTTGAATCGACTATATGCTTAATTATTTATATTACATATTTTGTCTAGTTTTACTGTGCACAATTTAGATAATTTCGTTATTTGAAACTTATTTAACCTAACCTAAACTCTACACTACACAGAAACTATAGAAACTAGATTGACTTTCTAAGCGAATTAAATTATTAGCTAGCTTGTAGATATTTTCAAGGTATACCGTTAACTAGCCAGGTTAGCTACAAATTAGATAGTATCTACAACAACTGATTTGATAGATTAAAAATAATATAAGGTGCTACTTCGATATTTTGTGATGATATGTAAAAATATTGTATTTTTGAAATATTGTATATTCGCATTTTTTAAATTTAAGTATTACTATCTGAATTCTTAAACACATTTACTATTTTCTATCGAGTAAGTTTGAAAAGAATTTTTGGAATGTCTAAACTATGGAGGAATGTACCATGTAGTATAAAACAAATCTTGCACTCAACTTGTGCCATTTTAACTTTTGTCGATTCAAAGTTTTCGTACTTTGTTCACATTATGCGACGAATGTCTATTTTTAATATATTTCCCGTTATAGACAAATATTATTGATTAGGAAGGAAGTGTTTCTAGTCACGAGTCATTATATTTTATGTATTCAGAGCACATACTGGAGAAAAAAATACCGATGTGCCCAAATATAAATTACAAACTACTCGTGATCCGATTTTCAAACACGAACCTATTTGTACATTTAAAACTTACGGATACAGCAAATTAATACGTCACAAATATCATAACGCATTTCATTATTTTTAAGGAATCTAAAATTTTATATATAAAATACTAAATTTTAATATTATATAACGTCAATAAAAAAAATCAATGAAAAACTAAGGAAAAGAAAATGTACGAATGATATAATTCATTACAAATCTTATAATAAATCTTGTTAAGCTTTCTTTTATTTAAAATGAGTAAGTTTGATAAAACTAGTTTTTGAAAAGTACATTTTTACTATGGAAGTGTCGTTGTCTTCCTACTATTTATCGTCAGTAGGTGTGCTGCTAATGCATCAACAAATTTAAAAACATAATCACAATAAATTATAATAAACATCTTAAAACAATCTTACATGTGTGATTAATGATATTCTGAACTAATTTTGTTTTAAATTTTTATTTTAATTGTATAGTTTATAATCATAAAAAAGTTTAGTTTCATCGAGAAAATAACATTTAAAATTTTATAAAACGTAGGTCACAATTCTTTAAGGTTTTCCTGTTTTTTTATCGAACAGATTTTAAGTGTAGATAAAAACACTTAATGAAAAGTGCCAAAAATGCTATTTTCATTTATTGATGACTATAGTTGTCTTTGATAAAACACTCAGTTTTCTGCTAATTACGAGTCACATACATAGTTCTAATGAACTAATGCATTTTCGGATCAGTGGTCTGGAAGATGTCGTATAAATTGCTCCTGTTATTTTACTTTGCACGGCGTATCGACATCCGATGATTAATCATGTTTACAACTGTCACACAAGAAATTACAAGATTCAACGATTCCATTTTTTTTTAATGAAGTAAATTGTATAACCTTGTATCAATTGATCATTTTTCACTTTTTGTTTTGCTTTTACTCCTAATGTTTTATAGAATGTAATAGGAAACTATGAGATGAAGGAAAATAGACTGAGAGAAGGTCTTCTGTAATCTAATGAAGGTTTGTTAATTATTAAAAAATCTTTATTTCAGCCAAGCACATTTATTAATAATTAATAAAGACTGTTAACATGAAAGAATTTTTTCTCAGAATACTTAATTTATAATCAATTAAAATTGTCTGATTTATTCTTTGTGAATACTAAAATCTATGTATGTTATTATTACTCAATACTGATTAAAAAAATAACACCTAGTATCAGATCAATTATGATTTAAATAACTAGTCTAATTTGTTAATATTCCCTAATATTCCATCTTTTAAATTAATGAATGATTAATTTATAAATAACAAATTATCTTTTTTTAATACTTATTTTATTTTTAAACACGAATCTCGTGTCACTAAAGTGAAATGCATCGCAAAAAGAATACAAAAAAAGCAATTTTTTTGAGAGTGACTCAATATAAAAGTCAGATATTGATCGCTTCTTGAACCATAATAGTTAATTTTTTTTCGTAATAAATTTAAAAAAATATATTTTTAGGCATATCTACGCGCGTTTCATTAAACGGCGAACACTGGTCCAATCGGCGATATTTTGGTCATAACTCAACTTAATGAAATCTACCGTAAAAATATATTACACCATTACATAACTTAAGATTTTTTATTATGTCTCAATATTTTTCACAGATAAATTTTACGGGATTATCGAGTCGTTTTCTGCTTTCAAATCCTTTTTTAATTATAATGTAATTACTTTAGTGCACAAAGATTTTTCAAGGTGATGGCGAATAAAAAATACAGGGTTTGTGGAATATAAATATTACAATTTAAATGATTGATACATTTTGTTGTAACTACTATCAAATTGAATTCTCCCTCTGAACGAGCAAAATTTCACTCTTAGAGAGTGAGTATTAACTTTTTTAATAGAATGACTCAATTTTCACTCAATATAGAATGTGAAATTTAGTCAGTAGTAACTTGCGATATGTGTTAGTAACATCTTTTCTAAACATCCGCTTGTTTTAGGTCTGGATGTACTTTTTGCTTATAGAAACTATTTAATTTTTATATTGTCCGGGATAAAATCAGACTGTTACTGATAAAAATTATGGAGGAATTATACTATTCTGACTGCAGGATCTCGAGTACAGGCGCTATATAATAATGACTATTTATTTTAGTCAAGTTTACTATTCTTTGCAACTAAATTCATATATAGAATTTAAAAAAGCCCTCTGTAAATAGTAAAATTTCCTATAAGATTTCCCTCGGTATACAATCGACCATAAATAAAGCAAGGATTTTTTTATTTGCTTTGGGAAAAAGGAGACAGATTTTGTAGTTGTTTTCTTTATTATTCTTTAATATTAAGAAATTTTTAAGTTATAATTTTTAAGTATTTTTAACTGTCGTGAAATTTTTTTAATGATGAAAATTAAAATTAGTTTTGTAATTCATTAATAAAATTATTCGATTTTATCATATTTTTTTTATACGAAGCAGCATTAAAGAAGTGTTACATATACTGTTAAAATGTTACACTAATGATTTACAAAATATTTCAGATTTTTTGTTTCCCTTATTTGACATTCAAAATTTTTGGACCACAATTTTTGCCTCTACTTTACGCGGATTACGAAGTCAATCACTTCTTTTCCTTAAACCTTGGGCGCTTTTTAGTATGATTTTCAACATATAATTATTACATAAAAAATAGCGTAAAAAGTAACAAAAAAAATATACTTGGAAAAATACGACCTCAGAGAAAATGCAGCATTCGTGACGAAGATTATCGTGGAACGGGTTTAAACTTCCAAAGGTTAATGCGGCTTGAAATTGTGAGAGGATAAAAAGATCACTCGATATAAAAAGTATGCGAGTAAATTAAATTCATATACATATGTTCAGTATTTATCATTAATAATTGACAACAACTAATTAACATATTCATTTAAATATGTCTGCTTTTCAGTTTATGTTTTTTTATTATATTGTACCATTTAAGATGCATGTGAAAGTGTTAACCTTATATAATTAATTCCTATCGTTTTTATTTGTATTGTTCAGAGTAATTTATTAAATTTAGTGAAAAATTATTCGCACGTATATTTTAAAATGAAAAGAAAATATAACAGAATTGAATTTTTCTAAATTCGTTTGCTTATGAAAATTTAAGATATTTTGTACAATATTAAACGTTTTAGAAGAACCCTTTGAGAGGCTTATTACTATCCTCAAAAAGATAATTTTAAGTACATAATTCTCAATAGTATTATGTTAAACATTTCAAGATGCTTTTATGCTTCCCTACCTACTGTTTTCATTGATGAAATCTTTTACAATGTATTCTGAAGAGTCTTTTGAATTTCTCTCATTTATTATAATTTTGTGCAATTAAAATTATTGAATTAAATTGAAATTTAAAAAATTAATTAAATATAATTACTATAAGCATAAAATCAAAATTATTTTATTAGTACTTTTGGGTATATTTAAACGATTTTTAAGAAAGATAACAACAAAGGTATTTGTAATTCAAGAAGGATAGTAATTCAATAGCATTCAATATTATAGATGCATTATACAAATTGTTTTCTAGGTAAATGTGAGTATTGAACTTTCATTATATTTACTTTCCATCACTCGATAAACAATATAATACCTAGTAACTGCTTTGATAATTTCGTAACATAGAACAAAAATTGTCGACAACTGACACCTTTTTTTAGTTATAACTAAGAAGTACTATGTAAATTATATTATGATTATAACGGTTGGTTAAATTTGAGTTACATTTATATTTGTTAAAATCTTAAGATTTACGAGTTTATAGTATTTTATGTTTCAAGACACTTAAGTAAGTCCCTCCTCTAAACTTTTTAGATTGACTATTTATGTACTAATATTTTTATTTTATGACACATAGAGTTTTTTTCTGTGGAATTTAAGCTGCTTATTTCTATTCTTCAGATTTCTGTTATTAAATGCTGGTAAACCCCGTTGTTATCTGAATGGTCACTAGCTAACTAATATAGACGCAGTTAATACTAAAAATTTATTTATGACAATCATCTGGAAATTAAATAAAATTTATTACTGTCTAGTTATATCCAGAGAAAAACTCAAAATCGCGATTTTTCTAAATTCCAAAGTATTTTAAGGTAAGTTATACAATTGGGTACGGGTCGAAAAACCGACAATTACAAAAAGCCGACAAGTAAAAAAACCGACGGTCAAAAAACCGACAGTCATAAAACCGACAGTCAAAAAACCGACAGTTACAAAACCGACATTTCAAAAAATTACTGTCCGCTTGTCTATTTTTTTATGTGTCGGCTTTTTTACAGTCAAATTTATGACTGTCGGTTTTTTGACATGTCGGCTTTTTAATTTGTCGGTTTTTCGACACACACCCATACAATTTCAATACTCAGGAACAGCTGATATTACTTTAACACTCTAAATTCGTTGGAGTGAAAATTGAGACACTCTTTTACGAAGTAACACTTTCACTAGGAGTGAGTTTTTTTCTTTCACACTTGATGGAGTGAAATGTCACTTTTCAGAGAGTTTTTTTCGAGGAATTTAGAGAGAACATTAGTATATAAATTATTATTATTTTATTTATAACAAATCCGTTTAATAAAAATTATAATGAACATGAGTCAGAAATATACAAATATAATAAAGATCTTAGTATTTTTAATACGGTATGTAGGCTAGAGAGATTTTGAGTTACTATTTTAATAAAATTTGCCAAACCTGCCAATTAATATACAAATTTACATTCCAAGAAAACTATGATAATCACAACGACATGTCTTTACATAAAAATGATTACTCATACCAAGTATTTGTTTTTTAAATTAAGGGTCACCACTAGTATAAAATTTTAAAAAACTTGATACATATTTCATTACTTTTTTAAAAATAACATATTGAAATTTTAACAGCATGTCTCTAATAGATTTTGAGTGACAGCTATCGCAAGAGCAGATAATGATAAAATCAGTGACATAAACATTAAACGCGTTCTGATTGAAAAAAAGTTTTTCAAATTTTTTGCAGTTATTACTCGAAAACAAATCATCCGATCAATTTGATTCTTATTGCAGTTTATTTTATAACTTTTTAAGTGAAACTCAGAGTACAGAAAATGTTTGGCAGCCCAAAAATCAATAATTTTCTTTCTATATTTTACACTTTTTTTAAAAACTCCGGCATTTTGTTAAATTTAATGTTTTTGTCTTCTGTCATGTCATGGGCGATAGTTTTTTTTCTGCCACTGTGTAGGTAGTCGTTTTTTTAGCCTTACCAAATAACTCGCTCAATTTTCTGTTCAAAAAACTGTATATATCAACAAATTTATCTTTAAAATGTTAAACTGGTCCGAGTAATCGATAATCTTTAAAAAAATCCTCAAAAATCACATTTTTGTAGATGGTCAAACTAGTGGCGACCTTTACACATTATTTAAATCTAAAATGCTATTCTGAATTAAAGAAAATATTTATTTCATTCGCGTAAGTAAACTTTAGGCAGGTGCTGGAAAAAGTAGAGTATGAAAGTACTAGCAGGAATTAATTCATTTTATTGTAATGAATTGTATTTCGATTGTCTTTTGTGTTGTTATATATACAGTAGCATCTTTTTATAGAATATTTGTATGGTTCCACGACAAAATAATAATCGCTACAAAAATAATCATGACAATATAATCAGTGTGAGAAAAACTAGTGTCGACAAGATAATAAAAAAGGATTATTATAATAGTATTGAATAATGAATATTCTTAACAGCGTTACATTAGTAAGCATTGCTTAACGTAACCTAACTAAACTAACCAAAACTAACGCACGCAAACTAACGGTTGAAACTAATCTCTGCACAACCTAACCTAGACTAATTTAAACTAATCTAAACTTACCTAAATATTAACCTAATCTAAACTATATATTAGATTTCATTAATTACATTTGAAAAGTATCATGCATTAATATACAAAATAATATGTTAGTTTAATTACGTATTACATTACAATTAGCTTTTCACTGATTCAATAAATTTAATATCGTTTGTGTATTTAATGAGCATACAAATAAAACACAATACTTACATAATATAGCAAAATGTATTAGAATTTAATTGTAATTTCTGTGATTATTATTAAAATACAAATTCCATTTATATCGCGTACAATTAAAAATAAATTAGTAAAGTTCTCTTACGTAAACATAAATGCATTTATAAATATTTTGTATTTTTTATATACATTTCAGTAATGATTTATTATAAATAAATTTTTTATAAACATATTTTTTTTTTAAATTTATGTGAAACGAGTTTTTTTTCAATGATTTACTTTTAAAGTATATTATTAAAAATTTTTGTTTTTTTTTCTGTTCCTAAAATTATTTTATCAAAGTCACTGTCATGACTATAAGAAAGTGTTTATTTTTTAAAAGTAGAGATTATTTGCGCAATTTATTGTATGCGGCATTTTTTATTTTAATCGTGTCAATAGTGTATTTTTAGATTACGTCGGACATAAAAAAACATAACATTTTTTATTTTTCTAGACAAAAAACAACTGATTATTCTTATTATGGGTTTTAAACGAAAAAAAGAAAACAGTTAATGTTACTATCTAAATAGTAGGATCTAGCACAACGTTTCTCAGTGGGTTTCATTATTTAAATAATAAGCTTGGCTATCCAATTTCTTGAGGTTTCTATTTAGATAGTAAACTTACCTAAAAATCCTACTATTTGCGTCTCGCTATATTTACGTCCCAGCATATTTTCCCAATTCCGTCTCGTTATACTCGTCTGTCGCCGCTCTTTTTTTCCCCCACCTTGTGCGCTGGGACCTCAGGAAGGGCCTGCTGTGACGTCACGAACGTGACGCTACTGAGGAGAGTGGGGGAAACGGCACTCCCTTTCTTTCGACAAATATAAGGAGGCAGAAGGGGAAGGCGAGAACCGAGCGGGCAAATATACCGGGACTTGTGCTAACCTACAAATCTTGATCTCTGCACGTATTGAAGTTAATTGTTAAAATATCTTCGTAAATAAACGAATATATTAAACATGATATTTAGAAATTAGTTTGAATTTTTTGAACTATTTTATTTAATCTTAACTTCCATTATTTTTATATATTTTTTAAATATCTTAAAGATTATTTTAAAAAGCTCTATTATGACTTACAGGACTATAAAAAAGATATATCTGTAACCTTTGAATTACATTATTCTCTCGAAAAAGGATTATTGAAATAATTTTCTTTACAATGAATACAAAAATGTAATAAAATAAAAGTCACGAAAAAAGCAAGTGCACCAGTCAGCATAATAAATTGTTGTAAAATTTAAATCAATGTAGAAACGAATTGGTTCGAATACTTTATTGCGTGTTGTTGTGTACTTGATTTATTACTAATTTTTGTATTGCAATAATGTTTCCTACGTTAAATTTCCCTTTTTATCACTTATTTTTTCTGGCGCTTCTATTATTTTCTCATTCATTTTTTGAAATCAGTTTTGATTGCTGTGATCATTCAGTTTTCTTAAATTAGAAACGTTAGGTATTGATTATTATCAAAGTTCTGTTTATTGTAATACATTTTCATTCAGAACGTTTGTCATAATTGTAGTAGTTATATAATAAAAAATTTTTAATTACAAAGAAAGGTACCTAAGTAAAAAAATATCATTGGATAAGTCAAAGGTATGCAATTACGAACGAAAGATCATTTTGTGGAAAATTTATAAGTATACTATACTGTACTACGCGTACTCATTTAAAATTTTTCATTAATAACTTGATAATTCTAGCAAGTAATAAATTAACACGATAAAATCATTCTAGAATGAAACCATATGGGAAATCTTGAGATTCGAGGTCAAGCGCATGAATAAATAAATATAGAAGAACAAATGTATCGTTCCTAGGCCATCGGTAAACAGATCAATTAACAAATTGGTAGTTGAATAGACTACACAACATTATTGATTGCGATCACTAAATTATATAACGCGGCTTGTAATTCAAGGTTAGGAAGGTGTGCTTGGTAATCTACTAGGTGACGAATATATGTGCACGCATTAAAGTGCACATAATCTTTTAATGCGATATACGCGATAAGAAATGTATATATAAATAAATTAAGTAATTGAGATGAAGTAAAAATGTCGTGTAAAGTAGTGTACTTGCTTTTTAACTTTGAGGAAGATCGGTTTAAGTATATTTTGATATAGACTGGCCGTAAAGTATTCATTTTACGATGATTTTGATAAAACTGATAAATCTTAAAACAATCCAATTATAATCTTAATTAGATGACATGTGGCGCCATACTCGGCAAGGCGCGAAATATAAAATCTATAAAAGGGGTTTTATGTTCATTTTGTTATATTGTACAAGTAAATATGACATTGAAAATACTTTTGGTCCTCAAATTAGTTGAAATTTTTGCAACATTGTTTAATATTAATAGCGTATCATTCGACCGCTTTGCGTAGCATTGGACCGAAAGGTCCCGGGTTCAACTCCTGGTCTTGTTCCTCGATTTTTTAAATAAAAAAGAAATTTTAAAAATCAGAAAAAAATTTACGTCATTCCAAAGTCATTTATTCATTTTCAGAGCGCTTCTTAATTATATAGGCAAGTTTCTGACTTAAGAAGAGAAATCGATGCAAAATTGTTGTAAAAGTTTAATCGAATTTAAAACATTTTTTAGTCGTCGTTCAATTTTGAAAAAAATTAATAGAATTAATTTACTTATAAGGAAATTCGCATTCCATTGAAATAACAAATTGAGGAGATCATGGATGATTGCATCTGTCCTGAAGGGCTCAACTGATGATCGATGATGTATTGATTTGAATGCAAAATTTTATCTGCTAAGTCGGTTGCACATATACGACATCGATCATTGGATTGAGATAAGAGACATAGTTGACGTAGAAAGTTTGCAAATTTACATATTGTAAATTGCCTGCATGTGCATAAACTTCAAAGTGCAATGTACGCAACTGTATACAATGAATCATAATGTAATCCTTATATTGGCTGAAAACTGATGATTCTCTAAGTTTATTCATTTTTTAAAGAGAAAAAATCTGCATTTTTAAATCAGTTTCATGATACTGTATCTAATGGATGTTAATTATCTATATTATTAAGAAATGACAAAACTTACGAGAAGTATTGGGGTTATAAATCTAACAAAAAAATACAAAAATAAGAAAGGAGAAAACACGAAGAAACTTAAAAACTAGAATTCGGGAAATATCAAAATTATTCTCCCGTATCTCTTGCAGGCTCATCCAATTCCCATTATTTTTTCGAATTCCAGTTTTTCTGAGTTTCCGTTTTTTGTAACTTCATAACCTTAAATAGCCCATTTCAGTATTTTCAGGGAAAAGGTTTTAGATAAACATTGACCAACTACGACCTTGATGACGATGTTGACAATAATTTGGCATCGATAGGAACGAAATAAAAAAATCTATCACCTATTTTAAAACTTTTAATGTGAAATATTGAAAGGTTATTGTGATGGTGTATAAAAACTTCAAGGTCATGGTCAAGGTTACCATCGACATAGTCTTGTTAGCACTTATCATTACAGTTATCAAAAACTGACATCCCACTTTAAATACGTCCAAATTATTCCCACACTATGACACATTGCTCAAGGTCACGATAAAGGTGACAGTTGAAAGTTTTGCATTTATTTATCATTTGCAGTTATTTTCAGTGCTCAAAGATGTGGATTCCAATTTAAGAAAGTCAACTGGAGCTTCAAATGATATTCCAGGTCACGGTAGAGGTCAAATCTAACATTATAAAATCTTTATAATTTGAATTATTATAGTTGAGAAAAAATGCTGCTTTCTATTTTTATTTAAAACGAAATATTTTAAAATGAGGAAATTTGGTATCTAAAATGGCGGATCAAAACTAACAATACCAAAATATGGTATATAAATCATTAGAAATATAAAAATCTATTTTACCATTTTTAATTTTCTAGGTACATTCATAACACGAGGAAATATTTTCATAATTCATAAAATTATAGCAATTTTTTGAAGGCATTTTGTTCCCTTCCATTTTAGACTTCATAACCTCTATCAAATTTACAAATAGATGTTAAGAAAACAACACAATAGTATATGTCGAAAAATTCTAAAAAGATTTCTTAGTGTATTGAAATATTTCCCCTACTGAAATAAAAACGAGTTGCAAAAATAACCATCAAAGTTAACATTTAATTTCCCTTTCACTTCACCAAAACCACCAAAGAAGTTTTATCGTAATTCCCCGAAGGATCCTTCAACTTTTATTTCTCGCTGTCTGTGCTTTTTTTTTACTTGACATCTCTTTTGTCCTCGAGTTTAATAACGAAAGCATTCTCTGCAAAAGTTTCTCTCGAAGTTTGATATATTCGATAAATTGGTAAAATGCGGCGAATCGGCAAACGGATAACTGGAGGAGGAAATATAGCATTGTCCCTGTTCATATTTTCCTCTTATTTCCAACTTCGAATTTTACTTGAGACACTCCGAAGAAAACCTTGGCCGAGATGGAGTTTTAAAGGACAATCCATCTTGTACCGATGAAAGACAGGTTGGTCCAGCGTTTACTTATCGCCGCTCGCTTATTTTTCATCCGTCTTTTCCAATTTGCGCCCCTCTTTTCGGCTCTTGGTCGAAAATCTCTGCTAAAAGTACACGTGGCGAATGTGCATTTATGTGTACGTATAACGGAGGGTAGAAAATGTGCCAAGTTGGTGATACTAAATTTTGGCGCAACCTACATTTTTATTCTCTCTCCAGGAAAAGCGCGACACGAGAGTTCAAATGGCTAACATGAAATATTCCGACGGTTCTGGGGCGCAATTTTGCAGCTGCATTCGACAGAAAGAGTTTCGCGATTTTGCATTTGCGTCAACAATGGACTACGTCCACCAAGGATCGAATGCTACACTATTTGCCGAATGTAGTTCAAATATGATGTTATATCTCTTTTTTCCAATATTTTTGGGTTGATATTTAGATAGCCATATTTATAGAAACATTGGATGCCGAAAATTGTTTGAAATTTATCGTTCACGTAATGAAAAATTTGATTAATTATCGGCAATCTCCTAAGAACATCGCTAAAGACTTCATCAGGAAGATGGAGAAAATATAAAACAATGATGGAAGAACGCCGCCATCTTGGAAAACGTTTGTACAGATTATAGAGAGGGGAGGAGGTAATCTATTTTTCAATTTAAAATACGCCATGTTGTCAAGCTTTCTGACGAACCAATTTTCATAAGACTGGTACGGGTACTTTTGATTCCGAATCTGAACTCAGATTTTGAAAATTCAAAATGGAGGAGACAATATGGCTGACTGAAATGTAAAAACTTACCGAACCGAGATGAAATTGGGTACTTGCATTCAGATTTTGTAAATTCTAAATTTGACAAACTGGACTTTCCCGAACAGCGCAAATACGTTATAAATACAAAAAGTGTTCAAACATGAGAAAGAAGCCGCGATTTGAACACCACCAATACGTAATTTTTAGAGTATACCCAAACACACATTCTCATTCTCCATATTCAAAATAATTAGCATTGTTGAATACTAACATTTCCGTTGTAAATAAAGAAAACGCTCAAATATTACAAAGAAGCCGCTGACATCTTAGTCGAACAATTTCACTTAGCGTGAATAGGACATAAATAAGTCGGTGTTTGCTCGCATGCAGAAATATCTAGGTAAAATACACGCAGGGTATTCGAGAATTTTGCAGTTATTAAACCGCTTTACTTACGTGACGGGAAATGGCGATAGCAAAACGGCGCTGCCCGGCGAGGGTCGCTAATGAGAAAAAAGCACATCACTCACCTGAAACAGAAAGAGAGATCGTAATTGTGATTACTGTTGCATATTATCGAAACCCCGTATGGACGTTGCGCTAAAATTACTTGTTTTCCATTTTCGTTATCGACAGAAAAATCGTTTACGTTAAGAGCATGCACAAAATCCAAACCGCGATTAAAATAATACACGAAAATAGTAGGGACGAGAACACTCTTGAAGTGCGATAAGTATATAAGATGCAATTTATGTAAATGTAGTCACGATATTTAATTCGCAGAGAAATGCGTGAGAAAAATACAAAGTATTATCTTTGCTTGAATGTGTAATCCGTGAAGGAAATGTCAAATTGTTTATTCCATTATCTCTGAATGACAAATTTAAATATGAAAGAGTCACTGAAAAATAGGATCTTAAACTCGAATGCATTTAATTCCTTCAAAAGTTACAAGGATAACATAGGTGTTTCCCACTCTTTCGAGTTTTGATTTGCTGTTATAAACTCGAATTTTAAAACTGTAAGATGAAAAATTTTAGCTTTTACGCCCCACAGGCCATCACCCTATTCCTTCCTGATGGCTTGGTCACCCAACGATCACGCTGATCCCCTGCGGACGTAAAAGTTTATTTTACGCCTTTGTAACGAAAGAGTATATTATGCAACGAATACGTACACTTTACGCAAGCTATCGAGTTGCACATCCTATTTTATGAACGATTTTCCATGCGTGAAGTAAAATCAAGTTGGTAAAGTTTACTTTTTGCAAGAGTAAACTTTAAGCATTGAAAATTCATGCATAAATAACAATCGATAAATATTGTCGTCAATTTTATTTCAATTATCTGCTTATATAAATCATTTTTAAAATAAAAAAGAAATACACATATATTTTTCAGACATTTGAAAATTTATTGCGTTGAGCACTGCGAAATGAAAGATGTGGGGACATTACTACTTTACATGCTGGTTACGACTGTGAGATTTAACCCTTTGAAACCCACATTTCAAGGGATGTACTAATTATTTCAAAATGTATGGTACACGTAGTTTTCGGAGTCGCTGATTACGAATACAAAGTCAGTGTTTAGAAATTCAAAGTGGTGGATCGACTATGGCGGACAAAATATAAAACATTTGAGAAAAGTTCGTGCAAATTTGTACTCGGCGGTTTTCGGGATCGCTGATTAAGAATCTGAAGTCAGTTTTTAGAAATTCAAAATGGCGGATACAATATTGCGGCCAAAATTTAAAAAATTGTTAGAAAAGTCGAGGTGAAAAAGTAACGTGGTATCAATAGCAACTTTTCACCTTCTTAATTCTACTATTATTAGGTACCATTTTCACCTTTTTTCCCCATGGTTCCATTAACCATTTGGATATACTTCCGAAAAGCCCATAACTCAATGTTTTCTGAACATACGTTTTTCGACGTACTATGAAGTGCTGATTAGGAATATTATAGTGAAAATTGCGACAAGGTCATCTTCAATTAGAAAACATGTGTGGTAACAACTGAGACAACGCGAAACATGATTATTGTAATTACCTGTGTAAATAGCAATACAGGAATCGAGGAGGAGCTTGCAAATAAATTATCACGATTTTTGTACTTTTGACGTTGAGAATGACCTTGTAGTTATTTTTCACTATGATAATCGCAATCGGAGCATCAAAATACATCGGAAAAAATACGATAAACAGAATTCAGTCATGGGCTTCACGGTAAATGCAAAATACCACAAAGTAACACGATTATTCTAGTATTGAACTTGAAGATGACCTTGGCGCCAATTTTTACTATGATATTCGTAATTAGTGCATTAAAATAGTCAGAAAAAGTAGACTTAAAAAGAATTGAGGTATGGGTTTATTGGAAGTTCAGTCAACCATTTTTCAGTTGTTCAGTCAATCAGTATGCATCATGTTTTTGCATCATGCTTTTGTTCCACGGCTCTACTGTCTTCTAAAAGCCTGGCCCATGACTAAAAAGCACAGAACCACGCTATTTTTACCCTATGGTTTTAGAAGATAGGAAAGCTGTGAAATAAAAGCATCACGCAAACCTTGATGCAATATCTTGGAATTTCTCTCCGTGTACGTAGCCGTCATTTTTAATATCATGAGAAGCTCTAACGTATCGCTGTACCTTCGTAAGCTCGGATCGCCCCCATTGATGTATCGACATCTGTATTTTATGACGCCAATAACGCCCGATATATTTAGCAATAAGGTATCAGAATATCTATTCAAACTATTTACAATTTCGACGAAAGTCATGCAGGTTTCTCACGCTAAAACAGAAGCATATGAAAGGACCTGTTCCGACCAGAGATTAGACTTTGCAATGAGCTTCCAAACTAAATTAAAGATGCTTTTCAATGGCGGTCCTATTAGCTCAAACCTTGGTATTCTTGGTAAATTCTAATCTTGGGAATTTAATCTTAGAACTTGTATACATTATTACTTTTTTCATTTACTTTCCATCACTGAATGAATAATTTGAATTCTTAATAGTATGTAATACTAATGGAAGTTTTTACAATTAAAATACAGTAACGTAAAATTGACCCTGTGGGCTTTGGCTCACCTACTCATGGATTGGACAGGGTTTGATAGACCCAGCTATTTAATTGACAGTAGAAAAGAACTGAAAATGATTATCAAAAATGCGACCCTACAGTACATGGCAGTCGGAGCATTATTTTATCATCATCTTCTTGACCGCAAAAACTTAATTCTTTCATATGTATTCGTCGTTTATGGCACAACCGTTGATTTTACGAAGAAAGTGTATATACCATTGTACGTAGAGAATTTCATGGTCTAGCATTTTTGTTGGAAACATTTTTTGTGTGATTTCTATTTCTGATAAACGCAAAAAACGTATTTTTCAGCTTGTTTTGTTTAACCTCCCTATAATTTAGTATGGATCGATTCCAGAAACTAACCAGATGTAAGTTAGACCATGAAAAACTCAAAAAGAGATTGAACTTTAGGGAACGGGAAGTTTAGGAACGCATAAAATGGGACGT
The DNA here is from genome assembly GCA_030407085.1 of Trichopria drosophilae. Lineage (NCBI taxonomy): Eukaryota > Metazoa > Arthropoda > Insecta > Hymenoptera > Diapriidae > Trichopria > Trichopria drosophilae. Next base: position 184,620,933 of record CM059582.1, read on the forward strand.
ACGCACCTACAATATCACAGACAAACATATTTTTATTTCATTATATGTATAATACATTAGAAATTGGTTGGTTTTTAACCTACAACTTATATACTTTTTATAAGTAAAAAGATGGCATTTTTCCGACATTTCAGACCTTATATAGGGTCCCCCTTCAGAGAAGAATTACTTAATTAAATTTGCGAAGTTTTTTTTTAAATGCTTCTATTTATTTATTGCGCCATGGGTATGAAAGCTCACGTTGCTTCGGGGCACCTACACAGAAAAAAAGTAAGTCTTAACATTGTTACATCTTAAATTCATCATTAGGTGAGGCTTAATTTGAGCTCAAAATTGCGTTAATTTTCTTAAATTCAGTCAATATTTAGGATTAAAGTCTTACTTTTAGACAACAAAACTTACTTTCAGCCGATATTTTGATTTGAAATAAGATTCGTCTAAGAAAAGTCAGTTTTCTCACTGAAAGTAAGAATTTAAGCCAAAACACTGGCTGAATTTAAGAAAATGAACGCAATTTCGGGCTTAAATTAAGCCTCACCGGATGATGAATTTAAGATGTAACAATTTTAAGACTTATTTCTTTCTGTGGGCTTTAGCTCACGATTTGTGTTTTTATTTTATTTCTGAGTTCTTTATGGTCTGAAGTGTCGAAGTTTGATGAAACACTATGGGGTACATTTTTTGCCGATGTGACCAAATTCGATAGATTTAAACAAACATGTAAATAGTGTGTAATGCCCTGAAGCAATGTAGGCTTTCATAGCCATGGAGCAAAAAATAAAAGTATTGAGGTAATTCCTTTTTCCATGTAATCAATACAGGTCACATATTTGCCAAATATCTACCAGAATGTAGTTCCAAAGTTCATATCAATCTACTCTAAAGCGGCCTCTCATCGTTTAACGGTAACCTGATTAAATTTCCCGGGAATGCAACAGCGTCCTTCCAGAAAGCAGTAGCACGTGTCATCCCGATGTCCTTCTACCCGTGCAATTGCATGGAATGACGGAAACGCTCGGGTGCAAGAGGAATCTCCTTGGATCATATTTCCTTCCCGGATCGAAACCGAGCCAACGTTGGAACAAGATGCATTGTAAGGGTGGGAGATGGAGTCGATTAATCTCGAAATAAAGAGGTTGGCATACAGGTGCTACCGCCTACGGTAAGAAGAAGCACCTGCACAGGTCCCCAGAGTTGAAACGCGACGATGGCAGGAAGTGCGAGTTGGGCAAGGTGAGAGTAGTTTGCCGAGGGGGAAGTGGGTCAGTAGGTGAGTCGAGTCAAACAGTGCACAGGAGTGACCCGACATTGACCCATATATATTCCGATGCAGCCCCGTCCTATCCCTCTCTCCCTGGGTGAAACTATCGTTAGCACCCGACTCCTAGGAAGCGTCTGCCTTCCACCCCTGCTAACCGGGTGGGTGGTCCCAGAAACTAAAGGCCACCCCTCTGACCTGGCTGACCTTTCGGGGGCTGTGCGCTTTCAGCCACTTGCGAGCGAGGCCAGACTGTGCGTTAGCCGTGCACTCGGTCTCGGGGTTTTCCCCTACCGTAAAACCCTAACCCCGTTTGGACCCCCTCCAACAGGAGCGGCGCCAACGCGCCGATGGCACCGACTACTGGAATACTACCTAACCCCCTGTCGACAGACGGAATCGATTTCCTGGCGGTGGCGGGTAACGGGCGTGGCCCGGGAAAACTATGGCTTTTCGAAACTTGATTGGAATTCCCCGCTACCGAATGCGTCAATGGATGCATCTATGCCGGGATTTCGGGGTTGGCCTCATGAGCTGTTTGGATGCTCTTATCTGGTGTAATTAAATCCGTTGCTGATTTTAGGTGTATGAGCAATTCTCTGAACATTTTAATAATTCAATATCGAAAAAATTAAACAATAGTCATTTTCGATACATCAGGGAAAGAAATAGTTAATTTAACTACTTGAAAAATAGCTAATACAACAAACTAATTCGTAAAGATGACAAACCAACTATGGTTGAATGAACCGTTTTAAATTTTTTACATTGTTAACTATAAAAAATTGTAAAATTGACAATTGTTTTAGGCTATTTCAGTAATGTTATGTAGTCAGTTCAACTATTTTTAAGCTGTTACACGATGCGCCTAAAAAATAGTGAGTTCAGTTATTTCCTTTGTTTAATGAACTGTTTTCATAAATGTTAACCATTTATTTAGTAGATTGAATAACTGTATTGTGTAATAAAGATAAACACATCCTTCTCGATGCCACGAAATGTTGTAGGTAATCATGGTGGTACACAGGCCGACAAAATTTGAGAAAATTGCAGAACCAAGAACCAGAACATATTTTCCAAAGGTATTGCACGCACTGAATTTCGAATCCGACCTCAGAATAACCCCTATACGGCAGGTTTTTGAGATACTTTAACCTAAACGTGTAAAAAATACGTTTTTTGGGTCCATTTGAGGTGCTGTAACTTCAAGACAGATTTTTTTTTCAAAACGATCGTCACGATATCTCAAAGTCCTTTTTTTGTCTTTCAAAATCCGTTTTCAAACTTAGAAAAATCGTTATTGGTCACTGAGATATCGTCTATTGAAGTGTTTGAGTTTGGCAAATTCGGCGATATTGAGAAACTTCAAAAATAGAAAGAAATTAACCACAAAGACCTAAATTTCGAATGGCTCTTAAGATGTTCGGTGTTGCTGAGTAGAAATTTGAAGTCAGAATAATAAAATACAAAATGTCAATCTCAATATGTGTCATTCTGACTACAAAAACCTGACGTATAGGTGCTATTCTGAGGTCGGTTTCGAATACAGCGCGTCAAATACTTCGGAAAAGTATGTTCCGGTTCTTGGTTCTAAAATTTTTCGGCCTGTGTTATACATATTTGTTACTACCGATCTGTACATTTTTTCTGAGAAAGAAAGGTTAACATGGAAATAAGATATTTTAGAAATCTGATTGATCGCAGATAATGTTCAAAAATTTTAAACTAAATATAAATTTATAAATTATATCTAACAAGTAGAAAAGTTGAGGTTTGGGTTACCATGCAATGTTTGACAAAAAAAAATCATACCGAAGCAACTTATCGGTAGTAGTCTTCGAATAAAATATCAGTTCATCAAGTCAAAAAACAGATACATTGTCCCACAATTCTTTCGTTTTGTTTTTGTAATTGTTCTGAAGCGACTAATATGCTAAAAAATAGTTAGGTGGTCTAGTTATTTCAATTATTGAAATTAGTTGCGATTACTATTTTAATTGGTTAAAACGGAATAAAGCTTTTACCATTTAATTGATTGAACTAGTTGTTTTATGGAATTAAAATAGTTATTTCATCTATTTGTTTTAATTATAGAATAAGAAACTGAAAATAGCTCCAGTGGCTAAAAAAATTTCTGAGGTATGTATTACCCAACAGTTTTAGCTGAATTTACCAATTTTTTAGTTGGTTCAACCATTTAGTTTTTTCAGTGAGAAGCGTAAGAGTTTTTTTCTAATGGTATAACAAATGTTTTCGCTCCCGATGGTCACATGATATCCAGAGAATTTTACGATTATCTTACAGATTACCAAGAAGTTGTAGGGCTGCGCGGAATAGCGATACAACTAAAAAAATTAATTTTTGAGAAAAATAAAACAAAAAAAATAAACAAAAAATAACCACTTATCATAGAAAATTATAAAATAATATCTAAATAATAATAAAAAATTGCGGAATCGCAAATTTCGAGTTATATTGATTGTCTAATTATCGTCTCGAAATTTCTGTTGATTTATTGGCTAAAAGATACGAACATATTACACTAAAAAAAATTGGCCAAATGCAGGCTTAATTTAAGATGTAACAAAACCAATTATATAAGGTCTTATTAACGCCTTATACCTTGAGTTACTTTAAAACGTAACAATTTTAAGACTCTTTTTACAGTGTATTTAATAATTCTAATAAATTTTTATTATAAGTTTGTCATGTTTTCTTGCGATAGACCCGAAGAAGCATCCCTATAGATATATTTTCTTTTATTGAAGAATGATTAAATACTGCATTCCAGGCATGGAATTTCTCATATTTTATCTGGTCACCTGGAAATAACACTTTAATATTTGCGTCCTTAGCTTAAAATAAGCGTTTGTACAATATTATTAAAGGTGTGATCATTTCGATATGGCTTTGAAAATGAAATGGTTCCTTCTGTAGTTTTGTTAAAATTCGAAGTGCTCTGCAGAAGTTTTAGTACATTCAATATATAGTAGAGTCCCGGTATAATTACCTCTCGTTATATTCACGTCCCAGCATATGTGCCTGGTTTCGTCTCGTTATATTTAATAGTTGCCCCTTCTTTTGGTAAATATAACGAATAGGACCGAGTGGATAAATATACCGGGACTCGGTATAATGATATAAGTCAATTTACATCATTATCAAAAGTACTAAACTATATTATGGAATTGTTTCATTGTCTTGAGTATTAAATTTAATTAAGGTCAAGGTCCGTAACGGGCACCAAATCCGGTGACAAACGAGGACCAACAAATTAATTAATGGAACCGAAAAAATGTCCAAAATAAACATCTCTTGATTTATTTAAAAATATTCACGGTTCGAAGTAACGACCAAAAACAGCTTGAAATTTTCATTTAATTCTATTGCATATAACTAATATAACTAAAATATTTAAAGCTAGATATTTGGCAGTAGTTGACTTATATAGTTATTGCGTGCATTCCATCAATAACTGTTAAAGGAACATATCCGAAAATGTTAGTATCAGATTTGTTAAGAAGAGAAATTTGTCCCCTGTGTATTTTACTTGTCAGTTTGTAATTTTCAAAATATTATTATATTTCTATGTAATTATTTAGAGAATACCATAAGCAAAGTGCATATAACAATGTGGAGCTTCGAATTAAAGTTTCGCGCAATGAAAAATGATAGCAATCTATTACCTAACCACAGACATTCAACTACGACATTGTTTTATGTGTTGAAGCTTTCAACCAATTTTTACCAAACTACTGAAAGCATGGAGGGCAATGTTATTCGGATGTAAATACTTACTTGACAGAGAAAAGACATTTTAGCAATTTGTAACTCTGTGTGTGTGTAATGAAATAGTTTCTTGTTCTATTCCTAGTAAACTCGATAAAACATATGAAATTGCTATATACAGTTGAAACATTTAAATGTAATAAGCGTAATCGGGTCTCAATTAGTCTCAAAGTACGCTTTGAAGATTAATATTATTATTAGAGTATTATTATTCTCAAAATGTCATAAATTCTAATACTCTCTTTAGTGGTACATAGAGCTTACTTCAAATTGAAAATGGCATATTTTTTGTTTAATTGATACGATAGCTAATATCAATGCATAAATCGAATTTTATATTCATTTTTTACTGTACAAACGAGTTTCTGTGTTTGGAAGAGTATGCATTGAAACATTTTAAACATGAAGATTGCAAAAATTCCATCTAATTGGTCCACTAAAAACATTTTCCTATTTTGCAAACTCTATAATAAGGATTTCAAAAATCTTTAATTCTGTTGCATTAACCCAATAAATCTCATCAATAACTTGGAGACATACTATAAATACTTGGAGACAAAATTTCTTGAAAATTTAACCATTTCAGATGGCAATTTTTGGAACTTGCAGAATGAGAAAAATTGTCATTCTTTCTAATAAAAATGATTTTAATGACAATTATAATTATTTTTGTCAAAAAGAATGGCAAATTTTCCCATTCGTCAAATCTGTCATCGTACTATCTGGAATAGTAAAAATTCTTCTTGTATACTAAATTTGAAAAAAACTATTAAATCGTAAAAAAAGTGGTTTACTGATTCGATTACTATAATTTTACTAATATATTGGTGGTGCTTTGCTATTCATTAGTGGAAAATATGGCTGATCCATGGTAACACCCCCTTTTCATTTTATATTAGCATCTTTTTACTAATTCAGATTTAGAGAGAATAATTCAGTAATCGTCTATGAAAATGATAAAATATTGCCTGAAAATTACGAAACGAATCAAAATTTTCAACGACAAGAAATGTATACTTCAGTTATATGTGTCGTAAATTTACTACAGTAATTTTTTGCAGTGTATTTGAAATTTGATAATATTACGGATAATACCTAAAAGCCGTTACAAATATAATTTTCTCGTCGAAATCTTGTTCATATGTACATAAGTATTAGTATTTGTCCTGGACTTTCAAAACATCATTTCTTACGAAAATTCCATTGGTAGTAATTTTTTTTTTCATTTTCAGCAGTAAATCACATTATTAATTTTTTTCTGTTGAAAATAGACACGAAAATCAATAAACAATGTTTATTTTTACGAATCAAAAGTAACTCTTCATTATCTTATTTATAAACACTCAGCAGAAAATAGCTTTTTTTAAAACGGAAATTCATTAAACTCCGAATTTTAAAATTATTAACAACAGGTCATAATCCATTAAAAACTAGTATCACATATCTTCATGACTTTCCAAACTAGAGGAATTTCCAAACTCAATATCACGTTGGATTATATGGATTACTAAAGCTTCACGAGTCTAAAGTGTATGACGTAACATTCCATTTGTCGTAGAGCCCATTCAGGACATCTTTGAATACTGAACGTATATTAAACTTCAGATGACAGCTTTAATAGCACTTGCATAAATAGTATTTGCAAAGTTCCTTAGAAAGTATCAAATGTACCATTTGTTAAAATATGGTTAAATCACTTTAAATATTTTTTACGTTCTCTGTCGAAGTAATTTCGATCCAAAGACACCAAACTTTACCAAAACAGTTTTCAAAGAAAGTTCAAAAATGCCCTTACATGCCGATAAATATGAGAAAGATACCAGAAGCAAAATATTAAATTTTTTTTAATATAATGAGAATTTATAAGGTTTGAAACAGAAACACAATTTGTCATATTTTCAAAGACAATTTGAAGTGCTAACTATGAAAAATAAATGAAAAATTCAAAGCCTAGGTCGTGTCAAGTTCAATTTTTGTTTGTCTGTTCACTATCTTAACCTTCTCCGGTCACACCTCCTAAAAATACTAAGAACGACACACGGGGTCTACCGGACCCCAATGCTTAAAATAGTTCCTGTATTAAAAGAGTAAGCCGTAGGAAGTTACAAAAATTCTGAGACGTTGTTCAACCATCTCAAATTATGATCCCATTGTTCAATTTGCCTAAGCTTGCATCTAACATAGTGAAGAAAATTGCAAATTAAAAAAAGTGCAGAAAATTACTTTATTTATTTAAAAAATCATAACTTATTTTTTTAAATATTTTTTAATATTTTTTTTTATATTTTTAATATTTTTTAATGAAATTTTCTGAACGTACTATGCAGACTGCTGTCTTGTAGAACAAAAATAGTCTATATTGATTGCATTGAAGTGCATAATTTTTAAAAAATAAAATACATAATTTTTACCTACATACTTTGTTTATTTATAATTAATTTGTAAATATAAGATATATAACTGAACAAAAAAGTAATTTACATCCTGATAGTCGAAAATTTCTGAAGCATCACCGCCTTTAGTTTCATCTTCCTCAGTCTCTTCTAATTGCTTACGAATGTTACGAACTCTTAAATTGTAAGCTATCTCTAAAACTATAAATAATATATGTCTCATAATATTATTGACAGTAAATAATAGATGTACGATACGCATTATTTACCGTGTTATTTCTACTATTTATACCACACGAATCATGAAATACAAGTTTTTTTATTTCCTTCAATGTATACACCGTAGTCACACTCATGGGGTCCGCTGGACCCCGCCACGAAATCGACTAACTTTTGTAACGTACCACGAGTATACTGACGTTTGTCAGACAACGGCATTACCACAAATTTGTTTGTAGTACTTTAAATTATCAATAGATGTTTCAATATTTCCAATTTAAAACTAATAAAGCCAATTATTTACCTTTAAATTCATCGTGGGGTATGCTGGATCCCCAATGACCGGCGAAGATTAAAAATAATTATCCAACGAATGGTTTTGTCTACCATACATATAATTAAAGAAGAAGAAGGCAATATTACAGTTTTAGTTTTTATGTATGATCATCAAAATCACAGTTTGGAGAAGGCCGCATAGCACCAACTCATCATATACACAAAGTGAGAAGATCCCTTTCAAATGGAAATTCGTCGACTGATCGCCCAAATCTGACTTCTCTGCCGATATGCAATTCGTAATGTACATATGCACAGCAAGCAAAATGTCATCGACGTTGTTTGTAATTAAAATTGTAGGTTTTTTATTTTCTCAAAAAGTTTTGGTTTTCCCCACTAGATACACCACGAAAACAAATTTCAAGTGGACATCCGACAATGTGTTTTAGAGGAAGAAATGATTTTTCAGTTCCACCGGCAAGTTGGTGAATTATGTCAATAACAATCTTAATTGTCATATCGATGATAAATATGGGAGATCTTGCATTCGTCACACCTTAGAAGCTCAGAATGCCTCGCCTTTATCTCCAGTGTACCTTCCTCGTGGCATCATATGTCTAATTGTAATAGGACAATAAAAGCGGCTACTTTTAAGTCTTCCAACATACGTAGGAGGTCCGCCATTTTGATCATCGCCGTAAGAATCAAGGTTATTGTTGATGTCATTCACACTCCAGCTAATGAAAAAGCATTCAAAAATATTAGGGATTATATAGAAATAATAATTGTTAAAGAAACAAATACTCCACTATCGTTTTCAGTCAAATGTCTTGAACGTGAATACTTTTTGGTTTATAGAGACCTGATTCGAACATTTATTATTCGCACAACTTCAATACATAGGATCATGGGGCTGACACTGGTCGATTTTTGTGGTCGTTTTCTTGAAGACGACGGACTAAACCTAACAGCGGCGCGTTAAGCACTTGGCGCCTCCCACGACAGTCCAATTCTCCCTTCTCTTTAAGCCACGCAATTGCAGCGGTTTATCGCAGTAAAATTAGGTGTGAAGAGGTAAGGGGAATAAACCTTCAGGGAAGAAGGGGGATACGTTTGCAGGAAACCTGGACATCGGGCGACTGCTGTGGATTACTTGATACCTTCAAAACTTCCTTCAACGCAGGTAGCATAAGTGTCTACGCAATTGCGTAGACATTAACAATCCCGTGCATAGGAAGCGTTGAGAAAGTTTGTAGGATGAGAAAATATATTCCTCCGGACAAATTTCCCTTTTTTATCAGGGGGAGCTCTTCGGGAGCTCCTGAAACCCCTCCTGAATGCTCTCTATGTTTTGATGATGCCCTGCATATTGTCAAAGAGAAGAGAATATTTGGACATTTTGAAAAGCTCCAGAGGTTGTGAGAACATCAGACAGCATACTACATAGGATGTACCACAAAGAATGAATCCGAAATAATGGAAAATATAGAAAATTCAAAGCAATATAATGGCAAGCACATCTTTTTCATCATCAAAATGTGTAAATGAAGTATCACCTTCGCATCCTATTAACACATTGCGTTCGTCAACCTACAATATTTGGCAACTCGCCTACCAGCTGTCGCTAACGACCCAACGAAGGTCCTTTCGAGCTTTCCAATCGCCAACGACCCGTCTGTCCTCGTTGCACCTCAAGGGTTAATAACTCGCGTTAAAATAAAACGACGGTCATGGGTGGAGGCGTAGCGCACAATAATTGTCACCCACGCCCGTTGTTCGGGGTTAGACCGTTGGCATTGGTGGGTACAACAATAATAAACTGTTTCGTAACCCGATCTATATAGGTTGCTGCGTACACGCACCCGTGCATCCGTGATGACGAGTCGCTTAAAGACAAGCGGAAAGCGGGAGCAAAGCGCGTGTATCACGCAAAGTCAGCCAGGCAGCGACCTTGCTTGAAAATTCTAAATAAAAAATGACGGGAGAAAAATAGCCGAGGAGTCGCTCACACGTGAATCGCCGGCGAACGGCCTTTCTCACGACTGCGGGAGTTAATTTATTAATCATACCTGAGATCAAGCTTGAAGAATGTGTGTACATGAACGAAGACTGAAAATGGATACGTCTTGAATTGTCAATTCTGGGTTGTAAGGTTCGGATTCATCATCCACATTTTATCAATTTTATGTTAATACTTGTATGTGCAGTTGTGTACAAAAATTTCCGACCAGACATATATTTTCAAAAAAGAATAATCAGTATGAGGCATTGGATGCAAAATGATATGGTAAAAGAAATTAAATACGTGAGACGATATTTTTAACCGCGGAATTCAATATTAATGTCGTCATTCGATTTAAATGTGTTTTGAGTGTGATCGACTTTTAGGCCACTCGTAGACCATCCTCCGGATTAGTTTCTGATAAAATAGTTTAAACTAATAAAAGACTCCAGCCTACTTTATAATTGTAATTGGACACCAAACCTCCTGAAGATACCCCACAAGTGACCAAAATTCTGATGAAAATCATATTAATAGAGTCTATTGTGTCTATTTCCACATATGGGTATGGATCTCTGCACGGGCCGGGCACTAAATGATTTTTAGTGGACGGTTTCTTGAGTCCGCCGAACTAATCCGCATAGCGGCAGGTTGAGTAGCTAGTGCCTCCCACCACAGAGATGATTCTTGGCGCTTTTCTATTCTCTTCCCCCTTCCTCTTATACCGCGCAGCACGAACGGTTTGTGACAAGAAGTGGAAGAGAGGAGGTATGCGAGCTACAGGGGAGTCAGGGGAATAGATTGACAAGTAGTGGGAGGGGTGGGGGGGGGGGGCACAAGGTTACATCCAATTTACGGACCATTTGGCCAATGGTGGTGGTACACTTTTCTGTTCTAATGCATCGATGCGCTTTTCGTACTATTGTTAAATATCGGAGGCGCTAAATTATTCTACTTTAGTGCTTTCTCATTGAGCTGAAAGGATTTAAAATAAAAACGACCCCAATATTTAAATCCAATATAATTCTTCATTGCAGGTGTATATAGGTTCAAATTATTGTTCAATTTTTTAAAGTCTCAGAAGAGGATAATGACGATTATACAATTTTCCACCTATTAAACTGAGATTTCTGGTTGTATGCATAAGATTTCCAATCAAACCAAATTGGTTATGTTTATATTAAGCGAAAGTTGCGAATGTTACTTGAACACACGTATTCCCTACAACGTCCAATCACACGATAGCTGTGCAGAACGGAAATAATAAAAATTATGGAATGCATATGTGAGTATGATGAAACTAACATCATGCGCGAATAAATGAAAATACTTTCGCAGAAAGTAATGGCAGTTTTGATTACGCAAAGATATTAGTGTAAGAATAATTATTTAACTACCTCCTTTTTCAAAAGTGATTTCGTAAAAGATTTTATCAAATTCATCTTAGGTATACCGCTGATCCTAATGTATTATCACGAATGCATTACGCTTCAATTGTGATAAATCATGCCGAAGGGTGGCAAAATTATCCAGGCCCCTGGGGAAATAGTATCCATGCAGATTACGAAGCCGAGTCGGCGTATCTTAATTGCCACCTGACAGCCGTACCTCAAAAATTAATTGATTGTACAATCTATTTGCACAGAATTCCATTTTCTAAATAAATGTTGACTTTTGGGATTGACATGCATACACGAGACTTGGGTTCGAAAGATTTTAACAGTTCCATCTTCTGCCATCAAGAAATTGCTTCGTTTTTATCAATCCCTAACCATCTTCAGTTTGTTTTCGAATCAGACTTGAATGAAAAATCAATTATTGGCCTCAAACATAAGGTCACTTCAGTATTTTCTTTTTTATTACAGAGAATTCTTCCCTGCTAATAATTCAATACCCGAGATAAAATTGTAATTGACAGCCTCCAACAAAATTCGAACCGTTACATGATTAATTTAAAAAAATACATAAAAATTCAACGACTCCATTTTGTACAAACACAGAAGAGCATAAAGACCACTTTTTTCAATGCAATTACCGTCGCTTTACAATTTTTCCTTACATCAGCAAGCAAACACCTTGCACCACCAGCTTATCACACACGGACGATGTCTCATTAAAGATACATAATTTACAAAAATTTAAAATGTATGGGATGGAACCGGCAATTTTCTGTAATGATCACAATTGATCGATTTTCGGCGCCCGCCGCTTTGTTACTGAAACAGCAAGATGAGATCGACTTACTATTGGCCACTCCTGAACATATAGCCAACGCCATCACGCACATTTATTTACACGTAATAACGTTTTGACCAAGTGAACAAAAAAATCCAACAAATTGCACCGTGTAATACGGCATTTGGAAGGTACATGAAACTCCATCATAAGTCTGGAATTCACGTAGCGATTATTTTGCTCCGCCGAAGCTGCTATTTCGTTCTTAAATCTCTAATTTAAGTTATAACGATGAGCGAAAGTTATAATCTGGTTGTAATAAGATATAAGACAACGCTACTACTGATAAACGAAAAATACATTTATATCAATTTTTTGAATTTTGAGAAATTACCCTAACTGAAACAATAATATATCATTAGAGAAAAAAATCTGTATTAATCGGACATAGATATAAGTAGAATATAACAGACTTGAGCATTTTGTCGCTAATAATTCCAATAATTTTATGAAAGAACAATTTTGAAATAGATTATACTGTTAAGAGAATTTTTATAGTGAAAAATTGACGACCAATAAATACCTATTTTATATAACTAATTTGAGGTTATAAATGAAGGATCATGAGATTAAATATTTACAAATGATTATAATTTTTCATGTCTTCGAACGTTACACGGAAAAACAATCGATATTTGTATGAGAAATTACAAAATTACAACTTACAGACAATTTTCAGACAGCTTGAAAACGCCATATTGGTTTTTGAAAAAAGTCTAACGAGAAAATAAAAAGCTGAGTAAAAATACGCGATTAGTACCTTTTGCAGTGGTCAGTATTGCCCATTTCACTGATAAAAAACACTATTGTTAGAAAGAAACGTCGAAAAAATCGGTATTTTTTTCGAAAAAGTGATGATGACTTTTTTCTTTCAAATCGACGGCTGATTGTGTTCACGGATTTCGAAAGAGGTCAGGGGGTGACAATTTTAAATTTACTTACAATTATTTTCTTCATATGACTTTTTAGCCTTGACTAAAAATATAAAAGAGAAATAGTATTTATTTAATTATTTTCGTATACTTTACTGCTGCAATATCAAAAAAAAACAAATAAATAATCATAAATCGACATTATATGAGTATAAAATTTCGTAATCGTAAATTTAATCCTCCTACGTTACATCTTGCGTTTAGTCGAGTAACACTTAACAAAATTAAAACACATTCATACCGAAATTAAGATGGACAAGATAAAAAAACTAATATTCATTTTTGTATAATATATTCTGGTAGTAAACAAGAAACTCATAAAACATTTACAACGAATAACTTTTTTCAGTTTAATGTGACCGTATATCACCTTTTTGGCATTACGATACCATGCACCTGTTTATTTACGGCGCTCTGTTTATTGCTTTCATCAAATATGATCATTTTTTTTCATCAAAAATATGTGCTGGAATACTTCATCTGTGAAATTCTATTGCTTCTTTAATTTCTTGTGATTTTACTGTAGCTATTCTCAAGCTTACAACTTTTTCTGAAAGTGGTAATGCAAGTTATGAATATTATGGAAAAGTTTCGTATCAATGTCTTTTTTATGTTCTCTATATAATTAACGAACGAAAATTTTATATAAGCATTGGACAGTTGAGATAAATATAAATAATGAATTGGAATTGCTCTTAAATAGTAAGCAGTACTTACATTGTTAACTAACAATTCACTAATAGTACAAAATATGCATTTCAAAGTCTTGGGATTATTTTCCAAAAAATTAATAAATTACACCTGGTGGAAAACGAGGCCAGTTACTGTCCATTTTTCTCAGGTCCATTGTTTACAACAAGAAGATCAGAAAAGCAGTCTACAAAATTATAACGATATAGTTAGTGTAAAACATAACTAATTCTAAAACGTAATTTCTAAAACGTAACTACTTCAACGTGCAAATATAAAAGGCGTTTCCTTTTTAAATGAGAAAAAATAGTTCTCGAATGAAAAAGGTACCTCGATCGAACCTTACGACGTATTTTATAGAAGCAACAGGTTAATTTGCCCTTATATTATATTCAATAGCCTGCGACCTAGGACCTTGTTCTATCGGGTTCTTTTGTCGGTCAACTCCTCGAATATAAAAAATTACTGGCCTATATCTATGGACGTAGTTCTGGTTCATGGAAATGATAAAATTGCATCTCAAGTGAGTACTTCAAAATAAAATATTATAATGGTCCCCGTGGTTTGAGATGTACTGTATATAAATGCTAAGAATCTCTTCTAAACTGAGCGAGGCACCTTCTTCTTTCTAGTACCATATTTCACACTAAGATTATTCATACAAACAAAATTATTCATCTTATATAATGAATGTAAATGTATTAATTGGATTATATTATTATCTAATCAAAAACAAAATATAGTAGAGTGCAGACAAATCGCATTTTAAGATATTTATAGATAGATATCTTATCTATCTATCTATCTTAAGATATTTATGAATGTCACATTTTCATACTTTAGTAACTAACAGTACAAGTTTTCCTGTTCTCATTTTAGCAATAAATACAATAAATAAAATCCGTTACATACGAATCACATAAAATGCAGTACTCATATATGGAACTGATCGTGACATTACTACTTGCGAGAACAAAAATGAGTATGAAGCAATCAACGCATCACTTGTACGCCATCACGCGGCGGACGTTGGTAATCTTAACTAGGGCGAAGAATCGAATGAGCGCGTAACAAATGTCACTTCGTATTTCCCTCACTAATTAAGAGGAATCTAAATTGTAATAGAAATAATCTATGCTATAAAATTTGAAGGACTGAACTAATTTTTTCGAAATTCGGGTGCTTTAATAGCTATTCTAATCATAACGGAAAATTTCGAATAAAGATTTTACTTATTTTTGATAATTCTCTGTTTTATATTCTAAACTTTTATTCATTAAAATTATCTTTAAAAATAATTATTGAAATAATAAACATCACATTCGACGCTGCGATGTCATGCTATTAATTTCGCCTGAACATCATTGAACGTCTGACGTCAGTGTGTCAACTATTTGCAAAGACAGAATCGTGCGGTGCATTCGCGACATTTACCAATCAAATCGCATCGTTGCATTAGATGAAAATTGCGTGCCTCGATGCTTACACCTGCACAATCATCTACATGTCAATAACAGCTTGTACCGACGGACATCATCTGGCTAATGCAAGTAGCTGGAATTACGTCCGCGTCATGAAGTGGCGCTTACGCCACGAAACCTAATCCACGTCTAATTTTGAGGATCATCTGCACACCAATTACATGGATAATCGGATTTTTATTGGATCATACCGGATTATATCCAATTAGTAGGTGATTTCATTTTGTTTACGACATGCATATCGCGCAACGAACATTGTGGATCTGACAGCAATTTGGTGTATTTAATTTTTTAAGTACTTAAATGAATTACGAAAATCACAGAAGCTTTTATGTGCGTGATTAAAAAAAGTGTTGCGAAAATAACACTGGGTAACAAAAAAAAAGTCGATTCTTGTTTATCTTAAAATTCTTTTGTTTATTGAATCTTTAGGTCTCAGCGAACAAAAAAAGAGTTTACAAACCTTTTTTCATTTGGTTAGTTCCGTGCGAAAAAGATGAAAGTGCGAAAAAATTGCTTTTTTAGCATTTTTTGAATCCCTATGAGTAAAAAATGCGACGAGATACAAATTTCTAGTAGGGCTTAAATGAAACTTGAAAGCGTAATACAGGAACTTTTAAACGAAAAATTGAAAAATCACTATTAATAGTAGGGGAACTTAATTTATGAAGCACCTCAAACAAAACAAAAAAATAGCGGTGGCAAGAAGAACTGATAGAAAACGATTTTCCATGAATTAGATTTTTTTTTGACTGGTCCCATTATGGTGTTTGTAGTTGCTGATGATGAATAGAAAGTTAGACTTATGAAATTCCAAATGGCGGACACAATATGGCGGACTAAATTAAGAATATTACGCGAACTAGCTTGAAACTTGTTACTCGGATATATTTGAGGTTGCTAATCACTATTCAAAATTCAAAATGGCAGATCCAATATGGCGACCGAAATATTTGAAATTTACTCGAATTTCTTTAAGATTTTGTTACCCAAGGGATTTCGAAGTCTTTGATTACAAATCTAAAATTTATTTTTCGATACAGGTAAAAATTAAGAAGGATATAGCTTTATTAACATCAATTGTATTATTAAATTAAAGCTATAGTATTTGAGAAACATTTGTATAAAATACAACACGAAATTTGCTTCTAAAATTTGCTACAGATTCAACTATAACCCCCAGTTATTAAAATTTACAAAAAACGATGATTATAGTTCCTCCACTATTAATATTTAAAAATATGCTAAAAAAGCAAATTTTTCGCACTTTTATCTTGATTTGCATGGAACTGACCGAATGAAAAAAGGTTTGTACGCACTTTTTTTTGTTCACTCAGACCTAAAGATTCAATAAACATAACAATTTTTAGATAAACAAGAATCGACTTTTTTTGTTAGCCAGTGTAATTAATGATGGTATGGAAATGTCATCTTACAACACTTCAGTCTAATTGTGATATTGTTGAATTATAAATTGTGATGTTTTTATAAGCATTTTATTATTTGTTAATACTGAAATTATGATCCTTGAAAGATTGGTCCAATACCGATAAGTACAATAACTGAAACTCAACTGTCATTAGGTCATTATTGTGCATTTAGAATGAAGAAGAATTTTACTTCCTCTATTACATAAATAAAACATAAAACTGATGACTCTATGACATTTTTGTGCAACTTACAGTAATCCCCCTCTTAAGTCATATGCTTGAGGCGAACAAGATGGCTACGTCTTCCCTTAAGTCATATTTCCCCTCACCTCTCACCACTTGAATTTCTACTTGTCTTATGCGCACACATACATATACAATGGTACAACGCAAGCCTTTCAACCAGCGGGGTTAGGGGGGTATATAATTTTAGGGAAGATTACTTAAAGGGGGTCTACTGTACTTTCAATTGGTGCAGGATTCGACCGGTAATCCAAAGGTCCCGGGTTCAACTCTCGGCGTAAGGAATTTTTCTGGAACATCCCTCATTTTTTTTTAAATTAACGAATATTTTTAAAAATTCCATCTTTTTCATGCTCGAGGCAATTTTTCCAGCATCTTCTGAATTGTGCACATAACTTAATTTTTTAGAAGAGAACATTTTTTTTAGTGGACCTCCTTGTAAGTCAACAACAAGAGTCGAGTATCATCGGGAACATTCGGTAATTCTCATCTCGATAGCAAACATAACCTTTACTCTGTTTACGGTTTCATCATTTTGCCATCAATCGTTATTCAATAATGCAATTAGTACTTGCGAAGAAGCAATTCCCAGTTTCATCAATGGGAAATGCAAAGAAGTTAAAATAAAAAAAAGTGTATTAAGTCTTAATTAACTATTTATTAAATATGTAACAATTTTACTAATAAAAAATCTGATATTGGAAATCTTGACAAAAAATTCAGTGAAGTACTTTCGAAATTTGCATCAGTGTGATCGTGCAAAATTACATTCTCAAAGTTTGAAAATGGAAAAAAATGTAATACTCGCTTATTAAATAAGAGAGTAAACACTTAAATTTGTTATAGTGTAGATTTAGAATGCTATTGACACTGGCAGAGCCTCAAAAGACAAAATGCCCTAAAACCTTAAAGGTAAAAAACAAAAATATCTGAAATTATGACACACTTCCTGCGGTATTGTAAAAAATAAAATAGTATAACATTGATTTTTATATCATTAATCTAAAAACAGGTTGTTTATTAACCTCAAAATCTCCTTAATAATTCAAATACACTATTTTTGTCATTTGTATCATTTTTAAATAACAACACAAAAATAGTCTCCCCCAACACTACTTAAAATGCTTTTATCGAATTACCATCATAAAAGGACGCAATAAAAAAGTAAATCCTCTTTTTCTAGACTCCGCTGCATAAAAATAGGAAACCAACTCTATTCCCCATATTGCATAATCAGATGATGGCCGTAGCACCTGATTCTCCTGGTGCAGGCCTAATTTTAAATATAGGACACCGGTGGCACGGTGCCCTGGTGCACTTCGGATATTTAAAAGGCAAAAAGTAGAATAGACTGGCAGATGTTAGGCCAGCTTGCTGATTGAGCCTAATGTAATCGCGATAAATGAGCAAAATAACTGCAGAATGGAACTTGTTAAAATTGTGGCCTTCTTTAATGAACAAATCGATTAACAACGATTTCAGATAATTTTCTATGGCAAATGCTTACCGACCACTTCCTGTTAAAAAGAGCGAACCTAAAACGACGGATACAATTCCATTAAAATGAAAGTAATTTTGTTTTTTTTTAACGATATTATACATTACCCCTGTTTGAATGTTATTTGTTGTTAACAAATGTAAATATTTATAGGAACATAGTGGAATATCACGAATGTATTAAACTAAATAATAATTTTCACATGCTCTGACATTTTTTAAATTAGGAATCTGCAGAAAAAGTACTCAAAGTACAAAGGGTCTTTTATGCTAATTCATTATTGTTTAATTTTTATTCCTTATTTTATTTATAAAACAATATCAATTAACTATGTAAATGTCAATTTAAAAAAATTAATTAGAAGCTGTTGGGATTGAACCTAGGTCATTCGGATAGACAAATATTGCAATCTCAATATGATGTTTGTGTAATGTACACAAACTTTCCGTGGTACAATGGAAGTATGTGAGCACACCAGGATTTTTTGGGGGATTGCAAACTTTGCTTTTCCAACTTGATGAGAAGTATTTATTTTATATAATATAGTTTTACAATTTAATGTAATTTGTTAGATAACTCATTCCTTAGGAAATGACGTAATGCAACAATGTTTTTTTGTTTAGCAAACTTAACTATTTTATTCCATTTTGTTCGATACACAAAAAGTTGAATACGCAGAAAAAAAATCGTTGTCCACATCGGACGTTTAATCACGATCACGACCATGCGTATTCTCGAAATGACCACCAGGCGGAGAAATAGTCTCAATGGTGGAACCACACAAACATTTTGCTATTCAGCTTAACTTTACAAAAACGGCTTGCATGTGAAACCATAATACGATCAGCTTAATATATTCGATTACGGCAAAATGATGTTTGACATGCGCGACACGAACCCGATCTTGATGGTAAAGAAGGACGTGGTCTTTTTTCATTTCGTTAAATTTTAGTAACCGCATTTTTGAACATGTTCCCCCATTGACTTGCAAACAACACTTTCTCGCTGTCGAAATTGCGACGAGTCCACCAGGTAAAATCGGCGAAAAACGTGAGAAAGTCGAGTCACGTAGCTGCGAATCTCCAGAGAAAAACTGAGATGCGCAATTCGCTCATGAGTCATCGCACCGCGCATTGGTTTTTATCGAGGAACTTTCATTGAGTCATTCGGTCTTTTGTAACCTCCGCGTTCTTTTTCTATATACTTCCTTTTTGTCTGTCTTTAGAGGCTCGATCCCGTAGCGGATGCGACGCGGGATACATCAAATCCCTTTTAGCAGTCACGACCGGCGATTGGTCGTCTAGATATTCCATCGCGTTTTATACAACCGATTTAAAAATCTCATTAATTTTCGTGTTCGTTAAGATCGCCTTTAAAAACATTACTTACAGCTGTGACCTTCAAGAAGCTCTTATTAGTCTTTCGTTGGTAACTTTGCAAACATGCATTTGTGTGTATGTATTAGGAACAAAGGAAATTGTATGTAAATTAGGAGTTTTAGTGGTTTTGCACAACTGGAAAGTGTTTAAAGGTTGAAGTAGGTCGTTAGGGCGCAACGTTCTGTAAACAATGTATTGTGTAGTTTGGGTGGTACAAGTATAGTCGGAGTTTGAAAGTAGGAAGCCATTCCTCAGCAGGCTCTCTTGGTTTCTACTTTCCCCAATTATTGGAGTAAATGCGTTAAAAATCCTACTTTTCTAGCAATAAATACCCACGCAAAACTGCGATCATGTCAACAAACTTAAAATGTATGCTAAAGTATCAATAGATTTTTGTTACAGTTGAAGGAAACCACAGCATTGGTCTGCATCTTGTCATGAATATTAAACTGCTTTTTCAATTCCATTCCTATTTGGTTCATGGAATCCAAAGCGTATATAAGACAGTCCAAGGACCAAAGTTCTGAACTTTCTTTGAAAGGATCAATGAAGCAAGTTTAGCTTCAACATTACCTTCTTTGGACCTTCCAGAAGGCTAATGAAGCCAACGTGTCAGATTCATTCTTACATCGTGTAATTCTGATGAATCCATTACACAGTGTATTAATTAATCTAATTTAGACTATTTCCGTCCTGAAGCTGGAGTTTGATATGAACGGGAGAAAAACTAGTTATCTGTAGCTAATGGTAACTAGTCCAAAAGAACCTATAACTTGGTACATGACAAGTAAGTATTCAAAACTGATGCAGTTTCAATTAGACTAAATCATCAGACATCATACTTAAATTGTAATATAGTCAAGCATTCTAACTAAAACATCATCTAGTTGGACTTATGTTTTAATGGTGTGTTTCTTTTGGCCCTCTCTCCTCTTCCTTTAAAAAAAGTCACAGCACGTGAGGCCTTCCACGGTATAAGAAGGAGATATCGATGTCCTATAATGTCTGAAGAAAAGCAATAATTTTTGTCAATTTACACTTTTCAACATGAAGGGAACGAGTTGGCTGCTTGCTGACGTCTTACTCAACAATCCCAAACAATACAATCCATCCCGGGATGCCCTGAGGAGCTCCTCGGGACGTCCAAATGTCCGCTTTTGATCCTGGGGAGCTCCTCAGGAGCTTCTGAGGTCATCCTGAGATGGACTTGTGCTGTTTGGGATGGTTGCAACCAATAATGATGATGGCTCAATGGCATCTTGACGTTCAATGCAGCGCAATCAATAAGTGATCGCTCAGGGTTTGCACGTCTGATATAGAAAGCAATATTTTATGTTCATTCACCAGTTTGAAGAAATATTCGCCTCGAGTACATCTTCCAAAGACATCCATCAACTCCAAGTGTGGTTGTCTATTGCTAATTCAGTTTGGTGCTTCCAATTAAAAGAAAAACAGATCCGGACCTAACCTCCATGAACTATATGGAACGGGGTTGGATGACACGAGTGTAAAATAGAGCAGATTCAAAGTTTACGAACTGAACTGGGGTTTAATGTTATAACTAGCAACAGACCTAGAACTGGAATGGAATCAGACGAAATCCTACCCGGAAATCTGACAAAATAAGATCTATAAAAAGCGACCAGTTTGCAGAGTTCGTGTGCTATATTATCGATCGGCAACCCATATCCCATTTGCTCGGATCGAGGATCCGCGTAATCCCATGTGAAATCACCACTCCTCCGTACTTTCTGAAAGTTCAACCAGCAAGGATGGATTGACGGATTAGCTCGAAATTTCGAAAGGAACAAAACGAACTTGAAAGCGAAGGAACTTTAAAATATTACTATCAACGAGTTCGTAAATTAGTAAAATGCCTTCCCGTATAATTTGACCCTCCCACTTACGGGAGAGTAAGGAAGCGCACGGACTCTCGCATAATAAGTGCATGCCTATTATAATTTCCTACACGATTTTATCGACTTGGTAAACCGAATCTCGCCGATACGATCGAATGGAAAGAGCCGCGGGATAATGTAAAGTGGTAGTCGAGAGAGCAGCGTGAATTCTAGAGTCGGTGATCGGGAGAGGAGCCGATGAGGGGGTGTGGCACTGAGGGGGCAAGGGGTCCAGGGGGGAAAGAGAGAGAGAAGAATATTCTGGCTCGTCCTTGGACTTATATAACGAGAGGAGGGAAGAATTGCAAAAAAAGCAAATGGCGACCAGATAGAAAGAGAGACCGAAGGGTGAAGAACGAGAATGGAGGATGAAGGGTAATGAACGAAGGAAGAACCTCCTTCTTTGGCAAACTTCGTATTCGGCCTCCCTCTCGGTCGTCTTTCCTTTCTCTTCCCGTCCCTTTCTGACCTTCTCCCTTTTGTTGCTCCTTCTGTCTCACTTTCTTTCAACCAGTTGTCCAGGACCTCTCGCTTCATCCTTTTTTGCGAATAATAGACAAAAGAAATAACCGAATCGACCGATAGCTTTTGCAACATATACAAGACCCGAAAATCTTGAAATACTTTCCGCAATCTCAGTCGCAACCCATGGACCCGCAATCTTAAATGTGTGGATGCATAGTGTTATTCTAGCACTCCAGTCATCGATGCCAAATTTAAAAAATTATTTTACAGGACAAATTTGCAGGATAATATATAAAATAGTGACTGTAATGTTGTTCAAACTGACAAAAACTCTATATGGCAAACTGAGGTATGATTTAGTTAACATGAAAATAGTAAAAGTACTTTTACAGTTAGGCTTCTGTTGATGTAATTTTTACTATTTATATTAGTGTATTATTTATCCTAAATTTATAGTTGAATCTTAATATCTTTTATTTCCATTCCTCAAATTGCATTTTTGTTATTTAACTAGTTTAGGATCTCTAACAATCTCCTTCTAGACAAAGTGGAACATCTGAGGTATTCAGAGTGTAGTTACTACAATTCAAATGCAGCTCAGAACCTATTGAACTTCGATGTTAAAAACGACTGTTATCGACATTTTCCAAAATTCGGACAGTCTTATCAAAGTTCTTACTGTTACAAAAAAAATGTTTTTAGAATTTAGTTTTCAATTAATGTCAGAAAATTCCATGAATAAGAACAATTTTGTTGCTTTTTTTATTTTATGTATATGAACCGTTGCACGTCAACTGTATCACCAGTGAACCCGAAATTTGGATTAACCTATCAAGACGTTTGAGGGTTCAAAGTTCATCTGGTCAAGCGCTTTCAAAAAAGTTCTGTCCTTTTAGAAAATCCAATTTGGGACCTAAAATATGGCGCCTGAAATCCAAGTTTTCATGAAACATTTAACCAAAATAGTAATAAAATGTTCTAATTTGAGAAATGTGAGTGCACAAAGCATGTAAAACTCACTTTGAGGTTTATTATTGCGACTGCTAATGGAATTTTGATTACAAAATGGCGGATCCAAAATAGTCAACATTATATCATCACTAATTCTATTTTATCGGAAGAAATGGTTTAAGATCGTGTAGTAAAATATGTACGGCGAGGCAATGTTCGCAATCTTGGATCTGCTAACTTGAATATAGAAATATAGATGTTAACTAAGATCACAGGGTCCTGCAACCCTGTTGATACCTTAATCTAATCTAAAAGTCTTTTCATAAAATAGGTTTAATGATGGTACCATGTCTGCCATTTTGGACTCACCATTTTGAATTTTTAAGATTTTGGAGTTAAAAAAATAATTTGTTGCGCTAAAATGGGTTTCATGGTTGTACAAGATCCACAATTTTGTATTTGCGATTCTATTAGTATTTGAAATCGAACGTCCCAAAGTGAATTTTACGTGCTTTTTGGACGTATATTTCTCAAATTAGAATATTTTACTATCTTTTTGGTTGAATCTTCCATGGAAACGTGGATTTCAGGCGTCATAATTTAAGTCCCATATTGGGTTTTCTAAAAGGCCAGAACTTTCTTGAAAGCGTTTGACCAGATGAACATTTTGAGCCTTCAGATGTCTTATTTTGGGCACACTGATGATTCGGTTGACGTGAAACGTATATTTAATTATTTTCACCGTCTTAATAAAAAAAAAGTAACCCATTTGTTAATTACGACCGTGATTTTTATTGAAATTATATTCGTAAAATCACCGCCATAACTAAGAAAGGGGTTACTTTTATTTATGCATAGATATTTATATATCGATATTTCGGTGAAATATTACTAATTTGATTATCAGTTCTACCTTTTTCTACTTGTTAAAAAAAAGTAACAAAGTCCAAAGCGGTGCAAACATTCAAAGCTACACTGTACGTACATGTCATACCCACAGTGTAATAGAAAAAATTGTATTTAAACCATTAACGCCTGAAGTCCAATTGAAAAAAATTCAAAGGGTACATAACCTACTATTTTAGAAGTCGTTATTGAAGATTTCGAGGTCGAAATTGAGATTAAGCCATCAGGAATTCAACTTTCATATCTAACTTCATTGCAACGACCTCAAAAGGGCATATCAATGAAAATTTCTTTGAAAAATTTCTGGTAGCTATAACTCAAAAACTATGAGGTTCTTTAAAAAATTGAAGAGAATAAAAAGTTTTTAGAAATCGTCGGGACCATACTGGAATTTTTTGATATTTGTTAAATGATATTTTCAGCAACTATTTATTTAAATTTTTTAATAAATTTTAAAAATTGATGAAATGTTGTGGTATGATCGTTGATGAATTCTAAGAATTTGTTATCCTTCGTTTTTGAGGGAATGAATTTCCAATATTATAACTTAGATTTTTGTTTTCAAGAATTATATAATTGTTTGGGAAAAATTGATAGAGAGCAAATGATTCTTAGAACTCATCAAATAAAATAGCACATTTTTTAAGAACTTTTCGTCAATTTCTAAAAATTTGTTAAAAATGCAGACGAAAAATTTTTTTAAATATTATTTAAAAAGTCTGAAAAACTTCTAATATTCTCCTAGATGATTTTTATGGACTTGTCTTTTTTTAATATTTTTTTAGATTTTAAAAAGAAGTTAACAAAAATAGTTTGAGTTGTATCATACTGACATTTTTTAAAAGAAATGAATGTCATTTTGAGGTCCTTCCAATGCCGTAGGGTATAAAAAGTAAACTTGTTCTTGTAATGCCAACATTGTATCTAATTGTGTACAGAGTTTCAGTAGTTTGACAAAAATTCATAAGATTAAACATTTATAAATGGTTTGACGCCATATTGAAATTCCTGACGGTTGGAACTCAATTTTTACCTTGAAATTTTGTAGAGCGACATCGAAAACAGTAGGATAAGTTTTCACTTCAATTTTTGTAACGTTGGTTTTGGTAGGTAATACTCGATTGAAATTAAAGTAAAAATCATTTCATTTCAGGAGTTAATGGGTTAAAATACTGTGTATTTAATATGGTAAATAATGTCTATATACTTAGGCGTAATGAAAGAGCAAATACTATCGAAGCTGCACCTAGCGGCAATAACCTTAACTACGTAAGAGACTAGTACACATTTTTCGTCACAATATTTCTGTTGCAAATTACTCAATTTAAGAAACATTCTGTGAAAGAAATTTTAGAAATTTAATGACGATGTTAATTAATTACTTTCTATAACACCGTCTTATAAATTTCTGTCACGTTCGATATATAATAGTGTCAGAATTATCAGAACATTTTTAACAGTGAAAATACCAAATATTCTTTTATCAACTTGTTTTGGGAAATTTCAAGTGTTTTGGGAACTTTCAATGGTGGTGCAACTTGACAATAGTAAACAAGTGTACATTAATAACCATATTTAAATAATATATGTCAGTTTTATCTATTCTAAATAATTATACTACACGCTAAATTTCTTAAAGTGAAAGTTGAGCCACTTTCTGATAAAAGTGACTTATTCGCTATTTTTAAAGTGGAAAATTCACTTTACTAATAGTGGATGTAAATGTGCCACTCTTAAAAAGTGAAATTTCCACTTTAGAAATAGTGAAAAAGTCACCTTTAGCAGAGAGTGGCTCAACTTTCACCATGTTAAAGGTATAGGGGAAATGGACAGTGAAAGAAAAAAATTGACAAATTTCTACCTCTGTACGTCCAAAAAAAAAACTAAAAATTAAATACATACAACTACAAAAAAGCGAAAGAAATTGAATATACCGTAAGTGAAAGGACGTATAACAAGCATCACCTTCCATAATATGACATTTTATATCTTACACAATAATAATTAATTTAGTAATTCCTACATATTGTAATTTTTAGAAATAATATTTTTTGGAGTCTTCGTTACGTAACATTTTTCAATTATTTAATCCACGCTTGGAATTTGAAAAAAGAGATTTCTGCATCTTGATCAGCCGTAAATTTGACCTATCAGTTGTGCAAACGTTACCTTATATTGCAATTTCTGTCCTTTCGTGAAGAGAGTAAGAGTGAGGGAAGAGTGCGGGAGAGAGGAAGTTGTCCAAATTTGGGGGTCCACGCAGTTGGTACCATGACCCCAATGTAACCTTTACAGATGCATTAATTCCTGCACCGTGGTACCATTGTCCAGACTTTTCGTTTATATATTCGAGTCCATTTTGGTACTTTCGAGTTGGATAAATTATATTTTTTAAATCCATCAATTAACTCCGATTTATAATTTGAACTTTTTGTCTATTATCTTTTTTAAATAACACTGTTTTTAAATAACTATTGTTGCACTTTTTTCAATATTTCCACATCCACAGGCAGAAATTTTGTCATTTAAGTATGGATCGTCAAAAGTACTTGGGAATCATTGTATCATATGGGTTTGAAGGTGCTCTTTCCAATGGTGGTTGTTAGAATTTTTCAAAATGATTTTTAATCAAGGAAAAATCTAAAATTAACCAATAGAAACGTAATTTTTTTCTTCAATATTTTCTTAAAAATGGGTTTTCGTTCCCTAAGCATTATTTTATATGTCTAAAATCTGTCTAAATTGTATCCTCGATGTCTGAACTTAAAATTACGTCCGGTATGCAAACTTACAAAATTGTCTGTTAAAACAAAATGGCATTGACAAGTTCCTTCTTAAAATGAAACCATTTGTTTTATGCTAATTTTAGAGGAAATTTCCGTAAAACAACAATATCTTAGAATTATTGGTCAAAGAATACCCTCAACATTTTTCAGAATTTTGTTGGCACAATTTTTGTTTTTTCAACAATTTTGAAAATCGAAAGTTTGAAAGATATCATTAGAACATGTAACAATTTTCAGACAATTTTAAATATTTTAAATGTTTGGGAAAACTTTTAGTTAATAACAATAAAAAATGGTGCATCAATTATCTAATTTCAATAGCAGATATAAATAATTAAAGTAGCTTATTCACATAATATGTAATAATTATCACGTGTCAATTAACAAACCGGAAATAGTTATAAAAAAATTTTGTCGGAGGACCGTTTAAATAGAATTTACTAAATTTTTGGACTAAATTTACTTTCTTTCTGATCTAAACAAAAAGTTAAAATAAACAGACCGGACGGTTTATAAATGATAAATTATTTAATGCTTGGGTTTTCCTTGTCAACGGGAGGCCATTTGTTATTATTTTTGAATCGAAAAATACCTCGTTTGTAAAGGTAATTTGCAAAGTCCATAAAACCAGCATTTAGACTATGAATAAATGCGGCTATCAAACAAACTAATACGCGACATTCGTTCATTCCCAAAAGCCATTCATTACCGCCCATAAAATCTCACCAGGCAAACTGTTGCAGTTTGTCATTTTTTCGTATGCATGTCCTTTTTGCCTCTTCGTCAAAAATAAGATAAAAAAATAATTTGTCTTGGTATTTCATCTGGCGTTCTTGGTTTAATAATAGGCGAAATATTTTATATAAAATTTCAAAATATTTGCCAAGGCGATTGGTAAAGTTGCAAGGAAAAATTCGGATACATCTTTCACGAGGATATTTGTTGACGCGGTGTTATGACATACGACTGACCCTAAAAATAAAGCTCGTTTATCATCTTCAAGTTTTCGAACAAAGCTCAAGTCGAGTTGGGACTCAATGACGCATTTCTTTTGAATATGACAACAAAACCAAGACTTTTTAATTTGATTTAAAATATGATGGTCGATTATTTTTATTATAGTCTTCACAGACATTTAATGTTATATTAACCTCGAAAGAATCTACCAAATGTATTAATATAAGGGTCACATGATATATTGTTATTATTAATAAATAATAATAATCCTGGAAGATGTAGGTAATGTTCTGTTCTGAATATAATTCCGAGTGAAAACTAATTTATTAGTATTGATCATGCAAGGATTTTTCATTCAAATAATTATCAGTTATCTGATTAGCTTCGACGATTTTTCGAAAATAATAATAAAAACGCAATTGAAAGTCGAAATTGTCACTCTTCGCGTAAAAGTAAATATATATAACAGTGGATAAGACGCAAGTACCTTAGCCGCCGCTAGGAGTTCTCGCGACTCTCGAGGTTGTATTTTGCTCTCGTTACGTAAACGTATTTCTGTTTTGTATATTAGAAGTATATCGTACCTTTATTTAGCACTTAGCAGCTTTTTCGAAGAATGGAATCTTAAAATCATATTTTGTCCACAATTATTCTTACGAATTCGAGGACTTTTCCCCATAAAGAAAAACTACAAAAAATATGTCACAATTAAATTAATTTTTGTTAGAAGTCAAGTAAGTGTTTCACTCTTAGAATAGCGTAATAACGATGTAAAAGTAATAAACGTATTCGAATTATTTTTAATGTAGATATAAATACAACGAAGAAAATAAACAATTGTTTTAATTATGTTATTAAAAGCGAATTACGCTGGAAACAATATAACTTTCCTTTGAATAAATTAGAATTGGCAGGTGCTAATTCAAGGATGCGTAGAATTTATCGTTCAGTAGGTATACATTCCAGATGGTGAATTAAGTCGATCAAGCATAGCAAGGTACGGTCTATGAAACAGCAGTTTCTGACTTACGTCAAGAACCTGCACCTTTTACCTACTTTATGTAAAAAATAGTCGAAAAAAGTTTTGATTAGAAACGATACAATTTACACGGCGGAAATTAACTTCTTTATTACTCGTAATTTGATAGAGTTAGTCTTTGTATCTTAAATTAGTCTCTGTGGCTATTATTTTTATTATACATAACATTAAAAACAAACAATTATATATATATAAACAATAATATAATATATTTTGTTATATAATAGTTTACATACATGACAAGTAAATGCTGCAAAAAATAAAATGCATATTTTTCAACCAATTCCAAACTATCTCTGCAACCTAAAGGTAAAACGTTTTTTGTAGTATTAATTTTTTTGTTACAAAAAGTGAATTCGTAATCGACCATTCTTGTATAACATGTTAAAATATGTTAACTCGTAAGAAAAAGTCACAAACGACAAAAAACACTCGTCATTTATTTACTTTTTATTCTTACTGCGGTTTGATTCGCTGGAATGTTGTTTCATTTTCTCGCTTTATTAACTCCAACGTAAATAGAATATGACAGTGCACTCAAAATATATAAGTTACGAAGAATCCGACAAAATAAAAGATTTATATGTTGATTTATTTTTGGATCCTTATGTAAATTGCGTTTTAATTTAAAAACGATTCTTCAGATGCAAAATATACGAAGCATTTATACAAGGAGCAAATACTGGTTCTTTTCAATTTATTCATTCCAGCAGTAACAATATATTTTAAAAAATATCTACCAAAAACGAGACGGCTGATTTTTGAAATTTTATATATTAATTTATTTGTATTAAAAAATGAGAGTGTAATATGCAAGCCCAACCCTGAAAAATTGCTACAGATAACAAATTTACTTGGATTAACAAGTTTCTATTTAACTAAAGTATATATTTACTAAAGTATTACTAATCTATACTAAAGTATCGCTAAATTGACGTTCCTAAAATATGATGATGATATAATGATTATATGATGTATAAAAATCGTGCGAAAATTCAAATTTAAATCTATCTCGTTCAGCACATATATATCGAAAATAGATTATATAAAATTAGCACCCCATTTTGCCTCATACAAAGAGCCAAAATATGTCATAAATTACAAAATATTTTTGTAAAATTTGACTTGCATACTTTGTGTAATTTCAGGAATTTGTATACTTTAAAACTGCATGTTGGATACTTATAAAGTAACCCGTAAAAAATTATACTTGATCGATTTATTTTAAACATTTTTGTGCACTCAAATACTTACTAGGAATTAAAAGTCCTTAATTTTGAAAATGTAGCTACA
The DNA here is from genome assembly GCA_030407085.1 of Trichopria drosophilae. Classification (NCBI taxonomy): domain Eukaryota; kingdom Metazoa; phylum Arthropoda; class Insecta; order Hymenoptera; family Diapriidae; genus Trichopria; species Trichopria drosophilae. The sequence continues at coordinate 184,651,053 of CM059582.1, forward strand.
TATATTTAATAACGTTTTTTTTTCTTTTTGAAATCCTTACTTCTTTTAAGAATATATCATGTTATTCTAAACAAATATTGACTAGCAACTTAAAATTGTTTTTATAAATATTTTAATTAATTCTTATATTTTGTTTTTTTTTTAATTATTTTGGAATGATTTATATGCTATTCTTAAATTATTCACAATATTTTAAATACTATATAATTCTTATCTCCTTGTTAAAAATATTTCTTCCTAAAATTAACTACATGTGAAAATTTCATTTGATTTATTGACTAAACAGTAATACTGTATTTATTTGTTTCAATGTCTGAAATTCCTTCAACATCTTGCTAAAACTTTGTCTCTTGTAAATATAAAATATACTTTTAAAAATGTTTTATTAAATGTTTATTTACAAAATTTTCATTCAAAACACTTAATATACGTAGTTATTTAAGATCTTTTTCAACAATGTTATTATAAAAATACATTTGTTAGTGTTTATAAATAAATACCTTCGGATAGGAAATCATTTTTAAAACATTAATTTGTCTTGATCATTCGGCATCTATAAATTAAAGACAAATAAAAAATATAAATTTTATTATTAAATGGCTACCTCTATATATAAAAAAACATAAAATGAAAATATAAGAAAGCCATGGCCAATATAATAGAAAAGATTGGTGTGAAACAATTATAAAAAGACTCCTCAAATTAATTCTGCAATTAATACTCCTTTTTTAGTAAAATTACATCAAATTGGTATCATTTTCAAAATTATTTAACAATATAAATTGTTACTCACGAATCAGAAATCGTTGTAATTCGAAACGTTCCTCGGCTAAAAATATTAGCTTGTCGTACGTATCAATATGTGTACTTATAATACCAGTTTTAAACCAATGCTGCCATCTCGTACTCGCACAGTGTATCAACACTCTCACTAGAACGGTATACGCTTTTCTGTCCAATAAAATCAGAATATGCAATTTTTAATTTTAAAAAATAGTACTGAAACTACCAGAACCGTATTTGTATATAAAATAAAACTATATGACAAAAATGTTGTAATAAAAGTTATACATAAGTGTATTGAGTAAAACAGTCGACTATTTTAAATGACCCTTTTCGAGTATTTATGATCGAGAATGTATTGTTTTGGTTTAAGAAAAAAGTATTTTCATTTCAACAGTCAATGTCAAACAAAAAAACATGACTTTTAGTATTTAAAAATGAGATTTATTCATACTGTTTAATTTAAACTTTTGCATAACGGCAAAGATGGAACATAAAATATAATAATACAGATATTTTTAATTTTAATTTCAGTAAAACAATCAAGTAAAATCCAGTAAAACAACAGACAATATTCTAATGAAGGTCCATTGCAGGTCGTTTGTGATTCCATTGTCAAAATTTGAATGTCATCATAAGGACCTTGAAAATTGCGTCAATTTTTTAAATTATTTGAATTACACTGAAACCATGTGGCGGGATGCAAATAACAATTGACTTTTAATATATTTTTAAGAAAATATTAAATTTTAAAGTAAGACAACTTTTTCGGTGATTTATGACAGATTCTCATTCTATTACTGACACTCATAATGACAGAAACAATTTTTATCGCCTCCAACGATATACCTTCCGGCTATCAAACATTTTTTTAAATATTTGAGGTTATTAATCGACATCATTATTGACTTTTTGACCAACCATAATTACAACTTTTATGGCAATTTATGTGAATTTTTCATCCTTTACCCCCTCCAATCGAGGCTTCCTGCCAATAAAAAATGTTGAGGTGGTTTATTATATAATGTTGAATGTTTTTGAGGTGGTTTATTACCATCATTAGTGACTATTCGAAGAAAAAAAACGAGTGGCCTAACTGAAATTACAAATTTTAAGGCAATTTATGTGTATTTTTCATCTTTTATCCCCTCCACCAGTACTCATGGTATTCGAAACATTTTTGTTCATTAACAAGGTTTATATATGACACAGATTGAAAACAAATTTTATTCGAAGAAAATAAATTTTTTTTTTGTTGACTCCAAAATTGCAAACTTCATCATCATTATATTTGAGAGATGATGATTTCGAATTCTTTAACGGATTTTCGGAATTTGAAATGGTGGATCCAAAATATGGCATGCATTAATATTCGAAAATTTTATAAAATCTCCGATTGTAGTAATTAAATATTTTAAAAATGTATAGTTTAGAAAAGTTTGAAAATGGTGCAATAAAGTTGAGTCGAAATTAACACTTTTTTATATATTTAACGTAGGTATAAAAAAGGTTGCATAAAATTTTCAACCACCTTTATTTATTTCAAAAAAAATTGTAGTGTACAGTGATAAAATTTTACATTATTAAAAATATTTTGAATTTGTCACGTTTGGATACAACTATTAAAAATTTTATAACCAAAGGAGTGGTACAAATTTATGACTGGCAAAACAGAGTTCGTCTACTCGAAAAAAAATGAAATGATACTCCTGTACTCATTCATAGAATACGAGTATAAAATAGCATGGTGTTATAAGGTGCATTTTTTTAATATGAATAATAACAAATCTGTTATTATAGAAGTACAAAAAAAATAAGTGTATTTGTTGCAAAGTTTAGAATACAAGCATATACTGTTTAAAACAGTTTTACCGGCGTAATCGGCTGATTGCCACTGTTAGTAAACAAAGAAAAAATGACATTTTAATGAAAAGTTTTTAAATGACATGTTTTTTATTATTATATTTTTATCATTATTTTTGTTACTATAATCTTATAAAAATTAACAAGGTAATTAATAATATATTAATAAGAATGTAGTAAATTCTGCTAGAAATAATCGCACATTCGTTACACAAAACAAAAATTTGTTTGTTAATATTGTTTAATCACATTAAATTATAAATAATTCGAATTTGTAGTAAAAAGAACTAATACCGAAATGCTCAACGACTTCCTAATTGTTTTCAAGATACGAATCTAAATTCTACTAAAAACTCTAATTGAATAGAAAATATATTTCAAGTAAAAATATAAGACTGTCTTTCTTCTCATGTTGAGATGTAAATACTTTTTTAACTGTACTTTATTGAATAACTCTTACATAGCGGTGATTTTTATTAACACGTTCCTTTAGTCAGTTACGGCGACATGAAGAGTAAAAGAATTTCTAAATTTCTAAAATGTTGGTTGCATATAAAATTAAGGACCTGTAAAGAAACGACAGAATTCTCTCTAAATTCCTTAGAGTAAAAATTCCATCTTATGAAGAGTGTCATTTCACTCCATGAAGAGTGAAAGAAAAGAAACTCACTCCTAGAAAAGTAAAAACAGAATCAACATTTTTTCGTGAAAGAGTAGTTTTATTTTCACTCCAAGAAATTTAGAGTCAATAAACAGAACCGATTATTATAGGCTCTAATATGTCGTTAATATAAAGAGTTACTAAATCATTGATTTCACGTAATGCAAAGATTTTAAAAATTATGGTAATATTTTTTAAAAAATGTCAGGTTTCGATGTCTGTGTTGTAAAAATCATGAGTTGTGAACAAAAGCGGGAACATTTAAAACTTCACTTGACTTACATAGTTAGTTGTGTTTATTTTGTCATGGGATAATTGTCCTTTGTGGGAATTGATACATAACTCGATATAATATAAAAATAACGTAAATAAAATATGGAGAATTGAAAATATATTAGAATAATATAAAAAAATATAATTAATAAATTAATTTCTTATAACTAAATTAAATATCCATATAAGAATGTCTATCGTGAGACCTAGATACATTAGCATTACGTATAGATTTAATTGCAGACTATAACGCTGTGTATTTTAAATTTCCAGAGTTCCTAACAACATAACCTATAATTCTTAAAGGTATTAAATAGCAAAAACTTATATAGTATAAAATGGCATAGAAAAGAATGTTTATAAATACTGAGAAGCCAAATGCAGCACATGAAAAATAAATCCATAAAATTAAACATGTTTTCATTTTAAATCAAGTTATTAAGGAGGTAGTCGCGTGAAACGATTTTTTTACGAAGTCTTTCATTTTTTCACCAAACGTTAATGACGTTGATATCAATACGTGGTTAAAATTTCAGAAAGCCTGTCCGTACGATAATGGAGATAATCGTCCTCAAAGTTTCACTTTTTAACACGTGTTCCCCATACTAAGCCTTTGCCGACATGACATATTAATTATTTACAGAAAAACGGTATTTACCGTTTTTATAAAAAACTAATATGTTGTGTAAAATATATTAAAGAACATTGTAAAAAAAATTGAAGAACCCTAGCGGTACAGTTTTGTAATAATATTAATAAATAGACATTTAATTATGTCGTATAAAGCACGTGAACGTAAAATGCGAGGTTGCCGTTTCGAAATTTTGCTGATGTTGGTGTACACAGACACGATTCCTTGAGAAATTAGTGTGTAACAGGCGTCCATCAAGTACACTCTCCCCCACAACGTTCATTACGCGCACTGAAGAAACAAAGTGGCGTCTGTGGATTTATGTGGGGTAGACTTTTAACGGGTACTGTCGCACGACTACCTCCTTAAAATCAATGTTTTAATGTGTCATCATAAATACATGTTATTTAATACATTGATGTACATTTATTTTATTGGGATTAAATATCAATTAATATAACTTTAATAAAAATAATACACGCATTTAATGATAATATCGCGATTGACGCCTAAGTACGAAATTAAATATGAAATGATTCAAAAATAGTTCGGCTATTATAACGTTTCATCGTCAAATCTGATTAACGTTTTATTATTATTTTATAGTCAAATAAATTTCAAACCCGAACATCGTCGTCGCTACTTTTAGTCTGATTTTTAAGCAAATTCATTTTGAATCTAAATGATTTAGTGTTCGACAGATGAAGAATTTTCGGCTATCCATTAATTGCTTCCTATATTAAATTGAGGAAGTGGAAAAATATAAGTTTCTGAGAAAATCCAGTGGGGTCGACTTGGTGTCGTTGACTTCTGACGGAAATATCAACAAATGAGATCGACGCCAAGAACCGAAAAGATCCGATGCTTAATATTTTAGACATTTGATTTTGGACATGTGACTATACAACTGGGGATCACGTAGTTATTATTTAAATCAAATATTTTATTTTTGTTCATGATTATTATAGAATATTAATACAAAATTTTAAACTACTATAGTCATTGATATATTATTATTTAATTTCGAAAAACACGATGATATGTTTAATATTCATAAACAACAATTTAAAGATGTAAATCGACTTGTTATAATAATAAATATTTAAACTCAACCTAATATCTTTCTTAAGTAAAAAACTCCTCTCCAGAATTCAGAATAAAATGGTGAATGTCGAATAAGTAAACTACGATTTTTTAAATTCTTTTTTTATTAAAAAAAAAAAACCTTTAGAGATTTGATGCGCCGCGGCGCGCCGGGACTTGAACCTAGGTCTTTAGATTACTGGTCAAAGGCTCTCCCAGGTAAGAATTCTGCAGAGGTGATTCGGACTCCTGAGGAACAGACGTGTTGGAATAAATATTAGATTAGTACTTCCTAAGATGATTCGCATATTATATTTTGTATATTTTGTAAAACAAAGCGTTGAGATTTGAAGGATTAAAGACTAAAGAGTCATTATACGAGATAATTGCAGCGCAAATAATTATTAATAAATATATTTTTATATTATTTCGAAATTAAAATGTAAAATTTTTATTTTCTGAAATAGAAACTAAAATAAAATGTTTTAACGATATTAAAATCGCCTTCCATTTCATTCCCACTACTATGTACGATTAAAAACAAGTACACTGAAAAATATGTATTTTATCAGTTAAAATATTTTTCTACTATAAAAAATTATGAAAATCAGCGACGAAAAAATTAGTCATTATACGAAAGGCTTTTTATACAAGTTTCTAAACTCAGTTCTAAACCTCCGAGATTTTTTGACAAGTGTTGCATATTTTATTTTTGTTTATTTTCATATTCTATTTTTGTAGAAAAATGTCATATACAAAGACAATTTTAAATTGTTGTAGAACGAAATAAAAGTATAAACTAACAAATATATGACTCTAGACATATGTGAAATATGCTACAAGGTTTGTTACAAAATAAGTAGTTTGCATCAGAAAATTCAGAATAATTTATGGTTTACATGACATAAAATGTAATGAAATAGTTTCCCTAGTTTCATAGTAGTTTCATGCAGTAATACAAAAAGTAATCATTTTTCGTCCGTCAGAACCGAGTACAGCCGATAAAACCCGAGTGCCACTGAGCAATGGGAACCTTAGGGCTACATAGTCCAGAAGTGGCATATACATTGACCAATATTTATTTTAGTTTTTATTTATTATTTAACGGGCGGAATCGCCCTTTTATAGTTTTTGAATATAATGATGAATCGCAAGATTTGCGAGAGCTGCAGGTCGACTTCCTAGATGGCGCCATACTTCACATTTGTGTCATCTTCACACTAGTGATCAATTACAGAGGGAAGCATCAGAATAAAGTTATAAACAAATAAAGATTAACTGAGAGCACATACAGAACTATGCCGATCGTCTAACAAGAGAACTTTTTAAAATCTCCGCATTTTAACGTGTATAATATGCATTGGCATCTTTATTGTGTAAAAGCGGTAGTTTGTGTTACCATATGTTTTACATATAGTTTAGTTTTTTCTTTTACTCCTATTTAAACCACGATTATTGTCGCCAATTTTTTAATCACCGTCCAAAATGTTCAGGTTTGTTAATGTCGTTTAAACTTTGCGACCATCGCTACTTCCGTTCACCATTTTGGAATATAAACGCCATTAGAGGGGAAGGGCTCTTTCTTGCCCGCTTAATTGTTTTATAAAAACATAGAATCAAAGTTAAGGAGGTTCTAAAGTGAGCCGCCGGTAAGGTAGTAAATGTCATTAAAAAACGTAAATTAAAGATGACTACATAAATTGTCAAAATTTAGGCTCCGGGAAGGTAATTATAATTTCTATAGACGATTTCCTAGAAATAACCAAAGACATTACTTAAAAACTGACCGACAATTTTCGGAAATGAGTGATTTTTAGATTTTCATTTCTCAATTAATTTCTTTATTATTTTATAGGATACCGTCCATAGTAATTAGAATCATATTTACAGAGCCTGAATTTTGAAAAATCCATTCAGTAATTTTTTATGTACGGTTTTCAGTGAAAATATCTACCTTATCGGCGGAGCGCTTTAGAACCCCCTTAGGGATTTTGGTATTACATCAATTACTTTAAGAACATGTCATTCCTCACTAATTCGAATACGTTTACAGAATACTATCATCATCATTTTGTCACGTTACGTAACACATATATAAAATTTAAAAGCCAGACACAGCGTCAAGTTCACGATAAAATTTGGTATTACGACATGAGATTAGTGATTACTCGGTCACGTTATCAGCTCAAAACTTAACTGGTGACCTTGATAGACCTCCATATCCCCAAAAATAGTTCGCATACTCGCAAAAGTTACGAATATAAACATCAACACAATGGAGAATATAACGTCTTCATAACTTGTTTTACAACTCAGGTGCAAAGAAAAATGAGAGAATTTGTACTTCATTCTATGAGATGCATTTGGTATTCTTCAATTACCAATTTCTGAAAATAGAATGTAATTCAAAATAATTTGAAATGTTGGATAAATGGTGTAATTGCCATGTTCAGGGTAACGATTGTAATTTTTACAATTTTTTGTATTATTTCTTGAATTTTAAAAAAAAATTAGGACCGAACTCCAGATATTTGGCGCGAATGGATTTGAACCCGGGACCTGACCACTGATGTGAAAAAATAAAACTATTCCATTTTAGTTCATCGCGAGACAAATAATGCAGGATATTGTTATTTGCAATGTATAATAAAAGTGAAATATCAATTATTTAGGCTTGGAAACAGAAATTTGTTTCATGTTGTCTTTTTCAAAATAGTCAGTTTTTGGCGTTCTGCTTAAATCCTAAAAATAAAAACTTATTACACATATTTTAAAAAACGTTTAGAAAATCTGTAGTGAGATCTATGAATAATTGATTGCTTAAGTTAATAACACCACCGCTTTTAGAATCGTTGTAGGACATATTAAGGAACAGAAACTAATTGAACACTTTATTAGTTTTAATTAACAATACTAACCCTTCTCTTAGTTGCGGCAGTGATACCAATAATGTAATTAAAAAGAAAAGAGAAAAGAAAGTGATAAAATATACAAAGGTGGCAAACGTATTTACCAAAAATCAATCGAAATCACTTCATTGTTGGTACTTGGTGGTTTTGGGGGTTTCTATTTGGGTTCAACCACCACGAAAAATCGCTGAATACTAAATTTCAAGTGATTTTATTCGCGTCAATTGATGGCATACATGCCACTATGATTTTGAAAAAAATCAACTTTATTAGAGATTTTTGAGCCCCATTTGGAAATTAAATTACACTAGTTCTAACTCGAACATTTTTTAAGCGATATTTACACATATCTGAGGTATTCTAATGTGGGAAATGATAACAAAATAACGATAAGTGAAAAAAACACTAAAAAATTCAATACATCCACTTATAAATTAAAAACACATTAAACAAATTATTACTTAAATATATTTTAAAGATTGGTATCCCTTCAGAAACATTAAAAATGCACAAAAAACATTACACGGGAAGCAAAAACTTGAGCCAAATCTCTACCAATCAGGAGAATTCTGATTTATTAATCCTGAAGGGCAGTAAACCGATTCAAATGCATAGCAAATTGCTTTTGAATGAGCACTTTGTATTCTTTTCAATCAGTTGTTATCCGTTAATACTGTATACGGATCTGGAAGGATCGATGATTATTGGAATGGATACGTGCGAATTGTGTCATGGATACAAACGCATAAAAAAGTTTTGAAAAGAATTTGAATGTATATGAAGGGATATATAAAGTATTTTAATGGATAGTGTTTAAATCATTTTACTTCCAGCAGGGATATACTTACTCACGGAATAAATTACAAAAAATTACTTAACCTTTTTCTACCTTCTGGGGGTGGACAAACCCCCAAGAAGATAAAAAACTAGAAAAAGGTTATAACATTGCCTATACATAAAATAAAATAAAATCCACGCCATCAATTTACTAATTTATTCAAAATCTTTATATTTTATTACCTTTTGAGAGCCATGTTACAATTTATATTAAATAGTTAGTTACAAGTGAAGCTTACAAGTTTTGAAAACCGAAACGTGTTAAATTTCGTCAATCTCCAGATGTATAATGCGACATTCCGTATCTGGCGTATCCATACGTGACAAAACATATTGTACACACTCAAGTGGATGACTGCGGCAATATCTCTTTCAAGATTAGGAGCGCCAACGTCGTCTTATCGTGTCTACTAAACTATCGACCTTGAAAAGCTCTCAAAACCTCTCGAAAAAAATAGCCTTGAGATTGCTAAAATAATGTCATGTGTCCCACGTGCATCGATAGACATTTGTAAGACAAATTGCAAATAGAATTAACTAAGATGACATGCCTGACACGCCTTTTCATTATTCTGTGATCATATTCATACAAGTACACCTTGCCTAACACTGTAAAATAAAAAAATTTAATAAATATATCCCTCATATTAGTCAGCAAATAAGACAGTCTTGATTAAATACTATTGTGAGACTTGTGTGTCCTACACTGTTTTTCAAGGAGTTGGAGATGATGTCATTCAATACTCGACTTGAAATAAAAAACAAAAAAACTCTCATTATGTCCGTGAAGGGAATGACCAATTCAGTTCTGCACCTAAATAATAGTTATAGATTAGGATTCGACTTAACTTCATGATACTGAAGATGTTCACCGTTCTTTTAGTATTTCGTGCAATAAATAACAAACTAAGACGGCAAATCATGTTCAAAATAATTCAATGATGGCATGCATTTATATCCAAACACTACACACCTCTTAAAGAGTTATTCCTGAGCTATTTCTGAAGCTTTGTCGGAAAGAACCACTAGACGAGGCCTTAGTCGAATTCTGCTTCCAAATATGTTAAAATCTTCAAATTTGTAAACAAAATTTCTTCAGAACTGACGGTAAATTAACTTGAACTTTATAATGCATGCAAGACTTTATGGAAACCATAATTCTAAGGAATTTAATTTTCAATTATTTTATAGTAATAATTAAGGCAATTAAATTCGACTCAAAATAATTCTTAAAGAATACTGTAAGAACTTTTTTTGACCAGTATTTGTGACGTCTTGAATTTTCGAAACATCTGAACTAGCTCTTAAAAAAGTCTTATTGGCATTTAGGCAAACATTTCATGTTTTTTAATTATTTATTCTTTTTACACTCAAAACAACACGGTTTTATATATTCCAATACCTGAAATTACTAAATAAGGGTGGATTATGATGTTTTTTTTTAAATTTATAATTATTTTAGTAATTTTTCAACTTACATTTAGTATTTTTCTACTTTATCTAATCTACATTGTAAATATTAAAAAAAAATAGAAATATTTGGTGGAAATAATGGTAAGTGTTAATGATTTCACAGTTAAGACGCGTCTCTGCTAAGTTTTGTGATTGCCGTTACTACTTAAAAGGTCAGACTTACAATTTACTAATTATTATTGGTTGTACTGCTTCGTACTTCTCTCGTATTCTCTCGTTCTTCTCTGACTACTTATTTTGTAAGTTAGTAATAACGTTTTTTAAGGAACAACAACAAATTATTATTAGGGAGTTTTTTTATGACATTGGAAATTTTCCAAGACGATTTTCCTCAATATATTTGTGTTTATTTTTGGCTTACTAATGTAAATCACTGTACACCACTTCATCACTCTCGAAAGGCACCAAAAAATGGTCTCCAACCAAATACTAAAAAAAAAAAATTGAAAACTCGATTGAAACCCACACTTAATTATACACGCTATTGTCTCGATTTTATTCTGACTTTGTTCCTAGAAAAATAAACTTTTTAAAGTATATAACGTTTCGTGACTCGATTCATGCTTTAACAAAGAACGCATAGGGAAAAAAATTACCCGGAAAAAGAAGAATGGTTCACTTGTAAGAATAAAACACATGCACTGTAACGACGTTTTCGCAAATACTATATGTTACTTCTGAAGCAGAGCTAGACAAAGGTATTATTGATCTAAGAACAAGTGAACATGTCTACAAACTAGCGAAATGAACGAAATAGGGAAACGTTTTCCTTCGCTTGCGTTCATAACAGTCAGTAATACTACCTTACAACCGTACGAGCAAGTCCACTTTATTAATTCAAGACGGTCTCGATGAAATTGTACCTAAGCGAGGCATTGTTGAAGGAAAGAAAGGTTTTGATTGTCTAATAATAGCACAGTAACGATGTACGTGTTAAAAATGTACAAGAATAAAACTCAAATTTTTAAATAAATATGGTACTTTACAGAAATAACTGATCTTACCCATTTTACTGTCTTCGATAATAAACGATATTAAAATACCGATTTAGCTTCGCATCCTCGCAAAATACATAATCATATTTGTAATTCCCCCTATGTACCAAGTTTCAAGAAAATTTGTAAATTTAAATAAATTCGTCAACCATATTGGATCCGCCATTTTTAATTTTTGGAAACTAGCTTTAGATTTGTAACATGTATTTGTCAAAAGCACACTGTTTGTTATATAAGTATTAACCCGTTATTAAATATTGATAGTGCACCGCTTGCGAGGTTCAATCAAGGGACGTCCTGACATCTAGTGGATACCCAGTGATCTACTGATGGTAACGACCGTGGTGCAACGCAACAAAAAGTGATAACACGAAGATGTACAAATTAAATCTGTTTAAATACGCATTCGACTATCCATCGAGAAATTTTATTTTCTACGGCTATTAATATAATATTACGCTTAGAAGCGTTCTATAGTCTATTTATATTATAATTCCTCGATAAGTTCTTTCGACTTTGAATATTAGTTCCAAGAACTGCATAATGACCGATAATTCGGTCCGACTTACTAATATTGGAAACCAAAATAAATAAAAGTTACCTCACGTAATCATTATGCATTTTCTTTTCATTTAATCAGTATATCGCTCAGAAAAACATTTAAATTAGAAAAAGGTCACCATCTTCAACTGAGATCGCACTTTTTCAACTTCAACATTTTTCTGCTGGACCCTTTCCCTTAAAACTGATGGATGATCTAATTTAAATCTCCGTTGGTGGTGCCATTGAACAAATTTTACATAGATAATTTTATAAATCGTTTTGAGTTATAGCATTAAGTTAACAAAAAATAGATTATCAACATAACTTATAGTACGAAACTGGCTCTTTTGTGTACATTTTTAATAAGGGTTTTATTAACGGATTATTTAGGATCAATTGGATAGTAATCATTTAAAACGGTGTCAATGTGTATCCCTGTCAAGAACACGGAGAGAAGTTTTCATCGGAAACATCGGTGACTCGTAGAAGCATAACACTAAATACGAGTGTTATCAGTTACAGATGTGGCTGACACATGCCTCACCTACTTTTATGTGATCGGCATCCAAATACTGTTTGCGCTACATTGAAAACTAATATGCCATAGAGACATCATCATTGCTGGTTAAGTTAGATTTTTGCCAGCATCAATCTATTGGGTTGATCGACAAATCGTCATATTTCAAGGTCTCAGATAAGCCATGGATAAATTATTCTCCGTGTATATTTCATGCAAAACTGTATCATGTTCGTATGAAACATGAGTATTTCTATGATATATATCCCGAACAACACATCTCTTAAAGAGATTCTCATTAACTATTTCTTTCAGCTACTTGCAGAGATCATAGTTTTAAAAATATCTTACATACACGGATGCGGGTCAAAAAAGCGATAAATCAAAAAGCCGAGAGTTAGAAAATCGTCAATCAAGAAGCCGACGGTACAAAAACCGACACCTCAAAAAATTACGGTCCTCTTGTCGAAGTGTCTACTTTTTTAGATGTCTAGTTAAAGATGACTTTTCAAAATATATGTATAATTGGCTGAGTTGCTGTTTCGTAGATTCTGTATCTATATACTACAGTAGCCCCCATCCTAAGTTATATCGGTTCTTTCAAAATGGCGGAAGTGTCCAAAGTTATAGCCCCTCACTATCCCCACTTCCGTAACTCTGTTTATACCCGTGCGATCAGTGCTTCTGTGCATGAATGTCGCGAAGCGAGTGTGGCTCCACGAAACAATGTCGTGGGAGAAGGAGAGGAAGAGAGTGGCATAACTTTGGACAAGCCAAATGTGGATAGACATATAACTTTGGGCGGTATAACTTAGGGCAGGGCCTACTGTACTTTGGATTAATGGTCCAAATCCTATTTACCTCTGAAGAATGGTTTAAAGAAAAAATAGAACATTTCGGGCTTTGTTTATCTGGGCTCATTGTGACTAACTTTTAACCAATATTTATCTAAGATTTGGAAAGTTACTTGGTTCATCATAGAGATATTACAATTTATATTATTTCAATGCATTTTTAGTTGATTATTTTGTTGTTTTTATGGATGCATCCCAGGACTTGAAAATAAATTTAATCTATAACAAATCTTTTAACGGCCCAAACTAAACCCATTATTGTATCGAGAACGCGCATCAATCACGAGGACACCGTACGCCATCCAGCGGAGTCTGACTCCGCTGAGATTGAAATAAGCTACGTTATGACGAATATAGTCATGTGTGTCCTCGTTTTCTCGCATTCGTGTGAAGAATTTATCATTCTTCTTTTTGTTTGAAATATTTGTTTCAGATTAAAACATTTAATAATAAACTCAAACTTTTATTTGAACTATTTTCTAGGAAAGGTAATATGTGCACCATGTATACATACAGCAGAATTCTCCACCATCCCTTTGTGATAACCTAACTTCCAAGCATTCACAGATGATCACCGATTTGTACACTTACGCTCAATCGAAAATCACGTGTATAGGATCTTCCTTCCTTGAAATTCCAGATATGGAAAAATATTCATGTACAGAATAATAAATGTCACATTTTTATCATAATAAAGAGGTATTTATTTATTTGGTTAGTTTTGCATCTCGTAGAATTCTGAATCATGTAAGTATATTTATTACCGTTTTATAATGTTATAAATCAAATGAAATTAGAAAAAATCTCAGCAATCACGGTCTCTGTCCGAAATTGTAAACAAAGGAGTTTTTCCCCTTTTTCCTAATACTAAATGTGCTGGGAATCCCCGCTACTGTCCTTGTTTTCGCCTATGCATCTTCATGTGCAAAAGAAGGATAACAGCGGAGATTCCCTGTGCGAATTAATGTGGCTGTACACTTACATTACAGTGGAGCATATTTTTGTTGTCGTCGTTTGTTTACAATTTCATACAGTGAACGAAATTATCGAGAACATTCATAGAATTGTTTTGTTAGAGTGGTGAATATGCCAGTAAATTGGCGGTTAAGGAATTTTGATACTTTCGATACAAATCTGATCGATTGTAAGTTTCTAATAATATGATTGAATGTAAATATTCTACCACCATAAGGAATCGTTAGGCTTAACACTTTATACTCGTTGGGTTAACAATTATACATATATTATAACATAATACGGGTAGTAACCCCATTATGAGATATTGTAATACGTAGGTCTGGACGATGCATTGATTTGGTCCCTACCCGACAAAAAAATATGCGGAAATTTGTCAACAAATGCCGACGGTACATACTCCAAAGAACTCAAAAAGAGCAAACAAATTTTGTGCCCGTGATCTAGTACGTACGTATGTATGTAAACTTTTTTTTGTGCGCGATGTAACTCCCGAATGGATAGGCCTAACGAGATATTTTTTTTTTGTTAAATACGAGTTTTGGTTCAACATTCATCTGATTAGATTTTTGGCCCAATCCATCCAGGTGTAATAAGAAAGAAATTAGTAAAAACTTTTTTAAAAAATACGGTTCTTTTTAGGTCTGTTTTTAAGGATTCATAACATGACGCTAGTTTTTATTTAACTTGATAAATCGGTGGAAGAAGACATTAAGCCTTTATTCATCACAAATATTGCGATGAAGCAAAAATTTAATAATAATAAAATATCTATTATATGTATAATAATGCTTTGGCAGACATGTACTGCGGAGGGTCGAAGTTTTGAAAATGTTCATTTTCAGTTTTTATAGTCAATTGAATAGCTGGATCTACCAAATCCTGCCCAATCGATAAGTATATGAACCGAAGACCGCAAATACGAAACCACTACTTAACTCTTAAATGATTAAATTTTGTACGAATGCCAGGATAAATAAATAAAAATTCTTTATTAGCAATATAATATATTATTTTTTATTCCTATATATACATATTTTACCAAAATACAAAATACAAGGTTAAAAAAAAAATTTAAACTCTGTTTTTACTAAAGTACAAAATACAATTTTAAACAAACGATTTGTTTGAATAACTTATTTAACTTTGGTGAAAAGTAGACTCCATCCTCGGCGACCCGAACACCTGGTGCTCGTATTTCAGCTAGTAGGATAAACTATATCCATATAATTTAAAGTAGTTTATCAAACCGTCCACGGGAATTGTAGTACACGGTAGAAACCAATAAACAGACGATCGTCTCTTTGAGTTTTCACATAAACTGGTATCCCAATTTTTGGACGCTCAATAAAAAGTTTTACAAATAATTTTCACTTCAACTTAATCTATAGACCTTTTTTTATGTATTTTATTTATATCCCTAGTAGCAAATACATTAGGCGCTATCTAGCGCCATGCCCATTTACAGTGGCGCTGGCTAACGACACGTTTATATTCTACCAGGAATTCATTTAACAAAGTTATTGAATCAGCTGATAAATACTTATTTAATGGATCCAGATTTTCTACACGCCTTAATGCCGCCGGCGATTCTCGTACTGGTTGAAGACAGCCTAAAAACTATGCTTTGTTTCTACAAGACAAATACTGGAAGGTCAATAATATTGTAAACATTGTTCTGAACGTTTGAAGAAAATAAAGAGATGTATTTCATCAACTTTGTACATCGTATACTCATAATAATTAACGTTTATTCTTTGATAGTCATTTAGATGAAAAACAAAAAAAAATTGCGAATTTTCATTCAGAACTGGATTACAAAACTTACACTCCATCCGATAAAGAAACATGCTATGTCAACACAAGTGTCATTGGTATACATTATTACCACCCTGCCCATTCATGGCATTCTCTACATGCATCACTAAAACTTGCCATTTGATCTTCTGTAAATGACTGAAAATTCATTTTTTCATTTGTATGCGTGAAGCAGTACTTTACGCATACTAAGGAAAAACATTATGTTCGACATGCGGGCTTAATTTTGACGCGCTCACGTGACCGCAAGCACCCTCGATGCGAAAAGTTGAACTTTACACCCTTATATTGAAAACTACTATTCTCTAACGCTAGCCATGTTGGAGAAGCGGTACCTGTCGGAGATAAATGTAACTAGATACGCGTAAAGGAGTTTCTCTTTAAGTAAACTCTTTACATTGGGCATCAGTAATATTTTTTGTTATTCTGTCCAGCAAAGTTTATTACTAGAGCATTGGGAATTGTATCAGCTCTATATTTTACTATTCAGGTTTAGGAAATTCTACTATAGAGTAATCAATATTTACAATTAATGAATGGTATTTATTCCATGTCCATCCCTAATTTCCTAGCGAGATTACTTATTTTTCCTATGGAAAGAGATTGTCAAATGTATTACGTCTAGTTTGCTATTCAGATACAGTCGACCCTCTCGATAGAGCCGCTCTCAGTAGTTCCGCTTCCCCAGTTTGTCGAGCGAGCTTGTTCCCCTTCTATTGGTCTGGAATGTTTTTCTCTCGAATTTCATTTACATTGTTCTCAATAGTTCCGCTAAGCAAAATGCAAAATAGCCTTCTTGTATCCTTCATAGTAACTTTTTTGTTCTAGGCTTGCAATATAGAAAGTGTAATACCAAACACAACAAAATTTGATATAATATGATAATGTATACAGTAATATTATTTAATACTGAATTTAAACTAATGTTATACGAACATGTCAGTTCACAACGATTAAATAAACAATACACGCTCGGGGTCAAGTTCGGCGTACCGGCATTATTCAGAGAAATCGCGAAAAATTTTCCGCGGACGAGTAGAAAGTGAGGGAACCCGCGTTCTTGAAAAAACATTGCCCTTTTTCGCGTTTCCCGGAACTATTGAGAGCGTTTACTGTATTTAAAAGGACTAATTAACTGTGAACTCCGGTACATGACATTTGAGGTTATGTACACGATGAATTTCGTCTAATGAATTCAGGAAAATGTCAAAGCCTGTTGCTTCTTCGTCTGCAAAACATTTTAAGGAATACAATGAGGCCCTTGAAACTTTTCAAAACATGAACCGAGTTCCTGTAATATAATTTTTTGTATGCGATAAAAATGTTTAAATGGAGATCAGCCTGGTAACCCACTAGTTTTGACGCTGCTCTTTTGCATGGTGCTGGTAAAATTGTCACAAAATGATGTTTAATACGTTTTTTCAAAACTATTGAAAAAACGCGATTTCTTCAGATATATTTCGTGAGCGGGCAGTACAGATTTTTTTTATTGACGTAGTATATATATAGGTCTTATTTATAGTTGAAAATAGTAATGTGTTAGTGGTCGAGCTTGTTGAAGTGTATGATTATCGTTCAGCAGACCCGGGTTCGAATCTCCGACAAAGTAAGGGTTTTTCCATTACATTATTTGCGTAAATATAGCCGTAAGAATTAAATCCTTCCTTCGTTTTTCTTTTTTAAATTGTTTCAAATTTTTCTTGAACTTTTCAGTTAATATTCTTGTAGAGTTCCGGAATGATTCTTGACAAGTTCTCAGACATTTACTGCTAATTGAATCGTAAAATTCCTCCAAATTTTCTCAAATCCTCCACTTCCGAACGAGTTCAGGCATTTTCACTGGATTATTGTTTTCCGTGTACCAGAAGGTTAAGGTTAAGGATAGGGTTGACTATATCGACTATTTTCAACTTTAACTGTATCGACTATTTTCAAGCCCATTACCGGGTGCCGAAAGACAACGTTCGAAAAGTCCGACTTCATAGCATGCACATGCAGTACTGCACACAGAATAGATACAACTACAAAACGTCTAAAAATACTTGCGACATAATGTAATGGTGGGGAAAAAAGGAAAAGAACGTTTATATGAATATCGAATCGTCGTCTAGTTATCAGTTGAGCGAACAAGAAGCGACGGTCGCGGCCTTGGGAGACCCCCGAAATCGACCACCCCCGCCTGTCGCCTACGTCCCCCTAGTGTCGGCGTGCGACGACCCCCACCTCACGAACGGACAACAACACAGGAAGAAAATCGCACGCGATAATGCGACGTCGTCCACGTGCATCGATTCACCTACATACACGAGGAGCGCGAAACCGGAGTAAAGCGCGCACCTGGAGTGCTGCGTACGGTTTAATTCGCGTGGGCTTGAGGTAGGACGCATATATGTGCTGCGAAAACGACAGGTGTCGCCACACTGCAAAGCACGCGGCGAACCGAACGCGTATAAGTATGAGAGCTACTGACGATCGACGACCTCCCGAACCCGGACCCTTTAATCGGACATCTTTCTCGCACTCGGTCCTGCGATTCCGTTCTAGAGTCTACAACCTTCAGGGTAAGAAAGCCGATTTTTCCGCGAGAGGTTAGGTTTCCCGTAACTAATCGAGGTCATCGCGTTTACGGTTTGCGTCGTTGCGCAACCCGTCCGGGTTCGCTGGGGATCACCAACCAAGGTTCGAGAGGTAAGTACGTACGCCAGGAACTCGTCAACGTTCGTCCAGGAACTCGCGCGGTTCCAGGTCGTTTTCGCGCATTTCGTGGGAAAACCTAACCTAGACGCCGCAGGGGGAAGGGGGAAGTCGTCGACGGGTATCGTCGGGGGCCTTACCTACGAACGCGGTCGGTGAACTAGTTCCGCGACGACCCTGACACTGCCATTGCCCCCGGACGGCGATCGGTGTCAGTCGAGGTTTTCCACGGAGGAGGATTCTAGTTGGACATGCCACGAAGTAGACGAGACTAACCTCTGTCGCTGGTGTCCATGTCGAAACCTACGTCCGGGTCGATGCTGGCTGTAGAGGACGGCGTCGGCGGCAGCGTCGGCGACGACGACGACGACGACGTCGAGTGCGGCCGGGTCGAAAGACGTCGATCTTCCCTGCTCGTTCTCTGTCTCGCTCGCTCCCACGGTATATATCACCACGGTGTAAACATGGCCGGTCGCGGCGGCGGCGGATTGTCACAATACGCGGAGCGATGGGTCGTTGAACCGGGGCGAGGAGCCGCACGGGTGTCGAAGCCCGGGGTTCGCAGCGCCAGGGCACTGTGTCTGCGATTTCGGGGCTTTTCCGGGCTGGCCCGTGCCAGGTACGAGGCTCCCGGAGGCTTTTCCGACGCTTCGAGCCGCTGCGATTTTCGGGACGGCGATCCGACTCGCGGCGTTGATTCGCGACCTACTCGCAGATGGCGCCAGCAGGCGGAACGACACGCACGGCGTAGATGGCTGAAGAGAGAAGAGGTCTGGCTTTCGCGCCGTCGTCGTGGAAGGGAGAACTGGTATGTGAGACGGTCACGAGGAGAAAGGAGGGATTTGTTTTTCTTCGGTGCGTCAAAATCGAGAGCGGTTCGTGACGGATCAAGTGGTTTTGTGTTTTGTATAATATGCCGGTTTTGCAGTTTCCTCTTTTCAAAATATCTTTTCATCTGGTTGTTGTCTTTTTTCAGGAGATCCAGAAACGTTGAATCAAAGAAGCTCAGGTAAAACTGTTGACAACAATAAGCCAGTGAGGATTGTAGCCGAAAAGAGTTTTATTAGCAGTTTCGACCAATGCGAACATTTCAGCGGTCCATATGCATGGAACCTTAATTATATTATTTCCAGGTACAGAAGATCTGGAACTTCTTCGAACAATCCCAACAAATAAAAACGATTCAAATTATTCACTTTTGAGCTTCCAGTTCTATTTGTTGAACTTTGTGAATTCTCTACTGTTCCGCCTAAAGCATTGACGTGAATGTTTTGAATCGTTTCGAAAATTATACTTTGCTATTAAATTTGAAGACAATAATCAGTATCTCGCGAATATTCGCCTGGTGTGGATCGTCCGCCTGCATTGTGCAAGTTTGGTAACAAGATCACTCTTCAGCCGCTGGTGATCATAGAGTCGGATTAAATTATATTAAACATTTCAAGAAAATTATGAAGAAAATCTATGTAACTATGCTGAGCATATAAACTCCTACGAAGTAACTGATGAAAATGTTAACAAAAATAATAACAATAGTCGTAATCATGATGATGACGATTATATTCATATTAAAACTGATGAACGAAGTTCAATCTTTTTCCTAATAATAGTTACGCTCAAAAAACGTCTATTCCAAAACTGCAAAAGATGGATAAAAACTGAACAGAAACTGCATCAAAAGTGTCCAAACAATTTCTAAGTTATCGTAAAAAAATATCTACATAATATTACCTAAATTAACATCTATAAACTAGACAAAAAATTATTTAGGTTGTTAGTGTTAAATGTTCTGAGTATTTTTTTGCAGAAACATAGGAAAAACTGTCCACAGTTTATTTAAAAAAGGGATAAAAAATAATCCATGATTTTATTTTATTTTTATGAAAAACAGGCCACGTTTTCCACAAACCGCCACAAGCCACAAACTGGGAAATTCACAAGTTCATTTGTCAAAAACTGGCCGATATTTAGACCGAACTTCTACCAGGGCTAGTGTACATTCAATTGATTTTTACAGTGAGTGAATTATCTATTCGGTGGCAGGGACCAATGTTTTGGGGGTATGTACATGAAACTCGATGGAGAATGACATTAAATTTAAGGTACACACATGACATTTTGTGTGGACATTAAAAGTCGTTTAATGCCAGAATTGAAATGTGCTTCCAGAACATGTTCATTAAATTTAGTGTATTTCTTTTAACATTGAACCTTCTAGGAAACATTGAGTACGATTTAAATATTTTCATTCGAACAAATAATTTTATTCACAACATTCTTTAGCTTTAACATTTGTTTAATCGTATTTGTAACGCTTTCAATTTAATCGTATTAGAATTATCAATTATTATTTGCAGCATGGTTTATCTAATACCCTACCATTAAACTAATAAGATAATACATTCTTATTTTTCCTTTATAAAAACTGTAATACTGCTTCAAAATATTGCGTTATTGTCAAAATTCAAGAGAAGTAGAATACATTCGGTAAAAGTATTAGATAATAAAAGTAATAGGTCAAGACCATATACGACTTCGCGAAATGAATTTCCATCGCTCGCGTGATTTGCTTTTGAATGGATAATAGTCTGATAATTACGAGCACAGGGAATAGGATACATTAATTGAAAAAGAATTATATCACATGGAATCCGATTTATAACGCTATGATGGCTACCGATGAATTAAACTTTAGAAAATTAGAAACCCGTGATAAATTCAAATCTGATATACGAATCATGAACAATTATGGTATCTCTATAAATGGAAAACATCTTTATTGACTTTGAATACAAACAAGTTAATTATTCCAAGAGATTTTTTAGCAAATGCGTGGGTTAATAACAATGTATTTCATCTGTTCAATTTTCAGTCCTGGTCACTTTGATTTTTAAAATTGATGGCAAAGAAATGTATATTTTACCCGTTATAATTCATGTTGCCTTTTATAATGCACACACTTTTTGTATGTACCTCTTATGATTAGCAAAAAATTCTTTCTGACGTGAACTAGCCAATAACGACGGAATGAATAAGGGACATTTAATCTTTTCAGGTTCATGTCCATTATATTGTCATCAATGGTACGTAAACATATATTTCCATTTAAATGCCACAATTTTCCAACTGTTATGAGACCATTAACATGTTCACGACGATTCTTGAAATTTAATTTCATTCCTTCCACCCTTCAAAGAACCCGAAATTTTAGATCGATTGGCTAAAAAACCTGTGCCCGACTGCACTTGAGTATTATATGGATATTTACAATTAAAAAACATTATATACTTATTAATATGCCATTTTCGATGAAAAGCATTAGTTGCTTTGACAGTTAAAATCCGACGTATGAAACGGAACAAGAAAGAATCAGCGACGGAAACTTATTACTCAAGAAAAATGAAGTTAAACAGTCAACTTTAAAAGGAGACCTGACAAATGTGAAAAGAACTGTAGGACGCTGAGTTATCAATTTTTTTAACATATTTGTCTCTAAACTGGAGATTGACCACCGAAAATAATGCAATGGCTATATATGTCCTGACAACATTTAAGTAGTTACGGTTATTATTTGAAAGGTAAGACGAACCACTTAAGTAGTTACGACATAAAAAGTTAGAGATACCACGTGTTTTTATATTGAAATATTTACTTTAACTACTTACTTCCGGAAATATTCTAAAATAAGAAAAATAACTATAAATTACCGTAGTTATACGCAAAGCGTTTAATTAATTATTTTGATGCAGTATTTGGAGTATGTCCCGATCATTACTTCATCTGGAAATTCAGAATTTTACTTTTATCACTTTGAAATAATGATGATGTTTTCGTCAACTGCCACATCTTCTTTATCTGTTGCATCATTGGCAGTAAATAGTTATTGATGAAGTGGAATAAAAAAATAAAATAAATTAGTCGTAATAAATGATGCAATTAATGGTAAATGACTTTTTAAAGATTATAAACACTACGGCGTCGAAATCATGTTGATTCTCGAATAATGCAGAGTTTTCGTGAAAACTTTTACGAAATACCCAATTTAATTGCTAGAAACACAAATTACACATTTAAAATAAAACCTAACAATTAAAATATTAACAACTAATTAATAACATACGGTACTACTAAATTGATAAAGAGTTAAAGAGATATAAGTATTGAAGTAAAGAATAAAGGAGCATTTGTGATATCTTCGGATAGCATACACCACAGTCTGGTCAAGATAATTACAAGACGCAGTTGTAATACGAGGCACCAACCAGAGATACAGGGTGATACTAGTGGTCAACTGGATTACGAAGCCATTGTAATTTACAACACAAACATTAGCCATGTTAGCTGTAACAATATATTTTACGTAATACTAGTAAGAAGATAAACTCGACAATTTTGAGTTTATGTAATCCACCATAATGGACCTGCAGGTAAAATAATGTTTTGTGCTCTTAATTACTATGGCTAAATAAAGATTCGGCATGCGAACAGTTCGTTCTATCTGTACGGTAATGTGAATTATTATTATTATTATTATTATATAGAATTTTCGTCGCAGTATCCTAAATCCATTGGGATAACAACATCTTGTTTTTTAATGCAACTATAATAAATTCTGAAGAGTAAATAATTAAGTAACGTCTATTAATGTAGTTAGACCCTGGGATATAGTATGTTTGAGAAAAATATTTAACTTATCCAAGTATTGAATTTTCACAAATAATGACATTGTTCAAAGGAGAAAGTATTATTGTTCTTGAAAAAAATGAGACGTGCAAAAATAATTTGTTAAACAAATTTTGTTAATGACTCAAACTTTCTTCTTTTTGACAGTTAAATATTGTTAAAAAATAAATGAATTTTAACGAATGACGGCTTATTTTCTTGAGAAGAATATTGTCTATAACTTTACCCAACGAATTTTTTTAAATTTCGTACCTGATCAGTAAAATTATGCAGAAACTGTGAAATCTAATATTTTTTTTCTGTAATAAATACAGATGTTTGACGAAAAAATCGTACGGTAACGTTGAAGAGAATCATTTTCCCGTAAAGATAAGCTGCCTCTTGTTAAAATTCATTTATTAAAAAAAAAATAACATTTATTCCGCTTAAGACCCGTGAATTAGAAGAGTTTTTCTTAAACTTATTTAAGCATTGAGGCGATTTTCCTCTCAAGATTCTAATAAAACAAGAATATAAGCCTAAAGTACGATTTAATTTAAACATAAATAATTTCAAGGGCTAATGAACACTTAAATGATGCTGAAAATAAGATCTATAAATCTCAGGACATTTGTTAGGTATAGATGGCTGCACTATGCTGATTTTAGGCCATTTATCCTGGAGTAGATATACCTGTCGTATGACAGGATGTTGTACTGGAGTCAACAATTGTGTCAACACCGAGCTAACGATGTAAATGTTTATTTATTTTTATTTGCGTTTGACTTTTCGATAGTGTCAACTTCCCTAGCACGAGGAAAATCCTTGATAAACGAACAGGATATTCCGGTTTAATTTTGAAAATCCGAAAGAAGATAAGATTCACCTTACTTTTAATGTACACAATATTTTCAAATAACTGATTACGATATTGTGATATGAGCAAGAAAAACAATATAGTTTTATCCGATTGCATATTACCATAAGTTTGTACATGAGTTAAGAATAAGTATTGAATAGTTCGGTTTCTTTTATTTTTATTTCTTCTTATTAAACATTGTGCAGTTTCAGCACGAATTTTCATATCTACAAAATTTTGTATAATATTACTACATTATTAGTTTACTCTTGACATATACGGTGTATAATATATGTCATTTTAAAGGAGGTGTACCGGAAGAGAATAGTAATTATGTCACAAGTGTACACCGGATGTATCATTTCTAAAACACAATTGGCGGATAGTTAATGTGCTGTTCCTATATGTATTTCAATTTGCAACAGGAAACAGTTGAGTCGTATTTCGTTAAAAATAATCAATTTAGCATCGCAGAGAATCAGTAAATAGCAATATATTTACTGTTGGAAATAAATATAGTATCGTAAAGTTTTTGGGCCTTTCTCTTAAATTTAATTTAATTGAATCTATGTTATATATTACAACAGACTAAAAAAGTAATATAAATATGTAAACCGAGATTAAGATGATATTAGGCAATAATAGATACCAAGGTCATCTTATTTTTATGGCATTATTTTTGATATGCTAATTGCAGAAAGATAATATTTCCTATATATTAGAACGAAATTAATTTATATAAATATTGGACGTATAAAATTCTATATTCATACTTACAGAAATTTATTTTTTATAAAAAGTGTAGGTTCACCTCTTGTGAAAAGGTGAAAAATATATCAGAAAGAATACAGAAGTTTTAATAATATTAAATTATAGGAGTGAAATGCAATTCCGCCATAAAAAATAATAAAAAATAGATGTTTAAAAAAATATACAATTTCGGTCAATTTCATGTTTGAGAAATCCAATATGCTTGAATTA
Organism: Trichopria drosophilae; assembly: GCA_030407085.1. Taxonomy (NCBI): domain Eukaryota; kingdom Metazoa; phylum Arthropoda; class Insecta; order Hymenoptera; family Diapriidae; genus Trichopria; species Trichopria drosophilae. The sequence continues at coordinate 184,676,464 of CM059582.1, forward strand.
CATTTTACTCTATTCAATTAAAAAACTATTCATTTTTATTTTATTAAAAACAGTGCATTGAAGTTTATTGAACACATGGCAACTACAGTCCACAAGTTTGAAATTGTTTATTTCATTCTAACGAAACCTTTCATGAACTAATTGTTTTTCAATTTAATTGGCATACAATGTTTGATGTGCACATCTTTTTTATTTAGAAAATAAGCCAATTTCATTCATATTTATTTAATATGTATATCAAAAACACATTGTAATGTAATTCATTTTTTATCATTAAATAATTAAATTTAATTCACCTAGTTCCTGCACTATCTTACTAATTAATTCGATAATTTACAAATTGTACCAAGTAAAATTTGATATAAAAATCTTTTTACAATTTCTGTACACATAAGGCCATTAAATGCTTTTTCGATGAAGAACAATTTCCGATAATATAGCGTGATTAACGTTTATTTTCATTTTAAAAGTATTGTTTGTATCGATTAATTTAATTCTTTGTAACTTTGTATGCAGATTAATAAATTTCCTACATTTCTATGTCATTGGCCAAACTATTGCTTTAGGTGCTTATTATTTATGATTTTTGATATGTTAAAAAAATGAACTTTATTCAGTACAATAAATATATAAGAGCTAATTTTCTTATGAAACAACACATAAGAAATTAAATTTATCATATGAAGTAATTTATAATAATTCAGTTTTACCAAAGTTAAATTTATCTTTTTATCTTTAACGACCATTAATTATTCATATTTTAATACAGAATTTAAATTTCGACGGATTCATGATTAGATAAAATGTTAAATGGATATTATAGTTTTATCGTTTTCCCCCTGAATATATTATTTTTAGGCTCTAGAGCCGTAAAACTCGATTTTGCGGACTGTCCATAAAAGCGAATTTTTTAATATGGTACTGCAAAATTATGTTCATAATATGACAGTAAAATTTTACGGCCCTATGGTAAAACGTACAATTTCAATATACACAAATTGAGTCCACATTTTGGAAAGCCGAATTATCCTATTCAATATTTCTTGTAATTTATTTTAATATTTTCATTTCAATTAAAAATTCACATTTTAATAATTTTCCACTAAATAGATCATTCAATTTCTCTTTCGTGACTAATTATCAATTTTCTTAAAATTTTGATTCAGCTTTGTCCCTATTTGTGGATAGAAACAATACAGAAACCAAAGAATAGACTTGTCGTTCTGATGAAAACAAGTATCAATGTAAGTATCAGTGTAATTAAGTCTTCTATATTTAGTTTTAATTAATCCATTTTCTGTAATTATCATCCCAGGTAAATTCAAAGAGAACATTCATGTGAATAGGTAAAATGGCATTGAAGGCATTAATTTCTGTATACATAAATACAAATTTTTATCGGTGATTAGAAGAGTTCTGAACACGTATAATTCATTTCGACATTAATAAAAATTTAACAATGTTTTTAATAACTACGAATTGTCATTCTCAGTGATTTTCGTTTCAATGTACTAAAAATTTGAAAACATAATACATTTTCAAAAAGTATACATATATATCCATTTCGAATATTGCTTAAAACATACGATATTTGCCAATACGAATTTAAAACGGGCGAAATTATTTGCTATTGAGAGACTCTTTTATATTGATTGAAATCCAATTATTTTGAATTTAAAATTTATTAAACAATAGCATTATTTTTTTGTTTGGAAGATAATAAAATGCACACTCACTAAAGAGCGTGATTTTTATGGAATTCTAGTTTGGCTTTATGCTTAACTGAAATAAGCATGAAAAACAAATTAAAATACAAACTAATTTCAAATAATAAAAAATGAATTTGGATCTAAACTCGGAGCTTATCACTCACATACATTGCAAAATCGTAAAAAATAGCTGAATATAACGGAAAGTATTATGAAATTTCCCTAAATGCAAACACCCTACATTCTTAATTGTCAGAATTTGATTAAAGATTTGTTTGAGATTTATTTATCAATGTATAATTTAAGTAGGTTGCTAAATCAATATCTAATTCCTACACGTTTAAAACATGTGCCTTTAAGAAAGTTTCAGTGACCAAGAGGCAAAGTATATCATCCTCCAAGACATTTTTCATGTCTTTAAGTACCAGCAATCAAAATTGCGTTAAAACGGATTAAGAATTTCAATCCATTTCTATTTGTACTTTGAATGCGTTAAAGTCTATTGAAATGAATTTTATTCTGAAGCAATTTAATACATTTCAATCCAAAGTGAGGAATAATTTATGACAATAATTATATTAGCTGCGAACGAAGACAATGATGCAAATGTATTAACTTCGATGAAAATCAATACATGAATATAATGTAATAAGTTTCAATAAAAATGGAATGTAAACTTACCATTTTTTGTTGAGAATATTATTCTTGGATTGAAATGGATTCGAAATTACTGTTCCCAATTCGTAATAACGATTAAGACTGCATTCCCATCCTGCGTGAATCAGAGACAAATTCGCAGGGATTCAAGTAAATCTATTAGAATGAATAAATAGAAATGAGGATAAAAAAGCATTCTATGTTCTCAAAGTAAGATTTCAAACCGTTTAAAATGAATGAATTTCAAATCCGTCTTTATCCATTGCGATTACTGGAAATGTATGTACAACAATATTCAGCAAACTTAAGTTTCTTTCATGAATATTTAGTGAAGTCAGGTCATTCGCCTGAACATTTATTGAAGTTTTACAAATATTGATTAAAGTTAGGCTCTCTTTAAGAATGATAATACGGTTTTGCCATTCTTCTTTATTGTACTCTTCAACCTAGAAAATATGAAAGAAATAGGCAGTAGAATATTAAATAGAATTTAATTTAACACAACCTTCTCTTACATTTTCGCTCATTTCTGGAAAAAGCACCGATATCGAGTTAGGCCCTTTTTCTAAGTAGCCCCTCAATTGCGACAGGAAAGAAAATGTGCCTGTGCTAGTGTATTGACGTCTAAATTATTTTATTCTGATTCCAGTAAAGGACTCGTTTTTTTATTTAATCATTTTGTAATAGCTATACTTTGTATTCAAGAAAGATAAATGATTCAAAATTATTCAAATTTATGGGTTTGAACCCTATTTGTTGGCCTCCGCCCATCATTTCCTTTTCTTAATAATTTGAAATTCTGATTCAAGTATGCACTACTCTCATTTTAAATAGTTCCAAATCATTGTTAATTCCTCAAATTTTGTAATACTTCTGAATCGTTTTGAAGTATTAAGGATTTGGAAGTATTAAGAATAATTTAATTTGAAATACTTATTAATAATTGGTATAATACCTCTTTATCTGTCTGTATTCAAGTTCTTGGTCCCTATTTTAAGATTCTAAGGAATTAAACACAGAATAAAGTATAAGTTGTATGCTCGAATCCTTTTCTATGTATGGACAGGAGTAGAAAATGTTCTCTCATATCATCGTTTTAATTGATTTAAAAATATAAAACGAAATCTCAGATTTCTTCTTTCATAATTTTTATTTTTTTCACTACATGATGTAAGTTTTTAAGTTTTAACTGTGATTAATTTCTATTAATTTTTAAATGGAAAATATTGGACGTTTTTTCTGCTGTATAAGGAAATGAAAGATCATCGGTTATTCTTATTAATGACTATACTTACTTATTCCTTGAGGAGTTGATTATTTGAGATCTGCAATATGTAAAATAAATACAATAATATCCAATTCAAATTACTTTATGTTTAAAAACCACGTAGTGTGATGATTTATCAATAACAAATATATAAGTAACATTAATTTAGAAAAAGGAGATAATAAAGTACAGCCAGTAATAATCTCGTTTTAAGTATTTTTCACTATTTGAGAGGTTTTCAAGACTAGAAATCTTAGGACCACCCCACTTAAGTAGTAACAGTACAATGAAAACTTTTCGTGCCTCAGAAGATTCTAGTGAATGGATTTCATCAAAACTTGCTACTAGGAGGTTTTCTGGGTCGCTGATTAAGAATCTGAAATCAGAATTTAAAAAACTCAAAATGGAGGAGCTAATATGGCGGACAAATTTTTAAAGAAACTATCCGATTTGCTTCAAATTTGTTACTCGGGATTTTTTGGGGTCGTTGATTACGAATCTGACAAAAATTTCGAAAATTCAAAATTGTATTTTCAATGCGGCAGACGAATTTTTAAAAAATGATTTAAATTAATTTCTCCAATCAGTTAGGGCACGCTGATCTTCATAAATTCAGCTAATTAAAGCAAGAAGATTTCCTGTATTAATTAATAAAGAGGTTGATTTTTTTTTTAATTTCGTCCGCTATATATATATTGGATACGCCATTTTGAATATTCAAATTTTTATTTCAGATTCGTAATCAGCGACACCAAAAACCCCCGAGAGTAATAAATTTCAAGCGAATCGGATAGTTTCTTTGAAAATTCGTCCGCTTTATTTGAATTTTGAATTTTTTAATTTGATTTCAGATTTTTAATCAGAGACCCAGAAAATCTCCGAGTAGCAAGTTTTGATGAAATCCATTCACTAGAAATTTCTAGTGCGCGAAAAGTTTTCATTGTACTGTTACTACTTAAGTGGGGTGGTTTTCAGACTTAGAATGCCTTACGGACACCTACAAAAAAATACGTATTTATTATTTTTAGATGCAAAACAAGTATGCAAAGTTTCATTAAGATCGGATTATCGGAGAGGGGCAGTTGGGTAGGGGTAGGTTTACTTGTTAGTTCCGGTGAAATTGATTACATTTTAGTTCGTGTGTTAATGTAAAAACTGCTAGCTAATGTTTTGTAAGTTATGTTTATGTTCTATTCTCGTATTATATCGGATTTGAACCAAAGAATTTCAGTGAAAATGGCTAAGAAACCGAAATAAAACGTATTCAATTCGTTATAATTCTTTTTCGTTTGTTGGGAATTGATGTGTATTAATATATTCTTAAATAGTTTTGGTTTTTTCGGTCACATAAATAATAGAAATTAAAAATGGTTGAGTTTAATAAATATTTAAAAATTACAGGAAGAGGAAAAAACAAGGGTCAATAATTTGGAGTATTTTTTTGGTAATATAAATAATTAATAAATATTTAGCAATGTTTCGACTCTCCCAATAAACCAGAAAGTACATGGAAAGTCGATATTTTGCATTCCGTTTCTTTCTAGTGGCGTATTGATGATCCGAGATTCTTTTTCGAATTCATACTATTTTATACGACCTGTAATTGCAGAATTGAATTCATTCGATCTTATACGATACCGTATTTGACGCATTACAAAAATTGATTTGTTGAAGCTTAGAATAGCTTTAAATTCTATCAATTTAATCGAAGAATTACATCGTTTTCCGTATTTCATAATTCTCGAAGAAATGTTCTGTTTTCTAGTTTTGAGTTTAAATCATTCGATAATCCAAAGTAATCGTTCCTTTGAGGTTATGTGCGTTTATGTATCGCGTATAATATCGTATACACTCGCTTTCGTAACTGAAAGATTGGGAAAGAAACAGACTTATTTCGTATTAAATCGTACACAGATTTTTCGTATACTTTTTCGTTTGTTGCGGGATTCTATGGTCTGCTTGGAGAACAAAACGTAAAAAAAACTTGAGAATCCACTATTTAGCGTAATTTAAAGTACAGTAGAATCCCTCTTATTTGAATTGTCCAACCCCTCTTAATTGAATCGTTTCCCCTCGGGCCTTCCCTCACCACCGCTCGAACATCTCGATACAGTTTACAGTGTTTACACCATCAAAGTTGTACAGTGTAAATACCGTTTAACCTTAATTTGTAGACATATGTATAGTCGGTAGACTGATATGTAATGAAATTTCAAATTAATTTAAAATTTTGCATCAAACTCATGATTTACATCATACAAATTATACGAGAAGCTGCTAATTTCGTAAAAAAAAGTGCACATTTGAAGGTTAGGATGTTGTCAATTTTGAATGATGTGTATTTCAAAACCTCCACAAAAATTGAAAAGTCTTTCAGTTGCAAAATAACAAACAAATCCAATATCAGCAGCTTAGCATTGAATTTGAAGTGATTTGAAGCTTTCATTAATCATATTTGCAAATTTGGGTTAAATATTGTCTCCTATATTCATTTCGGTCTTAATCACAGTGTATTTGTTTCTGAAACAAAAAATTATTGATACATAATTATATGTAATAAAGTGCATAATGTAAATTTAAAATGTTTATTTCTACACTCGAATGCAGATATAAATGACCATAAATAAATGCGAAAGGTTGCAGTCTTTATTTATCACATAAAGGCACGAGTTGTGATCTCGTTACATTTTTATCCAAATTTAAAATTCTCTACACATTTTTCAGATATATTATATATATTTCAGATTATTATATAATTCAACTCTAAAATATATACGATGTCTAACAAAAATAAAAAGATATCAGATATTATCATCCACTATTAAAGCGTTAAGTAGAGCAAGGGGGTAAGGGGAAATTTCAAATAAGAGGGTTCGGCGCCATCTTGAAAACCATGACCAGTTGAAATAAGAGGGGTTCTACTGTAATCGTTTCTTTGAGGTTATGTGCGTTTACGCATCGCGTATAACATCGTTTACACTCGTATTCGTGACTGAAAGAACAGGAAAGAAACATACTTATATCTTTATACCGTACTAAATCGTACATAGATTTTTCGTATACTTTTTGGTTTGTTGGGAATGTTCTGTTTTAGACTTTTGAGTTCAAATCATTTGATAATCTAAAGTAATCGTTTCTTTGAGGTTATGTGCGTTATGCACTCGCATTCGTAACTGAAAGAGCGGGAAAGAAACAGACTTATTTCGTACTCAATCGTACACAGATTTTTCGTATATTTTTTGGTTTGTTGGGCTGATATGAGTCCTTTTCAAGGCTATGTGAGCAATACATTTTTAAATTTTGATTAAACACAACCATTTTTGATTTCTACTATTTGTGTGACTGAAAAAAACCAAAACTATTTAAGAATATATTAAAACCTTATCAAATTGATGTATATTGTCAGATATTTCAAAATTATTGACATAAATTACACGCTTTTTTATATTTCATTTATATAAATGTAGTTAAACATTTTTATTTTATAATTCAGAATAAGATTTTTTGAACTCACGTGGTTGAATTCAATTTTTGAAAATGTAATTGACCTCAAATAATTTTTTGTTTGTGAAGGACAAAATTCATTTTAAAATTTTCCAATACGTTGGTACAACTGACATTTTTGTCCGATATCGAAAATGTTCAAAATCTATATTTATCTTAAACAACATTCGAAGTAACATTTTTTAATTACGTAAAAGAAAATCGCATGACAGATTCGGAGTTTTGGACTCTGATTGGTTCAGTTTGTAGTCAAATGCTGGGCTGGGAAGAGGGAAGGAAAATGTCAATACATACCTATTGTATTCATCGATTATTTAGTTTATAAGAAGACATGCACATGCAATTACCTACAAATGCATTTGCATAGCACGAAACTAAAAAAAAGAATTCTTAATTTAAAATTAACAATGCGTTCAAATAAGTTGAGTAAAAATGTGAGGTTATGTTGTTCTTGAATAAAAACAGAAAATATATATGTTTCTGAATAACTTTCGTTTTAATAAAATAACTTTTGCAGGTAATTATACAATTATTATATTATAACAATATCAGTCGCAATAAAGAACAAGACTCCGTTACTAGAAACGTTACATAAAATCTTTTGATTACAGGTTGAGATTTCTCTTATTTATTAAGAATGCATTGTTTATTAAAACCCTATTACCAAGTAATATTCAGGATGTTACTAAAAATAAAGTTGAAGCACATTTGTGCAGTCGTGGGTACCATCGTTTTACTCGATTTCCTTGGTCTTTTCACTCATATGTTTGAAAAAACTTACGACGATAACTTTGTTTACCCCTACGAAGGAGACATCCACGACTTTGTCTCATCATTACGGCATAATCAGAAACCAGAAATGCCACCAATTAATATTTACAACTACACTTTCATTCACGACATAAAAGAAAAATGTCTGGATAACGGAATTTCGCACTTGCGAGTAATTTTTTTAGTTAAATCGGCCATTGAACATTTTGACAGACGAACAGCAATTCGTAATTCCTGGGGATTCGAAAAACGTTTTTCGGACGTACCTTTCAAAACTGTTTTCCTCCTAGGAATTCAACATGGTAATAATGGATTACGAACAAAAATCAATCTCGAAGCAGCAAAATACAAAGATATTGTTCAAGCCGATTTCGAAGATTCGTATTACAACAATACTATAAAAACCATGACAGGGTTTAGATGGGCTGTAAATTATTGTGCCAATTCTAAATTTTTTATGTTTGTTGACGACGATATGTATTTATCGGTCAAAAATGTTTTGAGATTCCTAAGAAATCCAGTGCTTTATCCAGAATACTTAGCCGATACTATAAAAATAGATAAAAGAGACATCAAAGATTTCGGCAGTTTCAAATCCAAAATAAACAAAACTTCGTCTGTTCAAATCAGACCAAAACGTCAAATCTTTGATGTTCAGTTACCGAACGATGTAAGACTTTTTGCCGGATATGTATTCGTCTCTTCGCCTCATCGACACAAGAGTTCTAAATGGTACGTTTCCCTTCAAGAATATCAGTATCATTTGTGGCCACCGTACGTTACGGCTGGTTCATACATTTTATCGAAAGAAGCGTTACTGGACATCTATTACGGGAGTATGTACACTCAACATTTTCGATTCGACGATGTATTTTTAGGTTTAGTCGCTAAAAAGGTAGACATCGAACCTTTTCATTGCGACGAATTTCACTTTTATAAAAAAGATTATACAAAATTCAATTATAAATACGTCATTACGTCTCACGGTTACGATAATCCTGAAGAGTTATTACGAGTGTGGAACGAACAAAAAGCTATGGGAAACGCTTAATATCGATTATAATGAAAATTTTACAAATGTTACGTAATGCAAAGACTTTATGACTGTCGAAATATTTCTCTAGGACAAAGATTTATTAGGTTTTAGTATTTGTTTATTTTTTAAATATTGCGATCTGCGTCTATAATACATAATTCTTTAAACAATCGTCATTTTTTGTAAATATTACATGTAATTTTCAAATTTTTTATAAATCACCCATATTAGAAAGTTATAACACCAACTAATTATATAGTTGCCATTAGTACGCAAACGATCATCCGTTTTCTTTAAGACCGTTTATTATCGATAAATAAATAAAATATATGTATATATATACAATTTTGTACTTTGAAAAAATAGATATTTTAATAAATACTATTTTTAATGTACTGGTGTGCAAGTTCATTGATGAAACTGTGGCTTTTCTCCGGTTGAACTTATTAAGGTTTGATCTAGGCTTGATGCTTCTCGTTTCACCATACTTAGTAAGAGTTGAGAACTTTCCAAGATCTATTAACAAGAAATAAAGGTAACGTACTTTGATATTATATTTTATGAATACGGAAAATACCTTGATATAAGCTGTTTCGGTATCTGCGATGGTTCTGTCGTATTCGTTTCTTACAACTATTCTTTTGGCTAAACTATCATTAATTTGTGTAAGTTTACTTGACATTTTTTCTATTTGTCTTTGTAAGGCGTTTTTTTCTTCTTCTTGTTTGTCGATTTGGTTTTGAAGTTCCGAACGCCTCATTTTCAAATCTTCCAAACCTGTTTGTATAATGTAAAAATAATTCTAATTGTAGTAAGGTTATATTGAAGTTATTTCAAAGAATATTACAACTTTCTTAATTTGATAGAACCTATATTGAATTCTGATAGTTAATTATTTTATTAAACCGGTAGCGTTTGATTATCCTTGACATACTTAAGTTTTATGAAAAGTGTTTACTTTGGTTATCATTTACTTTATTAACTTGTAATTTTGTTTTGTATTTAATGCAACAAAATATTTTATAGTAAGTTATGTAAGAACTTTCTTAACAAAACTGGACGAATTCGTAATATAAGACGTTAGTAATCGAATAGTTTTTAACAATTCGTAACGTTTCAACGATACCAAAGCCACAAGAACCTCAGAATAAGGCCACAATTTTTAAAAGGTAAATATGTTACAGGTTAGTTGTAAAAGTATTATTGGGAGGTACAACACAAATTGTTTAAATAAATGTAAAAAAGGTATTTTATAGAAAATAGGTTATGTAAAGAAATTTAAGATTACGTACATTTTACGAGTTCCTGATTATAAGTTTGCATAGAAGCGCCGTGTTGTGACATATCGGATTGTAATTTTCGCAGATGAAACCTCATCTGCTGCTAAAATTCATATTTACACGGGTAAAAATTTGTTTACCAACAACAATAACGTCTTTTCAAAATTCTCAAAAGTGTGACAAGTGGCGACACTCTGCGCCGTCGGGATGCGCCATCGAAGCCGGTTTTACCGCGGGAATATTCAAAACGACTATTCAGTTAAACCCGTTTTGTCCCAAAACGACAAAATTTGTCGCCGGTTTTCATCCTCCGTAAGTTTATGGATATTTTTGAGATATTGTTATGAAATGCAGGTTTTTCTATAGTTTTTGGGTTTCTCTTTTCTAATGTGAAGTACGTTTTTCGATATCACTTTTCATTTTTTTAAATATGACCACTTAAACGGAAGAAAACGTGGAAAAAAGCGAAAACTTTCTCAGAAAACTGCAATTTTTCTTGCGAAGGAGTTCCGGAATAGCGTCAGGCCTCAGAATCCTGTGGCATAATGAGTTTTACTAAAAGTTGGTCAATACTAAGATTTAAGTTACAAAATGGCGCGGCTCATACGAAATTTTTTGGCTATTTGGGTTTTATTAAAATATTTCTGGTATCTTGAAGTGAACTTGATAAATATGTAGATTGCTTTTGAGGTTACTGAATACTAATTCGTTATTAAATTTTGGAAATTCAAAATGGCGGATCCAATGTGACTTCCGAACCTTCTGTATACCAAATACCAGACAATTTTTTTTTTAAATTTCGATCAGCCATATTGGATTCCCTATTTTGAATTTCTAAAATTTAATAACGGATTTGTATTCATCAACCTCAAAAATAATCCACTAGAACATATTCATCAAAATACACAACAAAATACCAGAAATGTTTTAATAAAACTCAAATAAAAAAAATCGGAATCAATAGCGCCATTTTGAGGACGCCATTTTGTAACTTAAATCTTAATATTGACCAACTTGTAGTAAAACTCATTATGCCACAGGATTCTGAGGCCTGACACGATTCCGGAACTCCTTCGCAAGAAAAATTGCAGTTTTCTGAAAATGTTTTCGCTTTTTTCCACGTTTTCTTCCGTTTAAGTGGTCATATTTAAAAAATGGAAAGTGATATCGAAAAACGGACTTCAGATTCGATAAGAACATACCCAAAAACTATAAAAAACCTGCATTTTATAACAATTCCTCAAAGATATCCATAAACTTACGGAGGATGAAAACCGGCGACAAATTTTGTCGTTTTGGGACGAAACGGGTTAAGGACGGGAAAGACACATTTTGAAAACATCTTTCAGCGTAGTATTTCTTTATGATTAGGTAAGCCAACAAATTAGATACAACTATTTTTTATGATATGAGGCTCGTTCTTTTACATTCGGAAGTCAAAATCGCAAAAAAAAATGGGAATCCCAAAAGATATGGCCATTTTTATGAGCTAAGCCGCCATATTGGATAAGCCATTTTGAATTTTGACATTCTGCGTCGCTTAAATTTTAGTTATGGTGATTATTCCACATGATTTAGACACTTGTGCCGCTCCGACAACGGGAACAGTATTAGCCAGTACGTTAAACAAATAACAAAATTTTAAAAATCATGTTTTTTTTTAAATTAGCCACTATTTTGTAAAAATCAAACGTCATAGAACAAAACTAATAGCAGATTTGAAAAGTATGGACAAAAATACGTCAGAAAATATGGTTTTGAAATTTTGTTGCTTATCATTACATAGATAAATAATCACTTCAAAAACATGACAAAATTATGGATGTTTGGCATGAAAAGAGTTAAGGGGGATCTAAAGTGGTCCACCAATAAGGCAGGAGTTTTCACTAAAAACCGTAAATAAAAAGTAACTGAATCGATTTTTCAAAATTCTAGCTCTGTAAGGGCAATTTTAATTACTACAGACGGCAGCTTAGAAAATGACAAAGACATTAATTGAGAACTGACCGAGAATTTGTTGAAAGAAATAAAAATCACTTATTTCCGAAAATTTTCGATCAATTCTTAATTAATATCTTTGGTATTTTCTATGAAACTTTTTGTAGTACTTAGAATTGACCGCACAGAGCCCGAATTTTGAAAATTTTACATCTCGTCATCTTTAATTTGCGTTCTTTAATAATATTTCCTACCTCACCGGCAGTCCACTTTAGAACTCCCTTAACGCCCAAGTCAACACAACATATTGAAGATTTTCATCTAATTTGTTTTCATACAAAGAGTAATTGAATTTATTTAGGCATCCATAAAACAGCAATATATTCCGTTTTTCCAATATTGCCTGAATGCAAAAAAAAATGAAAAAAATTTTCTTTTCTGGAAAAAAACTCAAATTTTTATATGAAGATGTTATCCAATTAAAATGTGCGTTTAGATCAGGTGGCAGAATGCCATGATACAATTAGGTTACTGTAGGTACGATTGAAAATTCAAAATGGCGCCTTCACAATGGAGTACTCAGCTAAAAATTTCTTTTAAAAATTACGGGACGCTCAAACTCAAAAACTAAGGAATCAATTAATCGAGAAATATAATGGCATTTTTTCAAATTTTTTGTATGCTATTTTGAGAAATTTATTATCTAAATGTGTTCAAAGTTGTTGAAAAATTATTGGTATATTTATCAATGAATTCTGAACATCTTTTGATTTTTGCAATTTTGTCCAAAACTTAATAATTTTGGCGGAAAAGTATTTCAAATATTTTAGAATAGGATTTTTTGGTCAATAACAATCAATTTTTGGAAAAAATTGGAAACAAGAAAATATGCTTACAATTCATCAGAGAATATACTACGTTTTTTTAGAATTTTTGAAAAAATTGTTCAAAATTTTCTCAAAATATCGTCAAAAAAATCTGAAAAAAATTCCACTGCATTTCCTGATGAATTCTAAGAACTTTTCATTCTCATCACTTTTCTAAGAAAGCTCATAGTTTTTTAGTTAGAGCTCCCCGAAATTTTTCAAAGAAATTTTCATTTGAGTACGCCACTGTAAAGCCGCCATTCTGAATTTTGAATTGTACCTGTAAGAATATTTTAGTATAAGTCAATATGCCACCCGATCCGAATGAACATTCCGATTGCATAAAATAATTAAGTAAAATCAAATAAAAAATTAAGTATTTATTCCAGAAAAGAAGATTTTCCCGTTTTTTTGCGTTCAGGCCGCCATATTGGAACTGAATATAATCGAAAATAGTTTGCAGATTAGGAAAGAGCATACCCGAAAATAATAGGATATGGAAGCTTAATAAAATATACTGAAAATAAATTAGAGAAACAAATGTATCCAGTATATTGCGTACTAAAACAATAAATTTCTGATAATAGTCCCACGTAGAAATACATTAGTATTGGTACCTGGTACTGATTAACAGAAATGTGTAAGTACTGCCTTTAACATCGGCAGGTACTGACCTATTACTGGCGGCCAGTACTGTTTTCGGTATTGACAGATTACTGACCGTCGGGACAAATCAGTACTGACACAGTACTGATTGCCAGTACTATTTTCGGTATTAACAGATTACTGCTCATCGGAGAAAATTAGTACCGATACAGTTCTGATTGCCAGTACTGCGGTCGGTATGAAATGCTTACTAATTGCGGGAGAAAATCAGTACTGACTCAATACTGATGTACAGTCAAGACTGACCGCCAATTTTCGGAGAGGAATCAGTACTGCCAGCCACACTGTGAAAGTACTGAACCAGTACTAATAATCAGTACTAATATATGGAGTCGAGACAGTACGGACTTTCAAACCACATCAGTACTGACCATGTATTGGCAGTCAGTAGTCGTGATCATGAGTTAATCGGTACTGACAACAGGAGTAAATCAATACCGAGATATACTACCGCTCAGTACTGACATTCCGAGCCGAGTCAGTACTCACTTCGGTACTATATCAGTAGTGGTCCCGTACATTATCAGTGATAGTGTCCGGCACGAAATTAATATTAATATAAATTCGATTTGATATAATTTGTAATGAACTTTCAAAATATATATATTTTAGATTAATAAATACACAACCGCGATGTTTTATATAAAAGTTAAATAAGTTAGTAATATATGAAATGCAAGAATAAAATATTAGACGACATATACATAACAGTTCTAAACGTATTACTAACAATATAAGGAAAATAATGAGATACAAATGATTATATTTTACGATAGATAGAAAAAACATTATACATTACATAGTTTAGAGCGGCTATGGCGTTAGCGTAGTAAGCGAGAGACCCAGGTTCGATTCCCCGTTGGAATGATTTTTTTATAGATTTGTTTGCGAGCGTTACATATTTATAGGAAAGTACGTTAAATTAATGGTGTGAAATTAGCATAAGGATACATAAGTATTTTTCTAATATCAGATATTGTACATCATATAATTTTTATAAGATTTATTTGGACTGCATCCTGAATATATGTAAGGTTTTACATTTTGTTGCGCGTAAGGATATCAATGGTCTCGAAAGTATTTCTAGTCAGTAATTACTTTTGAACTGGCAATCAGTACTAATTCAGTACCAATTTCCAGTACAGTCGGTCAGTACTGGTTGGTACTGCTATACTCCGGCAGTCAGTATCGGACAGCGTTACAGTAGTCCTCCCCTTAAGTTTTATATTTCAGCTATCAAGATGGCGGCTTGTTCCCTTAAGTTTAACTTTCCCCTAACCCCCACTACCAGAGTTTTCTGTGCTCCTCTGCACGTCACGCGCATGCACATGTTTACAGGCGGCATTAAAATGCCTGGTGGTGGAAAAGGCCGTGAGGGGAAAAATAAAACATACGGGAAGTATAAAACTTAAGGGAAGTAAACCTAAGGGGTGGACTACGGCATGCGCCGGTGTTGGCCCAGTACCGGCCCAGTACTGGCGGTCAGTACTGCAACTCCTGCAGTCAGTACTGTGTCAGTATCATGCCAGTACTATCCCGGTACTAATTTCTACCTGTGGTAGATATTATATACATCCATGAGAATCAAACAGTCTTCAATTATACAAAATATATTTTATTTGCCTACGCATAATTACAGATATATAATTTTATCACTTATTATGTTGTATACAATATATATTTAAGCTTTTTTAAAAAAATAATTCGCATTTTGTTTGTAACCAGTCCAGAATCGAAATTGATTGCTGGTCCATTTTAATTAAGAGTAGGTTAACCTGTACAAGAGTTAAATGTCTTAACATTATTTTCGTAGCTAAAAAGCATAATTTCAGTATAAAAACATTGGGTTAGTAAGGTGACTTTCTTTCAATTCGATTGCAAGTTACGAAACGTTCTCGGCATATCGTATCATATACGTATACCGTAACAAGTGCTAACTGATGGCCATGAACGTTATATCACAATGTCATTGTATCCTTTAAATCTTCTGAATACAGTTTCACTCTAGATTACGTGCTCAAATTGTGGATTTTCATCGGAAAAATATGGACCGTAATATAACCAGTAATATTTCCTTGTAATGTTTTATAAAATATTGTCAAAAATATGCGTTATTTTACATTAAATATAGGTTCGCGTAGTGACTTATATTTTTCCAAGATTTATAATTCAACTACCACAATTAGCAATGCTTAATGCAATTTATTATATTCTATTTTACCCAATTTTGTGGAATTTGCCTTTCAGTGTATTGAGAGAAATGTATTTTATAATTTACTATACTTATTGTAATATGTACAAAATATATTGTAATATTTATAATATGTATTGACTTATTTAAAATAGTTATTGCAAATATTACAATAAGTATAGTAAATTGTTACAAACACTTCTTTCCGTGGAACGGTATTAATATACAAAGTTGCAGGGTTACATAAAAGTTTTGCACTTTTAAATTGTTTAGGTTATTTCGAATTATCCCTGTTCAAAATTTAACTGTTTACTTATTTTAGTTCTGTAGAAATTAAAAATAACTTTTAGTACTTTGTATTAAATTTAGTTACAAAATGCTGTAGTATAGTAGTAACTAGAAAAATTCATTTTTTTATGATGGTAAAGATGGAAAGGTTGGGTTGTTTTAAGATTTTCCGAAAAAACTGTGAAGTTTTCTAGTAAAATTTGCCATGTTTCTAATCGAGCAAACGAGAAAAAAAAAGTAGCTGGAAAAATTAAAAGTACGCATCACAAGAACATCGTGATTTGTTGGTGAAAGACGTCCATCAAATATTTAGTTATTATTTAATAATTACGAGCATAAAAATACATTTATTTGATGCAAATATAAAGTTTTTTTCTTTTTAGTAACATGCAAGAAAGAGTAAGATGACTCTGTCAAATTAATTGGTTTAATTAAATTACTGCAAATGAAATAAATTTAAAAAAATGATTAAGGTAAGTTAAATTTATGTGATTATAGATAAGAAATATGAAATAAATCATTTCGTAAAAGAAAATTTTAATGTCGGTAAATAACGTCGTTAACTTTAATTTTAGTTTATTACAATTATTGACGAAAAGTAAAGATTAGTTTATTCTAAATTATGGAACTGTTATGTAATTTCGATTTAGCATTGTTTATTTTTTATTTTCTGGACTAAAAACTTTGGTATTTATGAGCATGTATGATTGTGCAATTTTGAACTACCATAACTCGATATAACCTAAAATATTTAAAAACAGCTACTTCAATATTTTCAGAATGGCGTGCGAAAATTGTATAATTTATGTTTTCAATTTCTTATGAAAACATATAATTGCAATTCAAATTTACAGAAAATAAAAACTACTTTAACCACTTTTACGGATTTCAGGAGGATTAATTATGTTACTAACATAGCAATTACAAAAAGTAAGTAAAACTGATAAAAAATCAGTTTCAAAAATGATAAAAATAGACAAATTGATTTACAAACAAAACTTACGTATAACAAATTTTATATTTAATATTTTCTAACAAATTTCTCCGAGGAATCTCCGTCATTATGTTTTTTATGGTGTTAAAAATAAAAGCCGTATCCGACAATTCTATAAAACTTCATAAAATTCCTTAAAAATAATACTTTTTTTTATAAAAAATTTGATAGAATTTGGCGCGGGTCGAAAAAACGTCACTCAAAATGCCGACAGTAAAAACACCGATAATCAGAAACCACTTTTGTCCAATTTCATAAGTTAATTTTTATGCGGTCGTTTTTTTGTCTATCGGTTTTTTAACTATCGTTTTTTCGACTTGTCGATTTTTTGGTTTGTTATTCTTTCGACCTGCACCCAAAGAATTTTGTCAAATTAAAGGGAAATTTACGTACAAAAATTGTATAGAAAACGAAAAAAATCCACACAATCTTTCGCAATTTTTGTTTGTTTTATCCCTTTTTTAAAAAAAATTTCACCTAATTCGAGTAAAAAATAACTTAACGATAAATTCTTCACCTTGGAACAACATTTTAAAACAGTTGTTATTTTTTTTTGGTTGAAATTTTGTGAATGTTTAGAGTATTCAGGAATAGCGTTTTTTACAATTTCAAGGTATAAAAAACGCATCGAAAAGATCCCAAAATATTTGAGAGTGCTTTTTTTTTATTTCTATAAAAAAATTGCCGCAAAATCTGCAGGGAGTTTTCGGGTTAGTCAAATTGGTGAGGAATGCTCCATATCCAAACTTTATACTTTTCAAAATTTTCATTGTTTTCCCCATGAGTCATTTTTGGAGGCTTTGTAAAGAAGAAAAATATGACATCAATATAATTTTACGTTTATCAGTAAGTTATAGATGCATATTTAAAATTTCTTCATCGGATTTACATTGAAAAATAATAAATTTATTTCAGCTAAAAATAGCGTGATACAAAAGGCGTTATAATTTTTCATTCCAACACATGAATTTTGTCATTATAAAGTTTCTAGAATTTGAACGACTGGTTCTCAAAAATTCTAATATTTTTTAATGTCTTCAGTTTTATATTTTAATGCAGTTTATACGACTTATTTGATTTCTAAAGAGCCAATGTAAATAAAATTGTCAAGTTTTAAAACAAAATGAACTTAATACCACGGAAGAAATAAATATTCTGGAAGTCGAATAAAAATTACTTCAAAGTTTGGTGTTAAACCAGAACAACATGCAGTTTTTACTCTTCTCAAAAAGGGAATGTTTAATCAAACAATATCATAAATGCTCAAATCAAATCTAATCAGATTGAAACTAAAGATGGATCAACTAGTGTGATCTCAATGGATTACATTTCTCGTTTTTTTTAATAGATCTTGAACTGATAACATCCATTTACATCAATTAAGATCAATCAAGATCTTTCTTTATTACTAATGCTTCATTTATTTTTTTCCAATATTGATGCTTTTCATGTCACGCAATCTATGTCATGGGAAGGTACACTGATTGAACAACACCTTTTTTCTAATCTTCAAATGGTTTTTCGCTTTTGAATGCTCTCACAAATGAAATCCAAAATGATTTTACACGTTTCTTGTTACAGTTGGATATTTGTTTCTTATCAGTGATTCTCTATTATTGGTATGAAACTAAAAACAAATGAAATTGAACTTAACGTTTTATCGAACTTAAAAATAAACGTATTTTTTCTGTAGGTATAGCAACCTTATTTTTTAATAAAAGTGATATACGCGATAAATTGTTATGCAAAATTACATAATCTTTTCAAATTCTCGACAAATTTCGAGATACTTAATCGTTTCGTAATCGAAACAAGACATTCTTTTTACAACGTCTCTCGTAGGCGTTTCTCTTAATTCGACCTCATAAAATACATTGACCACGTAGCACATGAAATCGATTTTTACGAAAATAGTTCAAAACTGAAACCGCAATTCGCAAATGAAATTTGTTGTATGATTTGATCATGTCAAGAGGTGACAATCATGTGATCATGAAGTATGATGTTGACATATGTAAAAATCCTCATTTCGTGATATTTTTATAAATTATCCACTTCCATGGCTGGATTATCATAAGCAGTTCCAGGTTCCTTTTCGGCATCAAGTGCCCAAGGTTGCTTTTCACCAGATGCAAAAACGCCGTATATTACTGCACCCACCAAGTAAACTCCACCAGCTATTAGGAATACTACTCGCCATTCGCTACTCGTCTGAAAATTACAAAAAAAGTGTGTAAGACATTAAATTTATTAAAATTGCGATTGGAAAAATATGAAAGTCGGGTGCAGGTCGAAAAACCGACAAATCAAACAGCCGACAGGTTAAAAAACCAACAGTAAAAATACTGACATTCAAAAAACCGTAGAAAAACCGATTTGTCATAATAGCAACAGTCACATAATCGACACTTCGAAGAACTGATGGCCAAAAAGCCGAAACATGCAAAAATAGACACATCGACATGCGGGTAGTCAATTTTTGAAGTGTTAGTTTTTTTTACTGTCGGCTGTTTGCCTGTTGGCTTTTTGCCTGTCGGTTTTTGGAATGTCGGCTTTTTGAATGTTAGTATTTTAACTGTCGGTATTATGACAATTCGGTTTTTCTACTGTCGACTTTTGAATGTCGATAATTTGACTGTCGGTTTTGTCTACTGTCGGAATTTTGACGTGTTGGCTTTTTGACTGTCGCATTTTTAAGGTGTAGGCTTATTGAATGTCGGTATTTTGACTATCGGTTTTTGACCTGTCAGCTTTTTGATTTGTCGGTTTTTCGACCCGCACCCTGGAAGTGGCATTAAAGAGTCTGTTAGATGTAGTCTGTCTGAACTAAAAAATGTTCTATACCATCAAAAATTTAAAAAAAAGTTTTGAACTGGTCATATCTAGAGGCTGATGAGGTAAATGGTTCAAAAAAGTGTAGGTAAAATAATTAAATGCTCAGTAAAATGCAATTGCTCAAAAAGAATAATAAAGGAATTAAAAGGATTCAAAATAAACCCTTTTATACTCATTTTGGAATTAGCGAAGTTCTTTCAATCCATCTTAGCTTAATGGATAATGTTTTAGTAAATTGATTGTAGTATTTAACAAATAGTTGTTTGAACCAAGGAAATAGTTACTATAACCAATTAATCGTTGCGCCATCTCCAAATCATTCCCCAATTACGTATCTGGGCCTTATTAGGGCGATAATATTTTTCCTCGTTAGTTATTAAAAAATATCGTTGTTTAAACTACAACATTATAATTGAATCTTATATTTAAAAAAAAATATGATTAAACGTGTTACCTTTTCTTGAACAATGTATCCTGTGAGAATAGGACTAATGATTCCAGGAAGTGTTGCAAACGTATTGCCTATTCCCATTAACACACTTGCATGTCTCGGTGCGACGTCCAAGTAATTTACACTGATAACATTAAATCAAATTAAATTGTAATATCGTACTTAATCCTCTATACAAGAAAATTTATCTTTTTTCTAATTACAAAATCGGCAAAAGTATACAATCTTTGGATGCATTATAAGGGACATTTTCTAATATTTATGTGTATTTTTGTATCCTATTTCGAAAATTCATAATTTTAGAAAATGTTTTTCTAATTGCTTTAAGAATTTTAGATTTAAAAATATATACGAATAACTAAATGAAGAGAACAGTACCTGAATCCTGACCAGGCAAAACCTCCAAGACCAACTGCAATAGTGATGGCAGTGACAGCTCCATTTGGTGTCAAAATGAACGCAGCAATTGTCATGAAAATTGTTTGGCTCAGAAAAGCACCACAATTAAATATTTTTCTCACCTAAAACCATTTCAACAGTTATTTACGCTATCCTATTTTTATTAATTCTTCATTATTAATAAACTTTACGTCGATATCTCACCTGAGTCGTGGTAAGTATTTTTCTGGCTCGTAAATGGTCAGCCAAATGACCAGTAAATTGAAGGACTATGGCCATCACTAAATATGGCAAGGCGGAAAGAAATCCGGTTTTTTCCAATTTGAAATTCAGCACATCTGTAAATACATTTTTGAAATTTATAATCCTTTCCGAAAATTTCAGTCACTTCTGGGAGCGTCACAGAAAAAGTTTAATTATTGTTTAGATTGTACGAATAAACAAATGTGAAAATATGAATTTCTGATGATATGTTTAAATAATTACTTGAAATTAGACGTGATATAGATGTTAAGGTCGCTGTTTATGACTACGAATCCAGATTTTCTAAATTAAAAATTGTGGTTTCCGTATGCAATAGCTGATTACAAATCGAATGAGGTACTGCAAAATTAAAAATGGCGGATTCAATTTGGCGGTCATCAGGGTGTGAAAAAGTAATCATTTAAGTCAAATTACATATTTGGAGTTTGTTGGGGTTCGTGTTTATGAATATGATATCAGAATTGTTCTTTCGAATTTTTGTTTATTTTTAATTTGGCCAGATCAGCGTAAAATTAGTAATCAGCGACCCCAAAAACCTCACGTGTAACAATTTTCAACCTAAAATTGCTTGACATAAAGAGTTATATAGATGGATTTTCGCCGAACCTAAAAAGAACACGTTTTTGTGCAAATATTGACGGATATACTTTACAGTTTGGGGTTTGGATATTTTTCTAGTCCCTGATTTCGTATATGAAGTCAAATTCACAGAATTTCTAATCCGCTATTCCGGTTGAATTAAAATACGATGAATTTTAATCGAAAAATGCAGCAAAATGGAAAATAACATTAGATGCTTAAAATGTTCAAAGAAAAAGAAGAAAATGTAAACGAAATCTTTCGGAAGGATTATTCGATGAAAAGAAAATCCATGAAGGAAGAAAAATAAATAATTACTATTTGTATTAAAAAATTTGATCATTAATTAAAATAACATTGTTTCAACAGACTTGCACGAATATTATAAGAATATATATAAGTCAACTTGTGGCGTTATTACGTAAGGGTGGTCTGTTTAAGAGTGGTCCGCCGGTACGGTAGGAAATTTCACCAAAAAATGTGAATTAAAGATTACCGATTACCATTTTCTAAATTCGTGCTCTGTAAAGGTAATCCTAATTACTATAGACATTTTCTTACAAAATGCCAAAGTTATTAATTAAAAACTGACCGAGAATTTTCGAAAATAAGTAAAATCGCGAAAAGTCTTGTTGTATCGATTGTTACTATCTAAATAGATACTGTAGGTCAAAAAACCCTCTTGAAACAATTGTTTATAACAACTTGTATATACAATTAATTATGACTATCGTGAAAATGAGATTCCAATTATTATTCATCAAAAGTGGTGTAATCTATTGTAGCCAATTATTGACATGTGGAAATTAATAGTCTAATTATTATGTAGTTACTAACCGTTCATGAAACTTGGTAGCTGGGTCAGCATGGTATAAAAGCCCCAATTCTCACTAAAATGTGCAGCAGCAATGGCCCACACTGGTGGAGATTTAAATATTTCTTTCCATGGATGCGTTATCCTCTGAAAATTACAATCCATTTTCCTTTTAATAACAAGGAATATAAGAACAAAGAACGATATTTCACATATAGACTTCAATTATATGAATTAAATAATTTAGTTAAACAAGGTATTTCAAGGAAATCAGTTAACATTCTGTCTGGTAGGCATATTGTTTCGATAATATCGATTTGATTATTATTCTAATACTAACAATAAGACTTGTTCATGATAGAAACTAACTTAGAAAATAAATATACGGCCCTACTAGAACCTGTATTTGATATTAGTATTGTTGCAGTAGGGTTCCCTTTATTTTTATTGTTATGTCATTGATTATAACAATTCCTGTTTTAACATACCTAAAGAAGACTATACCTCTTATAGGTATCTCAGTCATTCGTAAATATTCTGAAAATATTGACTTACTAAAATAAATATCGGGGATTTTTAAGGACTAACTACCTTGTTTTTTTAATATCTTTGAGTTTTAATGTTGACTATAACTCCCGGGTATCGTTAGACGTCTAATGAAAGATTATGTTTCGATATCATCATACTATGTTTGACAGATTACTTAATTTAGATTTGTCTTGAATCTGATGCCAAATGCAGCGTCTTCAGAACTTACTATAAATGTTTATCAACACAGTTTAATGTATAATCGAAAACAATTTGTCATGTTTTGTATCTGATCGAAACAGATAGTTTAAAACTAGTATCTGAATTAGCTTCTGTATCAAAATGAGATATTATACTATCAAAATCTCTGGAAATGACTGAATTAATTCTGACTCTGGTTTGAGAGTTGTTTCTTCATATAGCGCTTAAAAAATATCACTACTTAAAATCACAACGACGAAGTAACACAGCTGATAAAGTACTAAAAATCTATAGAAGTCAAAATATTCGCAAGAATAAACCTAACAAATTTTCAAACCCATTAATTGAAATGGCATCTTAATCATGACATGACTATATCAATTCCAAACCTTCTTCCTTCAAATTCTTTCTTCAATTTCAAATTAACATCAGCCATTCAAACATAGACGTATTAAATTTTATATGAAATGTTCATATCTGTTTTAATATATTAAACTAAATGTTTATGAAATATGTAAGTTTGTTACCTCCTTTCTGACATTTCCCAAGGTTCGTTTGATATACTTGAGCTCAGACTCGCTTATGTATGGATCATCCTCTGGTTGATCCTTCACGACGATCCACCAACAAACGAACCAGAAAAGGCCAAGTGTGCCAAAGACGTAAAAGATACTCGCCCAACCAAGACGTTCAGCCATGATTCCACAAACGGGCATTGCGAATACGGTGCCGACGAAACTTCCGGAGAAGGCCAGGGTGGCAAGTTTGGACCTTTCGAGTGGAGGTGCCCAATTTGCCCATATCGCATGGATGCAAGGATACGTGACACCCTGGGCAAATTAATGGCAAATTGAGTGATGATGATGAATTCCAAAAGAGGCAGTTGTACCTAAAAAGAAACGAAGCTAATGGCGCAAATGAAGAAATGGGTCAATGTGAATGATGCGGCTACACGTCTAAATAACTTTGAAATAATTAATTATTTGTCTATATAATTTTGAAAAATAACTTTAATAAACATAACTTTATAAAAAAAATATTTGGGGTGCGGGTCAAAAGCCGACAGTCATAATACCGACAGGTGAAAAAGCCGACTGTCAAAAAACTTAAACATTATAAAACTACAATTTAAGTATCTAGCATAGCAATTTTACACTATTGCTTTTTTGACTGTCGGTTTTTCGACCTGTCGGTATTTTGATTTTTCGGCTTTTCGACCCGCACTTACATTATTCAGTACGTTCTAAATTCCTGCTATTGGATTAATTAATGTATTCATGGAAATTAATGAATGTCGGACGCATGACGGAAAACCGACATATAAAAAAACCGTCAGGTTAAAAAACCGACAGGTCAAAAAACCAACAGTCGAAAAGCGGGCAGTCGAAAAGCCGACAGTCAAAAAGTCGACCCATTAAAAAACAAACAAATTGACAAGCGGGCAGTCATTTTTTGACGTGTCGGTTTTTCGACCAGCAACCTGGTATGTGTTTAGCAAAGTATGGTGGAAACGCTGCTGGATCAGCATCACGCTAGAAGAAATAGTGCCTCTTAATTTCATTGGAGATTATGAAAATCAACCAATTATTCAATGTCTAAGAGATATTTTTAAAAACAATATTAATACTTAAATTTTCTGTTTTCATTAATAGCAAAATAAAAAAAAATGTTCATGAAAAATCATGTATAAAAAAAATGCATTTAATAAAAGACATTTATTATTTAGATTAAAATTATTTTAGCCTAAAAATATTTTGTTATTATTTTTGCAAAGTTATTTTTGTAGACTTATTTAGTCGTGATACCAATGATACTGTTTTTTTGTGTAGTAGATGAGTTAAAGTGTAAAAAAGAATCTGGAAAGATGTGGCTGAATGGATGAAACTTGTGGACTTAGGAAGCACGTGCAATTTTGTGTTTCGTTAGAAAATATAATCAGATTCTAGTCATTTGTCGGTATTAGTGTATGCAGGCAAAGAGACGCAGAAAACAATGTGCAGTTTATCAAAATTTCTGATCATCTATCAAGTGATGTAATTACATATGAGTTCTAGTATTGCTCTGGTAAGAAAATGTCAATACTTCTAAATGCATGTCTGAAAAATCGAATCTCTAAAAAGTTTATTCAAAATTCGGAAATGATCCAAAAACTTCCATCATTGACAAAAAATGCTTTCCAACAAAAAATTGCATAAAACTGAATTGTACACACGAGTTTCTGACTTCAAGAGTACAAATTTTTGGGAACAAATTGAGAAATTGCAATTTCCATCTTTATTAATTATTACTTGTAAATGTCATCTTCAAATACTAATGAGATTGGATCATTTCTAGTTCATGAAATAAATGATGCAACTTAATGAGAGGGCGTGTTGCTTAATGGGTATAATTATTGCTTATATATTAAAACTTTATTTTTAACACGTGCATTTATTTTGATGCACAGGTTTTTAATAATTGAATAGCTAATGCCATTGTCACTGTTAACAGATATCATCCAAATCATTCTGTATTAATTCGCGTGGAAATTAAACAATAAATAGGAATTAGTTTATAATCCAGTAGAAGACAAACGCTAATATAAGCTTCGACATTGTCACAATAATTTGCCTTGACATATTTCGACGTATAGAAACCTCACCGATAAGATTTATAGCATCGCCTCACGATTATCAACGATTAATTTTAGTTAATGTTAATCACGTATACGTGGACAGAAGTTTTACAGCAGTAACCAGGAAGTTAAAAGGCAATTGAAATTATTATCTGATTGGAAAAGCCAATGACATTGGTAGCATTTATTTACTTCTATAAAGGCTGTAATTAAAGAAATACGAGAAATAGAAACAGAAGAAATTTAAATGCATTGCCTTTTTTATCAAGCATTTAGTGGTCAAAATGAAACTATTAGATTGTTTCGATTCTAATAAACGAAGATGAAAATTGAATTTGCCTTCCTTTGCATTTATGCGAATGCTACATTTTTTACCACAAAATTTTTAGAAAAGTAACAGTTATAATTTTACAACAATTTTAAGTTGTTTTAATCCGCTGGTAATTTTCCTTCTAAAAGATATCTTTTAGATATCTTGAAGACATCTTTTTGATTGTTAAGATATGGTTCAAACTTGTTTTCCCTACAAGGCACATCCCTTTCGCAAGTTGGAATTATTTACTTTACACAAACACAATTAATTTCCGAGCAGATATTTTAATCGGTTAAAAGCGTTTGATATAATAGATTTAATAAATAAACTATTTATTTAGACTTCTATATTAGTCACAGTTTCTACTATGCAATTATTAATCATATTTGCAAATATATTTAAAACATATTTGAAGATAATCCATGCATGGTAAGAATATAAAAATAGTACATTATGCAATTAGGGAGCAAAATACTTATTTTCCCACCGAGGGAGAGAAAGTGTTACTTTACTCCTGCGATATCGCGGGGCAAAATAGCATTTTGGTCTCAGAAAATGAGAATAGATTTTTAAATCAGTGGTTAACACAAAAATAATTTTTTATACAGTTAGCAGAGATATACTTGAAACTTTACAATTTCATTTTACATAAAATAATTATGCATAGCTTTGAGTAATGAGACGTTACAAATTTAATGCGTAGTTTTCAATTCTTGGAAAATTAAATGTTCGAGAAAATGCCCCATACATTTATAATTATTTCGAAAAAAAAAACATTAGAAAAAGAATATTAATTCCCTTTTCTAATATTTAAAAAATGTTTAACACACCAGTGGAGTCTACCCTGATGAAAAATTATTTGAATTTCAGGCCATTTTTATGGGTCCTATTTTTTATAACATCGAGACCAGAAAAAAATTCTCATCCTGAATGAGATGAACTTTCATATTCACTCTCCTTCTTTTTCTCCCTCTATACAGCATATTACGATCGTAAACATGACTTTTTAAGAGCAGTTGCACGTATGTAAATGATAACACGTTAATTTCTCCATGGAAAAAGAAAGTAATTTTTTTAAATGAAAAGAAAGTTGGCTTTAATCTTACCTCGCAAATACCTTCGACAATTCGAATAAATATCATAAGATACACGCTGTATCTCGTAATTGGTGGAGTTATAATGGTGAAGAAAGCAGTGACAGCAATTCCAATGCCAAAAACACGCTTGCCACCTATTCGAGCTGCTAACCATCCTCCAAATAGCTGAGTGCTGATATAGCCATAAAAAAATGAACTAAGGACGAGTCCTTGCACCTTAGAATCCCAATCGAATTCTCGTCCCTGTAAAAAGTTTGCATATTTTAAAAGAATCTAATAACTATTTAAAACAATGATTCATAACAAATTTTTTTAAACCGTTTGGATGTTAATTGTGTAATTTGCTTTCATTTAAAAGTTTTTCATGTAAAGCTAAATTTATCTTTCGTATTTCACAGCTGCAAGGTTGAGTAAGATCGTTTAAAAAGAAAAGCGAAAGAACTATATTGGTTGAAGATAATCGTGGCTTTTTGCTATGCGATAACCGAATCCTTGAACAAACTACGAAGAAATAATGGCCTTTAGGGAGAAATCCGATTACGAGATACTTGCATAATGAACGTTGCCGTTTTCGTCGACGAAGGATTCATTCGCCGTCATTTTGACAATGGCCACGCTGAGATTTACTCGAAGAATGTACGAAACGAAGAACCCAAAAAATGCCAAAACTCCCACGACGTACCTCCGCTTCTTCCAGAACATCCATGAGGAATTTTCTTCTTCTTCATAACGGACCCTAGATATAAGAATTAATAATTAAATCATAATTACAGTCAATAATCATTCTAAAAGAATAATCAGTTATAGATTTTATTTAAAAACACAGTCCTAAATTTTTATAAATTGTCAGTTGATACAATTATTATTTAGAATACTGATATTTTAGGTAATAGCTAAGAAAATACTGAACTATAACACGAAATAGCTTCTTGTTAAAACACTTCAGTTGAAAGATTATATAAGAGCACATTTGTTAAAAAAATTGTTATTATTTTATTCACGTAAACGTAGTTAAAATATCTACTTTATAGTAAGACGTGCTAATTCTTTTCATTGCTACTTAGGTAGTCCCTGTACTTTGTTCCATACACCTTACTACTTACCCAGCAGCTTACTCTACTTACATTTCACTCGAAGTTAATCAGTTGCATAAAATTGTCATATAGTGTATTCTATAATATAATAATATGTTAATATGTAAAGGTTATTTATTAGTATGGCATTTTTTTTGTAGTGTGCAAAACCAAGATGTCAGATAAAATATAATTACGTGTACCAAAACTTGTGGTTTCTTAAATTACTAGGAACAACATTGACTATATATATAAACTACCACAATCAAAATATCGTATTAAAAATGATGCATAAAAGTCATCATATTCCATGTCTATAGTGGTTTATCTCGCAGATAAGTGGAGAATACCTTATTTTTGTCATTTTTTAATTTCTTCGGTCTGACCCCCTAAAAGTGTTCCATTTTATGAAAAATAAATAACAAAAATTGGCACATCGATTAAACTCGATTAACACGCGATACTCGAGAGTTAAAATTTAACATTGTTTTTAAATGGGAAAAGGACGATTTTTTTAATTTTTCTTGTATCTTCGACTAATTGAGTCCAATTTTTTCAATAATCGACAGATTCCTTTTAAAGTCGTTCCTGAATAACATGGAATGCGCTGAAAAATTTTTTTAAATTTGTGGCTTGAATTATATCGGGTTTTCAGGCGACAATTTTTAATAAGATGAAAATGAAAAAATTAGTTTTTTCCGTTTTTTTCTGCAATAATCATTCCTATTTTTTTTACCACACATGTTTGAGTTTGTGTATATTTTACGTAGAAAATGAGAGGTCATAGACCTAAATCGAGTAATTACAAGTCGAGTTGTACAAGTTTTATTCAAGCAATACTTTAAAGCAAAAATTAAGCAAAAGAGAAGTAATTGTGGTTAATGCCGAATATTTAAAAAAAAGCAGGATAAGTTAAAAAAATCCTATGGTTAAAAAATGTTGTCTGCCGAATGTGTCTGCCAAAGTATTTTATCCGTTTATATAGAAAGGTGCTCAAAACACAAGGTTTCATACTTAAAATTTACAACTGAAAGAATATTTAGTTATTTTAACTAAAGGTTCAGTTACCTACGTAGCGGAAATAAAATATTTAGTAATTGTTATGGATTCATTTAGTCGACTGAATGACTAAATGGATGTTGGATTAACTAAATTTCAGCCATCAATTCATCCAAAAATGTTTAACACTTTTTCGGCCCATTCCATGTTACTGAGGAACCACTTTAAAAGGAATCTGTCAATTATTAACAAAATTGGACTCAACTAGTCGAAGTTACAAGAAAAATTTTTAAAATCGTCCTTTTCCCTTTTGAAAACAATGTTAAACTCTCGAGTGTCAATTAAGTTTAATCGATGTGCCAATTTTTTGTGATTTTTTTTTCGTAAAATGGAACACTGTTGGGGGGTCAGTGCGAAGAAATTAAAAAATGACCAAACTAAGAGCCACCCTACTGTACACCATTAGTTGTCAACTTTTCTAACTTAAAAGAGCAAGCAAAAATGTACCAACACAAAAACTGTTAAAAGAGAAAAATGTTAAATGGTTCTCAATTTTCGTCTGCTTCAAAATTGAAAGATTATTCCGCATCAAATAGGAGTAGAGCTGTTTTGTGCAGCAGCATAAAAAAATACGAGATTGAATTTTCAGAATGCAAAATAACGCAAAAGTCATGAATCGGCTTTACTTTACTTGATTGGTATTGAGGTATCTGAAGGTACTGATGATATTTGTAAACTGGGGGGAAAACACGAATTGTAGGCAATTTTTACATTTTGGACATTTTGGGTCCGCCATGTAACCGAAAGAAGGTCCTTCCTTCACGCCTGTATAACCCTGTAAAAAAGTTTTGGAATGAACAACCCAACTTCATTCTTGGTACTTCGTGGTTTTTGGGGTCGCTGATTCTAGATTGCGGATCCGCTATTTTTTTAAAAATGACATCAAATTTGGACTTAAGAACTCAACATTTTTTAACTGCACTTTACTACTAAAAAATACTGTCAAACTCCACTTTAAATTCATATGTACATTTGGGTCAATACAGTTGTTGGGTTTACATATTACATACATTAGAACTCAGGGGACAGAATTTTGAAGAAATTTGGATTCATGGAAGAAAAACTTGGTAAAAAACTATTTTTTTTCAAAACGGAAAACTCGAAAAGAGCGACCCTGAAAACGTACAAACAGTTAGAAAAACATCAACACTTGTATAATTTATATACTCATAAGGTTGAATTTTTAGTTTTCACACAATTCAATTGAAAATTGTCATTTTTACCGAATTTCAAATGGCGTATTCAAATTGACATGAGAAAATTAAAAAAAAGTCTTGGAACTGAACAAAATTTCAGACTTGAAAGGGTTCCGTCAGTTAATTCTATGTCAATTTAACGAAATTCAAAATGGTAGATTCAATACGGCGCATAAACATTTGAAAAAAGTAATTTGAATTCTATTTAGATTCTGACGCGAGTAATATTTAACGCACCTAAATTATTACTTTGTCATACGTGTACGACTGCTACCCACACAGCGAAATAAACACGACTTCGGAATAAAAATGATTTCGAAATATAAAATAACAAAACGACTTGAATGCGTTAACAATAATGTAAATAAGAACAATTTAAAGAAATCGAGAAATAAGTATATGAAATTTAAAGAAAAAAGTAGGAAGCAAATTTTATCAATTTTAGGAAAAAGTGTTTCATGAATGTTCTTAAACACCTTCACTGAGAAAAGTGTATTTTATCAGTTACTATCCGTTGGCTTTTAAAAAGTGTAGCTATTAAAAGAAATATTATAACTAGCAAAATCCTCCGTCGTTCAGCATTTGTTTTTGACAGGTTATACGAAACTGTAATAAACTTTCCTATTTTAAAAGAATGTTTTATTATGACAAACAGAAGGCATTTTGAATATTTTAATTTGCTAGATAAATTTCCATAAACAAAAATTGCTTTTAGTTAAAGAGAAAAGGCGAAAATAAACTGACATATCGGTTAGAATAATATAAAATCTTCGCCTTTTAACAGGTAGTAGAAAGATGGCAATCCCTATGCGTAAAATACTATATTTTACGGGGCATAAGAATCCTAATACTGGGTAAAAAACACTTTTCTCAGTGTTCTATGATGTGTTATTACATTTAATTAATTTTTATTAGATTTAAGAAATTTAAAGAATTTTTATTAATACTAAGAAATTTTTATTTAATTTACCCTGCAGCAGAAAACTACATCTCTCTGGCCTAGTCGTACCAATAACCCCTTATAACCTATAAACCCATTCGTCGACCAAAATTTTTTTACTTTTTTATAAATTTCATGGAATTTTTCACAATGTACCACTAAGACAAAAAGTATTAATGGGCAATATATTGTTTAAAATACTTTAAATAGTAATCTCAAGTAGAACGGGGAAAACCCTTCATTTCTGACATGTGGGTTATGTCCATATCACAGATTTATTAAAATGTTACAATAGTTAAGTGTATCCTTTTCATTATCGGAATATTTATGTTATAGAGAATTCTTTGATCAATTGCACATAATCCGACTTACTGTTACTAGGCGTTAAATACAAAGTAATAGATGACACATCAACTCATTAACTACACTGGTTAGATACGTTCCAACAATACATGTCACATAAAATACGACTTTTTTAAGAATACTTGTTTAACAAACAAATTATAAAAATTTAGCGATTAAATGATACACTTTATTGGTTTAAATCAGGATATTTTAAAAACAAGAATTGATTTGCATATTAGGTTTATTTTCGAACTTGACTTGATAGCCACTGTTGTACGTATTTCAAAATACAGTAGAAACCAGAAAACCAAAAGATATACAATAGTAACCATACCAAGGTAATCGCCTGGCATTACTATAAGATACTAAACATTTAAAAGCAATTACGTCGATTCAAGTATTCATAAGAATTATAACTTTTAATTTTATAATTACGCACGTTCCATATTCCGTGTCCTTTTCGTTAATTTTCCTATCTCCCATTGTGACCTGAAAACAAACACAAAAGTAGAAAATTAAATGCAGAACTAATGTGTATACATCTCGCGTAATTTCGGGGACTAAAAGGTTCGAAACAAATTATTTATCATGAATAGTGTTTTATAAATGAAACATTCTTATTTTTTTAAACTATTGAGTATTCAGATATTTCTGCAGTATGAGAAAACAAAATTTACTCTCTATTTAGTACATGCAAGTAAAATAAAAAGGTTCTTATAATAATAGATATTAAAGAAATAATTCACGTTTCCAAAAGAAGTTCTGTATCAGCTTTATTCACACTCACTCTTCTTTACTAAATATACCGAAAAATTGATTGATACAACTTATTTTATGAAAATACAGTAATTGATAAATTTTATTAAAAATAATACTGTTTTATGTTTCTTTATAAACTTATAATTGTATTATTATATTATAATTTAATAATTATACCAATTTCAATACTTAATTTTTCGTTACTTAAAAAATTGTTTATAAAATATTTTAATTTGTTTTTCAGTTTATTTCAACTACTCTAGTCAGATGAAAATTAAATTAAAATTGTACAACAGAATTTTCTGCCCTTTCACTTTAAGACTGCAATTACACTTTACAAAGAGTCACCTGATATTCTTTCGAAATGCAGCATTCACTTAATAGGATTTAAATACTGAGTTAAGTGATCACAGATAGTTTGCCTGAACACGTCAGTTCGAATTTATTATTTTTAATTATTGCGTCCCACTTCACTATTGATTTCTGCGATTAAAATAAAGTCGATCCCCAAATTTAGCCGAAACAAAATAGACCGAAAATTTATCAAAATAAAACGATTTTTTCATACATGTCTGGATATCTATAATATGTTAACAAGTAAAGGAAACTAGATCAAAATTGGATCGAATTTTATTTCTTTTATATAGAAATTTGATCTGTTTCGCATACAATCAATCGCAATAACGCCAAGCATCAATATCTGATTTTAATAAAAATTCTATCTGTTGTTTATGAAAACCAAACCAAATTTTTTTCCCAATTAGAGAGTTCCAGCAGTGACAGTTTAATCAAACAGGATGAAAAAGTGACTTTTGCAGACCTAAACGTATCACCACCTCACTTTTCTCGCGTTATTGTTTTCAGTATAAGAAATCCGTTCGAAAATAGTACTCGATTATTAAAATTAAATTCTCTTTTAGTACAAAAACAAGTATGGTCAAAAAGGCATATTTTGACACATTTAATATCATCTTTCTCGAAAATGGAATTTGTTTGGCAATTCTGTGTGTTACTACAATTGACTGCGAAAGATGCAAGACAAAATAGGTCACGTTTGTATCTAACATAAATGTAAAATTTATCAAATTTTAAGCACTCGTTGAAAAATTACATACCTTGAAATTTTATATTGTTCATATTTTGGTTCATTCTGTTTCGGTCAAATTTGACTAAACCTTTATTTAATATGAAGTCAGACTTACTTTTGGATGCGCTGATAAATATGTCATGAAATGTAATAAACATTTCATTAAATTACACATTCAATGTCATCACAGTTTTATTAATGAGCGTAAGTATTATATGGTCAGGTAAGTCTGAATTTCATCAATATTTAATCTACACTAATAATCAGAAATATTTTCATATTATACTGCGTATGGGACTAACTATTTGATTATTTAGATATTCAACCTTTCCATCTTTACTATCATAAAAATATTCTGCATTTTTTTAGCAAAATTTGCATAATTTTCTGTTAGAGCCGATGAGTTTCTGTCATAAAAAGAATTTAGCTAGAAAAATTAAAAGTATGCATCACAATAACATGGTGATTTGCTAGTTAAAGACGTCCTTTAAGTGCTTATGTGTTCATAATAGCAAGCATAAAAGTACATTTATTCGATTTGAATAAAGATATATTGAAATAAAGTCTAAGTATAAATTGTCAATTTAAAAATTAAGTTCATGAAGATTATCGGCGGATAATACTACAATTGGTAAATTATAAGTTAGTAATTTTTGGTATATTGATAACTTACGTGTCATAATTGAATAAATTTCAAAAACTGTATTAAGGCATTTTTTTAATAATTATTACGGTGCATTTATTTGATGACTTGTACCATGAAACCATCGACGGTAAGATAATCAATACAATCTCAGCAGGTACATCCTGCTATCAAGCCTTCGTTAATACATTTAATTTAATAATGAAATCCATTGTATGCAGTAATTGTATTTGGTGAGAAAATGGACAGCGCCATAATGATATTTTATTGATACGGATTATTTTCTAAGTGTTTCTGTAACAGTTGGTCATAAGACAATTTTTAAGAAATTTGATTCCTTTTTACTCTTTTATTCTGTTCAGTACAGTTTTAAAAGCATTTTACCTGTTATAATGACTAAGACATTTATTTGAAACCAATTCAGTTCATTTTTAGTATGGTTTAACCAATTAACGTCCAAGATGACAAGGTTTTTAGTTCATTTTCAAAGCTCTCCAGCAAATCGAAAAATTAAAATATCATAATGAAATCAACTTACTTTATTAATTTTGGGTAAGCTATATCGATTTATGGGGTTAAAATTGCGATTCTTTGCCGAAAAGTACCGAAAAATCAGACAATTTTTTACAAATGGATTTCCGAACTATTCCAAACCATTCCAAACTATGGATTAACCTGGACAAATAAGTTATAGTTGAAAGGGAAATTTTATTTTTGCTCCCTTAAGTTTATCCTATTAAAAATGAAAGAAAAGTGTGAACATTTCTAAAAGTACGTATTTTTCTATAAAAATAAATCAACATTCATCCAAATTTTTGTCTTAAAATGTAAAATTTTGGTTTATTAACTATTCATGATCACTTTTTAATGTATTTGATGATATTAATAATGGCGGATTCATTCACAAAATGACCAAGAACACTTTTTCACGGTAATTTTACATAGAATATGATACGATCTTTTTTATTCCGAAATAATGAAATTCCTAATAATTTACCCGCCATTTTGGAGTTTGAAATTTTCCAATTATATTTCTATCCCTAAACATAAAAAAATGCAATAAAATAAGGCACCGAAACATTAACCGACGAAGCATTGGAAAAATTTCATTATTTTTTTAATTTCCAGGGCCACCACATTGAATCCGCCATTACTAACTTCGTGAAATATATTAAAAAAAGAACATGAATATTTAATAAATCGAAATTTTATATTTTAACCCCTTGAGTGTGAGGGTACGTCTATAGACGTACATTCAAAAAAATGGATAAAAAGCACAAAAAAAGTATATTTATATCACACAACGTACGAATAGAGGGAGTCTTCAAAAATTTTGTTTCTATTACAGGTAGTGTTGCTCTTATCTTACACAACTAGTGTTAAAAACATTAAAAAATGTAATGTATGATAGTTTTTTAAATTATCTATAAATGTGAATATATTATCGTAACTCAGGACATGAAATGATAAATAAACTTATTTTTGAAACAATTTCAACACGTAACAGATTTCAAAAGATTCCAAGGTTTTCAAAAAAATATGTTCGCTATATTGGATCCTCCATTTTGAATTTTTAAAAATGCACTTCATATTCGTAGCGATCAAAAACCCAAGTGTACCCAATCTCAAATTTTGGTAGCTTAAAAAATTCTTAATATTTTTTACCCACTCTTCAGATTTTTCTACTCACTTACAAAAACTTCATAGAATATATTGAAGAATATTCTGACATCTTTTCAGATTGTGTAAACGGTAATTTGAGATATTTTTAATTTCAATTTTGTACATAAATTTTAAATATTTACGAAAAATTCTGAAAAAAATTCCGCATTCTATGAAAAATGTTATTAATTTCTTGGTGCTTCCAATTTCCTGCAAAGGTTCATAGTTTTCAAGAAATGGAATTTCAATTATTATAATTTAGGATTGTTTTTTCTCGCAAACATAAACTTTCGGAAAAATCGGAAAGAACAAAAAATGCTTAGAATTCATCAAAGAATGTAAATACGTGTTTATATAAAAAATGTCTCAATAAATCGCTTAAAACACCTGAAAATTCCTAATGGTTGAAACTCAATTTCGACCTTGAAATAGTAATACATTACGTACCTCAATTTCGATTTTGATATACATATTTGATACATGACATTAAAGTGACAAAAATATAATTCCCGGCATTGATGGGTTAATGGTATATTGAAAAAAGGTAAAATATACAATACCAGAACAGCATTACACGCTATCCTCTGTCTTCTGACTACATATTTTAATTTTTTTATAAAACGATCAAAACTTTTAACTGTATTGTTTTTATTTCAATATTACTGTGTATTTGCAGTATAAAAGTCATTTCATGTACAGAAATGCATTTACGTCAGGTTAACTACGAATTACTTACGCGTATATGATAGATTAGAATTAAATGCGAAAATAGTTTATTTTTTAGTTTAGGAGTCTCAATTGTATAACTTACAATTAGATATTATTGCTAATTTAAAACGTAAAACTTCAATATGTAAAATGTACTGAATGATAAGAGTCTCGTTTCTTTTATTTCATTGAACTATGTCAATCATTATTATTTATTAATTTTTTATTTATTAACCATTGTTAATAACACAAACGTAGACTATAATAATACTTACGACTATACGTGTGAAATTTAATAATAATATTTTATTTATTCTTTCAACATAGAATTGTTCGTCAATTTTCTTATTTGGTTATAAATTATTATATATTCATTATAGTAGCACCTTTTCACGTACTTTTATTATTATTGACAGTTTTTCTAGCATGTTATAATAAAAGTAACGTTTTTAATCCTTATTTTTTTATTTACATCTGTATTTACACACAATTAAATATCTTCCATTGTTGTTTTTTTCTGTGCTGTTTTCTCATACTACATTCACTATTAGAACGAAATTCCATAGGCACCTAACATATCCTTGTGCAATAAATCTACCATTGGTTCCCACTAACGAACACTTGACTACATGATCGATTACGCATGATAATATTAACATTCCGCAGCAAATATTTGAAATTTCTAGTTCAGTTACTGACCGCCAGCGTATGTCTAATACATTTATACTAAACTATTGTTTTTCGTAAGTTAGAAAGGTGATAGATTTTTGTATTAAATGAACTTTGTAGTACTTATATCCAGAGTGTTCGAAAAGCTACCACAGCTGGGGATGATAGAGGGGGTAACTTAAAAATGTTATATTGCAACCTCATCAACTGTCAACGTAAACGATCATAATGATAGGTAAATGTACGCAAAATTTAAACAATCAAAATCTGCAATAAAAATGGGTTCTCAATGAACATTTTTATTTTCCCCCTCTACCACAATGGAGGTGGGAGTTTTATGAAATATAATATATCTCTTTTGAAACTATTGAATACGTATATTTTTTATTTTTTAATTCGATGTGTATTTCTCGAGATATTCGACCGTTTCAATCGGACGGCCTGTATGTAAAAGTAATTAGTAGAAATTAGTCGAAACAGGAGTGTAAATTAATGCAACAGTCTGGCAGAAATTCAGTCCAGTTTTAACGTATACAGTCCATTTTCTGGATATGTTTAAAACTGTGTATAGCAGAAATGCCCACGACTTAGATAATAATAACCACAAATCACTAATTATCAGTTTTTGTTACAAAACTGTCTAAATATTGGATAGAAATTAATGAATTAAAGCTGTCCACGTGTCTGTCTAAAAAACATGCCTAATAATAGCTGTTTAGAAAAAATATTCAAAATATGTATACAAATATCTTGCCTATGTAAGTGTAGAATAAAATTATTCAAATACCAACAGCGTCGGTCCTTGGATCTAAATCGAATGTGCACACGAAAATCAGGGTTCGGTTGTTTTTATGATTGTTATAAGTAATACAGTCCATCCTCCGTAATTGTTTCCCGGTTGGGCCAAATCTACCCTCATGCCCCCGTAATTGCGTGTCTGCCGTTCCCACCCCTAATTCCCTTTCTCCACGTATGAAACAGTTAATACAACACATACGTACGCTGTGTGCGTGAGTGCCATTCTTGTTCGGTGCACCTGGAAAAGGTAACTTGGACAACATTTACGGGTTACTTTGGGACTACAAAATACGGATAGAATTAGGAAGGTAATAATTACATAGTGAAACAATCACGGTGGCAGGGATGAACCTAAATCATTGGCTGCAAAATTCGTGCAATAGAGTTCTAATGGGTTAATACTGTATGAAAATGTGACAAAATATCAAAACATATTGACGTGCTTGTGTTTTCGTTCTGATGTTCAACAGATAATCTGATAAGAAGATTTACGGTTAACTAGTGATCAAATTCAAACCGCTCGTGTTTGAAGTACTACATTGTTTGTCAAAAAAGAAACCTTATTTCATGAATTACCTTAAATTCCTGATCAGTGACTCCGAAAATCCCAACATTTTAGAGGCAATTATACCACTATAGATACGAATTTTATAATGTTTATAATTGATCGAGTAAGGTTTATTTTCTGGACATATCGACGTTTTGAGAAGGTTAGGTTAATGGCAAAAAATTTGTTAGTTTAAGTTCATAGATTTTGTGCAATTTTGGCAAATAAAAGTCGATCAGGCAACTTTATAGAGAAGACAAAAAATTCACAACAAACGAAATGCACAAAATTTTGTGTATGTTATTTAAAATGCGCTATATCAGCTTTAAAGAAGTTCTATGTTAATAGGGATTTAAATGTAATAAGACTGCATACAATAACCTTAAAAAAAATCGAGTTTGTTTAAAATTTCCTCAAAAGATTTTTTTCTTGTTGGTCTTAAAAGACTCATGTGGTATCACTGAAATCATATCAGAAAAAAATTGTTTGTGCAACTTTTAGGTTGAAGTTAGTCCAAGATCATCGTGTGCGTGTTATAATATCATCTATACAGAATTCCTATATTAGAATACCCCAAAAGCACTGACAATATTGAGAGGACTAATTGGTCCCGTATCCAATTTTAATTATTACACCTGAAAAGCTGACAATGGCCATGTAAAAGCAAACAAATTTGGTGCTCAAAACGAATTACAATTATTATAATAAAAATATTAATAAGGGTTCGGCTTTGTCCTACAAAGTTTATTATATATAACTTCTACATAAAAACACCGTGGAATTACAATTATTATTTTCAGATTTAGTAGAACGTTACTATATCGATAACTATCCATTGTAATGAACAATGAAAGGATAGGATTTCGTAATTTCTCTGTTACTGCGAGTGGACACAACATACTTATCTCACGTAAGCGCAAAATTTGGTATGATACTTCAAAATAGACCCTTTGATTCCAATACTTGCTTTTCTTTTTTATTCACAATATAATATAATTCAATGTTCCTTTATAATTCTAATGTTTATTATAATAATATCTAAAACTGGCGGAAACTATTTGAACATCCAAGATGGAAGCTAGGAAGAACTGTTAATGAAACTAAATTAGAATAGAATATGTAGACTTTGTGCATGACGTATCTATTCAGAATTAAAGTCAACAATACTATGGACGGTCCCTGTTCACGATTTCAGCAGTAATTCTGAAATTTGTCACTTGTGTGCTAGCGCCTGTCATACAATTGAATACAAATTTCTCGAATTTTAGCAGCTATTTTCTGTACAGTGACTGTACACAAAAAATTATTTGGGCGTTTTTCATATTTTCAACATCCTAATGAAAATATTAATAAATAAATATTTCGTTTCATTTTCGTTTAATTTAAACAGCAGATTGCAGAGTGAAAATTTGGCAAAATATTTCTTACTCCCTTTACGAAACTATTTCTGAAGTCTTTCCGACGAAATTTATTTCTAGTGGAAAAACATATGATTTTTAAAAAGATTTCCAGATGTAGAGTGAAAAATGCATTGTTTGTTCTTTTAAATCTAACTATTTGTGTGGAGAAGTACTGTAATACAAAAAAAATAGTACAGCCGCAAAA
Organism: Trichopria drosophilae; assembly: GCA_030407085.1. Lineage (NCBI taxonomy): Eukaryota > Metazoa > Arthropoda > Insecta > Hymenoptera > Diapriidae > Trichopria > Trichopria drosophilae. The sequence continues at coordinate 184,716,817 of CM059582.1, forward strand.
TTTTACATTGGCAAGAAATATGTTCACCCACACGTGCTAACTTTGTTTATTATATCACTTTTTAGCAGCCATTGTCAGTGATAACTTTTTGGTGTGGCAATAAACTAGCCGCAGTTGGTATAGTTCTAATTACGACAAATTTATTGGGAGCTATTGAAAAATATTGTTCAAATTACATAATTAATCAAACACATATAAGTACAAACAGGAAAATTAATATTGTAATTTTAAACAGTTACTATTAAAGTAAAAGGTTACAGGTAACTTCCGGTTATTAGTAACAGTAGTTTTGATTAGTATCTATTAGAAATAGGATGGCTACTATCGGAAACGGAATTGTCACGAATTGTTTAAGTCTCCGAATGCGTTAATTTTCTGTTTATTATTTTTTATGCATTTATTGAATTTAATTTCTATACTCGTTTAATTATTAATTGAGGAATATTTAAAGAAAAGCTAAAAATAGCAAGAAGTTGTTTGGGTATGGTAATGGCCATAATAGCGCTTTATCTTTATTGTAACGAACTTTGTTGTCATTGATGTCTACGTCAAGAATTATCAAAGTATTTCCTACGCTACACTGTGCGGTAAATTACGCTTTCAATAATTAAAAATTTTATGTTTTGTTTATTATGTACTACCATAATCGTGATTATAAATTGTAGGGTACAAAATGTAAGTCTACCATTGAAATTTGCAGGATTATAAAATTAATAATAGAAAATGTAAACTTCAATTTGTTTCAAATACAAATTTTAGTAAGTTATAATCTTTCCAATAATGATGAGATAATAAACTTTGTAAAATTATCTTATTATTTTATACAAATTATTTATGATTTTTTAGTTTGTTAATATCTCAATTAAATTCAGCCTGTTATGGAAATTGTATTCTAATCAAAAGTATTCAATGTTTTAGTCCAATAAAGCTAGGACATAAATTCGTTTTTAATTTTGAAAAAATGTTGAACTATGTACTTTTTTTCCACCAAACCATTTGTAGCAACCTTTATGAAAAATTCTTTGCCCCTGATTTTCAAATATGAACATAGAACACCTGCAATGAATTCTAGTTATCTTTTTTTCCATCAATCATAGTAGATACCTTATAAAAAAAATCAACTATTTTCTAAACAAAGGTTATTTCATTGACAAAAACGAAAATCAATACTTTTTAATACGGTATCTTAAATTTTTTGAACGATAACGTTACTTTTCTTTAGATTTCGAATTTAATAACAAAATCGCAAAATCTACATAAGCCGCCGAATTACCTGAAATGTTCATTACATTTACATTTACTAAACTAAAAATAAAAATTTTAAATTATTTACAAAGGCATAATTTATTGATAAAATCGTTGTTGAATAAATTATTAGCATCGTGCAATGTACTAAAAATTAATAGCCATACAGAATTTTTTTATTGCGTTTATTTCTTCTCATATATTCCACAAACCCAATTATACTTTTAACAATTACAATAAATAAATATCTTTTGGCTTATCCTTACACACATCAAAAAGCGACTCTACGTGTAAACTGGCAATCGTGTAACGTAAATTATTCACAAAGTTCGATAATCGTTGATAAGAATATTTATGTTAGCAGAGAATAAATACTGAAAAAATATCAACAAAATATTTTTTAAATACCTTACAAAATTTGTTTAATCCATTTTCAATCGCACAGAGATATTGTTTCTTGTGTCCACGTCATTTTATGTAATTCGACATATTAATGAGTAACTACGTAACTAAAAAAGGCAATTTCACGTTTTGTAACAGCAAATATCTTGTAAGATATAAAAAGATACGCACAAAATAAATGTTTTATATTAACAACAATAAAAATATATATATTGAAGTATGTTTCCTTAAGAAACCAGTTTGGTGCAAGAGTTGTTGATTTCAGTTATTTAACGTCCTAAAATTGTCTACAGTATATCACTATTGCATTTCAAAAAAAAGTGATTAGAGCAAAACAATTATTAAAATAGTAATATGCATAGGCGTTCAAGTTCGCTTTATTTAGTATATTCACTATTCAAAATAACAAAAGAATTTTCTTTTCAATATACAGAGTGTCCCAAAAACAAAAAAGTCCTTTACCAAAATTGGATCCGAGGCCTACAATTTGATTGAGCGGTCATTCTACTTTAGAAACAAAAATTTTCTCTTTTTGCAAACCTTATGTATTTCTGATGGTATCTTAATAAAATTAGGCTCATTTTAAAGATACTTTCAACATCTACAATATTTATCTCTGAGCCTCTCTGACCTAAAATGAATGTATTTCTTGCTACAGTCATAAAAAGGATAAAAAAATGTCAATTTTTGCGGTTTTCCGTGTTTATCTTATTTTGAAACATAGCTAATCAAACAACACTATGAGAAAGTCGTAGCCCTTGAAAAAATGAATAATTTGACCCAATGCGAGGGGATTCGAGAAAAATTCAACCCAAAAGGAACCACCGAAATTCCAGAGAGACCAAAGGGGTTCCTTTTAGGCTAAATTTTCATCGAATCTCATTGGATGAGGGGATCAATTGTTCGTTTTTACAAGGGCTATAACTTTCTTGTAGTGGCATTTCATTAGCTATTTATCGAAATGACATAAGCTCAAAAAATCGCAAAAATTTGCATTTTTTATACTTTTTATGAATATAGCCAGAGAAATATTCATTTTAGGTCAAAGGGCTTCAGAGATGAATTGTAGAGCTTGAAAGTGACTTTAAAATGAGCCTAATTTTGATAAGATAACTTCAAAAAAAGACAGATTATTGTAAAAAAACTGATATTTTTCTAAACTAGGCGTGCCAATCAAATTGTAGGCATCGGATCCATTTTTTTTGCTTGAAATTTCACGTAGAATATGTACCTGCAAGTCGGTCCACGAGTTGCAAGACGCACTGTATATTGAAATATACAATAATAAAACAATTTTCATATATAAAATTACTAATTTATATTTTTTCAGCTGAGAAGAGATTTTAATGTGTTTATGATTACAGTCAATTATAAATTAACACCTTGGTATAATCGAAGAATGTCTTCAACACTAGGATATTTAAAGGACTTTTCTTTTTTAATACGAGTAGGTTTAGTAAGAATTCAACTGAAAATTGAAGATGATAAAAGAAGGTCAGTAAATAATTACTTTTTATTGTTCATGGAGCCACATATTTGTCATGTACTTATTATAAAGTATCCCATCTATATAAAATTGTTTCTCTAAATTTATATAAACCAGTTTTTCACTAGCAAATAGTAAAATGCCACTAAATATTAGTAAAATTATACTAATCGAGGTGCTGATTCTACTAATCTAATAATAGGAAATATCTGTCTAATGAAACAGAGGTTTCTCACTTTTAAATTGCCAAATTTGTTACAACTGTATTAGTAGCCTTATTTTCGTTTATGAATGACTAGTTTTCTACTAATTCCAAATTAAAGAGTTCATAATTGATTAATAAATGTTTATTAATTGCAATCGTTGCATACAACTAATATATATATGTATTATTTTATATTTATATCAGATTTTATGAACAATATTTATATGTGTAAAAAAAACGTGTCATTATGTTTCTTTCTATTTTATCAAATCTTATTCTTTTGTAAAAGGTTATTATTTTTCGTATTTTGTATTCATGGAACGGTTATACAAGAAATTGATAAAATTCATTAATATAAGGGATTCTTATGCACAATTTTGTGTTATTCTTATCATTATCAGTATTGTGCGATTTTGTGAAACAGGATATATAGTATTCTAATACGTTGTTTTATATGCCTAGTGAAAATAGTTTCTAGAAAACCGTCATGTGGTTCTGAATCTATAATTGTCAATAAAAAATATCAATTAAAAGTGGTGAAAATAGGACTTATGTCCTACGAGATTTAAAAAAAATTTTAAATTAATTATAATAATTATAAACTTCATTAATTAAATGAAGCCTACTATTATATTGTTTAAATTAATATAGGGCAATTTAAATACTATTTTGTAGTAAATAGCAGTTGTTGACTAAATATTACATGACAAAAACAGTAAAATATTAAAATAAGATAAATAAAATAATAAATATAAAAATGTAAAATGAATAATAGTATATAAAAATCAATTATTCTTTTCGTCACTTTATAATTAATGTTCAATTATCGTAATATAAGAAATAATATAATTCACTAAATATCATTACAAACATAGTTATTTATTAAATATTTGTCATTTATTGCCAACTAAAGTGGAAAAAATGTTTAAGTAATAATAGAAACATTTGTAATAAAAGCGTGTAAGATAAACATATGCGTTAATTTATATTTTAATTTGTAATTTTTACAATAAATTTCTGTTGTTTGATGATGATATTTTATTATTTTTTACTAGACAAGATATTGTATGGAATTAAACTGTGATGGATTCAAAATTTTTGTATTTGTAAGAAAGTATCTTGATCTTAAGCCTTTGTTTTATTACCAAAATTTAAAGTCCTGATTAATTTCATACACAGCTACAGCATTTATTTGACAGATCCAATATACATATTAACTGACGAGTTAGATAAATAAGAAGATATCAAAAAAAGACCAATTTTTTAAAAAGAAATCGTTTATGATAAGTAATCTCATACAAATCGATATGCAACAACAAAAATAAAATGTATCATTTATCAAACTTTTCTTTCCCACACATTTTTACATCAAATTTTAGGTGCAAAAAAACAGGCGAATTTTCGCCTCTTGAGGGTGGCTTTTTGTGACCAGACTTTCTAAATTGAAAATGATGGGTCCAAAAAGGCGGCCGTTTTCTTTAAAATGTTAAATTACACAAATTACAATAAATATTATCGTATTTCAAACAAAATTATCGAGAAACAGTGTCTTTTAAGATATTCGTCTAAATCTGTTTCCGAAGGGAAATAAATGCCTAACTTTCCATGATTTCGACGATCATAATAAATATACTATAAATTTCAGAAATTGTTTTCTCGGAAAAAGAAGAACAATTTGACCAAAAATAATAACAGACATTTTCTGTCCATGATTTTGTTTAGAATATGATAATACTTTTTTCATTTACGTATTTAAAAATGTGCAGATTTCTAAAACACTTATATAGAACAAAATTGAAGAAAAATACAATTTTTTGAAAAATTCACGACTTAAAGAGTTAACAGTATCGATTTCGTCCTATGTTTAATAAATTGACTGCTACTTACTACCATTTTTTTACGTTTACTAAATAGGTTTTGTTAAAATGATTTTTTTACGATGTGCAATGAACTGAGAAGTTGAACCATTAAACATTTTATTCACTTAAATCAGATTTAGTTATAACCAAAAAATTAGTCAACGTGAATTAACTTTCTAGCAATCCATTTCAATTTTAAGCAATTTAAAAGAATTCTTGTGCTAAAATTGTCAAATAAAAAATTAGCATCAACAAGATAAAATAAAAGCTACAACACAATTTAAGCATTTTTATTTAATTAATTTAACAGATTTCCTCTGGTTTAAACAAAGAATGACTAACTTTAAATGAACTTAAAATATATATTCAGAAAACTATTAACATATTTGACATATAAATTTTGATAATATAAAAAATTTACTATTTCTCGACTTTAAAATGAAATAAAATGTTTATAACAATATACAATACGTTATCAAAGCGAAACAAATTTTCGACATTTCTAATAACACCGAAGACGGAAACGTCTAGCACCGATGGTGAACGTCAAGGAGACCTAGTTTCACCTCTCGTATAGTATGTTGATATTTCTTCTCTATGGGTGCAATATCCTTTATTATGAATGCAACTGTCCATATGCTCACTGTCACTGACACTTAGTTTACCGTTTTTACTTTCGGAAAGGAAAGGTTTTGAATCCAAACCATTTTTGTAAAGTTCAAATATCAAATAAGATTAATGTACCTTTAGTATAATAAAAATATCCTTGTGTTATTGCTGCACTAAAAATGTAGTAAAATATTTACCAAATCAAAAATACTATCTTATACATTTCTAACTTATTCGTGTTTTTTATGTTGACTTATTACACCGAATAAAATATAATAAAAATAAATGAAAGTAAATTTTTCATCGTATATCAAAAGGATAGTTTACGCCAGATAATCGATCTAAAATGAAATTAAAATTTTTTTAAATAAACACAACCGAAATGTAACATACTTCTAACGTATATGGTTGAATAACATTCGAATTCCTACTACAATTCATCCGTCCATCGTACCCGAAAATTGTTTGTTTAAATTCTTTAACATAAAAGATGTTAAAAAAATAAAATATACTTTAAATTACTTATACTTCCTCGACGAACAGTACAAAGTTGCTTTTTAATCATGAGTGAAAGTGCACGGTGGTGACCGATTCTTGAACCGTATTGACTTGGCAGGAACGTTTTCATCAGTGAATTTAGGACAAAATGAGAGAAAATATTTTTTATATATTTAAAGTACTTGGAGAACCCACCTGTTTTTAATGGCCTGACAGTCGAGGTCGATTCAATTCCATCGAACACTTCACTGACCGGTGAAAAACGTCACGTTCACTGTATATACACGGTACATGCGCGTTGAACGTACAATACGGAATGACGCCGGTCAGAAAAGTAACCGTCCCAACCGAGATTTTGCAAATTGTTGAAATCGTGGTAGGGAAACGATAGGCAGCTACAGGTCGCTTACATTCTACCAGACGTGCTACCTACACGTATATAGGTGTTTTACAGGGACACAGATGTATGTGTATGCATTAGTTCAATACATCGGTAATGTCGTAACAGAACACCAGGATTAGACTAATGTTAGACTAGGTGGGCAATCATTTTTTAAGAATTGGTCGAAAAAATTCTTATCGCTGAAGGAAAATACGGTTGCAAACTGAGCCGATTTGCATAATGTTGAAAACTGCGATAAAACAAGACGGCAATAAAACGGGTGTTAATTTGTAATGTATCCCATTACTTATCTACAAAATACATAGAATAGTATCTTTGAGACTTAAATTTTAAGGTATGTAGGGCCCCGAATAAAAAATGTAAGAAGTGGTCTTGAAAATGGTATTTCAAATAAATTTTGCTTCACATTGGTAATTTATTGAAATAAAGTGTAATTTGCTGAAGCCCCTCCCACCTTTTTACAACTTTTATTACATATTCAAATTATTATGGTGGTCATATCTTAAATTTTAATAACGTCAGATAAAAATTATTTTTTTTTGCGTTTGCATATTAAAAAGTGAATTGTAACGTTCCGTGGCTGAAAAAATTCATGAACTTTCAAATTGTGACTATTTATAAAAATACGAAAAATGAAAAGACTTTATTTAGCTAATTGCTACACCTTGTCGATGAGGAAGATGAGTAGGGTAAATCCTTCACAATTTAGTAAATGCCGTTACCAATACACATTTCCAAAATATCAAGGTGTGTCCAACTCGCAGCACAGTTACAACAAATTATTCATAGTTGAAAATACTAGAATTTTTTTATATTTTAATGGTGGCCGAATCCATTTCAAATCATGCAGGCAGATATGGTAAAAATTTTAGATTTAATTGTCGATTGAATATATTATTCTTCAAGAAAAATAAGGAGATACACTCTAAATTTCTTAAAGTGAAAGTTGAGCCACTTTCTGATAAAAGTGACTTTTTCACTATTTTTAAAGTGGAAATTTCACTTTACTAATAGTGGGTGGAAATATGCCACTCTAATAAAGTGAAATTTCCACTTTAGAAATAGTGAAAAAGTCACCTTAAATTAAGAAATTTAGAGTGTACGTATTTTGTCGAATTTGAAAAGGATAATTTTTAACGAAGTTATGATTTCTTTTCTTTTGCTGATTCTTTCGTTTTCTTTTGCTGATTCTTGTAAGCGATTTTGAAATCTTAAAAATCCGTTTTCAAGGTTGACGCTGATAAAACTAGTAACCGAGCAATGGATTGGACATGGCTATAGTTAAATAAAATACATTGTCTAAAAGTTATTTTCTTAAATATGATTAGATTTTCAATTAAAACATTTAATTGATTTAGAACAAAATTATTCATAATACTTGCAAAACATAATTTTCTAAATTTGTGCGAAAAAAAATTCTCCTGACTACAAATATGGTTTAGCCAGCTGGAAACTTATAGTAATTCTTCTTCATATTTATAAGAATTTATCGCACAAATTTGAGCGAAAAAAGGTGGTGTTTTTTAGAAAATTGAGTTTATGTATTTTTAGAAAATCGGGCGCCATTTTGTTAATTTTGAAAATACCCAACGGATTTCTCAAGATTTCAAAATCGCCCATAAGAATCAGCAAAAGAAAATGAATTATCTTAATTAGAAAAAAAATGGCACGCAAACGAAAAATTATTTAATGGTTTCATCATTTTTAGCGTTAAAAATTGAAATACTCATAACTTCGTTAGAAATTCAATTCAAATTTGGCAAAATACGTATCCCCTTATTTTCCTTGAAGAATAACATATTTAATCGACAATTATATGTAAGATTTTGACCATATCTGCCTGCATGATTTGAAATGGATTCGGTCTGGTGACATTTTAAAAAATCTTCGTAAAATTAGGAGAAAAATATAAGTACTTTTTTTAATGACTTTTACGTTTTTATTTGTTTTCTGCAATTTTTTCAAAGGTTGATCCCAAACGTCCCATATGATATAGGTATTATGTAAATATGTAGGTATAAAACGTGAATGTATTGTTTCAATTTAACTTTTAATTTAAAATAAAGTACTTTCTGTATCCACGTACATTACGGAATCATCACTCATTTATCCATGTATGAAGAAGAAATGTCCAAAAAATACAAGACAGACTTTTTTCTTAAATCTTCGAAGAAGTTCACACGCAACGGGCACGAAGAACCCAAATGTTTCTAAAACGTTTTTAGAATGTTCCAGAAACGTTCCTAAAACATTTTATGTCTGCAACATGGATGAAACGTTTATAAAACGTTCCGTAAAAGTTGCAGACATAAAACGTTTCAGGAACGTTTCTGGAACATTCTAAAAACGTTTTAGAAACATTTGGGTTCTTCGTGCCCGTTGGATAGACCATTTTTTCAAAATATCAAGAACATCCGGGAAAAATGTCCGCATTTTTTTTTAATGAACTGTATGAACTTTTTTTCTTAGGGTTATTTTAAAAAGTTCCTAACTTCTTAAAAAAGAGAGTCCTGGCAATTTTCCAACAAAACTTTACTTCGAAAGTCAAATTGGGATCAGCCACATTGCACTTTTTATGCTTATATGCTTGAAAGCATATTTGTAAGTATAATACCGTTTTTGTAAAGAAATTGTAGATCTAAATTAAATTCTCGTCGAAGAAAACGTATTTTTTTTTTTTGAAAAAAACCTTTTAAGCGTTCGCTCGTGCGACAAACTTCGCACTCTTGTCGAAGATCGATAATTACGCCCTTGTTACATAATATACTACTAGTCCTTACAAATATCAAATATTTCTATTTATTAATTCTAATATATTCATTACCGCGATCCTTGAGAAATACAAAAGTAATAGTTTGGGGAAGGTCATGGTTAAGAAACGTTATATATGTTTTGTTTGTATCCAATATAAAAGTAGACTATAAGAAGTCTAATAATTTTTAAGAAGTGATCAAAATGATCTTAGGCGTTGATGAAATTGGGGTAAGAAAACAGAGCCGATATTTTGATGTTAGGAAACCACGATAATATTACACTGAAATAATACTAGTATCATTGTCAAAATCCTACAAACGCGTGTTACACAAATGTGATATAATTTTGATGTTCCCAACATGTCGGACCAACTTTTTCGAAGGTGATAAATTTATTTATGATGGTTTATTTCTCGACCGTTTTGAATTAAATACGATGGAATTTATTTGTGATTTTTACTTGCGAATGAAAAATAATTATACATTTGTGAATTACAATCCATCAAAATTAGTATAGTACTATTTCTACTACTACTACTTCTGCACTACTATACTAATACAATTTCTGCTGTATTTATCCCAAGAAATTAAATCATATTTATATCCGAATGAATTTGTATTAAGAAATTTCCTCAGCAATAATTTAACACTGATTGATAAGTCTTTACTATGTTGATTTATATGGTTTATCAAAAGTACGTAAAAAGGATTACTTTAAGACTGATGTCTTGCTTCTGCTTATCGTTATGTTAGATAAAAACGTGTTGTAATGTCGCGGTGCTAACAAAAGGACGTCTTAAAGGCAACTAATAGATGTCTCAAGATTATACATGCAGGGGATTGCGTTGATGAATAATGCAAGTCTTAAGTTCCAAAGTCGTCTAGAAGAAGTCTTTGTGACTTTATCTTTTGCAATTTTTCTATGGATTTGAAGTCCCAGGAGCATCTCCAAGACGACTTAATAGACATATCCTTTTTACCTTCGCACCACAATTCAAGTCCTCGTGACGTCCTGCGGATTTTAAAGGTAGAGATAATGAAATCAAACACCAACCGCATGTCCCAACGCCAATAATCATATTATATCAAATAATATCTGATGAAAATTCGTATTATTTTCCGAATAATTCCTTGTCATTAAGGTCTTAAAGACATCTTGGAACCGATATAAAGGCTTATTGAATAATAGTTAAAGACGTCTTGAAGACCATACACAAATTACTTGCGAATGTTATAATAAACATTTCCCTATATATTAATTAAGTTTCGGACATTGCTACTGACTGTCAGTATAGGGTCAGTACTGATGTGGTACGGAAGTTGGTACTAACTCAACTCCGCATGTCAGTACTGGTTCAGTACTTTACCGGTGGTGTAGCCAGTACTGAGTCCGTTCCATAAATCAGTACTGTGTTTCATTACTGGGTCAGTACCCTGCCGATGGTTAACTCCGGCAGATCTCCGAAATTGCTACCTGGGAAATAAGTTACATAAACCAATTGATGGGTATCTTGTATCAATTAATTGGTTAGTAACCAATTTATTGCTTACTTAGTACAACTATTTACTTTGCTATACTAACCAATTTTTCGCCTGTAGCTGAGAGAACTAAGTAGTTGGTTGCTTCAACCAATCCTTTTTTATATGCGAAAAAAGGAGAGCCACATGAAGTTTGTCTGGCTATTGTGGGAATGACAACAGGATTGACAATTATTTTGCCGATCCTCAAATACCCAAAATACGATTAAAATGCAAAAGCGTAGTAAGTAAACTAAAGTTTTGAAACGGCAGACAAAAAAACTGACTTTTATGTAACCCTAACTGTTTGTGTAGAAATGCACTTTTGATGCAATGAAGATACAAAGAAAAAATAAGTCTTGAAATTGTTATAATGTAAAATTTATCAGTAGGTGAGGCTTAATTTTAGCCCAAAATTGCGTTAATTTTCTTAAATTCAGTCAATATTTAGGCTTAAAGTCTTACTTTCAGACAACAAACCTGACTTTTGGTTTGAAATAAGATTCGTCTAACTTAGATGCTGCAAGCTCGATAAATCTTAATTTAAGCCAAAATATCGTCTAAAAGTCAGTTCTGCTGACTGAAAGTAAGACTTTAAGCCAAAACACTGACTGAATTTATGAAAATTATCGCAATTTGGGGGTTAAATTAAGCCTCACCTGATAATGATTTATTTAATTGAATTTAATTGTTTGCTACCGTTATGAATAATTAGATTTGAAACTTTCTATTCGTATCGTTAACAGCTTGTTTTATTTAATTTATATGGAGTTACAATAAAACTAATATGCAAGACCCCAATGAATAAACGATATTGCGAATAAATAAGTTCAACTAAACACATGACATTTCGGTTGGTATAACTACTTTTCAAATGGCTATCGTTATAGTTAGACAAGTCCACTACGTAGTTTATTACCTGAGAATAGTTAGTCTAACCAACTATATAATTGGCTCATCTACAGTTATGTAAGGCAATAAATTGGAATGTATTGCGCCTTCAAGAATGCAACACTACGCACAGCTTCGATATAAGAACCAAAAATATGCCTATGCTCAGGGGCACTCATAGGCATAATATGTAGGAAGAAAACTATATACATTCTATTTGTTTTGGCGATGCCATAATATTCGATTCTATAAAATAATTGTATAACATTGAAATTATTAACTTTTTTTTCATTAATTTAAAGAAAATGTTTCCTACAAAAATATTGCGTTAAAAATAAACAATTTTCTAAAAAATTGAAAAGTGACAATCGCGATTGTTTGCCTAGTCCTTTCTTTTCCCGACGGATTTTTTTGTAAAAACAAAATGGCGGCTTCAAGATGGCGTCTGAAAGTTGTGATTTTGCATTTTCTCGCACAAATGTCGATTATTTGACCGTGTAACTGACGAAATTATGGAGAATTGGGATGAAAAAGTAATTATTATCATTTGTAAATTTTTCAAAGACGCGTTATTATATAGTTTCTAGTATTTTGACAATTTTGTTACATGGCCTGATGCGTGGGGCTGACTTTTTGGATTTGTAAGAAATGACGTTCTCTTCTTCAAAACATTTTTATTGTATTATTAACATTATGACACGTTTGCCATTCATTTTTACACCACTATTATGTTCAAAAATGGAAATGAGTGGTACAGTATCATCTATTCTTTCTGGAACAAATTAAGATTATACGGAAGGTAAAATTGAAACAGAAACGATATATTTATTTAAAACACTCTGTGACATCAATAAATTGGCGCATTATGAAAATAAAAGATAGGGTTCACATTTTATACAAACCAGAAGAAAAAGCTAAGCATCGAAAATGAAAATGGTTTTGGGTCTTATTTACCTGCCAATTCTGAACCTTTCCCTTTTGCTTTTATTGAACAAATAAGAAGCTCTTATCTATCTGAAGAAATGAGCTGTATTATGCCTAGAAACGATTTACTTCCAGCAAGGTAATCTCTTACATCATCATTTTGAAGTTGAATAAATTAATAAAAACTGAATTTAAATTTCAAAGCAGGAGGAGTAATTATTACACACCCCAACAAAAATTTGAGAATTTCATGTTGCCGTATAAGGAAGACTCGATTCCGGTAAGATTTTTTTCTTCAGAATTCAAATATGACCGCAAAAATATCTCCAATTGGCTTTAGTTTTTCAGATATTAAAGGTCAACGGGGTAAAAATCCGATTTCAGGAATTTTGAACATCTATTCACAGCCCCAAAAATGCTTTTGTCAGAATCGATTTTTACTTACAGGGTAACACAATTTTGTTAATCTGTGTTATTCATGATTTTTTAGAAAATTGTTCATTTTTAACGCAATATTTTTGTAGGAAACATTTTCTTTAAATTAATGAAAAAAAGTCACCAAAAATTAATTTAACAATAAATAATTTGAATTTGGCAACACTCTTTGGTGAAGTTACGCTATATCTGAAAGTCATCAAAATGCTAAAGAATGAACAAAATCTAAGATTCAAAGATTGACCGTTGTACGAAATGCTCCAGTGGAAATTTGAGAAACTACTTTCAATGTTATACAATTATTTTGTAGAATCGAATATTATGGCATCGCCAAAACAAATAGAATGTATATAGTTTTCTTCCTTCATATTATGCCTATGAGTGCCCCTGAGCATAGGCATATTTTTTGTTCTTATATCGAAGCTGTGCGTAGTGTTGCATTCTTGAAGGCGCAATACATTCCAATTTGTTGCCATACATAACTGTAGATGAGCCAATTATATAGGTGGTAATACTAGAAACTATATAATAACGCGTCTTTGAAAAATTTACAAATGATAATAATTACTTTTTCATCCCAATTCTCCATAATTTCGTCAGTTACACGGTCAAATAATCGATATTTGTGCGAGAAAATGCAAAATCACAACTTTCAGACGCCATCTTGAAGCCGGCATTTTGTTTTTACAAAAAAATCCGTCGGGAAAAGAAAGGACTAGGCAAAAAATCGCGATTGTCACTTTTCAATGTCAAAAAATGTGTTTCTGGAAAAACAAATTTTTCTATTTGAATTCGCTGACTTATTCTGACCACGAGATTCGACAGAGGTCCTGAAAGCTTCTTTAAAAGTGTCATCCATATTGTGAACTTTCGGTCAAAAAGGCTTAATATTGATATACCGCTAATGGCCTGATTATATTTAGTTTCGTCCTGTAGATGAAGTCAGTGAACGTCGAAACGCCGATGAAAATTTCAAGTTTGGATTTGAAAATCTTATATACGATACTGACCTCCAATGAATCTCAATTTAAGTTATATATTTGATTGTGTGAAATATCAATTAATCAACAAATTGTTACTCTGTATCCCCAACTCTATATGAGTTAACATCAAAATACATCTAGAAATTTTTAAAATGGAGTGTTATAACTCACTTCAAACTAAAGGCATGAATAATCAAAAAATTCCTGACGAGGTAATTAATAGTGAAACAGAAATCTGAAAGGTCTTCGCTTGATTATGATAGAACTTCACTTAAGTAATTTTTTTAAATTTTCAGTGATAACAAAATTATTACAATTGAATTAGGATCCAGTTTTTGGTTTGTATTTAGTGGCGTTCAATTAATTCAAAGTTAGTATTTATGACAATTCCTGTCATACAATTTTTATCATTGTAAGCTCTTCTAAGTACATACTACCTAATAATTCTACTCAGTAAAAATAGAGAAAAATCGCGACGAACTATGAAATAAGGTATTAAAATGTTCCCTAATTCCATTTTCCCATATTTTTGCCCTAAGTATATACAGCAGTGGTTTCTGAATACTTCATACATTACCTTGAGATTTAGATTAGGATATTGCAAATAACAATAATTTTATTATTAAAACGTAGTAATTATTTCATTTATTAAATAAATAGCAACAATAACAGTAAATGTGAGATTTACAGCGATTTAAATAAATATAAAACAGATGAATATCGCCATGAATCATTCATCTAGCATCAAAATCTGTGAGCATTTGCATTTTGCATCGTTCTTTGTGATTTAGCCAAATCGCCTGTTCCAGAGATCCTTGATGGTTGTTCTGGAAACAAACAAAATAATTAAAAATCAAAATCTATCATAAAAGGTTGTCAAATTAACAAAATCTATGATGCATTGAAAACGCATCAGACTAAAGAAGACCCACAAATTGAATAGAGCTTTTACACCATCAAAGGTATGTTGTATAAAAAAAGTTTATGAAACATTTGTACAAGCTTCAAATTTAGAAATGAAAACATACTTGCGGCATTGGCAGACACCCTTATTGCATCTTCCTCCAGCTTTTCCCAAAGTAAGACAATTTGCAGCACATGCGGCGTCATTTACTTTGCCAAGTTTTGAAATCTCAATAGACAAAAGG
The DNA here is from genome assembly GCA_030407085.1 of Trichopria drosophilae. Lineage (NCBI taxonomy): Eukaryota > Metazoa > Arthropoda > Insecta > Hymenoptera > Diapriidae > Trichopria > Trichopria drosophilae. The sequence continues at coordinate 184,732,176 of CM059582.1, forward strand.
TCACATGTCACACGTGGTTGCCTGGATCCTGCTTCAACTACTTCGAATTCATCCTCATCTTCGGCTTCAAGATCGTGCTCTTCATTTTCAAGATAGTCAGCCAAATGATTCAAATATTCAATGTCGTTCTCTAAAATCACAAAAACCAAACATTTAAAAGTTCGCAATTTAAAACATATATAGAATTCCAAAGAATAATAACTAAATAAATATTAAAGCTGATGATACCATCTAAATCTGCCTGGTCAACTTCCTGTTCATCTTCCTGTTCGACTTCATATTCTTCGTGTGGAAAATATTCAACCTCTTCCTCAAGGAGGTGGGCGTCATTCTCTACAAGTTCAAATAAAGTTTCAAATTATTATAATATTTTTATGACATAGCTATATCTAATTTCCTGTCAGTTCTCGATTTTAATTTGCAAATTGAATATAAAAGTTTTGTTTTATGTGAAACGAATAAAAAAAAATGTTTTTCCAACAGATACACAAATGTCTGAAATTTATGACAGAAAAAAATATTAGTCAACTAAATTAATTTCTACAGAATATAAACACGATTGATTACCTTCCATCGGAGCAGAATAAGCACAAGCAATTATAGCCAATACGGCAATCACCGAAAAGAACTTCATGATGATATTTTTTAGTTGTCACTTCAACCACAAGATTGCTGAATGTCATTTCGTCGACAATACTTAGCTTATATACGACTTTTTTTTAACATTCATGATTTAATATTCTATAGAAATTTTAATCAATTCCCAAAGCACTGCAAAATATGAGAGAATCGGGGGAAGCCTCATATATATTGTTTTGGTTATTCCCAATTGTGTAATCATAACAAACTCGGGCATTTTGTACTATCATTAAAAGCTAATTTGATGAATAAAAGTAAATTAGAAAACTCTGGAATATAAGATGATAACAAATTAGGTAAGTGTTTAATCTCTGCGGTTATCGCGGTATCGATCAATATCCAATTCAAAACATACTTTTTTATTATATATTTATATTTATATCATGGTGGTCCGAAAAAAATTTAAATAGAGGAGATGTGCACCCCGAAATTAACGACGTCAAGTAACTTTTGCTGATGTATCAAAACAATCCCCGTTAACATAGAAAAAACGTACCTTTATTTATATAATCCCGTTTTTTTCTTCTTTTAAATGCCCAAATACAATTTGTAATTGGAGTATTTGTATATTGTTGTATAGAAATATATTAGATATTAAAAAGATTTACAAGTTTTGTATACATCATTTTTCACATAACCACAAATTTTTCGAGAAACATCGAAAACACGTGTTTTTTTATAAATAAGCTGTAATTTTTTGGAATAAAAATGTTTTTGGCCCTCCAGCCGTCAAACTCGGCCTATGACGAAACCTTCGGCCGAGACTTATCAAGACCTACGACAATCGGATAAAAAAAATACATTATTGATCACAGGCGTATTATCGTTCTTCGTCAATTGTGAAGTTTGTCGCCCGAGCGAAGTGAGGGTAACAATCACCCTTGGCACGTAATGTACTATTATTCGTTCTTCATATTCATTTTTTCTACATTTGAAAATATAGAACTTGGAACCTTTTTTTGCACAAAAGTCTATAGCTCTTGGAATTGCTTTTCTTTACTATTATTTATTAGAAATTATATCGATAACCCCATTTTTAAGAACCCCTCCCCCTCCCCCTCTACATCCATTTCGATTTTAAGATGAACATCTGTTAATTGCCTTTCACGGAAAAGAAATAATAAGACCTTAAAATTATAAGACGTTTTACATAATACCAGTACATCACAAGTTTATTAACAGGATGTCCATGCCTTCCTTTTGAATGAATAAATTCACAATTTTCTGCTGTACAATAATTATCGACAGGATGATTCCAATCAATTAAATTGTCAAGTACATTGGGATTCAAAATTTCTCCATTTCCTGTCTTTTTTCGCAGACAAAACTTTTTTATTTTATTTTAAACCGAATTTGAAATTGTTTTACAATTCTTCATCTTCTTGGAATGAAACTGGGTCTGTTTAACTTTCATTTATTTTGGTTGAATAGCTACACCAGAGCCTTTATATCGCGAGAAAGCAATAAAACATTTATGTTACTTTTGTCTGCCTCTTTATCATTCTTGGTTTTCGTTTTTGATGATAGCAACTATGACCTCTTTTTGAGTTTGTCATGGCCTAATCTTCATCTGATAAGTTTTTGGAGTCGATCCGTACTCGATTATTTTGTGCGTTTCTTATCAAAAATGCAAAGCCCACAAAAAATGCTTGCAACAAAATAGATCATCAATAGACAAAAGAACTTCAAAGTCTCTACCCAACAGTTTCTATAACTTTCTTTGAAATTCCAGCAAAAACGAGCACAATTTGTATTTTTGCACATTCAGGTTCGAATATCAAAAAATCCTGATGTGATACAGTAATCCTGTGACCAGTATTGTATTCAGCTCCTCGAAAACCGGTATTAGTTACCATCTATCATATAAAGCTCCAAACCCTCGCTTTTTAAAAACACTATGACAAATTTTAGAACACAGCTGTTAATAACTTTATTATTAACCTTAAATTGACCTTTAGGTCTATAATTATTACTACCAACCTGGAGTATAATTTGCTTTATCAGGTTTATTACTAATGAGAAACACGACGGTGATTGTGCCCATTAAGACATAAGTGTAATATAAATTGATCAAATTTGATTAATGTTTTTTTTTAACACTCTGGGCGCGGAGCTTGATTTCGCGCATAGGGCGAAACCTTCGAACTCGGATTATCGCACCCACGCCCTTTGTATTAAAAAATATTGACGTGCGAAATAGTCATCTACAGTCAGAAATACTAAAAAAACTGCAGATCATTTATTACGGGCACACATTGGCCGAGCCTTAATCACTGTAGTTATACGAAAAGCATTTTCCCGCATGCGTCGAACAATATTTTATGTTAAAAGTATGTATAAAATGATAAATAATAAAGACAACAATATGTATAATAGCATTTTGAGCAGACTGTAACATAAAAGGTTTTATGAAAACTCTACAAACGCTATTTGAAAGAGGACAAAAACAAAATACAGATATTCTGCATCGATCACTTGAAATTAAAAGCGTGCGCTACTGAAGAAAACTGGATAAGAATGTGGCATTATATGGAACTAGTCTGTCATTTTAACCTACTCTTCGAATTCAGTGTGAAAAATATACCAGAACATTATCTTGACAAAAAAAGATTCTTTTTACTTTTAGTCCACATAATTAGCAATTTTTTTAATTTTCTGACAAATTGGAGCCCCTTCGAAAATGTTCTCTTCTGACTGGTGGACACTTCCCCCACATTTTCCTCCGGTCACATTTCCTCGATCTCTTTTTCTCGGCTTCATTATTCCCCTCAATTGAAATTCCCCTTCGCTAAAATTCCCATATAAATTATAATTTATTAATTACATGAAATGTGCATCAAAAAGAAATATTACAACTGGGTTCAGCTGGAAAAAATACGTCGAAATGATTTGAAAAATTCTCCAAAATGATTTCATTTATTTATTTAGGAGTAATCGAAATTTATGTTTAAACATCAGTTGTTTTCTCAAGCAAAAAAGTGTACAATTTACAGGCGACAAGTCGGATTAAATTATTTTAATATATAAAATATATATTTTTATATTCTCTATGTGTATTTTTCAAAATGTACTTTGAAAATTTCATTTTTTTGTTTTTGCCCAATTCAATAATTCCTGCGTTTTCGTCCTTATTGCATGGGGATACTAAATCAAAAATGATTTTGCTTCAGGCATCGTTCGCATGTCTTTTGTAAGAAAAAAATAAAGTACACTGATCTTCTAGACATCTATCAGTTCCAAGACAACTTTTTGTGTTCTTGTACCGAATTCCAAATCCTTAGTTTTTAAATTTTGTCTCCTTTCAGGACCATTTCAATAATATACCTTCAAAGTCCTCGTCTTATGCGGTTGCATTCAATTTGTTCAAAAATGTTTTCAAAAATAAAACCTGAATGTACAATAGCGTAAAAAAAACAGCAGAAATATTTGAAAGCAAAATTCAACCATTGAATATGTTCGAAACATTAACTTTTTAGCGCCCAAACACGTAGAATATAAACATGGATTTATTTATACCAACATTTTTTTTTTCTAGACATATCCATATCTGACTAGTGTTTAGGTCACTATCGAATAGCGCTGGTAAAATTTTGGAGAAATGATGTTTAACACGTGTTTATTCAAAAATACTGAAAACGATATTTTTTCTTATCGATTTTTAAGGTACAATTTTGTTTTTAGAATGATACCGGTTTCTGGTCATCTTCTAACCTATCAAAAATGTGTTCCGCATTGTTCTACTTTGAAAATAAACATTTACATATTTCAACTTTTGTCGATTTGGATTTTTAAATGGCTCTGGGTTTGTTTTATTTATTTAGCGTTAAATTTCGTTTATTATTACAAAAAAAAAATGGTAACGAATCAATTACCATTTTATTCATTTTTAGACTTTGCTGAATATGAACTCAAAATAAGTTTTTCAAAATCTAATGGAGAACGAGACATGCGAAATACTTTATTACAAGTAGAACAAAAATTCTTCGTTTTCTTAACTTTTTGTTTTCATTTTCTTCTTTTCTAGTGTGTAATATTTAATTACTTTTGTATCTGTATACTTTTGAAGTAAATAAATCGGGGATACGTTTCTTATAGGTTAGAAGATGGTCAGACTCCATTATCATATTAAAAATTGCAATATAAACAAAAATTGTACCTCAAAAAGCGAGTTTTAGTATTTTTTAAAGAATATGTTAAACATAATTTTTCAAAAATTTGACCAGCGTCATTATAAAGAGCGACATCAAAACTAGTAGGATATGAATAGGGCTATTTAAAAAAATTGTTCATAAATAAAACGATGTTATAATCCATGTGCAAATTTTCCTCGGTTTTTCGTTCTTGGGTTAAGCCAAATATTTTAAACTCATCGCCACAGCACATTACTAATTTAGTTAGATAATGCAATTAGCTGGTTTTATTAGATAATTATCTGGTATAGATAAATGTAACTTTAATTTGGATAGATTAGTTGTACTATTCGGTACGTTTAATATTTATCTGTACTAATATCAAAGAGGTAAGTAATAATTGGATATCATTAAGAAGACCAACAAAAACATTAACTACATGAAACATATCTACATATTATATATACATTGCATTATATGAATACATATCTACATTTGTACAGAGACAAAAATGGGTTACTTGAACAATCATATGGTTCTATTTACTATAGAAATAGCTAATTAAATTACTTTTTGTATTAAAACGTTTTACTATTATAGAATGTTTCCATTAACTATTTTCTTTTTGTGTGTATGTTACATATTTTTCTACAGTCATTAATATATGTTTTCGTACATTCGAAAAAAAATGTTCCTAGTTTACTTACCTGATGTCATTGTCCTCTTTATTTTGAATAAAATAAGGTAATTTATAAATAAAAACAAAGAAATACTTACCAAACATTTTTTAAATACGCATTTATATGTTTATCAAAAATATTTTGTAATATTATTTGGTAATACAACATTGTAGTAATAATTTTGTTTATTCGGGGATTATGATTATGCTAATGACCTTTCGAAAATATAATTGATAAAACATGTTAAAGAATTTTGAAAATTTTTCCACGCTGTTTAGAGTAGTAAACATCTAGTTATTACAGTCCTGACAATGACGGCATCGGTGATCGAATCGTCAAGGAAACATTGTATAAGTTTTTTTAATTAACAAGTAATAGTAGATTATCTTTATTAAAATATTATTCTAACATATGAGAGATTGTGGTTCGATTCAATAATGACCCGAGATAAGGCTCGCTTTATAGTAAACTCATATAAACTAAAAATTCTCCTCTTTTTAAGAAAATCAGGTATTCTCATTATCCCCACCACCACTAATGTAATCATTTCAAAAGGTGATTAGGTAATATTCGGGAACTTATTAAAAGACAAATTTTCCAAATTTTTAAAATGACAAATAATGGTTTATTTAAAAAATACATTGCAATTGCGTCATTAGATGGCAAGAATCAACAAATCTTTCGTTTTGAACGGAAAAAAGTTCAGAATCTGACGACTTTTTTTCATGACGAATTTATAGTTCTTTATCAATGGAAAAAACTAGAAGATATAAGAGAATATATAATATATTATAAAAACGGTATGTTGATCGAATGATGTTGAGCTTAATTTCTTTGTTTCGGTTTAAGAAAAACGCTTCTAAAAATTCATCTGTTTCATAATAGAGATGTAGTTTTTATTATTTAGGTATATCAGGAGTGAGTGAGTTCATATATGTGAACCGCGATTACATCCAAGTGAACATAAAGTCTGAAAGTTCATTTTTGATACACGTGTCCGTAAAATAGACACTTTACAGACTCTTTACGGACTGATCTCCGCACTTTATGGACTAAAAACAGTCGGTAAAGTGCCTACATTGCGAACAGTGTATCAAAAAATAGTGTTCGGTCCTCAGGCATAAAATTCTATGACCTCGTTTGGAGGTTGTGCGATCCTTGGACCGGCTTCGACGGTCCAAGGACGCACAATCTCCACTCGGTCCGTAAAATTGAACTTTACGGCCTAGGACCGAAAGGTACTATTTCTGGATTTGACCCTTCTGATGATATGAAAATAAGTTTGAAGGTTGAAAGCATGAAAAATGTTTGTCGGTCTTTGCGACGTCCACGGTTCTTCATAAATTTAAATATCTAAATATATATTCCTACTTCGGTATGAACACATTTAAGTTCAAGAATTCTAATGGCCTACGTTTAGTTGTTTTATTTCTTCCCTTTCAAACGGAATTGCCGAATATCCAAACTCTGGTTTAAATTCATTTTTGGGATGCGTTTCAGAGAAAATCCCAAACAAGTTATTCTAATTTTATTTTTATTTTGAGTTTATTTCCTTCATCTGTCGTGCATCATACAGTCCTCCCTCCATAATTGTTTCTCTCCTTAGTTGTTGTCTTCCTAATTCAAACCGTAATTATTGTCCAGGTTCCGCCTTCTAAGTGTACCATAAGAAGAAAGACACTCTCGCACATGTGTACGTATATGGCAGACAAACAATTATGGGGGCAAGTGGGAAATTCGACCCGACCGAACAGCAATTGCAGAGGGAGGACTGTACTGGAATAATTTAGGCCCCTATTATTGGGTTCATTTTGATCTCTGTTTTGAAAGAACAACTCTGAGAGTTCATAACCATGATTGAAAGTTTGAGGCTTTACCTTAAGGGCAAGGCAGTTTCTACCTATTGGTCAGTTTCTCTAGATTAGATTTTTGTCACGTGAGCACAAAAAGTTACACCACATTGCTTTCTGTAATTCATCTACAACATTTTTAGATATTGTAATCTCCAGGTTATATAATTTTTGTAGCTTTTAATTAACTCACCAGATTATTCAAAAAACGTTATCTTTTCATTTTTTAATATGTAGCTCATGTATTATTCCTGCAAAAAGTAGATTAATTCGTTTTATTTACAATAAAAAAATCTTATCACTAATTGTTGATATGCATGTCTGAATCACCATTTCTGATTTTTGCATTGTTTCATACCTCTCTATATTTGATTTGACTTGAATCTGAAACTGAGATTGGTAATAATTTACATTTTGTAACTAGTCAATTTACGATGTTTCTTTTACATGAATGAAAGAGGGGGGGGGGGGAGAGGAGAAAGAATAAACAAGTGAATGTTCGTAAAGATATCTACTCGCACAATTTTAACATCGATTCGCTTACTTGTCCTTAAAACCTAATTCCATTTAAAAAATTTTCTTCCTACGTATGATATTGCGCTCGCTATAAAAATCTCTTTTCGTATACTCGCATGTAGTTTATATAATTTAGAACTTGCATTTCTGGTACAAGACCTAACTGCTTGCGAAGTTGAGCACTTCAATGCTTAGCCACCTGGTGGTAAAACGTAGTTTTACCAATCAGAAAAATGAAAAAGTGATGCAAAAATTTTAAATTGAATTCACGCGTACTGCGGAATTTAATAAGTAGTACACAAGTAATTCAGTGCGCAGATTATGGAAAAAATATATGAAATTTATATACTTTACAATTTTCTTTGATTGTTCATACAATAACTTCCATGGAGGAAAGGTAAGATTTACCGCTGGACATTTTATAAATTTTACAAGTTGTGACTATTTTAACTTCACGAAGTAAAAGAATATGTCAATTTAATAGATTTTTTTTTTATTTTTTTACATAAATATTTAGTAAATTAATTGGTTATAGGCTCATATGATAATATCTTACAGGTATACATTAAGTGGCATATAATGATGATGGTACCGGATAACATTTGTTCAACATATATTTTTAACCATTTCTATACCCTACTTAAATCTCTAAATATCGTTTTCATATATGTTCTAATTACGGCGTGCATTTTGTAATTGATTGTTCATTAACACTTCTATCAGCCAAATATCTTATCTTTTGTATATATTCATTTTTTATAGGTGCTGTAATCGTGGAATTATGTCGAAACGTTTTTATATACTAAAAGCAATACGAAAAAACAATAATATTTTGTTTACTTAATGGATATATTTATAATATAATGGGAGTATCATGCGAGGTGATTAGATATTTATTCAATATATTAGAGGAGAATAAAGCACGAAAAATCATTCTTGAATCAACTTGTTGTAGCGATATATTCAAAATATAAATATGAAGTTCCTTTTTATTACTGTGGTTTTGGCCGTACTCGCCATCGTTTCAGCGGCTCCAGTGGAGGGTAATTATTTCTATTTTATTCTATATAGCATTTTATTTTTATTTCATCTAAACTTCGGAATGTGATAGTGCTTTTAAGATAAAATTATTATAAAACATATTTTACCTTTGCGTATATTTTAGAATATGAACTTCACAATTTGATAATATATCCAATTTTGTTTGCATAAAACGTTTTACATTTTTATATTAATATTTGTTTTGGGTTTAGAAGAAGAATCTTTCGTTTAGCTTTCGTATTTTACAATTATTTTAATCTTTTTTATACGGCTCTTTGGACTACGTTATTATTCTTGGGGGAAAATATGCCGTTTTTCGCGCAGAAAACGTTTAAAATATTACATTAATATAAATTAAGTATAACAAATATTAAATATATAATATAATAAGTAATGATTTCTCTTCGTACTTTCATAAATGAATATATTAGAATTAATGTTTTTGGGTTTATAGCGAGTAAGTTAAAGATTAATAAATTTTAAAAGAGATCGTATTTGGCCTACATTTCAACACGTGTTTGTGTTCGTTGAGCGATCATCACCAATTTTAATTAATGAAACTCGGCCTTCTGTTAGGGTCGATAATAATTAATAAATTAATATAAACTATTTTTCATCGATCGAAAAGTAAGAAACAATATGCATTAAAAAATGCATACTGCTTCTTCTATGGCGCATGGCGTTTCATCTCAATCTGTACCACTAGAATCTTCAGTATTAAATATCTAATATTTCAATTAGAAATTAATATTTTATATCATCTTATAGAAGACAATGAACATTATTCTCCATATGAACAACATACTTACGACCCGGAAAATAGCCAGGAAGAATTGGAAGGTAAATAGAACAACAATATTTACGAATTGAAAATTTTTTAAAAATATTCTTTTGGAATGCAATGTTTAACTAATCTATTTGAAATTTTAGAAGATGACAATGACCCCCACTATATTAAAAATGACAACACAGATCCAGGCACAGAAGATGACGATTGGTACGAAATTCTACACTGAAATGAGAAATTAATGAAGATTTCAATTAATATTTAGCGACACTAATAAAGTGCGAAGATTAACTACAGCGAATAAGATATTCGCATGTAGATAGAAGACTGCATATGTAAATTCAAAGCAAACCACTTTTTGACGATGGAACAAGATTTTGTTGTTCTAGCTGCGTATATAACTATATCGCATCACAAAATCGAATGTTGTGTATTGCCAAAACCGCTGTCCTTAACCTAATTTGAAGTAATCTCTTATGCCTGTAGGAGTTGATAATGTGTTGATAATGTGCTAATGATGTGTGATGTGCATGAGTGAGCTGTTGTATTTGTATTTAAATTCGTGAAGTTTACTGTATTGTATTTACGAATTATTTGGAAAATTGAATTAAATACTTTTTTTACATCAATCTTTATATCGTTTTTTCTACCGAAGATAAAAAAATCCACTATTTTTATGCGTATTATATATACACAGTTATGTGTTACTATTTGCAAGAATTAACCAAATTGTTTGATTTTGCTCCTTTGACTAACAAATCATAGTGGTCCACGTCATCTATAGGTACAGTATTAACATAGAAACTACCTTGAGATCACTATTTTCTTCAGTATTTCTAATCTCTACCTCCTTATTGAAGACACATGCATATTGCAAATAATGCTCAAGTTTTTTAGGGAATCGATACGAGTATCACACAAATGGATTTATGTTAATGATTTTTTCATTAACGATGATAATTCCCAAATAGTATTCAAATTAATTGTTACAATTGTCAGTGCATGTTGGTTCATTGAACATTTTTTCAAATCGTTAGTAAAGACAGAAATGTTCAAAAGTCGGCCTAAAGTGTTATACTTGATGGTATACGGATCCAAAATAATTATGAAATAGATTTACTAAATTTGGGAGTTTTTATATGTAGAGCCCTATGCTGCTTGAATGTATACTCAGATTTTATCATTTCTATTTCTTATGCATTTTTTTGAGTGCATCATTATCCACTAAGAATATTTCGAGTCTCTTTTCCAGTTTTCAACAATATTACATTTGCCATGTAACCAAAACTGTCCAGCCATTAACCAACGTTCAACATAAAAGCATTTTTGAGGCAAAAACTACAACATACACTTTCGAAATTCAACTTTTAAATTTTGTTCAGGAAAAATGCGAAAAATGCCAATAACCGTATCTATACACCCACAAAAGTTGACTAACGTTCCAAATTGAACTGTGATAGCAAAATGCCAACAATAACCGTGCAGCAGCTCTCGCAATATGCATTCTGCCAACTTAGGGCAATTTTCTCCATATATATAACATTTATATATTTTTAAAATATACAGCTAAATTAAGCGACTTGCTACTTATTATTTTCACCGCTAATGTTTATGAGTTCCAATAATGTTCGCATCGGAAGTTATGCTGATGATACCCAGATTCTAATGTCTTTTCACCCTGATAGGGTATCTGAAGCTGTTAGAACTGTCAACTCTGAACTGCCACGAGCTGGAAGATGGTCAGATAATAACTCGGTTATTTTTAATTTAAATAAATCAAAAGAATCTTAAGAAGTAATTGAACCATTATTTTCACTTCATATAAATAATTAAAGTAATAATGTTTACTTAAAAAATGAGCTAAGGTCGATTTGTATGCGCATGCGCAGATATTTTCTTCAACGGAAATGCATAACGCAGGAAGAACTCTCTTCGTGCTTTGAACTTATCAGACTTTCCGCATATCGTTACAAATTTAAGCAAAATTAATATTTTTGTTAAGTATGGACCACAAAATCGATGTACTTCTAATTTCTTGGAGTGGAAATTCATTCTTTGGTTAGTGAAAACCGAGCAACTCTCGTGAAAGAGTGGAAATTCAGTCTTTCCTTCAGAGTTGTCAACTGCACCACTCGGCGGGAAAGAGTGAATTTTCATACTTGTTAGATTGAGATTTCAATCTTGATAGATTGACATTTCACTCTTAAAGAGTTGAATATTCACTCTTTCACGAGCGTTTCTCGGTTTTCACTAATTAAAGAGTGAATTCTCACTCCAAGAAATTTAAAGAGAGATTTCGATAATTTAGCTAAAGTTTAGCTACATCAGGGCGCATCTAAAAGTGATCCAAATCAGATTAGTTTTTTTGAAAGAACGTGGGAAATTAAGAGAGGTTTGAAAGTTGATGATTACTTTGATCATGTTCATGCTGCTTTAGTTACATTAGTTATTGTGGCTAGCACTTCTTCTCATCACTTTTTTAATAAAAAATGAATCTCAGGAAAATCTGCTGAGCAGTTTACCCGGAATACCTAAATTTACCAAATTTCAACCCTATTAAGGCAAGATTAAAATGAATATTTGATTATATTTACACTTATCTCAAACCTTAAACTTGAAAAAAAAATTTGATTCCAATTTTTTCTACAATTAAATATTTTATCATCAATGTTAATTGAAATAAAACGCACAAAACGTTTCCAGAGTTCTCCAAGAAGTCTACCAAAATGGTTCAACTTTTGGAAAATGTTTTCTCGCCATTTTGAATTTTTGAAAATCTGACTTCAAATTTCAGAGGCAACAAATTTCAAGCGGTTTTATAAACTTTTTATGCATAAATTGATTGAACAATGTCATATTTACATACATCAGTTTGTGTGAAGTTGTATTAACAATAAAGAATTAGATCATAAATTTTGGTATGTCCGCCATTTTAAATCATCCAGTTTTAATTTCACAATTCTGACTTCAGCTTTATAATTAGCAACCTCAAAAATGTATAGCGATTTTTGTGAATTTTCAATCGGCAGTAAAAGACTTAGCCAGCTGATGTCTATGAATTTGAAACAGTTATTTTGAACTTTGCAAATCTGACTTCATATTCGCATTCATCGATTCCAGAAACCTACGAAATATTTGTTGTTTATATTGAACATTTACAAGTTGATTCGTTCAATTGATTCGTTGATAAACATTATTTGTACTTTTAAATCATCATATTGGATTAGTTGTTTTAAATTTTGCAATTTGGACTTCGAATTCGTGACCATCGTTCCTTAAAACCATATGGAACATAGTTTTTTCATTAAAAAAAAGGTTATTTTTAATGGTTGAAATCGCTTTTGTCCAAAATTGTACACTGATTCGACGTATACACTAATGGATTAATAAATGTTCATTAACTAAGTTAACTAATTCTGAGTTGATTTCTAGACAAACAAAAATATTTAGTAAATTATCTAGTGAGAACTATTTCTTTAATAGATTTTACCCTGTATTCCATCAATTGGAGTAATACTTAGTTAATCAAACTTTTGTTTAATTATTTGAACTGTACGCAGATACAAAAACGACCAAATAATTAGTACCCACTGGGTAAGTCATCATGTAATTAACCCTTTCCGGCACACATTTTTCTAATGAACCATTCTTCATGAAACTGGACACTCAGGGGTATTTGGGGTCGCCAATCACGAATCTGAACTCACTTTTTACAAATTCAATATGGCAGATTCGATATGGCCGAAAAAAAATGTAATCTCAATCAGGTACTTTTTTTACATTTTTTATCGGCCATATTGTATCCGCCATATTGAATTTGTAAAATGTGAGTTCAGATTCGTAATCAGTGGACCCCAAAAACCTACTAGTTCCCAGTTTATTCTCGATCAGGTAATTTTTAAGCTTTAGTCGGCCATATTGAATCCGCCATTTTGAACTTTCAAAATCTGAGTACAGATTCGTAAACAGCTACCTCAAAAACCACTGAATACCCAGTTTCATCTCGATCCAAGTGAACATTTGCCAGCGACTGCATTTTTTCTATACAATGATGATTTATAGTTGTTTATTTGTTTATAAATCATAATGTTAAATAAATATTGACTTAAATACAATGTTAAGCACTTCTTCAATTCCCACTTACATTCGATTTACAAAAAACGGGCGTAAATGCAATATTTTGTTTTGCAAAACTCAAATGTTCAACTAGGTACCGGTGGCTAATATATTATTAGTTCATGGATTTAATCAAGAAGAATTGACATGGAAAAATAAATTAGAAAATAACAAAAATTAAAATAAGGGATGGAATTAAAAAGTATACAGTTAACTTAAAGGGAGGTCTGCTATATATACTCGATATAAATATTCATTTCCACTTTTAAATACTTAGAGTTTTCTTTCTTTGTTATATAAATCTTCATGCGGATTAATTCAATGAATTATTTTAAGATCAGATTTTTAATATTTCAGTCCTTAACCCTTTAACGACTAAATTCACAAAATTTGGACACGGATTTCAGTATCGTTTTTTGTATACATAAAAAATGTTTTAAAAATGTTGACCTTCGCATCACACTAGTTTTGAGGTCGCTCGTTCCAATGGCGTTGAGCAAATTTTCAAAAAATGATATTTAGCACGATTTTTTTTAAAAAGATTGAAAAATCGCAATTTTTTAGATACGCTTTTAGTTTAAAAAAGTGTGTTAATCAGAATTTTTTGAAAATTTTACCAACGCCATTGGAAAAAGCCACCTCAACAGTGGGATACGGAGTTCTACTTTTTTTTTTAAATTCTTATTACAAATTATGTACACTTGGCCGCTATAGGGTTAAATACTAAATATATTTCATCATGAGATCATAATATTTTGGATGACTTTCAAAAGCACGTTCTTTTATTTGGCTTACGTTATTGTTGACAACATATTATTCACTCTCTTGTAATAGAAACGTAAATCGGGGGATACCTATAAAATCGGGGAATATCTGGATTGCAGATAATCGCAAATTAATTCCAATAATTACGTTTTTTAGAGAAGTCCCCTGGTTATCACGACAATAGATTAGATCCCATTCATATTTTAAAGTAGTAAAATATTGTATATAAGCAGAGTGCAGAATAGGAACATTCATTCAGCAATCGAATTGTGTAAACTGTTTGTGTAAATTGTGTGAACATCCAAAATCATCAATATGAAGTTTCTTTTCGTAGCTTGTATGTTGGCCCTGGCGGTCACGGCGTATTCTGCACCAGTTGAAGGTAAAATCTATTAAACTAATATTTAATTCTCAACATAATTTTACGTCATTCTAAATGGATTTAAATTTTATTACAGTTTATTTTCAAATTAATTCTTAAATATTGAATATAAAACTTTAATACAATAAGTTGACAGAAAGCTGTACAATAAAAATATTTTATTTTTTTGGGTTCATTATTGTATATAATTTATAATTATTATGAATTGAAATGACAGATATTTAACCAGATATTTTGCAATTTTAGAAGATGGCCAGCTTTTCGAAGAGGTTGATTATCTCCAAAATGAGGAACATGATTTTGTAAACGATGAAGAATTAGAAGGTAAATACGTTACAAATAGAAAACCAAAAATTGTCAAACAAAAGCACATAAAATAAAAAAAGTCACTATGGTGTGTCCAAAAATAATTGATAAAAAATACTTTTTAGTAAAAACTTTATTTATTAGGAAAAGAACATTTGTGTGAATTTTGATTGATATGCACTTTGGGTTGAATCATATAGGTTCAGAAAAGTCGACGTAAAATAATATAAACAAAAAATTTGTCGAAGTTGTTATCGATGGCGTTCGTTTCATGTCTGTGAATATCAGATTACGAAGTCCGATGATAATTTGATAGATTAATTTACTACCTGAAGATAGTAACATTTATCTAATGACTTTTTAAACCTTTCATACCAACTATTTAAAAGAAAATTTGTGTTAAATAAACTTGTTTCGATAATTAAAACACTTAATTATATATAATATTAATCAATATTATTTTTCTGTACAGAACACGCTGAACAGCCCTTATCGGAAGATGTGGTTGAATATCTACCAAATGAAGAATATGATTTTGAGTTGGAAAACGAACCTGAGGAATTAGACGGTAATCATAAAACGTTTTACAAAAACATATGTTTAACAACTTTGAAACATTTCTATTTAAAATAAATGTATGATCCAATATTAAATTGCATTATAAACATTTTAGAGAATGACATGGAATTATTAGATAGTTTGATGGATCATCTCGAAAATGAGGAGCACGACTTGGAAGCAGAAGATGATGATGATTTCGAAGTCGTAGAAGTAGGATCTAGACAACCACGAGTGACTTGTGATCTTTTGTCCGTCGAAATTTCAAAAATTGGCAAAGTAAATGACGCTGCATGTGCTGCTAATTGTCTTACTTTGGGCAAAGCTGGAGGAAGATGCAATAAGGGTGTCTGCCAATGCCGCAAGTAAGACTTCATTATTCATAATACTAATTTCGTAAATTTGTAATATTGTCATTTTTACTAAAATTGTGAATTTGTTCGTAATTAAATTTTAAGTTTTAAAAATTTCAATTTTTATGTACTTACAGAACAACCATTAAGGACCTCTGGGACAAGCGATTCGGTTAAATTATGAAGACATATTTCATCAAACTGCGTTTATTTTAAATTTTTTGATGAATGTGTGAATTCTGTATTGTCACAAAGTCGTGTTCCATTATATTTATTTAACTTAATTTATAAATGTCATATATTTGCATATCCTATTTCTTTGTAAAATGAAAATAAATATCTTAAATTTCAATGATATCATCGTTATTATTACCTGCCCTGTCTAAAATGATTATTATGATAGAACTACATGCTAAACAAGATTTTTAGTTAAATTTGCTGATATAACTTGGGAAATTTTTGGTGAAAAAGTTCAGTAAATATTACTAATTAAGATTTACTTAATTCTCTCAGCGACGTTCACTTCAAAATTTTAATATATCTCATTAAAATGCTCGATTGTCACAAATTATTTATTGACGAATTAACTATTGAAAATTCATAACTTAAAGAAAATTATGACGTTTTTATAAAATAAAATAATAACCAGGGTCAATAGATTTGCAAATACTATTAATTACATAAGCATTGATGGTTTTTTGAAGCTGATATGTGCAATATAATAATTATTTAAATATTAATTATTTAATAAAACATTTAAAGACGCTTTGCAGATGCAATACACTCTACTAAGATATTGTAATAAACTGCGTTTAACGTTTGGGATTATCAAATTTTACTGAAACAACTTCGCTACATTTTTTAAATAACTTTTCACTTCTATATTGTGCAAAATCGTTTGAATTCATGCATTTTTTGACATTCAAATACTCATATAGTATTATCAAGAATTTAGACATTTTCGGTGTATGATAGTTTTCTCTATTGTAATTAACCTCATTATAATATTTTAAGTCTGTATATGTTGAATAAAATGCTTGATATTATAAATGATATAAAGTAGATCTATTATAGACGTTATCTATAGGCAGTGATTGCTTATTTAGCATTAGTGCAATTTTTACAATCTTCATATTCGCCTCAAGTTTTCAGATATTCGGGATTTTAATGAGCGGATTATAAAATTGTCAGAAACTGATGGTACAATATACTTTACGTTAAAAAAAAGAAATTAACACACAATAATTTAGTTGTAAAAAACATAGAATATACTGTCACACAACTATACGTTGCTGTTATGTGGAATATTAATTATCTTAAACCTTAATTGCTCAGATGTAATCGGTTTGTCACAACTGGCCAAATACATTCAAGTTTCGAAAGTTTTATAGAACGAGACAGGAATCCTACCCATTACATATAACTTTTTATAATTGTAAAATATAATTATTATAGAATTAACAAATGTATAACTTTAGATCTATTCAAAATAAAATAATATTAGATTTATTATATAATTATTAGACTATCCTACACTGAGCTTTTGAAAAATAAGGTTCAAGAAGTTTTAATATATTTTGACACATGGTTGACCTTGTAATATTCAAAATTTGGGCTCAGTAAATGCAATTCTAATTGCTTTAAACGGTATCCCAGAATATTCCAAAGAAATTAATTGAGAACTGACCAAGAATTTTCGGAAATAAGTGATTTTTATTTATTTCCGAAAATTCTAGGTCAGTTCTTAATTAATGTCTTTGGTATTTTTTAGCTTTTGATATTTTCGTCCCAGTATATTTGCCTAGTTACGTCTTGTAATATGTGTCTGTCGCTGCTCTCTTTTTTCCCCACCTTGCACGCTGGGGCCTCAGAAAGGGCCTGCGTGACGTCACGAACGTAACGCGACTGAGGAGAGTGGGAGATGCGGCGCTCCCCTTCTCTTGATAAATATAAAAAGACCGGAGGGGAAGGCGAGTAACCGAGCTGGCAAATATACCGGGACTTTGCTGTTCTTAGAATTGCCTATACAGAACCCGAATTTTGACAATTTAATCCAGTCGTTTTTAATTTACGTTTTTAGTGGAATTTCCAGCCTCACCGGTAGACCATTTTGAAACGCCCTTTCTAAACCGCACCGCCGGCCGATAAGGAATATAAGATGAAAATCGAAAATTAAAAATGTCTTAATCACTTTTTCAAAATTCGGGCTCTTTAAGGGTAATTCTATAATTACTACATACCGCCAATTAACGAATGCCAAAGAAATTACTTAGGAATTCAACGAGAGTTATTGGAAATAGATGATTTTTATTTATTTCCAATAACTCTCGGTCCATTGTTAATTAACTTCTTTTCCATTAAGTACGAGTCCGTATATGGAAAGTATTAGGGGAGAGTTGTGTAAGTTAGCACAGTCCAACTTTTAAGCGTTACAGTGTTGCCAGGCTTACCGATTCTATACCATAAACTAACTTTAATACACGGCAACTTTTGATGGTATGTAGTTGTTGTTACTTGTTTCCTGCGAAGCAATACGACTTACAAACAATATTCTATAGTTCGAAAGTGTCAATTTGTGTCGTCGAATGCACGTAAAAAAATATTTTGCATTCAAATTTTACTTAAGGAAAGTGTGTGTTTTACTTTATTTAAATTTGTTATGTTACGAAAAAATATCGGATAAATAATTTATTACATAAAATATAAAAAATACACATGTGGTGTATAGTTGGCACATGGAAGGTGGTGTAAGTTGGCATGTATTATTTATGTATTTTATATATGAATATATATTGTATTAATTATTTCTTTATTTATTACATATTTACAGGCGACAACGCCCTTTTTACATGAAATATTAACATTCACGTAGCGCAATAAAAATAACAAAATTTATGTAAATTTATATAAGATTAGAATAAGACAACAATATAATAAGACTAGCAGTAATACCGTAGCACCAAATCACGTGATTTACAAGTTTTCTAAAGCTTATTAATAATTTTCTCCTGAATTTTTCAACACGTGCCAATTTACACCACCTTTTTAAAAAAAGTGACTTTTTTCACTTTTTGGTAAATCAACTGTAATTTTTTTTCTGAGACACAATAGAAAAAAATTTCTGGATTAAAAAGTTGCCGGAATTTATGATCTTTCGTGCCGCATAGTACGCTTTAAAATTCATTACTGAAAAAATTTTTAAGCAAAATGAAAAAAACCGTGCCAACTTACACCACTCTCCCTATTACCCTTACAGGGCTC
Source organism: Trichopria drosophilae (assembly GCA_030407085.1). Lineage (NCBI taxonomy): Eukaryota > Metazoa > Arthropoda > Insecta > Hymenoptera > Diapriidae > Trichopria > Trichopria drosophilae. The sequence goes on from CM059582.1 coordinate 184,751,560, forward strand.
AAATTTAAAAAAAAATTCATACAAAAACTACTAAAAATAACGAGCAATTTGAGGGGACATACAACATGACAAATTGTTTATTTGATTTTTACAAAAAAATTACAATATCATTTTTATAAAATAAAACTTTTTAGCATTTTTTTATATTTATCCAAGAAAACGCCAAAATGTCAGGGAGCTATATAATGCAAAAGAGTTATCAAAAAATGTTGTATACAGTAAGATGATCTATATGAGCACGTATAATCATTAGTATAAATACTTTTTAATTATAATACTTTCTTTAACAACGTTCCCCAGCTAAAAATGGGTGACATACAATTTTATACATTTGCATACAAAATTTATATATGATTATATACAGTTGTATATAAATGTTGTTAAAAAAAGTATTTCATTGAAAAAGTATTACTAATGTTTAATTACTAACGTAATTGCAAAAATGGAACCACGTAAAACAGCGATGAAAGTGGATGAGCATAAGAACGACCAGCTTTTGGCATTACATGTAACTGACAATGTAGAGTTGTCAAGTCGCATTTGCTGTATTCTCGCTCATTGTACTTTTATGTTTGTGCAATAAAGACATAATTATAATTATTATTAATATACAAAAGTATATTGATTACCAACAAAAAGGACTATGGTAAATAATTCCATTTCGTTGCAGGCATCCCCTTGGACTTATAAGTAAGGCGATCGTGAAAAGACCTCCCTTATACGTGATTGGTTTGAATAATGAATACAAATTAAAAAAATAGGCAGCGGAGAATTGTTAGAAGGGTTAAATAATGTAGATGAATTATAATAACGGGATATCGATACTCAATGTATACATATCTAATATTTTTCAATGACTAAATTTTGTTGCGTAAAAGAGATTCTAAAAAATTTATTCAGCAACATTTTCGGTAAAGTCTATCTAACATTCTATTACAAACGACATTTTCGGCGCTTTTACCTTTATTTTCAAAATGTTGATATCCATATTTTTATGCCAAAGTCTTGAGATTTATTTACTTCAAAAAGGAAATCCGAAAAGGATTTAAAAAAAGAAACAAAAAAGAAGTATTTTCTTTAAATTATATATCATTACTCACGGTCTTATTTTCCGAAATAAGAAAAATCATATAACATTCTGATATCATAAAACATTCTGAAATTTCCGTTAATTTGATAATAGATATGCCTGTTGATAAATATTTTGGAACGTCTTTTGCACACTAACAAAACAAAGCCATTGAAAACTATTAAAAAATATCAAATACATATGAATATGAAAACATTGAGTAACATACTCCGTTTCCATTATATTGCTTATGCATATGTAATTCACTTCTCCGCTGTTAGGAATGATTAAATTATTGTCAACTTGAAGAACCTCTGAAAAAGGCAGTAAGAAGATGATTATAAATACTATCACTAAACGAATAAAATAATACAATAGTCATATAGCTATCCGAAAATGAACTTAAATTTCAGATTCATTTATTAGATTTTTCAGAAAAGAGACAGTGAAAGACTAAATATGATTATTTCAAAACAAACTTTTTTAACCGTATCATTTTATTGTCTGCTTTTTCGTATTCAAATTGTTTAAAAATGTATGGAATGCTCTATAGTTGCGCAGATTTTATAATAGATACGAAATTTATAACAGTATACGAAAAAGTAATTTTTTTTAAAGATTATTTTCCTCAAAAACGATAAACTTTCAGAATAAAATGCAATTAATAAAAAGTGATTAGAATTTGTCAACGAATGCGTTAGAATTTTTTCAGATTTCTTTTGAATTTTTTTAAATTTATGGAAACTTTTCTCTGATGACCAGCATTAAAGAGGAAGTATATACGCGAATATGAAGCAAAACTAAAAGGCCGTTATCTATTTATTCATGAAGCATTTTCTTGAAAGACGGAAATTATTACTCGTAGGTTTAATGGTAAAAACGTCTGAATATCTCCAAATTACTAAGGTATACGTCAGTACATTTACAACAACTATGCATCACAAAAACGTCATGATTTGTTCATCAAAGATGTACATCAAATAGTTATAATAAAATTATTTATTGTTACTTCAACCTAAGACCGTAGATCTGGACGAAATATTTTAAAATGAAAATTGCCTGAGCTTTCAGACGAAAATCCATCAATTGCCGTTAGACTCTTTTTCAGTTGTAAATATAAATTCTTAGAATATGGCATACTCAAATCCAGGAGTCTTATCCCTTAACTAAATCCCTTACCTGCCAGTAAGGTCGTTTCTTTCCACAATTTGCACAATGGATATCTGAAATATGACGTACGTTTTGAAGACCTCATACTTTCTCCTCAGCTACCCAAGAAGTAAACATTTCGGAAAAAAGTAATTAATATATATATAACGAATGTCCGAAATAATGAGATACCTACAGTTTACAATGAGATTTCTTTTCGAATATAATAAGTATTTTAAAAGTTTTCTATTAAAATAGATATAATGTACTTTATTTTTAGGTTCCTTTTGTTCACTGGAAAATTAATTGTTCAAAAAGAACTCTTTTATAACCATTAATAAGTTGCCATTTAGCGAAGCATTCGTTTTCATTATATTATTTAATTAATTTAATACAATTAAAATTGTCATATGACCTTCAGCCAACAAAAAATCCTCGAAAAATATCCTATATTATTTATTTAAATCGTCTAAATTTTTGTCCCCTTTTTTATCACAAATGTAACGTTCAGAATCACTAGTTTCCATAACTTGACAATTAGTTGTAAATGAAAATGTCTGTATTGTAACAAGTCTGCTACTCACTAGCCACATAGATATCATCATCATTGTCATAACGATTAAGAATGTCATCATCTTCATTCTAATCAAATACCATCAATCGGAAATATCATCTATTGTCAGCTGTTATTGATTTAATCGATCATTAGCAATTGCATCGTCAAATTTTAATCAACAAAGATGTATTCAGTAATTCCTCCCTAATACAAATATAACAGCATTTACATTTCCGTACATACTCGTTAACTGACAATGGAGTTTTAATAGCCAATAATTGAAAATATGTTATCGGAATAGGTACCTGTGATCCGATTTCGGCCAATACAGCTATGCGTCATAACCTTTACAATCGATTAGAAATCATTCAATTATCCATTTTTACTCGTTATACTTTGTACATTTGTTAATTATATAGTTTTGTTACATTAAAATAGGTACTTGTGGATACGTAGGTCAAAACATTCAGTAGGTAGTAGAAGGGGTTTTGTTCAAAATGACCCCTCAGTCCAAACACCACAAACATTCCAGCAGTATTAACGAAACCCTCTTCATATTAACAAGTGGTCTTCAGAAAATTGCATTTCCAACCAGTTATTTCACGAAAGCAAACGAAACTGAGAAGAAAATCTACACACAAGTAAGTACAATTCTAATACTAATATATATATAGAAAATAATCGATCTAGGTATTGCATGAGAACAAAATCATTATAAATATTATATTAACTTATATCATTACCTACGTAAACCAGCCAATTTAAACTTAAACTTGTAGCCATCAGTTACCTAAACGTATCTTGCATCAGACGAATTCTTCCAGTTAAATATATACATTTTAAATGAGATTCTAAATCAACTATAGACTTTGTTTTTATGCTTGAATTTATATATTCAGGAATTTTGTTTCCTATCTCCAATAACTCAGTTTTTAGTCCAGTATTTTTTGTTATTTCGAATTTTTATATAATTTAGAGTTCGTATTATGGATTTTGAAGAGAGTTTACTTACTTCTCTGAATAAACAAGTAAACACAGAGGTGTTCATAAGCTATCATGAATTTTTATCACATAATACTTTAAAACTATTCCATATAGTTGGCTATATGATTTTGTAAAAATATAATGAAGTTAAAATTTACTGAAAAAAGAATTAAAATTGGGGTGAGTAGGATAATCCGGCCATATTAAACTATTTCTAATAGTTATACGAGATAAATCAACAGATTCTAAATATTATCTAATTATTATAGGGCCTAAACACATTTTATATGTTGGAATTTCCCTGCATGATGTTAGCGGAATTTTTCTCTTTTTTAATAAAAAATTTTACTATTTTGGTGATTTCAAAATAAAGTGTAAATCGATGAAGACCATGCCGTGTTTCTTACAATATAAATTAGTTATTCAAAATAAACCCAATTAACATCAGATATTTTGCATTGTAATAACGTAAGATAAAAATGTTATTTTTTTCACGCTAACATTTTAAAACATCAATTAAAGATAGAAATGTAAAGATCCGTGGCTGAAAAAAATTTATAATTTTGATTTCCGTAAATGGTATTTGCGCTCTAAAAATCACAACAAAATTCAGCACTTTCATAATATGTCAACTTTTAATTTTCAATTAAGTCCATATATTAATTTTCGATATATATAAATAACAACAAACAACACACTAATGTATCCGTCAGTCCGTATAAATAAAATACAATAAACACGTTTCGTGCGTATTTAACACTTTTAATTGTAACTGTAACTGTAGGAGAACCTGCTAATTGAATTTCAGTGAGTTGAAAAAATAACAAAATCTAAAAAGTGCCTTGAACCTAGCGTTATATTAATCGTTTATCATGCAGAAGGCGTTAAAATATTAGGCATAAAACTGTCTAGTACCGACATCACTCGGTAGAAATGATCAATTAACAAGATCAAACAAAATAATAAAAATATGCGATTAGATAGAACCGGTGCGTAAAGTCGACAGTTTTACACCCCAGTATCGAATACTGCTTTATTTCAGAGAATGCGTAAAATTCGTGCGCCTTTCATTTGTAAAGTCGAATTTTTCCTACCGAAAAGTAAGAATTTCACGCATATTAAAAAAAAATAGTAAATTATGCACATCTTCCCTGCGTGAAGTAGACATTTCGGGTGTAAACATCACGAATTTCAACCAGTTCACGCACTGATATCGCTACTTCACACACAGAATATGTGCATAAAATATCGTATGTGACTAGTGTAGTAAGTTGTGCACTCGTTGCATAATATGCTATTTTGATGGAGTGTGCGTAAGTGCTGCTTTACATATTTTTAACGTTGTTTAAATGCACTCGCATCAAAAAATATTGTTCAACCGCCTCACATTCATAGAATAACTGTTCTATTATATTGCGCAAAGTTCGATTTTGCGCACTTATTTGCGTGTATAAAGTGCCACTTTACCACACTTCAGTGATCTTATAGTTTAGCACGCGGTAAAGAATTTTTGCATGCGGTAAAATACGAGCGACATGTAGAGTAGACCTGTCAGAATTTGCATTTGTTTTACTTTTCATTCGCTGTTCTTCTTCAGTACGGAAAACGATAGTTGTAAGATAATTCTCTATTAATTTAAATTCATTATAAAATGTTCAATTTATTAATTGCACTGAGACAATTAATATTAATAACAGTAATACTTCGGCACACGTGTGCATGTGTAAAGTTTACTTCGCATACGCATTTGTATCGAAAAGTATTATTTTGCACATGCATCGGATAAAAATTTTTTAAGCAAGTGTGCTTAAAGTTCATCTAAAAAATGTAAAAATGGGGAAAGGCTTTTTACGCACTCCGCATGAAAAGAAACTTTTATGCTCTTGTATCGAAAACTACTATTTTTTTAATTAGTATGCTTACAATTTATTCGTCTATCTCCTGTGCCTAAAGTCAAGGTTTGCGCAAGCAATGAAAAATGGGTAATTTAGAAACCGGTATTTAAAATAGACTGATTTACAATATGTGCATTAACGCGCGGAAATGACGACATACGATGGAAAATAAACAATATTAAGGATCATGACCTTGATGATCAATTTTACCATCAACGATAGTAAAATTGACGATTTTTGATAGCAACATCTCTGATAATATGCTTGTCCCATACGAGATTTTCCTCTGTGCAACTATGCTTAATATTCACAGATGGTAACTCAGCCGCCGTATAGCGAGATTGTATCCGATACCATCATTATCTTATCCGGTACCATATTTATCTTTAATATAGCGATATGATTTTGTCGATGGAACTTAACTGATTACTGTTGTGATTTTGTTATTCGTATTTATTAAATTAATATTTCTGTCCTTTTTCAGCGAAACTTCATAAAAAATAGTTCATTTTATTGATTCCAACCAGTGGTGAAAAATGAAGAAAATGGCTACGTCTGCAGTAAATGAATTTATTCGTGATCCATTAACGTCATGGGTAAGTTTATATTATCACTACGCAACTAAAATGTTTTGATCATATTTTTGTGCCTTTTGAAAAGTAATTACAAGCCGCCCGGTCGATAACTTCCGATACTCAAATATTGAAATTCAACAGAAATTAGGCTTATTTTCATGATCTGCTATTTTAGGGCACTTTAACGCAATTGCCGCGAATTTGTACTAAGTTTCAGCGAGTTCCATTAAAAATCGGATGTGAATTCACAAGAATCAATTTCGAAAATAACTGTATGAGGACTACAGAAATGAATTCTCGCTCGTTTCTGAACCGATTCCGTTAAAATCTAATGTACATTCGTAAAAAATGCTGAAAGCGCCTCTAAAATAGATATGGGCTTGAAAATATGTTTTTTTTTTAATTTGTACCTTTTTAGGTTAGAAACCAAAGTTATCGACGGGACTGTTAGTATTTTCCCTTAATTATAATGAAGTAATCTTTCCTATATGCATATACTTAAAATTTATTTTCATTTGCAATTTTCTATTTTTAGTTTACAAGTTGTCTTCCAGAATCTACCCCGTCCGTAGAATATGAAGACATCGTCGACGGAATGCTGATACACACAGTTTTCCTACAAATGTAAGTTCTTTAGTGTGTGCAATTAATTAGTAGAATGAAATTGACTAGAAACACGATTGGGTTCAAGATTTCTAATAAGAAAATGTTGTTGTTCTTGTGATAAGTACAAGTTATGTATAATAAAATTAAAAACATGTTATCAGACGTTAATTCCGTTGTCATTTAGGATTCCCTAGTAGAAAATCAGATCACTTTTAGTTTCTGTACAGATGATTTATTTACCATGTAAAAGGTATACGTAAACTGGGCACTGTATGAAAACACTTGACAGATTTCTACCAGGGATCGAGTATCTTATTATTTTGTTCATTTAATAAATTATACATGAAAAATTACTAACCACGATAGTTTCGTAATTGCATATTAAATGGAACATAACAAATGTTTCAGAAATTCGCAGCCGATACACAATAGAGTCATTTGTTCCCAAGGTGATCCTGTTATTCGGAGGAAGAATCTTCAGATGATTGTACACAATCTGCAACATTTTTACGAGGATCAACTTGAAAATTTGCTTTTGCAAATACCAAACGTAAAAAACCTTGGTGAACATCCCGAAGCAAACACCGATGAGCTAAAGTTATTGTTATTATTGCTTTTGGGTGCAGCCGTACAATGTGAAAGTAAAAAGAAATTTATTCAAAATATTCAACTCTTGGACTATGAAGTTCAAGTTTCGTTAGTTGAATATATACAACTGGTTATGGACAGTCAAGAAATCGTCGTAACTCGAGATTTTCTAGAAAATGATAAAACAGGTGGCGTTTTTTCGATAATCAAAATGCTGATTCAAGACAAATTTAAAAATCTCGAAAAATTTCAAGCTGCAGTTGACAATGGTACTCAAACAGACTACGAAAGCCAAGCGCGTAACTTGTCATCTTCAAACATAAGTCAGTTTTTTTCAGCCAAATCTTTCAATTACAAAGATACAGAAAGAACATTGCGACAAGAGTTGAATAACAAGACTAAAATTATAAATGAATATAAAGCAAAATTAGAGAGTTACGAAGTTTTACTTGAAAAGGTAAAGTCTGAAAATGCAGAAATGCTTATAGCTGCAAAAGCAGCAAATAAGAAGTATAGAGACGAACGAGATGTTGCTGCTGTTAGCGTAGAACGCGCTGAACGTTTAGAAGAAGAATTAGTGAGATACCGTGAAAAATTAAACGATTTACAATATTACAAATTAAGAACTGAAGAACTTGAAAAATATAGTCGAGAGTCTTTGGAAACTCAGGGAATATTAGAGATAAAATTGGCCGCCAGCAAGAAACAAACCGCAAGGGTGATGGATTTAGAACAAGAAATAGTAAAATATAAACAAATGATAATTGACTTGAAGAACAATAGCGAAGTGGCAGAGCAAAAAATTAAGACTCTTCACGAAGAAAATGTTAAACTTCGAATTAAGACTAAGAAATTGTTGGAAAATTTTCCTTCCACAGATTTAGCAGCTTCTTCTAAAACTTTATTCACTAATGGTTTGTTTTCACAAGAGCAGCATAAAATGAAAGAAATTTCTTCGAAACCGGATTTGTGTCAACACCTAAATGATACGCATGAAACACTTGTCGAATTTGATACCAACGAGATGAAAGTAAAATGCTTTGAACTGGAATCGTCAATTTCATTATTAAAAACCGAAAAACAATCATTGGAGCAAAACCTTCACGAATATCGTCAAATTATTGAAGAAAAGAATCTTGGTTTTCTCAAATTCCAAAAAACAATACGTAGTTTACATCAGAAAATAAAAGAACTGGAAGGAACTAAGCAGCATTCAACAATGTTGTTTTCCAAACTTCAGGAAGTTGAAGATTTCAACAAAAATCTGCTCAAATCCTCAGAAACCTCAGGTTTGAAGGGAAATATTACTTTTGTTTCTTCATCCGATGACGAAATAGAAAATATTACCAACAATGCCTTCCTAAGAAATAGCACTGAAAAGCAGATAATATGCCACCCATGTTTTAGTACAGAACAAACTAATATCACTACAAGTAATTCAAATATAGAAGCGATGATGGTGAATCTACATTATCTGCGGTACAAAATCTCATCACTTCAATCAGAATTACACCGTCATGTTACAGAAGCGGTAAGGTTTCAATCGACCATTACGATGTTGGAAAGGACTAAAACTCAACTTCGTTCTGAGAAAGACAAATTGCAACAAGACGTCGATCTGCTGAACCAAAATTTTTCGAAATTATCTTACGATTACAACAAATGTTTACAAAATCAACATGAACGTGTTATTGAATTTGAAAGTCTGTTGGATGAAAGTGACGTTGCACGGTTCCATCTTTAATTAAAATCGACTACTTTCATTCTATATTCTGATTAAAATGTTATGCAATTTAATGTATTATATATGTTTATATACTTTACTTGATGATAAACCTATATGATTATTTATTGATGTAATAAAGGTGTTATTAATATTATATTTTGGTGAATTATTGAAATTAATTATCTAAGTCTCTACGAAGAAAAAGTTGTGAAGCAGTAAGTATCAATTGCAAACTCGTTTCGATGAGCAACATATGCGCAGAACAGGAAGTTTTTATTGAGTGGAATAATCTCCAACGACTCCTGTTGTAAATTTGGAACTGGACATGCAAAGGTTTGGAAAATGAAAATTGATGGTAAGTAGACAATAAGGAAAGTACAAGTTATTATTTAAGTAAAATAATGTTTGTTTATTTTTATGTAACATGTGACGAACTACGGAGAATTCAATACAATAACATTTAATTTTTTTCTATTCCATAAATCCATAAGTCGCACATAATTCATCCTCTAAACATATTTTCGCTGGCCACGTTGTGCCATTGAAAAGCGACGTCCGTATTCCATCACAGATTATCCACTCCATGCACATCATTTTACCGTCCAAATTAACTGCACTTGCACGAAATAACGTCACTGTCCCATAAAACGAGAATTTTCTTCCCAATTTTTGTCCTGTGCGATTTGCGCTTGTGAAAACTACGTTTTACGCATTCGCCTCGGACAATCGAATCGGAAGTGTCCGATCTCGCCACATAAACAACAGCGCCTGCCCTTCTGCAGTTGTCCAGGAGGATCACGTCGAGGATGAACGAATTTCCCTCCGTTTTTTAAACTCGCATCAAGCGATGCCAATTCCTCCCACGTGTACCTATCAGTCTGTGGCGGTGGTAGAGGATTCTCCTGGAGGAATTCTTCGCATTCCGTGGCGCGGGTAATTAGCTCTTGAAGCGTATCTATCGAATGCCGTTTTATGCGCAAACGTAAACGGACATCCATGTTCGTATAAATGCGATCTAGTCGCTGTTTTTCTGTGTATTTTCCTACACGGTCCATCTTCCTCTGCATTTCTGCCGCATAACTGCGGAAATCCTCCGCTTTCCGTTGCGTGCGTTCCTGTATTTTCCAGCGCTGCTCCATCGACATTTCTAGGTCACTATAGCGACCGATGAGAGCTTTTCCAAAATCCTCCCAGTTGCTCAAATTGCCACGTTCCCGTTCATACCACAGCAGCGCGTCACTTTGCAATACCTCCGATAGGCATGCCAACAACTCACGGGTCGAGATATTGTAGACTGTCCGGAAGTCGTCCATCCTTTCAAGGAAGAAATACGGGTCATGCCCGTCAAAAACACAACGCCATTCCTTTAATTTTCCAAGAACTCTGGTGGAGCATTCGGCGGCCTGGATTGAGTTGGACTCCATATCTAAATGATCTTCTTGATGCTGGTCGTTGCACACAGTTTTAAACTTGCCCGATTGGAACAGCGTAGAGCTTGGCTGACTTGCGAACTCAGAATGACTACGGCTCCAGCTACGTCGTATTTTATACCACTCCACTACCCCTACCATACCTCCAAAGACCCTTTAAGGTAGTGAGGGCAGAACGTGGATGAGATCCATCCCCACTTTGGCACCGACGTTGCAAGCGGGCTTCCCTTGCAGAGAAAACCCATGCACGGTTCGTCGTGTTAGTGCCATTCCACCACCCCCTCTACCTGTGAGTATGGCATGTATTTTCTCCACCGGGCGTCTGTTTTTAAGGCGCGGAGACAAAATGTGGATAGATTTACTCCTCTTTCTAGCATAACCATAGAGCAAATTAAATTTTGCCAATTTTACAGCTTCTTTACAGTTAATTGGATAGTTTTTATGTAACACATTTGAAAAATCGTTCCTAATCTGTCAGAAAGTACAACATCTCCAGTTCATCCCTCTACCAATGGTACTCCCGGCATGAACGTGCATGTTGTGCGTTTCTTTTCCCCTCCAGTCATTTTCCGGGGTTGGCGTTATGCTGCAGCAGCAACAGGGAACCCTGTGGGAAAAGTGGCCGAAATGGAGAAAGTAAATCCATTTGTTGATCCATTGTAATCTTCTATAAACACTCAATATTTTTCTAATGTAACCGAAACGTTGCGTATTGATTGAAAACCATTTAATGGAAATTAATGATATATCAACATTTATGAAAAATTAGCATTAAAATTAAGTCGAACACACACTTCAAATGTAATAAAAGTATAACCCAAAGAAGGAAAGATAAAAAAATTCAGATATTGCATTGGTAATAAGTTTGTTTCATTCGCAACCCTCGTTAAAAAATGTTTATTTTCAACAATTTCTTTTTATGGTGTTAAATATAGATGGAATATTAAAAAAAAGAGTATTTATAAACATTTAATGTTTTGTAAAAACTATACCACACGGTTAATATATCGTAGAGTAACAGAAAAAATTAGATTTTTCGTCTTGAAATGTGCTTGGACGTGAATATAATGGACATCTTGATGCCATTTATTGACATGTGTTTTTTTTAAGTGTTCTATAATAAATACGTAATTTTTTTCAAATGGACATTTTTATTTTTTTGAATAAAATTCATAAAAAAACTATTGAAAATAACGAACAATTTCAGGGAATATACAACATGATAAATTGTTTCGTTGATTTTTTCCAAAAAATTTATACGCTAAAAAACAACATACATTTACAATATAAATTCAATAAAACTAAACTTTTTAGATTTTTCTATATTTACACACGAAAACGATAAAATGTCAGGGAGCTATATAATGTAAATGAATTATCCAAAAATGTTGTATGTAGTAAGATGATCTATGAAAAGTCGTGCATAAAAGACTTTTCGAAACGCATATCGAAGACTACTATTTTTATTCAAATCTTTATTTTCTAATTTCAACAAAACGGTTTTCAAAACAAAGTAAATTAATACATGTCTTTAATAAACCATTTCCTAACTTACATATTTGTCAAAGAGTCTAGCAGGATAAGAAGTTCCAATCTGTCCCAGCAGGGATTCAGATGAATGAAATTTTATCCTTTTCTATGTCGATAAATAAAAATTCTCAGAAATGTTCAACTCCCTGTCCCCAAAATTGTCCTCGCTATAGGAAAAATACGTGAATTTTCAGTTTTTATTTTTTATTCCGTAGCTACACAATGTAATCTTTATAAAAAAAATGCATGAGTGTAGAGAATATTAAAGTGTAGCTACGACAATTTTTTCAATTAATTTGACCTTATAAAAACTTTTTTAAACATTCATAAAAAACTCAAAACATGTTTTCTCGTGTTTAAAAATTTTATTTTAGGCCAATCTACATGGGCAATTTCTTTCACATTTTTAAAAGTGGTGCGCCATAGTAAAAAAAATAAAAACAGTATTTTTCTTATTTTTGCGCTCAATTTGTATCAAAACGAAACAACTTAGGGTGTTAAATATTTCGTTATTTATTTTTTCTGTGTAATTGTAGCCACGTTTTATTTAAAACTATAATTTAATCGTGTATGCCCGTATAATACAATAGCGTCAGTAATGTTTCCCAAAAAATCTTGGTTCAATGACCGTGTTTAATCATTAATTTTAATTTCTTCACCGGTCAAAAAATTACTATTTAATGTCTCCCAAAATGTACTTCAAATTTTCTAACCTTAATAGATGACATGATCCGTAGAGCTTTAACTTCCTCGGGATCAGGTCCGTAGCCTGTATGAGAGGAAGCTGAACCGCCTTTTCGAACGGAAATACTTCGTCTCGTGCTTATTGTCGTTAAGCGGTCACTACAAGGAGGTTTATGTTGGCATTTCCAATACGTGACATCGCCTTTACTGTCTGATTTAACGTACAAAAATCCGCCTAAATGCGCGTTTGTACTACGACCTTTCGTAATAACTTCGATTTTCCTTAAAGCCGTGATTTTTTTAAGCACAGAAGATTTAGACGCGTCAATATTGTCAAGCTGAATGCGAAAAAACATAAAATTCTCTGTACACATAAATGTATAGATGCTTGGTAATCAATCAATTTTTTTTAGTTTCGACAATAAATAACTGTGGACTTTTTGGATGTGGACTTTTCGGTTTGGACTTTTCGTCCACATACCATATTATTGATTATGGCTGTATTGTCTACCATGATGCTTCCGGATATTTGAACGTAAAATTACAGCTCAAATGCTTGCCTCCGATTCATGTACAGCTTAAGGAGATATCAACACTTCACACCCTATCGCCTCAAGTCAAAATAGTTAAGCATTGTCTCACGCAGAATGTACTGATTCTCAGTTATCATTTTCCAGTTTTCCGTATTTACTTGTATCATTGCGACAGTGTATACTTTATTTTTATTGATTCTGTGAAAACTATTGTAATCAATATCGAAATTGTATACTTGGCTTTCCTATCTCATATTGCGTTTTACTATAATGTCTTATTATTTAAATGTAATTATCTAGTGTACATCTTCACAAATTGTTATTTATGTATTATATTTTTTTTATTTAATTTGCCACACGAGAATGTTATCCCATGGCATAATAATTTAAAACTAACTATTAGTAATACTTTTTTTAACAACATTTCCCAGGTATAATGAGTTACATATAATTTTATACAATTGTAAACAAAACGTATCTATATAATTATATACAATTGTATATAAATGTTGTTAAAAAAAGTATTTCATTGAAAAAGTATTACTAATGTTTAACAGTGCTCATATAAATCATATTACTATATCCAATATTTCATTTGTATTATGCAAGCCCACTGACACTTTGTCGTTTTTGTGGATAAGTATAAAAAAATGCTAAAAAGTTTGATTTTATTCAATTTATATGCGACTATAATATATATATATATCTACTGAAAAAAAATTCATAATTTCAAGTAAATATTTACTTGAATAGTCGCAACAAAATATTTACTTACAATAGTTTGTTAATTCAACTAAATATTAATTTGATTTTATCCAGCAAGTAAATATTTATTATGTTGATTATTTTAAGTATATATTTTGTTACGACTATTCGAGTAAATATTTACTTGAAATTACTAAAATTTTTTCTCAGGGCACTAACGTATATTGTTATATATGTTCAAATATTCTTGTATCCAATTACAGACAATTCTACAATTATATACAATCAAATACAGTCATATGCAATACCAAAGATAAAAAATTCATATACACTTGTACATAATCGTAATGCAGTTTTATACAGACAAAAATGGTTTACAATATTGTACATATATACATTTTGTATGCAATTGTATAAACTGTTTTATTCTAGAAAACATTCCCGAAAGAAAATCGTCTTTGTTTTGATTCTTGATAATATATTATTTAAGCTTACCGTGTGTATAGTTATGAAAATTTAGAGAGTGACTTAAATTTTCCACTGGTGCAAAAGAAAATGAGCATTTACAATTATTTATAATAATTTTTGGTTATTATTCCGTTCGAGGTCAATTTATTGTAGTTGCGTTTACTGCCTTTGATTTTTGTGCCTTAAGGTAAAATTTCCCTGAAAAGAGTTTTCTTTAAATTCGTGAAGGGTTTATTTTGGAATCTTTTAAACCAACTTTCTTATGGACGAAAAACTAACCACATTCCTACCTACCCGCGCCGTGAGCTACCTGTCGACACAATATCTCTTGAACGCAAACGGTATACCAACGGTAGCTTTCCCAAGGATATGCTTCCATCTATTTTGGACGAAGTATAGATTTTGGTCAGTTCGAAAAAACTACACTGTAAAAAAATACACAAAAAAATACTACAGTATTTCATGAAACGTTGATGTTTCAGACCCTAAACAACTAAAAAATGTAATTAAAACAATTTGTGTCCGTGATCTTGTACGTAAGTCCGTCCATATGAGTCATTTCCTTTGTTCGCATTATCTCCTCAACGGTACAATCTATGTTAAATGTTCAACCTCTTTTTGAGCTCGGCATGACCTAACTCAGAACTGATTAATGTTTGGTTTCGATCCAGACTAGATTACAGTGATGTCGAAAAAAGCTAAAAAATACGTTATCTACCACGATTTATCAGTTTGTATGCAAACGGGATCATTTAAAATGAATTAATCTCATTCAATAAAAATCAATGGAAACTGTGTAAGCCACACTGAGAACACATATTGTTTATTGTACAGAAATATTACTCAATTGAAAAGTTGAAATCGTTTTTCTAGTGTAAAAATGGTCAAGTTTGACAGAATCTGGTGAACAGACGTTTAAGAAAATGTACACATTATACAGACATAACCTGAGTAAAACAAATAGATTATTATGAGTAAAAGCATTGATAAAAAGTATATATTTATTCCAAATCAAGCCGCATGAACATAAGTTTGACAAAATAACGCCACCAGTACTAATATGAGGTTATGTTATACGCATTAATTCCGGACTGCTGAAATATAATATGGAGATGTCGCAGAACATGAACCTTTACACCTGCGTTACAATGAAATTTTTGATATGTTATTTGCAATGACAATTTTAAATCAGAAGTGTATAGAAAGGTTAGGGCACAGAAAGATAAACAGGCATGTATATATATCTTTGCATCTTTATATAAAACTAATTAAATTTTGTTTATTCCGTGAGTCAGACAAAAATAAAATTTCGGCTGCAAATTGTATTATAGATATGTTCTTATAGTAGTTTTCGATACAAGTGCGTAAAAGTTTTTTCTACGAATGTGAGGGTTGTGGGCCGAGCTGAAAGCGCATGCGTCGAACAATATTTTTTGATGCAAGTGTGCGTAAAGTGCACCTAAAAAATGTAAAAAATGCGTAAAGCCGTACTTTACGCACACTGTATCAAAAATAATATTTTCGTCATAGTGCGCGTAAAATTCGATTTTACTCCCGAATTTGCGGGAGTAAAATATCTGTCACATTTCCTATCCTTCCGAGTTGCAAATTCGAAGTGTAAACTCGAATTTTATACCCACTATGACGAAAAATTTTGTTCGTTACATGTGCGTAAACTATTTTTGCACCCGTAGGGAAGCAAAGGATTGCCTGCGGGAGTAAAAGTTGATTTTATGCACTTGTCACGAAATAACTATTTCGATATACTATGCGTAAAATTTGATTTTACGCACCGTTTTTAGTTCGTAAAATCGTACTTTGTAAATCGCACTATTGCTGAGCGAGGCTCTCTCGGGCTGCCCGTGCGCCGCGGTCATCAAACGTGCGTAACATCATATATGACCCACAAAAAACGGAGCACAAATTTTACGCACAGTATATCGAAAAATATCGTTCGACACGCGTGCGTAAGAATTCTATTTTTCTTCACACCGGGAGATGCCGCTTATCCTCCCGGCCATAAAGAAAAATCGTATACTTCCCTCGGAAAGTAAAAAAGAATGCATCAGACTGCCTGTTTCTCATCCTCGGCTTCACCTCGGGTAAAAATTACACGCAGCCTGAGACATTCTTTATTTTACCTCCCTCGTTGAGTAATATACTATTACGCACCGGCCTATCTAATCGCATGTTAAAAACGGCGCGTAAAATCGTATTTTGCGCACTAGTATCGAAAAATACTATTTGCACTCTTAATACCAACATGATTAGTTTGATAATTATCGGTTGCTTCTTTTCAAGAAAAAATGCATTTTTTGTCTCTTCGTCGAAAGTCCACTCCGAGACCAATTTCTCTAGTATTTTGTATTAATTTTTTCACTACCTTAAAAGTAACTGATTGATATCAAACTACTTGGAATAGTTTCAGAAGAGCAAAATCTACCAAATTTCATGCTCATATTAGAATTTTTTGTAGACCTTCGGAAAGACTACGTCACTCGGAAAAAAATTTATTGATATGTTTTCCGACGTATTTTGTAATCTAAAGCAAAAATTTGTCGCTCGAAGACAGCCGCATCTTAGCCACTATATTGAAAAAACATCGTACAAACCTCATTTTTTTCAATTTTATGCATTTATCTTAAAACCTTGAAGTCCCACGATAAAATGTTTCATGCAAAAAGTATAAATTATATTACTATTTACAAAATCAAACCACTTACGATGGTAACAATATACAATTATAATATACGGGTTCGGATATAAACCTCAAGTAGCGAAAAATGTGACAATATAGTCAACAATAGATTATAGAGTATTGTTGTAGTACCGTGACCGAACTCACATTTTCATCCACGTTATAATATATAAATAATAAAATGTATATAAATAATTAAGAAACTATTTTTAATATGGGTTTGCGCTGCATAAACACAGACTGAATTAAGTATGGCTGTTAGCATAACATTATTGTATAAACTGAAGTAGGTATACATATATAAGTGTGGAGAATAGTATATTCTAGAATATATGTTTACTTATTAATAAATGATTACTTATTAATACCACACTTTATTATTGACAAGAATTATTAACATATATGATATTTTTCAATAGTTTTCAACGATTGTGTTTTGCTTTTGTGCGAAATATTCCAAAATATTTACCAGCAGTCATATCTACTTTAAAAGTACCCGAAATTTCAGAAACTTTTATTCTATTTTTCGGAAAGCGAGTACGTGAGTAACAACAACAACACAAGAACTTCAATTTTTCAAATGTATTTTTCGAAAAAAATTGATATTTATTTGAAAATTATAGACATTACCAAAAATGTTGTTGAATAATTTTGTTAGAACCTCTTTTTATTTAATAGTTCTATTTTGTATTCATATTTCAAGACCAAGTGGATGCCTGGAACGAAATATGGTTATTTAGAATAGACCTTTTGTTGGTAAACAATATATTTCTGTATAATAATAATATTAATAATAATAATGTCTTTATTGCACAGACTGTATACCCTGGTAAAAATGGGAGAGTTCCTGAAGCGTGACGTTAAAAGTTTCCAAAGAGTTAAAACATAGTTATATTCGCTGCGAAAAGAGTTATTTTGGACTACTTAAGAGTTTACCGTGAAAGCGTCCAAACCGGTTAGAAGAGTGTACGATACGTTGCATAAACGTTTTTCCGAGCGTTCAGCAAGAGTTTATAAAGCGTTTGATGAACGTTACAGATTTCATTTGTAACGGAAGGTTCATTAAAATATGTTCATATTCGAAAGTTTACAAAAAGGACCGCAAGAGTACTGGACGCTTTCTAGTATACAATAACAAAATATGTAATGACTTCATGAATTTTCGATAGTGGTTTGTGGGTTTTCAAATAGTACTAATGATGTGCCGGGGAACAAGTTTTTTGCTGATTAGAATTTTTTACATAAAAATGTGTCTATCAGATTTTACTCATTTTTTGAAATATAGATGTACCAAACGTATAACTGTCAACGAGCGGACTATTTTTAGGAAAATACACACATTCTATGGAAAATACTGAATTTACTCCAAATCGAATCTAAATAAAAAAAATTATTCACTCTATAAAGTAGTCTGTTAATCCTTATGTGCACATGTTGTACCCGGGGTGCACACTTCTCTATATTTTTATTCAATGAGATTAATTCATTTTAAACGATCCCGTTTTCATACAAACTCAAAAATCGTGGTAGATAACGTATTTTTTAGCTTTGATCGACCTCACCGTCATCTACGCTGAGAAAAAGGATTGTTTGAGGTAAAGAAATATCATTCAATTGAAATGTTGAACTCGTTTTTCTCATTCATTTAATATTAGCATTTTATTTCTTACATCAGAATTGACCATTTGTTAATAGTTAAGAAATGTATACTTTGAACTCGGCAGCTGCACAAATTCACAAATAAGACATGGGACACGTGTCTTATACGATGTACTTGTTTATAAAACGCGCATATTTAAGACGACGTATAAATAATATATTTAATTTATTTATTTGCACAATAACAACCACCGAATTACAATGGCACTCGATCGTTCATAAAAACTCAAACAAAACATCCGTGTTGTCATTTAAGGTTATGTTACGATGAGTTGCGACTCACAGCATTATATTCTGTAACTTAAGAAATCATTATTTTATATCTACAAACGTATATTATACAACCGGTTTCTTTACTATTAAGAAATGTTTGGTTGTATTTAATAGATATTTCTTAAGATAGAAAATGCATTGTTTGCACTAAAGAAATCTTAATTTTATATGAAATGAATAATTATTTCATACTTAAAAAATTATTCGATTCACCGTATTTAAATATACGCTTTCTTAACTATTAAGAAGTCTTATTTTTTGTAAACAATCCTTTCCCTCAGTGTACAAGATCACGGACACCAATTGTTTAAATTGCATTTTTTAGTTGTTTAGGGTCAGAAACATCGACGTTTCATGAAATACTGATGTATTTTTTTGTGTATTTTTTTCGAACTGGCCAAAATCTATATTCGTCCAAAATAGATGGAAGCGTATCCTTGGGAAAGCTAACGTTGGTATACCGTCTGCGGTCAAGATAGGAATGTGGTCAGATTTTCGTATATGAGAAAGTTGGTTTAAAAAATTCCAAAATAAATCCTTCACGAATTTAAAGAAAACTCATTTGAGGGTAATTTTTGCTTAAGGCACAAAATTCAAAGGCAGTAAACGCAATGACAATTGACTTTGAACGAAATGATAAACAAAATTTATTATAAATAATTATAATTGGTTATTTTCTTTTGCACCAGCGGAAAATTTAGGCCTCTGTAAATTTTCACAACTATACACACGGTGAGCTTAAATAAGGTATTTTCGAGATTCAAAACTAACACGATTTTCTTTCAGGAATGTTTCCCAGAATAAAACAGAATATCTTACATCGGGTCCTTTTTCAGAAATTTGATGTTTTTTGTTAAGTTCGCGAAGCTTCTGGCTTTAAAAAATGCTTATTATTTTAACAAATTAAAAATAACTATCTGAAAACCCTTACTGATAGTTTATAGTTTTTTAATTGCAATTGTAGACATTACGACATTTTAAATGTGAAGGCTTCTATATAATACTCTACTATCTATATACAATATATTCGTAAACGGTCCTTTGAAAATCCTTCATATAATGAGAACGATTTGATATAATTTATTTTCCTACGTACAAATGAGTTATGTAGAATTCTATACAATTGCATACAAAATGTATATATGTACAATATTGTAAACCATAGTGTATCTGAATTTTGTATCTTTGGTATTGCATATGACTGTATTTGATTGTATATGATTGTAGAATTGTATATAATTGGATACAAGAGTATTTGAACATATATAATAATATACGTTAGTACACTGAAACAAATTTTTAGTAATTTCAAGTAAATATTTACTTGAATAGTCGTAACAAAATATTTACTTAAAATAATCAAATATTTTCTTAATTTAAATAAATATTTACTTGCTGGAAAAAATTCAAATTAATATTTTTTCAGTTGAATTAACAAACCATTGTAAGTAAATATATATTATAATCGCATATAAATTTAATAAAATCAAGCTTTTTAGCATTTTTTTATACTTATCCACAAAAACGACAAAGTGTCAGTGGGCTTGCGTATAACAATTGAAATATTGGATATAGTAATAAGATTTATATGAGCACTGTTAAACATTAGTAATACTTTTTCAATGAAATACTTTTTTTTAACAACATTTATATACAATTAATACTTTGATGCGAAAGCATCCAATAAATTTTTCGACCGCTTGAAAATATAAATTTAATATTTGAATAGTCTTGGTATATGTCGGTCACTTTACTAAACAAAATTAAGTTAAATTGATTTTAAGTGTCTACTCGGTTTTCGATGGAAAACACATTTGACATATTAAATGTAAGAAGCCGGGATTTGTGTAATTATCGCCGACAAAATCTCTGTTTAAAACGGGCTGTATAAGTACGTATAAAATAATTAATATTCATGGATTTTGTTTCCCTCTAGCGATAATCAATTGAACTAATGTCTATTGTAAATATTTTGCGTTTCGTCCCGAGATCTCGTGATGGACTCTTCAGTAAGGCTAACACGAGAATCTCTGCCTTAGACGCAAAAATGGTTTTGTAAATAATTTGAACTTTAAATAAAACTAAACAATGAAGGAAATGTTTAGAATTATTGTAAGCAAATATGCGTAATTATTATGGTAACGGGATATCGTTACACAGTACGCATATCCGTAATATTCCCAAAATATAAAATTAATACTTTGATGCGAAAGCATCCAATAAATTTTTCGACCGCTTGAAAATATAAATTTAATATTTGAATAGTCTTGGTATATGTCGGTAACAACTACAAACCGAGTAGACACTTAAAATCAATTTAACTTAATTTTGTTTAGTAAAGTGACCGACATATACCAAGACTATTCAAATATTAAATTTATATTTTCAAGCGGTCGAAAAATTTATTGGATGCTTTCGCATCAAAGTATTAATTTTATATTTTGGGAATATTACGGATATGCGTACTGTGTAACGATATCCCGTTACCATAATAATTACGCATATTTGCTTACAATAATTCTAAACATTTCCTTCATTGTTTAGTTTTATTTAAAGTTCAAATTATTTACAAAACCATTTTTGCGTCTAAGGCAGAGATTCTCGTGTTAGCCTTACTGAAGAGTCCATCACGAGATCTCGGGACGAAACGCAAAATATTTACAATAGACATTAGTTCAATTGATTATCGCTAGAGGGAAACAAAATCCATGAATATTAATTATTTTATACGTACTTATACAGCCCGTTTTAAACAGAGATTTTGTCGGCGATAATTACACAAATCCCGGCTTCTTACATTTAATATGTCAAATGTGTTTTCCATCGAAAACCGAGTAGACACTTAAAATCAATTTAACTTAATTTTGTTTAGTAAAGTGACCGACATATACCAAGACTATTCAAATATTAAATTTATATACAATCATATACAATTAAATTATATATATAAGTTTTGTATGCAATTGTATAAAATTACATGTAACTCATTATACCTGGGAAATGTTGTTTAAAAAAGTATTACTAATAGTTAGCTAGTTAATTAGTTTTAATTTATTATGCCATGGGATAACATTCCCCTGTGGAAAATTTAATAAAAAAACTAGATGCCTTCGACCCGGGTGCCTACAATTTTGGCTAAATTTGTATTGCAGTTCCCTGACGAAAGGCTGATGCTTCCGGGAATATTTCCATTTTAATACTGCCAGGAAAGAAGGCGACAGAGGGTAGTTCTAGCATCGTTAGATTCGAGTAGTTTCTATACATATATTGTAACAATATCTTTTCCTTAAATAGGGTGAATATGCCAATGAATGGACGGTTAAGCATTTTTCACACTTTGATCGATTGTAACTTTTGAATTCTTTTATGAAAATTTAATTATGATACCGCCATTAGAATCGTTAGACTCTGCTCTTTATGACCGTGTAGTTTAACCTTTGATTTTATTTAATTATTAACCTCGTCTTCATACGTTTGTAAAAAAATCCGCTAAACCCCAATGAATAGACGGGTTAAATCAAATGGGACGTTTTCAGTACCAGTTTTGGATGGCTTTAAAACTTTGCTTTGATTTTACAAAATAATAAACACTGGAAGATCAATAGTACTGTAAATATTGTTTTGAATATTCAAAGAACATAAAAATATATATTTTGTTGCACGTTGTGCATCATACATTCATAAGAAATAGAAATATGTAGAAAATCGTCCATTCATTGATATATTCACCCTATATTAAAATTGAAAATGAGCATTTTCAAAACTTCGACCCCGACCGCAGGTCAGCCGAAGAACTGATAAATGAGCACGTCTTGTTCAGACTGATGCTTAAAAAACGCGGCTTAGTCGAGTTTTTGACAGGTCGGGTTGCAGGAAATAAATTTTTTTATATGTGGGATACTTCGGTTTCCGTTTTTTACGGCATTATCGTTGATCTTATGAAGAAATGAATACAACCTGTAGAGAATTCGATATTCTATAATTTTTGTTTCAAACATTTTTTGTACGATTTGTATTTTTTGTTAAAAAATGGAAAAAACGTGTTTTTTTGTTAAACCTCTCCATAATCTAGTATGCATTGTCTCCAAAAACTAATCAGATCTAAGTTTGTCCAAGAAAAACCCAAATCCGTTTGTACTTTTTTAATTCGTCCTGCCAGTCGCGAGATATCGCGTATACAAAATTTTGCCCACGGACGGACGTACAACCTAACAGTCACCAATTTTTTTATTGTTGCTTTGGGTTCCTTAGGGCCTGAAACGTCGACATTTGATGAAAAACTATAGGGTAATTTTTTGGCGGGAACTGACCAAATAAATACTTCGCCAGACCTGTGGTCTGGGTCGAAGTAAAATATAATACATAAATAACAATTTGTGAAGATGTACACTAGATAATTACATTGAAATAACAAGTATAACAACACGGGACGAAATAAAACTGCGGCGGTGTGGGGTTTTGAAAAATCTTTAAATTTATTTCCCCAAAACTGTTTTTGACGAGATTGGCGACGGTATAACCTCTTAAGATGCGGATGCTAAATTCTCGAATTGTCGATTCTCTCCCGGCTCGCTAGATTCTGCTCAAAACAAAAAGGCGATCACCGTTGCTAACACACATTTCATTGCTAAGGACGCTCCATTTCGAATGATATGAATTCGCTTTATTGACGGGTATTTGAATTTTGGTTTTCATAAAAAGTCCCACCTTACGAACCTCCAAACTTCTTGTTCACCCGAGGGCCAGCACTGACCAAAAACAGAGCGCGACTCCGTCCCACGTGCTCGAAAATGGCTACTATCCATGTAGAGGCGATACAGTAGCAAAGCGGACATTGTCCGCAATCCAAACTTGTGAACTCCACAGCGAGTTCTCATAACTTTAAACCAAATCAAAATGCCATGCTACGAACCTCTAAACTTCTTGTTCACTCAAAGGCCAGCACTGACCAAAATTCGAAGCGCGACTTCGAATCCACGTGCTCGAAACCTAAAAGCTACTGTCCATTTAGAAGTGAGACAATGGCCACATAAAGCTTCATTCCATACCTCATAATCAACCCGCATTATATTTATTCTTTACATTTAACGAATTGACTTTAAACTATTTCTAGAACAGCTTAATAATTCATATCGTCGCCAGTTTAGGACCTTTACAAATGTATATCTATTAGGTCCCCGTCCACAAATTGGTATCCCCATTCGGGTGTGCAAAGGCGTAGGGAAAAAACCACAGTTGGTGGACAAAACCTACGCCCAGTACCGTTACTTAAGTTATAACAATTATGTACGCAACAACAAGTGTTGGAGTGGTGCCTCGCTCGCTTCGCTCGCTCAGAAACTTCGACCCAGTGGAGAGTCGGCAATTCCTTAATACTCGTTTGATTACTGACAGCTTTCAATTATATTATAAAATCATATTTAGGTCCAAGTGGCTTCGATAGATATGTTACAACAATATAGTGTTTCTTATATGTATGAAAATTGAAAATGAGCATTTTCAAAACTTCGACCCCGACAACAGGCCAGCCGAAATATTAATAAATAAAAGTTGCAAAACACTTACTTGATGCACTTGTATTCTAATAGACTATTCGATGCATATTACATGTTTACTGTGTTTTACTAATTACTGTCTTTATTATTATGATCTTAAATATACAATATATACATATAATTCGTCAAAGATATCTTGAAAGTTTCGAAAAGATCTCTGAAGGATATCTTTTAGATAGCTGTAAGACATCTTTTAGATATATCGAAATAGTTATGTTGCTATCAAGGGTATCAAGGAAGACTACCCCTGGGGGGTGGGGGTCGAAACGTCGAAATTTGATGAAAAACTATAGGCTAATTTTTTTGCCGAGGTGATAAAATTCAATACTTTTTCAGACAATAGTCATAAACATTTTAAACCAGTTTTTATGGCATTATCGTTGACTTTAGGAAGAAAATGCATACAACTTTTTTTTGTAGAGAATTTAATGCTCTATCTTTTTTTGTTTGAAACATTTTTTAATAAAATTTGTATTTTTTACAATAAACGCAAAAAACTACGAAGAAACTTAATTGGGGACGCACGGACATACGGACGTACGAGATCACGGACCCAAATTTTTTTATTGTTGATTTTGCCTCCGTAGGGTCTGAAACGTCGACATTTGACCAAAAACTATAGGGCAATTTTTATGCCCGAAGTGACCAAATTCAATACTTAGTCCAGACCTAAGGTCTGGGTCGAAGTAATTACACATTATAGTAATACGCAATATGAGATAGGAAAGCCAAGTATACAATTTCGATATAGATTACAATAGTTTTCACAGAATCAATAAAAATAAAGTAAAAACTGTCGCAATGATACAAGTAAATACGGAAAAATGGACAATGATAAGTGAGAATCGCGAAGTAAAGCACGCAAGAAGACAACGAGGGCAATTCAGCTTTTTATGTATACAGGGTGCCCGATTTATCTGAAGGCATAGAAATATCTCGAGAACTATGCACAGAATCAAAAAAGGTGTGGGATGAAAGTTGTTCGACACGAAGGGGGGCATCCAGTGATAATTAAATTGTCCAGGGGGTGGGGGGTGGGGGAAAAACAATAAAACTTAAATAGGAACCCCCATTTTTTATTGCAGATTTGGATTCTCCGGAAAAAATTACACTAATTTGATCTAGGAGCTATTGCATTTGTGTTCACAGATGGCGCTGTAATTGATAAAAATCCAAATTTATCTGAAGACATTGAAATATTGTATAAGTTCCCGTATAGAGAACCGTAGGAAATTATTTTCGTCGTTCGTTTTCAATATATAAATAAATAAAATTTCGCGGTATCTACGGCATATGTACAAAATGTAAACAAAGGGATAAAGAAAAACAATGCGTCGTTCTAATATGAACGCAACGCGTATTATTACATTTCAACTTTATCCCTTTGTTTACATTTTGTACATATCGACGCTCGAGATACCGCGAAATTTTATTTATTTATACATTGAAATATCGCGAAAACTATGCACAGAATCAAAAAAGGTGTGGAATGAAAGTTGTCCGACACGAAGGGGGGCATCCAGTGATAATGAAATCAACCCCCTCCCCCGCCTCCTGTGGGAGGGCGGAGGGGAGACAATAAAACTTAAATAGGGACCCCCCATTTTTTATTGTAGATTTGGATTCCTCGGAAAAAAGTGCACCGATTTCATCGACGAGTTTTTGCGTGGTTCGATGATAAAAATGAAAATAAAATATCGTTACAAATTGAGAATGTCACCAGAATTCGTTTCAGAGCAAAGAAAATAAAATGGTTGCCCAGCACATTTTTCAAGAGTAGCGAGGGAAGTACTGGACCGTGATTCCAATGGTCGGCGGATTGGTAGAGGTGGCCCCATTAATTGGCCGGCGAGGTCACCTGATTTAACATCCTATACATCGGATTTCTTCCTATGGGGTTACCTAAAACGTAAGGTTTATGAACAAGTACCAACGACTCGTGAAAACATGGTGGAACGCATTAGAACTGCTTGCGCAGAAATTTTTGCAGATACGATACTATCGTGTATAAAGTCATTTGAAGAAAGAATAAATAAATGCATTGAAGTGGAAGGTCAACATTTCGAACACTTACTCAAGTAAGTGAACAGTGAGAGGCAAGGGGTCTCATGTAAAACAAGCACCCGAAAGGGAACAGAAAAATACTACGTCGACGTCGTTGTTCCTGGGTAACGCTAAATGTATTTTTTCTCGTCTTTGTTAGAATGACCGTATTCCATATCCGCTACGCGGGGCGAAAGTTGTCAATTCCGTCTGAGTGTCCGTGCGCATGCGCACTTCGTTCTCGTTACTCCCGAGGGACGAAAAGTGCTGCCCGCGGGAGTAATGGATGCGGTCAGGAAAAAACTAGTGTATGCTTCACGAGAGGAATGCGCGCGCACCTCGTGAGAGGGCTGCCCTCGCTTCACTCGCGCAGCAAACCATCCACTCGGGGATCACGCTCTTTCCTCCCTTAAAGCATAATGTACTATTTTTTACACACAACCAAATCCAGGATTATTTTTCAGATAATTTCCATTGTAGCGGCTAGAAAAGACATTAGAGGAATAATATAAAGTCAAAGAAAAACGAACATTTCGTAGTGGTGGCATTGAATAGTATTTTTTAAATAAAATACGTCTACTATTATTTATCAGATGTGATGTGAATTCTGGAGAGGTCGAATTTTAGGGATTTTTACTTTCGCTTTTTGTCAACTACAGCGTTACCTGTGAACCACAATGTAATAACTCCTAGGTCAAGTTGGTGTACTTTTTTCCGGAGAATCCAAATCGGCAATAAAAAATGGAGGTTCCTATTTAAGTTTTATTAGTTTTCCCCCACCCCACCCCAGGGGGTCAATTTCATTATCACTGGATGCCCTCCTTTGTGTCGAACAACTTTCATTCCACACCTTTTTTGATTCTGTGCATAGTTCTCGGGATATTTCTATGTCCTCAGATAAATCGGCCACCCTGTATATGTAATCAAAAAAATATGTTATAAATATTTAAGTATAAGTAAGATTATATGCCAGTTTTGTATCTGTTGCGGTTTTTATTAGTGATTTTCAGCATTTAGTAGGTCTTTTGTTAAGTCCGACTTAAATGTATTAGTAGTCCTGGAAACACGGAAAGTAACAGTTATGTAATATTTACGTAATGGTTACACTGTTACATAAATGTTACATAGTTGTTACATAACTGTTACATTTGTGTTTGAAGGGAGACGTGGATGTAAGAATGTCTGTGGGCAAGGATTCCCATAATTTTATGCTACTAACTTTGAATGGATGTGATGTGTTGATCTCGCCTTTTGAACCCTTCCATTTGAATTCAGCAACTACGAATCTACAATCATTTTTTAGCAATGAAAGAAATAATTACAATAATATCGTTCTGATTATTGTTATTGTAATGAATAACATTTAGAAGAATAATAATTCATTATTTAATATTATAATTAATAATAGATTACCTATTTTCATTACTTGACATGACTCTTAATCTGTTGTTAGACAGATCTTTGTGAAGGTAGCAGGTGTACAGAAATTTGGAACGATCTTGTACAGTTAGCAGTTTTGATTGAGCGAGAGGGATGTTAGTTGGAGTAGAGATCCCATACCCTAGACACAGCCTAATTGCCGCATATTGAATTTTCTCCATTTTTTAATTTGTGCTTTCTGTGTCGGAAAATAGACAAAAATACCATAATCAATTATGGAAAGAACAAAGCTCTTGTACATTACTAGGAATGTATTTGGGTTTACCCCCCACCAGGTGCCTCTGGAGTACTTGAGAATATTCATCGAAGCACAAAATCTGCAACCCAGCTTATGAAAATCGCAATAGACTTCTCATACTTGACATAAAAAAATGTAACAACTGATACCAATCTTATATACACCGATGTACAATATCCTCTTTACACAACCAACTGAGTCATTCCATGTCAACAATATCAAAGTTGTGGTCGATGTCGCGGAATTCAACAAAAATGAAATATTTTATAGGTATATAGGCGTGGAAAATAACGTGGTAAAATATTTTATGCACGGGCGTGCGTAAAGTCATTTTTTCAGTGCGTAAAGTGATTTTTTTTCACTCGTGCGTAAAGTGTCTTACGAGGAGCTGCAGGCGCCGAGTGGGACACTTTACGTACTAGGAAAAAAAAATCACTTTACGCATTGGACAAAAAATGACCTTACGCACGCACTTTGACGCACGCACCGGGCACAAAATATCGTATGCATCTCGTGCGTAACTTTTTTTCACTCGAGCGACAGTCCCCCACTCGTCGCCGGCTTCGCCGGAGCCTTGTTTGCACGTGTCGCTCTTGTGAAAAAAAGGACACTTTACGCACTAGTTGCATAATATACTATTTCCAAAATTTTCAAAATGGCGGCCGTGAGGTCATATTCACTGAATTTCTTTAAATTACGATATCTATTTTTCTAATTATCGCATTTAAATGGGACTACGCGCATTTTATTCACAAAAATCAGTACTTTTATCTAAAGATAAGACAATTTTGTTGTCTTCTTAATTTGAACCAAAAACGGTCCAAACAAATTTTCAACTTCAATTTTTGCACAAAACGCATATTTTATTTTCCAAATTCGACATCTCATTTTGTGGAAAAACCTTTCAGCTTTCACTCAAAAAAAAAATTGATGGAGACTCTTTTCATTTTCGAGATATGATTTTTTAAAGAGCGCGACTCCGGCTTTCGCCGGTGCGCTGGGTCGCGCTTCAGGTGCAGTTCGGAGCGCTATGGAGGGACCGTTTTTTTCTCGTAAGTAAAATGTGATTCCGTTTGTATAAAAGAATGCATTATTAACACTCCAGTAAGTTGGATATTTGTTTGAATGGTTCTGCAAGTGATTTTTAAATCTGTTAAGTTTTTGCTTTAACATTACCTTCCAATTACTATGGCTTCTCTGATTCATTGCTGCAATCCTTTCAAGAAAAAGGGTCATGCGTCAAGAATTTCGTCATATTACTCACGAGTTATGTAATAGGCTTAATCTAAAATCTGATATATGGTTAGGCAAAGTAATTTGTAATTCCTGTCGATTAATGACATCATCTAAACTTTTGAGCGTTCCGATCGATGATACTTCATCGTCAAGGCCCAAAATATCTCAGGGTTCTGGAAATTCTACTCAGTCTCATGAGACTAAGAATGAAATAGAGAGATAGATATAGATATATATATTTATTTCCATACAAGAATATACATAAATTCCATGAGGAAAAGAGTGTTCATTTCCGAGTGATCGGTAAGACTTAAAAATTAAATAGCTAATATAATACAGAAAAAATAAAAAACCGGGTATGACGCAAAAAAATGAAAATAGACCTAGGCGGCGCATAAAAACAAACAAAAAACTGAAATTAGAGACCGAGCAAAAAACCTCTCCTGCGACAGCAGCTTTTGACAAAAAAATACAAAGTCTTGGCTGTTTCCGAGTCGTTTGACGCCAAAAGGTATAGCAAGGGGTTTGATGCCTGGCACTCTAGCATTCCTTGGCTTGGATACGAATTTTCGTAGCCATCGGTATAAACACGGTAGATGGGAAATTGAATCCAGGCGGAGTTGTAGTACCGCTGCAAATCATTCGCTCGCTGGTGTTGCGCGTATGTTTCTCAGATCAGATTAAGGTTCGCTTCCCAATAGTCGGCAGACAAATTGGTCCACAAACCCGCATATTGTGGAGAGCACAGGACGAGCTTAAGCTGTGCTACCCAGTTGTACGCCAAAGCATCGTTGCCTCTTTGGCACAGATTAGAAAGACGGATAAACCCCATGCGAGGGAGACTCGCAGGAGACTGTCTCAGTAGACGAATAACGAAAAGCAGCGCACGTCTTGTGATCTCCACAGATATGGGGAATAAGCCGAGTTCCAGACGAACAAGGTATGCCGGTGTCGACCTAGGTAAGCAATACAGGCGCTTAAAAAATTCTATTTGAATAGCTTCAAGATGGTCAAAATACTGAAGAGCCCAGCAGGGGGCTGCATAGAGCAGGACAGAAATTATCATCGCCTGATAAAGTTTTAATGATCCGGCCCACGCATCCACTTTAGCCGAGGCCATTATGGCAAGGACAGAGGCCGTTGCTTGCCGCGTCCTTACCACAGCGTCCTGGGTTGCCTTGAAGCCCTTGGTCGACGACGAGACCACTATACTCAGGTACCTGTAAGTCGATACTATATCCAGAGGCAATCCTGCATAAAAGAAGCTTTTAGAGGAGGCATCAAGACGACCACCTTTTCTGAAAACAATTATTTTTGTTTTGGAGATGTTTACCGTTAGTTCGTTCACTCGACAGTAGTCCTCCAAAATGCAGAGCTTAGCCTCAAGATCGACAGGGGAATAAGCAAAGATCGTCAAGTCGTCGGCGAAGAGCAATATCAGGAGATCATAGGTAAGCGTGTAGTCGATTCCGCGGACACCTCTAGCTCGAAAAAAGGAAACAATGTCGGCTATAAAAAGAATAAATAGAAGTGGACTGACAATTTCGCCCTGCAGTACGCCCGTTGAAATTTTAAAAAGGTCGGAGACAGCACCGGCGCTGGATGTCGAAACAGTTGCATTCACATACATGCTTCTGAGGAAACGGATTAATTTAACGCTTAAACCGAGAGTGTATAACTTCTGCCACAGAAGATCATGGGGGACAGAGTCGAAGGCGCGGCGGTAATCTACGAATAAGGCATAACACTTCGCGGCCTTACGCCTTAACTGAATCTGGGCGGCAGCCAGAAGGGTGAAGATGTTTTCTTCGATGGAACGACCCCTTCTGAATCCGGACTGCTCATCGGGCAGTACGTTGGCTCGAGTAGCCCGTGCATCCATCCTCTCCACGACTATCTGGGACAGAAGTTTCGCAAACGCATTGGTAATAGCTATCGCGCGATAATTTTCCGGGTTGTGCCGGTCGCCTTTCTTGAAGAGCATGAACAAATTGGCACTCATCCAGCCGTCCGGAATTTTTTCATATAAAAAGATGTAATTTAAAAGGTCAAGAACAGATTCTCGCCAAGTTCCCCTTAAAAGTTTAATAAGTTCCGCTGGAATGCCATCGGGGCCAATGGCCTTGCCAGATTTCAATTTGCTCAAGCTCCTCAGGAGCTCGCACTCTGTGATAGGGACATCCAAAACATTATCGTAGGTACCAAAAAAGGTCATCATAGCAGGAGTCTTGGGCGGATATAAAGTTGCCAAATGCAAGTTCCATGATTCGATGGAGACTGCCGAAGCTCGCGGGAAAGAACGTCTGAGTGTGCGAACCGTAGCCCAGAATGTACGAGAGTCCCTGACATTGGCAAATTTGGCCGTAATCGCCATTGCGTGGCTTCTTCTTGATTTCTGAATGGTCTGAACGTAAGTTTTTCTGCTTTCAAGATAGGTTTTTTCGGAAAAATCAGAAAAGTTCCTACGCAAGTCAGCCAAAGCTCGACCTACTAATCTCCGAGCTTTCCGGCAGTCGGCATCAAACCAGGGCTTGCAGGAGCGCGTTACCTCAGGGCGGACGTGAGTCTCACGCAATAAACCAGCCGAGTTAGCGACATTTAGTAGAAAGGAGGAGAAGAGAGGGAAGGTCGCATCACTGACTTGGGTACTGTTTAATATAGCAGGAGGGCAAGATTTGTCTAGCACCTCGACAAATTTGCTAAGACCTTCAGCAGAAAGATGGAACCTCCGTATTCCTCCTACCGCGGCTGCAACTCTCGAAGCTTCCTGAGTAGAAAAAGACAACGCCAATTTAAGCACGACGGAAAGATGGTCTGAGCCTCCAGAAATCGTCCCAATTTCAAGGTCATTAACATATATTAGGTGATCACTAGAGATCCAGACCAAATCAACGGTGCTGCGGCCTCGCTCGCTGAAAAAGGTAAAATTGGCCGGACTGTCGGTTTTCGTGCGACCGTTAAGGAGAACAAAACTGTTTTTGAACATAAAGTCATATAAACGAGCACCTCTTGAGGAGAGTGTGCGGTCACGCGTGAGCCTATCGGATACAAGAAGGGTGCCATCAAAAGTCTCCGAGAGACCACGTTCTAAATCAAGGGAGCCCACCCGAGAATTAAAATCACCTCCAAGTATCATTATAGCTGTAGGATAACGAATAGAAAATTTATCAATGGTTAGTTGCAGGCTGTCTAGTAAAAAGGTAAGGTCGGATTCTGGGGGAAAATAAAAAGAACCAAAAATTGCATAGAGCGGCGACGATTTAACAATTGAAAAAATCCAGTTATCGGTGATTTCAAGAATCTCGGGGGAGCCCTGTGACGGAATAATGGTTAAAAGGCCACCGCTGTACCTTCCTCTGTTGCCAGCACGCGTTGCCGGAGCGCTGCTGAGCAAATGATCTTGAAAGCTCGGCAGAATTACCTCTTCATGGCTCCAGGTTTCGGTGAGATTAAAGATGTTCGCTGCAGTTGGGTCGACCAAAGACATATTTAAAGGACCATGGATGTTCCAGAAGAGGATTGTTAGCTCAGTGACAGCTGGATCCTTCGGAACACTCGCAGGATGGTGGTTGGAGGTCCGCAGAGTGGCCGAAGTAGATCGAGGTAGAAGCCTGTGCGCAAGAACCGCCGAGTAACAACGACCGCCCCCGTCCTTGCTTACAGGGACGGTTTCAAGGCGTTTTTTGTATGTGCCAAAGCTGAGGAACTGGATGGAATCCGCAGTGGCGAAATCGAGATGGGAGCCGTCTTGCTCACCCATCGAAAATCACCCACGAGCGCGAAAGGCAATCTTCGACTCACGTTCAGTCAAGTCCCCAGAGATGAAGACAGTCTTGCCAGCAAGGAATCTCCGCTTGTTCGCCAAAATGGATGCCTTTGCACGAGATGAAACCAACTCCACCAAAATGGTGAGAGGCGATTTTTTGATGACGTACGCTACATCGACTACGTTGTCGAGTTTAAAGGTTGCCGAGAGAAACTGCTCGACAGAGGTAGTGACGTCATCGGCAGTTCTGAGCCCTTTAATTATAATATTTCTCTTCCTCGCAGCTCGGTCGAGCACTTCATACTTGGTCGTCAGTCGTTTGATTTCTTCGTCCTTAGCGGCAATGGTTTTCTTGAGGCCGCCAATTTCAGCCGTGACTTCAGTCTTAAAAGAAATGAAGACATCGAAGATCTGAGAAGACTCAGTTCGCCTTTCCAGATTAGCCTCGTCAATCTTGCTGTTTAGTGCGTCAATTTTGGTTGTCAAGGCGCCGATTATCGAATCTTTCAGTTGCTAGAAAGCGTCGGCGTAAGAATGAAATAGGGGAAATAGAAATGAAGAAAGAAATAGACAGCATGGATAAAATAATTAGTGATGAAGCTGCTCTAACAAATTTAAATAAAATCCTCGAACTTTTACACGTTTCTCCCATTTCAAGTTGGAAAGATCGCAGGTCAGAAGCTGCTAAAAAGAGTAAAATAATTGAAATAAAACAGAGTCTTGTTCGCGAATCAAGAAAAGTTTTTACAAAAGTACGGCCTGCTGCTGATGATATACAAGTCATAGTTGATGAATTCAAGGAAAAAATAGCATTAGCGGATCGTAATTCAGAGAAAGTAACACTTGTGACCATGGCACCAAAATCATGGAAAGCTTGACGTATTGAGAAGGAATGTAATGTCCCGTATTGTTTAAAAACTGAACGGTATATAAATAACCAATATCTAATGTGTAATGGGAGGAGTATGTGATAGCGCTCCGAACTGCTCCTGAAGCGCGGCTCAGCGCGCGGCAAAAGCCGGAGTCGCGCTCTAAAAATCACATCTCGAAAACGAAAAGAGTCTCCATCAATTTTTTTTTTTTGGATGAAAGCTGAAAGGTTTTTCTACAAAATGAGATGTCGAATTTGTAAAATAAAATATGCGTTTTGTGCAAAAATTCAAGTTGAAAATTTTTTTGGACCGTTATTGGTTCAAATTATTGGAAAAAATCTGGGAATTTCGTAACAGAGCAAAAAACAACGCCAAAATTCTATTTTGTTGGGTGCCTGCCCACAAAGGCATTATAGGTAACGAACAAGCCGACGCACGAGCTAAGGAGGGATCTAAACTAGAACCGTCACCCACATTAAAAATTCCGTTCACCGACTTCAAGGAAATCGCCAGAAAAACTGCGATTAGCTGTACCGACGACTTCGTCATCCAAAATAGCACTCACAAGGGAAAAGAATATTTTAAAACTTTTTATAAGTCATCATCGAAGCCTTGGTTTGTGCAAACCTTCCAAGGGAAGTAGTTTGCACGATTAATAGATGTCGATCCGATCACTACAACCTCAATGCCTCCTTGGCTCGTGTAGGACTCACCGATAGCCCAAAATGTGAATGCGATTATGAGTCCCAGGATTTAAATCACATACTCTGGCAATGTCCTTAATTCGATGCGCAGCGCCTCCATTGGAGCAGCGCGGCCAAACTGACCAACATTTCCGATCCCACTCAAGGCGCGTTTCTTCTCCCACCGCTTTCCGCCGCGTCGCGCGAGACTCCGCCTCTCGAGCAATCAGGCGCGAGCAGGGATACCGCGAAAGTTGACTGCCGGCGCGCTGCTACGCGGAATTCGCTTCGTTTCAATTATATGCACGCAGTGGATTTGGATGCTTGGATCTTCTCAATGTACTTTATTCAATATTTCGCTTTTATTATAATTGAACAAAGCATAATGGCTGTTCATTTTTCTATGAGACGCATTATTTTCTAGTATACTAGACGTGCTAATAACATAAATCCGCATTCATTTTCAAAATCGCATTTTCGTATGATATAATTTCATGAATCTTTTTTTTTAATAATTTCAATATATTTTTCATGAAAACAAAAAATATCTTCTATACATATCTTTTTATCTAAAGCAGGAATTCAATGAATCATTTTTATTTATTTCTTGATTCTACTTCGCCATTAAAATCTACTTTTGGGTTAATAAAATACACAAAATTCACTTTTCTGATATGAGAATACAATTTCATGCAATGTGTTAATTTTACTGTATTGTGTGCATGCTGTTATAATTTACGTAATTACTTGATTAATTTGCACTAATTTTATTAACTGTATTTTCATAATGTGATCAAATTTCATTAATCGTTACTTTATAATTTTGATATATTCTTCTTTTGAGAATTTTGAATATGGAAAAGAAACATTTAAGAAATATCTTTTCTATTTAAATTCATAATTCTATGAATAATTGCTACTTATTTCTTGCATTTATTCTACTCGTAAATTTGTAAACCATTTCATAAAGTATACCAAATTGATTGATGTGTATGATATGACATAATTCCATAAATTATATTCGATATTGCCCTATGGTAAAATGGATGTCAGCGTTTGTCAATGGGCTTTAATAAAAATTTTTATTGTCTTATAATTAAACCGATAATACTCATTAGTGATTGTTCTATGTAATGTATTATTTTATTTCTCCAGTGTACATACGCTTTTGTATCCGGTTCTTTTCAACGTAACCTATGAAGTGGAACAATTTTACTCCTAAAAAATTAAACTAATTAAATCGTTGGTTTTTCTACATTACGTAGTTAATCGGTTTAAAGACAATTTTCAGAGAATTGATTGAGAAGTGACAAAGATTTATACAGTTTAATAGTATTCCAATTAATAGTTAAATGTTTGTTATATAATATTATTAGCTAGCTTTCGTATTATTATAATTTAATTATATTGTATTAAAATAGACTCTTTTAATGTTTTGTTTTATTTTCTCGTAATGGTTTCAGTAACTTTGGCATTCGTTTTTTCATATTTAATCTTTCATTTCTAATCTACAAAATTAGTTTGGCAATTTCTGTTCTTACAACCATTCTGTTTACAGAATTCAAGCAAACTGAGTATATTATTATTATATTTCGTAATTAAAAATTTAGACAACATTTGAAATTCTCAACAAATTTCAACGCCATAATCGTTTTAGTGGACATTATATGCTATGTCTATCATGGATTTTTAACGATCCACTGGAAATATGACTCTGAAATGTATATATGCATACAATAGTAAAACGTAGAGGCCTTCAAGTTAACTATTATCCCTTTTAAAATTAACTATTTCCTTTTTAAATGAATTAATCCAAATAACGAGGATGCGAGCATGAAATAATTGTTTCTCTTTGTAAGATAAGGATCAGAATAGCAAATTATTTGGCTCATCAATCGAGTAAATCATACAGCTTATATATCTGACATTACTGTCCAACCTGTAATATATTTCCGAAAGGACGTTTAAAAGTATTAATTCCAAAATTCCATCCCAAAACTGAAAATTAAATTCCAGCTCACAATCATCTTGAAGCAATTAATTCCTTCCGTTTCATAACTTCAAATTTTATGATTATTAAATCGTAATGATATTTTTTAAAATAAATTTAACTTAACTAAAATGAACTAAAAATTAATAAGGTAAACATTGATGAAGAAAAACCAGGAGAATGCACTATAAAGACACAAATATAAAAATAAATCAAAATTATGAAGAAAAAATTATTGAAATTCAATAACAACTACAATTTTTAAAATTAATGCAAATTCAGTAAAATTAACAGATTGCATGAAATTGTATTCTCATATCAGAAAAGTGAATTTTGTGTATTTTATTAACCCAAAAGTAGATTTTAATGGTGAAATAGAATCAAGAAATAAATAAAAATGATTCATTGAATTCCTGCTTTAGATAAAAAGATATGTATAGAAGATATTTTTTGTTTTCATGAAAAATATATTGAAATTATAAAAAAAAAAAAGATTCATGAAATTATATCATACGAAAATGCGATTTTGAAAATGAATGCGGATTTATGTTATTAGCACGTCTAGTATACTAGAAAATAATGCGTCTCATAGAAAAATGAACAGCTATTATGTTTTGTTCAATTATAATAAAAGCGAAATATTGAATAAAGTACATTGAGAAGATCCAAGCATCCAAATCCACTGCGTGCATATAATTGAAACGAAGCGAGTTCCGCGTAGCAGCGCGACGGCAGTCAACTTTCGCGGTATCCCTGCTCGCGCCTGATTGCTCGAGAGGCGGAGTCTCGCGTGACGCGGCGGAAAGCGGTGAGGGAAGAAACGCGCCTTGAGTGGGATCGGAAATGTTGGTCAGTTTGGCCGCGCTGGCCTCCATTTGCTGCGTAACCTCCGACGATATAAGTGGTATCTGCCGCTGCAAGGGAACGTCCTACTCTCCGAGACAAATAATATTGCTTGCAAAATTTTATGTAAATATTTTAACGAATGTAACCTGAGAGTGTAAAATGAGATAGTTGTTTCGAAAACACTGTAAAGTATATGTAAATTCTCTGTAAAAAAAAAAAACAAAGTTGATGAAAATAATCCCATCAGGGATAAAAATTGCGTAAATAAAAAAAAAAAATGAGGATACGAACAATTGTTGCTTAACCTAACAATGGAAGCGGATATATTAAAATTATACTAACTTTTTACACCAAACAGTATACACAATTGTAAATAAAGAAATAGTTTTCAGTAAATTGTATAAATAATATAAATATTTAAACATGTTTAAGGAGCTCAGGTATAAAAGTATCTGAGTTGTTAACCTACCAACTGAAGCGTAGATGTTAAAATTTTAAGAAATTTTTACACAATGTAGTACACAAATGTAAATAGTTGTAAGTAAGGAAATCGTTTTAAGTAAGCTGAATAATACAAATGACATAAATTCGTATACATGTTTATAGTCTACCATAGAAATGTATAGAAATTCTCACCAAAATACTCACGTTCTGACGTAACGTTCTATATTCGACTGCAATTCAGATATTCCCACGTGTAAAACTGGTGTCAATTTTCAAAAGAACCAGCAAACAATTTCATCGAATAAAATATTTATTTATGAACTTACTTGAAGTAACATATGTATGAAGTTTGTAATTGACGTTCATGTATGTGAAGTTAGGCAAGTAAAAATAAGAAAATTGTTTCCGCTGAATCTGTTCATTCTCAGTACATTTGACACATTTGCACTTGAAATGGTGAATTTGTAATTGCTTTAGTAAACCCTGAAAATCATTGTTACAACTGCCTAAGTTATTTTGGCGTGTTTATTATTAAAATACCTATGATTATTTTCTACAATCAAGAAATCAATTTTTAATATGTCAATATGGAATCATTTATGTTAAGGTAAAATTACAATAAAATAATGTCATAAACTAATAACAGAATATATAATATGAATAATATTACTTACGACTTTTACAACCACATATATATTCATAATATACATTTTCTTTCAGTCGTATTTTTCAAAAAGGCCGATTTCTACATTCAGCTGGTTTTTTCTTTTATTAAAATAGTTTGTAACAGCACTAATGGAAACAAAGTTATTGGTCATTTCAACTGCTTCGTCGTACGTACACAATAATAATTGTTATTACTAGATAAAATTCTATGAAATGCATGCATTATTTAACAACAATTCGACGTGAAAGTAATAAGTATATTAGGGTGGAGTGAATCGGAAAAGTTTTTTTGTAACACTTATTTTTTAGTAGTTTTTTATGCGCTAAGAACGAAAATGACCATAAAAAATTCTAAAAAAATGTTTCACATTCGCCCCGACGTCCCAAAGATGCCGTTTTTGGGGTGTTTTTTTTTCGATTGTCTGTAACTCCGTCATTTTTTTTAATTTTTTTTTTTTTTTTGGAAAAGGGGCCCATATTATCCATCTATTAAATCCATATAATAGAAATTTTTATTTTTTTTTTAATATGCCTCTAAAAAATCGATATATATGTCGATTTTTCAAAAAATTGAATATTTCGATATTTTTCATTTATAACAAGTCAAATATCGGCAGAATCGAAGTGTGGCTATGATTTTTCGACGTATTTTGTGCTCCTAAAGATGAAAATGATCGTGAAATTTAACTAAATGTCTTCTCTTAGTCGTTATTTTTTAAAAAGTTCTAAAAATATAACGTGATTCTATTAAAAGCTATTTTAAGGGTTTACTACGGTCAAAAATTGTGAAAGTTTTTACTTTTTTTAATATCCGTGAAATTTTCACTTTACGTTACGAAAAATTCGACTTTACACGTGAAAGGTGCACAAATTTTACGCATTCTTTGAAATACAGCAGTATTCGATACTGGGGTGTAAAACGTTCGACTTTACGCACCGGTTCTATCTAATCGCATATTTTTATTATTTTGTTTGATCTTGTTAATTGATCATTTCTACCGAGTGATGTCGGTAGTAGACAGTTTTATGCCTAATATTTTAAGGCCTTCTGTATTATAAACGATTAATATAACGCTAGGTTCAAGGCACTTTTTAGAATTTTTTCAGTTCACTGCAATTCAACGAACAGGTCCTCTTACAGTTACAGTTACAATTAACAGTGTTAAATATGAAAGAAACGT
This sequence comes from Trichopria drosophilae, assembly GCA_030407085.1. Taxonomy (NCBI): domain Eukaryota; kingdom Metazoa; phylum Arthropoda; class Insecta; order Hymenoptera; family Diapriidae; genus Trichopria; species Trichopria drosophilae. The sequence continues at coordinate 184,791,648 of CM059582.1, forward strand.
GTTTATTCTATTTTATTTATACTGACTGACGGATACATAAGTGTGTTGTTCGTTGTTATTTATATATATCGAAAATTGATATATGTACTAAATTGAAAATTAAATGTTTACGTATCATGAAAGTGCTGAATTTTGTTGTGATTTTTAGAGCGCAAATGCCATTTTACGGAAATCGAAATTATAAATTTTTTCAGCCAGGGTTCTTTACATTTACATCTTTAATTGATGTTTTAAAATGTGAGCTTGAAAAAATAACATTTTTATCTCATGTTATTGTAATACACAAAACATCAGATGTTAATTAGGCTTATTTTAAATGACTAATTTATGTTATAAGAAACATGGAATGGATCTTCATCGATTTTGCACTTTATTTTGAAATCACACAAATAGAAAATTTTTTTATTAAAAACGAGAAAAATTCAGCTATTATACAGAGAAATTCTAACTTATCATATAATGTGTTTAGGCCCTATAATATTTAGATAATATTTACAATTAAGGATTGGATGTTAAATAAATCTTTATAAAAGTGATAACAGTACCTATATCAAAAAGTCTAGAACACAAAGTTGGGCAATAAGAACTTGTTAATATGAAGAGGGTTTCGTTAATAGTGCTGGAAGGTTTGTGATGTTTGGACCGATTGGTCATTTTGAACAAACCCCGTTTTATTATACCGTCATATTATTATACGCGAGTAAACCTGCATATCCACAAGTACCTATTTTAATGTGACAAAACTATATAATTAACAAATGTAAAAAGTATAACGAGTAAAAATGGATAATTGAATGATTTTTAATCGATTGTAATCGTTATGACGCATAGCTGTATTAGCCGAAAACGGATCACAGGTACCTATTCAAAAAACATATTTTCAATTATTGGCTATTAAAACTCAATTGTCAGTTAACGAGTATTTACAGGAATGTAAATACTGTTTTATTAGTGTTAGGGAGAAATTACAACATTGTTGATTAAAATTTGAAGATGCACCATTTCGGATATTACAATAATGTCATGGGCTTTATCTCCCTATTCTTTTCAATTATTTTAATGGAACTAAACCTTTCAAGAATCGTTATTGGATCGACCGATGTCATGGAACACGGGAAACAAGCTCCCCCCCCCCCACCCCCCCCCCCCCCCACCCCCCCCCCCCCCCACCCCCCCCCCCCCCCACCCCCCCCCCCCCCCACCCCCCCCCCCCCCCACCCCCCCCCCCCCCCACCCCCCCCCCCCCCCACCCCCCCCCCCCCCCACCCCCCCCCCCCCCCACCCCCCCCCCCCCCCACCCCCCCCCCCCCCCACCCCCCCCCCCCCCCACCCCCCCCCCCCCCCACCCCCCCCCCCCCCCACCCCCCCCCCCCCCCACCCCCCCCCCCCCCCACCCCCCCCCCCCCCCACCCCCCCCCCCCCCCACCCCCCCCCCCCCCCACCCCCCCCCCCCCCCACCCCCCCCCCCCCCCACCCCCCCCCCCCCCCACCCCCCCCCCCCCCCACCCCCCCCCCCCCCCACCCCCCCCCCCCCCCACCCCCCCCCCCCCCCACCCCCCCCCCCCCCCACCCCCCCCCCCCCCCACCCCCCCCCCCCCCCACCCCCCCCCCCCCCCACCCCCCCAGAAGACCCTATTTAGGAAGATCCACTCCTTTATTCGTTACAACCGATATTACACATTAAAAATAAGACAGGTCGAAAAGCCGACAGTAAAAAAACCGACACTTCCAAAAATGACTGTCCGCTTTATTATTATATAAACTGTCGGCATTTTTATTTTTCGGTTTTTCGACCCTCACCCGTAAAATCTGGTAATTTTTTTAATTCAATTAAATATTGTCGTATATGGGAGCTAATAATCGTATTAATATATGTCAACATTGGGATTTTTAAATTAAATTGTGTTAAATTTAGGATGTATGCAGTAAGAAAGCTTCATGTCATAATATTATAAACAATTGCCTTTTTAACATACTTTATGTATTAATTTGCTTTTGTTGCAGATTAGTGACATAATATCAAATTTCTAATTATTTAAATTTTAAGATAAAAAATTCGAAAATCACAGGTACATAACGTTCTGTATGGCTTTGAACGTCCCGTAAATCGCTGACGTTTTTATTTTTAACTCGGGAATGGAAAGATATATCAAGATAAACCAGAAATCGAAAATTGTACGGGTGACACCCATAACCCCCATAACTGTGACATATAGTATTTTTACATGGGAGTTTTGTGACCAAAATAAGAAAGTAGTTAACGGTGAAAGTTCGATATTTTACTTTACTTAAGTTAGTTTCTGTTTGTAAGGCCGTTTCACATAAATTACAATGATCGGGTAAACATTTGGAACGACAACAACATTTAAAAAATGCTGTAATAAACAATTTCGACCTTTTTGCCTCCTGTTTACAATTATGAAAAAAAAAAATGACCGTTGGACAAGCAGTTGCTATTTTAAAAAACCCGCCACAAACATGTTTTTTCCTTTTAGTATAATACTGTATAATACACTTAGGGCCGACACCCATGGACCGGGTTTTTTCGGGGCGGACGTGCCGGATCCATTATATTGTATACCTATCAGAGTGTTTACAGCTGTTCATGGAAATGGAATGCGGCACAGCCGTTGTCCTCGTCCTTTCGGAAAATTCCGCTCATGAAATCCCACCCTTACCCTCTCTTGAAAAATATACATATGTAGTAAAATTCCATAGTTTTCACAATTTTGATATTTCCTATTATTCTCGTTGTGAAATTGCATTTTTTTGTCAATAATATATGAAAACAAAAGGACATTTATTTGTTTAAGTATAATTGAAAAAAATGTAAGTCTAATGTAATTTTCAATCGATTTCAAACACTTTAAGGGAGTATGTAATGTCTCTCCACGACGTCTGTGGCGCTGCTGGTCAAACGTAAAAAACGTAAAAAACGTAAAAAACGTAAAAAACGTAAACAACTGGCGATTTCCATGCACATATATGTATATTTTTTACATGTGTACACTACCGGCCAAAAGTTCGTGAACGCTCTGAATTTTCTAACTCATCAAATAATGCGTTCTATTTCAGAATCCTTAATGATAATGATAGAACTCATTAGATGTTTTTTAAAGTACAGAAATAAAGCTTTTAATTGGTGCATTTAGTTTTACTTCAGACGTTATAGTTTCGCAGTTGTCAAATTTTAAAAATGTTGAAATTTGCCATTTTTTTCTTTGGACTTTTAACACTAACAAAAAGTCTAATAAATTTTTCTGTATATTTCCCATTTTTGGCTAAATACTATAATTTAAGAGCTTTGACATTGCTCTTGTAAAAAGTACATACAATTTTTTTGTCAGAGTTCCTATTTTTTTGAGTTATCATCTTTTTGCCGTTTTCCAAAGAATTCTGACAATATGAGGTAAACTGGCAATTTTTTCAAAAAATCATAACTCAGGAACAAAAAATCGTATCGACTTTTCACAAGAGCCATTTTAAAGCCCTTGAATTGTAGTATTTAGACAAAAATCGACTATATGCAGAAACATTTTTTAGACATTTTGTCAGTGTTTAAAATCGAAAAAGAAAAATTTTAATTTTAATATTTTTAAAATTTGACAATTACGAAACTATAACGTCTGAAGTAAAATTAAATGCACCAATTGAAAGCTTTATTTGTGTACTTTAAAAGACATCCTATAAGTTTTATCATTATCGTTAACGATTCAGAGATAGAACCCATTATTTGATGATTTAAAAAATTCATAGCGTTCACGAACTTTTGGCCGGTAGTGTACATATGTGTGCATCGATAATATATGAATTTTACTACATATATAATTTTTGAAAATTTACGATGTTCATTAGTATTTTAATTTCCACCTTTTCCCCCTAAAATTATTTAAATATTTTTTACAATGCTTATTTTCTCTACGCTAACTCTCTTAGTTTTATTTTCTCCCAGATAAAAAGAAAATTTCTCTATATTTTCCTGTACTGTATTATTCAGGAACATGAAGTACATATATAAGAGACTTCATGACCATGAAGTACATAAAAGACTTCATGACCATGAAGTACATAAAAGACTTCATGACCATGAAGTACATAAGAGATACACATACTTACTTCATGACCTCATCTGTGACGTCATGTAGACAGTGGTGTTTTCTCTCCAAGCGAGAGTCGCGCGCATCGTGCGCATGAGTGGGGGACATCTTGAAAAATGGTTACATAATTTTATACATCCTCTTGTATTTAATATCGCGAGTTTTGATTTGAATTACAAAAAATTAATCTGGAATTACAATTAACAATATAATTTCAAAAATTGAAATTGGTGATTTGTTTTTTTATATATGTGCTTCGCAGCGCCCTCTATATGGATGATGACGTAACGGTGGTGGCGTCATGGAGGACTTCCGTTTCCCTTCTTGTGGAGAAATGTAAACGTGTACATCGTGTAGAATTTCGTTTTTGCGTCGGTAATCGCGATAATTTACGTATTTTTCACGATCACGTGCAGAAGATTGAAGAATAATACAATATTTGTATTAATTTTGAAGTTTGTGTATTTAATGCGTTTGTTCAGTGCTCGAAAACAAAAAAAATGACCGGCACTGAAGTTGAGGAGAAAAAATGACGTCTTGGCAACACCCGCCGTCATAACTGCTTCTGGTTTTGGCTGCTTGCACATTCAAAATTTCTTTTGATGCTGCAGAAAAGAAAGAATCAACGCAAAGAAATGGAAAAATGAAGTCCATGCTGGACAAGCCCAACGACCGACTCATAGTTTCCATCGATGATTGCGTTTTTGGGGGAAGACGTTGTATCATCGTTCTCATTACACGGTAGTGTATATGTGCAACGACGAACTATTATAATTTGAGAATTACTTTTGATTTGCCATTGTTCTTTTCAATTTCATTGGAAGTTAACCAGTTTCTAAAAATAAAGATTCTAACGTACGCTTACGAACACAGATTGTGGAAGTGAAAGTTTTACCTTATTTAGACTCGAATCAAGGACATACCTCGGCATCAAAAATAATTTTATATTTTAAAAAATTTTTTGTTTTTATTAATAAGTATTCTTACGTTACGTTAAGCGATCACATAATTTGTACAATTGCATGTGGAAATGGAAGGAATCGATTTTCTTCTCGAATAAATATTCGACGATGTATCGTCTCGTAATACAGTTCATTTTGCGAAAATCAGGAAAACAAGATACTGTTTCGTTTGAATAGGAAGACGTCTCCTTAATATAAATCTTTGGAGAGTTCGTTTCATATATTTTGTAAATTTTATCATTTTTTCAAAATTTCTATAATTATATTCTGACACTGTATTTCTGCTTACAACTACATTTTTAATAACGATTTATGGTAAATTACACCATAGCGCATAAAACAGTAACAGTCGATTAAGCAATAAACTGCGTATTACTTTAAGAGATCGGTTGTACTTATAAATAATATGAAAGACATTTTCCATACCGAATCTCGGGATGATGAAATACTTAATAGATCATTCCATACGAAATGTTGGCTTTGTAATTGCACAGAAAGAAATTTCAACGATGTACTCCATATGGCTTCCGACAAACGTAAAATAGTGATTAAAACTCGAAATCGTAAAGAACAGAAAATCTAACGATCTGCAAATGTTACTAAAAGTGAAAAAATCTACATTTTCTTCGCTCGACAGCTTCCGTTTCGAAAACAGTGCAAAATATACTGAAAATATACTCAAACGTTTTTGTAAAACACAAAATTTCCTACAAAAAAGTTAGTGAATGTCTAACGTTAATGGATTAGTCACGAATAAACCTGAAATTTTGTCTTACAATTTAACTTATGAATATTTTAGAAACGATGTAATATACATCATATGTTACAGTTCTAAAATATTTATAAGTTTAATTGTAAGACAAAATTCCAGCTTTATTAGTGGCTAACCTATTAACGTTAGTCATTCTTTAACTTTTTTGTAGGAAATTTTGTGCTTTACAAAAAAGATTCAGTATATTTTCAGTGTATATTGTACTGTTTTCGAAACCGAAGCCATGAAGGAAAAAAATGCTGATTTTTTCACTTTCAGTAACATTTGCAGTTCGTTACAAATAGTAATAACTAAATTGTTTAGAAATTATGAATAAATAAACTCAAAGATGTAATAAAAGTGTACAAGGTTCGTAAATTTTCTGTTCTTTAGGATTTCGAGTTTTAATTGGTATTTTACGTTTGTTAGAACCTGTAAGTACAATTGCTTGCAGTTTGAAGCAAAAACTGCTTTAAATTCCTTTCCATGTGGGCTGCATTCGCATAGGTCATATTCGTTTTATGCTTACTTACACAGCCATGTTGTATTATATATAAATAGTCGTCATTGCGCAGATCATTGCGTACAGTGGCCCTCCCTTTATTTTAACCTTTCAAGTCAAGGAAGATGGCGACTTCTTCCCTTTATTTAACGCTTCCCCTCATCCCCACGATTGGTAGTATGAGAGAATATAAACAGAGAGAACATAGAGTGGCTTCTTTCTATACCGACAAGCTCAAGCGCAAACAGCAGTCCGCAATCTTTTGAACACATGTACAGTGGCCCTCCCCTTATTTTAACTCGGTACTTTATTTTAACTTTCTTTCATCCCTTATGTTAACTTCTTCCCCTTGTGAGTTCCCCCACCATTCGCCATTTGAAAGTGTTCAAAAGAGTGCGGACTGCTGTTTGCGCTTGCGCATACAGGTGACGAAAGACACCACTATACAGTACTCCTTCCCTTATTCTAATTTTTTCTCTTCTCCTATTCTAATATTTCCCCTCACACGTTCTCTCCACTGATGTGTGGATTTTCTAAAAGCAAATAACGGCGCATGCGCAACAAAAGAAAAAGAGACAAAAGTGAGACTACAAATCTAAGTAGTGGGGGAGAGGGGAAAATTAGAATAAGGGAAGAAGGCCGCCATCTTGCCTGACTGGACAAATTAGAATAAGGGAAGGACTACAGTAGGACCTCTCTTATTCTAATTAGTAAAGTTTTTCAAGATGACGTCGACCTCTCTTATTCTAATTTTCCCCTTACCCCCACTTACTTGGCTTGCGAGCTTGTAATTTGTGGACAATATTTTTCGTTTACTTTTCGTGTGATAGTGGGAGAAGACTTGTGGTGGAACGATTAGAATAAGAGAGGTCCTACTTTACTGTATCCCCTCTCTCTGTTTTTATTCTCTCATTCTGCCAGTGGTGAGGATGAGGGGAAGCGGTAAAATAAGAGAAGAAGCCGCCATCTTCCTTGACTCGAAAAGTGAAAATAATGGGAGGGCCACTGTATAAGGGCAAATCCACAGAACTTTTATGATATTTCAGATGCACTTAAATAACCTGTACAGAACTATTTATAAAACATTACTTTTTTGAAGTAAATACATAAATAAATAAAAAAGGAAACACGAAAGTTCATGAAATTTGAATAAACTACTGTGTAAAAATCGTAATTTCTTTAATATTTTGTTCTGTAATTTTTGGAACTTTTCTTTTCATTTGAAAATCATGTTGATTAATTGCGCTTCATAAAAGCCAAAGATACTTGAAAAAAAGGTGTGCTTATCTCTTAATAAGAATGAAATGCGTTCAAAGTCGCGAACAGCGAATTTATGAAAAATTTTTGTTAATTTCTAACTAATTTTTGTAACAATACGGCTCCGTTTGGGAACATTCAATTTATGATATAAGTGACAAATTCCAAGGAATAAGGGTGTGCCTATTACATGTAGCCTTCGTGCGTAACTTAAAAAATTACACTTTTGTATGGAACATAACCTGTACACAATTATACGTCTCGATTGTCGGCGTAATTTATTGTTTTATGAGTCATAATACTCTGAATTTGTTCCAGAAATATAATAAGATGTTAGGGAGTAAAACATGACATTAAATTATCTTTGAGCCAAATTCGTTTCTTTAAACGGGAAAAAGCTGAAATTTGTTGCGAGTTTTATTAATCTGTTGACAAATAATCAAAATTCAAGATGGCGGATACAAAATGGCAGACCGAATTATTAAAAAGTTATTTTAATCAGCTGAAATTGTGTATTTGGGGGTTTTCGTGAATCGATTGAGATTCGTTATAGCTTTGCTCCAGAAATAATGAAAATGCGAGTATTCGTAATCTCAATTTACCGGCATTTACCTAAAGAAAAAAGTTCGAGATGGCAGACTATGTGTTAAAATTTTAAATATGTTATAAATGTATATTTCTACAAATTTAATGTAATCAAAATAAATATAAAAAATTAGTTAATGTACTTACAAACAGAAAAATAAAGTTGTTTGTTTCTTCTATGTTGCTTCGTCATGTTTTGTTAAAAATGAATAAATATGGTTATTAATGACAAGTTACGTTATATAAATTTTACATTTTTCAGTATAGCCACAATTGCAATGCTTTAAATCGATTTACAAGGGGAACCTTGTTTCACCAATTTTATTGAAACTTTCCCATAATGTAGTGCTTAGTATCCTTTTAATTCTCAGAAAGTCTTATGATGCAATATTCAGCCATTTTCGAAAAAAACACTTTTGAAGCTTGTTCACTTTCTATAGTCGAGTTCTCATAGACACGGAGAGAAATTTCTAGATTTTGTATCACGGTTTGCTTTATGTTTTTGTTTCACAGCTTTCTCATACTCTAAAAGGATGGAAAATTCCTCCAACAGAGTGATTTTGTCCTTTTTAGTCATGACTCACATTTTGAGAGGAAAGGAAAGCTGTGAAACAAAACCTTGACGCAAAACCATGAAGCAACACCTGGAAATTTCTTTCCGTGTATCAGGTAGTAGCAAGCATACTTTGCGTTTCGGATGTTGTGAGTTTGATCCTTCAGGTTAGACTTTTTCTATTTTTTTAATCTCATAGTTAAAAACTATTTAAACATTATAGTAATTTTAATTTTTTTTTGTTCCATTTTTGTCATTTTTTAAATTAAAAATGGTCAAACAAATATTTGTTCATGTTTCTGACTAGTAAATACTTGTATTAATGTGATAAATTATTGATTAAAAAGTTAATACTTTACAGTAATTAAGGAACAATTAAGAAATAATAATCGAAAGTGGAATTAAATTGTGCAACAATAAACACATTTAATATTTCTTATTTTTATTATATTGTATTTTGAGGACTCTATTATATTTATTATATTATAAAAGTAAAAATAAAACTGTAGGAAGGAATAAAAATTTACCTTACTATGTTTATATAAAAAACAATTATTGCATTAACTTATTATTCAATCAGGAATTTTCATGACTAATTTACATTCATAATTAAAGTATTGTCACTTTGAATATTTAAAAAAAAAACATTGTAATTGTAAAATTTTCAATTTCAATGGATGTGATCGGTGTTTTATTACTTTTTGTTTCGTGTATTTTTATGATAATTATTAAAAAAAAACAATAAATGTTTTTTATACAAACATAGTAAAGGAAATTTTTAATCTTTTCTCTAGTTTTATTTTTATTCCTTTCTCTAGTTTTATTTTTACTTTTATAATAAAATAAATATAATAGAGTCCTCAAAATATAATATAATACTTTCGATCATTATTTCTTAATTGTTCATTAATTACTTTAAAGTATTAACTTTTTTAATAAACAAGTTATCACATTAATAATTACTTACTAGTCAAAAACATGAACAAATATTTTTTCGACCATTTTTAATTTAAAAAATGACAAAAAAGGAACAAAATTAAAATTATTACAATGTTTAAATAGTGTTTCACAAACTATGCGATTATTAAAAATAAAAAAAAGTCCAACCTCAAGGATCGAACTCACAATATCCAAAAGGCAAAGCATGCTCGCTACCATCTACACCATAGCGACTTTGGATTCCATAGATATACCTATTACACGAAAAGAAATTTCTAGGTTTAGCTTCATGGCTTTTGCTTCAAACTTTTGTTTTACGGCTTTCCTTTCCTTTTAAAACGTGGGCTATTACTAAAAAGCATGAAATCACGATGTTGGAGGAATATTCCATCCTTTTATAGCATGAGAAAGCTGCGACACAAAAGCATATAGCAAACCATGATACAAAATCTAGAAATTTCTTTCCTTGTATATAAGAACTTTCCTATGGTAAGTGTACATACTTCAAACAAGCTTTTTTTTCGAAAATGCTACCATCTGAGCCATTGCGGCTTTGGATTGCACAGATGTGCCTATTATATAAGAGCGTATAAACTTCAAATGTGTCTTTTTCGAAAATGGATGAATATTGCATCATATGACTTTCTGAGAATTAAAAGGATACTAAGCACAACATTATGGGAAAGTTCCAATAGAATCGGTGAGAATTGCAACTGAGATTCTCCTTGTTAAATAAATTTAAAAATTTTAAACCTAAAAGCATGCAAAAATTGGATAACGCTGCAAAGATAAGTTACTGACGAAAGAATAATCAATCACATCATGTGTGTCAACTTTTTGATGATCAATGTTGACATTTCGACGATCAATGTTGTCATTTTCTAGACGAATCTGCTAGACATTGTAGCAAGATGACAATGTGACCTTATAATTATAATTAATGCATAATTAAGAAGTTCCGTCATGTCAATAATTACAGAGTAACGGTCAGTTATATGACATTGTCATCTTGCTACAATGTCTAGCATATTAGTCTCGACAATGCCAACATTTAACGTCAAAACGTCAACACATGTGATGTGATGTGATGTGATTGATTATTTATTCCTTTGACACAAGATGATCGAACATGGATTATCGATTGTAATTACTGACAATTAGTTTACTAATTTACATTGTCTAAATTGTATTAAGACAAGTTGATAATGTTTAGATCATTTTAACTCGATGTATTAACTCGCACTGTGCTGCATACTGTGTATTTGGCACAGATTAATAACAATTAACCGAAGGTCCCTCTAAATGCATGAATCGTTTTTTGTTACCGACCTTACTTGTACATCGCTTGTGTACATTGTTTTCAAAAACAAAAAATATTTTAGGAATAAATTGAAATAAATCAAACGCAATTCTTCAGTACGTAAATATACAGAAATTGTAAAGTAATCTACAAGTACGGTAACGAAAACGCAGCAATGATACTGAAACCAGATGCAAATTCATAGCCTCAGATTCGGAATAGTAGTTAAAATTGTTGTTTATTTCATTGCAACTATTGAATTATGGTTACTTATGAGTAAATTTACATCTCAGAGATGTTCCTTTTTTAAAAAATTAATTTTTTTATTTCCTAGCAATCGGAAATACATTGAAATGCATTGAAAATTTTGAATGCATTACAATACATTTGAATGCGCTATTTGATCTTAAAAGTATTGAAAAGGATTCAAATGTATTAAAAATTTTAATGCATGGCAATATATTTGAATCGAAAAATAATCCCAGTTCATACATTTAATGAAAAAAAAAATTTGCATCGACCGAGAATCGAACCGTGATCTTCCACACAACAACTTCGAGCCGTAATCACTCGACCACCACTTTGCTGTGAAAGATGATGCGAAACTAACAAATAGTTGAAACGTGAAGCATTTATGAATTGTGTACATAAAAATAATCTGCTAAGTTTATTACCATATTTTACATTTTTGTAATAATTTGCTTATCGCCTTTTGAAAAGAACGAATGCAGTAGATATTTTTGTTGGTAAAATAAATATTGTAATTTTTTTCTAAATTACGCAATATCTTGAAAACGGTGCGAGATACGTGAAATTTGAAGAAATTGACATAAATCAGGGATACCTTGGTGCAATGATTTGAAGCCACTATGCATAATTCGAGAATTTTCTAAATTTTCGATTTCTAAAATTATGAAATTTTTGAATTGTGTATATCAGCTGAATCATCGCACATCATGGCAAAATTTCATCAGATTTCACGTATCTCATACCGTTTACGAGATATTGCGTAAATTTGAAAATAAGTGTCAGTTAGTAGTCCAATAAGTGTACAAATACATTTCATTTAAGTGTACAACACTTTTTGGACTCTTGTGTATTGAACGCTTAAATAAAGTGTACCATTTCCGACAGAGCACTGCTAAATGTAATTGGAAATTGATTTAAAATAAACATTTCACATTCCAAATTTTTAATGAAAAGTCATTTGTGCCTTTTATTTTTGAAAATAACTTTTTTCTAATTGAAATGAATAATTACGAAATGAACATAATTTTAATATTTTTTCACTTCAAAGCGGAAGTTATTTTTTTTTATAGATTCATTTGTATTAAAATGAAGAATCATTAAGAATTTGTATTCAAATGAATTCATCACGCTTTAATTTTTGTATTGATTTATTTTAAATTCATTTGGATTAAAGCAGGGATTATTTTGCTCAGTCATGTATTGAAATCGATTCATTAATTTCGGTAATTAACTGTTATTATTTATGGATTCGATTGTATTAAAAAATCATTATTTCAATCTTCATTTGTATTCAGATGGATTCACGACTTTTGCCTTTTTCAAGTATTTTTAGTAGTTTCGGCAACAATATTATTTATGTATTCTTTTGGATTTATATTTTTGTATTAAAATAATAGTGAAGTATTTTTGGATTTGAATGTATTCGAAAATTTCAAATAGCGTATTCAAAAGCGAAAAATTAATCTAAATTGATACATTTCAATATAATTTTGATTGCTGGGTTAGAACCATTCTTTTTTTTGAATCTGCGGATAGTTTCAGTTTCATGGAACCTTTGGCTATCTGTTATTAATCTGTGGTATTGGTCTTATTTAGTACTGAATTTGCTATCAAAGATCAGGAAAACCCACGAGTATCCAATTTTAACTAGTTCCAATATCTTTTTACGTATTCAGTCTACCATATTCTATCCGCAATCTTAAATTTAGTATATTTTTTAACGGGTTCACAATCAGCTCCCGAATACCAAATTTGAGTTTGTGGGAGTAACTTCTTACAAATTCCATCTGCAGTAACTCAAAATATCCGAGTAATAAATTTAAACTGTTTTCCGCATAAAGAAATATGTTTGGTTCAAAGATATAATTTCTACATTTTGTACAGAAATGGCCTTAGGTTGATTTTAAATGTGTGCAAGGGAAAAAAAATGTTTTCTTAAAGCATAAAGTTAAAAGTAATGTGAATTTGCCAATAAATGGTTTACAAAATGTCCGACAAATGAATAATGAATACACGTCCATGTGAATGCAGCCTGTAAATAAATTAAGACGAGTCTTAATGTGCAAAAGAAGATTGATCACAAAAACTCTGTTCTGCAATAACGTTCTATCTACAATTCCTTTATTTTTTTCTTATATATACATAATTTATTTATTTATTTATTTATTTATTAGAATCATACGGGTGTACACGCCCATTTACATAAAAAATATAACAAAAAGTTATGGCGCATAACATACAAATAAAAGTAATTGAAAAAATCAGTAATAACATAAATCTAAAGAAATGAATAATAATAATAAGTAACAAAAATAATTAACATGATTGCCTACAGTAAATAATAAATCTCAATTTCATAACTAAGTAGCATTATAGTTCTGTAATAACAAATTTCTACAGCGATAACGAAAGGTTATATCCGAAACAATGGTAATAATATTCTTTGGTAAATCATTCCAAAGGGTAAATCATTCCATAATAGTAAAGATTTACAAGTTGACAAATGTAAAACTGAATAAAATGTATTTAACACATAACTATATATATAAAAATTATAAAATTAATTAAAAACATACCTCAAACTTGAATCTACACGAATGCAGATAAACATTATCGTAACATTAAGCCTGAAAATAAATGATACAAAATCGTAAACAAAGTACGAAGTAAATAATAATAACAAAACTACACGTTTGAAATCACTTTTATTTTAATTAATATTTTTATTAATAGTATGGAAGAGTATAACTTGTGATAAATCTTTTCTTGCGACATTGCCCACGATTTTAAAGTTGATTTCACCCATTGCGAATAGTATCAGCGATAATTACAAATATTCATCTATGTACTACACTCGCGAAACTCAAAAGTTATCTATTTTTATTACATATACATATTTTGCGCAAAAAATGTTCAATCGGTTTTCTAATTACAAAAATTGAAAGTATGTGAAGGTTCCTAATACAAATTCGTTATCCTTAATTATACAAGATTTCGAATGGGTGATAAACGTTGCTACTTCCGTTGAACCTAACGGAGCGATAAAAAAAAAATGGTTGAAGTACATTGATTAAAGATCCTTTGGCGTCGTCCAAAAGTTTTTTTTGCGATTTAAACTGGAGATCAGACCATAAACTAACACCTAGAACCTTATTCTAATCTATACAATTGTACAATCATTTCTTAACTTACAATATATTAAATCATCACATTTTTTCCGCGATATAATACTTTTTGTTTCGGTGCGTTCGGTACATGATAAATTTTTTTTTCACTCGACCCATGTACATGCGTTAGTTGATGGTCTGCAGGCCTCGGATGTTACTCGTCATTAAGCCAGTAGTTTGACAGAATCATAACGAGATAAAAAGCATGATTCAGGGGAGGGGGGGGTTGTAAGCATAAATATACTGTACTTGATATGGAGAGTCATTTCATGCTAAGAATTATTTTCCAAAAAGTTTTCCTCAAAATTCCTTTCGCATTAAATTGGATAACATCGACGTTTTAAAAAAAAAGTTGTCAAGACGTGAGTGAAGCGTTTCCATCAGTTACCTTATTTCTATTTAAAGAAATATGAATTTTCATTCATAATAACCCAATTTTCCATTTTTTATTTTTTTTTTTTTTTTTTTAATTTGATACATTATATAGTCCGACCTCCGTAATTGACCAAACTGTAAAAACCTCCGTAATTGACCAACCAAGGAGTTTCAACCTCCCTTCCAGTCCCAGTATATGATCAATTAGGGAGGTCGTACTGTAATATCAATAACAAAAAATTAAATTAACTTTAATACTAAATTAATAACATTTTTGACTGAGATTGTTCATGTAAAAATTCTAAAAATTCATAACAAATAGAAAATATTCTTTGGAAACTTAGCGTAATCACTCATATCTATTTTTACTTTCGTAACGGGAAAGAATGTTATTCAATCCATTAGCGTCTAAAAAGTAATTTTGCGAAATTTTGCTATCGGTACATGCTTGGCATGAAACACCACATAATTTCATCACATCGAACAACGAGTCTTAACAGCATTTTAGAAGAAATTTACATCGAATGACAATTTTAACTAAACGTCTGTTAAGACTGTAGCGTACTGGCTTTCGATGATCTAGGACGAAACTAAGAGCATAGATATATAATTTATACGCACATTTATATACAAGGCAGTCTTGGAAGGGCAGGAGGCGGAAATAGCTAACATAGGGCCAGAATAACGATCAATAACGAGATCGATTTGTGACAAAGTGCGGCATGAATTGACCATGCCTGGAAACGCTAAAGGGGGAGACCTATAGCAATATTATATATTGACCGCGACTAGTAAGCGGTTTCCGAAAAGAATGACATTGACGAATATAGCTTCAAAGATCAGCGATCCTAATGTCTAAAAAAATTAGAGTCTACAAGCAAGTACCACATCGAATGGTAGAAAAAACTGTGTTACCTTTGGCGTTTTCATAACGAATAAGATTTTAAGAATTTCTTTTCTTAACGCGCCAACGTCCATAGTTAACGACAGTGAGAAATTTTGAAATCGAAAAAATGACTTTCGATGCCCCTTTATCCCTAATGCGCAAAACGACCTAATGAAACGCCTATGTCAGGGGTTGATTACTGATTTCGAGGCCATTTGGAATATCCATGGGCATTGCGACAGTCGGTTCCGCTACTTTTTTATTCTTGTGAGAAACTGAGCTACCTGTGGTGCTACTGTCGCTTTCGCTGTCGATGCTAGACACCGAACTGCTCTTTCTGGGTGCTTTTTTTCGTCTTGCTTGATAGGACGCGGGTACTGGCGAGGAACCTGTACTTTTGTGAGTACAACTACAACTACTTCGATTTCCGTTACTGAAAGAGCCAGTATCACTGTCGCTTTCACTATCTATACTCGACATGGGACTCGCATGTCTTTGTTTTTTGAGTATGTCGTTTTGTCGTCGAAGGATCTCATTCTCTCGAATGAGATCGTCTATCCGTTGTTGGAAAATCTTGAGCTTCTTCGATACATCGTTAGGGAATTTAGGCTCGTTCTTCTCTTCGTCGTTATTTAAAGTTTTAGCTTTCAAACGTTTCGTTAACGCATCCACCTTCGTCTCCATTTGGATGTATTCTTGAAGAAGTTCGCACTTGGTCATCATACCTAATCTTTCTATGTGGAGATCGTCGTAAGCCGTGGAGAATTCCTTGGTGAGGAATTCTTCTTCGTCTTCCGGGGAAGAATAAAAAAAGTCTTCGTCCGAATCGACGCTAAAACTGGAATCCCTAGTTCGGGATGGTGCGATGGGTTTTTGGAAAGAGGCAGTCGGAATTTCCAACCCGGCAACCGTCTTGAGTTTCTGCTCCAATTCGGGAAGATCGTTGTGATCTTCGATGAGGAATTGGGTGGTGTTGTATGGTGCTGGCGGTTGCCGGGGTGGTTTAGTCGGCCTGCTGATCGCTCTGCACCGTAACCTCTGCTGATACGATCCAGGATGTTGCTTGGAGTAAGGTTTGAGTTTACGGTGCTTCGGCTTGCCTCTTCTAGTTTTGCGCTTCTTGGTGGCAATGTCGATACAGTCTTCCATTGACATTATTCCATCTTGATCCCCACTGCCGCTTCCACTTTCGAACTTCGATCGAGTCCTTATGAAAGGCTTTGAACACTGTAATCAAAAAAAGAAATAAAAATGTAAAACGAATTGAAATATTATGTTTTATTAAAATTATGAAATGTGACAATTTATTGAATTTTTCATTTGTGCTTTTTTCTTAAAAACTATTTTAATTGTCCTTGTCCTTTATTTCTTTCAAACACTCTATCATTCAACATTCCTCTGTATTCTTCAACTGTTTTTCATAATGTAGCATTTAATGTAGCATTTTTTACAACAGGCTTTTTTTTATATTGTTGCTGGCAGGTAACTAAATTTGTTAGTAAAATATGATTTTTAATTATCTATATCAGTCTGAAAATTTAGTAGTGGTTATATTACAATATTTTAAAGCTGTTTTTCTATTTACAAATCATTATGTAGTTGAAATCAACAACCCTTTGTTTGTTTATTTATTTACTTTTTAGTAGGAGAGACTAATAAACTAAGATATTATATAATTTAATTAATTTCAATAGAAGCATTAAAAAAATGCTTAATTATTGGTTTTATTTATTTTATTTAATTATCTCATATTGTTAAGTTGTTGAATTTATTGTATTATTTATTTAACAGGAAAATAATAAAATAATTATACAGACAAGTTTCGGAGTTTAGAATTTGTTAAAAAACTTGAAAATATATTCTTAAGGAATTTGAAAATTCTTCAACTGTTTTTCATAAATTATATGCAGTTCTTTTTACAATATGCATTTTTTTATATTGTCACTAGAGATAAACTAAATTTGTTAGTAAAATATGATGTTTAATTATATATATCAGTCTGAAAATTGAAAATTTAGTAGTGGCAATATTACAATATTTTAAAGCTGTTTTTCCTATTTATAAATCATAATTATGTTGTTAAAATTAACAAAACCCTTTGTTTATTTATTTACTTTTTAGGAGGAGAGACTACTGAACCAAGATATTATCTAATTTAATTAATTTTATTAAAAGCATTAAAAAAAAATGCTTAATTATAGGTGTACAACTTGTTAAGTTGTTAAATTTATTGTATTATTTATTTAACAATCAAATAAATAAAAAAAAATAAAGGAAGAGTTGGAAATAAATTATTATTATTATTAATTATGTAGACAAGTTTCAGAGTTTAAAATTTGTTAAAAAATGACAAATCATTATGTTGTTGAAATCATCAAACCTTTGTTTATTTATTTATTTACTTTTCAGTATGAAAGACTACTAAACCAAGATATTATCTAATTTAATAAATTTCAAATTAAAAAATGCTTAATTATTGGTTTTATTTATTTTATTTAATTACTTCAGATTGTTAAGTTGTTGAATTTATTGTATTATTTATTTAACAGCAAAATAATAAAATAATTATGAAGACAAATTTTGGAGTTTACCATTTTTTGAAAAAATTGAAAATATATTTTATAAAATCCCATCTTGATTTAAATTTTAATAAGTGAAACTTGTACATATTAAGTTGTTGAATTTATTGTATTATTTATTTTACAGGAAAATAATTATGCAGAAAAGTTTTGGAGTTTTTAGATTTTTTGGAAAACTTGAAAATATATTTTATAAAATCCCATCTTAATTTAAATTTTAACAAGTGAAACTTGTACATATTAAGTTGTTGAATGTATTGTATTATTTATTTAACAGGAAAATAATAAAATAATTATGCAGACAAGTTTTGAAGTTTAGACATTTGTTACAAAATTTGAAAATATATTTTATAAAATCCTATCTTGTTTTTAATAAATAAAACTTTAAAATGATTATTTTAATTAAAAATTATAAAAATTAATAAATATTTGTTAAAATTCGAGTCAATAAACTAGTTCATATAGCAAAATTATTTTTACTAACTAGTTAGTTGGGTATACTAATTATTTTTGCGGTGTATTATCAGCACTTGCATTATCATTAATGCAATAATTGCTATGACGAAACAGCTGTTAGCGAACGGCGATATGCAGGTTTACGCAGGTCCAACCGGCGTCGGACAGAATGCCGTTCGTCACAATGAGCCTCGAATTAATTCAGACTTTATATCACAGGAAAATCAATATTCGTAACATTTAACACTACGTGTTCTAAATTCAGCTGGAAATTTTTTTAGAATTTCACGTTTCTATAATTACGCTCTAACCATTTCTTATTACATCGATTAGAATGTAAATTATAGTTAATACTAATTCGTGACTAACGATAATACAACATAATTTTCAAAAAACTGAAACAAAATGGCGGAAAATGCAATTTTCCGTAAATAATGTTCGTAACGCGTGCGGGAAATCGCATTTCTCCAACTGGTAACGAAATATATTTAATGTTTTTATTTTCAAGTCAGAAACTCAAATAATTCAAAATTATTAAAGATGTTGGACAAAAATTTTAACTATGGTAAAAATGAGGTAAATTTTTTACGATTTTTTTACGATTAGTAGCTAGTTAGTCTCGAGTTTAATTCTTATTTTGAAATAAAAAAATTAGAGTATAAAATGTTCATCTATTATTTTAACAATTAAATTTTACCGAAATCATTAGTGAAAAAAAAAATCGAAGTAATTTTATAATGAAAAAAATTTTATTTAATTTCTGGCTAACTACTAAGTAGTATAACAATATATTAAAATCTAATGAAAAAATCTTTTATGTACGTCTTTTCGGTGCGTAAAGTAAACTTTACGCACTCGATTACACTTTACGTACGGAAATGCCGTACGTAAACAATATTTCGGCACACGTGTGTATGTGTAAAGTTCTTTACGCACTTGTATCGAAAAATACTATTTCTCTCTTTCTTCTCTGATATTTCATAAGTGAAAAAATCTTAAGTTTTTTTTATGTAGTTTTAGTATAACAATAGTATAGAAATAATGTTAATAAAAATAAATGATCTTTTTTTATCTTAGAAAAAATAGAAATTAAATATTTTAATTATACAAAATGTATAATAATAATGATTTAATATTTTAGATGTATACTAATATTTTTAATTATAAGTGTGTGTTTTTCATTTCAGGATTTTTTTACAGGTCTTTGCTACACAAAAATTGTGTTATTAATGAAATTTTGGAAATAAGCATTAATTTGTTAAACATCCTTGATCTTGAATAATTTGTAACATTAATATTGCAGCTAACGACTGAAAAAAAATATGTTACTGTATTTTGAACTACGAAAAACTGTGATAATAATAAATTTGTATACTAAAAAAAAAAAAAAAAAAATTATTATTATTGTTATTCATGTTCTGAGAGACTCCTGAGACGTAGGATTAAATTCCTAACATCTGTTTCAAATTCGCATTTTCAAGTACTGGAAAAATCTAAATTGTTATAAAAATGTTGTTAAAAAATTATAGGCCAAAAAAATAAAATTTTCTGTGAATTTTAGGTGCTTGTAATAGACAATTATTTTCAGTAAATTTTTGGATTCTTGCCCGAGAAATTCTGTGCGTTACAGTCATGGTATGTTCGTATGACCGTGACGAAAGTAAAGAACTCTCGAAGATTTGCTACTAGCGCCGCCTATCGACACTCCTGCCATACTTACGTCTCCATTTTGATTCAGTTATATTTCTTTATACGAACGCGAGATTTTCATTCTTTTTTCTAAAAACGATTTTAGAGAGCTTTTTCTCTAGCATCGCTATCTATTATAATTTCGTTTTTGTTTATTAATAGTAATAATTTTATTACAGCTAACTTAAAGTCATTGTTCCCTGGGATATCATAATAATAAACAACTTTATTGACTGAAGGGCGATTATAATATAACAATCGCTTTTTCGCCGACGAGTAACGGCAATATTTATACACGAACTCACAGTCTAAATAACTTAAAGTTTATTATAAAATAAAAATTGTTTACAAATTTTATTCGGTAAAATTCATCGATTTCAAAATAATTTTTTTAACTTTTTGATAAGACTTGGTTTTTTTTTGTCTTAACGTCGAACATTTGGCGTTTTTTAACTCCAAAAATATAAGTTTTACCAAAAAATTTCAAAATACATTTTTGGATTAGAATTATGAAAAGAATCTAAAAAATATTTTTTCCAGGCCGAAGATTTTAAATTGTTAACAATAGTTGTTAATAATAAAAGTCCTCAATGGATGACTTTGATTTTTCGATTTTTTTATTTGGAAAAGTCGAAAAATTGAAAAATCATCCATTGAGGGTTTTTTAATTGTTATTAACAAATATTGTTAAGAATTTGAAGTTTTTGGCTCGGAAAAATATTTGATTCTGTTAAATAAAGTTAGATTCTGTATTTGGAATTATCCAAAAATGTATCTTGAAATTTTTTCGTAAAACATATATTTTTGGAGATGAAAAACGCCAAATGTTCAACGTTGACGTCATCAAATTCGGCGTCATCATTTTGTTTTTCCGAAAATAAGCTTCACAAAAAAATTCATAAGAGACGTTTCTTGTTCAAAATTATTCAAAAAATTTGTTCTACACCGAAAATTTCAAATTAAAAAAAAATAAAAGTTTTGGCATTTTTTGATTCTGGAAAAATTATTCGTTAAAATTCATCGATTTCAACAAATTTTTTTCACTTTTTGACAAAATTACAGGACGAAAATTTGAATCATTAATAAAAGTTGTTTAACAAATAATTTTTGAAAATTTCAGTTTTTTTTTTCAAGAAAAATGCCCAAAGTTTTTAAAAATGTTCAATCAAAGTCATCCATTGAGGGTTTTTTTTGTATTGTTATTAACAAACATTGTTAACAATTTAAATTTGTCGGCTTGGAAAAATATTTGTTTGATTCTTTGTATAATTCTGATCCAAAAATGTATCTTGAAATTTTTTCGAAATCTTATATTTTTGGAAATGAAAACGTCAAATTTTCAATGATGACGTCATCAAAATACGGCGTCATCATTTTTTATTTCCAAAAATAAGCATCTTACAAAAAAAATTCATAAGACATTTTTTGTTCAGAATTATTCAAAAAATCTGAAAGAATTTTTTCCGGACCCATTATATTTTTTAATTGTTAACAGTATTTGTTCACAACAAAAAGTCCTTAGTGCACGATTTTCATTTTTCACTTTTTTTAATGTCGAAATAAAATATTTTCAAAAACGTATTTAAAAAAATTAAGACGATTTTTTTTTATATTTTAACACAGTAGACTTTTGCGTAATTAAATTTTTCTATTTGTTATTATTATTATTGGAAAATACTAATAGTACATTATGTGCCAAGGGCGCAATTATCGATCTTCGACATTTATCGACGATTGTGAAGTTTCATTCGATTTCATCGAAAGTATCATGCGAACATTCGTCGGAGATCGATATTTCGCCCGTGACCAATAATGTATTTTTCTGCCCTCCGGCCCGAAACCGCAACTTCCTGGCCGCTGCGCGAAACGAAGTTGCGGCTTTCTGGCTACGTCGAGCAGAAAAATAGTATACGGCCCTTGGCCAATAAAAAAGAAAGCCTCAGATCACATGTTTATCAGACTCGGCTTCGCCTCGGCCAACAATTTCATGTGATCTGAAGCACTTTCTGTTTTACTGGCCTAGGATCGTAATATACTATTTCGATCTGATTTTCGTGGGACTCGATAATTCGCGGCCGAAGGTTTCGCCCTAGGCCGAGAAATCGAGTTTTACGGACGGAGTATCAAAATAGTAGTTTTCGATACAAGTGCGTATGCGTAAAGAACTTTACACATACACACGTGTGCCGAAATATTGTTTACGTACGGCTTTTCCGTGAGTAAAGTATAATCGAGTGCGTAAAGTTTACTTTACGCACCGAAAAGACGTACATAAAAATATTTATGCACTTAGAAAAGTATTTTTTTTTTAAGTGCATAAATAATTTTAGTATTTTACAATATTTAGAAGTTTTTTTTTTGTAAAATAATCACAGGAAATAATATATTCTTCGTAAAATAATATTTTTTTGGGCCGATAATTTTTAATTAATTTGTTACATTTTTATGCAAATATTAACATATTTTTTCAAGGAATGCAGTCACTTTTCTTACTCTCTTGCATGTACAGGATGTTCCAGAGTCCTTATCTTCGTGTCTATTTTGGTTGTAAGCCTTATTCAATTATGTACTATCTATACAAAGTCGAACGACATGTGTAGGTTGAATAACGTTTGAAATGCGAGTGGTTTCAGGAACTTCATACATTGTAAATTGCATTTTAAAATATGTAATCATTTTTTCAGGAACATGGAAAGGAAAATTTTGGTTGTGGATTCTGGTATACTTTTTTTTAGCATTTATTTGCACTTGATTATTTTTTCACTGTCACCTCCCTTGTGTTCGGCTTCTTCAAACACTCACTGTCCTTGTGTAATGGGATATTAAAATGTGGTGTATAAAGTTCGACATTATGCACTGGTATCGAAAACTACTATTTTATTACTTTATATAATTTCATAAATTTCAGGAATTTTTAGTTTTTAGTATTTTTTAAATAGAAATTTTTGTAATGAGTCATACTTCAAAATTTCGAAAATATTTTTTTTTAATTTCTGTCTTTTTTTTTTAAAAATTGGGAATACTTTCAATTAAAATTTTTTTTTCGTGTAAAAAATTCATTAAAAGCGAAATTATAAAAACAAAAATAGAACAAATAGTAAAAAATTTTTAAAAAAATTAAAAAATTTAAAAAAAAAAAAATGAAAATTGGAAAAAAATTTTAAAAATTGTTGAAAAAAAAATGAAAAAATTGTTAAAAAAAATTTTTAAAATTGTTGAAAAAAAAATGAAAAAATTGTTAAAAAAAAATGAAAAAATTGTTTAAAAAAAATGAAAAAATTGTAAAAAAAGAAATTAAAAAATTAAAATAAAATATGAAAAAAATGTTAAAAAAAAAATTTTGTTTGAAATATAAAAAAAATTTAAAAAAATAAATAAAAAAACAAAAAAAAAAAAAAAAAATAAAAAAATATAAAAAATTTGTTTTTACAAAAAAATTTAAAAAAAAATATATAAAAAAGAATCGTTATTAAAAAAATTTAAAAAAAATATAAAAAAAAAATTGTTATTAAAAAAATATCTTAATTGTTTCTAATTTTTTAAATCTATTTACTATTAAAATGTATTTTTTTTTTTAATTGTTCCAACATTTTTTTTCCATTTATTACATAAACAAAAAAATAATTTCTCAAAAAATATTAAGTTCTCTCATTTTCGATTATTTTTTAAAATTAATGTTTTTTTTTTTACTGTTTTACATGCATCTATTTCCATGCAATTGAGTGTTGAATTTATAAATGAAAAATTTGGTCCTACATTTTTTTTTTCAAAAGTATCACTTCAACATTTTTAAAAAATATTTTCAGCCAAAGTTATCTCAAAAAAAAATCTGAAATTAAAAGATATTAATTTTTTAAACACAAAAATGGTCAAAACTCCAAAAAATAATTAATATCAAGAATGTTGCACAATATGAAAATTTCAATAAATCATCGGCATTTCGAAAAAAGAACATAAAAATTATCCTAACTGTTGGCATTTTGAAAAAAGAAAATAAAAATTAAAAAAATGATTTTAAAATAAAAAAAAATGTGTTATTAAAAAAAAAAAGAAAATTTTCTATTAAATTTACCGTTTAAAAAATAAAAAAACCGAAAAAATCACATTTGAACATCCGAGTCTTTTTTACTATCAGGAAAAATAAAATCAATAAAAGTAATTTAAAAAAAAAAAAAATTAAAAAAGCCAACAATAGCCACGATGATTCCATAAACGAAAGCGCGTACGAGAAGCCGTCAAGGAAAATGGAGTCGAAATTCAATCAAACTCCATTTTTGATTGTCCCGATCGCGATTCGCAATGGCCGGAGCGAAAAGTGGAAATAACCGTATGGAAAAATGTCTCACGTAGGTTCCGTTGAATTCATCGCTTCTGCATCTGGAATCGGAGTTATCGCCCGTAGGCGGCGCCACGATTGATGGGGAAATCTCGCTCCTATCGGTCATCGTTCGGGTCGGTCGGGTGGCATCGGTTTCCGTCGGGGTAGCCGAGCCGATGTTCGGGTCGAGGGTCGTCGCCGTCGGCTGCTGCTGCTGCGAGACGGCGACCTCCTCCCTTGGTATCTCGATGCGCCTCCTAGCGTCGGCCACTGGCGCTAACGCCTCGACGTCAGTAACGTCCACTATCGACGGCTTCTCCGTGACCCCCTCCGCTTCCTGATCCTCCATGTTCGTAATGTTCTGCAAAATTCGTCGACTACCTGGATTGGCACAAGCACTCATCACCTCCGCGTATCTCCTGCGGTATCGTGACTTCTCCCTTCGAGTATCGTGCTACGACTGAAACTTGACTGTGTATAACGATTCACTATTTCGACTCGCTGACAGCTCTTCGTGCGTCTTCGGCTCTCCAATGTTCGCTTCGGTCTTCTCCGCTTCGGTGGCCCTCTACCGTAAACAGGGAGGACTACTCGCCATATTTGATTCGGTCTCTCTTCGTCAATCTGCTCCGTGATTCCTCCCGATAGTCGAGTGGCGGCGGTGGGGCGCCTAACGTTCGCGGATTCGACGTTCACCGCGCCCCTGGGTGGGGGGTTCCGGGGGGCGCGGCCAGGGGGGGATGGGGATATCGGGCCGGAGGCCACCGTCGGTATATTACGCACCGTTTTACGCAGTTCCATACTGGTTCCACATCGGTGAAACCTCCGAATTGCGCATCGAATCGACCATTTTATTTTGTTTTAATTTAAACGCACCTATATAATATGTATACGTTGATTTCAGTTAGATTTAGAAAAGAACGCGGTGGTTCCATTGCGCATTGCGAACTATATCTACATGCGCATATAGATGATACACACGTGCGACCGTTTTATAAATGTATGTACATGTGTATACATGGGCGACCACTTGAACTCGAAAGGACATAGACGTGTATACATACGTGCACCGATCTCGTTTTCCTTAGCGCGTTCTCGCTCGCGCTCGCGGTTTCCGTGATCGTTCCTTCGCTATTTTCAATCCACTTTTTTCCATTTTGGGCGTATACCTCTCACACGACGACATTGTAAGATCGTGTCGGGTATAGGGACCAAGTTTCGACCTCGGAAGCTGCGCTGTGTTATATATGCTCGCTTTCCAAAATCGAGCGGTTTTCGCGAAATCGAGCGTCTCCGGGTTGTTGCACCCGGGATTGTTTGCTGTTGCGCGATGCGACGAATTCGTAACCGACGAGGGAAATTTGGTCATGTACGTTCGCTTGCGCGTGCTCCGCGCTTTGTTTGATTTTTCATCCGGTGGAGACAAAGGAAGCGACCTGTGTACTACGCGTTAAACCACCGCCATGTTGCTCGATTTTGTTGATTCCGTGAAATCTTGACTGTGCGATCAAACCATAAGGAATTTCGAGGACACGGAAGCTTAGGTATCGCTGATTTTTCAAAATTGGATAGATTTTCAAAATTCGCTCGCTCGAGTCTCGCGGAAACGCGCCCTCGACGACAAGCGGTAAGAGACAAAGGGATCGCTCCAAAACGTGCGGCCATTTTCACATAAGTCGAGATTTTCGAAAAAAATCGTAAGTTTCGCGGATAATCCGAATAAAAATTGTTTCTAATTTTAATCGTGTACGTGGCACGGGTAATGCAATTTTCCGCCGAATATGCGTGTCTGCACGAGGCGCAGTGTTGCCAGGTCGCCTAGTTAGCGTTCTTTTTACTGTATCTTTGCGGTCGATGCCTTAAAATATTCAGATGTCCGCAGACATTCGACGCGTTCGCGATTGATCCTAAAGGGAATAAAAAAATCGGTAAATCGTGCGCTTCTTCAATTTGGATCTTTTCTTTATCTGTTACGCAATTGTTGAGTCATGGGTGCGACCAATGGGCGCGTTCGATAATGTCGCGGTTCCTTCCATGATGGCACTCGAGTGTTTTGGAATATCGCGCATCGGATTGATGTCCGTCCCTAGAAACATTTCGAGAACATCATGGCTGCTTTTTTATTTTTCATCAGAAATAAAGGAAAGGGGGGATATGGGATGATAAAACATGGATCCAACTAGAAATTTGTTGAAGATGACAACAGGAGGATCGCTAGAAGAGCTCAGCGTCTTTTCCGAAGTTGACCCATGGTATAAACACTAGAACGTACACGAATGCTTCTTTCACGCATTGGAGTCATTTTATTTGGAATCGTTAAGCAAAAATATTAGATTGCAATTTTTCGATCTAATGATACATTATGCAACGAGTGACATGGAAAACATTAATGATTAAAAAATATGTAAAATTATGTATTTAATTTTAGGCAGTCGAATTACAGGCGTAACTTGAAGGAGTATTTAGAAATATGTAGAT
Organism: Trichopria drosophilae; assembly: GCA_030407085.1. Taxonomy (NCBI): domain Eukaryota; kingdom Metazoa; phylum Arthropoda; class Insecta; order Hymenoptera; family Diapriidae; genus Trichopria; species Trichopria drosophilae. The sequence goes on from CM059582.1 coordinate 184,818,791, forward strand.
TCTAGAGAAAAATCCGTTGATTTTATAGAAAGTGACAACAGAAAAAATATTTGTTATTCTTACAGAATTTGCGTACGAAATAGAAGCAGAATTCCTATTTTTGTAAATCAGCCGTGTCCAAGTAAACAATGGTGTCCGTCAGAAATTACGCATTTCATCCAAGGCGTTCACCAAGACCAATTTGTACACTGTTAAAAATGTCATGAAATTTAGATTTATAAATTTAGAGCTTCAAAATAAAGTTGTAATGAACATTTAAGATGAGTTTATTGTAGCGGAAGTAAATTTCATGACATTTTTAACGACGTAGAGAGGTTAGTACGCGTGCGCAAAAGTCTACATTACACGCTTAAGTAATGTGTTACTTATTCAGCTGGAAGAAAATGCTTATTCGTTTGTTCAACTCCAATCTGACATTTTCGGATACTTGGAACATGATCGGGATATGCGTAACGTAATCTCTGCTCTGTAAACGATCACTTGAATTGCAATATTTTTGTTATTTATAGATATAATGTTTCTTGTATTTTCGTCAACTTGCTTGTAATTGCGTTATTTTATTTTAAAAGGTTTCCAGGTAAAAATGAGTTATATACAATTGCATACAAAAATTATATTTCATTACAATTGTATAGCATTTTTTAATCTATACAATTGTATAATGTTGTTAATAAAAGTATTATAATGAAAAAGTATTACTAATATTTAACAGTGCTCATATAAATCATATTACTACATACAATATTTTTTGATAATTCATTTGCATTATACATGCCCACTGACATCTTGACGTTTTTGTGGATAAATATAAAAAATGTTAAAAAGTTTGATTTTATTAAATTTATATATGATTATTTATTGATTTTAATTGTGTTATTTGAGGATCTGAAAAGGGTGCGGGTCGAAAAACCGACAAATCAAAAAGCAGACAGGTCAAAAAACCGACAGTCAAAAAGCCGACCCATAAAAAATAGACATTGTCAGGTGGACAGTCATTTTTTGAACTGTCGGTTTTTCGACCTGTCGGCTTTTTGATTTTTGGTTTTTCGACCCACACCCTCTTAAAAAATTTCCTACGTAAAAATAAGTTATATACAATTCTATACAATTGAATACAAAATTTATATATAATTGTATAGCATTTTTTAATCTATAGAATTGTATATAAATGTTGTTAATAAAGGTATTATAATGAAAAGGTATTACTAATGTTTGACAGTGTTTATATGGCCGGGGAACAAAGTTCCGAAAATCAAAACCCCGAAATGCTAAAATTTCGATATTGCGTGAGTCCAAGGTATTTTAATTTGCTTTCTTTTTGCCAAATTTTCAAAGATAATGTGAAGAAAATGGCCGGGGAACAAAGTTCCGAAAATCAAAATCCCGAAAGGTAAAATTTCGATATTGCGTGAGTCCAATGTATTTTAATTTGCTTTATTTTTTACAAATTTTCACAGAGAAAGTGAAGAAAATCACGTCGGAGCCATGTTATATCGAAATTTTAGTCTTTCGGGATTTTGATTTTGGGAACTTTGTTCCCCGGCCAAGAAAATCATGCTAGAGCCATGCTATATCAAAATTTTGCCCTTTCGGTGTGTTGATTTTCGGAACTTTGATCCCCGGCCGTTTATATAAATCATCTCTAAATCATATAGTATTTTTGGATAATTCCAATGGATGATATGGCTCACTGACATTTTGGCGTCTTCTGGTTTTATAAATGTAAAAAAATGTTAAAAAGTTTGACTTTATTAAATTTATATATGATTATATATCTGCGTATAACATAAAACTCATCAGAGCATTTTATAGAAAATTTCAGGTCCTACTTATTTTGTTTTAAATCTTTTTCTATTAGACTCATATACTCAGAAAATTATAGTCTCTCTTACTATAAGGCTTGAGTAAAATAGTCACAACTATAAATTTCCCGGAGTTTATTTTTCGAAATAAATTTTGTTTGAATGCGTTTCAAAACATCTTCAATTTATCTGACTGCCAATTTTTATCATCTTATTAGTAATCAAGAGTCAACGAAAAACAACAAAATATAGTCCGATTAAATAAATACAATAAAAATATTTTTTTTAGTGCAGTCTGTATTTTCACGTTATTTAATGTAAAACTATCTTTTCTACTTTTATGTAGTAATGAATTTTTACCTTTTAACCCTCCTGAGCACGAGTTTTTCTTTTCCCATATGGAAACAATGTAGTTTGGACGAGTATACTCATCCTTGTGCACAGGAGGGTTAATAATGTAAAAATTAATTAGTATATACTTATAAACTCAATTTATTTGAGATCGCCATAATTATATGGAATCGCCGTTTTTTAGAGAAAAAATCGTGAGCCAAGTAAATATTGATAGAAAATTTGGGTATGTCCGGCGTTTAGTAACTCGAGACCTCGCGGAGACATTTTTTTAAATACATAGTCCCGTAAAATCACAGTTTGACCTAAAAAAAGATTGCAAAAATTCAATTCTTCCGGTTTCTAAATCCCTGAAAAAAACATATCCAATATCCGCTTCTAGGAATTTTTTGTTCATTGTTTAATGTACGAAATTTGTAAAAAAACGCGGTTTTCTCGAAAACGAAGGCGAAATCGAACAAATTACATGAGTAAAAAATTATTAGTTAAACAGAGATATATTTAAACAAATAGTCATTTGCCCATTTTATTATTTATAACAAATTGTAAACAATTTTTTTTTATTATTTATTTTTGGCACCTTTGATACCTTCAATCAATTCTACAGTTAAAATGACACACAAATTATGTAAGACATAATTTTTAAATACAAAATTAATTATTATATAAACAATTAAAAACCAAATAACGAGTGTACAAAATCGTTCCTGCATTATAAGACTACAACGGAATTATTATAAAAGAATCAAGTAGCAAAAGAATGTTGCAATATCAGTTTATTTACATTGTAAACATTTTTAATTTTTCAGCACCTGCCTGTTGTGAGATTGTCATTGTTTTTATTCATACATCCATGGACAAAATCGAGTTTTTTTTCAAATATTTACTTTTCTAATTATTTATATACAATAAATAATACATATTTAACAAATTGGTCTTCTATAATTTCTATGTTATTTTTCCCGTACACTCGATTGGCAGTATGAAATGTGACAAAAATCGGTCTTAAAAAAATTGTTATAAACAATAAAATTGACAAAATCGTGCATTAAACAATGAATAAAAAGAATTACTGGAAGCGGACTTGAGCGGATTTTGGATATGTTTTTCTCAACTATTTTTGGGATAGATTCCCGAAAAAGTTGGCTTTGTTGCAATTTTTTTTGGGTTAGGTTAGCTTTTTCGCATAACGTTACAAAACTAACAGTACTCCAGTTTGAAAATACCAGTTTTGAAAATCATCAAAAAGAGTATAACGATTTCTTTATTAAAAAAACGGTTCAAAATAGTCAAAAAGAGACACGCTTTTCACTTTCGGTTACTTTACATCGTGAATTACAAAATAAAATAAGATTACTTCTAAATTTCATTATTAAAAATAATCCATTGTAAAAATCGTCTTAAATATAAATGTCTATTCTTTTTTAATAGTTATTAAATATAATATCTTTTGAATTATAAAAAAATGATTTCATGTTAAAACTTTCGCGATCATCGAAACATTAAAAGCGATTAATACCGATCATGTTTCATTGATAATTGAACAAATGTAATCGGATCAAGTTTTTAATTCCATATTACGTACAACGTATGTTGATTAGTAAAGCAGTTATAATTCTAATAATTCTTTGATCTATATTTTTAACAAGGAACTGTACACATCCAGCAAACAAAGAAGAATTGAAAGGAATAACAAACTTCTATCTATCAAAGGCATTCAAAAGAATCGAAATATGTCAAGAAACTTATTCAATATCTATTTAATACATTTAATATTTTTTTTTCTCTTCCACACATGGTCATAAATATTTTATAAAAAAGCCAAATTTTGTCAATAATTCAACGCATCTATTCATATTTTATTTAACTCATTAAGTAAGGTAAGTAATACCGTAAACGAAACCGAATGACTGCTAAACAGGTTTCGTGTCTCTCGGATGTTTTGGGAATTGCGCAGTTAATAATGTTGTATACCAATTAGTAATGTTATTATTATCTTAGACAAACATGGATTATAGGTAATTTAATGGAAAAGTAATTACTCTACAAACTGTAAGGTTATAAATAATCAATGCTTAAGTTGATAAACAAATCTGAAATATTTTACTTGTATATCATTTCGAAAAAAAATAAATAATTATTTAACCTTATTTTTGCATGAAAAAATGTGTTTAAAGTGTTGAAAATATTAATGACCCAAAAACGCGCTGCCATTGGCTGTGAAATTTGTGGCGTCATCATACCTATAACTATTCTGTGTAAACATTGAGAGTTGTCAACGCTTTCAACATATTTATAAGTAAATAAAAGAAGCATCGATTCTAACCCACAATATTGCTTTTTTCAATTTACAAATTCTCCAAGATTGTATAAATGATTTTTAAATTTTATAGATTCGTGAATGTTCATATCTCCAAGCAAGAAATATGCGGAATGTTCGATTGTGATTGGCTAAGAACTATAAAGTTTTTCATTTTCTGGCAATATTAAAAATACTGAACATTTAACGGAGCAAAACAATTTTTTTTCTGATTTGAAAGGACACAACCGCCCCCCCCCCCCACGGTTATTTTTTGAAATTTTCAACGATCGAGAAAGGTCTCTGTGTAGGTATGATGTCATATGGAGGTTCGGCTGTGTTCGGCCGTTTTCGGAGCATATCCGAATAAACAAATGCTATTTTTAATCTCAGAATATTGGTGTTTAGGAGGTTTTAAATTGTCAAGAAAAAATTTTACAACGAAGAAAGCGCATTTATCAGCAGAGTTTCTTGACATTTTGTGATTATTTTCTATTCCGAATTTATTTAAACTGATATCCCAATAAATGAAGATAGATAGAAATAAATTGAAAATTTGATTTCTTTTGAATTCGAATTTTTAATTCCGTATAAAGAAATAAAGTAGATTAGATTTTTAAAGGTTTATTTTCATTTTATTAGTGTCTATCCACGTGATTATAATCTTATTGACATGAAACAAATTTAATTTTTCAGTATACTTGTAGCACATATTGTAACGAATTTTATTTACCGGAATTGAAAGCAATTCAATACAAACGAATTGAGAATTGAAGTAGATTTGCTAAACTGAAGGATTCGGATTGTCGAGTAAAAAATTCAATTGATTTCAATAAATTTCCATCTACTTTCGGCCACTTCGATGGCTGCGTTTTATATTCATTTAATTCTTTATCATAATGGAAAGAATAGAAATAAATTGATATTTTCAATTCATTTCAATATTAATGCTTTGTTGACGAAATATAATTATGAATTCCTTGAAAATAGCTACAAATTTTAACTAAGAAGAAATTTCACGACATAGGGGTAACATAATTTGAGTTGAAATTTGCTTAAGAGAATACAGAATGGAAATCTTTTACATTTGGGAACTAAAATGAATATGCACTTGAACAAAGAAATTCTTTCTTTAGTATCATAATGCAAGTTTTAACGTGCTCATCCGCTTTTCCGAATCCACCCTACATGTGCCCTTTGTATTCGTAGAAAATTATTTTCCTGTCGTGAACGATTTCAAGATTTTAGGGTAACAGTCTCTTGCTGACGAATTAATCCTCAAGAAAGATGGCGGAATGTATATTGCTCCGGATATATCTGTATACAGGGTGTCTCATTTAAAATAAGTTTCTGAACTCATCAGGCCTCAACACCGGAGATAATCTTTGATAATCCAAAAACAGAACGCGTTAAGATACAAGATTATGATGTACTTCGTAATAAAGAATTTAAATAAATACAGAAAACTTCCTCTAGTAGCTCTAGAAAAAAAATTGTACATAAAAAGAAAAGGAGGAAATTTAAAACTTTTTAATCCAATTATTAACTATTTTTGTCAATTTGCAACGTGCTGAGAGTCATGTGTGAATGTCACTATTTCGTAAGATATGTTGGAACGAAAACAATGACTCACTGCATTAATTTGACTTTATATACAATTCTAAAGTTTCATTGGGTTAAAATTTGTTGTTGAAATTAATACAGCTTAGACTAACGAGAAATACAATGAAAATCTTACACGAAGAAAAATTTTTTTATTTTGGACAGAGTTGCATAGTAAAGAAAATTTCTGTTGTTTCTGGTAAAAATTACTAGCTTTTGTGTAATTTTTGCAGTCTGTATAATGAATATCCAAAGAACTTGTAGTTATTTTTATCAGAAAGTATGGCAATTCATAAATTATGGCAAGGGAATGACAAGGGAATCCCCTTGTATGACAAGTCACAGAAATTACGTTCAAAGTGTTTTATTTTTCAAAAAATATTATTTTTACTATTTATCATAACTGTAATTAGTAATTAGTTTTAAAAAATGAGAGTAATTGCTAGACGTCTGTAGATTACTATCTTTTAACACTTTATCGTTTACCAATAGTGATAGTGATAGCGAAAAAGGTGTGAAAAGTTAGTCATTAAAATTTAATTAGTAATGATATTCACTAATTAAGCATAAAAACCGCTAATTCGTTAATTAACGTCTACTAATCTCAAAGCTGTAATTACATTTCTTAATATCTAACTAACGTGTGAATTAGTAAACATTTACTAATTGATTAGTTGTTTTCTAACCATTATTAGTAAACATCATAACTGATTAGATTAGTGGCCGACATTTCACGCAATCATTAGTCCATTTTTGCTAATTAAAACCTAAGTGTTAATACCTTTCCTTATCTCTAAATCTAAATTAGACATATCTATAAATGCAGGCGAGGGAAGTCGGTGACAAAGTGAATTAGTAAATATTATTAATACTAAAGAGTAAATAACCACTAATTCATTAGTCAAATTCTACTGATTGTATATTTTAATAACTTATTATTATTACTAATTCAAATTGTACTCTTTTAGTCGTTAGTTTTTTAGTAACAGAGCGTTACAATTGTTTATATTAAACAATTTTTTTTAATTTACTACATAAAAACACAATTTTACGTCGTTCTTACACAAATGACAATTTTTTCTTTTTTGTAGTCAGAATTTTGATATTTTATTCATTTTTGGAAAATATATAGTTGCGAAAAAAAGAAAATTCGTATACATTTTATTAATTTTTCATTAATTTAATCTCAAGAATTGTTATATTTAATTTAAGTAAGGATCTTTTTAATCAATTATGTTGATACACCTTTCCCTTCACGAGTCACGATTCTCACAAAAAAAGTATCATAAAATAAATCTTGTTATGGCATTTTCGTGGTTTCTTATGGTCTCAAAGTTGGTGAATCGAGGGAAAAATAAGATAATAAAATTACTCTACGGACTGTGGAAATATTAAGTTCAAACGAAATTAATTGTTTATTAATTTTAAAAAAGTGGAATTATGGTCTATTATTTTATTTTTGTAGTATATCGAAAATATTTTTGTCTCTTCAAAAATGATAATACGTAAAAATTTACTTTATTTATTTATAATTAAATACACAAATAAAACTATAATGACTAATTATATTTATCAATGTTTTTTTTTTCTAGTAATATTTTAAGGAATCATGAAACAACAATGCAATTATTTGTTTTTTAAATTGGAACTAAAATATAAGAATTCGAGAAAACTAGGATAAAAGTCAAGAAACAGGCTTAAAACCTAAGTTATTAAAATTTATTGAGGTTGTTTGTTCCCTTTAACATTACGTAATTGTTATGCAAGATTTTATACAAAATTGCATACCTAAGCCCTATTTTAAGGATATAATGGAAATCTTTTTCTTAAATTTGAACTAAAATATAAGAATTAGAGAAAACTAGGATAAAAGTCAAGTAACAGGCTTAAACCCTAAGTTATTAATATTTATTGAGGTTGTTTTGTTCCCTTTAACATTACGTAATAGTTATGTAAGATTTTATACAAAATTGCATACCTGAGCCCTATTTTAAGGATATAATGGAAATTAGGTAACAAGGCTTTACCAGGCTGTTGAACCTTCGTGTGGGTATTTGGAATTTTATGACCGATCAGATGGGCCTCTCCAAGCAAAACATTTGATCCTTAATACCGTATTTTCTAACTTTCTTGGAAAATGCAGTTTGTAACGGTAGATTTTTTATAAGAAAATTGAAAAATTACTCTCTTTGAATGAAAAGTTATTTTAATGTTAAATTTTATTATAGGACGATAATTATCTGATTAAAATCAGAATCATAAGATGATCAACGAAATTTCTCTTGATTACGATTCATCAATCTTGTCAGAGGGTATAAAAACATTAATCGATATTTGTAAACATTTCGATATCGACATTTGGGACTGTCTCAATGAAAATATTGTTAAAAAAATGTTCTTTGTTATTGCTAAATATTTGCTAAGAATTAAACAAATACAATTATTCATCAATCATGGATTTATAAATATTAATAATAATTTTCTAAATTATCTCCTACTAACGCTATTTCTTAATTAGTAGAATGTTACTAATGAGTTAGTATCTTTCAATTTCTTTGCAATTAAAATTATTACAAAATTAATTGACAGGCCACTTATTGTTTCATTAATCGTTTTTTACTCATTCGGATTTGGACTGTACGCGACCCATTTCTGAAATTTATCTTTTATTTAAATTCGGTTTCTAAAAGTAAGAGAAAACTTGGCACTCGGAGACCAGAACGAATGCGTTACTTAAAAAGAACAGTACAAAACAGTGTAATCTTGAAACGTTCAGTAAAATATAAACACGACATCGATTGAAAAAAATTACATTGCCCTAAAAATGTATTTTTAACAAATCAAAATATTTTTTACAGGTCAAACTTGCGTAAACACCATTTAATCCTTTTGCCACATCATCCAATCCTAATTCCTTGAGGAATGGTAGATTAATCGTCGATAATAATTATGTTTTAAAAATAAGTATGAATATAATTTATTTAAATTGATTTTGATTGTGAAGTATTTTGTTCGAGTACAATGTAATTTTAAAAATAAATCGCGGCCCTTTGCATCGGTTGCCAATCTTTTCACCGTATAACGTCATCTTACCTCGTGACGTCATCATTGAAAATGCGTAATAGTCAAATCGTTGATCATAATTTAAATCTATATATGTAACTATTATATTATTTTAGTATATAAACATTAATTACTGCAGAAGTTATAATATTCATTTTTATGATTTTTAATTTTTGTTAATTATAATTTTTTAAAATGTCTATGTATTACGAGATTCTTTATATTAGTAAGTTAGTTATTTTTCTAACTTTTTAATTGTTAGGTTGTTTTATTTTTTTATTAACAAGTTTTTTCAATAAATTCAAAAAACTTTTATATAGAAATTGAATTGATCATAGCTGCATATGATAAATAATTAATATGTTAAAACATTCGAAATATTAAAACAACATAAGTCATTTAAGGAAGTACAGGATTGACAATATTTTAGATGCTCCTCTTTTTTTTTAGGTAGTTAGCTCCGAAATTTCCTTATAAGAATATCGATTATCACTTTGGGTAGTTTTTTTCACCGCAGTAATTACTCCCTAGTCTATTTTATCATATTAGGAAATCAATAAGTTAACTATGTAATAAAACAATAAAAATGCGCAAGTATTATTCATTTTATTACAAATGTAATATTACACAAATTGTTATTTTCATAATACACATTTGCAAACCAATGAAAATAAAAAAAATAATATGCAATAAATGTGTTTGGAAGTGTATTTACATTTTACAAAATGAAAATTAAATAAGTACTGTCTTATCTTCAAATTTAATAGAATGTACATTGCAAATATTGATCAAAAAGCAAAAGAGAAATTCTAATTTTTATGGGTACCGTTAGGACCATTTTTGTACCCAACATTTTTCCTACCATTTTCCACCACCTTTATGTTCGAAGGATTTTTCGCCCATTTTCTTCCAAATTGACACCTTGCCACAAATTTCCTTTTTCAAGCTTAGTTTTTTATTAATTTTTTTTGTCGTTACAACCTTTTTTAACAGTGGATTTACAGGCGCAATAGTGCATTCAACATTGTTATTAATTAATTTTTTTATTTTCTATTTGTTTGATACTAATTCTGAAATTATTTTGTTTAGTGAAAAGTAGTATTGACAGTCTTAAAAAGATGTAAGAAAATGTTTTAAAATGATTTTGCTATTTAATACGTAATCTGTGACTAAGCCGTCCTTTTTAATGCGATTAAAATTTTATTTTAAATCTTATTTGCATTATTCGTCATCATTTGTATTTTTATATCTCTCGCAGTAATTTGGACATTTTTATTAGTAATCGTACTAAGAGTTATAAACTAAAAATAGGGCAGATTAAACCGATACAGTAGTCTTAAACTGTTTTCTAAAACCAATAAACTACTGACACATAGTACTCTAATCACTTTATATGTTTTTTTAACGAATGGTATAAAAATTTTAACTCAGTATGTATTTTTAAGTCATTTGCTTAAACAATGTGTTTTTAAGGAACTCATGTAATTTGAAATTAGGAACATGTCACTAATGAATTAGTAACGCCTCACTCGTTTTTAACATTTACGAATTAAATTTCGATTTTTCACTTTCGTATTGATTGTTGTTTATCAATGAAGTTTGTTTAAAAAGTAATACAAACGTCACAGATTATAGAATATAATGACAAAAGTTATTCAGATTTTTGTTCCTAGATTAAAGTTGACCTGTAAAAAAATTAGTATTGATTAGTCAACAAATTTATTTAGTTAAAATAAAATATGGTTTTGAAAATTAATTACAAATCTTTGTTTAACAAATAATTCACTACGAATTCTGCGGTGAAATGTAACTATATAAATAAATAATAAAAAGTCAATAAATTAGTAATTCGACAATCATGTGTAAATTGGCCGATTTTTACAAAACTTTGTATGTCCTTAATATTAATTAGTAAACATAATTATGAACGAAGTTAGTTCAATCAATCGTTATTAGTATTTCAACTATGACAATTTTTTTGAATAAATTTCTGCCAACATTTAAACACTTTTGTTTAAAAATTATATTAAATTGTTTGTTTCTATAGTTCTAGTTTTTTAGTTCTAATTTTTAGAAAGGTATTCCTCAATTCTGAACGAGAAAGTTAGTGACTAATTTAATTAATTCTGCATTAAGTTCGTTTCTTTCATTAATAACAAAGAGATTTCGCAAAAAGTTTTAAACTACCCGAATATATGTAAGCAATTTGCAGTTTCCTAGTCTATTAATTAGTAAATTTCTTAAAATTATGGTAAATTGTTAGTAGACTTTTTATTTTTTAAATGTTAGTGATTTTTCATAAATTATCCAAGATATTTTGTTTAAAATTAAATGTCATACACTTTAAACCTTCTATTAAACAATATTGCAACTAGTTTTTTAATGTTTGGGAGAAAATCAGTGTAAAAAGGCAACGGTTCGAGAATAAATAACATATTAAACACTTACAAGTAGAGTACCGGTATAATTGCGTCTCGCTATATTTACGCCGCCGCTCTATTTTCCCCCACCTTGCGAGCTGGGGCCTCAGGAAGGGCCTGCTGTGACTTTTATGAACATAATTTGTGTCAGTACCTTCTAAATCGCTTATTTTTGTTCGTAAAAATAATTCAGTCGATGTTATTTGAAGGTTATTTTGTTTATTAATTCTGTTGTAAATACCTTGCAGACAAAAGACCCTGACCCTGTTTTTTAATTATTAATGCATTGTTAAATTTTTTATTGAATGTAATTAAAATACGAATCTTATCATACCTGCAAAACTACTAACACATTACACCCTTTCGATTTTTTACTAACTAACTTTACTAGAGGTGTCGTATGAATTTCTCTTACCACAACAAATACATTGCGTGTAGTGTTAATATGTCGATTTAAAATAAATACTTCTTAAAATAATTTATTTTTGTTTGCGTCAATAGTAAAATCAATATTATTCGAATTTATATTCCCATTTAGTCATACAACCATGTAGGTATCCCCTCTACATTTTTACTCTAAACAAAAATGCTATTATGAATTAAACGATTTATTAACTAATAAGTAATCAAAGTGAAATTATTTCTTAAAAAAACTAAAAAATATGAACGAAAATTAGACTATATATTAAAATAAAGAAAAAATCAATATTTTTACATCTTCTACTCAAAAATGTATAAAATTTTACTGGATTCCCTCACATAAAACTATTTACTACAATATTTACAAATATTTATACTAGCTTCTTACATCTTCAATGTTAACAAACAGATTTTTACTAATTTATATATATATATATATATATGGCGTAAATAAATATCAAACGTTTTTTTTTGTTTTATTTAGTTGTGATATTGTATCGGTCTGTAATAACAATAATCTAAGAATAACTTAAGGTTATTAAACCGTTGGTTTCTCCATCTCAGTTGTAACCCTCCCTACTAGATTTAATATCTTAAAAGTCAAAGAATGTTAGTTAGTTATTTTTTTATTGGCTTAACGTTAGTTTACATCGCCATCTACAATTAGTCAAAGAATGACGCGAATAGTGATTGCAGCGCGATCTGTTCCTAATGCCTTGAATTTGTCTGGAAAAGATTTTTCAACTGAGCCAATATTTTCTTTTGGGTGGTTGCGAACCTGAGAGGTCACTTTGGGCATTAGGGAGGTTGAAGATCTTAAATGGTAACATAGGTCCAGTGAGGGCTCATTTGCAAGGTATTTTCAAAAAGAATTCAAGGCACGACGAACAGATGGCACTGTGATAAAAAACCTTAAAACTACCTACTAAGTATTGCAAAAATTAAAAATCGTTCCTTAATTTAATAATCGTTTTGCCTAAGTGTAGCGAAGGGAACACCTTTCAAAAAGTGGAAAGAAACTTCGCTTAACAAAAACTTCATGCTTAAATTTAATTTCAACATTCATTTTACACAAATTAAATAATATAATATATATGAATTTGTTATTAATTTGATTTATTGTTTTTCTATTTGTGTAATATTCGACGTATGGTTAGTAGCATTACCTGAGTTTGGTTAGGTTAGGTTAGATTTAATGCAGTTTTTCTTTAAGTTAATAATATTGCTAAGTTGTTTTGGCAAAAGTTTTTAATAAAAAGTGTTTGAAAATTAATTTTTTTGGAATTTAGTTTAATTAGACACAAAAATTGGTAGTTGCGAACTATTTGTTATTAACATTATTAATAAATATAACCTTTTATTTTTGGGGTCAACATTGAATACACAAATTTACGAAGAATTTTTTAACAATTCCTTACTATATATTTACAATATCTGATTGATGCTTTATATTAATTAGTCACGAATTACAAAATTAGAAGTTTTTCGATATTTTTTATTTTTATGACTCAAAATTAGAAATAATTGTTTAATCATTCCACGCTATCTATATACAATATCCGGTTAATACATACGAATTAAATAAGTTATTTCAATTTCATTAAATATCATAAAAAGGATAATAACAACTATCACTTAACAAAAATGTTCGTACGAATTTTGTTTAGAATTTTTATTTGGCATTTATTCTCTTATGTAACTTCTCGTAATAATGAAACAAATTTAGTATTCGCTTAATTTCAAAACTAAATTTAAAAGATCCTCTAAACATAAATTAGATCATTACCAGAACTCGAGTTACATTAGTAACGTTTTTTACTACTAACCCAAAAATAAAAATACTGGTTCATTAGTGAAATTTTTTGGACGAATTAGTCGATTTTTAAAATCATTTATTAATTAAAAACATTATTTTTTATTATACAATATTTTTACTTTTGTATTCTATTTCATGCTAACTACTATGTAAAATTAAATGATTTTTTTAAAGGTTTATGAAGGATTAACTGATTTATTACGTAGTATGTAGCTCGATTTACACTACAACATTTGTAACTTTGAATACTATAATAAAAAAATGAATTAGCTCGAAGAAACCACAAGAATGTCTTAGCTTATTTACATCCGCCATATCTTACAAACTGAGTAATTTAATCAATCTTCCGTAATTAATTAAAGCGTTATGACATACTAAAGCGTCAGACTTAAACGGACAGAGTATACATTTTACACAATGACTCGTTTTCTTCTACGAAATAAACCTGAATACAACTGAATCTAAATTCTGTTATAAGAAACAAGCAGACAAATGTATTGATTATTATAATCAATAATTTTTTCAGTCTCTGCCTTCGTGTCACTTTGTTTTAATCTGATAGATTCAGCTCTCCAAATTAGATTTGTGCAAATAGAATTATGTACTAAAAACATTAAATTTAGTACAGTTACTAGTAAACTGCCGACTAAACTATTAATTACTTGTTATTAACTAAATTATGAAATGTAATTTAGAAAATATTTTTTATTTCATTTAAAGCGACTTTTACTAAATTCATAGGGTGTTAGTACATTAACTAAGAATTTAATTTAATATTGGTTGATAATCACGATGTATTTTGAACTAGTTTTGGAATGTAATACCGTGTTTTCAGAGCTAAATCCACTGAATGTTTTCTTTGGGTAACTTGACTCGTCAGTCTTTCCCCTCTTCCATTACTGCGCAGAGTGAAGGGTGGGGGAGAGGGGACATCGACAAGTCGAGGTATCAAAAGGAAAAGCATTTAGTAGTTCGACTACATTCATAACCATCACAATCTTACTTTGATTCTAAACTGGCTCAGGAAAGAGAAATTACCAAGTTGAAAATTTAACGAAGAAAACTTTAAACAAACCGAATATGCAAAATTTTTCGCATCATTTCTGTTGATTTTTAAAAAAATCATTCGGTAAAATTATAATGGCGAAGTAAATTTCTAGGAAACAATTAAAACTTTTAATTAAAATTGTGCTTTAATAATATTAGCAATACAAAGAAACAATATTGCGTTATTTTATACGTTTAAATTTATTTTACTGATTAGTAAGGTTACAGTTTTGTATATTTCGTTCACAAAAACTATTATTAAAAATAAAACAGCAGAATGGAATAAAATATTTAAATAAATATTATAAAATACAATAAATATGTGTTCAAGTGTCACGACATCTGACAGATATGATATCTGTATCACGGAAATAAAAGATAAGAATACTACAATGGATTTAATTGAGTAGTGGGACTTTTAAACACAATTTTTATTCACTATAAAATTATTTCTGAATCGTCTTGCATAAATGTTATTTTACGGATATTGTAGCAGATCAGGTTTAAAAACTTTATTACTGAAACATAATAAATCCAGGAATAAAAATTTTAATAAAGATGCATTGCTTACATAAGATAAATATTTAGAAAGTTAATACGAAATTCTCTTTGTTTGTTATGTTCTATAAAAGGAATTAATGAATTGTACTATACAAATGTACGTAATACTAAAGTATTAATATAAAATGAAGAATAAATACAAAAAATTTCAATAAAATCGTAAAAACTATTTGTATTATATTAGTAAAATATTTAGTAAAAACTAGTGAGCAGTATTAATGTAATGGAGATACTGAAAAATATTATTTGATCTATTAACATCAATATTTACTTTAACTAAGAAATTATTTTCTTAAATAAACTAAAAATGAAATAAAATGTACAAAAAACTAGAAGTAATTATTTTACGTGTTTCTATTTAAATAAATATCGACTATAGAACTGATTTTATCAGTATACTATACAGTTAAATTAGTTAAGAGTAGAATTACTACTACTGAAACAATAAAAATTGGATAATATATATCAAGATATTTATTAACAAAAACTTTAGCTGGCATTATTCTGTAATAGGTATCTAAAAACAAAGTCATTATAAATTATCAATTTTTTATTAATTACTTTTTGCTAAATTGTAAGAATTTGTCGACTAATTATTAACCAGTCTCTGGTCGGTATTTTGTATATTTCAAAATTCGTTTTATTGGTAAAGTATTTTATTAGTGTACAATTTGTGAAGGAAATACATTTTATCGATTTTCCAGCAAATCATATGAACTTAAAAGAAGGAAATGTTGAATTTCTGCACAGAGACAAATGTAAGAAGAATAATAAATTCTATTCGTAATAAATGAGCATAATTTATTTATTACATTTCTGATATGCAAAGTGTTTTCCTGGAAAGTTGTATTGTACTAGTGACGCATTTTATAGTATCACATATTGTATAAATATCGAATCAAATGAATTGGTTAGTTTAATTTTGATATTTGAGAACAAAATTATATTTCCCAAAATATTTCATTTAATGAATTTTAAATATCATTGAATTTGGGTTTTCGAAACTTGTTAACGATGTAATTAAATGTTATAAAACATTGAAAACTATTTTTCAAATTGTAATTACTTTAAAAGAATTTAATAAAATATCATATTTTTTATATAATATCGTATGGATCTATTTAATAGAAATAACTTTCTGACACTCCTAGCGGAAATAGTATATTACTCGCCAAGGGAGGCAAAATAAAGAATGTCTCAGACTTCGTGTCATTTTTACCCGAGGTGAAGCCGAGAGGCCGAGGGTGAAAAACATGTAGTCTGAGGCATTCTTTTTACTTCTTGAGGGAAGTAAACGATTTTTCTTCATGACAGGGAGGAAAAGAAACTTTATTTTCTAGAAGAAAAGTAACATTCTCTCCCTAGGGAGCAAAATAAATTTTCTTCATACCGGGAGGAAAGGTGCGGCATATCCTCCCTTGTATGAAGAAAAATCGTATACTACCCTCGGGAAGTAAAAAAGAATACCTTAGACTGCATGTTTTTCACCCTCGGCTTCACCTCGGGTAAAAATTACACGCAGTCTGAGGCATTCTTTATTTTACGTCCCTTGGTGAGTAATATACTATTATGACACTTCGAGTACAAACACTTGTTTTGCTCCCTAGTTGCATAATGTACTTTTAAATTATTGTTTGATTTGAGGTTAAGATAACAAACCATGGCAATCGCCGAAGAACACAAGAATTTACCCATAAATTTTATTCAAAAAATAACAAGTGACCATCGAAATACCGGTTCTTGTGTACATTATAAAAAAATTAGTTAAAATAGAAACACAATATTTTTTTAAATCTATGGAATATTATATCCAATTATATACATCAAAGTTAATAATAAATGGTTTAAGAATAGTTAGCCTCCGTTTAATTTAATTTTTATTATTGGAACAATATTAATTTATAATTTTCAAAATTAATTTTATGCAAACATTGCTTAATGCTATGCACTGAGTGCAAAATAACATTCTGGTCGGGGAAATAGTTACTTTGCTCCCTAGGGAGAAAAGTGCCATTTCGCTCCAGTTATATAGGGAGCAAAACAGGATTTTTCTCTTCGAGTGTAAGAAAATATTATACGATAAGATTTATGTTTTTACGTGTAATTAAATCCATACAGATATAGGTTTTAGATGTTCAGCTATTTTATATTATAGTAGAGTCCAGTATATTTGTGTCTTGCTATATTTACGTCCCAGTATATTTGCCCATTTCCGTCTCGTTTATTTGTCTGTCGCCGTTCTCTTTTTCCCCCACCTTGAGCGCTGGGACCCCCTGAGGGCCTGTTGTGACATCACGAACGTAACTTGAGCGAGGGGGCAAATATACCGGGACTCTATTGTGTTATGTATCCTCTGTAACGGTATACACGCAGAAAAAATGTGTGGTTAAAATTACTGGATGCGTTTAGCAAAACAAATTTTAAGCAATTATTTTGGTTAATGTAACCGTAAATATTTACCAGAAAGATTTGTGCGTCTTTATCTGATTAAATGCATTACGGTTAATTTTTGTTTGTTAAATCTACTAGGCATAGGGTTATAAACGTAAACATTTTGACATTATATTACTTTCACTAATTCGCTACATTTGACTGACATTTTAGTAGATTTTGTTTTTAAAACACCGAAATTAACACGAATTATTAATATCTTCATTATTTTCAAAATTGCAAAAAAAAGCATTAAGAAGATCGACTACAACTAATGTAGTTCAAATTAATTTATTATATTTTTAATAATTTCAAAACACAAACATGTACTTCGAAAATATGGTTGATTGTGTAGTTAGTAACTAAAGTTTTCTCGAACACTTGTCTCGTTGTAAAATGTTTAAAATTGTAACTATGACGGACTGCGGCAAATATGGCAACATTGTAAATTTACATATTTATATTTTGGCAAACTCAAAGGTTAAACATTATTTGAAACAATTCGACCCTAATGTCATTTTTACAAATGTTTTTGACATATGATGTTTTCTTTCGAATACAATAAATTGACACGTACAAGTTATATAAGACAGAATTGTTATACTAACTATTTACATTTTTTACAAATTTTCTCCAAATAATATTAATGTTTTTGTATAATAATTTTAAATACATCCCAACAAGATTAAAAGTTACATGACGTGCTGTATTTTTACATTTCATTTGAACAATCGTTCGGGAACTTTATTTTTCTTTACAATTTAACTTTCATCGTTTAAAATGTTAATTGCAAATTAAAATTAATTTTTGTGCGTGATAAATGTAAAATTATTATAATAAAACAAATGTACATTTAAAAGTAGCTCTACAGTTGTTTTAATGAAAAAGAAGAGTATAATACTAAATTAAACAATTTTCAGGAAAAATGCAAATATGGTACATTTTGAAAATTATAGCAATTTAATTTTAATACAAGAGGAAATACATGAGAAGAGGGACTCAAGTGATATCCGCTAATTTGGCAACAGCGCAATTCAAACCCACGTTACACTTGAATAAAGAGACTATATAAATTCTCGATGTGATTTTATGACAGTAACGAAGCAATTTTGTTCATTTTTGTTTATACTATTTTTATTGAAAAAGGTAAGTAGTCAGCATAAATACTCTTTAAAACTGAATTAATTAGAAACTACTAATAAATAAAGAAAAACTACTAATTTATTACTAATTTTTACTTACTATTTCCCAGTAAAAAAAGCTAATTAATAGCGACCAATTTTTTCATTTCAGTTTAGTAGTTATTAACTAATTCAGATTCAGAAAGTGAATAGAAATGTCATTAATAAACTTTTAGGTAGACTAAGGAAAGTATGTTACTTAAAAATAGTTGGCAATAGTTAATACCAATCTTCAATAATATCGATTTGTAGAGTGAAAAAAATTTTCGAAATGTAAACATACCATTGGTTAGTGACACAATGATAAGAAATATTTTATGTTTATTAAACTACATTCAAACTTGAAAACACCTTTAGGTACTCTGAAATAAAAATAACAAATAAAACTACTTTTTTAGTTTCACAAATTCTTTTAATGTAGTTATTTATACTATTTTTACACAAAGTAACGATTAAAAATTTATTATATTATTCCACTAATTTTAATATGTTCGTTTAATTAATTTTTGTAATTAATTTCATTACATTTGTAACTATATTTTAACTAGGTTAAGATATTTATTACAATTAATAAAATGTTATTAAATAAGCCCATTCGACTTTGCAGTTTTTAAAAATAATTTTAAAATATAATGTAATTTTTCCAAATCTTTCCCACATATCATTTTCGATGTCTCGAAGAATAAAGAATACCTACAGGTATATGAAACCTAATCGCAGATGAATGTCGGAAAACTACCTGAAAAATACCATCATGCGTCTGCTTTTAACTATCAATAACTAAGCCACACCTGGTAAAATTTTATGGTTCATTGTAATCAAAACAATAAATAAAGTTGGTAAAAAGTTACATATTTACCATATTAGTAAAATGTAAAAATTAGGGAAGTAGTGTCTGGGTTACTTCAAAAAATTATTTAACATTGACCTGATTTTTTACAATTTCATCGACGATTTTGATTGATCGCATGTATCGTTACATACCATAATATTATTTTATTAAGTGTGTTTAAATGCAACAATGAAAATCTAGAAGAGTTTACTGCGCATTGAAAATTGAAGAATGTTTATTACATTATGTAAATATTTATTGTTGTATTTTGATTTACCTGGCAAATATTTACCAGAACTGTTGTTATTACATGTATTGAATTTAAATCGTATTTTAAATTTAATATCACATTTTGATCATAACAGTTCGATGGTTCGTACATCAAATTTTGATTTTAAATTTTTATGAAGCTTACAGTAATTAATAAAAAATATTTTTTAAATATTCATTTGATTATTCGAAAGACAAATTTTTGCTGTCAATTTTCCTCTTAACGACACATTTATATTAACGCATGACTATTTATAATAAAAATGTAATTGTGAAATTTGTAATTTATTAAGAATTCATTATGGGAGTCATGTTTTCACGTATTTTTTTGAACTCATTTATTTTTTAGGGAAATATGTCAGTAAAAGCATAAGGATTATATTTCTACTTTAGTTAGGACGATGAGAGCTGAATATCTTTAGATTTACAGGATCTATACTAAACTATTTAGTAGTTTACAGATTTATTAAGGATAATAGTTTAAATTTGTTGTAATTCAATGTTACTTTTTTACTAAAAGTATTTTTACGTATTTACGCAATTTATAAAATCGAATTTGATTATTTTAATATCTAAATAAAACCTATTTTGTAATTATGTTAATTATCTATTACCAGAAAACAATTTAATATACATACATGAGTATAAGTTATTATTAAATTTATATTGTTTACAGATTTCACAAAACTGAATTGTTAAAAATAATGGTGATTCTGATTTGTGAAGTAACTGTAACTTAACGTCACGAGGAAAATTGTAACTGTATTAAATCATTTACAGTAACTTCAGAACTTGTGGAATGGCATGGATACTAAAACATTGTAAAATGTTTATTAAATTTTCACAAATTTTTGTTTCTGAATACTATAAAAAAAATGAACTGCAAAAAATTGTTTAAGAAATGTCATGATTGTTACTTTTTATTGTATTTGTAGTTGTTACTTATTTTTATTTATTATCATATAAACATGTTTATATGTCAAGATTAGTTAATTAAACGATTTTTTTATATAAATTGATCATAAATTGATGGCAGTAACATTTATTTGAGGACGAAATTTTATATGAAATTTTATTAATAAAATGTCATACAAAATTGTTTCTAAAAAAAATAGGCAATATAAAAAAGATGCGGAAAAAGATATTTGGAATGTTTTGTACAAATTTCAGATTGGCGGTGAAGAATTGAAGATGTCTTCGACTTTTAGGCATTCTGCCAAAAACTAGTTAGAGTGTATTGCACGGAGAAATATTTTGGCAATTTTACCATCTTAAATGATCATTTATAAACTGAATTTCGTTACGCCAAAACATGTAATAATTACCAGAATGCTTGTAATGTTTACTGTCAGTATTATACAAATTTATATTGAAATTTGCGAAAATGATTGCGAAAAATCAGAAATGATTTTTTGACATTTTTTAAAATTCTTGCCAAATGGAAATATTAGAGACAATACAATTATTTTCTGTGACTATATATGAGCATATCTGAGAGCGGTAGAGATTTTTAAATTTAGACTTTTTACCGCTTCTTGAACTTTTAAGATATTATTTTTAAGACACTCTAGCATCTTTCGAGCAAAACAATATTATTGTATTCAAAATTCTACCATATGGTGTCCTTTAGGAGGCATCGAGACATCCTGCAGAAGATTATTTTAATTTAGATGATTCCTAATTTTAAGATCTGTTACGTAAAGTTAAACGTGTCATAATTCATCGAATTATTCTAAAAAATTGCATACAAGTATTTTTTTTTAATTTTGTGCCAGTTTAGTATTTTCTTTACGCATAAAAAACTCGTAAAACGTTACATTTTATTCGGTATACGTAACCTGTCATGTCTAATATAGAATGATGAAGGTGAGCTTGGAAAAAAAATTTATTGATTTAGCAAAGCGTAAAGGATTAGATAAGCACAAGACTTTGTAAAGGAAAAGAATTACATGCAGTGAATAACTATGTTGTAAAATTTATCGATAAAAATTGCGCAAAAAATATACTTTTCATACGAGGAAAGGTTTCGAAGCTTAAGATGTTTGTTTTCTTGATAATTCTACCATACGTTTAACAAATTTTACTTCCAAATAATAATTGTCAAAAATCGAATTTAGGGCATGGCGCTAGTAGCTTGGAAAAACACGTCCTAACGAGCTTAAACTATCATTTGCATTATTAAGAGGCGTTAATGCAGATGACGTCATGAGAAAGCCGTAAAAATTTTACCCTCACGACCAAACAGACCTTGACGAGGGTTTCTATGCATGTGTTTATTAATTTATTCCTTAGTTAGTCGTTCAATACATGTTTCGTTTGAATAAAATGAGATTTTTTAGTTGCTACATGAAAGTACAAGCTGATTTTCCTTGTAATGGAAATATACTCAATTGTAAATGAAAATTTTCATTGTGATTATGAAAATGTTTTTTTTTTATTGGGTAAATATTCCGATCGAAACTTTTTTTATGATTTAGTTAGCAGCTGATTGAATGTTGTTTGTGTTGTTATCTAGACTTGCCGTGTTTTTCATGTCCTTTCCTGCTAAAATGTCCAAGACTGAAGCTAGCATCTGTCTAGAAAGGGATTTTTGGGAGCTATACTCACTCTGTCTTTCCCAATTCGACAGACAACATTTGCCCTGATAGTTTGAAAAAATATATCCCATTAAATTATATTTTATTTTAAAATATTTTTTGCGTCATAATTATTGCATCCATCATAGTCGGGTGCAACTGAAAATATGAAATGTTTAAAACTTTCAACAGAAAAATTATTTGTATTATTACCTGCAAAGTAGGAAATTTTTCAAAGAAAATGTTTTCCAACAAGAATTTTATTGTCCTTATGAAGTCAATATGGATGAGAATCCAGAAACCGGAAGACAACCCAGGCGGTAAAGGTAACGCCCAATTATATATAGAGAATTTTAATTTTCGAGTATTCTAAAACTTTTTTTACGAGTCTATGAACCATAGAAAATATTCTCAGATAATTAAATAATATAAAATGTAATATGTTTTTCTTGTAAATAAATGAAAATATTCATCAACGATTGAGGAATTTACTAGAATAATAAAATCTTAATTTAATTAATAATGTATTATTTTTTAGCAATTGAATCTAAATACATTTAAAAAAAAAATCTATCCGAACGAGAATCGAACGCTTGAGCTCTGACTTTAACACACGCAAGCGTCAACATGTTTATAAATGAAGTATTATCAATGACGCGCTGCACTAGTATAATGAAAACGCTTTTCGTGAATAGACAAGACAGAATTTTTTCAAAATTTTGGCATGAAATTTATAAATAAAGTGTATAAAAATTATGTAAGGTTATGTTAATCATATTGTAAATAAAAAAAAATCTGACATTGTGTATTTATACAGGTTAAAAAATGCGCCCGTTATCTGTAGGTAGAAAATAAAAAATGTTTCGGTCTACCACATATTTTGAATTTTTGTCTTATCAAAATTATAAAATAATTTTACGAGTTGGTTTCATATTGGTTTTGATATTTATTAAGACTAATAATATTAAAAAATCAACTTTTTAGATTATTCATTTTACAGTCTGTCAGATGAAATTTAACAAAATTAGTTTATAAAACAATAAAAAACTGAATTCTTCGTTTTTCTTTCTTGAGAACTTTTAATTCAAAAAAATTTATTGTTAAATAAATTTAAGGTGTTATAATGAAAAAAATAATTTGTACATTAATAAAATAATACATTATGAATCAACTGCTGAAAAGGCAGCAATGCATCGAGGAATGTCCCCAAACAGGAAAAGGAAATAAGCCTGTCATTTTTAAATCCAGTGAGTTAAAAGGAGAAAGATAGAACAAATTTATTTCCCGTTTTCGCGTTCATGGACATTTCCAGACAAACCCTCGTAACTTTAGTAACCGAAAAGGAAGTGTAGCAATTGGTTAATCACATATTGTTACTAATTAAGTGTTACTATCTGAATTTCCAGTGGTGTGGAAAGTATCAATATGCTTCGGCGATACTCCTATCAGTGTGTCAACACCACATCTCTTGGTATGAGAACATAATCCTAATAGAGCAATCAAATGTAATCATATGCTGCCCGTGAGAGGTTGATAATAGAATTAATATGTGCGAATGTATTTAATAAGGAATTAAAACATTTTAAACTAAATCAGGACTACTCAAGATCAATGTTGAACGAGTTGATAATTGATAATATTATTTATAATTTTTTTGTTTGTAAATATAATAAAAAAAAATCTTCCAGAGCAAGAATCGAACCCAATGCGCCGGTGCACGCAATTCGTCCACGTAGAACTGTGGGAAACTGCTGTCTATTACGATAGAGGGGAACGCCCAAAAGGAAACTCCACAAAAATTTGAATTGATATAGAAATTAACATTTTTCACTATCATTACTTTTAATATTGTTACTTATAATGTTATTATTTAAATTAAATTAAATAATAATTTATTTCCGTAAATATATTTTATTGAATTTTACGTCATAATTTTCGTGCATGGGACATAATTGTTTATGCAAAATTAAATTTAAAATAAAAAACGTTATACATATTCATTCTTTTCGTATAAGTATTTTTTTTTAAAAGTCACACAAAAAATATGACAGGTGGCGCTCAAATCCAAACTCGGACGGAAAAAAGTCCACGGTCACTTCGAACTTTTGGTCAGCTTAGCTTATAATTTATTAGATCTGAACACCGAGTAACATTGAGCGATTTCGTTTTTGGATTGTGACGACACCTAGCGGTAGTCGAGGGAACTACGGGTTTTCATATTCCATGGAATTCTCTTACACAAATTGGATTTTTTCAATTTATTCTATCATCCTTTAAAAACAATCACCAGCTTGTTGACAAATTTGAGTAAAGATATTATACGTTTATTTAAAATGGTAAAATCACCATACTTTGTGATCGGATTTTCCAGTTATTTTATACAGTGTACATGACATTTCTCTTAAAATTCTGACCATTAGAAAAGATTCGATGCCCCAGGATACAGAAATTCTGTTTCGATCAGAAAATTGTTATTTCTTAATAGTTTAATAAATACAAAACCTAAAAATCATAATGTATTTTCCTCCACCTCGTAAAAACGTTTTTTATCTAAGTGTTATTCGTACAACAATGTCGCTTTCGAATTTAACGGAAAAACAAAACTTTTGACATACTTCAACAGATTGGCTAGCTTATCATTAATTGGAACAAGGTAACTACATAAATTATATACGACGTAATGGAAATCACTGCAATCAAATACGTATAAGCCAGGAACAAAGATTTTACATTTAGTCAGGTTATTGCATACCTTGTACTTTAAAATAGATTAGTGATATAATAATAAAATATGTATTACACAACTAAATACAGATCTTTTTTCACATAATTTGCTTCAATAAAAATCTTCAAAAAAGCATGTATTCATTACTGCATTTCATCCGTAAATCATCGAATAAATGTCCTCCCCTTAAAAAAAAATTCTGGAGAATAGTTTTTGCTGACGTAATGTTTGTCTCCTGATTCTAAATACGATAATAAAAATTGTCTTAAAAAAAACAAAATTTCATTACTAACCTTTTCTATACAGAATTCGATGATCTATTTCTTTGATTTGGAATTATTTTTCACTAATTGAATTTTTTTAAATAAATGCAGAAAATTCCAAAAAATTAATTTTATTGGTTTTTTAAGACAACAGCTTCATTTGTCAAATTATTATGAAGTTGAGGATTTCAGTAAATTTTTATGGGTATTACCGTAAAAAAGAATTACCGTCCGTCGTTGACAAATAATGTCGAGCTGTTATTTGAGAAAGTTCTGCACGAGTGAAAACGCGCGTTTTATTCCGTGAGAGAAATTTTAGTTTACTGATTTGAATGTGCGCGCAGTACTTCGCGCACAGCTTTTAATGTGCGTAGTACAGTGCGCACTTTATACACTTAAGACAAGGTGCA
Source organism: Trichopria drosophilae (assembly GCA_030407085.1). Classification (NCBI taxonomy): domain Eukaryota; kingdom Metazoa; phylum Arthropoda; class Insecta; order Hymenoptera; family Diapriidae; genus Trichopria; species Trichopria drosophilae. The sequence continues at coordinate 184,844,859 of CM059582.1, forward strand.
GTGTGAAGTTGAATTTCGCGCACGCAGTTAAAAAATAATATACTCGTTAGGCTCGTGCGCAAATCACCTACTTCGTGCACTTGTATCGTATACTATTTTTTTTTACTCCGTAAGAGAAATTTTTCGCTCACTGATTTGAAGAAATAGTGCGTGAGATTCAATTTCGCGCACGGAGTTAAAAAAAATATATTTTCTCTAAATCTACATGGTTCTTTTATTGTATTTTTTTGTAATCTCTTGATTATGAATTTAGTCAATAATATTTCTCTCTAAATTCCTTGGAGTGAAAATTGAGTCACTCTTGTATCAAGAATCATATATCATAATAGTCTAAAAACTTCACTCTTCCTGAAAGAGTGGCTCAATTTTCACTCCAAGGAATGTAGAGAGTCGACGTTCGGAAAATTTGAAGCAGCCAGAAATCAAAAAGCACGTATCTGATTTTTAGGATTTATTTGGAAAATAAATTAGACAAAAAAATGTTTCCAACAAAAAGTTAATAACATCAATTTGTAAAAGAGTTTCAATATGAGTTTTCTTCGTAATGTCAACGGTATAAAAGGATGAACATGGGAATCTGTTTTTATACTATAGTGTAACTACCAACCGCGTGGGTATAGTGAATAACGGTAGTGGCGTAGAATTTGGACCTTTGTAATTACAGCAGTGTATTTAAACGCTCTCGAATTATTAATATTACTTGTGTTGGTAATGCACAGAAAATGTTTGACTTTTTTGTGGAGAATTTGTGCTTTTATTTGATTTTTTCTTTATACTGAATTTATAAAATAAATATAAAAAACTGAAAAAATCACGTTTATTTGCTTCTTCTTTAAATGTTGATATTAATCGAAGGTTTTTCCTTCTTTTCTGGGTTAACGGTATACCACAAAATTGCATCCAACCTTTTTTGTAGGCAATTTCATTCTCTGTAATTTTTGTTGAATTAGAATTTTTCAAAATATGTACAAAAAACTAAAACAAAATGTTTTTTTTTTCAAGACAGCAACTTCAATTTGCTCTAGAATGTCCTGTTGTTGACTTTTTTTCCAGGTGCTGTAATTATTCTTTAATTTTATAATTTCTTTTAATAGGTGTAACATTTTTCCAAAAGCATATTATAACTGGTTTATTTTAAGTATGAGGCATTTGATTATAACCCAATTTCGTTGTCCACTTTGTTTCAAATTTTCACGTTCAATTTTACAATATTTATTTTCATTTTCATAACTTTCTCACACAATGAAAAGATTTATGTCATAGTAAACTCGTTATTTACCTGTGTACGAACGTCTTTAGAGAAGGGAAAAGCGAGGAAGGGGATCGTCATCGAATAATGCGTCTTCGCGTTTCTCTCACTTTCAATATGTGTATGTGTGTGTGTATAAAACAGATGTTTTCAGCAGATAATGTGATCGTTGAGGAAACGTTACAAGTGGACGCCATCGAAAAATATCTGTGTGTATCCGAGTAATATCCGATGGTGACCTTTTTGAACTTGGATGCTTTTATGAAATTATTATTCACTTTTAATAGCCACAAAATCCAGGAGACACAAATTAATAAATTTCTTTTATAGATCTATTTATCAAAATCTTTACTTTTATTCTTCATTTTATTTTCGAAATGTTTATTTATCAATCTTTTCTTTAAATAAACGTTGGCTACTCGTTTCAAAACTTATTTACCGCTATGTAATACTTACTCCTGTGAAGCCCGCAAGGAGAAATTCCTCCGGAAGTTATAACTTTAGTCACCAATGTAATTTTCAATGAGAGAGTATAAAAAATGTTCGTAATTTACTCCACAAAAAATGTAAAATTTATACTTTTTACTTCGCTGAGGAGAGCTAGGGAGGGGGGGGGGCATAGTAGCACAGTCTAGTAACAAACCAACTTAATTTAATCCCTAGGGTCCCGGATTAGGTTAGAAATGTCAAAAATGGTTCGTGAGACGGAGCAAAATGGGAGCCTTTTTCAAGTACTTTCTAGTCGAAAGATATGGCATTCTGAAGAATTACATCTTAATTTCAACATAGGTTGATTTGATTAGGTTAGGTTATGTTAGGTTACGAATTAATTAAATTAATTTATATTTAGTATCTACTCGGAGGCACCTTAAAAACCAAATAAGCAAATAAACATTTTTAAATATTCCAAAAGAATACTTCTTAAATGCTTTAATAAAAGAAGAATTCTAGAAGAATTCTTTGCGCATGCTAAAAAAATATAATGAATGTCCGCTGTAGTTATTAAATAAAGAGTTACATGTGAATTCTTCTTTAAATGTATTTGGCAAAAGGTTCTTCAAAACCCATAATAACAATTTCATAAAGAGTTCTTTTACGCACTAGCACGAATACCCAATTAGTATCGAAACTTCTAAGAACTCCTAAATAATTCTTTTGTAGTAAATTAATACAACTACTTGTAAACGTTTATATGAACATGTACTTAAATTCGCAATCATTGCCACAAAGTATTTCCCTATACATTATTGACATTTAATATTATATTACAGTCGATTTCGAAGGTTGTACGAATACATAGAACATGCTATGCAGAAGGAGGTAGTTTTATGCGGAACAACTCGTACCATCATCACTTACGAGAATGATTGTTGAAAACACTTGATGCACCACCATGCGGTAGGAACTCGAAACATCCAATGTTACCGATCGATTGTTCAAGGTGGTCGCACATACCGCGTATCAAGAATTTGTTAACAAAGAATAGTTTAGGACTACTTTTTTCACAACTGTGAAATACGTTACCTTTGACCGATCGTGTTTCAATTCATAAATATTTACATAAATATTTTCAAAAATTTACTACTTTCGGAATACTTTAAACATTATTTATTACGAACATTCGAGATTACTTAAAGAATTCTTTATTTCGAAAGTGTGCTTATTGGGAATATCATGGTAATTTATACACTGATATTTTGTAATGCAAAAAGATTGTATATTTAAAGACATTTAGAGAACTGGATGTTTTAATGTTAAGAGGATTTTATTAGTTTGTATTACAATATAGTAGCAAACTATACTTGGCAATTGATTTATGGTGCGAGTTTGTAAAAAACGGAACTGCTTAAAGAGTAATTTGTTTAATAATTTATATCGTAAGAAAATATGTCTTTTTGAAAAAATTACCATAACTTTCTTTTATATTAACATTGCGAGAAGTACGTAATTAACAGTAAATATTCATTTCTACTATAAAACTCCACCAATTTACTAGTACCATTCTCATTAAGATGGTTTTAAAGTGGTCCAGCGGTAAGGTAGGAAATTTCACTAAAATACGTAAATTAAAGATGGCTGAATAACATTTTTAAAATTGGGGCTTTGTAAGGGCAATTCTAATTACTATAGACGGTATCCTAGAAAATGCCAAAATTCTCGGTCAGTTCTCAATTAATGTTGTTGGTATTTTCTAGGATACCGTCTACATTAATTAAAATTGCCATTACAGAGCTCGAATTTTAAAAAATTGATTCAATAACTTTTAATTTACGGGTTTTAGTGAAAATTTCTACCTTATCAGTCGAGCACTTTAGAACCCTCTTAAGGAAACTTAAATTTATATAAACTTCAACTAAGAAAAATGATTTGAAAATTCAGAAGAATCAGTTCGTTCCATAGAAAAGCATATACTTTTATTAACAATAATTCGACAAGAATTATTTGTAAGTTTTAAATCACAATTTTTAAATTTAACAGAAATTATCTGTAACATATAATTCTACTGGTTTTGTATACAAAAATCTAAAATATCTTCTATTTTGTTAAATATGCAGAAAAGTATAACTGTTTGTGTAATCATAGGTATTACAATGAACTCTCTAAGTCTGAATTAGTTGAAAACTACCAATAAGAAATTGAAAAATGAGTCTATAATTAAATGAATCAGTAATCATTTTTGCTAATAAAAAGTTAAAACCTACTAATTTATTACTAATTCTACAAACTACAAAACTAAAAAAGACAATATCTACTTGTACATTAGTAGAATTTTCTTAATGAATTAGTATTTTCACACTATTTGTGAGTACAAAACTTACTAATTGATGATTTATTTTTTATTAATTCTTGTTAAATCTTGTCCGTTTATTAATAATAAATAAATAAATAATTCAAGTTTAGAGAGAATGTTTCTTTATAATCCAAGTTTTATTTATCATTAATATGAGATTCTTATAGAATACTCCGCTTCCAAATAGAATAAAATTTGTAACCAGAAAATTAATTATTATTTATTTGTTAAAATATGTAAAAATCGATTTTTAAAATCAAGTACACTTCTAATCAGTTACATTTGTTATCTAGTTTTTTAATTAATTTTTTAAAATTATAGTTCTTTGAAAATTTATTACATATAAAATAATAGCATGATGATCTTCAAAAACTTGCGCTGAGGATATTTTTCATGTAAAAATGATACTATTGTCTAGTGCAGTTAAGATATAATCTAAAATTATTTACATTTTAATAAAATTGACGTACACAAAAATAAAGTGAAGGGAAACGATTTTCTTTGTTTTAGAGATCGACGTAGCAACAAAATGTTAAACTATCTTGTCTTTGGACTGAAAAAAAACACGTACGTTAAGTTAATGAATGCATAAAATATTAACAAAATAAATAATTTCAGTCAGTACAAATAAAAAGTTTTAACAAATAAAAAGAACTTATATGACAATTTTCTTTGTTTTACAAATTAAGGTATTAGCAAAATGTCAATAAAACTAACATATCTTTGGATTAAAAAAAAATACATGTGCAATAAGTTAATGAATCAATGAAATATTAACAAAATAAATAACTTCAGTGAGAAGAAATAAAAAGTTATAACAAATAAACAGAACTTATATTACGCGACAAAATTGAATTATTTATTTGCTAATTAATTGATGTGCGCAGCCATCAGATTCTCCTTATTATAATAAGCCCTGTTCTTATTTCTATGAATATTTTGTGTTAAATAAATTACTTTGATGTTTAATTTTCAATTAAATATAAATAAAACCTTGAAATTACAAATCGGCTAAAAAAATATTAATTAACAACAAATTATAACAGCTTCATGCCAGCATCAGTAGAACATATTATATATCCTGTATTATTTACACGTACATGAAATAAATGAATTGTTAAATTAGGTACATTATTAAATGTTATATGCACTGACAAGAAATATGTTAATTATTGAAAATTTGATGCCAATTGACTATTAACGTATAATCTTGACTAAAAAGCTAATTTTTTCACTGTTAACGATGGAACTCTACTGTCAAATTTAGTGTCTTACCTGCTAACGATATTTCTCCGAGTGTAACTAATTATGTGACTAACTTAATAGTTATTATAACCTGAATGTGAATTTCCAATTTAAATTGTTTATGTATGTATTTAGCCAATTTTCATAATTTACTTTCATCACAACAGAATATTAATTTTAAAAAAATAAAAATATTACACAGTTTTCTTTATCAAATTTCTGCTTTCACATAATTTTCAATTTAAAAAACTATAAAAAAGTTGATGCATTTTCGTCGACTCATGTTTTTGTCATAGAAACTATTTTTATTCGAAATTCTCATCGATTCAGCTGTTTGCTTGTTCGTCCCCTACTAGTTCCCCAATACAACGGACGAAGTTTCCATTGTAACTTGGTAGGGCCCATCCTTTCTATTTCTTTGTGAACTTCATAACGTATGCCTTTATTATTTTTTGCATTGTGTTTAATTTAGCGACTACGTGTGTTTTTCAGTTTTTGAAAAGTATTTGTTTCATAGCAATTCGGTGTAATGTTTATTTATTTTTAGTCCAAAACATATGGAATTTGGGAAATTGAAAATTTGTTATTTATCGTAAAAATGATTTTAATATAACAACAAAATTAAGTTACGCCTAAATATAATAACTATCTTGAGTGATGCCCCTATCCTTAAAATTCATAAATCGCTGTAAAAGAAACGCTAGTTTTATTGTTTTCTTAACTGGTTGAAATTAAAAATTGACTAATTAGTTATAAGTTACTTGGTAAGAGGGTTCTTTTATTGAATTAAAATTAGAAAGATTACTGTTAAATTGCCGGGTTGTTGATGTCAACTACTAAATTTAAAAAAAAAGTGTACAATACCCATTTTTGTATTATTATCGCATACAAAACTTTTGAATTCCTCGGCTGCATATATATTTAATTAAATTAACTTGATTACTATCAGGTTCTGTATTCCTCTAGCGATAATATAGAGAACTAAATTGAAAAAAGGTCGGTATTTAGCTACCTAACAAGTTTGACAAACTTGACCACTAAATTTCTGTATCCCTCTAACGATAATATAGAAAACTAAAAGCCTATTTATCTTTTCAATTTAGTTCTCTACATTATCGCTGGAGTTTGTAAAAGCAACGATAGTTGTATTGTTTTCTTAACGACTTGTACATTATCCGTTTTTTAATTATTATCGCACACAGAATTTTTGATTATCTGTAAAAAAAAATTGTTTACACTTTTTATTCCGCCACTGAACTCCACGTAAAAATATAAAAGGCGAATTACTTCATTCGATACAATAATTCGGTATAGAGAAAATGGGAGAAATATAAATTTATTTTTATTAAAAAACAGATTTAAATAATGTTTGACATAAAATGTCAATACCGCTAGTATGTTTCCCTAGTTTTTAATGATTTAGTCTTTTATAAGTGTGATTATTTATAAATTGTACTTTTGGAGTTTCTTATACATATTTCGTATATCTCACGTTTACAAAAAAAAACAAAATATCAAATAAAATATAAGCAATTTGCTAATTTACTAGAACCTATTCAAAATGATTTTGAAATCCGAAAATGAAGATGGTTGTTTTACAACATGCATTTTATAATTATTTTTCTTCTAATTTTAGAAATTCTATTAGATGTTACTGGACGTATACTAGATAAATCCACATATTTAATTTATTTTTAGATTTTCGAGAAGAATCATGACTATTGTAGAACCATGTTCTTTCAAATTAAATCGGGATAAAACTTTCCCATCATGTAAATTTATGATTTTTTGTTTCCAATAAATAAAAACATGACAAACTAAATTCTTATAGAAGAAGTTAAAACTTTAAATAAAAGTTATGTTAATTTTATAAATATGTTTGTCTTGTAGGTATTATTCTATAAATCGTGTTTGTAAAACATAAAAAAAAACTTTTTTTAGATAATGCAGTAACCTTATTATAAATATTTATAAACAAACATTTTTTTAATAAGTTAAACAATTTTTAAATAAAAATATTTAAATACAAAGTTTGTATTAAATTCTATTTACAATTTTTTTAATTGCTCTAATTTGATAAATCTATATTTAAACATTAAGTAAAGAAAAATATAATAAAAGGTACATTTGTTAGTCATTTATTAAAATTGTAAAATAAAAATTTATGAAAATTCTATGAATTGAAACATTTCACACGAGTAATCTATTCAAATATACCGTTATCTAAAACACTTTATTCTAGTTTATATGATGCAATATTTCTCTCGTGTACATTTATGAGATATACTGTAAGAAAATTGGACGTAAATATCTACCATTTACTATCAAATGAAGTATATTACCTTATTTTTTCGAAATTCGTTTTCGTATAAAGTTATAAAATTATTATGTTTATAAAAAAATATAATAAATTTTAAAAAATTGGAGATATCAAAAAAATGTCATAGTAAGTTATTAAATAATGTGATTTTATTTTTAGTACTCGAAATATCTCTTCTAAAGTATTTTTTGATGTTGAAAACGATGGCGCTAGAACAGTTTTTCCTGACACGTCACATTTTGAAGAAATGTGAGGTTACGTGAACACATTTACCACATATGTATATTTAGAATCATTTAGTTTACCTTCGTTACAATTTATTTAAAATAATGAATTTATATAAATATTACTGTTATAAGTTTTTAAATAAATTAATACACTTTTTTAATATAATTTAATAAAATAATTTTTAACAATAAAATCAATAAAATGATTTACTTTGTAATCTTTTGTTAACTACTGTAGTTTTATAAGAACAAAATTTTGCACAATAACGACGTCAAAGATAAACAAAAAAAAAAAATAATTAGCAATTTAATATCAAATACCTACAATGATGTTACGACACGTGCAACACGATTTTATCAGTTTCATTCTCACAATTTTCATGACATATAAGCGTTAATGACAAAATAAATTCAGATAAAAATGTGTCATTATATGTTAACTAATTCGTGAATACTTTCATGTTTCATTCACATCATTTGAATGAACTGAAAAAGCATGAATATCATTTTCAATTGTTGCAATTTTTTATCTCGATAATTATAATAAATGTAAAAGGAAATACAATAAATAAAAAATACTTGTGTATTTTTTAAAATGTTTATAATTAATAAACAATAATTATTAAACAGTAATAATAATAATTATTATTATTATTAATTTTATTAATATCTGACTTTAAAAATGTAAAGTTTGTTTCACAATAAAAAATGTGGTTTTGAATGAAAATAGTTAATGGAAAACCATATTAGTTTTTAAAATTTGTCGGAAAAATTAATCTTAAAAATTGAATTACTGCAGGATTGTTGAGTGAGAAGTAGTATAATGAACTACTTTTTTAGTTAGATAAACCGTGTCAATGTCATTGTGTTTACTATTTTTACGTAACTTAATATGTAGTCATTAAAGTTACTAAAATATATAGCTACACTGGCGTTATTTTTGACAATTTGGACAAATTCACTCTAAGTATTGTTTTATTAAAAAACAAGTACTTGTTTTAACTAATTTATGTTAGTTATTACAACATATGAAATTTAGTTGATGATCTAATACTAGTTAAAAATAATCAATTTTACAACGAATTTTTTTAGATATTTGAGTAAAACATTATTAAGTGCCTGATCAGGACCTAACAATTACGATCAGAGTTTTCGTAAATTTATATTCGAATGTAAAAAACATACAACTATTATAAAATTCTATTTTCTGAATCCAAAGATAACATACACATTTTGATTACGATGTACAATTTTTACTACAAAATACGCGAAAGAATAATGATTTATAATGTGATTTAAATTGAACTTAATGATAAAATTTTAATTTTTCCTCATTTTAATCGGGGAATTAATTAATGAACTTAAATCTATTATTTTGTATGATAATCCTTCTTAACACTCTGCCGATGCATGATATTTCGAAAATTTACATATTGGGAATGTTTTACAAAATTTGAAAGCATTAAAACTAAAAAAAAATTTGTCCATTTTTGTTTTGTAGGTTGAGTTCAAATTTTTATACCTTCAATTTGTATTTTCTTTTTATAAAGATTATTTAATTGTCTATTTTACTTTTATTTTGTATCTTCACGATAAAAATTTGTAAAAAAACATGATAGAAAAATTCTGTTTCTTTTTTGGTTTTTGTAAATTTTTCTTAGAATTATGAACAAAATTAATACAGTAACTCCGTTTTTCTATACGAACTTGGAGTTGAAATCATTGAAGTGAAGCAAAATTTCGAAATATTTAAGTACATGTCATTCAGGGCCTTAGTCTTATACTATAGAACGTTGACCTTTCGACTAACTTCTCATTAAATTGTCATACAAAAATCAATTTAAAAATAGAATCTATGTAAAAAAATTACAAATTTTGGATCATTTGAAAAAACAAGTAAAAAAAAAAATTTTGTACACGTAAAACATAAAATGTCATGGATGAAGATCCATAAAATGGAATAGCTTCAACCCAAACTTCATATTTTTAAAACCTTCAATTCACCGAAAATAATTTATTGTGGAAAGTTCTGGAAAGTTCGTATAAACATACTGATGTTTTTCCAATGGGAAGGGATATTATAAATCGTCGTGACTTTCTCCCTGGTGCATTTTCCAAATAGTTTTATAACAGCGTGACAGAGAAAATGCATCGCTTCTATTTCTAAGTTCCCTTCCTATGGAAAATCACTTTGAAGCAGATAGAGAAGTCCTGGGGAGGTAGAAAACAAATGTCTGATGAACAATCAATATAGATTAAATCATCGTGTTCTGCCAAGAAAGTTGCACTACACTTTATTTTTATATTTCAGAAATTTAAAATAATAAATAAAAATAAAAATAAAAATTTTGTTAGAAATTCGAAACTATTAAGACATTGCTATTAAAAATTCAAATTTGACCACACAGAAGTTGCCGGAGTCATGTGACTGCGACGTTAGTTTACGTTAGTGGCTGCACTGTCGGACGGTTTAGGAACTACTTTCCATTTGAGTGGCATTTCGTTTGTGACCGTGCGCGTCGACAGTACTTTACGTTTCAAAATTTGTACGTGGAAGGTTGTAATTTATAAACGATTTGATTTCTTACCTTACAATCGAATATCACGAATACCACAATAGCAAGGTAAAACTTTTTATTGATAATTTAATACCGTAGATTCGAATTTACAGACAGACTTCCATTCGAAAATTGACATTCGTGTGTGGTAAAATTTAACATACGTTGTGAATGTTCTTTGAATGTTTGTCTTTAAATTGTAACATACTACGGTAGAAAATTGTTCTCTAAAAACTTGGTGGATTCTGATTTGTGATATTGGTAAGAACAATTAAATATGAACTTGATGTTCTTATTTTGAGTTGATTGTGTATTATTTCTATTTCAGATTTTAGCAACACTTAACATGGAAGTTTTTCAAGACTAAAAAGTGCTACGAAAAACGAACTTGTGGTAAAAAATTTGTGACAAAATTTAGTGTTTAACAAAAACCTAAACTTTAATTATAAATTAAAAAAGTACTAAATATATAAATTTGGATCCCTGCGTGATAATCACACTTTATACTTAAATGTCAAGTTTAAAACTAATATTTAAATAATTAAAATATAATAAATATCATAGAATTAAAAAACAATAATATTAATAATGATATCTATAAATTAAACATTCTATGTTAATTGAAACTAACCAAAAACTAAAAGTTATAAATGCATACGTTAGTATTGATTAGTAATAGCTTATTTCTTTCCATCTCTTGTATTAATCAATAAAGAAGATATTAATTCGGAAAAAATACGATAACTGTGACTTTTTGTCAGACTATTTAATTATAGAATATAATAGTTTATTTTTTTGAAATGAAAATTTTACATTTTGTAGAGTATTTTGTAGGTAGACTTGTACGTCATTATTTTAGTAAATTTGTCTAATCTTATAAGATTTTCTTGTTCTTTTTGTACATTTATCTACGGAAAACAGGAAAAAACAGATGTTCCGATGAAAAAAATGTACAAGAGCGATAGCAGTAGTAGCGGCTACCTACGTTGGCCTAGTTTTTCACCGATTTAGCTTCAAAAAACAGATCGGGGATTCTCAGTTCTAAATCGTAAAAAATTTGACGTCATGAAATGTTATTCCTTAAAATAAAAATCTTAATCAAACTTATTAAATTTTAATAAGAAATATTTTTTATATACTACACATTTTTTTGTTCAACATTTTTTATAATAATATTTAACATTATTGATCAACATTTCGGAATTTCGTCATCTTTACAGTTTTCCTCCGAAACCTGTACATAACCTTTTTTAGGTCGAAAACGTGAGATAAAAATGTCATGTAGTTCCCGGAGCGGCCACGTAGTGACGCACAGATACCGGATGAGTACCAAATGTTGGAAATGGTCAAAATGGTAAAACTTTAAAGATACTTAAGAAATCGTCGGCTTTCGAATATCCAACTGTGTAAAATATTTAAGAAACGTTTCGTTACTCGAGCGATTGATTCACATCAAACCAGACCGACTGATGACGTTGCAGACACGTGAAATTTACGTTTCTTTTTAGGCAAATCTAAAAAACATTAAATAATTATAAAAATGTTAGCTAGCCATACTAAAAAACGTAAATTGTCGTTATGGTTTATCATGAAATATATCTCTTATCTTACGATAATAAAAATGAAATGATAATCCCAAAACTTTTTTAACCTAACGTAAGAATACTAAAAGTGTTTAAGTGTATTTTGTGATAAATCATAATGATAATTTACTGTCTTTGATTTGTTGAAAATACAACCAATTAGGTTATTTGCAAATTTACGTCTTAAGATCAAGATTCGTTGTTGAATTGAATTTTACTTTAACAGTTTTAATATCTACTCCCAAGGTATACTTTTGTATACATTATTATTATTTATATATTGCAATAATTAAATTTCAATGAACATATAAATAAATTTAACTACTTGTGCGACATCAGGGTTCAATTCATATAATTATTTATTTTATTTATTTACATTTAACCTTCACTTGAATTATAAATTTTTTTTTATACTAAATGTTAATACACTGAAAAAAACAATTTCCTAATTTCAAGTAAATATTTACTAATAATAGAACAATCATTTGTTAATTCAACTAAATATTAATTTGATTTTATCCAGCAAGTAAATATTTATTTAAATTAAGAAATTTTGTTTCGGTGTATAGAAAAAATAAAAAATTACAAAATAAAGTGTAAAAAACTACATATTATGCGATTATGCTATAAGAGCATTTGTTAATTTATCTACGTAAGAGTAGTGATTACTACTTTTCGAAATAAAAATTAAGTTCAAAATTTTACAAATAATATTTTACGAACACATACTTTAAAGACAAATATTAGAATTAATTTCAAGTGACTACGACTGTCTAATCATAAAATATTAGTAAATTCTAAAGAAACGTTTCATTAACATAAAAAATAATTCTAAATTTAGTGTTGTACTAATATCTCACAAATGTGTTTCAGTCCCATTTGGAAATAAACCTAACACGTCTATAAGAATTCGTAATCTCATCGTCTAATAGTAAATAAAATTATGATAAAATTATATTATCTTTTAGAAAAAATCTATCTGCTGAAACAGTAATTTTGAAAATTTAATAAATACTTGAATTTTTTTGGATTTTTTGTTCATGTTATCTTTAAATTTTTATTTGAATGACACGTCGAAGATTTACTTAAATAGATATCGATTCAGCTAACAAATACGTTTTGTTTTAAGAACCTTGATATCATTTTTTTTTACTTTAATAAACTAATTTAACTGCATTATAAAATTAAAAAATGAAGATTATTGTGATTTCACACCTAATAAGGCCTCCAATTTACTTTCTTTTCTAAACTCGCATCAAAACTATATGTAAGTACAAGTTAGTAGAGTACTAGTACATAGTCATTGATCGAGAATATTGAAATTACGGATTAGTTAACTATACTTGTCAACTTGGAGGCAAGAATAAGTTTAGATCATGAAAATCAGACATATAATTGAGTTTACTTATTATTAGTAAATAATTTTTGTTCATTCGAATTAGTTAACGCATTGAAAAATGCATCGTGGAAAGCTAAGACTGAGCTGAAAGTGTAAACTAGGTTTAAGGTGAAGGGAATTCTAAAAGAGAGTGTGTGTGAGATTGAGGAGATCAAATGGGAGCTGTCCAATACCTGGGAAAGAATAAACAATGACTGATGTTCGACATCACCAGTTTTTAACACCCAAAATGTTTAAGTCCTATAAATCCATAGGAATCTATCGAATATTCTTAAAAACACGTAATAGGATAGACTTTCCTATTCCAGAAATAAAAGAAGTGGATTCATATTTTTAGTGTTATAATTGAATTTCTTTTCAAATGAAAAAAACAATAATGATGGATATACACACCAAATTTTTCAGTATTTTTATTCTTAATTTCACTATAGTGTTTCAATTTTAACTTTAGTTCAATCTAAATGTTATATAGTTAGGCATGTTATGACATGTGAACAAAAAAACAAATAAAACCAATCTTAAAAATGGTTTTTAGATGGAAAATTCAAAATAGTATTTTCATTTTTTTTTCACAATTTAAAGTATTATAAAATATCCCATACAATAACCATTTTTATGATGATAATTATCATTCAGACATATTTTTCGTTTAATCAGCTTTACAACATCTATGTTACTACTAAGGAATATTTCAAGTGACTTTTCAGGTTGGGTCTGCAGTGGATTTGAGGCTATGTGCTCTACTGCATATTTAAACATCAGGAAATAGTTTCATTAACTATTTCTCTTATCCGATTATGTACTAATTTTTATGTATGTATGCTTCAATAAAAACGTATTATTATTATTATTGTTGTTGTTAATATTATTAATAATATTGTAGACGAATGAAAAAAGCAGTTCAATATGTTCAGCATCCCTCTAGCGGTAATTTTAAGAAGTGCAACTATAACGAAGAAAGAAGCGTTAAAAATATTGTAGGATACTAACACTGGAGTAAAAATTCTCATTTTATAAAGTGAACAAATTAGACACTTATACAAAACAGTGCATTTTTTAGCATTCAAAATGTGACTAATTTTTCACTCGATAAAGAGTGATTTTTCAATTTTGCGAATTTGAAGAGATTACATACGTGATTGTCGTTTTGGATGAAGATAACAATAAAGGTATTTAATATACAATTTATGCAGATGTATTTCTTTATCAGATACCATAGGTCAAGTTTCGCCTGATCTGCGTAAACGAAGAGTAGACTCCAGCAGTTAATAAGAAGGAACGTTTCATTGACAAGATAAGTGCTAAATTTGCACTGCCATACGTAATTATCACATATCTTTATTAAAAATAACTTCTATATGAATCTCAATACGAGCCGTTCATATTTTATGCTATACTATTTTCTCAGGAATTTTGATACAATATACATGAGACAAAACTTCCATAAAGAGAAAATTTTTTTTTTATTTTAGATAAATTCATACAATTATTCAAAATATTTAATGTCATGAATGTAAAAAGTTAATAATAAATATTTTTAAATGCTGAAAACTATGCAAGAAATTATTGGTGTAATGATGCACTTCTAATTGCCCTGTTCTTTGCCTAATTACCCTAAATGATGCTTGGTGAATTATATTAAATAAGAACTTGATACTTTATAGGTAAGTTCATCTTCTTTAATCAATCAGTTTAACAACATTAACAATTCCTGTTACGAATTTGGTTTCGTAATGAAATTTTTATGACATCGATGAATGTTTTGGAATTTTTACTAATATTTTTTTAAAACAGTATAAAAATCGGCTTCGTGGCTCAGGCGATAACGCACTGGACTACGGAGTCGTAGGTCGCGAGTTCGATCCCCGTCCAGGGAACGATATTTCGAAAACGATTTTCAAGCAGCAGCTCGCAGTTCGTAAGACGAGCCACGTTGTCTGTTTATGTTTCGAAAATGTTGTTTATCTGGCGGAAATCGACTCATGACCGTTGCTGTACTTGGTGTATGTTTCTGCAAATTTAAGAAATAATGCGTATAAAATTCTGTTAAAAGGGCGATATCGCCCGTTAATAAGATAATACAACAAAAAAAAATCACGGAGACATTACAAAAATTCTTTTGAATAGTAATGTTCATAATTTTCACTTTTTTTTCTAGGACATTGAGCGACTTTGTGTGCCGAAGTCAGCAAAAATATTAGCTAAAATATTTTCTAAATTACTATTCATAAAAACAACAATAATAGTACCTAATAATATTACAGTGTCTGCAAAATACCTTCCAATTTACTAAGTAAAAATACTACGTAATTATAAATATCCAAGTGGTGTTATTTTTATACTAAAGAATGGCCCTAAATTTGTCCCATTTTTTGGTATGAAGTTTGAAATACGGCATAAAAAAATTCATTATTGTCATAAAAATGTTGTGATGAGCACAAGCCTTGTGCTCATCACAACAAAAAAAAAAAAAAAAACAAACTGTTGCAAACAAAAATAATTAATTTAAACATTTTTTAATAAATTAATGTACTTAAATATCAATTTGAAAGCTTTCCGAGAACGGTAATTACAGTAGTCCTCCCCTTAAGTTTTACATTTCAGCTATCAAGATGGCGGATTCTTCCCTTAAGTTTAACTTTCCCCTAACCCCCACTACCAGAGTTTTCTCTGTTCCTCTGTACGCCACGCGCATGCGCATGTTTACAGGCGGCATATAAATGCCTGGTGGTGGGAGTGGCCGTGAGGGGAAAAATAAAACATAAGGGAAGAAAGTTGTAAACCTTACGGGAAGTATAAACCTTAAGGGAAGTAAACTTAAGGGGAGGACTACTGTACATAGATGACCATAGATATTAAAAATTCAAAATGGCGGATCCAATATAACCTCGATAAGACGACGTGGTCTATTCCAGTGGTACCCTCCTCGCCCCTCGATGAGACGACGTTCGCAAGAGAACCTTCCCCTATCTAAACCTGCGCAAAAGCGTGCGCATCTGCGACCGCTCACTGTTATGTGTATGTACTTTTTGTAAGGTTAGGTTTCAGGGGCGTGAAATTACGTTTAAGGAAGTTCTAAAGTGCTCTATCGATAAGGTAGGAATATTCACTAAAAACCGAAAATAAAAATGACTGAATCGATTTTTTAAAATTCGAACTTCGTAAGGGCAATTTTAATTACTACAGAAGGTATAAAGAAAATGCCAAATACATTAATTGAGAACTGACCCATGATTTTCATTTATTTCCGAAAATTCTTGATCAGTTCTCAATTAACCCTTTGCGGCACGGCGGGACTTTGAGATCCCACCATTTTCGTTCCCATTTTCTTCGTCTTTCAGTGCCTAAAACGTCTTTTTTCATGCGGCTTTTTGTGTACGCGTTTCGCTAATATGTTAATAAACATGTTTCAACGGGTAATTCACACAAATTGTTTATTATATTGTTTATATAAAAAATTGAATTAAAAAAAAACACGTTTTTTTTACAATAAATGCATGGGAGATAGAAGAATACAATAAACAGGGCCAAAAAATCATATATAGAGGGTTTTTGGGGTCGCTGATCACGATCTGACCCCCAGATTTTCAAAATTCAAAATGGCGGATCCAATATGGCGGACCAAATGTCCAAAAAGTTATGCGATCGCTGCGAAATTCGGTTTCGGGGGGTTTTGGAGGTCGCTGATCACGAATCCGTTGTCCAATTTTCAAAATTCAAAATGGCGGATCCAATATGGCGGACCAAATGTCCAAAAAGTTATGCGATCGCAGCGAAATTCGGTTTCGGGGGGGTTTGGAGGTCGCATAACTTTTTGGACTTTAGGTCAGCCATATTGAATCCGTCATTTTGAATTTTGAAAATCTTAGGGCAGATTCGTAATCAGCGACCTCGAAAACCCCCCCAAAACCAAATTTCGATGCGATCGTATCACATTTTGGCACTTTAGTCCGCCATATTGGATCCGCCATTTTGAATTTTGAAAATTGGACAATGGATTCGTGATCAGCGACCCTGAAGACCCCCGAGTAACAATTTTCAGCCATTTTCCGTGTAAAGAAAAATGCATGGCTCAAAGGGTTAATGCTGTGGTATTTGTTAGGAAACTGTTTATAGTACTTAGAATTACCCTTAGAGAGCCCGAATTTTGAAAATTTGATTCAGCCTTTAATTTACGTTTTTTAGTGAAATTTCCTACCTTACCGGCGGAGCACTTTAGAACCCCTTAACGAGATGACGTATAACCTCTTCTTACCGGTTCGGGTGACGTCATGCTTGACGTTGACACGCCTGACGCTTGACGCTGGACAGGCCTGACGCTTGACGCTTCACGCTTGACGCCAAAATAGGCGTCATGCCGCCGAAATAGGCGTCATGCCGCCGAAGTGGTTAAAAAGAGTCCTTCCTTGGAAAAATATAAATTAAAAATTTCAAGTGGTTAAATTTCTGAAAATATTTATAAAAAAAGTTCAATGTATAACCTTCGTGGCAGTACATTTTTAAATTTTAGGCGGGATTAATGTGCAATTAAAACATCGACCTAAAAATTTTTAAATAATTAAAGTCCTCTTATTAACGTATAAACTGCTAATAAATAAACTATAAATGATAGAAGGGTCTTATTTTTTTTCAAATTCAACCTCGAGTAGCCCGTTCAATTTTAGTCGAAATAAAACATTTTTTTTCTATTTTAAAGGTAATTTAATGCTTTATAAGATAAATTTATCGAAATAAGATTTCAATATCTTACTACAAATGATAACCGATAACTGCCTTAGAAAAAATTTCCTTTCGTGGGGCTTGCGTGGAAAACTCGCAAGCGCCACTCCAGAATCGTCACGTTTTGCCCGGCCGCGCCATGTCTGCAAGTATGGCGCGTCCCTGGCGACAGTTTCAAAGAAAAATCCAGAATCATACAATAATTTCTGTTTTACCGACGAAGAAGAATGAGGTTATGTTACATCACTAGGATGGGCCATACATATGCCACGCAAGCGCCATACTTGCAGACATGGCGCTGCCGGGCAAAACGTGACGATTCTGACGTGGCCCATGCGTGGGGCGATTTTAGATTTTTATCAGGGTGTATACGTTTTAATTGTAAATTGATCCATACCCAAAATTTCCAATATACTGCCACAAAGGTTATGTATTGAACCTTTTTAATGAATTTTTTCATAATTTTAAAAAGGGTCCTTTTTTCGAAAATTGCAAATTAAAAACTTTAAAACTATTTTCTAAACTCGTCCTATAAATAACACTTGAAGAAGGATATTTTGAGAAGAAAGGCCATAAATATAACCTACGAAAAATATGCGTTACATATGCGATTCGGACATTTTTAATATACTTAAGGAGATTCTACAAATATTTTACTCAACTATGTTCAAATGTGAATGACTGTTACCATGAGAATTAAATATATATCACAGAAATAATAGTTACTTTACCGTTTTATTAAATTTTATTAACGTTTACAGCAAAATTTTATTTTTTTTGTAGCCTAATAGTTTTTAAGGAAAATTTGTGACAATAGCAAAACAAAGTTCATTTACGTTTTTTTATAACTTGATTTATTATTTTAAAGGCTCTAAAAAAGACAGAACAGAATAAACAAATTATTTCTGAAAAACAATTTAAAAATATTTAATACTAATAAAATTTTTTTGTTGTTTAAGATCCCATTTTAAGATCCCTTAATTCGATTATATAATATAAACAAACGATTCCACCTTAAAAGACCTCAAATTTGAGACGATGTTCCAATCGACTGGAAGAAATCGATTTCAATTCGTTATATTTTTATATGAAATTATTTTCAATGTGAAATAAATTTCGAAAAAATCAGATTCCACCATTTTCTAGGCCGCTATTTCGAATGGTAGTAAGAAGATTAAAAAAAAATTGAAATTTATATATGATTTTGACATTTATAGTAGAAAAACATGATTTTTTCAGTAAGCATTTTTTACAAATATCGAGTTTACGAAACAATATCTTACTTTGAGTGAGGTAAAAAATTATGTAAGCGTGCACTCGATAGTTGTACTTAAAAGATACACTGGTGTATATTCGAAATTTTCTATGTCAGATTCAAAATGGCCACTGCATTTACAAATTCCTATTAAAAATTTACCCATTTTTCTTCTCGAATACTATGGAGTTTAGAGAAAATTTTATAAGAACAATTATGTTTTACAATAAATCGAAGAATACCCTCGAATTGTTTCAAAATGTATTGTCCGAATTTGTTATTTTTGAAAAATTCGAAAAATTTGAAAAATCGAAATTTGGAAAAAGTAATTTAAAAAAACTGAAAAAAATGTAAGAGTATTCTTTAACCAATTCTAAGACTTTTTGCTTTAAGTACATTTTCTCTAAACTCTGTAGTTTTCAAAAAAATTAATGATTAGTCTTGAAATCCATAAAAGTTTTATAATTTTTTAACTATAAACTTTGACGCAAATGTCAATTGAACGAAAATGTCATAAAATTGATTAAAAAATACTCTTTACTAATTTTAAATGACTTTTTTCAATTTCAATTTTTCGAATTTTTCAAAAATAAAAAATTGTCACTTTTCCGTAAAATTAATGTGAATTTTCTTTACAATATTAAAAATGAACTTTAATCATTTAACACACTAATCCTCATTAGAACGAATTATTAGGCCTCTCTGAATTAGTTATAAAAACTACTCAATTAAAAACGAAAAGTAGGTCACTAATTCAATCTTCATGACGAATAAATAATGAAAAACTTATAATTTATTACTAATTCTCGCTACTAAACTAAAATATTCAATTTCTATTTTTAGACCAACAGAATATTATTAATAAATGAGTAGTTAATTCAGATTTAGAGAGTTTCAACTATTTCAAAATATAGGTACCCAATGAATAAAAGTATAATTCTTATTAAATTAATAAACAAATTAAACACATTATTTCGAAAATGTTAATAAATAACGGTCTCTCGAATTATAAACAAACATTTTTCATATGAGGAATTAATTAAGAATCATTAGACAGTTTCATAAATTTTAATTTATATTACGCAAGATTGAACCGAGAAAGCGGGTATTCATGCAGAAGTCATTGTTGTTCATTAATACATAGACATTAATTCAGATTGAGTATCGTTTTCAATTAAATATATTTCGGTGATTTATTGTATCAGTGAAATTGTAAATAACGATTGAAAGTTATTGTCACGTTATCAGAATTAATTTGGATATATTGAAATATATTACATTAGTTATTCGAATTCCACAGATTAAATTTTTGTATGTGCAAGAATTTTGTAATAAATACAATATATTTAATTTAAACTAACTAATGTTTATTTATTAATAATATTCGTTATCCTAGAAAGGATTATATTAAGAATTAATAAAAAAAAAAAGAAAACTCAACAATTAAAGGTTAATATGTTAACTATGTATGATAGAAATTTACTATATACATATATTAATATTATATAATTTAAACCAATTGAATAATACAACAAAATCTTAATCATTTGTCAGTACGTTCCTTTCACATGAGATTAATGAGTAGGAATTACATAAAAACATAATAAAATTATAGGTATATAAAAATAACATTTCTTTTAAAATTGCAGATAAAAATAGGTTAAATATTTCCAATTTAAATTAAATTTTATATGTGAAAATTTATTTGAACATATAAAAACGTTTAAATACTATTTTGAGGATGACCCGATAACCAGAAATAGAATAGAATTAAATCATCACGTGTGTCGACCTCACAGCAATTTTAACTTGAGAAATTACAAAAAAAAAATTTCAGTTTCATGAAATTGATTATTATTATAAGCAATAATTCAGCCAAGTTTCATTCACGCATTTACCACCAATTGCTTTGCAGGGCATAAGCCGCCAAATTCGAATTATGATTTGTTTAATTATACCAACCTGTGCAAATTTATTCGTGTATAAACAATACTTTTTTAAAAATTAAATGAACACTTTTTAAAGCAATACTACTTTCCGTGGCGATTCACGTTTTTCAGACATTGAGTTTAAAACTTTTATAAACAATGATGCTTCCTTCACGGAAATTTAAAAGCCAATAAAACACGTTGTTTTAAATTATCTTATAAAGAAATTACTAACAATCTAAAACTTATAATTTCATAACTCCTCAAATTTTAAAACTATATTAACGTTATAACAAAATCATCCTGCAATAGAAGAAACTCATAATAATTTGTGTACAATCTAAAGTTTAGTTTGGAATTTGATTGTAAAACCATTGACATATTTATAATAAAGGAGTGTAAATGCCCAAAGTAAAAATTATTGAATAATACAAAAAGTAAAAAAAAAACTCTTAAAAGTAGTTTTTTACTCGAAGAAATTTGTAATGATCGCATTATTAATTTGTTCATAAAAATAACAGAAATAAGTATGATATTAATGAGAACGTTGTCTGTTTATTCCAGAAAAATTTCAGAAAAATTAAAAAAATTCTTCGTAAAACTTATGGCTTTACAAGGCGTCATCTCAATGTCATTTACAGTTGGCATGTCAAATAAACGTGGCAGTGCCAGTGCCACGCCACCTTTTACGAGTCCCTAATATTATAGAGAAATGTATTGAATAATACCTTAAAGAAATAAAACTGAAGGATTCAAAAAATTTTTTAAGTAGCTTTTTACTCGAAGAAATTTGTAATGATCACATTATTAATTGTTTTGACAAAAATAACAGAAGTAAGTATCATATTAATGAGAACGTTATCTGTTTATTCCAGAAAAATTCGAGTAAAATTCAAGAAAAATCGTCGTAACACTTATGGCTTTGTAAGGCGTCGCAATGTCATTTACAGTTGCTATGACAAATAAACGTGTCAGTGCCACGCCTTTTACGAGTCCCTAATTTTCTATATAGATATTACTGGAGGGTAATATTCGAACCCTCAACGCCATCTCTTGTTCTCGATAGGTAATGAAAAGAGCCTTTATTGTAGTTTGCTTGTTTTGACATCTTTCTTTTATAAATATAGAAATGGATGACACATTTAATGTCATTTTGTGATTGTTTCACGTTAAATTTAATTCTATCGTTTCAAAATTTTAGAAGCATATTTTTAAAAATGTTAATTGTATTACATTACTAATGGTTTTATTAACATTCTTCAAAATTTGATGCTATGAACATTTCAGTAAAAATATTATAATGTTTTCATCACTTTTCTAACAGCAACTAAAGTTTTCGTGTATATTCAATGTTGAGAATTTAATTTATTTAATGTTTCATAACGCAATTGGTTATTAGTAATTAATTACTAAATTAATTTTTTAAACGTTTATAAAGCGACTGTATGTACAGTACAAAAAAAATTAAAATGATTACATTTTACTTTCAGTCAATTTTCTTATTTATTTTCAGGTTTCAGTTGCATTTCTTGGATAGTAATTTACGTGTTACTTTATACAGTTCAGAATTTTGACGGAGTTTAATAATATATAAGAACTAAAATTTTAAATCTGCTTTAGAAAAGATATATTCCAAAATTGTTCTAAAATATTCAGACTAAACAGTACACCTGGTATAAAAAAATCTCCAGCATTCTAATTATATTTTTAAAATTCATATTTTCAAAGTTCTCACCATGACATAAATATTTATTATAATAAATGTATTAAAGATTGTAACAACTGTTAAATGGATGTGCAATGATCAACCGATAATACTATACTAAAAAGAGTAAATTAAAAATCACCTATTTTACTAAAAAAAAAAATACAGGATTTATAAGATTTATATAAAAAAAATCTTCTTATCCGTGATAGATTTCGTAAGTAATTCTTTGTAGAAATATATTTTTCTTGTTTTTATTCGTCAGTTTATATTTGTTAAAGGATGAAAAAATTTGTTTTATAAGAAAAGTTATTAAGTGAACTATGTTCAGGAATGAATGGAAATATTCTACATAAAAATTCGTTGATTAATTAATGCTCCCAATCTTGAGTTCAAATGCATCCATTTTTATTCGTCAGTTTATATTTGTTAAGGGATGAAAAATTAAAATGAATTCTAAGATTTCTAAACAATTCAAAACTTAACAATTTATACACAAAATAATTTATTATATAGCCAATGAAATGCTAAATATACTGCAGTCGAAAATCGTCTGTAAAATATTGTCCAAGACCCGAGAAAACTTTTCTCAGATTATCCCATAATTACTTCATTTTAAAAACGAAAATACATAAAATATCAAATTTGAACTTGGGTGTTTCCAGACATTTGGTTCACCCTGTATAACACTTCAAACTAGCCTGTTCCCGACACTTTTACTGGACACGACATCTTTTGCGTGGCTTTTCTCAGTCAAATATTGTCCGATTTCAATAAAATTTTTTTTTAAATGATACAGAATTTTGTGCTCTACAATTTTGAAACTAACTATTTTTACCAGAAAATGACGCCGGAGCGAGATAATTCGCAAAAACAATGTCAGAAACACGCATTTTTTACTTTTTAGCTCCTAATTTTTTTAAATATTAATTTTGCGAAAAAAAGTTGCAAACAAAATTTGTAGAGAATTTAATTCTGAACAAAATTTATAGGATATATTTTTAACGTATGACTCATCTAAAGCGAGATATTTTTAAAAAATGATAAACAGACGTTTTTCAACATGGCGACGCGACGGTGGCTCCACCTATCCCGCAAACTTAAACTTAGATTCAGTTATTGACCTTCTACAGGAAAATGAAAAAAAAAAATGAACAGGGTGATTTTTTGGAAGGTTAGTGCCCTTTTTACGACGATTTGACTGGACTAGTTATAAATAACGTACACATCACAAACCAAAAATTAGTTCCAATTATTAAATTACTCAAAAATCTTTTTTGTGTTTGTGAAAATTATTTAAGATTGTTTTTACATTACAAAAAAGAATAAAACCTAAAAACAATTTTTGATACAACTAAATACAAATTAAAAAAATGTTCATTCTATTTTGAAATTTCGTGTGGTAAATGTGATTGAAATCAGTTGAAGAGTATAAATCAAAACAAAAAATAGCTCAGTCGTTGGACTCCCGGTGCAACGTTTGACGAGGTTGGCTCTTGCTTAGTTTGAAACATCTGTGGCAACAGTGTATATTTTATTCCTATGAAATATACGGCATCGCCGCATTATCAGTATCTAAAAAAATCTATTGTTAATGTGAAGGTCATATTATGGAAAAAAAGTTTAAGCATAATTAAGAAAAAACGATTAATCAATTGTCATTTTTTGTTAAACATTTGAAGTCAACGAATAACATTTCTGTTGGAAATTGTTTTCTAATTATGTCTAGCGCACTATACCTCGCATATAAGTCAGCTTGACCTTATTTTCAGCATTTGCTTCAATTTCGTTCATTCTTGTTACAACTTAGTTCTCGTATTGTATAGTACTAGAAATGATTCCTGTCTGTATTAATTTGAATTTTATTACAAATAAAATAGAATATAAATGATAATTGTTACAAATTACGATATTTATTTCATTAAAAATAACCAAAAACTTTATAGATTTACGCAATTGAAATCAAATATATATTATCATATTCATATATTATGTTTCTTTTTTCTTATCATTTTTAATGTATAGAATGTTGGTAGAAAGAAATATAAAAAAAGTTATCGAAATATTCTGAAAAATAAAATAGACGCGATGACCTCTGAATGACATATATGGACAGCAAATTTTTGGTTTGGCCCCTACGTAATGTTTCAATGTATCGCAGGCAGCAAACCATCATATGTCCTACGATCTGAGGGTTTTCTGAACATGATTTCATTGTGAGCTCTTTATGAATTCATGTTCAGAAAACCCTCAGAAAGTGGGACATTTGATTTCTTTTAGAGCACATTTCGAAATCATTCTGAACTCTTTTCAATTTTGCTGTCTGCAATACATTGAAACGTTACGTAGGGGACAAACTCAATATTTGAGTATCAGTGGTTATGAATTGGTAATATTTAAGTGTAATCTGAGTAAACTATTACGTGTTACACTTATAATATTACGTATGATAAATAAATTTTTTTCAATGCCTTATAAAGTGTCCCTTTGTTCCAATTCTTTCTGGACTATAATTAATTTGCTTCATATATTCCACTCTCCAACATCCAAAAAAGAGACACAAGCAAAGTATTTTATCTTTTGTTAGGTTTTTACTTAACATAACTCACATTTTTGCTAATAAATGCGGCAGGGGAACAAAGTTCCGAAAATCAAAACCCCGAAAGGCTAAAATTTCGATATTGCGTGAGTCTAAGGTATTTTAATTTTCTTTCTTTTTGCCAAATTTTCAAAGACAAAGTGAAGAAAATCACCCTGGAGCCATGATATATCTAAATTCTGGCCTTTCGGTATGTTGATTTTCGGAACTTTGTTCCCCGGCCATAAATGCGCTAAAAACGTTAAAACTTTAATTTTTTTAACTTCAGTATAGTGACCGCATATTCCGTAATTCAATTAACTATTATTACGAAATTCGGGTGCGGGTTGAAAAACTGATAAATCAAAAAGCCGACAATTAAAAAACCGATAATCGAAAAGCCGACAGTAAAAAATCCGACACTTCAAAAAATCACTGTCCGCTTGTCGATATGCCTAATTTTTATGTGTCTGCTTTTTGATTTGTCGGTTTTTCGACCCGGGCCATCATCTTGATAAACATGTTCTTTTATACTAAAAATAAAATTTAGTAATATTGATTAATTATGAGGTTATAATGTTAAAATGGTTGTATACTAATTTTTCACATAATACTAAGAAAAGACGTACGTAATTAACATGTAATATATGAAAAATTAGTATAAAATTTTAGAATTATTATGGCTGTGCATCGATTATCCCTAAATTCGTAAACTGTTTTAGAATTCTTGTTTTTTACTGTCTCTCAGTGTAAAATTTTCAATCACTTGGAATGTACTTTTTGCTAATGTCGATTGTATATACTCCGAGAAATGTATAGTTGTGACTGTCAACTATTTCACTCAAGTTTATGGTAACCAGTACTATAATATAGTTAATTTAACTGTAGAAATCGGGAAAATAACTGGCGCCATAAATATAGTCAATTTTACTATATAATATTGCTGTGTCTGTATTTCACTCAAGTCTATAGTAACAGGCACTATAATTTTCTCTGAGTGAAATGATATGTAAAATATAGGCAAAATTATAACAATTATTACTGTGGTGCATACGCTTTTTACTGCAAAATTCAAATTCGATGATTTCATTATTAAAATAAGCTTCATTAAAACACATTAACTCGTTGTATAGATTCGACTAGGTCATCGCTAGAATTGTATTTAAATGAACATGAAAAATGAATTGTATCGAAATGTCAAATAAGTAAGCAGTTTTTTCTAGTTTTTATCAATTTAAAATAGACAATAATTTTTTAAATTTTGAGTTACTATTCCATAGTGCATAAACTGAATATTGTATCGACATAATATTTGTATTTCTTCAGTACATATAATAAATTGTAATCATTGCTGTAATTGAAAACTTGAAAGTAAAAATTTCAATAAAAGTATTTATTAAATATCAACGATCGTTTAGTTTAAAAGTTTAATTTTTAGTTTTGTGTTTCTTTCATACTCGCGTCATGATATGTAAACTAACCAACAATCTTTAGGAAATATTAATTTCAATAGTGCCACGTCTTGAATGGGTTTATGATCCTAAGAGAGAATGATAACACATACAGGGTCATCGAAAAGTATCGGACCCCCCTAATATCTTCAGTTAGAATGCACTTAGGAGAAAATATCCAATAGCAAAGTTGTATGGTTTCAAGCGGGGAGTAAGATGATGACCTTGACTTTGACCTTGACCATGTCCTTCAAGGTCATTTCAAGGTCAATCTTATTTTTTTAAATAGAACCCCCTACATTTTATTGCATATTCTTATAGCTTATCTCGAGAGCTTTCCAAAACACTATAATAAAATATTTTTTTATTAAGTACTTTTTGAGTTATAAAGGTTTGAAGTTAACAATTTTTTGACACAAAATGTAGAATATCTTGTAAAATATTATTTAGTTTTCAGTAATCATAACCTTAATAATTTTGTGCGCGGAATAATGAGACCAATTAATTGGTTTAAAGAAAATACATTAATCGGATCCCCCTAATATTTTCAGTAAGAATGCATTTTGGAAAAATGTCCAATAGCAAAGTATTGTACGGCTTCAAGCAAAAAATATTTTATTATAGTGTTTTGGAAAGCTCTCGAGATAAGCTATAAGAATATGCAATAAAATGTAGGGGGTTCTATTTAAAAAAATAAGATTGACCTTGAAATGACCTTGAAGGACATGGTCAAGGTCAAAGTCAAGGTCATCATCTTACTCCCCGCTTGAAACCATACAACTTTGCTATTGGACATTTTCTCCTAAGTGCATTCTAACTGAAGATATTAGGGGGGTCCGATACTTTTCGATGACCCTGTATATTAAAATACATTTTTTTAATACGAGTAAATTTTACTTAAACCGATTTAAATATTTACATGAATTTGAATATTTAACTGAAAACAGTAAGCAGATGATACTAAACATTTTTTTAATACTTTAACGCAGATTCTTAAAACTACGGATTTTAGCATTTTTGTCACTTTATGACCTCGATTGGAACAAAAAGCAAAACCGTTATATGTAGTAGTTTATTTTAGAAAAAAATTTATTCCCGTCTTATCAGCAGTATATATTAAAAAAATGATGAAGTGATTCAAGACTCGAAGCTAATAACAGAACGTGCGAACAAGAATAACCGAAATAATTATAATTTTAAATCGCGAGAGTGTTCTCATTGTCTCAGATTTGAGAGCAATAACAAAAGAATACATTTTCTTGTTTACTTCGTTTTATAACTGCCACTTTTTTGTTTTATTTATACCATTTGGAATATGAAATTACAAATTATTTTTATAGATATTAACTGTAGGAGTTATTACGAGCAAACGATGGAAAAATATAAAACTAATTTCTCCTCAAATATCGAAAACTATTCTATCTAATTAGAAGTCCAAATAATGAAACAGATAAAAAAATTTTATAAAAATCTATTAAGTTTCTTTGCGTTACTTTCGTAAGTTTTATTAGTTTACTTTCACTAATGTGTAACTTTGGTGAAAAAAAAAATATTTTACAATTACGGTACAGTTTAATTTTTAAATATTAATTTTAAAGATATTTTTCGATTATCTTTTGCTAGTTTAAAATAATTGGGATTATACTCAAGATATTAAATTCTCGACCTTTCGATTAGTTTTGAATAGTCCTCTAATGAATACGTTATACTTAAAAAATATACTATTACGTATGATCATTAAAAAACGATGTACAGACCTAATAAAAAAAATTTATTAACAGCAGCTTTTAATGTCAAGACAATACAAGAAAATCTAATCCCTCGCATGTTCAGAAATTATATGAAAGCTCTTATGACATAATGGTCTGCAAAGAAAATTTTCGATCAATAAACTGAATTAAGTGTACCTTACCGAACGCGTCCTTCTTTTCCATAATAAAATAGAATTCAAGATAATATCGCTAATATTGACTTTACTTTTTTATTACTATAGAAAAAAGACGACGTTATTATAAACATTTCTGTTTTTAAATCTATGTTAAAATAATATTGAATGAAGTAAATACGAATAAAATACACGAAAAAATATTATACAGAATGGAAAGGATTTTGGGAATGAATTTTTCTTTCTATTTAGAAAATCTTCCAAATGATGAAAACACTTAAAAAAGTCATTCAAATATAAACAAATACCCCTCAAATGATTTTAATATTTTTAGTTAGTTGGATTAGCAGACACTTGTCTGATATATTAAATATAACAAAAATTAAATCCTTTGTATCTCATTAATCGAATAAATGGAATATTTCTCTGGGTTGCAATAAGCATAAATGTGTATCCTTCAATCCGGAATATTGACAACATTATTGACCTACTTTCGAAAGGGTTGGTATATTTGATTGACCTGTAAATGCATATTTAACAACACCTTTAAACGGATTCATGTACGCCTGCGTTTGAACCAGGTAATCGTAGATATATGAACAATAATGTGAGGTATAATGTATTTTAAATTTGTGGTGTCTTCTTTTTATCATTTGTTGTTTTTCCTCTAGCAATAATAAAATTCATCTGCAATTTTAATGTTTTTAATGTAAACTGCGCTTTGAAAGCACTAAAAAAAATATTTAGTAAATTAATGGTGAGTTACGTAGTGCAAACTTAATAGTTTTCTCTCTAAATTTCTGAAATGTTCACTCTAAACCTGAAGTGAGCAGGGTATTCACTCTAAAAGGAATGAAAGCCCAAGAGTGCTCTCAAAGAGTGAAATCAGTCACTCCAAATAAAAGAGTGAAGAAATTCACTCCGAATATTGCAGTGAAAATGTACTCTTTGTAGAGTTAAAATTTATTTCAAACAGAGTGAGATTTTGTCACCTCACTTACAATTGCGGCTTTAAGCAGGGTTATAAAAAATATTGATGCCTTGAATTCAAACATGTCTCAATACTTGGAGAATATAAAGTTTTAAATTTCATAAAAAAAGAAAATTAATTTAGAAGACTCTGACGTTAAGATGCTTATGAGTAAATTTGAAATTAGTAATTTATTATATAAATTAAAGACACCGATTGGCCAAGTGATGCTCTTAAAAAACATTATAAATATGTTCATTCCGTTGAAATACCGCTTGATTACCGAAATGATCAAAGGTTTAATTTAAAAACTTAATCTGGGCAACAACAGGGAATTTATTAAGCTTTTTCGAGTGTATTCCAATAATTGAGACGTTAAAATTAATATTATCTTATGATGAAATATATAGTTACGCGAATTAAGAGAAAATCACATCAGAAAATTAACTTAAAAATGATGAAGATTTGGTTTTTAAAAAAATGAATTTTTTTATCTGTAAATATTTAGTACAAACAAGTAAAGTAAAAACGTTAATATAATAATAGAAAGTAGAGAAATAAATCACGTTTCCAAAAGAACTTCCGTGTAAGTTTTATTAATACCCACCCATCTCTACTACTTTAAAATATGCCGAAAAATGGATTAATATAACTTACTTTATGAAAATATAGAAATTGTGATTTCAAAATTGTATTCGAATTTCACTCAAATTGAATTGAAATAATCACTCCATACAGAGTATCTCACCTTTCAGTTTTACTTGGAGTGAATTCTCACACTTTAAGAATCTTATTTTATGTTTAATAATCAGGATATTCTTATTTAATACATCACTTTCATTGGTTATAACCTGTTTCAGTGGAGAAAATGTAATATTGAAAAAGAGGCGCAAAAATCATTACATTTTATTTTGCAAAATTAGTCTATAAACAATCAAGTTTCTCATTGGGAATTGATATAGCACAGAAATTCTTTTACTCGATAAACTGAGCTGAAGTTGACCTGCTTTTATTATGTTTTGGAAAAAAAAGTGTTACTGTTGAAAAACTCAAAAAGTTACTTTGTTTTTTAGGTTATATTTATAATCTGTGTAATAAAACCTGATCAGGATCTAACATCAAGGAACTTGATCACTGCCTACTCAGATCACTGCCTACTCAGATCAAACTTTACATTCTTGATCAGGCCCTGATGTATCTTAAAGCATAAATCTGATTACGGCAATACCCGGACCGTATCAAAATTTCTATTCGGTTTGTAATTAACCTCGTCTATTATATTATATTATTTTTTAATATTCAATTGTTAGAACTGAAAATAACCGAAGAAGACATATATTTGTTGCTGAAACATATTAACTATACAAACAGTTTCTTCTTTTTGCTATTTGGGACCATCTTTTGCATTATTTTGATACTTATAACATAATCAGACTTTAGAGCTTTAAACATTTCCTTCTATATTGTCCATTGGATTGGTTTTATTGTTTTATATATTATATATTGTATATACATTTATTGTCTTGACCGTTTTAAGGAGTATCTTTGACATGGATTGAGAAAATAAACTAAAACTTTTTAAAACGTGTGCTTTATTAAATAATGCCATTAAACAATCATTATATACAACTTATAATACTAAAATATTAGCTTCATTTTTTGCAGTTCCCTTGTTCATGCAGTTTAAAAAATTTTTTTTCCAGCTCATGTTAGGTAACTAGAATATTTGATGTAACGTAATGTTTATGTAGTTTTTATAATTGCGTTCGTAAAAATATGTATAAATGTCTGATTTCTATGCGATCAATGTCGGTTTTTTATATTTGTATAAAGGGCATTTTGGTCTGTCTGATTTTAATAAATAAATAAACGAAGAAAGGACAAACATTTTTAAATTTCAATTTTCATCATTGTTCAACATAAGCATAAATATTTTTTTTTCAAAAAACAAGCACTTTCAATCTAAAACGTGAAGTACAACATTTTTAGTTTTATATTCAATAGAAAATTAGGTAGATATCCATCTCTAAATGTTTCAATAAGTAAATCTATATAAAAAGGCCTTGGTGACACAAATTTAGACAATTACTTGCGAGTAAGAGCAGGTAGAAATTTCTTCGAATTTTCTGTGACTGTCCCTGTGTGAGATACGGTAACTTAATAGATTGAATCCACATCAAAATTTTTTCTGTATAAATTACAAAATCTTCTTAAGTTAAGAATATCAAAATATGTTATCGACCATTACTGAACAGCCAGAAAACATTACTAAACGTTTCCTACAAATTTCTAACATTTCCGTATCTTTTTAGGGAGAGTTCTGTGATCCTTTGAAAATGTTCGATTAATGGGGCATTATTATCAACATTTTCTCACACTCTCAACTTCAAAAGATTGTAGTAATTTTGGCAGATAATATTTTTTCTATGCATACACTGCAAAAAATACTGTCTTATTTCAAGACACTTTTAGTCTTTAAGACATCAAAAATGCCTTCAAAAATATTTTTTATGTTTTGGATGTCACAAATGTTTTGACAAAAGACTTTTGATTGTGCAGTGTAGTCTTTTGCATCTCTAATTTGTTGTAGAATTTATGTTCTAGAGTTTTTGCATTTCCTGTTCTATGTCAAGTTTTATCAGGGTAAAGCCGATATTTATGTTTTGAATGCTAATTAGGCTACTGATAATTCTGCCTATGATGTTTTCATCTATCCCAGTGTGCCTAGAGTAAGTTCTATCGGACATCAAAATTCCGCATAAAAAATATTTCAAGTATGCATTAATTCGAAATTGAAAAAAAAAGAATGGTGTCCACTAATTAATTTATCATTGGAATTGCGTGTTCGCAAAATGAGACCTAAAGTCATTACGTAACTTCATCTATAATCCTTTAATCAGCAGAGTAGTAAATAATTCTGTATCAAAATAAATAGATTTCAAAAATTTATAATCTGATCTGTATGTACAAGGTGCTGCAGAACCATTATAAAGAAGACTTAAAAAAGAAAAAATATGTAAAAGAAAAACGTCTACTTTCTAAACATGTAAATAATAATATAGTAAATAAAATGTGGCTATAGATTCCCTCCTTTCCACTATAAAAAACACAAAAATAATGTTAATGTGCAAGAATTTGGCTATAAAAATAAAAAAATCTTAGCAATAATAAAATAAGATTAAACGAAAGAAATACAGAATTATTTTATTTAACAAAATATTGAAACAACTGTCAATATTTGATTTAAAAAATCCAAATTGCTCAAGGTTTATGATATCTTGTTTACTGCTACAAATAAATAATAATACAAGATTTTACACTTTTGGCTTTATTGACATCAAAGAGTACAAATCAATCCCTTGAAGGCAAATTTTTACAGACTGATTAATGCAAGAAATATAAACGCATAAAGTAAAACAAAGGAAGAAAGAACGCATACAATAGTTATTAACAACGCAGAATAAATATGTACATAGTGAATAGTAATAAACGAAATACAACACAAAAACAAGATAGAGCAACTAAGCAACTAAGAATAAAATATTGTAGTAGAAACAGTAAACAAAAATTAAAAACGAATTATTAATTATTACTAAACAAAACTAAACATAGAGTTATCTCGTGTATAATATTTTCTTAATAACAAATAGGAGTCCTGTTTGAGCGTAAAATTGTCACTTTACGCCTCATGTATTACATAGGGATTTTGCGGAAACATCATTTGCAAAAATTGCCATTTTTCATACCTATTGAATAAAAAAATAATGTTTGCATCTCGGGCGAAGAATTGCAAAATTCTATTTCCAACGATTTAAAAAAAATTGTTTAAGTTAAAATATCGGAAAACTGTCATAATATGTACTGAATTAAGAAAAGGATTTATTAGAGTTTTCTCTAAATATCACCAAAATAGACCGGAAATACTTGCTTTCATGATGAGTCGGCAATTTTTTTAAAAAAGTTTTTTTGTGAAAACTCAGTAAAAAATATTTTCTGATGTCCTCGGTTTTTGTGAATGTTCTATAATGCTATGTAGAGTTTAAATAATAAGAAATGACTTCTCAAGTACATTTTAAGCCCTTTAAGGTAGTTAGACCCCGGGATAATTTAGGTTGACGAAAAATATTTAATAACGTTTCCAATAATTTAATTTTAATTATTAATAATATTTTTGAATAGGGAAAGCATTATTGAAAACAAATTTAAATGTGCAAAATAATTTGTAAAGCCACTTTTGTTATTAATTCAAATTTTTTCTTCTCCGCTGTTAAGAGATTTTTAAAAATGAACGGATTTTAACGAATGATGGCTTATTTTTTCGAGAAAAAGATTATCTACAACTTTACCATACGGTATTTTCAAATTTCCGAAGTCAACGATAAATTATCGCTATTTATTTATAAAAAGAACTATTACTTCTTACGAATTCTGATTAATTTTGGTGATCAGACAAAGAATCTTAAAAAAATAATGCAAAGTTAAAGAGAATCTTTTTCTGAAAAAATAAGCTGTCATTCGTTAAAATCCGTTCATTTTTAAAAAATTCTTAATAGCGGAGTTGGAAAAAATTTAGAAGTTAAACAACGAAAGTTGCTTAACAAATTATTTTTGCAGGTTTAAATTTTTTCAAAAATAACAATGCTTTCTCTCTTCATCAGCACCATTATTATTGAAAATGACATTCTTGGAAACGTTATTAAATATTTTTCCTCAACGTATGATATTCTGGGGTCTAACCACCTTAAGAGAGCAATCTCCTAACTGTGAAAAAAAATCGATGTTATTAAATCCTTAAAATTTAAAGTCGATCCGAACAAAATTTACTGACAGTAAGATATGAGGTTTCAAAAGAAGAATCCGTTACAAAAATGAATTGAAATTTAAACGCTTTTCTAGAAGTTACATTTTTGAACAGAACGAACCAAAATTTTTGAAAACTACCGAACCGGTCTTTTTGAAACTTAGCAGATTTATTTAATACATAAAAATGTACTGTTCAATGGTTCTATTTTTTCTATAAAAGCAAAAAATCGACCTTTTTTCAGTGAAAATGTAACCATTCACTTTAACTGATTTCCATTTTGTGAAAAATGCAAATTTATTTAAATCCTTCGATTAAACACTATTTTATACTAAAACATAACAATAAAAATACAATTTTTTTAATGGTCTTTTGTAATTCAACTATGTAATATTCTTTTATACGAAAATTACTGAAAGGAGTTCTAGAGTCTTCTATATGTGATAGTTCAAAGGAATGTAATTCCGTACACATTCAAAGTGAGGCTCGCACCCAATATTTACTCCGATAACTTCTAGACACTTGGTAGATATCTATCGGGTGCTCTGAAATTAAAATAAAACGGCCTGCGTACAATTTAGTGGAGATGGAAGGCACAGATCAATTCATAGTGACCCTGTAGATTTATACTGGGTGTCCAAAAAAAAGGAAACAACATTGCGTCAGACTTCGAAGTCGGAGGGGAACACGGTCGGGAAAAATGATGAAAAAGCATGGTTCGTACTATGTAAGAAAGATTTTATAGCGTATCTTCATTGAGTGACACCGGATGTACGTATGATAAGGGCCTCATGCTGTGGAAAATACTGAGATTTACTTAACCAGATCTAATCAAAATTGTATTAAAAAAGAGAATGTTAAGGAAATACGTGTAGATTCTAAACGTTATTTCTACAAATATAGGCGTTTCATGACAAAAATTTCCTTGTATATCTAATACGATTAGTCTAAATGTATTTTTTATGTTTTTTTTACTGTTTTATAAAAAATGTTCACATCCAAAATATT
Organism: Trichopria drosophilae; assembly: GCA_030407085.1. Lineage (NCBI taxonomy): Eukaryota > Metazoa > Arthropoda > Insecta > Hymenoptera > Diapriidae > Trichopria > Trichopria drosophilae. Next base: position 184,880,531 of record CM059582.1, read on the forward strand.
TATTTTATTAGCTGTAAATTAACAATTCGTGTAAATTGAATTTACTTATTCTATATTTATTTATTCTTATAGAAATACTTTTCTGTCCATCAAATTGATTTTGTCGTAAACAAAGAATAATTTTCTACAAAAACGAAGTTTTATTGCTTTGTTGATTTTGAAAGTCGTTGATGCAGCATATTTTCTAGTTGCAATTACATTTTTTATCATTATAAATATAGATGTTACTATATAAGAATAAATGGAATTTTGTGTAGGTCGATATTATACATCCAAGAACGATTACTTCTCTATAGATATCTTTTGTCTTTATTTGCCCCTATGTATCTGTACATGAAAAACAAAGACGAAAAATATCGATAGGGAAGTAATCGTTACTCTTGGGTGTACAAATAACAGTAACTTGAATTTGGCGACTTAGGCTCTGCAAGCAACTGCTGGTAATTTTATGAATTAAACATTTCAAGATGGTTGAAATATTTTCATGCGCCATTTGTCGAAATCATTCCGATTCCTGAATAGCGCCTTTTTTGAAAAAATATTTTTCACAGAAAATGTTAAAAATGCTAAATTAAGATGTTAATTATATGAAAAATACGGAGAAACCGAAAATATGTCAAAAATTAAAAAAAAATAACTTATTTAATTATTTAAAGTGCGAAACCCTTAAGGAGTTCTAGGAGGTTCTTGGTGAGACGGTTCAAAAATAATATAAAAAAAAACAATTTAAACGTTTCGGCTCTCGATGTAAGCCTTCTTCAGTATAATTTAAGACTTATAAATGAAATTGAAATTTAGTTACATATCGAAAAATCCGTTGATGGAAATGTGTAAATTGACCACAGAGATGTAAACGACTGGATTTTGTTCGTCGCTTAGATGCGAGGTTGCATCTTGGGAAATTTTCACTCACACTTTTTTTTTTACGTGTACCGGATTGTAGGTTTCGATATGTCAGTAAATTTCAATTTAATTTATAAGTCTTAAATTATACTGAAGAAGGCTCACATCGAGAGCCGAAACGTTTAAATTGTTTTTTTTATATTATTTTTGGACCATCTCACCAAGAACCTCCTAGAACTCCTTAACGGTTTCGCACTTTATTTAATAAGCGGTCAAGAAAAAACCAAACAGAATGAAATTTAAATCATTTCGCACTTATTTAATTATTGTTCATTTGACGTCCCATCGCATCGAATATTTAACATTAGACCTTCATTTTCCAAAAATCAGAAATGATTAAAAAAACTAAGTAATAATATTTTCCATTATTAATACACAATTTTTTCCAACGAAAATTTTCAAAAAATCTCCGAATTATACAGACGAGTCTCTGACTTCAATGTAAGGTACAACTATTGGCAAACATTTTTAAAATTGCTATTTACATCTTGAGTTCAGTGTATAAAACTATATTATTAATATTTCCTATTTAATCTATTGGTATTTTTTTAAAGTGATGTATAAATAATATATGTCTTAGTAATATTAAATATATCTTCAATTCAAATAAAGTGAATTTATGAACCAAAAATAAACGATATCATTTTGTAGATGATTGGTTCAAAAATATGTCATATTTTACTTTACGAGTATAGTTAAATTTTCAGAACTCCGAAAAATAATACATACTTTTTTTTTTGTAACGGCAAAGAAGAAGGTGTAAGGTTTCAAACCGATACCTGAATTGCTCAAAACCCCTGAAAATGTATAATAGCATGCACGCACATGTGAAGTAGAACTCATTTTCATCAAAGTTGATATCCGATGATTTTTTTTGCTTCGCTGATTTTGATTCTGAGGTCATATTGAAAACTCCAAAATGGCGGACCAAATTTTTACAAATTTGATCTGCATTTTAGGTCGGTCATTTAGAGTTTTGTAAACATAACCTCAGATTCGAAATTAACGACCAAAAAAGTTTTCCTACACATTTGCGTGCATATTTCGGAGGTTTTCAGGGATCAGTCGATAACAACCTGTAATCCCAGTACTTTTTAAAATTGCGTTCTCCATATTGGATCCGTCATTTTGAATTTTTGAAATATGATATCAGGTTCGTGATCTATAACCCTGAAAATCTCTGAGAAATAAATTTTAAGCCATGTCATTTGATTATCTAAATTCCATCCACTATATCCAATTGGCCATTTTGAATTTTGAAGTATAGCCATGATTATCAATCTCAAATTCTATGGAACAATACATTTTATCATGTTTTCAGGGAATTTTTAAAGAGAGGGAGGGCAAACCTGCAAGTCCAAATTTTATAAGGTATAGTTAACCAACCTTTAAAGTTTTTATGTTAAAAGTTTTTGTAAATCAAAATTATTTTTCATTCGGCATTATGGCTTTTATGGTCCACTTTGACACATCACATAACAATAAAACAAAGTTCTTTTATACTTTATCTCGAATTTTAAACTTTTCCCTGTCTTTAATCACGCAATTAATCCCGTTTTCGGAAATAAAACAGATTAGGTAACACATAAATATATTTATAATTTAAAAATCTAAATTTGACAGTTAAATTCAAGATTAATGAATGTGAATGATCTTCAAACTTGATGACAGTGCAAAAAATTCATAAGAGAACGAAGATGAATCGATACAGCTATCTCGGTGCATTTAATAATACCGAAGGAGAATGCGATAATTCGCGCTATTGATTAAATACGCTTAAATTAATGTCGACAATGCACCAGTAGTTGTAAGTTACTAATTCGTGAAATTTACAATGGAATGTATTAAATTATGTACCCGTGCAGCTTCACAGGATAGAATAACGCAAATCTACGTCGTCTCTAAAGGGATTTCGACGAATGTACTATTAATATACATATCCACGAAGGTCAGAAGTTCATGAGACATTCAGTATTTCATGACTTAATTAAAAATGTATGCGTTGTTCGACGTATTAACATCAGTGCATGGCAAAAGGTATCGATAGTTTGCCGAATAGGTACATGGAAATCAGTGACGGGATCGTAATCAAAATGCTCAACGTTGCTTCGGCCAGTCGCTAATTTGATCCTGATGGGAAATTTCCGATATCCAAAATTAAGTTTTGCATCGTTGGGTGAATATCGTGTCAAGTGCACGGCTTTATTAACTTTATTTCAGAATAAAATCAACGTCATATTAATGTATGATTTAATTGCTGCTTCACGATTCTAAAGTAACTTTGTAGGTTACCTTCATCACTTTGAAGGACATTTATAGACAATAAACTAGCAGGTAATTTAATTATGCAGCCCTGTCTGATCTTTTCAGAGGTACCATCATCCAGGGAATAATAGTAGAGAGGACCTCTAAATTTAAATTAGTTGAAATGTACTAATTTTTATTAATTTGTACATAGAAGAATTAAAAAATCTGACTAAAAAAATATAAAAATCAATTTCAAAAGTTTGATATATACAAAGTGATCAATTTTAATCAAAGAATATATAATAATAACACTGGTCGACAAAAAATGACGTGCATTCTGATTCAAGCATCGGACCAGACTCTTATTTTATAGATTTTGCATCGCTAAACACGAATCTGGCTTCAAAAATTGCCTATCGCATCGAGATTTTGAAAAAAACGGGTTCAAAAACGCAAAAAAAACTGTTTTTTGCGGATTTTGATCACATATAGACAGATAAGTCTCTAATTTGGCTTAAATTAAAGCCTGGACCTTCCGCTAAAAGAATCAAATCGAAACTCCACTGAATCATTCATAGATTGTCATTTAGCGTACACATTTTTACACAGACGTACATACATTTTTTCGAACTCCTGTGAAGGTCCACTCTAACGTACAGCGAGCTCTTGCATAAGTTCCCTGGAAGCTCTCTTAGAGCTCTCTGGGACCTCACTATGGGTTGTCGTAAAAAAAAATTAATTTGATTTGAGTATATATGTATACATATACCATAGACATCATTTATCAACACATACCATATTATACTTTTGTCCTAAATTTCACTATTTAATGATGTCGCAGATTACCTGTTATGTAACCGCCGCTTTTTTAAAATTATATTATACTAAATGCTTATGAAATATACACAAATACTGTACGAAGAATTCTATTAACTATATTCATTCTCCGCTCTTCACAACAAATGCACTCATAGCCATACGTTACATTTGTTTATGCATTACGTATTCCACTACTTGCGGAAATGAATATGCTAATACATAGAATATGCACTCAACGGACAGCTTAATGCACCACCACTCGACAGGCCTTCGAAACTGATAGAAACTGCTCTCGCTCGAATGGCCGTTCAAGATGGCCGTGTAAATTAAGGAACTCTACATTTCGTATAAATGACACATATTTAGATGAAATCAAATGCGGACTATAAGACGCGATAGTGTACATGATTCTGAGTTTTGATTTTGTTCGACATACTAACCCAATATAAAAATTGAAATTTATATGTCAAATTGATAACCTCTATAACTTAATTTAACAGTTCATTTCTGAAAAATATTGCTATCCCATAATAAACCAGAAAGTATACGGAATCGATATTTTAGATTTTCTTTCTTTCTAGTGGCGTTTTCATTATCCGAGATTCTTATTCGAATTCATACTATTTTATACGACCTGTAATTCGAGAATTGAATTCATTCGATCTTATACGATACGGTATTTAACGCATTCCAAAAATTGATTTGTTGCGGCTTGGAATAGCTTTAAATTCTGTCAATTTAATCGAAGAATTAATTATATCGTTTTCCGTATTTCATAATTCTCCAAGAAATGTTGTTTTAGAGTTTTGAGTTCAAATCATTCGATAATCCAAAGTAATCGTTTCTTTGAGGTTATGTGCGTTTATATATTGCGTATAATATCGTATACACTCGCATTCGTAACTGAAAGAGCGGGAAAGAAACAGACTTATTTCGTACTAAAGCGTACACAGATTTTGATTTGTTGGGATACTACATGGGAAGAGCATTGGTCGAAATTCTTGGAAGTATAAGAAATAAATGCTAGTTAGTATCACTGAGAGAAATGCTTCTTTACAGTTAACGTAATAGCTTCATAATAAAGCTAACAAAATTTGAATTTTGATCTTAAGGTAAGGCACTTTATCCTGAAGTTTCCGTAATCTGAGATTCGTTTAAATTTGTTATGTTAATAGTTAATATAAGAATTTTAAATATTAATGTTAGGATTATTATATGACATGTAATACATTTATGCCCTTACAGTTTCCCCGAAACCGAGAAAAACAAACGTACACACCTGAAATCGATTTTCTACACATTTTTCGACGCATTGTTGACATGCGCAGTTCAAACGACAGAATTTAATGTAGGATTTATTAACAGTTAATGAACGCTTATTGAATGTTAAAATATACACGTTAATATACAATAACATTACAGGAAAGTCCTCATATTTCCGTTTCAAAGTCATCTGGCGTTTTCGACTTTACAGTTACTGTTATAAATTTACAGTTAATCTAACTTAAATTACCTTACATTAACTATTAGTAAATAATTTCTATCAGTGTACAATGCTTTTACAAATCTTGTTCCTCATTTCATTTTATGAACTGCTATTTATCTTGTATATAATATATTAGTGAAACTATCGCAACATGAATTCGCAATGCGTAATTCGCCCGAAACACAGTGCGGTCTTCATAAAATGATGAACTCTCATTGACAGGAGCTTTTTTTCAGGAATATCGGAGTTCTAAGAGAATTAAAATGAAGTTCCGCAGGACCTTACCGACGAAACTCCCATGGGACTCGTACAGCGTATTGCGCGAGCTCCCAGAAAGCTTCTGAAATTGAACTCCGGTGGAACTCAGCTTTGTGTCAACCATATTACTAAGTTTTATAAGGCGTGCTTAATTTAATTTCAATTATGTTTATGTTCCCGACAGGATGTCGTGCAAAATTTGCCACTAGACTATTTGCTGCCGGATAGAACCTCCAAAATGCAGGTAACAGACGATTATAAGTTCCGGAGACAATGCGCATGGAAAAAAATTCGATAAAAATATATGCGTGAATATATGTGGCATATATGTCGATATTTATTTACCGTATGGGTATGCCCAAGAGGTACTTCCGTAATATGGGACTTTGCCTCCAGACTGCCCTTGTTTATACTAACCTAACCTCCAGCCAATATTCATATATATAATACATAATAATTATTTTTATAATTCATAATATTGTAAAATATAAAATACAATAATTACTTTTAATGATGATATGTTATTTTCGTTTAATCACTTTACTAAATCTATTTTTCTAGTCAAGAATATTTAGAGTAGTACTGTAAAGGTAAGGTACATTTGAGGTTATGTACTATGCTGCATATTTAAGTATCGGGAAATAGTAAACGGAACAATGTTTTTGTTTTATTTTACTATGGAAATAGTTAATTTAACCATTTTTCATAATCACGCATTTTACTTTTCTAAAATGGTTCCATTGACCTTTTTCGTTCTCTCTATGTAAATTATGTAGGTTTGCCGTTTTCTTTCTTGTTTAGATTTATTATAATTGCATGCTAACCAGTCTGTTCCAAGTAATTGTCAAATCGAAATTGTATTAACTTTATAGTTATGAATATATTTTTGTTCTTTTTTCTATTCTTCTTTCTTTCCTTTTACCTTTTTTCATTGTTAATTTCATCACTAGTTGAGATTATAAATGTTTCGACAAGGCCTAGGCGTTTTGAGAATCCGAGCGATTACGACGCAAGGTGTTTGAAATGTTTAGAAATTTTCAAACTATAGCATTTTAACATCTAATGCAATTTGTAGCTATAAGCCGTTAACTGTATTAATTTTTAAGTGCACCCACGTTAAATTTATAATTTAATAGTAAATTTAATTTTTTAAAATGATAACTATTCTTTGTCGCTTTACTAAATGTTTACTTTATTTCTATAAAATAAAAGTATATCATATTTTCATAATAATGAAAACACTAATTTGTGAGAGCTATGAACGAAAATCATGCATTTGTTAAATGTTACAAAACGGAACGGAAAATTAACGTCCAGATTCATTACGGATCGTAAATCTCCTTGAAATATATGTCAAATAGTGCATTTAAACGTGCATAGTTTACTTGTTCTTTTTAGGAATGCAAATTTACGCAATTCGTAATGTACTCAGAAAAATTCCAATTATTGAATTTCGTTTTAAATACAAGATTTTCTAACAAATAATATTATTTTCAAAATTTGTCATTCATAACTATTTTTTCCAGTTTTAATATACTATAAATGCATTATTTAATCCTGAACTTCAACTCTTTATTGGTCAATACCGGTACAGAAATTAATTCAAGGTTAATGTTGATAACACAAAATTTAATTCAGTGATTAGTAATAAGTCGATTATGAAATAATTTCAATGTTCGTGAATGTATGCTATTCAAACTATTAAAAAAAAAACATCGAAATAAAAATTAAAACCATCAAGTTCGTCAATTACGCCAAGAAAGACTATCATCTCGTAAACTTTGCCACTATAAATGACAAATTCCGAGAAGGCTTTTGTTGTGCGAATGTTACCATTAGTGTCGATGTAAATTACTATACATTTGGGAGACAATTTGCAAGGATAATATTTGTTTTTACCAGAAATCAATATATAAACTTTCATATAGTGAAATGTTTTCCTGAGCCCCTGCTGAGTGGTAAAATTAACGATTAAAAACTAGTTTTGGCATGGTTCCTCGCTGGCTCAGAAACTTCTACCCTGCCTGGTGATATACTTATTCCTTAATACTCGTTCATTTCCTAACAGCTTTTATAAACTTACATCGATATTTGTTTATGGACTGAAATAAAAAATAAAGGAGAGCAGGGTCCGAACATATTTAGGTTCAAGTGGCTTCGATAGATATGTTACAGTAATATAATGTTTCTTATTAGATGTATAAAAATTGCAAATAATTTACACCTATGACCTATGGCCCAGGGCAAAATAAAATTGAAAATGAGCATTGATCCCGAAGTATTAGTAAGTAATACTCGTAAAACACTTACTTCACGCACTTGTATCGTAACATACTTTTGAATACTCCTGGAGTAAAATTCGATTTTGCGCCCGCAGTGAAATATTTGAGCGACAAACTCATCAATGATCGCTTATTGCGCCCTTGTTACATAATATACTTAGACGATGCATATTACATGTTTACTATATGTTTTGAACATTTACACTGATAGTGCGTATTCGTTATCTCCACTCCTAGTCGCCTAATCAACCTTGGAGTCTATTGAAACACAACATAATCCTGAGTATTTTGACGATTTACTCATTGTCGTCGATCAAAAAATTCAGAGATATGCAATTCGTAGAGAAAATGTTGTAATTATTAAATTATTTTTTAAAAATGTTATTTACGATCTTTCTTAATACCGGATATACGGATTGTCTCTACATTGTAAGTTAGGTCTTGCTAAGCTCAAAAAGAGGTTACACTTGTCAATCTGTCGAACGTAAATACTGAACACGTCAAGTTGATTACTTTCATGTCAACTCGTTTTCTATGGCATTACTTTTGATTTTACGTGTAAAATGCATATATGTGTTTCTGGTAGAAAATTTGATGACCCACTTTTGGAAACATTTTTTAATGTGATTTGTATTTTTGAAAATAAATGTAAAAAAACGTGACTGTCTCATATTTATTCGACATTTAGAGAATTTGATGCTCTATCTTTTTTGTTGGAGGCATTTTTTGTGTGATTTGTATTTTTAATAAGAGACGCAAAAACGTATTTTTTTCCTTTTTTTCGTTCGTTATCCCCGTCATCTAGTATGGAGCGACTCTAAAAAATAATCAATTCTAAGGTAGATATTGCCAACTCCGAAGGAGGTTGAACTTTAAACTCGGTGTACCGTTAGGGAGATTCGCGACGGACAAGATCACGGACACAAATTTTTTTAATTGCATTTTTTAGTTGTTTAGAGCCTCAAACGTCGATATTTGATAAAAAGCTATAGTGTAATTTTTTTGGTCGAACTGACCAAATTCAATATTTCGTCCGAACCTACATTCTTGGTGGAAGTAATATGTATATTTATTAATGTCTATTTCTCTTCCTTCGACGATAAACCATTTTTTCAATTTATTCAATTTAAATATCAATTTTAAAGACAAAATGGCGGTGGTCACTCTACGAGAACAAATCAGATCTTTCTTCAATTTTAATTATTAATTAAAATCTTAATTCTTTTAATTATGTCCGAATACCAATACAACGAAATTTAAAGAATATTTTCAATTATAAAAAAAATATGGATAATAAAATAAAATTTAATTTAATATTTCAGTTAGGTATTAATATCGAATACTTCGATGTTTTATCTTTCATTTACATGACAGAATAATAATTTACATATACTTTACTGATCATTCATATACGATGAGTGTACGAAACTTCAATAACCTTGCCTGAAGTTTTATGTCACAATTTTAACAGTGTATGACTTCACATATTTTCTTGAATGCAGTTTTATAATCATGAATCGTAAAAATGACTACTTTTTCTTAAAGTTCATACCATTTGTACATTTTACAAATGTTTGCAAAATATTTAGCAATTTAAAGAGCAATTAATGCTCTTGAACAATTGCATTATGAAACACGTCGAGCCAATAAAAAACGATCGAAACATAATTGATTGTTATTTTTTAAATTAATTTCATATCGAAGTTAATAATAAGATATACTCACGCCAAGATTAAAGAATACGTTAATTAACATTATATACAAAGAAATATTGTTTAAAAAACTTCACGGAGGAAGAGCACAATATTAGGATCAGAAATTCTAAAATGAATATCGATTACAACTTTTTTCAATATTACTAACCTTATTGAAAATATTTAAAATAATATTTACTAACTTTTATATAATTTAATCCATTTCGTTTATCAACTGCAGCATTACATCTTCCTTCGGGTTTGTCGGTTTTAGGATTTCAAAAAATCTTGAAAAGAAGCTCGAAAGAGGTTTTATAGAAAAATAGACTACAAAATAAAGTCGAGCAAGTGAAAAAATAAAAAATTCAAGATTGCGGATACAATATGGCGATGTTTAAAAATCATATCGGATTTAAATAAAACTTGTTACACGGAATTTTATGCCTCTTATAGATTCTGTAGGTATATAATTAGTTTAAAAATTGATGAAATTACATCTGCTCAAAAATTCAAGATATCGAAATAAAAAATTCATGATGACGGTTCCAACATGGCGGAGACTGTTGAAAAAAGTGCTCTAGTTCGCTTAAAACTTGAGGCTCGGAGGTTTTCAGGCTCGCTGCACACGAATCAGACATCAAATTTTCAATGTTCAAAAAATCGTTTAAACCATTTTTTTTTGCGGGGGGGGGGGTCTCTCGTAGAATGCCCTAAATATATTTTCTTAATGGGCTATATACCGATTTGGGAGTTGGTAGGTAATTTCTACGACTGCTTGTTTAATACAAACGAACCTTTATTGAAATGCTTAATGTCATCAAACACTACATTTCTTACGTGATCTTCTGCATCCAAGCGTAATACATATAAATGTCAGAAATATGCCCAAATTTAAAAAATATATTTATTAAAAGCCTCATTTTGATGATCACGATTTTTTAAAAAGTATTTTATTAATCCTGAAGAATCTTAAAAATGTTTGCTTCATTCTTAAACCTTTCGTTCACTATGTCTCCAGAATAATATACTGTAATGCGATGTAATTTTTAGTTCTTTCTTATCTTAGAGGAAGTGGCTCAGGGTTATAGCGCTCAGCAAAAAGTTTTTGAAAAATCATTGTTGATAAATGCACTTATTACTTTTATTTATTTATACATCTGGATCGAAAAATGTATTATGACATGTGTCCTATATTTATATTTCTATAAAGGTTTATCTGTACGTAGTCTAAATAAATAAATACCTTAAATTAATTTAAAAAGTGCATATTTTTTAACGTTCCAAAGCTTTGATGTACCCGAAAAAATGGGTATAAATTTTTATATAATAATAAATAATAGCAGTATAAGTTTGTTTTAAAATCATCACATTCATAGCCGAGATGATCGACATATCGTCCCAAACCAATCCTATAAATTAAATAGAAGACGCCCACGCCTACCCCCACTTTTCTGTAAGAATGGGATATATAAAGTCGTTGTAGCAACTCCAGGGTCAGAAGCACAGAACACTTGCTAGAGACCAGAGAGCTCCGAACAGTGTCATTTTTTTAAAACACAAGTCGAAACAATACTCGAAATATATTTCACAATCTGTATACGCAAAATCAACTATTAAAATAGCAACTAGTTTGTTTTATTAGTGTTTAAAATGCAGTGAAAAAAATATTTTTAATTGTAACTAAATACTCTTTAAATCTGAGTTAGTGAAAATTGGGTTATTATTTGAAATTAGTAACAAAATATTGGTGAATTTCTACTAATTGAATGAGTAACATAATTTGATTAACTCGTTCAATTAGTTAAAATTGACTTATAATTAGTAAACTTTGTTACTAATTTCAAGTAGTAACCCATTTTTTACCAATTCAAATTTAGAGAGCAAATTCAAATAAATCAGATTGTTTACTAACGTGATGTCACATTTTACAATGTGTGAATAAATCAATGAATATTGCAGTGTAGTGAAGATCGAAAGCGAAAAATATTCATATTGCACATTGACACATTCCAAAACCATCCAACATTCCCATTTTTCTTTGGATTCTAGTAGCAATTATTCTAGTTCATTAAAGTTAATGTTACGGTAAGAAATTTTTCGTTAAGAATTCTATGACGATTAGCGATTTGGTCACAAACGGTAGTAATGCGGAAACTGACATTTATCTTCTTTAAAAGTTTACGGTACATTTTGCAACATTTTCCATTACCTACGAAATAATTACCAAAGGAATAGTAATCGTTACAAAACAAATAATAATACTTTTTCATAAATAAATGTAATGTTGACTGTTTTTAATTTTGCAATATTGGAGGTAATATGTAAACATTCCAAAATTTAAAGTAATTTTTATTGTCTTCGTATGTGTATGTGTACTCACATAATACAATTAACTAAACTATAAAGTTTTAAACGTTAAATAAAATTACCAAACAATATACATCTATTGATTATTCCGTCCGCGTGTTAAAAAAAGGTCTTGAACATTGTAAATGTGGGTCATTAAAATTTTGAGATTATAAAACACTACTTTTCTCAGTAATTTCGTTAAACCAAATTGAAATAATATAGATGTAGTCTTGCTCTTTTCAGGCAATTTACAATGGAGGAAAATGGAATGTAATGTAATAATAATAAAAAAATGCAAGAGAGATAAAAATCCTAGATTATGAAAGTGGAGGACACCAGATTTTAACCTTTTGGGAAACGCTATGATTTTTGTTTGGTTTGTATATTTATGTGTAAAGGTTGTCGATCTCTCTTAGTATTATTTTGCATCCAAAAAATTATATTCAAAAGGGCGGATGCAATAGCGCACTGCAGCGAATCTAATTATATAAATCAATGAGCTACTTTAGTTGTGGATATGGATTTTGGGTTCTTGACACCTAACGGTGATTTTTGCTACTGTTAGGTGAATATTGGAAAATAGTTTGACAAACAAATGACTTATTTGATCAGATAAAATATAAATAACGCTAAAAGAAAAAAAAAATGCATTTGAATGTTTTTTTTTAATTTTAAAAATTGGCCATACTGTACCTGATTGTTATTGTCGAAGCCTTGCACTTTCGACTGGTGAATGGTGTCGAAAATGCCGCAAATTTGAAAATACAAAAATTACGAGCATTTATTTAACAAAAATCAGGATTTTTGTATGATTTTCTTTTACTTATCGTTATTTTTTAAATCATTTTCCGCATTAGAATACCTTAGACTACTAGATACCTATTTATAAATATCGCCTTAAAATGTTTGGGCTAGAAGGTAGAACTAGTGCAAAAAATTAAACTTCAAAATGACGGTTCGAAAATGGCTGCTAAATTCGATAAATACACCTGCATCTACAATTATACCACTAGAAATACGAATTTAATCACTTAAGTTCATAATTAATCAAATCAGGTTTATTTTTTTGACATATTGACGTTTTGAAGAGATTAGATTGACTCGGTAAAAACAAATTTCTATTCGAAGTTCATAGATTTTGTGTAATTTTGATTAGGAATATGCGTCAATCCCTCAACTTTATTGATGCGAAACAAGGTCACAAAAAGCAAAACACCCGAAATTTTGTTCATTTTTTAAAAGATGTGCCATATTGGATTTTGAAGTAATTTAAATGCAATTTTAACCATGCCAATCGAAAGAGCATATTCGAAAATTGTAATGTGGATCCATTTCAAGTTAATATAAATATTATTTCCTGTTGAGAATGAAGTTCAAATATCAACTAAAAAATATATATCGGACTTAATGGGTTAACAGCGGTATGAACACATGCATTGAGTAATTTCTAAGATAAATGTCAAAATTAAAAATGGCCATAACTTTCTAAAAAAAACTACATGCACTAACTCATTTTTTAAGATTATACGAAATGATGCTAATAGTCAAAAAGGCCGATAAAATGTTCTTTACAAAAATATTCAAAAATCATTTTCGGGGAACATAACCTCAAATATTTCAAAATTCTGAAACGATCGACTAATACTGACCTCGGATATGAATTCTACGCACGATGTTAGATTGGAGATGACCTCTTCATTCTCAAAAATATATTCTTGTTCATTTGCTACAGTTACATCATAGAAATTCAAACTTATTTTAGATAATCTGATGTTTTTTATTTGCATCAATACGCAGAAAGGAAGTAAATAAGTAGACGGGTTCATTGGCTTTACAGTGGTAGAATTAAAGATCGTCGCATCTTTTTGTTGAAACGAAACCAGTTGACCGCACTACTATTATCTGGCCCCTTCCACGGGCAAAGATTGAGGCTAAATTAAATTCTTACGCTTTTACGTGATAAGTCGCCTTTATTAAGTTTCATGCATACGGCGACTTGTGGTCTCGTACTGACATCATAACAACATTCCCAGCTGAATTGAGTGAAAGCCAAAACCACACTAAAATGATACACGCAGATCTTTGGCGGAACGTGATTGTACTCACGTACTAAGTTGGTTTTATTACGTCATTATTTTGAATCTCAATAGCAGTTCAAAATTTATATATAAAATTTCTATACATGTTAGCAATTCTAGAATTAAGCACTGGTGATGAATTATGTGTTTACGTAAAGAAATATTTGTATTTCAAGTTATCTATCAAAATGTTCGAGGTACTGATACTATTTATAGCGTGAAGTTTCACTACGGATTTCATTTGTATTACTAGTTATATATATTTCTATAAGAAGGGCACTGAGAAAAAAATATAAATATATTAATTTGAAATTGGTTTACTAGAATCAAGAAAGTATTTTTTCGAAACAAAGAAATAATTTGCTTAAAGGTAGTAAATCATATTTTGTCAAATCATTTTAAAGAAATATTTTACGCGGCCAAAGAAATGACATGTTTAGATTTAGAAAATGGTCAATCTTGATGTCAATAAATACGTTCCTTTCAATTTACTCATATGAAAAGAAATTTAATTGCTTCAAGTAAATAGTTTAATTAAATAGTCGCAACAAAATATTCATTTAAAAGAAGATTACGATTTACTTAGAACAATTAAATATTTGCTTACAAGAAATAAACGTTCTCTTAAAAATGAGTAAATATTTATCAGGTTGCAGTAAATATTTCCCTTATTCAAGAAATGTGTTTCTTCCTTTACATAAGATTCTTTTTCTTCGAGTATATATTTATTTGTAACCAAAACATTTACTTCGTAATATCACTTTATTCCTTTCGCCAACTTCAAGTGTATCAAATATTTATTTAATTTCAAGAAATATTTCTTTGTTTCAAGAAATTTAGTTCCTGTTCATGCAAGTGACTCATTTCAAATTTGGTGGTTCATATGGCTTCGGTGTCTCCATGCTCGTTTCTCGATAGTGTCAACAGGTGGCGAATAAATTATTCTTTATACTCGAAATCGGTGAAATTGATTGAAAAATTTCAAAACATCTTTTAAAAGCTTCACCAGCATATTGGATCCGTCATTTTTAATTATTATACCTTTCTTAATTATCAAACTGCAAATGATACAGAGGAAAATATTCCAAATTATGGTAAAGGTATACAAATATATGGTTATTAAAGACATATGGTCTGAAAAGTTGTCTAATGTACGCAGACAGAAAAATATAGTTAATGGAACCATTTTACAGTCGTACAACGACATTACAACAAATAGTTCAATTTACTAATTAAAATTTGGCGGGCTTGTGGCCTGCACTAGCAACTGATAGTAATTATATTATTCAACATTTCAACATGGCTCAAATATTTTTCAAGCGCCTTCTGTCAAAATCCTTTCGATTCCCGAACAGCGGACTTTTTTTTTTGTTTAAACATGTTGAAAGAAAAATATTAAAAATACAAATTTTAGATGTTAATTATATGAAAAATATGGAGAAACCGAAAATGTGTGAAAAATTGAAAAATAAAATTCCGTAAACACCAGGGTACGATCCTGTTGGAAAGAAGACTATGACGTTGTTCCGTTTACTATTTATTACCATCGTTCAATATGAGTGGCGTTCAAAACCTCAAATGTACTATAAACATAATCTCAATAGTCACTTTAAATATTTCTCAGTAGTAACACAGATGTAATAATATTAGATAAAATGAAAATATTCTCTTAATGAAAATTGTCATGGTAAAAATAATTTTTTTATAGGATATTTTAGAATATTCAGAATTGTGAAAATAACGTACTACAATTTTTTGACGTCGTTAATTCTACTATTATTACATGTTACAACCATTCTACCTTTTTTCTATGGTTTCATAAACCATTTACTTCTCTCTGTGCAATTAGACATGTGGAGGTCACCATTTTAGTTTTTAATTATATTAATAGTACATCTTAATATTAATATTTTGACCACCTATCGCGAAAGAACCTCGTGGCGATAAATTTGCGAAACTAAAAATATATTCGATTTTGTGTGTGATTGTGGCCTTTAATTACCATTATTTAATTTTCTAAATAAGATAAGTAGAAACCTGAAAAATCTGAAAAATCAAATTAAAAATATTGGTTTCTCAAAATCTTGCACCATTTGCACAAATAACAACTAGTTTAACCCTCCTGAGCACGAGTTTTTCTTTTACCATATGGAAACAAAGTAGTTTGGACGAGTACACTCGTCCTTGTGAACAGAGGGGTTAAAAAGTTCTTTTAACTTCTGACATATCGGCGTTTGTAGGTTAAAAAAGTGAAAATACTCTCATTTGAAGAGTGGTCCAATTTCACTTCATAAAGAATGAATATCCACTCCAATAAATTTCGTATTCTTTCCATCGAGTTAAAATTAAGTTTTCGCATCAATACTGGCGTTACAAAAATTATCATCAATTGTCTTTTTCAATTTAATAATATTTGACTGTATTTAATGTAAATGTTTTCGTATTGACTTCATAAACAAGTTCCATTGATATCAATACTTCGTGTAAGATAATGATTACGCCAAACCAACGACTTGTTCTGTTGATCAAATGACTGAACTTTAGGTGTATTATGATACGTATATCAATATTTGACAAATGATAGGGTGTTCCTTATTTGTTTTTATTTTTTCTCGAGAATTTTTTGCACTATAATTCGAATCAGTTAAAACGGAGTAAATTAATTATGGAAGTTTGTGTTATTAATTTGATCATCGACGAATATTTTAACCGGCATTTTCAATTTTAAATTGAGGATCTAAGATTCAGAAACATTTCACCAATAATTTATGAATTTGAATCCGCCATATTTTATATCGCCATTTTGAATGTTTCTAATTTGATGTCAGATTCGTAGTTGGCGACAGAAATGATATACATATAAATCATCAGTTTCGCATAGTTTTTTTGCATAACTAATCAAATCTTCAGCGATATTACCACGGCTATTTTGAATTTCAAAATACCGACTTCAGATTCATAGTCATTGCCTCAAAAAAAGTATAAATATTCATTTTCATGCATTTTTATCCAGAATATATTTATAAAGATGCGGTCATCATTTTTCGGGCGCCATTTTGAATGCAACAAATTCATTGTTTTTCTGAATTAATGGCGACATTTTGAATCCGCTATTTTCAATTTTAAAATACGACTCTTGAACTTTACATTATTTTACCCATTTTGGGCATTTCCACGGTCATGTTGACAAATCTATTGGTCCCAGGAAAAAAAAATCACAGTTGTGAAAAGGATACTCCAAAACTTTTGGATAAAATTGGCATCAATTATGTCTACAGGTAATTATCTTTTTCGGGAAATATTTTATGGGATTCTAGAAATTAACGGGTTATAATAGTAAACATTTGTATATTGTTTCTCACGGTGTATTATGTACGAAATATTTATAATTCTTTAACGAAACTTACGTTCGTTACTTTCCATTTTCAAAACTTATATGAAATTTAAGAATGTCAAAATATGTTGTTATTAAATCTTACTGTGAAATGTTTTTCTTCACGAAACAATATTATCGAAGTCAACGACCCAAGATATACTGAGTGTCTGAACTATACTATTTTTGGTATTAAAGTTTCATAATTATTATCCGATTAATCTCAATAAGACCAAATTAAAATTATGCGAGATATGTAAATACAGTAAATCTCAATGTTATTTCTATTATTGATAAATTTCATTCAAATAAAATACAAAATTCCTTTAAAGAAGACTTGTTTATTGATTGAAGAATCTGT
This sequence comes from Trichopria drosophilae, assembly GCA_030407085.1. Taxonomy (NCBI): domain Eukaryota; kingdom Metazoa; phylum Arthropoda; class Insecta; order Hymenoptera; family Diapriidae; genus Trichopria; species Trichopria drosophilae. The sequence continues at coordinate 184,898,381 of CM059582.1, forward strand.
ATTCTAGTAGTATTTCTAACTTACCAATATTTATAATGTAGTGATTGACTCTCTGTATTTCTTAGAGTAAGAATTCCGTCGTTATGGAGTGGAAATTAAGCCACTTTAGTGAAACAATTTATTTTCAATATTAACATGTGAATACGCACTCTTTATGGAGCGAATGATCACTCTTAAAGAATGACTAGTCACCCTTATAAGAATTCACACTCTGTTTACACAACAAAAAATTGTAGGAGTTCTTCTTAAAACGTCCAGCGCACCATTTTAACAGGTTAGTGATAGTCACAAACCAGGAAGAGCGTATTCAACACAAACTTAATTGTGATAACTACAAACATTTCAATTATAAAAATCACTTTTATTGGAGAAATTCCAGTCATCTAAATCATTCCGCTAAACAAGCCATAATCGATTTACCAACATATCGGAAACTGAGTTGTATTTAGCAAAAAGACTAAGTTTGAGAACACTTTTGAGGTTAGATTATTGAAATTCAAGATCGCGGATCCAACATGGTGGACTGAAATTCAATAAAATGCTTCAAAATCGCATTATAATGCGTATACGGGGTTTTTTGGGGTTGTTGATCACGAATTTGAGGCTCGATTTTTAAAATTCAAGATGGTGGATCCGAAATTGCTGATCAGCAACTTCGAAAACCCGTGGACCTCCGTTTTAGGGAAAATAATACCACTAGAGATGCAAATTTCATGAATAATGTTCATAATTGATAGAATAAGATTTATTTACGTGTCTAGGGCGGAAACAGAGACATTGCTGCGAGGGAGACGAGTGGGCTCCCGCGATGCATACACTATTTTTGTCACACCCGTACAAGAAAAGTTCAACTCACGTTTAGGGCGTGTAAAGTAGTCCAAGGCTGTCAAGCACATTCGATGATCATCACAGCGTGAAAGATTTTTTTTCGATGAAAGACTGTCAGCAGATTGTAAGCGAAAGGAATAAACATTTTTCCGCCCGGTTACGCTCATCTTTATCAGACCAGGAACAATCGGGCACTTTGTGACAAAAAAAACTTTTACGGACTTGTATCGAAAACTACTAATTTTTTAACTAGTATGCTTAAAATTTGTGCGTCGTTCTCTTGTGTAAAAAGTTGAATTTTACGCATACTATAAAAAATAGGGCTTTATTCTGGGCGCAAACTGTCGTCTTGCGCCCTCTAACGGAAAAACACGAACCACGATTAAAGATAAACCAATTTAAACAGAGGATGGGACGAAAGCAATATAAACGATGTAGATTGCAAATAATGAATGTAAAGTAATACTAAAATAGTCGAAGTCTTAAATGATGAAAAAGTAATTTTGCAAATTCTCAAAAGATGAGTGATCTTGAAAATTCCACTTGACATAATTGGATTTTACTCTTATCCATACAAAAGTGAGCGTGCAGCACATATGTTCGTGTATACATAAGCATCGAACTGCAACCTCGAATGTTTTGAAGCGTGTTCGGAGCCCGAAACAAATTCGCTTTCCTGATTATATCAGCGCTGTAGGTTGTATTGAAAGATATATGTTGACCCGTTTTACAGACAGCGTGACCTCGACAATAGTCTAGTACGGAGAACGTGTCTTACTTTTTTTTACGATTTATTATCGAACATTAAACGATGATTCCTGGTTTGAGTGAAATGGAAAATCGATATGTTCCTGTTGGACCCTCAATGGTAATTTCGCGAGGTAATGGAATGTTCTAACAGGCGTTATAAGCAGAAATTATAGCATGTCGTTTACCATGCACGGACTGTGGAGTTGCTACGCGCTGGCGTTGTTAGGGCGTGTAATTTCGTGAAAAACCCTCCTTGTCTACGGTATTCCATTAATTTAAGCTCTCCAGTACTGAATTCTAATCAATGATTCTACAGTATTTACTACAGAAGTAATTTAAGATTCCGGCTACATCATTAGAAGAAAATTCATATGGTTTCTCGCGTATTTTGACTCACTGATTGAGAATTTTAAATTAAAATTTCTCGCTCGGTCATATCTTGTCCATTATCTTAGAAAAACCGAAAAAAGTGTCTTTTTTTAGCTTTTTGCATTTTCCGCGTAAAGTAATGATCTGATGAAAAAATGTTTCCTACAAAAAATGTAGAGCTAACAATTCTGTACAAAAATGTTATAGTATACTTTTCTCTTCATTTTGATAGTGAGCGAGAAAACTGGTCACAAAGACAATCAAGTACGATCTCGAATCGACCGAATTAAGACCCGATATCACCCACCTCCTGGCCGTTTTGTACTAATCTAACCTCTAAATATGCCAGTATGTATAATAATTACACCCACGTGACATTTCAATGCCTGCAATCACCGTAATGTATAGAAAAATTGTCCTCCATTTTTGTTGAAATTTGTCTGACATTCGAGTCCACTTTTTCTAGATAAATGCAAAAATTGGAAGAAATGATTTTTTTTTCAATATAATGTTCAAGATGTAGCCAAGAGGTAAATTTTTAAATCAAATTCATATTTAGCTACCTAAAATAAGTCAAAAACCACTATTTGCAAGTTCACAAATAATGTTCGAGAATTAAATTTGTAGCACAAACTCAATAATTCAAAAAAGAACAATGTGCAAATAACACGAAATCGTTCATTTAATATTGTGTACAAATTAGTGTGCCAAATCGAGTGTAACGTAATCAGTTTCGTGCTAAATTCAGCACCGAGTGAGTACACCAAAAACTGTAGGAGACACTTATAGCACCAAAAGAATATCATTAAATTTCGGCCTAACGTAGCTTCCTTTTAAAAAAAGTAAATTAAAATTTTGTTTTAATAATCTCCCAGAGTCTGTTCATAATTTAACCTAAACATTATATTTTTACTGAATTTTGTCAGTTTAAACCTCTAAAAAGTTTTAAAAACTCATGACCACTGGGAGATTTGAGCCATGGTTCTCGGAATATTACTGGTCCGCTAATTGATGGTCTTTGTTCTCTTCTAACTACACTGAGAAACTTTTATTAACAAAAATGGCAAAATCGTTTTCAATTTAGGAAATTTACAAAAGCTGTGTATTACTAACTACGTGAGTCCGACACTTCTGCACGAGTGCAACATATTTCAATAGATTACTATTAATTTATTTGCATTGCATAATAGAAAGATTAACATTTTTGTATTAAAAATAAGGAGTAGTGACAGAAGAAAAGGTCTGATCGCGGGTTTCACTTCTGATCTTAGGCTAAATTCACTTTGTAGACGAGTATTCTTAATAATATATGGAATTGGAAGATGTTTATATATATATATATATATATAATTAACATTTCTTAATTATATAGTAATCAGATTGAAATGAAAATAATTTAGGGCGTGTAAAGTTATATAGGTTTACACATTGCACATTATATTTCTTAATTATCTTTTTTACATGGATATTTATTCTACCACCTTTAAACTCGTATGACAATAGCTCTGAATGTATAAGATGCACATATGCACATAATAAATCGTATGTAATTAAAACAAACTATTAATAAAATCCGTATGTTTTACCTGATTCTAAGAGAAAATCTATTATTTGTACTTAAAAGAAGGGATTAATCGCTCGTTTCAATAGGATCTCCCCAGCATATAAAACACTTGCGCTATTGCTCTGAGCCTCAAAAATTTTGCAAGTTACAATTTGGTCCAACTATTTGATGTGTATATTATCTTATTAATTGGGCAGACTGAACCGATTTAATTATCACAAATGAAATAACTGGACCTGATAACCAAGCATTATAATTAAGACTTTTTTAAAGTAATCGTACATTTGAGTGAATCAACTTAGGTTCTACCAAATTAAAAGAGTATATTTATTTTTCTACGTGTAAATTTTAGTATGGAGTATTTTTTGTTGAAGCTTTTCATACGAGCACTGAATTTTTCAGTTTGTCAGTAGTAATACAATAAAATGACTACAATATCTACTAGATAATGTTTTTTCCAACCACAACTACTACATTTAAAATAGTAAAAACTGTACAAATGACTAGTTTGACGATATCAGTTTAAAATATAGCATTCCGTATGAATAGAGCGAATGTTGTGATAGGTCAGTACGTTCATTTCATTGTTCTATTTAGTGCATTGTGTTGCAACAACAAAAGGTTGAAAAAAAATGAAATAATTACTTTAAATCTAAGGATAAGCTGATGACATTATACGTAGATTAATTCATCTAAAATGATTATACCTATCGTGACATCTCTTATCGATGTTGTTCAATCAATCGATCAATCTTGAATTTTACTTTTTTCATTACAAGTAGTTGAATAGAATTAGTCTTAGATCAGAACAAAATGAAAAAATTGCGAATTTAAGTAATTGGGCACTTTCCCAGTGTCTAAATCTATGTAGGTTTTACTAACTTTTATTTAAACCAACTAAATTTTATTTACTTAACTAAGTCAAGTTAACCGTATATTTTTTAAATTAACAATTTTTTCTGATTGAAATCTGACAATTTTTGGTTAAAAAGAGACAAATCTACTCTTTAATGTCTTGAAGTAAAAATTCACCTACTCTTTGAGTGAAAAATTTTTCACTAGAGTAGCTCAATTTCCACTCTAAGAAATGTTGAGAGTATTCATGTAGAGGTGTAACTCGATCTTTTCTCATCAACAAGACTAAAGTATTGTTAGTGAAACACGATATACTATCACTTATTCCAATGTTGACATTTTTTACTGCAATTCTTTCAACGATAAATATTATCAATGATATTTATTGTGCTGTATATAAATTTGAATTTTACTATTTACTAAATGCGGCTAAGTTGAAAAGAAAAAAAAGATTGTGTGTTCACAACGAGTAAAAATAATTGATCGTTTCTAAATTAATTTAAAATATTGTATTATATATGAATCACCGTTCACTATTTTTTCAATACATTAAATAATATACTATATACTTTTCAGAGTTGGTGACTTTTACAGGAGTGGTAAATGTTGTAAAAGGAATAAAGGCCAAATAAAGGGGGGTTTTCCTTCATTTATTTGTTTTTAATTAAAAGATTCACAAGTATATACTGATGATGACACTGTTAAAAACTAGGGTGTTAATTTTCAATCTCGTCTGGAAACGATATCAACATGTTGATATTGTCATTCCTTAATTGTGTTATCATTGTTAGTAAAGATACATATGAAGTGTAAAAATACTCTATTTCATTACAAGGGCACAAAATAAACATGTACGCCCGAAAGTAACAAGTGCCTCTGAGAAGCGGCAAACCCGTGGATCGGATTATCCCTTTTTCGGTGTAAAAGCTTACGCCTAAGATACGAGCAAAATCTTTCTTTATAAGTGTTTTACATCAATTGTCTCAATTCAAACTCGAAAAATAGTCTTCTATCTTATCCTTGCACTTGTCTCCCGCAAATAGGGGCATAAAATCGGATTTTACAACTCTGTGTGATGAAAATATACTTTGCTTTGAAATTTCGAATTTTAATGGGCCTTCTTTTAAACTGGACTTGAATGCGCTGCTTCTAGTGGCAAAAAAACGTTTATCAATCACAAAGGACTAACATGATTCACTAGTTTTAATTTTTAATGCTTGACCTTAATTCAGATTTTCAATCAGCGACCCGAAAAATCCTTTGATAACCATTTGTAAGAAAATTGGTTAACATTTTACAAATATCTTGTTCCATACTGGATTTTCCATTTTGAGTTTTGAAAATAAGATTTCAGCCACCCCATGAACAACAATGTGGACTTATTGTACGTTTGTTGACATATAAACATCACTCATTTTTAATAATTTAACTGGTATCATTTTTCGATCTTCTCGTGTCAATGAAATACATGATCTGAGTTTGAAAGTATTTTATTCACACAAGATAAAAAAATTATACTAGTTAAATTATTATTATTAATCATGGTGAAAAAATTATGTATTTGAATATTCACTCATGTTTACTCAACGCACCCGAATATCTCTGTTGCTGAACCAAACGAAACATGTTTAGACAAAAGTTATTCGGATCAAAGGAAATGATTCTCAAATGTCTAAGCAGTTATTACGGTTAACCGCCTTTGTCATAAACAACTTTTGTCAAAAAGTGATAATCCGAGCCACGGGTTGCCGCTCCTCGGAGGCGCTTGTTACCTGCGGGCGTACATGTTTATTTTGCACCCGTGTTTAGAAGAAGGCCCATTAAAATCACCCAACGGCAATAATAACTTTAAGCTTTGGAAGTAAATTTTCGAGGACATTTGAAGGCCAAAGTTATTGTTTACTGTGACCTTAAATAGGTAAAATCTAGGTCAAATATGAAAATTCCGCCCACAAGCTGTTTTGTGCAATTTTGTATGATTCAGTAAGGTGCAAAGTTGCAGACAAAATTTGTTTACGACAAAGTCGGTTAGCTAACCTTAATAACAACTTAGACATTTGTGAGTCAATTTTTAAGGTTATTTGCTTTGGAAAAATTAACTTTGACCTTCAAATGACTTTAACAATTTACCCCAAGGACAAAGTTATTATTACACTTATTATTTATATTACATCAACACCATTATAATGCCTGGGTGTATATTACATTTTGGGTCTACTGGGTATAATGCGGCCCTACCATAACACAGACTTAGAGAATTTTAACCTTTACAGTAATAAAATATTTTCGGCGCGTAGAGTAATAAAGTGGGTGTTAAATATTAAGAGGCTTTTTCAAAGACTAAAAGTGCTTTAAAAGATGTAAATAAATGCAGGTAACTTCTTTAATACCTCAAGTTAAAATATCACTCATAATATTACCCAAACGAAAAACAGCATACAGCACTTTGTCACTTTCGCTTGTGTCTCAAAGACCCTCCTTACATATTAAATTCTATTAATTTCATTTTTTGGTTATTTATAATTATCATAAATTTTCTAAATCCTATAATTGTAAATAAAAGAAACTATATATACGGTTTAAAACTGATGTAATTGTGCATTACAACTTAAAAGACACTTTTGATAAACTGAGACACCATTAAAACAAATCTTGTACAATCTCGCCTTGATACTGAAACTATTCTTGAATGGAAGCCGTTATCGAAGATGATTTTAACTTTCAAAATGGCTAAAAGTGTTACCCTTTGATTTGCTCCAAATAATTTTTTTGTTACATCCAAAAAAAATAACCAAATGATTGATTAATGAGTAAGCACCGTTCAAGGTTCTTTACGTGTACTTTCATCAAATTCGTTCGAAGGATACTCAACAAAAGAATCCAATCATGTCGTGAAAGTTTGAAATGAACGAGAGTACAAATAGTATCTCTAAACGGTAGTTACGCGAATGGAGTAATAACGATAACGAAATATCCGATAAGCCAAACTTTACCTATTAAAAATTCTGCTACGAAAATGTCTAAAAGTTGGTTTAATAAAGTTCTAGCAGTCCATTGTTCTTTTTACTCTTAAATACATTCTCTATTAAAATGTATCAACATTTTAAAATTATATTTTATTATGAATTCTCATAAAATGTACCTTTCTTGAAAAATTACCCAAATAATTATTAAGAACAAGCATTCCTTATTTCAGTAATATTTAGGAAGCAGTTAAGTAATTATTTGTGGCGGTTTAGTAAAACTTTCTAAATTTTATGGAGTAAAGATGCACTCTTTACATAATAGAACCATTCTCATGACTGCAATCTCCAAGCATTGAAATTTCGTATTTTGAGACCATCCCCAGACAACAAAATAGAAAAGAATTCAGAATGATTTTGAAATGTGCTCTAAAAGAAGTCAGATGTTCGACTTTCTGAAGGTTTTCTGAACATGAGTTTATAAAGATCTCACAATGACAAAAGAATTCAGAACGATTACAAAATGTGCTCTAAAAGAAGTCAGATGTTCTATTTTCTGAGGGTTTTCTGCACATGAGTTTATGAAGATCTCATAACGACATCATGTTTAGAAAACCTTGAGAAAGTAGGACATCTGACTTCTTTTAGAGCACATTTCGCAACCATTCTGAATTCTTTTGTCATTATGAGATCTTTATGAACTCATGTTCAGGAAACCCTCAGCAAGTGAAACATCTGACTTCTTTTAGAGCACATTTCGAAATCATTCTGAACTCTTTTCTTTTTTGCTGTCTGGGTCTCTTGATGTTCCAAACTTCAAAAAATTTATTTGTATAGGAAACATTTTTCCTTGTAAATATCGATGTTATTTAGAACAATATTTTAACATCAATACAGAAGCAAGTAACTCATGTTGAAAGTGGTTGTTTCATTGGCAAAGTTTTCGCACTTTCGGATACGGGAGGGGAAGAATCTGGGGTCGCAGACCGTATAGCGGCATTCACGGTGCTGGTTCGCTTGTTTCCTTCCTCCCGACCCTCCTCTAACAACTTATTACCTCTAAATAGTCGACTCTCTAAATACAAGTCGCACGCAAAATAATTGAAAATCCCATTTTTGCCGCAATTACTCTAAAACGGTTATTTCGTGGACTAACTAGATCTCATGTCCAGTAATATATGGAACAAAGAAAATAGATAATCTAACTAAAAAATTACTAAACCCCAACTAAATAAGTTAGTTACATGTGTAAGTATTGCACTTTTCTTATACAACTACCAACAGAAATAGGCATCGTAGCTAGCACAGCATAGTTATTGCAACTAATTGATATACTTGATACAACCAAATAAATCGTGAAGACTATGATTGACTATGGTTGTAATAAAAATTGTCTTTATTAAATTTTTCGAGTATGGCCTTTTGATCGTAATCAAAACTGAATTTAAATGGCTTCTAAAACAAAAATGACGACTTTCAAATAAAAAAAAACACGGACATACTATATTATGCAACGAGTACGTGTAAAGTTTGTTTATGTTAAAATAACATTTTCATTCATAAAAAGCAACGGAAATGATTCTCGATTTCAACCACAGGTGCAAACAATAGTCCGATATTAAAGTAGGATTTTCTTCCGGTAAAAAATGTAACAATGGTCACGTACGAAATAATGAAGTGAAGAGGAAAAATGGCAGCGCGCACATTTGTATCCGTCGCACTTTTGCGGAAACGATACATATAAATTAAGAAAGTTATTAATCATTATTAGGACCTTAATTGTCAAAATTGCGGATCCTATACGATAAAAATATTCAAACTAATACGCAGCATCAATCGATAGAAATTCATGTCTTGTTTGACATCTGATGAGTATCAGGGGAATCTGAGCAGGCTCTGACCTGATCAATCCTTATATCCCTAACCAGGTCTTGACAGCTTGATCAGGCCTCTCCATCGTCGTTTCATAATTTTTACTCGTGTTAGTCGTGCTTGCGCTTTTATGAAACGAAATATAAATTGTAAGAAAAAGCAATAGGATACCGGTAATTGGAATTAATATGTTAACTTATACTTAAAGAAAGTGTACCTTGAAAAAAATGTCAAAGAAGTCATTTTAAAATGCGTATAGAGGAATGTATTCCTATGCCGACCTCGTTGCGTTCCTCGTAGATGGCGCTAACATCATAATCGATAGTAGTGTGACTAGAACCCTCTCATAATGTTAAAAATTTAGTCATAGGATTCGCCACCACTTCATTCGATTGTAAAAACCGATTATTGTGTACAACAGTAAATTTTATTTCTGAGTTTCGCAAGATTTCAGTTAATGATGATTATTTGTTTGAAAAATTTTCGGGAACAAATTTCGCCGCTTCACCCCAAAGTATCATTTGGACTTCCAGTAGGAATGATATCTGATTATAAACACACAAAAAAAGAACAATTCATGTTTTATAAATATGTCCAAAAAATATACTTTTAGAATAAATATATAAATAATGATTATTAAATTGCCAAAATGAAAATATTGACCAATCTCAGGACAAAGTACAGGAAAATGTCAAAATCTTCCAAGTCCATTTTTTAAACTAATGTTATAAGACTTTGATTTGTATAAATCATGGAAATTTTGTTTGTCAAGCAAGTAATCCTCATTACTATAATATAATAATTGTTATTATTTTTCTGAATTTACCTGAATCATTTTTAATGTTTATTTAACATATAATTGGTACGTACTAGTATATTAATTTACTACTTCTACTACTGAGTCACATAACATTTAGTCAATATTCCTAATTTAGTTTTCAGTGTACCTAGATACCATAAGCTTGCACAATTATCGATCATCTATATTTCTCTCATATCTCCGCGCAATAATCCTCGATTCATGCAAACAAAAATAAATAATTGAATCTATCGACTTAGAGTAAAATGTAGTTGAACTAACTTTTTAAATGTTAAAAAAACTCAAAAAGATAACTGTAACTCATCTTGATAATTAATAGTTTCAATTATGTCTTGTTTCCTATCGTATGCTGTTTGAGCACTTGTGTTAATTAGCACGTAAATGACTTCAAGCTTTAGTAAATTTTTGTAGCAAATTTGAGATTTAATTTGTTATAAAGATGTCTATATTCTACAGTAATAAGAATCGTCAACTAATTTTAATTATCAGACGGTATTTTATAACACAAGTTATTCTTATATTTTTCTCAGTTTCAGAAAAATATAAATGAAATCGGATAGAAATTTAATTATTTTATACAATAATATATAAAGAGATTTATATGCAAAAAAATGTCTAAAATATTATTGATATTCATTTTGCATCGTTCCGTTTGAATAAATAAAGACCAAGCGTTTCCCTGTTCGACATTGATTTTGCCGTTGACAAGCGAAGTACATATAACTTTCAAAGCACTTTCTGATTCTAAAAATATATTTTTGAAAAATGTGAGGTTAAAAATGTCAAATTTGCATTATTGATTAAATTTAAAATGTCACTGTATAGCAAAGGGTTCATTCTCACGTATTTTTTCTTATCGAAACCAATGTTACATTCAAAATTTCTCTATTACGTATCAATTCCTAGATAAGGTAGATAAAATGTGTCAAATTTTGTTTTTACTTTTCATAAAAAAGAATTTAATTTCGACAAAAGCAGTATCATAACCAAACTAATTATTGTGGAAAATTAGTGTTACACTGTGATTATGTAAAGAAGATTCTTTCATGCCCCAAAAATACTTAAAAGATGGCCGAAAAATTAAATTGTTACAGAACACTTTTCTGAAGATTTGTACAGAGCAAAATTGTATTGTATTGAATTAATCACTTTTTGCCTCCTTATACCTACATTACGTTGTAAATGAATCTTGGCACCTACTATATTTCGATTAGCCAGATTTATTTTCATTCTTACTTTGCAACCATTTTAAATTGTGTGTTTTTTAATTGTATGTTCAATATAACATGTAATGTTAAAATCGATGCATAAGTCTTCTTAAAGATTACTTTAAGAGCTCTTTTTGATAAGTATTTAAGACATCTTACAATGTTTAACTCTTCTTAAAAAGCTCTTCAAGATGTCTTTTTGCTGCTGGGAATAGTATGTATAATTTAAATAATTTAAAAAACATTTCCATCTTTTGAACAAAATTCTTATACTATGTTATAGCCGGACATTCTCAGAAAGGAAAAAGTTGTCTGTATTTTAATTAACTAATTATAATACTTGTACAAGATATCACCTCCCAGCATAAGAATTTATTAAAATATGTAAACGAAATTTTTTGTGTACATCGATCCTTTGCAATATGTTAACAATGAATTGTATAATAAATTAAAAAATAAATTTATTTCTTTTTTTACGGCAAGGATGACATTAGCCTTGCTCAAGAGCACAAAATGACATCCTTGTGCGAAAAGCATTTTCACAATAGTTACATTTGGAAGCGTTAGAGGCATGTTTTGCATTTTATGCTTATATTAAACCTAATAGCTAACAAATTAAAAAGTGTTCCATATAAGAAGATCATAAAGTAACATGGTTGACGTGAACTGAGAACACTGAGTTACGTATGTTTATTTATTTATATACTTTTATACTTTAATCATTATTTACCTATTACAAAGGACCGATAAATATCAAGAACTTCGATTATATATTTTAATAAATTTAAACGGTCGAGAAATTAATAGACAACTAATTTTAGGAAGTTTCATGTAAAACATACTCTGAGAAAAAATCCATAGTTATATTGACTATATCACATAGTTGGAAAAATATAGTTAAAACTACTGTGAAAAATAGTTAAATTTACCACTTTCATAGTCGATTTTATTATAATTTTTTTACTCCAACTATCTCCTTATGGTTAAAAAAATCAACTATGTAGAATGATTTATTTGAATATGACAAATATAGTTAAAATAACTATAATCTAGTATAGTCCTCATTTCACACTATGTCTCGTAGTAAATCTTTATATTTAGTGTTATTCATAGTTAAAGTTTGTATTTACTATAAACCCATAGTAACCACTGCGGCACCCCGTTTGTTTTGATGCCGCCAGGTGGCGACGCGGCGTTCGCAGCTTTTTTTCTTCCACCCGGTGGCTCCCGTTATTAAAGTGGATTTTCATTTGGACATAAGAAGGACCGTCAGGCGTTAAGATATGATAATACATCTTGCATGTCGTATACGCACGTGTATCTATAGACTAGTTAAACGACATTGAAATTTGTGTGTATAATGGCATTGCATAATACATTTTTTAACTGGCTAGAGTGTCACATTCACAAACTTAGAGCAGTATTGATTTTTTGTTTTTCTCTTTGTTTTCTTGTTTATCTTAAACAAAGAAAGAAGAGAGAAAAGTGGACTTTTCAAATGCTATGATATATCTGGTTTTTAAAAAGAAAATATTGACTCCTTTCCATATTTTTTATGACAATTTCTTATACAATTTCTGTCAGTGAAGGTAGTAATTTTCTGAAATTACTATTTCAAAATAGTTGAATCTATTTTTCTATTATGATAAGTAGCGTTTTGAATTATGAAACAATTTAGTTAAACTCTACTAATTCAGAATAGTTATTTTAACTATTACCACGCCTAGTCCTCGTTTCACACTATGATTCATAGTAAATAAATGGTCATTTCAACTACTTTTTTTTTTACTGTAGGTAATATCAGTATTTTACATTTTGCTTAACCAGACAGGCTTTAAAATTTTCGATGAAATGCATTCTATGTAAGCTTAAGTATAGACGAATATGAGAAAACCTTGTTCCCTGTAAAAATAAAATTTGACTTCGAAATTCATATAGGAACCCTAATCTAATCTAATTATGCACGGAAAAAAATAGTATCTCCGTTTAGGGCTACCGAAAATTGTCCAACAGGATGATTAGAATCGTTCTACGGCATTCTCTTTAAAATTTAGATGATAGATTTCTATTTAGAAATCTTTAAAAAGCCGGAATGTTAATTTTAGGTTAACCATGCTATATTATTCACCTAAAGCACAAGAGAATCCAATGAGTCTGGTGTATGCATTTGTAGAATTGGTTCCTTCTGGGCTTTTTAAAACTTTAAATATGACAATATTGTTAAATACATTATTTTTTAATATAAAATCTATAAAATCATTCAAACTACTCTGTCGTTCTGACATTTCTACCGCTACCGCAACATCATTGTTTTTGCCCGTTTAATAACACAAAACTTAAACAAATTTAAAAAAAAAGATAGTTACTATGATTATTGCATAAATAAATGATTATTTTATTAATTGATGCAACTACCTTAATGTGCAAAATCAATATCAATTTTTTTAGTTATTTAGAGTATTTCAAATACCGAGACAACTACTTTATTTGATGAAAATCACAGTTGGAGTTCAGTTAGCTAATTAAAGTAAGTGCTTTAGAGAATTAAAATAATTATTTCAAGTTCACCAATTAGTTGTAATAATTATATGACGTCTTAGTTACGGTACCTATTTCTATCGGTTATTGAGTAACAAACCGGAAATTATTACAGCAACCAATCTCAATTCAGGGGCATAATTCCTAACATTTTTACTTAAATTCATTAATTATTTAGTTATATTTAAAAAGCGTAGATAAAAAGATTAATAATTCTAATCACTATAATGTTACATTATTACTATTTATTTATAAAAATTATTAAAAAAAAGTATTATCGCGTTAGTTAATCGCCCTTTCTTTCTCAAGTATGACCGACGGCGAATGAATAAACTAGTTTCATGAACCACTAACTAATATAGTAAAATGTAATGCTAATTCGACTTACAAATGAATTGTGAAATTTTTAGTAAGTCTATGTTAGAAAGTTGCAATCTAAACTTGATTTCGATGTATCCTTGACCTGATAGATATTAAAACCTTAGGAAACCATGGACATTTTTATAATAATTTATACCATGATTCAATTTTCTAAATTATTTTAAACAAATATAAATTTCATTCACTTTTTTTAATGGTCTGTTACTTTCGTGACATGTTTGAATTCGCTGCAGTAAATTGAATTGCCGTGGATAAAAAATATTTTATGTCTTTTTGTGACGAAAGTGATGGAAAATCGTACATTTGGGAATGCTTGAAAACCTGAACAAATTTGAGACAACTCGTGAAATTATCATACGACTGCAGAATACAAAATATAAATTTAAAAAAAAATAAAGGATATTTTGTTGCCTCCGTTTTTTTAAAACAAATAGTCTTTATTTAAATTTATTCATATTGTTATTATTAAATATGGCATTTAGTAAATCAGTTTTGAAAATTAAAACGATAATTAAATTCGTCTTTCAAAAAAGACAATTTTAGCTATTCACTGATTTAAAATCAGTTTTAAATTTGCTTAGTACTATATGTTAGTCTCGCACTGTTTTTATTAATATTCTCCTATCGATTAAAGTCCTATTTACAATTCATAGTCATAAATAACATAATAGAGATAATTTTTGAAATAGAAGTAATTACTACATTTTTATGAGTTAAGAATGAAAAAATAATTGAAAAAAATAATCAGTTATTAAAGTGATTTTCTTAATTTTTATTTCTAATACTTTTTATGATAGATTGTTCGGTTTTCAATACTTGGTCTGTTTAATGTTTGGAAAGATAATTATCACCGCAAGCCAAAAGGGAGCTATTATACATTTTCTGTTCTACTGCCTTTCCTGCAAACGTTCACCGCCCGAAGAGTATTAGGCTACCATTTTTAAGTGATTTTGTTGTGAGATTGATGTTTTCTTTTGATTTAAAGAACGTTGTAAATAATCTATCCTCATAAAATAGAATTTATTTTTCATTTGTCGAAAGGTATATTAATAAAATTGGTGAACGATTGGTAGAGAGTAGTAATCTATTTAATAGCTTTCAGCAAATTAAAAACGAACTTTAAAACAACAATGTTATAAAAATCGTTTTCTATAATAACATAACAAAAAGTGAAATAAACTTCGTAGAATTTATCTACAACTACAGAAGTTATTTTTATTACTTTCTGGTGAACTACCAAAATTGACTTGTCAATGACTTTTCAAGTGGATGCACACTATTTACTTTGGGATTGCAGAATATGAGTAATTTTAAAGTTTGCGGCAACAGAACTAAAATTCACTACAATTACATTACAGAACGTAGAATCACCTGTCGAGTACTCCGCAATGAAGAGATACATTGTATGTACTTTCACTTAACTATTTAATTAAATCTGCTTAAAGTTAAATGCACACGGAAAAACTTTTACATTGCAAATTACCGAAGGTTTAGACATTCAAGATTGAAAGGATTATTTTCTACTTATCTTTCAGAAAAAGTTATGGAATTGCAGAGCGACTAGTGAAAAATGTTTCAAATCAAAATTTTTTCGTACAATTGAGCAATATTTTAAAATATAAATTTTGCAAGAACGAGTTATAAATTGAATAATTAGTTGTTTCGATTTATTTATACTGTACAAACTGTAGTAATCAATGTTCAAAGCAAGTCTCTTTATTATATTACGAAGTAATATATGAATCGGCTCTGAAATGACAGAAAATTAATAGAAATAAATATAAGGAAAAATTGTCTACTCTACTTTTCCAATCCCTTAGGAGTTAGATAAGAATTCTTTAAATGGATTTGATAAATTAAGTTCTTAAAAAACCATAAGAAAGTGCTCAAAAAGAGTTCATTGAGAAGGAGTTCCTAAAAAATTGTTGTAAACGCTTATCTGAATATTGAAATAAATAATAAGAAACATCAAAACAATCATTTTTCCTATAAGTTATTGCTTCTTATTATACTTACATAAAGAACTACATATGTCACTTGCAAGAATGATTGTATATAATACAAGGGTGCATGTAACATAACATTTGATGCACCACCATGCGGTGCACGTTCGAAACTGATGCCTATCGACGGTTCAAGATGTTCTCATATTCCGTCTATACGGAGTTTGTTTAAAAAGAACACTTTAGGACTACATTAATGACAACAGTACAACACTATTTCCCTTTGGCCGATAAAACTTTACAATTCATAAATTTTGTCATTAAGATTACTTTGAGACTACTTTTAGAACACTTTAAGTATTGAATTATCGCGGACATTCAAGACTACTTAAAGAATTCTTTATTTCGAAAGTGTACTTATTAGAGAAACTAATTGTAAAAGTGACTTTGTAATAAACATAAAGAAAATCAAGGAAAATTTCAACCATGGCGTTTAAATCAAATGCAAATTGTAAATATACTTGACTTCAGAACCAACTTGTAGTTGGAACACATAAACGGTAGTCTTCGAACTACAAGTAAATATTCAAAATATTTCATATCGTTTTCAAATGACCGTATGACAAAAATAGACATTTGGAATTACTCATATGTTGGACTTAAAGACTTAAATTCCAAATACCGCAATAATCAGATACAAATAGGACAAGGTCACAAAGTGGTCGTTTACCTATAAGAAATATAAGATATTTGTATAAGAGAACAAAACAGAAAACGTTTGTACACTTTTCAAAACCTTGTCTTCGCATAAACGTCTAATAATGACGAAATAAATTGAATTTTAATTCGTAACTATCATTAATCCAATGAAAAATTAATTTTTTTTCCATTTAAAAATAGTACCTTTTTATATAAAAACGCGAAACATTTTTTTCGACGAATAGTGAACAGAATAAAATACTTAGACTAACCAAAATAACCGCGTCTTCTGTACATAACCTCAAAAGTAGTAAATAATTGCTTTTTCGTGTGTAAAACCTCAAATACCTTAAACTGCCGACGTAATTGGACAATTTTTACCTAATATTTGGATTCTACCCAAAAAATGACTTTGAAAATGACCCTTCCACTTTCGACAACAAAACCACGTCGGCTTGTGATTAGTTGGTGTAAAACATGGAATGACAATGGTTATTCTTCCAAAAACTTTAACCCGAACGCCCTTACTACGGGGTGCCCAGACAAAATAAAAAACCACGGTCTTTCAAAATAGTGCGTTTTAATTTTTATCAGTGTAAATATACAAACTTAAATCTATTTCTTTGTTAATTGACTTATACTATCATAAAACATTCACCAAATTTTGTATTTAGTTTTTATAGTCCATGAAAAATGAAAATTTATTTTTAAAAAAATTAAAGATGTAAAGGTGGATTCTGAACTGCAATCACAGTGGAGTATCTCAAAATGTTTGGGAAAAAACGAATTTGTTTTACCACGGCTCAACCCTTAGTGCACGCAGACACAACAAATAAATAACACATTTTTGTTTTTACATTTTTAATCTTTCAATATTATTGTTAAATGATGATTAAATTTCACACATTTTGTGTTTTGAAGTTTTGTATAGAACGCAAAAGGTGAGATTATTTATCCTGTTTTGTTTAATAAAATAATTTTTAGCATCCAAAAACATCGAATTGATAGTTCAACAAATAATTAAAAAAAAACACCGACTAATCGTGATTCGAACAAGAAACTTACGGTTTCATATTTTAATTCCTTTGTTAAAAAAACCTCGAACAATTTAACCCATTAACGCATTAATGCCATACAATTTTACATCGACTCAAGATATTAATGAAATTGCACTCATTGTCAGTTTTAAAAGGCACAAATGTTTCTATACGTTTTTGGGCACACTATATACGATAGAATAGTTCAAGACATTGTAAACTGTCAATTTGTGTTGTTTTCGGGCAGATTTGTATAAAAAATCCCCTATTGTTTATTGAAAAACGACCGATTTATTGCTGAAATAATCGATTCTTTGCACTAAAAACTATTAAAAACGTGGCATTAATACTTGTACATTTTGAAAATATGAAGGAAGATTTTTTTAAATTTTGTTTTCAAAATAACGGCCGTTGAAAAGCAATAACAACAATTTCTCTTCTGTATAACTATTATTACAGTTATATAGTTTATTTTACTCTCATTATGGCTGATTATATTCATTGTCATGATCTCTGATAACGAATCTACTCTTAGAATCGGAAATTTAAAATGTAGGACCCAATATGGTTGCCAAAATTTGATAAAGCTTATTGTTTTCATGGTACAATCGTTAATAAGGGGGTTTTATGGTCTCTGATAACGAATCTACTCTCAGATTTGGAAAATTAAAAATGGCGGATTCAATATTGAATGTATGATGTCAATCATTTCATCTAGTACATCGTCTTTACCCATCACTTTCCATCGTGTAGAGCATACTCGAAAACGTATAAAAACATTGGTCCGTTTAAAACTGATTGCGATTTCATTAAAATCTGTGAGCTCAAAATAGATGTAAAATTTTATGGCATTCGGGAGTTAATGGGTTAAAAAAAACTTAACATTGAATTTGGTTCCTGACATGACACCTAACAACAATATTTAAAAAAAACGGGAAGGATAAAACTGAATTGGTTTTTGGACAGAATGTTGTATATAAAATCAACTTCAGCAACTGTGATGCCTCATATGTGGGAGAGACAAAAGGGCAGCTAAAGATTCATATACATGAATACCAGAAGAATACCCGTGAAACTTCAAAAATGGACTATGTCATAACTAAGCTTCGAAACAGTTTAAAACATAATTTTGATTGAGGTAATATCAAGATTCTGGATTACGAACATTATTTTGAAAAAAAAAACGAACATTATTTAGGTTATGCAGGTAACATAATTATTAAGCAAAATAAAATTACAATTGTAAAAGATGAATTGTACGAATACAAATGTTGTTCATTTCAATACATATTGTAATTTCAATTTCAATAATGAATCAATTCAAACAAATGTTTCGTATTTCGAGTAACTAATTTTTGTTTGTTCGGTTCGAAAAGTTGTTGTCCATAACATCTCAAGACCTTTCTAACCATGTTACAATACGTGATAATTATTTATATGTCGTTCTTAAATTTAAGATGAAAAGTTGTGTTTTGTATTAATTTTAATTATTGTGTTTTTTTTTTGTGACATTATTTTTGTAAGTAAAACAATTTATTCCATTTAGTTAGTAGATGAGGGCGGACTTGAATGGGGAAACGTAAAAATAGAATGGTTCATTTATCATCTCTCTTCTATATAAAAGTATTATACGGAAATCAATAAATTCTAATCATTAATTATAATTAACACCGGACGATAAAAGCATCTACCACTAAGTAAGTTAAGATTCAAGCGGCACCCCAAAAAACTATTTTAGGTCTTGCATCCTAAGTCGAAAATAACAAGAGAGTAATGGCTGATATTACCTGTCAAATAACAAAAACAAACGGCAATTATTTTGGAAATATCAATTTATATGAAGTGTTGCTCTCACGATTTAGTACCAAATGTTTTACTCCTTGAAAATAATAAATTTGGTTGTTTTTGTTAGTAACACAATATTTTAAAATTTACTATACAGTAATTCCAGTTATTTCTATACTGACTACGAAATAATATCTGTAGTATTATACTACACGAGTTCTATTTGCATATTTGTAGTAAATGGCGTTCCATAAAACGAATCGCAGAATGTGACGTTTAGTATTATACATTATGGCACTTGTTATTACAAAGAAACACTCTAAAATTTTCCGAAAACCTTTTTTTCGTTTAAAAGCTGTCTAATCGCCTTACAAATAAATACAACATTGTTTATAAGATGGAAGAGTTTTTAAATTCATAAAGTTTTCATAAAAAGTATAAACGTTTTTTTCACAAAACCGCTTTTTTCAAACTCTCAATTCTTCATTGATTGATTTGAAATTTTGACAGTGTATTTTTTAAACAAGGCTATCTTTAGAGAGTCGGAAATTTCTCGCCATTTTGAATTTAGAAAAAATTACATCGGATTCGTATTCAGCGACCCCAACAACCACTGAGTATAGATTTTCACGAACTGTTCTCAGATTTTTAAAATTTTTTTCCGCCATATTGGATATGTTATTTTGAATTTCGAAAAACTGACATCAGATTCGTAATCTGTGTCTCCGAGAACTCCCGAGTACAGATTTTCACGAACTTTTATCAAATGTTTAAAATTGTGTCCGCCATTTTGAATTTCGAAAAACTGACATCGGATTCGTAATCAGCGACCCCAAAAACTTCCCGAGCAAAGACTTTCACGAACTTTTCTAAAATTTTTAAAATTTTGGTCGCCATATTGGATACGTCAGTTTGAATTTCGAAAAATTGACATCGGCTTCATAATCAATGACCCCGAAAACTATGAGTACCGTACATTTTGAAATAATTAGTATATCCCGTGAAATATGGTTTCAAAGTGTTAAAAATTGGAGAAGAATCTTTTCCGGCCATCTTTAATTATACAGATTATAAAGTCCCTTAATCATACAGTTGGAAAGTTTATTTTTTCAGATGGTAATTTTGAGACAGACATTGCCAAAAATTAGTTCTAGTAAACATTACTATATTTTTTGTTGTTTATATAATAATACAAATTCCAAGAATTTGTGGTAATTTTTATCAGAAAGAATGACAATTTTTCTCATTCTGCAAGTCTGCCCCAAAATTATTATTCAAAATGGGAAACTGTCTTACAAGACCATATTTTTCCGTTTAGTTTTAATAATATCGAAATTAGGTGATTCTTCAACGTTCTAAAATGGTGTAACCCCTTAACCACATGTTTCGCATTTGTACATTAATTTACTATACAAATAGTGAAAGGAATTGGCATTATTGGCATGTATTTACTTATTTTCTGGTATGTTATGATTACTAGCATCGTACTCTAAATCTGTATTAGTTCAAAACTACCAATAAGAAAAAATGAAAAGTGAGTATTCAAATGGATTAGTAATAATTTTTGCTAATATAAAAACCTACTAATTTATTACTAATTCTACAAACTACTAAACTAAAAAAGGCAATATCTACTTGAACATTAGTAGAATTTTACTAATGAATTTGTATTTTCGTACTATTTGTCAGTAAAAAACATACTAATTGATGGTAACCCACTTGTCACTGTCGATCAATCGCTTTGGATTAATTCAATTTTAGAGAGTAAAAAAATATTATTGTATTTTGCACTACTAAGGGGGTACATAATCTAGAACAAGATTAAAATTCATTTTACAAGAAAAATTGTCGATTTCGATAATAATCCTTATCAAAAACATTTGTTATTTGGTTTACTAAATTCATAACGTATTGTAGAATTTTATTATCGAATTTTATGACGCTTTGGTTTTCAATTTAACAATTCTGACTCAAAATACCATAAAACGCGAAAAAATCGTTGATACAGTGTTGACTATCTACTTTGACAAGGTCGCTATTTAGATAGTGAAATTAGCGAAGAGTAATTGCTGTGTATTGACCTACTATCTACTTACAGTAGTTTCAAGTATTTCATTTTTTTCGTGCAATAATTTACTTTTAATTTTATTCTGCTCATACAAAATAATCATATCGACACATGTATCTATTTTGAAAAGTCGGTCAAAATATAAGTTGAAAACTTCAAGTGAACTCGGTAATGCGTATACTGGAAACTACTCATGTATATATAGACAAATTCTATACAACTAATAGCAGTGAAACGTCCGTACCTTCTATAAATGCCGTTGCAGCTGAAAAGATGTTGTTCAGCTCAGATTAAACGTACTTTCGAAAGTTTCCTTTTGCTGAATTGAAGGCGTTCGCAGTTCAGAAATAACACATCGCATGCACATTTTTTTACTTAAATCATTAAGGCAGCATTTTTTTATAAAAAATAAGTATAGTACTATTTTTAAATTTCCATAACAATTTACAAACAAGTATTAAAATTTGTTTATTTAGTTTGAACTTTGTGTTTAAACAGATGTTTCCAATATTTAACTACATAATAATTCATAACTATACATTACCTCGGTTCTAAAGTATATAAGTTATTAGTAATAATAATCGTATCTTATTCAATTAAATAACAAAAATACGTGTTTTAAATTTTAACAAGTATTGAGAAACGTTGATAGTACAGGAAATAGTCACCTAGGTTATTAACGTTTTTTGAAATATTCTTTAAAAAATCAACTATCGTGATTTTTTGTCCCCCGGCATCTGGCACTTTTCCAGTAACTGATGTTGCCAAGTACTTTTACTATATTGCTCTTGCAGTTGTTTAATAATTATTTTACTTAAAGTATGCGGGCCCAATACTAATACTTATATTGACTGGGAAAGCTTTGATGAGGTTTCACGCTAATATTTATGTGTGATTGGTTGGAATAATTAGATTAGATTAGATTAGATTAGAGTTTATTATGTCATGGGTTTATCCCTTATAGCAAATTACATGCAAGATACAATAGTAAGAATAATTTGGTACAGTAATAATATAGTGTAGTACATGTTGATATCGTAGTCACAATAATTTTGAACTGGTAAGAAAACGAATCAATTTTTAACAATATAAACTAGCCTAAGAGAAAGGAATAGTGCAAATAATTCAAGTGGAGGGCAAATAACAAAAACTATACTTTTGTTGGCAATGACCAACAACTCATGATATCCAGATCAGAAATAATTCGGATTAATCCACGGATAGCTTATTAAATAAGTATATGAATAGTGCGGCCTTGAAAGAAACAATATTTGGGGATTGTTTTGTTTCAGTGGGGATAGAATCCCATAATTTGATTGCATAATTTCTAAAAGACCGTGCATAGGCTTCCGTTCTACAAAACGGTACAAATAAATTTCGAAGTGGTTGTACATCGACTGGATCTTCTTATGTCATGGCCAACGACGGAATAATATAATATACCCATCTCATTTTATAAAAAAAAAATTCCCCTAAACGCTTCCATTAATTTACTACTTTTTTTTTCACGAATATAACAAGTGGCGCACAACGTGGGACCATTAACTCCTTAACGCAAGAAACTTAATTTTTCAATACCTTCGATTTACTGACGTCGGCATTGTAGTGAAGAAAATGATAAATAAATACCAGAAAATCCATACCCAGATATTTTCACTTGGAAAAAAGTAGTTTCATGCATAATTTCATTAAAATGTGTCTAAAATTAATAAACGGCGCTAAACGAGTACTAAACGATTCAGATCAATATCAAGTATGATTATATAGTTTCTTTTTCTTGTTGTCAACGTAATAAAACATGTAAAAATAAATACATGCATAGTACAATCCAAAACGACACAGACGAAGAAGACGAAGATAGGAGGAAGGGTGATCAATAAAGTCCATGTAAATTGTGTAATTTATTTATACTTCAACACAATTGTATTAGCGACACCAAAAATCCCGAGTAACATTTTGAATTTTCCAGATCTGATATCACATTCGTAACCGGCGATCAAAAAAGCACCGAGTAAGGAGTTTCGAATAATTTCGATTAATTTTTCAAAAATCGTCCGCCATATTGGATCCGTCATATTAAATTTTCAAAAATGAGCAGGGGGACCCACCGTGCCCCCGAACCAACATGTGAATAGCTTAATCGTAAGTTGCCAAGAAAAATTCAGTTGTGCATTTGATAATTTTGTTGCTATCTTAATAAACAATTGTATCTCAAAATAATCACCCTGTCCTTTACATGACCTTGGAAAGGTACTACGATCGTTTGAAACTTGAAGCTCATAAGTAAGATTTAAGCATTTGACATCGAAATAATCAATGTCACTAAAGCAAACTTTGATTGTCATTTTGGACTTTAATTTTCGAGGCTTTATTCATTATAAGGGTAGATCACCATTTAAAAAAAACCGTGGTCATCAAATGATCTTGAAAATAGAGTTCAAGGTTATTAGTATCATTGGGTGCACGTTTGTCTCTTTTAACTTTTGAAGAGGACTTTTTAACTTTATAACTCTTATATTCTTTCAAGATATTTGAAAAAAACGGATAATAAATAAGAAATTGTATCGGCAACAGTGTCAGAATTCGACTTTCTTATAAAACCTGAATGATGATATGTTATTGCATACGACTAAAAGTCTTATAAAAGTTTTCTGCGTTTCAATATAAGCAAAGCACGGCTTCAGTATAATTGGTTATTTGCGGATTGTTTACGTATTTCGTTTCTAGTTATTGCTCTGTATGTGTTTTTATAAGTATGAAATTATCGTTATTCTTTGATAACAAATTGTATGACTGCGACCGTGGCACGGGGAGGCTGGGGAGCAGTGGGGGGTAACGAGACGCAGAGAGGGGATTAACTTGTGCCTCATGAACGTGCCGTTGGAGTCCGCCGCCGGTAAGTGACCGGGCATTCCGCAGGAATTTTCCGTTGGAGTCTTACCATGATTGGCGGTGAGTGTCGGGCCGTTCAGAGGGGGCGTGCCGTCGACCAATAGGGAGTGATCGGGCCACTTGAATAAGCGAGCCGTTAGAGCCTTCCGTTGGCCGGCGTGAGAGCGCGGTTTTAGTCACGTACGAGCAGCCGACGTGTTCGGATAGCAGTCAATTGCTTTACAGCCACCATCGTGCCTAGGTCTCAGTCCCTCGCGATAATTGTAAAAATACAAATAAATCACTGAACAAAAATCCCAAATTTCCAAGCTTGTCTCCGTTATTTCCCTAACAACTGGTGCCGAAACCCGGGACCGGAGTCTCGTCGGGACCGTGGAATAACGCTAACGACGTTCAGTGATTAACAGTGTTTTCGTGTCCATTGTTTTTCGTCGCGCTCTAATTACATTGAGGGCAAAATGCCACCAAAACGACGAATTGCACCATCGGAGGACGACAGACAATTATCGGAAAAGAGGCAAAAAACAAATTTGACTGGAAAAATAGGGCAAAGAAAAAAAGGAAAAGGCCCGTTAATTGTTTCGGTAGAAGCGGTGGAGATGGCAGTTCCCTCGAACTCCAGAGGGCCTCGGGCAGATGAAGATACAT
Source organism: Trichopria drosophilae (assembly GCA_030407085.1). NCBI lineage: Eukaryota > Metazoa > Arthropoda > Insecta > Hymenoptera > Diapriidae > Trichopria > Trichopria drosophilae. The sequence continues at coordinate 184,923,601 of CM059582.1, forward strand.
ATGAAGGAACCAGAAACGAGGACAGCGGGGACCTACGTGGGGCTCGCATCTCAGGTACAACGACGCCCAATCGACAAGGGCATGCAGACCAAAGAGGAAGAAGAAGCTCGAGACGAAGACGCCAATGCGCCTGAGCGGGTGAGATCCTTCCGTAGTTTTAATAATGTGCGCGACACTGACGATCCGGTATCGAGATTAGTTTTCGCGATCGAGAAAACGGTACAGGCCGTTAGGGAAAGCGCGGTAGGGGGGGGGGACGCGATTTAATAACAAACCGGCGTTCTCGAAGGGTCTACCGCGATTCACGGGAAATCCGTTAGAATGGATCCATTTCAAGGATGCCTACGATATATCGGTTGAATCAGGCAGATATAGCGACAGGGAGAATATGGCTCCGATTTTCGACACGTTACAAGGGGATGCTCGGGACGCAGTAGCGACGTTAATGGCCGCGGGCGGGAACGCGTCGGCAGTAATGCAGGCTCTTGAGCTTCAATTCGGCGACAAAACGGCGATCGGGGTTAAAATTCTCGACGAAATCAGAGGCCTGCCCGATATGAGTGCTGGTGACGCCAATATTGTGCATTTATCGACAAAATTAAAAAACGCGGTAACGGCCTTAAAATCTATCGGACTCGTGGGTTACTTGCAAAATCCAGTATTAGTCACCGAAGTCGGTGCAAAGTTGCCTTCATCGCTAAAGTATTCTTACAATAGGTACGCGTCAACAAAACCGCCGGACATGGCGGATTTAGAAAAAATCGCGGACTTTTTGTATGACGAATCGAAACTGGCAGTCGCGGGCGGTATCCTGAATTTGAGCACTACGGAGAAACGCGTCGTGTCGAAAAGGTCGAATAATGCCGTAGCGGGTACCTCGTGGACTATTACCCATGAGAGGGGAAGTAGAGAATACGCGAGAAGTTGGGCAGAGCGGGAGACACAGCGAAGTAGGGAACGCGATAACCGGTCTTGCGCGATTTGCTACAAGGGTAATCATGCACCCTCAGACTGCGCTGTATTCAGGGAGAAGTCTACGGATGAGAGGTGGCGAGTGGCGAGCAAGCTTCGCCTATGCTTTAATTGTTTAATTCGCGGATATGCTAGACATGCATGTCGTCGACAGGTATGCTCGGAGTGCAACCAAAAACACCATCGGCTTCTTCACTGGGATGGCGCAGGGAGGGGGGCGTTGGGCAGAGAGCGTGCGGCTGGTTCAGCCATCACCCCGGGGCGTTCAAGCGAGTCCGTCTGACTAAATTTGGCCACGCCTGCTTGGTTTAAAACGAGTTTATTAAAAATAGTTCCTATTAGAGTTGTCGGTTCTAAGGGGTCAGCGAATGTGTTCGCTTTGCTCGACGAGGGCTCGACCATTACTTTGGTGGATTCGGGGACGGCTAGAAAAATAGGTGTGTACGGTCCTCGCATCGACTTAACTCTAAACGGTATAGGTACGTCTGGTGGGCTCGCGGTGAAGAGCGAAAAGATTGAATTAAGGGTGGTGGGGATGTTTGGCGATCTCGTTATAAAAAACGCTGCCGTAGTGAAAAATTTGAACCTCCCTATGCAATCGCTACCTCGAGAGCTCGTAGAATTCGTGCGGGATACGGAAAATGTTGTTTTGCAGCCGTATATAAACGAGCAGCCAAAGGTCCTCATTGGGCAGGACAATTGGCGTCTGATTGTTTCTCGGGAAGTGCGAGAATTGAAAAAATTTGAATTTGCTTTGTCAAGGTCGCTCTTGGGCTGGTCGTTGCATGGCGGGGGTAGAGAAAGAAGCGGAAATTCGATAACTTCAGGCGACGTGTTAAGTGCTCAACAATCGGAGGCGTTCGCAAATGGTGGGCCCGAAATTCATGCGAATCTTGAGGCCATGATAAAGCAATATTTTGTCGTAGATTCGTTAGGCGTAGAAACAACTAATCGACCGGATAAAAAACATGCCGCGGCTCTAAAAATATTAGATGAAACTAGCAGGCGTGTCGACGGAAAATGGGAAGTAGGTCTGCTATGGACAGACAAAGATGTACCGACTACGGACGGAAGGTGCACAGCACAGGCAAGACTTCTTTCGCTGGAAAAAAGAATGGACCGCGATCACGAGTTTGCTCAATTATATCGCGCGGAAATGAATCGTATGATTTCTAACGGGTACGCGGTAAAAGTTGAAAGGGCTTCGGAAAAGGGGCGGACATGGTATTTGCCCCATTTTGGCGTTCGGAACGCAAACAAGCCGGGTCGGATAAGATTGGGTTTCGATGCCGCGGTGAAAACGTCGGGAATTAGTTTAAATGATCAGCTCGATTCTGGCCCAGACTTATTGCAATCCCTGCCCGGGATATTGCTACGGTTTAGACAACACGCAATAGCCTTTAAGGCGGACATCAAGGACATGTTCCTTCGAGTGGGCGTACGAAAAGCCGATCGCGGCGCTCAGAGATTTCTATGGCGCGACGGGGATCGTGAAAGAGAGCCTGAAGTATTCGAAATGAATTCTCTAGTTTTCGGTTTGAAGTCCTCTCCGTGCTGCGCAATCTACGTTAAGAACAAAAATGCCAGCAAATACGCAACTGTCAAACCAAGAGCATCCCAAAGCATTATTGATAATTGCTATATGGACGACTATCTGGCTAGCACCGAAACCGTGCAGGAAGCGAGGCAACTAATCCGTGATGTAATTGCTATAAATCTCAATGCAAACTTCACTATGCATAGTTGGGCCAGCAATAATAGGACAGCGTTGGACCTCAAAACGGAGGCAGGAACGTCAGAACGGAAACGACACACGCAACTCGGTGAGCAAGGGGAAGAACGCGTTTTGGGGGTAATATGGGACACTGAAACCGACACATTAGGATTTAACGTTAAATTGGGTAAAATACAGGTAGACATATTGAACGGTATCAAGAAACCGACCAAACGCGAATTTCTTAGGGTGATTATGTCAATATTCGACCCCCTGGGTTTCCTGTCTCCGTTCACGCTGAAGTCCAAACTCTTAATGCAGGAAATGTGGCGTAGCAAGATCGACTGGGATGAAACCCTACGCGACGAAGAACAGGTCGGGTGGTTAGGTTGGTTGACAAGCTTGCGAGATGTTAGCACGTTAAGTATTCCTCGTTGTTACATTAATACAAAGGATAGAGTAGTTAGTATTCAGTTACACGTTTTTTCTAATGCGAGCGTTAAGGCATATACCGCGGTGGCGTATCTGCGTTACGAGTTAGAGAACAAATCGGCGAAGATGGCCTTTGTAATGGCGAAAACAAAAATTGCTCCGATACATACGCCGACGGTGCCACGATTGGAATTGCAGGCAGCTTTATTAGGGGCTAGATTAGCCAAAAGCGTGGGCCACGAATTGGAATTAAACATTTGTCAACGATATTTCTGGGCGGATTCTGTTACTGTTTTGCGCTGGATAAGAACCGGTCCATGTCGGCGGCAAAACTACGTTGCGCATAGGTTAGGAGAGATAGACGATCTCACGAGCGTTGCCGAATGGCACTGGGTACCCACGGCTTTGAACCCTGCTGACGACGCGACGAGGTGGCGATACGAGGTAATGAATGCGGACGATAGGTGGTTTACGGGGCCAGAATTTTTGGCGGGGTGCGAATCTAGTTGGCCTCGAGAGAAGCCCTTAGGAATCTTTGACAAGGAGGCGATCGATGCGATGGAACTCGGGAAAACTCCGGTTTACGTTGTGTCGCCTTCGTGTTTCGAACTTCCCACTACCGCGAAATTCCTGGGTTGGCAAGGTTTATTAGTAGTAGCAAGACGTGTCCGAGCAACGGTGGCGCGGTCAGATCAGGGCGAATGTTACCGTCGCGAGCATCGAGGCAGCGGAAGATTTTTGGTTTCATGAAATTCAGCGCGATTTTTTCGGTCCGGAGCTTCATGATTTAGTTAACGCGGGTAACGTTAGAAAATCAAGTATCCCTTAACCCATTCCTGGATGAAAAGGGAATAATGCGAGCAAAAGGTCGGGTCACTGGTGTAAACAGCGCGGAATTTGACGGCCAACCGATTATTCTACCTGGAAAACACGCCGCTACTAGATTACTATTGTTCGAATACCATCGACTCTTCTACCATGCTAGTAGGGAGACAGTCGTGAACGAAGTTAGGCAGAAATTTTATGTTGTAGGGTTGAGGAATGCACTTCGTTCGCTACTGAGTAGATGTTTAATTTGTAAATCGCGGTGGGGAAAACCTCGTAATCCGATAATGGCCCCATTACCAGCAGCTCGGCTAGCATACAAGGAAAGACCATTCACACACTGCGGGGTTGACTATTTTGGGCCGCTCATAGTTAAGTTAGGGCGCCGCCGGGAAAAACGTTGGGAGGTACTTTTTACATGCCTTACCACGCGTGCGATTCATTTGAAACTGGCGCATTCCTTGGATGCTAGTTCGGCTGTCATGGCGTTGAAAAGATTGGCAGCCCGCAGAGGGTCTCCGGCTTTCGTCTACAGCGATTGCGGGACTAATTTTAGGGGGGCCGACAAAGAGCTTCGTGCGGCAATCGCGGCAATTGATAACGAAGACCTGCTTAAGTATGCTCTAGAAAAGCGGATAAAATGGACGTTCAATCCTCCGGACGCGGCTCACATGGGCGGGGCCTGGGAGCGACTTGTTAGAACCGTGAAAACGGCGATGAAGGCGACTTTGCGCGATCAGGTAACGACGGACTAAGTATTGCATACACTTCTATTAGAAATTGAACATTCGGTGAACTCCAGACCCTTAACACACGTGCCAGTTGACCCTCGCGATGCAGAGGCACTAACCCCGAATCATTTCCTTATCGGTTCATCATCGGGGGAGCTCAGGTTGGGCAGGGCTTCTGACCAATTATCGTGTCCGCGGCAAAGGTGGAAAATCGGCCAGTATTTCGCCGACGTGTTCTGGCTCCGATGGCTTAAAGAGTTTGTACCGACATTAATCCCGCGTAAAAAATGGGCCGAGGAAAATGATGAAAATCTGTAGAAATAGGGGATGTAGTTTAATAGCCGATGTACAGGTGCCGCGCAATAATTGGAGGACGGGAACGATCGTTGAGGTGTATCCGGGAAAAGATGGCGTGGTCAGGGTCGCGAAAGTACACACGAAGACGGGCGATTATATGCGACCGTCTCATAAATTAGTTAAATTAATTAGCTCGACCAATGTTTAAGGGGAATAGCACCTTTTTGGGAGGGGGAAGGGTTGTTAGTTACATAATGTTATGTTTGTGTTAAAAGTCTTATAAAAGTTTTCTGCGTTTCAATATAAGCAAAGCACGGCTTCAGTATAATTGTTTATCTGCGGATTGTTTACGTATTTCGTTTCTAGTTATTGCTCTGTATGTGTTTTTATAAGTATGAAATTATCGTTATTCTTTGATAACAAATTGTATGACTGCGACCGTGGCACGGGGAGGCTGGGGAGCAGTGGGGGGTAACGAGACGCAGAGAGGGGATTAACTTGTGCCTCATGAACGTGCCGTTGGAGTCCGCCGCCGGTAAGTGATCGGGCATTCCGCAGGAATTTGCCGTTGGAGCCTTACCATGTGTCGGGCCGTTCAGAGGGGGCGTGCCGTCGACCAATAGGGAGTGATCGGGCCACTTGAATAAGCGAGCCGTTGGAGCCTTCCGTTGGCCGGCGTGAGAGCGCGGTTTTAGTCACGTACGAGCAGCCGACGTGTTCGGATAGCAGTCAAATGCTTTACAGCCACCATCGTGCCTAGGTCTCAGTCCCTCGCGATAATTGTAAAAATACAAATAAATCACTGAACAAAAATCCCAAATTTCCAATCTTGTCTCCGTTATTTCCCTAACAACTACGTATAGCGAAAAAAGGCTATTTTACTCCCTATATCACGGTAGCAATATAGCTCATTCTCTCCCTCGGGAGAAAAATAAATTTATAACACACTGATTGCAAATAGTATATTACTCAACGAGGGAGGTAAAATAAAGAATGTCTCAGACTGTGTAATTTTTACCCGAGCCGAAGCGTCAAACTCGCATCCGTCGGTAAACACCTATTTTGGTCCCTAGTTGCACAATCTAATATTTGCAGTGCTTGGTACGTTTGAAGGAAGGCAAAAAGTACGTAAATAACTTTCTTTCTATATAATAATACCATATTTATTTTTCAACAATTTTTTTTTTTTTTATATTATTTTACGTCGACTTTTGTGAATCCAAATGGGACTAAATCGCGACGGGACCTACCGTTTATGAAGGTGTAATCCGAACCACCCGAGCTTTGGCGTTATTAGACACTTATAAACAAATATAGAGGTGTCCCGATGACAGATTGCAGAGGCCGGGATCGAACCAGGGTTTTCTGATTACGAAGCCGATACTCTACCAACTGAGCTACCGCCGCTCAAAAAAAAAAAAAAATAAAAAAAATAAAAAAATTTTTCAACAATTATTTTATATATATATATATAGTTAGAATGCACTTAGGAGAAAATGTCCAATAGCAAAGTTGTATGGTTTCAAGCGGGGAGTAGGATGATGACCTTGACTTTGACCTTGACCATGTCCTTCAAGGTCATTTCAAGGTCAATCTTATTTTTTTAAATAGAACTCCCTACATTTTATTGCATATTCTTATAGCTTATCTCGAGAGCTTTCCAAAACACTATAATAAAATATTTTTTTATTAAGTACTTTTTGAGTTATAAAGGTTTGAAGTTAACAATTTTTTGACACAAAATGTAGAATATCTTGTAAAATATTATTTAGTTTTCAGTACTCATAACCTTAATACTTTTGTGCGCGGAATAATGAGACCAATTAATTGGTTTAAAGAAAATACATTAATCGGATCCCCCTAATATTTTCAGTAAGAATGCTTAACTTGTTAACTTCAAACCTTTATAACTCAAAAAGTACTTAATAAAAAAATATTTTATTATAGTGTTTTGGAAAGCTCTCGAGATAAGCTATAAGAATATGCAATAAAATATAGGGGGTTCTATTTAAAAAAATAAAATTGACCTTGAAATGACCTTGAAGGACATGGTCAAGGTCAAAGTCAATGTCATCATCTTACTCCCCGCTTGAAACCATACAACTTTGCTCTTGGACATTTTCTCCTAAGTGCATTCTAACTGAAGATATTAGGGGGGTCCGATACTTTTCGATGACCCTGTATATATATATATATTGTAACGAATTTTTTTATGATTGTCCCTGTTCGGGCCACATTGTAACGATTTTGTTATGATTCTGGGATTAAAAATAATTTTTTGGCATGCGTAATGAATTTTATGTAAATAATTATTATTTTATATGGATCGGTGTTTCGTCCCAGTGCCCGTATTCCGTAAGTCGTTATTACGAATAACGTCGACGTTACTGTCGATAACGACAATATCCTGGACCGTGGTTGGTTGGAATTGTCATAACGTCGACGTTATTCGTAATAACGAGTTACAGAATGAAGGCACTGGTCTGCTCACGGACTCGTCAGTTGGGCTATGTGAGCAGACCCTGCCCAAGACACGAAACTAATCGTAAATCGTAAATATATATATAGTAAAATAAAGGATACTACTCACACACATCCCTACCGCGACGCGCAAAACCGGAACCGCCACCGATCCTTAGTGATCTTCTTCGCGACACAAACTAACTGATATTGATCAACCGAGTTGATATTTATACGATAGTCATGCAGTGCCTTCATTCTGTAAATCGTTATTACGAATAACGTCGACGTTATGACAATTCCAACCAACTACGGTCCAGAATATTGTCGTTATCGACAGTAACGTTCACGTTATTGTTAATACTGACTTATAGAATACGGGCACTGGTTTGTAAACAAGCATAATAAATATAAACAAAACAATTGAAAGATTCCTTCCCTATCTCTTATTTTTCTTTATATTCCTCTATAATACCTCCACCTCTAAAGCATGGTGCATCATAACAAAACACACCGTTACAATATATTATATTGAAGGCTTTATACTTGCTAAATCGATTGTGACACTTAATAAGGATGTATGTACTAGTAAATAATCCATTCGCCTCTGTTAGTAATTAAGTTTCATACAAGCGCATTAAAGTAATTTAATTGAAATGAATTAGTAAACGTTCACTCTACATCAGTAAAACTTATTGAATTAATAACCTACTTTCATCATACTAATAGTTTTAGACTAATTCAAATTAATTCGAATTTAATTAATGTTCAATGTTCATATCTAACTTGACAAGTAAAAAGAAACTGGAAAATAATAAGTAGAATTTTTATAATGTTTACTTTTGCAGCTACTAATGCCTAATATATTTGCAGCAGCTAATTCCTATCTACTAGAATTTATATTGAGGATTTAGCTCTTCAAGTTTTGCAGTAATATCCTTGCCTCCGTTTATTCTAGAAGTTCCAATATACTCATCAGTTATTACGAGTTCTGAATGGGGCAAAAGTAAAAGTATGCTGCCAATTTTTCTCTTTCTTGACTCGGAAAAAATAAAAAAGCTCGCTTTCAAGTGTATTAAATGAATGCCAACGCTGAGACGTGCAAAAACTATTCGTGTGAATGACGTGTTTAAAATTGAGAAGGTTATATCTACATTTCAATCATGAGGTATATTAATGCATCCATTAGAAATCCGGATGATTGATCGGCGCATGTAGAGAAGAATATATGTCAAAAATCATCTTAATTAAAAATAATTATTTATATTTGAATTGCCATTTATTTATATGCTTCAAATGCATCATTAAAATAACAGAAACGTCATAAAGTATTCACAAAACATGAAAGAAATGTTTTTTAATTCTGTTTGATTAATTTTCCAAACTTTTATGTATCTAAAATTCAAAGAAATAAATTTTAAATTCCAAATTTCTTCCATGTATACGGGTGATTCTCCTAAAAAGGACAAATGACACGTTCTTGACATTTTTTTTCTGAAAGTATTTAAAATTATTAAAAATTATGACGGTCATATGATAGTATTTATCAATGTTTAACAAGATCATAGTAGGAAAAAAGTAGAAACTTCATATTATTTGAAATATTCATGTCTATATGGTGAAAAAACTCCACTCCGTAACCGTGCATAGAGCAAATTTTATCCAAATAATAAATATTACATTCAATCGGCAATCTAATAATATCATTTGGCTAGCAATATTTCTTAATTATTCTATATTTTAGTCTATTCCGGAAGAGGTAAGGCAAAATATACCAATTTCTATTTCTTAGAATTAAATTACTTTTGTGCACGATTGAAAACTCCACTCCGTAACCGGTCGCAAATATAAGTAGTAAATGAAAACAAGCATGTTCAAGAAGCAATGCAGAGGTAAACAATGTTTATAATATCGGTGTGATCAAAGGTCAGTGCGAATTTGGTTGTAAAAAAAGAAAATATTCAGTATAAATGAGATTTTCAGTTCAACACGAGTCATCGACACAAATAAAACTCCACTCCGTAACCGCAGTAAATTGTATATTTTGGTAAGTAAATGAAAGATATTATAAATAATGTTTAAAATATTCTTTTATTAGACTAAAATATTTCAAATACTATTGATTCTTTATTTATAAAATTTATTCTCTTAAATTAGAATCAACATATTTTCGAGCTGCCGCAGAGAGAAAAAACTCCACTCCGTAATCGCCAGTACATTTTCAGTTTTTTGTTATCTAAATGTTACATAAATTTGAAAATCGTTTCTCATTGACTTTTGAATTCTGTAAATTTGACTCCAGATTCGTAATCGCTAACCTCGAAAACCCCCGAGTTATCAATTTCAAATGAGTCCAATCAATTTTTTTAATTTTATCCGCCATATTGGATCCGCCATTTTGAACTTTCAAAATATGATGCCAAATTCGTAATCAGCGACCTCGAAAACCCCTGCGTGACAAATCTCAAGCTGATTCAATCACCGTACTTGTAACAAAAAAATAAACAATTATTTTACATTAAACAATTATTTTTTAAACAATAATATTTTTAAAGATTGTAACAACGTATTTTGGGGACTTATTTTGGTCCTCCTATTTGGGGACTTATTTACCCATACATGTATACAAGAAAATAGTGAATTCTTTGTTGTTAATTAAATTGTTGGTTATCATCATTAATTCTGTTTTATATTCGTTCATCAAAACGTGTTGGAAACCAAGAGCTAATTTTTATCAGAAATATGACTTATCGGTCACAAAGATTTTCGAAAGCGATCAAACACTTGTGAGGATTCATTTTATTTTTAGTCATATTCTGAACTTAACATTGTTTTCATTTATAAAAAATGTAATTAAAGAACACTGATTTATCTTGTGACTATAATCCGTGAATAAGAAAACTTAAAATGAGAAAACAGATTGTTTAAAGATTTTTTATATAGTTCATAAATCTATTCTTTAACTTATATGATGAAGTAAATAAACTGCGTTTTTGTCATAATATATTTTACTACTAGAATGTAGGGTATCTTAAATAAAACATGACATTCGATAATAAAATAAACACGTTTATTTCGCGATATAAGTAACAACATTCTATGTAAATTGCCTTAAAGCGAACTAAGATGGAAGATGCAATTTAATATTTTAATATTTTATTGTTTAAGTCAGAACCTCTTCTACAAAATCTACAATAATTTTTTCAATGATAGCGATGGTGGTAAAATGACATTTTTGAAACTTTTTATATAATTTTTTTATAAAAAAAAATATAAGGACCGAACTCCAGAAATTCGACGCGCAGGGACTTGAACCTGAGACCTTTCGATTATTGGTCCAGTGTAGGAATACGGATAAAGCAAAAGCAATATTTTATAGTAAAGATATTAGACGAGAATTACAGCAAGGGTTTAATTACTTGTTAATTTTGTACATTTTTATTGACATTTTTTTGTTTTCTTGTCATCGATGACAACAAAAATGATTAGCAAAAACAGGTTTGATGGTGTTTTAAGAGTCTGCATTGTTACTTTAGATAAGTCTTTTGGAAAAATGCAATTAATATTTAAACAATTTGTACAGAATAACCATTTGTTAATTAATAATGTATACGTATGGATTAAAGTTCTTCATTAAGAACTGCCAACAAAATACGTTTATTTTGCAAAAACAATGTCTTCCCTCAGTGAACAGAGTAATCGATTGACCCGTTGCGAGACAACGGAATAAATAACAGACCACCTGGTGAGTGTCTGGATAAGCACGATTTGTCACTCCCAAGATCGAAACAATCACGAACGGTAATTATTTGCAATTTCGAAACATTAAATCGTTCTTAGGATCAGGAATTATGAGCAACATGAATAATTGTTTGTGCATCTGCATTCGTATTCTTAAAAGGTTCTTTTGTTTGTTTTTATATATTTTTTGTAGCAAGCCGTGGAACGTATTCGTATAGTAAAAATTCATTTTTGTACGAGAATAACCTTTGAAAGGAAACTACGTTGTTAAGCTCAAGTGCTGGTATATATACCGTACATGACTTCTGCCCGACGCGGCTCGTCAAAGATGTAATCGATTATACGTTCAGTGGATATAGATGTCGTAACCTCACGAACGCCTTTCTCTTTCGTCATGGTATACGGAAAAATCTGTCAAGACCTAACGAACACTGGCCACTCGACGAATTATTTTTGTTTGTTGTTTTCGTCAATCAGCTGTGATTTGGTTACATTCTAAAAATCGATATCTCTGCATAATTATTTACGTCCACTCGTGACCTCGTATAGAAGAGTCATGACTTTGCACAAACTAAATATGTCAGGTACTAATTAAGGTCCGTAAGACTGCTAACAGTACGTTTTTGCAAATTTAATAATAAAAACGTACTTTCGCGTTACAACGTTGTTTTAATATGCTAAAACTCTTAGAGGGAAGTTTCCAAAACGACTAAATAAATAAGAGGTAAATTTAATTTTTATCAAAAGGAATAATTTTAAGAGAAAATCTCTGCCCTTTGAAGTAAGTAATTTATCCGACAGATTGAATACACATTTTAAAAAGGTTAGAATATTCCAACGGTTTAAATTATGTCCAATTGCACCGAATACATTCACTACAGTAGAAAATAAGTACAGTTCCTGGCCAGTTTTTATCCAGTTTACTTCTTTCCTTTCCTCTCAAAATTGTTCATATGAGTTCTGATGTGAGAAATCATGACAAAGGTACGAAAAATCTCTTTAAAATGATGCCATGTTAAAAAATGTCAAATTTTGAAATAAAAAAGTTAGGTTAGGTTTTTTGTTTTATCTTCAATTTATCATCAATTGAAAAATATTGACATGTACCATTGGAAACAGCGGATCTTGGTCGATAAGAAATTACTAGTTACTTTGTACATATGGGCATTGAAAGGTTAAATTTAAAGTACCGTTTTTAATAATTCGTACTGAAATTGTGACATGCTTCGATCGTTAAAATGATGAACAGAGGCATTCATGGTTAAAAAAAGAGCTCTACGACGTTAATCAACATATACGTCGATATTGGGATAGTTAATGGCAGTACATTACTAAAACGAAAATGAAGAGTGTATCGCGATCTTGACTATAGCCTCCTACCGGCATAAAGTGACACTACCTTTCCCAAACTTTCTCTTAGAAGTGCCTGTTTCTCGATGTCGCCAATAGGAGGTGACAATTATGCTCGCGATCCGCACAACTCTCGTTTCGTTTTCGTTATATAGTACAGTAGAGTCCCGGTATATTTGCCCGCTCGGTTCCTCGCCTTCCCCTCCCGTCTCCTTGTATTTGTCAAAAGAAGGGGAGTACCGCTTCCCCCACTCTCCGCAGTCGCGTTACGATCCTGACGTCACACCAGGCCCTTCCTGAGGCCCCAGCGCGCAAAGTGGGGTAAGCCTTCCCATAACACATTAATTACAATTTTCACTTATTTTGCATAATAATTTATTTTTCAAACGTATAAAATAAATTTCATTAAAGCCCTAGTATGGTATGGGTCCATTTCATTTTATTTACAGATTTATTTACTTTTTGAGATGTATACTTTTTTAGTTCGATTGTGCTTGAAAATCGTAATGCAAATTTACTTTAAAAGTAACTGAAACTTTAAGAACTTTGTTGGAAACGTAAATACTTTGGCTAGAAGCTTTGGAAAGCTCACAATTTCCTGCAATTAAGATTTTTGTTATGATGTTTACGACACTTTATGCCAGCAAATAAAGGCAATGACAGAGATTAAGTTAAAAATTCAAGTCAAATTTAAAGAAGAATATTCTAATTCCTCGTACACAGAAATTTCACAACCCTGGGATTACAAAAAAGTAAACAAAGGATAATTAATCTCTTGATGTCTATTATTTAGGTGCTTCTTGAATATTCCAGTTTTTTAATGATTTAAGACGACATTTTGGTTATCCAATCCAGGATTTAGAACATTTTATTTAGCAGTGACCATATCAGGATAAATAAAACTTTATTTTAGTTTTTATCACATGTTATCTCTGTAAACTTAATACTTGGGTGTTGTATCAATATTAACTTAGTACACTACGTGGAATTTATTCAGTAATTTATAAAAAATGGCAAGAATTTATATTATTAATTTTCTCTTCTATATAAAAAGTCTCACAATGCAGTGATATATCAATGTTATATGAGTCATTATATTTTTAAGCAAGATTCATACATTGATTAGAATTACATACATTTATATGGGGTATTATGAATTGGCAAATAAATAAAAACAAATAACTTATGTCTAACGTGATAGATTTGTAGGCCAATGAAATTAACAAAGGAAACAATCATTCACTTCGTAAGAATTCAAAATTTACAGTCTTATAAAATCTTAAAAAAACATTTTATGCAAACTGCGATAATTTAGTTATGTTAATTATTCATCGCAATCAACGAATTAAGCGTTAAGATTACTTTCTTTTTATTTGTGCTTCAAAATTGCTGTCATTGTTTTGTGAAAATAATTTCTGTATCATTATAATAGGATGTGTTAGTACTAGATCTTATACTTCGCATTAAGTTGAAGGCTTGACTTCATAATATATCATTAAATTATATATTCCAACGTTATAATTTTGAATACAAAATGGGTTACTTGTACGGTAATATAAATACAAGTTTCTCCGTTGAGATAAATTGGAACACTTGTTAATGTCTTATTAAAGTCAATATATAAAATTATGCAAAAAAAATTATCAGTTTAGTACTCACTAAATCTTTATCAATGCGGATGAGTCATACTTGGAAGACGCGAATAATTAGACGTTTACAAGATATTTTCTTCCAGAAATATTGCGATTTCTAAAGTAAAATGTCAATATTTCAAACTAACAACATTTATCAGTCGATTGAATTGACATATAACATTTAAGTGTAATCCTGAGAGATAATCATATTTATCTGAATGCAAAGATTTAACTGACAAAATATCAACAACTTTTAAATAGGAACATGTACCTATCATAATTTTGTTATAGTCTTCATACCACATAATAACGAGTATTTTTTATAAAAAGTATATTTACTATTCAAAATATAAAAAATGAGGGTATGTCTATTGGAAACCGCGAATCTTAAAATTGTCAATAGTACTTGATAAGTCTAGAGGAAAAATGATTTCGAGCAATATCATAATTTAAGTTACTGCACATAAAAACTATATTATTGTCTTAATATTCCTTCTGCATTTTCAAGATATAATTGTACGATAATTTGTGCATATATGTATTCGTTATCATCGATTACAATTTTACAATGTATGCTTTGTCTTAATACATAATACTGATTAAATTTTGGTTCATATCCGTCGATTGAGGATGTCTTACCCGGATATGAAATTTTATATTAATTTTAATTCATTTCCCGTAACTCAATTGATGTCTGCAGTCATAAAGTTTAAAGTTTCTTGGTGTAACGAAACCAATTATTTTTCGAAATCTATTTTTTTAGAAAAAACATACATTATCAGAATGTAGAATTAATTTCATTAGTTAATGAAGGATGAAAAATAGTACATTGTGAAACTAGGGAGCAAAGTAGGTATTTGCCGACGAGGCTCTTTTGTTGTTCATACAATTGTCTTATTGCGAGAGCGTGCTATTTTGGTCCCGCGATATAAGGAGGAAAATGGCATTTTGTGATCCGAGTGTGAGAATAGTATATTACCTTACAAGGGTGTAAAGAGTACTTTTACGCACGAATGTAAAATTTACGCATGGAAACTGAAGGTTACACATCACTGACTATGTCACGATAGATACATTTTACGCACCTGTATACTTTCAACTTTCCGTGCTTAAAAGTTTACTTTGCACCCGATGTGGAAGCATCAGAAGTGCTTTCCGCACACAATTATAGAAATAGTAGTTTTCGATAGGGCGAAAAAGTTTCTTCTCCGAATGGGACATTTTTTTTATGATATTCTAAATATTATGTTTCTAAAACGTTGAAACACTTTTTAAATAAATTTGCAGGTTCTAATATATTTCGTGATAAATTCTAAGAACAAAAAATTGTTTAGAATTTATCACGAAATATATTAGATTATTTTGAAAACTTTATTGAACATTTTTATAATTTGTTAGCTAATTTCTAAGAAAAGTGTAAGTAAAACATTTTTCAAAATACTATTCAAAAAATCTGAAAAAATTCTCGTTGAATTGTACCATTTTTTCATTCTTGCAATTTTTTTTTGTTTGAAAAGCTCATAATTTTCAGCTTACATCGACATGTATTAATTTGTTCCTTCGATTTATTAACGCAGTGGATAATTTTCTACTATTTATTAGTAATCCACTCATAAATTATAATCAAATTATTATTAAGTTCTATGAATGCATTAAGTCATAATGAAAGTAGTAAAAACAATAACATAAGGTACATCCCGTTTAATTACTTAATTTTTATAGTTAAATTACAAACATTTTCGAACCAAACTAATTCCATTTTAAGGTATAATCACCCAATTGCCACATTCAATTCCACTAACTGTATTTCTAGTTCAATAATTACTTTAGAACATCTACTGCAACGGATAAAATGAACATCAGTCTCTATTGTATTGTATCAAGTATGTAACTGAAATGTAGTCAAATTTACCAATAAATATTTGCACTTTTAAAAATAATGGTGTTCTATAAATTTCTCTTTGGACGTCTGCTCAAAGAAACCAACATCAAGGGGATTATCGTAAGATGTTGTTTATTATGACAGATCTAAACAGAAAAAGTCTGTGACAGTATCGATCGGAATTCTACCAAAATTTGCATTATTTCTGATCAAACAGACGTGTTTCTGCCATCAGAAAAAATTAGCTAGAAAACTTAAAAGTATATCTCGTAAAAACATCGTGTTTTGATCGTCTAAGATGTAAACCAAATATTTATATATTGATAATTATTTTTCGTCCTAGCGGGCGTAAAATAGGATTTTTTGCGAGCGTAAAATGGCATTTTACGCCCTCTGAAATTACATGGTTAAGATAGGAATTTATAACCGACCAGCCCATAAATCGGACACATTTTACGCCCTTAATACGAAAAGTACTATTTGAGACGATGTGTTTGTAAGAATTGAGAACATTAATATACATTTAAAGTAATACATTTATTTTAGTCATATAACATCCACATAACTGTAAACTGACGAACTGCAAACTACTAAATACAAAAGTCCTAGTAGATGTCCCAGGTTTCAAAAAAGTTTAAATTTCTCTTAATAAATCCAGAAAAAAGAATCGAAACGGAAATATTGTTGTTTACAATTCAATCATTTTATACTGATAATCTGCAGAATTTAAATTTAAATCTCCCCAGATTATTCATGAATCGTTTTTTGTACAATTGAGTATTATTTTAATTTTGATTCATATTAATAAGTTCTTATCTTTAGTTATTCAACACTTTTTAGTAAATTTGGAGCAATCTGAATTAGTCTGACATATTTGGAAATTGTGTAAAGATTAATCCGTTTTAAATCGTAGAAATAAAAGTCTAAGGATTTATACAAACTAAAACCAATAAATTAAACAGATTGAGAATAGTGATCTTAATAAATAAGATATTGGTTCAGTTTTGCCATTCATTGATTTTTAAATATATTTTGCTTCATTTTCACATTATCCTTCACTTGCGAAATGTCACGTTTAAGTGTCAAATGTCAGATTTCACAAATAAATGACGATTAAACGAGTCACGTTGTTACAGCTATAATAAATACAGATTTACAGTTACTCATTCAGCTCTCCAAATTTATGTCCTTATCACAATAGAATGTTTAAATATTTTCGTTACGTAATAATAACTTACATGGAATTGTACGGCAATTATTTGCATGTTGCAACAACGTCGCCACGAAGATGAAGTTTAAAAAAATACCGGTTTAAATTTAGAATTCGCTATTTCCAACTAATTGTTCTCCCTGAACGATCTATCCAAAAAACTTCTATCAAAATATACCGTCACCTTTCAGAAACACTTATCGAGTTGGTGGTTAAAATTAATAATTCTTGTGCGTGCGATTTTGACTGAAGGTGCGCGATCGACTTGTCTGCAATCCGCGCAGCTGATATCTGCATGTGTTAGATAAGGAAACGATCATTACGAAATCGTAAAGTCAACACATGCTGCTTTTGCGTGTATTTTTGTCCGATAAAGAAGACATTCGTAAATAACGATCGAACATAGATTTATTGAAAATTACATAAATCGCAGGTCAATATTCTGACGACGCAAAAATGTCGAGTGAAAACATTATCTTTAATTGTAAGTTTGATAATATAAAGATGACCAACGAGATTTGTCTTTGTCTCCTTATTACTAAACAAAGCAATACAAATATCTTGCAATATATAATTTTACACGAACGCTTACGAATGCATATGCGCATATTGCAAGTCTTGTTTTTAAGAGTAAACGTGTAAGCAGTAAAAAAGTTAATAGAGTTTATTCCACTACGCGACAGTCATTTCTTTTAGATTTTTAATCTTTTTCCTTTTAAAATAAACATTTACTCCGACATTTGTTTTACTTCGTTACGCAACGACCGTTCCATTTGTATTGTATCGTCTAGTGCAAATTGCAAGTATATTCATTTTTTACCAATGAGTGAAATATAATTTTCATTTTAAAAAGAACACGTTTGTGGTTTATAAAAAGATAATAAATTCTAATCATCACAAGTTACTATTTTTGGTATTCAATTTTATGTCCAACTTTGTTTACTATAACTCGGACTAAACACTTTTAAAATATCTGCTAAAAACTGTAAGTCGTCTGTTTACTCACAACTATCAAACGGCATGAGATAAAACGAAATATGGCCACATAACTTTTGATAATTGAATTGAGACTTTTTTTGATGATATTTACAATTAATTGCACATCGATATGATTATGAAAAATCGGATGTTCAATGTTGATATAATGTTATTAATATTTGAACTAATTTGATGCTAAATTCGTACTAGAAAAAGCACTATTTTTCTCTTTATTGTTCTTTTATCTTTTTTATTCTTTATTTTTTACGTTCTATATTCCACTTCGAGGATTCCCAAAAGCTACAATTGCAAGAGCTACAAGTGATCATATTGTTAGATGGCGCCGTGCTCACATTTATGGAGAATGTAGGAAACTGCAGAAACCCACATTAATTAAGGAAGATAATACATTCGAACCCCCGTTAACGAATACGGTCAGGGCAACATGAGGCATTTAAATTTCTTATATCGAATATCTACTCCCCACTTCAAATCTTTCTTCGTCTTAGGAACCTGCATTCTGCAGACGCTCATGCCCAACATCCTCAAAACGTCCAAAGGGATTTGAAGTTGGTAATACCAACGGAAGGCAAATTATTCGTTAATGGAAACGTCTGCATATTCGAAAACGGAGTACTCGTTACAAGGCTTCCGCCTGAGATTTAGTGTTTTCAAAATAAACCTATGAAGCGATAAAAAAAATTATAGTACATTATTCCAAAATATTGCCTAAATCTTTGACTTTTGCTTCAATATTTTAGATGCTGATTTTCTCACAATGAATTTAATGCATTTAATGAATAAACTAGCAGGACGATATTTTTTATATTACGAGATTCAAACTCTATTTTAAATGATGTAAAACAAATATTTCATTTATTGAATGAAACAAATTTAATATCCGAATCTGTTGTAAGTAATTTGGAAAATAAACAATTTGATCCGCCATTTTAAATGTTGAATACCGGATTTGGATTTAGCGGCTTCAAAAACGTTTAATCGCCTATGTTTCGAGTTCCCTACCCTTCGTTCCACTGTGTGGCGTCTTCACGATGGTGACCTAAATTATTAAACCCCATATTTTTTTTCCTTTTGTCAGTTTGCAAGTTTATAATTGCAAAATGTGATTTTTAAAAAAACATTGCGAAAAATTTGGGAAATTTTAGGAAAAATAGACTTTAATCAACTTTCTTGGGTGATTTCAAAATTATGTGCAAATTGATGAAGATTCGCTCCTTTTTTCTTTATAACATACATATTCTACACATTACACAGGTCAACATGGTTTTGTTGTTGGGAAGCTGTGGGTCATTTCCGACGTAATTTTGTGCATAGAAGTCAGAAGTTGCCCATCACCTGAGGATTTTAAGATATTTGAGGTTATGAAATTTCTGGTTCTTCGCGTCCTCGTCAAATACTGAAATGTCTGGTTCTTCGTCGCAAAATTTGTGAAATGTTAGGTTCTTCGTTTTTAACAATGGTGTCATATTGCACGATAG
Organism: Trichopria drosophilae; assembly: GCA_030407085.1. Classification (NCBI taxonomy): domain Eukaryota; kingdom Metazoa; phylum Arthropoda; class Insecta; order Hymenoptera; family Diapriidae; genus Trichopria; species Trichopria drosophilae. The sequence goes on from CM059582.1 coordinate 184,943,326, forward strand.
TTCATTACACACTCACGTATATCCTAATATTGGATATTTATTTTTGTATGATCTGTTAAAAGTACAAGTATTCTGGGCCTTTTTTTTCTCACGTGTTCAAATCGATGGCTGATACGAAGAACCGGTCATTTCAGAATTTGTGACGATGAACCGGTCATTTCAGAATTTGCGACGAAGAAACGGTCATTTCAGAATTTGCGGCGAAAAACCGGTCATTTCAGAATTTGCGGCGAAGAACCGGTCATTTCAGAATTTGTGACGAAGAACCGGTCATTTCAGAATTTCCGGGGAAGAACTGGACATTTGAAGATTTTCTATAACGTCTTATTATAACGTAGCAACTTTTGAAATGTCCGGTTCTTCATCGCATACCACGAAATGGCCGGTTTTTCTCAGCAACTGCCGAAATGTCCGGTTTTTCGTCCCAAAACTAAGTTATCCGGTTTTTCGCCTCAAGTTTCAGATGTCTGGGTTTTCGTACCAGCCATCGAATTAATGGAACTAAACATTTTCAATAAATGAAATGTGGTTGAAAGCTTGAAAAGCTCAGCAATGTTACAAATATTAAATAATACTTTTGGTGAATTAAAATAAGTGATAAGTAAAAAGGGTTTACAAGAGTTGCGAGCATTTCCATGAAGCCCCGGAAGACTTTCAAGATGACGAGCGTTCTGTTTGTCGTAAAACCAATAATCGATCGAACTCTGGAAAAAGTGCATAAAATGATTAGCATGAACAGTCCACGAATCACTATGTAATTTTACAGAAAAAAGTCATTAGTATATTCTACAGAAAACTTAATAAAAATAAGAAACATTTTCATAATTTGTATAGTTAATAATGAACACGGTAAGTATATAATATATAGTATAATCTGAGTTTTATATTAATGCAATGTCTGGATGCAACGCCATGTTATTGCTTCAAAAATAGATGCAGAGGTCAAGATGAACTTAACTTAATGATCATTATTCTATTATTTATTTTATGCTTTATACATTTTTTTTAAAGGACAAAAATATTCATAAAATTAATTTTGTTAGGTTTCCGCAACATAATTCTTCACAACGGTTCGGTATTGATCACAAGTAATACAATTAGCAATTCGAATATACGCAAGTAAAAAATTTGGTTTTTTTCCATTGGGGGTCTGCTTAATTTCAGGCAATGTATATAGTATTTAAAAAAAAATCGCTTTTTCACAAAATTTTAGGAAATAGAAATTATATAATGCTTCTTACATATGCAATTCAGAAAATATAATACATGAGATTAACTTACGCATAAGGCTTATGATATTAATGACAGCAATTTTGCGGTTTGACGACATGACGTAAACGTATAACACAATCCAATATAAGACTGCAATCGTTACGCCGCCGATCTCGATAATAATCGTGTCACACTGCGAACAGGCTTCGGATATAACCGCATATCAATGTATGAATACAATGTTCTAAATTTTTAAAATGTTACTCTATTATCTACTACTATTTCAATGATACTATTGAAATGTCAATTATCATTCAACAATGTTGAATGCGATTTATTTATTAACTGCATAATTATTTTTTCATTCTTATAGCTTATGGTGAAATTAACAAAATATGGAAGTTAACGATCAATTATATATTTTACTGTAAGTTAAGTTTAGTATGATATTATATAACGGAGGTAACTGTTATGTAATTTCTTTTTAATTTCTAAATACATTACTTAATTATAAAGAACTAATTGTGCTGTCGCGACTCAATTGAATTCCTACAATTTTCGACGACAAAATTTCTTTCCGATAAGAATCTGTTAATCACAATTCAAAATCATTCACAAAACAAAAAGTATAGTATATTTTCACAGAAACGTGCTTAAGTTACTAAATGCATCGTGACTAAAAATAAATAACTTTTAAAAATCATCTATCAATCAACATATTTGAAACTCCTAATCATCACGCATCTTCTGCACCTTTTTACTTTCGATGCAACTTGTCCTTGACAAATTATATTACACGCTCAGTGTGTTTCAATCTTTGTTGTCTAACATTGATCTCTGTCAATCTTTCTTGAAAGTTCTGTCTGAAAATGTAGACAAAATGTTATGATCCTGTCTGGTACCAGATTGGTGGCTTGCAATTTCACGATAGAAATATAACAATATTCTTACTAATTTCCAAATACTTCAAAGTTTCTGCTATTAATCCAAAATAACCAATATTTATTAAATGAATATCCTTTCTCCAAGATGCTTCTTTAGAGATGCCAAAGAGATAGCGTCTTCGAAGACGTATTATTCCACTTTGACATCTCTCGAGACGCTTCTTGAGATCACCTGTTGATAAGACCCATCCGAGGTCATCCTCTACAGATCTTTGAAAGTGCAATTTACGATCTCAATTGAGATGGCTTATTTTCGAATTTGAGTAATTTGAATATTTTCTTCAATCCATCCAGAAAAAAATAAGTATTACAACCATGACCATCTTCTTTTAAAAATTTGATTAAAGTTAGCCAATAAGTTAGAATATCTTAAAAAAAATCTTGCTGTCCTGAAACTTAAAAGAAGATGTTATCATTTCTCATTTTAAAACCGGAAGACTTACAACAAGCTTTGTTCCCGATGAATCTGAAGTAGGCTTTATTAACAACTTAAAATGAGATGCTCGGGATGATTGTTTTAAACTTTCCGGGTCAATTTTTTTTCAAGACGCAAGAAAGACGCAAATTAAATGGCAATAGCGATTTTATTTGAGACAAACACATAATAAGAGTAAACAACATAAACAATAACGATCTTACAAGACGAAACAGGTTCAGTAACAACCCGACGATGATTCAGAGGGCACCTAGATCCCGCCGGGCGTAAAGTCGCACTTTGCGCCCCCCGTACGAAGATAACTATTGTGTTACATCTTAAAATTAGCTAACTATTAGACTAAATTCAAGACTTTTTTCAGTGCAATTTTTATTATCCTTGAATTGAGTATTTTAATCATTTTTTATATTTTAAAATCACAAGCACAGTTCATAATCGGAAATAATTTCCACATTACTTAGTATGAATTGTAGTATTATTCGAGGCATTCTTAACGAGTTTTCCTCTTGAAAATGACCTCATTTTCGTGTAGGTCACAATCACTTCAATAACGACGCGATAGGCAACGTCGGCATTTTCGAACAGGTTTTCTGTTGCGTATGACCAAATGAATAAAGTTTCATTTTTATTTCAAATTGTCTCAATATTGCGTGTCAGTATTGTTGCCAAAAGCAACAATTTTCTATTTCATGCAAAGAATTCTTTCAGATAGCCTTTTCGATAACATATCGCATTATTCTGTTTGCACTTTTTTGAAAAAATGACAAGACATACACAAAAAAGGGAGCAAACTGTTGACAGGGCTGGTATTTATTATATTTATTTGTTTCTATGTAATAAGAATTTATATGTTCTTTGTTTTGAATATACTTAGACTAAAGTGCTTAATAAATTATTTTTGTTCCATGATAGCGAAAGTTGTCGAATATAAGCAAACTGTGTTTTGTTGCATAAGGGAAATGCGCCAATTGTAAACTCTAACAGAGTTTGCTCGAGAAACAAAACAGTTTGGACGTTACTTGCATTTCTATGGATAGTAGTAGTTGTAGTCGTGGTAGAGTGGTAGTAATGTGTTATTATCTATTTTAACCTGCATAATCAGTATTGGACAAGGAATAATTATATTTTTGTATTACTCGTTAAATTTGAACTGTTTGAAATCTACTAATTCGTAAACGAAAAGTGGAATTGCACATTCAATTAGTAATGAATTTGGCTAATAAACGGTTAAAAACTACTGTTTGGTTAGTCAAATATTATTTTTTACTTTTAATTTAGTAGAATCAGCGCCTCGATTAATATGATTTTACTAATATATTAGTGAAGTTTTACTATTTACTATTGAAAAATTGATTCGCTCATTGCGTCCTAATTTTTTTTTGTTATATTCGTATTTTTGTAAGAATTCAGAGTTTATATGGCTGCAACATGTAATAGTTGAACGTCTTAGAACGTAAAAAATACTTTGGTAAAATTTCTGCACCCCGAGGCAAGTGAATGTAGTTACTGAAGATTCTTAAGTATTTCTTCCGTACTTGTTAACTGTTGATAATTTAAACATCAAGTAACAAACGTGACATTTAACAAATTATTACGTATAATAAATTAAGTAATTTTTCGAAATCATAAACAATTTAAGGTTATTTATTAGTTACGAAAATTAGGATCGACGTTCAAGACAACATGACATGAGTTAAAAACAGCGTCAGCGAAAAAAGATGCTTTAAAAATTTAATTATTTAATTCGTCCGTCCGTCGAGTGCCAAACGACGAAATCGCGTCTTTCAAAGTCTCATCTGGACTCAATTTTCATCGAATCAAAACTAGTGCTAGATAAAATTCAAGGTATTTTCAAAACATAACTTTGTCACTGGTGGTAAAATACTATATGCTAAACTGACTGTTACTACTTACGATCGGTCGGTTGGAGCACCTAACGCGTTATCCCACGCGTCCCCACAATTTTGAACAGTTTTAATATCGGAAATTTTCAAAATCTGATAGGAGCAGTACATTATTCCCCCTTTTAATAGCTCCAAAAATGTTATCAGATTCCGCGTATCTGCCACCGTTTTCGAGATGTTCCCGGAAGTCTACATTAATTTACTTCAAATCAGCGCCCCTTTCGCCAATCTAAAAAATGTTGTCAGATTTCGCGTATCTCTTACATTTTTAAAAATATTTATGAATTCTGTAAATTTTTCATTTTGAATATTTTTAAAATCTCAGAGGAGGTCTGCATTTATTGTCTTAAGATCATCTCCCATTTCGACAACCTCTGAAATTTTGGCAGATTTCGTGCATCTCTTACGGTTGTAGAGATATTTAAGAATTTTCAAAATTTGCTATCTGTATTAATCAACTCGAGTCTCGAGCTCTCCGCTCCACCCCTCCTTGCCAAAGATTAACTCTGCACTTTTCTATCTCATTTGCCCAAACTGGCCCTACGACGAAAAAGATCCTACTTCTAACATCATCTATTCGTTGTTTTTGCAACAATATGCAACAGCAATTACAGCTGAGTGGTCCCAATTCGACTTTAAAGTGTGAGAGATCGGGGTTAGATTTTCCGCCGATGCAGCTTTTTTTTAAATTTAGTTAGATGCACAGTGATAGACAGTATAGAATCTCGGTATATTTACTCGCTCGTTTCTTCATCTTTCCCTCATGCCGTTTAATATTTACCAAAAGAAGAGGAGCACCGCACCGCTTCTCCCACTTCCCTTAATCGCGTTATGTTTGTGACATCACAGAAGGCCTTTCTTAAGGCCGCCGCCCTCAGGGCGGCGAAAGGTAAATGTAACGGGACAGAAATGGGCCAATATGCTGGAATGTAAATATAGCGAAACGCAATTATAATGGAACTCTACTGTATCCAGATTTCCTGGGCCGCCTGTCGCCCTTGACGTGCACGCGTCAAAAAGATAGGCCCCTACCCTCGGATAAGGTTCCGCTAGAGCTCGGGACCCCAAGGCCACACCGACACTGTCTCTGCTTTTCTTTGTCAGAGCCAAGGGCGGTGGCCTTGCCCGAGCAGTAGGGTGGCTTAGCGGTGGCAGTGTTTCGTTGGAGAGTAGCTAATAGCATACCTTATCTGCCCACATGGGCGGGCCACCGGTGAGGCTCGCCTTACCCACCTGAATTAGCTCTCCTGAAAGGTAGGAGGGGTAAGGTAAAAGTCCCAATTATGAAACGGTGTCCCAATATTTGAAACGTTATAATAAACATAAACATTAAAATCTACTGATAAGTTTTATTACTTAAATAAAAATCATAGACATACAGAACACATTAAATTTCAATGTTACATTTATTATTATATATTTGAACATTGTTTAAAGGTTACAAAAAATGTTTATGTGTTTGTATGTCTCGATTAAGTCGAAATGGCGTCTTATTTGCATCATGTTCGCAGATATACGTGGTTGACGGAACGAAGCGTATTTACATTTTTATATTATTTTGATGAATAATAAATTATTTATTGAAAAGCTTAATCTTTATACATTATAATTTGATAGGCAATAATTCGGTTTTGAATAGAAATATATTTAAATAAGAGGTGTTTCACAATAGGGTCATAAATTTGCAAGCTGTCCGTATTTATGAAACGATTCTCTAGTGTTTCATGTTACGGACAGGCGTGATTCTTCCGCCTTGTCCCAATTCAAGAAACAGCGTAAAAGAGTTTGTTATGAGTCGAGGTTTTCTGTTTCAAAAGAAAATATGGAAAGATTTCTAGAAATTGTAAGTTTCTAAGCGTTATAATTAGAACTGGGTTCGTTCGATAGACATTTAGCTCGGATATAATACGAAAGTAAGTATTGAATCGATAGTGTTTTTAGTTAATAATATAAACCTAACCTCAAAACGGACACGTGTGTTGGAGTCAATTTATTTTACTTTGTATACCTTCGATTTTAATGTAGAAAAACATGCCTGATGCAAATGAGAAAATCATTTTTTAAAATGCTGAATTATTTTAGACTGAATTTTACAATGGCAGCGGTTACAAAATCGCTGAAAGGAAAAATCAAGAAAAAATCAAACGTGAAACAAATTAAAAGGAAGACTAAAAATATTGTTATAAGGAGTACATACAAAAATAAAAACAAAATAAATAAAGGGAAATGTACAAAAAAAAGTAAAGTAAAAAAGTTTTCTCCTGAGGATCTACAGCACGCTCTCGATGCAATCAGGACTGGAGTATCTTTAAGAAAAGCAGCAGCAGCTTATGGGATTTCTGCAGCCACTTTGCATAGGCACAATAAAAATCCCGGTTTAGTAAAATTGAAAACTGGACCTCCAACGATATTGACGGAATCTGAAGAAAAAGAAATTGAGAAATGGATAATTTACAGAGCAGAAAGAGGTTATCCTGTCACTAAAACTGAGTTGCTCGATAATGTTCAGCAATACGTGATACGATTGAAAAAGACAACTCCTTTTACTGAAGGTAGACCAAGTCGACATTGGTATGAGTGTTTTAGAAAACGACATCTAAATTTATCTATAAGAAAACCACAAAATTTATTCATATCTGGCAAAGAAAAATTTATTAGAAATATCTCCAGAAAGAGTGTTTAACTGCGATGAAACTAGCATGTTATTATGTCCTAGTTCTGAAAAAGTATTGACACGAAAAGGAGCAAATTCCGTTTATAAAATTGTCGACACAGAAAAAGAATGTCTCACAGTTCTATTCATGTATAGCTCCGATGGTGAAAGAGCTCCCCCTATGATTATGTACGCCTACATTCAACATTTACCAAAAGAAATCATTGAAAATACTCCGAAGGATTGGGGTATAGGCATTTCTGAAAACGGCTGGATGACAGCCGAAACATTTTATGAATACGTCTGTAATGTTTTTTACCCATGGTTATTGAAGCAAGAAATTCAGTTTCCCATAATAATATATTTAGATGGCCACTCATCACATGTCACTATACCATTGGTCCAATTTTGCAGAGAAAAACAAATCGAACTAATCGCTTTATACCCAAATTCGACTCATGTTACTCAACCACTCGATATAGCTTTATTTCATCCTCTGAAAGAGACATGGAAGAAAACTGTACCCAAATGGAAAGCTATCAATGATGTCGCAAAAATTACAAAAAAAGATTTTCCTTTAGTTCTACAAATGGCTTTACTGAATCTAAAGGGGGAAGAAAGCATTGTTCGAAATGGATTTAGAGCAGCTGCATTAATGCCATTTGATCCAACAGCTGTAGATTATGATATTTTATGTAAAAAAAAGAAAAATGAAGAAACAGAAAATCAAGAAGCAGCGAGAATGGAGACTCAAAATAACACTGAGCAAGAAAACGTCCATTTGACCATATTCGAAAAAAATCGACTGAGCTCTTACAAAAATTTGAAAATGCTCGTTCAATTGGATCATGGAGTGGAACTGTTGAAATGAAGGGACTCTTCGAATATTGGCTTAAGATTAAAGAACAAACTCTTGGTAAACATATGACGTGACAGTTTAATATCTTTAATTATTTATTATTTACATTTAACATTTACTAATTACAGCTATTTACAATTATTTTACATTTTTTATATTTTAACTGATTATTTATAATATTAAATGTATTTTAATTTTATAAATCAATTTTATAATTCTTTTTATATGAACTTTTATGTTGAATAACTTAACTAGAATTAAATCATGTGTTTTGTATAATTTCATTTTATTCATTTTTTATTCATATTTATAAGTTTCTATTTGATGTGTTTTTTAATCAGACAATTCGCAAGCAAAACCTACAATCAAGAGTGTTGAGAGGTTAGTCGATAATCAAGTTATTCTAATAAAAGATAGTGATAAAAGTAACAACGAAGCAATTGAATATACGACGAATAATGATATCCCACAAAAAAGTGACGTTACTGAACTGGAGTATAATGTACAAAATGATACGATAGATGACATATTAGTATTAGGAACTATAGATGAAAATATTACTATAGAAGTAAACGATGAAAGTCTTTTATTATTAAATAATATGCCCATCTATAGTGATAATGATAATTTAATAATTGAGCAAGTCAGTGAACCATTTTATCATGAAGGTCATTCAAACGATGAAAGAGGTACGAACATAAAAAAATGTTAAGTATTGCAGTATCATATTATGTATAAAAACATTATAAATTAAATAATTTTTTCAGGTTTTGATACTCAGGAGAGTAATCTACATGAATCAGATAGTATACCCCGTGTTTCAAATTTAATTGCAAATGGAGACCAATCAACCGAGAATAAAGAGAATGCACCAAGCGTTGTTAGTCAAAGTGCGTTGATGAAATTCTAAAAGAATTTAATATTTGAAATAAATAAAGTTATTAATAAATTTGTGTTTAATGTACAGGTACTAATAATGACACTTCGAAAGTATTCACTCAAGTTTTTACACTTCCTAATAAATATTTACCTAAACAGAAAAGAATGAAAGTTGAAGCGAGTGGTAAACCTAAATTGCCATCGGCTGGTACCTCGGATGAATGGTTGCAAGCTAAACTAGATAAAGAGGATAAAGAAAAATTAAAAGAAACCAAACTTGCCAAAAGGAAACAGCTGCAAGAGCAAAAGAAAAATTTAGCAGAGGAAAAAAAGAAATTAGCAGCAAAAATGAAAGATATTCAACAACAAATCAAAAAGGAAACTTTTTAGTTTATTTTTTATCTTATAAGTATTGTTTACTTTAAAAATTGTGATATTAATTCTGTGATTTAAATTGTTATAAACAAAATTTATTATCTAAGGTTTTGTAAATTAAGAGATAATATAAAATTAGAGCATTATTAAGTATATAATACTATAACATAATAAAGAGAATACCACAATAAAAATTTACCTGTTTCATAATATGGACATCACGCTTGCAACAGTACGGACATAGTGCCGAGAAGGTGTTTCATAATGGGAACATAGTAACCAATTACAATTTTGTCTTATCAAAATAATATTATCAATCATATTGATGATATATAAGCAATTTTGACTTCAGAAATGATAATAGCAAAACATTGAATAAAAATTATTAATGATTAATTGTTTATTTATTTCATTTTAATGGCTACATCTACATTCCGGCCAAAGTGTGTTTCATAATTGGGTCTTTTACCTTAGTGCCCCGAACATCGGAAGTGCCCTCAAGGCGCGAGCTTCAGGCACCTAAATTATACTTAATTAAACGAATCCAGATCTCTTGAGATGAGGCCATAACTCCGATCTTGAATTAGATATTTTCTGTTGTAATTTTTTTCCCCGAGTATCATTTGACTGGTATTGATTTTTAAACGTATTGCATGCATGTAATACAGATAAAATATAAACATAGATTTACAATAATTTGCACATACCGAATGAGACAAAGTATACTCCCACTTAACAAACATTAACTATAAATAGAATTTAAATAATTGATTTCATTTTATTCTATATAAAAATAATATACATTTTTTTTAATACACAATTTTATGAAACTGGATTTTGTATGTTTATAATTAATAGTACTTTTCGGTCCTAGGCCGTAAAGTTCAATTTTACGGACCGAGCTTCGCCAGTCCTCGGATGCACAATCTCCAAATCGAGGTCGTAAAATTTTACGGCCGAGGAGCGAATACTATTTTTTGATACACTGTTCGCAAAAGTAGGCACTTTAACGACTATTTTTAGTCCGTAAAGTGCAGAAATCAGCCCGTAAATTCACACTTTACGGACACGTGTATCAAAAATTGTAATATTACAATTGTTATTGATCAGGCCTAAATCAGGTGGTGGAAAGAGATTGTATTCAGACATGTCTGATTTGGAACCCGTTCAGTGTTATAAGCACTCATGTAAGCGTTTTTTATCAGGTGCCCTAGACAGCACATGCTCAGGGCACGTTAAGATTATAATCCGTCAAAAAAATACAATTCGATCTCTTCAGGCTGCATTCAGTCTCGCCTGGTTAGGTGTTTCGTCATAGATACATTAGTGGGGCTATGTGAATACTACTTGCACCCACACGACTCACCAAATTAAATTTATATACAATTCATATACACTTGCGGAATGTCATCGCAGGGCAAATACGTTGAGACCAGCACTAATCTTATTGTTGGGTTAATTGCTTACAAACTGTAGTAGTAAGGAAGTGGCGAGCGAAGGAGCGCGGTCATCGCCTTATAAACATGTAACTAAATATTGGTTTTGAGGAGCATACATAAAATCCCCGCATGCCTCTTAAAATTGTATATTGGTTTAATATTTTACTGGTTGGATGGTGTTTCATCCCGGACTTGCTCATGGACTTCTTGGGGGTAATGAGCGGGCCCTATCCCAGAGACTAATCACCAGAGAAACTAAACATTGCCCTCTCTATGTCAATAAGATGTCAATCGAAATTTTACGGAGAACAGCCGACAGTCGGAAAGAATAACAATCTTGCAATATCAATAATATCCCGGAAAAAAATGGATTATATATAATTATATACAATTTTTGATACAATTAGATCCAATTACATATAATTATATATAATTATATATGGATTTTGGCCGTATATCCAATTTTGGCCAAAATCCATATATAATTATATATAATTATATATAATAATATATAATTGGATCTAATTGTATCAAAAATTGTATATAATTATATATAATCATATATAAACATATATAATTATATATTATTATATATAATTGCATCTAAATTTATATATAATTATATATAATCCATTTTTTCCCGGGACATAGGTGGTAAACAACTGGCTGACTTTGCCCTTGACGTGCTCATGTGATTCTGTTCATAATAATTAGATTGTGTTGTGTTCAGAGTGTTCGCTATTTTCTAACTAAGGTCAATGTCCCGATTATTGTCCATGTAAGATTTTTTCGGCAGAAAATTATCGAAAATATAACTATAAATCACTCCAAATATAAAACAATTTGTTTAGTAGCAGAGTTCAACTCATTCTTAATAATGACTGCCAAACTTAATTTATGTTTTTTTAATATTTAAAACATTGAATAAAAAAGAATAAAATTGTCCCTATAAATGTCCATTCAATTTTTTCTAGTCCCTATTAGCGACCGGTAAGTGACCCGGTCATTAACCGGTACAAAACGTAACAGATATTCATGGTTGTCTCAATTAATGACGGATTCCATGAAAGTTTTATTTTAAATCTGTATGTAATGATGAAAATTGTTTGTTTTTATATGATTATTTATTTATAAACATTGTATACATTGTAATATAAATAAAAAAATGTATTTTGCTTATATAGAGCCTGTATAATGCCGATGAGAATGGGCATTAAATACAGTCGAGCCTCCGTATTATGGACTTCCCTCTTATGGACTATCTGTTTTATGGACTTTTTTCTCCCCCAATTATGGACTTTTCCCTCTGTCGCTGTTTATTGCCTTCCCCCACTTTTGTGCTTACCGAGGTTCTTCGGGTTCTTAATGCGCATGCGTAAATAGCGGGCGAACTTTTAAAATGCATCCTTTATTATAACATGTCAACAGTACACATACATACAATACATATGTACATGTGCCGCCTTTCACTCGTACTTGTAGCGCATGCGCGTTAGTCAGAACGAAAGGCGACGAAGTAGGGGAAGCGCTCTCTCCCCTTCATTGACCATATTCGGGATCGGAGCATTCCCGACGAGTCCATGATACGGAGGCTCGACTGTATGGACAACAGTTGTCTATTTTGTGTCCCTATTAATGTTTTCAGGATTTTTAATTGTAATTGTAAACTTTATTTGTAAACTTTACTACTGCTAATTTATAGTTCTGCAAATAAATGTTAATTTCTTGGTAATACGGTCCTCTTACTAATATGATACCAAGTGTGAAAAGTAAATAAAAAAATAAAATGACATACTGGTCCTACCAGTTCACGTCTAACGCAATAAAAATTCATTTATTTCTATATTCCGAAAAAGTGATTTAACTCATAACGATGCATGGGGTACGTATGGAGTTAAATAAATATCTTGAATTCCTTGTTTTCTTGAACTATTTCAGTAGCACGCGTTCTGCAAAAATGATTTCTAATAATTTCAATTACTGCACGAGAAAATATTGTACAAATTTCGAAATGTTTGTAATTTTAGTACAATTTCAGTTACAACGCGTTTTTTCATGACAACTACTTAAAATTCTTGCATTTATACAATACGTTTTGAGATAAGCAACAGCGCCATATTGTGAAAGCGGTAAACAGAGGAACCGCAATAAGGAATCATGTAAATAATGATATTTGCGTTCATCGTACTTAACAAGGGATCCTCGATAAAGTTCGCCCTTAATTTTTTTTCATCAGTAATTATCCAACAAATTAAGTAAAAATTCCATCTTTGACAACAAATGTTTTCAACAAAAATATGCACAAATCTCTAAACTGCACAGAAGAGTTTCCTACTTTAATTCAGGAGTACAAATGTTAGAAAAAAATTAAAAGTTGCAATGAATTATCATTTACTTGGTAATTATGTAATATTAATGAAACATTTTGTACTGTTTTTTTCGAAACTCCGGCTGTGCAACAGCAAAAGTAAATATTTTACATAGATACCTCTCCAGAAATATCAGGAAATACTACTGCATGTCTACATTCGGCACCAGCTGTTCCCTACGTAAAATGATAAGAGTGCACTAAGTAAACTAGGATGGTGATTAATACCGGGATAGAAACATCAAAATATTACCACCACGAATAACTTGCAATGATTAAACTGTGAATGACTGCCGAACGTTAAGTAAGACCAGACTAAATTGGAGACTAAATCCGATTCTAAAAATAATATCACTTTATTCCTATGTAAATCTGATTTGTTTATTAATAAAAAAATATAATCTTCTCTTCTGTTAGTCATTCTTCATTTTGTCATTTGCCCCTATGCGTCGGATAATATTTAGAAGGATGCTATTTTCGATGTCGCTCTATCGATCTATCCTATTTGAAAAACGAATCAAAAATCCAACCACTGCTTTTCTTCAATTAAAACCCCTCCAATTTGCAATTACCCTTTACATGTGCTTTTTCAAAACAATGCCGTCCCAACATGAACGCCAAAATCGATCTTAGATTGCCAATTTCCAACATTTTTGACCCACGGTTTTGAATGTTGAGTTTTCGGGATTAAAATAAGATTCAATGGCATTCAATTCAAAAATAAGTTCCATGGGTCTACAAGATAAGCCATTTTGTATTCGGAATTCCATTAGTATTTGCAAGAAAAAGCCCCAAAATGAGTTTTACATGTTTTTTAGAGGTATATTTTTCAAATTAGAACATTTACGATTTGGTTCAATGTTCCATGAAAACGAGGATTTCAGGTGCCATATCTTATATGCCATTTTGAATTTTCTAAAAATCCACAACTTTTTTGAAAGCACTTGACCAAACGAACATTTTGAACCCTCACACCTCTTGATCGATTAATCCAAATTTTGGGTACACTGATCCAGAAATTCTATTTTAAAATATATAAATAATTTCGTATTAACTTATTTGACTTCCTCATAGACTTAATGTAAAGAAATGAGAAAACAAACACGAATAGATAAAAATTGACCAAAATCTGGAAAAATTTATTGAAATATCAAAATAATTTTCTTCAAAAACTTCAGATACAAATGAATACGAAATAAGATAAGAAAATCAACATAGATGACAGTAAATCTCATTGTTATCTTTTTAACAATTTATATAACATTTCAAACTATTGGGTAATAACAAGCTAGTGTATAAATATTAATTTGCATAAAAAGAATGTTCACCTTGCATGTTTTTCAGTACATAATCAAATTCCATTTCCGGGACTATACGCCTTGTTTCGTTAGTAACCTGGCCGTACATATTAATCACGTACCCATATAATTACTACTATAGTTATTTTCTTCCAGCATAACCCGTTCGTTAAAACGTGGAATAATTATACACCAGCATTCTAGTCGTGCGCTGCTCGATTCTGTAACAATAAAGTTCAAATAATACCGCACGACTCTAAATACAACCCAAGATGGATGCGGGATTTTTGGAAAATCTAAAACAAAAAGCAGGGTCAAAATTTCTCTGGAAATGTTGGCATCGTGTCAGATGTAGGAGATAATTAAACCGATAAGAAACGAAAATGACAAAATACTCTCCCGCGTTGTACAACGGTATATTTATAGGAAGACGACACTGGTTTCATAGTAACACATTCTGGCAATTCTGACATTCGCGAGTTCAAGTAGAAAGTCTCTATAAAGCATGTCTATTTTGGGTAAACATGCTCTGCATTTAATTCGTCCTTTTGTTCGAATATAATAGACAAAAACAATAATCGAATGGTATACCGATCCATGTTAACTGCATCTGCACATTATATTTATAACCCGTCTTTAACCTTTTAAAAATCTGCATTTTTCATGTGCAATATCCAAGTCACGTGCGATCGGAACATTTTAAAATTTTTGTATACAAGAAACTATGTTCATCTAAAAAGGTTGCGTTTTGAAAAATGTAGACAATCACAATTATATCATCTCGATATGAAAATTTTGAAATGATTAGCACTTATTACTATTTTAGTGGTAACACTTTCAATAATTTTTTGTTATTTATAAAATAATGGTGTATTATAACATATTCACGTTTTTTTAAATATTTAGTATATATTTGCATTAATTTTGATAAAAAGTACTTACATTTTTATATTTAATTAAAGTACTACACTACTGTACGTTTCAGTTAAAATGAAATGCTTCCTAAATACTGTCATTAATAAAAAATATTTGCATAGAAAAACATCTTCGCATTTATGGTGAAACACATATTATATTCAACTGGACGATATCATTTTCAATGCAGCCAGATCGTTTTTCCACTCTATTTACTTTACATTCCATGAAAAGAGTTATTATATTACTTTCAACCAAACTGCTCCGTTTCATCATTGACGTATCAAATAATAAAATGTTGCCAGACACACACACTTTTATTATTGCCATCTGTGGTTAGTGTGTGAACATTATGAAAATGTAGATAAGCAAAAATATTTTGTATGAAACTTATAACAAATAATTATAACAATAAAAGTAGTGATAACAATGAAGAATTTTTTTTTATTTTTAGATGGTTAAAAAACGGGAAAATCTGCGTCCAGACCGTCAGCAGGTACCATCGCAACCGAAATTGAGATGATAATAGGTTTAATAGCACGGATGAAAGTATCCTAATCTAAAATAGAAATTGTTATGACTGAAATCTGACAGGAGTATAAACAAGCAGTTAGTAAATAAAAAGTATTTAAAGAATTATTAATTATTATAAAAGTATATAAAACCTGAACATTGTTTAACCGATGTTAAATTTATGATAAGAAACCTTCACCGATGACTAATTTAAGATATGAAACCATTCCGTTTAAAATATTTTTAAAAAGTAACAAAAATTAAAAACTTTCCAGGACTGAAATTTGACATGACCAAAAAAATACTCGTAGAATAAAGAGTTGATGAAATTTTCTTATCAGCAAGATTTCTACTGAAATAGTTTCTTAAATAAATAAAATTTCTTAGATAAATTTATTTAAAAAACCTTCAACGCTAGTGAATGTAAGGTACACAATTATTGATGTTTCTTATTACATGGTTTAGCTCTATACCGCGGATATACCGTAATGCACCATAATGATAATCACCAATGCGCCGATATGGCTCACGTGGTCTGTAGTGATTCGGTTCGGGAACTCTCGTACTAGATCGGCTTACTTCGGGTATAGTTTGGGGATATCATGTGGTGCCCTTACAGTAACTTTCGTAAATTCCCCATTGGCTCAGAGCGTTGCGTGCCGAAACACTACAGTTTTTCTTTCTGTATACCAGCGGCAGATGTTGTTGTGGTAAGACCACCCAGGAATAGCCTGCGGGCTCTCATATCCGGGTGGTGCCGCTATCGTACTCCCTCCAGGGTCCTCCGTTGTAGAACGCACGATCTTCGTTAAGGGGCCGGGTCCAGGCCCCCTCCTCTCTAGATTTTACCACCAGATGTTATTGGGCAGCGGCCTCTCGATAAAATATGACACCCGCGCCCACGTCTCCTCCGACTGGAGCATCAGGCCGTAGCGACGATGTTGTCCGGCCGGACTCCACCCACACTTTCCTTCAGTTCTTGGCGCGGCCCCCTCCACATTTGGCATTCAAAGAACGTGAGGAGAACATCATCCGAAGGGAGTCACAATGGGCACATGCCGGTTCCGGTACTTTCCCAATTTTGTGGAGATAGGCCCGGAACAGGTCGTGACCACGGCGGTGGAGAATTGAGTGAGGTGGTAATTCACTTTTCCGTGAGGGCGATGATAACAATTATGATAGTGATGATGACGATGACGTTAATAATGATGATTAAGTCGAAGATGGCGATGCATATGACAATGACAACGACAATGATAATGATAATAACAATGACAATGACAATGACAATGACAATGACAACGACAATGACAATGATAATGACAATGACAATTACGACGAAGATGACATGATAGTGGCAATGATGACGACGATAGCTGTAACATTGACGTTGACGATGATGATGACGCTGATGTTGACGTTGACTGTGGTGATGGCGATTACGTTGACGTTGACTGTGGTGATGGCGATTACGTTGACGATGGCTATGACAACTATGTCCAAAATGATGACTACGTCGATTACGACGAAGATGACAATGAAGATGAGGATAGCTGTAATGATGATAATGATAATGACTACATCTGTAGCGAGACGTTGACGAAAACGGTAAACGGTGACGACGACAATGATGATGATGGTGACGATGACAATGATGGTGACGATGACAATGATGATGACGGTGACGATGACAATGATGATGACGGTGACGATGCCAATGATGATGACAGTGACCATGACAATGATGATGACGGTGACGGTGACGATGACAGTGATGACAACTGTAACGATGATAATGATGACTAATATAAAGATGACAGTGATGTTGACAATGGCGATTACGTCGAAGATGGTGATGACAATGACAATGACGATGATGATAGCTGCAACCATGACATTCACAACAACGGTGATGACAAAGATGACAGTGACGATTAGATGGAAGATGACGATGACGATGTCGGTGTCAATGATGAAGATAACACTGACGTCTATACAGTTCCTAGATTTGTGCAAATTTTTGTTGGAAAAACAGGCCGAACTTTTCAGAGATTTGATGCATCCGGATTTGATCTCGAGACCTTCCGACTTCCTGTCGAATGCTCTACCAACTAAGCTACGACCCTTAAAAAAAGTTGGAAAAAAATAAAATTAAATTAACATCTTTTGTTAAGCATAAGGCGTTATAATTGATTATTAAGAAAAATACCATTATTTAGATTTAGGACAATGACGATTAGATCGAGAATGACGATGATCATGTCGGTGATAATGACAATAATGATGATGTCGGTGACGATGACGATGACAATGATATTGACCGTGACGATGACAATGATAATGGCGGCGATGATGACAATGATAACAACGATGACGATGACAATGATAATGACTATGCCGATGACAAGGTTGGCAACTATGATGATTACATCGAAGATGAATTCTACGGAAAGATTTTTTTTTTGTATTGTAACAAATGCTGTACGTATTTCAAATCATTTTTCCTGAATATAGTAACATTACTACAAGACATCTCCAAATACGTAGGTGCGGCTATGTATGGTGTTCCTCGATAATATCGCATACATAAGGAAAAATGATGAATCTATTATTTTTACAATTTTCCAAACATTGACAGTTAATTGTCGAACTATTATAACCGCATGTTGTTTTATACTGTATATGCATGTGCGCAAATAATATTTCGACGAATAATCTAGTATTGTGTTTTCAAGTAATTTTTACATATTCTAATTTAAGAATTTAATTTGTGATACAGACGGGATCGATGTTTTATCAACTGTGGTCCCCGGCGGCGCGGCGTAGGTTTTTTCCCACAAAGGCGGTTTTCCCTACGCCATTGCACACCCGAATGGGGTTACCTCTCGAAAGGAAGGTTTCCTGTAAATTATGAAAAAGCTCTTGCAAATGGTGACGATCTCAATAAAATTATTTGTAATTCGACTATTATAATATCGATATAATGATGATTTAGTCTATTTTAAATGTTCGAGAAATTGAATAGTCGAATAAGATGTGAAAAAGTGACGATCGGGTTTTTCAGTACGTTTCGGAATGTTGTCGGGTCGGGTTAGGAAGTACACGTTGCGCAATCCGGTCGTCACCACTTGATCGAAATAAATTTGAAGACTAATGTGCGAGTTTTATTTCGTGTCCTTCCACCAGTCGTTAACAATTTATTATTCAATTTGTCTAAATATCGAAGAATAAATCTACATCTATAGATTATTCCTTTCTTATTTTGACGCTGTTCCGAGTTCGAGTCCATCTGAAGCCAAATTTTTTATTCAGGATAATTTTGTTTATTTTTAATCTACTTATTAATATGAGGTAACTAATAATTCAACTTTCTAAATGAAAGAATTCCCTGTTAAATTTAATTTTTAAATTCCAGAAATATTTTCTGAATAATTTTTTTTAACATTACGGTATTTGCTAATCGCACAGCATGTGCATGTTATATTTTTTACTTTACTTTCCTTTTCTTGATAAGTTTTCATATTATCGATATACTAATTGTATATAATAAATGTCATGATATTTACTGTTCAATCAATTTTCAAATACTTGAATACTGTGACTAATAACGATGAGCGAAAATAGCGTGCAAGCGAGGACATAGCCTCGCATCTATAGCCAGAGCGAAACAAAGAACGCCATTAGACTATGTAGAACAATGAAACAAGCACAAGATTGATTTAAATTGAGCAAAGTACTAACTAAAATGTCACTGTTATTATTCTTGGTCATGGTTGAGCTTATCACTAAAAAAATATTTTATAAATTTCCACATTATGCTTCATTTCTCTGTTCTTTCTAATTTCAGCTCTTTTATCGAGAAAAACATCATTAATTGCCACGTCAAATACTTAAAGATACGAACTTAAGCGATAAGGGTAATACCACAACATTCGTTGTGGATGTTATTTAATTCGATATGTTCTTCAAGAATTAAATAATTCGATAAGAGATAAATTCCATTGATTTAAAATTTTACGTAAGCAGTTCTCTTATAAACCTATGTATCGATTAATTAATTGAATAAAATGAATCTTATGTACTGAACTGAAAATAACATCGACCAATCGCGAATATGACGCATGGCAAAGCAATCTATAATTTTCTTCGTAAGCATAATACGTTACATTTTATTTACTGGTCTCTGGATTAAATTTCCTCTATTATTTTAATTTGACTAAAATGATTCAAGAACTTCATAAAAAATTTTACTCTTACGGTTCTAATAATTTTAGTAGACCGAACAGAAACTGAATTTATGTTATTTAATAACATTTTTAAAAGTTACTCTAAAATGTATAGTAGGGCTCTTCGAAGAGTTCTAAGTATGAATCTTTATTCAAAGAAAATAATAGTATCGGTTGCCATATAATTGAGTGAAGTACACGGAGAGAATTTTGTATACAATGTCTGTCGCCGCTGTTTTTCCCCCACCTTGCGCGATGGGGCCTCAGGAAGGGCCTGGTATGACGTCACGAACGTAACGCGACTGAGGAGAGTGGGAGAAGTGGCACTCCCCTTCTTTTGACAAATATAAGGAGACGGGAATGGAAGGCGGGGAACCGATCGGTGTGGCAAATATACCGTGACTCTACTGTATTATGATTATAGTAAAATGAACTAATCTGTAGTAATGGTTACCATGCACTTTTCTAGGTGTGATGTCCATAATTGTCACTTCCATTTACTGTCAAAGTTATTTTTTCTAATAATATGTACAATTTCCTTGCTAAAAATGCAAACTCTAATGTATAAAATGTATCATGCAGAATCGATTCTTACGTAATATACAAATTACTAACTTTGTATTTAACGGGGAGAAGCCTTAGTCTTAGTCCACTAAAAGTAAAGCTGCGATTCTACTTCGTTCAACTAAACTATATTAACAGACACTTGGATAAATTCACTTTTACTTAGGCGGTAACTTTATCTCTTTTTGCAAAGATTAAAATACCAATTTAATTTTATTCAAATTTCTTGGAATTTATATTATATATGATGTCACCAATGGCACGTTCTTACTTTTGACTGAAACCAAACTATTTTCATTAATCTCCTTTTTTGATAGAAATCGGAAATTTTATATAATAAAGTCAATTTGTTTTTGTACTGTGTAATATTCCTGGTAGAATTTCGCCCCGAAATTTTCATTGGATTCAGTCCATTTTCTTGTCAGTAAAACTTGTTTATAATTATATGTATACAACAAAAGTATCCACTAACTAGGAATAAGTAGACAGCAATCTTTTAATCAGTATTTCGTAACAAAACTGTCTTCATATTAGATAGAAGTAAATTGCTACATGTAATTATATCTGGATGTTTTTTTAAAATAACCTGATAGTTGTCTGAACAACTTGTATTCTAGTTTTGCTTCATTTTTTATCCGTTTTTTGTAGTTTTTTATCAATACAATTAGGGAAAAAAATTATTAATCCATTAACACCTAAAGGACACTTTTCTTTGCTTCAATTTCAATCAAGTATTTCGTATCAAAATCGAAACTGACAACAATAATTGAAAGACACATCCTACTATTTTCAAGTCTACTCTTCAAGATTCCGAGGTCCAAATTGAATTTCAGATTTGGAGCGAAAATTTCAATCTAAGAAATTTATAGAGTAACGATTCTGTTCAAGATTTCAAATTTTTCAACAGTTTAACACAAATTTGTTGTCGCCTGGTGATCACTTTGAAATAATATCTGAAAAAATCCGCAGTCAGAAAACCTTCACTGAACTATAAAATTTGGTTAGTTTAATTACATGGTTAATTAATACCGGAAAGCAATTTGCTTATAGGTTATGTAACTAAAAAAACATGTACATTTAAACTCGTGGTGACGTTTATGGTTTCAAAGTCGTTTATAACATGAAAAAAATGTCTCAAATCGAGACGCTCATTTTGCGGGTATTATACAAATTGTTTTGTGTGCAAGAGTAAGAAACGTATTGTATAAATTATCGCATAAAGAAGAAATTAACAATAGAAAATTACAATCTAATATACTTCAAAACAATATGAATTGGTTCACAGATTTCTCGAATTGTACAAGTAATTAGCATTATAATCTGTAATTATAGTTATAATAAAGAGTATACATGTATGCATAGTTCAATTGTGTGTAATATGAATCTCCTCCTAGTGAATTTCGCTATATAAAGAGGAAAAAATGTTAAACCAACAATAAGGCTTTAACAAAGTTAGTTAGATCATTTTATGTGCCAAATTCTACATTCTAATACGATAATAAGAAGAACTTCATCCTTATAATCATAAAATAGTCCATATATGTACTTAATTGAGGATGTGTAATTAATAAATAAATATAGTAATAAATAACCATAATGATGAATTTTTTATTACTTGTCTATAAACCAAAATATATATTCATAAATTCATAAGTTTTAAAAGTATTTAGTAAATTTCATATTTGAAGGAAGTAAATTTTCAAAACGTTTCCTATATAACCTCTCAGAGATCTCATTATTACATATCAATATATAATTATTAGTGAAATTTGACAAATACTTGTAACAAATATATTATGTCTAAAATTGCATTGCTCTGTCCTTTTAAATGATTATTAAATGTATCATTTGAAAATAGTTTTTTGTGCTGCACTTTCAGTCTTCCGGTTACCAATTAAGCAGGGCAGGCAAAATTGCATCATTAGAATTAAATTACTGACATCCTGTAATAGTGAATGATGCAAATTGGTGATACGCCTCACAGATAATTTCCAACAGTACTTATATTATTCTTCGGTACTAAATTTTCTGGAAATTTCGTATAATGTAAAAAATTTTCATTTACATTTAATGTAATGAGATGATGACATTTAATTAAGACTCGCATTGACGTTTCAGGTTCGGTAAAGAAGGACGGAATTGTTGAGAAGGATCTTTAGAACCTGGTGAGCTTCAATCACGTTTAAATAAAAGTATCCTGCACTTTATCGTCAAATATTTAGGTTGTCTTATGGTAATTTTAAACCTAATCCGAAAATAATCGTCACATATTTTTAAAAATTCACTTTTAATAAGTAAAATATGAATATTTTTACTAAAATAGTTTCGACTTGAATCTGGAAGCTGAAGTTGTACATCTTATTGATAAGAATAACAAAATTTGTAGACAACGTGTAAAAAATTATTATGTTAATGATTTTAATCACGTTTATTAAGTTGTTGCACTAATGTCGGACTACCGTAAGGTCTTTAGATTAATATTACATTAAAATTAAAATCATTTGTAATTACAATGGTTGAATTATACTTTATTCAACAGACAATACATTTTTGTGTAATAAACCATGAATTGCATTAAATATAATAATGTAAATTATTGTATTTGTAAATAGGACGAAGTAACTCTCTGAATAATTCGCATGATCTGTAGTCACCTCGTATTTTTACCATACCGACTTATAGTTAGTATGTACTGGTTCCATAACTTATTCACTAAAAGCTTTAAGCCCCTTTCGTCTTTTTTCGGCAGAACAGAAAAACATGAAAAATGCTGCAATTTTTACACCAAACGCAATTTCCAAGCATATACCCACTGACAAGAAATTTTTTTATTATTTTTTATATCTATTGAACATATTTTATTGTTTTTATTAACAACATACATTACTTAGAATTAAAGAATTAATCATGATGACATATTTGGCGTTTTGAATGGAAGCCAACGATATTGTATTTAATATAAATATCCTTTTTTAGATTTAAAATTCTTAAAGTATTATGACCGTAATTCTTTATTATAATCAGAAAGTAATTAAAATATGGGTTGTAAAATAGAATTAATTGCATTTCCTTATGAAAAAGGTGTTCACCATCAACAAGACTTTTAGTACGAAATAAAGTAGTAAATTATTTTTAGACTTATTGTTTTATTGCGTTGTTTCTTATCTTTCCGAATTAAAAAAAAAGTTAAACTTTAACTAGAAATGAATAATAGAATAAAAGAATTAAAAATGTTGAAATAGCTTAAATGTTTTCACGCATTCCATGTCCCATTTTATAAAAAAAAAATTCTTTTAAAATTATATATACTTATTATTCTAATTTTTAATATCAGCATTTCAAAAATTATACTCTACATTTCATTTAAATTTTTTAATGTGTAATTTTGAATGATTTTTCTGAAAATCGTCTCACGCGTTGTATCTTTACCATAAAAAAAACTGTGAATTTTTCTAGTAAAATTTGCATTATTTCTCGTAAAGCAGATGGGTTTCTGTTATTAGAAAAAATTTGCTAGGCAAATTAAAAGTATGCATCACAAAAACATCGTGATTTGCTCGTCAAAGACGTTATTATTAAATATGTAATTATTATAGAAACAAGTAATTTAGTAAATTTAGTCCTTTAAAAATGATCTCTCATAATAAACGCTATTTTAGGAAAACTTAATTTTGAAGTACTGAAATAAACGTTGAAGATGGAAACCTCATTTAACCATTTTCATAATGATCACGAGGAATAAATTAATGTTGTCTCGTTGATAAAAAAAAATAGAAAGAAACAAAATTGAAAACAAAAGTGTTTAATCATACAAAAAAAGTCGACTACTTAAATATATTCTCGGATGATCACAGTTAAAATGATACTGTATTACATTTTCTATAGATAAAAAATCTGTTCTTATGGCCTGTTTTTAGCATACGTATTGCCACATATACAGTATTATATTTTGCCACGTTATGTTTGCTTTATTTTTCTAATAATCTATAATTAAACCAAAGATTGAAGGAAAAGTGGAAAAACAAATTTTCCTTGAAAAAAAGTCCAATGTGTCATTTACATAAAATTTCCTACCTTTCCCATTTGTCTTTTTGCCGACATATATATATCTTACTTTTCTTCTTCATTTTTGTAAACAACCAAGAATGTGTGTATGGGTTAGTGAAAACGACGGAAAAAGCCGAAGTAAGGCCGTCCCTTACCTCCCTTTTCCTCCCTTGCCTATTAAGAAAAACCCGACATCCCATCGGAAAAGTTTTATTCGATTTTAGAAGCATGGAAGCGTAAACAGTTGTTTATGACACATAACTTTTTTATGAGTGTAATTAATTTCTACAAATTAATATAAATGTCATAAATTAAAGTTAATAAATATTTCACAAAATTTGGAGAGTTTTTAAAAGATTGTTAACAAATTTTGATTGTACAAAACAGATTTCGAAAAAATATAACAACTTTTTAAATATAAAATTCAATTATTTAACTTTCGGCCTTCACTACTTCATGTACATATATTTCACTAGTTTCATACTAATACTAGTACGATTATCTTTTTAAAAAATCTGCAGCTGTATGTACATTTATTGATCGATGGCGAATTTCCAGCAATATTCATTCTCCAGTGTTTCCCAATGATGCGAAAGAGAATATTTATCTACACATAAATGATGAATCAATTATATAAGTTTTAAATTAAATTATTAAACTTTCGTTCGTTTTTATGCGGTTTAACTAAGAACTTTCATAATTCCATTAAATCTCTATAATAAAACCGGATTGTAGACGCGCTTCGAGATTACCGAGATTTAATATTAAAACCTCTGAAAAATCGAAGAATTGTTATAAAGTTTATTAAAAGTTTGAATATATACCGATATTCATTTCTAAACATAATATATAAACAATATAGTCGGAAGAAAACAATGTTTTTAATTTTTTTTATAGTAAATTCAATTTTAAAAAGGTGACCTGAAACTAAATACAAATGTGCATAAATTTTGAAAACTTCTTCATAAAATTTTAATGCAGTAGAGAAAAATCGTTTTATATACACTTTCACTAAAATTGAAACAATGCATTAAATTTATTTTAAAAAAGCATAAAATTAAATGCACTTTTAATGTACTCTAAATCAAATTTTTGTATTTAAAAATTTCGGTATATTTTTTAACGACATTTAGTGAAAATGCAAATAAATTACAAAAAAGAAAATACTTCCTTTAAATGTTATTAGGGTGATAATTTATTGATCGCGGGGCTTTGTACTGTTTTTCGTTAAATGATCTAAGTGCGAGCGTAGTGTTGTAAGCAAGAGGGCCGAGTTCGATCCCACGCCGGGACAAGCGTTTTTCTTAATTGTTTCGTTAATTGCCGAGTGCGTTAAATTAAAAATAATTAAAAAGTAGCAAAAGATAATTACTTACAATCTTATAATATACATATAATAAAGAACTGAAATTAATTTAAAATAAGTAGAGCTATAATAATTCTTCAAATTTTTAATCTCCTGATAAATTTTCCATTGGTAATATTCTAAATATTTTAGCCAAAATATTCTTTTATCGAATATAATATTCTGGAGAAGTTCTGAGAATATTTAGGTGTTGCCGTGAGCAATGCAGTAGGGTCTTATTTGCAAAAATTAAAATGTGTACAAAAATTATAATTAAATAATTTATACCTTAGTTCTTAACTTAAAAGTAATTTGAAGTGATATTGATAGTTAAATTTTTTTATTAAAAATGATTTAAAACGCGTATGTAATGGGAGCAAAGTGATATAGTTTGGCCGTGACGTCACGATTCAGCAAAGCCCATCCCAAGATTGGCTGCGTGTGACGACATAACGAAAAAAGGAAACGTGATTGGTTGTGCCTGACGTCACGATTCAGCAGGATAAGGCGCGAGGAACTGAGCGTTTTGAACAGACTTAATTTTTAAACTAAGTAAACAAATCATTGGTTGGTTTTTAATAACTTTTGGTATTGTAACTTTTGTTTTCGAATGCAAAATCATCGATTTAAACCGTTTTAAAGAAAAACAAAATTTTCGTGGAAAACCCTATGTAACAGAAGGAAATTGCAAGCAGGCGTAGTAATGAAAATCCATATCCAAATTTTCAGGAATAACATTAATTATTCTTAACGAACACCCGGGTGCAATGTTTCTCTCGTTTTTTATATCAAATGTATGTGGATAAAAAAAAACGAAAGATCTGTCAAAAACGACAGAATCATTGCACACTCCTTGAAATTGACTTCCTTTCGCTGTGTTTTAATGCATTGCATTAGTGCGCTAAAGTAATTATTAAACAATTGCAAAAGTTTTAATAGTTATACTGAAATTAATATTTATAAACATTTCAAATCAATGGCATACGTCGAACTGATAGTATCAGAAAGAAAAAGACCAACAGTTTGAAAGAGGTGTAATGACAATTTCAATTTGGAAAGAATGTGTGTCTCTCATGGAAATTATACACGAAATCGCAGCTACGAACGTGTACAATTTCCAGGATTATACAAAGTATTTATTATAAAAGCCAAGACCACTTTGTTAATTATTACAAACGCCTTGATAACCTCTCGTTTTATATTCTAAATTTCCATTGAAAAATAACGACGATAATTAATAGATGCTGATCTAATGATTATAGCTTTATAAATTGCTTCTTCGGCAATTATTCATAGTCCAAATTGTAATTATGGATATTTAACAAGACGTTGAAAAAGTCTCAAAATTTGCGATATTACCGACGGGGAAAGAGTCTGCATTAAACACGTTTTAGGACAAGTGACATGCTCTAAGACACTTGAAATCTAAGACACATTGCCAAGTTGAGAATCTTCGAAAATATTAGACAACTTTCGTCCACTGCGTTCATGGATTTAAACGTTTCAACAATTTCACACCAGTTTTTTAACCGCCTCGTAATTAGTTTGGAATCATAACACGTGAGAAAAGACTATTTACCCTGTGAACGCCGGAGTTTTAAAAAATCCTATAGAAATATTATCTAAAGTCTCTAAGTTATGGTAAAACTAAGTTAGAGGTGTATCCAGCCAGGTACGGTAAGGCCAAATGTTAAAATTTTAAAATTAAAAAAAAAAATTTTAATTTACTACTTTTATGTTTTTAACTTTATTTACGTTTCACCTGATCAAATAAAGTCAGCTTGTATCATTATTGATACATCAACCGGCATTTGAGTTTCTTCTTTTTCGATTTTTTCGTTTGGCTGAGCATTTATCAACGTATTTTACAATATTCACCTACACTGAAAAAAATTTCCTTGACAAATTCAACTACTATTGAGAAGTTGTATCGAGAGTAGTTAAAAGAAATACATTTTTTGTTAGTATAACTTTCTTGATGTTGTTAATACTATTTTTACTTAAGTTAATATTAATTACTCAGGAAACGAAAAAGTATTCCGAATGATTGGAGATCAAGAAATACGATTCTATGCATAAAACTCAAAAAGGCATGTACTAATATAATAAAAAAGCAACCGCCAATAGCGGCACTAATAAAAATAATTCCACTAAAAAAAAATTTCCAGAAAAATTCTTAGTTGATTTGACTACTTTTTAACTACACCGAGTAGTTAGATACGCGTCAAGAAAATTTTGCAGTTACTACCGTAAAGAAGTTAAATCGACTAAAAATGTAGTTCTGCTAAATTCAATTAAAAATATATCGCTGCAGGATGTTGAATAGTTTTTAATGTATTAGGTAGTTTTTCAATATAGTAGAATTAACTGCCAAAATGTCGTTTCGATAACTATATTTTCTGTTGATTTAACTCATTTTCGAAATCGCGTGCGGAAAATGCTATTTTCAACACTTTTGATATTTTTCAGACGCATTTTCCGTACGCTCACGTCGAAAAATATCGTTCAGCACATGAGCGAAAATGTTTTTTAACAAAACTTTTACACACTTGTATCGAAATATACTATTATGGTTGTAACTATAACCTATAAAATTTCGTTGAGATCCTATTGAAATACTTTCAGTAGTTAAAAAGTAGTCAAATTCTCATTCTCTTTCAAATTCGCCATTCTCAATATACTTTTATTGGATGCAGAATAAAATTCGAGAGATCGTTATCCTTTACACATAAACTTACAAACAATTCAGAGTTAGAAAGAAATGAGTACAAAAATTTTAATTTGTTACGCATTTAAGCGTTTTCCGGCTCTCTAAAGGTTAATACTGTATAAACGACATCTGTGAAAAAATCACATTAAGAAAACGAAAACATGTCGTACGTAAACTATTTAACTGAATAATCCCGTTAAAAAAGACAAGTTGCTAAAATTACTTGCTTTATTAATATTAGAAATCAATTTGCACAAAAATTACAAACCGAATACGAATATTCATATATTATTCACACAACCGATACATTAGGATATGTATCAAACAGTACATATGTAAATTCGAGCTGGGAATAGAAATTAGACACCATTTGTATTGTTTCAAACGTCGTTTACAACATCTCTTTATGTGACGTTTGAAAATCAGGACAAAAGTGTTTCTGATTGTAACACCCGTTTTTGTATAGCAGTTTATAAAATTTATGATACAACATAAAAAGGTTAATATAACTTATAAATACTGAATAAAATTACATAAATAATTTGTAGAATAATTATTAACAAACTTTATTCATCAAAGGGTTAATGTCAATAAGGCAAATTTTTATGCCCTCCTAAAATCGGGCGATACCATGAAAAATTTGGTCTTCTTAGCATGCCTGACAATCCGCCAAAGCCGTTCATCGATTTATCAAATAAAAATGGAAAAAATCAACATTCAAAATGGCAAAATACATGGAATGAGATATTGCAACCACATAGTTGTATATTTGGGAATCACTTTATGTATTTTCTGTCCATTACTTTAAAATAAAATTCAACCCCGAGAACAAGACACCAAGTTTCACGAATACCTGACAATTCTTGAAAATTCGTCCGCCATATTGGTTCTGCCATTTTGAATGTTTGACAACTGAGATCAGGTTCCTTATCTACAACCCCAAACAACCCCCGGAAGCAGCTTAACTGATTGGATTGAATTTAAGCAATTATTAACCATTTTGGATCCGCGATTTTTTATTTTCGTCATAGAGTCCCACACTAAAAAAGCGCCCAAACTGACATATTTTCATCCTTATATAAGTCCAAAGTTTTTGGGAGAGCATGGTGACCATGATTATTCAGTATCCCATTAACCCCTTGACTGTAAATGACGAAGATCTTTGTCATTTTGGACTTTTCCCAGACTGCCAGAAAAAAGCAAATCTTTGTCATAATATACAGTAGACTAAAAAATTCTGGAATCGATGTAAAATAAAACAAAATCCATTTCTAGACAGTCTAAGGTGTACTGAATATGATGGCGTTGTTCATTTTCATAATCGCTGTGTCAAAAAAAATATATAAATCCGCAAAGATGGTAGTTTTCACATTTTTTGCAAAATCTTAGTCGTGAAATATGATATTGTGTTCAATCAATTTATATGCATAAAAAGTTTATAAAGCCGCTTGAAATTTGTTACTCGGGCATTTTCGGGGCCGCTGAATATGAATGTGAAGTCAGATTTTGGAAATTCAAAATGGCGGATCGAATGTGGCGGACACTTTTTTGAAATGTCCTACCATTCTGCTTGAAACTTGTTACTCGGGGGTCGTTGATTACAAATTTGATGATATATTTTGAAAATTTAAAATGACGGCTACAATATGGCGGAGAAATTGTCCAAAAATGGAACTATTTTGGTTGAAAAATGTTCAAAATCTAACTTCAAATTCGTAACCAGCGGTCCCGAAAACCCCAGAGTAACAAATATCATGTGAAATGGTTGAATTTTTACTAAAAATCTATTTTCAGCAAGATTTTGGCATGGAAATTGGATAAAGAGATTTCGTTAAAGTGAATAAAAAGCGTCCATGGACCTTACACTTCAAAATGAAGGTGCCAAAATTTTTCATTTCACGATATCTATATCAAATATAGGGGCTTGTTGTCAAATTTTGGTACTATTTCGTTATTTTCGAAAATAATGATTCCAAAACGAGATTTTATTGTATAACCTCAAACCTTGACGTAAAAATGACATCCCAGATTAAAATTACTCCACGTCATACATTCAAAGCAGCGAACCCTAAATGGAGGACAAAAATTTTAATATCTTTTCAATTTTAATCATAATTATTTATGTGTAAGGGCTTTTGGACCGTCGTTCACGAATTTTGGGTTCGCTACTTTGAATTTATAAAGTTGAATAATAAATTTGTTATCAAAAACGTTGTATGTATTAAAATATCTGATTAAGCGGAAAAATCTTGTTTTGCAAACGTTATTTTTGGAAAAGTAGTGGCAACATTCTTTCGTTAAGGAATTAGGATATACATAAGGGATTTTGGATATAGATATCGAGAAATTAATAATTTTAGCACGTACATCTTAAAGTTGGTCCGTGGACGCTTTTTCTTCATTTTACCGAAATCTCCTTTCGCGATTTCAATGCAAAAATCTTGTTGAAAACAAAATTTTAGTAAAAAACTTGACTTCTTTTAAATAATGGAACGCAGCTGTTTGGATTTGCACTTTTCTTAAATTTTAATCACAGATTCGTAAAGTTCGACCAAATGCACGTCAAAAATGACTAGTCGAGCATTTTTTCAGTCCCTGAAATATATTGACAAACAAGCGTTGAAAACTTTCATGAAAAAGCGTCCGTTTGGTTCTTAAACAGTTAATAACGAACTAATTGTTTCAGAACTGATTAACGTTAAAAAATGACTAATGGCAATAACTTTTTAAATTATTTAATGATACTTTCATTCTATTTGGCGTTTTTGTGGAAATGGCTTTTATGATCGTACACTAACTTTCATAGCAAGAATTGTTTCTTTACAATTTAAGGTATTTTATCTCGATACATTTTAGCACGAATACAGGCAGCAATGTAGTTCATACCGTTTAGTATAATGATACCCTTCGAGTATAAAGTTTATGGGTATAAAAGGTCTTGTACAAGAATAAGTGTATCAATGTAGTTATATTGTGCAACTTTTATCTTAGAATCTACATTGAGTTTTCGCACAGTTATTTTGTAACAATAATTACACGGCGCTGCAAAAATCAATTTTTTAGCGAATGAAATGCCATCTAGTGTTTCTGAACGAAATTTCCATACTATAAAAGATGACGCTGTCAGAATTTTCCTATCACGTGGCATTTGCCAGATAAATGAGGTTAAATGTGTCAAAATCCGTTATCTTTGTAGATAAAAGAAAATTTACTTTCCACAATCACAGCATCATTTCCGAAGTGTTTTTTTGTTCTGAAAACAATAGCGCTGTCAGAATTTCCATATGGCATTTTCTAGAAAAGTGAGGTTAAGTGCGTCAAAATGTGCGTTTCGAAATATGGACAAAAACGCCCATTCAACTATCATTTTCAGTCCTAAAATACTTCGAAAATTATGTTTTGCTACAAAGACAATCAAAATATGGCCAAAAACGCACTTTTTAACAAAATCTAATTTTTTTAGAAATGTGCCGTGACAGAAAATTTCAGCCAGCTCCATCTTTTTTAGCACGAAAACTCCTGTCTGAAATACGGTAGTATGTTATTCGCAAAAATCATGTAGGGTAGTGTTATTGAAGTATACACAATCTCTTTGAAAATGAGGGAATCTACAATTGTGTACTACATTACACACTCCTTTGTTTTAGATTAGATTATTATATTTTAGATAGATTAGATTAGTTTTTGAAAAAAGGCTTTTAAAACCTTGTCGTAGAAAAAGAAATACGTGTCTGTAACAATTATGTAAACTCGAAGTATCTCCTATTTTATTGATCGGGGTGTTTAAATTCAATTTTTGTTAGTGACAGCTGGCATTGTTTACCCAGTAATGCTGCGCGCCCTTCCACATCAGCAGAACGTAAGATAGACAGGATATTATTCTGTACTACTACAGGAATAGTCATGGTTTAATTTTTTAATAATGTTTTTTTGAATAAACATTTAATTCCTCGTGAATGTATTACATCAACTGGACGAATTGGGCCTAATTCTTTATTAGTAATCCCAAAGGAAGATAATGTTTTTTATGTGACAATTCCTAACTAATAATATACATTTTTGTTATAAGTTTTAACTTTTAGGGTCAACAATCATAAATCACAAATATATACAAATAAAAATGCTGTATATATAATAGTTTTTAAAGTCATATCTTGTGGTTGTGACAATTTAAGCTTTTCAACATTGCGAAGAAGAAAAACCAAGATTCAATTGCTGTAAAAAATAATCACCCTTGAAAATTCATTAAATATCTGTGAAAGCATACTGTTTTGAAGACAAAAATTTTTGTGGAAAAATTGATAAAAAATTAATCTTTTCTATTCAGAATAGAAAAACAATTTTCAATGTCAACCTGCATTGAACACTAAAAAATGTAATTAATTCCAGGACTTCAATTCTGTCTAAAAAAATAACGTTAAATTCGAACCAAATGAAAAATATATTAGTGAAAAAATAGGTGAAGTATTGTATGCATTCAATTTTTGTTATTTTTTCTAGTCATCACTGTGTCTCTTTGAAAATGAAAGGTAGCAGAGAAAGGAAATGAAGAATGTATTAAACGGATTTTAGCCAGATATTCGAAGAAAACTTTCGAATCACGTGGTAATAATAAATGTTATTAGTGACGTCACATTGATGTTGTATAGTAAAAATGCGTTTGCCACCAAAAGACGACCCACAGTAACTACTCTTTTACGGATTAATATGCATAAAACTAATATTAAGAGATGTTTGAAGAACTAGTTTGACGAGATTCGAAAACCCAAATTTGTAGGCAAAAGAATGTAATTACCAAACAAACGTGGAAACCTTCGAAGAGTAGACCTGAAATATCCCATACCCATCTGGCCACACAAATAAGTTTTTAAACTTCGGACGTGTCTAAAAAACTTCAAACGTGTCAAGTTACAATCCAAAACAAAAATTTCGAATTTTACATTTAAAAATAATTAAAAATTTCAAATTGACACATTCAAAAGAATCGCATTACTAAATGTAACTTTTTTTATGTTAAATATGGAATGTAAAGTTCTTTTTTACAATTTACAATTTACTTTTACATTTTAAGTTTTATCGAAGGAAACATGAATCTTATCTAAATTCGTGTGCTTCCAGTCCAGTATTCAAGGATGTCCAATTTCGTGGGACTTTAGCTTGACCTTGTCGATAACGTGAATGCACCTGAACTTTCTCGCACGTGCATAGAATTATTCATTATTTCATTTAAAAACATCTTCAATAAATCGCTCTGCTGTAGAGAATCGTGATTTATAATATTTAGTAAATTCATTTTATATTTTCTAATCGTGTAATCTGCCAGGAATAAACCGTAAATGGGGATGCAACTTTGTCGATTCGTTATTGCAATAAATCCCATATTTAGTTGATATTCCACATGTGTATAATCGCTAGTAAATATCGCACAATGATTAAAATCTGCAAAGCAGTCAGCTAAGAATCCAATTTTAAGCCATATTTGTCGTGTACATTTCAAGTAATCAGAAGCAAATATCGAGTATTATTAAGAGCCAATGTTCCTAGTAACTCATCTTTTGAATTGTTTTAGACCTTTTTTAATTAATCTCGAATAAAATGGAATTTGTATATGCTATCTTTAACACATCCTTAAGTACTTCTTCTATATTTCTAAGTACCTGGAATCATGCCATTATTATATCGCTAAACATAAGACCATCTTGTCCTGCCGACACCTGGCCATTTGCCAATCTCTGGCAACACCGAATAGCTGATTTATGGGCATCTCTATTCTTATCTTTTCAAACATACGAAATTGGACAAGTTGCAATCTGGACCAAAGGACCATAGGAATCCTATATTTAAAACATGCTGCATTAAAATAAAAATAGTTATTACTGTTTTTTCTTCACAAGTACTATTGTCGAAATCATACCCAATATCTTCGTACTGACATTTTCGTTTCGCAAGTATTCCCTATTTATTGGTAAATTTGCCAATTTTTTATTAACTTTCGCCGGTCACACCTCCAAATATGCAAAGAACGACGCACGGGGTCTACCGGACCCCAATGCTTAAAATCGTTCTGTATTAGAAGATTAAGGATTAGCAAGTTGCAAAAATTCTGAGACGTTGTTCAACCATCCCAAATTATAACCTCATTATTCAATTTGCATAAGTTTGCATGTAACATTACAGAAAATTACAAATAAAAAAAGAGCAGAATAGTATATTATGCATCAAGTGCGTAAAGTTGGGCTTTACGCATGAGACGCGATGGCGTAAACCTTACGCACGTGTTGCATATCCTATTTTTTGCACGTTGGTGCGTAAAGTTCGGAACGGAAAATAAAAATATCGGAACGGAATTAAAAATAAAAATTATTGTAATTTGTTTGCTTGAACTTAGTTGACTAAATGAACGTATTACTGTTGCGGTTCGTTTGGGCGAGGAAAGAGAGGGGGGTTTTAACATTATATTATTCATAATGATAATATGTGGATTACCATTTTGTACATATTTAAACTAGACCTGCTCATACATTATGTTTTTAATTTTTTTCTCTATCGTCATTATTATATTTATTTACAAAGACATATTATTGCTTCTTTTGTTATTGTTTATGATAGTGTAAGTTTATTTACGAAGTAACATCTATTTATATTCCAGGAATTGAAAAAAATTATATGTAAACGTTAGCTGGAATGACGGGGGTTTGATGGGCGGAGCCTCTCGCTCATAAATGAAAATAATGTGAATAATTTGTTGTTTCATAGAATATATTTACGATCTTAACACAGTGTCGGATTGGTGCGTTTGGGGCGGGAGGGTTCAGTGTTATCAGTTTAAGGGGATTTTGTACGACAGTGGGAGAAGCTTACACAAGCATTACAGTAGGTTCTATCACCATCGCCCAAATATCCCTAAATTGGCATCACTGCTTTTACTTTACTCCCTAGTTTCACTTTACGCACAGCCTTTACACTACGCACACGTATGCGCTAATGGAGCACTTTACGCACGGAAAAAGGCACTTTACGCACGAACTTTACGCACGGGCGTGCAAAAAATTACTTTATTTACTTTAAAAGACATAAGTTATTAAATTTTTAATATTTTTTAATGAAATTTTCTGGACGTACTTTGCAAATTGCGGTGTTGTAGAAAAAATAGTTTATCTGTGTACATTTCAAAAAAGGTACTTATTTAGATGAATGATGTGCATAATCTTTGAAAAAATTAAATGCATACGTTTTATCTGCATGCTTTGTTTATTTAATCGTAATTTTTAAATATAAGGTTTATAACTGAACAAATAAAGTAATTTACATCCTGATAATCGAAAATTTCTGAAGCATCTCCGCCAATAGTTTCATCTTCCTTAGTCTCTTCTAATTGTTTACGAATATTACGAACTCGTAAATTGTAAGCCATCTCTAAAGCTATAAATAATATATGTCTCATAATATTATTGACAGTAAATAATAGATGTACAATACGTGATTATTTACGTTGTTATTTCGACTATTTATAGTACACAAATCATGAAATAAAAGCTTTTTTATTTTCTTCCACGTATACACCGTAGTCACATTGGGGTCCGCCGCGCCGGACCCCGCCACGAAATCGACTAACTTTTGTAACGTTCCACGAGTATACCGAAGTTTGTCAGACAACGTCATTATCAGAAAATTATTGGTAGTACTTTAAATTACCGATAGGTGTTCCAATATTTCCAATTTGAAACTAATAAAGCGAATTATTTAACTTTAAATTCATCATGGGGTCTGTTGGACCCCCAGTGATCGGCGAAGGTTAAAGGAGATTGCGTGCATTAAAATGACAGATGTAGCCAGTTTTATGGCCAAATATATATAATGTTATTAACGATGAATTTCAGCGGCAAATCGTGGAACTGCAAAATTTGTTTATCTAGAATTAAATCAATAGTTTGTATCATTTTTCAAAAATCCGGCTCTGCAAGAGTGATTCCACACATTTTATACGACTACCTCCTAAATTTCAGCTAAATCGGCTCAGAAATGACGGAAAAATACTGGAAATAGGATATCATAAAAAATTTTCTAGAAACTTGAATGAAGTTTCTCCAGATCTTTCCTTTCTTGGTTTTCACTTCACTTGAGATAAACTGTTAAAAATGTTCGGAAAATTCTGATACGTTTATGTTAACGGAGTAAAATTTTCCTAAAACCGGTAACAGACATACAAATTATGCAACCGTATAAGAAAATTACGAAACTTGTTACAAAAATATGAAGTTGAAGTTAGTTTGATTTGTCGTCGCCAGCGGCAGGCGCGTCCTTAGCATCCCTGCAAGAGACACCCGTGATTTCTGTTGCAGTAGTTGGATTTTGATTCGATCGATTTATTTATGTAATGAACAACTTTAATTACTCAGAATTTACGTTCATAACTTTATAAAAACTGTTGATAAATTTAATGAAGCAAACAAATTTCTTTATTCGCCTAACATATTTCTGTTACTCTAACTAAAATAACTAAATTTTGTTTTGAAAAATTATGAAACGGCAACCGTAAAAAGCTTCAGTTACATGATTCAGAAAATTTCTAAAGAAACTTTTAAGGGTGTAGGTTCAATAATATTTGCTGAGTTGTAGAAGAAACAGGCCCTACGGACTTGTGGAAGGTTCCGCCTGGGAAGAAAAAGGTAACGTCACGTGGCCTTATAATGACACCAACTGAGCAGATAGTTTTACCGACTCCGAAAGTGTACGTAAAGAAATGTTTCTTCAGTTATTTCTATATCTAAATTGTTTCTCAGCCAGTCGAAGTATTGACAAAATGAATTTCTTGGCACAGCGCATATTCCAGAGTTAAGTTATCGATTGTTTTTTTGTTAGAAATCTGTTTCCAAATAGGTTCTCTTATTGTCTTCTTGTATTCCTTGTCATTGAAATGCAAAGAGACTACAGATACATAAGTATGTATCATACATAGGAAAATAAAAATGACGTTAGGACAAAATTTTGATAAAACCGAACCGTTTATAAGTGAACAACAAAGCAAACGCGGCTTTTACAATATGTAAAAACAAAACTTAGCGAAACGAAGTGTTTACTGCAATCAATTGTTCACAAGTACAAACCAATGTATTTTCTCCAATTATTATTGTATACCTTTAAAGTTACAACTAATGGAGAAACATGTAATGGAAGGGGGCAAAATGCCTAAAAAATAATTTTCCCAAAAGTAATTTGTCCCGAATATTAAAATTTCAGAAAATAAAATATCCAAACGGTAAAAGTCGTCAAAGAAAACATTTCGATAAGTAAAAATCCAGAATTCAAAATATCCCAAGGAAAAATGTACTAAATAAAATTGTCCCGAATTTGAGAAAACAATTCATGCATATTTTCAATTAGAGACTTGTTTGAAATTTGACCTTGATTTTACAAAATTATTTTCTCAAAAAAGACATACTTTTGCTGTAAGTTAGTATTTCCGAAGGGAAGCTGAGTCGTATCCCCATCAATATACCAAATTTCAGAATGCCTTTTGTTTTCGTTATCAAGATATTAAATAATGAACATTGCGGGAGGCAGCGCGACATGACGGCCGTATGATCCTGAGTGGCGCTAAAAGCAGGACGTATATAAACACACGTATGCAATATATGTATTTACACACATTAGCAGAATTACTCAGCATATTTTACAAAAATTAAGTCAAGGATGAATTTTTAAAAATAATGTTCACCAATCGGAAGACCATAAAATAGTATTTTTCGAGATGAGTGTGTAAAGTGCGTCTTTACGCACCGCATTTAAAATGCGAATACATAGGTATGGTGCGTAAAGTCGAATTCTTACGCTCGATTATCAAACATTACTTTTTTTAATTATTATGCGTCAAATTTCACTTTACGCATACTATAAACAAAAAATCTAAGGATTACTTAAACGGAACATTTTTTTCGTACACTGAACAAAAAAATTAATAATATTAACTAAATATGCGGTTGCCGATTAGCACCTAAATATTTAGTCAATGCAACTACACCTTAGTGCTTCCAGCAACTAAATAATGATACCGATTCAACAACATTTAATCAATTCAACTAAAATGTAGTTGAAATTACTCAAGATATTTGGCTGCTGACAGGCAACTAACTACATATTTGATCAATATTATTAATTATTTCTCAGTGTAACATATTTTTATCTTGGGATATTTCACATATGTCTATGACGTGCAATTTGAGTCGATAATAAGACGTGTGAAAACATAACACAATCGTATACACGTGAATCACAACGATTGCAGAATTACTAAAATGTAATCTAAAGGAATACTTCAAGATCGATCGTAAAGAATATTTCGATTTCCACTCCAATCAATTAAAAAAATGTTACGTCGAATCGTGAAATATTCCAATATTGAAGGTGACAAAATTATTTCGCCCAGCTTTTCGCCCTGCAATGACTGGCGCACAATTTGGAATTACTCGGAACTGCACAGTTCTGTCAATACTCAGCCTTTCTGTAAAACAAAAATGGCCACTGTTAAGAATTTATTTTTTCATCGACTACATTGAGACATCAGAAATCGAAAAACTGACATTTGGTGCAAGTTCCGAGTTTCGTCTATCGTTAATTAAATGTAAAAATTTAATTTAACATAGTGTTAGTCTTTATCCTCTCAATTTCCTTGATTTACTTTATATGCTTTGGCACTCACTACATTCTCTCAAGAATTCAGCGCGTGCGCTAATACTCGTTTTGACATCACGTTCATTGTTACGTACAAGGAAGGGTGAAGGAAGAAACGAGTCCAGTGCGCTGTGCAATTCTGTCCATACCGCCCTTTTTAGGGACATTCTGCAAAACTCACGCATGGAAGTGAATATACACAAAATTCAATATTTCAAGGCTTTTATCGTTTTCTTATTTTCTTCGGTTTGGAATTGAATTTTTTAAACTTCTTTTTATCCCATTTACCAAGTACGTACGTGACCTTTTAATGCAGACGACCTGCTGACCTTACTGAAACCAAAGACCAATAAGAAAATTATAAAAAACTGCGTATATTGAGCAACGAACTGCTCCACAATAAACCTTATTTTTTAGGAAAATACGAAATAAATTCACTTTTTTAAAATATTTAACGCCCAAGAGTGCACAATTTGCACACATATTAGAACATTCTTTTTGTCATATCCTATTAGTTTTGAGATCGCTCTTTCGAATGATGCTGATAAAATTTTCAAGAAATGATGTTTTACACATTTTGTTTAAACTATTGAAAAAAACCCCTACAAACCGATAGTTGTACTTCAAAAATATGCTTTCATATGTCGGGCATTCCATCTCAAATTAGCAACTTTTTTGGACATATTTTTTAATTTTCATTTTGCTACTCCGTTACTGTTAGAACGTGCAAATGAACTACTTTGAACCATACATAACCTTTATGTAAAGAGATTATGGAATGTTATAGGACTTTTAACATAATTCGATTTTTAATCCTTCGATTCAGTTAATTTGATTAAACACGAAAATTATGAGACAAAACAATTATGCAAAACATGGCTTTTATAGTTTTTTAAATGAGCTTTCTGATAAAAACATTTATTTCCACGAATTTTTAAAGAAAGGATCCATAAAATCCGTTTAAAAATTTTAAACTCATTTTTTTGACAGGTGGGCAGTCTTTAAAATTTTGAAAAAATTCCTCTACTCTTTATGTTCCGAACAGTATTATAACAAACCTGGATTTAGTCGATTTTATATGTTAAATATCAAGTCGAAAATTAATCGCAAAAAGAGAAGGCCCCTGAAATAGACGTAAATATATACAATTCAGGGGCCGTATTTTTTTCAACTTAAACCTCGATTATCTCGGTTAATTTTGGTCGCACGAAAATTAATTTTTTTCATTTTAAAGAGAATTTCTTGGTCTACATGACTCTTTCATCAACATCTGTATTTTCATATTTCTTACTAGAAATAAAGCTAAAAACTCTTAGTGGCGTTGAAATAAGCATTTTAAGTTGAAAAAAATAAGGCCCCTG
The DNA here is from genome assembly GCA_030407085.1 of Trichopria drosophilae. NCBI lineage: Eukaryota > Metazoa > Arthropoda > Insecta > Hymenoptera > Diapriidae > Trichopria > Trichopria drosophilae. Next base: position 184,984,045 of record CM059582.1, read on the forward strand.
GATTATATATGTATCTACGTGTATTTCAGGGGTTTTCTCTTTTTGCGATTAATTTCGACTCGATATTTAACGTATAAAATCGCCGAAACCCAGGTTTGTTATAATTCTGTTCGGAACATAAATAATACAAGAATTTTTGGGAATTTGTTAAAAATTTAAAAAATTGTCTACCTGATAAAAAAATGAGTTTAAAATTTTTAAAAGGATTTTATGGATCCTTTTTTTAAAAATTCGTGGAAATAAATATTTGTATCAGAAAGCTCATTTAAAAAAACTACAAAAACCATGTTGGGCATAATTTTTGTTGTCTCATTCTTTCTGTGTTTAAGTAAATTAACTGAATCGAAGGATTAAAAATCGAATTATGCTACAAGTCTTATAACATTCCATAACGTCATTATTTAAAAATTATATATGGTTCATAAAGTTAATTTGCACGTTCTAACAGCAACAGAGTAGCAAAATGAAAATTAAAATATATGTCTAAAAAAGTTGCTAATGTGACATGGAATGCCCCATATTTTGATGATTGTCGATTTGCATTTTAAAATGGCGTCTGAACTCCAAAATTTATTTATAATGTGTGGTTATATATGGGGAGCGACTTTTTAAAAAATTGAACATTTCATTTATTTAGATCTTCCTACATTCGTTTAGCATTAACGAGGGCCAACGACATTTTCAATTTGTTAAATACAGAACCGTATTGTTCATAAGTGACTTTATAATCTTCCCGGACATCTTCAACGATTTAAAATGTATTGACGATGAGTCAATTTACAGTAACAGTAGAAAACGTATTAAAATTTAATTTAATATAGTTTGCGCATAGCGACATCTGTATAGCCCATCTTCACACTACAGATACCAGGAATAAACTGCTAAATGATTAGAACCGTTTTAAATTAGTAAATAAAAATATGGTTTGCCTCAATTGGTGAAGCTGTAAAGGCATCAACAGAAAAAGAAATATTATTAATCGGGGATTGTAATATTGACATTTTAACAGAAAATGAAAATGAACAGAAAGACGAATATCTAAATACATTGTACAATCATGGATTCCTAAATGGCATTAACAACTACACAAGAGTTACAGCGAATACAAAATCATGCATTGATCATGCTTTCATAAAAACCAGTGAAAATCCTGAACTAATAAAAACATTTATCATTAAATCAGTTACTACAGACCATTACCCAATTCTATCACTGTGGCCAATAGGAAAATCAGATATAAATTTGACATCATCACATATAATAAATGAATGTCATCAAATAAATTTTAAAATCTTGAAGGATAAAATCGAAAAAACAAATTGGAATATCATTGAAACCCTACCCACTGCAAATGAATCCACTGACCTCTTTGTAGAGTATATCAAAACAGCAATTCAAGCTGCAACAAAAACCAGAAACGCACCTCAAAAATGCCGCAAAAACATCTGGATTTCAAATGGCATACTGACATCTATCAACACTCGAGATAAACTATTCAAGAAACATCTACGCCATCCTAAAGACATACATTTAGAAAGAACATATAAAATCTATAGGAATAAGCTAACAGAAATGATTCGAGCTGCAAAAGAAAATTTTTATAGGGCAAAAATCGATAAAGAAAAATCAAATCCACGAGCTATGTTTGCTACTTTGCGCGAAATTATTAAAAATCCGATGAAAACAAAAACAGAGATTAAAAAAATACAAACTGAAGATGGAAATTATGTGGAAAAAGATAAGGAAATAGCTGATACTCTAAACAAATACTTCGCAAACGTGGGTCATGAATTAGCATCGCAAATACAAACCATAGAGAGACCAAATATGCATATCTTGGAAAACACTATGTTTCTATCAAAAGTAACAGAAAATGAAATAATCGGATACATCCATAGATTAAAACTAAATAAATCACCAGGTGAGGATAAAATTACATCTAAAATCCTTAAAGACAATTTTAAATTTATTACAAAACCTATTACCTATATCATTAATTTAGTTTTTGAAAGTGGACAATATCCGAGTCATTTCAAAAAGCAGTTATAAATCCAATTTTTAAAGCGGGAGATCGAAATATTCCATCTAACTATAGACCAATATCTCTTTTGTCCACTCTATCTAAACTAATGGAATTAGCTATTAAAACTAGAATGATTGAATTCTTAGATAAATATAAAATACTAAATGAATATCAGTTCGGTTTTCGTCGAAATAAGTCTACAAGCTCTGCATTTGCTGCAGTCGTATCTAACATTCAGGAATCCATAGAAATAAGTAAACCATGTGCTACCATCTTTATAGACCTAGCAAAGGCTTTTGATACTTTAGAACATAATTTATTGTTGAACAAATTATACAATTATGGCTTTAGAGGAAAAATTCACGATCTACTTAAAAGCTATCTAACAGATAGAACTCAAACAGTACGAATCAACGAAAAAAGCAGCTCTCCATTATTAATCAGACATGGGGTACCACAAGGCACGATATTAGGACCTATCCTGTTCAATATATATATTAATGATATTCCAGCAACAACAGTAGGAAAAATCATTAGTTACGCAGACGATACAGCCATAATATATACTAGAGAAACGTGGAAAGATGTATTAAAAACGGCAAAGGAGGACTTTATAAAGGTCAAGAACTGGTTTGCAGCATATCTACTAACAGTTAATATAAAAAAAAACAAAACTAATAACTTTCGGTTCCTATGCTGACAGTATTCCAAATATACGAGAAATTAAATAAAATAATAATGGCCATCAACAAAGCGATCAAGTACTCCAAATTGTTAAATGCATAAAGTATTTAGAAATAGAGCTTGACTATAGATTAAAATGAACTCAACATATGGAACTTATTATTAACAAACTTCGATACCTAATTTTTGTTTTCTATAGGTTAAAAAAGGATAATGAATATTAAGACACTACGCACAATATATTTTACAATATTTGAATCAATATTGACATATGGAATTGTTGCCTGGGGAGGTGCATATGACAAAATTATACGACGAGTTCAATCACTACAATCGAGAGTCTTAAAAATAATATACAGTAATTACAGGAATCAAATTACTACATCAGAAATATTTAAGCAAGCTCAAATAATGAACATTAGACAACACTACTGTTACACAGCTTTAAGAACATATATAAAGGGCGGTTACTTTCAACCAGAGAAATTTTTAAAGAAGACGCGTATCCACGATAGAGAAACTGCAAAAATTCCAAATTGGAGAAAAACAAGCAGCAGAAGATCCTTTTTATATATTGCACCTATTATTTACAATGAGATAGGAAAACCCAAAATAAGACAGTTAAGATCTAAAGACAAAGCAAACAAAAGCTGGATACTAAATAGACCTGATATATGGAAGTTTTTTACGGGATAACACTGAACTTCACAAGCACATCGTCGAAAACTATTACGCCATTAATTTTACAATATAATGATATAACATCTGGATGCAGACGAGCTAAGCTCAAGCATCCTATAAATTTTGCGAAAAATTTATCGAAATTGCTAACGTACACGCAATTAAATTGCATACTGGAAATATTATTTATGTGTTATAATAATCATATATAGTTAGAATTAATGTATGATAATCTACTACATTGTATTACTGTATGTGCGCAATAAATATCAATATCAATCGTCGACTTTTTAAAAGTGATAACTGCGTAACAAATCGAGGTTATTTCGCATTAGCGTTCGAAAGTTCAAAACGCTCTTATGCAGGTCTGTTTTAGACATGTACTAACGTCTGCATCTTTTGAACGCTTAACTACATTGGTATGTCTCCTTGCACTGAGGCTACCAAATATTTAATAGACGCAGGAAGATTCAATTTTTCTGTACTTTTATCATGTTAGTGTCCAAGATTGTTGCATCACATGCAATTCCAGCTTGTTCGAATTTGTTTTTCTCGCAGTTTATACCGACATTTTCTCTTCTTGATCTAAAGATTTACGATAGAACACCTGCTATTTCTAGGATCGCCATTACAGATGTTTTGTAAGCTCCGGGTTGCTCCTAAAGCATATCAAAGCTCGTTAGCTCATTTTGATCCCGTAAAGTCATTCCCAACTGGAGGCCGTGACGCCGACTTTTGGAAGGAACATTAGCTCCGTTCCCTTCTGGACATGCGTCCAGGTGAGTTCAACAGTGTTTTGGTCTTGTTTGTCACACTGATGTTTCTTTAATTTTCGGTCTTTTTCGAAAGTTACGATGAGATATTTGAATATATCTGCATACCATTCATCTTAACTCTTGGTTTTGAGTTGCTGAAAGCTGGGCCTTTTCGGTGCAATATTTCACTTTTATGGGATGCGAGTTCCAATTTGTTCTTTTGTACTATTTTGTAATATGGTTTTCTGTTGCATTGTTCTCAGAATCTGCATGAACGTGCCGTAACACAAATTTAAAGAAATTGCTGTAGTAAACTTCCGAAACGTGTATCTGAAATTTTATTCGTGATACACGAAACCGTCTCTAACAATGGCGAAATTATTTCTGAAAATCACGAAACATTTATTGGAATGTTTAGAAACGGTAACTGCATAATACTTCAGTTACATGTGTCGGAAGTTTACTACAGAAATTTTGTGCAGTGTATGCACATGGAAACATTCTCTACAACATTGTCTAAAATGGTAATGTATGTACAGAGGAGAGAAGGAAAAGACATGACATTGTAAGGGAAAAATTACAAAAAAGTTCATCAAACCAATGGTGCAATGGAACAATGAAAAAAGGAAACCCTTTAGATAAAGGAAACGACATGTATTCCGAGTAAGGAACACCCTCATGCGCATTCTTATACCTCTTCTATAATTATATCATGGTCATTGCAACTCACAAAATTATTTAGAGGGACTGGAGGAAAAGAACGATTAGAAGGCCTTGTCAATAAGAGTTCGGAAAATTTTAAGACGCGTCATTACAAAAAATGACGATTATCAATAATAATGTATTAGTGGGCAAAAGTAAGATTTCCTTCCTCATTTTTGTGGCATCGTCATCGACTAATCGAGGAAGGTTCTTTCATCATTTCTACACATGACGATACAAACATTTAGACAAGACATACATATACTATATAATCGGACCCGTCAGCAATTTTTTCGGCGATCCATTCTGTAGCGGGCGCATCACAAGCATTGTCCTAATTATAGAAAAAGATAATGCCGACGGTGCATCTACCATGGAAAACCGCTGACGGTACTGACGACTACCAACAGAGGTCAGCAGCCGTCCCGAATTCGTATCTTCGCCCGACAAGCTTCCCTAAAATTTTCAAACACTGGAAATAAACACAAAAACTTGCGCAGACAGGGATTCGAACTCGGAATCCTTCAGATTACATACATATTAATATATACAGGGGACGTGGTCTAATTCGAACACCTAATAAGATTTTTAATAATTTTTAATAAAAAATAATTTCATGAATATAAATTAAAATTAGCATAGGAAAAGAAACGGCGTAAATAAAATAGGGAGCTGTTGGAGGGTAAACAAAATAAAAATTAGCGTTTCGACCCTAATTCGAGTCCTCTTCAGGAAGGATATTCTTCTGTCTCGTTTCCTATGGTAATTTTAATTTATATTCAAGAAATTATTTTTTATTAAGACCAGAAATTAAGCAAAACTCTAACCGATAGTATTTCTATTGCATTAAAGTGTAAAATAACTCAAATTAACAAAGTGTCAATCATTCGGAATCAGAGTCAGATTCAAACTGTTGAACTTTTTCTTTGAAGGAACTAGGCTGGATCCAATTTTGTTTATTATAGTTTTCAACACCTTTTTTGCACGGCTTCAATATTGTCGTGACACGGCTATTATTTTTTGCGGATGACACACAATTTTATATAACACCTCTTTGTCGTCTATACGATGCAATCAACCGTTTGAACAGTGGCATCGATGTCTTCTACAGATGGACTCAAGAATTCGGTCTTACACTCAGTGACAAAAAAAAAAACGAAAGCCATCATTCTCGGATCTAGGAAAAATCTTGCTACCATTAAAACCATTATACCTTACAGGCAACTTCAGTGAAAAATACATTGAACGTTTCGTCCTTGAGTGTGCATAGGACTCATCCTTAGACGTTCTAATAAAAATATTTAAAAAAAACCTCCGAAACTTCCTTTATTTTTATTTTTAAGCAACGGTCGAAAAATATATCAAACAATCTCACACAGAGCAAATTGGATGTCACCTGAAAATCGCCGAAACTATTTCCTTGCGTCACTAACCTACCAAATCGTGTCTACTTCACAGCCCACGTGTAACGATTTTTAAATGGTTAACGGATTAAGAATAATTTTTTTGCGTGCATAATTAATTTTATATAAACTTTTATCAAACATGGATCGGTATTTCGTCCCAGGTCTGCCCACGGACTCGTCAGTTGGGCTATGGGAGCAGACCCTGCCCAAGACACGAAACTAATCGTAAATAAATATAATAAAATAAAGGATACTGTTCACTCATCCATACCGCGACGCGGAAAACCGGAACCGCCACCGATCCTTACTGATCTTCGCGATACAAACTAGCTTAACCCTTATTTTTCTTTATATTCTTCTAAATTACCGCCACCTCAAGCATGGTGCCTCAAACAAAACACAACGTTACACACGTATCTTAGGGACAAATTTGTCGCGTATCCAGGTACACAACGTAGCTCTGCCCGAATTGCCCACTCTGATTTTTAACTACCTTTCTGTCGCACCGATTACTACAAGAACTCGTTCTGGATTCGCGCTATTAGTTTCTGGCAATCGCTACACCTTTATACGTACACATACACATTTATAGCAACTTATATAAGTGGTCGATCAATTGCTGTAATGAGCGACGATATTCAATCCTCATTTAGAAGTGTCTCGTTTGGAGTTCCACAGAAATCTTCCCCTGGGCCCATATTATTCCTCATACTTATCAACACCAAAATCGTTCACTACATTTTTGTAAGGTATCATTTACACTATTCGCAGATGACCTTCAAATTTACCTTCAGTGTGAACCCGAAGAAGTTGACTCTGCCATATTCAGATTGAACGACGAGATTGCGTCCATTATTGACTGGTCATATGGTGTAGGGTTAGAAATAATCCCTACCAAAACGAAAGCTATGATATTAGGTAGCATTCATAATATCAATAATATTAAAACCAAAAGACTACCTACTTTACTAGTTAATGGTGTTTCAGTACCTTTTGTTTGTGAAGTAAAAACCTTGGGACTCAACTTGTCTTGGAACTAACATGTTTCCCAAATTTGCCGAAAAGTATACGGAGTTCTTTATCGTCTTAAATTTCGCGGTCATATTCTGCCACATTCTATTAAATTATTATTAGTGAACGCGCTCATAATTCCAATCATTGATTACTGTTGTATTGTATATAATGACTTGTCTGATTATCTTGATAAAATATTTACCCGTCTTTTAAATGCTTTTCTCCGATTCATCTATGGTATTCGTCGTGATCGTCACATCACCCCTTATTGCATCAAATCCGGATGGCTAACTACCATCTCTCGTCGCAAATATTTTCTCGGATCATTGCATTACAGTGTTTTCTCGTCCTGTACTCCACCTTATCTGTTTCACCTCTTCCCATTGGTTTCTTCTGACATTCGTCGATCAAATCGTATCACTACATCATCGAAATTTGTTCTGCCAACATACCGCACTTGTATACTTGAGCGATCATTCAGGGTAAGTGTAATCAAATTCTGGGACTCTTTGCCGACTGATATCCGTAACTTGCCTTCTCTTCGATCGTTCAAGACTCATCTGTTCAGATCATCACATTCGTTCTAAACTATAGTAAGCGTTCCTGGTCCATGTTTTCCGTCGGCAATTACTTATTTATTTTCTAATGTATCTAGGTCTCATGATAGACTCTCTTATATTCTTTTCACATTATATTCTTTATACTCTTTTTAATTTAGTTATAAGAAATTAGCTTATTAATTATATTTTTTTTATATTATTCTAATGTATTTTTAACTCTTCACATTATTTATGTTATTTTTATATTATATGGAGTTATGTATCAATTGCCACAAGGGACAATTATCCCACGGCAAAATAAACAGAACTAACTAACTAACTAACTAACTGACACCCTAATGTTCGGAGTGCATCATCGTTCCATGACTTAAAAACTAAGCCAATTACCTTCGTCGGGATGTGCAGAGTACTCGTTGAATTGCTACTTACTACTTTTTTTTACTATTATGGTTATTATATTATATTTTATAAATCTTTATAAATGTATTGTTTGCACAAGGTCAGCTGACCAGTTGCCTAATAAAGTTATCAATCAATCCAAAATACCTTTTTTGTAGAAAATTTTGTGCTCAGATTTGTATGTTTCTAAATAACGCGACAAAGAGTAAGTAGCTAATTTTACTATTTTCTCTCATTTCCACCAATTCTCATCATGATATTCGTATTCAGCAAATCAAAATACATCATAAAACATATGTATGATAAGGATTTCCGGAGCGTTCTTTTCTGAAGTATATACTTTTATATTTAAAATATATCAATTACTTTAGTAAAAAATTCCCCAAAAAACTCGTAATCGAAATTCAACCAGGCGAAATTTTAATTCCTCGATCGAGTCTTGTAGCCAAAACTCTGTTCGAACCAAATGACCAAATCCTGTCCACCAGAGCCGTAGTACGTCGGTGTAGCGAGAGTTGCAGATCGTCTTTTAGATGGCGCCATAATCACATTTGTCGAGAATGTAGGAAACTGCAGAAACCCATATCAAATGCAGCAGCGGCCATGACAGAGCAGCCATTTGCAATATTTGAGACGAGTTATGCTGTTTTTTAAAAGAACTTATCAATAACTTAAGTATAACAGAAAAAAATACGATGACAAACCACAATCCTTCTGTCGACTAAACCTGCAAAACAAAATCACCAAATATAAATGATAAAAAAGAAAATTTGTAAACCACTAAAAATACCAACAACCTCGAAATATGCAACAACGCTTTTATTAAGTCAGACTTTGTTATGCATCGTATTACAGGCGAATGTGTATAATCGGTTCACCTAACAAAGTTGAATCGCACGTTTGAATCTCAGATCACTTACGTGCCCCGCGCAGGAAAGAAGAATTTACCATTCCGTACGCTTCCAAATTGTTTTGTGCGCGGATTGAAAGGACGGTTCGATATCGTTGTGTACTTATTGAACACATGTTTTTCCCCCGAATCCCATTTACATCCCATTTGATGGCCGTAAAACTTTTAAAAAATAAATCGTTGTTGTTTTATCGCGAGTGTTAAACTATCGTCGTAAGTAAATCGCGAGGTTATTAAAATCTTTCGAAAAATAGCATCAAGAAATTTCGGTAACTTACCCTCGGCGATGGTACTGGAAGACTCGTCTGCTAATATTGGACACGAATCGATATTTGGAACACGCGCGAATCCAAACGGGATTTTTTGGAAGCTTTCGCATGCGTTACATCCCTTGGCGCTCCGTGGCCCGACGTCGCCAAGGACTCTAATAATAATAATCGTTAAAATGTTATCTAAAACCTACCGCCTCTTGCGAAGGACGTTCGATCCCACGGACGTCGACTTTCGAAAACAGTGTCTGATGCACGGAGACTAGAGCGAAAAGAATTCAATAATGTGCGCCAATCCTTGGTAATAACGACAACACCGCCATCTATGTCAACAATTAAATTCACTTCGAGATGGCGCTAATGCCGTCTTTACCAAGGGGAAAATCGAGTGTTCTGCAAGTCGATAATTCTAATTCGGTTGAGAAAGGTTATGGAGCGTTAAACACGTGTTTCGATATCTCGCAATTGCCGCGCGGTAAGAGACAGCGGTTCTTAAATTAATATCGAAAATCTATTGGCGAGGCTTAAATGTCGCGGGGTTCATGGGGATCGGGGAGTTTCTGCCAAGTCGGCTCGACGCCCCAGATTTCCCGCGAGTATTCCGCAATCGTTCGATCCGACGAGAATTTCCCGGAAGACGCAATGTTGTGGATTGCCATCTCCACCCATTTAGATTCATCCTACGCAAAAAAATCTCGTTAATTACAGCTTGTATCGATCTTTATTAACTAATACTAACCTGGTAGACTTGGGAGACCCGATCTTGAGTCTTGATGTAACTTTCGTAATCGGCCAATAGGAGGAACCTGTCCCATTTCAGCAATACGTCAGCAATATCCTGGAACTCGCTGGGATTGCTGGGACTGAAGTGACCCCCTTGGATTTGATCGACGCATTGTTTTAATTCTGGCAGCTTGTAGTAGTAGTCGTATGCGTTGTAACTCTTCTTCTTTTCCTCGACTTCCGTTTCTGTCATACCGAAAATGAAAATGTTTTCGTTGCCCATTTCCTCAGCCATCTCGACGTTCGCTCCGTCCAAAGTTCCGATAGTCAGCGCTCCGTTCAACTTAAATTACGAAACAATTTTCGAACTTGATTTCTAACCTCAAAAAAACATTTTATAATTCAAACTTACCATGAATTTCATGTTACCAGTACCAGAGGCCTCAGTACCAGCTGTTGAAATTTGTTCACTGAGATCGGCGGCAGGAATAATTTTCTCAGCAAGGGTAACTCGGTAATTCTCGAGGAAGATGAATTTCAACTTGTCTCCGATGATAGGATCGTTATTTACAATATTAGCGACGCTGCAGATGAGTTTAATGATTTTCTTGGCCAAATAGTATCCTGGTGCTGCTTTACCACCGATCATGACGGTCCGGGGTACGAAATTACCTGTCGGATTCTTCTTGATTCGATTGTATAAAGTTATGACGTGCAAACAGTTCAAGAGCTGACGCTTGTATTCGTGAATACGTTTCACTTGAATATCAAAGATGGAGCACGGATTGACCTTGACTCCGTAATCCCTTTCCAGCATTTCGGTTAAACGGAGTTTGTTCTCTTGTTTCACTTTATTGATGCTCATTTGGAAGTTTGGATCCTTGGCCCATTGTTTCAATTGCGCGAGCTGCTCAAGATGAACCGTCCAGTCGCTGCCAATTTTCTGAAAACCCGAATTGTTACGTCAATTTTACGTGGGGTATTATAGAACTGTTATGTTTCACTAATTAGAAAAATTGTGGGATTCAATCATTTTATTCCGGGTTACATTAATATAATAATACTAATTAACTCAATACTAAGTGACTTAACAAATTATTTTTGTACATTTCAATTTTTTTTCAAGATGAATAATGCTTTCACTTTTCAACAATATCATTAATAATAAAAATTAAATTCTTAGACGCGTTATTAAATATTTTTCGTCAACATATTATATTATGGGATCTTACTACCTTAAAATTGTTAATCAACAATTTTTAAACCATTCTATCGTGTAGAGTGTACCCGAATATAGTAGGGTTGAATATTTTCCAAAAGATTTTCTTACTTTTTCACAAAGTTTCCTGAGCGCAAACGTAAAATACAAATTTTGCCTTTTGGGGACAAAGTACGAACCTCTTCGATAAGATCAGAGAGACTCGGGTTGCACAGCAACAACCAACGTCGAGGTGTAATTCCGTTCGTTTTGTTTTGGAACTTCTCAGGATTCATTTCGTAGAAATCTCGGAAACTAAATAAGATCAGAAGGCAAAATATTTTGTTATCGTAATGTAATCAATCTTATTGTATGAACAGAAACTTCTCTTAATATAAATCTTTCTTTATTTTATTTCGTATATTTTAATCTGTATTACTTACACTCTTGCTTTCAAGATATCCGAATGGATTTGTGCAACACCATTGATCACGTGGCTACCAACAATAGACAAATGGGCCATGTTCACTCTCTTCTCACCTTCCTCCTCAATCAGAGACATTCGTCGAAGACGGTCCCAATCGCCAGGGAATTTCGCTTCTACGGCCTTCAAGTGAAGGAAGTTGATGTGATAGATTATTTGAAGATGTCGTGGAAGGATGCTGTCCAACATACCCGTCGGCCATCGCTCCAGAGCTTCCGGCAATACTGTGTGATTCGTGTATGCACAAGTGCGCACGGTAATGTCCCATGCCTTAAACGATACGTTTCTTATTTATTGTAAACTCAGAAAACCTAATTTTGTCAACAACCGCACAGTTTATTAACCCTTAATCCCGACGCATAAGTCGTTTTCGACCAAGAGAAAATTCAAATTGTACTTTATAAATTGCGCAACTGTAAGCATTTTCAAACGGCAGGACATATTTGAACCAGGTAGTGGGAGGAAAAGGCCTTAAAATATCCGTCGGAACTAAGGGTTAAATAAAAATATATTAATATGACAAATTGATAACAACCTTGTCCCAAGGAAGACCTTCGATGTCGATGAGAATTCTCATCAATTCAGGAATTGCCAAGGATGGATGAGTATCGTTCAACTGAATGGCAACTTTATCAGGGAAAGCATCGAAATCGGTTCGGTGATGTTCTTTGGATCCAAATTTACTGGACTTATACCTTCTGATGATGTCTTGAAGAGTCGCAGCGACCATGAAGTACTCTTGTTTCAATCGCAGTTCTTTACCCTCGAAAATATTGTCGTTGGGGTACAGAACACGAGTAATGTTTTCTGCGAGATTACGATCGATGACGGCTTGGATGTAGTCGCCATCATTGACTACAAACATCAAATTATTTGTTAGTGCACTAAGGGGTCGTTCATAAATCACGTGGACAATTTTTCATATCATCACCTCCCCCCCCCCCTTCCTGTCACTGTTCCCATGAACATTGCACATTTACAAAAAAATAGTGATGCTAATTTCTGAATATTTTCATAGAATTTGTTAGAATACAGGACTTAAATAATAAATGAACAGTATTTTAATTTTGTATGGTTGATTTTGATTTTTTGATGTATTCATAAAATATAATGGTCGGTTAAGACATCGTCATATCTTATGTTTTCGAGATTGCTCTATTGATTGCCTCCGTCCCTCTCAATAAAAAACCCCTAACGCCTATTTTTCAAAGATATTAGGAAAAAATACTTATTTGTTATTGCTTTTTCACTTTATTCAATGTTTTTCGTCTACACGTAAAGACTTTGCGTTGTAATTTTTGAGATAAATTATTGTGTATTTTACAATTATATAGTTGGAAAATAGGGGTATAAGGAAACTTTTGTAATGTTCATGATAAAAAATGTCACTACATATTTTGTAATTATTAGTCGAATCAATAGGAATATTTCGAAAAAATTGTTGTCAATGAGAACCTAAAAACTGGAATTACTACACATGTTGTAAAAATTACAGTCTATAATTTGCTTCGTGCATGGCGATGGAGGGGATATCCAAATCGATGGCAGCGCTCAGTATGGAGATTTCTGACAACTCCCATCTGCAACGTCAGAGCTTTTCCATTAAAGTCAATGTAAAAACGCTCTTATTTATTCATTACTTTGAGATATTTTAAATTTTATTTCGATCTGTGTTAAGTGTTGCAAGTAAGTTTTATGGTTTAAAGAACCATTCAAAAGGGTTCATTTTATTGTACTGTGCAAAAAAAAACGATTACTCCGAGTTCGAAATTGTATAGAATACAATTCATTATTCAGCTGAAATATATTTATATTTATGTATCTATTGTAATTTTCCATTATTAGTAATTTAGTTAATACATAAACATGGTATTTTTCTTACTTCCAGTGTAACTTTGTACGATGGAAGAGTCACTGACGTTTGCCGAATTACACTGAAACGAATTAATTTATGCTCTGTACATATTCCAAATACTTCTTCTACACGAACGACATGTCCTACAGCCAAATTTTTCCCTTTTCTATACTTAGTGGATTAAAGTTTATTGAGTTTGTGATTGATTCAAACCCAGTTCAGATTATGGTATTCATTTCAGCCCCTTAACTTCGTTTTGTCCAACTCAAAATGATTCGAATTTAAAAAGTATAATATTTTGTTGCAAACTAAAATATACGAAATTTGGGCCGAATTTCAACCAATACACTCAAAGTACTGATGCTTTTGAAAACCCGCAGAAAATTTAAAAAAAACTAAATACGTCACTTTCTCATATCACTCTCCATACAAATTGCAGACGCGAGTTGTCAAAATTCACCACCAGACGGCGTGGTCGGCGTCTTGCACTAAGCGAATAGAACAGCCTGCTACATACACTGTAAAAAATGCCGGTGTAAAATCACTGTGGGAATTGTAAAATTACACGTCACTTTTACAGCTCACATGGTAAAATCGTAACTCTGAGAGTGGTAAATTTACAATTCTGTTGAGTATTTTACCACAACAAATGTAAATTACTACAAAAATTGTAAAATTGTTGTTCTGAGAGCAGTAATTTTACTTCTCTCAATATTACTATTTGGCTGAAAATCACAACCAGTATTGTAAAACTACAATCTTCCACAGTAATACCTATTTGTCGCAAAAGCGTTCACGAACTCACGAAGTATGTAATCGAGAATATATACGAAAGTTAGTTTTATAAGTTCAGAAGAGGTTAGAATACGTACTTTGTTAACAGATCTACGTGATAAGCAGAAGTCGAGACGAAAGTTTACTTTAACTTTCTTTTAAGGTGTATAAGTACACAGGTTATTAAAATATAATTATTAAATTTTTAACTTCGCAAAATTTTGAAAAAAACTTTCAGATTTGTTATTATTTTCTTAAGTCTTACGACTTTCAATTAATAAATCATTTAATTTATTATACAATTACAGTTTAAAGATGTATCATTATGTTTCTCTCCATGTGCTGTAGCTGGATTTACAAATGTAAACTGAGATGGTTGGTGATATATCCTGGTGAAGCAACAAGGAGTAAAAACAAATGTGTGACTGAAAAAATGTATTCTTTTTTTAGAAAATTGCAAAATATCAAAACAATTGATGTGATTGACGTATAAAGTTTATAAACATTTATTTTGTATCCTGAAACCCTTTGAAAGTAACACATAGATAAATTAATACGATTAAAACCGCTATAAAATAATACACACTATACCTAACCTCCAATTGCAAAAGTAAATACCGAATGTAATTTTACAGCAGAAATTGCGATTTTACTGCAATAATTGTAAATTTAATCTCATTTTTGTAAATTTACGGCACCGATTGTAAATTTTAACCTTCCGTTCGATGTCGGCTGAAAATGACATCGCGGTCGTGTAAATTTACACTTTCGGTGAACTATATACAACAGCCTATGAATTTTCCTACTCTCAGAGTAGGTAATACTGATTACCTACTCTCAGCGTGGTAATTTTACGCTGGCATTTTTTACAGTGTACATATTTTCCGTACTAAACACGTTCCTTACTGAAGCTTACAAAATCCTACCCCCTATCGTCGAGTACGTTCAATACCTATTACTAGTCGCATAGTTAAATTATACATAACACAATACATATGTTTTCGGCGCATTGCGGCAAAAAGTGACTATAAATCGTTGTAATATATGAAACAAAGTTTCTCAATTTCTAGGCATACCAATTTTACATTTTGTGTCATATACCTCCAGAGTATTCTAATTTTTCTTTCAAGCTTAGTTGTGTTTAACACTTCAAATATGAATTATTTGAATTACAATGGTAGATCTCAAACGTGTATATAGCAATATATACTACCTTACACATTTACTACGAAAAGTATTAAAATTTGCTATTGGGATACAAAATTTGGTACAAAAGTAGTATATTTTTTAAAAATTATGGTAAAATATGCTACTAATGTCATAAAATCCCTAATATGCAGCTGTGTTTGGTAATTTTTCCAACAAAAAGTCTGTCAGAAAATTGATCCAAATACCTGAATAATAAGATTACATCAAAGACATTTTTTTCTGAATCATTCGTTTCAATGTGACCTTTAACGAAATCATTTACTATCTTTTAGGGGTTTCAGGATCGCTAAATAACTCTCGAGAACAAAAACACTAAATTGAATACGGCGGATACACTATGACGATGTTAGAAGCATAAAATAATGTTTATAATTAAAAATATTTAGTTTCGAAGAATATCGGCAACAATTACAAAAAAAGCGGCCATTTTGAAATCAACAATCTGAAAAAATATTTCTATTTTGTATGATTCTTGAGTATATGAAAAAATGTGTTTTCAGAATGAGTCAAGTATTTTTAGAACATTCTCCCGATAAATATCTTCGAAAACATAAGATAATATTAGTTTTCATACCTGAAGATGACATTTTGTGAATACAGTCAACAATCAAAGTCGATATCGAAAATCTGTTCAGTTGGGGCGATTAGGGTCAATATTATATTGTTAATCAGTGGTAGGTTTATTTCCAAGTTTCGTGGTAAAAGTGGTAGCCGACAACTGTTATATTTTATATTAGATTCGGGATCAGCAACCAACAAAAAAATTTTTTTAAGTTTAAAATCAACCTTGAGAAGCGATCAAGCTTGGATCAGTGTATTAACTTTATAGAAAACTTATAGATGAGCAAGTCACAACATCTGAATGTCACAAATTAATCCAACTTTTCAACACAAACTATTTACAAATTATATCTAAAAGGTTGTATAAAGAGGAACATTTTATAACTATTTTTCAGTATTATTATTTTGCATATTCTTGAATTTTTTGAAAATAATGTCCTGACTGTCCACTCGCATGAAATATACCACATTCATTCGCCAGATGGCGGTGGTAGTTACATTCCAAAACTAGAATGAACTACTTAAAGTGCTTCAATGGTTTGAAAAACTATTTCTATTTCTTAGAAGGTACTGCATTTTTTTATGTAATACAGAATTTAAAAAAAAAATAGCATTCTCTGACCAATAGTGTTCTTTTCCAATTTGTTTGGAAACATTTATATACTTACTTTATGATGTATACTAAATTTATAAATATTAGAATTAAAAAATATCGCTTTTTTCCTTCAAATATCCCAATATTAGCATTGATTTTGTCCTTACAAAGGTATATTATCCCTTCAAGAAAACGCTTGATGTTTTACAATAGGATTTACGACAAAGTAATAAGGATAATACATGCTTAAACGTGTACTTACAGAATTTAAGATTGAACTCAGTCGGTGACTTGGCGGACCATAACCTCAATGTGTTGACAACATTATTTTTGTATCCTGGTATCGGATTGTCGTAAGGCATGGCAAAAATAACCTACATTGTAGTGAAGAAAATTTGTTGTCGCATAAATTAAACAGTAATTACCCAATGAAAACATCTCTTAAAATACCTAACCTAAACATTTGTCGATATATTTACACTATATCATTTTAAAACATTTTTCGTGCATTGGATACCAAAAATGATTAGGCAGAAGATACTTGATTTTTCGAATGTAATTTCGACACTGGATTTATTAAGAAACATTTTTGTTAAGCGTTTATTATATGTACATTTGTAGTACTACTAACTGCAAAAAAGGTAACTTCGTAATAAGGAAATACTAAATTTTAATGTGTTAAATTCAATTTTGATTAAGTTTCATATTACGTATCAGCCTTAATTACAAAATAAATTTTAACCATAATAAATTCGCAGATCAGAGGATGTAATTTTCGTAAAGAATTACATTCAATTATCTTCATATATTAAAACAGCTCTTAGAGTTAAAAAAAGTTCTGTATTTATATTTTCAGTGAAAGATTTTGAATATGTAAATTTTGAAACTTTGTTTACAATTTATCAGGTTTAATGTAAATAATAACTTGAGCAAGTAACTAAACTTTAATAAAAGCTCTCCCTGATACTTCACTGCAATTGACTGAATTCTTTTTTGCAAACTTGCAGTACTCGAGAATCTTCACAAAAGTAGCCTTTCAATTACAAGTAGCTCAAATATGCATTAAATTACTTCAACTCGCGGTATCAAACCGGAAATTATTTCCCCTATATGACTAAAATAGTATCTTAGTTCCAAGAAATAGTATAAGATGGAAAATGTTTAAATAAAACTGAAGTTAGCAGCTACAAAGAGAAATCCATAGGAGCAGAAAGTACAGAGGTAGACTTTTCCAAATTTTATAGTTCAATAATTATTAGCCAATAGAATCGTTCTAAATAGCTGAATATAATTTCTACTGAACAAATACAGGTTGCTAACGACGAAATTGCTTTTACATGAAATTATAACACAGGAAACACATTTTGGAGTTAATATTATGGTAATGAGCTTCTACTCGAATTTTTAATCTCTGGACTAATTTTTATTTTGTATTATAATTTCATTTAATAATTTCATAGTGTTCTAAATAACAATTTTGTCGTCAGCAACCTGCATTAGTTTACTAGAAATGATATTGTGCTTTCGAATGGTGTCTCGAGGAATGCCGCAAATTTTAAAGCCAACAAATTACGAGAATTTATTTAAAAAAAAAACAGAATTTTAGTAGTATTTTTGCAGTAATTATTGATTATATAAACCCTTTTATTTATTCGTTTTCTGTTTCAGAAAATTGTTTTTAAGAAACTTTGTGACATTATTATTTAATATAAAAGTTACATTATTTATATCGAACAATGACAAACGGCGTTGTCAAATCACTTTTACTTTACGATAAAAATCAACCAAATAATACTTTTGATTCTCATAAAAATTATCAAATTATTTTATAAAGTCTAGTATGTTATAAAAAGCACAACTATTAACGTGAGTTTTATCTACAAAAATTACGGTAAAAGATGTTGAAATCGTATTTTTTATGTCTAACACGATATTTTTAGAAAAAGTTTTCGGAAAAAATCTATATTCAATGCTAAGTAACCGGTTCTTTTTCTCAGTGTAATAAAAAAATTTATATATCTGCAATTTTGACTAACCTGCGTGTTCACCCATTTCTTTCCCTCGGGTGTGTCGATCACATGTCCATAGAAATTAACCGGAAGCATGAATTCTGGTCGGGCCTTCTCCCATGGATTTCCATACCTCAGCCAATCATCGGGTTCCTCGACTTGTTCGCCATTTTTTATTTTCTGTGCAAAAATACCAAATTCATATCGCAACCCATAACCGTAAGCCGCAAGGCCCAGGGTTGCCATGCTGTCCAGGAAACAGGCCGCGAGACGACCGAGACCTCCGTTTCCAAGACCGGCATCTTCTTCGAGGTCTTCCAATTCCTCGATGTCTAGACCCATCTACAACATTCAGAAATCATTAAAAATTTTTGACTAGTTATAAATGGATTGATAGGCTGTGAAAAGAAATACTTTTCTCAAGAACGCAAGCTCAAAATAAGATATAAATACACCACCTCGAACCATTTATACAAAATATTTTTCCATGTCTTTTTACAGCGCATGACAATTTTTTTATTTATCGAAGAATCAGTACTGTCTACATTTTCTAGAGTGACAATTCGTTGTTTCTAGAATCAACATTGAGCCTCTCTAATAATATTCTAAATTGCCACTCCTAATGAGTGAAATCTCACTTTTTACCCAGTCAAAACTCAGTCAGCATTATTAAACTCCAATTGTAGAAACTGACAAAGTACTTTCACACTATATTGGCTAAATCTTTACTTGATCTGTAATGAATTAATTTCACTCCAATAAATTTACGGAGTAGATTGAAATGATTTTTATACACTTTCATTGAAATGATGGAACATGTTATTTCTTCATTAAAGATGTTTTTAATCTCATACACTAAAGTCGGTCATTCCTAAAAAAAAAAGGTAGGTCACGGCACAGATGATTCAACCCGATCGTTCGTTCCAAAATAACAAAAAATTCTTAACCTGCATCCGTCAACACATGTTATGGGTATGCGAGCACAGATTTTCTATCGGAGCAAACAAGATTCATCATGGGATTAAAGATTCATCATGGGATTAAAATAATATAGACCTTTCAAAGAAGATATGCTATTATTTTCTTACACTGCCATATTATAAACTATATATTACCAAACAAATTTTAAATAAATAACAATTAGTTATGTAACATCATTTTTAAAAATTCATTGAAATACATCGTTTATTAATTAAAAATTATCCACGTACTATTTAACTGACTACGAATAATTCATAAGTAAATTAGTAAAAATTTAATCTAAAATACATCTTAAATAAATTAATTCAGTCATACGATCATTTCAATTAGTAAGTCAGATTTAGGAATCACAAATATTTAAAACAATAGTGCTTTAAATAATTTGTGAAGAAAATATTTATAACCTTAGTAATTTTAGGAACATGTACCTACGAAATTTTTACACGTTTCCATCAAATTCATAATATTTTGAACTTGAAGAGTATTTTCGTAAAAGTAATCTCCATTCCACTCAGAACTTTTTTTATCTTATAAACGAATCCAAATATTTCTAAAATCAAGACGATTAACGTAATACTATACGTAGGGTCACAGTCACTGATCCGTCCTTGATATCAGACTGAGTTAATACGTAATCTACAATCCAGATGTGATGTAATAAATTAATCTGAGTAACGCAATATTTGCACTTCAAGTTCATATTGTTGAAATAAAAATAAATCGTTAGAATCGAACTCTAATTTGAGTCGAAATAATTATCTATTATTATTTTACTTAACCGTTTCAAGTATACATTTTCGTTGCATGGGACACAGCTGAAATTTTTTACTCGATTGTTTTTGAGATCGCATATTACGAATCTGGCATTAGATTTTCAAAATTCAAAATGGCGAATTCAAGATGTCGGAGCGAAACGTGGAAGTGAAAGAGAGTGGCATATGATACTAACAACATTTTTCATTATTTCAACTACTTGCAGATGGGAAGATGTATATTTAATTTTACTCGGAACAAATATTATTTATAATATGGATCTAACGATCTGTTGTTTTTTTTTCCGTGTACTTAATTGACATAAAATTGCATACTCGGATTTTTTATTAAAATAATATTAAGAGGCGATAATTGCAAATAATGGAGACAACTACCAGCGTCCACGATCGTGTCTTTGGATATGGCTGAAATTGGTATTTTTTGGAAATTCAAATATACAATTTGTCTGTTAAGTAACATATTTAGAATATAATATCGGAATAGTAATTCGCTACCTTAAAAAACCTAAGCATCCAGTTTCACCACAATATAATGTGAAGGAACTTATTGGTTTGCGGTCGGCCATCTTGGATTTAAAAATCTAACGTTTTATTCTTAATTAGTGACCCAGAAATCCCCCGAGTGTCAAGTTTCACCATGTTTACGCAACATTTTCAATGCACCATCCATTTTTGTAAAAAAAAACATTTTTAATTTACGACAAACATTAATTTATTTACATTCCTAATCACATTATCGAAGTAAAAGCGCAAAACAGTGCACCAAAATTAAATTTTGATTCAATCAATGAAAATTGTAAAAAATGAAATGGATATAGGTACTTCCTGAGGGGACACTTAGGCTTGAAACGATTAATGTTTGAATATAAGTTGCAATATGAAAAATAAAAAAGTACGTTCAGATATTTAAAACATATTTCAGGATATCGAGTTGGAGCAAAACATATAGTTCTATTAATAGAATTACCTGGTACATAGCTTCATCGCAAGCTCCTTGAATCCCCAGATTAATCATAGTGTTTTGTAAGGTTCGACCCATGTAGTATTCCAGTGATAAGTAATACACCCTCTGAAACATAATTTTGTTGGCATTTCATTAGTATTATATTGTTATTTTACTACAGTATTAACTATATAATGTAGCTTAACTATGTTAAAAGTATAACGATTTTCCATAAACATCTAATAAAATGAAAGATTTCAACAAATTAATTCCTCAAAAGTATTTTTTTCTTATTTATCATTTTTAAGTGTTTTTTTTTTAAAGAAATACAATATTGTTTTGGGAAATATCTATATTATGAAATATGAATAAGAAACATTTTTTCAATGTAGTCCTGCCAACTTAATTTATTCTTTTTTTTATATTGATAAGCTATTGTCGGATCCTTTGGCTATGAATATAATGTACATCAATCATTTCTACACGTTTAATTTACATTTTTAATTTATAATTCATCATGCATTCATTCAGATAAATCAGATATTTTAACTAGGTGACAAAATTTGATTAAAAAATATCACTTCGTCATTGAAATGTTTTAACCCGTTCGCAGTGCTGAATTAAATCGGTGGCGCCAAAAACAATTTAAAAATTAAAATATGTAGAAAATGTCCAAAAATTGAAAAAATTGAAAAAAAAAGTTGTTGTTAAAGTTACAATGATATTGATTTATTTATAATAATAATTGTAGAAATTCCAAAAAATGTTAATAATAATCATTTATGTTCATGAAATGATTTTTTAACAACAATAAAATTAGTAAATCATTGAATAATTAACATTTTATGTGATAATTTAAAGAAATTGAGTTTGTCCGCAGTAGAGGAAAAAGGCGGCGAATGGAAGTCCGTCGCCGGGACAAAAATGGTTTTATGATTTTCAGAACAGTACAAGGTACACGACCGATTGAATAGAATAGCAATTCCGACGTATTGATCATGTTTAATGCGATTTTGCGCAGCTTGTGCACGTTTTTTCCATGTTAGTACCGTTTTCAAAAAGTTACAAGTCCGTCGCCGGGACAAAAATGGTTTTACCACTGTCATAATGGTAATAAATATGCGCCCGAGTGAATACATTACGAATTTTTAACATTTTAACGTTTGTTTTAAATGAATTTAAATAGTTTTTACGCGATTTTCCTATGCGCCGAAGGATAGGCGAATCCCCTGCTACCCAGCAAACACACAGTCACGAAAAGTTATTGAAATGTTAACTAATTTGAACAAAAGTCAACATTTCGATAAATTTTCGTGACAGTGTGTTTGCTGGGTAGTTTCAGCGTCATAGCGAATGGGTTAAGAGATCAATTAAATTATACAATTATTTTAGTAACAAGTTTCTTCTAATTCAAGTTCTAATAGAATAGCTAAATTTTGTATAGAATATTTGGCACTTTTCTATATGAAATTGGCAGTACCTCAAATACAAAATATTCCTTATTTTCCCTTGTTTCTGACTAAAATATTTGTAATAATGAGAATACCATTGTATAATTAATGGACATCAAATTATTTTCTATATCATTTTATTATTTTATGCTTTCATTGTTACATTTCTTTTGAAAAAATGCAGAGCGTATTTTTTTACATGGAATGGTTTTCACACTAAATACTATTTCTATCATTTAATTCAATAAAACTATATTTTATAAGAAATGTTATACGATACAGAAAAGTAATTAAATATCCAGATAAATGTATTTATCCACACTATTAGAAATGCTTGGAAAATTTTAATGCTTGGAAAAATAAACAGAATTTTACTAAAACCTGTATCAGACAGCTAAATTATATAACAATCAGAAAATTACGATACTTGTAACAGAAATAAGAATATGAATCAGCGAGCGAAGGTGAAGTTAGTTTGGTTTATTGTCGCCAGGGGCAGACGCGATGTTAGAATCCCAACAAGAGGCGCCTGTGATTCCTGTTGCAGAAATTGGATTTTGATTCGATCATGAGGGATTTCATTGTCTAGTTTCAGTGCATGAAGCATTTCGTACCCGAATAGAATAAAATCTTTATGACGTTATACGTCTGAGTACAATGACAATATATAAATGATATTTTATTATATGCTGGTAATTTATGTGTCTGTCTTGGTTCAATTTTGATATGTTTTATACAATTTATTTATGTACTTAACAACTAATCAACTTGAATTACTAAGAATTTACGTACATAACTATATGAAACATGTTGATAAATTATTCAATAAAGCCAAGAAATTTTGCTATTCACCTTATATGTTTCTCTTACTGTAACTAATACCCCCCATATTCGGTTTCAGAAAATGATGAAACGATAACAGTAAAAAAAGGTTTCGTCACATGTTTCAGAAAATTCCTAAAGATATTTTTAACATCGCATTCTCCTACAATCTGGTCAATTTTTTTTTTATTATACCCGGCAATAAAAAATAGACACAACAGGACTCAAATGGATTCAACAGCATTCGTAACTTGACCGAATTGAATGGGAAAAACCCATTTGAATGACAAAAATTTGTCTTACAACATTGAAACTCGTTAATAAAAAGAATTGTTTATAACTGAATGCCTCTGAATGTTAAAGGACGAATACAAACCCAAGAATTCAAATCCATTTCAATAAAACAATACACAGAGAGAAATAAAATGGTTAATGCAATCATTTTATAATAGTAAACCGCTTTAGTATAAAAAGTCGTTAAATTGACTATTTCTATACTAAATACAACAATTAAAAGGTAAATTCCATGTACTATTTCCCGGTACTTAAACCATTCGTATATAACCTCAGATAACTATAAACTTTCATTTGGTTAATTCTACTATTCACGTATGATAAAATCGATTCTACTATTTGTTCATGGTTCCACTAACCCCTTTTTGAATATTGATGTGAATCCAAGGACAAATTACTTTACAGAGATAGAAAAATCATACTTTAAATCATACTATTTTGATTGCTAAAATAAATTTTCTAATTATAGCAACATAGCTTATTTTCTAATACTTGTTTTTCCATTGCTTTAAAATGCCTGATTACGGAAAACATTAATCTCAAATCATCATCAAGGATTATAATTGTTATTTTGCTTCGTCAGTTATTCTATCAACATCGTTATTAGATGTATTTATAAAACAAATTGGATTGACCTGTTTATTAATAAAAGTTACTCTTTTCAACAATTCATCATGCGTATGAAATGCTAACAATCATCGACATTTTCAATTCTTTTCTACTAAAATAAAAGTTGGCTTTCGTCTGTAACTTCCGTAACATTAGCATTTTGCAGCGTACATTTTATCCAAACACCTATTCGTTAACTGATCACGTTTGGGAACTGGTCCAAAAATATAGTTTCATCCACATTGCTAGCAAGAAATGCATTTTTAATGTGTACAATTTAGAAATTTTCCATTTCTTTGTTTGGAACGCAAAAATCTGAATTGTTTATATTTTAATATAGTTGAGTTATTATTTGTTTAAACAAATTAAAAGCAATTAAATTTTTTCGTATTTTTAAACAAAGCCCAAGGTCGTGGAATATATATCAAATTAATTACTAATTCAGAAAATTAGTATGCGTTTTTTATTTTCTTTGGTGCATATTTTAATAAACTTAATTTCTTTGAATTAAGTACAGTATATATTGATAAAACAAATCAGATTCACTTTTGAACACCGGAAGAGAGTTTCATTAGCATTCTCCGTGACCGACTAAGCTGAAACCCCTATTTGTACGACTCCTGATAATAAGTAACAAGTACTCGTTTAGCAGACAAAATTGATAAAAAATTTAAACAACAACAATTTATACAACAGCTACCGATTTTTTTACAATAATTTTTTAGTGCAATGAGGCTGGAGATTAATGAAAGATTATAATGTCTATGACATTAGTGATGTTCTTGGCATAGAGAGCAACGACGATGATGATCAAGGTCAATCGTGTCGAACTGTTGTCATCGTGTACCATGCGCCATTTTACTCCAATATCCAACAGCAACATCTTTATTCGGGTTTTTCATTTGTCATCAGCATTGTAGTTATTGTTCATCATCCCAAGATATAATCATTGGCGAACATCATTTAACATCAAACATCATTAACCCTCCTGAGCATCAGTTTTTCTTTTCCCATAAAAGAAAAGAAGTTTCCCAGGAAACTACTGTTGTTTGGTCGCGAAAATATTCGTCATGGCGTTTTTTTGCAAGAGCTTTAATGGACTAAAAATAAAATTTTCATTGTTAGTTAAAAATGTCGGAATAGTTTGGAATTTAGTTGAAACTCGTTATTGAGAACTTGTAATATCAAAACCGTCTTAAACGAAACATATTAAATATAACAAATCCGTACATTAAAAAGCATAAATTAAACACATAACAAATTTTTGAAAGAGCTAAAATCCGGATTACGGTACTTAATTAGTCTGAGAATAGCCTTAAATTACTGACCTAGTGACAATTGTATATGCTGAATTTGCGGTGCTAACTTTACTAATGAAAATTATATGTTCTAGAGAAATAATTTGTACCATTAATTTATAGTAAAATTAATATTTTAAAAGTCTTGTTAAAAAAAATTTAGTTTCCCCATGTCTCAAAATAAAGCTGGTTCATATATTGGTTTCGTATCTACATAATCCATTTAATTCATAGCCTTAAAAAATATCTTATCTAAAACCAAACATTATAAATAGGATTAAGTATGTTTGGTATTAAGTTTACTATAATTTCGAGTTCCGGAATATTTACGTTGGGATTGATGTATCACAATCTTGTTGTGAGCAATTAATGATATCAAATCGGAACTGAGTAAAAATCTAATTCTGGTGCTTATTTAAAAAAAAATTCTCTCATTCAACTAAGCCGACTAAAAAAATGAAGAAAACAATGCTACACGATATTGAATGAGACATTTTATTTATATTCAAGCGTAGTTTAAAATAATATACTGAAAAAAAAAGATTTGTTTAATCTAAAAAAAGCTTCTTAAGATTGTTCAGAAATGAAATTGCTGTATTTGGCGACAAAAATACTTATTAGTTGTGAATAAGTGTTTTATTTCCAGTAAACAACCAATTTTTTAATAATAAATTTTTGTAAATAAATATTTCTGAACCTTTCAGTCACTGGGGTCATTATAATGGCAGCCTTTTACTTGTCCCTTTATGATGCAGAATAATTTGTATTAATAGGTACACTATTATCACACCTTGGATTTGGAGGATTATTTTTCGCGACTGGATATCAGCCAATCAGAGCGCGATATTCAAAGGGTTCTGTGGTCATTTGTTTAAAATTATACTGGAAATTCCACGGCAGCTCCTGGAAATTGCATTCGGAAATTGCATGCTCGCTACTCATTTGTTAAAACTTCTAAATTCATATATTCGTCTCTCAGTCTCCTCTCTGCTCAGCTGTAACCTCAAATACCGGTCACAAAAAATAATTTTTTTTTTTTAATTTTGTAATCTGTTTTTTAAAATTCAAAACGGCGAATGTAATATGATGAAGAAAACAATTACTGAGAAACTTGATCTGCGGGTTTCTTATGATGCTGGATACAAAATAATCTGGTATATTTAGATTTTCAAACCACTTTTGATTGGCGATTTTCGAAAGCCTTTAAATAGTATGTACTAGCAAATCTACCATTCTAACTTAGTATTAGAAGTTTTTGTTTCACATAGTTGGAAACTATTTGAAATTACTATTTGACTAATTATTCTGGAATGAAAATAGAGCAACTCTTTGTAAAGTCTGATTTTTCGATGAGTGGGCTTTGAAACTTGTTCAGTATAATTTTTAAGATGGTCCATTTTTCACTCTTTATCAAGTTAATTCTCTCATAGACTGGCCTGAAGTACCGCTTTGTTCAAAATGATAAACTGCTACAATTATCTCTTGGTAAGAGGAATTAGCACATCCAGCTAAGAAGAATGCGTAGGTATGATTTACATTATATCTCTTAACTTAAAATGAAAATGACTGTCATTTCTTCTTGTAGCCATCACTATCATAAATTGATGAATAATCATACTCGGCATAAATAAATTTCCTTTGCAAAAACTAAAATATTATGAATAATATATAGGCTTCTGAATAATCAATAAATAAAAGTAATAGACTTGTACCTCCTCTCCAGAAAAAAAAATTATTTTCTAAGAAATTTTTTTAATTAAATGATTATCTCAATGCTTATGAATCAGATTGATGATGAGAATCATATGCTTAAAATTATACAGGAAATATAATAAAATTTTAATATTAAAGATGCAGATTTGCAATCGAACAAAATCAACCGTGTTCAGAGAACTACAAATAAAAATTGTAATTACAATGGAAATTGTGCTTCTTTTCACAATTTGAGTAAAGGAGGCTGTTTAAATATTTCATTACTTAATAAATATTCTGCAATAAAACAAAATTCTTTTACTTTGTTAACTAGTCTCGAATAATTATATTTTGTGTGGAATATCAGGTGATGTATTAAATGTAATTGTATAAAAGTATTATTTTTTATTATTAATTAATAAATTTAATTGTATATTGTATTATTTTAACTTATTTATTTCTCCATTTATTTTCATAAATTTGGAGATACTGACAAGTTGCGAATACATAATATGTGGTTCAGAAGATTAGATCAAGTTTTTATTTTCCTGAAAATTAGGATTCAAATTTATTGTAGTATGAATTTTAATTTTTTTATTTTTAATAACATGTAATTTTTATTCTTTTTCCAAACACTTTTTACTGACTATTTATCAAAAGAAAATAGCAAAATTAGTATATATTTTATGCGTATTTAAATTGATTCATTGTAATAAACAATGGACTATGAAACCTTTGTGCACAAAATATTAAGATCTCTAGGAATGTTGATGACATAGAAAATGTCGATTTTGATAAGTGAAACGTCTGTTGTTTTTAATTTACAATTTATATGATTGTTTTTAGAAAAACCAAATTAGTTTCACAAAAAATATTAATATCGTTATCTCTAAAATTAATAGCATCAAAACATCTGCTACTTTTGGCAGTCAACCAATGGAAGAAAAAGAAATTTCAATGCTAATTATAAAATAATAGTTGTAAAACGCTAAACTAATTACTGAATGATATTTCACATCTTTTGGTATAATTAGCAAATGTTGAACTCTTACGATAAATACGTCGTTATCTTAAAAAGAAAAAAAATAATCGGTACTGAACGCATTTCCGCAGCGCCAAAAGAGTGAAATCTTATATTGCCAATATTGACGTCTGGGATTTCATAGAACTCGGGGGGACGTAAAAATAAATGATTGGAAGGGTTAAATGATAACAATTTTTTGTATTTGACGTCCAGCAATAAGACGACAACGGCAGATATAAATCCGCCAGTTGGAAAAAGTCGATTTCCAAACAGTCGAACTATATTGTCCAGCAGAAGTTAAAATAAGAAGGTCAATACAGATAATAATTTTCCTGTTTGACCTACTGGTGAACGCTGATCTTTGCTTGTCAGTTATAGTTATACGTAATGAACAGATAAATAAACTTTCTATTGTTGAAATGTCTGTTAATGTGACCTAGTGATACGATGTGATTGTCAATTTTCAATTTTCAAATATGAAAAATGTCGTATAATTTTTTATTTCATATTTTTTGGATTGTACTCTGACTTGTGCAGAATTCAGAGGTAAAACATTGGAAAAAATTAAATATTAGATTGTATCTTCAACTTTAGTTCAGCATTAGGAGATTTATTTCCCTCAACAAAAGAATATATTAAGTAAAACAGACACAAAAGATGATGCAAAAGTTGATATTATAAATGTTCTACAATCTGCTTGCAATTTTTCATACTTTTATAGTAAAATATTCATTTATATATTATGGGGTTATTTTTCTAATATAAATAAGCTGTTATCTAAATATCTTTTAATGTATAAATTGAAAAAATCCAAGAATCAATATTACTGCTAGACTGAATTAGATGAATATCAATTCATACTACAAAAGTGTCATCAAAAGGGATTCCTTCAATTCCTTGTTTAATTCAATACAATTCGTAATATACCAAGCAAATTTTACAATAAATGTCGACAACCAATATTTTCATTTTGCATATTCACCAAAACACACTTGTGTTAAACTTTTCGTTACTTTATTTATGGATTAGTGTGCCACCTAGTGCTTCACGAAACAATACCAAAAATCAAATTTTTCCCTTCATGGACAATTTCCAATAAGAGTTGGAGTTTTCTATTTGAACACATTTTTTCAAAAAATTTCAATACATTTACAGTTATAGTGGAACATAATATTCCCATATATTTTTTCACATTCTTCTTGACAATACATGACATAGTTTAACACAAAATTCTTATTTTATTATTTTTGGACCTCTTTTCCAGAGAAATATCTTAATTCATTCAAATATATTTTGGTACATGGAAACATCTCAGCTAAAAACTATGGTGGACATCAATGTAACAACTATTCATATAATAAATATTCCTTTCTTAATCCGCTTCAGTTAAATGAAAATTATGTAACAAACAAGCAAACAGATATTCGTGCATTAAAAAATAATTTATTTATTTATTGTATCCATAGGAAATATATATACTAATAATAAGGAGAATTATGTCTTTATTGTAAATACTATCTACAAAAGGCATTCCACGGCTCAAGCTGCTTTACAGTCTGACATAAGTACATATTATAATATAAAATATAATATAAAACTGATTAAAAAAATGAAATATCGGATTAGTATCACAAATTTTACAATTTTAACAGAAGGGATTATTATTATATACACTTATATATATCGAATGCACAACATAACATTTTTTATGATATTATACTTTTAATTGTTCATTACAAACCATTAAAAGCTAAAAAAACGTCATCAGATATCGCTCAGCAACATTACGAAGAAAGACATATATGCTTCATTTGGATTTTCCCCTTTGTATTAACAGAAATTGTTCGCAGAAGATATTTTGCATTTTTCCGATCAATGCCAATAAAAATGTTTGCGGTCTATATGTTTGTTCAGTATTAGTCATGAATAAATTAATAAAATTACAAATTAGGTAGTTTGCACTTGAAGAATATGGAAAGTATGTAGTTATAAAATACAAGGATGATTAAAATACTAGTAAAGACTACAGAAGTATATTTCTATTAATGTCATAGTAATTATGTATATGGGTGAATATCAAAAAGTTGGCAAAAATCAAATACGGTTTAAGAAAAAAAATTACTATGATAAATTAATGAAAATAATGTTTTTTCTGATTGTGTTCATTATCATAAGTAATAAAAAATGTTTCTGCGAGGTGAAATAATTAAGGAAAATGTTTAATAAATATTAAAAAAAAATAATAAATATAGTATATTCAATTCATTTAAAAATTGTTGTGGTGAGTTTTCATAATTTAGATTTTATGATTAAATAAATGTTCTTACCTTTGGATGTTAAAATTAATTTGATTGTGTATTGATGTACGAAATCTTTAGATAATACGTTTGTTATTTTTTTTAAATAAATAAATAATTTATGTATAAATTAATTACCAGAATTTAAAATACAGTAAAACGTGATATATTTAAAAATAATTATTACAGGAGAAATACACTCTATAGATAGGAAAATAAGCCATATCTATCGAAGGACTGGATGACATGTACTCTCGGGGATATTTAATCAATTAATTCGGGAAAAAATATTAATCGATACTCTAATAATAATTTACTATGTAATTCTATGATGAATTCTGAATAAATGTACGGTAAAATGCTTATTTCTAAAGTTTTTTTGTGAGAAACTAAAGTGGAGAAATCGAGTCATGTGATAAAGGACCGGATAACATTTTCACACACTCAATTGCATTCATTCGGTTATGAATAACGTTGTAGGCTCATAAGAAATGAAAGGTAATACTAAACGCTATGAGATTTCATTAATATTAATATTATCACTACTAGCATAATTGAGTAATATGTCAAGGACATGAATTATCCAGCTTTTTGATTTTCACCCATATATGAAAGAACTCCAATAGAAAAAGTATTGTATATTTAAAAAATAACGGATTTTTCAAATAGAATATTACAAGAATTAAAAGAAAGTCATAAAAATGAATGTTAGATATTAACAAATTTGACCTATATTTCCGACAAACCAAATGTTCTTAATAATTAAAGCAATTTAAATTGAGTGTAATATTGGTTACAATATTTTGCAAGTTATTAATAACAAACAAAACTAATGAGTGATTTCTGCAACATTAATTTTTTTTATTTGAAACGTGTACATCTGAAAGAATACATATCACACTATTCTTTGATATCCCTGTAGTGTTATTGAAATGTTAAAAAATGCGTTTCACATACTACAGGGATATTTTTCAACATTCTCAATAGTAAAATGCTTTTTTCTGGCTACATAAATTAAAAAATAGTTACGAGTATCGCTTGAACTGATATCACAGTTAAGCAATTATATACAACGTTATTGTTTACAATATTTATTATTGTCTACTTAATTATATTGAACGAAAAATACCAATATTCTCTTCACTTATGTGAAATGGTCGCAAAGTTTTTTGAAAACATCTATAAAACACACTATGTTATCAAAATTCAGACAGACCATAATACCAGATATTCTGGTCATTAAAACCTGTAAGTCTCACTAAATGTAATAAAAGCAAGCTATTAAAATTGTTTATTTACCGATTATATTTGTTATAGTAACATTTGTATATTTGTTTTATTTTTTCTGGGGAGAACAAAGTGTATTTCTTGGATACTCTATTTTATGAAGGCAACTTTTTTTATATGAATGAGTTTTGGATTGAAGCTAAACTTAGTCAACTGATCTATATCACACATCATAAACGTGCTAAATAGTCAGAGAAGCAAAGAGATCAAGGACAATATATTTGTGTGAAATAAAAATAAAGGATACCCTGGTCAGAAGGCTTGCATTAAAAATGATTTAAATTTTAATGATAATGCGATTAAAGCAACGAATTTCCAATTAAATTTAATCCTTGATGTGACAAAAAAGGTTTAATGCCATAATCCGAAATTGGATATCGTATAGATGAATGACAAGTTAATGTACGAGCTATTTTCTATCGTTTTACATGATAAAAAGATATTTGGTTTCCAAACATTCTATGAGTTACGTAAAATGAATTGATTTCAATGAAATTTATTGAAATATAGATTTCATATTTTTAATACTATCTAATAATAGCCTGTTAAGAAGGCTTTCATTAAGAACGATTGAAAATGTGACGAAAAAGCGAATTTTAATGATATTGAATTCTTGATTTGGCAGATTTCATTGAAATTTTGTTACTTTAATACAATTTTTATTACAATTTTAATCATTCTTAATGTATGCCTGCTTACCAGAACGGTTTAAAATAATTTTATGAACATTAGACTCGAGTTATGTATAAGGTGGTAAAAAAATTTAAATTAGAATTTGAATTATGAGCAGTAAAGATAATAAATATTTGTTAATTTATAATTTTTCTGCTTTAAAAATACTCTAATATATTTAATTGGATTAACAAATTCATTCCATTTGTCATCTTCGTACTATATAATACATATATTTGGTATCAGTGTTGAAACTCAATGTAAAAAAGGGGATTCCATACATTCTTGCAAAAATCTGTGTTATTGTTTGTCATTATTGTTTGTATAGATAGATATCAGTTAAGGATTTCAGATATAAGTTACAAATTAATTACCCATTCAAAATTTATTATATAAATCAATTATAAATTACAAATAATTAAAATAAATTTTCATCTATACAAAAAGAATGGTTTATGGAAATACTTTTTAATTATATTGTCTTTATTAAATTAACAACTCAGTAAATACAAAGTTAATTTAACAAAAATTTGTTATTTTTAGAATTCTCCTTTATTTACCTTCCTTATCATATTGTGACCACCTAAATTGAGACTATATTCATTTAATTACCTCCAAAATTGTAATGGTGCATTGCATTTTTAAGGGGATTATGAAAGTATGTGTATGCTCGATACTCCATAGGAAGAGACCAATATCATGAAAATTAATTAAGTAATTTAAAACTTTTCGACTTTTAGACGGTCACAATACAAATAAGGAAAATAAATGAAGGAGAATTTTAAAAATATCAAATTTTTGTTTAATTAACTTAAAAAAATATGTATTTACTGAATACAAATGTTACTTTAATAAAGACAATATAATTAATCAGTGTTTTCTTAAACCTTTGTTTCAATATACGACAATTTATTTTAATTATTTGTGATGTATAATTGATTTGTATAATAAATGTTGAATGAGTAATTTGCATCTGAAATCCTTAACTGATAACTATCTATAGGAACATTAATAACATACAATAACACAGATCTTTGTATGAATGTATGGAATCCCCTTTTTGATATTGAGTTTCAACACAGACTGATGCCACAAATATGTACTATATAGTACGAAGATGACAAATGGAAGTTATTTCAATCAAATATACAGATTAGAGTATTTTTTAAGTAAATATGTATATTATACTATATTCATGTTATATTTAAATATTTTTGGGGTTAAAAATTGTATCTACACTTATTATTTAACAAATTATTTAAATATTAGCATTCATGGCCCTGATGAAGAGCACAAAATGGCAATCTGGTGCGAAACGCATTTTAACCGCTTAATGTAACTGGCTGGGATTTTGTTTTTTACACGGAGAGAAATTTTAAGTATATATTACTGTTTTTTGGGAAGTAGTATTTACCACACAGATTCTGATGAATTTGAAATGGCGATTAAAATTCGAAATCATTAAAAAGAAAATTTGTATGATCAGATACAATTTTATTACACCTTTGAGAATAGTTATTCATAATTTCTAGACGATTTAGTTATTAACAATTAATTTTAAGGGTCTGTAAACGATGTTAAAAGTTTTTTGTAGAGCACGAAATTTCCTACAAAAAAGTCACAGAGGGTCCTAGTGTAAAGTTAACAGATTAGCCACGAATAATGCTGGAATTTTGTCTTACAAGTTAACTATGAATATTTTAGAATGTCTGTAAAATATGATGCATATTCCATGGTTACTCGTGTTTAAACTATTACTTTTAGACTAGGTCTCTCACTGACTTCTCTGTAGGAAATTTCATGTTCCACAAAAGAGGTTCAGTGCACCCGGGAAAAAATGAATTATATATAACTATATATAGTCTGATATATAATTATATACAATTCGTACCCACTTATATATATTTGTATATAATTATATATGATAATATATCGATTTTGTCCATATATAACTGTATATTGTAATATATACTATATATATTTATATATTCCTGTATATTTCTATATATAAGTATATATATGATTATATATAAGTGTATATACAATTATATATAATGCATATATATGGACAAAATCAATATATAATTATATATAGGACTGTATATAATTATATATAGTTCATTCTTTCCTGGGCATTTTTGGCGTATCTGGCACTGTATTCGTTACAGAAGCCATAGGAAAAAAAAATAATAATTTTTTCACTTTTAACAATGTTTATAGACCATTAACCTTTAAAGCGCCCTGGGGGTACTGGGAGACCCCACACATAAATATTACATTTTTTCCCTTCTAAAACTGCACTTTTACAGCATTTTTTATCTTAAAGAGCTACATTTCAAGAGGCACAAGTTAAATTATTAGGACAAAATATTGAAAATTGGCTGAGTTATGATTTTTTTTTTTAAAACGTCACTTTTATATTTTATTTTTTATAACAGGCACCAATAATGTTTTTATCAAGATAACTTATCTACGCGGTAAAATGACACTTGGAGAGTATCCAGTAATTTTGTTGAAACGATATAACGAAAACTGTCTGAGCAGGACAATATTATCTTCGGATTGGGGTCTCTCACGACCCCACATGGCGCTTTATGTTATTTTATTATAAGATGGCCCTTTGAAGGTTAAAATGAATTATTAATAACTAAATCATCTAGAAATTATGAATAACTATTCTCAAATATATTAAAATTGTATCTGATTGTACAAATTTTATTTTAATGATTTTGAATTTTAACCGTCATTTCAAATTTGTAAAAATTCGTGCGGTAGCTGTTACTTCCCAGAGCAGTAGTATCTACTTAAAATTTCTTTGAGTGTACTTTCCAAATAATTAAATAATTTTTTTTGGCTATTTATAACTGCAATCATTTTATATATATTGCATACACTAGTATTATAGTGACACTTAATTTTTAAAATTCTCCTTTATTTACCTTCCTTATTTATATTGTGACCGTCTAAATTGAGACTATATTTATTTATAAATAAATAATATTTGTGAATTTTCGGTGAGAAACGGTCACTATACAATTAAGTGAAGAAAATATATTTTAATAATAAATAATTTGACGTTTCGGCCCTGTAGTGGATGCCATCTTCAGAAATAAATGTTTTTAAGTTAAAAAATAAAAAAATATATAGAAAAATGGGGAATTCATTTTAAGAATGTCTCAAGATGTTAGAATTTCTCAAACTCCCCCATCCAAGTTTTGCAGAGTTTTGAAAAAAAAAAATATATGTATATGAATTCATTTTTTTGCAAAACTCTGCAAAACTTGGATGGGGAAGTTTGAGAAACTCTAACATCTTGAGACATTCTTAAAATGAATTCCCCATTTTTCTATATAATTTTTTATTTTTTAATTTAAAAACATTTATTTCTGAAGATGGCATCCACTACAGGGCCGAAACGTCAAATTATTTATTATTAAAATATATTTTTTTCACTTAATTGTATAGTGACCGTTTCTCACCGAGAATTCACAAATATTATTTATTTATAAAACGGTCGAGAAGTAAATATAAATTTAAAATTATATTTATTTATATTGTGACCGTCTAAATTGAGACTATATTTATTTAAAAATTTGATATCTTAAATAATGTTTTGATAAAAAACCATTTTTATACATTTTTGATAAAAATGGTACACTGTCTTCCGCAGAGATCTTTAATTTTAGGAGACCGTCACTATAGAAATAAAAGACATCCGTATGTCTGGAAATAACATCTGATCAAGATACACTTTCTGTATAGTACATCGTCTAAGAGAAATATCAGTACTTTCATTAATATTATCATTAATCATTTAACATACAATAAAAAATTGAATTTAAATGAAATAAATACTGAATATATTATATATGATAAAACGCCATAAAAAGAAGCAGTATGCTTTTTAATGCATATTATTTCTTACTTTTTGATCGATGATGAATAGTTTATATTCATTTATTAATTATTATCGACCCTAACAAAAAGTCAAGTTTTCATTTATTAAATTTGGTGATGGTTACTTCATGAACACAAACATGTGTTGAAATGTAGGCCAAATATGATCTCTCTTATAATTTATTAAATCTTTATTGTACTCGTGATACCAAGAAACATTAATTTTAAATATATTCATTGTATGAAAATACGGGAAAGAAATTATTATGTCGCAATCCACACAATAGACTTGCAAATTACTTTTTAAAATATTTATTTAAAATAGAATCGGTACAATTCAGTTTACGTCTTCCTTCTTTCACGTCTATCATTAATCTGTCATTTCGCGGTTACAAACATTCGATAATCATATTTAAACATTCGAACATCTAGCATCCAAATTCAAATTGCAATGCATATATACATATATATTCTGAATCAGTCGTACATCTTGCATCCAATCACAGTTAACAATAAATCATATACAACAATTATTTATATATTATATTATATATATTATAGTTTTTAAGTAAAATGTTGCATTAAAGCAATAAAAATTCTTCTTTAACCGTTTGTAATTATATTAAAATGTCAGTTCTCTATGCGGTCTCTTGTAAATAAATAATAAATACAAATATAGGTTGTTATGTCAACCACAAAATATGAAAAGGAAAGATTTAAAGATTAAAGTTTTTGGCGATAATATCACAACTAAATTTTGATTTACTGCCGGATATACAGGATATAATGTTCTACTTAGTTAATAGATTATAGTATTTAGTTTTATCAGCAATATAAAAGTTAGTTTTTTTACAAATTCTAAATTGAACAATTTATATGATATAAAACATCAAAGTTGTCAAACTTATTCTTATCATACAATCGTTTTTCATACAAGAATTAGCTTTAATAAGAATATATGCATCTATTTCGTAATTCGTTGGCAATTAAGTACACTGTACACTATGTATTCATAAATTCTATTAGGTAACAATGAACAGGTACAGGTACCGTAAACATGATACATATATATACAAATGAATAAAGATCAACTTTCTTACTGTTTTATTATTGTACAATTAGCACTTACATTTTTAAACATATTTTTTATTATAAAATATTAAAATATCAGGTATATAATAAGCAAATATATGAAATTGTAACTTTTTTGTGCCGTTTATAATTAAATGAAAAAATCTGTCAAGTATCAACAGTAATATCAGTATGTGTAAATTTTAACTTCCATTCATGTTATTACATAAATCTGCATATAGTAGATACATGTTTCAAGAAATATTCATTTCCGTAATCATGTTTATGACGAAATACAAAACTCTCGGGATATGAGTAATTTAAAATTGCAATGGTCATAGGTTATGATAACAAATCGTCAATCTAAATCGACTCCAAAATACTTTTAAAAATATTATCAGTCGCAGGGTTGTAATTACATAAAATTATACGATTCCAATTAGATAAATTATTATATTGACTCCGCTGTCAGACAAGACCATAACAAGAGTACACATGAAATTGTTTTTATGATACATTCCTTAAAAACATGACAACAAAAATGAAAATTACATAAGAAACATATGAGTGACATTCGGAGTCCACATTTTGAGAACAAAGAACTTTCGTTTGTAAAATTCTTAAGACAAAATATAAGCATAGGCCTATGAATATAAAGTTACAAGACCGTACACCTGCAAATGAAATTCCAGAACTACGGTTTAAAAAAAAAAACATGAAAACGGCGGCTGTTTAAACATTTTCTCAAAATACCAAATGTTTTTTGGGGAAGTTTTTTTTTCTTACCTTGGGGTCGCTTTCGTAATAATATTGCTGCGTACGAATCCATCTCGAAACGAGATTGTCCTTGACGCTGTGTGCCAAGGCGAAGAAGTAATCTCTGGTCGTAGCGACATTTCGGTCCTTCACCAGGGTGTAATGAAGATGCCTGTTGAAAGTTGTCTTGAAGTTCGCGACATTCTCGACGTCGACAATGCCGCGCACGGAGATCTGCTTCCTCTTCTCGCGATCGGCGTCGGTCATCGACATTTTTGTCGCGACGCTCAACAATTGCTACCGATAACAAAAACGAAAATGTCAAACGAACGGGAAAAAGCTTTCTGCAAATCGACACTGTTCGACGAGCCAAGCGCGATTGATACGCAAATGCCCCAATGCGAATCTGAGATACAGATTCAGCCGGTCACCTTGTCCTAAGGTCGCGCATGCGCTTACGATCATCGATCAGTTATTGCGGAAGTGTCCACCAATAGCGTACCTCCTAAGGACCGCGGGAAATGTTTGAATTTTAAATTCCACCGGAACGTTCTCCGATTTATGGAAAGTGAAATGGACCGTAAACACAACGAGCTTCCTTATCGACGGTCGGTAACGGCAGTTGACGAAAATTTGTTGGCGTTACGCGTCTTCCTTTCTAACGTTAGATTGAAATTCTTTTTGATTACGTCATTTCGATCCGTTATACAAATTGTGAAACGAATAATATATGTACATAGTGATATTTATAGGAAACATGTTGAAAGACATTGTTGACGCGGCAAACGGCGCGTTTAAAATTCAATAAGTTCGTGATAACATATGGCTGAGGTTTAAGAGACGTTACAGAAACATAACAATCTTTTGCGCATTTTTGTGTTATTTTTTACTACAACTAATTATAAAGATCTGTATACGAATTAGTACGAAATAAACCTGTTCCTTTTCCGTTATTTCGGATAGGAATCCATACGTGTACTTTGTTATACGCAACGCATAATGCACATAACCTAAAAAGACATATCCCAGCAAACAGAAAGGAATTGCCAGGAATTGAGAGAAATTGAAAAGAATTAACGAGCATACGTCTCGAATCCCATTAACGACAACCTGAATTGAAATTTTTTCAAAAGGGTCGTACTTTCTGTTCCTAGATCGAGATAGCCCAGCAAACGAAAATTCATTAAAGATCTATTGAGATTCATTCCCTGCAACACTTCTGAATTCGTTTTCTTAGCTTCTGCAATGAGTTTCAATGCGGAAATGTGTTTCAATGATTTTGAATGGTTAATAGCTCATAAAAAGTTGTTCGATTTAACGATTTTGAATGGGA
This sequence comes from Trichopria drosophilae, assembly GCA_030407085.1. Lineage (NCBI taxonomy): Eukaryota > Metazoa > Arthropoda > Insecta > Hymenoptera > Diapriidae > Trichopria > Trichopria drosophilae. The sequence continues at coordinate 185,024,056 of CM059582.1, forward strand.
AAATAGTGGAATGAAGAAATGATTCCGTTGTATGAATTTCAATTGAAAAGTGCGAATTAAACAATTGCAAGTTGAATGAATTTCAATGGTCGCATTCAGCGAACAAAAATGTTGAGTAACACTTTCTTCCCATTGGTCCGTTAGTCCAACATGTTACGAAAACTGACCGGAGGGACCAATCAGAAGAAAGTGTTACTTACCGGTTTTTTTCGCTGAATGCGACCAATGGAAAAATAGTTATATTTGCCGCGAATGAATTTGAATGGATAGTTAATTATTACAGGACAACAAATTCAATGATTTTTAATCGAAACAAAAATTAGATGAAAATGCAACTGATATGAATGAAATCTAATCGGTTATTACCAATAGCAAGGTTGGGAGGTAAATGATTTTGAATGGAAATAAAATATTTAAATGAAACAATCGTTCAAAAAATACCAAAAAGTTGGATCTTTAGTCATTTTTTACGAGGAATTCAAGGATAATATAATAAAAATTGTAAAAAAATTGTTTCACCCAAAACAATTTTTTCCTAGAAAAGAAATTGAATTTTTTAAAATCCATGCGTAATTGTTTCGGAAATACGTTTTTCTGTTCATCAAACTTTTTTTTGAATGTTTAAATTAATTTAGCGAATTTCAATAGGTCAAATAAATTCGTTCTTCAGTAACTCTTGACGCGGAAGTCAGTGGTGTTGGAATAAAAATGTAAGAAATTTGTTTTTTAATTTTAATTTCTTTAAATCCATCCGTAATTTAAAAAAAAAAATGTGTTTTTATGTTCACCCAAATTTTTGAAATTTTTAAATCAATTTAGAAGAAAGTAGTAATGACAAAATCGAAATTAAAAATTACTGAATGGAATTTTCAAAATTTCACTTTCTTAAAGGCAATTCTAACAATTTTTTATGCTCTCTTAAATAAAATCAAATAAATTTGTCAAGAATTGACCGAGAATTTTCTCCAATATCGAAAAATCATGTATTGCAGAAAATTCTCGGCTGATTCTCTTTAATTGTTTTTGTTTCTTTGTCGAAGATAGTAAACAATGGTTAGAATTGTCTTTATGAAGCCCGAATTAAAAAAAAAAATGAGTCAAAACTTTTTAATTTACATTTTTTTAGCTTTGATTACTACTTAATGGTACCCCCTTAAGATAGTCTAATCTACTCTAAAAGATTTTGGTTAATAAATATAAATTATTCCTACTTTTTCAGGTTTTCTGCCAGATTTACACCTTGAAAACACCAAGATACTAGAAAATTACTTTTTATTATTTATGGCGTATTGTTAATAATTGCTTCTTTTTTTCATTAACCTTTAGATTGCTGGGATTTAGAAGAGCATATCGCCCTCAGAAAACTGGTATTTAAGATACCTCATATTAATTAATAAGTCGTACATAAAGTGTAGATCATGAGGTGCGTCAATATATTGATTCTCCGGCAGGGAACGGAACTGCTAATGTTAAAAATTTTAAATTTAAAAAAAATGTATTTTTAATAGTAGAAAACGCTTGTTTCTTTATGAGAACATTATATAACTTAAATTTGTAGATTTAATTAAATATTTAAAGCATTTTGAAGGGTTGATAGTCAAATTTTAAGGGTTGTTTTAAAGATATATCACACCCCTTTAGACATAGGATTCAAATTTTAATTATTTTATAGTGCAGATACAATTTTTCCGGAGTATTTTTCGACGTTGAATCCAAATCTAATGACGAAAATACAATAAATTCAAAAACAACCCCTGAAATAATTAAAAATAAAAAACCACCCCATCAAATATGGTATTCAAGTTTTAATTATTTTGTAGTGTAAGTACACATTTTCGGGGTACTTTTCAACTCTGAATTTAAATTTTATGTCAAAATTACAATAAAACCTAAAACAACCCTTATAATACGATAAAAAAACCACCCATTTAGATACGGTATTCAATTTTTATTGACTTTGGAGTGCAAATACACATTTCCGGGGTATTTTTTGGCGCTGAATCCAAATTTTTTATCTCAATTACAATAAATCCTAAAACAACCCTTATACTGGGGTAAACATAAAATTTAGTTATAGTCTGAAGGAAACAAAATAATGACCACTTGCACAATGTAAAAATACAGATTTAATGGATTTGGGGTAGGTAAAAGAGGGTATGGAGGGGTAAATTTATCTTAAATGACTTTAATAAGTGAAAATAATAATAAATTAATATATATTTTAGTCTAAAAATAAACATTAAACATGTTTTTATGATGCGTCAAAATACTGATTTTCCGGCAGTCTAAAGGATAATGAAATATTCATATTTGTCGATAACAGGCATGCTACAAAACAAATTTTGTAACCATCTGGAGAGACCCCAAATACACATAAAAATACCATATGTACTTTATGAAAAATATTTTAGTAAGCGTAGGAGTAAAATGTTGTAGGTTTCTAGCGATAACGGGTTAAGATATCTTTGGACAGCCGAATCTACATTTTATAAAGGAATGGTTATCTGCAATGTCTAAAACATATTATAGAGATGTTATTTTAAATGAAAATACATCTTTGTGTTTGTAACACTTGATTTAAATCGGTTATCCCGCTCGCTCAATGTTGCGCTCTAGAGCTCGCAGTAGTTACAGACCTGTCAGGGTCAGCCAGGTTTTAGACGCGTTCAAAAAAATGACCACTGCAAGCGATATTTGTTTTGGTTTGTTATTTTCTATTTCTTATCGTAAAGTGCGTGGTATAAGCGTTATTTTAAGCCATTGTTGCACCCTTCATCTCGTCTCTGTCAAAAGATATACACGGAGAAAAATAACCGGCTAAATCAGCCGAAAAATCCGCAGATTCTACCAATTTTATCCTATAGTGATAGCTGTCGGAATTCCGTTAGGGATAGCCGATAATTTCAGCTAAATTTACTGAAAATGTCCGCAAATTTAGCGGAACAAATCTGCTAATGTAGCGGAAATTTAGAGCTAAGCGCGAATTGAGTAGGGTTAAGGCTACATTAGCGGAATCAAAACAGCTAAAATTGTAGATATTTTCGGCAATTCCAGCCGAAAATTTTAGCTGATATGAATCAGCTAATCCAGCGGAGTCATTTTTCTCCGTGTACCTCCTCAAATATTGCCAAAAACGACGCTTTTTGCAACTTTGACGCCATAATTCATGGAAACCAGAGCCAATCGAAAATTTTTATTATCGGATTCGGATTCAACGACCCAAAATTGACAAAGATTAGATACTTTCATCTCCGAAGTTTTTTATGACCGAATTTTGTCGACCTGTGATATCAATTATTGTATCCCCTTCACCGATCTAGATCAAGAGTTTAAAAAATACGCTACTATCAAAATTAGAGTAAACAAAAATAACGGAAGAAAACAAAATTAAAGGAATAGAATATTTTAAATATAATTATATCAACAGAAGTAAAACCTATAAGTTTTATAATCACAAACTTTCTAGATCAAAAATTAACAGAAGCCGAGCGAATCATTATAATCTTGCTGCTTACTCGTGTAAATTTTATTAACGATTCTGTGTGTGCATGTAATTTAAGCTGCCCACATTTAGACCATATATGGTGGCAATGCCCTCTCTGCGACAATCAAAGAAATCAATTTTTAAAAGAACTAGCTTGAGTAAAGTATTTCCCGCACCGTTTTTCGTTCGGGATAAACTTTTCCGCATACGTACACGGGAAATAAAATTTTTCCGTATAATTCCTGAAATGGCGTTTCTCGGACTCAAAACAGTGCGGGAAATACGTATTTCCCGCATACTATTTGGAAAAAATATTTTTCAAGCGAAGAACCGTTTAAAGGCCCTTGAAAATCAATTCCAACAAATTAACTCTAGATAAAACCAATATTTACACCTGTCCTAAAAATAATTAAAAATGTTACATTCATTCTTCAGCCTTTTTATTATCGATTCCTTCTAAATGAATCAATAATTGTGTTAATAAAAGTGATGCATAATCGATCTTATAGCCTGTTTATGTAATTTAATGGAATCGTAGATCATGGACTTAAAATGATAAACCAGTAAGAATTGCTGATTCTTTTTAACAGTATTTATTCTCTTAACCTTATATCATACGGAAATGAATATAAATGATTCACTTAAATAATCCAATTCCAAATGGTAAATAACGTGATAAACTATCGATCCTACGATGATTGCACAAGTCGATTATTATATAATGCTACAAAATTCGTTGCGATAATCATTTCGCTTTAATAAATGACGTTGCGTGTACTTAACAAAAACGCCAATTTCAGAATATTGAAAAGAAGAGGATTAAAAATACTAATTATTTTTCATAAAATCAATGAAAAATATAATTCTTAAAACAGAACGCATGAATATCTTTCAGAAGAAAATACTCATGTTTCCAATTTTTTGAATCACAATTAATCATAATGGTTCCATGTATATTCAAATTAACGTAATTAAGGATGGGCACTTAATTGCACTTTAAGCGAGAATTTAGACATTTTTTAAAGAATACGCTTCCAATTTTACCAAGAATTTTCTGAAAAAGCTTAGTAATTATTTTAATATAAAATTATCTCAGAATTTTCTGTACGTTTTTAACAATATTGCTAAGCCATCAGTAGATGACAGGGATCTCTGATGTAAATCCATGGAAACACGTAAACAGAAAAGAGGACAATCGAACTTTTAAGTTACACAATTACATTAAAAGTTTAGTCACGAAATGTTGCGTTTTTTCTGTATTATTGGTGTTTTAAGGTGCATTACGCATTAATAATATACATTACAAATTGATTTTTAATAAATATATGTTCTTGATGACGTTTTGAGCTCCTGAAAGATTATTAGTACAATCGTTTTACACGCGCCAATATAATAGTTTTGGGATGAACCCGTTAACGCCTGAAATGATATTTTTTTACTTCTATTTCAATGAAGGATTTCGTATCAAGATCAAAGTTGAAAAAAATTGCAAAATATTTATCCTACTATTTTCGAGATCGCTCTGCAAGATCCCGAGATCAAAATTGAGTTACAGCGAATAGGAATTTTAATATGGTTGAAAAAATTGCCACTCAAAAACTATGAACTTTTTTTAAAAAATCCTAACAAAGAAATGTTCTTGGAAATCACCGAGGAATATACTAGTATTTTGTTTATTTTTAAACCGTTTTTAAACATTTTTTTGTTTACATTGTTTACAATTTTTAGAATTTAATGAATCCCGGAAAAAAGTTAGGTATATATTTTTAATGTATTCTAAGCATTTTTTGTTTTTTGCAATTTTTCCAATAGTCTCTAGTTCTCGAGGAAAACTCCTAAACCATAATATTTGAAATTAATTTCCTCAATAACTGTCAACTTGTCTAAAAAAATTTCAAATCTTTAAATAAAAGTTTAAGTTCATTATAATCGATTAATATTGTTTTTTTCTTCATAGGTATTGTTATTTACAGGGATAATTTAGTGCTCAATTAAAACTAAATTAAAGCTAAATATATGTTTTTGCCCTAACCCCTCGAAAATCGGAATATTGCACCAACGGGACATCGTCAATTTCAGTCCCGCGCAAATGTTTCTTGTGAGCGGGCAGTTTTCTACCCGTTTAATCCTTTTTGCGAGCAGAAAAAAGCGTTAAATATGACAATCAACGTATTTAATATACAGATTTTCGGTTAGGAGTTGAAAAATATTGTCATAACCTGTCAGTTAGGTAATCTCAAATAGAAAAATTTCGAATTTTTGAAAAATCGAAAGCGAAACGAGAATGAGCCATTACTCGCTGCGCTAGGGCGGCAACTTAGCACTTGTTGCAATCACTATTGTTTGGCCCTTAATACACAATGTACTATTTTTAATGATGTGACTTTCAGATGTTAAAAAATAACGTTTATAAAGTTACGCTATGTTAAAAATTATGTAATAATTATATAGGAAGCTAGAAATAATGACTGCACGTAAAAACTGCTCAGCATTTTTATTGTAACTGGTTATAAATTGAGACACTGCATTTATTTTTCAAAAACATTGTCTATATTTTAAATATGCTTCATTTTCTTTTACCAAGACAAATCATAAATAATGAATGTAAAATATGAACATAAGTGCATATAACGTATTTCTTTAGTGACTTAGTTTCGTTTCAGAATTAAATTTCTCATTTTTATTATGCACTGAGAAAAATAGTTCGTAAATTGAACTAAATGATGAGTTACCAAACGGGATCTAATTATTTATAGTTTTGATAGCTGCATATACTTCAAACAACTAATTGTAAGTTGGATGAACTATATTTTTAATCACATTAACGAAACATTGGTTAAATATTTCTAAAGATTTAGCTTCGTCACTTACATAAATTTTCGAAATACTTTTCTCAGTTTCAGAATTTAAAAAGACTGTAAATAAGTTATGCGTTATTACTTACAGCTCTTTTTATCAGCTTTTTATCGAAATTTTCCCATTGTATTTAAAATCAATAAAATGATAATGAGACTGCGAAGATAATGCGCATCTTCAAGTAGCGTGCAACCCCTTGAATTATTATATATCAGTGATGCAAGAATTGCTCCCTCTCGCGTTGATCAGTGACATGCCCCAACCACTTTACTGTCACCTGATAAAAAGCAGACATTCTGTTGATGCCCGATTGCGTCACCCGTGAAAATTACGAGGGAAGGGAAGAAAAGCAAGACGAAGATGCTCATTTAGGGAGGGACCATTGGGAGAGGGAATCAACTTGAGAGAGACCAACTCATGGATCAGGACATGGTCATATTCATACTTGATGGTGAACTTTCAATTCTTTCCAAATCTACAATAAAAAAAGGAGTTCCCGTTTAAAAAACAACATTTACCTTGGAGTTACCTTGAAGGTCGTTATCCAGGACATGGTCAAGGTTGTCCCTGAACGTGAAATTTTCTGCTCTTTTCAAATTCGCAATAAAAAATGGGGGTTCCTATTTAAAAAAATTGAACTTGATATGACCTTCAGTCATTGAATAGTTCAGAATAAATCCTAAAAATGTTGTCTGTAACATTTATTTGTATACAACGTGTTGTTTTCAGAATATTTGGCGTGGACATTTAAAATGGAACACCCTGTATAATGTGACGTCTAAAAAGACGATCCATAGACTTTGATTATGTCTTATGACTTAGTACGTGAACAGTAATTTAGGTATCTCCCAGACCAGATGTTTTTATGGTACCAGCTGATTATTATTGTCCTATTCTTGAGTGTACTTTTTGACCTAATTCTTGTGAGGATTGAAATGAAAACCTGTCACATTGACTCTACTTTATCTTTTGGGATGTCGGTTATTATATCATCGACATAGAAACGGAAGTGTAAAATTTAACTTACTGAATGCAATTTGTTCTATCTAAAACTAGATTCCCTGAAATAGGAGATAATGATGATCCCATTGGATAGCCGAATATTTGTTTGCAAATTAGGTTGTTGAAGAAAAATGCTGTATTGTTACAGACAATTCTGAGTACTATTACCATTTCTTAATTAATATAGTTAACGGTTTATACCTACAAATTGCATTAGATGTTAAAATGCTATAGATCGAAAATTTCTAAACATTTCAAACACTTTGCATCGTTATCGCTCGGATTCTCAAAGCGCTAGGCCTTGTCGAAACATTTACAATCTCAACTAGCGAGTAACAACGAAAAAAAGAAAAAGGAAAAAAGAAAAAATTATATTCATAACTATAAAGTTAAAAATCCTTAATAAAATTTCGATTTGATTTGATTTGATTTGATAAGTATTTATTTGTGTACATTTTATTGTACAATATTAAGTATAAGATATTTCTTATAATAATTACATGAGTTATAACAATATGAGATTTGTATAGTAGTTGAGAAGAGCTATATGATATTACAAAATAGTATGACAGTTTTTTTCAATTTATTATTTCTTTAAAATGTCTCTTAATTTTATTCTGCCGTCAAGATTAGACAAAAACAAAAATGCTTTATTTTTGAATATGGAAAATGAAGGTGAGTTGCGGATGGTGGTAGGTAGGAAATTCCAAATATAGGATGCGGCGATATGGAATGATGACCTCAAAGATTGTGTAGTGAATTTGGGAATGACCAAAGCCTGAACCTCACCTCTTATTGGCCTGTTTGAAACATACGCTGTGAAGAGTCTCGCCAAGTAATTAGGAGTAGTAGTGACCAAAATCTTGTATGTAAGGCAGGTTGCAAAGTAACATCTAGGCATTCCTATGGAGAGCCAACCCAGTTTTTTCCTGTATGAAGTTATATGTTCATACCTGCTTATACCATAAACATATCTAATTGCGTCATTAACCTTACGATCAAGTTTTAATTCCTGCTCCCCAGATATGCTCATCAGTACCACAGAACAGTAATCTACCAGGGAAAACAGAAGCATTTCAATGAGATGCTTGCGCATACGGAAATTGGTACTTTTCCTGAAGAAGCGTAGCCGATACATTAAAAAATTTATCTTCTTACATGTCATTTTCACATGTTCTTTCCATGACAGTTCAGAATCAAGTATAACGCCCAAGCTGCGTACGGAGGATTCAAAAAATACCCTTGAGTTACCAATATCAATGAAGTTGTTTTCATCAGCATATAGTTCTCGCAGGTAGGCACTTGAGCCAAAAGGAATAGCTTTAGTCTTGGAGACATTCAGGGATAGATTATTGCATGTGGCCCAACTTATAATGGATTGAGCAGCCCTACACAATTTGTGTTTTGCGATATTTATATCTCGAATGTGACATTGTGCATATATTTGAAGGTCATCAGCAAAAGTTATGTGGTAGATATCTCTATCGAGATCAAGAGTTACGTCATTTATGTAGAAAGAGAATAACAGTGGACCAAGTACAGATCCTTGTGGAACACCTGTTTTTAGTTGCCTGAAATTCGATTTGGTTCCGTTCTTTCCCAAGACTGCCTGGGTTCTACCTGAGAGATAAGAACCCAGCCAGCACAAGGTGTTTTTTGAGAGTCCCATTGTTGCAAGTTTCCGAAGAAGAGTAACATGACAAACTTTGTCAAAAGCTTTACTAAAATCAAACAACAGAAGAAGAGTTACTCTATTTCGATCAATGCCTCTTCTAATGTCATCCGTCAATTTAAGGAGAGCAGTTTGGGTACTGTAACCAGTACGAAACCCAGACTGATACTCGTATATAAGGCCATTCAATTTAATATAATCAAAGAGTTGACAAAAGACCAGTTTTTCCAATACTTTAGATAGAAAGCAAAGAAGAGAGATTGGTCTGTAGTCACAAAGACTTTCAGGCACTCTTACCTTACTTAAGGATTTAATCAGTGACTTTTTCCACATTGAAGGGAAGTAGGATTTGTCTATAGAGGAATTGAAGATGTTACATAAGTATTTGCCAATCGCTGGTAATGCCGCCTGAACAACACACTGCGGAACAGCATCAACTCCTCTGGACTGTCAACTAAAGCTTTTTATTGCTAATGTAACGTCAGAGATTGAAATATTTTTTAATTTGAATTTCTGATTTGATCCATTCAGTGGAAGTGTTGACAAGTAGTGAGAGACAGATGGAGTGTGTGGGTCGTAAGAGACTTTCGAAAAATATTCATTTAGCTGTTCCACTGTAAATCGGTCAGGCGCATCATCAGGACCTGGACATATGCCCAAATGACGAAGCTCTTTCCACACCAGAGATGGATCAGTCAAGTCGCTTAGTTTATGATAATAGAAATCAAGACGAGCAGTCTCGATTGCTGAGTGAGCAATATCTCTGGCATTTCTATAGTTATTCAAGTCAAAGGGATGTCTTGTACGTCGAAAACGTCTATAAAGTCTATCTCTGTCACTAATTAAATTACGATGGAGAGTAGTGAACCAAGGATGCCTGTTTTTTGAAGGATTTACTGTTTTTAGTGGAATAAAAAGTTCCATTGCTTTATGTAGATTTGAGTATAGCAAGTCTATAGATGCTTCTAGAGTGGTAACAGAGCTAATGTCATCGAGTAGAGTCCAGTCACAAGAATTTAGGTAGCGGAGAAAACCTGATAAATCTATATGCTTGTAGTCACGAAGGGAAAATGATTTTTGGTCAACTGTTGGTACTGGTATGGAAAGAGTAGCAGATATTAGGTCATGTCCATCAGAAAAAGGTACATCCGTTTTAGAGAAACTTTTAACATAGTTGTTGGTTATATCAGTCTTGGAAAGATCGATGACAGTGTCTTGAGAATCCACTATACATAGATCAAGCCAGGAATCAGATGATCTTGTGTGGAATGTAACTCCATGCGGGATCAGTTGCAATGAATTTTCATCAATAAAATTTCGAATAAACATGGCGTCTGCAGAGTTTGAAAACTGATTTGCATTGAAATCTCCAAGAATGATCTTGGAAGCATATCCATGCATGCAGTTTAATAGTTTGTCGATAAAGTCATTACCTTTAATGAAAGGAGCATGTGGTGGCCTATAAACCACAACTACAAAAATTGGATTTCCTCCTGAAAACGATACCTCACAAAAAATATATTCAGGAATACCAGGCTGGCCCCTCCACACTGCGTTTGAAGAGCAGAGGTGTTTTACAGTGAGAGATGCATGTATGAAAATTGCAACGCCCCCACCATGAATGTTTCTATCGTGTCTGAGGAGAATATAATTTGGAAGACTTACCAATGAACTGTCGATATGCTCATCAAGTTTTGTTTCAGTATCGATTTGCAGTTACTTGGAACGGATTGATTATATATGAATATGATTTGTTAACTTTCAAAGATAATTTAAAGAAAAATTACAATAAATCGAAAAAGAAAGAAAAAGGCAAATAATATATAAAAATAACTAAGAAAACAAAAAACCAAAAAAATATATAGACATGCAAAAGTGTGTTGATTTTTAAATGCACCTACTTCAATTATTTATAATTATCATTTCTTCTTTTGGAATTTTTGTTAAGTTTTTAATGTTTGTAAAATTTCTATCAATACAATCTAAAAGTAACCCAAGCGGTGCATTTGTGAATAAAACTGCTACGTCTAAGGATATTAAAACATGGTCTTATGGAATAGTTTGTTTTGTTATGAAATCTTCAAAAACAACTGTCTTTCACATAAGCGTTTGATCCTCCTGTCATTGGCAGTAATCAAGAACAGATGATAATTTAATGTAGATGATCCCATAGAGGGAACAATAATTCTCCACACCAGGCCTGGTTAGTGAACATTTGGCAATCTGTATACTGCATTGGTGGTTTTTAATGCAGTTTACTTGTCACTAAATAGATTTGACTTCCATCTTTTAATAATATCGTTAAAGTTGCCCTGGATCATTCCTATTAAATTACTTGTTAGTCTTGTGTATGTAGAAGTTTATAGAGAAAATTAGATTTGTTCAATAACAGAAGAAATGGAATGATTGCTATTATTGCATTGTAAATTTCATATGCATTTTTTACAGTCTATAGAGTATTTTGGAAATGATCTGGCTTTTTAAGTTTTTTTGTTATTTTTAATATTTTTTACCGCTATATTTGCGGTCTTTATGTGTAAAATTTTGAAACTCTCTGGGTGTCTTTCGAAAGACCGAAAAAAGAGAATACTTTTCGCCTCCAAAATTTTGAAGTAGCTTAATAAACAAAAAAGTTACAAGCAGTTAAAAAAAAAGAAAAACTTGTCTTAAGTGGGCAGACGTTCCCCTAAATTGGCAGTGTATGTATAAGTAATAAAAAAATGACAAATATGCAACAAATTTAATTTAAACTTTATTATTTGATGTATTAATTAATATGTAATATACGCCGTGTAACGCCACCTATGACACGTTTACTAGGAGATAAATTATGAAAAACTGAACCGGAAGTTCCTTTTCCAAAATTGGATCTGAGGCTTAAAATTTGATTGGCGAGCCATCGAAGTTTCGAAAAAAATCACCATTTTCGCAATAACTCGGTTCTTTTTAAAGTTATGTTAACTAGTGAAAGTCCATATTGAAGATATTTTCAAGCTCTACAATTCATCTCTGAAGCACTTTGAGCTACCATGAATATTTCTTTTGTTATAGCCATAAAAAGGGGAAAAATGACGATTTTTGCGTTTTTTTGCGTCTAACTTTTTTCACTAAACAACTAACGAAATATAACACAGGAAAAAGACGTAGGTCTTGACATACGAACAATTTAACCCATAATACGATGTGATTCGATAAAAATTGAAACTTTTAAAGTCATGGAATTGGCGAAAAACGATTTTTGAAAGACGTTTTTCGTCAATTCTGCGTCTTTAAAATACTCCCTGTGGGTTTAAATTTTATCGAATCGCTTCCGATTATGGATCATATTGTTCGTTTTTTTATGGCCTACAACTTCTTTATTGTGATATTTCGTTAGCTGTTTAGCAAAAAAAGTTCGATGAGAAAAAATTGGCATTTTTCACCCTTTTTATGGCTATAACAAGAAAAATATTCAATGTAGGTCAAAGAGCCTTAGAGGTGAATTTTAGAGCTAAAAAATAACTTTAATATGAACTTTGACTGGTTAACATAACTTATTTGAGAGTAAACATAACTTACTCTCAAATAATTAATAATTGCGGTCGAGAACTCATGCATGAGCATAATTATCAAAGTTAACATAACTTGAAAAAGAATTGAGTTATTGCAAAAAAAGTGATTTTTTGTTCGAAACTTCGATGGCTTGCCAATCAAATTCTAAGCCTCAGATCCAATTTTGGAAGAGGAACTTCTGGTTCAGTTTATCGGCATTCACCTCCTTTTCATATTACTTCATTTCCTAATCCTCGTTCCAAAGACGCCGTTCTTGCAAAAAATTCCTAAAAATAGCCTCGAAAATCGCCAAATTAATGGCGCAAAGTATCCTCGCTTTTTTTACAGGCCACGCCCCCATTTTGGAGCGCTCGAGGGCCCTTACCTTAACAAATTATTATGTGACAACTTGATTAATCACGCTAATATTATACATTTTATGAAATTCGATTCAAATGCTAATTAGAAGAAAAAATCCGGGCCAACTTAGGGTTCCTTTCCACTGTCAACTTAAGGCAACGATATCACGATTATGATTTTCGTTTTTTGCACTTTTAGGTTAGGATATCTAAAAATTTTAACATTTATACGACCAGATTTTGATTGAGCACCTCGAAACCGTCGGAAAAATGTACTCAGGTTTCTGATGAATGCATTTTGATCTGGTTTTAGTCAAATTGCGAAAAAAAATTTATTCCTCCACAAAAACTTACTGAAAATGGCAAAAACTGCGTTTTTAGCACTTTTAGGTTAGGATATTTCAATATTTTGACGTAATATAATAATTTTTAGCAAGAAATTCGATCTCAGTTTGTTAGTTATTTTCACGTAATTACACATTTACAGTAGGACCTCTCTTATTCTAATTAGTAAAGTTTTTCAAGATGGCGCCGACCTCTCTTATTCTAATTTTCCCCTTACCTCCACTTACTTTGTTTGCGAGCTTGTGATTCGTGGACAATATTTTTGTTGACTTTTCGTGTGATAGTGGGAGAAGACTTGTGAGGGAACGATTAGAATAAGAGAGGCTGGACAATTAGAATAAGAGAGGTTCGAATAAGAGAGCTCCTACTGTATTTACTGTATGAATCAAAATTGTTCCTCGACAAAAACTTCGATAACTCGATAAAAAAAAATCATATCGGAATTACTAAAAAAGCATTTTAAAGCTGACAAATAGCACCTTAATATTGTTCGTGCCAAATCGCAAATAATAATTTTGTTACGCCACAAAAACTTACTGAATACGAACAAAAACAGTGTTTTTTGCACGTTTAGGTTAAGATATCTCAAAATCTTGACGTAATAGAACAATTCTACGGCCAAATTTGGATTCAGCCCAACAATATTCGGAAAAGTATAGTCCAATTTCTGGGTATGCTATACGTCGCTATCTATCTCCTATCTTCTAATAAATTATTTTTAAATATTCGCAATAAACAGTGCATATAGTAGAGAACCCGAAAATCGCATCCATTACCCACCAGACGGCGCCACTTCATACAGTACTCCTTCCCTTATTATATTTTCCCTTATTCTAATTTTTTCTCTTCTCCTATTCTAATATTTCCCCTCGCGCGTTCTCCCCACTGACGTGTGTTGACATGTGGTTTTTCTAATACAAATAACGGCGCATGCGCAACAAAAGAAAAAGAGACAAAAGTGAGACTACAAATCTAAGTAGTGGGGGAGAGGGGAAAATTAGAATAAGGGAAGAAGGCTGCCATCTTGCCTGACTGGACAAATTAGAATAAGGGAAGGACTATTGCACATATAGGGCGCCTTGCACTCTATACTGTTAATTTTTTTGTGAGCTAGCAACTCCTTAAAAGATTTTGAAGAAAAGTTATTGATAGAACTCTTTTTTCGATTTGTGAAAATCCATAAACAATGAAAGAACGAAACTTACCAAATTTTATTTCTAAAAGTTGATTTCTACTACCCGAACCGGAAAGCATCCAAAATTCTTCGTAGATCATTGGCGGAAAACGAACAAGAATCGTAAACATTCAACTATCCCACAAGTTTTCTCGCAAAAATACCAGATGATCCTCAATCGCCAATGAATTTCACAAGTAAATACGTTTCAAAAACATCCATTTTAATGTTATACAAAATGTACATTCAATAAACGTGTGACAAATCATAGTCAGGCAGTTAATTACAATTATAAGGACAATAAACTATAAAGTCCACGTGTAAAGTTCGTAACAAATGAAAATATCCTTGAAAAGCGACAAAAAAAAACGAGTATACGGCGAATGAAACTATCGAGAAAATAAGCGGGGCGGTTCTTGAGATACTAGTGAAACCGTGGGAAATTTGCGTAAATACCAAATGGACATCTCGTTATTATTTCAAGTTTAAGACTTTTCGATATTTCCGAAAAACGTCGATATTAATGAAGCGATCGAAGTGTTTATACCTGCTGACTGGCTCGTGACCCGACAGGGTTCGAACAATTACTTAAATCTACTCGAGACGATACGAAAGGGGAGTAAGTTCTTCATATAAACGCGCGCCAGTAAGAAAGTTTCTATTTTTTTTTTTACGAAATAACCTCATTTTTTATGCAAAATTTTCATCTTTTACCAAATACGTCGATCTTGACCGCGAATCGAACGCGGCTGAATGTAAGGCTCCGCAGTGAGAGAGTCGAAATTTGATAAACTTTGGCATTTTGTGTATCTTATCGTTTATTTAGAAATTAGTCGTGCGAATGCAGATGCAATAATGAACACGTCAAGAAGCGGTACGCGTATTACAAGTCACATTATTTTTTTCTTTCTTGCTGGTTGTTTCCTCTGCCACCCGGATAAAAAGACGTGAATTCACGTAGCTACAGTTAGATATTTAGGGATGTATATGATATAATATTAAGTTTGCATCTCCGTCTTTCCCCGACGTCTCGTAAGTAACGTTCCTCGCTTCGCCGTAAGCTATCTCTCTCGCACTCGCTCTCCCTTTCTCTCTCACTCACGCTTTTTCTCGTTCACACTCTTCCTCCTTTCGATAAATCGATTTCTGTTCTGTAATATCAATAAATCTATTTATATATATATATTAGCTGTATATAATTACAATAATAATAATAATAATAATATCAATATATGTAATAATATTTCGCAATCCTTCAACGTCGTTCAAAAGACAGATAATGATAATCACTTTATTAATTTTTTTTTCGTTTTAATTCTCATATTTCATCACGTTAACAACTAAAAACACGAGGGATCGCCGGCCTTTAGGCACGCCTTAACATCTAACGATAAAAAAGAAACAATTTCGGCAAGCATTTGCTCCAGCCTCCCTTTCCCTTCCTTTCCTCCTCCTCTACATCCTTTTTTTTTGAAACTTCAAAAGCGCTGCTCAGACGTACGGGTCCGAATTCGCAGCCGAGTCTTTTTACCTTGTAGATCTTCGTTCTTAGAGAATCTCAAGACCGGACTGTGAATTCTAGTCATCGACTTGATATCTGCGTTTAAAAAAGACGACGAGTCTCGACCGCGACGTGTACCGCTGTTGTGTGATTTTTTTGCAAAAACTGTACGTTACATTTTTTGTCCTGTCTTTTTTAAAACTTCCTTTTTTCTTACTGAAAAAGATGACTGCGTGTAATCGAAGGAAGGGGGAATATGGGAAGAGACACGCGTGCAGGGTAATAATGTATAATAAATACGGGAAGAGTGAAGTGCGTTAAGATCGAAGTATCGCCGTAAATTGTAAAGTCGTTTCGTTCGCAATCGGAAACGAGGCGCGTTTTCCGGGTCGGTCCTTGCTTTCTGTACTTTTTTAGTTTCGTTTTTCCGAAAACTTCGTGTAAATTCTAAAAGCTACGATCGAAAGTACAGACCGGCCCTTGGGCCTACGTCCCGTAGCGCGCCCTCTGTCGCCGCGCTTGCAGCTACTATATGTCATCAGAATCGTACATCGTAATAACGAACAGTTAATTAATCGCTAAGTGTTTACTTGCATGTTTATTTTTTGTTTGTTTGTTGTTTTCTTACTTAAAAAGGTATCTCATAAAACTCAGAAAATTGCAGCATGCGCGCGCGATTCGATCATTGGTTCTTTTTCCCCGACTTAGGTTTTCCCTCTTTCCCTGATATTTTGTTGTGTCGCTTGATAGCTGGGCTCTCCTGCGCTTGCTGGATCTCGATAGTTCTTTTTTTTTTTGCTAAAGTTTCGACCTAAATTCTACAATGTCTCGCAGTCGTTCGCCGAAGCCGCAGCGTTGGGAAAGAGTTTCGCTGCTCTTGTTTTCGTTTTTTTTTTCCTTTTTCTTTTTTAACTAAACGTTGCTCGCCGGCACCGGTACGTTTTACGCACGCGCCTACCGGAAATCCTCGCTGCCTTTACTTTCTGCCTAAAAAGCCCTCCAACTTATTTTCTTTTCCTAGATTTTGCACGGCTCTGCAACGGTTATCGCAGAGTGCGTCGCTTACTCTTCCTTCGCTGGCTCGGCCTTCTTGCCGAGGGATAGAGCTACCTTCACTCTGAAAAAATAAAAGGGTACAATTAATAATGAAGTTTTCATCTATTGTTTAGTTAATCGATATTTGCTTTGGGGTAAAGCAGATTGAAACGGAAAGGGAATTCATTTCCGTTGCAAGTCGCTTGGTTCCTTATTTATTCCCAATCTATTCAATTTTTAATGATTTCCGAACAAACCGTCTTTATTGGGTTTTAAAAATTCATTGTACATATTGCAATATAAATAAAGCTGATTTGAGCGAAAGAAACACGAAATAACAAAATGGATTGTATATGACGTAATTTCCGAAGTAGAATCCAAATCCTACCCAAAATTGGACTGCTTATGTCAATATTTAGAGATATTTGAGGTTATGTATACGATGCTATAGTTTTTGCAATCCTTTACTATTTGTATCAATTCCAACCAATTTCACATTTCAAAATAAGATATAAGCAACCAGATAATTTATAGACAATTTGTACTACACATGATGACGTTATCATCTTTCAAATTTGGGGAACAAAAAAAAAGATACACAATTTTTTCTGTTACGATTTTATCAAATTTTGTATACATCATGTAGGATGAATTTCGAAATCTTTACCGAAAATTAATGAGTTTGATTGAATATTATATTTGGATGTTTTGATGACGCTTTTAACCAATCTGATGTTAGAATTTGAAATTCAGAATGATGATACCAATTTTTGATAACAATTTTTCAACTTGTTATTTACAATCTGAAGTTAATTTTGAAGCCAGTTATTGACTATTATCTAGAGGTTTTAGTCTAAAGTTTTGGACTGGCCAACCGCCGTCCTTTTTTCAAACAACATTTCAGCAATGCCTTTTAACCTTTTGTGTCACTTTTTACAAGTTGCATCCAAATCACTTGAAAATTTTTACTCCTGGGATTACGAATCCGAAATCAAAATTTTAACATTCAAAATGGCGGATTCAATATGGCAGATAAAAATTTAAAATTGACATCTAATTAGAGGAAATTCTGTATTAGGGGGTTTTCGAGGTCTCTGATTACAATTCGAAGTCAGAATTTTGAAATTCAAATGGAGGCAATAATATGGCGGATTTTTAGTTCCGGGTTGCACTAATAGCGAGTTATAATGGAGTTTTTAATTTATAATTTTGAAATTATAAATTCGAATACTTGATCAACGATCTTTAAAACACTAAAATATAGATTTTTGTCTACTTGAATGTAATTTTAAAAATAGTATACGCCATATTGGATCCGCCATTTAGAATTTCAAAAGTCTGACTTCCGATTGGTAATATGCGACGTAGAAACCCCCAGGTACAGAATTGTGTCTAATTCGATGAAAATTTAAATTTTTTATACGCCATATTGGATCTACCATTTGGAAATTCGTAATTCTGGCTTCGGCTTCGTAATCAATGACATGAAAAATGTGTAAATGATAACTTTCCCACCGTCTGTAGAGAATTTCTTCAAAACCGATTTATTTTGAAAAAGAACGGTATTTTGTAGGTATATTATTGTTTATAATTAATGAATGTTATTGAAAAATGTTTCAAATTTATTTTGATACGTTAGATAAACACCTTAGGCTTATAGAAATTAAATAATGAACGAAAAAAACCCTCGGGGATACGGAAAAATATTAGATTTTCAATTTTTTCACTAGATTATTATATATTTTTGGAGCTAAAATCTAGTGAAATTGACGAGAATAACTAGAAATGAATTTTTACAACTACCTTGCTACTCAACTATCTCGTTTGAGTGTCTACATTAAGGCAGGGGAACAAAGTTCCGAAAATCAACATACCGAAAGGCCAAAATTTCGATATAGCATGGTTCTAGCGTGATTTTCTTCACTTTGTCTTGTAAAATTTGGCAAAAAGAAAGCAAATTAAAATACCTTGCACTCTCGCAATATCGAAATTTTGTCCTATCGGCGTTTTGATTTTCGGAACTTTATTCGCCGGCCTACATTAAAATTATATAAGAATCGAAGCGAGTAAAAATGGCATAAATAATTCGTACTATTGGCTATATTTCCAAAGATATAGCAATTTAAAATTATCTATGCAAGAACAAGATTTGTTTCAGCTTCACTTTTAAGTTATACGGAAGTAAGTCAAAGTGAATATAATTATAGACAATTCTAAAAAAATCAAAACTATTTTTATATATATCAAAAGTTACAGAGGTTCGAAAACGTCTCATTTTTTCTTTGATTTGTCATGTTGAATAAAAATAGTATTTACTTTTAAAATAATCCACAATGTTTTAAATGTCTTTTGATTTGTTTCTAAATACGCACACGTTGACTTACTTCCTTATAACTTGAACCAAAAACTGATAATGACAAAATTTGAAAGTGAAGAAACAAGTTTTCATGGATAGGTAACTTTAAATATCCATATGAGTGGAAATATAGAAAATAATGCAAACTATTTACAGTGGTTTTGTATATAATTTAACTCAATTCTATTAGTTTCTGTATAATTTTAATATAGATACTCCGACCAAAGAGATAATTGAAACAAAACTGTAAAAATTGTTGTTTTTTTTCGAAAATTTCACTACATTTCTACTCTAAAAATATACTAATCATACAGGTTTTTTAACGCCAAATATCGAATTAAAATAAAAAGAAATTCTAACAAATTTGGAAATAAAATATACCCCTAAAAACCTTTAAAAAAATTGACAATTTAGGATATTTTCTGTATTCTCAAGTTAATTATTTTCATTTATGGCTTAAAATAACACCATAAGGTATTGTTGAAATGATATCAGAAAAAACCGAGAGGCGGGAGGGCTTTTGTGTTGAACCCGAAATCTGTGCCGTTATTTTCAATAATAAGAGATATATTCAACTCCAAAAAACCTATGAACAAAAAATTTCAATAAAAATGATTGGAATTTTGCAAAATTTATCCGATATATTGACACTGCCATTTTTAATTTTCAGCAACGCCGAAAACCCTTGAACTCTAGGTTGCAGTAGAATCTAACAAACCCTCCCTGCATTTTACACATTTTCCATGAACATACCACAGTATTTAAGGACAACCTACCATTTTATATCATGAAATTACGGCCATTTAAAATCATGAAATTGCTCATTTGTGTTAAGGCAATGTGAACGCTTATGCGATCTTTGCGATAAATATCATGATTTAAGAAAGCTGTAAGAACAGCACAAAATGAAGCAAATAGTAAAGAACGTCAAAAAATTGATGCATCATGGACATAACCTCAAAAATAGTGAAACAACATTTTTCAACTACATAACCTCAAATATCTTAAAATTGTGATGTGTGGCGTCGATTTCGACTGTATGTTCGGATTCTACACACAAAATCACTTTGAAAATGGCCTACAGCTTGCCAACAACACAACTATGGTAACCTGTGTGGTTTGTTGATTTAAATTGAGTATTGGATACAGTAGATTAGGAATTTTTTTCGAAATATTTAGAAATATTTTTGGATTGAAATTAATTCGGTTGGTTCGTATTTATCAATTTTGTACAGAATAAAATTTCAATCCGAGTATGTAACAGATAATATTTGAAATTGAAGACATAATTTACTGGTTCATTTCTTCGAGGTCACAAATTTTAATGAAATTCTTGAGACTGATTTTTCTTGGTACTTTTGGATGTACCTATATGTTCTTCTCGATATACTCATTCAGAAGTATGAAAAACAACATTTTTTGTTGCTTTTAGATGAAATCATATGGAAATAGCACAACGAAGTATTTCCGTTTTAGAAAACTAGAATTCTGTTATGACGACTTTAATTTGATCAGTACAAGTATTTAAATTTCTTTGAGTGAAACTCTAGATACAGTAAGAATTGAGCCACTCCAGTGAATTTTCACTCTTTTAGAGTAGATTTTCATTAGAGCAGTTTTCACTCGTTAAGAGTGGCTCTATTTTCGCTCTATTAAGTGTCAGTTCTCACTGCAAGAAATTTACAGAGTTTAAATGACTTAAGTCACGTACATTTCTTTTCTCCAGAAACACTTGCGCGACTGTTCTAAAATGCAGTGCATACTATGATAATAATTCAAGGTATCATCAAACAATGGAGTTACCTGGTTCTTCTAGTAACCACTGATATATTAATTACAGTTGCCCAAAATCAGATGTATATTTTTAATTTTTAAATGTAATAGATTTTTCAATAACTAACTAAACGAATGATTACAAGAGTTATAAAAACAACAATCAGTATCTCTAACAAGAAATTATCTAAAAATTTCTTAAATTATTTTCCAATAATATCGTTTATTTTTGCCATATGTTTATTTTTTAAAGTCAAATAAAATAAAAAACGTTGTTAATACAACATCCTCTACTTAAGTCCTACAATGAATATCATTTATTTTTATCGTAAGAGGCTTTTTTCCCGAAAATGTCTAAAAATACACCAGTAATTAGCAACTCGAGTAGAGCAGTAAAATACTAGCAACCATTTTATTTTCTCAAATATAAAAATGAAAACAATGATAAGATACTAACAAATTTATCACATTTCTTCATTTTCCGAACCTTGATTTTTATACATCTTGAAAAACTATTGTAAGAGAAATAATAAATATACTCGAATAAAAATAGAAAATTAATTAAAGCAACCTTTCCATTACTATTTCATAAAAGTTACTACAAAATAAAAATACGCAACCATAATAAAGAATCAATTTCTAAAAAAGTAAGCCTATATTTATTTATAATATTTGTCTTAAAAAGTTATTAAATAAGTCGTATTAAAATAAAATCCTTAAATAGCCATCTTCTTACAGTTAACTTGATTATCGACGATATGCTTCTGAAGTCTTTTAATTCTAGTCTCTCTTCTTTCGTTTCATTGTTTTTCTTATCTTTTTTCATTCTTCATAATCTCGAATTTCGAAGAAACCTTTCATATGGTATATATAATCTGTATTTTAAAAGAACCAACGACTTAAATTATCCATAATAGTTTAGAAAGTAGACTGTTAAATATTCGTCAAATTACTACTTTTTCTTCTATTTGTTATTGTTCTTCTGATACGTTTTTTGTTCTTTTCGCTTTTATACTTACTTTTGTGTAACCTCATTGATTTTTCCTTGCACGAGGGCAATGTTTTGGTCAATTTGCGTCTTGTTAGTCTCGTACACCTTCGGCAGCGTGAACAAAGCAACGACTCCTGAAAATATTAAAATTTTGTTTAAATAATGGTTTAAAAAAACAATTTTCAATTTAATTTTGTAAAGTAAATCAAAACCATTTGTAATGGCGTCTGAATATACATTTATGATTCGTAAAGTGTAACTGAATTGTTTATTTATTATTATGTTTATTACTATAAATTTTATTTGAATGTAAATGTAAAATTCTACTAAAATATTTTGAGTATTTCATATGATTACTTAAAAGATGTGGATTTTTTCATTCATAGATATAATATTTTCGTTAAACTCTACTGTGAAGAAAAATAATTAGGTTCAACTGAATATTTAATAAGAGTAACAACAATTTAATAGTTGTTGTTAATAGTAGTGATTTTTGTTTGAGTTCCACGTAACAAACTATGTTAAATTTTCAATTTTGATACAAGTAAAGTAGACACTTTATGGACTCTATTTAGCACAATCTCCAATCGGTCCGTAAAATCCAACTTTACGGCCTTGGACTGAAAAGTACTATTATATTAAGAAGCTGCAAAATATTATAGATTGGTACGTTCAGTTCCTTTTTACAGGATCCAAAAGGATCAGAATTACATTTCAAATTCGAATATAAGCAAATTGTAAGAGAATTGCAGATATTCAAAGAATAAAAATACGAATATAGATATATAATTGTCCACACAGACATCCTTTTGAGGACAACCACAGCAGAAAGAATCAGGAAATTGGAGGAATAACACCCATGTAGCGCATCCTACTTAGGACGTCCTTAGGACATTCAATTGTCCGTTTTTATGACTCTGCTAACGTCCCGTAGGCGTCCTACGTCCTGAGCATGTTCTGGCGATATTAACAGGACATTCGGAAATCCTAAGGGCTCCTGAGGATGTCCTAAGAGGGATGCGCTACATGTGTATTATTCCTCCAAATTCCTGATCCTTTCTGCTGAGGATATCCTCAAAAAGGATGTCCTGTATGGACAATTAGATATCTCACAATTCATATTTTTATTCTTAGGACGCATTCTGCGTAGGACGTCCTTAGGACATTCAAAGGGCGGCTTTTATACTCCTGTTAACTTTCCGAAGGCGTCCTACGTCCTGAGAACGTTCTAAGGACATTAGCAGGACATTTGGAGATCCTAAGAGGCTCCTGAGGACGTCCTAAGAGGGCTGCGCTACATGTGTATTATTCCTCCAAATTCCTGATCCTTTCTGCTGAGGATATCTTCAAAAATGATGTCCTGTATGGACATTTAGATATCTACTATTCGTATTTTTACTTTTAGGACATCCTCAGGAGCCCCTTAGGATCTCGAAAAGTCCTGTTAATATCCTCAGAACCTCCTCAGGACGTAGGACGCCTTCGGGACGTTAACAGGTGGATAAAGGTGGATATTTGAATGTCCAAAGGACGTCCTAAGAAAGATGCGCTACATGGATATTATTCCTCCAAATTCCTGATATTTTGGACTTCAAAATATATCTAATATTTGGATAATTTGAATATCATAGGACAGGAATTTAAATTAAAGTCTATTTTTTCAATAACACTTGCGTGAACTAAGAGTTTGGTTGCTGCTGACTCAATCAGATGTATATTGTACCAACCGAACGAGAAAATTTCACCCTAACTGGTTTATTCTCATAACTGAACCGTTTTGTTCAGATGACCGATTCAGTTTTATATTTTTCTGAACTAAGTCCAACCAAACTGGTTTTCAGACATCAGAATTCCTATAGTTAGTAAATTTTGATTTTTGAAAAATATCTTACCAATGATAATGAGCGTCATGCCGTTGAACCAAGCGCCAAGGTAGGTAAGGGACCATAACAAAACTCCAAACTTCAATGAGTCGACAAAGTCCTCGACCAAGAAAAGCCTGCGCAATTCGGTGACGGCTCCGTTAGCGTTCGCGACAGCGATGTCAGCGACTTCGTGCACCTTCTCCGCGGGCAACGTCAAGTCCAGTTCAAGAATATCCCTGAAAAATGGACAACTGTAGAAAAATAAATATTGTGAAAAAATATTCTTTTAAATAGCTCCACATTTATTCCAGTATTCTAGAAAGCATTGGAAAGATTGGTTAGTATGGTTAATTTGGAAACTTGTGCGAATTCATAGAGTTAGTATACAACAATTCATGCTGAGAGTTAATTACTTAGTCTAGGTAAACAATATTTAATTACTCGAAAAAATGTAGTTTTAGTGTTTGATTTTTAGAATTTTGTTATGCACTACTAATTTTTTTGAGTCTCTTCAATCAATCTAAATAAAATACCATTTATTCTAGAAATTTTACTATTTGCAATGGCCATTTGAGGTCAGAATTTTATTATACGAAAATTCATCTTCTTTTTTTTTATTTACAACTGCATGACGTTCAAGTTTTTCGTCCTATTACTATCCTTAGAGTATCATCAGATTATAGGATACCTATTTAAGTAGCCAATATATCTAAACAACGGACATTTTATGGTCCTCACACGAAAAAATGAAATAGTAGAAGCTGCTAACTGGACAGTAGGATAAGATACATTGTTTTTAGTTCATTTTACTATCTAAATAGTGATCTTCAACAAATTAGGTAGTCAAGTCTACTATTTAAATTGTAAAACCAACTAAAAAAATGAGGTTGTGGTAGATCTTACTACTTAGGAAGTAAAACCAACCATTTCTTTTTTCATTGTAGGAGAATGTTGTGGGTTTATAAAATATTTAAAAAATAGTTAGTAACTATACTACCATGAATAACGTCAAATTTTTTAGATTTGTTTGTCTCCAAATTGCCTTAAGATTTGCATTCTTTAGAGCCGATTTTCAACCCCTTGAAATAAACTGATAATCCTGTGGGCTTGTTAGTAGGAAGTTTAACAGGAGGTTTTTTATACGAAATCTAATTCCATTTTTATTTGTTGGACGGTAATTTAGAAACAAAATAACAGTTTTGATGATTAAAAAAAGAAACTACATTTGCAACTGTACCCACATTAAAGCAATGAATTGTATCGTATTAAAATTAGTTTACACATATTAAGAAGTAGTTCCTTGTACTGTACTTTCCAATCTAGTGAACAAAATTTGTACACAGATCTTTTTTCAATAATATATACTAGGAGAGAACGTACTTAAACAGAATTATCTGAAATTCGATCCTCTTTTCGTTATCATATTTTCATATTTCTAAGAAGTAAACTAAACTTTGTGCGAAATAAGCAAAATGACATCAAAACAATTTAGAATATACCAAATCAATACCATTTAAACAACAAATTTTAAGTCATAATGCTAAGAGGAAATTCCCAGATCGAAGAAAATGTCATATATAGATCAGTTTAGAAATGATCAGATATATTCCAATTAATTGAATCCAATTAGGTCGATACAGTTTAAATATAAAATTAAATATAGAAATTTATAATTAGAATCGAGTTGAATTGAACAAATTTGTTTCGTGTAAATCTAACTCTATCAACTATTTTTGTAAACGCGATCAGAGCATCTTAACATTAGAACTAGTTAGTTGAAACATTTCGAATTCGAACAGGATTTTATTTAAATCATTCTGTCTTAATATTAAATGTTAGTATCCAGTTAAAATAATATAAATAATAAACGAACTAAAATAATTCTTGAATTAAAAAAAATTTGGTTTACCAGTTAAAACAAAAATTATTCATGATTATATCTGTTTCTTTTTAAGTGCTTAAATCAGTAATTAACCAGGGCAAAACTGTATCTAATACAACTCACTTTTTCTTGGGATTTTTTAATCATGATGAATTCTTAAGTATTATTCCAGATAATGTAACGCAATATACAACTCTAAACGAGTTTAAATAACTGTAAATATTTCCACCTGCTCAAATAACGTTATTAAATCCATTTATTATAAATAGTACGTCTTGAACTGAATACTACCAAGTGCTTTTAACAAAATTTTAAAATCGGGATTATCTAAATGCTGTTTCAAAGTAGTTAAAATTTTGTAAACAATTTACTTTTAAACATTTCAATACAACATTCAATAATTGTTTAATGTATGCGTAGAATATATGAAAATATGTCGTAAATTAAATTAAAGGTATTTTTCTTAAGTAATAAATTGTCAACACTAGTTAATAAATGATACCTTTTAACAGATAATTACGTAGTATTAACTATGTAATTTATTTACTGTATTATTTAAAACAAGTCCTCATTAATTTTTGGTCGACAATTTTTTATCCTGGTTAAAAAGAAAAAGAAGAAATCGTCATTTTTGTGTAATTATTGTTATTGCTAAGGTTTGACTTTATAGTTATAATTTATATGACTAAAAAATTGATTTTAATATTACTGTATACTGCATATTGCACAGGGAAAAAGATCTGACTAATTTCTTATCCAAATTTCGTAAATTGGTTCAATGGAAAGTAGTAAAAAGAACTACTTGTATAGTTAGTCAACTGTAGTTAAAACTTACTCATCTAGTTCTATTTTATGTAAGTTAATTAGTGGTACTATTAATGAAAATATGTAGTTGAATTGAAATCATTTTGTTTTAATTTAGTTAAAATGAATTCTAAAGTTCCTGGGCTTAACTATGTTGCAATTTGTTTACTTTTAAGTAATTGGGGATAGTTACATATGAAAAAGATCCAAGCAACAAATGAAAAAGAATCAAGGACCTTTTGAACCATGCACATAGACATTTTTTTGTATTCAATTAAATATTTTTTTGATTAGTCATAAGTAAAAGATTTGAGTTAAGAAAATATTTTATAATTATCCCAAATGTTTCTTAATTTTAATACATTTTACATTTTTAAAGAAAATTTTATTTTAATTTTATAACTTTATTTCAAGCAAATATTTATTTGAATTTACAAAATTTGTTTAGTAGAGTAACTTAAAACTACATGCTTAAGAATATTTTATTATAATTTGAATGTTTCAAATTTACCAAGAACTTGTATCCAAGTTCGTTTGTTAAATAAATCTAATCGAATATTACTTCTTTATATATTTTATTTAATTATGAATTATTAATTAAAATAATAAATAAAGTTTGTAAATTGTGTGTTAATTAACTGTTTTTTACTAAATTTCTTAAATATTTCAGGTGATTTTTTAAATGCTCAAGAACTTTGTCATTTTTACTAATATAAACTTTGTTACATATGCACAGTTAAATTTTACTGTTTAATTACATTAAAATTTGTTTGATTAATAATTGATGAATGGGTCAGGCTGTAAAATAGCACTTAATGCTGTGCCTCGCCCCTTGAAAAATGTAAATTAATGTATATTGTGTCAATAAAGGCGTTATTATTATGATTATTAATTAGTAAAAAACGTATCTTTACAATTAAATTAGTAGAATTGACTGTAAAATCTGTATTATCACAAGAGCTTTAAATTTTCGAATATTCAAAGGTTTATTAATAAAATTAAGTCATAAGAAATATAAAAAAAATTATGACGTGAAATACCACAAAAAGTTCATAATTATCAGATAATTCGAGCTTGGTTCGTTGCAAACTAATGAAAGGGTAAAGTTTTCCAGGATATGAACCTGGGTTTTGTAGAAAACTTGACGTCTTTATTTATATAGGAACTTTGAATTGATTCGAATTAATTTTCAAGCTCGAGTGAAATTACACAGTTTAATTTTGTATTAAAATTTCGCCCTAGGGAATTGAAACCAAAAAATTCGACCTATATTTAAAATTCAACCAGTCAAATTATAGGAGTAAGGAGGTTCGCCGATAAAGTAGAAATTTACGCTAAAAAACGTAAATTAAAACCATCTGAATAAATTTTTCAAAATTTGGGCTCTGTAAGAGCAATTCTACTTCCTATATACGGACTCGTACAGAATTCCAAAAAAGTTCATTAAGAATTGACCCAGAGTTATTGGAAATAAATAAAAATTGCTTATTTCCAATAGCTCTCGTTCTATTCCTAATTAATTTGTTTGGTATTCGTTAATTGGTTGTATATAGGAACCATAATCATCCTTACAGAGTCCGAATTTTGACAAAATGCTTTAGACATTTTTTATTTTCGATTTTTAGCGTAAATTCATATTTTATCAGCGGAGCACTTTAGAACCACATTAATTACATGCAAAAGAGTGAGCTAAAATCACCTGTTTTGTAAGGATTTTTGAGATGTTTAATTAGACAGATCATAGTCATCTACATAGACAGCAAGAGTTCAGAATGATTTCGAAATGTGCTCTAAAAGAAGTCAGATGTCCCACTCTCTGAGGGTTTTCTAAACATGACTCATGATTCTCATTATGAGATCTTTACGAACTCACATTTAGAAAATTCTTAGAAAGTGGGACGTCTGGATTCTTTTAGAGCACATTTCGAAATCATTCTGAACTCTTTTCAATTTAGCTGTCTGGGTAAGTATGAAAAGTTCAAAATAAAGGATCCAATATGGCGCAATATTCCATAAAAAATTAAAAATAATTTTGGATTTGCCTAAAACTCACACTCAGGGGTGTTTGAGATCCCTAATTCACAATCTACTATTAGATTTTCGTAGAAATTATTATTTGGGAATTTTCTACTATCGTTGGTGAATTAAATACCTACAAATTTAACTGCTTGTTTAGTCTATGTTTATTTCTATAAATATTATGAAATCTTCCGCCATATTGGATCCACCATATTGGATCCACCATATTGGACCCACAACTTTTAATTTTTGGGCCAATTTAGACATACCAAATTGTTTTTTTTTGAAAAAAGTGTTTTTTCCCAAAAGCATGCTGGAAAAGTGTCAAACGTCATAATGAAAATTCATTTAAATAGAAAACTCACTTGAAGGGATGTCCGTCTGACGTTTTCTGAACGGCCTGTAAGACGGTCTTGTAGATACGGAAAATGACGGTGCCAGTAAGGACGAGAAGAGATATGTAAGCGAATACGCTGATCAGACTAAAGTAGGCCAGCGACAAAAGCACTCCAAGAATTGCACCAAAGACGATCCCCGATTTTTTGGGATCGCGCCAGTAAATCAGCGCAGCCACTAAAAAACAGAAAATTCGATTATATTATTAACACCGCAAATGGTAATTTAGCTCATAAATTACATTAAAATATTTGAAAATTATTTAACAATATTTTTTAGAAGATGTATTTCGAAATTAGTTAATCTTAGCTCTAAATCGTACTATCCTGATTAATTTTCAGTACTTAAAATCATACTTCAAAGAACCAACAGAAAGTAATGATACATTTCAGTTGTGAATATTTTATAATTACTGCTACGTCAGTTACTAGTATATAGTTGTACTGCATTTCGAGAAAATTTAATAGTATTTCTCGCGGATGTTTCCATGCTTATCATATCACTTAGGTGGTATCTTATGCTATTCTATATTTATTCTAGAAATAAAGGAATGATAATAATAATTAATTTACTGCATTTTCACGATTTTACAATAATACATGATAAATAATCAATCGTTCGAAAATTGTTGATCAATAGGTAGACTAAAGAAACTAGCTAATAAATTCAACTACTGCTAGAAAGATAAGGGGAAAGTCCGAAAAGAAACTATATTTTGTTAGAAAAATGATCACGTTAATCTCAATTTTACTATTTTTAATAAAATTAATAGTTAGTAGTTATATTAACAAAGATATCTGGTTGAACTGACACAATTTTTTTAGACATGGTTAATTAACTACTAAATTTCATTCAGCTAACTACTTTATTAGTTATTTTAACTTCTTAATATTCCAATTTTTATTGTATTATTTTATTCAGCTAATTTTTCGAGTTAGTTTCTTATATTTGCCTATTAACTATTGATATTGGTATACATTTTTTCATTTTGTTTTATGGACGCTTCATTAAAAATATAATACAATTTATTAAATACTTAAAAACTATGAAGTAAATAAATTATTGAAGTAATGAAATATTTTCTGCTCTATTAATTATTAAAATACGAAAACAAGCGCAGATTAAGGATAGTTTAAGGGAACGATGTCACAGTATCTGGTATATTTAATAATATATTATGTGAAAAGGGCACAATGACTGATCTTCAACGAGTACGAAGTTTGTCGCACGAACAAAGTGAGTTTTTTAATACGACGGGCGTGGAACTCGGTAATTTGCGCCCGAGGTTTCACTGCAGGGCGCAAAATCGAGTTCTACTCCCGGAGTGTCACAAAAGTAATATTCACAATAGGTACCGAAAGTTCCTCGAAGCTAATTCGTCAATTATTTGTTTTATTGATTTATCCAAATGTACTAATC
The DNA here is from genome assembly GCA_030407085.1 of Trichopria drosophilae. NCBI lineage: Eukaryota > Metazoa > Arthropoda > Insecta > Hymenoptera > Diapriidae > Trichopria > Trichopria drosophilae. The sequence continues at coordinate 185,054,520 of CM059582.1, forward strand.
GAATTAATACAAAGAATAAATCACAAAATTGTAATTTATTAATAGGATTAGTTGGTTCACCCGTTTCTTAAATGTTCGACTTAAGAATAAATCTGAGAAAAGTTCACTCTATCCCCTTAATATTAGATATTAATTAATAGTATAGATCTTGATGATTTTACTATTTAATTTACTCCTCCTTCCATTGCCATAATTTCGCGCTAGTAAATCATATTTAAAATGGCATTTAATATTTTCTCAGTTTACTCGCAAGTTGTTATAGAAAATAAGTCGAAACTTACATATAATAATAAATGTCTTGTATCTTAAGTCACTACAGAATACTAATATCATTATTTAGGATTGGTAATGAAACAAAGAATAAATAATAGTTGATGAAGTTGAACAAGTATAGAAAAATATTTTAAATTATAACAAAACATTAGAATAAGGAATTCAATAAGGAAAACTAGTCGCAAAATTATGACTGAACTTATTAGCACATATTACCAACATAGATAGAACAAAGACAAAACTTTCATATTTTTAATAAATATTTCTTAAGAACCTAAAAAATATTTCCCATATTCATGGTTTACTATATAAATCACCATCTAATTAGTCAAACTTACTAATAAACGACAGAAAAGTCGATCAATAATTGAATTAGTATTAATTTTCACTAAAAAGAGTAAAAAACTAATAATCCATTAATCTAATTCAACTAATTTATTTGAGTATTAAGGTATTATAAATTAAATGACAAATTTGTAATTAGTAGAACGTAGCTGCTGAATTACTATTATCTTACTCTTGATTTTATTAGTAAAAATCATTACATTCAAGCATTAAACGACTTTTAACATCTTAATAAGAAGTTTTTGACTAACTCAGTTTTAAAGAGCATTTTTATGAAAAATGATTAGTACCTTATTCTTCCTCACCAATAATTATTATATTCTTCTCGTTAATAACTCATTGATATAATTTTAGAAATAAGTTTATATTTTCTTAATAGAGTTAATCAGATTAATAGTTAGTGTCTTTCACAATAAGAATCGGTTTCTTCCATGTGTAAAAACAAAATCGATTTTTTTTATATCTTGAAGAAACTGATACTTATTGCATAAACATACTATTTAGCAAATTATTTCTATTACTTCTAATGTGTAATAAATTAATTGTTGCTAATTTCATTATATTCCAATCGTCAAATAGTCAATAATAAAATAGTATTACAATTATTTACGTGAAAAATGTCTATTTATAACCTTTGCGTATTCTCTTTTGTTTTGAGATTCTCGAATATTTAGTAAAAACTCACTAATCATCTCGAATAACTAACATTTCTTTTTGATGCATCTTGCTGACTAAACATATGAGTAAACGAATCTTCTAAATATATTTAGCTTCCACAGAATAAAAATAAAACATAATTCCTCATCTCAATTTATATTAAAATTCGAAAAATACATATAATAAATGTGGATGTTTTTAATCGTGTTTCAAAATAACTGAAATAACAAACATCCTAACCGCTACTATTAAAAACATTTTCAATAAATAATCATGAATCATGAAGTAAATCTTTTGTGTGCCATACAATTTTGTTTAAGACGACCGGGTGGGGCTCGATAATTTGCGCCCGAAGATTTCACCGCAGGGCGCAAAATAGAGTTCTACTCCCGGCATGATAAAAAAATCTTTTCTCATTTCAACGAGAATTCTTCGACAATTTACTCATAAGACTACTTTTAATTAGCGCTAGATAGGACTGACATTTACACAATGAAATATTTTGATAAATTTTTATAAAAAAATTCGAATTTCCAAATGTTATTCACCCCTGTGATAATTTCTAATTAAAATACTTTCTCCTCCTGACTTTGACCTTTTCAGCAATAATGCAATATTGTGTAAATCTGGCAATTAGCTGTGTAGAAGATTACCTGGCTAAACGAATTGCGCAATGCGACGATTGGAATCGACTACACTCTTGATTGGCTTCCGGTTTGATCGGCGAACAACGCCTTTTTCATATCAAATGAGGGAGTAACAAGAAATTACAATCTTAAACCGTTATTCACACATAAATTATTCAACATCACTCATTATAAAATATTCAGTAATATTAAGTCCTTTAAGAGCTTCGAAGATTATATGAGATTTCGTAAGACCATGCCAAATCAGGTGGGATCAAATAAGGTTATTTAAATGATTAAAAAATTTTGTTATTTCAACTACTAAGTCATATATAACATATTAAACAAATATTTTTCGAAATATGATTTTAAAATTACCAAATAACATTTTTATTTCCATTATTTAACAATTTTTTAAAGTTGACTGCGCAAAAGTATAATTATACTCTTAATATAAAAAAACAATACAGCAATTTATTAGCAAAAAATGAATTTGATCAATTTTTGAATGCTAAAAAACTGCTTTTATGTTTAAGGTAATAGTTTAAAAATGGTCTTTTTTATCGAATTAATTTACTGTTATTAAGTTGCTTTGTTGTATTTTTGATAGTTAGAATTAAATCCACTTTTCTCTATTTACAATTTCAATTTTTAAAAGTGTTCAAAAATTGGCTTTTTAAAAAATAGCAAAAATACTATTTAACAAAAAAAAACATGTGTTAGTAGCTTATAGTAACCTTTAACAAATCTTATTTTTATTTAACAAATGTTATTTAAAAAAGAAATCCTTTTTCTGAAGATGAATCGATTTTTTAATCAATTTGATTTGAAATAAAAGCATACGTTTTTGGTACAAGAAATTAACGAATTAAAGTACAAAAATGTAGGCTTTCAGTTTAAATAAAATGATTATTATTATAAATAAACTTAGTTCAAACTTCAAATGGATTATGACTGCAATTGCTATTTTAGGGATTTTAAAGTCTCGCATCATAAATAGCGTATATGTTTACGTAAGATCGAATCTCAAATATACGAATACTAATAATAATTCATAGGCAAGTAAATAGAAAAAAATAAGTTGTATTCGTAGAAAAGATTTATTTAATACAATAATACAAAATTAAAATCATGAAGCTTATGTATGAAAAAACTATAGTAACTAAACTAAATATTAAGTTTATTTAAGTAATTATTTAATCATTTTTTCATAAATGACTTATAACAACTTATAAGTCATTACAAGTTAATGTTTATTTATATTAATTCTCTTAATTTAATGTTTATTTAGATATTAATATGAATTAAATGAAAAAGTGATAAGCGCAACATGCTTAGTGAGTGCTTTTCATTTTTAGCATAATATTTTTAGTTAAATATTTATCGACAACCTAGAATAGCGTCTGATTATATCGAAAATTTATAAATTTCTCCAATTATAAATATTCTTTCAAGAATACCGTTCTTTATTTTCGATATAATAACCTTCCTTAAACGTATTAATTTTTTTATTTATGATTTTTCATAATAAATCCAATAGTATGATTCTAAAATTTTATATATAAAAATAGGTTGGTCACGCGCAGGTCTCTTGAAAATACAATGCAATGAAAATGGATCCGATATCGAGATGGGCAAGATGTTTCTAGGCCACTTGTAGTATAGAAATATCAAAGAATGAAAATCCATTTTGGAAAATATCGATATTTTTGTGTTTTTAAAAATAAAATTACTATTTTCACCTTATCACTTGCATTCAGATTCAGTAATTCAAACTTGACAGGCTTGTGCTTAATTTTATTCCAAAATTCCACACTTGTAAAACTTTATAAAATATTAAAAATTTAGGAAACCTGTCAGCATTGTAGAAAATCGTTTCCCGATAAAGAAGATCTGAAATTCCCAAGAGAAAGATCACTGAAATATAACTCTTGAGATTTTTTTTCGAGATATATGACAATTTTATTTTCAATTTCTTTCTGAAGTTTTGCTCGCTGTTTTGCATCGTTTTGTTATTTGACGTTTCCTTCAAAATGAGTTTTCGAGGTAAATGTGATCAAGATGATATTAAAAAAAAGTACGGATCCCATGTGGTAATAAAATTTGTTTTGGAAAACATTTTTCGTCAATGTAAAGATCGGAAAACTAATAAAAAATTTCGTAGATAAGGATTTTAAAGTGGGTAATGAAAGAAATCTATCTTGTATCTGCAGAACTTAATATCTTACGCTAATTGATGCTGAGAGGGATATTTTTTAAAAAACCTTACAAAAAATGCCAACTTTTATGGACATCGTTTAACTTTTTATTTATACTGTACATTTCATATTTCATTTTTCTAACAAAATTAAAAAATACGAACAAATTTGAAAAAGAATAAAAAAGAAAAAAATTGGGACCATAATATAAATACTACTACGTCCTGGTCGTTGGTAATGGGTTACTCTGAAAATGGGAAATATTGAGTTTTTCAAAATTTACCAACCGCATTTTATCTTTAAATTACCTTAATTTTAATTGTGAAATTGTTTCATTATTATTGAAATCCATTTGAGAAACATTAAATTAATGTAATATGAATGAAGAATATAAGTTTAAAAATACAGAAATGTCGATCTTTCGAAAAAGGGATCAGGTAGGATTACCATTCTTCGATATTTTACATCTACAAATCATATAGAAACATCCCATTCATCCCGATTTTGGATCCATTTTCTTTTCCCTTTTTATCTCCTCAAGAGAACCGTGTCAAGAGTCCCGGTATATTTGCGTCTCGCTACATTTACGTCCAACACATTTCCCCGGTTCCGTCTCGTTATATTTGACTGTCGCCGCTCTCTTCTTCCCCCACCTTGCGGGTTGGGGCCTCAAGAAGGGCCTGCTGTCACGTCACAAACATAACGCGATTCAGGAGAGTGGGAGAAGCGGCGTTCCCCTTCTTTTGGTAAATATAACGAGACGGGAGGGGAAAGCGAGGGACCAAGTGGGTAAATGTACCGAGACTCTACTGTACGCCGTTTTATTTATTTTTCACCCTGTGCATCATACCAGTAAGAGGACCGAAATATCAAAAAATAAATTTACAAATAATGAAATAATAAAATGTTCAAACATCAAATACCTTGAATACCTCTAAAGAATAATAGCTTTTTGCACTTTTTGACGTAAAAAATCTTTTATTATATATTACAAATTTTTGTATCTCCACAACTACATAAAAATCTCGTCTCCAAAATTCTGTATCCTTAAATGTACTGAATCTTAGTCATTATTACAACAAAAAAACTCGTTTAAGGCAATGGCTTTGGGATGTGTGAGATTCGCATTTGTGCGTCGTTGCAATTGGAGGTTAGCGACCGGAAATTTTACGCGTCGTTACTTTCCGACATGGGGTCTTATCTGGCATTGTAATACATTTTTATCCAAGACGCCGAATAGAGGAAGCTTGTGGCACAATGGCTTAAAGTGCCTACAGGAGACTCAAGGCCACGAGGCAGCCTTGCGCGTGACTCGAACGATGCTCAACAAGTGCCGTGCTTGATCGGCATTTCGTCCTGCTCTTCTTAACACACATTTATTTTTACACGGTCTGTCCTCCTCCTCTGTGAAAGTAAAGGGGATTTGTACGAAAACAATCAATATAGGAAACCAATGTCAAATTTTTGAAACATTTTTTTCGAAAGACGAATCGAAAATCCACAAAAAATAAAAAAAAATTCATGGTAAAAGGGTCTGAATGTCAACATTTGTTATTTTGACACGAATAAAAGATTTAAGGGTGTTCTAAAGTGGTCCGTTGGTAAGGTAGGAATTTTCACTAAAAAACGTAAATTAACAAATGACTGAATCCATTTTTCAAAATTTAGGTTCTGTAATTGACAATTACTATAGACAGTATCCTAGAAAATGCCAAAGAATAAGCGATTTTATTTTTTTCAGAAAATTCTCGGTAAGTTCTTAATTAATTTCTTTGGCATTTTCTATGTTAAAGCCATTTTCTAGGACATTGTCTGTAGCAATTAGAATTGCCATTACAAAACCTGAATTTAGAAAAATCATTCAGTCATGTTTTATTTACGGTTTTTAGTTAAAATTCCTACCTTATCGTGCATCTAAATTCCTTTGAATGAAAGTTCACTCTTTATGGAATGAAAACTTACTATACAGGGAGTAGAAATTCATTTTTAAAGGGTGAGAACTCACTGGCTGAACTTTAACTCCATAAAGATTGAATTTCCACTCTAAGAAATTTAGAGAGTACAGATTATTTTTCTACGTGTTTCTTATCCATTTTGGTTATGTTTGGAACAAAGTTCCGTCAGTTTTTATGATAATTTAGAATGAACTCTCTTGAACTCTAAGAAAATCAATGTTTCTTTTATTCAATTAATTTAGTAAATTAATTAGTGTTCTAAACATATTGAATCGTATTAAGTTATGATACAGGTAGGATGCAGAAACATACTCTCTAAATTTCTTGGAGTGAGAATTCACTCTTCAATTAATGAAAACCGAGCAGCTCTAGTGAAAGAGTGAATATTCAACTCTAAGAGTGGAAATTCACTCTTTCCTCCAGAGTTGTCAACTCCACGACTCAGAGGTAAAGAGTGAATTTTCAGTCTTGTTAGATTGAAATTTCACTCTTTCACGAGAGTTGCTCGATTTTCACTAACCAAAGAGGGAACTCTCGCTCCAACAAATTTAGAGAGTATTTGAGACATTTTTCATTTTGTCAGAAAATTGTATTGCAAATTTCGAGAATGTATAGAATTTATATTATTTATATCTATTTATAATTTTCATAAAAAAGCATCACATCCCCCATAACACGATGAAAATGTCACCTAAAATACTGAAAAATCAATATTAAAAGTCGATGCCTTCTTCTAAACTCAAAAAAGGTAAAATCATAAACCCTCCGTCTTTGTAACGTTCTGGATCGTTTTATAAAAAGCAATTTATAATTAAAAAATTTACGCACAATTTTCAAAATTTCAGAATTAAATTATATTTTTAATTAATTATAAGAAATCATCTCGCTAGTTTTTATTTTATATTAGTACTTTTTCATTAAAATTTTTGGAAAATTTTAAATAAATAAAATTAAATAAAATTGAATTTTAAAGTCATTTCCAATAATTAAAAAAAATTTCATTTTTAACTTGATATAACTGAAATTATTGTTCATATAAAAAATGAAATATTAGAAATTACCCAAAAATCATTTAATTTTAATGTTTTAGATTTATTTAGCTAATTTAATTGTACATCTTATTTCGATAACGGAATGAGACATCCTTATACCAAATTGCGATATTCGAAGCAAATCGTAAAATTCATTTATTATACTTTTTGAAGATATGCAAAATTGTAAAGAGATTATTTGCGAACCATAGACGAGATAACCCAAAGAATATCTCGCATATAAATTGGTGTCTCAATTAATACATTAAAACACACAACAGTTAATTAAAAAAAGGAATTTTACATTAATTTTCACGAGTTTAAATGTTGTTGGTCTAATTAAATAAATTGTTTAATTTTTTGTAAATAATTCAGAGCAGTACAAAATCCTAAAACAAATATGGAACCAAAATTAGCAGATTTCGTGACTAAAAAAGCGCATAAAAATTATTTACATCTCTGATAAAATTGATAACTTGCGTATATATAGGTCATCGTATAGTGCTTAAAAATATCTGCAATTGCCTAATTTATTCGCTGTTCCTACTACGAAATTTTAGTCTTACGAGAGGTTTTTGAAAAGGACTAAATTACTTAAATTTTTATTTCATGTTAAAACTGTCTTAGCCTTAACATTAAAAAGAAAACAAGAGTATTTTCCATAGTTTAGTTAACATTTATTTATAGTTCGTGATTTGGTACTATCGTTTTATTTGTAGTATTGTTTGATATTTAATATATCTTAATGTATTAAATTTTAACTTAATAATTTCTGGGATATAAAAGTTGTGTATTTCATATAGTAATTGTTTAATAATTTTTTAAATAAAAAATTAATTTAATAACACACAGAAAATCAAAATTTTCTTTGGAATGAAATTCTACAGATTGATTAATGAACAAAAGAAAAACCTCTAAATTATTAACTTTGATAAAGCATATTTTAATAAACAGTTTAATAATAATAACAAAAAATAAAACCCCCGATTAATTAATTTAGTAGAAACATGATTAGAAGTGCGTATATTAAACTAATGATAAAATAATAGACAAACTTTACTTTAATTATTGTACTGTACTAAGTTATGTAGTTAGATTAGTGACTTCAAACTTAAGTAATTCAATTAGTTACTTTTCACAGTTCGATGATCTATTCCTTTTAATAATTTTGAAAACTAGTAGTTAATGAAGCGAACTAAAGATGAACTAAAAATAAATCATCTAATTAAGTTTTACTAACTTATCACTAGTAGTTCAATTCAAATTGATCTACCAACTAACTAAAAATTTGTGTATATTTAATTACTAATTATTAACTACGAAGTAGTAAAATGTTTTACATTAAAAACTGAATCATATATAAAATTCTGTTACTACTAACTCAATACTTGAATAAATTTATTAAATGTTTATTAAATCGTTATTTTAATTGATTTTACTAAGCTACAATAAAATCCGAAATCTTTTTTAATCAAGTTTCATTTATTGTTGTTTAAAATTAACTATTAATTAACGAATTTTCAAACTCTAACTGAAGAAATTTGTTCATCAACCTACGTCATAGTTAGTAATTCTTTGTATCTCTGGAACAATCAAATAAACAATCATAATTTAAAAACCTATTATAGTTCAATTTTCAAAAATCTATTTATAACCTACTGTTAACAAGAAAATGGTGTCAAAAACATTCAAATTATAAATCAATTTCAAAAGTCATCTAATCATGTTGTATTTAAATCTTCTATTAACAGTTAATCTATATTGATGAAATCATCTCTAACTGGAGCACGAAATTAAAAATAGATGCTGAATTTGTCTCCAGATAACTAAGTATCTCTAATTAAATATTCCTCATTTATATAAATGGTTTTCTTTGAACTTAGCACCAAATCAACGTATTTATCTAACAGATTTAGAAGATCTTATCGATCTAATCATTTCTCGTGTCATTAAACTTTTAAACGGTGGACTAATTTAGTAGATTTTCATTTTACACTATGTCACATAAATCTACTATTTTAGTGGTTCAACTATTAAAAAAATGTAATGAAATCAAAAAACCAATAATGAGATAGATACTCATAAAAACTGCTGCTAAAAAACCAGCGATTTATGGATCGGTAAAAAACAGATCATCTGTAGTAAACATATGTCACTGAGTGTTTTCTACCACAACAAAAAAATTCGAGACTCGCCTCCGAAATGGTCCGTGGTCGAACCAAACCGAAAGTCCCGTTCACCATGTCGGGCTGAAAACCGGTATCTTGGTATTGTATTGGGCGTCTGTCTCGAGCCACGTTGAAGACTTATCCATAGATTAACCACCGCCGAAATTCAATGACGTAACAGAAGATCGGGTTTCGAGTACGTTATCGGTGAATTTCGCCATCAATTATGCTCAAAATTCTTTTTTTTTCACTAAAAATAATTAAAAAATAAAAAAAAGTAAAAAAAAGAGTTAAAATTAAAAAATAATGAAAGTGAAAGTTCGATGTCAAATATGTCAGATATCGATGGTAAAAAAAGTTATTTTTATTACATAAAATTTTCATAAAAATATTAAATATCGAAAGTTTCTTTGGATAATTAATTTGGAGCAAAAGTATACGAAAATTTGCTATACATTGAGCGAAATCCTATGGGCAATATGGTGACGTTTACTATCTACATTTCACTCTCACCTGAAGATATAGTAAATACTACCATAAATAAAAATACCATTACAAAATAAATCCATGAAAATTTATTAATTTTATTGGTGGTTTCTAAAATGAAGTTCTTAATTTCCCTAACAGATGACATAGAATACCCTTGGATAGCCGCGAAAATAGACCATGGAAACAAAAAAAACAGTCTAGAACGCGAAACCTATTTTAAAAAAAAGTATGTCGCAACGTCGCTCTTTTTCTACCCAGAAAACTTAAAAATGGCTCACGCCACAGCTTTCGAAAATCGCATTTCCTTTTTCGTTTTTCCCTTCCCTTTTACATATAAAAAAAATCACATTTTTCCAACAAATTCCAGACGATTTGAATTGGCCTACAGTTCGAAAATAGAAATAGTGATTTTGGAATTCGAAAACTGCAGCAGGTGTACCAACCACGTGTCGCCGCGTCAACCATATGTTCCGGCGCTCGTGCGCGAAAATTTCGGAGCTTTTCCCGGCGAGCTTAAAAACAGAAACGCCACTCACCGGGTCCCTTTTCCGGAAGTTCCGTAGCCGCGTGCTTAGGCGAATTTTTGCGCACCATTTTTCTGGATGGGATTATTTTGTTTCTGGACACTCGGTGGACACGTACGTACACTCGGACGGTTCCTTTTTTTTTAATCACAAAATCGACAGCGCGCTATATGTCCGGGCGCTGTACTAGCAAGTCGCGACTAACTTGCTAGAGGCCGATTAAGCGAGCGTCGAGTTCACGGGCGCGTGGGAGTGACGAAGAGGGAAGCTACGCCACGAGGCCGTAAGAGAGAGAGAGGAGAGAGTTATGGTCGAAGGGAAAAGGAGAGAGAGAGAGTGTGTGATAAAGATAGGTTATGTAGGGAACGACGGAGGAATGACACGAGAGTGAGAGAGATGTCCGGACGTAGGTGGACATGGAGAGAGAAAGGTGGAGAAAAGAGAGAGGGGAAGAGATGGAGCGAGAAAGCCATAGAAAAGCTGCTTATAAAAGTAAGAAAAGGAGAGAGTGGGGTATACCAGAGGAAACGAACCGTATGGTAGGTGGCAGCACTGCTTGGTACGAGGTATGACGTAGTCACCTGCAATAATGCACCACGTACGCGTGCGCTGCAGCTATTCGGTGTAATGACAAGATATATGACCGGACATTACTTTCTTTACAATGTTGCAAAGAATACCTCATTGCAATGTAAACAATTCATAATTCTTGTCGTTATGCAATCAGTTTTCATTCATAACTCTTGTTTTTCCTTCTACTAATTGCAGTTTACGATATTAATCTCTTCAAATGACTTTTTTAATTGGAATTTTACTGGTGACTAAAATTTTTGATTAAGCACTTTTGGTTCCATACCGAGTAAATTATTATGCATGTTACTAAAATTTCATTTAGGAAAACAATATTCATATGAGAAAATCTTCAAAATCGGAGGATTTTAAAATAAAAATATAAAAATTTACAATTTACAACCATTACTTCTTAAAAAATTGAATCTAAATTTTCAAAGCAGACTGTCCAAATTTATTTTTAAGTAACTGAGTATGTTGCAAATTAAAAAATAAACAAATTAGACGTTGTTAAGTAATAAAACATAGTTTTCGTGGTTTTATTTTCACTTAGCTGAACTTGTTATCATTTCCAGCATTACAGTGTCTTAAATGTCTATAAATAACGTGTCAAAAATGTCTAAGCTTCAATGTAGTAGTAGTAGTATTTATTTTCAAAAAATTCAACATGGCAATCCTCAAAATGGCATCCAAAATTAAAATTTAAGAAAAAAATGAAAGGCAGTCTGACACAAAAACTATGTGAGTTTAAAAAATGATATGGAGGAATACACTGGAAACATTGTTTATTTAAATTTTTTCAAAATTTAAAAATGATTTATAGAAAATCCGAAAAAATGTCTGGTATGTCATAAATTCTAAGTATTTTTATTATATGTAATATTTTTCAAAAGTTGATTGTTTTCAAAAAAAAATCTAAAGTGCTAGGTATATATTTTTCTTTGAAAACTAGCAATTTTTTGAAAAAATTGCAAAGTACAAAAAATGCTTGGAATTTATTATAGAATTAATGAAAATTTGTTAAGAAATTTGTGTGAATTGTTTTCAATTATCAAAAACTGTACACAACTTTTTGAACATATCACTAAAAAATGTCTGAAAAAATTCCATTGTATTCCGCCATAAAAATTAAAAAATGTTCACTCCTCTCATTTTCAGCACATAGTTTTTTAATATGAGTCTCTTTATTGTTTTCTTAAAATTTTATTTCATCCACCATTTCGAAGTTTGTTATGTGAAATTTTTCGAAAATAAATACTACAACATTGAAGCTTAGAAATTTTTGACACATTTTTTATAGACATTTGGGATACACGAATGCGGATAATGATAAAAAAATGAAAAGTTGAAAGAAAACCTTGAAGTTATGCTTTTATTTAATTTGCTGTTAAAGATCTTATTAAAGAGACACTGGTACCCAGAATTATATACACACCTAACGTGAAATAGTTTAAATGATTAAGTGGAGTACATTAAATCGCTCGGTTACGTGGATTTACCCATATGGGGAATCGTAAATTTAATGAATAATACGTTACACTTAAAGAAGTTAAATTTCATCACATTTTTAATATTATGACATTCAATATTTCAATGCCAGTTTCACACATCCATCTGCATAAAATGTTAGGTTAATTCCCTATTGCCCTGTTTTTTTAGTTGAATTTTTGTGTTACTATAAATAAAACGCATCTACTTAATTTCATGTCAGATTTACTCCATTTTTTTAGAGAAAAAAATGGTCAAATCGGTTACAACACCAAAGAAAATATTACGGTTTAAACATTTTTTTAACGTTTCAGTTCATATTCAGAAACTCTTCAGAAATGAAATATGTGAATATAAAGGGAAAGCCTTAAAAATTAGAAATAATTATGTGATTATATGTTTTACACGAGAAGAAGATTTATCTCCTCGTTTTTTATGTAATTAACGATTTTACTAAACATTTTCTTTATAAATGTCCTATTTTTTTCTCGTTAAAAGAAAATATACGAGTTTTTTATTTTAATTTGGTGTTTGACTAAATTGATTGTGAGTTATGATTTTTGAAAGTTTTTTTATGTTACAAAAATGAACCATTTTTATCTGACTATAAATAAAAACCGATACTATATACGCAAAATTTTCTAAGGGATAAAAGTTTCGTATTTATGTCTGCGTTAGGATGAATTATATAAATTTTCATAAACTTCATTTTTAATACATATAACTAGCAATTTTTTAAAATAAATTCTAAGGTGGAATCAAAATCTTTTTTTTTTAAGGTGAAGTTTTTAAAACTTTTTTTTTCATTTAACTTTAATAAATAATAAAAATATCTTCAAAGAACGAAGTGTTTACGAAAGTATGTGTCACAATTTAACTTCACTCTACCATATGAAATACTACATAAGTGTATTTCAAAGATATCAACCCAATTCCACAAAATTATTATCATTAATTTTAACATCTGCGTAAAAAATTACTTCTCAATAAGACGCATGGATTGCAAAAAACTTTGTACAAAAGTGATTAGTACACAATTTTGCGAGTAACAACAATGACAACAACGTAAAATAAGAGATGTTATACTTTTAGTCTGTATTTTTCAAACAAGTAAAACAGATTTGAATAAAAGTCATAAACATGTAAATGTAAAGCGGTAATAAAACAGGGGAAACTTTTCGACATAAACATTAAATTTTTAGATTCTTTTTTAAAAATTCCTGTGCAGCTGCAACGAATCGGTACATCAATTACACCAATTTTCGAAAAAATATAAAATTGACTACGAAACGTATTCAAAAAGGGTAAAAGTCGGTGATACATTTAAGATTTTCATTACTTTTGTGTATACTATATAAATTGAATTATATTTACTATTAGTTAATACTGCCTATAATTTGAAATATGAACAAGATATTGGGATGTTTTATTAATAAATACTTTTCGAAAATACAGTGTTTTCCCCCAAATTATTATATTTGTATGAATAAAAATAACTAAATATGTATAAAGTCATTTGAAATATTTTAATATTAATCATCAGTAGCACAGACCCAAAAAAAATTATACTATTCTGGGTCCTGGAAATGAGATCACATTATTTGTTTGTATTTTAACCTTCTGAACACTAGTCTGCAATGAAAAATGTGGCTAACAACTGTACTTTTAGAGAAAAATTAAAAAAAAAAAAAAACATTTTAAGAGATGTAAACGACAGTTACTTGCAAAAAGGGAATGATACGATTCTAGGCCAAAATCTTACTCTTCTCAAAATTTGACCATACCTGTTCGAGCTTCTAGAGCACCATGTGCATACTGCGAAAAGTTTCTGATACCAGATAATAGTTAAATATTCCATGTTAAATTTGGTAAATTCAAAAAGAAAAGAAAGAAATTATGGGATGGTCAAAAATATAACCTAACTTTTCGAACCACTTGGATTCCTCGTCAAGGGAATAAATTAAGTAGAACCTCACACTAGTAAAACTATCCGGACTTTCTCTTGCACTAGTGAACTGACACATTTTTAAGATTTCTCACATATTTGAAAAGTTTTTGCTATTTTTGACAGTCTGGAGTAAACACATAAATACACATAGAACTTTGGGGTATGGATGTCTATAGTTCACACTATAGTGTGAACCTCGCATTAGTAAACCGTCAACTTACTCATTTTATATGTCTGTGATGCAGGTAGACATCCATACCCTAAAGTTCTATGTGTATTTATATATTTATTCCACACTGTAAAAAATAGCAAAAACTTTTCAAATATGTGAGAAATCGTAAAAATTTGTGAGTTCACTAGTGCGAGATAAAAAATAACCGCAGTCCGGACAGTTTCACTAGTGTGAGGTTCTACTTATCTTATCCCCTTGACGAAGAATCCAAGTAGTTCGAAATGTTAGGTTATATTTTTGACTATCCCATAATTTCTTCCATTTCTTTTCTTTTTAAATTTACCAAATTTATCAGGGAATATTTAACCATTATCTGGTATCAGAAAATGTTCACACTATGTACATGATGCTCTATAGGGAACAGTGTTTACTTGTACGAAAACTTCATTAGTTTGAGGTTCTTCTGTATAATGAATTTTTTTACGATTCCTGGCAGCTTTATTGTTACCGTTTTAGGTGAGAATCGTTTTAATTTTATTCAATTAGAAATTAAAATAATTTAAGTCAAGAAAGTGGAATAAATCTGGACTAAGCAGAGCGTGCTAAAACGGGTCTAAAGCTATCAAATTACGAAGAAATGAGCACTTCTGGAACAATGGATATGGCGACAATTTGCTTTTCTACTTATATGTATGTGCATTCAAAGTCTACGACGTGGTCGAACAACCGAAGGGGTCATCATGGGAATCGAAGTCTTGGCGCCAACCTGCGGTGTCACGTGATGCCACGTTACACACGCGACCACCAGACTGTTGCATGTCGCTGCAAACCAATTTTCGCAGAAAAATTATAATTATCCAGCGATTACCGAGAGAAATGCATTTTTTATAAAATACAGAAATAACATCAATTCGAATATTTCTGTAAAAAGTGTTTTAATTTTATATTTGGGTACTTTTTTTTAGAACAATCAATTTTAACAACCATTGATAAATAATATATATAAATAGACATGAAAAAAGAAATTTCTGGGACTACCATTTTTTTGAATTTATGAAATGAGAAAAAAAATTATACAATTTGTTGGCACATTGAACAAAAGAAAGTAAAACAGGATACATTTTAATTTTATTAATTTAATTTTTTACCAAAAGTCTTGAACTGTTCTGAACAAGTATCGAGAAAGAAATTTATTTCATTAATTTATTAAAAAAATGTTATTAGATACACAAAGCATTATTCATAATTTATATTCATTTTTCAAATCTATTTATTGACCTATGAAAAAAACTTATTTTTTATTAAAAATGTATTTAAATCTATGAATTATTTAGCATAATTAAAATAAAATTATTTGTATAAACCGAAAACGAAAAAAATCTTTAAACTGCAAGATTAAAATTATTTAAAATCAGTTTTCTGACGAAAATATATATTGAAATGCACTGAAATAAAAAAAGGTTATTTATTTTTATATTCTTCTCATTTTTATAATTATTTATGAAAAAATTTACGTTCGTTTGCATTATCAAAAGATAAAAACATCAATACTTTGTACAGTGTTTTACATTCAAACGATAGGTGGCAGCATTCACAGTGCGTTCATTCAATGATTGTCGAGTTACTATCATCGTCTTATAAATATTTGGAAAAATGAGATATTTCATTCTCTAATGTTAGACATTAAATTTTATTTGTACTTTTTACTGTGCATAAAATGAATGACCTAATAATAAATGTACATAAATGGAACATAAAATTTGTTGCATTTTTTTTCTTATCTTAGAGATACAATTCGGATTAAAGATTTTTTAAGGGTTAGGTAACAAAATCAGCACTATAAAAGACACCTTTAGTAATTTTTGACGAGGTTTTCAGTGGTGCTAGAATGAAAGGTGTAAACAATTTTATTGACCCATAAATTTTAATGCGAAGAAAATTTGTTAGTTCAAAACATTGCTTCTATATTTTTCTAAATTAATTTAGAAATTCCAAAGAAACGGAGGTGAACATAAAAACTCTATTTGAAAATAACCATGGATGGATTTAAAAAAATTGTATTTTTTCGAAAAGAAAAAACTTTGTTATTGGTAAACAAAATGGTTTACAATTTTTATTCTAGCATCAATGAATTTCAGGTAAAAGATTGCTAAAAAAGAATTTTTTCACGGTGTATTTCATACAGCTGAGTTTGTTGCCGATCCTCCTCCCTTTAAAACACACATTCTGCAAAAAAGAAATTATTGTTGAACAAAATGCCATTCGCTGTTAATTTTGTCTCGTCATAAGTATAACTTTTCTAAGTAAATAACATTGACAGTTACATTTGTGATTGAGTGATTGTAAAATAAATATGATAAAATATTTTCGAGCGAATATAGGTCAAGAAAAAATGTACCCGTCTATAAAATAGATTTTTCATTTCGGAACGTGCAATATCGGACTTCTTTGAGGTCATAAAACGTATGAGCCTTTTCCTGCTGAATATAGGAGATTCCGCGTTATATCTCTCAGCCAATGACAGTCGTGGAATTCAACGAAAATTGTGTGCAAGATTTTTACGTTTTATATTTGTGAACGTTCATATTTTCATACAAGATATCACAATGCTCGACTGTGATTTGTTAAGAACTATAACATGGGACCTATTCACTAGATTTTGAAATTTGATAAGGATACGTAATTTTTAGGTTTTTCAGTCTGTCGCATTGTTGAAAATAATATTCGTGGCGAATTTTGAATCATGTTTCCATATAATGGCACAACGTAATTTAATATTTTTTTTATTATTGAGTCTAAGATTCTTGAAGTCGGTAATGAAGAATCGAACATGAGAATTTCAAAATTCAGAATGGTCGATCCAAAATGGTGGATGAAAGTGACAAGAAAAAATAATTACATTTTAATCCGCCATTTTGAATTTTCTATTTCGATGTTAAATTTGTTATATCTTAAATAGACATTTTTGTTACTACAGTTTTCAACGGGCGTATTTTGTGTCAAAAAAGCATTCTTCAAATTGTTTTTTTTTTTCTTTATATTGTTTTTTCATATTGAAATAATTTCAGAATTCCTGTTTGAAGTAAAGAAATCGTGTCCTGCAGACTGGAACTTTAAAATGTGTATAGTAACATTTTGATTTAATAAAGATGATTGTATCCAAAATAGCGGCTAAAACACGAAAAAATCGGCGAAAGTTTTTGTGTGAAAATGACTTTCAAAAAAAATATTACGAAACAAAAAGTTGGAATTGCTCAAAGAATATCCTGAGCAATTGTAATCAATCTAGAGTTTCAGGTTGATTTGAGGAATAAAAAAAATGCATTCGCCACATTGGATCATCCATTTTTAATTGATACTCATCGTTTCTAAAATGTCTAAACATTCAGTTAAACATGGACACCATTTTGATGTACACGTCTTGCACTTCACAAGAAGTAACTATAAATTTTAACCTTTAGACTGTCCTATAAAAATGCCCAAACTGGAGGTTTGTATCGTATATCAACTATGTGGAAAGAATATATTTTGGGTCGAACCTATATATAGGATTTCGGGAAGCCTAAAGTTTAATAGTCGATATTTGGAAGACGAGATATTTTCTACTTTTGTATAAGTTCACAAAAATAACTAAATTTTATTTTCAGTATTTGAAGTAGCGATCATTTTTATGTTAGAAATGGTCTCAAAGATCTTTTTTAAAAATTCAAAGCCTCAAATTTGTGATACATTTTACGTCCTCTCGGTTAAAAATGGGTTAACCAGTACTATACAAATTACGTTATAAAATAACCGAAGGAACAAAATCACTGTTACATAATTTTTCACAATTCAATTTTCTCATTTTTAACAAAATTATAATCAGAAAATATTTAGTAAAAGCAACTTGTACGTTAATAAGATTAACCGAAAATTAACGCACGATAGTCATCGAAGCTATTGATTTATTTAAATCCTTCGTGACACGTGCTGCAAACAACTATTGATTTTCTTAATTTCAGTGCTAAGGGGCCAGTGTATACATCTGAAGATATCATCGATGCAATTTTATTAAAAAAAATATTACGTAAAAAAGAAGACCACAGAAGTAATATGCGACCCATGATAGCCCGATAGTAAATTAACGTCTCGTCGTGGTGCCACCTCGTTCACGTTCATGGAAGAAAATTAGTCTGGGACAGAGGGTGAACTACCGCAAAAATCGATTCGGCCTCTTGGTTCATGTCATATATATACCTACACGGATGCTTTTATGTAATACTTTCAACTTCTCACTATATGCATTTCAAACGATATATCACGAAAACGAATTGCCTCCAGTATTTATTGTGGTTTGCGTGGAAAAGGCTCCATATAGCTACACCATTACGCTAGGATGGCTTCTGGTTCATTGTTCTAAAAATAATATAATGCTTAAACATCTTCAATGACACATCAATTGTAAATTAACCCATTAGCGTTCGAATGCAGACAATTTTCACCAACTTCATTCCTTCAAAATTTGTTCTTTTAAATCAGAGCATGATGTGGTGTATAATTAAATCATGTATGACGTGGTAAATAATTAAAGGCATTTTCACGTTTCAGCTATCATTGTAGCCCTCATCAGAAAATTTATTTATACATAAGGTAAACGTACCAATAGCTGGACGCTAAGTAAAACGACCCTATATAGCTGAACAACCTAATGCTTGTCTAGAGTACAAATGAATATCGCCTAGTCTGTCCAGCGATGGGTACATGTCCCGTCATTGGTACGTTTACCTTATTATTTTCTTATTTGTTGATAAAAAAACATTAATTCCTCGCAAGTCTAGTTCGGTAAATTCTTTATAATTAGTCTCATTATCATTATTATTGAATTAATCATTTGTATTCTCTATTTTGTAATTACATAATTTGACCTTTAAATGCCCTTGACACTGACATGTGGAGACAAACGGACCCCGGATTCAGATACAATAATTTTTGCAGATTTTTTGGGCATAGTTTTCTGAATTTGACCTTCAAATGCCCTTGGCCCTGACGTGATGGAGCGAAACTGACAACGAATTCAGATTCAAGGACACATGAATCATAAATGGAACTTGGTCTGGTCAATACATTTTTTAAAATTTTGTGGACCTGTGTAATTATAAAAACAAAAACATGAAATTTGTTGCATAAAATAATAGCTTACCGTTACGTTTAATACATTGCAAATATTTATTTATATAATTATTACACTGTACAGTGAAGGAATACATAAAAATGTGATTTTTGTGAGAAAAGACGAAACTTTGCAGCGTTCGTTTGAAAATGAAAAAGGGAAATTAAAATTGATTTATACAGGTACAAAAATTTAAATAAAATCGTAAATTCCACATATAATTTTGAGTAACAATTATGTGATTTTAGATACATATTTTATGTTCCTTAGTAAAGAATCGTACACCGAGGACATTTATATAGAAAAATATGAAATTATATAGAAGAAAATGTTTCTGAAAATTGCGCTGAAAGAAATATTACATAAATTCAATTGTTTACGTTTTCATAAGCGTTACTTTATATTGTATTTTATTAAGAATTTCTTTGTAATTTATAAAAGGAACAATGGATAGGTCTGTATATAAATAAATAAAACTGTAAAATTAGAAAAAATATGCAATAATAAACAAATTTGTAATTTTATAGTAGTTTTGAAATTTTATAGTATCAGATAATTCCTACAGTGTGAATAATTCCAAAAAAAGGAAATTTTGTCGATAATGATAAATTTCACTGTCATCTGCTTTACGTACCATTCACCTAAAAATGTCTCTTTTTATTACGTGCCACTTTTGTCAAGTCACCCCTTTACTGTTCTGAATGAAAAATGTAGCAATTTTTAAAAATTTTCATTTCGGACAATAAAAATTACATAAACAAATGAACAATTTTTTACTCTTACTTTTGCTTTTTGGAATTCTTAATGATTAAAAGCAGAATATTCAATTCCAATCACATATCTAGTAACTAATATAGTTTTGTAAATTTTACAATTTCAGATAATTTCATTGAATACATATTCAGTGTGCAAAAATATTTTATTTTTGTAGTACACATTATAACATAATTGTTTCGAAACTGACAGAAATTTTACTACTTTACTTTACTTCCTGTAAATCAACCTAAAAAATGTCTTGTAATGTAAATCTCTCTCCAAATTACCACATAAGACTTCAAAATTTCCAAGACAATTTGTCTCTATTGAATATGCATTGAATCTTACTGCACTCGGATATTCGAATGTATATTCAAATCTTAAACAAACATTTATGCAGCGCTGCCTGGATCAAAGGTGAGAATAAAGTACAAATTAACATCTACTCGAAAATGACCGCGACACGCGCAAAAATATATAATTGAACCGTTAAAATGTCATTCCAATCTTCGCCTTACACGATTAAAAGGCGAAATAACAAGAAAAGAATTATTATTAAATACTATAAATATCTGATCTATTCATTTAAATTTACATAACAAAATGTTGGAATAAATATTCGAATATCGATCAGTACTTGAGAAATAGGTTATCGCGGAGCCCACGACAGACACGTTGCAGAAACTTGACATAATTTCCATTACCGATCGGAAATTAATTTAAAATCTAAAATATTTAAAATTGCCGACAGATGTGGTTTACGTAATTTATGTCTGCATCCGGAAAAAATGCGCTTATAAAAGTGAGGAAAGCGATTTTAAATAATAAAATTTGTTATTAAACTAATTATTGACTATTCCAAGGAAAATTCTACAATATTTATAAATTTTTAGTAAAAGACATATCTTTTTAACTTAAAAATCATAATAGTTTAGTAGTTTCGCCGCAGACTTGTTTAAAAGAACTAAGTAAAAACTTAATGCTTAAAACATATATCCGATCAGAATAAATGACTCTAGTAAAGTGACTTAGATAATAGTATATTTTGCAACTAGGGAGCAAAATCTTGCTTCGCTCGAGTGTTACACTCGTCGACAAACATCTATTCTTCCCTGTTAAACATAGTATTTTCTCATACTCAGGAGGAAAATATCATTTTGAGGTCAGAGCGAGAAAAACTTATTTTGCTCCCTAGGGAGAGAAAACGTCATTTCGCTACCGCGATATGTGATGCAAAATGGCATTTTGCACTCAGAGCGTAAGAAGTGATTAACCACCAATAATTAGTGTACAGCTCAATGACATTGTGTACTTTTTATTATTTCATTACAAATGGGCGTTTCTTGTTTATTTTTGGTCGTAACGCGAATAAATATGTAGTTAAACAGGTGACTAAAATTGATTGATAAATATTTAAAAAAGGAACTGTGTACATAAACCCCAACCTCAATTAAATTTCCTTTTTTATAAAAAAGCCTGCACAAAAGTGAATTAATTAACAAAATGGCAATTTTTCTCTTTTTCTATCAATTATTATTAAATATCTCTTTCCAATATCCGAAATTCATTTCGTCTTAATAAGACTTTCTGGATCGTCAATAGAGTTATTCAGAAAAGTGTAATGCATTCGTCTCGGTATTCCAAACTTTAGTAAGGAATGCTGCCAAAACTTTTATGCGCCAAGACTTCCTAGCAAACTTCGATAAAAGTGTTCCAATAGTATCTTTAGGTTATGAATAGTGCCGATATGTCAAACTTTATTTCAATCGAAACGCAGTAAATGAATTGGAAAGATTTCTTCATTTACAAAATATTACTTTTAAACGAGAACAAATACGAAAAGTCTATGAGAGAGTAAAGATATAACAATGAATTTCGACCTGAGAATTTTTGTCTGAGAATCATTTTATTTGCTGATGCAGAGTAAGAGCTCGCGTTATTATTTTCTGTACTATGAGTTCTGTATTGAACAAAATTCTATTATTTTGTATGCATTTTGTATTAATTTTGTATTCATTTTGTATTCATTTTGTATTCAATTAGTATTCATTTTCATTGTGAAGATAATGTCCAAGAAAAATATGTTCTTTAAATTTCTTAGAGTGAAATTTTCACTCCAGACCAAAAGTAAATAACGTGGTCACTATAGAAAAGTCCCTCTTAAAGAGTGGTTACTCTGAACAAAAACTGAATGAAGAAAGAAAAAATGGTGGATTTACTGTAGTCAAAATTATCATTCCTGATCTGATGTTGTGTTTCAAATGTTGCACAAATTCTAGCATCACTTTTCTCGTTAGTGATGACACCATTTCTTAACAAAATATTGGTTGCAAGTTAAACGTTAAATCATAAATTACATAATAGCATTCCTGTATCCATGCACAGAAACAAAAATATAAATAATTGCTTTTAATTAACAGTTTTCATTTGTTTTTTATAATTTTAGTAGTATTCATGCGCATCTTATGATGCCTGTTTTATTTTGACATTCTATTTAAATTTTACTCTTTTTGACGTCAATTTTTACTTCAATTGAAGTAACATCTCACTCTAGGTATTGTAAAATATTCACTTAAACTAACGGGGAAAAGTTACTCTATCTCTGGACTGAAAAATTCAACATTAAGAGTTTAAATTGAGTCGATATGGTTAAGATAAAGTTCCGTGTTTGGTTGGAGTGAATTGTCACTCTAACCCTTTCAGTCACAGGCGGACACCAGTGTCCCACCTAGATGCTCTCGATTTTTTAAGGTTTTTGAACAGATAGTTCTCGATTTCAATGCGGTTTTTTTGTTCCTGGCTTTCCTAAGACTCCAATAACTGTTAAAAGACAATAATATTACAAAATTATTTTAAATAATTATTTTTATTAACAAATTAGTACCAAAAAAGGCATAATTTTCAAAAGAAATTCATGTCAGGAAGAACTAATCGCTATTATTATTTGAAATTCGGTATGCCGGAGTTTTTGACGTCGCTGACTACGAATCCGGTGTCAGATTTTCAAAATTCAAAATGGCGGATCTAATATGGCCTACAAAAATTTTTAAAAATTATGATTTTGTCTAATATTTGGTATATAGGGGTTTTTATGTCGCTGATTACGAACCCAAATATAAAAAAAAACGAAAAAAGAATACCAAAACCCCTATATACCAAATATTAGCTAAATTCATTATCTTTCAAATTCTTGGTCGGCCATATTGGATCCGCCATTTTGAATTTTGAAGATCTGACACCGGATTCATAATCAGCGACCTCAAAAACTCAAGTATACAAAATTTCAAAAAAATTCCGTGGCTGGAAAAATTCGTGACTGAAAGGGTTAAGAGAGCAATTTCAATCTAAGAAATTTAGAAATTACATGAACCATAAATAACACGCGTTGTTTAACCAGAATACCCTCTTAATCCGTTGGAGTGGAAATTAAGCCACTATATTATTAAGAGTGAAAATTTCACTGTCACTATTATGACGACATAAAGTTTAATAAAAATGTCCTTTTCTAATTTAGAAGAGAAAAATTTCATCAAGAGTGATCAATCACAATCAAGTATTTCTGAAGATGATTTATTTTATTAATTTATTTTTATAACATAATTATAAAAACATTTTTTAAATATCTATTTTTTAATTTTGAATTTCTTTTTAAATTCTTAGTGCAAGTAGCCTGTAATATTTTGAATTTGCTTGAAAATCGCCATATAGACGAAGTAAAAAATCCCTTAAATAGGGTACTAACGCTTGAGTTCAATACGTAATCTTGCTGACAATAATTCCGGAGCTTTTCGATGTCACAATGGCTAATAATACCCGCAATTAGAGCGCATCCCTCCCTGTCGAGCTTATATATGCTCTGGATTTAAGACATCCATGTGTATAGCCGGCTGGCATAAGGCCAGTATAACTCCCAAGCCCTTCAACTATTCCCGATTTTATGCCCGGAAGAGCATAATTTGTTGTTTATTAATCGGTAATTTTTCAAAAGCCAAGAAAATTAATTTGACTCACTTATAAAAATTTATTTCGCAGATCTGCCACTTTTGATGATTCATGTTTGGAGATAAAATTTTTTAAATTACTGGAGTACTAGATTAGCGGAATAAATACATTTAAATTTTATGAGAAATACTCCAATTTGAAAAATTATTGAATATAATTGAATTTCATAAAATGTTTCAATGTATGATTTAATCAAATGAGATTTCCGCTTTAATTCCAAAGAGTAAATTATTCAGTCCTATAAAGTAAACGAGGTTATTGTGATTTTGTATTTCTTGATTTTCTTGGAGTGAAATTATAAAAAATCAAAATGTTTACAGTGAAAATTGAGCCTGTCTTTAATCAAAACAGCGTCCTCGATTTTTCAATTTTGTTTAGCTTCGATTTTGATACTGAATACTTTATTAAAGTTGAAGCATACAAAATATAATTTCGGGCGTAAATGGATTAAGAGTGAATTCAATCCAGTATTTTTCACTCGATTACATTTATACAGTAAGCTTTTACTGAATAAAGAGTGTTTTCACTTGGAATTGACAGTCCTTCATGAGAGTAGCCAGTGTTAATTCCAAAAAGTGAATTCTCACTCCAAGAAATATAAAGAGTAATTGAAAATGTGTTTTTGATCAGGATCTAACTCGAGTAATAATTCTTTTTCGGAATATTATAACACCTTGAAGTCATGAAATAATAATAACTTAGGACACGGACGTGGCAAAAGCTAAGTAAGTTTCCGCATGAAAATTGACGATTAACCCTTTTAGTCGTGAACTTTTCTATCTATGGTGTTTATTTGATATTTGGTTTTTGAGATTGATAATTACAAGTACGGTATCAAAATGTTAAAAGTCAAAATTGCGATTCCAGTATGGACGACAGAAATGTTGAAAAATGCTAATTTCGTCTAATATTTAGTATTAGCAGTTTTTCAGATTGCTGCGATTTCCGCAAAATGACGCAATAAGGGCACGAGCGCGCGAAACGCCGTAAAAGTTTTGTCTAAGTCGAAATGAAATGATGAAATCTAAAAGTTGCTTAAATCATTTTGAAAAAAAATCGACGATATAGAGGATGATTAGCTTATTTAAGCCAAATGCACAGAAAGTTTATTGCAACTTCAACGCATATTTTCAATAAGAAATCAATTTCGAAAAAATAAAAACTATCAGATTCCACCATTTTCTAGGCCGCTCTTTTGAATGGTAATAAGAAAATGTTAAAAAAATTAAAATTTATATATGATTTTGACATATGTAGTAGAAAAACATGATTTTTTAGGACTCATTTTTTACAAATATCGAGTTTTCGATACAATATCTTACTTTGAGTGAGCTAAAATATATTGCAAGGGTGCATTCGATAGTTGTTCTGAAAAGATACACTGTTATATATTTTAAATTTTCTATGTCAGTTTCAAAATGGCCACTGCATTTACAAATTCCTTTTCAAAATTCAACCATTTTTTTTCTTGAAAACTATGGATTTTAGAGACAATTTTATAAGAACAATTATATTTTAGAATAAGTCGAAGAATACCCTTGAATTTTTCCAGAACGTATTGTCACAATTTTTTATTCGAAAAATCGAAATTTTGAAAAAAGTCATTTAAAAAATTTGAAAAGGTTTGAGAGTATTCTTTCAGTATTCTTTAAGTCCATAGTTTCCAACGAAAAAAAAATTATAATTTTGAAAAGGAATTTGTAAATGCAGTGGGCATTTTGAATCTGATGTCGAAAATATAGAAATTAGTAATTCGTTTCGTTTTAATTGCAAAAAAAAAAAAATAATAATTGAACTTTTTCGTTCAAAGAATTTTAACAAGTTTTGAAACATAAATGGCCATATTTCAGCAACGACTGAAAAAACATTTTTGAAATTTTAAACACATACTCTTTGTACTATTCCGAAGACGATCAAATAACAACATTTCTGAAAAACACTAATTCTATAATTACAAATAATCGTACTTAAAACTTTCCGCTCGACCATGGATTTGTTACATTCAGCGATAAAAAGTCTCGAGGGAAGTTCAAGATTCAAGCAAATTCTAGAGAAAAGTCGTTCCATACACTTCAATAATGTTTCTGCCAAGTTCTAAAACAATCGGTTTATAATTGTCTGAAATACAGAATTTTCAATTCCAACATGTGTACATCTTCATGAATAGACAAATGTATTAACTTTGCTTCTATTCGGCTTTTAATCTTATGTATTTAGATAATTTTATTTGTTTTAACTTTTGTTAAATAAATATCGCTAAATTCTAAGAGAAAATGTGGGTTTTTATTGTTCTGTTTTAGCGTTCTCGCTTCGGGATAGTTCCACAGTTACAACAAAAACCAAAATTTTCTCTTAGCATTTTGCGATGTTTATTGGTATTTGTCTATTCACGAATAAGCAAAGTGAATATTCACTTTAGTCACACTTGTTTGGTTTTCACTGTCACTTATTGTTAGAGTGAGAATTCACTCCACTACTCTAAACTTGAATTAATAAAAAACGATTTGTCTATAGCGAAAAGTGGGTTAACATCAATTAGTAGAGTTTTTACTGACAAATAGTCCGGAAATACTACTTTAGTAAAATTCTACTAATTTACAAGTAGATAGTGACTTTTTTATTTCAGTAGTTTATAGAATTAGCAATAAAGTAGTAGAATTTATTTTCTTCTCAGCAAAAATGATTACTAATTAATTTGGTGACTCACTTTTCATTGTCTTATTGGTAGTTTTTAACCAATTCAGATTTAGAGAGTACATTATCGGTAGAAACGATAAAATTCCACTTTTTTAATTCTAACGAATTGAAATTTTGTTCTAAGCTAATTGTATTAAATGTGTATTTTGAAGATCGAATAATTCATTATGTAAATAAATTCACGCAGTTGGATTTCGTACAACAATCATTTTCTATTTTAATCTGTATTTTCAGCTAGACGGTCAGCTGTTACGTGATGAAATCACTTTCGTTGACCAGATACGTATATCTTGCAGTAAGGAAATTATAAATACAATAAGCTGCTTTCGTAATTGATCGAACTCGCATGAATTGTGCCCAAAAATGCATCTGTAAAGTTGACTCCGATATTTCACTGAAATCTGAAATCGATATTCCATTTCCCTACAGATCGCACGGAAAATGAGTTTCGAGGCAATGAATAATAACAAAGAAGAAAGGAGCTTATTTACATGCATCTTCATCGACTTTTTATTATAAATTGCAAATTATTTCTTTGAAGCCTTAGTAATTAATTCCAAATTTGGATTTTCTGATTGTACAGAAATAGAGTTTTGGAAATCTTTGAATTTTTCTGCAAAGTTTATAAATATTAGTAGTAATTAAATCGCAGAAAAATGATAGTAAATGTTGTTAATAATATAAGAAACACATACCTATTTATCTACTACTTTTAAACGATTTCAGACTTTCTGATTTTCTGGTCTACAAATAAGTTAAAACTAATGGTAAAAATGATGCCCTCGCTGCCATTTTAATTATAAAAATAGTAATGCCAAGAACTTTGAAGACAGTTCATAATTACTAAAATATGATTACAGAATTGTGTCTATGTTCTTGATTTAACAGATATATTACATTAATTTAACAGTTAGTCTCCTCTTCATTTTATTTATTTATTCATATAACTATGATATTTTATATATATTTGACATACATCAAGTCAACGAGACAGTAGTTCCTTTACAAAGTTTGTCTATTTCTAGTTAATATCTTAAAATCTTCGCATATTCTAATATTAATGAAATTAGAATTTACTGCATTACTTTTAATTCATAAAAATGAAATATAGTTGATTAAAAAATTATTATACTAACGAATCTGTTCAGCAGTTGAACCAAATGCCAATTTTCTTCAAATAATAAATTTGTGTTTAAAAAAACGACCTTTTTTTGTTTGCGAATATATTAATTAGATTTAAAAACATTCCTAACATGAAATTAAGTACTTAGACACGTTTTTTAACTTGATTATTAAGACCAGGTTAATAATAGAGGTACTCATCGATCATTCAAATTATGAGTAATTTTAAAATGTAAAATTGTAACATAGATTTATTTACTCTTTTAGACACTCATAAATACAAACACAATTTTAAAAAAAAATTCGATGTAAATAAAATTTATAACCTTTTTACCAATTAAATGTGTCTTAATACTTTTAGGACCAAATGTATATTTAACCTATAGTTTGACAGGATTTTTTTAGTAGTTAACGACGTGAACAAAATGTTTGTGCCTCAAATTTAAAAGTAAACAAATTACGAGCATTTATTTAACAAAAATCAGGATTTTTTTACGTTTATTTTTACTTATCATTATTTTTTTTATCAGATGTTTATAAATACCTCGTCAAAAACGTTTCATCTAGAAAATAGAATTATTGTAAAACATTAAATTTCAAAATGGCGGATCAAAAATGCCTACTAAATTCGATTTTTTTAAAAATCATCATCGCTTGTATACGATCCGAATTAAATCACTTCAAACTTGACACCCGGCTATTTTTGGTGTCGTAGAATCCAAATCTGATGTTAGTTTTCAAAAATTTAAAATGGCGTATCCACAATCCCGCAAACATCGACCCCAAAAACCACCAAGCACCAAGAATGAAGTGATTTTGTTTGAATTTAGTAAATACGTTTGCCATGTTGGATCCACCATTTTGAATCTTTTAAAACTAACTTCAAATTTGGAGTTAGCAACCCCCAAAACCCCCGGAAACCAAATTTGAAGTGATTTCATTCGGGTCAGTCGACTGAGTACACTATGTTTTTGAAAAAAGATCGAATTTAGCAGTAATTTTTAAACCGTCATTTTAAAATTTAATTTTTTGCATTGTTGCTATCTTCCAGCCCAAACATTTTTGACGCAATATATATAAATATGTGAGGTATTTACTAATGCGGGAAATGATAAAAAATAATTATCAGTGAAAAAAATCCTACAAAAAACTTTGTTAAATAAATGCTCATAATTTTTGTATTTTTCAATTTGCGGCATTTTTCGAGACATTGTTCGAATGAAAAGGGTTTGGACAATAAAAGACGTTCATTACAAACTTTCTGTTATTGCGCTTTACTATCTAAAAATTGGTGTCTGATTAAAGGGTTAATTTAAAAAATGTACTGGTAAATTCGTAAAAACCTCTGCGGTAATTTATAAAATATTATCGTTAAATTGTCTAAATTTATATTTATAAACGTACGTGACTCTTTGGAATGAGTGAAATTTCATTTTGAAGAATTAAAAGCCACTACAGAAACTCAAATAAAGTACGTTAAGTTAAATTTAACTGCACGATTACATTACATATCTTAAATAAACTAGTAACTATATAAAATAAATCGTTTCAAATTTATGTAATTGAAAATAGCATCAGATATTCGCAAGAACCAAACATAGTATACTAAAATGACGACTTTCAAATTTACAAGGAAGGTTATTGCGGTCTTAGACGCGATGAGATCGATATTGCACAATAACCCAGATGGTAACTAATGACAATGAATGTGGAGCCTATTTTTGGAGATTTCTCAAGGTTAACTCGGGACTTTTCATGGACAGATTTCTTACAAATAAAAGACTGCCTAATTATCAATTATCAATTAACAACTTCCAATGTATATCTCAGACGTTATTCTTAATTTGACTCGAATAAATTTAGGTTAACAAAATAAAAACAAAAATTTAAACAATCTCAACATTTTAATTTAGATGCTTTGACTAACCAAAGGAATCATTGCCGAAAAAAGGCATAATTGTGTCTTTTTTTTTCTTTCAAACGTGTCAATGACAAAGAAGTGAATAAAACGAAGAAAAAATCTATTGAGTTTTGATAAAACATTTGTGGTCGATGAAAATTTAGTGATGACAAAATTTACGACTAAATTTTAAAAAGTTTAATAATATTCTGAAATTCAATATGAGCTGTAAGTAAAAGTAAATTCACTTTAAATATGAAATAATTATACGTTGTATGCGCAAACAACATGCAAAAAAGATGTTGTCTTCGCCTGATTAAGAGAGTGACAGAGAGATGGCGTATCGGTTCGGGTATCTTACTCGCAAGTTATGGAATGCTCATCATTTACAAGTGTTAGACACATATATTATAAATTTTGTTATATACTTGTCCTGGTGATTTAAATCTTGTTTATAACAACAAGAAACAAATCCTGCATTTATAAGAATACAAATTTAGTAAACTGCACTAATATTTGTTCAAATCAGATAATTATGAAGTTACTAATAAATTTAATAAATACATACTTGAGCCTATTATTATTTTATTCAGTTTTTAATGAAATTCATTCATTCATAATAATTTTTTCGTTTTAAATCCAAATTTGTATAATTTTGAACCTACATTTTTTGGAGTTGAACGTGAGTTGTTTGTCTTGTGCTAGACATGTCTGCGATGTATGGGAAAGACAAAGTGGAGGCTGCTGACACACGACGTATTAAATGAGGATTCTGAGCCAAAGAACGAGTAACTCTCGAAGATTCTGTTTCTATCTTATGTAATAGACATTTCGACTATTAAACCGAAATAAACGGAGTGTCGTTTAGAAGAAGACCTTGTTCAGTTCAATTAACCTTTGACCAACGTCATTCATTCACTGACAATTTTGTTGGCTGAACTACATTTTGTTGGACTTGTGATAAAAAGAATCATTTACTTTTTTTAGCATTTAAATGCCTACATCGTGTGATAAAATTGGTAGTAATTACTTCATGAATTGTTTTAAGATGTAGATTAGTGTTGAACAAATGCTACAGATCATTATTTACATTAACTCGTGTGATGTTCAAAGAGTTTGAAATGCAAGATAATCATTATAGTTATTATCACTAATTTAGCTACATGTACCAATTGAAAAACAAACTAAAAATATCACAACTTTTATTTTTGACATATGTAGTGATTTAAACAAATTTCGCGCCCATTAAAAATACTTCTAAACAATTAAAAATTAACAATTGATAAATTGTTACTTTCTTGTAAAATTTATAACGTTAGGTTCGTTATAGTAATTACCATCTTCTATTGAGGAATTTTTCATAATCCCAACTACCAACTCAGAGTATAGACTTACTTAAAATACAGTAGAACCCCCTTTTTACGACATGGGTCGGTTCCGCGACTTCCCCTCAAGCTCCCGTTTATCGACATGTCAGCTAGAAAAGTGCGTTCCCCCACCGCAACCCATCGACAAGCATGCTAACGTGACGTCACACGTCACTCGACCAATGCGGTTGTTTCGCGGGCTATGCACGTATACATGCGCCGTCTGGTGAGGGGAAGCGTTTAGACGTGGTGGGGATGACGGGAATCGCTGGTATGTCGTTAAAAGGGGTGTCACTAGTGTCGTAGAAAAGAGTATGTCGGTAAACGGAGGTGGCGTTAAAAGGGAGTTCTACTGTATAATAAATATTTTTTTAGGAAACGTTGACTCCTTTTCATTTCGATCATTTAATGGCAGGCTATGAATGCATTTTACTTTTATTTTATCGAACATTTTTACATGCTTTAGAACAATCGTTATTATACTTCAGAAAGATATATTTAATAATTATTTACACTACAAATATGCAACATTTTTAGATTTTCAGAGAAGAATTTCCGAAATGACAAAACGAGGAAGTTTTTAATTAAAAACTTTCCATTCTCGTTTCTTTACTTATTACATTCGGGGAAATAGTTTTTCGGTCGAAGTATTTTAATAAATTGCTAGGAAACTTTAAATTGAAAAAATCATTTCGACTCGGCTACTTTCTAGGTTTCTTGAAATTAAATTTGACCTATTCTTATCAAGGAACGAATTTTTTGTTTACGGTGCAGTTACATTGTATTACATTGAAAAAAAAATCTGTATTCGAGTAAACATTTATTTGAATAAGATTTTTTTACAGCAAGCTTAAAAAATATTTAAATATCGATTAAAAATACCTCTATACAATTAGAAAATCTCAATTTATGAATTGTTATACTTTAGCAAAAATTGTAATGTTATGTTTTTGTTATGCTATTTACCATCTTCTATTCAAGAATTGTCAACTTGCAATTTCCACTAACTCTAGGTACAGACTAATTTAAAATATAATAAATACGATTTCAGGAAACTTCCTGATACTCCTTTACATTTTTATTATTTAATGCAGGATGTCAATGTTTTTTTTTTATTTTTGTTGTATTTCACATTTTAAATAATTATTTTAGATGACAAAATTTTGGTTTCTGTGTATGGTTTCTGTAAATTACAAGTTTGGACAAAAATTAAAATCTTTTTTATTCTCCTTTATTTTCAGAATCATGGTGATTTACCAATTTTACTTTAGACAAACAACTGAAATTTGTTACACAGGGTTTTCAGAGTCACCCATTACGAATTTGTCCTCGAACTTTGGAAATTCAAAATGGCGTATCCAATATGGCCGACCAAAATGTAAAAAATTACTTGATCGGCCTGAAATAGGGCACTCGCGGGTTTTCGGAGTCGCCGATTACGAATCTGTCAGATTTAAAAGATTAAAAATATCGGATTCAACAAGTCAACCTGATCGAGCTTAAACTGGGTAGTCTATGGTTGTCGACGTCGCAGATTGCGAATGTGACCGTACATTGAAAATGACGGATTGTAAATATGGATCCCCATTTTGAATTTTCAAAATCTAAGATGAGATTCGTAATCTTCGACCTCGAAACCCCTAGAATTCCTAGTTTCAGCATGACTAGTTAGTAATTTTTTAGATTTTGGTCCATCATTTTGGAACCACCATTTTGTATTTTAAACATCTGAGGTCAGATTCGTAATCAGCAACCCCAAAAACTCCTGGGTATCAAATTTCGTCTCGAATTGGAAACGATTTCCTTTTGGCATAAATATGTTTTTTATACTTTGTTTATCATTATCAAGAAATAAACATAATAATTATGAAAAATATTTAATTATTTACATTGCTAAAGATCTGACCAAAATAAAGGAGCAAAAATATATAAAATTCTCGTAAAAATACGAGAATGCCGAATGCTCTAAATACCGCTGCACTAATTATCGGATAACACAAAATACTTTCGTATATTTTATACAGTGATTAAAAAAATTAAAAGAATGATGCAAACTCTTATTCTATTAATTAAAAAATAGCTATGAATATTCCTGTATAATGAGTACAATAATTATATTATAAAATAATTTATAAAGGTTATAACTTACTGACACGCCATAATTCATACTAGGGGACAAAAAATGAAAGTCACTTGAAGAGACAATATGGTCACGAGTGTTAATACGTCCACTATATCCGGAAAATAAAATATGTGATTCATCATCCCTTGAGTATAAGAATCATGTCGGTAACATGTAACTAAAGGAAACAGAACGATTTATTATATACGAGCATCCCTATTTTCGAAATGCTGATACGCCCCTACATTTATTATGTTTAGCGAAGCGTTTACCTTAATTGTCATCAGAATAACACCATATGACTAAATTATTGAGTAAAAAATTATTAAATAAAATGTACTTAACAAATTATAACAAATGATACTTTTAAAATCTGGGAAGTTAAAATACGGAATGTATTATTGTATATTTACGTTCTATATTTTTTAAGCGTAGTACACATTTCAGCAACATTTTCTCAAAATTATTTTAAAAATCCTAACTAAACTCATAACAAATTAGCGGAAAATACACGTTGGAATTCATTCCGCACAATCCTCGTTTAATTATATACCTATTTTGATTAATTGCAAATTAAGTTAAGTAGGTCAGTTTATCTCGGTAAATGTATAGGAAATTGGTGTACATTACAATTTGAATGCTTTAAATACTTTAGAAATAATCGTGATGCATCAACCACGTTTGGAAAAGCTGGACTATATTTAATTAAATGTTACACATTTTAAAACGTAGGATACTTCTAGTCGTTGAGCAACATGCAAAGATTCTTGTGATTTAGTTTCATTAAAATGGTAGCAACATTCGGCCATTTAATATTTTAAGAAATTGAAAATAGTACATTTTGCAACTAGGGAGTAAAATAGATGATTGCCGACGAAAGCGAGTTTATAGGGAGTATCTCGCTATATAGGGAGACAAATCACATTTTGTGCTCCGAGTGTGAGAAAATGATTTTTTGTTTATTCAGTAGGTGTGAAAAATGGCCATTTTTCAATGATTTTTAACAATGGTGACTCAGCAAAATCCTTATTTTAACACATTGGTCTACGCCTACAGAATCAAAAAAGTTATTTTCCGCCCTTGATAGGAAAATAACTATTTGTGTTATTTTGTATAATATTTTATAAGAAGCCAAAAAAGGAAAACATTTTTTATAACCATTTTAAAATTATTAAAAGAGTGTCTGGTACCTGAGAAACCAAATCATGTCAAAACTAAGCAAAATGTACTGTTATAATCTGGGTAATTATATACTTTTTAGTTTACATGACAATTTTTTTTTACTTTATTTACTAACATATTTTTGACTGTCGAATTCGACAATCAAATTTTTCTTTTTGCAGCCTTTTCTAGTTTTCAAACAACCAATTTAAAAATGAATTTTATTAAACGTCTGCAAGTGGTGCAAAAAGTATATATTTTTACAAGTTAAATTTATGTACATTTGGTCCTTATAGGGTTAAGTAGGCAACAATGTATTAGTACATGTAACTATAGATTACTAACACATTTCTGACAATTTGTGTTTGTTACTAACAAAATGTTTTCCTTGAATATAATTGCTAAAAATGTCAGGGGAAATCAAAATTGTCTTTTAATGTATAAATAAGTAGAGTTTTTTTTTTCAAAATGTCCCTACTACTATCGACTAAATTAATTCGAAAACATTATGACCACTTGTAATAAGTTTGTTGCCAAAAAACAAAATGATTTTATTTATATTTCATGCGAAATCTTAAACTTACTAATGCCAAACACTTAATCAAAATCTAATATACGTAGTCTAATGTTTTAGTTTAAATCTAGCAATGATTGAGACTAGTTTTACTGGACAAAATTAAATTCTACTAATGACCGTCATTAACTTTCAATGTATCTTTTAAATTGATCTAAATTTTTCCAGTATTTTTTTAAGAAAGTTAATTTTGATTAAAAGCATTTCCGGACTGTATTGATCTCGTTGAAACATGGACAGTATCCATAAAACTTATACCGACTAAACATAATCCTGCGTAAAATTTTGCTGTCAGTGTATTAATACTCATTATCATAACGTAATTTGATTTATCGATCACTAACCTATATTTGTTTTCTCCACACATATATTTTCACAAATAAATTTTATCAATATTATGCCGCAGTATAAGACCTGCAAGCTCAATAAAAACACTATTCTGGCTTTACGAGGCATATAAATTTAGATTTACTATATATAAAAATCATAAATCCAATGAAAGACCTTGACACATGATAATTTGTCACGGATATATACAATTAAAAGTTTTCCTTACACTTTCTACATTTTCCCTTAATAGTTTTATTGCATTTAAAACTACGGTTTCAATATTTCTTTAGTCGCTGAATATATCCTTCGAAATTTCACGTTATGTGCAATTTTTACAACGTAGAATAGTCAAGTACCCACTTAAGATAATACATGCTGGTTTGCATCTGCTGGTTAAAGTCGTCTTAATGGCATATGCCATTTTAAAAAACAACAAATTAATTTTTGATGGATTAGTATTAAAAAATTTTAGTATAGAAACAAAGGTTTCTATGAAGTTCGATCATTCAAATTTAAGCTAGAAACAAAAGTATTGATTATATTTTCACTGCTTAATTTTAGTATTCAGTAATAAACTTTCGTGTATTTTGCCTTACTGATGGTGAAACATTCTAGTTTGTATTTCAGGTATTTTTATGATACGCTTTTAAATTATGACAAAAGTAACTAACTGACCTTCGATTCCAGAGTGATACTTAAAATAGCCAAAAAACAAATAAAAATACACACTTTTGTAGCATAAAAAATTGTGCGAAAAATTGTGTGGTTTAGATTTTTTAACTGAATTATTACTTTTAGTTAGAAATTAATAATTTACAATTAAAATGAAATAATTTATATTAACATTTCTGTGTATTCGTGATTTTATTAATATTCTTTTGACTTATTATTATCTTACTTTATTACTTGATAATACATGTAGTAAGTCGTAAAATTTCCGTTATAGCTTCAATTCCTTTTATATTGTTAAGATAAGACATTTTTTAATTTTGTAATCTTAATGATTCGATCATTTATTTTTCCTTCATTGTAATAAATAAGATGAAAAAATATAATAAGTATTATTGTATCTATAATTTCTTATAATTTTATCGATATTCGTTTATGTCTTTTACAGTTATTGTTTTAATTTCCATTACTTTATATCGAATATACTAGAATAATTCTCAAGAGACTTCTATTGATTTCTCAGGCGGCGCATTATCACAGCATGTATTCATTTTTTTAAGGGGAGAAACGATTGGATTAAATTGGAAGGGAATACTATAAAGTTGAAACGTTTTAGCAAACCCCAATTTAATAAACCATAACTAAGTAAAAAGTGAAAAGTTAAAATGAACAGTTTAACATTTATTTTATGAATAAAGAAATTGTTTATACTTTGTAATATTTAAAATTTACTAACAATTAAAAGTCAATGAAAATTTAGGAATGTTTTCCGAATTTTAGTATTACGATACTTACGTTAATTTCGTAATTGTTATACATATATTTAACACCAGTTATAAACTTTAATTACAAGGACATAAGCCGAATAAATCATATTATTTATATATCAATGGAGTGAAATTTAAAAGTAAATTCATATTCACTCGTCGTTATTTCTGCATTCGAACATTTTTGTGGTCGAAAGGTAATGTTGGATTTCGGATTAGTGTAGTAGGGTTCGATTCCTTCTCAGAGAGAATTTTTTTTATAATATTAAAATCTTTACTGAATTTTTTTTCCATATTATAATCGAAAGAATATTCCCAATCTTACCTCGAGATATTTCTAATATTCCATAAGAATATTCTAGAAATATTACGAAGATAAAATGTGTGATTTAGGATAGATTTATACAAGAATTAGTAAAAAAAACTAGCGATAATTTTGCATAAACATAGATTGTAAATTTAATAAAGCATTAATTCAGTTTCAGAAAAATTGTTAGTAAATCTGACTACTTCTCAACAAATCTGAATATTTTAATAGATCCTCATCTACATTTTGTCAGTTGCAGTTAATGTTAAAATATTGAAAGTAACTATGAATGTAGTCAGTGGAATTAAATGCAGAATTTATTGAGTTATTTGGAAACCTTTAGCTACTAATAATTAACTTTCAAAAAATAGTAATATGAACTACATCAACCGGATTTATCTAACCGAAAAAGGTCTTTTTAACACTCCGGGAGTAGAACTCGATTTTGCGCCCTGCAATTAAATATTCGGGCTCAAATGCGCGAGCCCCCACGCAAATCATATTAAAAACTACCGTATGGAACACTTTGCACTCGGTAATTGGGCCTTGTTACATAATATACTATTTTACTACTTTCACAACTATTACCGTTCAGTAAGTGAATCTGTCGGGTAGATTTTTTGTCAATGAATTCATAAATTAATAAAATAATTTTTTTTCAGCTACATAAATATACAAAATGTTATTTGCACACAAATTAGACTAGTAAGTTAGTAAACTATGAAGTTTCTGTGTTAATATTTTTTTTATTTAACAAAAAATATTTGCTTTGTTTCTTATAAAATGTTGAGTGAATATTTATTACTTAGGTTACTTTAACACTAAGGAACTATCCTAATTAAGAAGAGTCCAAATACAACTAGTTTCGGTTGAAAAAATATTGTCTCTACTGTCACAAAACAGCCATCATTCGAAGACCGACAGAAGTGGAGATTTTATTGCTCTGAAAATATGTATTTTTATAAAAATTTAATACACCAAGTCACAAATTCAAATACATTAATGTTATTAACTAGGTAATATGGTTTGAAACAAAAATTTGATAATATTACTAATGCTAAAAAATATCAAGTGGGGACTTTTCATTGTAAATATAAATCTAATATCTAGATATTAAAAATATTGTTTACTGTAGTTTTAATCATCATGTTGCTTCGTAACAACTATTGCCCAGTGACATTTCCTTTTTTGTCATATATTTCTTTTGAAATCAGTGACAGTATAATCTTTAGATGTCAGTTATAATAGGAAAATGTTAATCAAAACGATTTAAGTAATATCTACTACTACGACATATTATCTATCAATTCTACATGTAGTATCCCTTAGTACTATAGTAATATATGCATACTATTACTGTAGTACTTAACACGCCATTTGTAGTAGTTCGCGAAAAACAATAGATTGTAGAAGCTACTTGAGTAGTATGGTCCTATCACCTTTTGTACCTACCGTTACTACTTAAGTCTTACTATGTAAACATTAATCTACTAAACTTGTTCGATCCGCATCTTACTACTTAAGTAGTACTCGTAACATACTTTTGTCAATTTTAGCTCTTATGTGATTACTAAAAATCAATTTATTAATTTTAAACATTAAATGACATCTAATACTAGATAAGTATAGATATAGTAATATTAAATGATACTATAATGACAAAAAAATAGTAGATAAAGATGACGGATAGTGACAGTAAACACTACATTAAAATACAAATATCTCAGACGTACCTAACTATTTTAATACCATAATCAGTAGTAGTTAAATCTATGTATGCTTGATGCTTAGTTGCAACAATACATAGATGAAGACTATTACATGTTTAGTACAGTTAACTTCTAAACCGTGAGAAGTACACCAAGAAAATAAAAAATAGTGAAAATAGAAATCAATACCACTTTACAAAATTATTATTACTCACATAATTTGTTTGTTAACGATATCTAATTTTAATCCGGAATTTCTAGTCGAAAACTTCCTTATGCTCGAAGTAAAGCCAACTATTACTATGCGTTAACGCTCATTTCTAATATAAGCTACATGTTTAAGAAAATTTAACTAATAATCATTACCCTAAATTAGTAAAATTAATTATATTCATTTGAATTACTAACTATAAAAGTACTTGATTTTACTACTGTCCTGTCAACTACCCAACGGTAGTTCATTCTACCCAAATACACAACTACCCAAGTATTCCGCTATGTAGTTTTTCTTCGACTAGGTCAACGGTAACGTGGTATTAACTATTTCGTCACACCTGAGACTAATTGACGTATGATACTGCAGTACGGAAGACACCAGCATTGTACATTAGACCAGAAATATCGTAAACTAGTGTCAACTGGAAACGTCTGCCTAAACTAACCTTACAATGCTGTCATATAATTTCGAAGATAAGTATATAGAATAGCAATTGCTTTCATGATCCCTTGAAAATCCACCAACATTTCAAAGATTAGCTATCAAATGAATACCAAACAATTTAGTGCACTTGTAGTCCTGTCCAATCATATTTAAACAAAAGGTGATCAGATTTCGCAATTGCGTTATGGTCCCTTCAAAACGCAACGATATTTCTCACATTAGCTATCAAATGAATCGCCAAACAATTTAGGGCACTTGTAGTCCTGTCCAATCATATTTAAACAAAAGGTGATCAGGTTTCGAATAATCCTGCAAATCAGTGGTGCCAAACCCAACATACTTTTTATAAATCCTGACATTCAGTAAATTCGGTTCCTTCTAAAGTAGGACTTAAAGCCAATAGTCCGCTAATAATGGATGCTAAATGTAGGTCACATGGACAATCCGCTTATAACCGATATTCATCCTCGCTGACCTCCCCGACCCTTTAGGGATTGGCAGGGATTGGCCAGTATCCCTATCACATTCCCAGTCACCATTCTCTCATCACTGGGGAGGTACTCACGTTCCTGCCTGGTAATGGTCATTTTCGCCGCTCGCGTCGGCACCGCGAACTATCGCACTAGTAGCAGCTTCCTTATCAGGGTCGATATTTTTGCTGAGTACACCGGAAGCACCCCCGCTCAAAATGGCCGTAAGTAGGGCCAGGTGAGGATTTCCGCGCGCGTACCACTTCGAAGCAAATGGGAACTGGCGCTGTCTCGGTCGCGAATCCCAGAACGAAGAGACCTGCTGGCAGCTCACCAGCAAACCTGGCTGGACGTTATATTTAGTAGTCACTAGTCACGGACGTATGTATGTGCTAGCGGACATTACTCTCGTTTCGTTGAGACTCGTCTTATCTCGTGCGACTTCGTGCCAAAGTTCGAGCCGGGTCTCCCCGTGACGAGGCAATGCCATCGAGGAAACTCGGGCAAGCACCAAAAAAAAGTCTTACCTAGAAGAAAAACATGTCGAATATCTGTCAACAAATCAGTACGTTCGTGACCTTTATCCGGGTACGCAACTCACAAGGGCAAATATGTGACCTTAGGGCCTGGTAAGAGCGTGAAGGTCAAAGAATACAACGAGGAATTACAGCTGGTTCGAGATCACCATGATCTTCGACTTCTTCCTCTTCAAAATCATCAAAATTGTTCCATTTCGGATCCATCAAGTAGACGATTGATCTTCAAACTGAGGATGGCATTACTATTCTAAAAAGAAAAATATTCCTAAACTCGATAATTCCAACAAACTTATGCGACACTCTGTGACTTGGTTGAGGTAGTCTTATACTATTCTTTGGTGTTGTTTGCACTTGTTCAGAACAATTTGGGCTAACTGTACATAAGCTTTCATGACCAAATAACTTTTACATTCTGTCTGCCTTAAGAACTAGATTTGATCATCCTCATCGGTCGACTCAACAATGTTGATCCAGAAGAATTTCGGAAATGATCGACATTTTTAAGAAGGAACCCTCAGGAGTTCAAGACAAAACCATCTTCAAAGATCACGGATCGACATTCGTTCAGTTTGAAGATCGAAGATAATTTCAGACATATGACAAATTAGAGTAGCCAAATGACTATCTTAGATATGCTATATTATTGTCGACCTTCCATTAATTCACCTGATGAATGGAGTGATACTTAGTTTAGTTCTAATGCCCTTCGGAATAACTTCGTTTCTGTAAAATATGGTGACGATCTTTCAGGTCTCATTTGCAGAACTCCGCTAACGATTAAGATGTCATCTTCTTTAAGTTGATGACCTCTTTACTACAAGCCACAAGATCTACTAAGGACCAAATTCGAGAATCTTGATCAGTCACAAGGTATCATAACGACTAGTTTGGAAACAATTAGGTCTGGTTTTTCTATACAAGTTTCCAAAGGGTGCAGGTCGAAAAACCGACATATCCAAAAGCCGACAGGTCAAAAAACCGACAATCGAAAAGCAGCCACTTCAAAAAAGGACAGTCCGCATATTGATGTGTCTATTTCTTTATGCCGGCTTTTTGACTGTCGACTTAATGACTGTCGGTTTTTTTATCTTTCGGCTTTTCGATTTGACGGTTCTTCGACCTACACCCATTTCCAAATTATCAAAAACTCAAATTCTAGCAATTGTTCTAGTAATAAGGTTAATTTTTTTCAAATTGAAAAACCATCGGTTTAAGATTGGAAATAGTAAAATCTAATAACAAATTATACGAGGAAAAATCGTCGCCGCAGTACCCCAACAGTACAATCCGACCAGGGATGTCCTGGGGAGCTCCTGAGGACGTCCAAATGTCTGCTTTTGGTACTCTGGGGCTCCAGAGCCTCTCCTTTTGTGCTGTTTGGGTAGGGATACGGGAGCTAATTAGAACCGTTTAAGATATGGATATTAAATTTAGACATGTTTAAACGCCCCAAATATTTATTGTCATAAACTTAATAATTATACGCAGTCATGTACATAACTAAAAAGCAATCTATATTTATTATCAACAAATTTTACAAATAATTTTTTGCCGTGTACAATACAATTAATTTTGAAATGCATAATGGCCATGAAACAAAGGAAATAAATGATTTATTAACACGAGACCCTTGA
This sequence comes from Trichopria drosophilae, assembly GCA_030407085.1. Taxonomy (NCBI): domain Eukaryota; kingdom Metazoa; phylum Arthropoda; class Insecta; order Hymenoptera; family Diapriidae; genus Trichopria; species Trichopria drosophilae. The sequence continues at coordinate 185,096,900 of CM059582.1, forward strand.
GAGAATTGGGGTCACAAAAATATCAACAAATCCTAAAAAATGTGAACAAAAATAATAATTAAATATAAAAGGAAAAACATATTTTACTCAATTATGATTCACATGATAACAATTAGCTAGAAAGTGTAATTTTTGCTATTAGATCAGATCCTACATTTGAGCCTGATTGTTCGAAATGCTTAGTATAGAATAGGTCGCGTGACAATAGGCTGTTACCTTTACTGCTCGAAAGAACTAAAGTAAGCTCGATAAGAAATCGAAAAGAGAAGAAAGCAAGAAAAAAGGAAGGAAGACCTTCATAATTGTTTGTATTATTCACGCTGGAAGAACTTACATTATTAAGTAAAATTTGTAGCAAGTTTACTTTTTTAATGAAAGTTTATTCACACGTTGAAGTACAATGAAATTTACAAACTATAAGAGAGGATCGTTCGAAACTTAATGGAAACAAAATAAAAAGAAATTTACATCATGATTCCAGTCAGCTTGAAAGAATAACAAAAATGTCTATAAATGTAAAGTTCTAAGACGGAATGAATAAAGTATAAATAAACTAACTTCACTAAACAAAGTACTTGGTTATCATTACGACTGCCTTTCAAAAACATTCATTTTATTATAAATTATTTTTAATTGTATAATAATATTGATAACATGTACAAATATTGATACTTTTCAATTTCAAATTCATGTTCCGGATTCTCGTGTACATCTTTATGAATACCCAAAAGTATCTGAAACTTTAAACAAAGTACAGTTTTTTTTAATAAGCAAACTAGTTTTCGCTATTCAAGAGAGTCTCACTTGAAAAATCTGTATGTAATGCAGGCAGGACAGTTGAAAATTGTATTTTTTGTCATGTAGGGCGCAAAATGCGATTTTACATGTCGTTTTCATGGCGCAAAGTCTTATTTTGCGGGTTAACGTCCTGCATATCATATAAAATACAAAGTCGTTGAATATTCATTAATATATTTAAAACGCTAATTCCTACTATTTTTATTTTACGACTACTGGACGTAAAGACTTATTTTGTTTAACACAGATTTGTTAACAGTAATATGAAATACGTAATGGAAGAAATAGTGAACTATTTTATTCTGAAATTGCATCATTGCTTGATCTAACAATTTTAAAACTTAGTTTTTATCTGTACAGCGAGCAAAGAAAATTATCTAAAGAAGACATACACAAAAAACTATCAATGTGTAATCACTCTTATTGTACCGTTTTATTGTAGAACAGGATATATGATTATTTGCAAAACACCTCGTCAAACACGTCACTAATCAAAATATAACAAAAAATGTGTCATCATTAATCCACCTCGCAATTTCCAAAGTATGTCATCCTTTCATGTTCTTAATTTCGTTCCGTTATCGGAGAAATTAATAACGAATGAATTCCATGAATTTTGTAAAACTAATCAACCAAAAATAGGTTATGCCACATGACAGAATAGATTGTGTAAAATTTTCGAAGAGTGGAAATTGGGCTACTCTTTTTGACTGAACGTGTTATTAAACAATGAATTTGAATCCTTCGAAATTGAGAATTCAAATTATGATAAAAAACTGATGTTTTGAGTCTTAATTTTCCACAATATTTTTTATGGAAGTATGGTTCAAAAGATTAACAAAATATATCAATAAATTCTGATAAATAAATCGACAAGATGAGTCTGTCTGTGACAAGAGGAATAGTCTGTAATCGTTGGAGAAAAAGGGCAAACAAATTGGAAAATAACGACCAGCATCCTGAGGCGCAAGAAAATTGCGAAGAAATTGCTCTGATAAAAAAAATAACAAAGTCGAGTCTAAGAATCGAGCAATATTCAAGGCCACTTTTAAACAATATTATACTCTTAAGTTATTTTTCAATATTTGTAATTATTTACGTCTCGCATACTTTTATTATTAGTAAACTATGGTTTGTCTTATTTATAATCTCATCTTTTTAAATGCCACTTATAACAAATAAAATCCAGAATTCTCCGTTCGTAGCATACTTTTGATATGGTAATTTAAAACATTAGTGTTACTTTATCCAATGGAATTTCTTGACTGCTAGATCTTAAATTCGTCTTCTGATTCAATTAAATTTTCAAAATAGTAAAAATGCTACTTTCTTTACATAGAAACCAAAATATTGACGATTGTTTTAAAATTTTGTCTAAATAGATGAATTAACAATGATAAGCTTAAATATAATTAATTTAGAAGTAAATTATGGGTTTTTAAACATCTAAATTGAGACAATTTTTTACATTTTATCTTGACCAAAAAATATTTTTAATGTCTTAAAATCCTTTATAATGATTAAACAATTGGCTACTAGTTGTTTATATCTCAATCCAATGAATTGCGAAAAATGCAGCAAGGAAAAACATTTGTCAATAAAGTACAATTTTAAAAGATCTATGAAAGCTGAAATAATGTCTACAATTTTGTAAGATAATTTGTGTGATACCTTGTTTGTATTGTACTTGTATTAAATAAGTGATAGAAATGGATTTTTACAATATGCATAGTGTAAGAATAATAAATATACTAATGATTAACTCATTTAATAAATAATTATTGTTGTCCACGATTATTTTGTTAAATTTTATTATTTGGAATAAACAAATTGCTGTGTACAGTAAAAAATATTATCTAAATAACCAAATTACTAAAAATATGCATTTATATATGTTTATTAACAGCTATGCAGGTCTTGAATTGGTATAGTTAGACCAGTCAAATTTGTTATAAAAATTCATTTGTTGTAGTATAACAAAATTTCTGAAAAGCTTAAGATAAAAATTTCAATGGTCTATGAATTAGCAGTTTCTTTTTTAGTTTCTATTAGCAGTAAACGTTAGTACTTACAGAAATAGTAATCTATTAGTATTACTGTGTGAACTAGTACTTTTTAACTAAATGGATTTTACAGTTAATATTTTAATAATTTAATCATATTTTCGTAAAAACGTACGATGTTTCTGTTTAGTTATGGAATATAACATATTCCAAAAGATTCAAAAATACTTTTTGACTTTTGAAAACTTGACGATATAATATTTCATACTAGCACGATATGCCACACAATTTAACTAGTGTTTTTTTTTTCAATAATTGAATTTAATAAGTAATTGAAACGTATAGACTTACCTTTAGGATTCAGTCTTTCTGGGTTGAACCATGCATCTGCAAAAAACGAAATGCATGACATTAATTGATGTTTACCACTAAAAATTAGACTTAATCTAGCTTTACCGATATATTATTTTTAATTTAATGCAGGGATAATTTTCATGACACTAATTTGACGTGTGTGATTTGTTATCCTAGGTAATGGATATGATTATATTTTTTGAAAAGATTCGTTTATAGTATTTTTTTACTGTTAATAAGTATATTTATTTGAGTATTCGCATGAAATATTTGTTAATATTTAATAAATTTATTTCCGTTAAATATTTATATTTATTAACTACGAAATTGTTACCTTTTTAGCGTTTGTTCAATAAAAAATATCAATTATTTGAGCTAGTTTAGTTGGTTGAAATGAACATATATTTAATACAATCAAATACGTTTAATAATTTTGACTTAAAAATGTCAGTGCTAAATGTAAAAATGCATTTCTTAATAGTTAAGATATGGTAAGTTTGCCAGTATTAAATTGAGAAGACGCAGGATACGAAGTCAACAAATGCCATGCTGCATTTCCTCTTTATACGTCTCATTGTTGCTGGAAATTTTGAAATTTAATGTAAGGACATTGTCCATAACAGAATAATACAATTAGCATGGTGAAAAGAATACAATTAGTACCAATTAGTGAGCAGGACCATCTAACCTATTATTGGCGCGTGCAGATGAATGGTATTTCCTAAGAGGTTATGTCAGCAGTAATAGGTTAAATAGACTACAGTAAGTGGTGCATTTACGTTATTGCTCGATGATAATATAATATAAATACGACATTAAGGTCTTATGACGAGCAATATGTAACGGAAAGAAATGCAAAATGTAATATGATTTGGCACATCCAATCTCTCAAATTTTGCCATAATTGTTTGGGCTGTTCTTTTGTTTTTTACAAACTGATTTTTCTATACTCATACATTTGTAAGTTGCTGATGTGAGGCGAGAATAAATAGACGGAAATGAAATGCATTCATTTTCATCAAAATTTGTTCGTCACATAAAAACTTCCTTTATATTAATAAATAATTTCTTAAAATGTTAATAAAAGTATTTTTTGGCTATTAAGAAATATTTTCTGTAGTCAAAGTAATGAGTTATTTAATATAAATAAATAGCAATTCCCCGTAAAGAAGCCGTCCTTACAGTGTCTCAATAAATGGCTTATTAATAGTTAAACAAATTATAGTTAGACATTTCAAAATACAGACATTAAAAAACCAGACATTTAAAAAAAAAACAGATATTCAAAAACCACATTACATACAAAAAAACTCGTGTCGACGTCGTTGAGGTCTCACTGGAAGGTCATTTAAAAATGTTTGACAAAGGGATTAATTTTTTAGGTGATTGGAAGGTCAAATCAGTTTGACCCCCGGATAATTTAAGCACACTTAAATTTCAATCATTAATAAATTTTTGGTTTTTGAATGTGGTTTTTTTAGTGTCTGTTTTGTGATTTGTCGGGTTTTTGGTGTGCACCCTATTATTTCATATATCAGAATTGACTATTTGTTAATAGTTAAGAAATACTTTAAACTCGGAGGCTGCGCAAATTCACAAATAAACAAGGGATAAGATTATACAATATATTTGTTTAAAACGTGCATATTTAAGACGACGTATAAATAATATATTTAATTTATTACTTTTCACAATAACAACTACTGAATTGCAATGTCATTCAATCGTTCTTAAAAAACCAAATAAAACGTCAACGTTTTCATTTGAGAATAGTATACGATGCGTTTTGATTCCGACCATCATTTTTTTGTAGCTGTTAAGAAATCATTACTTTATATCTACAAAAGTATAGTATAAAAATGGTTTCTTAATTATCAAGAAATATTTGGTTGCATTTAATGGACATTTCTTAAGATATAAAATGTGTTGTTTTCATCAAAGAAATATTACACAGAGAGAAAGAAAATAGTTAATGGAATCATTTTACAATAGTAAAACGCTTAAAATACAAAAGAGTAGTTAAATAATTATTTCTATAGTAAATAGAAAAATAAAATTTTTCCATTTACTATTTTCTATTTTACTTAAATCATATGTACATAACTTCAAATATCAACTATAACCTCTCAAATGGTTAATTGTACTATTTACATATATTAAATTAATAGTTTTTACCATTTCTTAATGGTTCCATACTTATAAAATTATTCGATTTCGCCTTATTTAATTTCCCGCATAAGCGTCAACGAATTATGCAGTTTTACTTAAGAAAGTATTATTTTTCGATTATTCAACGTTTTTTTACTTTCCTGACAGCACATTGAAAAAATGGCTAGATATACATTCGAAAATGGAATTCAGATATATAAAGAGAAAACCTTAAAACTATATGATATGGACGACGATTTATTATCATTTTAGGATGAAACGGATAAAGCATTTCCACATTCGCAATAAGTCCTTGAAGAATTATAAACAGTTGTATCATTTATACAATTTCCAAAAACAAAAAGAATTAATGGTAATAGTGTACTAATATTAAATCCGAAATTTGCATTTGACATTACATCACCTATTGTGATCACGATCTTACCGCGTCATGTTCAATTATTTTGGAATGTGTAATTATGATTTGTACCACGGATGGCATTCAGAGGTCGCAAATTTCAGCAGATTGATTTTTGTGATAAGTACACCTAAATCTATATTAAAAATTACAAATATTACTAAAAATCACATTCATAAACATAAACATCAGATTTTCCATTACTACGTTACTATTTATTATAGTTTACACAAAGTAATGGAGTCAACTATGCAATCTTTTATTTGAAATTACAAAAACGTCTTTCTCGTATGCTTCCACTCGACATTTTGATTTGCATTCTAGAAAATCCTTCCCCTTTTCGTGGAGAGCTTTTCGCAATTTAAGTAGCTTGAAATATAAACATGTTTTGTAAGTTGAATGAAATATCTTTATGCAATCCGGAATACTTTAAGAAAAAAAAACTATTGACAAATTGCACTTAAAAGTAAATTTGTTAAATCTGCTCGATACACTGATAAAAGAATTTATTTACTGTAAAGAAGGCTTCTTTAAATATGGCGAACTAAACCATTTCTTAACCTCAAACAACATTTCTCAACAGTAAAAATACTTTTATTAATAATAAAGAAATCATTTTATTTAATAACAAATATATTTTAACTATTAGTAAATGTTGTTTAAAATGAAGAAATGGTTTAGTTCGCCGCATTTAAAGAAGCCTTCATTACAGTAAATAAATTCTTTTATCTTTGTATAAATTACTTGTGGATTGTTAACGTTATGAAATGGTTTATCAGTTAAAAGATCATTTTGTAATCATTAAAATTTTTTTTCGCCGTATATAAAGAAGACCAAAATAGCAAAAAGAGATCTTTAAGAGCTCTGTATAAAGTCTTAGAAATTTTAAGACGTCTTAAATATTATTCACAAAGAGCTCTTTAATGATCACTTTAAGAAAACTTATGCGCCGTTTTTAAGAGATCTACAGAGTCTTGAGAAAGAAGACTTATTTAGAAGCTTACTCTTAATATATCAATTAAATAATTTAATTAAACATGCAATTCCAAGAATTATAGTTCAGCACATGAATTTAAAAATGACAGTGTTAATTTTTTTATTTCAACACCACCTAATGACTGCAAAACAAACAGAGTTACCACAACTATTATCTCTTTACCAAAAATAATGATCCTAAACGAGATTTCGAACACAAGACGTCCTCAGGATTAACTTTTGAAGAAGTCAAATACAAGAAAGACTTCATTAACATTATTTTTCAGATCATCTTAATAGAGAGCTCTTGAAGAGTTATTTGTTGGGGGGATTCTTTATAACAATTGTATATTCAATAATTCAAAAAAGAAATCGATATTCGAGTTCACGCATGACAACATTCATTGTTTCCTTCCTTTCTTTAATGCTGCATAATATAGAGAACTGCTGAACAAATGGAAAATCAAATTTTGGATTGTCACTTAAAATTAAAATCTTTAAACAAAAAGTAATGGTATTTAATATTATTCGTAATAATATTTAGTATACTGTTTAAATATCTACGACTGAAAATTCACGCATTATAGATTGAAAATGAAGTCATTAAGTGAATTCTTTATTGAATTGAAAGTGTTTCAATTTTCGCTCTTTAAAGAATAAGTTTTCACTCCAACAAATTTAAAGAGTACGAAACACGTAATATGTTAATTCTAAAACGTTTCTAATATTGAACATCAGCCACTTGAGTAGCATGTAACCTCTAGTCGTAAACAACTGAATGAATAAATGTCGTCTGCATCATGACTGCAGTTTTTCCTATAGATATCTTGAACATAGACATATCGTTCGCGTTGATATCTTAGGACGTAAAATAAAGAACAGTCACATAAATTCACTTGTTATCCGATGCGAGGAACATATACTTTCAATAGTATGGAGTTCAAGATTACGTACGTCTTTAAAATTTAAATTTGACGACAACGATTTTTACTTGATGATTATTTTTGCATTTGTTTATTGTATTTACCTTTTTGGTGTTTTTTTAATGAAAATGATACATCAATAATTTGGTTTAATATTAACTCTAACTAATATTCGGTATTATTTCAGTTGAATGAACTCCTCATGCCTTGAATGTTCTCATTGCTTCTAAATTAATTCGTTAATTCAAAGACAAAACTTTGTAATATCAGAGGAGGAAAAGTAGGCTGGTATACTAGACTGAACTTTTATAAAATGTTTGTTTTTATGGTGTAAAGTGAAATCCCAACAATTTAACAACAGTTTAAAAAGGGCAGGATCGACAAAGAAATGGATTTGCAATAAAATAGTATAACATAATCTATCCAGGACTGTCGTCCTAAATTTGTGACTAAGTCCAAAACCAATTAATTGAATTAAAGTGATTTTGAACTAAACTACATTTTGATTTTCGTTGTTTTTTTTTTAATGAAATTCTCTTTTCATAAAATACATATGCAAGTGTTATTAATTAAGTAATTTAGGTATTTAATATTACTTTAGATTACTATCTATCAATTTAATTAATATATCTCCGATTCCTTTTTTTTATCAGGTTCAGAAGTATATTTTAATCAAGTATAATGAATAACATCAATAAAAATTTGTTTAAAAGGTTTAAAAGGGGGATTTAAAGTAGTCTGCTGATAAAGTAGGTTACGTTAGAAAATTTATTTTAAATTTGTTATCTGTAGTAAACTGTAATTACTCGATGCGGTCTCCTAAAAAATCTTAAAGAAATTAATTGAGAATCGATTGAAAATTTTCGGAAATAAGTAAAAATCAACTAATTTGGAAAATTCTCAGTAAATACTCAATTTATCTTATACTTTTTAAGAGATCCTACATATTAATTAAAATGTATCTTATTTTAATAAGACAATCAATAACATTTAAAGTAAAATAGAAACGTTCTTATTATTGAAAATTAGTTTTGTGTTGGGTAGTTAATAAATATGTGCAAAAGTGAAATGTAAATTTGTCCACTATTAGCTCTTGTTATTTGAATAATTGAATATTGACTTATAATTTGTTAATGATCTACTTGCATGAAAGAACGTATTATACGAGAACTTAAAACAATGAACAACATACACTTTTAAATTTGTGTATTTCAAAGAAATACAAATTTTTATTTTTTGAGGTTAGAAATTTTACATCGTTGTAAATTTAACATTAACGACTCTGAATACAGGTATTACAAAACATGTATTTTTAGATATAAATACGCTTTATCCGCACGAAAATTACTAAAAGACCGAATAAATCTCCTAAAATTAAAGATTTCTGTTTCTATTATCATTTTAAATTTATGTTTATACCGTAAAATTTCTTAAAGAAAAGTTAGTAATTTATTAATTGTCAATCTGCAAAACAACTCTTTTTATTCTTTAGATCTTATAACGACAAATTATTATTATTAGTTCTTGTTACCAAATAAGTATATTGAATATATGTCTGGAGTCAATTGTATAAGAAATTTCAATAAATTACTAATCATTCTTCAACGTTTCAAATATTTTTCTGAAAAAAATAAGAACAATTCAATTAAACAATTGATAACAAAAAAATTGCTACTCTAGTTGTCTAATTTTACTTTAATAAAAATGTTTGAAAAAGCTCTTCTAATACATTGAATTAGTCTTGTGACAGATCACACTAAATACTAAATAGCTCAGTGGTTCAGTCATTGTATTTGTACGCCGCGGTTCGAATCCGCTTTAATCAGCTTTTTTCCATTATTTTTTTATATATTACATTTTATTAATTTTCATTTATTACAAATGTCATTACAGCTCGTAATTAATGCTTGAAAAGGAATAATTATGCACGATGATGTCCAAACAATTTTTCCCCCGATAGTTTGATTAGCAATGAATTTACTGGAAAAAAAAACAGTTTTTTCAATTCGTTCACAACAATAATAATAATAATAACATTTAACGATAAAATTATTTGTTATGGCTATTTAGGTTCTATATAAGAAATGGAACAAGATATCGCCCCTAAATCTTTAATATTCTGCGAGAGGAGGGTTAAAGGGAAGAAATCTTTCTACCTTACTTTAAAATTCATTTTCATAACTTGAAATGTCGACTAACTGACGGTAAAACGCTCTACCGGAACGTTACTACTGATTTAATGTGTGAGCAGTAAAACTCACTTGTGCGAATATTTGAAAGCCGAACTTTCGTTGAAGTTCAATGAAGCTATATTTACAACCATTGTGAATGAAGCGTTCATAAATACCGGCTATAAATAAAAATCTTCCAGGTTCAGATGGCTCGTAAAGATGGCGGACAAATAATAATACACTTAGTAAATCGAATGCAAGTGCACGAGGCACGAAACTGATGATTCTGCAGAAGTGTACGTAATAGCAGTTAGTATAGGGGACGACAGTGTGTGTAGGAAAAAGAAAGAAAATACGAATTAAACGTGTGTGAGACGTAGAGAACGAATCAATAATCTCTGGTACTCTCAGTATTCAGTGACGTCATCAGCTGTGTCAAGTACGCAGTTATTATTTTTCTAGATATTCGTGTAATTAGTCCTGACAGTAATTAACGTATTTTATATGAAAGTGAAATTAATTTAGTACAAGGGTCATCAAGGATCATAGAAGAAATGTCAAGAGTAATCAATTTTTATACAATAGGGAGAAAATTCATCTTTTGTTCGTATATGTGTAATTCTACAAAATCTTTTCATTTTTTTACAATTATAAAAGACTTTAGGGCAGACTAGTATAGAACATTTCTTGTATCTAGAGCTTTAGGTGAGTAAATACAATGGACGAAGTTTTTATAATGGACTTCAACCTGAAATGACATATCTTACACTTCTACTTTAATCAAGTATTTAGTATAGAAACTAAACAAAATTGAAATTTACTATTTTCGAGGTCTCTCTTTTAAATAGTGTTGTCAAAATTTGTCTAAATTTGAAACGAATTTGCGTTCTTGGCATACATACTTTAAACAAATTTTGTTGGTGTATTTTTTTCATTCCGGAATATAAACGTTCTAAAATATATTTAAATACTCGACAGTTGATGGTTGTACAAAAACTTACGCTGACAGATTTTTTAAATTCAAAATGTCGTTCCAATGAAAAATTCATTGAAAAATGTCTGCACGCTGTAACTCAAAAACGCTGAGCATCCTTAAAAAAGTGATAAGAATGAAAAGTATTTAGAAATTCCCGAGGATTAATTTGTGAAAAATTCTGAAAAAATGTTAGCATATTTTCTGATGAATACTATTCATTTTTTGTTGTTTTCAATTTTTTCAAAAAGGCCGCCGACATTACTGAAGCTTTATGTATCGTGATTTTCGTCCAAATTTCACTGTTTCAGAGGTAGTAATTTTCCAAAAATGTTTAAGATACAATAATAAGACCATTTTTTAATTCAAAATAGTACGATTTTGATGAAAATCGCAAGAAACGCTATCTTGACAATTTTGCTTGAACTGTGATTATTTGTGAAATTTAAAAATTTGGAGACCTCGCCTGACATTTTGGAGTTTTCATTTTCAATTTCGAAATTCTGAGTTCAAATTCGTAATCGAAGACGACTTGAGAAATGTGTAAAAGATAAATTTGACCACTTTGATTTACATAAAATTATTTTTCTTTCTAAAAAAATTGTCACTTTTTTATACGTTATTACTTATAATTAACCGATTATAACAAGATAATATGTATAATATCTTAGATTTATTAACCTGTTTATTCCAAAAACGATAAAATTTGTCGCCGGTTTTCATCTTCCGCAATTTCATAGATATTCTTTAGATACTAATATAAAATGTAGGTTTCCTACAGTTTTTGGGTATACTCTTTTCGAATCTGAAGTCTATTTTTCGATATAACTTACTATTTTTTTATATGGTAACTTAAAGAAAAAAACATGGAAAACCTAAAACTTTTTAAGTAAACTCCGATTTTTATTGCGAAGGATTTCCTGGATTGTGTCAGGCCTCAGAATCCTGTGGCATAATGAATTTTACTAAAATTTGGTCAATATTACGATTCAAGTTATAAAATGGCGTCCTCAAAATGGTGCCGTTGATTGGAATTTTTTGGTTATTTGCATTTTATTAAAACATTTCTTGTATCTTGTGTATTTTTATGTTTTTGTGTATTTGTATTTAATTCCGGTCAGTCTTATTGGATTCGCCATTTTGAATGTCTAAAATTAAATAAATTTAGAAATGATGAAAATCGGCGGCTAATTTTGTCGTTTGGAGACAAAACGGGTTATAAAATATCATATATATATCAGCCGTATCAAGAAAATCAATCACGGGATCCGAATTATTGTAAAAATGTAATTTCTTTACCATATATAAAAATATACAGTGGAGTCTCGATATATTTACCACTCGGTTCCTCGTCTTCCCGTCCGTCTCGTTATATTTACCAAAAGAAGGGGAGTGCAGCTTCTCCCACTCTCCTCAGTCGCGTTACGTTCGTGACGTTACAGCAGGCCCTGCCTAAGGCCTCAGCCAGAAAACTAGAGGAAAAAGAGAGCATCGGCAGGTAAATGTAACAAGACAGAACCGGACAAATGTGCTGGGACGTAAATATAGCGAGACTCAAATATACCGGGACTCTGTGTCTGCATCATGACAACAAATGTCTGTAATAATTTTATCACTTAGATGGAAGTAGTGACTAATAACAATTCAGTATGAATTCCATGATCAATTTTCGTCGATAACCTACATTTGGCACAAACAATGTTAGTAACAAGTTTAATTTCACATAAACTAAGTTAACTAAAATGCATCCAGCTAAATGACTAACTTAAATAAAAATCGAATCTTATTATTCATACAAGTTTATTAATTTATGAAATCAATAAACTTCTTATTTAGAGGGCAATTATTACATTCATTTATATTTCATCCTATTAAATTGTTTAGTCCAACCGAAAAGAAATAAACGAATCGTCATGATTGACTCCGTTAAAAATACTTCATTTTTATGTCATTTAATTAACAGAAAGTAACAATACTTAATAAGCATTAAATATACCATCGATTATTACGAAAAAACTTATTTTTATTGATAATTTTTAAAAATCTTAGAATAAGTATCGGAAGATATACTTCATGAAACAATAATATAAACCTTTCGCCTAGTTTTAAAAGACAAGGTCAAAAACTTCTTTCATAGCTAGTCAGACTTGTGCGTATACTCGCATACCAGCAGAACTAGTTACAATGCACTTGTAACTCAAGATCTTACGACCGTGAATTATTTCAATACACGTAATTGGTATGCATTTTTATGTAAACCAAACCGAAGTGTCTCAAGAATATTATGTTATTGTTATATAATGTCATATACGCAATCGACATTGTATTATTTTTTTATAATTAATCTGCAGCTAATAAGAATCCTAATTCTTCGCTAATGAAGAAATAAGGTCGCTGAAGTATTCAATATTAAATTTATTAGTAATTAAAAGTTTATTGTGTGTTTTTAACATTTTCGTGAAATTGAATATTTAATAACCATTTGATTTTAAATTCAGGACTTCCAAAATTGGGTTTCGCGATAACAGTGATCTGGATTTACGTGTGCATGAAAAAGATGGATAACCCCGTTCCTGTCGGTTTCAGCGATAAGACCGTATGCAAGGTCTAGGAATAATTTTCCAAAATGCTATCTTTTTAAACGGATCGGGGCTATTGTGAACAATTCAGATCTTGAGATGACTGCACATAGGCTGGAACGGCAGGCAAGTATCGATCGCTCTTTCACCACGTAAGCATTTGCAGAATTATTAACTGCAACGGAACTGTTACTGGAAAGCGTATAGCGTATTATTTTCATAAATAGAAAAAAAATCTGTATAATATTGGAAAACAATAGAACAAGTTCATATATTTTTTCATTCATTTTTTTTTTAGGACAAAATCGTCGGGTGATTCTGACTACTTGGAAAAAAGAGTTTCAAAACTATAGATCTTACTTAATTTCGATTGTTTTTTAACGACTTTAAAAATCCATGAAAAGCACTGAAAAACTGGTGTTGAGACATTTTCGTCCTCACTTTTAGGACGTTTTTTGGTCTCTTATAGAAAGACGTTATAATTGCCCTCTTTTTAGACACTAGAATTGTCTTGAATCGTAATCTGAATGTACTGACAGTTGATAAATAATCTAAAAGTGTTTCACATTTATTTTTTGCATTTTTCATTTATGCAACAATACACAATTGTTTCACCCATATCGGATTTTCGGACACAATAATGAACCGCTGAAATTACATGAACCGAAAAACTACGCGTCAACAGAATAGGTTATGAAGCTATTATCAACACGTCTGCGAGTCTGCCGTTGCCGAATATTCACGAAGTTACTCGGGAACGTGTCTTCGATTTACAAGTATCTCAACACACAAATGTCTTAAATCATATGAAATAACTTAAATTATACATTTTTAACGTCTTCATTATATGTCTCAGATTGTAAGATACAAAAATGTCTTATTTACGATCGATAGACACAAACAATGAATCAAATTTTGAGACACTTTGCAACGAAGACACATATATTAAGATATTTTTTAAGTGCCTAATGTCTTCAAATAAGACGTTTAGAAAACACAACATTTTTAAGTGATTGCATAGAAATTTTGGTTAAAATTTGGGTTAATCCATTGAGTTTCTTAATATAATTAAAAGATTCACATATATTACACAATTTAATATGAATTTACATGAATTACACTCGAAAAACAACTGTACGTCAGCAACACGGAAAACATCGTTGGAAAGTGACATATTCTTTGTTCTAAGTAGCACATAGTATCTATCCCCTACATTTTTCACAGCATGGTATGGGCCACCTCATGGGAAACATTGCGACAATACCGGTTTCCATCAAGATATATTCAGTTCACTGACATTCGAAATGCCAAAGTAAGATAATATAATGAGTTGAGAAATATAAAACTATGGTTGAAGAAAAAGTAACATGTAACACGAAAATTTGCGACATTTTATTAGAGTTGCTAAAAATTAAAAAACAAAATAAATCCAATAGCATTGTTAGACTGAAAAATTCGATAAAAGAACCCGTTGCAGATAAAGAATGCAGATAATTTTATAGGAACTCGAAAAATTTCGAATAATTCGAATGTGCAACAAATCTCTATCGTACGTGAAGAGCAATTCTTTATGAAATTTTATATGTAAAATTTTTCAATTATTTTAGAATCAATTTTTAATTCTTGGAATGAAAATTTACTTTTAATGAAGTGAAAACTTAATTATTCTTGTGATGAACAGAATTGTCACTCTTTAAAAGAGTATTTTGACTTCATACATTCTATGTAGAGTGAATTATTAATTCTTGTAAGATTTCTATATATCCTTTGGAATCGTGCGATGTAAACTGGTATCAAATAAAATATCAAAAAAAAGATCTTTAGAATATATTTTAATGGTGAAAAAAGTAATGATACAGAATAGTAAAATTCCGTATATAATTTTTCTCTGTGTACTGTTACCCACATGTGCTAAAAATGTTAGAGGTATTTTTAATTTCTTAATCAGCACACAAACTTTCCTTTAGTCACACGAAAAGAAAAATATTTTGCGTTAAGATGAAAAATAACACGTTTCACTTTCATTTAGTTATTTTTATTTGTTAAATGCTCGTTGCAAAAAATGATAAATGAAACAATAGAATTAGAAAATGATACGTCAAGAGTCTAAAAATTGTATAATTAATCATTTATGTATATTTTTTTTACATTATTTAAAATCAAGGCATTAAAAATTAAATGCAACAGTTGCATTGAAAGCTATTTAGTTGGCCCCTAAGATACATTCAGAGGCATTATAATTAAGTGCTAATAACTATAATATAATTAAGTTCCTGTAGTACAAATTCATTGGTGGACTCTCATGTTTAAATTAAAAAATATTCAAATTAATAAAACCAAGTAAATAACAACAAAATAAAAATAATAAAAAAAAAAAACAGTGAACTATAAACATAGAATAAGGTAAGAATAACTTACAGATTGGACATTCTTACAAGTCCAGTACAAGACATAAAAATGAATGACACGAATTAATTATATTTAACACGTATTTTACAGACAAAATACTAACTAGGCCAAAATGATAACACTTAATAATCATTAACTATATGTCACGCAGGAACGATGATTTTACAACTAGGTTACAAGTTTATTACCAGATGCTATTATTGAATGTCAGTACTTTATTTTTAAATAATTTCTTAAAATAACTTAAAATCTTTAGAATACAAAATTAATTGATCCAGCTGACTAACAGTTGAGTACCATAAATACTAATCATCTTTTAATACATGTTTTTTACGTATTTAAAAAAGATATGTCCCAAATAATAAAATCTACCTACTTATTTGAAGATATTACAGAGCTTTCAAAAAATAGGTCTAACCTACTTAATCATTTCATGTAAGTATGTCACCAAAAAAATTAAGAAATGTTTTACTATCGTTTATGCACATTTCTAAGATAATATCAAACTAGGCATGTAAGTATAAATAGAAAAAAAACATTTTTACATACAATCTGGAACAAACATAATGTGTTGCAAATGACCCATCGTTTGATTGTAAATTTGTGTTATCGTAAAAAGTAATCACCTTCAATACTGGGTTACCGGTGATATACGTATTATATTACATAAGAATTTATCGAGTGATTTTGAAAAGAAATCCGCGTAATCATGAATGACTTGCGACTTTAAAGCAGGCATTTTTCTATTGGTCGTTCGCTACTTTAAAAAAAAATGTTGAAAATTAACTTTTGTTCGTTTCCTTTAAGACCATTAACATATAAAATGTCGTATAGTTATTGTGTGTCACTTAGACCTTGAAACTCTGAATCGCTGCATTTTAATCTTATTTTCTTTAAGATAAACATATTGATTTTTCGCATTTTCGAAACTGTTTAAAAATCTACGAAATTATATCGACATTAGAATACAGATGATAATGTAGTGCTCAGAAGACCAGTTCTAAGGAAAAATTAACAACTCATGCATTTTAAGTTATTTTTTTTCGTAATTTTGTTTTCCTTACGTTGTACAAATTTAGTTGAGGCATTTACAAGAATATTTCTCACATTGATCTTTACACGATATTAGGAGATCATTTATGATAAAATAAACCTCTAGTCATTGTCTTAAAAGGATGTAAGATAAGGGGTTTGAGAAGTTACTTTTCTAAAAATCTGTTGATTACTGAAATGTATAACGATAAAATTTTGTTACTACGTTGTAAATTGTGAAATCTGGATAATTGTGTGTTATTAGTTAATATAAAAATAACAGAAACTGTACACTATGTAAAGTTAGAAAATTAATAAAAGCCGGTTTTGGGTGTATGAAATTAGCATATTTTATGAAGGATGTGCGAAGAACAATGAAAGTCTTCTTATAATACATATAACTTTCTTAGTAATAATAATTTGGTAGAATTATTAATTTGCTACGATTATAATGAATAATACACAATCCGTTGGTTTCTAAAATTACATCCCGAGATACTGGGTTAAAAAAACTAAAAAATTGGGACCTTATTTCAACCTTATTAACTAATAAAATCACTTATTATTCTTTTAGTCAAACCTTTACTAATAATCAATAAAATAATCAGTAATTAAAGATGGTCAATTTTTAAAATTTAAATAATAATTAATAAAATATACATTATTTTTACAATTTTATACAAAAAGTTTTTTTGCAGATTAAAATCGTTCGCGATTCTTGATAAAACTTATCATAAAATACTAGATAATATTGAAACTGTTTTTGATAACTTATGTGTAAGATTGACTTGTAGAATAATTATAAATATAACCAAGTTATTAAAATGAAAAAAAATGTTACCTTACCTTAAATAAGGTATATTAAAATGAAGAAACATTTGTTAAGCGTAAAAAATTAATTTTTTAATTCAAGTTCATAATGTAATAATTGTACAGGTCAATTTGATTTATATATAATTAGCCAATTGCATTCTTGGCGTGACTAAGATTGAATCAGTGGCAAAATATGCTCAAAAATTACAAAAATATTCCAAAATTACTATTTCGTATTACAAAGTCACCATGAGGTTTCCTTATAATTGTAAAATATTTTATTGTAATTTTATAATATCCTTTATTTTAATCATTTCGTAATGCAGTATGTGACGGGAGTTTTGTTTAAGGAAGTTTAGTGTGTACCTAATTCAATTTTTTATTTTTTACCAATATTTGCATTAAAACTTTTTGAAATAAAAATGAGGAATTATCTTTTTTTAATGAAACGCTATTTTTTTTATTAAACCTATTTTTAAAAATGATTTTGATTTTTTGGTCATTATCTAAATTACGTCCTGGAAGTTTGAACGTAAAAAAAATGTGATAAACACACTCACAAACTTGCAGGTTAGAGCAAATTAGCGACTGAAAAAAACCAATATCTATTTCTTTTCTTGAAAACCGTAAACTTTGAAAACATTTTTATAGTACAATAGTCTTAGAACTGGGTAAAAAATATTTTTTCAGAATTGTTTTTATACAATTTTTGTTTTCTACAAAAATCGAAAAAATCGAAATTTTCAAAAAAGTCATTTAAAAAATTGACAACATTTTTTAAGTGTTCTTGTAGAAAAATAAATGTCTTAAAATTCGTTAAAAGGACACCAAAGAATTAACAAAGTTTTCTGCCTTTTCAAATTTGTCAAAAAAAAATCTTTATGCACCGAAATAAATACTTCTTATAACACTTTTTGAACTTGAAAGCCGTTATTCGATTATGAAGCTCAATTTCAACCTAATTCAAGAATAATTGTGCCAGAAAATTGCAGTACTTTTTTAATTTGAATGTTTAAAATTGTGAGTACTTGTCGATTTTTCATGAAAATTTCATCATTGTTTAATTTGGTATAATTTCAATAAAGTAGTAATTAAATAAATGTTATTTTAAATTTTGTCATGTATATCAACGGCTTTTTAAGTATTAAATAATTTTTTAAATCCTACTAACCACATAAAAAATAAATTTAACCATTTTTCATTAATATTTTTGAAATTATAAAAAAACATTTTTTTCAAGTTACATTTGAAAAGATAAAACAAACGTCCTCTTTATTGTAACTTAAAATATTCTTTACATTTCTTCCGAACGAGTGGATTTTCACTCTTAAGGACTGAAATCTTGTTTTAGAATAACGAATAATCACTTGGCCAAAGTGTGAACTCCACGTCACTGTTTACAAGTGACACTTTGCTCATTTAAAACGAAAGATCCCTTTCTCAATTGTACAATATTGTACCACAATGACTGTCCACAAAAGAATATTAACCAAAGGCATTCTCAAAATATAGTTACTTTTCCCCTCACTAAATTAAAAGCTCAAAAGAAGACAAAGATAAAATTAAACCTAGGGAATGAAACCTACGTCTCCAGTCTTAGTTTTTGTTTAACCATCAACACCAAAGCTCTTAGATAATGCCACTCCCATCCACAAACAAATTAAAATTTCATTTCAATACCGACTCATTTCACCGCAATAAAATATTCGAACCGACACGTGCCAATAAAAAAATACCTAACGTTCCAATAAGAAATTCCATCCGTCCCATTCGAATACGAGAACCAATCCCGTGCCAGCGATTAACTAGACGATAGTTAAAAAATCAACCCCTGGCAAACAAATATTGAAAAGCGTCTTTCACGAGTGGGGTCAATGACCTTTTCCGAAATGGATCGAGCGTCTACCTGTGGTACGGAAAAGTTCAAGCGCCCCACGTCCTGAGCGCAATCGCAGCAGCTGACGTTGCTGATACCTTGTACTCGTGATTTACTTATCACGTTACAGCTTCCAACCTAGTCATCGTGATTAACGGCTTGGTGATTAGCATCCGCGAGAATCACGCAAAGTTCAGCTGCTAAGTGTGGTCGATATCTAAGCTGATTACTCTTGCGCGCGCGATGAACCGAACGAACGCACTTGCTCTTATTGATCTGCAATATATTCAAATGCCGGGTAATTTCCCATTGACAATCGCAAGTAATTTTCCTGTCTCCAGAAAATCGCGAGCTGGACTGAACACGGATCAACACTCCTCATGTTCATCAGCCATGAGTCTCTGATCTACAGAATCGTTCCCTTGGGTTAGATATCTTTGTTTACTTTAGGATGTCAAAAATTCTAGATCAATGGACCAAAAATATTTAACATGGAATAATCAAACATCAGTTTTATTGGGGATCGATGCTGCGACCACACCTCGAGAGAAATCTCCAGAAGATGTCGGAGCAACATTGTACGCTACATGTCTCATGAAATCACTGACAACATTTTCTCCAGGGAATAATTTCTGCGTGATTAGGAGTAATTATATTTCTACTGTACTCGCGTTTCGATGTTGTTCGTGAATAATGGACTCTCCCCACGTTGCCGCATTGAACGTGGCTGACGTCTGGTAGGCTCTTGTCACCGGAAGGCTTACGAGATGTTTCAATTAAGAATGGCTCGAATTTAACTTGAATAGGATAATTATTACGCATTGTGTTATCGAAGAATACCCACGAGACATTCAATATCATAGAATCCGAAAATTGAAATAATCATTTCATAACCTAATAAATTTCAACAGTCTACTCTTGACCGCCTTCCTGAATAACTCAAACGTCAAACGCTTCAAACTATCAAAACATCAAAATGTAAACGATTGCAAATGTTTCGAAATCACGTGGTTACAATGAAAACTGATTCCTTACGTGGATTTAGAATATTCCAAAAGCAGGGTCCCCCGTTGCCTCCGAAGAAGCCTTTGATGCAGTTGCCACTCTTGGCTTGGTCCTTTCCGGCCGGTGCATCCATCGCGTTCTCACGGAATCACACTTTTCACTGAAGCTTTATCACAGGTAAACGTCGAACCCGCGAAAATTCGGGTCCGTAATCCAACGTCGTTCGTTTTCCTCGTATCGATTAACCTCTATTTTCCAGCCGTTCTACAGGGATTCAATTGTTTTTTTAAAGGCACGGGACAGATATTCGGGTCGCCCTCCCGGTGAAAACTGAAAGTCGATCGATTTTGAAAATGACACCCTCGCGGATGCTACTGAATGAACTCGAGGGAACGTTGAACCCTTCGCGACCCTTTTTCAAAAAAGCATCCTCCCCTTAACGTCGCATAAACAACGCGGATCCATTCAGAAACTCGAAACCCCGTGACCCTAAAGGCAACCCTCGTCTTCTCGGAAGCCGGTTTCAAAACCAGGTTTCTTCCGACCCACCCGCGAAAAGCTTTCTCGAAAAAAAACTTTTTTTTTTGTTTTGTTTGATTTTGGGTCGACTACCCAGTCGGGTATGTTTAGGCGTACTGGCTCTGTTTATCGGCCGCGCAAGAACAACGCGACTTCGTACACGTCGGAATGAGGACTGGCTGTATCGACCCGGAGGAGGGCTCGCAATCGTTCCCCACCACCACCGCCGACGAGGACGAGCCTCGACGCACGAGCAGACCTACAACGCCATGCTGTACCTCCGTGGTGCCGACGAGGAACCCGACGTCGGCAGCCAACTGTTACAATAAAAAAACCGAGGTTACGTTGGCACTTGGGTCTGTCTTTTCGGGTTAAAAGCGTCGGGAGCACCGGCGAACCTGGGTAGAATCGCTCTTCGTTATTATTTTTAAGGTCAACTTGTCTCAAGACGATCTTGCGCCTTATAGGCGCGAAGCCTTATTGAAACACCCCTGCGACCACCGGAGGTGCGGATCTTGCACTTTCTTCCAAGTGCACTCTCCGAAAAGTGCACGATTTTTCTGCAATCGATTTGGATGCGTCAGACGGATGCTGACAAAACATTCAAAATTTCCATTCAAAAAACGCTGAATACCGATTTAAAGCTACAATTTATGGCTCTTCTTGACCGTTATTTTTGAAAAAAGCATTTTTGAAAAGTTGTCCTGGAATAAAAAAACATTTTTAAAGGGGTTCAAAAGTGCTTCTTCGATAGAGCAGTAATTTTCACTAAAAACCGGGAATCAAAAATGACTAAACCGATTTTTCAAAATTCGTGAACTGTAAGGGTGATTTTATTTACTATAGACAGTGTCGTAGAAAATACCAAAGAAATTAATTCAAAACTGACCGAAGAATTTTAGAAATAAGTGATTTTTACTTATTTCAGAAAATTCTCGATCAGTTCTCAATTAATGTCTTTCGTATTTTCTAGAAAACCGTCTATAGCAATTAGAATTACCTTTACAGAGCCTGAATTTTAAAAATGTTATTAACCCTTATTGGTGCAACGTTTTTTTCCCCCAATAACGGTACAACGTGGGTCAATTTGACCGGAGCACTTTTGAAAGGTGATAAAGTGCTTCAAAAAATCTGAAAAAATTCATGAAGCTTCTTTCAACCTTGAAGTTGAAGTCTGAATAATCATATTTTGTTAGTATAATAATAGTAATAATTTTTTTATATAACTTTGTATAAAAATATGGGTGTATCTCAAAAACACGACATTAAAATACCAGACATTCAAAAATCAGACATTTCAAAATGTACATATTCTGAAAATGTAATTAATGATTGATTTAGTGTTTAATAAATAACCCGGGGGACAAATTGATTTAACCTTCGAGTGATCTACAAAATTAATCCCTTGGTCAAACATTTTTGATCATGAAATGATCTTCCACTGAGGTCTCAAGGACAACGACCTGAGATTATTTTTTATGTAGTGAACGTACCAATCGGAGGTGTCTGTATTTTGAAATGTTGGGTTTGTAATGTCTGTTTTTTAAATGTCTGGTTTTTGAATGTCGGTTTTTTGAAGTGTCTGTTTTGTGATTTATCTGGTTTTCGAGGTGCACCCAAAATATGGAGGTACCTAAGGAAAAGTTATAGCATCATGTCACTTTTTTTAAATTTCCTATCTTATCGGCGGATCACTTTAGAACCCCCTTAATAAAAAACTGTAGACCATCAAATTCCCTTCAGAATAGGTTCAGTACGATTGATTTATAAAACCAAATGCCATAAATGAAAGAAGAATATGAAAACAATTGGTTGGGAACCCGCATCAGACCTCCCCTCACATTCCCCATATATTGGAAAATCTAAATGAGAAATTCATGAAGTTTTCAAAATTCGGATTCTGTAACTACAATTCTAACGATTACATATAATACCCTATAAAATATCCCAGAAATTCGTCAAAAATTGGTTGAGAATTTTCAGAAATAAGCACAAGTCATCTATTTCCGAAAATTCTTCGTCAATTCTCGATAAAATTCTTTGGTATTTTTTAGGAGATCCCTTAGAGATGTTAGAATTGCTGCTACAAAGTCCGAATTTTGTGAAACTTTTTGAGTCATTTGTAATTGATATTTTTAGATATAGATTACTATGTTGTCGACTGAAGCCTTTAGTAACCCTTTTAACTGTTTTTAACATATTTTTTTTTAAGATTACGACTAAAATATGACCGAACAGTAAATGTCGACTTCAAATCCATATTCAACGGCCCAAAATAAATGGGATACGACATCATTTTTTTTGCTGATGTAGTTTTTCAGAAATGTACCCTGATTTCTTTTGAAAATTAAAGAGCTTCTCTTTATTGTTTGGGTATTATTTTATTAATCATGCAATAACACGTTTGGAAAAGTAATTTTTAACTTTTTTTCATAAACAAAATTAAATTATTGCGAATTTGTGGTTTTTTAATGCCCATAAAATTGTAAAAATACCTACCTCGAAAATTGGGAAGAAATTGATGGAATTCCAAAAATTGGAACGAATTATGTTGACAAATTTTCGATTGAGGCAGAAGTTATGGTTAGGTCAATTTTGGATCGAATTAGGAGAAATTTTCAGTAAAAAAATGCCTAACATGAAACAAAATTATTGTCGATTTAATACTGAAAGCAATTTTTTAAAATTACCTTTTTTTAGTTTTCTACAAAATATTTACCTATTTATGGAAAAAAAAATGATTTAGATATTGGAAAAATTCAAATATTTTTTGTAATTTTTAGTAATTTTGTGATACAAAAATGCCATTTATATCCAAGATTATTAAATGCGAGTATTTTTTTAAATCAAGAGGATATATAATATATTTGAAAACAGAAATATACATTTAAATGTCTATAGTAGCATGTTGTCTAAAATGTTACAACGTATTCTTATAGGATTTTGTCTGTAGAAATCAAATATGACCTTGAAAATATGGGATTAGCTCTTGTTCGTGAATAATTTAGGTTTAAAATGGTAAAAACGCATTTTTTAATGTTTTGAATTTTTAATTGCGCAAAATAATAATATAAATAAAGTTGCACAAACATAGTCTTTTGAAACCCAAAAACAGAAATCTATGTATTGCATACATTTCAAATAACTGAGAACAGATTTGTGACCTAGGGCGTCAAAATAATGTTCAAAGCTACATTTTTTTAACCACAAACCTGAAACGACCAATTAAAAGTAAAAGTCTTTTTATTTTTTATATCTACCATATTTCATCCATCATTTTTATGTATTAAAATTTGTTTTTAGATTTGTAAATAAGCAGTCTGGCAGACTCCGAGTAACAAATTTACATTAGAACGGTAGCTTTAATTCTGCGTCTAAGAAAATGTACATACAAGTATTGACGCCATTTGTGGAATCCTCGGACACAAAAACTATACCTACTTATGTAAAATAAACAATACTTACTGAGCCACAGAAAAAAGATCTCAGACAGATAGACAAAAACATTCCTCGAAGTAAAATGTTGAAAAGTTATTAAGTATCAAATTAAAAAATATTAATTGTCGATGGAATCGATATAATGTAGAGGTAGAGATTAATGTAAACTTATTCTGCACAGTCGATTTTATTATTTAACCCAACTGTTTACTTTAGTTACTAACTATGAAAAGTAAATAATTTTTTAAAATAACAATTAATTTCAGAAATATACAAAAGACTATTTTTATGTCACTTTTGTTATATTTTAGAACTAAAAAATTATATGTTAAATTTCACTTTTCTATTTTAGACGAAAGGTCGAACCTGCAGGAGATGCATATAAAAAATCGATTTTTTAACTGAACAGGTGTGATACCTTCTTAAGTGACGTAATAAACTATTCACCAGTGCTGAAATTAGTTTCTGCTAGGCTCGGTAAACAACGTTGGTAAATATCAACATCACCGGATTATTTTAGTGGCTGCTTGCAGTAATTAGCATAAGATGTTCCTGAAGCTCATACGACTAACGCGATAAAATGGGTAATATTGTTACCCGTCAAACTTCGTTATTCGCAACATAATATAATATAAACTATATACAATAGCAGCCGAGGATAAACATTATAGTTAAGAAACAGGTTTGTTATAGTTCAAATACTTATAAAACAATAAGTTTGCTTTGAAGAAGTCTTTAAATATGGCGAATTAAGTCTTTCAAATATAAAAATGTTGTCTTAATTGTTAAAATATGATATTATAGGTATTAAACCGTATTTTAACGTTAAATAACATTTCTTTAGTGAACAATGTTTCATACTTTACAAATGCTGCTGTACTAAAGTTTAGATTTAAATAATAGGAACTTTTCCTCTGCAAATTGCCTATTGTACATGCATTAAGAATTTTCCCCCAATTATGACATTTTTTATACAATTATTCAGTAAATTAGTGGTTTAATTTGAATTTATAGGATAAATTCAACAAGTTATCAAAATGTTACTAGAAATTTATATACGTATTCGAAAAATTAACGAACTTAAATTATTACTGGTCAATTTTTGTAAATTATATAAGAAATAAATTATAATAATTAAATACAAAATGTATATTAAACTACATTTATTTATAATTTAATAAATCGAAATGTCTAATAATTCATGGAAATTTATCACTTCTTAAATAAATCGATCATGTGATTATCAGATATTGGAATGTTTCCTCGTGATTATTTACTCAGGCTATTAATATGTATTAAGAAAAGTATCAATCATCGTCAATTTTAAATAAGAAATATAAAAATAGCATAATAACATAATTAAATCTGTTAATAATAATTTTTAGTAGTTTGCATCCTCAACGATGGAAATTCAAACAAAAATTGAAGAAATTTATTCTATTTTTAATCTTAGTCAAACAAAAAATCAATTACGCATTGTTTAACGCGCACACGGAAAAAATGTTGGAACTACTAACTAGTTGGCAGGATAAGACACAGCCATCGTTTCCAGTTAATTTTACTATCTAAATAGTGACTTCGACAATTTAGGTAGTGAAAAACGACTTTTTAAGTAAATCCAACTAAAACGTTGCTATTTTAGATTCTATTATTTAGATAGGAAAACCAACTTTTTTTTTTCTGTGTAGTAAGTCTGTCATGATTAATAAATCTTTTTTTAATTCTTAGACACTAATGTTACTAAATACACGTCAGACGCGTCAAAGAAATAATGCGGACATTTAGTGGTAATAATGTATTGGGGGGGGGGGGGGGGTAGTATTTTATATTTAATCGATATTATATGCCATTCCTCTATAAATTATTACCAATAAACTCTAATTTTCATAAACTCGCTACTATCTAATTCCAATTAACTGTCAAACATTATTAGTAAAATTTATTGACGTGAAAACTATTTTACAGAAGCGATTGTTACTTTAAAATCAATAAAAAACCTATCATTGTATCACAATAATTTTCTATGAAACGTAAAATTAAACGAGATCTTACTTATCTATACCTAGCTGGGATGTAAATATTGCGAGAAGCCATTATATCGGGACTCTACTGTACGATGTCTTGAATTTAGTCTTTGAATTTTCTTGAATTTAGTCAGGAAGGGAGTGTTTCCAACTAAATTAGTTTTGGTTATTTTCAGATATTTATTATCTCTATTGTTGAAATGACTATACTTTTACCGGGTTCAGAAGTACGTTTAAAACGTTGGGTGTAAACAAACTTTAAAAAACATTCTGCGCACACATTAATTTGTACCTAATAATGCTAAAAAATCTTGGTTACAATATTTCATCCAGATCTTCTTGAGATATTGCAATTGAAATATATTATTTCAATCCCGAAACAAGAGTAAAAAGTAAAAGCTTCAAAGTGTTTTAAAATTCAACTTATAAGAAAATTTCAGAGAAAATATCATTTTTCTATATAAATACATTTTTTTTCAAAATTTCGAACTATTTTTTCATAAAATGCATGAATTGGGCAAACATAAAAGAAGTATACAGTAAGTGCCGACTAAAATAAAATACATACAATTAAAAAATATATAAATAATAAATTTAGAAAAAGAAAAAAAATTATTTTAAATTATAACCATTACATCGTAATGTGTCAATTACAGAGGGAAGTAGTGGCAAATCGTATATTTATTTACTTTATTATTATTTATAACACTATTTATTTACAGTAGAGGCTTGGTATAATTGCATCTCAGCATATTTGTCCGCTTCTGTCACGTTATATTTGTCTGCCTCTTTTTCCACCACTTTGCAGGCTGCGGCCTTAGGAAGGGCCTGCTATGACGTCACCAACCTAACGCGACTGAGGAGAGTGGGAGAAGCGGTACTCCCCTTCTTTTGACAAATATAAAGAGGCGGGAGGGAAGGCGAGAAATCGAACGGGCAAATATACCGGGACTCTACTGTATTTACATTTACTAAAAGAAATAAAACATTTAAATGATAATTCGAAAAGTTTGAGCATTACTAAGTTCAAATTAAAGTGGTGGAAACAGAATATATACCTATTCTTTTGCACCTAATATTTCCTCTTTTCATCTTCCTCT
Organism: Trichopria drosophilae; assembly: GCA_030407085.1. Lineage (NCBI taxonomy): Eukaryota > Metazoa > Arthropoda > Insecta > Hymenoptera > Diapriidae > Trichopria > Trichopria drosophilae. Next base: position 185,124,458 of record CM059582.1, read on the forward strand.
TTCACTACATTCATGTATTTTAAGGCAAAATAAAAATTTCATTTCATATTGGACCGAACTGCTTTACAAAATAACCACTAAAAATAATATTGTATACTTCGACTAAAGTAGTAGTGATGGACCAAGAATCTTAAAATGTCTAAGAAAAACATTATGTATTTTCTTTTAAAAATTGGTAGTGATTAGCTCTAAAAGCACTTCGAATGTTAGGAGATGACATTTGCTGATTTAGTAAACTTTTTAGACTTATTTAGCTGATTTATAAATATAGCAAAGCCAGAGCAATATTTACTTAAGTTTTGATCTGAATTAATTCGAAAGTTTAATTTGTATAAATTTAGTAACAAATAACTTTGTAAAAATATTCTTGCGATACTTACCGAATGTTTGTACATAATACCATATTTACGTTAGCACATTTTTATGAAATGTTTCATGCATACTAACTTTGTAGCATTGAAAATTATTCTTAGTTGCAATCAATGAAACGTAATACCCTATATACATTACATCCCGTTATTCAAGGTGAAAAATATACAATTGTTACAAAAAATTGAATGTCATATCCTCTTTCTAATTTTCTTCCTTTACAACACATATTTTGCATCAAATGCTTTAAGTTTCGTTTATGTTGACGTTTATGTCATGCATTAGAATGATTTTTTAGTTAGAATCAAAATACTATTACATTCTTAGAATTTATTCTTAATAAAACAATAATGAAATTACTTCAAAATTAAACGAAAACCACAAACGTAAAGTTTTTACTGTTCTCTACTGTACTCAATAAATCGATACAAATTTCATTTTAGTTCTGTCATCTTTTTCTGAAATTGACAATTCACGCACATCTTCTTTCTATTCACGTCAATTTCACTGCTAAGAATAAAATTTGAAAATCATTCACGATAAAAAAATTATGGACGTCATGCGATATTATACAACTTCTCACTTTTCTTCGTCTCTTTTTACTACCCACTGGAGTAACTAAATATAACCGCAATACAGGTATGCATTATTTTCCGAGATACCATAAACTACATTCCAGCCTAACGTAATTTTTTTTAGCTATTTACAATGACTTATAAATACTATTTCTTTATCGGGTATTACACTTCAACTATAGACAACGTTAAATTTGTGCTTAAAGTTCCCATTTTAACGAAAGAAACAATGACTTTAATTTTAGACATCGATTAGTGCTATTTTCGTAAAGATTACTATCAACAATATGGCTGACACATATACTTGAGCTTTCGTGCGAACGCAGCCAAATTCTAATCCCAAGTAAGGTCGATCGCTTTGAATTCGGATGCTGCAGACTACTCCTAAAAATATTCTTTTGTTCTTTCTTGTATCAATTTCGTATTAAATTTGAACGTGTTTTGTTCGTTACAAGTCGCTAATGATCGAAGAATCATTTATCGCCTTACCCAACGATCTTGACCGTGAATATTGTCAATTGCAATGCAGTCGAAGGTCGCGTAGTCATAACTATGAGTAATTGCAGAATTTATTAACATTCGAAATTTGTCCGAGTATCAGCGTGTAACTGAAGATCTTTGGTATAAAAAAGTTGCCAATTATAAATTTGTTTATACTGATCATCTTTGCATAAATTATTTTATAAGAAATATTGGCGGAGATATTAAAGATAGAGTTTAAAATCTGCAGTATAGTATAAACTATTTTGACAAAACAACATTGACAGCCTAAAAATTACAATTTTTCTATTGCTTTTCTATTTTAAAATAGAAAAATGAGAATGTCGATGAAATTTCAAGTATTTTTGAACATAAAGTTTTGCTATTTGCATAAGTAAACTATTTCATAAGAAACCTTAAATATTAGTATTTTGGGAGATATATTCATATATTACGTTATTGCACTTGAAAACGGTTTATTGCAAATTAAAAAGAAGTAACACGTAACTGGTAAAAATAACAATTCATTATGCAATGCGCAATCATGACTCAGTTGCTAGTGTCCTTTTAGATACATACCAACGTCACGTATGAAACGAATTCTTCACTAATTTTCAGCGTAAATTAATGCAATTAAATGTCTGTTATAACTTAAATTCCTTTTGAATAAATGAACACCTCTCCCTTTCTACTAATATTATACTATATAAGTAAATCTTGTAAATTCTATCCAACTTTTAAAAAGTAAACAACTAATGTAATTAGCGAGTTTTATTACTAATAAGTAACAAATTAATTATTACAACTTATTTTTAAACTCAAATGTTGTAAGTATACACTTTTTAGAAGCTACTATTTGCTAATAGCATTTGATTATTCGATGACATTACATTGAAAAAAAACTAGTAATATTTTCTAAATGACGGGATGCAAAATAGCAGCTCCGCTTTAGTTGAATTGACTAAATGTTGCTAAATCAGCATCATGATTCAGTTAGAAGAACTAAAATGTAATTGAATTGCTTACATATCGGGTGCTAAGCGCCAATTTATCATTTTGCCGATATTATTACCTAAATTTTTCTCTCAGAGCAGAATAACTAAAACACTGAACATAACTTTCTTTGCCAAAATAGGATACACCGAAAAAAATGTCTAATACTGATTGATTGTTACGTTACCAATTAAGATCTAAATATTTAGTCAGTCTAACTATATTTAGTTCTCGACAAAACAAACTCAACTAAATCTTATTGAATGAACTACCATTTGATTGAATTGACTAAATTATTTGGATGCTAACAGATAACCTCATATTTCAATGTCATGAATTTTGTATAGCAGTATACTGTTAAAATCGACATTTCAATAAAATTATTAGAATGCAACAAATATTACTGTTCAATATTATTCCGAAAAATAATGCAAAAAGTAATCGTTTCTATCGTAGTTTTTCTAAGTATGATACAGAAAATTATTACTTGAATTATTAATGATTTCCGTTTCCTCATTTTAGCAATTAAAATTACATCTAATTCAAATTCATTCAATGTGCCAAAATTAGTAATACTTACATTTTCGTTTACATTCATTAATATTCGCCTCCTAAATTAATACCAGTAGAATTGCTATAGTTAGTAGAATAATACTTCGGTAGTAGCAAATCAGTTTTGAATATGATTATAGAATTAATAATAATATGTTACTAGACCTTTTACTTCTAAATAGTACAATGATTTAATATTTCTAGTTACTTAGTCAATGTCTTGTATTAATTAATGCCAAATTTTAAGATAGATGGAACCCGGTATATAGTATGTGTGGGATAGTGATTTTCATAATTAATGAAATTGTTCATTAAAGAAAGCATGACTATTCCTAAAAAACCATCGAAACCTTCAAAAAGAATTTGTCAAACAACTTTTATTAATGATGCCAATTTTATTCTCTTCGCCAGTTGAGAATTTTTAAAAAATGAATAGATTTTATAACAAGTGGCGGTTTAATTTTTCTAGAAAAAGATTCTCTTCAACCTTATCGTACTATTTATGCAAATTTTTTAAGCTAACGTCAATCACCTCTATTAAACAAAAATTATTACTTTTCAAATTTCTGAATAATTTTAGTGATCAGGTAAAAAATTTTGAAACTTTCCTTCGGTAAAGTTGTAGAGAATCTTTTTCTCAAAAGAATAAGTCATCTATTATGATGATATTTTTTAGATTTGAAATAAACAAAAAATACACTGGAATAAAACATTGAATAGCTCCTAATTAATTATGTTTCTCAAATAATTATTTTCCATGAAAACACAATGTAAAAACGTTTGATACTTGTTATTGTATTTCTCAATTTTAAATTTTAATTGTTCAACCAGAAACTTGTTTCAGTTCATTTATGTACCGTTTTATTCACCCTGCTCATGTTAATTTTTAAAAAAAGATACTCTTCCCAATGCCATACTTTCCTGCACTATATAAACTTTATAATTAAGTTGTACATTTTATGTAGGACAAAATCGATTTTTATTTTATATAAATATTTTCCAGTAGCATCGGGAGCACTTCATGTACTCGTTCTCGTTTCCCCTCGACAACGCGTTTGCAATTCAAATCAATAAACGTCTACAACGCTTAATCGCAATTGAAACAAAGCTGTTGAACCATTTTTCCATCAAATGTAATCACCGAAACGGATAATTTCCCACCTAATGTTAATTATTTGCTATTTAGTAAACTGATTTATTTTTTAATCGAAAGAACACGCAAATTTTCTTGAAAAAAATTAGTCATGTATTTTATATTGAACTACTTCTGTACTTTCTTTGTTAGTTAAGAAACCTTAAAAGTATATTTTTCATTAATTAATATAAATAATTATATTAATTACTTACTAAAAATATTAAATTAAGAACTCCATTATTCGACTTCTTCATCAATAATTTTTTTAATTTTGATATCTGCCTCGATACTTCTCTTTTTTTAAGTTATTTTATTTTCCCTGGGATTTTAATATACAGGAATTAACTTCATCTGAGACATTTAAATACAAAACCGTTATATTAACGATTAAAATCATCATGCATCTTATTCATAACAACTAGTTGTCTCTGTGCATAAGACAAAGAGCAAAATAGTGATTATACGACTACTAAAATCACAAAAACATTATTTTTCGAAAAAATATGTAGAAAATCAAATAATTTTCATCAACATTCGAGAAGTATCATTCTTAAGTGATGAAATACTTCGATCCAAGTAAATAAATTTCAATATATTGAAATTATACTAATCAGGTAATTATTTTTAGTAATTATTATAGTAATATTATAAGTATTTTGTTAAGACAAGTAATTTTTGTTTAGTATAATAAAATAAAAGACACAGACTTGCTTTCAAAACTTCAAATCAGGCTAATATCACTAACTTTGATAAACGTCTATGGAAAGACAGTGAGACTAGTTAAATTGAGGTCACTGTCTCCTATTGTTACTGCCGAATCTTTAATGACATTTCTAAAGTTAAGAATTGTTTTCCTACCTTTAATTAAGTATCAATAGACCACAAATTTACTACTGAAATATCTGAAACTTATTAATGAACCATTGTATTCATAGATTTTAAACCATTGAAGTTATTTTCATGTTATCGATTTTTACTAGAAAACTAAAAAATGAAACTTTTCTATATATAGAATTTTAAATTAGGGTCTCATTTTAATTAAGTAAAGCTGGCCTCAATAGTCACCAATAAGCATTTAGAGACTAATTTTCTAATCTACCTAGCAGGAAAAGCGTTCCAGGTGTTCCAAATTGAAAAAAGAAGGTGTCATTTGAAACAGATGGAACATAAGTTAGCTACAAAAACTGAAAAGTTCTTAATATTTTTGTTAATATCTCTTTTTATTCACTATTAACCAAACTTGTTTACTTCATAGAATTGATTTACTTATTGGTTCTCATTAAGTTTATGACTGTAGACATATACCTTAGCCTGTACAAGAAAGGGATTATTCCGATTTTCGAAATGTAAAATATTGAATAAAATAATAAATTAAAATATTCGCAGTAATTATTCGGAAATTTAAAAAGTCTTAACCTTAACCTGAATTTATTTAAAGAATTAAAACCTAAATAACGTGATATTTTATATATTAACTAAAAATTCACTAAATTTATACATTTGTACGTATTTTTTTCGAAACGTAGCTGCAGAGGCATCAACATATGCGGTGTCAAAACTGCTGTTCAAATTATGAGAATATTATTTTGAAATAAATATTTAATAATAATAATATGAACATTTTATTTCATATTAATTGGTGTATTGACAATACCGAATCATCGATTTTATATTTTAAATAATTAAATATTCATAACGATATCTGTTTTTAAATTACATAGGTAAATAAGGCATAAATGAGAATAAAATGTTTATACTGAAACTATATTGCAGTAGATCCCCATTGTGTTACACCTTACAATAAACAAGATCGCTTAATTTGTGTTGATGTTAGTATAACTATATACGTCATATTGAGTTCGCCGTTTTCAATTTTTTATCTAAGATTCATAATTATCAATCTCGAAAACATTCAGATACTTTCTTTTGCATATTGGTTAATTATTACCAAAGATAGTACTATATCAGCAATATTAGGTCCGCCATCTTGAATTTCGTAATTTCTGCTATAAATTTGTGATCAGCATATCCGACAAAATTTGCACTTTATCAGAAAATGTTCACGTCAGGAGGAAACGAATTCCTTCATCAGGACCGTGGAAATAATGAAGAAGATCGAGAGACCGAAAGAATGAAGTAAATACAATTATACACTAATATTACATGATAAACATAACCTTCAAACTGCACACGAATCGACTGTTATAATGTAGGTTTGTAGGTTACGTCTAATATTCAAGTTTAGAATTACCAAGTTTAAGTTCTTATCTGTAACTATTCTCTGTAAGGTTTAGAAGGATTCAAGGTGGCGGTTAGAAAATGGCGGCTACAAAAATTGTCCGATTCTGACAAAACGCGTAAGATTTAGGGTCATTAACCTTTTGCGACATGTTGGCACACACGTCCGTTGTTATATACAAATACATTTAAAAATACTGAGTTTTTTCGAATAAATTAATTTTTAAGAGTGCTGAATACGAATCCGACGTTAGTTTATTCAAATTCAAAATGGCGGTTCCAATATGGCGGACAAATAATGTTAACAAAAACTCGATTTCAATTAAATATATTACTTGGGTGTTTTCGGAATCGCTGATTATAAATACGACATTAATTTTGCTAAATTAAAAATGGCGGATCTAATATGGTGGACAATAATTTTAGAAGTACTTCCATTTGAACAAAATTTGTTACTTAGAGTGTTACGGCTTAAGAATCTGATGTTAATTAACCTCGAATTAATAATCAGCATCCATGAAAACTCTCAAATAACAAAATTTTGTATCCGCCATTTTTAACTTGTCAGGAATAATAATGAATAAATACAATGAAGTCGATTTCAAAATGTTGTCTGATAATGGATTCGCCATTTTTAATGTAGTAAAATTAAGGCCTGATTCGTAACACGCGACCCAGAAACCCCCCGAGAAACAAATTTTGCTCTAATTGTGACGCCATTTTGAATGTTTGATAACCGACTTTAACTTCATAATCAGCAACCTCCGCAACTTTAGTATAATTACTTTTGTAAAACACTTTTCATTTAAAAATACTTGTCGCAAAGTGCTAAATCCGAATTCAACGTTATTTCTCAATAATTCAAAATGACGAATCCAATATGGGCGCCAAAAATTAATTTTTTTATGCTATTTGATATATGAGTGTTTTTGGAGAACATATGTATGGATGATTTATGATCTATTTTTTTATGATTTGACTTTTTGACTGTCGGCTTTATTCCTATCGGTTTTTTAACCTGTCGGCTTTTTATTTGTCGGTTTTTCGACCCTCAACCGTACTTTCACTTGCAAATATTAAAACAACGCATTTCCATATACATTTCTCACAATTATTATATTACAGTCGTTTTTTGCAGACATCAAATATATCATGTGCAACGCGGTGCTTATATTTGGAAGAATTCGTGTCTTCGTCTCTTATGAGAATTACTTTGTACATAGGGTGCATGCGTTGAATGGAGGTCTTGATGCACCACCATGCGGTGGGCATTGGAAACGTTCAGTACTGTCGACAGCCAGTTCAAAATGACCGCACAGTTATGAATTGCCCAGAATCATCCGTGTACCATGAAGTTTTTCAAAAATAATACTTTAGGACTTCTTTTATCCCAGATCTGAAACACTTTACCTTCGGCCGATAATGTTTTTCAATTCATTTTTTCAGAAAGATTACACAGGTCGACAAATTTTAGAACCAAGAACCAGAACATACTTTTCCAAAGGTATTTGACGCGCTGAATTCGAATCCGTCCTCAGAATAGCCCTTATACGTCCGGTTTTTGAGATATTTGAACCTGTAAGTGCAAAAAGTACGTTTTTGGGTACATTTGAGGTGCTGTAACTTCAAGACAGATTTTTTTTTTCCAAATGATCGTCACGGTCTCTCAAAGTACTGTTATTGCCCTTCAAAATCCGTTTTTAAATTAAAAAAAATTCTTTATTGGTCACTGAGATCTCGCCCGTTGAAGTTTTTGAGTTTGGCAAATCGGCTATATTCAGCAACTGAGCAGAATCAGATAAAGCTTCAGAAACTTCAACAGGCGATATCTCAGTGACCAATAATGATTGTTCTAAGTTTGAAAATGGATTTTGAAGGGCAAAAACAGTACTTTGGAATACCGTGACGATCGTTTTGAAAAAAAATCTGTCTTGAAGTTACAGCACCTCAAATGTACCCAAAAAACATACTTTTTGCACTTTTAGGTTAAAATACCTCAAAAACCTGACGTATGGGGCTATTCTGAGGTCAGTATCTAATTCAGCGCGCCAAATACCTTTGGAAAATATGTTCCGGTTCAAACAAAATATGTTTTGTCGGCCTGTGTTACCAATCTACTCCACGCCTGCATCCCTGGTAGAAATTTTATTGTTACACTTGATCCACTGACCAGAGCCCTTAGTAAAAGTTTGGTTATGTTCAGAGTCCTAAATGTAACGCAAAAATGTCTGCTAAGGATCCTCATTTCTTCAGTTCTTCGCTTTAAATAAGGTTTCTCACTTCTTCAAAATGGTCGTCACCGGTATGCGAGATTAGCAATCAAAATTTCGAAATTTTTTTTGAAAATTCAGACAGTTGAGTGGCGTTTAGGTGGAAAATTGGTAAGGCGAGGAGTACTTTTTGAATAATTAAAGCAGTGCTGGAGGTTATTCATACAGAAGGCAGTTTTCCTATAAGAGGGTCGTCGCTGGCTGTAGATTCAGCAGACTTGGCGGCGCCCACGCAAGCGTGTTGCGACCCCCTGATACTGCCGCAACCCAACATTAAGTGCAACTATACCTGTATATATATCTACTATCAGGCCGGATAATAATAAACTGTCTTATATACCCGCGAATCATGTATCGATACACCGTCTCGCTTTGTGCACTCGTTCTGTTCTCGCACAAAGTCGAATCGATGAACGTGTAGGTAGGCGAGCCAACTTTATCGAGTGCCACTTAACTAAGAACTGTCTTATATGTGCTGGCATATCATTTTTGTTTTTCAAACTGCAAACTCAGTCCAGACTTATTTTCTACTCTGTACATGACATCACCACTAGACAATATTAAAGAGATTTTCAAAACTATTTTCCCACAAGGAAAATAATTAAATGGAAGTACTAACTAGATAGTAAAAACACAGTCGTTGTTTTTAGTTAATTTTAGTATCTATATAGTGACCACGATAGATGGTGAAGTCTACTATTCAAATTGTAAAACCAACTATTCCTTTTTTCCGAGTATTGTAATGGTCGCGAGGAGGGATATGCTAAAGTCGAATTTAGAGCCGAAAATACGATTTCGTTTCATTAACCTTTGTACCATCTTATTAGAAAATGGTCTGTTTAGTTCCTTCTCTCAAAATTGGTACTGAACGTTTTTCACTGCATACTCCAATGGTTATAGTTTGTGTAACAAATGTTGGGTTATTTTACGAAAATTAACTGAACTTTCAGAATGTTTTATCTTTCTACGACCTTTCCACCAGTACCATCATAAAAAAATGTGAATTTTTCTAAATAGAATTTTTTCAATATAGTAAAATTTGCATTATTTCTAACAGAGCAGACGAGTTTCTGTTATCAGAAAAAAACTTAAAAGTGTGCATCACAACAACATCATGATTTGCTCGTCAGAGACGTCCATCAAATATTCCTAGGCCTAGATTTTTATATCGTGTTAACATATACTTTTCTTATTAGTATGCGGGAAATACCTATTTCCCGCACCATAAGCAGTGCAGGAGGTATTTAGAAATATGCGATTTCCCGCACTAGTAACGAAATGTACTATCCGCATTACTCCTCTATATAATAAATATAAAGGTACATTCCCTTACCTCGCTGCTAAAGTATTTAATGCCCTACTACTCTCTATAAAGAAACTGATCCATTCTAGAACTCACATGAGCAGTGAGTTAATGGTAGATTCTGCAACTGGGGAGCAAAATAGGTGCCGACAGTTACTACAAATACCTGTACTCCCACATACTATTTTCTCATACGAGAGCGTGCAATTTTGCTCCCGAAAAATGGTATTTTACGCTCACAATGCGACAAAACTTATTTTGATCCCGGTTTCTATTTATTTTACTCCCCAGGGAGAGAATGTGCAAATTTGCTCCCGAAATATAGAGAAAAAAATAGCATTTTGCGCACAGAGTATGAGAAATGAATATTATTTGCGCTTAAAACTTTGTTTTTAGTTTTAGAAACTTACTTTTAGTCAACATTTAGGTTCGAAATAAGAATTCTCTAACTTAGGTTCGACAAGCTCAAAAAATTTTTCTTTAAGCATAAATCACGACTAAAATTAGACTTTTCTGTCTGAAAGTAAGACTTTAATCGCAAATATTTACTTAATTTAAGAAAATTAGCTCAATTTCAGACTGAAATTAAACCTTAAACAAGGACATACATTTTTAGTTAAGCCTCGGTGTTACTCATACTTTGTATTTAAGCATTGAATGATCACTAAGTCTCCCTTAATGTACTCCGAATTCAAAATGCCAGATCCAAAATAGCAGACAGAAAAGAAAGAAATGCCCCCATTTTCACAAACATATTCACTACATAATGTCATGTTTAGTTGCTCCATTTTTGTTCTTAAAAAATGGTGCTTTATCAACTATGTTTTAAATCTATAGATAAAATACTAGTTTATATTGTATTTAAGTTTTTATTTTATTTTATAAATTTTATGATTTTGAAAAATCTATTGACATTTTTTTCACATGGTCCAGTTCACCACAATGTTAATCACCGCAAAATGCAGAAATAAAACACAGTTGTTTACGGGTATTTGTAATAAAATTACTAAAAGTTGTTCCATGTATGTAATTTAAGTTGATACATTAGTCGTTTAACCCATTAAGGAGCAAATATGCAAAAAATTAACATGCAGTTTGACGTTATTTTTTAGTACTAATTCCAAATGGAAAAAATGTTGTGATATATGTTTTTTGTGGCTCAAACCCCGTTCTTTCGAATGGCGCATCAGGAAATACTGCAAATTCAAGAATAAAATAATTACATGGGATTAATGATCAAAAATCACTTTTTTTCAAGGCTTCTTTCTTCTATTTTATGATATTTATTATTTTGAATAAATTTTTAATATAAAGCAGGTAGACGCAACCGCAGTGACATTTTTCATCGTAACCAAAAACATTACCATAGTTTGCCAAAAAAGTACTTTACTTCGCTTGTGACGTGTGTTCTTGACAATTACTGGCTTTTAGCCCAGTCGAATAATGCAATCACCTTAAATGCCAATAAAGACTGGCTTTTTTCCACGTACAGGAAAATGTTTAAGAAGATCTCATAACAAAAGTTTTTAATAAAATATATTTACTATTGCTGCTAATTAATGACAGCATAGCACATACATAAAGCAACAGAAAATATTTCACATAAACAATGATAACAGGAGGAAAAACAACGAATTATTATGTATAAATCTGAATTTGTAAAAAATTACTATTGAAGGAGTAAAAAATAAACGATTAATTAGAAATGATATTTAAAAATAAAGTAAAAATACTAATTGAAATGATTTATTTTATTTTTTAGTATGCGACTATTAAAATAAATTAGTCACAAATAATGAATTAGTAGTTTGTTTATTCTTTTATAGTAAAAATCATCACTAATCAGTCGAGAACTTTTAATTTTTCATTAGTAGTTTTTGATTAAATTAAAATTTAAAGACTATCATCAATAAATCTGCAAAAGATATATTTTTGAAAATAGTATTGAACAACTAGCGCTACCTTTGTAAATCCATTGAAGTTTACTAACGCTCGGATAATCATATACCGACGGGTAAGCTCGAAGATTACAATTCGCTGAATTATCGACTTGCAGTAAGTGTCGGTAAGTAAGCCCTCTATATCCTTAAAGTATTCTTAAATTAAAAATCGTACAGATTATAAATAAATAACACCTACTGACGAAATTAGATATTTCGAATTATGCATTAAGTAAATGGTAGGTAGATTGAACTAATAAATATTTGAAAATCAGAAAAACTTAATATTCGGTTGAATTGTAGGTTTCTTGAAAGGAAAACTAATTCTTTATAGAGTGGAAATTAACTCACTCAAAAGAAAATTTAATAAAATGTACTAAATATTTAGTTAGAGTCAAGTAATATGTTATTACTAATTTTACTAAACATTTACGTTCGTTTTGCGCACAATTTTAATATTATTTTTTCAATACCAACATTGTTTAAACAATAGTTTAAAAATTCTGTGCCAGCTGTTGCTTTCTCTCTTAATAATGTTCATTATGCATACTAACTGCCTTATATATAGTTATAATCAATGGTTTGTCTACTTCTTACTTAGATAATAATAAATTTGTATATCACTGTGTTGTAGATTTGTAGCTGTAATAAAACTTGCGAAAATTATTTATAATGTGCTATTAATAAATTACAGACTTGGCATATGTCAACATGCGACTTTGCAAATCTAAAATAGGTAAAACTTAAAGTTATGAAAAATAAAAAATTTTAATTCAGTAACTAATTTCCTGAAACGCGAATTTACCAGTGTGAAAAAGTTGAATTATAATTCTTGTTTACTATGAATTAGTATATATTTATCTTTGACTAGTAAACTAATCAATCATGATGACCAAGTTTCGACGAAATTTCCTAATGATATATATGGCGTCTTAGTCTAATAAGTTTCAACTTTTTTGTTATTTAGTACTTCACGAAAATATTTGAATTAGAGCACTGCAAGCCTTTGTATATTTATATGACATATAGTACGAATTTTATTGCAGGCGTCGATAAATTGACAATACCAAAACGTTATAAAAATTAAAATTAAAATAAAAAAAAGGATAATTGTAGTAAAATATATTTAAACACATTATTTTATTTATCATAAATAAATTAAGTTTGTAAAATTGAAAAATCATCATTTCTTTAACATTTATTATCATTTTGGATTTTATTTTTAAGACGCACATGTCTCTTAAAAATATTTTGTTGTGTATTTTTGTAAAATGCTGAAAATCTACCATAATTTTTAGAATACATGAAATCTATAAGCAAAAAATTGAAAGTAGAAGCTTAGTAAATTTGCGAGGAAAACTGAATTCTATTATCTTCTAATATTGAAGTATTACAAGTTGATGATTATTCCAGTTACTGAAAATCATCTATTGCAGTTAGTAGCAATGTACCACATCAATTTAAAATAGTTAAAACAACTACTTTATTAGTAAAGTTCTACCATTGCAAATTAGTCATTGTTTTAATACCGTATTACTAAAATAACTTAGTTAAAAATTTGACTCGTGACTTTATTAGTAAACTTAATTACCAGTTCAATTAGTGGCCGAATTTTCTTTTCTGCATTAGTTTTTGACTAATTCAAGATTAGAAGGTAATTTATGAAATGTATGTTTCTACTGTTAAATTCGCATACAAAAGAACTATTACTTATTAATGTCAATTAAATTATTCAAAGAAGTCCAAAGCACCTAAAATAGCAAATTCTATTATCAAAATTTAAATTTTAAACTTGGGAAACACATTTTACTACTTAACTCTACAATCAAAATATTTTTAGCACTCAAGAGTTTAATTCACTACGTATCGTAGTTGCAAAAACGTTGTCTCTGACCAAATAAAAAACACTAAAATCTGCTGCTGTTGAACTGCTACAAATAAAAATTTGTTGTTTAACTTCTGAAATTAATTTCTAAATTTAAATCTTCATATTACATATTTCAATTGACTATTATGTTTTTATTTCAACTTTCAGTTTGAAAAGTCTAATTCGATGTTTCAGCAACATAAAAAATACACAAGCAGAATTCGGAAATATTTACCTTGACTCAGAAATAAGTTTAAATATGGACGTTTTAGTGTGTTTGATCTATCTGGTCAACGAAAAATATAAATTCACGTCGTACTATCAGCATGGTAAAAATAGGTTAGGATTACTATTTATTGATATCCCTTTGCATCTACTTGTCAATAATAAATCAATTTTCAATCTATTTTTTCTTCCCTCATAAACAAAGTTTATAATTTATAATCATAAAAAAGGCGATTAATAGACTAAAAAACCTTTGTTTACTATAAAATAAACACATTTCATACGAGTCCGAATGCTACAATTTAAGCATTGTAAATGGAACAAAACTGTAATCGCTATTCTTTTAAAATATTTGTTGGTGACAATTCCAAGAATTCTTATGCAGGTAAATAAACCATTCTTTCAGCGTGTGCAAAGCTGCATGGATGCAAGATGCCCCATGTTGCGAACAGCCACCGCAGAGGCTGATGCAGAGGAATAGCCGCACCGATCAATACCTCCAGTCTGAAATCTAAAATTTGTAAAAATGTTGAGCCTCGATTTTGGATTTACTTTATCCGAGTTGGAAAACACTCAAATTTTTCATTTCAATCATCGATTAAAACATCGTATCCTCGTCGAAGTCTGAGTTTAGCTAGTGTTGAATTTTTAATTTTCGATAAGTTTAATTTCGTGGAATGTCCGTATAAAGAATCCGTCATTCCTGCACGTGATGTGAAATTGAATTTTGCTTCGAGCCCACACAAGCTTTTAATGCGCAATGCGCATTTCTGGGGTCGCATCTGCGGGAAGACATTCAAGGCCTCCGAACAAACCCCCTAGACTCATCGACCCGTCGATGGACTAGAGTGACGTTGCGTGCATTGTCCCGCATTTCGAAAAACAATGTTTTGATCGCGTTTATCTATTGTTATTTTTATATTTAACTCATTTTTATTCCATTTCTCTGAATAAACAGATGTTATTGTGTTACAAACAAAGAAATTGAAAATACCTTTAACGAGGCATTATGGACATGATGAACTGAAATGATGATGATGATGACAATAAGGATGATAATGAAGATAATGATGATGAAGTTCACAATAAGGATGACTACGATGACCATAAAGACGACAGCGATAATGTTGATTACAATGACGATGGTGACGATGACTAGACAATAAGGATGACACTGACGTTGACAATTGCAATGCTGATTTTAATATTACCATTACCATTACCATTTATTTAATATGACCATGATCGTGACAATGAGACTGACGGATGTTGACGTGATAATGATGGTGACGATGGTGACAATAGTGGCGACTGTGATAACGATGATGTCGATGACGGCTACAATCAGGATGATGATGGCGATGACGCTGTTGATCACGAGAATGATGTCGATGATAATGACGATGACGATGACGATGACGATGACGATGACAATGACAATGACAATGATCAATTCGCTGGTATCGAGGATGACGATGGTGACCATTACAATAATGACCAAACCTCTGACAATGGTGATGACGCTGGTATAGATGATTATGCAGTTGACAATGAGGATAACGAGAATTATAAAGATGACAATAAGGATGAGGACGATGGTGACTATGATTATGGTAACAGTGACTGTGACAATAAGGATGTCGATAACAATGGGGCTGATAATAACAATGACAATGGTAAAAGCGGGTATGAAGACGATGTCGGTGACAATGAGGATGACGATCGTGACGATGGTGACGATTGTGACGCTTAAAGTGACTATAATGATGCCGATGACGATGATGACAAAAAGGATGACGATGGTAATGATTATGACAATGATAACCATGGTGATGAGGATGACTGTGCGGATGACGATGAGGATGACAGTACGGATGATGATGGTGACAATGACGACTACGGTGACGATGACAATGACGATGACAATGGCAATGACAATGACGATGACGATGATGATGACGATGATGATGACGATGACGATGATGATGACGATGATGATGACGATGACGATGGTAATGATACCGGTGGCGATAACAATGACGATGACATTGACAATGATGTTGTCGATCACGGGGATGATAACAATGAGGATAATGGTGGGAATGACGAAATGGAGCAGTTAAGAATACTTAGGAATTACCCCAGGTAATTACTATCTTTTGGTCCAAGAACTTCACTTGTACTCTTCACTTGAACTTCACTTACTCTTAGGCACTCATAGACATTAAAAAATCCTACAGTAAAAACAGATGAAATGAAATTTGAATAAAAAAAAACAAAGAAAAAGGCACGATTTGCGAAATTGGTACCTTACACGTATTGTATTTTTAGATATAGGAATTTAAAGACTAAGCAGAAAGAAAACAATAGCAGATTTATTAAAGTAAATTTATTAAAGTAAAATTTTAAATCTAATAAGAAACGGAGGGAAGAGATGGAATATATCCTGCTAGACATCTTTAGTAAACTGATGTAACTAAAGTAACTAAAAAACCGAATCCCAGGTCAGAATCATCCCGTCGTATCATTTTATGATTTTTAAGGTTACATACTTAAAAAATTCCTTTCGTGTTTTCCTATTATTTTTACTTCTTTACATTTTTCGCTTAGAACTTGTAACTCTTTTTGAAGCGTAAAAATGGAGCAAAGGAAAAAGAATTTTTTAGTACAAAACTTGAAATATCTCAACATTCAGATAGGATGGACCGATCATGAGCTCGATTTGGATTCTATCCATAAAGTTACTCCGGCAACGACCGATAACCTGCCAATAACAATCTCTAGACCTAAACAATGTTTCCTTTATTAGTAAAAAAAATATGAAAATAAGCTTACTGCTATGATAGTAAGGTGAAACAATCCTACACTTTAATAATTGACATTACTATTTAAACGGTAAAATAAACATAAAATTTTAAGTATTAAGTTTCCTTAACTACTTTCATTCAGCAAATGACGCTGAACTTAGCAACCAATCCATAGCAGCCGATATGAAATTTAGAGGTTGTATTTAATATATATTGAAAATTATACATCAACGTGCCAATATAACACAAAATATTAATATAAATACCAACTGAACTTATTATACTAAGAAGAATCTGATTTTCTATAAATTTCTGCTGCTACCAAAGGGATGCTAACTTCAGCACTATATTCAGCACAGCATGAAGACGTTTTAAAAGAGAAACTTACACTCATTTAAAATTTGTTCTTTTTTATTAAATGTTTGTAACCACATATTAATTAGCTGAATACTCGATTTTATTAAACAATGTCTAGTATTTTAACAAACACTTCCTACATTTTTAAATGCTACCTCGGTGTTAACGATTCTGTTACAAGTGCAAATTGAAGAAATCTACTTGTTTTATTACTACATTGCGTGTTACATTATAATTCTTTAAATAGACATTTCTATTAACTGGAAGAGATAGTACTGTGCACTCATAAATAGGCGATGAAAAATCGATTCAGTCAGAACTCCATTAAAAGTAAGTATGTATTGAAGCAAAGGAAGTTTAAAAAACTAGAAATCGCATACCCTTCAAAGGCTACCTACTATCGTTTCAAGTTGGACGTCGTGTAAGTAATCCAAACTAACGAAACCTTGATCAAGTAATTAATTTCACATATATACCAATTTTTTATAATTTAGATTTGTAACATTTTCTGTTGTTTTAAGACTGTTTAATAACTTCAAACTTTACTTTCATATTGAGGTCATTTTGTGGGTTATTAGACTAAACCATGTTGATTCAAGTAAATATTAATTCAATGATCGCAAGTCAACTTTTACTGAACTACGTTTGGCTAATTAGAAGACAAATATTTTCTGAATTCAATTAAAGCTTTTACATGTGTACGGTTGGTACATAGTTAGAAATACTACTAAGTAGTAAAATGCAGGCTAAATATTACTACTTAGTTGCCTGTTTACTAAAGTTGTTTGACGCGCATTTTACTACTTAAGTAGTATAGTCCCAAATACCGATTGGATCATTGGGATATTTAGTTAAATATCTTCAATTGCACTTTCTTCGTTTTGTCAGTCATTTATCTTATCATTTCGACCTCTTTCGGGTCTTTGTTAAATTAAAAAAAAATTAAATTTCTTTGTTAAATTTTACACTTCTATTTTTTAAAAGATATATTGATGATATAATAACCATGTTTTGAATCATATTATTTGACAATGTCAGCGTTTGAATGCAAACAGGCAAAAAATGTTACCACCTCCAAAATTAGTATCTATCATTGCGAAGCTAATATCTCGGCACTAATTATTATACATAAATTATACAATTACATACTATGTCGATTTAATGTCACATGATTTAAATAAACCTGTATTTAGATTTAATAAGTATAAATTAATTGAAAAAAATAATAGTGATCCTAAAGGATCAGGTAAAGGCAATCACATTAGTTAAATAGAAAGACACTACAAAATAGCATTTTTAGACGTTGAAGATCAATTCAAGGAAGAGACAATAATGACCAAATGGCACCATAAAAAGACCTGGTCCAAGAGATACCTAAATTACTACTTACATCAGGCAGTTTCAGAGAAACTAATTTAATCAAAAGTCTTATCGACAGAGCGGTTAAGTTGTCATATCCAAAGTTTACAAACAAAAATATCCAGTTAATTAAACAGATTTTAAAAGATAACTACATTGACCAAACATTAGCAAATCCTCAACTAGCCTGCAAAAATTAGTGTCTTATAAATTTCTTAAACAAAGACACTAATTGTAAGACATTTAAAATCATCCTGTTTTCAAAAGTGTCTTATTTTAAACGTCTAGAAGCGTCTAATAATTGTTTGGTATTTACTAAAAAAAAGAAGCTTTCAAATTTCTAAAATTAAGATGCAGAAGGTAGACAATAACTTTAATTCATACCGTAAGTACCCCGTAGTCTAAATAAGAACACAAAAGTTATCGAAATGTTAAGTTTTGTTAACATTTTTTAACATTTTTATGATTTTTGGTGACTTAATTAAACAAAAAGACGACTAAAAATGTGAACATATGAACATAAACGATCCATCACACAAGGACCAAATGACATAGGCTTACCTGAACATGCCCATAATATTTAGGAAAAATAGAATCCTGGCCAAAACTTACGGCAAAAGATTAAACTTGGAGTCAATTCACATTTTCTTGAATAAAAAGAACATCAACATTTAAAAAGACTCGCCATCTCTGGAATCAATTTATTAAGTACTATTTACAAATTTATACACATATATGATTTTTTTGTACCCTTTTTTGCAAAATTGTAAATAATCATCTGCAGAATCATGATCCCAAGTTAATGTTTTTTTGTTAGGTTTTTGTAATTAAAAAAATAAACGATATTTAAAGAAAAGGATATTTACTTCATCCTTCCAAAATAAATGACCAAAAAAATGATAATAGTATGTATAATTGAAGATATTTTTATTGCGGTCTAGTTTTTTACTATAATAAAACAATTTTATAGTATCATCAACTTGATTAAACCATTCAGTCCGGAGATACACAATTTTTAGTTGATTTTCGACCTTCATTCTCAACAGGAAATAAGATTAATATTGATTTAAAAGTAACCAACCCTAATATTTTCGAGTATGCTCTTTCCAGTGACGGAGACAAAATTACATTTAAATTGTTTCAAAAACCAATATGCCGTATTTTAAATAGAACATTTTTTCTTTTGTTCCGAATAAACCTAACCTCTTCAAAACGCCAATATGTCGAAATAATAAACCTTATTTGATCAATTATAATCGTTATTATTGAAATTCATATCTCTAGTGGTATAATTGTCTCTAACATGTAGATACACTAACTATGAAGAGTTCGCAGTAATCAACCCAGTAACACAACCTGCTTGTAGATACCATAATATAATAACATTGAACATTATATCAAACATTATGTCATAATACGGCAATAAGGATTAGAAATATGAATCCGTTAGTTTGACAACCGAAGAAACCTTTCTTTTAAAAAACGCAATAATTGCGATAATTCGATAGCAGTATGCAACTTTGTAGGTTACTAGTACCAATTAGAGTAACTACTTAGCTTTGCTTCACGAGCAAGTGTAGAAATGGTTTCGTTTATGGAAACACATGCGTGCAGGATCTTTCTTGTACAATCCAATGTTTATTTAGAACATATTCAAATAAAAATAGAATGGTTTAATTTACCAATATTCTATAATTAAAAATTAAACTTATTTCGAAACTTAATTGGCAACATATTTAACATAATTAATAAAGCTAAACATTGATATAATAGTGACGAATTTATAATTGTAACGGAACGTTAACTTTTTTTCAGACTCTAGTTGTTGCTCGTTCTTATGGTGATATTAAACGGGATTATGAATATAAAAAGGAATGACACTTGATCAAGTAGAAATGTGATATATTACTCCGGATTGCGCAGGATAATACATACGTGATTGACGTGGAACTAGATATTCTGTTCAAAAATCCCAAATATTGAAACGTGCAAAAACGTGTAAATAATCAAAATTTGAATCGAAATATATATACCAAGGGAGAAATTACAGTACTTTAGTATATCTTTTAATTTATAGATTTCGAATCAGTTTGTAAAGTGTTATTTCAACTGATATATAAATAATTTACTGAGGAATGTAATAAAATAAATAATTACCATAAATGAAAAAATAAACAGACAATTTTCTTCTAATTTAGATGTGTGCAATAGTGAAGTAAATAAGTAGGTATTAATTGTCTGTTGTTATTATGATCCTTATATCGTATATCGTTACCTAAATAAATTACTCATTTTTAAACACTAATAATTTCATAGATTTTAGTCAATATTTTTTCTTTACTTTGAGCTCTAATTATATATTGAAAGAAAGCTTGGACATATAACCTAAAGATACTTGCCAACCGATAGGAAACATAATAACACTAAGTACGTATTTGTTTAGTAAATCTAGTTATTAATTAGAAGAAACATTTTACCACACAAAATCAACAGAAATTGCTAAATTTCTTAAAATTCTACCATGGGAATTAAATATAGTCTCACGATTAAGAGGCCTGAGAGAAAATGACGTTTACATTTTAATCCACAGTATTAAGTTTGTCTGGAGGGCCAGAATACTTGACGTGATTTTATTAAAATGTGTATCTTAATTTCTTACATATTAACTAAAATCTTCCTTCAAGCATATAAATATAATCTATTTAATAGAAAATAGAAGCAAATAGTCCTTGTTTTTTCCAAATTCGTTTTATAATAAATTAGCATAATGCTTTCTGTAAGCAATAAATTGCTATATTAGGAACAGCTATTTTTGTACACGAAAAATGTCATTTCTTTTCTTGTCAGATTTGGCATAAATTGGTGTAGTAATTACAACAATTGATTGATAATACTTAGTGTATGGTCCAGTCCAATAAAAAAGTTAAATATTCCACCTTACTTGTTTTATGTTAACGATATGCAAGCACAGGTACAATACTGTTTGTAAAAATTATAAACTTTTGTCTGTCCTTTACGTCAGCAACTTCAAGTCACTGATTTTTCGTAAAATAAAGTTTTATTTAATACCAAAAGTACTATTGTATAACTGTCTTAGGTAAAAATATTGTTATATATACATTTATAATAAACACAATATTATTCAATTACGATTTAATGTTTTTTTTTTCATAACTCTAAACTCTGTTAATTTAGAGTAGTTATTTTAAAGAACCCATGAGTATCAAATGTCGTATTACTTAACCCTCACGCAATTACGATAAGAGACAAAACATTGAAAACGCTATTATATATACGGTTTTTGGGGTCGCTGAATACGAATCCGTGGTCAGATTTGCAACATATTCAAAATTCAAAATGGCGGACTAAAAAATTAAAAATCACATAGATTTGCTTGAAACTGTTCTCTCCTGAGGTTTTCGGGACTCTGAGTACGAATTTATAAAAACTAATACTGCTTTCGAAATCACCGACGCCGAAAATCTCCCGAATACAGTAGTCCTCCCCTTAAGGTTACTCCCCTTAAGGTTTATTCTTCCCGTAAGGTTTAAAACTTTCTTCCCTTATGTTTTATTTTTCCCCTCACGGACTCTCCCACCACCAGACATTTTGTTACCGCCTGTGAACCGATCGCAGGCGCGCGGCGTGCAGTCGAGCACGAAAAACTCTGGTAGTGGGGGTCAGGGGAAAGTAAACCTTAAGGGAAGAAGCCGCCATCTTGAAAGCTAAAATTTAAACCTTAAGGGGAGGACTACTGTAACAAGTTTCAAGCCAATCTATGTGAATTTGAGTTTTTTCATCCAACATATTGGATCTGCCATTTTCAATTTCGCAAAGTTCGCAAATTTTGAAAATTTGAGAACAAATTTCTAACTTAACGGCTGCAAAAACCCCTGAATAACAAGTTTTATGCAAATTTTAATGATTTTTAATTTTTGCGCCCACCATATTGGATGCACCATTTTGAATTCTAAAAATTTGTAAATCCGATATCGTATTCGTAATCTGCGGTCCAAAGCTACTGAGTTTGAAGAATATCTGATGGGGTTTTATATTTTTTTAAGGCATCTCAAAAGGTGGTTAGTATGTTGACTACAGTGACTAAAAGGATTAAGTGGAATGAAAATAAATTGCTGCAAAAGTAGTAAAGTATTTTCAAGCTTTGACGAAAATGAAACAAATTTTTGTAATTGGCCGATTTTTTAAGATTCTAAAAATAAAATGCATAATCATAAAAAATTAGTTATATAAAGGATTATTGTGGTAAATAAGAAAATAGTTTGGTTGAGTATTATCTAATACCTAAGAATCTATACATAATCCGTACATAACCTCTAATTTACAAGAGTTTCACAATTTAATAAAGTTTATTAAACGAATATAACCACTTTTAATAGAAAAACCTCAAAAAAAGCTGAATATCTGTTAGTGTGTCAGCGTTTTGAAAGTTGAATTTTTGAAAGTAGAATTTTTTAATTGAACAACTGTTACAACTTTGTATGTTCTTAATTTTATTATTATGATATATTACAAGCTCTTCTTCAGAATACAATCTAATTAATACTTTTTACACGTCAAATAAATTTTATCACAATAAACGAAAAATTATGTGTATTAAGTGATTAACAAGTATAGACTGCGTGAGTATAAATGCTCAAAAAATTATTCAGAACGATTCAGGAGTTTTGACAAGATTTCAGTAAAAACCAATTATCTGGAAGTATTCAAAACTAAAGTAGTTTATTCATAAATCAGAATTTAAAATGATTGAAAATAAAGTATTATTGATGGAGGACAAAATAAGGATTCAAATCCAAAAAACTGAATACTTTTGATTAAATTTGAATCATTCTTCGTTTGCTGGGATATCATGGTGAACTGAACCTCGTAATCTAATTACACAGATAGTTACATTCAATGTACATTTTCTTTTGAAATAAGTCATTTTTTCAAATTATATGCAAACTTTTCTGAAACCGCACTTAAAACTCCATAATTAAATAATTTTACAAAAATTAACAATCAAAATATACTAAAAATAAATCTTTATTGATTATCACTTCGTGCAGTGCAACTAAATGCAACTACGGAAAGATGTCAGCAACAGGAAAAGCCATAATTGGTGCATTTTCACGTAACATCGAACGAAAATCTTACGAAACGTAAATACTGCGACGTACAGAAGCCCGCATTACCCAACTGGAGAACCAATTTGAGCACGTGGAGCACCAGGGAAAGGTAATTCCGAAAACGTCCGAAAACTTCCAAAATCGACACGTTCAGCACTAAAAGTAAAAAACTTCGAAAATGCCGGTTTTTCTGTACCGGACACGGAATGCACATTTGCGTATGGCCGCGTGCTGGTACACGCGGACACGTCCATCGACGTCTGATTCTAATGCAAATGGCCGCTGTATTGACAAAAGTCAACTTGCACTTAGTAGGTGGTATGATGCACTCGTAAAGTTGACCGAACGATCGAGCGCACCCGGTGTGACACTCGGACACTCGCACTCGGTCTAGTTGCATATAACTATCCTTGAAGTTAGCAAGTCCATATGATGCGGCTCTCGGTGTCGTTCGATTTTTACATAAGACGTGTTTCCCAAAGAAAAATTTTTTTTTTAATCTAACGTACTAAGCAATAAGTTTTTTTTAATTTGTGAAAATACGGAGTGGTTTGGTTCCCTAGTGACGTGAAAATTCCCGTTCGATTTCATCACAAATTTTCACGGTGTTGATTTCACACGTGGGATGAATGTGTGACTGTACTTTGCAACATCTTCGAGAAAAACAGGTATGATTTTCATCAAATTCATAAATTTAGTGACAAATCATTAAAGGTACCAACTATATTAAAAAATGTTTCTTGAAATAAATATTTGAATGGTCGTAGTTTACTTGAATTCAAACCAATTTTCCTTCTTTTCATGATATCTTATTTGCGTTACGAAAATTTTCATTTGCAACTGCTCAGTGTTCAGATTATTATTGGTTTTAATAAAAAAGATTTTTCTGGAGCATAATCAGTATTACTGCATTTGATTTCATATTTTGAAATTATCGAAATCAAAATTCAAATGACTAAAGACTTAATCTATCATTGAAATTATTTAACACATTAGCTGATACTTTTGTAAATTTTAGTATGAATTTTAGAACAAAAAATTTGCTAATTAAATTGAGCCTGATTAATTTCTCTAAATTCACTGGAATTAAAATTGAGCCGCTCTTTTATTAACAGTGAAAATTTCATTCCATGAAAAGTGACATTTCAGTCCATCACAAGTGAAAGAAAAAATCTTACTCCTATAAGAATGAAACATCCCTCCCACTGAAGTGAAAATTTCCTCTTCGTTAAAGAGTGTCTCAATTTTCACTCCAAAAGAGATAATTAATTACTTAAATGCGAAAAATGTGTTTAAGACTGCAAACGCTGTAAATTACTAACAATCTTAAAAATTTATGTTGTGATTTTACATTATTCCAATATCAAGTTTAATTTTTGCAAAAGGAATTTCGTCTACAAATTATTTAATCGCTAAATTGAAATATTTGATTTTATTATCAACATAACAGGACCTTGCACAACTACGTTTTATAATTGGTTTTATTATTTAAATAGTATGATTGGATAACATGCCAAGGTCACTATTTAGAAATTAAATTTATAAGTAACTAAAAAGAAAATTAAATAAAATGGATAGCTGTGTATTAACTTACTACCGAGTTAGAAGTTACAACTGTTTCATTTTTTCCGTGCAATTGATGTTTGAGACTCATTTTCTGCAGTCAAAAATTGAAATAAAATTTGCAAAAATATTTATTCTACTAGTTCTTAGGGTGATCTTTCAATTGTCGTCTGAATTGCATTTTAATGGTTCCCAATATTATTGCGAATTTGAAATAAAAGATGGAGCAGCATTTCAGGTGTTTTTTTCACATCAATAAAGTTCCGGGATGTCAAAACACAACCAAAAGTGCAAAAAGTCTACGAAGTTTAATTACACTTTTTTTTGTTTTGCGATTCAACTTAACCTATTCCAATGATCAATAAATCGAAGAAATGAAGCTTATTGGATAAACTATAAACTGTTACTGGAGTTTTCAGGGTCGCATATAAGTAATTTGAGGTTAGATTTATAAAATTCAAAATGGCGTATGCAATATGATATACCAAAATTTATAAAATGCTTATGGTGAGAAAATATGTATATGGAGTTTTTTTTAGTCATTCGTAGCGAATTTAAGGTTAGCTTATTAAAATTCAAAATGACGCATCCAATATGGCCGATAATATTTCATGAAATTACTCAAAACCACTAGATATATGAGTTTCATCAATAATATTCATAATAATTGGTCAAATAAGGTTTATTTCAACATATTGCCGTTTTGATGAGGTTAGGTTGATTCGAGGTGAAACAAGGTGAAAATGTCTAGTTGAAGTTCATAGATTTTGTGCACTTTTGATTGCGATTTGGCATCGATCCAGTAGTTTTAGTGATGCAAAAAAATGAAATTCACCAAATTTTGTTCATTTTTTATTTAAAATGCGCCATTTGTTTTTAGATGTCATTGAGATAAAATTCTGACTACACCAATCGAAAGAGTACCGACACAAAAAATATATAATAGGTTTGGAATTTTTATTTCTATTTTTTACTGCAGAAATTAAATCTCAATCGACAATTAAAAATTGTTCTGTATCCGGCCTTAATGGGTTGAATGTTTGAATTTTTCAATTTAAGTATAATTTGAAATAATTAAAATGTCATAGCAGATTTTTTAATGATCTTCTCTATGTCAATTGTTAATTTATGTACATTTGTTTAAAAATATACAAACTAAATATTACGCTAAGACAAATTTGAACTCAACCATAATTACCAAGATCAATCTTTTCTGTAAGGAATTTTAATCTTTTGCTTACTTTAATATAAGAAGTAAAACTTTAGTCTTACGATACTAAAATTAGAAAATGAATAGATAACGAAATTGAAATTGCATGCAAAGTTCAGAAGGACAACGTATAGAGAAAAAATAATAGGATAGTACATGTAGAGGAATATTTATGATTAATACACGTAAAAAAGTCTTATGCAAACATATTTTTATATATACACAATATCCTTAAAATGAGACGATATTTTTTTCTAAATCAAACTTGTTTATGAATACTGAACAAAAATTATTTGTTATCATAATAAATTTATTCTTGTTGAACTAAGGTAATAGTAATCTAATACTAATCTTATAGTATTTTATTGGTCGAAACAATTAAAATATTTTGGGAATTATAAATGAGTTCTAAGTAAATTTCTTTAGTATAAAATTGAAAGCAATGATTATTAAATAATTTATTTAATTTGAATAAGTATAGAACTATTCTTAGTTACTTATTACTTTAAATGTAGATTAAAACTAAATTTATGAACATTTCAGAAAAAAACTACTTTTATAATAAAACATTACATTGAAATAATTCTTTAGTTCATTATGCATATTCTGTATTTAATAATTCCTGGGGAGAATCTCATTAAAAATGACGAGTTACATACCACTTCCTGAGATAAGATTTTTCATTCCAATTTTAATTAGTTCTGTCAATAATTACGAATTTCAAATAGGAGAACAATTCGTTAAGGCAAGGTAAATGAGTAGTTAGAATGAACATAGATAAAAGATAAAAGATAAAAATGGATAAATAGATAATAAATAGACAAAAGTAGACAAATAAACAGTATTTTACGACAGTAGTAAAAAAACTATTAATCATCGTCAGAAAGTGACATTACCGACAGCGGGTAAACAAAGTTCTTCAGGAGAAGCACAAGTTGTTCAGTCGATAACTTTCTTTCCTAACCTAAAATATTAAAATTAATCTCAAAAATATTTTCAAGCTCATATCTATCTTAGAACATTTTTATGGGTGTTTTATGCATGTTCGCCAAGTTTCAGTGAGATCGATTCAGAATTAGGTAAGAATTCGAAAGAATAACTTTTTATAATAGCAAACATTATGAGTTGTAACTTACGAAATTTCTATTTGCGTTTACTCGCCAAATTCTGAACGGATCTTTCTGAATATTTGAGTACATTTGTAAAGAGATCCATAAAAGCGCTCTAAAATTTAAATGTTTACGAATTCACTCTGAAATATGTGATTTTCACTGAAAATGCTACGTCGGTAAAAGCGAACTTGACCAAAGTAGCGAGTCGGTATTTAGAGGCCCCTTAAACAATAGCGCCACTGAACAGATTTAAAGTAGTTGATCGATAAGGTCGTATTCTACACTAAAAATGACTGACTCAGTTTTTCGAAATATCAGTTCTACATAAGCTATTTTATTCACAATATAGTATTTACAAAGTTTACTACTTTATTGACTGACCAATCAGAACCTCGTTAAAGGAGGGGTGGGGGGGGGGGTGTAAAATTATCTGCTGATAAGGAAGAAATTTTCCTTAAAACAGTAAATTAAAAGGTTTCGAAACAAATTTTTAAAACTCGTACTCTGTAAAGGCAATTCTAGTTATCACATATCGCGTCCTAAAAATTTCTAAAGAAATTAATTCAGAATTGACCGAAAATTCTTGGAAATCAGTAAAAATCTAATGTTTCCTCGGTCATTTCTCAACTACTTTCATTTCCATACTTTAGGCAGATGATACATACTATATATATATATTACCCTTAAAGAGCCGGAATTTCGAAAAATTGACATTTACCATTTTAAAAATGCCTTAAGGGTGTTCTAAAGCGGTCCGACAGTAAGGTAGGAAATTTCACTAAAAAACATAAATTAAGGATGACTGAATAAAATTTTCAAAATTCGGACTCTGAAAGAACAATTCCAATTACTATAGATGGTTTTCTAGAAAATACGAAAGACATTAATTGAGAACTGACCGAGAATTTCGGAAATAAATGATTTTTATTTATCTGTCAATTCTCCATTTATTTTTTTAGTATTTTCTAGCAAAGCCTCTATATTAATTAGAATTGCCTTTAAAAAACACGAATTTAAAAAAATCGATTCAGTCATTTTTTAATTTACGGTTTTTAGTAAAAATTCCAACATTACCGACGGACCACTATAGCACCTCCTTAAGGGACAGCTAAATCGTCTCGGGCGATAACTTCAATTACTACTTTTAAATATGCCAATTAAACAAAAACTAAATATATTTTAAAGCTGTTTATATATTTCAAAACTCAGCAAAGTTTGCAACGCTAACTAACTAGTAATTCATTGTGAATTCATTCTGAAATCTATGTTTTCAAATAAAAATAATTCAGCACCATGATATAAATCTAGGTGTAACGCCCCGTTTATAACCCCCTTAAGGATAGTTATTTTAATTTAATTAGACGCAGTTTAGCTACTGAAATTATACATATTGGTTAAAAAATAGTAGCATTTTTTAGTGAATATTTACAAGACAAAGCCTTAATAAAATCGCTTACTAGATTCATCATAATAATGAGAACTTCCTTCTTTTCGAATCAGCTGTTAGCTACATTGTTATATATTATAAGATAAATTATGTTATTAATATTTGTCGATGAATTAGCGACAGTAACATTTTTGCATTTTATCTAACTGAAGTACAGAAAACAAGACTTAATAACAACATAGATCATTCGTATATGATAATTGATGTTTCACCAAGATCACATACCATTGTCAAGGCTACATACATTTATTTACTATTAACAATTAAAAAAAATAAAAACAAACAAAACAATGCACAAAATTCTGTACAGTTTTGTTTTAAAAATAATAAATTACGTTTTAAAACGCACTACACCTAACTTTAAAAAAAATGTAACTTAGTACATTATCGCAGATCAAGAGATATATGTTCGGTTTCAAATATCAACATATTTGTAAATCTGTCTTTACAAAGAATATCTATATACATTTCACCATTAGTATCTTTTAAATAATTGGAAAATGTATGAACTGTTAATTTTTAAAATGGAAAGTTATTTAATTTTTGTGTGTCCTCTTTTATGTTTATGAAACGTTTAGGAAATGCTTCGTTCTGCAAATTTTCCAAAACTATATTCGATTCGAACAAATATTACTAACTAACGTAGCAATGTTAATCGAAGTAAATTACACGTAGTTATATTAACATATCTATAAATAACCCGGACATTCATATTACACTTCTATTTAAAAAACAATGTATTGCATTTTCCTTAATGACATTGTTGCAAAAAGTATGACAATACAACACATAGAGTTTACTTTTATTCATTTAAGAACGCGAGATTCATTCACTGATATGTCTTTCAGTTACGTTGTAAATCAATAAACCAACTTACGTAAATAACGATTAATAATGGAACGAAAAAAGAATAGTACGGACCTCGTGCTGGGCACGAGAAAAAAGTATCAGCATAAAGTTCCATATATCGATATCTCCATCCCAGTACTTAAATGAAAAAGAAAAATATGCTACAGGTGACATCCAGCCTATCGCGACCTTAATAACTTGATACTGTACTACTACTAGTATATCTGTATGAAGTAGGGATTTACTAAATAAAATGAACGTCACTGAAATAAATGTTACTGAAAATGTATTTAATTTAAATTGTGGTTTATGGCCTATCTTCTAATCTAGTAAAATGATCCATCATGCTTATAAAAAGTATTTTACTAAACTACGAAAAAATTAGACTTAGAAAAATTAAAAAAAATTGAAATTTTTCTTTCTATCATCTATAGAACCATTTTTTTCTTTTCGATTCAGGGGGCTTAAAATGTCCATTATACGCCTCCTTTTGGGGACGTGAAATACCGATTTTACGCCCTCGAGGCGGTTTTTCGAAAGAAAAAGTCAATAAATACGATTTCTTATCATTTTCTACATTACAATATATTATGATAATGTTGAGAGACAATAGAAACCGATAATTGTAAATACAAACAAACGCGCAATAGAGGGGTATTACACGAATTTTCCATTATAAACATAAACATTATAGTCAGTGTTGCGGGTCGGAGTGATTCGTAAACATTTTTAATTTCTGTGATAGAATGAATGGTCATTTTACTCCCCCTAAATCGAAAAATATTGTTTGCACCACGAGCGTGGTCACCTTATCACCATTAAGGGCGCAAAACGACTATTTCGCGCCCTTGGTGCAAAAAGTACTATTCCATTGATTCTTACATATCAAGCATGAATTTCATTACTAAAAAACATTGTATACTTTTATAATGCAACAAATTTTATTGTTATCACCTATGTTCATGTTTACAGTACATTTGTGAAATTGCGGATGCTCTCTAAATTTGAATCAACGAAAAACCGCAGTTTAGGAGTGAGTATCGCTGATTCAAATTTAGAAAGTGAAGAGGAGGGGGAAGGGGAGATATGCAGAATATTCTCAGATTTTACTAAATAATTGCAAACACGACTTAATTGTTCTTTAACTATTATCAAAATAAAAATAAAACAATGGTCTTCGGAAATCATCAGCAATTGGAAAGAAACATTTTCTATAAAATGCCTTCCGTGTTTTCTATATTTGTTGCAATGACTCTCTGCGATTTGTCATTTAAAACCAATAAGAACAAAACATGTAAAACCCATCCGTCATGTTCTTTTTCGTATTTTTGTTTATCTCTTTAGGGGATTCTAAAGAAATCAATACATTAAAGTATGATTAAAACTTTGAATTAAGAACGATTAAACGGAGTTTTGTAGACTAGGTTTTTATAATGGCTCTGCTATTTCTAGTGTACGATATCCTATAAAAGAGTAAAGAAATCATTAAGGAATAGCCCAAGAATTTGCGGAAATGAGTAAAAGTCGGTTAATTTGACGATTTTAATTTATTAATTTATAAAAAATACTCTTTTATAGAGTCCGAACTTTGAAATATTGGTTTAGCCGGTTTTACTATAAATTATTTTGTATAAATGACAATTTTTATAGGCTGACCACTTTTTATGTTTGATTCATAAGCATTTGCCGTAACGGGAGAATGAATCCACTGCAACGAATGTAAGACTGAATTTTCAATCGTTAAGATTCAGAATTCATTCTTTCACCAGATTGGTTAAATTTTCACTCCATAAAGTCCAAATTCTCACATGAATACATTTTTAAAATATATTTCATCAAACGCTAACTTTCTCATTTATTAACAACTAAAAGGAATTCCGTTAAAAATATTCACTAACTTTAACCATACTGGATTAATTTCAGCATTACCGATTTTTAAAAAACTTATTGGTGCTACAATACCTTCATTAAATTTACGAGTTTACTTGCTGTCAATGGAATTGTTTTGGAACGTTTTTTGTACGAGTGTAAGACTTTGCTACATGAAATATGTAATAAATCGCCAATGCTACATGCACCAAACAACAAGAGCACATCATGCGATTATTATAACATCATTATACTTGCAACTTCTATTCATAGTATATTTAAATATATTTAACGGTATTTTAGAATTTGACAAAATAATGTTCTTCGCATAATCCATTAATGCCCACATGACCAAAAGTTTGCTTTGAATCCAGCCTAAACATTTTTTATGAAAATGCATTAGGGCGTTGATCTAATATATGTGTCCTACTGCCTTCGGGTTCGCTATTTTCGATGTCTAAATTTTAAAAATCACTACTAATACCATTTTTTTTAAAAAGAATACTATCTTCACGTGTTGATTTTTGTACAAATGATGAATTTTACTTCGACCACCGTGTCGTATGATACTGAAAGATATTCCAATGTGGCCATCGAATTTATATTTTAATATTATACTGCAGGAAACTTTGTTTTCGAACACGTATTTTCAAAATTGATGATGGGGTTTTATATACGCTTTCACATTTGACCTCCTTTGGGGCTAATAAATTCCACGCTTCCTAGTTGCCATCACTGAGGAGAAGGACGCCTATCGATGACCAATTTTTATATGGAAATATTTTATAAAAAAATGATGATGAAAAACAAAATTGAAGAAAACAAAAATTTAAAAAAAAAGAAAAGAGCGAAAAGGATTCGAAAAAGACAATTTTCTATCAAAACCCAAATGCATTTTCATACAAAATTTTAAAGTTAAATTCAACGCAAACTTTATTCCGTATTTTACATTTGTTTATTTTAGGAAAATAACCTAATATCTTTTTTAAATTTAGACGTAGTCTTATTAGAATAGTTCTAAATCTAAATTTCGAGAGCTAATAAATTCTAATTCTCTGGAATCGTATTTTTCCCAACACAGAAAGCTGCAAATAGACGAAGTTTATAACAATGTACCTATAATTGTTACAAGAACAATCCTAGCTTGTTTAGAAAATTAGTTTCTATATAACAATTTCGTTTGTCATCCTTATAAATTCGGATAGTAATGTCAGCAATTCATTTAAAAGGTTCTATATTCAAATCCAGATTGTTACGGGAACAAATGTTTAATATAACTACGTATTATATATGCAATTAGATTAAAAAAATAATACTACATCAACTGGTACAATCATAAAGTTTTATATGCAAATTGTTTGCATTTTGAATGTCTCGTTTTCTTCTAAAAACTTTGCTTAGTATTAACAGTCTCGACTAGATTTCGTCAAGATTCGAGATCGAGATATCTATTTCAAGACTTCGAGATCAAGATCGAGAACTCTCGTCGCGTCTCATGCGCATATGGTTGAGTTGTTTTTGTACTCAATACTGAATATAATATTCATAATATATATATATATAAGCATTTAATACTACATTTTTAATTCATTACAAAATATTTAAACATGCTTCTGGCATTTAGATAGTTATAAGGAAATTATCCATTGATAAAAAATTATATCTGATGTAATTGTGTCACGATAGCAATTTACATAAAAAATATATTAGAATATATCAAATAATTTTATACAATATATTATAATAGCTGTATTTTTGTTATCTAGAATATTGAACACATAATATAAAATGTCGAAAGTATAGATATAAACGTAAACACCTCGAGTGTTTGAGGCAATGAAAATAAAATCACCATAAAACTAAAAATCGAAAATATTCTCATGCATTTCGTTACGAAATGTCTGAATATAACTTTTATAAACAAGGGATTGGAAAATACCCAAAACGTAAGGTATAAAAATAGTTACGTATCGTAAATTTTATAGAACCTATTGAACCGTTTGCTATACTATATAAAATACAAGGAATGAAAATATAGTCTCGTCAAAATTGTGTCATTGCAGGGAATCGAAAATCTCTTGACAAAATCATTGTTACAAATACCAACTGTATTATAAATTAATTCTTTTTTGTTTCTAATATGAAATTTTGTTGGCATAGATTGTTAAAAATAATGTTTAAGGGGTTTTAAAGTGCTGCTCCGTTAAAGTAGGAATTTTCACTGAAATTCTTAAATAAAAAATGAATGCATCGATTTTTCAAAATTCGGGCTCCGTAAGGGTGATTCTAATTACTATAGATGGTATCCTAGAAGATACCAACTCATTTATGGATTTTACTCAAACAATTTTGAAAATAATAAACTTTTCAATCTTACAAAAAAACTAGGTCATTTCCCAACAGGAAGAAAGAAATAAGCCAACAGGATTTACTATTCAACTTTTATTGATTTTTAAATATAGAATCTCAATGATATGACTTTAAAAAACTAACCTAAACATAAATCTAAATTACTTACACGCTAACAAACATTGATGGTTTACACACTTAGATTAGATTGTTAAAGGCAGTCTTTGTCAGGGTGTGGTTACGTGTCCATGAATATGTCACTGTATTTACTCCACCCATATGAAGTTTTTTTTATCGCAGCATAGGAAAAAAAACAAATATACACGCATACCTTAAATGCAAGGGTGTTCTTTAAGGGTGCTTCTGCTCGATCAATATAAATGTGCATGATACAAGAGACAGGTAGGTTGAATTTCGACCATGACCGAAAACTAATGTGTCACTGTACTAAAAAATGTTAAAACTAAAAATGAAAATTTAGTATTAAAATTATGTTCAATTATATTTTAGATTCTTGATATGCAGCGTTAATTACATTGTTAAAATCATTGGGACAGGAAAGAACTTAATTATAACAACAAAAAATGATCACACAACTTTAAAGTAGAACTATTAGTTATACGACTTAGTTATTTTCTTTGAGCGGTTAACTAACAGCACAAAAATTGTTCCGGGAGTTTTGTAAATTTTTGTAACTATTTTCACCGTTTCACAATAGTTTTTTAAAGATAATTCGCAGATTTGTAAAATAGGTAAAAAGAATGTTTTTTCAAAATTGATAATAAATTTCTGCTTGGATATACATTAAATCAAGCCAAGTTTTGTTGAAAAAATAACGGTATCTAATAAATCCTATTCTTAAAAAATGAACAATGTGAGACAATTAACAGATTAGTCAAATTACTTGCCTTGTAAACGTACTTCAAGTTTATGTAATGTAAAGAGTCATAGAAGTATTATTATTTCATTTCTGACACAATGTACGAAAAAAGTTGTTCTAATTTAATCCAACGTGTTAACAGGTGAAGCGTTACTAACGGAAGCGCAATTAACGCGTGTTACGCCCATATTTGACTATAATTTATTATACTTACAAGAATAAATCCTGTTAATAAGCATGCATTAAATATGAAATGATACTCTTAGAAGCTAGTATATGATTCTCATATTTGAAAGTCATTTAATTCGCAAAATACCGTTTAATGCCTAGTATTATAAATGTATGATGCACAATAATTGAATTTTTCTCGTCATCGGTATATTAGCAACTTAATAAAATAACTGCTTTAGTCAAGTCCATTTTCAGAACATATAATAATTAAATAGAAAGAAATCATTCGTGGATTTTACTGATAGCTTCAGTAAATTTTAACGAAAAAGTTAAGTACCCATTACTGAATAGAATTTACGTAATACTGTTAATCTTCTTCACTTAGTTATATATTTTAGTTAAGTACTTTTCGTAAATTTTCATCATTTTTGTTTTAAGTAATGACTACAGTAATATATTTTGTGTTTAGTTAGTAGTTATAACCGTAAAATAACTAATTATTATAACCTTCATCTAACAAACTGATTACAAAATACTTTATGTTCATATTTTGATCATCGTAAGTAATGTTCTTGAACTGTTTGAAATAATCTGTTAGCGTGTCAGTTAGAACCGATTATTTAGTACATTAATCATGAAATTAGCAAATACTGGTTATTAAGACGACAATTTCAATGCGAAACCTCAACGTTTCATATTAGTTTAGTTTCCTTTAAAAATAACACAGTGTTTCTTATTGATCTTCAATAACGAAATATGATGTCGAAAAATATTTTTAAGCATTAAGTAATTAATTAATCAATCATACAAATCTGTAGAATTGACACATATTTGAAATGGATAAATATTTAATAAATAGTATTAAACACCCGTCGATTATATTATTGTTATATATAAATTTAGAGCGACTTTTATTTTCGAGTAGTTTTTACTGAACAATATATATCTTTAGGAGCATTTCTAACCATTGTTAAATCAATAAAAGCCGATATCCGAGTTTCATATCTGTAAGGCATTTAATAAAACGCTAAAATAAACTGTATTGATTTTACATTTGCAGACGAACATTTATTTTACACGACGAACGTGTTGTAAATGACTTGACAATTTTTACTAATTTTTCATAAGCTATAATAACGTTTATTATGTGTTTAAAATAATAAACTTCGTTTAACTAATATAAATAAAGAATTAATAAAATAATCTTAAAAAATTAAATATTCCTTTAAATACTAACGTGAGAATTTTTACTTTTATACATCACCAAATATGAAATAATTACAAAACTTGTTCGGAGATGATAAAATATGTGATAAATTCCGTAACTCAGTATTTATAACAAAAAGTAAATTTAAATGACAAATTATTAGCATTAACAGTAATGTTGCAATAATATTCATACAAAACTTAAAGATCGCAAGAGCCATGTGATTGTCCCTTTTTCCCAAAGATGGCGCATTAGCGTCATGTAACTCAATCGCAAGTTGTAAAAATTGGTTAAGTAATTTTTAATTTACAATTTCCTTCGTAAATCTCCAGTTTATCGGCAGATCATTTTAGAACTCCCATAGGGAGCAGCCACAGCATCTCGGTCAATTCCTAACTTAAAATATGCAAATGAAACAAATAGATATATTTTCAAGTCCATATCAATTTTAAAACTATTTTACGCGTTTTTTCTACGATAAATTTTAGCGAAAACAGTTTAGAAACGACTGAGAATTCGCTAG
Organism: Trichopria drosophilae; assembly: GCA_030407085.1. Lineage (NCBI taxonomy): Eukaryota > Metazoa > Arthropoda > Insecta > Hymenoptera > Diapriidae > Trichopria > Trichopria drosophilae. Next base: position 185,161,237 of record CM059582.1, read on the forward strand.
ACTTTCTGTAGTACTAATAACCCTTACGTAAATATAACATCGTATACTAACAAAATTTATTCTTGCAAATTCTCACTCGTTTCTGAACCTATTTTTCTGAAATTTGGCATAAATATATAAAAAATACGTAAAATAGCTATAACATTGTAATTCATTGTAAATTCTCCTTGAAACATTCGCTTTTAAAAAAAAATATGTCGGCGATGTCTGTAAAAACATCCAGACATTCTATACCTGTATCGTGAGGTCTGAATTGTGATCTTAAAGAAGTCTTATTGATGATTTCTGAGATGTTATGCTTCAAGTCTAAAAATTTGTCCTATTTCGTACCGATTTTTCCTTTTAGAGGCACTAACTAAGTATTGTTTGGACCTTAAACTCAAGCGACCGTTACTTTGAATAAGGGCCGATTAATAATATCTGTACTGAATAAATGAGTGATTTTACTATATTTAGAGTAGCTTTCTCGATATATATAATTTATTTTTTCAGAAAAATGTTGGAAATATTCATTTTATCAGTATATCTTACTGAAACCGGGCAGTTTAGGAATTTTCCTAATAAACATTACTTTGGTGCAAATGGAATAGAGTTGAGATTAGTTTTTTTTTTAGTCTCTAATCCCTAGGACCCATTAAAACAAACTATGCTTTTAAAAATCATTAAAGATTTACAATACAAGAGTGCAGTTGTACTAATGAACTTTTAGTTAGAAAGTATAGTATCGAGACGTGGCGTGGCAAGGACTAATAACCACAGTACACATTCGCACTAAGTATAGCATACACAATGCGTTGGCATTACGTAATTAATATGCGTCGAGGATGCCTACTAACTACCTAGTGACTGAATCATCAACTCAGTTGAATACACACTGATCATCTAAATCAGTCGATCGAAAGTTGTTTCTTAATTTACCATGCGATACTTTTTAGTCGCTCGTTTAATATCTTCATTAACCAGAGCGGAAGGCAAACAATTGGCCTTAATAATGACTAAAGTATTCGTAATCCATCGGAATATTATAATGAGTAGTAACGCATAATAAAATCGTGGAAATGATTAACTAGCGTTTTCTTTGTGAAGGTCAATAACAATACAAAAACCGTACAGAATTATTTTAAAATATGATGTTAAGTCAAGTCAGTCATTATAGTTACCTATTATGATTAATAATGCAAAATTAATATAATATCGTTTTATAATTTAAGTTAGTTGAAGTCTGGTAATCGTTATTAAAATTTCACCTATAACTTCACTTACTAGACAATTAATATTGGAATAAAAACTTTACTAAACGGAATATGAACTTGTTAAAATTTCAATTATCACTTATTGATTGTTTATTCAAGTAATAATTAGGTTAATGAGTACGACATTATTTATTTCTCTAATTTCGACTGTCTCTTTTTGATTAGGACCTTGACTCTTTGTTTGACTAAAGTATTTCCAGAACTATTAACTACACTGATCAAAATTAGTTTTACAACTATTAAATGTAAAATATAAAATTCAACATCTTGTAAATTTTCATCAATTGTAATCCTCCAAATCATTAGTTATTTTTGCGTTAGCTCTCTTAGTTTTTCCATTATGGCGGCGTTTTCTAGAAAAACAGGCGTTCAAATCTGCAGATGTAATTTAAATTAATTGTTATTTAAACATGGTTATTAAATATATTACTTTCGTTCAAAACTTTAGATCTAGAGGATTTTTTAGTTTTACTTTGAGGCCTTAATAGCAGTTTCGAAGCATCGAAAATGGATATTATTTGGCATCTGAATTGTCGTCATTTTCCTGATTTGATAATCACATCTAATTGGCAAAGACATTGACACAAATCAACTGTAATGCCTCAATATTAACGATAGATAATCTCATAGTTTTTTGAGAAATAAATAATAATCTTCTTTATAATAAACTTTTTCTAGTAACATTTTTAATAAAGATCAATTGAAACAAAATTTGTAAATTCTAAGTTGGTTTCATGGAAAACGTATTTCTATCGAGTTACTTGCATCATTTTGTTTTACTAAGGATCAATCATATTTTTGTATCAGTTACAACAACAATTATCATTAGCGCAAAGATTTATCTTAGGCACAAAACAAATTATCTTAGAATTCACAGTTAATGCGTTAGCGTCCTTCATGAAAACGTAATAACCGTTCAAAAAGTCGATTGAATTTTACCGCGTGTTAAATCTAACCGTGCGTACGTCAGTTCTTTACTTCCTACGTATGAATCATCGTCAAATAAAATTTACATCGTGCTCTTATATGGTGTAATTTGTTGGTTCATTGCTGGGCGTTAACCGTGTCGTATCTAATTTCACACCAATCTGCATTCTTGCTTGAACTGCAACTATTGTTATCAACGAGTCATTGTTTCCGATTGTAGAATAGTCACTTTAGCAATCTTTAGTTTTCAAAGCATGTTAAATAGCTGACTCGAGAGCACACTTCATTGCACGAAATTTACTAATAGTTAGTAGTTTAAAGCTTACACACAAAAACTATTGGAATTAAATTTAATTTCAAATGAGTAAAAATCGAACTTGAACCCGGATTAATGTTCAGTCTAAAGGAATAAATTTACAGTCCTTTAGAATAAATAATCTACTCCTAATTAGGGGTATATTATCTTTACTAACATTGAAAGGTACACTATTTCGAGATCGTTCTTCAAGATTCTGTGGTGAAAATCGAGTTTCAGCCATTAGGATTTCCAATATTCCAATATGAATTTTTTTCAACCATCAGAATGTTGGAATTGTATTCAAACTATGAAGAAAAGTGAAGAAAATATTTGAATTTTAAGAACAAATTTTACTTTTATACCCCACTTTATTTTAATGACCTCAAAATGGCGTCTCCGGTAAAAATTTCTTTCAAAAATGTCTATGAGCTTTTTTAAAAAACTGCTAGGAATGAAATGTTCTTGAAATGAAATAGTAAGTTGCTATTTAATCGCCACTTAAAACTTTATTCGCGATTATACAGAGGTAAACTACCTTAACACGTAAAAAACGTTTTCTATCATTTTCATAATAATTATTGTAAATGATACAAGACATATTGTCAATCTTAACATAAATTTCTTTCGTGTACAGTAGGACCTCTCTTATTCTAATTAGTAAAGTTTTTCAAGATGGCGCCGACCTCTCTTATTCTAATTTCCCCTTACCCCCACTTACTTTGCTTGCGAGCTTGTGATTCGTGGACAATATTTTTCGTTGACTTTTCGTGTGATAGTGGGAGAAGACTTGTGGGGGAACGATCAGAATAAGAGAGGTTCGAATAAGAGAGGTCCTACTGTAGTTATTTTTATCCCTAAGTTGCATTACTAGATTTAAGTAATTATGTTGTGAAATATGCTTATTGCTACTTATTTTCTGAAGTATTTTTAATAACGAGCCAACAAATTATAACCAAAATGAACAAGTTTTCAATTGCCAACTATTTGAATAAACGGAAGATGCGGAACCTACGATTCCAGTTTAACTATGACACGTACTTTCGTGAGTGTAAGTATATCTTTAACGATCACTGGCGGCTCACGAGCCAAAGATTTGACGTAAGCTCGCTTGTTAAATGACGTTAGTAAATGCTTGTAAAATATTATTCTACCTATTTGGAAGAGACATCTGATCTACATGTCGGAAGAAATAATGAAGATGTATGAAAATATTACGATAATTTCTCTAACGATGAATATTTTCATTGTATTGTTTATGTACTTGCAAAAATACACAAATGTGGGTAAATCTAAAAAAATCTTTAAATTTTGTATGACTGTAATTTGTATATTACTTTTTATTTACTCTAAACAGACAACGAGAGAAATCTATTACCATATTTCAGCTAAATCAAACACAATAGTGCCGGGTGCCTCTTAACTCTTAATTAAGAGCGATATTAATGACTTACTCCAAGGAATTCAAAGTATACCCCAAATGGTTCAAATATCTTTCGTACTCTTCATTAGACTTAGCAAGTTATTCCAACCGTTTTAGAGTATAGGACACTCGAAACTACTATTTTTAAAGTGCTTGTCGTGCTAAAAGTTATCTAGAAATAGTCTGGTCTTTCCTTGTAGTAATTTTGCGTTGTTATTAAACACCTGGTCTATCAGTAACGAAGTTTATCAATATTAAAGAATAAAACAAGTTATAATTATCAACTTACTGAACGTAATTAATTTCAACTCGAAGGTTCTTGTATGATTGATATGAATAAAAAATTATTAAATTCAAAATAACGGATCCAATATGGCTATCTAAAATGAAAATCTAAAAACACAGTACCTTTGAACCGCCGTTTGCGAATATAAATTCCAAATTTGAAAATGTAAAAGAGTGAATCGAATATGGCGAATTAATTTTAAATTGTTATAAAAGTAAACAAAACTGAATTCCTGGAAGTTTTTCAAATTGTTTAAATTTATCATCAGAATTTAAAAGTTCGAAATCACTAATCGAATATTGCGAGCTGAACTTCCACTGCTTATGAAAGCAAATGAAACTCAATGGAAGGTCCAGTTTTTAGGAACTAAGAGTTCAGAATTTCATTTATTTTCATTGACGTTTGGGATTTTAATGACCACATTCAATCTGTCTAATAAAAATTTTCTAGCAAATTAGGTATATTTTTTGTAAAGGTTACTGGAAGAGTTAAAGGTTAACTTTATTATATAGAATTAATAATAGTTTAATTTAATTATAGTTAATAGTTCTTTATGCTTTATGTTTTAAGTAGGAAGTGAATTAAAATAGTGTAATATCTCTCAACAGTAGTGTTGAATTTTGTGAATAATACCCTATTATCAATCATTCTAAATCTTCTTATAACAATTAACTAGCTTATTCTTGAATTCTTCTGTATGCTGCTGCATATAAATTATAATGTGAATGTTTTAAATCCTTCTGAATACTTGCTGCGATAAGTGAATTGTCAAGCTTTTTGATTCTTCTAGATGTATTTTGTGAGAAATTGTCAATCATTCTGAACCCATGCGAATGCTTCATAATTATTAGGGATGACCATAAATATACTTGCTGGTTTTGTTTACAAACAAATCGCTCCCGCTCTGCAGTTAGGACAGTAACCGCCAGGTGCCGTTTACATATTACCTCCGTAGTCGTTCGATTTCGGAATACAAAAACGTACAAAAATAGTAATTTTCCGTTATAAATGAATTATGTCGAATAAAAAGTTTAAATATATTTTTGTTTACTAAGATGGCTCTTGGGACTAAAGTATTTTTTTCCAGTTCGATTACCTCCATTGAAATGAAACTAAACCCAATAAATTCTGTCCTTTCACTCTCAAATTATTTCGGTGTCAGGAAATCGAATCTAATTTTCCGCTTCTCTCCTGAAACTTATCCGTCAGGCACGAGGGAATTTCCAGGTTACAGAATCGTCTATAAGCTATCGGTTAGAGATCACTGGCAGATACAACAATGCGGCAAAAACCACGACTTTCTTTACGTGTAACAGGAGAAATTTCAAAGTTCATCCGCACATCGCCGGACTTGGTTGTTGCCAAGTTATTTTCAGAAAGACAGAGACACGCTTCCACGATTACTCATTGAGAATTCCGTACATATCTCTCGTGACCGATGCCAAAAATGTACCGAAAGCGTTGACGAACTGAACACTTCCTTTTTTTATCATATCATATTTTTCAGGCTTCTTGTGGTCTCATTAAATATCCACGGAACGTAATGTAATGCGGGAGCATTGTTTCCATTATTAAAGGGTGTACAACAAATTAAAATGACAGAACATTTTCAATAAAGCATTTTATTTTCGTTTAATACTGATTATTTCAACACCTAAGAACCAACACTATTCACAAATATATACATAAATACAATAAGCATTAAATATAAAAATATGGCTCATGCTACAATTTATTAGATAAATTATAGTAAAACAAAATAGACTATACTTCCCATTTCTTGAAAGCTATGTTAGGATAAAAAATAAGCTCCAACTTGAATCCATTTTACAGTACAAAATTAATAAAAAGCTATAACACGTTATAACTATAAAATTATAACAATAATATTACAATATAACAAAAGTAAGTAACTCACCGAGACTCATACTTTTGAAGATCTCCTTTGGAACTTTTTCAGTCACAGAACTCTTTTTCTCAGATCCGTAAACTTGTGGTTTGTTTACATTGGTTTCAACAGCATTTGTTTTTAAATTTCGTACATGTTTGGCTGGCGAAGGTTCTGGTTCAGATTCAAATTCTGAATCACCAGTTTCTGTGCCACTAAGATGTCCTTTAGCTTTTGGGGAATCACTCAATAAGAAGTCATTAGTCATTTCGTACTTCTCTTGACCAGTAAGAGGCCTATCGAATGATGTCAGAATGTCCTCAACTTTTTCCTCCTCAACTGGTGGAGCTGGTAGAGGTTTAGTTGGTGGTTCTTGATAGAAATTCATATCTTCATATTTCTCAGATTCTGGTTTCTCGAGAACGTTCCATGATTCTTCTACATTATATGGTATATCATTGGTAGAATTTACTTTTTCCTTAGTAGCTTCTTTTACCACAATTTCATCACGAAGGAAATCTCTTTCTGGAGCATTCTCTGGTGTTGGAAACACTGACATTTTAACATTTCCAATAAAATCATCAGCGTCGTTAAGACTGTCAAGGATCTTTGGTGAATCCTTTGCTTTCAAAGAACCAAAGTCATCTCTTGCAAAGATGTCATCGTCTCGAATAAAATCTTTTTTATCTTCCGTGTGAACTGCTTTTCCTTCTAAGCCATCCATGTTCCGCAATGGCTGTGACAAATTAAAAATATATGTTTGAACAAGTGTAAAATACATTTATAGTTAATCATAAAAATATAATATTTGTTGGTTTGAATAATTCTAAAGAGTTATTGAAATAATTTTTTAATAAATCATATTAGCAATTTTTATATATTTCTCCTCTAAACATTTTTCCATAGGAAAAGAATTGTTTTGAAGAACAGTTCACTGATTATTTGGCTGATTCATCACAGACTATAAGCAAAGCAGTCGATGACTCAGATGTTCAAGAACAATAAAAATGTAAAAGAGAATTGCATCTTAAGATAATCCATTACATAAATTGACTTATGAGTCAAATCTAATATATTTGAAATATATACATTAATTTTATATTTATATAATTGCTTGTAAAATATGTTTATAGCAGTGTAGTAACATACGGTTACATAAAATTAAGATACAATCTTCCACAATCAACACCTGTCATTGCAAAATAACATTTTATAAATAAATGTATTTTAAACACGAAACGAGTATGCACAAAAAGTATATTTTAACCATGAAAAGGACTGCTGAAACCTATCCAACCGGTTTGAAATTTTCACACGTTAATCAATGCATCACTGGTTGCACCTAGCACTAAAGTCACAGCCTGTTGATTTTTATCTCTTACTTACTTTTCTCTCTAGAGTAATTGAAATCTTTTATCTTTAATTTAAAATACTTTTTATTATTTTCAGTATGATTAAAATTGTAAAATATGTTTATTTTTGTTCTGCATTTAATTTAAATAAATTCTACGTTTTAATTGAAAAAAGAATTGATATCTACAGTCTAAAATGTAATCAATAAAATGTATGTCAATTGCGAGAAATTACTTTGAAATTAAAATAAATATAAATTTTATGGGCTCTGCCTACCACTTGAAAAAAATTAAAAATTTCTTCTTTCTTCCTTCTTCATAAATTAAAAGACACTATCACTTTTTAAAAATAAGACTTTATTTAAAATTGAAAACATACAAAAAAAAATTTTTTTAAATAATTAATAGAACTTAAAACTCTTTAGAAAATATATAAAAAAAAATAAAAATTAACTTTAAAAGACTCAACGTTTCGGACCTCTCGGGTCCCTCTTCAGGAGTCAATAATTAAAAACTGTTTTTATATTATTTTTATATTTTTTTGTATATATGTTTTAAAGAGTTTTAAGTTCTATTTATTATTTTAAAAAATTTATTGTTGTATGTTTTCAATTTTAAATAAAGTCTTATTTTTAAAAAGTGATAGTGTCTTTTAATTTATGAAGAAGGAAGAAAGAAGAAATTTTTAATTTTTTTCAAGTGGTAGGCAGAGCCCATAAAATTTATATTTATTGAAGAAATCAAGCCTATCTTAAAACCCTATTTATTTAAATTAAAATGTTTTCATTTATACAGATTTCAAATACTTATGTGCAATAAAATACAACATACGATTCAGAAATATGAATATTTTAATTATTAAAAAGAAAATAAAAGGGTAACTGCGAAGTAAATAATAAAACCAGTTTTAACTAGTTTTAGTTTGCCGTTTTGGGCTAGAAAATTAATATCTTATTTATGAAACCACAAATCTTTTAAAAGTGTGTAACGTCGTCTTTTAATTGCATAGTGTGGATGTCAGAAGATTAATGGTATCAAGCATAAAGTTCAAATAAAATGGAGTGGTTACAATATCCAAATATTTACTGAAGGATATTAAAATTTAATGACGTATATTTGTATTTCTTTTTAACGTTTCTTTAAGTTTTTAATATATTCACAAAATACCAAAATAATTAATATAGTAATGAAGTTTCAGTACTAAAAAAGAAATAAACATATTAACTTTGTTTGAAGCGTTGAGGGAAAATTACAACAAATTAAATTGTAGGACAAAGCCGATCTGTTTATTTATTTTTTATTATATATACTCCTACACAATGAAGTTTCAGTACCTTTCTGTCGATTATATATAGGCAATGATTTTAAAATAAATATATATTAAACAACATTTTGACTCTATTCTGAATCTTTGTCATATATTGTTACGAGTATACCAAAAAATTATATTCATTACATTGAAAATGTTAAGAATAATCTAGAAAATACAAAAAAAGAATAAAATTTAAAACCGTTATTTACAAATGTTGTATGTAACAATGAATATGTATTGATCGAAAAGATATGTTTTATTTTTGTAATTTTCCTTTTTGTTATACTGATCACATCTTATACGTTTCGGTCAGACTCGTTTGTCTCTCATGAATGTTTTTTCTATTTTTTTCTATTTTTCTCAATTATTTTATAACCAATTCTAATCGTCGTATAATAATGTTATTCTTTTTAAACACAATTGTTCAGTGCCTATAAAAATGTATTATTTTTCATCAGTTCATTAATTGCAATGTTATTATTTTTAAAGACTCCAATTCTTCGTAATGCGGTTGATAACATATATAATTTATTTTAAGAAATGAATCTTTAAAAATTTTACATATCGATGGTCAATTAATGATATAAATTATGTACCTGAAGTTCCGAACGTTCAATGAACGATTTCTAAGGTTGTCGCTATAATAAAATACATACTTCATATGATTATAATGAAATAAACATATAAAAATATAGGAATTATTAATTGGATATGATTTAATGCTGAAAAAACGCAATTATACAATTATTTGATTATTTTGTCACTGTGACGCCTATGAGAAATCGTTCATTGAACGTTCGAAACTTCAGATACATTATAAATTCTATTTGGATATCAATGTTATTATTTATTATTTACACTAATTTAAATTGCATGGTCATTTCTTGTTCACGAATGTAAAGATGACATTAAAGTTCTTTACTTATATTCGATACAAACTTTTATTACAGTTTATTTTTTTTGGAAAGTGAATAAATATTTTGAAAATTTTATGCAATCTACTCCTCACTTTACATATACTAAAATTGAAGAACACCCACAAGTATTACTATCCAATTGTAACTTACCGATTATTTTGAAACGTTACATATTTTATATTAAAAAAATTGTAAATCGTTTTTTGGAGGTAGAAACTATTCTTGAAATATTTAGATTACTGTGTGTTATTAATATCATGCATAGAATATTTTGTGGTAAACAAAAACTATTATAGATATATAGAAATATTAAAAATATAATTTTTTTATAACATAATTGTTTAAACGATTAAAAAAAATATTGGGTTTTCAGAAAATGTATAATAATTAAAACTATACATATTTCTATTCATTGTTGCACCTGAAGAGGGCTCGAAAGAAACCGAAATATTGTGCAACGTTATTTAAGAGCTTATAATCTTCACTTTTTTGCAGGACGTAAGTCATATTTGTATCATTTAATTTAATTTGGGTTTTCAGTAATTAAACAATTAAAGCAGGGGTAGCTTCTATCACGACAAAGCTTCTGCATTATATAGAATACGTATATCAAGATTAAAACAATCGTTGAATTACACAGATAGTATTATGTTTCATACTCAACAGGAATAATGGGTGCACCTCAAAAACCCGACATATCACAAAACAGACACTTCAAAAACCTGACATTCAAAAAACAGACATTAAAAAAACAATCATTGAAAACTAGACATTTCAAGATGCATACATATTTTGTAAATTTGTTTTTTTAAATATCTGAATGTCAGGTTTTTGAAGTGTCTGTTTTATGATTTGTCGGGTTTTTGACGTATGTATACCCGGAATATTATCTGGTTTGTGAAGTGTTTGTTTCGTGATTTGTCATGTTTTTTAGGTATACTCGGCTAAATATTTGGTTTTTGAAGTGTCTGTTTTGTGATTTTTTGGGTTTTTGAGGTGTGTATACCCGGAATAATATCTGGTTTTTGAATGTCAGGTTTTTGAAGTGTCTGTTTTGTGATATGTTGAGTTTTTTAGATATACCCGGAATAACATCTGGTTTTGAAGTGTCCGTTTTGTGATTTGTCAGGTTTTTTAGGTATATCCGGAATAATATCTGGTTTTTTGAAGTGTCTCTTTTGTGATTTGTCGATTTTTGAGATATACCCGGAATAATATCTGGTTTTTGAAGTGTCTGTTTTGTGATTTGTCGGGTTTTTGAGGTATGTATACCCGGAACAATATTTGGTTTTTAAATGTCAGGTTTTTGAAGTGTCTGTTTTGTGATTTGTTGAGTTTTTTAGATATACCCGGAATAATATCTGGGTTTTGAAGTGTCTGTTTTGTGATTTGTCGGTTTTTTGAGGTATGTATACCCGGAATAATATCTGCTTTTTAAATGTTGAGTTTTTGAAGTGTCTGTTTTGTGATTTTTCGAGTTTTTTAGATATACCTGGCATAATATCTGGTTTTTGAAATGTCTGTTTTGTGATTTGTCAGGTTTTTGAGGTATAATATACCCGGAATAATATCTGGTTTTACATACCTCAAAAACCTAACAAATCACAAAACGGACACTTCAAAAACTAGATATTATTCCGGGTATATCTCAAAAACTCGACAAATCACAAAACAGCCACTTCAAAAACCAGATATTATTCCGGGTATACATACCTCAAAAACCTGACAAATCACAAAACAGATACTTCAAAAACCAGATATTATTTTGAGTATACCTAAAAAACCTGACAAATCACAAAACAGGCACTTCAAAAACCAGATGTTATTCCGAGTATACCTAAAAAACCTGACAAATCACAAAACAGACACTTCAAAAACCTGACATTCAGATATTTAAAAAAACAGATTTACAAAACATGTATGCATCTTGAAATGTCTTATTTTGAATGTCGGGTTTTTGAAGTGTCTGTTTTGTGATTTATCAGGTTTTTTAGGTATACTCGGAATAACATCTGGTTTTTGTTTTCAGTTTCATTTTAAAAAACAGTTTCACACTCAATATCATGTGATATCTTAATTTTTTATATTATCATTGTATTTTCAAGTTTCATAATGTTATTTCGAACAAAATTATTTTGATAAACTCATTTAAAGATAGTCAAAACGAAAAAATGTATTTTTCTGCAGTTCATTGCCCATAAAACATAATTTATACAAATTTTACAAACGATGTGAAAAATCAAATGTTTTTACTTTGAATCATGGTACTTACATTTCCCAAACTTTCCATCATATTAGAATAAAACTACTAAAACTTGTAAAATCTTTGGTACCAGCCAATTTTGTGTTCTTTTGAAATTGGTATTTAAAATAAGGGTGCTGTAACAAGGTGTATATTTAAAGGAACCTTTATGTATTCAAAAATTAAAGTTGATTGAAAAATCAATAAATTGAACTATCCTGAATCACGTCGGAAACGAATGAAATTTTCAACACATGACGTAACGAATACCACCTACGGTATTCTCGACACATCTTTCACCACATCCCACACGCGCAAGGACCTAACCTTCAAGTCGTCGTTGTCCTGGAAGAGATGGGGTGATCGTTCGGTCTGCATGAACGCCAACGTCGCCGCCTTAGGATCGTCCTGGAACTTGGGGAGGAAGTCGTGGTGAGTCTCCCGGGTAAGGTGCTCGAAGGGATCGACCGGTTGGTTCGAGTTCCCGAACTTCTCGCAATCCGCGGAAGGTGGCGGCGTCGCCGGCACCGGTTCCATGAGGTCGTCGACGTTCGCCGGTATGCTCGAGTCGAGGAGGTTCCTGGTGGTCAACGACTCCAAATTTTGAGCGGCGTGAGTCATCAGGTCGTTCGTCGCCTGCGGCAAGTCGATCAGCTGGTGCAACTGGGCAGACTTCTCGTCGCCGTGCTCCAGGTGCTCGAAGTCGTCCATGGAGTCGTGATCGCGTTTCATGGCGGCGCTCACCAAAGGATCGACCTGGTGCTGAGGACTCGAATCGCTCGACATTTCGTGTATTTTTTTTTTCAAAATTTACGATTATTTTCGTCTTATAAGACTCGGGACATGTGTTTTTTCGCGCCTTTTCCTCGATTACTTCCTCGAGGAAGGACTTTTTAAAAATGTATCAAAAATTCACTCCCACTCGATCGATTTTTCTGGATGAATTTTATTTTTCAGTCGATTCTGGACGATTGCTCCTCGGAGGAAGGTGAGCGTTCTCAAGTTCCTGAAAACGATGACGAATCACAGGACACTTCTCCACCGGGTCGATTCACTCGCGGATTACTCTCCAGGACGGATCGTCGCCGACGATTATACCCTCGGGGAAGACATTGAAGGCTTCTGAACTGATTTCGCGCGCTTCCCCTGGAAGAAATGAACGGCGACCGCGCACTCAGCTGTCAAACGTCAAAAAGGAGCGACCAGGAGGAGCGACGCGAACACACGCGAGAACGCGGAAGGCATGGAGACGGATGGAGCGCCGGATCGGTCGGAGCCACTCGGAGCACCTCGTCCGGAGTTCGGTGGAGCGTCACCGGGGTACGAGGGGGGAGTGGTGCGTGTAATTGTGTAGTCGTCGTCGAGGGAACTTGAACTCGGCCGGTGTCTGCGAAAACCAAGCGACGAGAGTGTCCGACCGCGCATGCGTCCGCCTCCTGGGGGAATCTTCCTCGTCGGTTCCCCGTCTCTGTCCGACCTGGAGCAATGCCATCATTCCATCTCTCTCCGACCTCGTCTGGGCGGCGCGTGCTTCTCTTTATGGTGGTGTTACCACGGCGAGCTGCAGAGGGTGACATTTTACACCCCTGCCATGGCTGCTGGGGTTCAATTTTTTAATACCTTTTCAAGATTTTGAAAGTGAAATCTTTTATTTACAAAGGATAAAAAAATCGATTGAAGTGGATAGTCGTAAACTCGATTTCTCCTTTTTGACATTTTCGAACGTATTTTTATCGATCAAAACACTTTTAAAATGGAGCTTCGTAAATATTTACAAATTTTTGGGTTTTTGATAAAGTGCAAACTAGGTTATTTGCATGTGAGTTTCTCGATAAATATAACTTTTTGAACATTGCAAAGAATACGTGAAATTTGTTAAAAGTTTTGGAGTTATTTTTTGGAGCAGCAGAGGTCGTTGACCCCTTTCTTTAACCTTTTCAGGGGTTTATTTTTTCAGTTGAACAACTTTTGGAAAATATACATACAGCAGTGCCCCCCTTAAGTTATCTTCCCTTATGTTATATGCTCCCCTGTGTTATATTTTTTCGTTCTTCGTAAGTTATATTCTTCTCCTCCCGCGTTCCCCCATCACACCTGCCCTGCTTTCCATTGCATTCCATTTTTGCACTCTGAAATCACTTTTTCACTTCTCTCAACGTACAATTTGCGATCGTTACCCTGCAAACACAGAAAGTAACAATTATGTAACATTTTCGTAATGGTTACATTGTCACATAAATGTTACATAGCTGTTACATAACTGTTACTTTTGTCTTTGCTGGGATAATGTTCAACTGATTTAACCCTTTGAAGCATACATTTTTCTTTACACGGAAAATGACTGAAAATTGTTACTCGAGGGTTTTCGAGGTCGCTGATTACGAATCAGAACTCAGATTTTCAAAATTTAATATGGTCGATCCAAAATGGCGGACCGTATGTTGAAAGGTTACTAGATTGATATGAAACGACCCCTGGGGTTTTCGAGGTCACTGATTACGAATCTGGTATTAGATGGCAAACCAATAATAACTTTATTTATTTTCGACCAACAATTTAGAACTAAATGACGAATAGGTGTGAATTTTTCAGTCACGAATTATGAAATTTTAACATTCTGGTCCACCATTTTGGATCCGCCATATTCAAATTTTCAAATTCTGTAGTCAGAATCGTCATCAGCGACCACGAAAACCCCCGTGTATTCACTTTCAACACGATCAAGAAACTTTTTACATCTTGGTCCGCCATCTTGGATCGGCCATTTCGAATTTTTAAAATCTCTGGTCAGATTCATAATCAGCGACCTTAAAAACTCTATTATACTAAATTTCAAACAATTATCTTAAAAAACAGCGTCAATAATGATTTTTTTTTTTTTAAATCGTGATTTTTTAATCTTTGTTTATTTATAAATCATAAACAATAAACAATAAATAATTATATCTTAATAACTGCTTTTATACATTCTTGTATCACTATAGTAACATAAAATAGCAAAAACACCGATCTAAATGCGTTAACTGCAATTTAAATGATCAAAAATTAAAGAAATCGAGGTGATAACGTGGGTTACCACCATGCTTCTAAGGGTTAACAATTCGTAATTAAATGTATATACATGTGTGCATCTATATGTACGTACACATACATGCATGTGTGTGTGTCTAGCGGAAATGCGAATAGTGAGGAGGAATATAACTTAACCCTTTGCGGCATACATTTTTCTTTACACGGAAAACAGCTGAAAATTGTTACTCGGGGGTTTTCGGAGTCGCTGATTACGAATCTGAAGTCAGATTTTGAAAATTCAAAATGGCGGATTCAAGATGGCCGACCAAAATGCGAAAAATTACACAAACTTGATGAAACTGGGTGAAAATTTACTTGATCTAGATAACATTGGGTACTCCATGTACTCTGAATGTTAAATGTATAAACTGTGATCAGCGACGTCGAAATTCCACGAAAAACCCACTTTCATCAATATCCGGTAATTTTTCACTTTTCGGTCGGCCATTTTGAATTTCTCAAAGCCGACTTCAAATTCGTAATCAGCGACCCCAAAAACCTCCGAGTACCAAATTTGGTTCTAATTTACCCTTTAGTTCGTTCGAAAATGATTTCTTTCTAAAAAATCGACGTTTTTTTAAATTTATTTATTTATAATTGTTAATAATTTTGCGTAATTACATTTATTATCCTTTTCGTTACGTACCAAAAAGCCCCATCTATCATTATAAAAAGTTTTTTTGAATATTGCTTTGAAAGCATTAAAACTATAAAGAAAAGTTGTGAATAAAAAAGGTGGTAATCTGGGCTACCACCATGCCGCAAAGGGTTAAGGAGAGCAGACGCCATATTGCCAGACTCAAGTGTATAACTTAAGGGGAGCACTACTGTGGTGTATGGATGATTTGGATTTATCTGAAATCATATTTTCACAATTCAAAATGGCGGATCCAATATGGCGGTCAAAGTGATTTAATACAGTAGTCCCCATCCTACGTTATACTGTCGGTTCTTTCGAAATGGCGAACGATTCTCCAGTTATCCCCTGACTATCCCCACTTCCGAATCTTTGTTTATATCCGTGCAATGGGTATTTCTGCGTGCGAATGACGCAAAGCGAATGCTCAGCGAAACAATGTGGTGGGGCAAGGAGAGGAAGAAACTGGTATAACTCTGGAGAAGGCAAATGTATAACTTAGGATAGACACATAACTTAGGGCGGGGACTACTGTATCGATCAATTTTATGAAATTTCGTATCTTACGGTGTTTTAACTAATCACAAGTCTGAGGTCAGATATTCAAAATTCAAAACGACATTTCGAATATAGCGGATAAAATGCTTCAATATAGATATATATTTTTATGACATTTTTGTGTTTTATAACAAAAAATGTCGACAAATGAATCAAAATGGCGAACAAAATGTTTAAATATCAATTGATTTTATGAATTTCCAACGGTGTTTTCAATCGATTTTCATGGTTTTTACATATAAGATTTGGGAAATTCAAAATGTCGCATCCAATATGACGATCACAATGTTTAAATACCAATAAATTTGTATTATGTACAGGTTTCTTACTCTTTGAAGGGTACGTTATTTTGCTCAACAAAGTTTGAAAATAACAACTACCACACTGAGGCCGGTTTTGCAAAATTCAAAATGTCGGGACCAATATGGCGGACAAATATAGAGATTAATGATTTTTTCGTTGATTAATTGCATTCTAAAGGAGGTACCGATAAGATCCGAAACGTTGAGGTACGACCCTACAACATTTGTCCTTTTTCGAAGTTTTCTCGAATGTCGGGGAAGGGATTTTGGTTTCTTCTTTTTTTACATTTTTCACATTCGTATTAAAAAAAAAAATTTGTTCTCTTGTATTGAGGGGGAATATAAACATAGTGGTATGTCATAAACCCCTTTTTAACTTATTTAATTGAACCATTTCATTCATAATATGTAAAATATTGAAACAATTAAAATTCGTAACTAATCAATATAAATAACCCCTTGACTGCCATGAGAATTTAACAAAAAAAAATGCCCCAAAAAACAAATTTTGTTAGATTTTACTTTAACTTGGCGTACAGGGGTACAGTAGTCCTTCTCTTATTCTAATTTGTCCAGTCAGGCAAGATGGCGGCCTTCTTCTCTTATTCTAGTTTTGTCCTCTCTCCCACTAAACGTTTGTTGTTTCGCTTTTTCTCTCTCTTTCTCTTTCGCAGCGCATGCGCAGTTATGTGTCATATATATGCTTCTAAGGAAAGTAGTAGGTGCGATGGGGAGAACGCGTGAGGGGAAATATTAGAATAGGAGAACAGAAAAGATTAGAATAAAGGAAGACATTTGAATAAGGGAAATTAGAATAAAGGAAGGACTACTGTATTTTGGGACGCTGGTTACGAATCTGAAGTAACAGGTCTTAGTTAACTACTATTGAAGAAACTAAATTGATTCTGGTCCACTAGAAAATGCTGGTTATACATTGAGTAAAGTCGTCATTTTTGGCAAACAAAATTTGTTGGTTCGCTTGTGGACACCACTGAAAAATCTATTAAACATTGGCAAAATGAAGTAAAAACGCCCCAGATATATACAGAATTTATTGATTTCAAAAACCTTTAATGACAGAACAACAGAAGATGGCACTATCGATACCTATTATTCTTCATCCTCTTATATTAGCTCTTACGCATTTGATTTGAGCACACTTCAATCCGCACGCAGAAAAATGCAACAAACAAAAGCCGATGGGTGAAAACTTGGAAAACCAAGAATCGATTAAAAATTATACAATACACATACGACCATATTTTATGATTTGTCAAAAAAAGAGGTGTCCGCACTCATCATTTTTAAGTTTACATTGAGGACGTAATTTTGAGGTGGTTACAATGATGTGGGGTATAAAACTAAAATTTGTTCTTAACATTCAACTATTTTGATCTCATTAGTACATAGTTTCAATCGAATCTCAATATTCTAACAGCTCGAAAAAAAAACAACAAAAATAAATATTTCTTTATTTTTCCGTAGTTACCTCCATTTGTTTCATTGTTATATAAAAAATTTACATAAAAATTGAAATTTATTAAATTTTTTTGATTGGTATTTCAACATGAAAGGTTTAAGATGCTTCATGAATTTTTTGTCTTATATGTACTTTAACACCTTAGACCAATCTTTGGAATGCAGATAAATTTAAAAATAGTGAAAATTAAAATTATTAAGCCAAAAGAAAATTTAACAATTCTAAACAAGTCTAACAAAAAAAAAGAATTAATTGTTTTTATTGTATATAATATTATTTAATTCGTACTATTTATTTCTTTTATGCTTCAAATTAGAATTTTTGAAAATGAATTATATACACTGAGAGACTGCAAAGAACAGACATTGTAAAACTGTTTACGAATTTAGAGACAATCGATGGCCACAATAATTCTAACAATTTAGACTAATTTTTCATATAATACAAAGAAAAGACGTACGTAATATATGAAAAATTAGTATAAAATTTTAAAATTACTATGGCTGTGCATCGTTTATCCCTAAATTCGTAAACTGTTTTTCAATTTTTGTTATTTACAGCCTCTCAGAGTAGCATTTAAAGATTATCCAAAATAATTTTACAGCTTTGTGCAAGTTAAAAAAAATTTAAATGTATGTTTATTACATGCGAAATCTTGATGGAAAATTACACACGAAATATTTTTTGAGTTTCGAAATATCATATTGCTCAAAACTATACAAAATTGCCAGGAGGATGCTATATTCGCTACGTTACACGTGTATAGAAATTTTATATACAGACATTTAAATAAAAGACTTATGCGAGGCTAGAGCTGACGTCATTTTAGAATCTAAGTCTGATCAGTGGATGTGTGACATTCGATCTAATGTCAGATGTAACTTTATATAAATAGAACGAAATTAGCCCGGAGACAAGATTACGGTATTATTGTAGTCTATCAATTTAAAAGTTTTTTTTTCGATCTTATGTCAACCACCTGGTGAGGCAATGAAATTATATTAGTCCAATATGCATGTTTAGTAAATATTAAAATCCACCGATTTTACAGACATTTTTTCTAAGCTTTAGATATTTATAACCTAAATTTTATTTTGTCTGCATATAAAATGAATAAGATTTTTTAAAACACCTTTAGACAATAATAAAAAATATATTAAAAACATAATTGTCCACAATTGACCTTATTTTAACGTATAATAATTTTGTACTTTAGGGTCGTTTCACAATGCAAAAATAGAAAACATAATTCTCTTTTCAAAAGTTCTGTACATAGAAAATGAATCACATTCTCGTTTTGGAGTATGTCCAACAAACACAATTTAACCATAAAGGAAATTTCTTTTAGCGTTTTTCAGATGTTATACGGATCATAATAAAGATTTTCCTGTAAGGTTACATTCAGAATTTTTATTATAATATTCGTGGAAACATCTAAAAATATTACTACAGACGAGCGTAAAATGTGTTCTAGAAATTTAAAATGTACGGATTAATATATAAAACAAAGGTCGGCTGAAAATTGTATTTTAAGTTACTAAAAACGTTTATACTGCCTAATTTTTGTATCAAATTTAATTGTAAACAAAACAAATTGGACAATACTTGGCTTGGATTAAAAATGAAAAATTCTACCCTGGCTAAACGTTTTTTTTTGTGGACATCTGCAGGTCCTCAGGACATGCCGGGACAGATTATATTGTTGGGGATACGTATAAATAGTATTGTTTTTTTATAGTCTTGATAATTCATCCTGGTCACCAAAATCTTGGGAATGTTTATGCAGTTCCCATAAATAAAAAATCGGAAGAAGAAACGATGATAATATCCATCTTCGAATACAAAATCTACTTATACATATTATTATATATGACTTGACAAAAGCTTATTGTTAACATTTTAGTTTCTTTTGAATTCATGTATTTATTTTATTCGTGTTATTATTATTTACATATATGTCCATTTTCTAACATTTTTGTTAAGCGCCATCTGGTATGAATTTTACTAATAAATTTTGTATCAAGTAACAGTAGAGGAGTTGATTATATTAAATAAATAAATAATTACTCGTAATTTCAAATATTTCAGATGCACTTTTGTACTTTTATACTATAGGAAAAGCGAAAAAATAACAACAAAAATAATTTTATTTGACATGATTTTAACTTTAATTAACTTTTAGCTATACATCCTCAAATGGTAAACTTACGTTTTCGATTGCTCTGAAGATACACGAATACTGTAATTAATAGGGGCCAAGTTTGGTGCAAATTTGCATCAGTGTACCATTTTGAGAGAAATTAACCCGAAAGAAATTACCGATAACGATAAACTCGAATGTACATCACAATTTATCCTTGGAAACCGCCAAAAACATGTTTACTAAAGAGGCATAGTAATATAGAATTGAAATATCTACTTTTGAAAGGAAGACGAGTATAAAAAGTAGGTTATATTACATCATTGATATGAGAGTATATTTGTACGCTAAAAGATAGTTATAATGGATATTATACAGAAAAATAAGAATGTTTTTGTCATTGAAAGGTGTTATGTCTACGACCATTGCCTCATCACAATTATTGGTGCCAGTGAACTTCAAATTGAACATTCATATACTATCTAGTATTAACCTTCACACAACAAGGTTCTTTTCTCACTCATTATGGATTTAATTATACGACGAATTCGTTTATGTGCCTCTCTTCCTGTTTAATAAATAATTAATTTTTTTAAAATGTCAACTGTGAATTCATATTTTTTATTTCTCCATTCGTTTATTTTTAGTAATGTCTTATTGCAGAGGAGGGTTAACATACTAATACCGAAAATATTAAAATATATGTTTTTAAATTATTTATTCAGCAATTTTTTGTTTAGCAAAAAGTATTTCTTACAAATGAAATGAGATAAGATGAAATAGAAACATATTGGCATTCCTGGATTTTATAAATAGAAATTTGAGAAAACTGGATATGCAATGACATTGACGACAGAATCATGTTATATTTCCGCGCTGAAGAGACGTTTAGAATGAGGTGTATAGATTTCTCTAATTGAGTGTTCTATGACAGTTGCCTTCATGTAAATTTAGTATTTTTGAAAATAATGAACGCTATAATAGTGTACAAATATTGCCATATTGGTAAACATGATATTAGATTCCCTTTTATTTCAGCTGATGGAAATGTCACTGTTTTTGTGTGTTTTATTACAATATCTTATAAAAACTGTGACCCAGCATACGGAAAAGAATTGAGAAGTTTTGAAAATCCCGAAATTGAATTCTTTTTGTTTACATTTTTAATAAACTTCAATACTTTTGCAACCTTTCAAAAGTATTCAGAGTTTATTATTTAATTCTTTGCAATACTTAAAGATAGCTGCCGCTCCTTGAATATTTTTCAATGCTTTCAAGATTAGTGCGTTGGTGATTTTCAATACCTCTGAATGCTTCAATGCAAGTGGTTTACTATAAGAATTCTTTCAAATACTTACAAAGGTCTGCAAAATTCACTTTTTTTTTATATCAGAGTGATTTTCGACGAATTTTTGTACGCTTTTTTACAGGTTTTTTGGTGTTTTTGCCCCCACTTTTCTCAAAATCATAACGTGATATAGACATTTTTCGTCTTTAGATTCGTGTTCAGCGTACAAAAGTACGTTGGAAATCACTCTGATATCCAAAGAAAAAAAGTGAATTTTGCAGACCTGTGTAAGTATTCGAAAAAACACGTTTTTTGGTGTTTTTGCCCCTAATTTTCTCAGAAGCCTGACGTGCAACAGATCTGAATTTGTGTTCAAATTAAAGCTTGATTCTTCCCCTACAAAAATCATATACGATAGTTTTTAAAAAAATGTCATAGTTTTGAAAAAAAATGGGTTTAACCTTGCTGTTCCTAGTGATTATTTTTTATATTACGCTAGGATTTTGAGTGATTCTAGGTCAAATGTCCAAAAAATAGCTATTTTTGCCATTTCCAGGAATTTCGTCTGGAAGGCCGACATTTTTTCATATAGTATACATTGCCAGTTTTAAAACCAATTTTTAAAAATTAATTTTCGATGATTTTAAAAGAAGCTATGCATATTTGAATTTATGAGATTTGACCACATTAACCCCCCTGCCCATGAGTTTCTATCTAAAAAACGATTTCCATGTAATTTGGCATCTTGAGGATTCTGTGGTCGCTGATTACGAATCTGAAACCGGAAATACAAAATTCGAAATGGTGGATCCAACATGGCGAACGAATTTTTAAAAAATTGTTGGATTTTAAATAATTTCGTTAGGGGTGTTTGGGTTCGTTGATTGCGAATCTTAAGTCAGATTTACGAAATTCAAAATGCCGGATCCAATATGGCGGAAGAATTTTTTAAAAATTGTTGAATTTTAACACCGAAGACTTCTAAATACCAAGCTTTATTAAAATCCAATTTTGTTTCTAAATTGTTTTGACATATATTTGCTATTTTGATTTTGTAAATTCTGTTTCCATATTAATAGCGAGGGTGAGTTTTTAAAATGGAGGAGAGTGTTTCTGGTAGGCTTTTTGTGCTGAGAATGAATCTGACCTTTAAAATGCTGAGCACGTCAGGTTTTTTGGTAACTAGAGCTGGAATTATCAAGAAATGGCTATTTTAGCCATTTTTAAGAAATTTTTGTTATAAAAAATTAGGTTATATAAAATTATTATAATTGATTAGAAAATTAATTTTTATGGCACTGAATTTCAAACTTTATAAGTGAATGTCTTTAAATTTATATACGTGTTGCCATGCATATTTATAAACTATCCATTTAAAACTAAAAATAGTGTCATTGCCAATATATTGGTGATTTCATTGTTAATAATTTTTACATCAGAAAAAAAGTTGAAAGCGGGTCTGTCAAATAAACAATAAAAGTTGCATTTTTAAAAGGTGAAGGTTTAAAATAATCGGAATTTAAATAAGGAACGGCTTGTGTACACCTTTCTTAAGACTTGTGTCAATAACATTGATTGAAATTTGTAAACAATGTGTTTAAATCTGAATCAAATATAAACCACTCCCAACATATGATTAAACCGTACTATAGGTCGAATTTGACGGCGTATCAATGGAAAAGAAACTGAATTAAAAAACACAAAAATTCAAAATTCTCAAAAACACAAATGCATATATTTCAAACAACTAAATAAATATTTATAGTAAGAATTATTAAATATTTTTTGTTGTGAATTGTTGCATTCTTCTGTTTTTGAATTTTTTTTAAACTAAAACTTACTATTAATTGAAACTGATGCCTACATAATTTTTATTTCAGAAGTTGTACGTAAGATTCCATTTCTTACCTTCAAAGAGAATTTGTAATTTGCAATTTCTTGTTGGGAAAATTGAGCTACCCAATCATAAACGTTGTTTCTAAACACGATATTTCACTGCTGAACTATTTTATAGATCATTTATATTCACTCGCCCGCGAGTGAGATTTAATTACAAAAAATCGAGGTATCCGGTAGAAGAAATTAAAAAAAATTATTCACTGTAATTTTTGGTATGTACTCCGAAATTAAATAAACGTGAAGAAAGACCATATTTTCGTTAAGCACTGAAAATTCTTGTCAGTTTGGAGAACCCAGTATGAATTTACATTCCTGACACTGCGACGTTTTTACGCTACTATGCCGACCGGCGAATTAGTAGTACTATATTGTATAAGAATTTTTAGGCGCCGATAAAACAGAAAACTTTATGATCGTACAATTTAGTTGTGAAAGTTCAGTAAACACAAACCTAAGACGTCACTTATAATTCTCTAAGGTCAACTTAAAAACTGTAAGTTGCAATTGTCTTAAAGTCGACTTAAAGTAGACTGTTACTTGTAGTTGCCTATAAGTTGGACATTAGAATTTCGGCAAAATAAGTGCTGTCAGATTTTTTCGTTACCATGTGAGAATTTCTCAAAAAAAAGAGTTTTTTTAGAGAACTGCAAATTTTTAAAATTCCATAACTCGGTTAGTATATATCGGTATTTATCATACAGTAGCATATAAAAAATGAAATTGCTCGTCTTGAAATTTACTTTCACGTGGATGTAATGGGCATCTTGCTGTAATTTATTTACATGTATTTTTTACATGTAAAGTAAAAAATTCAAGATTTTTTCCAAATGGACATTTTTATTTTTTGTAATAAAATTCACAAAAAACAACTGAAAATAACGATCATACAACATGGTAAATTGTTTCGTTGATTTTTTACAAAATTTTATATCGTTTTTTATGATATAAATTTATTGTAAAAAATCATTTAAACCGTTTTTGGAAATTTCAGATATATAATTTTGTCAGTATATGTTACAAATACATTTAAAACAGCATCGATGGAAATGCTTATTTAATAGGACGTATTAAAAAAATCGCAGCTTTTTGGAAATCCATCATATATTACTGCAATTTTATTGTGAGATTTTGAAAGATAAATATTTGAAAGAACACACTGAATGTAGTGAATGAGAACACACATGAAGTTTCTCTGTGATGAATATCGGATGAAATACTTGGCACACTTTTATTTTCAATTTCCAAATCTCTGTTTCAAATCTTCTTGTTTCAGAAATGCTTCAAGATTATTTTAAGACGTAAAAGAAAAAAATCGCCACGTGAAACTTAAATTAGCCCAATTTTTCGATATTTTCTTCTACGCGGAATGATCGATTAGCAATAACTCGTTTTTGTCTTTCAGCTACAAAAAAATTGCTTATTGATGTCAACATTTTAATGTTTCAATGTTCAATATGCATCTTCAATATGTCCATTTTCTAACTGAAATATCACATTTCTGCAGTTAGAAAAATCCATTATTTTTTCAAGAAAAAAATCCTGCTGCCCTTAAGGCATTTTAGCTCGCATCAAAATTATTAAGAAAGTAAGATTGACAAATATTGTAAAAATGGTTAAACATTAAAATAACGAAATTTTCGAGGAAATCAAGTTTTTTGTTTTAAAAAAATAGTCCTCATTTTGCCAATTATCAAATTTGATGAACATTTTATATTAAGGCCCACTAAATTCATTCGGTAATCTTTCCAAGACACTTAGGGAAACATTATTCGGTAGAGTTTCGGTATATTTACCCACTCCGTTCCTGGGCTTCTCGTTATATTTACCAAGAGAAAAGTAGCGCCGCTTCTCCCACTCTCTATCAGTGTCGTTACGTTCGTGACGCCACAGCAGGCCCTTCCTGAGGACCCAGCCCGCAAGGTGGGGGAAAAGCGAGCTGCAACAGGCAAATATAACGAGACGGAACCGGATAATTATTCTGGGACATAAATGTAGCGAGATGCAAATATACCGGGACTCTACTGTATCTTTACGTACAGTGTGTAAATTCTACAAAACTTTTTCGTGTACATTAAGCTACCAATGAAAATCGCATTTGCGCACCAAAGTATTTTGGTCCAAAACACGTTATTGTCTTATTGATATATATGATGAAAATGGAAGGTAACTAATAACTGCATTAAACCTGAGCTTTCTTTATATTATTTATAAAATGAACTTCTATAAAAAACGAATAGGCGTGATTTTTTCACTTTCCTTGAGATGCCATCATAATAAAAATGTCATTACTTTTCAGACCGAATTTAAATAGTACTTTGGAATTTCTCATTTGTGTGTTTTTCTTTTAACATATTTCTAAACCTAAAACTATAAAACACAGACTTAAATGAATAACAGAAACAATTCTTGCAATCTCATTGATCGAGTTTTCGCATTCTATTTGATTTTGAACAGAAGTTTAACTTACCATTTAACCGTATATAGTAAATACAATATATCTTGAATTCTTGACGATATATAACTGTTTGACACAATCAACTTTTTAGATCTAACAAACCATTTAATAATAGGAAAAGACTGACTGTTGAGTCGCAGAGTGATTCGTGCTCTATTCATTGATCAAACAAATCCTGTATTCGGTACTACTATTTATCAATTTTGTATGTACCTGCAGTGAGAAATGGAGGGAAGTACAATGCGAATATGTTCTAAAAGTGTTTTATGTAGTAAATAAACTAAACGCATTTCAGTTTAGGTTAAACGATTGCAAATTCCATACTTAAAGGAATTATACAAGATGGTCAGAGGATAATGTACACAGTGTAACCAAAATTTACCGAATGGTAAATATATCGTTTATCTTTAAATGCACTTTCTTCGTTTTATCGGACATTTATTTCGGATGGATAGTAAAATAAAAATTCGAATTTTATTAAAAATCGTTTATTTGTCTACGTTCCGACCTCTTGTGGGTATACCCGCTGGACCTAAGACATATATGGCACTGACGTTTTTGTAGCAAAAATTGGCTGTATTTTGGTAATCACACTACTTGGGTTTTCTCTCACAACTTGTGTTCTGTTTTCTCACAATTTTTTTGTTTAAAGTAGTTTCTCACAGAATTTTTTTTAATAAGGAAAGACTCACTATGCTTAATTATTGTATTCAAACTTTAATAAGAATGTTCTGAAGATCATACAGAAATTTTCTCGGAGTTGTCAATTTTGTAATATCGTCCACGGAGTGCTTGATTGGCGTGATACAGCTGGTAACTATTTTGGTCCTAAATAACAAACTGAAAATAATTTACATGTTTAATATGTTTATATTTTTTTTAAATTTATTGTCATTTACGAAACTTAATTACAGGTTTATTAAGCTTAAATCGTGATACATATTTCATAACATCCCGAGTTGAAATTTATTAGGGCACTGATCAGAGCCTGATCGAAAGAGTTACACCCCGATCAGGGCTTGAACAAATTTCAGCTGGGGATGTAATAACATGAACTTTATGTAAAAACGTTATGACTAACTAAACATTTATAAAATGTAGGAAACTGGAGGAAAACACTGATGATTGAAATTTGGCGAAAGTAACATTTTATTTCCATTTAATTCTAAATTTTGATTATTTATTATTTCTTAGCTATTACATAACAATGTTAGACGAAAAATGTCTAACAAATGGTTGCCATTTGTACTAGCTAAATATCTTTTTAAAATACTACACCGAACATGTCAATCAAATAAAAATTAGAGTTCTACTGCTAGTTAGTATTTTTCGAAGTAAAAAAATGCATTAAAAGATAGATTACGTCTATACTAATTAAAATTATTATACTGTTACGATCCCGGATCTGTGAAACAGATTTGGGTCGATTTAGTCGGCCTGTTTTTGATCAGGAGATAACCTTAGTTGTTGACATTTTTTGTAATTGTACAAATACCATAGTCGCTTTTTACAAGCTCTGTGATACAAAACTGTTCGAAAAATGTTCTCTCAACAGAGAAGGGAGTCATGCAGCCATGGACCTTACAAAGTATAAAATGCTGGACCTAAAAGTCTATCGATTAAACTAAACGTGGTGTAGCTTAGAAAGCCAGTTCTTAATTTTCAAATAATTACAGTTGAGAAATAACAACATGCAGCTAGACTGAATTATTGTTTACTCCAACTAGCGAGAGCTGACGTAAAGTTAGCAGTGACATGAGTCAGTTGTTGATACAGTGGTGTCCGATCAATCGGTATTACGTTTTTTATATTTTACGATATAGTAATATCACCTGATGTCATCTATTTCTAAACAATGTTTTGCGAGTTCAAAGTAGTTTTTATTAGAATTATCAGCTATTTTTTCAATTTTACATTCAGGGAATAATACCAAACAAAATATTATCTGCAAAGTTTTAAAAATCATTGCCATTTGATTAATAATTAATAATCAAATTAAAAATGACATTTAAAATAAAAAATGTATTATTCAGGAAACTTTTAGACATGCAACTTATAGAAGTTAAAAAATAGGGCTTATCCAAGCCACTGATTACGAATCTGAACTCAGATTTTGAAAATTCAAAATGGCGGATCCAAGATGGCCGACGGAAATGTGAAAATTTACTTTAACGAGAAGAAACTGGAGATTCGGAGATTTTCTGTCGCTGATTGAGAATCTGAACACAGATTTTGAAAATTCAAAATGGCGGATTCAATTTCGTCTCATTAAAGTAGAGTTTTTACATTTCGATCAGCCATATTTTTTCTGACATTTTGAATTTTCAAAATCCTAGTTCAGATTCATAATCCGCGAACTAAGATACCCTTGAGAAACAAGTTTAAGCTGATTTCCGTCTAAAGAAAAATGTATGCCGCAAAGGGTTCAGAGGCGTATTTAATCAGTATACATTACGTAATATATTTCGCAAAATCCTATAACATGACAAGATTAATTTCTGACTTTAGATGACAAATACCAAGAAACATTCAATCTAATCAGGAGTGACAGCTTATTAGTTTATGTTTAAAATATCAATTATTTCTGTTCTAATTACTGAATATAATTTACTTATTTCAGTTTTCATGTAATAAGTTGCATATAGTGTAATCCGCAATATCTGTAACAAATCCTACGGACATCGCAACTGAATATAAAAATTTCCATTTATAAGGTTATAATTAATTTTATCCGAATTACGGAAAAAAGTAATGGCATGCAAAATTCCGCATAAAATTCCATGATCTATTATTAAGACATTTGAAAGAGCAGGTTACAGTTTTTACAAGGTAAATTTGATCAATAAATGTACCCAGATAGTAAGGCGTGAGTCTCACGTTGAACTCACATTTGAGATCTCATTTAAGTGTACTTATATGAGTGCTTATGAGAGTTTAAGGGAGAGTGCAAGGTTCGGGAATGTTTTGGGCATGCGCAAAAAATCTCCATTGGTTATATTTGAGTGACGATCGTACCCTGGTTGGACGACACATTTGGCACTCACATAGAGTCTAGAAATGCGCTTTAATCTCATTTATGAGTTTCATTACGCACCCTATGTGAACTCACGTTGCTATCTGGGTATCTATATGCCAATCCTGTTACATTAAATTTCAGATTTTAGTTTAGTAAACTGTGTATGAACGAGGATTGCTTATTCACAATTTAAATTGTATAAGAAAATGAATAACATATAATTAGCCCCATTCACGTTGAAATATGGTTGTTTTTAAAGTAATTACACATAAGTTCTTTCTAAGTTCTTTTCAGCCCCCTTCATTTTTTAACATACCTAATTCAACGAAACAGACTTTCTTTGAATTGTAATTTTTGAGGCCACTATAATTTTATTTTAATTTATTATTCCTTTCACCACATTCAATTTAATTAATTTAAATTAAAATTTTATAAAATAAAATATATCATTTAGTTGCAAATAAAAAATATACCTTAGAATAGCTACCTTTAAAAAAAATATATATATATTTAGTGCACGGAAACGCTTTACGTTGTGTTTCTAAGATGTAATCTGTCAGTATCTTATCTCTCCAAATTGTACATACAGAACGCTCTTTGACTGCCGACAATCGAGTCAATGTATGAATGAATCACTTTTTAGCAAGAGTAGGGACAAAAATGTGGGAAGTACCCATACAATCAGTATCGGTGTAAGTTCGACATGTAAATAATTTATATCGCTTTTAGACACCGATAATCGTTGTTATTAATTATGAAATACTCTTCAGCTATTGAATAATTTACATGACTGGTCAAAATAATAGGAAATAAAAATATCAATTTATTGTGAAAAATTTTGAACAGTATTTTTAATAATAATAATTTTTTCAAAGGAATAGAAACGTGTAGTGGATTAAAATAATTAATAAATTTTCCTCGTTAAATGGTGCAATATGTAAAGAAAAATATTCATTAACTGAATAACTTATTCTAATATATTTGGAAACGAATAAACTGATAAGAGTAATCTGAATATCTGAAGAAATTGTTTAAGATATGACTCATGTAAAGTGAGTTTACGCAAATATTATAATCTTTCTTTGAAAAACTAATAAGCACAGACAATATAAAGTCTGTATTTGTAGAATGAATCGTGCATTATCGGAAAATAAGATTTGAAATGCTACAAGATTTGAATATAAATTTTTAACTCAATAATGCTATGCTATAGAATTTAGGATTACGAATTTACTAAAAGATTTATATAATACACTTTGCTTTTTTTTTAAGAAATATAAAATATGTGAAACTTATATAAAATGACTGAAACTAATTATTGTTAGGTCTAACTCGCGATTAATTAAAACAATTAACAATATAATATATTCACTTATAATAGATATTAAGTGTGAAAAACGCAATTATGACGTTCTGACATAACGAGGTAATTTAATTGATAGGAAGCTACAGTTCGTAATTTTGAGATTATTTTCACAAGTTCGAATGACTAACATGTAGGAATGATAAACTTCTACGTAATGTATTATGATGTCAGACAGTTCAAGATATCGGCGAAGATAACAATACATTTTTTTTAGTAATTAATAAAACCAATTTCATTTATTGATACATAAAATTCTCTTATATTGCACTAAATATTCGATTCAAAATCGTTTTGGTAAAAATGTAACCATTCTGGAAAATTACTCGCATAAGGCCCAATCGTCCAAGAATTTGCATTCAATTGTTCTTTTTTCTTAACCTTTTCTTACCTTAAACGAGAATCTGTAATGTCTATGTAAGATAAAAACCTTTCAAATGTAACAATCAAGCTTTTGACATTACAAATCATTAGAATCATCGACCAATCTTACATGGAGGTTACGGATATTGTTAAATTAATGTTACGTAATCTCCCCATAAGATGTAATGTACTCTTAACATGTTTTACATTAATGTTTAGTCCTGGTCCTTTTGCGCTTAAATAAATCAAACATTGCGAAAATAAAAAATTACATTTTTAATATCCTCTTAACTTTCACTACAGTCGATTTTGAAAGATTGTACATGGTCAAGAACACTTCTTTTGTCTTGACCATATTATATTGATAATTATTCCCTTCTACATCTAGAGTTGCTGGGGCGATAGTTGTTGAAAGGGTTTCCGTATGCAAAGTTCTCTTTTCAATAACAATGGTCGACCTATCAATATTTTAATTCACAATGCTTCTTTGGTCGATACGTCCAAACCTGTTTTTTTCATGTAAAATAAAATTAAAAATTGTGTAAAAAACAGTGGCCGATTTAACGTGGAATGTTCCCTATATTTCTTTATTTATATATAGCAAATTGAAGTAAGATTGTTGGAAAATTACATATAAATCTTACAACAACTTAGTGTGCCTTATTTTACAATAGAAAAAAATATGGCTTATTTTTCCATGCGACGTAATATTACTACATTTCTATACCGGGAGCCGAAGAGAGCCGAAAAAGTTGCGAAAACGCCTGGTGGCGATAAAAATAACTAAGTCGGTCAGTTTAGGCGAATGGTAACATTAACCCTCTTGAGCACCAGTTTTTCTTTTTCCACATGGAAACAATGTTGTTTGGACGAATATATTCATCACGATGCACAGGAGGGTTAAATTTTCAAACCTTTATGAGATTATCACCACCTCGGTATCGAAATCGTTCTTTTAAGAGTAGTTTGTAAAAAAGGGATCCACCTTTTAATAAAAACTACAAGCTACAATTTGCTAGTATTAGGTGTCATCACATGCCGGATGCAGGTGTTCGTTCCATTTTTGGAATGAATCTAGTTCAAACGCGATGGAAGAGGCAGGAGGGGCTTTTCTAACCAGTCATGAATAGAATCTGAGTCTCAATTATTGAACAGTTACACTCACCCTGGTGTCACAAGGATGGTTGGGGATTTTGTGTCAACCTCATGTAGTAAAACTACAAGTAATAACCTTTGACCTTAATAATGCATGCAGATCTTCCATTTCTGCACTAGAGAATCCTGAGTTTGCTCTGCAGGTTACCTTTATTGAAAAATGATGCTGGGATTTTTCATACTCTTTCAATTTAGAACACTGGGATTTCACTGCTTGACTTGGAAAATTTAGTGTTTAACGTAATGAAATCGATTGCATAAATCAGTGGAATTCAGTAAACAAAAACCCTTTCCCTGTACATTCATTTTAAAACATGAGATGTAAAAATGATAAAAACGGAATCAAAATAATACTAAAGTTAGTAAGATGGTTTTCTCAAAATTGCTCATCTATCCATTGATCGATAGGTCAGTAATTCTTCCAAACTTTATAAATATCAAATTACTTCTTTTAATCTATTTTTAATTTCTTTTGAATCTGAAGAAAATGGTCTACTGACTTTTAGTATTTCATACTTTTCGTCAAGTGCGTAGCAATTCTATTCTCCAGTCTAAAATAGAATTCACTCCAAAATGTTTCAAATGTCTTCAAAGCTTCATAATTCGAAATTCCATGTAATTATATTTCTTCAATTATAATTTAATTGATCACAGGCGAATATGTCATCATTCTATGGTACTTTATCACAGATCTCCGACGAAATTCAAGGACGACCGAGGTTCGCAAAATTACAGGTTCTTTCACCTGACAGAGGTACGATTCCTCTTAATTTTTAAATTTCGATGAATCATCCCATATCCGCGATATTTCTCTCCCAATAAGTGTTAATAATTACTAAACTTCGAAGGACTAAATGTGTGCCCTGTGATGTGGCTCTACGTCAACTCCACATTAGATCATTTGACACTCATAACTCCTTTTACTGCAAAAAAGCACCTGGAATAATATTTCCAATAATTACATTACCTGTTTAGAGCTAATATAAAATTTGTTAGTTTCTTTAATTATTTGCGTTAAAGCATAAACGCATAATACAGTACTGCTCGCAGACGTAATTAAACGTTAATTGAATATTAGAAAAAAGGCGGTACCAAAATGGGAAGAAACGGAAATGGAGGATATAAGCGCGTGTTGCTCGAACCATTAAAGAGCGCCTGCTATGAAGATGGTCGGCAAAAATGATCTACAGTAGACTAACGGGAATAACAGGTTAAGTGCACGTGTACCCAACTAGAGTGCAGCCTCGTATAACCTATTTTTCTCAAAATTACATTGTGACACAAAAGTTGTGTATTATATTGTTCTTTTTGCCATTTTCGCAGATATTTTTCAACTTTATTTATTATATATTGCAGAAAACACGTAAAACAAGATATTGACTTTTCAATCATGTTGATGTTATATATGTTTTTGAATAGAATGAGGTGTTCTGAAATGGGTGTCCTATAATGATGTTGCACAAAAGAAAAATACTTTCTACACGAGTAGGCCGAAACAAATGTTAATGATCAAAAAAGAGTATCGGGACTACGTGTCCCAAAGGCTTTTACCATACTAAAAGTGTCACTTGTGTAGCTTGTTCGTCCGACGTAGACTAAAAACCGTATGTACGTTTTAATTACGTGTAATTCGATATAGTTTTGTAATGTAAATATTACCGGTGAACATTAAAATTAATAACAATCCTAGGTTACTTTAATAAGGTGGACTGATAGCCCCATTAGATACGATAAAAGTCTGATCGTTTAAAAAATGCGAAATTCGTCTGATTTCTCATGGGTAAAATGGGTAAAATAAGTATGGGTAATAGTCAGTCAGTGTAATTACATAATATCAGTATATCCTCTTATGCCTAAATGCACATGTTCACACTATATTTTTATTAATTCTATGCTTATTGGATTATAAGCTTTATGTATTTAAAGTGCTGAAGCTTTGAAAAAGATACAAGAGGTTCCAAACGTAACAAACGACTCCAAGGTTACAATCGGGTACAAACGATTTTACTTCATTTGTGCGGACCAACGATGTCGGGTGCTGACATTTATTAGCCTTTTAGAACATCTTTCTCTTTACTGTACAAATAACATATTTTGTGGTACATCGTCTAATAAATCCGATTTTTACATTTCCGATATTTTAAAATTGTCCATCTTACAATTTCATACGACATGTTTGTAACTTTGCCGTGAATGTTGTTTCATCACGGAACCAATATTTCGAAAAAGCATGTAGACAGAATACAACTTGTAATACAAAGTTTACAATTTCCAAGCATTTTCGGCATTTTATGCGACTCCATTTTGAAAATGAGATTCACTGTTAGTATTTTCTAATAAAGCACCATGTAATCTAGCTCAGAAATTTATATTCTGATTCTTTCTTTTGTACACTTATGATTTTGAATTCCGAGTCCGAGAATTCTATGTAATCTAATATTGTAGATTCTATGCATTTAAGTTTTATGTATAAAAACAATGTGTATGTGTGGTATATACTATGTCATTTTTAACTATCAATGCTTTTGACTTCAACAGGCATATATATATATATATATATATATACCCATACTGGGCACTCCAAAGTGTTGAAATCTATAACAAAGAAACCGCCGCACGGAGAAAAAACAATTTTTATGTTAACAAATCCGGAGTCAACAAAGCCAGATTAGTCCCCGTTATACTTTAGTTTGTGAAATTTACATTTCTGTTTGCTACCAATACAAATAAGTTTTGTTGTACTGACAATCCTTATATTTGCTAAAGGAGAAATTTGGGTCTGCTACACCAACAAAGCGATTGTCTTTGGAACAGTTCGATTTATTGAAAACTGCCATACCCAAGTCCGCGCTTGCAATTTGTACACTGTTAAAATTTTTTTTCGGAATTTTCTGAGTTTTTTACTGTGACCATTTCAAAAAAATTTTGTTACAATTTAGTAATTTTTTGAAACGATAACGTAAAAAAATTCAGTTACACGTTACATATATTCTGTATCAGTTTAGTAATTTTTAGTTACCGTAACAGAAAAATATAAAGGGAGTAAACATTTTCTTGACTATTGGTTAATTTACATTTATTAATATGTTTTACATACGTGCATAATTGTTGAGTATATATTAAACATTACATGAATTCATTTGTATATAGCATATTATTAAATTAAATTGAATGAAAGATACATGATCAGCAGTTAAGGAAAATTATATTGTCATCGTAGACATTAGAATCAACGTCATAGAATTTGACAATATTCATATAACGCGTTTTGTACGCTACTGCTGCTTGAAAGAGGCATTACAAACCTTAAAATCAAATGAAAATCCCACTTCTACAACGGGAAACACGGGCGCTAAGTGTAAGGAAGCGCGTGTCGCAGTTGTATCTGGCGGCCACAAACCAAACTAATGACCCCTTAGTTATATCTGATTCCATCTCAAATTTCTGTTACAGTTTCGTAATTTTCTGGTAATGTTACATAATGTTTCTTTCTGTTACAGAACTTAGTAAAATTCTGTTACCTCTGTAACATAAAATCATCCGAATTTTCCGAACATTTCTAACAGTGTAGGTTATGTGAAACTTATTTTCATCTTTATTTACTATACGCGCACATATACAGTCTAATGCGAAATTTTAGTTCTTTATTAACAATTCCGAACAATTATTTAGTAACCACACTTTTTTCTCCGTGCGACATCATTAAAGTCATATATTTTAAAACAATAACTGAAATTGATTTCGAACCCTCTGAAAAATATTTCTAACCGCTATTTTCCAGATAAAAATAGTTCGAATTATAAACATTTATTATTCAAAACATTATGTTTTATTCAACGATGTAAGTTTATCAGTAAATAACACAGATCAACAAAGTTTTGTTGTTGAAAAGATGTGGGTGGTGATTTCCGAAGTTATTTAGTGCATTCGAAATCCCGGGACAAAATCGGCTCATTAAGAACAGAATTTTGAGATATTTCAACATACTCAGGAAGTGCAATTTTTTAAATTATTTTTGAAGTCATCCAAAAAATTCGACGAATTTGTGTGACCCTTATTATTATTTGCATCATTTAATACTACCGTGAACCTTTACTTTGAGATCTTAATAAATGTTTTCACAAAGTCGAGGCCATTTTAATTTATATCTGTCCCAATAACGTTTATGGGTTTCGCGTTACCCGCCCTTTTGTTAATTCAACATCTTGGATATTAACCTTATCACATTTTGAATTTCATCCTCATACTTAACCCTTTGGCTGTGAAGACCGCAAACTCGAAAGTGGGTTCAAAATGTTACGACGTTTCCGGCCAATTTAAAATTTGTGTAAATATGGATATTTATGTTTTCGAAGACGCTGGTTACGAATTTTGAATCAATTTTCAATCATTCAAAATGGCCGATCCAATATGGCCGACATCTTTTTTTAAAGTCAAGCGGCCATACTGAATTTTCTGTTTAAAGTTTATCAGTGATTCAACATACCCAATAAAACCTAACTCTAGTGTATATCTGTTTCTTTATTCTTTATTTATGCATTCTTTTATAATTACGTCTGTAATGAAAACTGCTTAAAAATTTACCAATTTTGTAAAGGGGGGGGGGGTAAAATTCCGAAAATACATTTATCCGTAAGGTACAAAGTTCCGAATTAATGTAGGCGCCACGTATGGTGTGGCCTATTATATATTCCTAAACGAAGTTGATTCTTATGTATTTCGGGCCCCTGAATCCGAATTTTTTTGTGTAGAATGCCTGAAAGTGGTGCAGTTGATTGTTATTAACAAATTTTGATAACAATTTAAAAATTTTAATTTTTCAATCCGAAAGAATTTTGTTAGATTCTTTGGTTCATTTTGGACGGGAAATGTTTTGCGAATTTCTCTAAAAATGCATATTTTCGGAGATAAAAATTGCCGAACTTCAAAAAAATTCAATTTTTTGCCATATTCAACATGTTATTAATAAAAAACGGTTCCATGAAATTTAATAATAAATCAACTGCACCAGTTTCAGGCATTCTACCCAAAAAAAGCAGATTCAGGGCGCCTACATTAATTCAGAACTTTGTACCTTACGGATAATTGACATTCGGAATGTTAAACCTTCGGAAAATAGTACCTTCGGAATTTTAACCCCCCCCCCCCGTCCCATTTTGTGCGGCCATACTGGATTTTGCGTTTAGAATTTTCGAAATTTGACCTCAAATTCGGAAGCTGCGATTCAAAATACCCAACAAAACATAACGCTGGTATATGGGCATTATTCAAGAACTTTTAAACTTTGAGGTTGAAGAAAATTGCATTTTTTTTTAGGCACATTAATGAAATTAATTTTATTGGCTTTAGAATTGATCAAATGAGAGGAAAATCCTTGCGTGACTCATTTATACACAATGTATTTTTTTTTAATGTAACATATGTTACGTTACTCGTAAAATTAGTTTTTAGTTTTGTAACGTTTAATATACATAAAAAATTCAGTTCTTTTGCTTATGGCCTAATTTTTACAAGCTAGTATATAAAATTAAACGTCTAGTTAATAGTTATTCAAATTTAAAATAACGGATTAAATATGGCGGACTATCTTTACAAAATTTCTTTGAATTTTATAAAATTTGATATGTTAGGGTTTTTGAGGCCACTGATTACAATCCAAAGTCAGTTTTCATTAAAATTTGAAATCCAAATACATGATTTAACATTAAGGATACCAAAAAATTAAAACGATTTGTAAAGAATAATCATTTCATTATTGTCAAAAAGTGTGTTTTTTGTTGTATTAAAAAAACACAAAAGTTATAAATACTTTAATAACATAGGAGAAAAGATCACAATGATTCCAAAGTACTTAGAAGCTAAATTGTAGATGTGCCATTAAATAATTTGATTTTTCAAAGTGAGTTTCGCTTGGAAATTTAAAGTTTGACGTGGTCGCATTTTTTTTTGTATAGGTGGCACACATTCGGGCAAAGGCTCAAATTACTTCTTATCATATAGGCAATGTACCCCTGTTGTGTGGTTTCTTAAAAACCAATGTGAAAAAAATTATCTAAGGTTGATTGCTAAATTGTCAACTATAAAAAAAAGTTATCTCGCAAGTTTGAAGGTATATAATTTTATTCCTCAGTGAGGCACATCATTAAGTTAAGGATTTTTCATTTGTTTGCATCCCCAAATACTTCCACAAAAAACCACAGACCATAAAAAAAAAGGTTCAAAAAGTTTCAGTGTTAAAACTGAAAAAATGTAGTGAGTGTCGCGCACCAAAAATAGGCAAATTCACTACTTTTATTTACTCTCATTGTTTTCTACATATCGGTAATTAGTAATAAACGCTTATTATATGTAAAACGAACAAAAATTTGTTGATCTGTAGTGTTGCAAAGTTATATTTAAAATTTTTAAGGTATCATAATGAGCGACAACATAAAGTTTAAAAGTTCTAGAACAATGCCCATATATCTGTTTGTTTATTCTCTGTTTATTCAATCTTTTACATCTATGTGTATACACGTTAAACCATAAACGCCTAAATTCCCAATAGTAAATATCAAGCGCAGAAACGTTTGTTGGAATAAATGTCATTATTTAAAATGGACGTAGTTTTGGGAGAAAAAAATATTAAGTGATCGACCAATAGCTTTTTTTGAAGGGTGAGAGTAGTACTAACTGGGGCAAAGAGTAAAAAAGGCCATACGCATTTGTCGCATTCTGTACATTAATTCAATTTCCGAATAACGAAAATTTCATGCAATTTTATAAAACTTCTTGAAAATTAAAAACTTATCCTCATAAATCAGTAACTAACACAATAAATAACAAATATATTTTGAGGTAAACAAAGTAAGAATGTTAGACGAAATGAAAGAATATCGAAGTAGAAATCAATACTGTATTCACGATGTGTATTACTAGACCGCTTAAAACTAAAAAAATTATTGAAATAAAAATACACAACAAAAAAAAACATTTTTTATTCCATAAAGAAGGAACTGTTTTGCATTAAAGTAATTTTAGTGACATAATAAAATAATTCGAATAGACAGAATAAACTTACGAGTTTATTATGTAATAACATTTCTTTCATGCTACAAAATAAAATAGTACCGCAGCAATGCAAACACGTATACATGCCAATAACGTCGGGAAAAGTAATCAAAACAAGACAAAACGAAACTGAAACCCAGGATCATGTTTTACAATAGAGACACCATTGAGGACATGTGCTGAGTGCACGTGCACTCGGCAGTATATACCGGGTGTTCAAAACAAAAAGTACACCAAGGATTCCGTACGTCGCAAAGATTACGAATTATTTATAAGGTTAAATCAAACGCAAAATGGATTTATATTATTTAATTAAACATTATGTAACTAAATATTATGTAACAAAAAATAAACAAAATAAAAATACAACCAAAATTTTGCACAAATCTACATACAATTATAATTTTGTTTGAATTACATTTCTTACAAGGATAAAACATTACCCAATTAAAATTTGTATGTAATTTTTATATAATTAAGATTTTGTATTTGTATGCTGAATTGTTTCTTAAAATATGTTCAAAGTTTTCTATTATATTCCTTGTGCGATGTAAAGTAGCCACTTAACAGTCGTAAATAAATTAATAAGTATTGGTCAAAATATATAAATAGGTAAATAAATAGACAAAATTTGTTAAATAATAGTTTGTTAATTAAAGATATAGTTAAATAAATAAAATAAACAGTTGTATAAGCAACAAATATTTCTCGACGGCTTGATTTCAATTTTCATAATTTTCATAAATAATTCTTGGTTTATACGGTCACCATACCAAAAAAATATAATTAAGTAAGATTCCAAAATGGTTTTCGATAGAAAACATGAAGTGTGAAAAAAAAATTGGAGCATGTATAATCGTCTCCTAACTACTAAATAGTTAAATAAGCGTTACATTTGTCAAAATAAAATATTAATGTTTCAACTCAAGATTTGGGTCATCCTCAGTTTAATTAATACAAATCTGACTGATAAAAATCAAATTAAAATACTTATATAAAATGTGGGATTTGATATGTGAAAAATTAGAAATTTAATAAATTGAACACATATAATGAACCTGTTTTATTATTCTTTTACAAAACAATAATGAATAATTTTCAAAATGTTTTTATATCTAAATATTATTATATTGTCTCATTTTTATTAAAACAATAATAGTTTACATTACAATCAGTCTTGAAGATGACCCATAAGGGGCTGAAACGTAGAAAGTAAATACATTTTTTTCAAGAAAAGTGTTTTTTTATGTTTTTCAAAAAGACCGACACACCGACATAATTACATTTATAATGTATAATGTAATTTTATATTGCATCCACAAAAGTGCTTAGTAGTAGTATAATATTTATAAAAATCTTAGACGAAAAGTCCCTAAATATACATTCGACAGATAATACAATAATTTACAATAGAAATATAAAACACGAAATATACGATATAAAGAAAAGACTTTCTTTACATAAATAAAATAAGAATTATTCTCACAAAATGGTATAACAAAAAATAGTCCAACTTAAATTTACTACACTAAAAAGAACTAAACCAAAACTAAACTAAACGAATGGGGAGAGAATTATATTATATGTATAGTAATAGTTTTCACAAATTGTAATATTTACACTGAAAATATTATGCTAAATAGAATTGCATTTTCTTTTTTAATATAAATACATAAACTCTACTAATTCAAGTTTTTTCCTGGTTTACAAAATTAACTGTTTGTTTTACCTTCATTTTTCAGATATGTAGAATTGACAACTTTAGTTTCATTAAAATATATGAACGCAGGCGAGTAAAATAGTTTCCTCATGTTTATTAAACTACCGAACTATACAAGTCGTTTGTAAAATAGCTTGTAAAAATGTTATGTATTGTTATAAATGAATTCATTAATATCTGCAGCTCACAATATTTA
The DNA here is from genome assembly GCA_030407085.1 of Trichopria drosophilae. Classification (NCBI taxonomy): domain Eukaryota; kingdom Metazoa; phylum Arthropoda; class Insecta; order Hymenoptera; family Diapriidae; genus Trichopria; species Trichopria drosophilae. The sequence goes on from CM059582.1 coordinate 185,201,826, forward strand.
TGTATTTATGTAGTTTATTATAGGTATAAGTTATATTTTCTATCCAATATTAATAGCGAAACTAAAAATAAAAATAATTTCGCCGTATTAAATATAGGCTCAATTTTTATTGATGTATAATATGAACATCTTTTTTAAGTTGTGGCTCGTCTTTTGGCATTGTACATGGTAGGTAGTTTTCTCTCTATTTTTATTTTGTTGAACAATAAAGACAATTTATTATTATTATTATTATTATTATTATTATAATATGACAAATTACAGAACGTTGTAAGTATTCAGAGTCGTAGATAATTTCCAAACCGATGTAACGTCTCAAATTTGGAGTAAAAAAATGACAAAAAAGGAAATTTTGTTCATTAATTGTAAAAGTCATTTAACTTTGTATAAAAAAAATGTTCACATCTGATAAACCTTAGTTTCTCCTTTACATTTTAGAGTCAATATATTCTACGGAAGATTGTTAATATTGTATATAACTAAAACAAATACTTTTTACAAATAAATTCCAACCTTTTACACTTCCTTATGCGTCCTCATCATGGTTATCTATTCAATACGTAATGTAAGTTTACAATTATCAATAAAGATAAGAATCGTTTACATTTGTCAATTCTATTTCTTCATATTTCATCTAATAACTCAATTATACGAATTGTTAAAAACACATCAAGAAACTAATCTTTAATGTATACTTTAAGGTTTTTAAATTCAGCAGCTAAATATTCATGACGCATTTATAAAATGTTTTTGACAATTTTTTATTTTTGTCGAAATATGAAAATGTCAACATTTTAAAATAAGTTTAATTACGTTAAAATTAGTACAATCCTGCACAGAAAAAAGTCTTAAAATTGTTACATCTCAAATTAAGCACTGTAAAAGGCTTAATTTCAGTCTAATTTTCTTATATTAGTAAATGTTTGCGTTTAAAACTTTGTTTTTAGTTTTGGAAACTTACTTTTACACAGTTAAAAAAAAGACTTTTACATATTCAATTCAGCACCGTAAAAGGCCTAATTTCAGCCTCAAATTGTACTAATTTTCTTGAATTAAGTCAATCGTTGTGCTTAAAATCTTGTTTTTAGTTTTGAAAACTTACTTTTAGTCAATAGTGAGATTCGAAACAAGAATTAACTAACTTAGGTGTGACAAGCTCGAAAACTTTTTCTTTAAGCATAAATCTCGATTAAAATTAAACTTTGCTGTCTGACATTAAGACTTTAAGCACAAATATTGACTTAATTTAAGAAAATTAGTTCAATATTAGACTGAAATTAAGACTTTTACAGTGCTTAATTTGCATTAAAGTAAAATAAGCACTGTAAAAGGCTTAATTTTAGTCTAAAATTGAGTCAATTTTCTTAAATTAAGTCAATATTTGCGATTAAAGTCTTATTTTCAGACAGCAAAGTTCAATTTTAGTTGAGATTTATGTTTAAAGACAAATTTATTGAGAATTCTTATTTTGAACCTGAATATTGACTAAAATTAAATTTCCAAAACTAAAAACAAGATTTTAAACACAAATATTGACTTAATTTAAGAAAATTATCTCAATTTTAGACTGAAATTAAGCCTTTCGTAGTGCTTAAATTAAGATGTAACAATTTTAAGACTTTTTTTTCTGTGTATGTAAATTCCTTATCGAAATAGACTTTAAGCATAAATCTCTACTAAAATTAAACTTTGCTGTCTGAAAGTAAGACTTAAGCGCAAATATTGACTTAATTTAAGAAAATTAGACTGAAATTAAGCCTTTTACAGTGCTTAATTTGAGATTTAACAATTTTGAGACTTTTTTTCTGTGCAGGATTGTACTAATTTTAACATAATTAAACTTGTTTTAAAATGTTATCATTTTCATATTTCGACAAAAATAAAAAATTGTCAAAAACATTTTATAAATGCGTCATGAATATTTAGCTGCTGAATTTAAAAACCTTAAAGTATACATTAAAGATTAGTTTCTTGATGTGTTTTTAACAATTCGTATAATTGAGTTATTAGATGAAATATGAAGAAATAGAATTGACAAATGTAAACGATTCTTATCTTTATTGATAATTGTAAACTTACATTACGTATTGAATAGATAACCATGATGAGGAAGCATAAGGAAGTGTAAAAGGTTGGAATTTATTTGTAAAAAGTATTTGTTTTAGTTATATACAATGTTAACAATCTTCCGTAGAATATATTGACTCCAAAATGTAAAAGTAAAACTAAGGTGTATCAGATGTAAACATTTTCTTTTTTATACAAAATGAATTTACAATTAATAAACAAATGTTCTTTTTTGTAATTTTTTACTCCAAATTTGAGACGTTTCATCTGTTTAGAAATTGTCTACGACTATGAAAAGTTAGGTGCTGTAATTTTATAATATTATAATGATAATAATAATAAATTGTCTTTATTGGCCAACAAAATAAAAATACAGAGAAAATTACCATGTAAACAAAACAAAGTTTTGAGCGCAAATATTTACTTAATTTAAGAAAATTAGCACAATTTTAGGCTAAAATTAAGCCTTTTACTTAAGTGCTTAAATTAAGATGTAACAATTTTAAGACTTTTTTTTTCTGTGTATGTAAATTCCTTATCAAAACAGACCTGAAACATAAATCTCGACTAAAATTAAACTTTGCTGTCTGAAAGTTGGACTTTAAGTGCAAACATTGACTTAATTTAAGAAAATTAGCACAATTTTAGGCTGAAATTAAACATTTTACAGTGCTTAAGTTAAGATGTAACAATTTTAAGACTTTTTTTTTCTGTGTATGTAAATTCCTTATCGAAATAGACTTGAAATATTTCATGTATGCACTCATATCACTTGAACCACAGCTTCGATAGCTCTATCGTTGCTGATAAAGGACAATGAATGGGTCATTTTAAGACAACCATCGGAACACTTAAAAACCCAAGAGACTTTATCTTGATAAATGTGACGAGTGTCATTAGAAGATAATATTGTAGAATTGCATTTCAACGAAGCAATTGCACAATCTACAAAACCCACCGAAATTACTTCCTAGTAATTAAAGATAATTTATTACACGACTTTTGAAAATGTTTTGAAAATTTGATAATGTACACCTGAGGTACACCCCCAGTACACTTCCGGTACACCTCAGGTACATTTGGGAATGACCTGGTGAAAATTTTTAAAGGTTTTTTTCGAAATTGTAATTTCAGGTGAGGAACCCCGGCAGGAGGATCGCCGGCAAGGGGAGCGCGAAGGAGGATCCACCAATGGCGTCAGGTCGTCCACGAGAAAGTCATCGGCAATAGGGCGGGAAACGCCGACGACGCGGCGCGTAGGAAAAAAGGTCGGGCGTCGCGCAGGCTTCCGCAGAGTGCAGACATCATCCGATCGCGCGACATTCGTCATCGGCCGACGGGGGACGCTCGACGTCGTCGTCCACCTCGTCGTTGCTCTTCATATATATATATATATCGTCTTCTCACTCCCACTCGTTCTTCCGCATATGAACTTGACCTCCATCTCTCTTCCTCTTACGTGATTCACCCTCCCGTCGTCAACCACCCCCTTCTCTCTCTCTCTCTCGCCCGCGAATCCTCGAGATTTTAGTCGCGAAATGACAACGACGAAAATCGTCGGCGCGATGGCCGAATCCGAGGAGTCCTCGGCGACGTCAACGCGGAAAAACGGAATGACCTATCGTGACAACGTCCATCAACGACGGAAAATAAACGGATACGCCAACGGACATTTGACGGTGAGTTTTGAATTTTCAGTTCTTTAGTTACCGGGCGAGGCGATTATTCAACTTTACTGATTTTCCACGTCGTCGGATTTTTGGGATAAAAGACACTTTTCCAGGACGAAATTGGTTTTCGAAAAAAAAAGGATTTTATGTTCGATTTCCTCGTTCGTGTGTGTCCGCGCAAATGTGTTCGATTGATGAGTTCACGTGGTTGCGGTGCCCACAGCTGACCCTGATGACTTCAAAATGCCGGAATTTCTCCAAATTTTGTTCTACGATGATTCCGTGGGGTGCCAGTGTTATTTTATTCTGGTGGAATTCGAATTTGTGGAGGATTCAAATTGTTCGAGCAATACAAACTTTTCCATGTGTTCGAAATTCGAGTTTTGTGTTTGGTGATAGTGGAAAGTTTCCAGTGGAATTTTGAGTGTCTTTTACTTCTGCAGGTGTCCGAAATATTTCGTTTTTTTAAAATGGATGTGGGTGTAGGTTAGAAACCTTTAAATTTTGTGTCACTGTGTATTTTGACAATTTGTCTAACAATGAAGAACGAATTGACAATTCAACATTTTTAATATGGTTTCTTAACAATATCGCATTGAACTGGATTAATGGAATTCTATTTCGGATTTAAATAAGTTCCTGTGAATTTTGATGTGATACAAATAAACAGAAACGGATTAAAAAGGATTAACACAGTTCCATTATTTGAATTTTACTTAACCCATTAACGTCCAAAATGACGAGATTTTTAGCTCATTTTCAAAGGCCTCTAGCAAATCGAAAAATGAAAATATCATAATGAAACCAACTTACTTTACTATTTTTGGGTATGCTCTATTGATTTATGCGGTCAAAATTTCATTTCCTTGACGCAGAAAAACAATATGGCGGATTTTGTATGAAAAAGTACCGAAAAATCGGGAAAATTTGTTTTTCGACAATTTTTTACAAATGGATAATGGATGGCGATCTATTCCAAACTATGACCAAACGTGGACAAATAAGTTGCAGTTTAACCCTTTAAGTCCCAAATGTGGACAATTTGCACATGGATTTCAGCCTCGTTTTGTGTATAAAATAAAAATTTTAAAAAAAATGGAAACATCTTTATTCGACTAGTTTTGAGGTCAGTCTTTCGACTGGCGCTACTGAAATTTTCGAAAAATGACATTTAACACATTTTTTTACAAAAATACTGAAAAAAACGCGATTTTTTTTTAAATGCATTTTTAACTATGATACAGGTTTCAGATCATCTTCTAACCTATCAGAAACGTGTTCCCGATTATTTTACTTCAAATTAAACATCCACATATTTTGATTTATTTTGTTTTTCATTTCAAAATGGCGTCTGAACGTTGAAATTATTTAAATTGAAGAAAATGCTATTATTTTGGATCTGCTAATTTTTATTCGTAGTAAAAGCGTACAAATAAGTTATTACAAGTTTTGTATGACCTATTTTAATTTACGGAAGCAGGAATATCCCATAAACTCCAATTTCAAGATGGCGAATGCGAGGTGCACATTAGAAATACGTAGACGCCATATTGGATCCGCCATTTTGAATTTCGGTAAATTGACTCAAGATTCGAGTTTAGCGATGACTGAAACCTATAACATTGTTAATTAGCAAATTTCACACCAATTTTGGTTGTAACAGAACTCGAAAAGAAAAGTATTTCTACTAAACACATGGCGGTCGCCATTTTGCAATTGCATTTTGTGGGATATTACTGCTTCCGTAAATCAAAATAGGTCATACAAAACTCGTAATAACTTATTTGTACGATTTTTCTCAAATAAAACCTAGCAGATCCGAAATAATAGCATTTTCTTCAAATTCAAACATTTTCAATGTTCAGACGCCATTTTGAAACGAAAAACAAATAAATCAAAATATGTGAATGTTTAATTATTTAGTAAAATAATCGGGAACACGTTTCTGATAGGTTAGAAGGTGATCTGAAACCGGTATCATAGTTAAAAAAGCATTTAAAAAAAATTGTAGCGAAAAAATCAGGTTTTTTTCAGTATTTTTGTACAAAAATGTGTTAAACGTCATTTTTCGAAAATTTCAGTACCGCTAGTCGCAAGGGCGACCTCAAAACTATTCGAATATAGATGTTTCCATTTTTAAAAAATTTGTATTTTATACACAAAACGGGGCTGAAATTCATTTGCAAATTGTGCACATTTGGGACTTAAAGGGTTAAGGGGAAATTTTTTTAATTGAACTCCATTCAATTTACCCTATTAGAAATGGCGGAAAAGTGAAAATGTATAAAAATACTTTTTTCCTAAATATTTCTGAAATAAATCGTCATCAATCCAAATTTTTGTCTTAAAATGTAAAATTTCGATTTATGAAATATTCATGGTCACTTTTTGATATATTTGACGATGTTAGTAATGGCGGATTCAATGTGGTGGTCCTCGAAATGAAAAAAAATAATGGAATTTTTCCCATGTCTCGTCTGTAAATGTTTCGGTGCTTTATTTTATTGCATTTCTTTATATTTAGGATTATATTGAATCGAAATATAATGAGGAATGTTTAAAATCCAAAATGGTGGGTAGAATATTGGAAATTACATTATTTCCGTATAAAAAAGATCGTATCATATTCTATGTAAAATTTCCGTGAAAAACTGTTTTTGGTCGTTTTGCGAATGAATCCGCCATTGTGAATATCGTCAAATATACTAAAAAGTGACCATGAATTTTTAATAAACCGAAATTTTACATTTTAGGACAAAAATTTATATTAATCTAATTCGTCAATTTATTTCAGAAATATTTAGAAAAACGCGTATTTTTAGAAGTTTTCACACTTTTCCGCCATTTTTAAAGGGTAAATCGAATGGACTCTATAACAAAAATTTCCCCTTAAAATGCAACTTCTTTGTCTACGTTTGTCCATAGTTTGGAATATGGCATAACAACCATGGTTTGGAATGGATCGCCATCCATTATCCATTTGTAAAAAATTGGTGAAAACCAAAAAATGTTACGAGTTTTAGGTACTTTTTCAGATAAAATCCGCCATATTGTTTTCCACCGGCAACGAATCGAAATGTTAACCCTACAAATCGGTAGAGCAAACCCAACATTAGTAAAGTAAAGGTACTAAAAGCTGGCCGAGCATCTATGGCCAAACCGACCCAAACTAATGCAAACATTTGTTGCTCAATTGTTGCTCAAAAGTTGCCCTAATCCCGTATTTATTGCTCCCATATTAAAAAAAAAAGCAGGTTTGGCCAGCTTGTATAAAAGCTAGCCAAACATAGCTCAAAACATAAAAAAAACCTATCCTACAGAAAAAATAAGTACACAGCTAATTGTTGCTCATTTGTTGCTAAAAGATGACCCACAAAATATAGGGTTAACTCAAATGGATTCCTAAATTTAAAAAAAATAACTAGGTTTGGCTGACTTGCGTAGAAACTGGCCAAACATAACAAATAAACGGAAATTACTCATACAATTGAAAAATCAAGCACACACATAATTGTTGCTCAATTGTTGCTGAAACATTAAGTAATGAAGATTTAATTACCTAAACCCCGTACACCTTAAAATAACATATACAATATTTTCGAATATCATTCAAAACACGTTGGTGAACAGAGTGCAATAATAAACAAAATCAAAGGTAGAGACTACTATTCACCACTTCTCCATCGATTCTTACTGCTTTTAGGGACACAAATAAACAATTCTGGCAAGGAACCATCCGGTTTGGCTATTAAAATAAAAAGTTATACCATTTTTAAAAACATGAAATTCGTAAAATCTGGTCCCTAAACAGGGTAGACTCATGGCTCGTTTAGACGTTGGCAACAATTATCCAGCAATTGGTGCTCGCTTCCAACTGTTTTTAGATACATAAATAAACAATTCTGGCAAGGAACCATCCGGTTTGGCTATTAAAATAAAAAGTTATACCATTTTTAAAAACATGAAATTCGTAAAATCTGGTCCCTAAACAGGGTAGACTCATGGCTCGTTTAGACGTTGGCAACAATTATCCAGCAATTGTTGCTCGATTCCTACGGTTTTCGAAAAGAAGAGGAGCGCCGCTTTTCCCTCTCCCCTTAGTAGCGTTCTGTTCGTTACGTCACAGCTGGGCCTTCTTGAGGCCCTAGCCCGCAAGGTGGGGGAGAAAGATAGCGGCGATAGATAAATATAACGAGACGGAACCGGGCAATTATGCTGGGACAGAAATATAATGATATTCAATTATACCGGGACTATACTGTACATTGTTTACGTTATAATTCGATTTAATGCAAAAACCCTTTCATCGCCAAAATGTACACAATTTGGACACGGATTGCTCATCTTTTATTTACAAATTCGACTATTTTTGAGGTCTCTTTTAAATGGCACTACTAAAATGTCGAAAAATTACGTTTAACGCTTATTTTTTTTTCAAAATTAGTGAAAAACGCAATATTATTGTTATCATTTTGTTTTGTAATGCAATTTTCTTTATGCTACTGTTTTATGCGCATTTTTTAAACCTATTAGAAACGTTCTCCCGATAGTTTTACTTAAAACATTTAAGTTACCCGAACTCCAAACATTTTTCGAAATTAAAGAATTCCGTACATTTTCATATTCCTAACAAAACTAACTGCACACTTCTAACAAAAAATGGCAGTATTTTAATAGTCACTGCTTTTTTTTTGTTTTCGTCAACAAAATTAGGTTGTTTTCAATTTTCATGATAACTGTTTCATCACTATATGCGCGTGATAATGTATTAAATTTCTTGACAAAATCTCCACAATTGCATCTTGTCTAAAATGTTACAGCCGATGCTTGTAGGATTTTGTTCGCAGAATCCGATATTTTTTTACTACTAAAATATTACGGTACGGCATAAAAAATCATTCTTTTTTTTAATTATATTTGCAGAAGGTAAATAGTTCAATGCGTACTACGTGGTTCAATACCATAAGTTAACGACTAGGATGGAAAGCCATAAAATTATATGCAATTATGCATCTTTGGTTATGATCTATTTGAAGGGCCTTTACATATTATTTTGGGAGAAACCTGGATTGGGTGTGTAATGGCACGGGGAAACCCGCATTCGTGGGAAAACCCCCACACGTATTTGCTCGCTTACCAGTAAACCACGAAACGAGCAGGAGTTGTAGGATTTAGTTCAGATATTACGAGTTTCAAAAGCTGTATATATAATGGTGATATGGATATGATCTCTCTTTTTAGAAGAGTTATTTGATATTCACATAGGAAACATCTCTTAATTTCAATTTCGGTCCATGATCTTACACATATGATACAACAGAAATTGTTATTCATTTGCACAACCAAAACAAATTGATACTCTATTAAAAAAGCGCAAGTTTCAGCTTTACTTGATCCTTCGAAAATATCTTGTTTATGTTGTTCTGCCAACATTTATGAATGACTTCTACAATTAAATATTATCTATGGATATCGTTTTAAATGCTGACCAAAGACGAAATTTACCATTTTCTATAAACACAAACATATATACGTACACGTGTTTATGCACCAAACGATTTCGATAACCTAGTTACGCTTTTTGCCGCCAGGGGGATGGCCGCGCAGGTCTGTTGTGTCCCACTATAGAAATGAGATTTCATTCACACAAATGATGATCAAATGGCAAGATTTACTGATGCATACTGAATGATATGTGCGGACAAGTGACAGTATACGTATATCGACGATATTTGTTGGTATAAGGAAATAGCAGAAATCCTAGTAATAAAACATACAAAACTAATATTATGGCGAAAATGTTAAGTTTCTTATTCTGTATATTAATATTTTTCCACATGTAGAATTTTCGTTGAATAAGAAAATTCCTATTCACGCATAGTAAAAACTATTGAAGAATAGTAATTTATGCTATTTTTCAAGATAATTTCCTATACAATTTTTGTCAGCGTATTATTTATTGGTAAATACAGAAAAAATAATATTGTAGGCTTTCCAGTAGAATCCGAATAACTTTGTGTCTTACTTTTCTTCGACGAGGTCTTTTGACAAAGAAATAAAGCTGGTCCGATCTTCTCCACTCTCAAATTAAGTCCCCTCCATTTAGACAAATGTAAGATTTATCAGCTCTGTCACCGATGCTCATATTTCGGTAATTTCCTTAGTATTCTCTATCACTTATTTTAGAAGTTTTCTTCTATCGTGCATTCTTTATTACTTTGACCCAAGACCGTAGGTCTGGACCAATCTAATATTCTTTTATTCAAACTGGTTTTGCAAATAATAAATCTACTTTCTTATTATTTATAAAAGAGCTACTTTCAAATCCAATTTGACTAGTCTTTGGTTCCTCAAAGAAATGTACATAGTATTCTAGTGACACTAGGACAAAAGTCCTGATACGTTTGTAAGAGGAACAATACCACTTCGTATACCGCGGCAAAAAAAGAAAGATAAAGCATTGAGCATCGAATCCATGTGTGGAGGAAATATTACACTGAAAAGCCAATAACATTCAAGTCAGATTAAACCTGACACCGACTTTCTTAACCAGTGTGAGTTTCCTTCGCCAAACTTTTATTTTCCACCATGAATTTCTCTTAATTTTGGATCTATGCACTAACTAATAGACTTTGGATGAATTATGACTTAGGACATTTTGTTTAATCACAGGCAATATCTTATACAAATATCATACCTATTTGATGGCTTATAATATGTCCTGAACCAATTTTGTTGGAATTTACTCGAACAATTCGAAGATTTGATTGGTCGTGAGTGGCCGTGAAGGTTATTTGAAGGACCAATTCTATATTCGCAAATGAAATTCCATATTTTAGACGCCATAAATGAGAAAACGAACAATTGTATGTTTTGAATGATAGAGTTGTATTGAACATGACCTTGTCTGTTATTAGCAAGGGCAAATCTAAAATCAACTGTCCTAACCCTGGTAGAAATTTGTCCAGTTTTTTCTTACACTGCCCATTTTTCCTATACCTTTAACATGGTAAATAAGAATGTTATACAAGAATTGTAAAAAAAAATGTATTTGACCTTGGCATGTCAGATATATTTGTAATATCTACTAGTAACTGGTTGGTCAAGCTCATGTTCGATCGGAAAATCGCCCTGTAACAATACTAGTTTTCCTAATTTTACTTAGTACGTCTCCTTTTGCGGACGTAAAATGGCAATTTCCGATCCATGTATTAGACAGGGATTTTCCTACGTCATCATTTGTATAAATGGTAATTTTCATACCTACATGTAAGATTTATATTTTACGCTTGCTGAATCGAAAAATGTATTTTCCATGAATTGACCTTCACGATAATTCGCAAAGTGAAATAAGTAGTCACAATCAGGTGGTTCGAAAAAATCCTCTTTTGGTTTGTTAGTTTTACTGTAATACGTATTTTTGTAACTTAAATTGTTAACAATAGTAGACGAACTTATTGCCTTGTTTTTGGTTTGGAAGAACTCATTCTATAGATATATAATAGACCTCCCACACTGGAAGAAATTGTTGTCGGAATTTTCTGAAAATGTAACTGAAGTTTTTTACTGTGACCATTTCAGAAAACTTTGGGTACGGCTTAAGTATTTTCTGAAACAATACCAGTACAGTAGAGTCTCGGTATATTTACCCACTCGGTTCCACGTCTTCCCCTCCCCTCTCGTTATATTTACCACAAGAAGGGGAGCGCCACTTCCCACAGTTGCGTTACGTTCCTGACGTCCCAGCAGGCTCTTCCTGATGTCCGGGACGTAAATATAACGAGACGCAATTGTATGTGAAACCGATTTAGACGTGTGCATAATATGGTGCTAACACCATAATATGTAACTTTCGATACTAAACGCGTTTTTTCCCAAATACAAACATCAAAATCACAGCAAATAATTTGTTTACTTTTTGGATTTGTTTTGACGTCAGCTGGTGTAACATATTTAAAAATCAATACTTTCGTTCAATATTAACAATTACAGCGCGAATCGTATGAATTAATAAATTAGCTTATAATACTTATACGAGAAAAAGTAATATGCTATATACCTAATATTACTATATCGACATCACTTCAACGGTAATATAACAAATTCATACCTTATCTGATATGTACGTTATCGACATTAAAACAATAGTTTCATGACGTAACACATAAATGATATATTTGATCAGTAAAGATAAAATATAGTGGAATTGATATTTAGTTATTAATGCATGATTTTCCATGGAAATAATTTTAACATCATTTATTATTCCAATTTTGGTATTACATAGTAAACACGGCTTGTTTCTGTTTACTTATGCAAATATTAGAAATACATACCCATCTAGTCTGCAGAATGTATAATAGTTTTGGAGGTAGGATATGTTTATGTATATGATTTAACATGAGGGATGGATTCTTTGTTAACTTATTGTTAGTACACAACATAGTAGAAGTAGAAAACTAAAATAAAAAATAATTAAAGGGCAGTCTTCGAGATAATAATTTCAGAGGGACTTGCGATGGCAATGCTTAATTTTGAGTTTGTGGCCTATATGTTTCCGCTGCGCGTTTTTTAGCATCATAAAAAATTTCGGTTTTTGTAATTACTTGGCTACTATTCAAGATATATTACACAAGGTGGGTGAAACCACTTTTAATTTCGAGCATTATGCATTCGGAATTTTCTATCTAGAATAATTTACAATGATACAAATGTAACAAGACTAAAATATGTTATAAAAAATGATTTTAAAAAATCCCCGAAAAAGTATGAAAAACGTAGAATTTTTTAATTCATTTTATTTTTGTCAAATGTTGATCTTCAATCAAAATATAATGTAGGGAGAAGTTGTAACCAACGTGTCACGATTTTTGAGCTAATTTAAAAGAAACATTTTTTCGTTTTTAATTTTTCTCGCGCAAAAAAAGAAATGTTTTTATCAAATTTGGAAGACAATATTAGGGTACTATTATTTCATACCAATAAATATCCGAATTTATTTTTATACGTTAATAATGTGCTTTAGCGAATTTGAAGCAGTAAATACTTACAAAAATGACTTTTTAACGGAATTGGTGAATTTAATGGACTACATGTTTAAAAAAAGATATAATTATTAAAATAATCAATGCAATTTATGTATTATCTATGATGTATATATAAATATACAAGATTTAATGTAAATATAGTTAAATGTACTATAAATTTTAATAAATAATAGCAAATTTGATGAAATAATTACATAAAGTACTTTCTGAAAATACGTTTTTTCATATTTTTTTAATTGCGGCAAATTCGCCAGTGACGTCAATTTTGTTTACGACCATCTGAAAATAGACATTTCAACGAACAAAATCCAATGCAAAAATGTGGAAAAACTCTACCTCCAGATCAAGCAGTACAAAATAAACGAATCTTATTAATAGTTTTTTCGATCGCTGATTACCAATCTCATGTTGTACATTTTAAAATTCAAAATGGCAGACCAAAATTTCAAATCTCAAATGCTTCGGAGCAAATGTCCGCATTTGGGGGTTTTATTAGGTTGCTGAATATAAATCTTCCTCTCGGATTTAAAAAAATCTAAAATGGCAGACCCACTATGGCTGGCCAAAAAATCAATGCTCACGAGTTGCAGACGAAACTAGATAGTCGTAAGACATATGTCGAAACTAAAATGTCAAATCTTATACTACCGGTTATTGTCTATTGGAATTATATTATCAACGCAATGTTAGGATTTTAAACTGTGTAGTACTTGCAGCATCTGTTTGCGGAATTTTTGTAAGCCATTGGTCGTAAACATTAAGTTAAGCTTTTTTCGAAACTCTCAAAGTCCCCCTGGAAAGGGTTCATCGATAAATATTTATTTTTCAGATAAAAGTGCAAAGTAACTGGACTATAAAACAAAATTAGTTACAAACAAATGTATAATATTTTTAAACATTAACTAAGGCACAACTCGTCTAATTATAGTAACATAAAAGTAAAGTAAAAGCCAATAAAAAAACAGTTTAGTTTTTGAGTTTCGATAGTTACCACTTATCGCTGTAGTAAAATAAAGTATCAAAAACATATGTATGTACGTAAACACGGCAAGTGACACAGATTGATAAAAAAATTCAAATCGTCCAGATAAGAGTATGAATGAAAGGTAATTCACTGGCCAGCATTGTTGGTCAATTGTAAGTATGAAAAAAGTCCGGCGAATTAAGAACGATTTGATTCGACAGTCCGAGCAAAAAACTAAAGTGAAAGATTTAAATACTGGGATTTATTTATTCCAATCCATTATGAGATATTTTGTCATCTTCCCTGGGGAAAAATAATTGAATATGAATAGAGAAATCTACGACCTCAAGTAGAGGGTCATTTACGATTTTATGGTATGATTTATTGAGCATAATTAAAAATATTTTTGTTATTGCAATTAGTTTTTATCTTATTAAGTATGAAAAAAATGTTAAATGGTTACAAAGATTTTTCTATCATTTTTTATTTGTAAACAAAAAATGAGGACCGAACTTGAGAAAATTGTTGCGCTGGGAATCGAACCCGGGATCTTCCGATTGCCGGTCAAGTCAATATTTTTTCCATCAAATTTAAAAACACTATGAATCGTGCAATCGGATTTCTAACTTCAAAAGTAAAACGGAAACTTGTAAAATTAGAGACTTAATAGGTAATTTTAATAAAAATCTATTTTTTCCACTGCAGTAAACTGTAAAAGATCATAAGTTATAAAAACGATATTGAAAGAAACCGCCATGGATTTACGCGTCGCCGTGTAGTACAAACGCGATCATAAATGTACCGATAAGTTATTGGCAGTTGATAACAAATATTGCGGAATTGTTAAACTATACTTGTCAATATTATAAAGCAATCGAAATATTGACAGCCATGTAATCATTGGAGATATCCCGTACAATTCTATAAAATGATACATGTAGACATTTGTCCTAGTTCACATTGTGAAACTCGTTTTGCCTTATAGTCAACTTGAATTAGAGTCTTGGATATCTCTTCTCGAAATTGGAAAACCAGTACACGGAACGAACCATTTTGAAACTGAAACTACCGGAAAAATGTTAATTTTACAAAAACTTCTCGTGAACTTCTTCAAGCATTTATCGAAATTGTTGAAAAATAATTTTGTATCAACATTGAATTAAAAGTAGCGCATAGTATTCTGAAATCCTCCATTTCTATTTTATAGGGCAAAATATTGTATTTGTCAAAATGAATGCGGTTCCTAATTTTCCTTATCGATTCTGATTCTTATTTTATTTGTCGTCACTAAACATTTAAAATTTGTTACTTAATTTAAGTAGAGTTTGGATTTTCTTCTCCTATTTTTATATAAAGCAGTCAGACATCTTTGTCTGAGCTCGAGAGAGTTCGAATACTCTCATGTACGGGTTTTTGTATATTTCCATTCTGTGAAATTCAGAAATATTGTCAATCTCTAGAACTCAATGGAAACTAGATGGAACTCTGCTGAAACAAGGACGTTAGTAGGTTATGTTATAATCGGTACGAGAGTTGCCGAATATTCTCGAATATACACGAATCGACAGTCTACGATTTCTAAGCGCCCTAATACGAAAATTTATATTTTTCATCTCTATTTCTTCGACTTATGTTATGATTAAAACTGAAATTGAGTTTGATATGTTTGACGAGAGTAAAATATTAAGTTCTTTGTCTTAATTTTTGATTTTATGTATATTTTTCATTTGAACATAAACTATGATATCTTAAAGCAGAAAGCGCAGTAAGATAATATTTTTTCTCTTTTCGTTTGCAGCATTCTCACGAAGAAAAATATGACGAGAAGAAGAAACAAGAAACCACACCGTCATCGAAGGATAAGGAATCTTTTGAAGATCCGCCTATTTTCACAGCTGCTCTGACGCATTTAGGATTTTATTTTTTGATGCTCTTAGGTTTTATACAGCAGTTACTATTCACTCCTAAAGTAGCAAAGGAACGAAACAGAAAGGTAACATTTTTCCTGACTTGTAGCACAAAGAAAAAAAGTTTCATAATTTTTTATTTTTAAAGAAAAGGACAACTTTTTTAAAAGAATTATTCGGTTTTTTAAAGGACCATTATATCGATCATCGTCAAATGTATGCATTGAAAACCTTTCAGTAATTTTTGTATGGAAAAATGTTACGTATAGTTGAGTTACAAATGGCCGGAAAAAATGACATTTTTCTTTTTACGTTTTCCGGTGCCCAACTTTGTGGCGAACTGGATCATCTGAAACAAAAAATGTCGATGGATTTAGTTAAATAACTTTTAATTAAGTATGATAGGGAAGTCATAAAATGAAGCAGTTTTTTAGTATGTCGCAGTTAATTTTACAGTTTTTATGGAGGTAATCAGTTAGTATTACCCCTCTGCACGACTATACTCATCCAAAGTACATTATTTGCACGGGACAAAGAAAGTGTCCAGGGGGTTAAAATTGAATAACGTGTGGTATAATTTCAACAACTTGTTTAATAAATTAATTTTTAAATATTATTTGATTAATTTCATCCTGGTTCTTTTTTTATTTAGTAATTCACATCAGTGCTAGAAAAATCCAGTCCTGCGTGTTTAATTCAGTTTTATTTGGTTTTATTCAGGTTTTGTGTTTTTTTTTCTTTTTTCTTAAGTTCAGCCGCACAATATTTCAATTATTTATAGTTTGAGCTGATTTTAAGCCAAGAAAACCCAAGAAATTATCATGTACGTTTGCTTTAATACGTTTGATGTTTTTTTTTAAAGAAAACACGGGTATAGGAAATTTGTAGTTCTGTAATAATTAGACAGAAAATCGAAAAAAGTACACTGAGCTCAACCCTACATTTTCGTTCAAACTAGTAATTTAAAATTATATAATTAAAATCAGAAAATTCCTAGTCATTATTACATATCTAGTGCACACCTAGGAAAAAAATACCATAATATCTTTTTAAGATATCTTTGTATGTAAAATCACTGAATTTGTGTAGAATGGAAAAATTATGAAACATTTTCGAGCAAAACCTTATTTCAATATACCTCTTATATTCCAGGTGAACTGGGCGATTTTTATATCTCCAAAAAACGGACTTTTTTCAACCAAATTTCATGCACATCTTTGCACGTAAATTTTTGACTCGAATTTTTTTTATTTCAAAATGGCAGACAAAAACACTCAAAGAATGTGTTCCTTTTACAATGCTTTTGTAGAAAAGGTTACTAGTGACAATAGTAAAACCGTTCGTGATAACCAATGAAAAGTGAATCACGTGATAAACATATTTCTCATCTTTTCTCAAGGTTCTCACTTTTCTGACTAATAAAATTTTCTATATTAGAATGGTAAATTTCATAAACGTTTACGGGGTTACACAAAGGATTCCTACAATGCAGTTGAGTTAGTCGCCATTAGGCGCGTACGCGATAGTCGTAGATTTATTGTGCTCCATTGTGGTTCCCGTTATAGAAATGAGTTTTCATTCCCTCAAAAGCAGATAAAATTACAAGCTTAAAGAATGCACATAGAATGTCATGTGAGGACAGTTGACATCGGCCGGATTGTAAACAATGTAATTCCTAATTGAGTTGTTCGATTTTTTGTTGGTTTTATCTAAATAACTTAGATGAAGAACAAAAATATAGCAAATACAGAGAAAATGATGTACAAAAAATAAACACGAATAAACAAAAATTTCAACAATACCACTTTATTATGATAAAAATATTACATTCATTAATCTGTATATCAATATTTTCCCATATTTGGAAATTTCGTGTAATGAGACAAATTTGTATTATAGAATAGTAAATTAAACGCTGTTATTCTGCAAGTTTGTTTTCAAATCCCTACAGGAGAAAAGTAATTTTTCCTATTTTTTTAAAGATATCTTTCTATACAATTTCTCTCAGTATTGTTCAGTATTCCTATCAGTTCGGAATGAACAAGAAAAGTATTTTATGAGTTGGGAAATTTCATTTTTTCCTACTTTTACCAGTGTCTTCAGGTAGAAAAAGTACGGCATAAAAGTATAAACAATCTGGAACGAAAGAAATTTTTTGTGGAGCTTTCACAACAATCGCACAATGATTCAAAATTATTCAAAAGTATTGAGTTTCATGTTCATGACTTTTCAATTCTATTTTCCTAAATTTAAATTCTGATTTAAGAATAAACTATTTTCATTTCAAATATTTTCAAATCATTATTCTTTGCCGAAATCTTGTCAATGCCCCTAAATCGATCTGAATAATTTTTGGAGCTTTCATGCTCATTCAAAAGTTTTCGCACTGTATGCTCTCTTTATTGGTAAATCATTTTTAATACTCCGAGGTCAAAGAATAGGATTCCAAAGTGTGAATAATTCCATTTTTAATATTTTTTAATAATTTCTTATTTAATAGGTATCGTAGTAATACCGCAGTTAATC
This sequence comes from Trichopria drosophilae, assembly GCA_030407085.1. Lineage (NCBI taxonomy): Eukaryota > Metazoa > Arthropoda > Insecta > Hymenoptera > Diapriidae > Trichopria > Trichopria drosophilae. Next base: position 185,220,007 of record CM059582.1, read on the forward strand.
TAAAAATAATCGGTTTTAAGTCGTAGAAAGTTAAAACAACTTAGTAAAGCTAATTATTAAACCACTGAACATACACGGAAAAGAGATAATAATTGATTTAACTACCTGAAAACTAGCTGTTCAAAAAAATAGATAATGTAATGAACTAGTTCATAAATATGACGAACGAATTGTTTTACATTTTTAACTATAAAATATGGGAAAATTGACAATCTTTTTTGTTATCTTAGTAATGTCAGCTAGTCAGCTTAACTAGTTTTAGGTGGTTACATATCCAACAACAAAATAAGTAGCAAGTTGGATTATTTTTGTTGATAAACCAACTATTTTCATAAACCTTACAAATTTTTGTTTAGTGTATTGACTAACTGTATTGTGTAATAAAGACGAACATACAGACGTACATCCTGTTCGATGTCGCGAAATGTGACACGGAATCACGATAGAATATATAGCATAAAATTTATTACCGCCCGATCTATACATACGACGTTTTCGGTAAATAAATGAAGACACGTGGAGTCGAGGATCGGGAGGTCAATAATCGCATGTTCAATTTTGCCGAAAAGCAAGGTTAATATGGAAATAACCCTGCCAAAAATGAAGCGTACAGTAAAGCGTCCAGTGAAAGAACAAGAAACGTTTTTACAAAATTGTACGCTTAATGAAGCGAATCGCATGCTTAGAATAAGTTTAAATGACGCTTAATTTAAAAGAGTTCTGAAGCGTCAATATGCACCTTTTAAGCGTTATTTAAGCGTCCAGTTAAGCGGCTTCTAAGAGTGCATAAAGTTTTTTTTTACTTTTGTACGCTACATGAGAAAACCAAAATTAAAGAGTTCATGAGACGTTCGGCAAGATGAAGTAAAGCGATTTTTACAATCTTCTACAAGTTTCCTTATCAAACCTTATAATTTTGAGTCTTCAAAAATTATTTTGTTCCACATTATACTAGGATCAATCATTATTTACTCATTATCAAGGAACATTTTTATTAGAATACAAGTGTAACTCGATTATCATATTACGTCTTAGAAATTGATTCACGGTGGTAGATCAGTGGTTGGCGTCACGCGCAGTCTTTGTTTCACGTTAAGCGTCGCATGCCGTTGATTACGACTGGATAGGTGACCGAATGAGAACACCTTATTTAAAGATAATTAATTTATCTTTAAAAAAATTAAATTACATACAAAAGATAAAAACGTTTAAAACGATAAAATTAATTTTTAAATAAAATGTAAACAAAAATATAAAATAAATACAAATGTTTTCAAGTTAACTATTTTTTTCTTATACATTAATCAGGAACTCTTCCTGTACGCTTTCCAAAGCGTACGCAGCCGTTCACAAATGCAAAGCGTTGAACTCTTAAAAGGTACATATTCACGCATTAAGCACTCTTATAGAACTTTCGTGGAAGCGGAATGCCCGTTTCTTGAACGTTTCCCCAACGTCAATTCCACGCTTTATGAACTCTTAATGGACGCTCGTATTTTTGGCAGGGAAGTGTTAAAGACATTTTAGAAATCTTGGCACTGGCTGAACATGTTCAGAAATTTCAAGCTAGATTTACATTTATGGATTATATCTAAAAAGTTTGAGGACCTCAATGTAATAGGGTTACCATACAATGTTTGAGAAGAAGAAATTGATATCGAAGCAAATAATCGATAGTATCCATCGAATGGAGTATTAGTTCATCGAGTCAAGGAACTAACGCATTACCCACAATTCTTTTTTTGCCAGTGTTTTGACGCGAGTAATATGTTAACAAAAAATATTTAAGTTCACTAGTTTTATAGTTATTTCAAAAATTGCACTAGTCGTGGTTACTATTTTAATTGGTTAAATCGGTACAAAGTTGTAACCATTTAACTAATTAAAATAATTAAATTAAGGAATTAAAATAGTTATTTCAACTATTTCTTTGGTTCTTAAATAAAGGAATATTTGAAGGTACTAAAAAAGGTTATATATATACACTCAACATTTTCAGCTGAATTTACAATTTTTTTTTTGTTGGCTTTGTAGTTTTTCCGTGCACCCAGCAAAAGAAAAGTGATTCAAAACAATTGAAAAGTATTCATTTCTGAATTATATTTATTGACCTTTGTGTATATTTACTATTGTGAGTATATTCCTCTGTTAATTTTGATAACTTTTAGGTCTTATTATTTCTTTGAAGAAGATCATGTTTTTTTTTAGTTAAAGGGTCCAGAAATTATTAACAAATTTCGGACGCCATTTTGGGGATCGCTATTGCGAATTTTTATTTTCGACCCAACACGTCTTAAAATTTAGGACTTGAAAACACTTTTCTATATGGAAAAGGATAAGTATATCAACGGTTTCATATATTGTTTGCTCTGAAATTAATTTCAATAGAAAAAATCTCATTTGTCTGTAATAAATTGTGTATAACTTTTTAAGCATCCAGTTTTGATCAATTCTGGGGATTCTGAAAGAACATGAAATTTTAAGTCGGATATCGTATGTGATTTTTTTTGTAAACACAGTATAAAAAGAAAGTGTTCGAAAGTTAATCGAAAACTGACATTTGGGACTTGATGGGATAAGGTACATTAGTCCACCATTTTTAAATAAAAAAGTGTAATATAAGAACGTATAATAAAAATGAATAAATCTAGGTCCAAATTTCGTTGAAAAAAGTCAATTTTTGTGATTCTTATTTTAACATAAATAAAAAAAAATTATAACATTTTATTCGCAATACATTAAATTAATTAACAATATTTTGTATTAATAACAAATATTTATGATTTAGGATTATGCTCCATTGTTCGAAAACTTTGAGCAGTTTTATCTGCGCTACGTTTATCGAAGGGTGAGGGACTGCTGGAACCGGCCAATATGTTCTGTTCCCGGTGCAATGGTGACGCTGAAGGATCGAGTAACTCACGATTATGGCTGGTCATTCGAGTAAATATCTTTTAATACCATTTTTAGTTTAGTTAATAGATAGTCTGATTTTTGAAAATTATTACTATTGCGAGTTTTCAATCAAATAGCCACATAAACAAAGCCAAAACACTTTGAGCTTGCCCTTCTGCTCTTTTCGTAGAGTCCAAAAAGAAAATAAATTACTCTTATAAGCTTGCGACAGAAAATTATTTAAAATGATTAAAGTGTGACATAAAAGTTTGATAATAAGAATATTTATAACGATGGCTGGTCCAAAGAACCACACATATCAGACTTACGCGTAAAAGCATCATATCTTCCGGTGATTTTCTATCCCAGTTATTAAGACTATCCAATGTTCGATTTAAAACGTTAAAAATGGCGAATAACAAAGTATATTTTTTACAAAACTAATTCAAACTTATTTGCTTAGGGGGTTTTGAGATTGGAAATCAGTAATCCATGATCAGATTTTCTTTAATTTAAAATGGCGAAAAATTAGCGAAAACGCAAATATTTTCTAATGTTTTCAAATCACTGGTTAGGATTGTGGAGTGAAATTAAAGTAAATGAAAACCAAAACAGACATTCGTAAATGACTTCTCTTTGATTGTAATAATAAAAATAATGGTAAGCCTTCGGATGAGGCACCTATTCGAAATCGAAAAATCGACAACGTACATTTCATGTATTTTTGCCTCCTGAAAACGAATATGACAACAGAAATTGGCGATCGGCCTTACCTTGGCTACAATCTTAAAAAAAATCGGACAAGAAATGTTCCCATCAAAAGTTGTAGAGCGGAAAATTCTGTACAAAAAAGGTTCTATACATTTTTTTTCATAATCCGAACGAAAACTCCGCAAATAAGCGACGAAATAGCAGGGTAATTGGTTTGCAGATAAGCTTTCAAATGATGCTCGTGTTTGAAATCCAAAAATCGGTAAGGTACATTCAATGTATCTTTGCCTCCTGAAAACGAATAAAACAATAAAAATTTGCGTTTGAGATTTCCCAAAATGTGCAATATTGTTCCTCTTTGCTACTAGACGTCTCATAACAAAGTGTCAGGATACAAAAGCCTCATCGAACCGTAAAGTATTCGCAGTTAAAATTTTACACTCCGTTTATTTGTATTGACTCATTTTCAGAATTTTTCATTCGATTTTGACCTATTTTATGCACCTTTGTAATTCGTGAATCGGATTCATGGATTTCATATGACTAATACATACCAAATATTACAAATTTTCCAATTGTGTCTATTCCATAACTGCAGAATAATTACACTATATTAACTTTCAGTTTCAAATGTTTTCTAATTTAATGTTATAATTTATTTGTAGGTTATGATCGTACTCATATTTCGTACTAAATCGTATTTAAACAAACACAAAAATATAAAACTTCATGAAAATACGGCATTTTAATTTTGACGATTTTGTCAGGTTTATACGCAAAAGCCCAGAAAATGCATTATTGACAATGATTCTCAAACGAATCAAAGAAATTTTGAAAATAATTGGACCTAATTGGATCCTCCATTTTGAATTTTGAAAATCTGATGACAGATTCATAAGACAGGTCAACATGGTTTTGTTGTTGGGAAGCTGTAAGTCGTTTCCTATGTACTTTTGTGCATAGAATCCGAATCCGAAGTCAGAAGTAGCCCATCAAGTCAGGATTTTGAGATATTTGAGGTTATGTGCACGAAAAACGCGTTTTTTTGTTATTTTTGAGGTTATTTATAGAACATACAACGTTTTTAGGAGTTTTTCCTTTTGTTAGATCACATGGTACTACATTTTTTCTTTAATATGAGAGTCGCAGAATTCCATTACGACTTTTCTTCACCAAGGCACGCCAATTTTAAATTATGATATGCATGTAAACAAATTTATCTTGAAATGCCCTTGGAGAATAAGCTCAAGGTCACATTCAATGTCATGAAACCTATATAAATATAAACAACTATATAAAATATGGATATTTATAACTAAAGACACGTTTCAATATAGTGACTGTTTTTTATAACTTTTTTATACTTTATTGTTTATTTGGCCATTTTGAATCCGCCTTCTTGAATTATAAAATTGTAATATCTTGACTTCAAATTTTATTTGGCGATTATTATCTTTGGCAACGCCAAATATCACCAGTACAAATTTTCAAATGAAGAAACCAGTAAAAAATATCTGTCTCAAAGTATTTAAAGGATATGCTCAGGGCATTAATGGGATATATCTGTAATTTCAACATGGCCGTAATTTTGTAAGAAAAAATCGTAGGTGATTGAATAAAACCTCATTTTGAAGCGTAAAGGTGGCAGTAAAAGATTCAAATAGTAAAGAAAGTAAAAAAAAAATGATTGCATCCTGAACGTAACCTCAAACAGCAAAATAACGCGTTTTTCGAGTATATAACCTCAAATATTTCAAAATCCTGACGTAATAAACCATTTCTTACTTGGGGTTCGGATTCTACACACACAATTACGTCGGAAATGACGCACAACTTCCCAACAACATCCAAGACCCCCTTTTTTGTAGGCCTGTTTAATCAGGAACCATGAATACCCTCGAATGACAAATTTTAGGACCTCCGAAAAAATGTTAACAAATTTTTTTAAGTTGCGGGTGTTAAATTGCATCTTTTGAAACATCAATGAATGAAAACTTCTTCTCTTGAAAACTCTGTGTTACGGCCGAGATCGTAACACTCTGTAAAATACCAATATCAAAATAATAATAAAACACAATTAAATAATATTCAGAAATAATGTTGATACTAACCGAACTATTATGTATCCAATTTAGATTTATCTTATTTTAAGTGCGCATATTTACGATATAAATAATACTAATGCAGTAATAACAAATACAATTTAGACTGCAACATTATATACACGTAGTATATTATCCTGTCATTCGATTGTTATTTATTTATATTTTTCAATTAACAAGAAAACTGATTTTTTCACAAATGTGATTTCATGAAATTCACCTGTATTATTGTTACGTTTTACAGAGATATTACCTTTACGTTATAAACTTATACTCTAAGCAAATCTTTTAAATATTTTCAGTTAAAAGTTTCCATTTGATAAATATATGAAAAAAAGCTTGAAAAACTGTATTTACCAAAAAGATTTATATTACTTATGGATATGAAGTAAATTAAATACAAAAAAGAAATAAACTGTTCCGAAATAAAAGTAAAAATGAAAAATAGGAAAAATGCTGTTCCAAACTTATGGTATAAAAATGTGAGTTATTGATTACACCAACTGCTAGTAACAGCTGGATAGCGTAACTTGGTGTTTATCTATTGATTTAGACAATAAAAAAAAATCGATTGGGTAGTGCTAACGTGATTTTCTTGTACAATTTTCAAAAAGTCACCATTCAAACTTTTGTACTGAACTCCCTTGTGAGTTTCGTTGTTTATATTATCATTAATACTAAGAAATACAAGATTTTGTTATTCATAATTTTCTTGTAGACTTTTGAAACCTTTTTTTTGCGTTACAGAAGCCCTGCTAAAAATGAAAATATCGTACGATTCTCAAAATTAAACTTGTTATTTTATAGTGTTATATTTTGTTATTTCGTTTTATCTTCGTATTCTTGTATTGTTAATCTCAATCTAATATTATTTAATGTTTCACTGATACTCTTACTTGTGTATTGTTATTAAATACTATACCAAATTATGCCTGTAAATATTGTATGGTTGGCTAAAGGGAGATTCTATCCCGTGCCATTAATAAACTAAACTAACTTAATGTATCATTATTCGTCTAAACAATGATTAAGTTGATATACAATAAAAAAATGTTTTAATCGATTCAACTTTATTTGAATTGAAACATTAATCAATTTTTATTTTATTTACTATTTATTAAATTTTCTATGTAATTAGTAAAGCAGAAAAAACAAAGTAAATAAAAGCGAGTTACATTTATAATCAGATGTTTGTTTTAGGTTTACTGGGACTGAAACCCGTTGTATCAATCTGGGTTCCTACAATTATTTGGGCTTCGCAGAATCGACAGGACCTTGTGCAGATGAGAGTATCGAAACGTTGAAAAAATATGGATGTGCCAGTGGTAGTTCACGACTAGATTTAGGTAAAGTATATTACAATTTGCTATCATTTTCCTTTTATGTTCTATACAAAGTACACGGAAAAATGTTCGGGGCGCTGCTCTTCCAAACTCGGGAGCAAACACGGTCGAAACGTAACTCAGTTAATAAAATATGATCAAATATTAAAAAAGAGATTTTTTTCTGTCAATATCGTTTTGTTTCATAATTATAAATATCCACGTAACATTTTTAGACATGAAAATAGTTTAAAAGATTTAAAAAATAACTATACAAAATTTTAATTTTAACAGCCATATAAATGAATTTTTTAAGTTTTTAGATGATTTTGGTGTCTGGAAATGTTAAATAGCCATTTTTAATGATGAGCAAAACTAACATAAAATATTCTTTTTTTTATGTTTGATCGTATTTTATTAACTTAATTCTTAGTTATGTTTTTATTGTGTTTGCTCCCGACTTTGGCGGAGTAGCTCCCCTGAAATTTGTTCAATGTAATAGTTGCTATAGTTTTAAAATCGATTCTCTTCAAATAGGAAACATGCCGATACACAAAGAGCTTGAGAAGCTCACCGCAAGATTTTTAGGCGTTGAAGATGCCATTGTATTTGGAATGGGTTTTGCGACAAATGCACTCAACTTACCTTCCCTCGTGAGTGAAGGCTGCTTGGTGCTAAGTGACGAAAAGAATCATGCATCTCTTATTCTCGGCCTAAGGTTGTCTGGTGCTACAACTAGAGTCTTCAAACACAACGGTAAGTTAAATATGGTACATTTCACGTCAAATCGGCAACTTTTTTCGCACAATTTTTAATTTTAGTTTTATCATTTGTGTATTGTTAGTACATGCAAAAGAATTAAAGTATTCTTGACCATATAAAATAATATTAAAAGTCCCATGGATGCGTCTTGTCTACAAAAAGACTTGCACGGTCTTAGTTTATGGTCAATAAGAAATGGTCTTCAGATTAATCCGTCAAAATCTCGTATCATCTCCTTCTCTTGTAGTACTCCCCCCTCCCACTTTAACTATATTCTCAGTAGCTTTAATGTTAATTCCTTCTGTAGTCGACCTGGGTGTTCGGTTTGATACATCGTTGTCATTTAGGCCACATATTAACCCCATCGTTGGCACAGAAAATTCTACAAAAAGTGCCCAGAATGGCAGGAATTTTTTTTATCGCCATTTCGACTCCGACCCGTACTGAAGGGTTTTCGAGGTCGCTCATTACGAATTTGAACTAAAAATTTGCAAATTCAAAATGGCGAATCCAATATGGTGGTCGAAAATGAAAAATATTACTTGATTCTGATAAAATTTGTTACTCGGGGGTTTTCGAGGTTGCTGATTGCGAATGAGAATCCGCCATCTTGAATTTTGAAATTTCAAGCTTGAATTCGTAATTAGCAACCCCGAAAACCCCTGAGTAACAAATTTCGTTACTATCGAGAAACTTTTTTCATTTTTTTTTAATTTCCGGCCGCTATATTGCATCCGCCATTTTGAATTTTTAAATTTTGACCCGTTATTCGCCGATTTTATCTTCCTTCTCTTTCGTCAGTACCAGAGATTAACCCATTAACGCCCAAGAGGACACAAATTTCAACAAGATTTTCGGAATATTTCATGACATTAAAAACCAATTCCAAAAATTTTAGACACAACATTTTTCACGTGAAATTGATCAATCTTTCCGAATCTGCTGTTAAAAAATCAATCGAGCCGATTCCAGAAAAGTTATGCTTGGTTTTAAAAAAAAAAATCAGATTTTTTCACTGACAAATATTTTTTAATCAGCATTTTCACATTGGAAACGACGGTTAGGGAGATCACTGATCGGTGAAAATATCGTGTCCTTGAACCTTTAACTTTGAAATGTGCATGATAGAATTTTGAAAATAAAGTTGGAAACTGTCAAAAAATGGAGGCACAAACACGAAAAGAATGGCGAAAAGCTCCTGAATTTTTTATTCGAAAATGATAGGCTTTCGGAAAAAATGTCGCTGAACAAAAAGTTCTTAGAATTGATCAAAGAATACGCTCAAATTTTTCTTCATTTTCAAAATCGCAAAATTTAAAAAAAATATGAAAAGTCGTAGAAAAATTGTGAAAAAAAATTCGAATTTCCAATTAATTTTTGTTTCTTGGCTGGGGGAAGTAAAAAGAATCTTGAGAGGGATTGGTTGAACAATTAGAAACATCAGAAACGACCGATATATTTTTTTTGTTACACAAGCTCACCTTTTACAATTGCGTCAACATTTTCACGACAAGAGCTAGAAAACAGTGAACAATATTGTGGGAATTTTGTAGCACTTTAATTTGTATTGATGTCACACGACGAAGAGAAGCCCTTTTCTTATGCTTTGCTTTTTGAAAAGGATTACAACGCCTATCTTTAAATGGCTCAGACATTATAAAACTAACTATTATTTAGAATCAGAAATGAGATGCAGGTTAATGGAATTAAAGATCAATGTTATGTTTACATAAATAATTATACATTTTTTTATAAAACAATTTCAACGTAAGAATTTGGTAAGCAAAACAAAAATTGGACAAGTTAAAAATAATAAAACAAAAGATTTTTCAGACTTCAACGCGCTAAATTTGAATAAGAAAAAATGAGCTGTGAAAAAGAAAATCAGCTTCTTAAAATCTTATTCTAAACTAGTACTTTTCGGTCCTAGGCCGGTCCGAGGGTCGCATAATCTCCAAACAAGGTCGTAAAATTTTACGGCCGAGGAGCGAACAGTATTTTTTGATACACTGTTCTTAAAGTAGGCACTTTACCGACTGTTTTTAGTCCGTAAAGTGGGGAGATCAGTCCGTAAAATCACACTTTAAGGACTAACAGGAGTCCGTAAAGTGTCTACTTTACGGACACGTGTATCAAAAATACGTTTTCCGTAATAATATCAGATTTACTGAAAAATTCAAAACGCTGACAAGTTACTGGCGATTCCAACAGCTAAACTGGCGCACCTAGCGGTCGAGTTTGAGCTAATATGCACACGACTCACTGTGTGGTGTTCAATGTACACGTTCAGTTCAAGTACACGTAGAGTTTAAAAGTTTATAAAATTTATTTTTACGTTTTCTTGTGAAACTTAAAATGTTTCCTCTAATAGAATTGGAGCATTTAGTTGACGCACTTGTTTTTCGTTTCAGTAACCATGTTTAAAAAATGGAAAGTGATATCGAAAAACGAACTTCAGATTCGAAAAAAGCATACCAAAAAAACTATAGGAAACCTTCATTTCATAACAATGTCTCAAAAATATCAATAAACTTACGGAGGAAGAAAAGCGGCGACAAATTACCCTTTGAAACACGGTGTTCTTTCTGTAGGACACCTTTTTGTAATTAATTTTTTTAATTTTTCAGTAGATTAAAATTGAATTTTAGTACAAATTTTTTCTTCCGTACTTCGATAACAAGATTTTAAATGTAAACAAATTAATATTTATTATGAATTATTGGGTTAAATTTTTTATAATGACGAACAATGTATAAAAATTACGTGTTTTTTTACAAAGAATGTATGCTGAAAAGAAACCGTTGAAATAAAACGAAACTCGGTACTCGGAGGTTTTCCGGGTCGCTGATTACGAATCTGGTATCAGATTTTCAAAATTAAAAATGGCGCATCCAAGATGGCCGACCGACGTGTAAAAATTTACTTGATCGAGATGAAACTCGGTACTCGGGGGTTTTCGAGGTTGCTGATTACGAATCTGGCCATAGATTTACAAAATTCAAAATAGCGGTTCCAATATGGCCGACCAAAATGTAAAAATTATTCGATTTTTTTATATTATTTATTTCGAATTAGCGATTCATCTAGGCAAGTTATGATGCGAAAACTATAATTAGTCCAGTCACCGGAGAGGCAATGCGGACACAAACTATGAAATTCTTTCAAGCAACACCGATTTTCCTAAAAATTTGGATTTAGGCTCTACTTACCCTCTACTTCAAAGTTGACCAAGTGCCAAGAGTTCTTTTCGATTTTTAAATAGTGAAAACTACCCTTATTTGAAAATAATTGTAAAATTCTAGATTCGGGCGTGTATTTGATTGAAATCAGCTGTAAATAAGTTGAATGAACGCCAAAATAAATTAAGAGACATAATTTATGATCTATTAAATATTTTCAACCCCCAAAAAACCATGCCTAATCGTAAATAATTGTAAAATTCTAGATTCAGGCGTGTATTCGATTGAAATCAATGTTGAATGAACGTCAAAATAAATTGAACCGAAAACTGCGTTGGGTTTTTTCCCGATAACTTTCTCCTTTTTAGAGATAAACAATCGCTCTAACCGGCATTTTGTTCAGCACTCTAAGCTCTTCCGACTCCTGCCATTTCCATTTTTTAATAGATCTCCCATTTTTATTTACACACTTTTAAAGGGGTCAGGAAAGAGGGTCTCCGTGTGTAGTTGTCACCTTCAAATGGCTATAATTCAGTCATTTTTCATCGAAAAAAGTAATTAAAAAATGAATATTTTCAGCATAAAAAGACCTACTTTTTCGAATTATTGTTTCTTTCGTAACTTTGTTAGTTTTGGAGATTTTTTAAAAATACCGAATTTTTATACGAAATTCAAATATATTTTTCAAAAGTATATCCAGCATTTTTCGACCTGGAGGCATCTAAAACCGGCCAAACTGCTAGAACCTATATTGTACCCAAATAAAGTAAATTGCAGCTTTTAATTTCAATTTTGGTCGAAAGTGCATTAATTTTATTACCGATTTTCTTTACTAATAACTAAGAAAATCATTTTAAAATCGCAATAACTATGTCAATTTTTCGATTTCTGGTTCAAACTCTGCAACTTCAACCGCAGCTAAATTTAAAGCACCTTTCAAGTCCTTCAAATTAAGTAGAATTTCTCTGCTATTAAGTTGAAATGTTCGATTTTCGATATAATAGAATGCGATGTGTTCTTCAACGAGCCATAACTTTGGTTCTAATGCACATAGAAAAAAATAAAAAACGAATCTCTTCGTTGTTTCATTACCTTCAATTTTGATTTGCATAATTTTTTGCTAAAACTTGTCGTTTTTGAGATAATCATGAAAAATAATCGAAAAACATGCCTTTTTTAGCCTAAAAATTGACATCTTCAAGCTCAAATAACTCAAAAAGTATCATTATACTAATAAATTGTTTAGTGTGTGTGTGTGTGTGTGCGTATTTTTTACCTTTTATAATAATATAAAGTGTTGTAATTGTAGTCCAGGAACCGTAATATTAATTAAATAAATAAAAAAATGGCCAACACGGTTCAAACCTATTGGTTGACAAAAGGACCAAACAGGTCTTTTTATTTCACGCCCAACGTTTCGACCACTCTTGGAGGTCCTCCTCAGGGGCATCTATTAATAAATAAATAGAAAAAAAAAAAAAACCAACAAAATATAACACACGAAAAAAATATGAACAAAAATATAAATTAAGGACATTTTCACTCATTACAATAAAATAATCATAAAACAAACAACACGCACCTGACATGAGTAACTGTACGTCGTATACTAAATTTGTGACACAGATTACACTGACTTGTAAACATACACACACACACACACACACTCTTAGACTCGCAGTACAAACATAATACATAATTAAATGTGTCAATCCTATATATACAAATTCGTTACTTTTTAAATTACAATGTTATTTACAAATCATTAATTAAAATATTATAACTGTTACTTAATTTTTCTGTGTCCGTTCTAAAATTTATGCTCGATTTTTGTTTTTTAATATGGATCATTTCTTTGATGTTACGTTTTTTCCAATGTGGTTCTGTTTCCAAAATTTCCACAAATCTCATCAATTTTTGTTTTGAACAACGATTCCAAAGAGTTGAAACGTTTATTGTATATTTTAATGTCAAACGTGTCATATATCTTCTTAATCCTTTGGTTGAATTTATTGATATACGGTATTACTATACAATTTGAGAAGTCAAAAATTTGTCCCGTGTTAATTTCCTGTGTTTTTTGTCTATCTTTTAAAATTTTAATTCTATTGTTAATATTTTCTTGTATAAATTGAAAGTCATAACCATTCTTGTGTAAAAAAGTGTAAATATATCTTAAATTATTAAAATGGAATTTTTTATTGGAAAGTAAAATAGCTCTGTCAACAAGCATTGAGATAATGCCACGTTTCATATGTATAGGATGATGAGAATTGAAATTCATGTATTTCCCCGAACAAGTCGATTTCCTATACCAATTAGTCAACAATATGTTCCCTTCTTTAAAAAAACATACATCCAAAAACGGTAAACTGTTGTTTGTTTCCAGTTCAAAAGTAAATTTAAGGTTAGGATGGTAATTATTGAACATGTTGACAAGATATTTGATGTCATTTTCTGGATAAATCATGAATATATCATCCACATATCTTTTGTAGAGTGCAGGTTTCTTCTCTAATTGATTTAGAATTTCATCTTCTAAATCGATCATTACTAAATCAGCTAGTGTAGGCGACAAAGGTGAACCCATAGGTGTACCTTTGTTTTATACCAAACAATTTCACATAATAAAAATAGAACAAAAAACTCCTGGACTTTAGTTCAAGAAGTTCAAAACATAAATATACCAAAAAATCATTCCCTGCTATCATTGGATGTCGTAAGCCTTTTCACCAATGTACCACATGACCTAATCGTTAAGAGCCTTAAAAAACGAGAATTAATAATAATAATAATAATAATATTTTATTGACCAAATTCTCCTCTACATAAATTATTGCATAAAGGACCTATAGGGGACAAAATATGTCCGTACATAGGTTGGTCCTTACTAACTAAAAATAACTATAAATTAATTGTCCAACGTAGATGGCATAACACGCGAGTTTATGGTTTTTGAGATATATAATTTGCGTAGTCTCAGGTACATGCGAAGTAATATATTGCATAGAGATGCGAATAGAAATTAGGAACTACTCTATATCCTTAGTTCTAATAGACTGTTTCAGCTTTCTTCTCAATAACTTGTTACTAATACTTAATGTTTTCAGTGCATTAGGTAGCATATTAAAATATTTTAACGCGTAGTATTCAAAACTTCTTTGACCAATTTTTAAGCGATGCAATGGCAATATAATGTTTTTGCATCTAGTATTGGATGAATTTTGTTTATATTCCTCTGTGAGTTGTTTGTATCTATAAACTATGCTATTCAAAACAAAAATCTGACGTAATCCTAAAGGTGCTTCTTGGTCTTTTACCGCAATAATTTTGAAAATCCTCTTCTGTAGTCTATCTAACGGGTCTAGTGATGAGTTGTACAGTCCTCCCCAGCCAATTATTCCATACACTTAGAAAGAACTTTCTTAAGTCTGTAGAAAACGTAGACAAGATATTTTGTTTTCTTAATTACGTTACCTATATGAACATCCCATTTTAAATTTGAATCATATGTTAACCCAAGGTATTTGCAATTTGTCGTTCTGTTTAGCAATTGTCCATTTATCGTAATATTAATAATCTCTGGGATTGAATCCTTGTAGTTGCCAAAGTAATGAATGTGGATTTATTTACATTTAAGAATAAGTTATTTACATAGAGCCATGAATAAATCCTTTCTAGTATGTTTGTTAATGACATTTCAATTTCATACCAATTTTCGCCACTAATTGTCACTGCAGTATCATCGGCATAGGCTATTAGTTCTTTATGTAATAATAGCAAATCATTAATATATAATATGAACAACAGCGGCCCCAAGATTGAACCTTGTGGTACACCAACATTGATTGTAATTGGTTCACTGTTAACTTCATTAATTTTGACCACTTGAACTCTATTTAATAAGTAACTTTCAATGAGTGTTAGAGCTATACCCCTTATACCCATATTGTTGAGCTTCGATAAAAGTATTTTGTGATCAATAGTGTCAAAAGCTTTAGAATAATCCAAAAATGCAACTGCGGTTGGCGTACTCCTACTTAGATTATCGTAGATAAATTTGCTTAGTAAGGCAATAGCATCATCTGTACCCTTCTTTTTTTGAAAACCTAATTGTCTAGTACTAATCAAATTGTGCTTATTTATAAAATTGTACAATCTGGTATGCAATATTTTCTCAAAGACCTTAGCTAGGTTTGAAATAAGTGTAATAGGTCGGTAATTATCAACTAAGCATTTACGACCTTTCTTGTACACAGGACAAACTTCCGCTATCTTAAACTGCATAGGACATTTACCTGAAACTATTGCAGTATTTATAATCTGAGTTAAGTATGGTGTAATATATGCAGCAGCCAATTTAATAGTGAAAGCATCAAGTCCATCAAATCCTCCAGTTTTATTTTTAAGTTCTTGTATAGTTTTATACACTTCAGCTTCATTTGTTGGAGTTACGAATAATGAATATTGGTTAATCGGTATTTCTGGAATGTCATATCGATGATTTGGTACAGCTGAATTTTCCTTAAGTTGGTTTGCAACTCTGCTGAAAAATTTGTTGAAACAATTAGCCTTCACCCTATCATCGTTGATTAATTTGTTATTGATCATGATGTCATTTATTTGATCCCTTTTAGTTTTGTTATCCAATTTTTCATTAACAAATTTCCATACCTCTTTAGTGTTGGATTTTTGCAATTTCTTGAGCTCAAATTTATTCTTTGCGATTCGAAGTAGTGTTTTAAGCCGTTTTTCGTAGTTGTAAAACTCTATCCTTTTACTATCATTATGTACGTCTTTTTTCCACTCCAAGTATAATTTTTTCTTGCAATTTATAGAGTTAATAAGCGCTGTCGTAATCCATTTATTTCTCGGTATTTGAGATCTAGTCTTGATCTTGCGTGAGCACTTATATATGTTTTGCATCTTATATGTAAGTAATTCCAATGCAACTTCATTATCTTGTTCTTCTGCGACCTGGTTCCAATTTTCCCTTGAACATAGGTCTAGGAATTTTACTTTATTTATTTCAAATTTATGACGTAATTTACAATTAGTTTTGTTACCATGTTCTTCATAATTCTATAATATGTATCACTGGTAACTTCAGCAATCGCAGCATAATTATTATTTTTCTGCTTATATTTATACATAATTTTCACACTATTTTCTAATAATTGATTTCTTATTATAATATCTTTGGCTAGATCAATTTCGCTTATGTTTTCAGTAATATTAGTAATTCTTATTTGGGGATTGCTTTTGATGAAAGTTTCAACAATTAATTCATCTTTGTTTTCTGCATTTATTACACTGATTATATCCGTCGAATCTTTTTCACTATCACATTTAAGAGTTATTGATCCATTATTAGCCTTGCTTATTTTTAACACTTTTGCAGTAGTCTTCGTTGCCACCTGCCTTCTTACCACTTTCAGTGCATCTCCTTTAAAATTATTATTTGGTTTTATCGTGATTCTGACAGATTCTTGTCTTTTATTGATTCCTTCCACAATAGCAGCATATGTATTTGTAGAATTAACATTTTTTTCTGCGGTTTTTGCCATAGACCTCAAAAAGTTGTTATGTTCTCGTAGCTCATTATTTTGCTTAATTAATTCGTTGTTAAATTTTTTCTCACTGACTAATTCATTTAGATACTCCTGACAGTCATGACACTCGGTATTTCGATCAAGTTTACGTTTTTTTGTTTTATCACATGTAGATTTTTCGCTGCTAATTGATACAGTGTCCTCATTATCATTAATTTCCATTTCTTCATTCTCATATTCACAGGTTACATTTAAACCATTATTTATGTTATCTAGATGCTTTTGTAGAATAACGATTTTCTTTTGAATGATAGTCACCTCACTATTCTCAGTATTTCTATCACACGATTTCAAGTCTTCAAAAGTTAGGTTAGGATGTGCCGGACAAACCACCTCGTGTCTTGTTACAAAAAATCCTTTCCCATGTCGCACTTTTCTGGTAATCTCAGACTTGCAGTATCCACCATCACAAATTATACATATCACTTGAGCAAACTTTCTATTATTATGACAAGTATGATTAACATAATCAGGAGGAATCTCGCGCGCATCCTCACTCGACCACGTCATGATTGTGAATGATTGTGAAAAATTAGAGATACAACAATTTACAAAAATCCCGGTTAAGGAAATTATCAAAATAGTTTCATTGATTTTGGAATCTACGGTGTTTGTCTTCAATAAACAATTATACAAACAAAACAAAGGTACACCTATGGGTTCACCTTTGTCGCCTACACTAGCTGATTTAGTAATGATCGATTTAGAAGATGAAATTCTTTTTATTTTTATTTTAAATTTACTTTTGAACTGGAAACAAACAACAGTTTACCGTTTTTGGATGTATGTTTTTTTAAAGAAGGGAACATATTGTTGACTAATTGGTATAGGAAACCGACTTGTTCGGAGAAATACATGAATTTCAATTCTCATCATCCTATACATATGAAACGTGGCATTATCTCAATGCTTGTTGACAGAGCTATTTTACTTTCCAATAAAAAATTCCATTTTAATAATTTAAGATATATTTACACTTTTTTACACAAGAATGGTTATGACTTTCAATTTATACAAGAAAATATTAACAATAGAATTAAAATTTTAAAAGATAGACAAAAAACACAGGAAATTAACACGGGACAAATTTTTGACTTCTCAAATTGTATAGTAATACCGTATATCAATAAATTCAACCAAAGGATTAAGAAGATATATGACACGTTTGACATTAAAATATACAATAAACGTTTCAACTCTTTGGAATCGTTGTTCAAAACAAAAATTGATGAGATAGCTATATTAAAAAAATCGAATATAATTTACAAGATAAACTGCAGTGAATGTACAGCTACATATGTAGGATAAACAAAAAGGTATTTAAAAAAAAGAATCTATGAACATACTAATAATTGGAAAAGAGAAATTGGTCATACAGCACTAACATCACATATGCTCAATACAAGACATAGTTTTAAATTTGCTGAAGTGGAAATTTTGGAAACAGAACCACATTGGAAAAAACGTAACATCAAAGAAATGATCCATATTAAAAAACAAAAATCGAGCATAAATTTTAGAACGGACACAGAAAAATTAAGTAACAGTTATAATATTTTAATTAATGATTTGTAAATAACATTGTAATTTAAAAAGTAACGAATTTGTATATATAGGATTGACACATTTAACTTTTATAATAATGCATTAGCCCATTAACGCCTGAAATGGCATTTTTTATACTTAATTTTCAATCAAGTATTTCGTATGAAAATCGAAGATGAAAACAATTGAGAGGTGCGTATCCTACTGTTTTCGAGGTCGCTCTTCAAGATTCCGAGGTCAAAATTGAGTTTCAGCCATCAGAAATTCCAATATGGCGCCGAATTTTTTAAAAAATTCCACAAAATTGGGAATTATTTATTCCTATCAATTTTTTTCGAGTTATTAGAACATTGGAATTGTATTGGAACCGTGCATAATGGTGCATAAAACAGTTGAATTTTAAGAAAAAAATTTTACTTTTCTACCCCACATCATTGTAACGACCTCAAAATGGCGTCAACAACGAAAATTTCGTTGAAAAATTTCTGAACGTTCTTACTCAAAAACTGCATGCTGTTATAAAAATATGCTAAGAAGGAAAAGTTCTTAGAATTAATCGAGAAATATAGTGGAATTTTTTCAGATTTTTGTGATGACATTTTGAGACATTTTTTTTCAAAATTTTTTTCAAAATTATAATTTATTTATGCAAATTTCTGAAAAAAATTTGGTGTATTCACTTATGAATTCTACGAGTTTTTTGTTTGCAATTTTTTCAAAACGTTGATACTTTTTGGGGGGACAAAATCCTAAACTATAATATTTCAAATTCATTTCTTCGAAAACTTGCAAAGAACAAATAACTTAGAATTCATCAGAGAATGCACTTAATTTTTTTGTAAATAAATTACAATTTTGAAAAAAATGTTGAAAACAAAGTTCTCAAAATGTCATCAAAAAATTTTGAAAAAATTCCACTATATCGCTTGATGAATTTTAAGAACTTTTTATTCTAGGCAATTTTTTTTTAAAGTTGGTAGTTTTTGAGTTAGAGCGTCCAGAAATTTCTCAAAGATATTTTCATTGTTGATGACATTTTGAGGTCGTTAGAATGATGTAGGGTATAAAAGTAAAATTTTGTCTTAAAATTCAACTATTTTATGCACCATTATGCAAGGTTTCAATAAAATCACATTATTCTAATAGCTCGAAAAAAATTGATAAGAATAAAAAATTCCCAATTTTTTTGAAATTTTTTTCATATTCGGCGCCATATTGGAATTTCTGATGGCTGAATCTCAATTTTGACCTCGGAATCTTGAAGAGCGACCTCGAAAACAGTAGGATACGTACCTCTCAATTGTTTTCAACTTTGATTTTGATACGAAATACTTGATTCAAAATGAAGTATAAAAATTGTCATTTCAGGCGTTAATGGGTTAAATACGAATTTAATTTTGTTTCTTGTAACAAAAAAAATTACATAAAATGCATTTTATTATCATGATAATAAAAATATTGAAAACATGGGTTTTCTTTCATTTTTCTTTGTGTGTGCGTATGTGCGTGAGTGAGAAAATATAAAATAGAGAATAAACGTGTATTTTATACAACTGTGACCTATGGTAATAACATGGTGGCCGCTTTTTTCTCGGAAAAAAATTCCCTGACTTTTCCCAGATTTTTCCCTGACCAATATTTTAATGATACCTATTAAAAATAAACAATACGGATAAAAATGTTTTAAAAACAGCTACACATTTTCAATAAATTCTTTATTTTTTCAATCAACAACGAGTAGTATATTCTAAAACATATTATCTATAAAAAAACCAGAAAAAAACTCATGTTCCTGCGGATTTTTTCGTGTTTAATTCAAAATAATAGTAGAAAATTTGTTGGGGGTTCTTTGTCAAAATTTGTTATAAAATGTCAAGTTCTGCGGTAATGTGTTAGACAATAATTATAAATGTCGATAAATTTTAGAATTTAGGCGATTTTGGACAGTATATTCAAAGTATTGTCAAAATTCTTACGAATGTTGACAATAACAAAAAATTGCCATAAATTTTATATTTTTCAAATACTATTGGACAAATATCAACTACTTAAAATAGAAATGGTAAAATAATCATTTAAACAAATTAATATTCTCAAAATTTGGGAGTTTTGTGCTGTTTTCAACATTTTAACAATTTTTCTCCGATTTTTAGCCTTTTTATGCAATTTCAAAGATTTTTGAAGATTTAAAAAAATGTATGAAAGTTTTCTATCGTTTTCAAATGTTTTATTTATACAAATATTTGTTTAAATAGAGAATTAGTATGGCAAATATTTTTGAAATATTCTGTACAGTATCTTTATAGAAAGATAAATATCTTTAAATATAAAATTGTTTGCATTTATTTTTGTTAAACTATTAAATTTTATTCAAATCTGTTAGAATATATTCAATACCGAAATGTGTTATTGTTAAACGTGTTTATTTTTGTTGCAATGTACCAGAACGTTTAAAACTGAGCAGTACCACACATATATTTAATTTAAGATTATTTTTTTTTCAAAATTGTTGGTTTTTGGTGAAATCGGTCGAAAATGTTCAAAACTGAAATATGTTATTGATAAAAAACGTCAATATTTGTTTAAATTTGTGAGAAAGCATTTAAAATCATTTAAAAGAATTTTATGCGAAACACGATAAACAAAGCATTTTTCTGAAAATGAAATTGTGCGTTTTGTTAAATAATGTTTTTCACTTTTTAAAGATTTGTCTACAATTTACTTTTTCCCTGACCAATTTTGAAATTCCCTGACTTTTTCCTGATTCCCTGACCAATTTTGAAATTCCCTGACATTTCCCTGATTTCCCGGTTTTCCCTGACGGTGGCCACCATGAATAAGTATAATGCAAAAATGTCAAATTTGAGAATATTTCGCTTCATAACTTGTCTAGATGGACCGTTGTGATTTTGGGACAACACTTTTCTATTTTCTGATAACTTGAATTAAGTTTCTCATGGCTTAATTTGTTTCGGCGTCGTACCAAAACTTTTTTCGTCTTCCTGTGAATGTAAAACGTTATTTGACCGAAATGAAACTGAATACTGAATAATGTTACATTTTCAAGATAAAATTTAGCAGATTCAACAAACGGTCACGAAATTCTGTAATTTTATAGTTCGTCTTTTACGACCTCCAAAACTGTTACATTTTGGCTGTCATATTGAATCCGTCATTTTGAATTTTGAAAATTTAAGATTACATTCGTAATGTACGATCCCGAAAACTCTCTATTACCTAATTTCATTTCGTTGAAATGAATTTTTACATTTTGTCGGCCATCTTTGATCCGCCATCTTGAATTTTGAAAATCTGAGGTCAGATTCCTAATCTACGATCCCGAAAACTCTTGAGTACCCAGTTTCATCTCGTTGAAATCAATTTTACATGTTTCTCGGCCATCTTGGATCTGCCAATTTGAATTTTTGAAAATCTGAGGTCAGATTCGTATTCAGCAACCTCGAAAACTCTCGAGTACCCAGTTTCACCACGATGAAATAAATTTCTTAATTTTTGTCGGCCATCTTGAATTCGCCATTTTGAATTTTGAAAATCTGAGACCAGATTCGTAATCAGCAACATCGAAAACCTCCGAATACCCATTTTCACTTCGATCAGATAAGGTTTTTAATTTTAGTCGGCCATCTTGGATCCGGCATTTTGAATTTTGAAAATCTGAGGTCAAATTCGTTATCAGCGATTTGACTGGAATGTCCCATATGTAAAAACGATTGTACACATAAGTATCTATTTAAATATTGATGTTTTTAATTGTACAAATTGCAGATGTAAAACATTTAGAAGAATCCTTGAAGAAAGCTGTATTATCAGGTCAACCAAAAACCGGAAAGCCCTGGAAAAAGATTTTAATAGTTGTCGAAGGTATATATTCGATGGAAGGTTCAATAGTTCATCTTCCAGAAATGTTGAAGCTTAAAAAGAAATATAAGGTAAACAAACTTAAATTATAACTAAAAATATATTAAATAAACTTTTGTTTATCTTCTTTTTAGGCTTATCTTTATTTAGATGAAGCGCACAGTACCGGTGCAATGGGAGCACACGGTCGAGGAGTGTGCGAATACTACGGTGTCGATCCCCGCGAAGTTGACATTCTCATGGGGACATTTACCAAAAGTTACGGTTCCAGCGGAGGTTACATTGCTGGAACAAAGGTAAATTTGACGACTAAAACATTCTTGAATTGTCAAAGTGGAAATTTATAAACGACCGTGAATGTAAATAATAACATAAACAAGTGAATAAAATCGTTTTATATCAATGAACTAATTAAAGGATTAAATATATAAAATTTCAAAAATAATCTTAACGTTTCGGCTGTGAAGCTTTACAGTCCTTTTCAAAAAACAAGTTTTTACAAAAAATCCATAGGGAGGGTACAAAAAAAATATAAAAGGGGGGAATAAAAAGGGTGAATAGATTATTGTCAACAAATTAAGAAACAATATTTTTGACAATATCTAGAGAAGAATTCTTGAATTGTGTTGAAACAAATTTCTATTTCAGGCACTGATTGATCATTTGAGGGTACATAGTCATGCGCATTCCTATTCGACAGCTATGTCACCTCCAGTCGCCCAACAAATTATTACTTCGATGAGAATTATATCTGGAGAGGATGGAACCGACGCTGGTCAAAAACGAACTAAGCAATTAGCGAGAAACACTAGATACTTTAGACGCAGGCTGCATCAAATGGGACTTATTATTTTTGGAAACGAAGATTCGCCCGTAGTGCCTATGCTAGTTTACCTCTTTTCCAAAATTAGGTAAGTTTAACCTTAACCCATTAACGCCTGAAATGACAATTTTTATACTTCATTTTCAATCAAGTATTTCGTATCAAAATCAAAGTTGAAAACAATTGAGAGGTGCGTATCCCACTTTTTCGAGGTCGCTCTTCAAGATTCCGAGGTCAAAATTGAGTTTCAGCCATCAGAAATTCCAATATGGCGCCGAATATGAAAAAAATTTCCAAAAAATTGGGAATTTTTTATTCTTATCAATTTTTTTCGAGCTATTAGAATATTGGAATTTTATTGAAACCTTGCATAATGGTGCATAAAATAGTTGAGTTTTAAGGAAAAATTTTACTTTTATACCCTACATCATTCTAACGACCTCAAAATGGCGTCAACAATGAAAATTTCTTTGAGAAATTTCTGGACGCTCTAACTCAAAAACTACCAACTTTAAAAAAAAATTGCCTAGAATAAAAAGTTCTTAAAATTCATCAAGCGATATAGTGGAATTTTTTCAAAATTTTTTGATGACATTTTGAGAACTTTGTTTTCAACATTTTTTTCAAAATTGTAATTTATTTACAAAAAAATTAAGTGCATTCTCTGATGAATTCTAAGTTATTTGTTCTTTGCAAGTTTTCGAAGAAATGAATTTGAAATATTATAGTTTAGGATTTTGTCCCCCCAAAAAGTATCAACGTTTTGAAAAAATTGCAAACAAAAAACTCGTAGAATTCATAAGTGAATACACCAAATTTTTTTCAGAATTTTGCATAAATAAATTATAATTTTGAAAAAAATGTTGAAAAAAAATGTCTCAAAATGTTATCACAAAAATCTGAAAAAATTCCACTATATTTCTCGATTAATTCTAAGAACTTTTCCTTGTTAGCATTTTTGTATAACAGCAGGTAGTTTTTGAGTTAGAACGTTCAGAAATTTTTCAAAGAAATTTTCATTGTTGACGCCATTTTGAGGTGGTAAAAGTGAGGGTATAAAAGTACAATTTTTCCTTAAAATTGAAGTATTTTGTTCACCTTTGTTCAAAGTTTCAATAGAATCCCAATATTCTAATAGCTCGAAAAAAATTGATAGGAATAAATAATTCCCAATTTTTTGGAATTTTTTTAAAGTTCGGCGCCATATTGGAATTCTTGATGGCTTTTAATTGTTATCAACTTCGATTTTGATATGAAATACTTGATTGATAATGAAGTATAAAAAATGCCATTTCAGGCGTTAATAACTGATGAAATTTGATTTAAAATGTTAATTTGTCAACAGTTTAATTGTGCGGACACTAACAACGAGAAATATTGCGACAGTCGGTGTTGCGTTTCCTGCGACGCCATTGATGGAAGGTAGAATAAGATTCTGCTTGTCTGCTGCACATACTAAAGAACAACTAGATTATGTAAGTGATAAAATTAAAATTTTAGCCTTTTCCAATGTTATTAAATATTTTTGATTGCAGGTGTTGAGTGAAATTGGAAAAATTGCTGACGAACTTGGGATTAGGTATTCGAAGAAACCTCGTGATCCAAATCCAATCGAATATTACTCGGATTGCGAAACAGATTGACATACCTCATAGTCCAAGGACTTTTATATTTTCGAGTTTTCAAAGCATGTTCGCATTCGATGACGATGCCCTATTTAATGCGAATTGAAGAGCAAAAGTAGTATCAAGCTGTCGATGACATTCAGTAAGATATTTCTTGTACAAATTTCATTAACTCGATACATCAGTATTTTTCATAAACCAAGCGAAGAAGAGCGTCTTGACATTGTGTTCCTTTTCGTCACCCGTCACAGGGTTTCGAAAGGAATCGACAAAGGTGTATATTAAACGAAGCTGCCTTAAGATGCTGCACGTCCAGATTCCTGCATTTCTGCTAAACTCGTAGATTCCACTTTTTAATATGTTGCAAATGTTCTTTTGCCATTCCACCATGTACATTTTCAAAACTACATAGCATTATCTGTAACTTAGTTTATAGGACTAACTTATCAGTATTAAGAATTATTGTATACATTCTTTTTATAGTACAGTAGGACCTCTCTTATTCTAATTGTCCAGCCTCTCTTATTCTAATCGTTCCCCCACAAGTCTTCTCCCACTATCACAAGTTCGCAAGCAAAGTAAGTGGGGGTAAGGGGAAAATTAGAATAAGAGAGGTCCTACTGTATCGTAATTTAAAGCATTGTAAAATATTAGAATACAAAATAATTCTGACAGAGTTTTAGCAAGGCTGGAAAGTTGAACGCAGATGTTAGAATCAAACTTTTTCCAAAAACACTTGTACATACCTATAAATAAGTGTTGATGCAAAAGAAGATAATGTAGCTGTGAAAATTCATGAGAGACAGGTTTTCTTTTTCGATTATTAGACAATAGTTTTTGGTAACATTCATTGTTTAGAGTGAATTATGACAAACTTTAACAAAACGTTTTATTTATAAATATGGAAAAACTTCATAGCACAACAATCGATTTGAGGTTTAAATAGTAATGTTCAACATACGCTATAAGTACAGTAGTCCTTCCCTTATTCTAATTTTCTCCTCGCCCCCACTACTTAGACTTTTGTCTCTTTTTCTTTTGTTGCGCATGCGCCGTTATTTGTATTTATAAAAAATCCACACGTCCACACATGGTAGTGGGAAGAACGCGCGAGGGGAAATATTAGAATAGGAGAAGACAAAAAAATTAGAATAAGGGAAGGGCTACTGTACCTGCACAAAAAATGGCACAAGACTTCTTATTGTATTTTTCTTGCATTCGAACTGCAAAAGCACTTGGAAAGTGAATGTCTTTTATTCGCAATTCAACAATTCCATGGACACGCAACATTCCTAATATGGACACGATTTTATTTTTGTATTAATGCAAAGCAAGCCTTATGTAAAATATACAATTATTATAAAAAAAAAAGAAGAGTTTTGGTTTCCTTCCATTCCTTTATGTCTGTAAGAATGTTTCAGTCGAGGTGCGGAGTAAGAAGACTTTGGATTCTACTTAAGATAATAGTATTTGTGCATTTACAATTGTCGATCCCGTAAGGAGGTTCTATTCTAACGGTGTCTTCGATGCACAAAACTCCATTTTCTTCTGTAACGGGGAATCGATTTTCCATTAGCATTTTTAATACTGATGTTTTTCTTTCGATTAGTTCCATTGGTGCAAGTTTTGCACCTGCTGCGTTAAATAACTCGGGTAAAACTGTTTCGGAATCTAAAAAACATTCTATGTTTTTAACGGCGTGACCCATGATGATTTGCATGTTGTATGTATCATTTTCTTTCCTGGGTTGCATTAAAACAATACTGAAATCAAATACATTTTTATTAAAAATGAGTCAGTAATATGAATTCGCACTTTTACAATTTCGTAACCTTTTTATAATGTTTGAATTTAAAATAATGTCCAGAATTTATTAAATCTGTTTAAAGATTTTCTTTAATTAGCAATTCCATAAATGTACCAAACGTGTTTAATAATGTTTTCGATTTTGTGTTTAAATTAATATCAATAAATTCATTATACACGAAATTTTAAGTCAATGCAACAGCTTTTTGGGAAGTAGTAGTTACCGCACAGATTCTGACGAATTTGAAATGACGGTTACAATTCGAATTCGTTAAAAAGAAAATTTTGATAAACAGCTCCAATTTGAGTGCACCTTTGAGAATATTTATTCATAATTTCTAGACGATATAGTTATTAATGATTATTTGTAATGATACGTTTAGGTAATATTCGATGTCTTATTTAGAACATGACTATTCAGATCGATCTCAGCAATTTGGCCTATATACAGTTCAGTCGATGCATCATCTTAATGATGTTTCTTATGTCTATAAGATCATTAATGGTAAGGTGGATTGCGGTGATCTGTCTGCGTTGTTTATACACCGTAACGTACCATATTCGAATAGGAGCTCTCGAGTATTGGTTGAGAACAAGTGCAAAACTAGTTTCGAATTTTACTCTGTTATTTCGCGTCTGAAAAGATCTTGGAATGCTCTCCCACAATTTCCATCCAATAACAGGGAGTCATCTTTACCAAGATTGTTAAAGTTACACTGTCTAAAAAATTTCTAAGTGACTAGATCCATAGTGAATTTTATTTTTATCTTATCAGGCTCTCGCGCAAAAAATTTATGTGATCGTAGTATAGGTTTTCCTTTTATGTTATGAGTCATTGACTTATTTAAATTGTTTTGTTTTATTGCAGTGATGATACTATTACTTTTTATTACTTTCATTACTATATTTATATATTTTTATTTAAAATTGTATTATTATATGATTATTCCAAAGCGTTACCTATGTTATTTTTGTTAACTTTGTAAAAGGCCTCAAGGCCGTAGAATATATAATAAATAAATAATAAATAAATATTAACAGCGATTCTCTTATAGTAAAATATGGAGTTCCACAAGGTACTATACTTGGACCGATATTATTTATTTTATATATAAATGATCTATTTGAAATTAAAATTAAAGGATCAATACTGTTTTTTGCTGATGACACTGTCATAATATTTAAGGATCTAACATGGCCATCTCTTACAAATAATATAAAACTCGAATTACCTATTGTCTTTAATTGGTTTAGAGCAAATTCATTAACAGTAAACGATAAAAAAACGGTTTTTATTCCTTTTGGTTGCTACACGGATAGCATACCAAACTTAGTAAACTTAACAATACAAATTAACGATAAAAATATTGAAATAGCTCGAGCAACAAGCACAAAATACTTAGGTGTAACGATTGATAGCCATTTGAGATGGAACATACATGTACAAGGAATCCTAAAAAAATTGCGCCATATCCCTTACTTTTTTTACAAGTTGAGATCGTTTTTGAATATCAAACAGCTTCTAATAATTTATCATTCGCTATTTCTATCAATTATAAGATATGGTATCATTGCATGGGGTGGTGCATATAATAATGTAATCAATCCCTTACAAACTTTTCAAAATTTGATACTAAAAGTAATGTTTTTCAAACCTCGTTTATTTCCAACAAGTGAGCTCCAGGAACTGTATAAAGTAAATTCACTACTTACGATTAGAAAATTATTTTATCTAAATGCTTCTATATATTGTAGACTGAACATTAACAGAAATAACACGTACCATTCTTTAAATACCCGAGGAAATATAAACAAACTAATAACGTTACCAAAAAGGAACGAAACTATTGGTCAGAGAGCTCTTGATTATATAGGCTGTAAATGTCTAAATTTAATACCGACTTCGTTGCGTGAAAATGATGAAAGCATTGCAAATTTTAAGAAAAAGTTATCTACGTGGCTTGCGATACAACGTTCCGAGGACTTAAATAGGATTTTAGTTCCGACTGAATAGAACCGAACTGCTACACGCGTATTTCTATCATCTGTTTTTATTATTTAGCATATTATTCACTATTTCTGTTTTTCTTCTTTTTCTTCCATAGTTAATGATTTATTCAGTTCATTGTATGTATATCCTAATAATCATGTATGTCATTATTATTTAGTTATAATTTAGGTTTAATATTAGTTACAATTTATGTTTAATATTAGTTATAATTTAGGCTCAAACACCTTAATTCGGGCCGCGGACAAGTAGAAATGCTACTTTTGCGAACCTATGTAGTGGGTAACCCACAGACATATGTATACACCTGAATAAAGATTACATTACATTACGTTACATCTATAAACATTGTTGAAACGGAAAAACTTTTTTCATTCTAAAGCTTCCGTATTGAAAACAGTGCAAGATACACTAAAAATGCACTTAACCATTTTTATAGAGCACAAAATTACCTAAAAAAAAGTCAGCGAGAGCCCTAGTCTAAAGTTAATAGATTATCCATGAATAATGCTGGAATTTTGTCTTACAAGTTAATTATGAATATTTTAGAATTTTTGTAAAATATGAGGTATATTCCATCGTTGCTCGTGGCTATTAACTTTAGTCTAGGGCCCTCGCTGACTTTTTTGTAGGAAATTTTGTGCTCTACAAGAAAGTGTCAGTACATTTTTAGTGTATCTTTGCACTGTTTTCGATACGGAAGCTTTAGAATGAAAAAAGTACCAAGTTTTTCCATTTCAACGTTTATAGATCATTAAAATTAATTATTAATAACTAAATAGTCGGAAAATTATGAATAACTATTCAAAAAGGTGTAACAAAAGTGTATCTACATATAAAAATGTTCTTTTTAACGATTTCAAATGTTAACCACCATTTGAAATTCGTCAGAAATCGTGCGGTAACTGTTACTTCCCTGAGCAGTGGCATTTACTTAAAATTTCTTTCCGTGTAGGATAAGTGAGGGTTAGTGTCTGCCGTCCCCAATAGTCGGCCACACATTTTGGTTTTTGATATAAATTTTAAATTACGTTAGTAATTTTTACGAAACGCGTATGGTGCTCACGTAATTAGTATTATATCGTACCTGGTACTAGTGGCCACTAGATAATTGTGGTACTTGACAATTTTAACTGATATAGCCCCATTTTATGGCAAATGTCGCTGTTTTCTCATATTTCTCGTAAGAAAATAATAATTTCTTTTAGAAACAACTTTTTCCGAAGTTACAATGTTGCGAAATGCTGAACAATGGATTACTTGATTTGGTTAATTACGAATTAGAATGATACATTACAGCAGTAAATAAAAAAATTCCATTCCTTTAGACGGTGGCCAATCACTGTAGCATTTATGGTTTTCTTTTTTTTTTTTTATTTATTTCGAAAAGTAACGAAATATAATTATACATGGCCAATGCTTTTGAAATATACAGGTGCCCTATACTAAACAAATTAATATAGAATACTACAGAAATAGTTAAGAATTAAGAAAATACAAAATTGCGGGACTTTGTCCTTAAGTGGCCGACTATACCCCCATCTACCCATTATTTTTAATCTGTAATTTAAATATTTTATTGATTTATTTAATAAACGGTCCAAATGGACCTTTGCTCAAAATAATACAACGGCGCATTAACAAAAGGAAATGTAAAAAATGTCAAATAGTAAAAAGATATATAAAAAGAAACATTTAATTAATAACGGAAAAAAAATGTAACTAGAAATAAATGTACAATAAAATCCGAATCCTAGATTTAAAATCTAAGAAATCATTAATATTCTTAATATTCGTCAATTGTAATTAGATCCTGTATATCTTCCCTTGCCACTCCATTAACAATATTATTTAATAACTCACTATCAGCAGGCATTTTTCCAGATCTATGGAAGATCTCTTATATTACTCCCATTTTCAAATCAGGTAATAAACATAATATTGAAAATTATCATCCTATTTCTATTATTAGTGTGATTTCTAAAATGTTTGATGCAGTTGTATATAATAAATTATGTGATTATTTTTTAGGCATTATCACTAAATATCAACATGGTTTTGTTAAGGGAAGATCTACTGTAACAAATTTATTGATTTATAGTGCTTATATCAGTGAGACTTTAGAAGCTGGTAATCAAGTTGATGCTATATATTTGGATTTTTCAAAAGCCTTCGATTCAGTAAACTATGACATTTTAGTTGCAAAGCTACGTAATGTTGGTATAGGTGGCTCCCTTCTTCGATGGTTTGACTCCTACCTACGTAAGCGGTCACAAATTGTCCGTATTAAGGGAAATTATTCACTTCCATTCTCAGTAATGTCAGGAGTTCCTCAGGGATCTCATTTAGGTTCTCTATTATTTAATATTTTTATTAATGATATTGTAAATTGCATTTCGAATTCAAAGGTTTTATTGTATGCAGATGATATGAAGATCTATCGTGTAGTGAAAACTCCACTCGATGCTTTGTGTTTACAGGGTGATCTTAATAGTATTTCCGAGTGGTGTACAGACAATAATTTATTAATTAATCCTTATAAAACTAAAATTATGCGTTTTTCTAAACACGAATGCTGTTTAAACTTCCAATATTCATTGCTTAATTCAGATTTAGAACAAACATTTATTATAAAAGATCTGGGGGTATTGTTTGACCCACATCTGTCCTTTAACGAACATGTCAAATATGTTGCTAATAAGTCTTACAGTACACTAGGATTTCTAATTTGTTCCACTAAGTCATTCAAAGACACTAAAGCAATTATTACACTCTATAAGTCTCTTGTTTTATCACAATTAACTTATGCATCCTCTATCTGGACTCCATCTACTCTCTGTAACATCAACTTATTGGAACGAACACAACGGAAATTTATCAGATATTTGTCATCTAAAACTAATAATCCAATGTCATTTTACTCGCATAGTTATCTGTCCCACTCGGTGCTATTTAATATATACACCATAAAATCAACTCATGAACTCAATGATATTTTGCTCATTAGAAATATACTGCACGATAGATTTTCCATTATAGAATTGAAAAATTCCTTTGTATTTCGTGGTGCATTTTATGCACATCAATTTTATAGACCTCTTTTAGAAAAAACCTCGAAATCAAATTTTTATTTCAACTCGCGGATTCCTAGACTGACTAGACAATGGAACGGAATTTCTCATTATGCTATCGACACTAATAACTTCTCTTTATTTTATACTAAATGTCGCGAATTATTTCTGAAATATGTTAATTAATTGTAATTTGTTTATTTATATGTTATATGGTGAAGTGATCCTCCACATGCTATGTAATTTCTTCTAAGGGCAATTTTGCCCGTTCGTTTTATAATAAATAAATAAATTAGAAGGAACGCAGTTCCATTAACGAGACTTACAATTTAATTCATTAATAGTACGGAGTTGGCGTAGAGTGTACTTTATAACCAGATTTATTTATTTTATTTATTTATTCACACATTAACGGTTTAAAGGTCTTTTACAATAATAAAATAATAATAATGGTGTAACAGTCCTCCAAAATATAAAATAAAACAAAAGCGAATTCAATACATAAACGTAACAAGGTTCAACTAAATGAGATACTATATCAGTAGCTATTATAATAAAATATTACGGTGTAGTATAGTATTTTAAGCAATGAGCTCGCAGCCTATTAATCAAGATTGGTTGGGGGATCAAACTAGATGTGAGATTAAAGGGAAGTATGTACCATTCACATCTTAAACAAGAAAAAGGCGAATGATAGCGAGATGAAGATGAAATTTCTATAAGAATACGTGGGTTTCTAATGGGACATATAGTATGCCGATAAGTAAATAAAGTTGAAAGCTGATTACAGTTAATCCTATTGTACAAGACTCTCAAGACATATAAAACATCATGACAATAACGTAAAGATTTAATGGTTGGTAGGTTAAATCTATGCGAGAGTGATGAATAGTCGTGATCAATGTATGACATTGGGACTTGATTTTAAATGAGTGGTAACGGATAAATCTGTGCTGAACTGATTCAAGTTTCTTAATCCGAGTCTTTAAATACGGTGCCCAAACTTGAGAGCAACACAGAAAATGAGGTAAGATAAGTGACTGATAAAGTAATAATAAAGTATGTGAATTTGTGAAATCTCTAGTAGTTCTACAAATTTTAAAGACGAATCGATTATTACTCCTAAATCATTAATAGAGTTTACCGACTCTAAAGGATGGTTACAGATGTCATATAAGAACTGATAAGATTTTGTAGATCTATAAAATGAAATTGATTTACATTTATCAATATTTAAGGTAAGTCAATTTGAGGCAGCCCAATTGACAAACGAGTGAAGATCTCAACTTAGATGCATCACGAGGAGATCCAATCTCATAAAATAGTTTAATGTCATCAGCGTACAATAAGAATTTAGAAAAACTAATACTATGAGATATATCATTTATGAATAGTGTAAAGAGAATGGGTCCTAAATGGGACCCTTGTGGAACACCAGATGAAACCTGGTAAGGGTTTGAAAGGCCACCACGAATACGAACAATCTGCGAACGGTTTGTAAGATAAGAACTGAGCCATCTAATTGTTGACCCTCCTATGCC
Organism: Trichopria drosophilae; assembly: GCA_030407085.1. Classification (NCBI taxonomy): domain Eukaryota; kingdom Metazoa; phylum Arthropoda; class Insecta; order Hymenoptera; family Diapriidae; genus Trichopria; species Trichopria drosophilae. Next base: position 185,252,888 of record CM059582.1, read on the forward strand.
TAAGTTGTAGAATTCACTAACCAAAAGACCATGATCAATTGAATCGAAGGCCTTGGAGAAGTCGAGATAGACGGCATCGACCTATTTAAATCTCTCAAGAGCATTTGAAACATATAATCCACAAACAAAAGCAAGTTTGTGGTCGTTGATCTTCCCCTTATGAACCCATGCTGTTCATTACATATACGTTGAGAAAAAGATGACATGAACTTGTCTGCCATGTTGCAGTTTTGGGAAAACACTCAAAACAGAAATAGGCCTATGGTTCATGACATTCCTTTTGTCCCTGGATTTCAAAATTGGCATAATGTACGAGGTTTTCCAAACACTGGGGAACTTACCAGAATTTAGAGATTGGTTAAAGATCATAAAGAGCGGTTTAATTAAAGAATTAGCACATGATTTCACAAAGGTCGGGGGAAAATGTCAGGACCGAAGCTACCATAATTATTAAGTTTATTAATTGCAACTAAAATTTCAGCTTCAGAAAAACTCAAGTTGGATGTTTCATCATCAATATGGGTAACATCCGAGATTGTAGGGATTGTAGATGAGTCCAAATAAACAGATTTGAAAAAAGTAAGGATATTTGTTCTGATCTGGTCAATCCTGTAATGATTTTGCAAACAAATAAAATAACAATAACATGATGCACGGTGGATATTGAAGGTAAACGACATTGTGAAGCTACCGAAGAATAATCGTGATCAATATAACCCAGTAAACGAAAACGAATAGAAAGTTAAAAATACGAACTGAAATGAATTCAAATGAATTAAAATGAATTAAAAAGTGGATTAAATTACTCATTTTCATGCGTTTTAATACATTTTAATTCACTTGAATTCATTTCAATTCGTATTTTTAACTTTCTATTCGTTTTCGTTTACTGGGAACTCATATGTGAACCCAACTAATAAGACAAGTATCTCAGTAATCGATGTTGAACCCTTTCAAGCTAATCGACATTGTTTGCAACAAAAGGCCGCCAAATAATTTGTCCATAAGTTAATATAGGTAACGTTAATGCTTTATAAAGATTTATTATAGCAGGAATAGAACAAGTCAGACTTTGAACATTTGAGAAATCTTAAAATTGAAAATCATTTGTTGATTGTAATACAAATATGTTGTAAAAACGTAAAACTATTATAAAAAATTAGGCCTACATCATTAACGCTAGATACAGATTGAAGTGGTTCTACGCCTAATAAGTAAGTAAAGCACAGCTGTGAATTACTCCTACAATATGTTATTGATTTACATTCAAAAATATTTAACTTGAAATCATTCGTGTTAGACCAATCATATTAATGAAATCCAGTTCAACGATAGTCCATTTTTTAAGCATTCGGCCATTATCACAAAATATCACAAAATAAAAATGAACAAAATATTGAATACAAGTAATTAAAATTAAATACAAGAAAATTTGACACCTACAATAATTAATAAAACATGTAGTACAAGTTAACAAATTGAAAAAATGCAAAACAATAATAAAAGCTTACTAATTTTTCGACTAGAAGTAGTGTGTACTAAAGCAGTACAACGCTTCACTGAAAAATATTCTACACTCTCCATATTATATTTCCCAGCTTGGAGCGTATTGTATTATACATATGGGCATTGTTCCAGAACTTTTAAACTTTATGTTGTCGCTCATTATGATTTCAGAATTTAAAATATTACTTTGCAACACCACAGATCAACAAATTTTTGTTCGTTTTACATGTAATAAGTGTTTATTACTTATTATAGATATGTAGAAAACAAAGAGAGCAAATAAAAGTAGGGAATTTACCTGTTTTTGGTGCGCAACACTCACTATATTTTTTCATTTTTAATACTGAAACTTTTTTAACATTATTTTTAGGGTCTGTGGTTTTTTGTGGGAGTATTGCCCTTTGTGCTCCATTATTGATTTGATATATTTTATTACTTTATCTTTATAATAATGCATTTTTATTATTATATAAATTTTAAAATTGATAAAATTTATTACACTTTCTTTTTACCAGTTGACGAATTTACTGGTTTTATTTATATTAAGTTCGTTAAGCCTTATAAAAATAATAAATAAATAAACAAATGTAAAAATTCTATAATACTTAATTTTAATAATTCTACCAACATGTGTTGTGCCAATATTTAATTTATGTTTATTACAAATATAAATATTGTCATGTTATTTTGTTATTCCTTCCTTTTGTGCATATTTAAATTTGAATAATTCATTAATTCGATACGAAAAAATAGCACTAAATTTATAATTTTTATCTTTTTATTTGCTTCTGATCATCCGGCTGTTATTTCGTTTTAAATAAATTAATTATTATCAAAAACGAATCCTTTTTATGCTACAGGTTTTAAAAGATTTCATAAATTCCAGACATTGTTTAAAAGAGTAACATGTAATTATACAATTGGAAGAATCATAAATATAATAAATATTATTTCATTAATGTTCAACACATATTTTTTTGTGCTATAGATTTTGAATGTAGAAAACATTAAAAGCAACAAAATTCTAACCTCTCAGAAACCGGATCAACAGTGTAAACGATGCCGGTATGAACATTTGAATCTTCAGTAGTCACAGAAACTTTTTTATTTACGTAATCTTTGAAAAGGATGGGATCATTTTTGTAAACAATGTGTGAATAAGATACAGCGTTTGAATTTGTATTACCGGACATTTTTTTAATACTAAGAGGTGTGGTCTGATCGAAAATCAAAATCGACTTATGACCACAAAATTCCCGCGCATAAGATCCCTAATTTTCTTATTGAATAACTGTGTATTCATAATTCTCATATGAAATATTGTTATGTTATTTTTTGTTGTATTCAAAAGATATTCATAAAATTGAACAAAAAGTTCTAAAATACTTAGTCGATAAGGCAGTAATTTATGAAGTTGTCGGTCGATAAGGTAGAAACCTACTATAATAGTAGATTGTACTGTAGAAGATTGCTAACTTATCGACTGACGACTTCACAAATCACTGCCTTATCGATTAAGTATTTTCAACCTTTTTGAGATTGCGCATTCAATTTTATGCAGACCTTTTGAATACAACTGTTACGATCAAGTGATCGTAGCCCTCCCACGAATCTCACATTATAAATAGAGTCTAAAAATTCACCGTATGAATAAGCACGACTTGTAACTTCACGAGTGCAAGCTCAGCACATTCGCATGCGGTTGGAAAGAATGCGACGCCGAAAACTCGGATCGGTTTCCGACTGATGGGAAAAATTTTCGGGGGCGCTGCTCTACCAAACTCGAGAGCAAACACATTCGAATTCAGTTAATAAAATACAATTAAATATTAAAAAAGAGATTTTTTTCTGTCAATATTGTTTCGTTTCATAATTATAAATATCCACGTAACATTTTTAAACTTTAAAATAGTTTAAAAGATTTAAACAATAATTAGGTATACAAAATTTTAATTTTAACAACCAAAGGAATGCATTTTTATATCTTTTAGATGATTTTAGCGTCTGGAAATGTTACATGGACATTTATAATGATGAGCCGAAACAAAATTAACATAAAATATTCTTTTCTTTTATGTTTGATCGTATTTTATTAACTTAATGATTTTGTTGTGTTTGCTCCCGACTTTGGTGGAGTAGCTCCCCCGAAATAGTTTCAGTGTGGAAACCGCGACGGATAAGGCAGACCGCGTACGACAATTGCACAAAGAATATCGCGGCTCATAATTTCTATCCTCCCGACCACCGTAGGGCCGTTACGTTCCCCGTGATCGTAACATAATTATTGGTGTCAGAAGTGGCCCTCCGCGCGCGATTTTTTTCGTGTTGTGATGTTGATCCCCTTAATGCAGAGTGATAAAACTCCCTCTCACTTCGAGGGGTTCTTTTGAAATCGGGATACGCAAAGGTGTTAATTTTAAAATTAGGTATCCCGAGGCGTTTTATCCCTCCCAAGAATCGCGAGTGAAGTAGAAATGATGAAATTTAAAGAGTATCCGGAGGGGTTGGATCCCATGAATTTACTGCAATAAGATGGAGTCCAACCACGACTGCATATGGTAAGATAGTAGAAAATAAGAACATTCATCTCACTACAATTCCGGGAAGTCAGGACAAGCAGCTAGGGTCGAGAAGAGAAAAGAGCAACGTCAGTATTGTAGATGTGTCAAACAACAATAAAATCGGGAGAATGTGGATGTATGAAGACAGTGATTTTAACGAAGAAGAGGAAGAGTTGGATGCAAAAGTACGACAAACTATTGCGTACAGCAATTGGCAGGCAGAAACACAACCTATAATATTAAAAGCATTTCCTACGCAATCAGCATTGATTAAAATGTGTTACAAATTGAGAGAGGAACCAATGTTCGAGCTATTCCTAAAATTATTCATCATTGAGCTTCATTATGGCTTAGGAGATGTAGACATGTAAATTTTAGAAGAAACGTTCGATAGCTATGAAGGTTGGAATGACTTTTCAAAGATATGAATATGTTTCACCTTGCATCATTGAATGATGGATATGAAGCCGACACTGATTTCAGTGACACTGAAGAAATTACCGAAGAGTGGATCAAAGGCTCAAACGTTTCATGATGATTTCAAAGAGGATGATAGCGAGGAAGCTGACAATGAAACCAGTTAGGATGAAGGGGCAGATAAAATGGAGGAAAATGGTAGATTACCCAGCGAGGTTAAGCGAGGATATCTACTAGGTCCACCGCAGAAGTCCCAAATGTTTGTCGAAACTTCACGGGAAAAAGACTTATTTTCATCTTCAGAAATAAGTCAGACGCAAGCACAGCCGTCTGGTAGGCTTACCTATGTAAGTTCCTTACTGCAAACATAGCGGCGAATTGCCCGAGTTCTGCACTGCTCATTATAGAAAATTTCAACCATTCTTCCAAAGAACCTCTCTTTGCGTCAAATTACTTCGTTTCGGTGAACGGTAATGCGAACGTTGACACTACAATACCATCTGCTAAACCATTATCCTCACCGACGATACATGAATCATTTCATGCTGTGTCTGTTTCGAAAAATGCGCTTACAAACGCCAATCCTACACAAACTGTGTCTTTCACGCACATAATTGACGAAGGTAATACAAAAGAGCGCCAATTTAACAAAGGTATGAGAATATCACTGACCGATGACAGTTTGAATCATAAACTTGGAACTGAAATGGTGATACCCACATCTGAGGAATCTTCAAAAATTGAAGTTCTCGAAGAAGATATCGTGACGTCTGAATTTGCAAAAGAATCACAAGAATCCTTCACTACATATCCAGGAATGATCCGTGATATAGTTTCATTGCAACACGTTCATGACTTCATTATTAATATCTGTGTCGAAAGTTTGTGAAGAATCGACAGTTTTAATCAAAGATGCTCCTTTTTTAATTAGCCGACTACAAGTGGATAGAATGTCAACGGTGGGAACAATGGAAAAAGCGAGAAAAATTGAAGACAAAATTGTAAATATAAAAACATTATCATTCAAAATTACAATTTTGCGTCCTCCACCCAAACCACCACCAGGTGAGAGTGGCGAAGAGAGGATGAAGCAGAAATCGCATCTCCTCTTTGTGCGGTTATCCGTAGCTTCCCTTATTCTAATTTTGTCTCTTCTCCTATTCTAATATTTCCCCTCACGCGTTCTCCCCACCCCATATAACTGCGCATGCTCTGCGAAAAAGAAAGAAAGAGGAAAAGCGAGGCAGCAAACGTTTAGTGGGAGAGAGGAGAAAATTAGAATAAGAGAAGAAGGTCGCCATCTTGCCTGACTGGGCAAATTAGAATAAGAGAAGAACTACTGTGCGTGAATCCAGTAACCTCGGAGCATGAAGCGAACACGTGATCGTCCGTACAAGATTAAACTTCAGCGTATCCCCTCTCCACATTCGGATGAAGTGTCCCCAAATCCTTGCTATCCTTTTGTTGCCAAACAGATTTGAGAATGTCTGATGTAGCGTTGCATACTCACAATAAATGTTATAATATCCAGTTTTATAAGTATTATGTTCAGTTTTTCTTTTATTTCGTTTAACACCTTAATACTTTCACAGTCTTAATAGTTTTGAAATTTGAAGTTGATCAAAGTTTTTAAGAGATTTCAAAGATTTTCAAAAATAAGAAAAATGTTGAACCCTCGGGTAGCGATGTAGGGTGATTCAACTCCGCGTAAACGAGGACGAAACTCGACGCGATTTCACTTTTTGTTTTAAGAGAAGAAGAAAAATGAAAATCACTCGCGGAGGCCCACCGCTGCAACCAAAAGTATTTCTGTTACGTATTTACACGGAACAGAAAAGTTACACTTGAAAGGAACGTTTTTTATTTTGTACTCCTCTGGTGTATGTCTCTCCGAAAGTATCTCAGCCACATAACACATGATATTCACAGAATATTCTCAGTATATGCTCGGTATATCATGCTCGATATACTGAGGATATTCGCAATAAATGTTGCGATATTCTGAGAATATACATAGTATATATTTCATACATTTTCGATAATCAAATATAAAATATTCTGTGCTTCTCTCTGAATATATTTGTAATATATTTTTAGGTTAACTACAAGATTACAGTTTAAAAAGTCGATTTACCCTTAAAAAAATATAAAAAACATTTCACCCCTTGAGAGTATGAGGTTTATACAATACGTACACGTTCAGATTGGGCCTCGTTAAGTTTATTCACTTCGAAGTTTCTTGCAACATTTCCATAATTTTATTTATTAACAATAGTTTCCTTTATTCGCATTTTAATTCTTTATAGCCATTCTTGTCGTGGTAGTAGTATATCAGACTTTCTGACAGGCATCGATGTACTTGTTTGTCTCAGGATGGTCGATTCTTATATACGTACCGGACTGGGCTGTTACCACTTGCGAGAAATACCACCTAATGCGTCTCATGTCTTATTCTGTTTTCGATATTCTGAGAATATATACAGGATATACGATAGGTGTGTTCGTACTTAACGTGTATGTGTAGGAAATTCAGGATGACTTTGGGATATATGGCTAATATATACGAATTTCGAAATAAATATAATATCTCAGTTTGGATATTCTGAGAATCTATATAGGATATATGAACCAATGAACATTTATATGCTGTTTATGATATTCTGAGTATATTATGAGAATATTACGGATATTCACAGGAGATTTTCGTATGAATTTCAAATATACGGAGAATATCATGTGTTATCTGGGCACCGACTGACCCAACTTTCATGTCCTTCCCAACACGTCGATGGATGGTCCCCACAATCGTCAGCACTTCCTCGCTCTGATAACCTGCAATGCTCGACAATTTACATGCCGTTGCGGTGTATGTTGGGCGAATTGTGCTGCAAGATGGTAGGTTCTCAGCCAAAAAATGCTTACGGTGTTTGGTAGCCAATGTCGTGCTTCCGACCGGAAATGGTATTGCTTTTCCATGAGAATCCTATAATATTATAACAAATGATAAATAAGTAAATAGATATTAATCATGTATGAAAACAGTTGCCTACGACTCCTACGACCAAACGGGCCGTAACAACATCAAAAAATAAAATAACAAATTTTGTAATCTGTCAGTCGATAAGGTAGCAATCTACTGTTACTAAGTTATCGACTGACAACTTCAAAAATCGTTATTTTATTTTTTGTTGTTTCAAAAGGTCTTCATAAATTGAATGCGCTATCTCAAAAAAGGTTTAAAATACTCAATCGATAAGGCAGTAATTTGTGAAGTTGTCAGTCGATAAGGCAGCAATCTACTATCGGAATATACTATAGTAGATTGCTACCTTATCGACTGACAGCTTCACATACTGCCCCTACATTAAAAGAAGTTTTTACCATGGGAGTCATGTGAAATTTGTTCCATTCCGCATGGGTAATCGATTCTGACAATTCTACATTTAGAATAAGAGCACAGTCAAGACTAATTTTGAGATAAGTATTCAAATTACACTGTTATTTAAATCACTAAAAATGTCCGCGTATTGTTATCTATTTTTACTCCATTGGTTATTCTAAAGTTTCTCTTAAATTCCGAAAGAATCCAAAAGATGACGCACAGATAACAAACACATGCAACGTCCATATACATGTGTAAACTTTGCCATGCTGGTCGGCATTTAAATCTAAAAAAGAGTTAGCTCGCCATGTGCGGTTGGTGAAAAACGTTTTTTTCATTGTGAAATGAACAGTTTTTGAAATTTTTTGAATTTTTGTATTAGTACAAATTTAATGTATAATTAATACAGCCACACCATGAACGATGACAATAACTTGGATTTATTATTTTCAAATATTGAAACAAGGTTAAATTTGGTTTTATCAAAATTGAGCAATACTTATCATGTGAAATTATGTAAAGCTCATAACTTACTTTTTACGCAGATCTGGAAAATATGAAGATAAAAATTCAGAACTTGACATTTCGATACAAGAAACTTTTCAGTCAATGTATGATTCTAATCATTTAGAATCGAACATCAATACAGAAAATTTCATTGGTAAGATTTCTTCCGATTTTGAGATTAAATGAATTTTTTGTTTCTACAAACAGTTTATGCTCACTTTTTTACTATAAAGTAATCAGATATTTCAAGGCTTATAGTGAACAAATATGATGGAATTTTTGCAATTTATTTTTTTAAAATCTTTCGGTTCTTTTGAATTTTTTATTTATTTTTCAAGCTTAAAAAATTATTGTACATTAGTATTATAATAAATAAAATATATGGCTTACAGACGATTTTGAACTGGAATCTTGGGATTCTATAATTAACAATTGTATTGCCAACGAAAATGGCTTTTTGGAAACTCTTTTTCCTTTTGAAACAAGCGTCGATAATTTTTGTAATGAATCGACTGAAGTTTTACCAGATGACTCGGAATTGTCTCCTGATTCAACAACAAAATCAGAAACTCTTAGCAATAAACCAGACAAAATAAGCAAAGTGAAAAAAAAAACATGGAAGCAATTACGGAACCAAAAATGTAAAGAACTGAGAAATAGCGGAAAAGCATACAACACTTATTTAAAGGGTGATGAAATATCAGAAAGAAAAATGCGTCCACCTTGTGGCGTAAAATGTCGATTACAATGTAGTTCTCAATTTAGTAATAAAGAAAGATTGAGAATTTTTTACAAATATTGGGCACTTGCCGACATTACGTTACAACGATATTTTATCCATGTTAGTATGACAACGATTATTCCTAAATATCGATATCCGAAACAAGGTAGTACAAACAGAATGAATAATAATGCTTTTTACTTTTTTAAAAAAGGTAAACCTGTGAGAGTTTGCAAACAATTTTTCGTAGCTACGTTAGATATCAGTGACCGTGCAATACGCACTGTAATTGAAAAAGGTAACGAAGGAACCCTGAATTATGATTTTCGAGGGCAACATAAAGCGTATGCTCAAATATCGAATTCACTGAAAAAAGGAATTCTTGAAAATATTAAATCTATTATAAAAAGCCCTCAGATGAAGTCTAAAACAATCGAGGAATTGTATGCGAACTATAAAAACGAATGTGAAAGTAAGAAGGAACCGTTTATTAATATCACAATGTATTATAAAATATGCAAAGAAGGACTTGGTACTTCGAAAGGATTCTTAGGAGAAACTATTTATAATTAAAGCATGTAAAGTATATTGAAGTAATTTTAGGAATAGATTTTGTAATTTCTCTGCAAACACAAAAGTAACAGTTATGTAACATTTATGTAACATATATGTAACAATGTGTTTTTGTAAAATTGTTGAGTATTGTGACAATTAATTGTGTAACTAAAATTAACTAAACATCATAAATCTATTTTTCTACGAATACTGTGTTATTTTATATATACATTAAATATGCAAATAAATTATTTTTAATAAAATCTTACATTTATTATCTTCCCCAGAATTTAGTATCGTTATAAATAAATAACCAATTTTCATTTTCGTTGTGATTTTTTAACCATGGAAGCATTTTTCTTAAAAAAAAAGAGCTGAAACTGATTACTTGGCATTAGATTTTCAAAATTAAAAATGCCCGAGCCAATCCCTGCAAACACGGAAAGTAACAGTTATGTAATATTTACGTAATGGTTACATTGTTAGATAAATGTTACATAGTTGTTACATAACTGTTACTTTTGTGTTTGCAGGGATATAGCAGCAAAATTCAGTAATCGGGAATTTTTTTTTTCATTTACTTACGAATATGATTAAAGTTTTGATAAAATATAAAACATTTTTAGATGGTCGTTTTGAATCTGCCATTTTGAATTTTAGAAAAACGACAGAAAATTCGTAAAACTTTGGAGTGATTTATAAAACATTTGTTTATCCTTTAATTTTATTTATAAGAATAGTTTATCGATAAATATTTGTTATACTTTTATTGTAGTAAAGAATATCAGAGGTTGCATGATACAAAATGTAATAAAAATTACAAAAATGGGAAAAGAAAAAGATGTGTAATATTATATAATACTATTGCGCAAACCTTAATTGAATTTTATTGAAATTAATTTATCTCATCACTTCTGGAAAGATGAAAGCGTCATTTATATTGATATTAAATTAGATACTCTGATTCTGAATTGTGAATTACATTCTCTCATGTTGTCATCAGTTGTACATATTGTGACAAAAACCATAAAAAAAATCCATCCTGCAAATGCATGCACAACTATTTTATGTTTCTGTTAAATTGATACTGTCCATTATTAATAACAATTACACCGTTTAATCAAAAATTAATGTTAGAAGCTATTAAACATTTCGAAATATAAATCTAATAAATAGGTTTACAAAATTAATGAATACCTTAAAAGAGAACTGACCTAAAATGGTAGTCGAAAATCGTCTTTTCGGTCCCACATGAGCGACAACTTTGGCGCTACTTTTAAAAGTTAATGCTTTTTAGGTTATGTATATTTTCTACACAAACGAAAAAAAAATAAAACGATTTAAATACGTTTTATTTCACTTTCTTTACCATTTTCATTCTTTCATTCCAATTCGATATAGAACATAAACCTAACCTAAAAAACATTAACTAGCAGATTTTTACACTAAAACACGAGATTTTTAGATAAAACTAAAATGTAATCAATTTCACCAGAACTAAGTAATAATAATATATGTGAAGGTAAACAATGCCTTTCATAGACGCAACATAATAAAGCCGACGCATTAAAACGAATTTTCCCGAATTCAAATATTCGGAAATCCACGTGAAAGTATTAAACCGATGAACTTCGAATTAGGTTGGGACGTTTCCCAATTCGAAACGTCACGAAACCGGATTGGAAACGTAATTTCTGAATTCGATTTTATTCTTTTTCATTTGTTGGGCATTCACGTATAATATCGGATTAGAATGTGAATTTCAAAGAAAATGGTCAGGAAACCGAAATAAAACATATCCAATTCGATTGATCTCTTTTTCGTTTGTTGGGTTATTGGAAATTTTTTATCCTCCATTCTGGATCTACGAATTAAAATTTGACACCATATATTAGCTCTACGCGAAAAAATCTGCAACAGTCAGTTTTTACTGGCCGGAGCTCGCTCTTTCCACTAGTACATGAAAAATTTGTGAAGATAAGAAATTAATAATTATGCACTTTTCTTAAAAAAAAAACTCATTTTGTATCTTCAATTTATTGAAATATTTTATTTGTGGCAATGGAATATCTCTAAAAGTCGCAAATATCACGTAGAAATAATATATTACGTATCTAGGGCGGAAACAGAGACATTGCACCAGGCGACGATTGTTTTTCGATGAAAGACTGGCGACAGATTGAAAGCGTGAGGAAAAACACATTTTCCCGCCCGGTGACGCCCATCTTTGGCGTCAAAAAGATGGACTTTTTGTGCTGGTGTGACCCCGTATAACACAAAGCTCTCTTTAAGTTCCTCAGGAGTTCAATTTCAGAAGCTTCCTAAGACCTCGCACAATTGCTCCAAATGAGTTCTCTGGAAGCTCTGCCAGTAAGCTTACACGGACGGGCACAATTTTAAGTCTGTGCGAACTCTCACGAAACTCTGAAGATAGTTCTGACAGAACTCCAGTGTAGTTCTGTTGAAGCTCCGATTGCTCTTGAAAGAGCTCCGTGGAAGTTCCGTTACAGAAGTACATCTGAGTTCCGGGCGAATTAGTTAAAGGGGTAACCTAACCTCGACCAATCAGCGAACGGCTTTCTTCTAGTGCTTCTGTGATATTTATCGTGATTTTGTATTGTTCTTCCCGCATAGAGATAAACGAATAGAGCGCGTTATTTCTATAGTTCACGTGGTTTACGGATAAACGGTGACTTTGTCGTCGAGGTGGTTTTCCTTGAGGTTGCCTTTCCTGGTCGCGGATCGTCCTGGAGGACGGCGGTTGCCTTATTGCCTGCCCGTTTCCTGGCCTGATTCAAACTTCAAACATCGAGATTAGGTTAGAACGAAGAATATAATATTATAATTATATTAATCTTTATTTGCATTTTTCAATCGGTTTTTGTTATGTTTTGCAGCATTTTTCTCTTTGGATTTTTGCCCTGTTTGATATTGCTGCTGTTGGTTGTGGTTCGCTGCTGCTGTTCCTCCCGCTGCCGGTACCGAGTCCCTTCTGGGCCATTTTCCTGTTTTTTCATCTTCTGAGTAATTTTACTTCTTCTCCGATAAAACGTATATGAGACGTTCGAAAGAGCTTCCAGAGAGCTTCCAAAGAGCTTCAAGAGAGCTCCCAGAGAGCTTCTACAGAGCTTCCAGAGAGCTTCTAAAGAGCTTCCAGCGAACTTACGTGCGAGTTCCTTAGGAGTTAGAACGGAAATACATGAGTATTCGCAAAAGCAGACATAAAAGCTCCCAGAGAACTCCATACGAAGCTCTCGAGATGATTAAGAAGGTTCTGAGGAGCTCCATAGGAGCTTATTGTATTATACGGGACAAAACTGTATTTGCTAACAGATACGGGTATTAAGTTTGACAGTACTTTTTGGTATTAAAACGCAATGAAAAAAATGTTGGATTAAAATTTACTTATAGCTCAAAACCTGCCGTTTCGAAAGGTGTATCAGAGTATACTGCAAATTTCAAAATAAACAAATTCCACGTTGTTAAGTAATGAAAACATAAGTTGTCATGAGTTTTTTGTCACTTTGCTTAATTTTTTGGTCATTTCCCGCATTAGAATATCTCATTTTGATTTCCTCAATCGATCCTCAAAATGAGGATAGACATGTCGATTTTTTTTTAAATAAATACAGTAAGACCTCATTATAATGGCGATTCATTATTATGGCCTTCGCGGGTCTCGTTAGTATGGCCAACGAATATAGACGCAATGGCGTTTGATGCTTACCCCTCATGCCGTGCGTGGCACTGGAGGGGATACGTAAAACGACAGCAGCGCTCGAGTACCAATTCCCGGAACTGCGTACCCCGAGTGTATATAGAAAGTCTTTGATATACACAGTAATACGACATTTTTAATTGAAGTTTATGAGTATATTGCAGTGAATTACAGGTATAATATAGTATTCAGAAATTCGTGTTAGACCTTTAATGAAATATTCTTATGGTTTACGTTATCCAAATACTCATATAACTTCAAAATACAGCCTTTCAATATTGCACAAAAAGTCAGCACAACCTGCGTTTCTGACAGCTCTTGAAGTGTAAATTATGATGAGTGACTCCAAAAAGAACAATGTATATTGTACTGTGGTTAAATGCAAAAATACACAAAATAATTCACCAGGAACAGAATTCTGCGCTTCTCCAACGGCGAATCCCTTATTTCCTCACAAAGTGGAGCGCCAAAACCAATGGTCGAATTTAGTTCGATTAGAGCAGTAAGTTTTCGATTATAAGTATTTTTATTTAAATTTTAATGCAAAAATAGTAAATTTCTTCTCTATAACTTGTCGGTTGAAACTAATTGAGTGGGTGATAGATTTAAATCCTGTTCGTAGTGGTGCAGAGGAGGCTGAAACACCCAGCAACCGAATTTGGATAGAGTTGTATAGAATTGGATTCAATTATTAAATTCTGAATCCATACTTTGGTCAACGGTGAATCCATTTTAATACTTAAATACAATTCTATTCGTTCATACGAATAAAGAGGTTACTTTCTGAATTCGTATTAATCCGAAAAAAGTTTTCTTTTTAAAATTGAAATCTTAAATACATCCCTCTTCAATTTTACGGATTCAAAACTATCTAAGTGTATTCATTTCAATCCAAAAATAGTTTCCTTTTTAAAAACGAAATATTGAATGCATCTGTATTCAACATTACGGATTCAAAACTATCCAAGTGTATTCATTTCAATTAAAAAAAAGTTGTATTTAAAAACGAAACTTTCAATACATCCGTATTCTACATTATGGATTAAAAACTATCCAAGTGTATTCATTTCAATCAAAAAAAAAGTTGTATTTCAAAACAAAACTTTGAATACATCCGTATTCAATATTACGGATTCAAAACTATTCAAGTGTATCCATTTCAATCCAAAAAAAGTTTCCTATTTAAAAACGACACATTTAATGCATCCGTATTCCACATTACGGATTCAAAACTATCTAAGCGTATTCATTTTAATGCAAAAAAAAGTTGTATTGTAGTTATGTTATTTTTTCTTTCAGAAAATAAACTTTGAATAAATCTGTATTTATTTTTATTCCTATACTGCTTCCGATTGTATTCGTAATTGTGTTCGTAAAATTGAATACAGATGGATTACTTTTTCTGAAATTTAATCCGGCAAATTACGCTTCCGATTGTATTCGTAAAATTGAATACAGGTGGATTCCTTTCTTCGGAATTCAATCCGTTTGAATACATATTTACGGAATCAAAGTATGAATTCAAAATGAATTGAAATTTTCAATCCAATCCTATCCAATTTCGATTGCTGTGCAGTCAGCAAAAACGAAAATTAAGGATCAAGACGCAATTTTGGAAAAATATCCTTACGAAAAGCATCAGTGACATCGATCAATAATATCATCTGTAGAAGTGTTGTCATATCAGATAAGTTTTCAACTTCGTAAAATTATTTCTCTTTACTTGATACACGTTACTTTGTTTACTCTTTTCTTTATTTCAGGACCATTAATGTCACCAGGAAAATTTTCAATTTGCCAATAATTAGTGACAGTAGGTCTTCCAGAGTAAGGTAACGAACGTAAATGTACCTGTTGTTTCAGGCGCAGATATTCCAGACAATCCAAAGATAAACAAGAAAACAATTTAAAGAAAAACGCATATGATTTTAGTGAAATGAATAAAAACTTGTAATAAGTACTTTGCTCAAATAAAAATAGTGATTAAAAAAGTGTCGTTAATAACATTGCCAAAATAAATTTTAATTAATACGAACGAAATATTTTAATTTAATAAATGTTCAATGTGACATCCACCAGTCGTGCAGTGCAGTACCCCAGTCGATCGTTTTCTGCATTCATAAGCATATCTGGAGGATATTTACCCTCTGCATAATAAACTCCGAAAGCCCTATTATTCCTTTTCCTTTACTTTGTTTTCTTGGCTATCTTCGGATTACCTGAAAGTCTGCACCTGAAAGTACAGGTACATTTACATTCGTCACCTTCTGCTTAATACCCTAGAAGGACTACTGTCTCTAATTGGAAAATTTTCCTGGCGTCATTAATGGTCCTGTCATAAAGAAAAGAGCAAACCACTTTTTCTTTACTAAATGGTTTACAAGTTATCACTGAACACATAGGGATTTAAAATTGTCTGTACATTCCAAATTTCTTAATCTCATGTCTAGTTTTACAGTAAATGGTTTTTCCTAATGGCTGTGATGAACTCCGAGATATTACAAGAAAATGCTGAAGGTATTTAATGATTTTCAACAAATTGTCATTTTTTAAATAACCACGATTCAATTGTTAAGCATATTTTTATTTGAAATTTCGGATTCTTATTGCAAGCATTAAGTATATGGAACCAGAAGATGCTCAAAATACATCCCTTACATCGTTATATTTACTGGATGTAATAAATTCGAGAAAAATTACTGGTGGGACTGACATTATCTACCTTAATTTATTAGACAACAATGAATAAATTTTTTTTTCTCATTTTCAATGTTATTCCATAAAATAATTTATCTCTTGATACTTGGAAAAATATCAGCCTGTCAAACAATAAAAAATGGTGACTCTCACTTTAATTTTCATATGTTATAGATGCGATCAAATGGCTTTCATTATTTTATATAGAAACCATCGTCTTTTTAATAAATTCCTTATACGAATAAATATTATATTAAAAAAAAATTGGGCTTCTTTCGCATGAAATTTTGTACGTCTTTCGAGTACGTGAATAAAAAAAATGGAACTTTTAATGTTTAAATGTTAAATCAGTACTGGTAATTTTAAAATAAGTAATTGATATAATCTAATACACTTGACAGAAACATGGTAAACTTACAGAATGGTATAGGGGTTAATTTTACTCAACACTTAAGTTTTCGAATATGAAATCGCGAACAGAATTAAAATTAAAAATTGTTTTTAAAAACATTTGTTATATTATGTATATTTACATTAATAATATTTGTGACTATTACAAGATGTGGCTTACACTTGCAGAGAAAAGGTTTTATGCATATTTACAAAATAGATTGTTTGACTACTTTCTTTAAAACAAAATAATTTGTTAAAATTGCACAAACGGTTTTGTAACTCGAATTTAACAATATTATTTGCTGAAAACGTTGAAAACAATTGTACTTTCAGCTAATAAGATGTTTTTAATTTAAGACCTTAATTTAGTTGATAGGTTCGTTTTAGATTAAAAAAAATGTTTTACTAGGTTATATAAAATTCGTATGGCGTGGAGAATACTCAAAAAATGAAGAATCACGTGACTGTTAAAAATGCAGTACTTTTAAACAGGATTTGTCCATACTATTTCTGTCTTCACTAAATACATCAAAATGTTTACAATAAATAAAATATTTGTGTAATAATGTAACCTAACATTAACGATAGGATATTTTTCAGCAAGTTTATTGTTTTAACTTTTCAGCCTTTTTGGCTTCATTAATATTATCGAAACTATTTGTTTATGCACTCTACAAATCGGAAGTTTCTTTTTTCTAATAGAATTTTCAATTAGATACCGAAATTGCGTTCTTGTGTCTGGAGAGCTTAAGGTGTATGAAGTATGTGCATGTTTACCAGACACCATTAGATAAGTGTAATATAAAAACATTTTTAAAAAAATGTTTGTAATGTTAATCACATGAATAGACTTCAATGTGCAAGTTATTGGCTTAAAATTGACAATTGTTCATTATCATTGACGTATGCCCCTAATAAAATGTTTGGTACAAGTTAAGTGCAACTAAAAACATCTTTCATTTGGAAAAATTGAATGTCAACATAACAGATAATAGAAGCGGTAAATTAAAAGAAAAACAAATAAACGTGGAACTAATGGACCAGTGATTAGTGTTATTAAAAATGATATGCTAAGTGCAATGAATGCACAGATAAATGTTTCATCAAAACACTATCTTTTGAGCAAAACACGACAGATAGAAATCAATTTGTATTATAGAATAATAATTAAACCTTTCAAGAACTTATAGACATATGTTTGAAATTAATTGTTCTGGATCAAATTTCTATTGTTTTCACTTTACCTCATAATGAATTAAACGAATATCAACCATAAGCGAAAAATAATATTGAATCTAGTCTGTTTCTATTTTATTCCATCAAGAATTATAATTGATACATTCGATAGAAGATTTGATAGCACTATTTTTAAATCCATGGTACATATCTTCATTTCATATGCATTATAATTATAAGGTCGAAAGGTATATTAACGTAACTGAAACTGTCATGACTTCAGGATAAACAGGTTGCAATGTTCTCTTAGTTCTGCGAAATCGGAAAACCAATAATCTTTCTTATATTTAAAGTGCCTGGATTATTACGAAATGTATTGTCTTCTAGTCTAACCGCATCTCTATGTGTAGTTATGCGTTTCGTTTAATAAATACGAATGATAATTTAGTTAGAAATTCGAAATAATTTTGTCCTATTCAAAAATACTGCTGCGATTAACTAGTTCAGCTACCGTAAGCCTGTCTTATTTGCGAAATTATGTACCAAATACATCGTTTATTTTTGCACTGTAATTTAATAATTATTGTTAAAATCACCTGATCATGTTATCCGACAAATTTGTTGCTACTTTCTTTTTAGAACATCATGAAAAAAAAATGATAGATAAGCATAAGTGGGGACATAGTATCGTTTTGTCCTACAAAATGTAGTAATTCTTTCGGTCAGTACGACAAAAATAAAGGTGGTAAGATTTCGTGATTAGCTGCATGCTCGAAAAAAACCACTAGTTTTCGGTGTATTTTTGCCTTCTGGAAACGAATATGACGGCAGAAATTCGCGCTTGGCAATTTGGCCGCAATTTAAGAAAAAACGGTAGTTATGAAACAGTAATCAGAAAATGTATGATTTTAGTGAGAATTCACACTATGATAGCCTATTAAAATTTGTTACTTTTAATTTTGTTAATTTTAAATACCGTTTGTTAGGCTATATTCATGAATCAAAAAAGCTTCCGTAACCCGGAATATTTGAATAAGTAGCAGGTATTGTAGTACGAAATACCGGTCTGTTCCAATTTTTTTTTCATAACAGTGCCGTGTAAATACGCTTTAAATTTTAACAAGTCTTTAAATATATTTAAAGGGAATATGTCAAATATTTTTAATAATAATTAATTTACATTTATTTTTCAATTTCTGTGATAATAATAATGTAACCGTTCACAAGTTATAATGCAATATTTATAACAAACTAATTACAGCAAGATTTGGTGTGGGAACAGGCATGAAATCTTCTTGACCTTTCTGAATAATAATATATTGTAAAATTCTTTGAAAAGAATTTAGGTATTTCTTGGTGTCACGGTACAAAACTAAACAATGACGTAGTTTGTGTAAGATACGTTTCAGCTACTAGTGTGTGTCTTCTCCAGTTTAAAAGCGAACCATCTGCAACCGTTCAATGTTTCAAAATTTGTAAGGAACTATTTGTATTTTTAATTTAACTTTGTTTGAAACTGTGCTTTAGCCGATATTATCTTGCATATAAACAAAACTTGCAAACTTTAAACTTCAGTTCAGAACCAAAAAACGGTAGTCCACGAAAATTGAGTTCTTGTGTCTCGAGGGCGTAACAAATGCAGTATACTCTAAACAATGTCAGGAAATTGAATGTACTTTTAATGTACAATAGTTCATTATATTTAATCTAGCATGTACATTAAATTAATATTTGGGTACACTGTAAAAAATGTCATGAAATTTAATGTAATTTTAATGTTCAATAGTTCATTATATTTAATGTAACATGTACATTAAATTAATATTTGGGTAGATTCGAATGATATCTATTTTGTTTCTATTGATTATTCTGCAGAAACAGAGCATAAACTGTCCACATTTTATTACTCCCAAACCAGCCAGTATAGAAGTTTATTTGCCAAAAATTGGCCAATATTTACACTGAACATCTACCAGTCTTATTGTATTATGACATAGTATATTAAATGGGTTTTTACTGTGATTTTTTTATTTACAGTAAATTTGCCATTCAGAGACATGGATCAATTTTTTTGGGGGTATGTACATGAAACTCTTTGGACATTGACATTAAATTTTAGATACATACATACCATTTTTGTCTACATTAAATTTAAGGTCTGACATATCAATAACCCAATTTCTTGGTTTTCGTACGTTAAATCTAAATTAGTTTAAACCATTAAGAAATTGTTCCCGATAGACATTTTGTAACTGACAAGTGTATAAAAGTAACCCCACACCTGAAACCAGTATGCCATACAACATTTTCTGAACTTCAGCGTTGAATTACTCTTACATGTGAAAAAGCTGTACTATAAAATCTTCTATCAAAATAATGCAATATAATTCTTGATATACTGAAACAGATATATAATTGAGTTCGTAATATTATTTTCTTATAGCTGTAACTGTTGTTCTACTAATTATTTACAAACTCAACATGAACGTGTTGTTGAATATGAAAGTCTGTTGGAGGAAAGAGACGTTGCTCGTTTCCATCTGTAAATAAAATCTACTACTTTAATTCTATTTTGTAATTAAAATATTATGCAATTTAATGTATATAATGTTTATATATTTTAATTGATGACAAAACCTGTATAAATATTATCTCGTTCGCCACGACCGGAGGGGCTCAAGGGGTGGGGGTGTGGCTATGTATATTCACAAGCAACTAGCCTGTAAATTATTAGCTCTATCTGATATATCGGGCACTTCAAATGAGTTTATGATTGCTGAAATATCTGGCCGCACATCCTCTCCTGTGCTTGTCTCCGTCATTTACCGCCCGCCTAATAAGCCGATGCCTGAAATCTTCGGGACTGCTCTGCAATCTCTAAGCTGCAACTATAATAACATAATAATAATGGGTGACTTCAATATAGATTTGCAAAAACACTCGCATGCTGCTACCTATCTGAAGCAGTTTGCTCTTGAAAACAGCTTACAGATTGTCGATTACTCCCCCACTTTTCATAGTGCCACCGCAGACTCGTGGATTGATCATTGTATAGTTGATAGCCTGGATAATGTTAAGTCCGTTTCACAAATTAGCTTACCAATCGTATATGGACATGATTTGATATCAATTGAATATGATTTAAAAATTTATACGAAAAATACAACGGCTATTACTTGCCGAGACTACCGCAATTTTTGTTCGGAACTGTTGCTGGATGACTTGGAGAAATGCGATTGGAGTATGTTTAGACATGCTACTGGGACTCATCAGTCTATTGACCTCCTTTGTTCGACCCTCTCGCATAGAATAGTATCATCTTTTGATAAATTTGCTCCTCTAAGATCCTTCATACCGAAGAATAAAGCATTGCCATGGGTAACTGACGTATTGCGCTCACTAAAGCGTGAACGTGACTCTACTCTGCGTGCTTTTCGTCGCACACGCGATCCGAACGCGAAACTCAAACTAATATCTCTCAACAAAACCTATAGAACAGCTTGGCGACAATCACGTGAAAAGTACTATCACGCGCAGTTCTCGACAGTTAAAGATCCAAAAAGCACTTGGGCAAAACTTCGCAGCCTTGGGTTGGCTAATTCTGCAGTAAATTCTCCTACACTTTGCTGCACCCCTGAAGAACTAAATTCTCATTTTGTTTCTCTTGCCAATAGAGTACCAGCCCTATCTCCATCGTTCGAATTTCTCTATTCGACGACTCAGGACTCTCAGGATTCCATGTTTTATTTCTTGAATATTACATTAGACAATCTATTGGCATGTGTCACGCGACGAAGGTCTGAGGCAAAAGGTGTAGATCAAACACCGATTAGTTTTTATGTGAAAACCTTTCCCGTCATTGGCACTCATTTAATATATCTCTTCAACCTTTCACTTAATTCGTCCACCTTTCCAGCCGAATGGAAAAAGGCTTTGGTAGTGCCAATAAATAAAAAGAAATTGCCGTCGTGTGTTTCTGACTACCGTCTCGTCTCCATCTTATGTACATCATCGAAAATTCTAGAGAGATTGGTTTATGATCAGATTGTCACCTTTCTAAATGAACGTAATTGGTTCGATCCGTACCAGTCTGGTTTTCGCAAGGGCTTTAATACCCAAACAGCACTACTTTTAGTCAACGATTTTTGTCGCGAGGCTATAGAAAATCGTAATGTTGTAATCCTTTTATTGTTCGACTTCAGTAAAGCCTTTGACACAGTGAACCATACCATTCTCTTGGAAAAACTTAAAGCCGCCCACTTCTCTAATCCAGCCATCGCATGGTTTGCTTCCTATCTAACAAATAGGTCGCAGGCCATTCTTGTCGACAATCGTGTTGCCTCAACCTGGCTACCTATCAATGCTGGTGTGCCTCAGGGCTCTGTTCTGGGCCCGCTACTGTTCTCCATATTCATAAACGACCTTCCATCTGTTCTGCGACACACCAAACATGTAATCTTTGCCGATGATTCACAAATCTTTCTGAGCTGCTTTCCACAAGAAATAGAGGAAGGTTGTGCACGATTAACCAGTGACGCCGAAAGATTTTGCGAGTGGGCGCTCGAAAATAATCTCATTATAAATTTTTCTAAAACACAAGCAATTATGATTGGAAGTCCATACTTTATTAATCTATTGGTACTTGCCAATTTACCACCTATTAGTGTACAGAATAATATCATTCCATGGGTCAAGACAGTCCGAAATCTCGGCTTACACTTTGATAATACACTATCTTGGAAACGTCATATAATTGTAACGTCAAACCGCGTATACGCTACTTTAAGACAGCTGTGGAAGAATAGCAACGTACTACCCACGGACACACGCAAACAGCTCATAACTTCGATTATATTCCCCTATTTTGATTATTGCTGCGCAGTCTACAATGACCTTGACTCGACATTAAGAATGAAGCTGGAAAGAATGCTAAATTCTGCCATCCGCTTCATCTTTCGCCTTCGACGAGACGAGCACATTACGGCATACCGTAATAAACTTGACTGGCTCACTTTGACGTCACGACGACTCTATTTTATTGGTATTATTACATACCTACTATTTAAAAAAAAGATTCCTCTATACCTCTATGAAAAATATGTATGGCGTAGAGACGTCACTGATCGCACTCTTCGGTCGACCACAAGTGAGCTAAGAGTACCCAGTCATCGCTCTGAGGCCTACTCCAGATCGTTCCTCATTACATCCACCAGGCTTTGGACTGCTCTACCAAATAGTATTAAAGGCAGTCTAACAGTTGACAGTTTTAAATCCAAACTGTACCGCTTTCTACGTGACCGCGAAGTTTCGGGTAGAAAGATAATAGGCTGACTAAATAATTTTTCTATTTTTTTCCTAAATATTATATTTTTTACTTTTAAGAATTTCTCTCGTTTAATGTTAATATTATTAATTGTTTATTACTTCGGTGCGATTCCTCCCTGTGGCTCTAACAAAAAAAAAATGTTCTCGCGCTCATTATAGCTATAATGTATTTAATTATAATAATACTTTGTACTTTTTATATTTCTTTATTCAACACATAATTGTAATTTCTATGTATGGTTAGCTTAAGAGGTCACCCCTCAGGCTAAATAAATGGTATTCTATTCTATTCTATTCTATTCTAATTATTTATTGATCTAATAAAGGTGTTATTAATATTATGTTTGGTTGAATTATTGAAAGTAATTACCCAAGTCTCTCCGAAGAAAAAGTTGTAAAGCAATAAGTATGATGTGCAAACTCATTTCGATGAGCAACATATACGCATAACAGCGATTTTTTTATTGAGTGGAATCTTCTCCAATGACTCCTGTTGCAAATTTGGAACTGGACCTGCAAAAGTTTGGAAAATGAAAATTGATGGTAAGTAGAAAATAAGAAGAGTACAAGTTATTATTTAAGTAAAATAATTGTTGTTTATTAAACTACGTAAGATCTAATACAATAACAATTTAATTTTTTCAATTACATAAATGCATAAATCGCACATCATTCATCCTCTATGGTTGTTAAACAGATTTTCGCACCGCCGCGTTGTTTCATTAAAAAGAGACGTCCGTCTTCCTTCACAGTGTATCCACTCCATGAACGTCGTTTTACCGTCCAAGTTAACTTGTGCACTAGCACGAAATAACATCACTGTCCCATAAAACGAGAATTTTCTTCCCAATTTTTGTCGTGTTCGAGTTGCGCTTGTGAAAACTACGTTTTACACATTCGCCTCGGACAATCGAATCGGAAGTGTCCGATCTCGCCACATAAACGACAGCGCCTGGGCTGCTGTAGTTGTTGAGGAGGATCACGTCGAGGAAGAGCGAATTTCCCTCCGTTTTTTAAATGCGTATCAAGCGCTACCAATTCCTCCCACGTGTAGGTATCAGTCGGTGGCGGTGGTAGTGGATTCTCCTGGAGGAAGACTTGGCATTCCGTGGCGCGCATAATGAGGTCTTGAAGCGTAGCTATCGACTGCCTTTTTATGCGCAACCGTAAACGGATATCCATGTTCGCATAAATGCGATCTAGTCGTTGTTTTTCCGTGTATTTTCCTACTCGGTCCATCTTCCTCTGCATTTCTGCCGCATAACTGCGGAAATCCTCCGTTTTCCGTTGCGTGCGTTCCTGTATTTTCCAGCGCTGCTCCATAGACATTTCTAGGTCACTATAGCGACCGATGAGAGCTATTTCGAAATCCTCCCAGTTGTTCCAATTGCCATGATCTTGTTGATACCACAGCAACGCGTCACTCTGCAATACCTCCGACAGGCATGCCAACAACTCACGGGTCGAGATGTTGTAGACTGCCCGGAAGTCGTCCATTCTTTCAAGAAAGAAATACGGGTCATGCCCGTCAAAAACACATCGCCATTCCTTCAATTTGCCAAGAACTTTGGTGGAGCTTTCGGCAGCCTGGATCGAATTGGACTCCATGTCTAAATCCTCCTTGATGTTGGTCGTTGTGCACACTGTTTTAAACTTGCCTGCAACTGGGCGAGTGGAGCAGAGTAGAGCTTGACTGACTTGCGAACTCAGAATGACTGCGGCTCCAGGTACGTCGTATTTTATAGCACGGAGGAGTTAGGATTCACTCCACTGCCCCTTCCATACCTCCAAAGACCCTTTAGGGTAGTGAGGGCAGAACGTGGATGAAATCCATCACCACTTTGGCACCGACGTCGTAAGCGGGCTTCCCTTGCAGAGGAACCAATGCACGGCTCGTCGTGTTAGTGTCATTCCACCACTCTCTCTCCCTGTGAGTACGGCATGTATTTTCTCCACCGGGCGTCTGAGAGAATATGCAATGGCAATAATTTTGTTTCATTCGTAACCCTCGTTAAAAAAAAGTTTATTTTCAACTATTTCTTTTTATTGTGTGAAATATAGATGGAATATAAAAAAAAAAACAGTATTTATAGACATTTTGAGTTTTAAGAGAACTATACCACACTGTCGATATATCCGATCGGCAGCTTCGTAGAACTTTCAGCATATGACCCGTGGAAAATTAGCGGCACGTGTGATGGTTTTATTTCAATTTATTTCATCGTTAGTTTTACACAAAATAACACTAATAACAATTTAAATTCGCTTTTCCGCACGCCGTGAGCTCGTGATACTTTGGATAACTCGGAAAATCGCAAGTGGAATCGAAAATGGAAAGACGCCGCGCATTCCACATTCGCTCGATCGACCGTTTCTTAACATTGCTCGTTAGAATCTAACACAAATTTGGGCGGAAGTCACACGGTTTTTCGAAAAATAGAGGGCGCGAGAATAACGTTACCGGCGACCGACAATTTCCGACGTAGCGAAAATAGAGTGCGCTAATCGGCCTATTTGCATAGGGCAACACACACGGTTAATTCAATATATCGTAACAAATATATTGTAAAAAATGTAATTTTTCCCCTTGAAGTGTGCTTGGACGTGGATATAATGGGCATCTTAATGCAATTTATTTACATGTGTTTTTTTTAAGTGTTAAGTAATAAATAGGTGATTTTTTCCAAATGGGCATTTTTATTTTTATGAATAAAATTCATAAAAAAACTATTGAAAATAACGAGCAATTTCAGGGGATATACAACATTATAAATTGTTTCGTTGATTTTAAAAAAAAAAATTATATGGTAAAAAACAACATACATTTACAAAATAAATTTAACCCTTAATCCCGACTCCAGGGTCGTTTTCGATCCAGAAAAAATTCAAATTGCAGTTTATAAACTGCACGATTGAGTGCCCGCATGCAATAACGCCTTAGGGGCTCGAACCACAGGATGGAACAGTAGATAAAGACAAGAAAAATGAAAATTCGAAAATCGAGTTTTAAAAAATACTACCTTAGAGAGAATTCAATGCCGCATATTTTTATTTCAGATCATTTTCTTATAGGAGCATTAGTTACGGAGAAAAAAAATAAAAACTGTACATTTCTAGTACTCGCGAAATCAATGGTTTTTAATAAATATAACTAGATTACTCGTAAATAAACAAACAAAAAAATTACAGTATATTGAGAACACTTACCCGGAAACAACAAACCCAAAGGGAAGTCTTAACGTTGTTTTTTCGAAAAGCTGCATATTTTTAAAAACCACTGTTTCATATCTGCGATATCGTCTCTTCGAACACTTGGGTAGTCGAGTAAAGTTTTCGGAAATAAAAATGTAACAATACGACATTGAACATGAAGAACCGAAGAAGTTTTTTGCGAAAACAAAACTGTGATAACTTTATTCAATAAATAATGGCGAGTGTTTTTCTAACGACATATGTTCTGAGCGCGCGCGTGAAGAAGTGCAGTTTTCGGCGCTACACCGTGTATAGCGTGTAATTGTTATAAAAGTATATTATTAAATTTGTAAAAGTATCAATTTTAAAGGTCGATCTTTCTGACCAATGCTCCATTCTACACGATTTCTTAAACACGGTCTATTGTACACGATTCGTTTACATACCAACCGGTTGTACATATAATAATATGTCGAATCACATATACTCTCTCTCTCTCTCAATTGGAAACAGTGAAAATTCACTGATTCTCAGCGAATAGCCACTGATTGCCATATTAAAAAAGGAGCTACTTAGAAGCAGTAGAATTTCTCTGTTTTAGGAAGTAAAATTAAGTTTCTTTAGAGACAATAAAAATGATTCGCTGCTAGAATCAATAAAACTTTAAGGCGAAACTGTGAAATTCGTTCGCCATTACACTCTTTATGCTGTGAATATGATGAAAGTCACTGACCCAGCAGTAATTATTCAATCACTGATTCAAATGGTGAATTTTACACTGTTTCGAATTGAAAGAACTTTATTCACGGGTTGAACAATAGGTTGGCGTTCACTGTTAAAAGGAAACACATTAAATTGAATGAACATGTGTGGGAAGCGCGTTTCAATTCGGACGTTCAACGACTTGTAATATCAGACCTTAAATTTAATGTAGACAAAAATGGTATGTATGTATCTAAAATTTAATATCAATGTCCAAAGAGTTTCATGTACATACCCCAAAAAAATTGATCCATGCCGCTGAATGGCAAATTTACTGTAAATATAAGAATCACTGTAAAAAACCATTTAATATACTAACGTCATAATACAATAAGCCTGGTAGAACTTCAGTGTAAATATTGGCCAATTTTTGGAAAATAAACCTCTATACTGGCTGGTTTGGGGGTAATAAAATGTGCCCAGATTTTCATACAAAATGTAATCAAATCATGGACGGTTTTTCGATACCTGTTGTAGATAAACTGTGGACAGTTTATGCTCGGTTTCTGCAAAATAATCAATAGAAACAAAATAGATATCATTCGAATCTACCCAAATATTAATTTAATGTACATGCTACATTAAATATAATGAACTATTGTACATTAAAAATCCATTAAATTTCATGACATTGTTTAGAGTATACTGCATTTTTTACGCCTTCGAGGCACAAGAACACAATTTTCGTGGACCTTGCAAATGAAAATACATTTTGCACACTTACACTTAACGCTTACAATAAAAAGCGAAAATATTAAATAAATGTTTAACAATTGAATTGTGCGTATATGAAATACCTTCATCATTTTCTTGTGAAATCTCAAATTTCACAACAGTTTGGAAAATCCATTTACTGCAGAACTAGAGACCGGATTAAGAAATTTAGAATGTTCAGGAAATTTTTAATACACATGTATTCAGTAATAATCTGTAAGCCATTTAAATTTAAAGAAAACAAATACATAAAGAGAGACAGGTTTTTCTCTAAAGGAAGTTCCGGGAAGGGAATTAAGCTTATCAGCAGACCAGAACAATAAAAGGGCAGGGAGCCTCGGCAAACAAATGTTGCCTCTCAATCCATTATTCCTGTTTTGAAAAGGTCATTGCCAAACACTTCTTTGCCTCAAGACAATTTAGTTTCTAGTCGACAGTCTCGAAGAACGCGGGTTACAATGTGTCAATTGTACGACGCCGTTTTTAGGAAGATTTCGCCCATGTGAAGGAATTACTTTTGCACGGCACCGATATCAACGAACGGAGAAAGGACCAATCGACGCCAATCCACGCATCGATTTACAATTCTGGGATCGCTATTTTGGAAATGTTAATCGAATTCTGTGCCGACCTGGATGCAGCTGACGAAGATGGGAATACCCCATTACACTTGGCTGTAGTCTTGGAAAATAAGGAGGCAGGGAAATTTCTCCTTGAAAACGGCTGCACAGGAGATGTAAAAAATGTCAAAGGAGATATACCAGGCGACATTCTATTGAGGGTATTGAAGGACCTCAAAGAGTGCGAAGAATAATTATCGCGTTCTAATATTGGACAAAGAGAAAACATCTAGTATCAGAGAACAGAAGAATCCTATTTTTTTATAGGACGGGAGTGGAGCTCGATAACTTGCGTCCGAATATTTGACTGCATGGCGCAAAATCGAGTTCTACTCTCGGCGTGTTAAAAACAATATTTTTAAACACGCCTGTGTTTTATGGTCATTTATAAATAATTATAAATAAATATCAAGCACTGACAATCCCAAGCCTGTGTACAGTGTGAAGGGAAATGTTCATATTATGGTACAATAATCTGTATAGATACTCAACGTTTACTCACACAATACGTAAAGGACATTTTCTAAAAGCATAACAAAATATTATTTACCATAAGCTTTTCACGCACATCTAGAGAACGTGAGATTGTTGAGGGCTGAAATTTTTATGAGATCAATCTATTGACAATAAAAATCGATTCCTTGTAGTTGATAAAATTGACGGAAATTCCACGTTGTCTGATAACATCTTAAACAATTTTGTTCGCAATTAACGATATTTTTATTTCTATGAAACCATCTTCGAATTCATTCAAAAAACTTATGGTAGTCCAGAAACAAAATAGAGTTTGACTGCGATGCCGATAAAAAGTGGAAACAGCATCTTTTAAACATCATCTTGAGATTCGAAGCCATTTTGACTTGAAATACTGGCTAGTCGTTTGAACTATATATAAAAATACGAATTTTTCATCCTACATAGGAACTCAATGTTGTTTAAGTGCGTAGCATTCAAAGAGTAAAAGTTATTTTAAAAGCATTTATTTTTCATTTGATATTTTGTGTTTTTATTATAAGCGTTAAGTATATGAAAAAATGCAATCAAACTATCTTGAATTCAAGTACATTTAAACGAAATTCATTAACAATATCGTGTAAAAAATGTTGAAGCCGCAGAAATTTTGTGGTGCAGGTACAAGTTTTAATAAGTTGTTTGTGTTTAGGACTGCCAACCCAATAGTTGTTAATATTTAATAATTCATTTGCATGCCAAACTACATAGATAGTATAACCCGCGTGGAAATTGATAGTCCCAAGGTAATATGGGAAACGTCTGGCTAATAGTAATAGAGTATAATTAATGTAAATAGCGGTTTGAGACAGGCTTGATCCTAGAATAAATATCAACTGTAAGGGCTTTGCCTACCAAATTAGATAACTGCCGAAAATCTGTAACGTCGAGTCGAAGCTTATTGTTTAATTTAAATTTTTATTGTCAAACCTTTGTAGAATTGTTAATATTTTAATAAACTTTTGTTAGTTTTATAGATTTTTGATTGTTTTCTGATTTGGTAGGCGGAGCCATTACAGTTGATATTTAATACAGTATAATATTTGGTCCTCTGTCTTACAATAAATTAACTACTATACAGCGAACGATTTTCTGTAAATAATATGTTATTAGCTGGGCTATGGTTTGGCTCCGAAAAACCCTAATCAAACGTGTTTCTAAGACCGTTTTATGAAGACTTAATAAATTTGTATCAGGAAATTACTTTCAAAGTACATGGTGTCGAAAATCCTTAATACGAGGAATTGTATCATTTGGTACCTGCGATTGACGCGCTAAACAAAAAGGAAAGAACGTAAATCGAAAATGGGTATATCCGTATAAACGTAATTTGCAATTAATAACCGATGGAGACACCAAGATGGAGTTGCTGCAAGCAACAGATAAATTTAATACTCAAGTCAACCTACGCCGACGAACCATTTTCCATTTGCAATTACATGGGCATTATTGATAAAAGCCTTTTATCAATAAGATCACCTAATTTCATTCAAAGGCGACCACTGTAGATTGTAACTCTTAGCGTATTGGAAGTCTTCTGAATTCTAAAATATTCATTTCTAAAATAATTTTTCAAAAATGGCAAAAAAAGCAGTACGACTTTAAAACTACGCATTACGTGTATATAAATATTAAATTAGGATTAAAATAGTGTTTGACAGTGGTAGACCAGAGGTCAGCAATGCACGCTTGTAGTACTTTCAACTTAAGCATCATACGCTGTGGACTACAACTGGATAGGTGACTGCATGAGAACAGCTTTTCGTAATATAATTAATTTATAATAGAATAGAATAGAATAGATTTATTTATAACAATTTTATACAACAATAACTACAAAAATACAAAAATAAACGATTGCGATCATGGCTTACAAACTGTAAAATGAAATTAAACGGTCGCTTACATTTCGTTAGCTGCGGCCCATCAAAAACTCCCTACGCTTAAAAATACCACCAATAAAATAAAACAATACTTTGCCTGCAGCTAAGTCCTTTGCACAAATAAGAGTAGCCAAGAAATTATCCAATGTACATTGCTTAAGCCTCGTGCTTCTGAGAGTTCTAGTCCTACAGGCCGTATAATGCGGGCAGTCACAGAGTATATGAAGTAGCGATTCTGGCGCTCTCTGGTTATACAGGGAACACAGTACGCTCGGGTCCCATTTATACGCGGTGTTTCCAACAAAAAAAGATCGAGAGTACTCTGTGGCTGTCCTAATTTGAATTTTCACGCGCACGTACGCAAGCGGGCAACGATCCGGAAAAAAAGACGCGTAGCCCTCAGAAAGTCTTCCAAAAAGCGGTATTTGCGGGATGACTGACGAAAAATATCTACTAAGATCACGGCTTCGTAGCTCATGCGCAAAATCTTGGCAAATCGCATCTAAACGCGATTCCCAGTGATCTGCCGAGAAGTCGGCCCATAGATCCTCAGAGGCGGGCGAGCTCATTACATTTTTCCGCTGCTGTATCCAGTTCAGTGCACCTGAATCCGGATTTCGCTGACTGAGCTCCCACAACCTAATCAGACCCATCCTTGGCAGACTGGTCGTCGGCTGCCTGAGAAGTCTAACAATAATTAGCATCGTCCGACGAATTATTTCAACCGATATTGGGTATAGACCCAATTCGAGCCCTAGTAAATAAGCTGGTGTCGACCTCGGAAGGCAAAATAGCCTCGAAGCTTAAAAAACTCGAGCTGAATTGATTAGAGCTGGTTAAGGTAACAGATAGAGCAGCAGGGTGCAGCGTAAAGTAAGACGGAAGTAATCGAGGCCTGATAGAGCTTGAGGACACCTCCCCACGAATCCGCCTTAATAGAAGCCATGACAGCCAGGGTAGAGGCCACTGCCTGTCGTGTTCTGACTACCATGTTTTCCATAGCCTTCAGCCATCTTGCAGATGAAGAGACAATAACTCCCAAATACGGGTAAGTTGCCACCACCTCCACCTGCCTATCTTCGTAAAAGAAGGCTTTTGAAGGTGAGTCAAGCGGACCTCCCTTTCTAAAAATTACTACTTTATTTTTTGGTACACTGACTGTAAGTACATTCATATTGCAATAAGTTGCAAGGGCTTTCAGCTTGGATTTAAGATCAGCAGACGAGAAAGCGAATATTGCCAAGTCAACTGCATAAAGTAGCATCATCAGGTCAAAAAGCAGAGTGTAGTCGATGCCTCTCAATCCACAATCGCGGAAAAAATCAATTATATCGGAAATATAAATAATAAAAAGTAAAGGGCTCAGAATTTCACCCTGTAGGACACCCTCTGACACCCTGAACAGCTCAGAGAAGCCTGAACTGTTATTTATGTAAATCATCGCCGAGTCATATAACGCTTTAAGCAATCTTATTAGTTTTGCACTGAACCCCAAATTATACAGCTTCTGCCACATTTTTTCCCGGGAAATTGAATCGAACGCTCTGCGGAAGTCAACAAAAAGCACGAAACATTTATTACCTCGTTTTCTTAACATGATTTGAACAGCCGCGTCAAGCGCAAAGATGTTGTCTCTCCTGAAACCTGATTGTTCCTCCGGCAAGATGGATCTCTTTGATAGCCAGTTTTCTATTCTCGTAGCAAAAATTTGTGAAAATAATTTAGCGAAGGCATTTGTTACGGCTATTGCTCTATAATTTGCAGGGTCCATGCGATCGCCTTTTTTATGGAGCATGAATAAGCTTGCGATCATCCATCCTTCCGGAAACTCTTCTTTTAACAAAATATCATTAAATAGGTTCAAAACGAAAACAAACCAATCACCGGACAATAATTTTAAAATATCAGCTGGGATGCCGTCTGGTCCAATTGCCTTACCTCTTTTAAGCTTATTCATACTGGTTAGAAGCTCCTGTTGAGTAATCGGGGAATCAAGCTCCGTATCATAGGTGCCAAAAAACAGTGTCTCAGTGAGCGGTATTCGCGGATAGAGCAACGCTAGGTGTGTCCCCCGCGACTCCAGAGAAACAGAGGAACTGCCCGAAGGAGCCCGCCTATAACTCCGGATCGTAACCCAGAACTTACTGATACCAGCGAAATCGTCCATCACCTTTCGAGAATATGAATTTTTTGCAGAGGCAAGCACGCTCTTATAATTTCTTCTGGCCCCAATATACTCTGCTTCAAAAGGGGGCACATAATTATTTGCACGCATAATGAGTAAAGCGGTATTCATACGGTTTTTGGCATCTCGACAACTCGCGTCAAACCACCTAGCCGCCCTTCCTACGCCGCGCGCACCACCAAACTCGCTTTTCCTTACGCTTAAAATCCCCGCATCCAACGCCAATTTCTGTATGCCCGCACAAAAGGACGGAAACAGCTGGTCAGTAGCAAGGATATCCAAATTATCTGAATAAAATGAGGTATCGTGCATTAATTTTTTAAACTGCGCAGCCCCTTCACTCGACCAGGTGATTCTACGTCTCTCACACCGAAAAGCCATGGGGCGGCGAGTCGACGGTGCCGACCAGAATATAGATAGCACCAGACACGCAGGGAGATGGTCCGAGCCGCTGGCATCAGTTCCAATAAAAAAATCTTTCACTAAATGCAAATAGCTACCAGAGACCCAGACTAGATCTACAATACTATGGCCTTTTTCATCGACATAAGAAAATTGAGCAGGCGAATCGCTCGACGAACGACCATTCAACAATATAAAGTTATTAGCATACATATAATCGTATAATTCTAAACCGCGCGAATTTGTTCTAGTATCTACCGATGTTCGGGTTAGTTCCAACTGTGTATCAATAAACAATTCTGGGCTATTCATTTCCAAATTTACGTCCCCCGTCCATGCGTTGAAATCACCGCCAAGTATAAACATATGTGATGGAAAAGTAGAGCATAATTTATCCAATGAGATTTGAAGAGTCTGGAGTTGTGCAGAAAAATCATTATTTGGCGAAAAATAGAAGGCACCCAAAATTGTGCAAACCGGAAAGGAATTTACCCTAATAAAAATCCAATTGGCAGTGAACTCAAGTACTTCAGGGCGACCAGCCTCAGGAATTACCGAAAGCAACCCCCCACTATACCTGCCTCTAAACCCCGTGCGAGTAGCAGGAACGCAAAAAATGTTCGAAGCCATCTTGAAAAGTAGACATTTTCTGCTCCGGCCGCCATGTTTCCAGGAAGTTGTAGAGACCTTTTAGTGGCGCAGCTAAAACGGTCGCTAGGTTAGATGGGCCGTGTATGTTCCAGAACATACAGCGAATTTCATCATTATTGGAGGCTGATGTCAAGTTCTTTTGTCGTTGACCAAAAGAAAAAGCCATTCTAGGAGACCAAGATGGAACTTTTGTGCACAAGCGATGGACAGGAACATTATGGCCCACGCGACCACCCTTAATAGTGAAGACAGGAGGTGCTACTTGCAGTTTTTTGGAATAGCTCCATTTGATGACGGAGGCATCTCTACCTCCATGTGCGGTGACGTTAAGGCCGGCGTTCTCCTAGAGTTGGTGACAGATGAGGCTGTAACAGGAACAAACTGCTCTGCCTCCTCGGACCAAGAATACAAAGTTCCATTTGTCACTTTATGAGCCTTTCTTATAACAGTTCTATTTTCGGCTTTAGCCTTCCTGACTAATTCTCTGGCGAGGAAGTCAATTATCCGCTCGCGTTCGGTCAAATCGCTATCTATATATATTTGATGAATTTTTGCCTTTTTTCCGCCATAATTTGCGATTTGATTCTGGCCGACATTAATTCAACATGTAAAATTGGAGGTTCTTTCCGAATTAAGTAAGCAACATCGACAACATCGCTTAAGTTAAAAAAGTCGGTAAAAAATTTGTTAGCACAGCTCGTTGCATCTCCAACTACTGTTAATCCTCTTATTCGGACATTTTTTTTCTTTAAAATTCTTTCCTGGTGTTCCAACTTGGCATTTAATTATTTAATTTCCGCGTCTTTTTGCGAAATACGGTTCTTCAGATCCCCGAACTCAGACAGCACGTCACTTTTAAATGTTGTAAAAGCTTTATACATTTTATCAGCATCGTCTTTCCTCTCCCTGTCTGCGTTATCCATTTTTACCGAAAGCGCATTGAGCGATTCCTGAATCAATTTCAGGGGGTCTACATTATCATTTCCTTCTGTTGTTATGTTTAGAGTTGGACTTTTTAAGACCGAACTGCGCAGACAATGCTTCTTCAAATTAGCACAGTCAGTATTTGGAAGTTGTTCGTTCTCTGGAGAGCGCTGGCGTTTAGACACATCGAAGAAATCTGTCAGCATCGTCGTGTTGTCATCTCTATACGACAACCAACGCGCCGCTAAAGGAGGAGCCCCCACCGAAGAAGTAGATGGCTTAGGCGTCAATGGCGAATCGTCCCTCTTCAGCATAACCAATCGGGTAGGCGTAACCCTGGAAGGAGTCGAGGGGAACCTAGACCTCTCTCCAGACATATATATTTCTGACAGAACCAAATAAATTTATGCACAACTTTTATCAGGCAACTTGGAATTACGTTTTTCTAAAAGTCGAAGCAAATTTTCACTTTGGAACCGAATTATCGCCTATAGTTTAAGAGCGCTATTCACAGATGTGCGGTTCGGCTCGATGCTGAATGTGTACTCCAACTAATTTATAATAATAAAAGAAATATAAAAAAAAGTGAAATTAAACTAAATAAAAAGTTAAAAAATGTGAAAACAAACAAATATTTCTTTGTATAAACGAGAAAAGAATCCTATTGCACATCGGAGAATTCAGAAGCATTCAAATTCTGTGTATTCTATACTTTCTAGTTCTTTTACAAGGATTAAGAAATAGCATTCAGAAGTACATATTAAAATTTTCAAAACTTCTGAATACTTTTTCGTTTGCTTGAAAGTAACGGAAAAGGAATTATATAGGGCTTTCGGAGTTTATTATGCAGGCGGTAAATAATATACATGTACCTGTAGTTTGTGGCGCAGGGATTCCAGACAATCCCAAGATAATCAAGAAAACAAATTAAGGAAAAAGGTATATGATTTTAGTGAAATGAATAAAAAATTGTAATACGTAATGTACTCAAATAAAAGTAGTTATTAAAAAAGTGTAGTTAGTAACATTGCCATTGTTGAAGTGTACAAGAATAATTTTTGAAAAATGTCAACAAAATTATTGAACAAAATAGAGTTTATTGGAATTCTAAATATGTAAAATGTACAAAATATATTAAAACATTAAATTCTAACAAAATAAATTTTAATTAATAGAATTCACAGCTCTTGTAATTTAAGGCCGAGTGGCTTACATTAGAATTACACTTCCATTTTTCGTTTGCTTTCACATAGTCTATGCATTTAAGATCAATATTCTCATAGTCATTGTGCGAATGGTTTTCTTCACCGCAATTGGCACATATTTGAATGAAAACTGTGCATTTTTTTTCACTGTGATCAAATCCGTTACATTGAAAACAGCGCCAAATGTTGAGATCGTCGTAAATAGGGCAATGATACTAACTTAGATTTATTGTCTTTTTAATCAAGATAAGTCAAAAACGTCTGGCAGTACTTCAACGAAAGCATTGTAGGTTTTTGTTTTTTTATTAAATTGTACCTATATGTTTCACAGTTACGTTTTTGTGGTCTGTCTCTCTTACGTTGAGATTTACAATATCTTGAGCTAATTCTTCTTTTTCGTAGATAGTTGAAATTCCTACTAATTTGAATTGGGAATTTCGAATTTCTGTTTTTTTTTTATTTCATAATCTCGTTTAGCTGTTTTATTCAATTCTTCTTGAAGTTTAAGCAGGTCTTCTTGTCGGTCGCAATGAACCGCAATTTCTCCATTTCTTCTTTCTTTTACGTACCTAATTCCAATTTTTAATTTCTCTGGTTGTATTTTTGCGTAAATGTCCTTCGTGTCATATGCACTTTGTTGTTTCTTTGGCATAATGATGAGATCAGGTACATTATTTGGTTTATTCGTAATTTGCTGTCTGGTATTCTTCAGTATTTCTACATACGAGTAATTCTGCTTATTTTTCTCGATATCTTCTTCAATCATTTCCCTTTTTTTTAAAACAAATAGTTGTTTTTCTCCACTAGCAATGCATTTTTGTCCTCCATTTCATTTATTGATTTTTTCAGAATATTATGTTCACGCTCTAAATTATGTTGAATTTGTGTATCTTATCTATCATTTTGGTACTGTCTAATTTGCTTTCCATGGTCTTGGCAGTTAACTTTAAATTTTGTTTCCTGAATTAATCCGTTTCATGATCACGTTGTCTAGTTTCTGCTTTTCCAAATTTAATTGTTTTTCATACTCCTTTTTATTCTCTTCTCCGTATGACGATGAGGGCCTTAATATTTGATTCTTCGCCTATTGAATCATCTGCTTGTTTAGTGGATAAGGTTATGTCCGACTCACAGCACTGAACGTAAACATTATCCAATTTAGTTAAATCTTTTCTTAATGCACAGCTTATATGAAACAGAACACCACAATTTATGCACACCCAGATTTTAGCTTTTTTGTCCGTACAACACTCGAAACACGAACCCTCTTTCCACATATCAATTTCACGACCATCCGCCGCGGTCGCCATATTGAGATGTTCTGTAGTAAAATATAAACAGATGATCATTGACCTAAAGAAGAATAGCGAAGTGGCAGAGCAAAAAGATCAGACTCTTCAAGAAGAAAATGTTAAACTTCGAATTAAGACTATGAAATCATTGGATAATTTTTCTTCGACAGATTTAGCAACTTGTTCTAAAACTCTATTCACTAATGGTTTGTTTTCACAAGAGCAGCATAAAATGTAAAAAATTTCTTCGAAACCGGATTTGTGTCAACACCTAAATGATACGCATGAAACACTTGTCCAATTTGATATCAACGAGATGAAAGTTAAATGCTTTGAACTGGAATCGTCAATTTCAGTATTAAAAAACGAAAAACAATCATCGCAGCCGAATCTTTTCGAATATCGTCAAATTATTGAAGAAAAGAATCTTGGTTTTC
This sequence comes from Trichopria drosophilae, assembly GCA_030407085.1. Taxonomy (NCBI): domain Eukaryota; kingdom Metazoa; phylum Arthropoda; class Insecta; order Hymenoptera; family Diapriidae; genus Trichopria; species Trichopria drosophilae. Next base: position 185,290,623 of record CM059582.1, read on the forward strand.
TCAAATTCCGAAAAACAATAAGTAGTTTAAATCAGAAAATAAAAGTACTGGAAGCAAGAAACCAGCAATCAACAATGTTGTTTTCCAAACTTCAGGAAGTTGAAGATTTCAACGAAAATCTGCTAAAATTCTCAGAAACCTTAGGTTTGAACGGAAATATTACTTTCGTTTCTTTACCCGATGACGAAATAGAAAATATTACCAACAAAAAATGCCATCCCAAGAAATATCACTGAAAATCAGATAATATGCTATCCAAGTTTTATTTCAGAACAAACTTATATCACTACAAATAATTCAAATATAGAAGCGATGATGGTGAATCTACATTACCTGCGGTGCAAAATATTATACCTTCAATCTGAATCACAACGTCATGTTACGGAAGCGGTAAGGTTTCAGTCGATCATTACGACGTTGGAAAGGACTAAAACTCAACTTCGTTCTGATAAAGACAAATTGCAACAAGACCTCGAACTGCTGGACCAAAATTTTTCGAAATTATCTTACGATTACAACAAATGTTTACAAAATCAACATGAACGTGTTATTGAATATGAAAGTCTGTTGGATGAAAGAGACGTTGCTCAGTTCCATTTGTAATTTAAATCTACTACTTTTATTCTATTTTCAGATTAAAAAAACCTATATAATTATTTATTGATCTAATAAAGGAGTTATTAATATTATATTTTGTTGAATTATTGAAATTAATTACCCAAGTCTACACAAATACGAAGAAAAAGTTGTCTAGCAGTAAGTATCAAGTGCAAACTCGTTTCTATCAGCAACATATGCGCAGAACAGGCATTTTTTATTGAGTGGAATCTTCGCCAACGACTCCTGTTGTAAATTTGGAACTGGACATGCAAAGGTTTGGAAGATGAAAATTCATTGTAAGTAGGCAAAAAGGAGAGCACAAGTTATTGTTTAAGTAAAATAATTTTTGTTTATTATGTAACATGTACAAACTACGTAGAATTCAATACAATAATAATTTAATTTTTTCAATTACATAAATCCATAAATCGCACATCATTCATCCTCTATGGTTGTTAAACAGATTTTCGCATCGCCGCGTTGTTTCATTAAAAAGAGACCGTTAACTGAATTCCATCACAGTGTATCCACTCCATGAACGTCGTTTTACCGTCCAAGTTAACTGGCGCACTAGCACGAAATAACGTCACTGTCCCATAAAACGAGAATTATCTTCCCAATTTTTGCCGTGTGCGAGTTGCGCTTGTGAAAACTACGTTTTACACATTCGCCTCGGACAATCGAATCGGAAGTGTCCGATCTCGCCACATAAACAACAGCGCCTGCCCTTCTGCAGTTGTCGAGGAGGATCACGTCGAAGATGAGCGAATTTCCCTCCGTTTTTTAAATGCGTATCAAGCGCTACCAATTCCTCCCACGTGTAGGTATCAGTCGGTGGCGGTGGTAGTGTTTTCTCCTGAAGGAAGACTTCGCATTCATTGGCGCGCATAATGAGGTCTTGAAGCGTAGCTATCGAATGCCTTTTTATGCGCAACCGTAAACGGATATCCATGTTCGCATAAATGCGATCTAGTCGCTGTTTTTCTGTGTATTTTCCTACACGGTCCATCTTTGTCTGCATTTCTGCCGCATAACTGCGGAAATCCTCCGTTTTCCGTTGCGTGCGTTCCTGTATGATCCAACGCTGCTCCATAGCCATTTCTTGGTCACTATAGCGGCCGATGAGAGCTGTTTCGAAATCCTCCCAGTTGTTCCAATTGCCATGATCTTGTTGATACCACAGCAACGCGTCACTCTGCAATACCTCCGACAGGCACGCCACCAACTCACGGGTCGAGATGTTGTAGACTGCCCGGAAGTCGTCCATTCTTTCAAGAAAGAAATACGGGTCATGCCCGTCAAAAACACATCGCCATTCCTTCAATTTGCCAAGAACTTTGGTGGAGCTTTCGGCAGCTTGGATTGAGTTGGACTCCATGTCTAAATCCTCCTTGATATTGGTCGTTGTGCACACTGTTTTAAACTTGCCTGCAACTGGGCGATTGGAGCAGAGTAGAGCTTGACTGACTTGCGAACTCAGAATGACTGCGGCTCCAGGTACGTCGTATTTTATAGCACGGAGGAGTTAGGATTCACTCCACTGCCCCTACCATACCTCCAAAGACCCTTTAGGGTAGTGAGGGCAGAACGTGGATGAAATCCATCCCCACTTTGGCACCGACGTCGCAAGCGGGCTTCCCGAGCCAATATAGCGGCAAAATTCAGTATTCGAGTGTTTTTTTTCAGTTGTTGGTTACGAATTTGATCTAAGTTTCGATAACATATAAAACATTTTTAGATGGTCATTTTGAATCTGCCATTTTGAATTTTTGAAAAACGACAGCAAATTCGTAAAACTTTGGAGTGATTTATAAAACATATGTTTATCCTTTAATTTTATTTATAAGAATAGTTTATCGATAAATATTTGTTATACTTTTATTGTAGTAAAGACTATCAGAGGTTGCATGATACAAAATGTAATAAAAATTACAAAAATGGGAAAAGAAAAAGATGTCTAATATTATATAATACTGATACTACATCAGAAAACATGTCCCATGTGCGAAATTCGTAACGGCCCAGCCCTGGTCCAGTCCTGGCAACGGCGGTGCCGAGGCTCGGCTGCGACATTGGGCCAACACTGGCATGAGGCTTGGTGCGACACTACGGCCTATAGACTCGGCAACAGGTCTTGGTCCAGTAATGGCTGCCAGCACTGTCACGGCATCGACAGACAGCACTGGCCCGGGCATCGGCAGCCAGTATTGGCGCGGCGTTGATCGTCGGCGATGGCACAGAGCCTATTGCTGCTAAATGTTACAGGCATTATTGTCTTTGCAACGTCGCAGCAGCAGCACGATAAAAAAAGAAAAACAAAGGTTGAAACGAATTTATTGTTATTGGAAGAAACCTGGAAGATGTATATACATCGATGGGTATATGCATATATCCCTCCTTATTGACGAGTCTTTTGATGTTGTAAGCCCCTGGGCGGGGCCAAATTTGGAACTCCAACGAGTTGGATTAGTCAGTTTGTAAAACATCATACTAGTTCCATCATATTCCTGTAAATAAAAATATTGATTTCTAATTCGTCGTTTATCACGACGAGTTAGTTCTTAGTCGGAGGGAAAGTCCTCCCGACACCAAAAAGGGCAAAAGTGGTGAGATCGCCCTCCGGCCGGAGTTGCCGCGTTGGTGCCCACACTTCAAGGAACGCGGGCGCTACTTCATATGCGGTTCGGCGACGCGCTCCTGGCGGCTACGGCCAGAACTTAACTGCTGGATTTCCCTGGGGATTCGAATGTCACCGCTGGCTATGGGCCGAGTTTTCAGAGATCGGAGGGCTCGTACACGGAGAGAACTGTGCAAGTATGTAACTGTAGGGAATCCTTCGCCACTGTACTAAGATTTCGGGGCTGCTTCTGCACCTTGTGCCGCCAGATATCAATCTAAGAAAGTCACAGTCTCAGACTGTGAAAACGCTCACGGATGAGACAGCAAAACTACGATGCTTTCTTCGAGGCTTGCTCCCGCCTAAGTTACACTTTTTAGACTAGAGCTCTCCCGGACTTTTTTGTAGGAAATTTCCTCCTCAACCAAAAAGGTTTAGTAAATTTTTGCTCTATCTTGCATCGTTTTCGATACGGTCGATATTCGATCGGCAATATTCTGTTTGAAATATATTTGCTAGAATTGGTCCGATGTTCGGTCCTAAATGCTTTCATCGCTGGGCCGTGATTTGGCACTATCACTTTGCCAGACTTGGTCCGATACTCGGGCCTAATATTGGGCCGACGCTGGGACGAGGAACGGGAGAAATACCTATGAGATCAATTTGCCAGGCCTGGCCCGATGCGTTGGCCAGTTTTCAGCCGAAGTTTGGCAATTTGTTATAGCCAGTATCGGCTACCAATGCTGGTCCGATTCTGGCACAGTGAAGTTGCCGACGTTGGGCCAGCATCGGCAGCCGAAAGTCGGCTGCCAACGGTGGGCCAATACTGGGCCGTATGGTCAGCATCGGCATTTCGCACATGGGGTATTGAATTTTTCATGAATTTTTAAAAAAGTTTTTATAAGGTCAAATGACTTGAAAAACTTTTCATGGCTACACTCTAATAGTGTTTTTTAATGTAAGGAAATATATTTTATTATTTATAGGAAATATTTTCTTAGCTTTCAAATTGCTTTATTGTTACAAAAGTGACATTTATTAAAGGTAAGTAATTTGTTGTTTCATTACCAATAATATTTATTTCCGACTCGTAAATATTCACTTATTTTCCGAAGTTATTATTTTAACTTCAAATTCGCTTTACTAATATTGTTATGGACAGAATCGATGTTTCATTGACTGCGGTACCCTGGGTAGGTTTTTCCCACAGAGGTGGTTTTCCCTACGCATTGCACACCCGAATGGGGGTACCTCTCAAAATGAAGCAGGCCTGTTAGGTAAATTATGTAAAAGGCTTTCCAAATGGTGACGATCTTGATACAATTATTTGTAATTCGAATAATATAATATTGGTGTATAATATGACGTTATAGTCTGTTTAAATGATTTAAATGTTCGAGAGTTTGAAAAGTCGAACTAAGATATGAAAAAGTGACTATCAGCTTTGAGAGAATGTTTCGGAACGGCACCTTAGCCATTTGATGTCTATAATTTTGAATCAATTATTTTGAACTTTGCAATTCTGACTTCATAGTCGCATTCGTTGATTCCAAAAACCTACGAAAGATACTATTACTTATTATTTATATCGAACATTTACAAGTTGATTCGACCAATTGGTTCGTTGATAAACATTATTTGTATCTTTGCATCGTTATATTGGATTAGCTGTATTAAATTTTGCAATTTGGACTTCGAATTCGTAACCATCATTCCTTAAAACCATAGGGAACATAGTTTTTATAAAGAACGTTGCTTTTAATGATTGAAGTCGCTGTTGTCCAAAATGGCACCACTGGTTCGATGTGTACAATAATGGATTAATAAATGTTCATTAAATAAGTTAACGAATTCTGAGGTGATTTCTACACTGACAATAATATTTAGTAAATTTAACTAATGCTAAGTTACCTAGTGAGAACTAATTCTTTAATAAATTTTAATCTATAGTTCATCAATTGAATTAAAATTTAGTTAATCAAACTTTTGTTTAATTATTTGAACTATATGCAAATACAAAAACTACCAAATAATTAGTCCCCACTGTAAATGTAAAAATTTACTTGATCCAGATGAAATTGGTACTCATGGGTTTTTAGGATATCTGGTTACGAATCCGAACTCACATTTTACAAATTCAATATGGTGGATTCAATATGACCGACCAAAAATATGGTCTCAATCAGGTAATGTTTTACATTTTTGATTGGCTATGTTGTATTCGCCATATTCAATTTGTAAAATGTGAGTTCAGATTCGTAATCAGCGACCCCAAAAACCCACTAGTTCCCAGTTCATGTAATTTTTACGCTTTGGTCGGCCATATTGAAACCGCCATTTTGAATTTTCAAAATCTGAATACAGATTCGTAAACAGCAACCTCGAAAACCATTGAATACCCTGTTTCATCTCAATCCAATTGAATATTTGCCAGCGACTGCATTTTTTCTATAAAAAGGAAGATGTTTAGTTATTTATTTGTTTATAACTCATAATGTTAAATAAATGTTGACTTAAATGCAAAGTTATGCACTTCTTCAACTCCCACTTACATTCGATTTACAAAAAAACGGGTGAATTGCAATATTTTGTTTTGAAACAGTCAAATATTCAACTGGGTTACGGCGGATAATATATTATTAGTTCATGGATTTAATCGAGAAGGAATGACATGGAAAATGTAATTAGAAAAACACAAAAATTAAAATAAGGAATGGAATTAAGAAGCATAAAGTGAAATTTAGGGGAGGTGTACTATACATAAATATAAATATTCATTTCCATTTTTAAATACTTTTCTTTCTTTGTTATATAAAAAGAGCTTTCTTTCTTTATTATTTAAATCTTTATGCGGATTGATTCCATTAATTATTTTAAGATCAGATTTTTATTATTGAAGTCAACCCTTTAACGCCCAAATACCCATAATTTGCACACGGATGTCAGCATCGTTTTTTGCATACAATAAACATTTTTATAAAATTGAAAACTTATATTTCTCACTAGCTTTGAGGTCGCTCTTTCCAACGGCGTTGTGCAAATGTTCAAAAAATGATATTTAACACATTTTTTGAAAATTTTATCAACGCCATTAGAGAAAGCAACCACGATAGCGGGATACGAAGGTCTCTATTTTTGTTTAATTCTTATTGCAAATTATGCACACTTGGACGTTAAAGAGTTAAATACTAAATATATTTCATCATGAGATCACAATATTTTGGATGACTTTCAAATGCACGAACTTCTATTTGGCTTACGTTATTGTTGACAATATATTGTTCACTCTCTTGTAATAGAAAGGTAAATCGGGGGATACCTATAAAATCCGGGAATATCTGGATTGTAGATAATCGCAAATTAATTCCACTTATTACGTTTTTTACAGAAGTCCCCTGGTACTTAATGCGGTATCGCAACAATAGATTAGATCCCATTCATATTTTAAAGTAGTAAAATATTGTATATAAGCCGAGTGCGGAATGGGAACATTCATCAGCAATCAAATTGTGTAAACTGTTTGTGTAAATTGTGTGAACATCCAAAATCATCAATATGAAGTGTCTTTTGGTAGCTTGTATGTTGGCCCTGGCGGTCACGACGTATTCAGCACCAGTTGAAGGTAAAATATATTAAAATAATATTTAATTCTCATAATTTGACGTCATTCTAAATGGATTTAAATTTTATTAGAGTTTATTTTCAAATTAATTCTTAAATATTGAATATAAAACTTTAATACAATATGTTGACAGAGAGCTGTACAATAAAAATATATTATTTTTTGGGTTCATTATTATATATAATAACATTTATATTTATTATAAATTGGAATGGCACGCATTAAACCAGATATTTTGTAATTTTAGAAGATGGCCAGCTTTTCGAAGAGGTTGATTATCTCCAAAACGAGGAGCATGATTTTGTAAACGATGAAGAATTAGAAGGTAAATACGTTACAAATAGAAAACGAAAAACTGTCAAATGAAATCATATTAATAAAAAAAGTGATTACGGTGTGTCAAAAAATAATCGATAGAAAATACTTTTCAATAAAAACTTCAGTTATTAGGAAAAGAACATTTCTGTGAATTTTGATTGATATGCACTTAAATACTTTGGGTGGAATATTTGTCGAAGTAATTATCCATGGCGTTCGTTTCATGTCTTTGAATATCAGATTACGATGTCCAATGACAATTTGATAGATTAATTTACTACTTGAAGATAGAAACATTTATCTAATAACTTTTTAAACCATTCATACCAACTATTTAAAAAAAAATTGTGTTAAATATACTTGTTTCAATAGTTAAAAGAATTAATTATATATAATGTTCATCAATGTTATATTTTGCAGAACACGCTGAACAGCCCTTATCGGAAGACGTGGTTGAATATCTACCAAATGAAGAGTATGATTTTGAATTGGAAAACGAACCTGAGGAATTAGACGGTAATCATAAAACGTTTTACAAAACATATATTTAACAACTTCGAAACATTTGTCTATTTAAAATAAATGTATGCAATATTAAATTTCATTATTAACCTTTTAGAGAATGACATGGAATTGTTGGATAGTTTGATGAATCATCTCGAAAATGAAGAGCACGACTTGGAAGCAGAAGATGATGATGATTTCGAAGTCGTAGAAGTAGGATCCAGACAACCACGAGTGACTTGTGATCTTTTATCCGTTGAAATTTCAAAAATTGGCAAAGTAAATGATGCTGCATGTGCTGCTAATTGTCTTACTTTGGGCAAAGCTGGAGGAAGATGCAATAAGGGTGTCTGCCAATGCCGCAAGTAAGACTTCATTATTCATAATACAAACTTCGTAAATTTGTAAAATTGTCTTTTTTACTAAAATTGTGAATTTGTTCGTAATTAAATAAGTTTTAAAAATTGTAATTTTTATGTATTTACAGAACCACCATCAAGGACCTGTGGGACAAGCGATTCGGTTAAATTATGAAGAAATATTTCATCATTTCAACTGCGTTTATTTTAAATTTTTCGATGAATGAGTGAATTCTGTATTGTCACAAAATCGTCTTCCATTATATTTATTTAACGTAATTTATAAATGTCATATATTTGTATTTCCTATTATTTCTTGGTAAAATGAATATAAATATCTCAAATTTCAATTATATCATCGTTATTTATTACCTGTTCTGTGTAAAACGATTATTATAATAGAACTACACACTGAACAAGATTTTTAGTTAAATTTGCTGATAACTTGGGAAATTTTATGTGAAAAAGTTCAGTAAACATTACTAATTAGGATTTACTTAATTCTCTCAGCGGCATTCGCTTAAAAATTTTAATGTATCTAATTAAAATGCTTGATTATCACAAATTATTTATTCATGAATTAACTATTAAAAATTTATAATTTAAGAAAAGTTATGACGTTTTTATAAAATAAAATAATAACCGCAGTCAATGCATTTCCAAATACTATTACAGTAGGACCTCTCTTATTCGAACCTCTCTTATTCTAATTGCCTTTCTTATTCTAATTGTCCAGCCTCTCTTATTCTAATCGTTCCCCCACAAGTCTTCTCCCACTATCACACGAAAAGTCAACGAAAAATATTGTCCACGAATCACAAGCTCGCAAGCAAAGTAAGTGGGGGTAAGGGGAAAATTAGAATAAGAGAGGTCGGTGTCATCTTGAAAAACTTTACTAATTAGAATAAGAGAGGTCCTACTGTACATAAGTTTTGATAGTTTTTTAAGCTGATATGTGCAAAATAATAATTATTTAAATACTAATTATTTAATAAAACATTTAAAGGTGATTTACAGACACAATACGCTCTTCTAAGACATTGTAATAAACTGCATTTAATATTTGGTATCAACAAATTTTACTTAAACAACTTGGGTACATTTTTTAAATAACTTTTCACTTCTATATTGTGCGAAATCGTTTGAATTAATGCATTTTTTGACATTTGAGAACTCTAAGTATTATAAAGAATTTAGACATTTTCAGTGTACGGTAGTCGTCCCTCTTGCAATTAACCTCATTATAATATTTTAAGTTTGTATATTTTGAGTAAAATGCTTGATATTGTAAATGATATAAAGTACTATATTATGGATGTTATATAGGCAGTAATTGCTTATTTCGCATTAGTGCAATGTTGTAAATCTTCTTATTACCCTGCAAACATAAAAGTAGGTAACAGTTATGTAACAACTATGTAACATTTATGTAACAATGTAACCATTACGTAAATATTACATAATTGTTACTTGAAAATTGCGAATCCAATATGACTAACCGAAATTTAAGAAAAATTATATTGTATGGTATTTAGTATATAGATGTTTTCGAAGTCATATTTAATTGGCCATTTTGAATTTTCAAAATTTAATAACGGGTTTGAATTGTTCCACGTAAAAAATAATCTACATATTCCTCAAAATACATGTCAAGATATCAGAAATATTTTAATAAAACGCAAATAACAAAAAGATTCCGTATAAAAAGCGCTATTTTGAAGACGCCATTTTATCATTTATGTCATAATATTGACCGACTTTTAGTAAAACTCATTATGCCAGAGGATTCTGAGGCCTGACACGATCTCGGAATTCCTTCGCAATAAAAATTGCAGTTTACTGAAAAAGTTTTTGCTTTTTTCCAGGTTTTCTTTCATTTAAGTGGCCATATTTAAAAAACGAAAAGTGATATAGAAGAACGGACTTCAGATTCGAAAAGAGCATATCCAAAAACTATAAGAAACCTAAATTTCATAACAATATCTCAAAGATATCCATAAACTTACGGAGGACGAAAACCGGCGACAAATTTTGTCATTTTGGGACGAAACGGGTTAAGTATTATAAACAGTTTCCTAAAAAATACCAAAGATATTAATTGAGAACTGACCGAGTATTTTCAGAAATAAGTGATTTTTATTTATTTCCGAAAATTCTCGGTCAGTTCTCAATTGAGGGGCCGGATCGTAGAACCGGCCCTGTGGGATTTTAGTTGGCCCCTGGATTTCTCCGGCTATAACTCAGCCAATTTTCAACCTTTTCACGTGTAATTTTAACTGAATACTTCTTATAGTATTCTGAGAATAATAATACAAACGAAAAAATATTTTAAAAAGATATAACATTGCTTTTTGCTTCTAATAAATAATGGTTTATAGATGAATACTTTCATTTGCTACGGGATCAATAATTCGATTACTAATATATACTTAGACAACGGTTTCGTATATTTTCGGGATCGCCGATTACGAATCTGATATCGAATTGTCAAAATTCAAAATGGCGGATCCAATATGGCGGACGAAAGTTATGAAACCAATCGGATTCGTTTGAAACGTTTTGCACGGGGGTTTTCGAGGTAGCCGATTACGAATCTGATATCGGATTGTCAAAATTCAAAATGGCGGATACAACATGGCCGACGGATTTTGTAAAATCAACTGGATTGCTCTTGAAACTTATTACTAGGGTTTTTTGGGGTTGTTGATTACAAAAGAAAACTTCGAAAAACTATCATTAACAGTGGTAATAACTATTAAAACTGGTATTTTTCAGCCAGTTCGCAAGACTGTCCGATTTTATTTTTGTTAAAAAAAGGCACGAAATAAGAAAGCCAGGTTAATAATATTATTACGTATATATTTTATAATTACAATGAAATGTATAATAATTTGTACGTTCATATTTTACAATGTCTACAATCATCAAATCATAACATTGAAGTTTTATTCACTGTCTGACGAAATCGGGCTGTCATTAGGTGTTTTTGCATTTTCCAAAACTTTAAAATATTCATTAAAGAATATTTTTCCTTCGGACGAAAGGAATTTCATCAGGCTTCTGAGATCGTCCATTTTTGCTTTTGTTAGCCCAACTAACGGAGGGCACTCTCTTTTAATATCTATGAGTTTTATTTTCGGCTTAAACATGACTTTAGAATAGAAACATCTTGTAAATACATCGAACTTATTAAAAACTCCCGGACTCCCCCATTCACAATAGTTGAGAATTCACAAAATATTATTCATGATTTTGAGAAATCCTTTAAAGGTATTTAACTATACCAAAGTGTGTAAAGATAAGCGAAGCTCGTGTTATTCATTATTTACCTACCGGTGAAGTAGAGTTCTTTAACAACTACAAGAATGAAAGTCCATCTAAAGTATTCAGTTAAAATTACACGTGAAAAGGTTAAAAATTGGCTGAGTTATAGCCGGAGAAATCCAGGGGCCAACTAAAATCCCACAGGGCCGGTTCTACGATCCGGCCCCTCAATTAATGTCTTTGGTATCTTCTCGGAAATTGTCTATAGTTCGAATTTTGAAAAATCGATTGAGTCATTTATTATTTACGGTTTTTAGTGAACATTCCTTAAACACTCCTACCTTATCCGTCGAGTATTTCAGAACCCCCTCAAGAGTGTTGTAATGTGAACTCCCGGTAATGTAGGACATTGTATTAAAAAATGTAAAATTAAAAATGGCTTAATAAAATTTGCAAAATTCGGGCTCTGTAAAGAGAATTCTAGTTACTATAGACGGTACCCTAGAAAAGACAAAAGACATTAACCCATTAAGAACGAGAGACGCACATATTTACGTTGATTTTCGACCTTCATTTTCAACAGGAAATAAGATTAATATTGACTTGAAAGTGATTTGAGACTTCAAAACGTCAATATCTCGAAAAAATAAACCTTATTCTATCAATTATGAACATTATTGATGAAATTCGCATCTCTAGTGATATTATTTTCCCTAAAACGGAGGTACAGAGGTTTTCGAAGTGGCTGATCAGTAATTTGAGGTTAGATTTTTGAAATTCAAGATGGCGGATCAAATATAGTGGACTGAAATTCAATAAAATGCTTCAAAATCGCAATAAAATGCGTATAAGGGGTTTTTGGGGGTTGTTCATCACGAATTTGAGGCTAGATTTTTAAAATCATACGATATGTTTATACGGGAATTTTGTGAAAGAAAATTGGTTGTTTCCGTCCGTTAGCCGTTTCAAGTAAACGTTTCCCAACTCAAACCAAGCGGAGGTGGACGGCAAGATTCTTTTTACTTTTTAATTTTTTTTTTAATTACATATTTGTTACATTTTTAAAATTCTTTAATTATTTGTAACATTTGTTTATTATATTTCTTTAATTTTTGAAATCTTTTTTTACTGATAAATTTGTACATTACTGATGTGCATTACATTTGTACATGTTGTGTTGATCTTTGAATCTTAAATATCGATAGAGAGCTTCTATTTTTTCAGTTTTATTTCGAGATTTTCATGAGAAGATTTTAGGGTAAATAGTACCACTAGAGATGCCACTATTGATTCGACAAAAAAATTCACAAAAAACGAAACACACGAAATTTTGTTGACTTTTGTTTTAAATGCGCCATATTGGTTTTTAAAGCAATTTAAATGTCATTTTGACCACGTCAATCTAAAGAGCATACTCGAAAATGGTAGGGTTGGTCACTTTCAAGTCAATATTAATCTTATTTCCTATTAAGAATGAAAGTCGAAAATCGACGTAAATTTGTGCTTCTCCCGGCCTTAATGGGTTGATTGAGGAACTGACCGAGAATTTTCAGAAATAAATAAAATTCACTTATTTCCAAAAATTCTTAAATTTTGAAAAATCTATTCAATAATTTTTTATTTACGATTTTTAGTGAAAATCACTACCTTGTCGACGAAGCAACGAAGCACTTTAGAACCATTTACGTTTCATATTTTAAGGTAGATTACTACTTTATCGGCGTTACAATCCCATGTCAAGATTGGTTGAACGGCCTCTCTAGTAATTTAAAAAGCACCAATAGAGTCTGGTAAATAATCTCTAGAAGCCTTTTGCTAGGGATTAAAATAAGTAGCTTATCTTGTATGTGTTCGATTGTTGTATAGTTCATGTCCGTCCCCCCTTTCGTTCCCAATAATCGCACGGTTCTGGATTCTGACTTGTTCTATTGAGTGATTCGTGTTCGATTTTGTGGTGAGTGTTTTCGAACATTTTTGTCTTTTTTGTTGCAAAAACAATCATTCATGTCCAAAAATAAGATCAAATTCATTATTTAACTCTTGGTTTAAGTTATAAAACAAGAAGATCTCCCCAATTGTCAAGCAGGTACACTTGTGAAACGTCCCTCCCAATGTTCCTCGCGATTACATAAAAGAGCACAGTGCAGATCAATCACAAATCTCGATATTATGGAGCAAAAACTTTTTGTGATTCGAACAATCTATTACTGGACCATTATTGTTATCTTTTCCAATTTTTTTTTTTGAATAATGTGACTGGATAAATGTATTCTTCAATTTTACATATAGACAGCTGACTCGACATTACCCATATGCATTATGGAAATTTTTTAAATAATATTCTTCGATAGAGTAAATTTCTATTTATAAAAAAAAATTTATTTTATAACAAATTATGAAATAAATACACTTATTTTCTGATATTTAGACTGTAAACAGGTCCCCTTTAAATGTCTAACCTATTTGATTAATTACGAATCATTTTTGTACTTAGCGATATATTGAACTTTAAATAAGAAATATAGTCCTTTCTGATTTTGATATATTGTATTGGAAAAACACTCGCTAAGTATTTAAATCAATATCTCTTAATTTAACTAATTCAGCAAGTCATTTTAAATTTGGAATGTTTTTTTCTAATTTTGATTGCTTGAATTTAAATTGTAAGAATGATATGAACATTTTAAAATGTTATTTTCTTCAATTGTATATTTATCACACAAACCCAGAAGATGCAGTTTCGGCTTACAATATTCGGAAATCATTGTTTCTTATGTTGTTGAGAATGATCTTATGGTACTGCAATCCTTTCAACGAAAAGAACCATAACAAAGCCAAAAGTTTACGCCGCATATCTTGTTCAAGTATAATATCAAAAAACTGTTATTTTTTGTATAAGTTGAAGAAAAACCAAAAATTTTAAAACTTTAAAAAAATTTCATAACTTGAATACTTTTTGAGTTACAATCAATTGAAAAAGGGTCTGTATTTTCATGGTCAAATTTTTGAAAAATCAAAACTCGAAAACTTTGCCATTCATATCAAAATAAAAAAACATGTATCAAATATGTTTCCTCTAGAATTTGAAAAAAAAAAATACCAAGTGGTTTAATTTTTTGATAGAAAAATTTAATATGGAATCGCTTAATTATGAATAATTTCTGTACTTATCGATATATTGAACATTAAATAATTATAGTTTTTTCTGATTTCGATATATTGTATTGTTTTGGAAAAATACCCAACAAGTATTTAATTCAATACTTCTTAATTGAAGCAATTCAGCAGGTTATTATTTTAAATTTGAAATTAAATTTAAATTTTAGTGATTTTTGTTTAAAAATGAGATTTTGTTCCTTTAACGTTTGATTATATGTCCAAAATCTATCTAGAACATGACCTCCATGTTTAAACTTAAAATAAATACAGTTAAAATAATACAGTAATAAATACATTAAAGGTCCAAAAATTTTTGTTGAAAAAATGAAGGTCGAAATGACAAATTTTTTTTTTAAGTCTTCTTAGAACAAATATGATTTAAAATTCGCTAAAGTATAGCCTAAAATTTTTTCACAGTGTTTTGAAACAATTGCTGATTTTTCAAAAATTTGAAAAACGTCATAAAAAATCTGTCACCAAGAATCATTTGTCGTTTTTTTTTTTACTTTTTTCTTCTTTTGCTTTCTGCTCTTTTTGTATTTTTTGTATTTTTTAAAAATAATTTTTCTCTATTCTTCGTAAATATTTGCTAAAATTTATGTGCGAGTTGAATGGAAGCATTGTATGCAGAAATATAAATTGCATTACATTTCTTCTTGACGCAGTAGATTTGAGTGTATGATTTTTTTTTTGTTCAAATGCGATTTTGCCTAATAATGTTGACTTATATCCAGATCGAATTCTTTCGTCCCAACTTTTCGATGAGCATTGTTACATACATTGTATAAAATGCTAGTATTGGTTATAGATGATTGTATCAAACACATGAAAAAATGTCCAATGTTCAGTTTTTTGACCTTATTATAAGAAGCCTGTTGAAGTGTTGAGCGTGGACATCAACGCCTCCCATATATTGCTTATAATCAGTAAATGCTTTTGGATATTGAAAATTATTTTTGTTTTTCTCTATCTTATTGTAACGTTGAACATTTGATAATGGAGTGACATCCAAAGCAGTGAAAAGCGGAAAAAGGAATAAAAATGTCTTATAATTGGTAAAAGAATAATCTCAATTCAGATTTTTTATGGCATTTTTCAAATTTTCAATGGAAAATTACCACAATTACGACTGTCATTTTTATTTCCACCTTCTGCACTGTAAATTAAATTTTTTTTTTATGTGTGCTCAGGGTCATTAATTTGATTTAATTAACCCATTAACGCACAGATCCCATTTAAATATATGGGCGATTCCATGTGAAATTTTCCTATTAAAAAATTAAATCACTTGGTATATTTTTCTTCGAATTGTAGTGGAAAAAATATTCGATACGGGTTTTTTTTTTTCATACGAATGGCAACGATTTGTTTTTTGTTTAAATAAAAAATAACAGATGTTTATAAAAAAATGAATTTTTTTTGTCATTTGGGTACGATTAAAAGTGATTTTTGGAGGTGTTACGAATACAATGTCGAAGGATTGTCGCTGACAAATGGTTTTGTTACAATTATTTTTTTTTAAATTTCTGCGTACAAACCTCAAGCTCGCTGCATCTCACAGCTAGTTGCAAATGTGTCTTTTCTTAATATACTGTTAATAGAACTGTTTATTACAAACTCAGTAATCAATTTCATTATTAAATTGAAAAATCAGAAATTGTTTCAAAAAAGTGCGAAAAAATTTGAGGATATACTTTGGCGAATTTTAAATCATATTTGTTTCAAGATTTTCTCTAAGGTCTATAGTTTCATAGAAAAAAATTGGTTAAAATTAAAAAAAATATTTGTCATTTCAGTCTCCATTTCTTTTCAACAAAAATTATATGACCTCTGCTAACCGAATTTATTTTATGTTTAGACACGAAGGACATGTTCCAGATAGATTTTGGACATATAAACAAGCGTTAAAGGAACAAAATCTCATTTTTAAACAAAAATATCACTTAAAAAAATCATTTTTGTTAATTGCTGATTTTTTGGGTTAAAACACATTTTGGTACATTGCAACCATCACCATTGGAAAGAGCATTCTCGAAAACATAAGAAACAATGATTTCCCAATATTCTTTCGGCGCACTCATTGTATGGGCACAGGGCAAACTTGAATGCGAAATTGTGTCCTCTGTGCGTTAATGGGTTAAATATAAAATTGAAGAAAATAACATTTAAAAATGTTCACATCATTCTTACAATTTAAATCCAATACAATAAAAACTAGAAAAAAAGATTCCAAATTTAAAATAATATGGGCGATTCCATATGAAATTTTTCTATCAAAAAATTAAATCACTTGATATTTTTTTTTTTCAAATTCTAGAGGAAAAATATTTGATACATGTTTTTTTATTTTGATATGAATGGCAAAGTTTTCGAGTCACGATTTTTCAAAAATTTGACCATGAAAATACCGACCCTTTTTCAATTGATTATAACCCAGCAATCGAGATTGGATAGGATTGGATTGAAAATTTCAATTAATTTTGAATTCATACTTTGATTCCGTAAATATGTATTCAAATGGATTGAATTCCGAAGAAAGGAATGCATCTGTATTCAATTTTACGAATACAATTGGAAGCGTAATTTGCCGGATTAAAGTTCAGAAAAGTAATCCATTGATTATGCTCATGATAATTGTTATATGTATTTAAATTTGCCTATTTAATTAACAGAGTAAACGACAATTGAAAAATATACTGTTTTTATAATTATTACGCTTAATTATTATTTTCATCCAATTTATACAATG
The DNA here is from genome assembly GCA_030407085.1 of Trichopria drosophilae. Classification (NCBI taxonomy): domain Eukaryota; kingdom Metazoa; phylum Arthropoda; class Insecta; order Hymenoptera; family Diapriidae; genus Trichopria; species Trichopria drosophilae. Next base: position 185,307,815 of record CM059582.1, read on the forward strand.
ATATAATTTTTCAACACTTTATTGTACATGTAAACTATTATAAGCACAAGTAGCTCGTAGAAGCTTTTCGAAATATTGAGGGTGTATTCTTGCAACTTTGTGCTGTTCCTATATTTTTTTAAAATCATGATGTACTAATTCCATAGCTTGTTAGCTGAAAAAACTTGGACCCATATTTTTCATTTTATTTTATTACTCCCCTTTGTCCGATATATATTTCTTCTACATGAGCCACACAATGCTCCAGGTATACGGTTATCATCGACATATTTATCATAGAGATTTTCAAAATTACTTTTTAATTTCTTGGTTAGAGGAAACAACGAATTATGCGTCTATATTCGTTGGAGGAAACATCTCTTTCTTCTTACAGAAACACAATAAACACACTTTTAGACGATTTTCGTCATGCGTTAATGTATGGTCTTTAGACATTTTTTACACATTTATTGCATTTACATACCAGAGTTGGTTTTGTTAAAATTAATTTGATACAGGGAGAAGTTTGCAAAGAAAGTTGTTCAGTTGTTTTTCTTATCTTAGGATGTTTCATGCGCAATCTGCACCGCCAGGCGGCGCGGCAGCAGTATTTTTAATTGCTCAAATATTCAAATAGACATTTCTAAAAAACGGCTCCGGCGATTATTTTCATTTTCATCAGAAAAGCTTCTATTTTGCATGTATTTTCAACCCAATAAAGCAGATTTACTGAGCAAGCACTTTTAGATTGAATCTGGTTAAGGCACACCGTGATACGGATGTATTTAAGATTTAATTTTTAAAAAGAAAAGTTTTTTTGGATTAATCTGAATTCAGAAAGTAACCTTTTTATTTGTATGTACGAATAGAATTGTATTTACGTATTAAAATAAATTCACCGTTTACCAAAGTATGAATTCAGATTTTAATAATTGAATCTATTTCTACATCAAGACACTGCAATCTAGTTGATACTAGGAACAAAATTTGTAACACCGGCAGCTAAATCACGTCTTCAGAAGATTATTTTTGCAATATATTTTAATCATTATCTAATAAGTTATTCCGTTACAAATTACGCCATTACTGTTATATTTTAAATTTATTTCTATTGTTATATATGTATATTTTATTATCTTTGTTCATATTAATTGTTTTATTATCTTATGTTATTAACATCTCACAGACAAGTTCCAAGTAGAACTTATGTGAGGATTAGACTTCTTTCTATTGCCATCATGATGTACACATATGTAACACCAACAACAAATATAAAAACATTGTAAGAAGTGTAATCAAGAATAAATATATCAAATATCAAATTTCAATACAACTCTATCCAAATTCGATTGCTAGCTAATTAAACTGAACAATTGGAAATCACCATGCAACAACCTATTGAGCAAACGATTGTTAAACTAGATTAACGTTATTATTATATTATAATTTATGTTTGTAATATCAACCAATTTAGGAACAGGTCAGACAACAGACATGCTGCGCCAAGGAATCAACCAAATGGCTCTGCTCGCTGTAAACCAGCAACAGCAGCAGCTACAGCAGCGGGGTATGGCCACCCTCAAAGCCATTTCCATACGTCTAAAATCCGTAAAAAACATTCAGAAAATTACCCAATCCATGAAGATGGTGTCAGCAGCCAAATACAATCGAGCCGAACGCGATTTAAAACAAGCTCGTCCAATGGGTATAGGTGCAAAAACCTTCTACGAACAAGCCGAGGTTGCTGCTCCGGAAGGAGAACCAAAAAAGCTCGTCATTGCCATTACAAGCGATCGAGGATTGTGCGGAGCTGTACATACCGGTGTATCGAGGAACATTCGTGACGCTTTGCTCGCCAATCCTGCCGAACGTGAAAACACAAAAATTATTTGCATCGGAGAGAAATCTAGAGCAATCCTTTCGCGTTTGTTCGCAAGTAACATTTTGTTTGTAGGATCTGAAATGGGTCGACGACCACCAACTTTCAACGATGCGACAAGAATAGCGAATGAAGTTTTAAACTCTGGGTAAGTTAAAAATAATTAATCTTACCTAATTTACATCCTTAACGTTACGATATTTATTTAGATACACCTACGGATCAGGGAAAATTGTTTACAACAAATTCAGATCAGTCGTATCGTACGCAGTCGATCATTTACCGCTGTTCGACAAAAACTCAGTTTTGGCAGCACCAAAATTGACTACGTACGATTCCTTGGACGACGAAGTTGTTCAAAGTTACATGGAATTTTCTTTGGCTTCCCTCCTGTTCTATTCGATGAAGGAAGGAGCCTGCAGCGAACAATCGAGCAGAATGACAGCTATGGACAACGCTAGCAAAAACGCAGGAGAGATGATTGACAAACTTACGCTGACGTTCAATCGTACGAGGCAGGCCGTCATCACCAGAGAACTTATCGAAATTATTTCGGGTGCTGCAGCTCTCGACTAAGTGGAGTTTCATCCAGCTGTTATTAGAGATTTACATTTATCAGAAAAGCAGTAATTCGTATTGTAAATTAAAGACTACTTTGAGATCAGTTTCATTTCATAATCATTTTATATTCACTTCTTGTAAGTGAAAGCAATAAAAAGAATAAAATCTAGCATGCATTTTCAGGACTCCCAGTACCTTGTCCCCTTAAAAAAAGGAAAAAAGGGAATTTGAACTTAAAAAAAAAGGAACTAAAAAAGGGACTTGAGGTAGAAAAATGGACTAAAAAAGGATTAAAAATAGTTTTTATTTCTACTTTTTAATTGTACTGATACAATTATTACATTACAATTTGTAATAAAATTTTTTTCGTTTTTTTACCAAATTTTTAAAAAATTTTACCAATTTTTTTACCAAAAAAGAAAAATTTTTTTTTTTAATAAAATGGAATTTTTTAAAATCCATATGTAATTATTTAGAAAATATGTTTTTCTGTTTTCCAATTGTTTTTTTTTTAATTTTTAAAATAGATTAACAAATTTGAATAGCTTTTATTCGGAAAAAAATTAATTTTTTTCACGCTAAAACGTTTAATTTTGCTATCGTTGGACATCACCCTTTCAGATTTGGCTGCAAATTTTGTATTCTCTACCCAAAAAATTGAACTCTCAATTTTTAAAAAAATTTTTCCACCTGTTTTTTTTTTAAATTTTGTCGTCGTTTTTAATTTAAACATTCAAAGCAAATTTGTTGAATAAAAAAACATATTTTCTAACTAATTATGGATGGATTTTAAAAAATTTTATTTTTTCGACGAAAAAAAAATCTATTTTAGCGAACATTTTTATAAAATTGTTATTATATTACCATTAAATTCGTCGTAAAAAAAAAAACATTTTTTTCGTATTTTTCGAAAGATTGTTTGTTATAGTTCCTTAAAGCTTCAATAACTTAGTTTTTCCATTTCCCTAAGATGATTTGCAACTTTTTCATAAGGGGTCTATGTATACAAGGAACCTATATTTATAAAATCATAAATATGGAAAATTGTTTTGTTTATTTACAATTTTTTATTATTACTGAATAAAAGTAATAGTTTCTCAAAACATTTTGACAAAGTATTTAAATTAAATAGAGAAAAAAAATAATCATATACAGTAGAACCTCCGTTATCAAATATTCAGACGCCTCCGTTAACGAATAATTTCCCCCCAGTTAGTCTCCCCACTCTAGACACCACGTTGTAGATGGCCGACATAGAGTATCGATACAGTGGTCCTTCCCTTATTCTAATGTCTTCCCTTTTTCTAATTTTTTCTCTTCTCCGTATTCTAATATTAGGGGAAATATTATAATAGGAGAAGTGAACAAATTAGAATAAGGGAAGGACTACTGTACAAATAACGGCGCATTCGCAACAAAAGAAAACGAGACAAAAGTGTGACTACAAATCTAAGTAGTGGGGGAGAGGGGAAAATTAGAATAAGGGAAGAAGGCCGCCATCTTACCTGACTGGACAAATTAGAATAAGGGAAGGACTACTGTACGTCGCGTTGATTCGATTTACATATCGTCACGCATGCGCGGCAGAAGAATACATGTTCTAACGCCAAAGATATATAGCTATAGGTAGGGGGTCGATTTTTTCTCCTCAAATATTCGTTAATGGAAATTTAAATGCCCCGCGTTGTCCCGACCGTATTCGATAACGGAGGTTCGACAGTAGTCCCCAACCTAAGTTATACTGTCGGTTCTTTCAAAATGGCGGACGATTCTCCAAAGTTATAGCCCCTCACTATCCCCACTCCCATAACTTTGTTTATATCCATGCAATGGGTGCTTCTGTGTGCGAGTGTGGCTCAGCAAAACAATGTGGTGGGGGAAGGAGAGGAAGAAACTGGTATAATTTTGGAGAAGGCCCATATATAACTTAGGACATCCGTATAACTTTGGATGGTATAACTTAGAGTGGGGACTACTGTACAGTAGTCCTTCCCTTATTCTAATTTGTCCAGTCAGGCAAGATGGCGGCCTTCTTCCCTTATTCTAATTTTCCCCTCTCCCCCACTACTTAGATTTGTAGTCTCACTTTTGTCTCTTTTTCTTTTGTTGCGCATGCGCCGTTATTTGTATTAGAAAAACCACATGTCAACACACGTCAGTGGGGAGAACGCATGAGGGGAAATATTAGAATAAGAGGAGAGAACAAATTAGAATAAGGGAAGGAGTACTGTACTGTATATGTATATTATAAAATAATTTATAGATGAAAAACAATATGGATATAATTTTGAATGGTTTCATACTATTTTTTAGTTTCTCCCAAGTTAAAACGTAAGTAATATTGTCATATTTCTTCGGATTTGAAAAACGAATTACTTTTCTTAATCAAACATTTATTCATACGCAGAAAACAAGACGTAAAAAGCCGCAGAAGGACAATTTAAATTTGAACAATTAAAAAAAGGAAATAAAAGGGACTAAAGTCGAAAAAAGAGACTAACTTTTTAATCGGTACTGTATCAATTGTTTTTATTTGTCTCCGTTAGATCTTCACTTTTTTTATTTAATTTTTACTGGTTTTAACCTGTTTTAAATATGACAACATTAAAAGTCATAAAAAATAGTCTTAAGTCTGTGAATAATACCAAAAAAATAACTCAAACCTTGAGACTCGTATCGGCTTCCAAGTATGCGAAAGCCGAACGTGATTTAATGGACATTCGACCGTTCGGTGACGGTCCTCAAAAGTTTTTCGACTTCATAGAAACAGAAACTGAAAGTGACTCGAGATTAATTGTGGCCCTCTCCGGTGACAGAGGATTGTGCGGTGCTATTCATTCCGGAATAGCAAAAGAAGTAATGAAAACAATAACCGATTCGAGTAGTGTAAAAAGTACCAAATTGTTTTGCATCGGAGACAAGAATCGTGCTGTTCTTTCTCGGTTTCATGCGAAAGATATCGTTTGGGTGGCTACCGGAATTGGTAAAAAGCCACCAACTTTCATCGATGCAGCATTAATATCCCAAAAGATTCGAGAGATCTGCGAGGAACACAGCATTACTCGAACAACGGTCTATTATAATAAGTGAGTGCGCCGTATCTTTTTAACTCTATTTAATTACATTTTTTTTTTTAAATTAGGTTCGTAAAAGCCAGCCAATACTCAGTAAATTCCTGCGAATTACACGACAGAAAAACTATTGTTGCGGCTAAAAGAATCGTAGTGTACGATAGTATCGACGAGTCTTTATTGGATGATTGGTCGGAGTTTACGTCAGTCGCTATGTTATTTTGGATGATGAAAGAGGGAGCAGTCAGCGAACATTCCTCTCGGATGGTTGCTATGGAATCGGCTACCAATAATGCCACGGATATGATTAAAAAGTTAGCGCAGTCGTTCAACCGAACTAGGCAAGCGGTCATAACGAAAGAACTTATAGAAATAATTTCTGGTGCTAGTGCTATCGGCACCGACGATCTCAGTGTATAACGCAAGAATAATTGTATATAAGTTTTTTTTATAATGCAACAAAAGTAACAATGTAAGACACATTTATTTGTTAAATCATATTTTCACATACGGGTCTGAGAGGCTTTCTTGTCGTCAGAACCCGGCCTCGTAATATATATACATACACACCGATGTCGCACTCCCTGATTTTCACGCAGGAGTGAAAAGTATATCAAGAAATATATATAGTCAAACACAAAAAAGTAAATGAATTAACTCGATTCTTTGTATTTCGAGAAAACAACTCGAGAAATAAAATTTCTTTGTACTGGTCACGTTAGCAGCACTCGCAAAATGTTGCATGCCGATGCAAACTTAAGTAAAACGAGGCGCACCAACAGTACTCTGAATCGCACAAATTGTCAACAATTCACTTTCACGGGAACTGCATTTTTTTTTTACACCACTGATCACGGAAGCGTAATTTACACTATTTGTAGGTTCCAAGTGTTTTCAGTATTAAACTTTATGCAGAATTATTCCGTGTGTTCACCATTCTGCGTCTCCGTTAGCTTTTTGAAAAACGTAGTCTTTGCCGCTCAGGTTCATGATGCCGTCTTTCAAGTAGAATTTCCATTTGTTTCGGCTCCTTGTAATCTAAGGAATGTACAATCGTAAGATATTTGTTTACAATTACGATAGCGGAAAGAAAAACTTACCTTATCGTATTGGCAAACGACAACATTGTCGGTATCAAACAAGTCGGTAGGATCGTCATCTGTTACATCATCTTCAGAGTTTAACGGCTCCTATAAGATACGATAAGATTAAACAAAGTTCTATTATTTGTCATGCGTGTTTACTAACCTCTTCTCTGGCAGCCGCTTCTTCATTTTCTTCTTCTTCCTTTTCGTCTAGATCATCATCGTCGTCATCATTATCCTCTTCTTCATCATCGTCGTCGTCATCGGATGAATCACCTCCAGCACCGTCCAATTGGGCCATGCCGCTTTGTGGCTAAAAATTAACGATAATTATTCTTCATTTGTTAAAAAAAAAAAGAACACTATCGATTTATAAAATAAAACGAACAATGCAAACCTGTCCCTGGATTAATTGTTGCTGTCCGATATTGCTGTTCGGAGTCACAACTTGTACTGGTTGATTCACTTGTATCGGGGTAAATCCAGCGTGTCCTTCGAAAGTAGAATTGACGTGTTGCTGAAGCAAGGAAGTAGCGTAAGAGGAAGGCAATGACATCGCAGCTGAGATCACAGGACCGGTAAGAATGGCGTGCAGTTGATTTCCTAAAATTGAAATGAAATTGATTAAGAATAGAATTTATTTCCAGGTTACAAATACAAATAACTAAACTAATACAATACTACTGACGAACAGATGCTTCTATATTCATTGATAATGCGGCCCCAAAAATAATGCCATATTTATATACTATAACTTAAACTACAATATTTCATTGAAATATCACTAACAGTTCAGTGCGTTCAAATTAATACTAATTATTTAATGCAATCTATAAATTTAAAATATCTACAGATAGCCTTTTACAATATTCAGTTAGTTTATTAAAATATAATATTGTAATTATTTTCTATATGACTTATTACCTTTTTCTGATCGGACATATTCATAATCAAGTAGAGTTAACTATCCTTTTTATGTGCCGTTCAGTGCAAAAAATTATGTAAAAAGCGCGCCAATATACAGAATGTGTGCTCTGGTCAACTAATTATGTGATTATAATACTAATATTAAATTCTTTGCTTATGATGTTTCCAATTGCGACATTATTTGAAATATTAAGTTGGAATTTCATGTATTTAATGAATGTTATTAATGTAATTACTTTTTATGTTTTATTCTTCCTTTTACTTCGAACCAGGCATAAAAATTACCCTATAGTTTTTCATCAAATGTCGACGTTTCAGACCCTAAGGAGCCCAAATCAACATTAAAAATAATTTGCAAGTGTTTTGCAACTTTTATTTATAATTACTTCGGCTGGCCTGTTGTTGGGGTCGAAGTTTTGAAAATGCTCATTCATACATATAAGAAATACTATATTGTTGCAACATATCTATCGCAGCCATTTGGACCTAAATATGATTGGACCCCCAAATATCAATATAATTTTATAATATAATTGAAACCTGTTAGTAAATAAACAAGTATTAAGGAATAGCCGACTCTCCACTGGGTCGAAATTTCTGAGCGAGGAAAGCAAGTGAGACACCACGCCAACACTAGTTTGAATTTATATTTGTTTTTCATTTCAAGATTGTATTTACTGATGTACACCATGTATACAAGAAAGGGTATAACCCGTTAAATAAAAATATAAATAAATAAATAAAAATCTCTATAATGTTGATAAAAGCATTCTAAAATATATTTATTGCTTAGTTGCTTGCACTATTGCTACTGATTAATATATTCAAAATTTTGTTGCCAAAATTATTTAACAAAAATTAGCAAACATTCAATTTATTCTTGTTTTCTATTATGTTTATATAAATAAATAAGTAAGTGTATAGATATTTAAATTCACCACTTATTTTACTTAATTTGTTACTAAATTTTAATTTATAAATTATATTAAATATTTTTAACCAAGGATCAAAAGCGCCAGATAGTTTAAGTAAAGTTTAAATTTTTATGCATCTTAAATGTATTACTTCAATTACAAAAATAATTTTAATATTTTTATTGTTATTTCTATAAACTTATTTGCTAGTAAATATAATAATGAGCTCATATATATTCAAGCTGTTAAGAACCGCAAATATTTCTTATAGAATTTCAGAGTTATTCTTGCAATTAAACAGTTTATGTCAAATGAATAAAAGAAAAATAAAATAAATATATTTTATCAAATTAATTAATAATTCTATATTTATTTTTATGATATAATATAAAACCAAGTAATATTTACTGTTTTGGTAATGCTGAATATTAGAAGAAACTTTGGAAAAATTAGAAATGCAGAATAATTTAAGGGGATGCTTTACTAAAAATGAAAAAACACACAATTTAAAATAATATTTTACCCCACTTTTATACCGTAAGTATCTTGTAATATTATAGTTGACAAATTTGAGCATTTTTAATCGATCATTTATCGAGATATGTAAGAAAATTAGCTAAATTTTCAATCTGTCTCTTGCTTAACAGTTTTCAAGGGAATATCTTTTTTGATTCAGTATACTCACACTTGAATAAAAAAATATTGTTTGGTACATGTGCGAAAATGTTTTTTATACGAATGTGAATGTAGACCTCGCCTTCGTCTTGCCCCGCAACCTTTGCATTCGAAGAAATAACTTTTACGCACTTATATCGAAAACTACTATTATGCACCTGCACTTGTATCAAAAACTACTATTTCCTTGTATGTACTATTTCAGATATTACGTCAATCAATGCTATAGTTTGAAAAAAAATGTACTATATTTTTGGCATTTTTGCCAAAATTTCAATAAAGCCTCCCTTTAATAAAACATAGTTGTTGTTTCACAAATGTGTGGCAGAGTTCTCCTTTTAATAAATAATTACTGTTCTTGAAATTAATAATTTACAAAATATCTAATATTTATACAGTTCTATAACAAAACATGTACAATGAAACTGCACAAACCAATAATAAAATGCATTCAAAATTATTATCTTGGTTCGGTTCTTATTTATCGGATCGTTCGCAGATAGTTCGGATCAAGGGTGCACTATCTGAACCTGTGACAGTTACATCAGGAGTGCCACAAGGCTCTCATTTGGGTCCCTTATTGTTCATTTTATTTATTAATGATATTCTTACGGTTATTCGTTTCAGTCAGGTGTTATTATATGCTGATGACTTAAAATTATTCGCAGAAATTAAAACCCCCCGAGATGCCTCTAATTTGCAACGAGACCTTGACACTATTCTTAATTGGTGTTCCGATAATAGATTATATTTAAATCTTAATAAGTGTAAATCTATTTCTTTTAGCTCTAAACAAGAAGTATTTGATTTTAGCTATAAGATTTCTAATCAGAGTTTGCATGATGTTAGTAGTATAATGGACCTCGGGGTCCTATTTCATAGCTCTTTGAGTTTTGAGGGACATTTAAATCAAGTATGCAGCAGAGCGGCAAAACAGTTAGGCTTTTTATTTAGATCTACCAAAGAATTTACTGATACAAAGGCAATTATTTGCATTTTTAAGACTCTTGTTCTGCCGCATTTGATGTATGCTTCCCAAATTTGGTCTCCTTATGCCTGCTGTCACATAGTTACACTTGAAAAAGTCCAAAGGAAATTTCTTAGATATTTGTCATTAAAAACTCAAAGTCCTATGCATAGATTTAGTCATGACTACGGTGAATGGTCGAGATATTTTGGATTGCCTACAATTAAATCGCTACATACTGTTAGTGATTTAACGTTTATATTCAGTATTTTACTGGACAGTATTAAATCAGATGCCTTACTTTCACTACTACGCTACCGTGAACTTATATACACCTGTAGAAATTCTCGTCCACTGCTTGAAAAAAGCTATAGGAATAATGCGCGTTTTCATTCAACTTTGCCTCGTCTTATTAGATTATGGAATACTATTAGTTGTGATCTAAACACTTCTGATTCGTTTGCCGAGTTTGTTACTAGTTGTAGGAAATCCCAACTTCGTTTCTATGATCCGTGATCTTTTGAATCTTAAATCTAGTCTTTGCCAATGATTAGTATTATAGTATTTATTGTGTTATTAGTTTCGTAAGTTTATTCATTAAATTTTTTTATTATAATTTTTCGAATGTTTATGCAACAAAATGTTGTTTTATTGTATAAGGGCAATAATGTCCGTGTAAAATTAATAAATAAAAAATAAATAAATAAAATTGGTATTATCAGTCATCATCGGATGTTATTAAATCGTTTGTAGATGAAACTGGTAGTGTCTTCCGAAAACCTTAAAAAACTGTAAGTGTCATTTGAAAATGCCGATAGAAACGATTTAAAAAAGCGTAACTTCTAATCATTTGTATGGCTATGTTCACGTCTGTCAGTTACGGTATTGCATCTGTTGCGCATGTAGTTACGGTGTTTTTCTTAGTTTGAATATTATTTTGACAGATCAATAAATATAGATCAATAGGGCAAAGTATACTGGGTTGCCTTACTGAAGAGTCCAACCAGTATACTTCGGATGAAACGTGGAATTTTTTACAATAGACATTTGTTACAACATTATCGTCAGAAGGACACTGAATCTGATTTTAAAGTATATCCATAATTCTTATATATTCCGTCAGCAGAAATGAAATTTCGTGAATGTGTCACGATAATATCTGACATTTATTACGTTTTTAATACTTTTTCCTTCACTTTTAACATTTTAAGTGGTTATACATTGACAACACATTATATTCCTTAATTTTTCTACTTACAAGTAAGTTGATAGTTCAAACCAAGAAATAAATTCATATTTTATTATATTATTATAAATGATTGAGAAGAAATTAATTTTGCATCGTAGTATAGATGCATTTATTATAGATTTAATAATATACCTCCAGCTTTATTTTTCAGTTCATTAAGAACCTTACTAGTTTCCAATTCATTTCTAGGGTATAAGTAAATTATATTATTATTATGTTTCTTTTATATATATTTCCAGTTTTAATTATACTATCGCTTAGTTTTGTACGAACATTCAAGAAATAATTATTTAAATAATCAGCAGTCTTTATCCAAATCTCTTTGAATTTTCTGTATTCTATAATCTATTTTTATTCTTTTTGAATGTTTACTACAACCTAATTTATCATTCACATAAAACCATAATTTCCTTTGGTTACTATTAAATTTATCAATTTTATTTTTTTCGTGTATTTCTTTTGCACTTTTTAATATTTTACTTAATAGTTTATTGTAATTCTTATAAATCACTTTTGATTTTATGCCATAGGGTTTCCTTTTCCTTTACTTACAGCACCGGCCCAAAGTTCGTGAACGTTCTGAATTTTCAAATCTGTCAAATATTGCATTGTATCTAGAAACCCTTTGACAATATTAAAAAAACTCAAAGCATATTTTTTAAAGTACATGGATAAAGCTTTCAATTGGGGCTTTCACTTCTACTTTAGACAATATTATTTCTTAGCTGTCAAGTTTTCAAAATGTTGAATTTTGCAACTTTTTTCTTCAGACTTTTAGCACTGAAAAAAAGTGTAACAAAATTTTATAGCAATTGTCAATTTTTTCATGAATACAATTGAAGACTTTTAAAATGGATTTTGTAAAAAGTCGCTACGATTTTTCGTTTCAGAGTTACGATTTTTTTTTAATTTAAAATTTTACTTTTCGAGTCGGAATTCTTAGAAAAAAGGGCAAAAGTTTGTGAACATGGAATTTATTATTAATGTTTCGGGAATCGCAATGCTAAAAAAATACACTTTTTCAATGTTAACTGCAAGTCTAAAGTCCAAAATATAACAAAATGAAATTAAAAGATATCCTTTGAGTTTTTTTAATATCGTCAAAGGGTTTCGAGATACAACGCAGTATTCGACAAGTTTGAAAATTCAGAACATTCACGAACTTTTGGACGGTATTGTATATAGAAAATTTTTACTTTTAATCGAACTTACTAAAGTAGTATTTATTTTTTAAGAAAAGACTTTCTTTTGTACATATAGCCCCATTTTTTGTTTTCTAAATTATGAATTAATAGATTTGTTGCTTTGTTAATATTAGTTATATATTCTATTCCAATCAGTTTTATTACAAATTCTAATTATTTTTTTCTGTGTAAACTTAGTTACAATTTTTACATTAATTGTGCACTGTCTAATTTCTAGAAAAAGATGGTAGTGGTCAGTTAAACCGTAATTAACCCCTTAACTGCTGATAACGAAGATTTTGAAAAATTCGTCGAAATTGTAGTTTTAAACATTTTAAATCTTCTATTTTTTTTTTTTTTTTTAAATTTAATTTTAAACAATAATTTCTAAACAATGGACACTGACATTTTATGTAGTATACCCCAGACTATCAAGAAATCCAGCAATTTCTAGTAAATTTAACTTACATGGAATCAATTGACCGTTATGGAAGGCAACCAAATATTTAAACAGACCAAAAGAGTTTATCTCACTGATAAAGCAAGCAAATGGTGACTGGGCTAGGAAAGACTCGGATAAAGCCAACATCTTTGCTGAACATTTGGCTAAAGTTTTCGAGCCACTTCCATAAAAAATTTCCCCAGAAGATGAGGAGATATTACTAAAAAATTTAGTTGCACAGGAAGAAACGAGGTTGAGAGTATAAAAGTCAAGGAAGTGAAATCCATTATAAATAAAAACATCAAGGCTAAAAAATCCCCTGGATATGACTCTATAAGTGGAAAAATCATAAAAGAATTGCCACACAAAGGGTTTAGATGGATTGCAATTCTCTGCAATAGCAATCAGAGATTACTTCCTATATTGATTAACTACAAAATAATACCAGACCACCAATTTGGTTTTCGACAAAAGCATGCCACTGTGGAACAAATCGACAGAGCAGTTACAAAAGTTAGAAAGGATTTTGAAAATAAAAATTACTGCTCTGCTGTATTTCTAGATATTTCGCAGGCCTTCAACAAAATCTGGCATAAAGGTCTATTATATAAACTACAAAAATGTCTACCATGCAATATCTATCAAATACTCGAATCATACATAACAGACAGGTTTTTCCAAGTCAAGATCAAGGATGCAATCACTCAGCTTTTCCCCATCAAAGCTGGAGTTCCACAGGGCAGTGTTCTGGGGCCCATCGTATATCTGATTTATACATCAGACATGCCAACGTCGAAACTTATGACCCTAGCTACTTTTGCTGACGACCCAGCAATCCTATTGTCGCATCCTACTCCTACAATAGCGTAAAAAAATTTACAGAAATATGTAAAAAAGCTACATTGCTGGTTTTACAACTGGAGATTTGAAGTGAATGAAAATAAATCTACCCATGTCACCTTCACCACGAGAAATGGAGTATGTCCACCAGTAACAATGAACAATAAAAATATTCCATAATCGGAACATGTTAAATATCTTGGGATTCATTTAGATTGCCGACTAACATGGAAGACTCATATATGGACAAAACTTAAAGAAATAAATTTAAAATTCAAGAAAATGTACTGGCTCTTTTGAAAGTCTAACCTTTCTGTAGAAAATAAAACTCTTTTATATAAAACCATGTTAAAACCTGTTTGGACATATGGTATACAATTGTGGGGATCAACATCTAATATTGACATCAACATTCTGGAAAGATTCCACTCTAAGACGCTAAGGCACATAGTCAATGCACCATCGTATGTTCCAAATGATAAGCAAAGACACGCAGTAAAGTACAATAAACGAATACAAAGTCATCCTAATATTCTTGTGCATACAATACCATCTGAAAGAATCACAGCCTCAAGATTGAAGAGACTAAACAACGCTGATCTTACAACACGATTTACGACCATTTAAGTAACTTCTAAAACTTGAAAATGACAATTAAACATCTGTAGTAATAGTAATAATATAACGTATTAATAATTAAATGGTACTGAACGTTATAGTCTTCTAATTGTTATTAAATATTTACTTATTGTCAATGCAGACAGATTGTAAATAAACCAGAAATAAATAAAACAAAAAAAAAAAAAATTTGTATAAATTATTGACTTCGTTAGATTAATTAATATTTGGGGGTCAAAATCTTAGTCATTGGCGGCAATTAAGGGGTTAAGTCTGAAAGATTCTATTTCATAATCTGTTTTTATATATGCGTTGTCGATACTTGACTTATCACCCTCTCTAGTAGTGTTGTTAAAATAATGGATATATTCAAGAAAGTTATCGATTAAGTCAACGGTAATTATTAATAATTTCTTTTCCCTTAATTAATATGGAATAAATATAAATAGGAATCAGTGTTTCTTCGTAACTGAGAATAATGTAACTACAAAACTTTAAGATGATCTTAAAGGTGGAGTAACCATCACCAATTTAAATGAAACTTCGACTTACTGTTAAGGTCGATAATAATGATTAGTAAATTAACCCATTATCACCTGAAATGACAATTTTTATACTTCATTTTCAATCAAGTATACGGAAAGAAAGAAACACGACCTAGTCCTGTCTACGCAGCACTGGTTACTACTTGGTCAATTTTGAGAATTTTGAAACGAATAAAAAATGAAATTGTTCATTAGTTTCCCAGATCTAGTGCAGAAAGAAAAAATTATATATCTTAATAAATCAAAAAGTTATTAATTTTTTAATGCAGAACTGCAAAATTTGTGTTTTTATACATTCAGGCGCTTCGTTTATCGAGCGAATTTCGAGCATCCGAAAACTTTCAGCGAGAAAGTTGTTCATTAAGGTATGAACAAATTTTCTGGAAAGTTTCATCTCAATTTCATTAATAGTTTTAGAATTAATGAATGTTTAAAATAGGTAGCGGCCGATGGCCAGCGCGTCATGTGTACCACGGCGATGCGCGCAAGTCCACGACCAACATTAAACATTCATTACTTTTAAACTATTAATGCAATCGAGATGAAACTCTCCACAAAATTTGTTCATACCTTATTGAACAACTTTCTCGGTGAAAGTTTTCGGATGCTTGAAATTCGCTCGATAAACGAAGCGCCTGAACGTATAAAAACACAAATTTCCCAGTTCTGCATTAAAAAATTAATAACTTTTTTATTTATTAAGATATATCACTTTTTCTTAGTGCACTAGATCTGGGAAACTATAATGAACAATTTTATTTTTTATTCGTTTCAAAATTCTCAAAATTGACTGAGTTATAGCGAGTTGAAATAGAATGTATTTGCAAACCGGCCACGCAGTAACCAGTGCTGCGTATGACTCAGTTGTGTTTCTAACTTTCCGTGTATTTCGTATCAAAATCAAAGTTGAAAACAATTGAGAGGTACTTAACAAAACTTGTGTTAAAAGTCAAACAAAAATCTAACCTGACCTAACTTGTGTTAAAAGTCTAATAAAAAATCTAACCTAAACTAACTTAACTTAACCTAACCTAACTTGTGTTAAAAGTCTAACAAAAATCTAACCTAACCTAACCTGATTTAATCTAACTTGCGTAAGTCAAATAAAAAATCTAACCTAAACTCACTTAACTTAACCTAACCTAACTTGTGTTAAAAGTCTAATAAAAAATCTAACCTAAACTAACTTAACCTAACCTAACTTGTGTTAAAAGTCTAATAAAAATCTAACCTAACCTAACCTAACTTATCTTAAAAGTCTAATAAAAATCTAACCTAACTTAATCTATTTTAATAATTAGTAAGGGAAGGTCCTGCTTAGACGTAGACAGAACGTCATTGCAGACTATGTAATATTTACGATGGAATGAAGACCGTTGACAATGGAATATCCCAAAATTGAATTTAAATTATACTTTGTGTCTAATAATGATTAGAATGAATAATTTTCAATTTTCAAATTTGAATCTTCTCCTAGCAACTGTTTTAACGCTTGACTATATAATTTGACAGTTCGTCTTGGAAAATATGAGGTGTAAGTACGAGTAAATACTTTGTATTTACTTCTTGTGAAAATCATACGAACGGTAAAGAGCACTAATGACTATTTTTTCCCCGTTTTTGAGTTTTAATTCTACGTTCAAGATATACGTTAATCCAAATGTTTCGTAGGTAATTGTACGATATACTAATGTCATAAATAAATAATTCTAAATTTTCCCGCTTACCTTGAATAGCGGAAGCAGGAATTAAAATAGTTATGCATCGTTCCGGCAAGTTTCCGTGAACGGGCAATTTAATCTGTATCGGAACTGGACGTTCCATCAATGTCGGAGGAGCTGTATTAATCATTTGTTGTACAGGCGCGGCAGTATGTTGTACGGGCATGCTCTGCCCGTGTGGATGTATCACTTGTTGCGATTGCGTCGGCATCTGATGCTGCATTTGATTCTGAACCTGCGCTTGCTGTTGCAAAACAATTCCGGCCGATTGTTGCATTTGCGTTTGCTGCTGTTGTACAAAATGGTTACCTACATTAACGTTACCCGCGAAAGCACTCGCAGAATTCACAGGTTCTGAAAAACGTAAGAATTAATGAATTTGTCGGAATAAAGTTTAAATCGTTCAATTACTTTTTCCGGAGGAAGATTTGAAGTTGCTTAATTGAGGAGGTTGCGGTTCTGGAGGATCTGGATTAAGTTCGACAGCTTTGCTCGACATGAGTTTCGTTTCCCATATCTGTTTCAGTTCTTGAAGAACCTGTTCGTCAACACCCTCGTCCAAAAACGATTCTCTTACACCACTGATAACATCTTCGATTACTGTATTATACAGTTTTAGCTAAAACGACATTAAACATTTATACTTGACCGACGTGTACAATCGAATAAATTAACAATAATACAGATATAAATCAAGGAAATAGTCGATAAATTGTACATAAATATTCTCGTAGTTGGGAGACGTACGTGCTATTTTTTTTGACACGCAAAGATGTAACTACGTACAATTCTTGAGATACTCGAGTGATGATTTATCTCATGTTTTTTAAAAATATTAAAATTACATTATGTTAAGGGGGAGGGGGAGTATGAAAAATGAGGGGCATCGGAGATAATAAGCGTGTACGTAATCGGTCCTAAATTTTCTGGATAATTTTGGACGACTTACCACGCTGGTTTGACTTAGGGCCATATTGCCGGATGGATATTTTGTATTGTCAATGGGAAGTAAAAACAATAGGATCAATCCCTGAAATGGACGTTGCCCTTCAGTGTGTGGATGAACTGTTGTAGCCGCTTCGAAGCTCTTTTATACTTCTCGAGAACTCCCAACTCCCAATCCCGATCCGACTGAACCCAACCATTAACCAATGCACGAATCACGAATTCAGCACGAACGCATACAACCGCAAGCGACACACTGACGACACCGTAAGAGGCGAATATATGTAGATCATGTAGCTGTATCTATAAATGTATAGCGGTATCTCGGGAGCACGCGTGTAAATCCACGACTGTCCCCTGTTCGCGTTGTCACGGACTCGCTGTATGGACTATGCGGACTGTCGACCTGTAGACGTGGACGACCATTTCTAACGTCACCTTAAGACATTAGATCAGAGTGGGGATGCTAAAATGAAAATTGTTATAACTGTCTCCATCTAGGTATAAGCACTGTCCCTACTAATCTTGATAGATGTATGATCCACGGTGGAGGTAGGACGATCCTGATTGGTCGAACGGCCTCCGAATGTAACATAGGAACTGCACATGGGATGCGCACGACGTAAATCCGTCTGACGACATCTTTAAATGCATATCGGTGGAAAACTGTCGAAACGTTTCGCGGTGTTTCTTTCAATTAAACACAAACTAGTTGCAAGAAAACTATATATTAATAAAGATGAAGATGAATTTATCGTTCGGTGATATTTCAATAAGTAATCGATGAATTTATCGGTAATCCGAACCAAATAGTGTCTGAGTTTTTCAAATTTCGCGCGACAAATATTTTGCCAGCCAATCAACTTTGAAACTCATTTTAGATGGAATATGACACGAAATTTAAATTAAATTAAAGAATCTGGGTGTACTTCCGAAAAGCCCATACCTCAAATTTTTGTTTAAAGTACTATTTCCGACGTATTTCGATGCGCTGATTACGAATATCATAGTGAAAATTGGCGACAAGGTCAAAACTAGGAAAAACTGTGTTATTTTGTGTTTTTTTGCATTTATCTTAAAAAGTCGGCGTCTGGCAAAAAAATGTGTGAAACAAAAAAGATAGAGAATAAAATTCTCTACAAAAAACATTGTATACATTTTTTTCGTAATTGCAAAGGAAAGTACGTAAAACAGCGATGAAAGGGGAGAAACGTAAGAATGACGGCCTGGCGCAAGTACTACATGTACGTTCGATTATCACTAACAGCTGTTGGTTGTAGGTTAGGCTAGAATAAAAAAGGGGGATTGGAGGGGGGGTGCCCCCCTCCCCCCAATTATGCAAGCACCTCATAGGTTCTCTCGCATTGGTAATTACAGAGACACATACTACACGTGGGTTTGGTAGTTACTAATAACATCTGTTAGTTGTAGGTTAGGCTAGTATAAAAAAGGGGGTCTGGGTTAGGTTAGGTTAGGTTAGGTTAGGTTAGGTTAGGTCTGGCGGCGGCACGTCTAACTGCATTTATGGAAAAGAGGGAAAGCCGCAATGTACTAACAAGTATGTTTCTCCACTTTGATCGCTGTTTTATGTGCGTTCCTTTGCAATTACGAAAAAAATGTATAGAATGTTTTATTGTAGAGAATTTTATTCTCTGTCTTTTTTGTTTCACACATTTTTTTGCCAGACGCCGACTTTTCAAGATAAATGCAAAAAAACACAAAATAACACAGTTTTTCCTAGTTTTGACCTTGTCGCCAATTTTCACTATGATATTCGTAATCAGCGCATCGAAATACGTCGGAAATAGTACTTTAAACAAAAATTTGAGGTATGGGCTTTTCGGAAGTATATCCAAGAATCTCAAGAATGATTCCTTAAAAATGTGAAATTAAGATGATAATTAATAGAAAATGCAGAAAAAACGAAATGAAGAAAAACACTTGAAAAAAATTGGGTATGGAAGCACATTCGCAGCCGGTGGGGACGAACCCACGACCTTTCGATTTCGCGTCGAATGCTCTACCATCTGAGCATTTCCATACCCCATTTTTTTCAAGTGTTTTTCTTCATTTCGTTTTTTCTGAATTTTCTATTAATTATCATCTTAATTTCACATTTTTAAAGAATCATTCTTGAGATTCTTTAATTTAGTTTAAATTTCATGTCACATTCCATCTAAAATGAGTTTCAAAGTTGATTGGCTGGCAAAATATTTGTCGCCCGAAATTTGAAAAACTCGGACACTATTTGGTTCGGATTACCGATAAATTCATCGATTACTTATTAAAACTATATATTACCTATATATTACCGACTTTTTCCAAAAAATGTTTTTTTTTTTATATTTGGCTGTTTTATAAAAATAAGTTTCGAGAATAGTACTTTTCGGTCCTAGGCCGTAAAGTTCAATTTTACGGACGAGTGGAGATTGTGCGTCCGAGGACTGGCTCCGCCAAACCGAGGTCATAAAATTTTACGGCCGAGGAGCGAACACTATTTTTTGATACACTGTTCGCAAAAGTCGGCACTTTACCGACTGTATTTATTCCGTAAAGTGCAGAGATCGGTCCGTAAAATCACACTTTACGGACTAAAAGGAGTCCGTAAAGTGTCTACTTTACGGACACGTGTATCAAAAATAACTATTTTATTATTATGCAAAAAGTTCCTTTTTTACTGATAATAAAAACTGAATTTGTTTGATTAGTGTGCCTCAATAACTAGCATACGTATGTCATTGAGAAATTGTCAAGATGAAACGTGGACGACCTAAAAAATACAAATAAACGAGTAGCACATTTAGAAAATTATTTTTTAATACTCTGTAACCAGTGTTTACATTAGTTTCGGATGTGTTTTAACTGAAAATCACATTGCTATTTCAGTATATTTGTTTAGTCGCGAAAATAAGCGTTTGAAAAAAAAATGTCAAAACAAATATTTGATCAATTCCTGTTAACCCTTTGAGGCATACATTGTTCTTTACGTTGAATTGATTTGAAATTTGTCACAAGGTGGTTTTTGGGGTAGCAGATTACGAATCCAGTGTCAAATTTTCAAAATTCAAAATTGCGGTTCAATACGGCATATTTGTTGCATAATTATATTGTGAACGGTCGTCATGTTGAAGCCACCATTTTGTAGTTCATAAAACCAACATCGGATTCGTCATCAGCGACCCAAAAAACCCTATTACATCAAATTTCAAATGATTATCTTAAAAAACAGCGTCAATAATGAATTCTTTCGAAAAAATCACGATTTTTTCATGTTTATTTATTTATAGATCATAATCAATAAACAATTACATCTTAATAACTGTGTTTATACATTCTTTTATCATTATAGTAACAGAAAATACCAAAAAATACCGATCTAATTGTGTTAACTGCAATTTAAATGAGCAAAATCAAAGAAATCGAGGTGGTAACGTGGGTTACCACCATGCCGCAAAGGGTTAATCAGGTAAATTGATTGTTAGGTTATTAAGGTAATTGAAGTTTTAAGATAATAATGCAAACTGGGCGTAATCGAAGAATATTAAATAAAATGAAACATGCACACGAATGTTTTTGTAAAAGTTGTAATAAGATCTTTTTCTATGATACACAATGAATTACACTATTGTAAAATATTTATTATCTTTCGAAAATTATGATGATTGGCAAAAACCCCCGAAATATTAAATAAATCCATTTTTCAAATCTTTTTCAAGCGAAAACAGATGTATATTTCTATTAAATTGTTAAAACAAAAAATAAACGTTTATCGGCCAAGTTATTTATAAAAAATTATATATTTGTATATTAAATATATTATTATATATTTGTTATTAAGCACATTTACTCATTTAAGAAATAAATTATCAGTCACTAATTATATTTGTATGATATTTTCCTAAGCAGTTGAAATAAAAAATAAAAGGTTTTATTTCCTTCGATAAGTATGCTAAAAAATTATGCACGTCACGATTTTAAGGGTTCATATACATTAGGGTGGGTCAAAACACAAACTTTTTCGAATTCGACTTCGACCCGGTGGAGAATGTTGTGTCTGTTGTCAGTATCACCTGTGAAAAATTTCGAACAATATCTTTGGTTCCCACATCAGCGTCAACAATTCTGAAAAAGTGGCACAGTCCCTCAAGTTTAGGCAATTCTGCAAAAACACTCGCTGCTCACCTTTTTCTCGCTAAAATGATGTATAAAAATGAACAAGATCATAGAAGCACAATAGAAAACTTCATTTATTAAATTTCGACTTGGAAGTGTTTCATTTCCAACATCTAATTTAATGCAAAAGTGTACATGTTCATACAATTTGCATGTAGTTCTTCGCCTTTCTTTCAGAAAATATAATTTTAGGAAGAAGACTCAGGATTCACCACGTGAAGGTGACTACATATTGAATCTCACCCACTCCCTGCCCAACCAACCAACCATAAGGGAGCTTTGCATCTTAAAAGTTGCAAGCATAATCTTTCTTTGTTCAAATTTTTTTATTTTAAGCCGAGAAGATATGGTATTGCTTATAAAGCCATCTCTTTCTTCTTGACTACATCCTTTTTTTGAGGTCTGTGTGACAAGTTGCATGGTACGCTCTACTGCCTGTGTATGACAGGGATAAGGAGGAAGGTTTTTCATTCAACTTATCCAAGGAGTTAATGGCCTCCTCAATATCTTGTTCTGAAAGATCAGCCAGAGCAGGAGGAGGAGTTACATTGTTCCAGTGAATGAGTTCTGGATAATCTTTTGCCTTGAAGTTAATTGTAGGAATAACAAATTTTCTACTACTCCCTTGTTGATTTTGTCGAGCTTTTTTGATAATATCAACAGCTTGTTTTCTTATTTCCTGCCTGGGATCTACGAGCATTGCCATGAGTAAGTTTTCTGGATGCAGTGCAAACGCATTCGTTTGAATGCAGGGATCCACTGCGGCTTCACGCAATTCTCACGGATGGTTTGCCATACGTGAAAGCTATTATGATAAAACTGCCAGTTCTTTTTTATCATGAACCATACTTTTGCGTAAACTCTCATTATATACTCTGCCAGGATTCGTAGGTTTTTGGAGGGATTCTGCTCAGACACGTATAAACGAAGTATTCCATTCGCAGCAGTGCGCCACCGAGCATGGCAAAGTGCACCTGGATCTCTATTCGCAAGATTATCTGGAACAATGCCGCTGCAAACAGCTTGACACATTTCCAAAAGGTATTTTTGATCAGTACTGAGACATTCTGGGTCTATATCAGGTTGGTCAACAACTATTTTCTTAAATTCACCACTGGTTTCTTCTCACATGTCTTCATTTGCTTCCCTATAGGACCAGAAAATGAAGTCGGTCCTGTTGTACCACCGTCAAGGTGGATAATGAGATGCCTAAGAGAAAGTTCATTAAAATGTAAGAGACAGATTTGCCATTGAAGACTGTGACCCAAGTGTTTTTCTCTGAGTGTATTAACGCCACCAATATTACCTGTATTTGCAGATGTACCATCAGCACCAATAACTTTTATTTTGCTTAAATCGTATCCACTCTCATGCAGATAGCTCAAAATTCTACTGCAGATATCCACAGCTCTACCACTACTGGGGGTCACGTGACCTATGTATTTGCTACCTGGTTCCGATATAAGGGATATATGTTCTTCTACCACCGATTTTCTTTTGCGAGAACCGTTTTCTTTTTCGCAATAAATTGTTTCATTTTTCTTACCATCAAAGTATAGTGCAAGAAGGGTTCCTTCCGAGCTTCTTTGGAGTTCAGTTGTTTCTACTCTAGTTTTTTTTCTCTCCCTTTTCATTTTAGACGGATCTATAATATTCTTTGTATCGCCACCTTTGATAATCCCAAGATCTTCAAGGACAGAAAAAGCAATTGCGGCGGCGGTAACACTTGATACTGCGAATCGATCAGCGGTTTTTGACGTTTCTTTCAATGGTTGCCGCATTTGCATGTGAGGATTTGAACGCAGCCGAGAATGCACTGCAAAGTCTGGGTCATATGCATCAGCTGTGGCTGTAACCTGCGGCTGTTCCGCTTTAATGTCAGACGTATTCTCAACAGTGAAAACAGTAGACCTTTCCAAATTTTGTCTCTTTTTCTCTTTCTCTGTTAAATGAATTGTCCCTCTCTGCTCTCGTCTGAGATCATTCAAGCAACTTCGACGTATATACATCAATTGAACCCATTGCCATAATTCGGAGACCCCTTTGATCTAATAAAAATTGTTGCTCACTTGGAGGTACTTTTTTATGCGTCTCACACTTACAATATTGTGACAAGGTAAGATCGCATCGACAGGCAGCTATTTCAAAAATATTACTTGCTTCAGATTGAAATTGTCTTACAAGACTTTGGACAGAGGATGAATCCCTACGACCAGGTGGGTAGGCTTTTATTTTCATGTACTTACTATTTAAAGTTTTAATTTTATCTTTTATCTTTTTCAGATCCATCGTGGGAATGGATGCCTTGCACCACAATTCCTCAAGTCGTTTAGCAACGACATCAGCTACTTCATTCAAAGACGGAGTTTGTTTATTTTCGTTTGCGTCCATGATCTCATAACGAACATGGAGGACCATGTTAGTTTTTAAATATTTAAAAAATTTATCTTGATACTGTAACTATTGGGTCCACATTTAAGGAATTTTCTGACGACAAATATTCTTTCGATAAGAAAAAAATGTTTTATAAAAAAGAACACTCCATTTTTCGCGTTATTTTGACATTTGAATCGACATATTTAATTTTCTAATTAAGATAGCTCAATTTTGACAACAGCATTGAAAAGAGCGACCTCAAAAATAGTAAGACATGTACCTTTCAATTTATTTGAACTTGGATTTTCATATGAAATTCTTTATTGAAATTGAAGCGAAAAAAGTGTCCTACTTGACGTTAATGGGTTAACAGGTATTTTGGTTATACCTTTATAATTTATTTCGATTAAATCATGGCCATAGACGAATGGTAAATTGTACTGCGATGTAGATAGTACATTATCGCGACTGTCTACAAGACATTGATCAATCCAAAATTCTGCAGACGTACTATGAAAAGTATTATTAAAAGATATAATATGCAGACCATTTTCACTAGCAAATTGTTTAAGCGAGTCACTAATACCTAATATTATTAAATATGTATGCTAGTCATGTTCTTAATTGCAATATCAATCAGTTATAAATAAGTTTATGTAAAATTTAAATTACATAAAAATAATTACATATTACGTCCTTTATGTTGAATAAGTTTAAAAATGATTATTGTATATTTATATAAATATAATGTTTATTACACAATAAATATGTTTGATATTTGATGTGAATAAATAGTTGTGTTTAATATATTACCCCTCTACCTACTATTATTCAAAAAGAGGTTAGAATATTAAGAATCATTATTCAGCAACGTAAATATAAATTCTTTTCATTTTTCAAACCAAAAATAAATTGAAAAGAATTCATATTTGCGTTGCTAAATCTTGATTCTCGCTGCCATAGTATTTTTTACTATTTGTACGCTTCGGAAAGACCTCTTGCAGCCAACTATCAGATAGTGGCCTTAGTTACCTTTTTATCGTGCTGGAATTGCTACTCAACTTTAGTCACTTATTAGTTACTTTTTTGTTACTTCTGAAATCGAACTATAAGTTATCTTTTGTTGTTGATAGATGTCATGATCGCACAAAAATGTCATCTTTAAGTTACCTTCTAGCTATCTTTTCAGTTGCCTAAATGGCGCCATATAGTTGCACATTAACCAGCTATACATTCGCTATAAGAGAACTTTTTGCGGAACTAAACGTTGCCTTGCAACTCTTAGAGTGCACTATTCGCCAACATTCGACAGCAAATCGGTAACTTTTTTCACACAATTTTTAATTTTAGTTTTATCATTTGTGTATTGTATTTTAATTTAACGCTTCAGAAACATTGTATCTCGCCGGATGATAATTTTTGTTCAAATTTAAGTTGGCAATACTGTATGATCATTGACATAATCATAACATTAAATAAATAATCTCATAGCATTACATCAAGTTTATTAGGAACATATTAACATGTTTTTACCTAAAAACAAAACTTATTTAAAACATAACACATTTGTAAAGAAAATTACTTTTCGTAGGCATTCTCAGCATTATTTTAAAATTGAACTTGAATTATTACTTTTTGTCACTTTTAGTATTTCGTTTGTTATTAAATGAATGCTTTCCGGCATAAATCTATAAGTTAACCTCCATTCGAGACTGTATTACAAATTCACTGATTTCCAACAGTATGTGGACCTGAAATTTGCTATATGGGTATTCTCAAAAACAAATAAACAAACATATGTTTCGTAATTTTCCAAACATCAAACCCCCCAAGGGGTGAATCGCAGGCATTAATGCTTTGCACAAAAAATGTTCTATCATATTTTTTGCATATGTATTTAATTACACTGTATAATATTCTAATCTTATTGGCTTCCCCCACTGATTTGTATTAGAATCGTATGTTGAGTTTAACTAAATGTTGTTGGCCAGTTGCCTCGAAACCGCGCGACCGAAAGATGTAAATATATTATAAGAAAAATAAAGCTTGATTTGGTGAAGTGTCTAAAGTTCGTGGTTCGTTATAATTATTTAATCCTATAATAAACATTTTAGTTATTTGATGAATTGAGTTGAATTAAAATTTAATATTAATTAGATCGATAATCTGTGGATTGGGTGATGGTTGTACACGCGTTCGAAACGGAGATAAAGTTCCTCGTGTGCACATTTAGAATAAATTTAGGTGGAAGGATTTCGGTTTTATTCATACATAAAACCGAAGATGTTATTAAATAGGTATCCATCAAATGTATGATCTAAGTTCAACCTATATTATTGTAACCTAATGATTTATTAAAAAGATTTCATTCTGTCAGCATTTATTTATTAAGTACATTTTTATGGAACATGTAAATTCGTTACATCGTACAAGAACCCAAAAACTAGAAATGAAAAAATGTTTAATTCACATTTTTTAAAGTTCAATTTTAAAAATATTGCTAACAGATACTCTAGAAATTATTTTCTTGAAAAATATATGCACATTTATGTATTTGAAATATATTGCCGTCCTGGCGGGTAAGGGGTTGACGTCTGATTCGATCCCGCCTGATATATATTTGAAATGTCACAATAAACAAGTGTGTTCAATAGTTATCTGCATTTTATGGGATAATGCCTACCACGAGAGTGATTTTAACAAAAAAACCAATGTGAAATATCTAACCAGTGCCTTGGTAATATGCGACGAACATGGCGACATCAATCTAACCTCAATATCAAAAGAAGAATCGGGGAAAGATGCCAAAGTTGTAATTGCCAAATTGAAAGATGATTATAAACATTTAGAAGCAAGCATAATCGTCTAAAAAACTTGTACACTATGATCAAACAAAATTATGATGAATTACTATCGCATGTGAGTAGTGTCAGTAATGTAAATTTAAATAATATGGAAGACAATGTGAAAGTGGAAATGAATACAGGACATGAATATAACAAAGAACACCTATGAGTCGAAAAACTCAAATTCGTAACAGAAAAGAATAATTTGCTAACAGAATTAAACTCTGAAATCAAGGACAAAAACTCACTACTAATTGAAAATAACAAATTACCGCAGGAAATGATCTCAAATTTGGAAACAAATAACCTACCCCAAACAGAAAAATATTATCATATGCTGAAAGTTTCCAGTCATCATTCCTCATCTTAGTATCAAGCCCGCAAATAAACAAAGAGCAAGGGTGACAAACACAGATACATATATATAAACAAACAAGACCGGATAAGCTGCACATTGGAATTACACGAATGAAAGAGAAAGAAAACGGTGAGATAATAATTAAATGCAATAGTAAGGAAGATCTTGAAAAATTGGAAAATGAACTACGAGGCAATATTGGAAATCGATATGAAGTACTTAACTAAAAAACCCGAAGATGAAAATTACTGGAATTGAAAATGAAGTGGACGCAGTAGATTTGCAAAATAAGATGTTATCTCAGAATTCGCTTGTTTGTGACAAGGCAGACATTTCCTTTTTACATATTCACTATAACAAGCGTACTTATGAATCCACAGTTTTCATCGAAACAAATCCGGAAATTTCAAAAAAATTGATGATGTTAAAAAAAAATTTATATAGGATGGCAATGATGCCCTATAGTTGAAGATTTAAATATTAATAGATGCTACACATGTAATGGATACCAGCATAGTGCTGCAAAATGTGGAAGTGAGCATCAAATCTGTGCAATATGTGGAAAAGAAGGACCCATCGACCGTGATTGTAAAGATAGAGAAATCAAAGTAACGAGGAGATGTATAAATTGTAAAAATCGAATGACCTGTGGAAATGTGGGTGCAATACAAATCATGCAGCCTTTGAAGTAAATAGCTGTGAATACTTAAAAATTCTCAAAAAGTAGATCACTAAGCAAATAAATTATGTCTCATCATTGTAATCAAATATTAAATTTCACAGAGGAGAAAATAGTGACTAAATATTTCGATTCCTTTGAAGAATGCAAAAATCTGCTTTCACAAGCTACTCAGCTATTTGTCATGCACTTCAATATAAGGAGTATGCGAAAAAACTTCGCTCAATTAGAGGCAATACATCACACATACATGCAAGATATTGATGTACTAATCTGTACTGAATCATGGGATGTGGGCGAAGTTAATCTATATCAAAATGACGACGTACTAGCTTATATTACAAACACTCTTAACTACACCTATAAGGTTATTGAGATAGCAACATTAAAAGTTATTAAAATACAACTAACTGGACTAGAAGAAAGTCGTAAGCTCTGTATACTCCCCATGTACAAACTCCACGATATAAGTCCAACAACGTTTATTAATAACCACCAGGACTATATTGAAAGCTTAGAAATGAGAGATGTAATTCTAGTCGGGGATATAAACATCTATATACTGACATACAGAGAAGAAAGTGAGTGTTACAAGAATATGCTCTATACCTTAGGATTTATATCAAGCATAAATAATATCGCAAGACCTACTAACATGTTTTGACCATATTTTTATTAGAAGTAAATTTCAATTAGACAGATTCACTTCAGATACCCTCAAGGTGGACGTGACCGATCATTACCCTGTGATGTTGGTATTAAATAACTTTAGATACCTTGGGAAAAATCAACCTGAGCTTATTAAGAAATCCCACCGAATAAGTAAGACTACTGCGGAAAGCATTAAGTAGAGAATTGTGGAAAGCTGTGAATGAATATACAACTAGCATCTAAAGTAAGAAGAAAGATGAAACCTATCTTAAATAAAAAACCACGGATATCAAACAAGTTTGTAGAAGATATAAAGATTCGAGATAAGATGTACCTACAGTGGAAGCAGTCTATCAACGCACATCGGCCTAAGGAGATGAAAGAGTTAAAGCGTAAATACAAATTGTACAGAAACGAACTTATTACATGTATTAGAAATGCTAAATTACATTATCTAACCAGCCGCATAACACACGTAAGTAAAGACCCAAAACAATTATGGAGGGTTATTAGTGAAAATATTAGTGGCCTAAAAAAAAGGGGGAAATAGATTCAATAATAAGAACAAATGGGGTCAAAGTTAACAATGAACAAATCATGTACAGATACGTTTAATAAGTCCTTTTCAGCCCTAGGAAGCAATTTAGCGCGAAAATTCAAAACTCAGTTTAGAAACCCGGTAGTTACTAGGCAGATGCGTGATTCAATGGTATTATTTGAAGTAACAAACCTGGACGTAGAAAGATGCCTATTGGTTCTTAAAATAAGGAAAGCTCCGGGACATGATCAAATTACCCCATATATTTATGAGAAGTTTCGGAAATTCAAACATTTAAAGATTATCAATTTTGAATTTATTTCCAAATGTTTTACGATTTCAAACTACTTTTCATTTTGAACACAATTCAATCGATTTTAATTTGTTGTCTCAGTAATGAAAGATTGAAAAGTCATACTAATTAAATTAGTATTATTAAATTAGTATTATTATATTCTAAGAGTATAAAATGACTATCTGGTAGTTCCTTTCAGCAATAAGATATTAAAAATACATTTATTATTATTTTAACAGTAGAATATAACTAATGAATTAATATTGTGTTTACCTTTTATTAGTAAAAATCATTCGTTTAGTCATCTAACTTCGTCAGTACTTTTTTCCAGTATCATTTGATAAGTTATTTAGAAATCGCATACTCTCTTACTAAATAGATTTGTAATATCATTACCAGTTAATAAGTTGCCTTGTATGGACTAAAATATTTAAAAATTTGTATAAAGTTTTGAAAATAAAGTAACTTTTTTAATAGATAAAATTTTGTTTAATGTTTTGGAATTTGATAGAAACATTAAAGCAATAGAGTAACCCATAAAATCGTAATAGTACCTTTATCTTGAGAACTAATCAAGATAACAGAAAGGAGAACAATCGGATTACATTGAATTATATAGAAAAGGTAATGATTACTTAAACATTAACCGTTTCTAACCAAGTATAGGTTATCATTTTAATAACTTCAGCCTTAGACTTATTAATGATTGTCGTCATATTTCTTTTAGGGTCTCTTCACTGAGAAAAGTGTCTTTTATCAGTTACAATCCTGTGTCTTTTCAAACGTTTCTTATACCTCGTGAAATAAATATTGAAATCCCATATTTTATCCATAAAAATCTTCATCTTCCAGCATTTACTCTTTATCGAGTAAACGATATTCTATTAAATTCTCATGTTTCAAAAGAATATTTTATTAAGTCTAAAAGAATACGTATTTTAGCATTTTAAAATACTAGTTTCTTATAGGTTATAATCTTGCAAATGTACAGAATATTATGTAATAAATAAATCTGGGAATTAATACAAACTTTTATATACAAAAAAATCACCAATGCCTCCTTTTGATACTGAACTTTTAACCCTTTCCAAATCCACAATAAGAAAAAGGACTTCCCGTTAAAAAAACAACTTTGACCTTTGAATTACCGTGAAGATCGTTGGTCTAGGACATGGTTAAGGTTATGCGCAATCAAAAATAGGGGCTCCCATTTAAAAAATTGAATTTGACCTTGTTACGACTATCAAGATCATGGCCAAGGCCGAATAAAAGTATCCATTCAATAGCCTGGAAATGGGACACCTTGTATTTGCCAAAAATACATATTCGTTCCAAATTTACACAAATTTCGACAGCATCATTCAAAATAGCAACCTCCAAAATAAAAATATTCACCTTTCAATTTTTTAAATTTGATTTTAATACTAAATACTTGTTTAAAGGTGAAATAAAAAATGTCATTTCAGACGATAATGGGTTAAGTACTACGCGTATTTCTTCTAAAAATTAGGTATTGAAAATAGCAAAATATATTCGAAAATTTCTGAAAAACATTTTTTCTTCATTTCTATTTCTTTTATGCAAAATTGTGAAATGTTTAATTAAGACAGATTAGATTTAATATTTCAACTTTCTATATAATGCAATATATTGTAAGAAAAAAAATAAACACAAAAGTTAGAAATAGAAAATGAGTTTAAGGATTCGTATAATTTTTGTACTTCTTCGTAATGAATCATTATCATATTTTTATTTTATTTACCATCAGTACTAAAAAGTAATGTATATTCAAATGACTTTTTGTTCATTATATTTACATTTTTCTGTCTGAAATTATTTTAATGATGAATTCATTATATGAAATTTGTCTCGTGAGAAGTTATTTATAGATAGTTTTAGTTTGACAAAACAAAACGTTAAAATTCGCTAAAGTAACAAACATCAAGACTTCATACATTCAAGATTTGCGTAATAGGAAAATCGATTAGGAAATAAATTTATGTTGTTATTATTTACTTTAATATCACTCTTGTTGATTCAAACTGAGTTCAAATTTTTAGCTGCATAAATGAGCATCTAGGTATGTTATTTTCAGTCATTTTGCTCTAGAAAAACGTGCCAATGTGTTGACCAGGTGCATACAAAAATGTAGCTTTTGAATGAAACGTACTTCTGTCGAAATGAAGAGAAAGTGAAAATCTGAGGTGACTGGCTATTTTTCGAGACCCGGAAGTGGATTTCACGTTATGTTTTCTTTCTCTGCGTTTTCACTGTGGAGAGGAAGTTTTTATACAATATTCTAACAATTTGTCAGATTTTCATGATTGTTAATTTATTTGTAAATCTTGAATCATTTTTAAACATTATTAAAAAGATATTTTTAAATATGGGTATAAAATTTTAAAATATTAATGTCGAAATTAATAAACATATATGCTTCTTTATATTCAATCAGACCCAATAAATACAAAGATGCAAAAATTGCTTTAATGGAAATATTTGAACAATGATATTATAAAAATATTTTGTATATTCCTAATAAGCTTAAATCGCGTCTTCATTGTTTTTGTATATTACATATTACATATTTTGTTTAACTTGTTTAACATGTTATGTTTACAAACTATTATTTTTTGTTATTGATTGCAACATATCTCGATGAAGATTTTGAATACAGTTTGTGATCTTTCAATGTTATGTCTACTTGTTTATTAAATAATCATAAAAATTCTTAGTGTAATCTTTTTCCTCTCTCTTATACTACTCACGATGAAAAATTGTAAGAATAGAAGTCGAGCTATTTTCTATTAAATCAAAAGTTCCAAGTTCTAAAGGAATTTAGATTGTTTATTAATTTCATATCATTACTTTTTAAAGATAAAAGCATAGCATTTTTCTTACCTGTTTAAAGATATAAAATTATAGACAATAAAGATTAATTTCTTTATCAAGTGAAACATTACAAATTTCGTGGATTTGCCCATATTTATAGCTATACTAAAAGATAATATTTTACTATTATTTTTTGAAATTTAGTAGCATTAAAAATTGAATCTAATATTTCTACTTGTATTCTTATTTATATTCAATAAATAGACCGAATATAATGTATTGTTCAGTTTTTTTTAATTTAAAAAAGTTGTCTAGTAATGTAAAGGAACTATTTATTAGAATTAAATAAATAATTTATTCAATTAAATAAGACTTCATAACACTAAATCTAGTAAATTTTGTAGGTCTGTCTGTTATAGTGAATATTTATCGTAAGACAGAATAATTTATATTAATATATACTTTTGTGCTTACGTGAGATAACGATTAAAAATTGTATTTTTATTGTAAGTAATGCACTCTTATATTTAAAAATATATGTAATATTCATATATTTAAAAATGACTGAACTACATCACGTTCGAATAGTTTTTGTGATCGTAACTTGTATAAAAGCAACTTTTCTTTTTTATCAAAACATTCCTAAAACCGGAAATTTTAAGATTCTTACGTTTCTAAATATTACAAAAAAGTTAATTATCAATACGTGATGTTTTATGACCGTTTTTTGATAGCAATTTTAAGCAAAGACGTAATCCCTTGAATCTCTGTTTTTTAACGGTTGTTTATGAGTTATTTTTGTCTGCTTACGATCGGTATTAGTTTGAATATATTGATATTTTATTATAATAATAAATTTTATTAAAAAATTCATTGAAATTTTAACTTTATTTAACTAAATGTTTCCAATATTTTTTGTATTTCATGTTTTTTTATTGAGGCGGTGTAAATCCCATTGTTTATTAAGAATGCCTATATTTGGCGTAAAATTTTACATATTTTTTTTAGGAGCATCGAAACAATTACAAATTATTATAAATAATATAATATTATGTCATAAAAAACCTGCACTTCTAGATGGTTCTGCCTCTAAATGAAAGGATACAAATTAAATTTATGTGTACGTAAATTTATCACCAAACAAACAATAGGAATGACGAAAATAGATGAATATTTTTTATATTCTTGTCAGCTGATAATTAATAGATAACCTGTAATTCAATAGGTAAGTAAAATTTGAATAGAACGCATTTAAACCAAGATTTAAAACAATCAATTAATTTCAGAGCATAATTTTTTAACTCTACTAGTAATGGTTACCTCTATACTACAAAAATATAACAGATTTTAATTTCAAATCACTTTTAGAAAATAATATTTAAAATAATACAACAGAACAGTCGAATAATAATCTTGATTCTATGATTTTCCTAACTATACTTTATCAAATTTCATTTAAGTCAATTAGTTTTAAATAAAAATATAAACATTTATTTGGTAATAGTTGTTGAGTTATGAATATTATTTTAGTTTCTTTTGAATCGAATATCTAAGGAAAACTGCATCTCCCACGGAGCACGAAAATATTTCCAGAAATCGCAGGTTATATTTGGATTTTAAATTTTGTGCCTGCATCTCATATTCACCCTTCGCAACATTCTGCAGAGAAACTTGAAATACTTTCTTCAAAAACTTCTTTTGGTATAAAAAAACTCAATAAATATTTCGCAATCCATACAAAAAGTGATTACAGTTAACTTCGTAAGACCGCACTCTAAATTTCAAAATTAATCACTTCCTAGTAATTATAATTACTTACAAAATCATTCTGTTGTTGATACACCCTAAAAGAAATTAAAAACACAATAAGTGTAAGCTTATTAAGTATAATTGTAGCGTTTTTTACCGTACACATTATTTAAAAAAACAGAATACTAATTTTATTATCGTTTCAACGAAATTTTTGTCGGTACTTTGTACACTTTTACTGAATTTTAAATTTTAAATATAATTACTGAATTTTCAGCCTTTTGTTCCTTAAATGGCATGGGACCGTTTTCAGAATTTCTTCACTGTTATTGTTTGCACAGGTGCAAAAACTGGAAAAAACAGAGTCATAAACTGGGCTAATTTCTACTGAATTTAAGCAGGCCAAAAACAAAATCAAAGCAAAGCCGAAAAGTAAATTCCTTTTCACTTTGTCCCCTTTATTGGGTCTTTCGACAAAAGATGTAAAATATTTTGTTTTCGAATACCTAGCCAGTAAAACCAAATGACCTGTGCATAATGCATCCGTTTTGTAATAGTTGAACCACCAGTTACAAAAACTGAATTTCGCAACGTTTTTTTTTTATAATTTATTCGCTCGAATAAATATTTGTAGGTAGTTACATATTCCAACCAAGAAAATAATACATAGAATATCTTTCGTATTGTTACAAAGTTTTATATTGATCAAATTAATTTTACACATAATGCAAAATAAATTAAACCCAAAAATTATATAAATAAGTAACTAATCACCATTTTGTTGCTCTTTTTAAGCTCAAAACCTTACAATTTATTTTGATTCGGTTTTTGACAATTCGTTTGGCAATTCTTTCTTTTCTATCTTAATAAATTTCAAAATGTAAATTAGTAAATTTGCAGCAATGGCCTCTACTGCACATTTAACGATCCAGAAATAGTAAACGAAACAATATTATTGTCTCGTTTCCTACAGAAATAATTAATTTAACTATTTTCTGTATTCAAGAGAGATAAAAATCTACTATTATAAAATATTACAAATTTATCACATTGTAACTGAAAATATTTTAGAAATTTCTTGAAGCATACTGAAGGGGAGTTTAATATAGACAGTTCAATTTATGAAATCAAACAATGTTATACTATATTTATTAAGGTAATGCTTTAACCGTTAGATCCTTACAGTTGGATTCACGATTAGAAATATAGTTACACGTAGTAAAGAGTAAAAGTTTGTGAAATGTGTCGCCTCCTCGATTAAGTAATTATTATCCCACCGTTAGTATTTAAATATTGTACTATTTATCGGATATTAATGGTTAAACCAATATGAGGAATAAATTAAATATACTCAACCAGACAAAATATAATCCCATATATAAAACATTAAGTATACATTAATACAATTAAAAGTATGGTAAACCTTCGGAAAGTCTGGGTCACCTGGAAAAAATTTTATTGACATGTTTTCCGATGTATTTTGGATCGCTGAACATGAATGTGAAGTCAAAATTTGTCGCTGGGACAAAAACTAAAAAAAAAGGACGTTTTTTCGATATTTTTTCAATATAGCGACCAAGATATGGCCGAGCGACAAATTTTGACTTCAGATTCGTGTTCAGCGACCCAAAATACGTCGGAAAACATGTCAATAAAATTTTTTCCAGGTGACCCAGTCTTTCCGAAGGTCTACCAAAAGTATATATTTAAAATAGTTAATTATGCGGACATTCGATTTCGATAAATTATATTTTCTAACGGGTTAATTCGTTTTGCGAGATTCAACTACTAAAAAAAATGTGTGATATAATTTTTAAAATATTTCAAACTTTAAATAAATATTTTTTTTAACCATGAAAAATTTACACACGATTATACTTACAAAAATATTATATTTAGTAAACTTTTATATGAAAAATGTTAAAAAGTGGTATCTTAACACAGCATTATTCAATTGTTATTTAAGTAACGTCGGTTATGACACCGATAATACGACAGTTTTAAAAATCCACATTTTTCCCTTTACTTAATCAAATGATTCAATGTCTCCTTAGATTTCATCATTAAGACCTTCTTTAGAAAGCTGTAAGTAATATCAATAATTTAACATAACAGCATATTAAACGTTTTTGGAAGTTTGTTCATGTTATTTATTTCTAAGTTTTAAATGTTTTACCTACAATTACAAGATTGTTCAAAGGTAGAAACAGTGTTTGACAAGTTTACAATGCAATGTACAGTTGATCAACGCATCTTCGCCGCAAACAATAACAATTAACAAGGAAACATGACGTTGCTTTATGCAACAAAAATTTTAAAAGTCTCCATGGGACATTTTCCTCCAATTTCGTGTACAATATTTCCGATAAAATATACATCAGAAATATTTACGTTTGACCAAATTCTTCATCCAACCCTCGTAGATCTTAATTTTCAATTGTTTCCAATACAAACGAAAGCTCTGGTTGGATCCAAATGTATCCAGTCCGAGTCATGCTGCAATGAGCATCGTAGTACCTCCCAGGAGCTCTGCAAAAGGACCACCTTGGACAACGACATCGAAACTTGCTGTGAAACTCTTCCTTGCAAACTTCATTCCACCAGCATATTCTCTAAAACATTAAAATTCGAATGTCTAAAATGAACCAAATTTTAAGTGGACTTCAATAACTACAAAATGCATGTTCTAAGACAGATCTTTCAGTAATTGCGGTTATAATAATTATTTTCGTATCAAGGGCGTAAAATAACTTTTACGCCCGTAGGTGTTTACCGCACCCAAGGGACACCGAAGCCGGCCCGAGGGAGTCGGCTGATCACCTTGAGGGTGTACAAATTTATGCCCGTGATACGAACATAATTTTTTGATTCAGTAGATGTAAAAAATGGCCATTTTTCAATGATTTTAAAAAATGATGACTCAGCAAAATCCCTATCTTAATACATTGGTCATTTTACTTCCGAAAACGAGGCGTAAAATGACCATTTTACGCCTACTGAATAAAAAAAAGTATTTTTATTTTATTCTTAATATAGTTAAAAAATTTGATGAGAAGAATGGTACCGATGGCGTGATTAGATTACTTTTATGTATATTTTTTGTCCAGTCAAGATAAACTTACAAAAAAACGCTTAAACCTTTGCGGTACGTGACTATCTTCGCCACCTAGTTACCCTGCATATTTTCAGTTTATACAAGACTAAATTTTCGCCAAATTTTTTAAACATTCAACTTAAGTTAGAATGCAAGTTATCTTAATTTATTGCGACTAAAAATGTTGCGTACGGAGATTTTTCAGGTCGCTGATTACGAATCGTAGTTCATATTTTCAAATGTCAATACCGACGCCATCTTGAATCCGAAATTTGGAATTTTTAAAATCTTTCTTCCGATTCATAAATTTCGACCCTAACACCTCCAATTTGCCGGTTTTCATAAAATTGTCCAAGACAATTTGTTGTTAGCTGTGAGAGTATTTTTAATATAAAAATGGCGATTTTTCTTTGATTACATATTTATACAACATTTCAAATAAATATTGAATCAAGTTGAATGTTCAAAACATTCTAGAGAAGGCAACGGTGAGATTTTAGCTTCAATAAATTGTCGTAACAACAAATGACAAGAATTGTTTTGTGCATCATTTTTCTTCATAAATTAGGCGCTTTAAGCGAAAAAATAGAAAAAGAATTGTTGGTCGAGTTCGGCATTTTTATTTTCGATCTAATCTACATATCGGTAAATCCATACGTAATTTCTTTTGAAATTGTCAAAAGAACACACAAAACAATTCTAGTTACGATTTGGTAGTTGTATTTTTTCAATTTTTCATTGAGTATTAAACACTTTTTTATAAAGTACACAATCAGAAATGTCTATATAGTGTAACGAATCAGGACAATTTTTAAAATACGAAGTAAATTAATATAAAAAAGTTATTTCAAGATTTAAAAAAAAAATGTAAAAATACAAACATTTAAAACTAAAAAAAAATAAAAATGTTTGTTTCATAAATAATTATAGAAATATCAGCTTAATTCACTTCTTACTTTATAGAAATATCATTTTTTAATTTGTTGCATATATAAACTTATTGCCGACAAATAAAAGGTGATTTGATTTTAGAAAATATTTAACACAGAATACGTATATAAAACGTATCTCGTCCTTCAATTTTTATTGAATCCTATACAGAAAAAAATAAGTCTTAAAATTGTCAGGTGAGGCTTAATTTAAGCCCGAAATTAGGATCATTTTCCTAAATTCAGTCAGTATTTTGGCTTAAAGTCTTTTACTTTCAGTGTGAAAACTGACTTTTAGACGATGTTTTGACTTAAAATAAGATTTATCGAGCTTATGGCATCTAAGTTAGACGAATCTTATTACAAACCAAAATATCGACCGAAAGTCAGTTTTGTTGTCAGAAAGTAAAACTTTAAGCATAAATATGGACTGAATTTAAGAAAATTAACGCAATTTTGGGCTGAAATTGAGCCTCACCTAATGATGAATTTACGATGTAACGATTTTAAGACTTATTTTTTTTCTGTGTAAGCGACCTTTTTTTACACTTTTTCATGATTTTAAAGAAAATTACTTTTAGTTATATTATTTAGCGATATTTCGATTTGATCGAAAAAAAGTCAGACGCAGCCAACTTTTTTTGTATTTTATATAGGTTCCAGCAGTTAGCTTACGAAGAAAAATAAGGTCCAAAACGATGTTTGTCGATTTTTTGTTATTGTAATTGATATTAATAATAAGTCATTAATGGGTTAATTATTTTTTTAGGTGCATAAGTAAATGCAATATTCGCAAAACAAAGGCAAATTGGAGAAGATTTACTAAACAGATTATTTCTTAGTAAAGTTTACATACAATTTATTAATTTATAATAACCATTATGTAAGTAAATGTTTTTAATTTGTATATAATTTTATATATAGATGACATAGTTAACTCTATCAAAAATAATAGTTTTCGAAAATATTTTCAGTGCCGTTAAACACAAGCGAGTTGCTTGCTAGCTATATTTTTATTACCATCCACATAATTACTATATACATAAATATTGTTTGCTATTTTTTGAATGTGATGAATCAAAATATATTTGCCTGGGTGTGGTCGGACATTAATAAGGCAGCCTTTGTTATCTATGCAAAATTGTAAAAGTCCTTCGATACAGTTTCATCCTTTCACAGTTCTCTCCGTGTCGATTTATGATGAAACAAACATCTGTTTACTATATAGTACTGTTATATTTCTTTTTATTTTCATATAATTATTATTGTTATATCGTTTACAACATGTTAAAATTTATTAAAAAATACAATGTTTATTTATTAACCCTCTGCGCATAACGCCGTCCCTTAAAAATAAATTACAAGGATGGTCAGTCCAAATTGACCGACTAAACATATGCACCATCAAAAAAAAATGTGCTTTAAAGTAAAAAAAATTTTTTTTTTGAAAAATGAAAAGTTTTGTGGATTTGGCCACATGGCGTCGAGGCGTAGTATGTTCTCAATAGCCATTTCCAAAATTCCTTTTGGATATGCGCCATTAAGTCGTGGAACTCGCTACCTGTAGCCACTCGTAACTCTTCATCGTTAGCAGCATTCAAAACGGCACTCTTACAACATTTGCGACTTGGCATTCACAATAAGTAAGAATATTGTATCTCATTGTTATTTTAATCTATCTTATTCTACTTTGGTTTTTTTTTTTTTTTTTATCACTATTGCCGGATATTGCATTACATTAGGTTATTGCATTAGAGTGTAACTGTTAAGCTTAATCTTGGTCCACCGGCGAGCGGGACCATTTAGAAATTAAGACTAGAATTAAGGTTTTCTATTTTTGTATTTTTATATTGTAATGGCTAATTGTCCACGGACCTTTTTGTCCAGGATGAAATAAATGGTTTCAAATCAAATCAAATAGCCAATAGAGCTCGTCGGTTGACATATTATTACAGTGGTCCCCGTCCTAACGCATATATTTCGTTCCATCAAAAATGGTCGCCCCCGTACAAACGCATATCCTCCCTTAACCCCCACTACGGCAAATGTCTCTTTGCATATATCACACTGAGCATGCGCGTAGATGTCTCACTAGTAACGCTAGCAACTAAGAATCGTGTTTTGGGGAGAGAAGCGAAGGGGAACCTATGCATTTAGACGGGAAAGAAATATGCATTTGGACGGACATTTTCGTTAGGGCGGGATGCGTTAGGACGGGACCACTGTATTAGAAAGAATTTTTTTCCAATGTCTGCACAATTTAATTTGTTTTCTACTTTACCAGGATTTTCAATGCATGAATAAAAATTGTTTGAATGGGCAAAGTCAACATTTATATACCCGAATGATAATATGTGATGAATATGAAAATTTTGAAATACGTCTAAAAATATGTCAAAGTGGCTGTTTTAACATGGCATGCCCCATATAAGAACTGGTCCATTTATTGCGATACACGTGAATTGATATCACAGTTACGTCGTTTTATTTATTTATTTATTTATTTACTTTTCATCCTTTGTGTCACACGAGTAAAAAGAACATTTAAATACTAACTCGCCCATAAAAAATGGTTATAAACAAACGGATTTCAATCATCCACTTTATAAGAACCATATCGGTACTTATATATAAGCGAAAACAGATGTACGCATATACAATAATGAATTAATACAAACAAGCATACAAAGAAACAACAACAAGAATGCACAAAATTTATATCTTTGACAAATGGCTGTTAGTAGTATTTCAAATATTTAAATTTTGTTTCTTTTATAACCGTGAGAAAGGATATTTAATACCGTACGGAAATCGAATGCTAAAACGATATTATGCACACATTTTTTAGCTTCGAATTCCGAAAAATGCTTGTTTCAAAAATAGCCTTTCACAGGTGTCACATAAAATCGACATTTAAAAAGTGAAATTACTCATAAGGAGTTTGTATAATTACCAATAAAGTAATTGTTTCACAGAAATAAAGTAATAATTATTTGTACAATGGATTTCGCTTTTATTTTCTAGAAAATCGCTGTAGTATACAAATTTTTGAAACCTTATAATATACAGGATTTTTATTGAATATTGTTCACAATATTTATTGCAGATATCTTCCGTAATAGTTCACTATGTGACAATTATTTTATGGACAAAATATTGACTTTGTTGACTTAAATGTCTAATGAAAACCGACTTAAAAAATAGACATTCTTGGTAAATATTAATATTGAAAATTGAAATCCCCAAAATTAAAGTACTGAATTTGGTTTACTACGTTTAAATTTATCTAGATTTATAAATGATTATTATGTGTAAAATTAGGAAAGATGATCGCTTAGACATAGTTTCACATAGAATGAAAAATTGGTGTTAAAAATATGATTAAAAATAATCAAAATTGTTTTATTTTAGGTCAAAGTAAAATCCAATAATAGTCAATATTCCCAAGCTTTCTTAAATGTCACTATTTACGGATAAAAACAATGCCTTAAATCCAGAACAGATTATAGTTAGTATCTACTATTATTATTAATTATACAAACATTGTTATTACACTAATTAATCGTAAAAAATTAGACTCGTTTACCTCGGCTAAGTAGAATCTAATGCTATGATCACTGAAGTTTCTCTTGTTAATAATATGTGCCGATGCTTTTCCACATAGTCCCAGTATTAGTAAAAATAAACACAGCTTCGTTTTATCCTAAAACAAAAATCGGAAATGTCAATGTTTATATTTGGTAAGTGCATAACACAGTCGATTAAACGATCATTTGAATCGTACTAGTATACTAACACAAATAAAA
Organism: Trichopria drosophilae; assembly: GCA_030407085.1. Classification (NCBI taxonomy): domain Eukaryota; kingdom Metazoa; phylum Arthropoda; class Insecta; order Hymenoptera; family Diapriidae; genus Trichopria; species Trichopria drosophilae. The sequence goes on from CM059582.1 coordinate 185,349,743, forward strand.
ACATCTATTGCGCATTTGACCAAGTAATAAAAACGTAGAAAATAATCTTAAAATGATCTCATTTACGGTTGTAATTTTCAATCTCATGGATGAAAGTAAGATAAAATATGAATAATAGCGACAATAAAGGTTCTTCTTTGGTTGCATACTCGTTAATGTCTCGAAAAGAATATTGTAACAGCTGATATTCAGTAGCAACAGTTCACCGCGATCGATGGGAACCTGAGAGAAACCGTATTTTTAACTCACATTTTTCCGCATGTTCATTGACTTTTTCATAACAGTCAATTGGCTTTCAATCATATTTGATCCATTCTTGAAATAAGACAAACTATTCACATAACTATTATTTAAAAAGCCAATGGGTTCATCAAAGGCACTATCTCAATATTTAGAAATGCGTACTCTGGGCTGATTCAGAGACAACTCCGACTTGCGCGGATGATGCTGCGCCCGGGCACGTAGTTCTCAAACACGACATATAGTAATCATTGTAGATATATGTGTACTCCATAATATGTACAGGTTCATCTACCTTGGTTTACTGATAGATTTAAGGTTATTTAAGCATTTAATATTAACAAGAGAAAATATTATTGTCCTTACTAACTGTTTAACGGTAGTTGTTAAGATAAGTACGTATTATACGTTATAGCTGAAGCAATTTTATGATACATGGACATCCATTAACCCGTTTCGTCCCAAAACGACATAATTTGTCGCCGGTTTTCATCCTCCGTAAGTTTATGGATATTTTTACGATATTTTTATGAAATGAAGGTTTCCGATATTTTTTGGGTATGCTGTTTTCGAATCTGAAGTTCGTTTTTCGATATCACTTTGCAGTTTTTTATTATGGCCATTTAAGCTAGTTAGACCCCAGAATATCGATGTTAACGAAAAATATTTAATAACGTTTGGAAGAATTTAATTTTCATTATTAATTATATTGTTGGAAAGTGAAAGCATTATTCTTCTTGAAAAAAAATTGAAATGTGCAAAAATAATTTGTTAAGCCACTTTTGTTATTTTTTCAAATTTTTCTTCTTCTCATGTCAGGCCTCAAAGTCCTGTGGAATAATGAGTTTTACTAAAAGTTGGTCAATATTAAGGTTTAAATTACAAAATGGAGTCCTTACAATGGCGCTATTAATTCGAATGTTTGTTGTTATTGGCGCATTATTAAAATACTTCTGGTATTTTTTCGTATATTTTGATGAATATGTTCTGGTGGATTATTTTTGAGATTGGTGAATACAAATCCGTTATTAAATTTTGGAAATTCAAAATAGCGTATCCAATATGGCTAACCTAAATTTAAAAAAAATTGTCTGCTATTTGGTATAAAAAGGTTTCGAAATCACATTGGAACCCCACTTTGAATTTGCAAAATTTAATGAAGAATTAGTATTCAGTCACCTCAAAAACAATATACATATTCATCAAAGTACACTTCAAGATACCAGAAATATTTTAATAAAACTAAAGTAACATAGACAAATCCGAATCAATAGCGCCATTGAGGACGCCATTTTGTAATTTAAATCTTCATATTGACCAACTTTAAGTAAAACTCATTATGCCACAAGATTTTGAGGCCGGACCCGATCCCGGCCCTCCTTCGCAATAAAAGTTTTCGCCCTTTTCCACGTTTTCTTCCGTTTAAGTGGTCATATTTAAAAAATGAATGGTGATATCGAAAAACACTTCCAATTCGAAAAGAGCGTACCCAAAAACTATAAAAAACCTGCATTTTATAACAATATTATAAAGATATCCATAAACTTGCAGAGGATGAAAACCGGTGACAAATTTTTCGTTTTGGGATGAAACGGGTTAAGAGGAGCTAGTTCAAATTCGCGAGATGCACTGATTTTACCACGTTTTTATTAACTGGATTTCTTGACTGTCTGTTTGTCTGTTCGGGTGGAATCTCGGGATTGAATTTTCTTGTACTTCCTTATGGAATTAAGAGTTGAAATTTGGCCAACATGTTGGAATTGGATGACAATGCAATGTTATGCATTAATACAATATATAATATAGATATAAGATATATAAAATATGTAAATTCATTAAAAGAACATTTTAATAATCACGTTTTTAAAAGAGACTAGTATTAGATAATTTTCTCTACAACCCCGTATAGATCTACAACCCCATACCGATTAGTAACTTCGTAAAGATTATACTAGAAATTCCACCCAATAAAAAACGTGGGATGCACTTAACCAACGAATAGTACTGGAATAATTTATCTGTGTCGCTAATAATATTTCGTGTTCGGTGTTCGGTGCAAACGATGCAAAATGCTTTTCCGAAACTGTTTCTCAATAACTTCTATTTTCTATTCTCTATTCTCCATATTATTATGCACCCTATCAGATGGAATTTCTAGTAATTTTTCTAATTATTTTTCACACTTATTTACTTGCGGAAAATCGAATTTCAGTGTGGGAGAGTACTATTTTCCGGTCTAATTTGCGCGTGGAAAATCGAATTTTATGAACGGAGTTAGAGAATAGTATATTGTGCATCAAGTACGCAAATAGTACGTTACCTAACAAGGGTGTAAAGTATGGTTTTAGACACGAGCGGAAACTGTACTTCATGCGTAAAGTTCCCGGGTGTGTGTACAACAGTTTATAGTTTACACGGGAGCGAAGTCCCCTATAAAAAAAGGTTCCGAGTTTTAAAGAAAAAAAAAACAGCCATTTATGACAAAAATATTGCAGGAATGTAAGGTTCGTGGTGGAAGGAGAGGGAGGCGACAATATCTCTAACAAAGAATAAGAAAATGCGCGTACATGAGGAATTCTCCTAAACTTTTAATATTTGAGTTAAACAAAATTATATTTTCCTTTTGACGGCACATCCAGCCTTTTACTTTTCTTTTAAGGGGGTTTTAAGGAGTAAAAAAAGTGGTGCAAATCATTTTTGAACAAAGTTTTTTTTGGTACACACAAAAAATGAAAAAAAAATGTTAGTGTAGGAATGAATATGGGTTTCATAAATTAAAATCTCATTATCAATTTCGGTTAAAATTGTATATTTGAAAAGCTTGTGAAATTACACCGTGGCGTTGGATCAGCGGATCGATTGCGACTGTTGACTGATCTCTCTTTCATTATTTATAACTAACTTTTTTCTTACATTAGTATAACTTCAGAAGTTTTACAACAGCTAAAACAAATAACTAACAAACTGTTTTAACGCATTTTCGCCTCCTGGTTAAGAATATTTTAATATAATTTGTCTATCGTTCATATTAACGCCGGCATTTGGAATAAAACTGTTAAAATTTTATTTTTGTGGGTTATTTTCAGAAATATTTTTGAAAATATTTATCGGATAAAAATATTATAAATAAACAAGAACTGAACATACAACCAGCTTAAGATAAAGCTACCAAACCATCATTAAGAAAACGTACCTTGAGATGTCAAACTTAAACCGAAAGAGTAGGAAAAATGGTCACTTTTTTGTTGCTGAGAGATATTGCTGGTGCCGATTCTATTATTTAATTATTAAAAAAAAGCTAGGGTTTGCTGGCTCAAGCTAAAGCTACCAAACCCTAAACCGAAAAACATATAAAGCCGCATCCAAATGAAAATGAAAAAATATAGGAATTTGAGGCTCAATTGTTACTTCCGAAAAACAACAAAAATAAATGTCCAGTAAGCATTACTGGCCAGGTAACAGTTCGTGACCAGGAGGGAAGGAATTTTAAATTGCAGTAACAATTTTTTACCGCAACATTTTCGTACGTCAATTCGGTCATTTTCTCGATTTTAGCTCTCTATTTCCGGTTTTTTACCCAGCAAAACCAAACAATTTTATATGGGATATGTTCAGAGTATAGAAGAGAATACATCATCTGAAGTTGCAGTAACAATTTCAGTAATAAATTCGGTCATTTTCTCGAATTTAACAAAGCAAGTTTGTTTTTAAAAATCATATATTGTTTTTAGGGTCTCTTTTCCAAAAAATCTAATAAATTATTCTGAAATTTCAGTTAAATTTCAGATAAATATATAACTTATTATTTTATTCTTTTCATCGAGAATATTTACAACGATGCTCTTACTAAGTTTATAATTAACTTAAAAAATTATTTCATTTTTCTTACATATTTTATTTTACCGACAGATAATTTTACTCTATTACATTTTTGTATAACAGGTAAGAAGATTATTTTTAAAGAACTTCCGTAAAGAGACTTGAATTGAAAACAATTTTTGTAATCCCACAGTTGACGGATCGACTCGCCAAAGTTATGGCAGGTTAGAATTTTCAAATTCGCAAATATTCCGCATTGATCTTATACTGCGTACACAAGAATCATTCGCAAGAATGTTGGAAGTATAACAGAGATCTATTCTTTGTGCTGGTAGGTGTAACAGAGAACTAGACTATACTTACTGCCAATACTGTTCGCTTCCATATCATCCGAAGTGTACAGACATTTTGAAGGTAATTAAAGAGGGAAACGCTGTAACTGTTTGTAAAGCTTGCATCAATGGTAGTCACTCTGGAACATCCAATCACGAATATCCTCGGCTTCCAAAACTGAAGTTAAGAGTGCCAAAAATTTATCCACAGATTATGTTGAGTCAATATTATCTGCAATTAATAAGACAAAGCCAAGATAATTGTAATCAATCCGTATCTGCGAAATTAGGAATGCTTACGACTGAAATAACTGAAATAGGAATAGAGATGCTAGCAAATTATGACGAACTTCGTAGCTCACAGCAAGCATTTTTAGAACAATATTCAGTACTTGAGGCGGGGAACAATAATTTAAAAGCACAGGTGAGTCAACAGACTGCGAAAATTCATAAACTGCATAGTTGGGTTATCAGAGCAGAACCTGGAGGAGGATTCAACAGTACTTTCAACTATAGCTTCTATTCTTAATGTTGATAGTGAGAATATATCAGAGATTATCAGAATAAAAAGCACGAATCCAAAGTTATCGAATAAGCCAAAAAACCTCCGGGCGTCATTTGTACGTCCAATGACTATTAACAATTCTTGTCATCGGCAAAAGCTCATCGGAATCTTAACTAGTCGGCAATATACCTCGCGGCAACCTAATCCAGAGTGTTTATTAATGAATGGCTGCTGAAATCTCTGCACGAATTATTCTATAAAGCAAAGGCTTATGCGCACGAACATTGGAATTAAATATGTATGGCAAAAGGACGGGATAAATCAACGTATTCCGAACAGCAATATCAATATTGACAGTTATTATATATTCTACGCACGGATAGAAAGCACTCAAGGGGCGATGGTGTTTTGTTTTATGTTAAAAAAGAAATTTTATTTTCTAAATTTGCAGTACTAAATGATGTTTACGGGTTGGAATATCTATGGGCTACTTTCAACCACCACTGAGTTAAATTTGCTATCGGAGTGTTATATAGACCTAATCAATTTTCTTGCCTAATTTACAGACTAAAAATAATTGCCTTACTTCGCTTGTCGATCATGTTATTGTCACGGGTGATCTTAATATAAACCTTTTGCAGGATGAACCAGCAGTAAAAAACTCCTTGAATGTACAGCCACAAGAATAACACCTTCTGCTACTCGGCTTGATCATATCTGCGTACCGAAAGCTGGATAAGTTCTTGATGTGTCATCCATCCATAATCATAAAATCTCTGAACGTGATCTGGTTCACTGCATCATCAATTCTCCGAGATCTCAACATGCCTCCAAATTTGTTTATACACGCGACTTTCGATACTTTGATAAAGCTGCATTTAATATTGCTGCTACTCCATGGAAGCTTGTCACATTCTTTCATGATTCGGAAAGCAAAAGTGCTTTTCTGACTAATGCAATTGTTATATCTGCAGTGTAATTAATGTAATCATGAGAACGAGATTCTCAGGATAATTGTTACAAGTTATGTTCGATTGGAATTGTCCTGAGAATCCTGTTCGAAATGATTACTTCCCTCCCGAATACTTTATACCCTCCAGTCAAAGTTATATGTCTATGACGGAAAAAATAATGTTATTATACATTCAAAATTATGTAAACACTAAACAATATCACGGTTGACAAATAATCGATAACCAAACAAGAGAAAAAAAGAGATTTTGTTTTGGGTTCTAAATCTTCGTGGTGTTATCGACAGAATATATTATATTTTCATATTATATATTATATATTATATTATAGACAGAATATAAACATCACAGAAATAGCGTGTTAACAACGTTAACAAAATCTAGAAACGTACACCGGAAAATTATTTTTTATTCGATTTTTCGAAAAGCGAGAACGTGAGTAACAACAACAACACAAGTACTTCAATTTTTCAAATGTATTTTTGTTTCTCTATGAAATCTTTATAGAATTCCTTTTTGCAGTAAATAAATCGTGTTCTCGAGACTGTAGATGTAAAATATGGATATTAACATATTGGAAATAATGGTAAAAGCATCCAAAATGTCGTTTCTAATCCGAAAAATTTGACCAAAATTGATATTTATTTGAAAATGATAGACTTTACCAAAAATGTTGCTGAATAAATTTTTTAGAACCTCTTTTTATTTATTAATTGTGTTTTGTATTCATGTTTCAAATCCAAGTGGATGCCTGGAACGAAATGTGGTTATTTAGAATAGATCTTTTGTTGGTAAACAATATATTTCTGTATAATAATAATAATAATAATAATAATAATGTCTTTATTGCACAAACATAAATGTACACCCTGGTAAAAATGGGAGCGTTACTGAAGCGTGGCGTTAAGAGTTTCAAAAGAGTTAAAACAGCGTTAAATCCGCTGCGAAAAGCTTGACATACGAGTTCTTAAAGAGATAATTTGGACTACTTAATAGTTTACCGCGAAAGCGTCCAAACTGGTTAGAAGAGTGTACGATACGTTGCATAAACGTTTTTCCGAGCGTTCAGCGAGAGTTTATAAAGCATTTGATGAACGTTACAGACTTCATTTGTAACGGAAGGTTCATTAAAATATGTTCATATCCGAAAGTTTAGAAAAAGGAGCGCAAGAGTACTGGACGCTTTCTAGTGTACAATAACAAAATATGTAATGCCTTCATGAATTTCCGATAGTCCGCGAAATTTCCTTCTTGTGCAAGTATAAAAATTTCAATTCAAGGAGCTATACAATAATAAATTTGTTTTCGTTGTTTTAAGAGGTGCCAATAGCAATATTTAAGTACAAACAATTAAGTTGTAACAACTTAAAAGGTGCTATCAATATAAATCAATCAATAACACAATATAAAATAATTAATTTTCTTCTTTCTTCCTATTTTTCAAACTTGTTTTTTAACCGTAGTGATGTTTAGCAACTTGAGAATAGTGACATACAATTAAAAATATATCAAACAAAAAAAGCAATCTGTTTTGTGGGTTTGCAAATAGTACTAATGATATGCCGGACAACAATAAGAGTTTTCGAGTACAACAAATAACTTCTCATCTACATTGGACAAAGGTTATCCTGAACAATTATTGAAGAAGAGAAAACTACTAGAGAATGAAATATCTCGATTTGAGAATATCTGACTAAGATTCTCAAAAATACGTTTCCAAAAGGGCAGCCAAGATTTTAAGAAGCCAGTGCAGGAATGCTTCAAATAAGAGCTTATACAGTGGCAAAAAGTCAAACGGTCGCCGAAAATCGTTTCACGTGTTTTTTTAAAGATCTATGGTTTTCGAAGTATTTGAACAAATACAAAATTTCTCTCCATACAAACTCAAAAATCGTGGTAGATAACGTATTTTTTAGCTTTGATCGACCTCACCGTAATCTAGTATAGATCAACTCCAAAAACGAATCAATTCTAAGTTAGGTCATGCCGAGCTCAAAAAGAGGTTGAACATTTAACATAGATTGTACCGTTGAGGAGATATCGCGAACATAGAAAATGACCCATACGGACGGATGGACGTACAAGATCACGGACACAAATTGTTTTAATTGCATTTTTTAGTGGTTTAGGATCTGAAACATCGACGTTTCATGAAATACTGTATTATTTTTTGTTTATTTTTTTCGAACTGACCAAATTCAATACTTCGTCCAAAATAGATGGAAGGGTACCCTTGGGAAAGCTAACGTTGGTATACCGTCTGAGTTCAAGATATAATGTGTCGACAGGTAGCTCAGGGTGCGGGTAGGTAGGAATGTGGTTAGTTTTTCGTCCATAAGTAAATTGGTTTAAAAGATTCCAAAATGAATCCTTCACGAATTTAGAAAACTCTTTTGAGGGAAATTTTTGTTCAAGGCACAAAAATCAAAGGTACTAAAGGAATGACAATTGATTTCGAACGGAATAATAACCAAAATTTATTATAAATAATTATAATTGGTAATTTCCTTTTGCACCAGTGGAAAATTTAGGTCTCGCTGTAAATTTGTATAACTATACACATAGTGAGCTTAAATAAGATATCATCAAGATTCAAAACTAACACGATATTCTTTCAGGAATGTTTTCTAGAATAAAACAGAAGATATTCTGTGCCAGAATATCTTACATCGGGTCCTTATTCAGAAATTTGATTTTTTTTTTGTTAAAATCGAGAAGCTTATGGCTTTAACAAATTTTCATTATTTTAACAAATTAAAAATAATTATCTGAAAACCCTTACTGATAGTTTATAGTTTTTCACATTGAAATAAGCACGGGATGAAGTATTTCGGTTCGAAAGGGTGGTTCAGTTTCCTCTCATACAGGCCACGGACCTGATCCCGAGGAAGTTAAAGCTTGTTAGAAAATTAAGTTAGGAAGTTAAGGTTAGAAAATTTCAAGTACATTTTGAGAGACATTACTGACGCAATCGTATTATACGGGCATAAACGATTAAATTATAGTTTTAAATAAAACGTAGCTACAATAATACAGAAAAAATAAATAGCGGAATATTTAACACTCTAAGTTGTTTCGTTATGATATAAATTGACCGGAAAAATTAGAAAAATACTGTTACTTCGACCCAGACTAAGTCTGGACGAAGTATTGAATTTGGTCACTTCGGGAAAAAAAATTACCCTATAGTTTTTCATCAAATGTCGACGTTTCAGACCCTAAGGAACCCAAATCAACAATAAAAAAATTTGTGTCCGTGATCTGGTACGTACGTACGTCTGTACGTCCGTACGTCCGTACGTCCCGTTTTTTTGTCTCGCGATAACTCGCGAACGGATAAGCGTATTGACATAAATTTTTTTTTTAAATACGCGTCTTGGCATAACTTAGATCTGATTAGATTTTGGCGCAGATCCATCCGTCCATTACTAAAAAAAATTAGCCCCAATTAAGTTTTTTCGTAGTTTTTTGCATTTATTTTGAAAAATACAAATTTTATTAAAAAATGTTTCAAACAAAAAAGATAGAGCATGAAATTCTCTACAAAAAAGGTTGTATACATTTTCTTCCTAAAGTCAACGATAATGCCATAAAAACTGGTTTAAAATGTTTATGACCATTGTCTGAAAAAGTATTAAATTTTGTCACCTCGGCAAAAAGATTACCCTATATATATTGTATATATAAGATCATAATGATACAGACAGTAATTAGTAAAACACAGTAAACATGTAATATGCATCGAATAGTCTATTAGAATACAAGTGCATGAAGTAAGTGTTTTGCAACTTTTATTTGTTAATATTTCGGCTGGTCTGTTGTTGGGGTCGAAGTTTTGAAAATGCTCATTTTCAATTTTCATACATATAAGAAATACTATATTGTTGTAACATATCTATCGAATCCACTTGGACCTAAATATGATTGGACCCCCAAATATCAATATAATTTTATAATATAATTGAAAGCTGTTAGTCAACAAACGAGTATTAAGGAATAGCTGACTCTCCACTGGGTCGAAGTTTCTGAGCGAGCGAAGCGAGCGAGGCACCACGCCAACACTAGTTTTTATTTCTTTTTACTATGCTGCACCACTTTTAAACATCTGAAAAAAAATTGTCCATATAGATTGGCCTAAAATACATCTTCTTGAATTTTTTCAAGATTTAAACGCCAGAAAAAATGTTTTGAATTTTTTATAAATTTTTTAGAAAGTTTCTATAAGGTCAAATTAATTGAAAAAATTGTCATAGCTACACTCTAATGATATCTACACGTATGAATTTTTCTGTAAAGATTGCATTGTGTGGCTACGAAATAAAGAATAAAAACTGAAAATTCACGTTTCATCCTATAGCGAGCCCAATTTTGGGGATAGGGATTTGAACATTTCTGAGAATTATTATTTATCGACATAGAAAAGCATACAATTTCATTCATCTGAATCCCTGCTGGGACAGATTGGAACTTCTTATCCTGCTAGACTCTTTGACAAATACGTAAGGTAGGAAACGTTTATTAAAGACAAGTAATAATTAACTTTGTGTTAAAAACCGTTTTGTTGAAATTAGAATAAGGATTTGAATAAAAAAAATAATTTTTTAGTAAATCCGTTTACTTGACTGAAGCAAAATTTTTCTCTCAGTGTATAGATCATCTTACTATATACAACATTTTTGGATAATTCATTTGCACTATATAGCACCTGACATTTTGGCGTTGCTTTTTAGCGTATAAATTTTTTGGAAAAAATCAACGAAACAATTTATCACGTTGCATGTCCCCTGAAATTCCTCGTTATTTTCAATAGTTTTGTTATGAATTTTATTCAAAATAAAAATGTCAATTTGGAAAAAATCCACATTTTGTGTCCGCTCCTCAAAAACCTTCCCTCTCTCAGACGCCCGGTGGAGAAAGTACATGCCGTACACACAGGTAGAGGGGGTGGTGGAATGACACTAACACGACGAGCCGTGCATGGGTTTTCTCTGCAAGGGAGCCCGCGTGTGACGTCGGTGACAAAGTGGGGATGGATTTCATCCCCGTTCTGCCCTCACTACCCTAAAGAGTCTTTGGAGGTATGGTAGGGGCAGTGGAGTGAATTCTAACTTCTCCGTGTTATAAAATACGACGTACCTGGAGCCGCAGTCATTCTGAGTTCGCAAGTCAGCCAAGCTCTACGCTGTTCCAATCGGGCAAGTTTAAAACTGTGTGCAACGACCAGCATCAAGAAGATCATTTAGATATGGAGTCCAACTCAATCCAGGCCGCCGAATGCTCCACCAGAGTTCTTGGCAAATTAAAGGCATGGCGTTGTGTTTTTGACGGGCATGACCCGTATTTCTTCCTTGAAAGGATGGACGACTTCCGGACAGTCTACAACATCTCGACCCGTGAGTTGTTGGCATGCCTATCGGAGGTATTGCAAAGTGACGCGCTGCTGTGGTATGAACGGGAACGTGGCAATTTGAACAACTGGGAAGATTTCGAAAAAGCTCTCATCGGTCGCTATAGTGACCTAGAAATGTCTATGGAGCAGCGCTGGAAAATACAAGAACGCACGCAACGGAAAACGGAGGATTTCCACAGTTATGCAGCAGAACTGCAGACAAAGATGGACCGTGTAGGAAAATACACGGAAAAACAGCGACTAGATCGGATTTATGCAAACATGGATATCCGTTTACGTTTGCGCATAAAACGGCATTCCATAGATACGCTTCAAGAGCTAATTACCCGCGCCACGGAATGCGAAGTCTTCCTCCAGGAGAATCCTCTACCACCGCCACAGACTTATAGCTACACGTGGGAGGAATTGGCAGCGCTTGATGCGAGCTTAAAAAACGGAGGGAAATTCGTTCATCCTCGACGTGATCCTCCTCAACAACTGAAGAAGGGCAGGCGCTGTTGTTTATGTGGCGAGATCGGACACTTCCGATTCGATTGTCCGAGGCGAAAAACATAGTTTTCACAAGAGCAACTTGCACATGACATAAATTGTGAAAAAAATTCTCGTTTTATGGGACAATGACGTTAATTCGTGATAGTGCGCCAGTTAAGCTGGACGGTAAAATGACGTGAATGGAGCGGATACACTGTGAAGGAAGACGGACGTCTCTTTTTAATGAAACAACGCGGCGATGCGAATAATTATAGAGGATGAATGATGTGCGATTTATGGATTTATCAAATTGAAAAAAATTAAATGTTATTGTATTGAATTCTACGTAGTTTGTACATGTTACATAATAATAAACAAAAATTATTTTACTTAAATAATAACTTGTACTCTCCTTATTGTCTACTTACCATCAATTTTCATTTTCCAAACCTTTGCATGTCCAGTTCCAAACTTACAACCGGAGTCGTTGGAGAAGATTCCACTTCATAAAAAATTGCTGTTATGCGCATATGTTGCTCATCGAAACGAGTTTGCACTTCATACTTACTGCTTCACAACTTTTTCGTCGTACTTGGGTAGACTTATGCAATTAATTTCAATCATTCAACAAAATATAATATTAATAACACATTTATTAGATCAATAAATAATTATAGTTTTATCATCAATTAAAGTATATAAACATATATAATACATTAAATTGCATAACATTTTAATCAGAAAATAGTATGAAAGTTGTAGATTTTAATTAAAGATGGAACCGAGCAACGTCTCTTTCATCAAACAGATATTCAATAACTCGTTCATGGTTTTGTAAACATTTGTTGTAATCGTAAGATAATTTCGAAAAATTTTGGTTTAGCAGTTCGAGGTCTTGTTGCAATTTGTCTTTATCAGAACGAAGATGTGTTTTAGTCCTTTCCAACGTCGTAATGACCGACTGAAACCTTACAGCTTCCGTAACATGACTGTGTAATTCTGATTGAAGTGATAATATTTTGGACCGCAGGTAATGTAGGTTCAACATCATCGCTTCTATATTTGAATTACTTGTAATGATATTAGTTTGTTCTGTAATAAAACTTGGATGGCATATCATCTGCTTTTCAGTGATATTTCTTGTGATGGCATTGTTGGTAATATTTTCGATTTCGTTATCGGATAAAGAAACAAAAGTAATATTTCCGTTCAAACTTAAGTTTTCTGTGGATTTTAGCAGATTTTGCTTGAAATCTTTTACTTCCTGAAGTTTGGAAAACACATTGTCGAATGCTGCTTACTTTCTTCGAGTTCTTTTATTTTCTGAATTAAACTACTTATTATTTTTTGGAATTTGAGAAAACCAAGATTCTTTTCTTCAATACTTTGAAGATATTCGAGAAGGTTCTGCTCCAATGTTTGTTTTTCTATATACTTCTCCATATACTTCTCATTTGCTGCTTTTGTAGCAATAAGTATTTCTGCATTTTTAGTCTTTACCTTTTCAAGTAAAATTTCGCAACTTTCTAATTTTACTTTATATTCATTTATAATTTTAGTCTTGTTATCCAACTCTTGTCGCAATGTTCTTTCTGTTTCTTTGTAATTGCAAGATTTGGCAGAAAAAAAACTGACTTATGTTTGAACACGACAAGTTACGCGCGTGGCTTTCGTAGTCTGTTTTAGTACCTTTGTCAACTGCAGCTTGCAGTTTTCGAGCTTTTTAAATTTGTCTTGAATCAGCATTTTCATTATCGAAAAAATGCCACCTGTTTTATCATTTTCTAGAAAATCTCGAGTTACGACGATTTCTTGACTGTCCATAACCAGTTGCATATATTCAACTAACGAAACTTGAACTTTCATAGTCCAATAGTTGAATATTTTGAATAAATTTCTGTTTACTTTCACATTGGACTGCTGCACCCAAAAGCAATAATAACAATAACTTTAGCTCATCGATGTTTGTTTCGGGATGTTCACCAAGGTTTTTTGCATTTGGAATTTGCAAAAGCAAATTTTCACGTTGATCCTCGTAAAATGCTGTAGATTGTGTACAATCATCTGAAGACTCTTCCTCCGAATAACAGGATCACCTTGGGAACGTATAATTCTACTGTGTATAGGTTGCGATTTTCTGAAACATTTGTCATGTTCCATTTAATACGCAATTACGAAAATATCGTGGTTAGTAATTTTTCATGTATAATTTATTAAATGAATAAAGTAATAAGAAACTCGATCCCGGGTAGACATCTGTCAAGTGTTTTCGTACAGGGCCCAGTTTACGTATACCTTTTACATCGTAAATAAGTAATCTGAACAGAAACTAAAAGTGGTCTGATTTTCTACTAGGGAATCCTAAATGGCAAGGGAATTAACGCCTGACAAAATGTTTTTAATTTTATTATACACAACTTGTACTTATCACAAGAACAACAACATTTTCTTACTCGAAATCTTGAACTCAATCGTGTTTCTAGTCAATTTCATTCTACTAATTAATTGCACATATTAAGGAACTTACATTTGTAGGAAAACTGTGTGTATCAGCATTCCGTCGACGATGTCTTCATATTCTACGGACGCGGTAGATTCTGGAAGACAACTTGTAAACTAAAAATAGAAAATTGCAAATGAAAATAAATTTTAAGTACATGCGTAGAGGAAAGATAACTTCATTATAATTAAGGGGAAATACTAACAGCCCCGTAGATAACTTTACTTTCTAACCTAAAATGTACAAAAAAATAGACATATTTTCAAGCCCATATCTATTTTAGAGGCGTTTTCAGCATTTTTTACGAATGTACATTAGATCTCAACGGAATCGGTTCAGAAACGAGCGAGAAATAATTTCTGTAGTACTCATACAGTTATTTTCTAAATTGATTATTGTGAATTCACATCCGATTTTTAATCGAACTCGCTGAAACTTAGTACAAATTCGCGACAATTTCGTTAATGTGACCTAAAATATCAGATCGTGAAAATAAGCCTAATTTCTGTTTAATTTCAATATTTTAGTGTCGGAAGTTATCGACCGGGCAGCTTGTAATTACTTTTCAGAAGGCACAAAAATGTGATCAAAACATTTTAGTTGCGTAGTGATAATATAAACTTACCCATGACGTTAATGGATCACGAATAAATTCATTTATTGCAGACGTAGCCATTTTTTTCAATTTTCGCCACTGGTATGGATCAGTAAAATAAACTTTTTTTATGAAGTTTCGATGAAAAATGACAGAAATATTAATTTAATAAATACGAATAACAATATCACTGCAGTAATCAATTATGTTCCATCGACAATCTCATATCGTTTTATTAAAGATAAATATGGTACCGAATAAGATAATGATGGTATTCAACCTCGATATACTGCGGCTGAGTTACCATCTGTGAATATTAAACATAGTTGCACAGAGGAAAATCTCGTATGGGACAAGTATGTTATCAGAGATGGCGACTGTTGCTATCCGAAATCGTCAATTTTCCATCGTTATTCCAGCACATTAATGCACGTACTGTAAATCAGTCTAAATTACCCATTTTTTATTGCTTGCGCAAACCTTGACTTTACGCACAGGAGATAGACCCATAAATTGTACGCATACTAATTAAAAAAATAGTAGTTTTCGATACAAGGGCATGAAAGTTTCTTTTCATGCAGAGTGCGTAAAGTGCGCCTTTACCCATTTCTGACATTTTTTAGGTGAAATGGCGATCCTTATTTTTAGAGGTCTCGCTGAGACGACTATCACAAAATTAAGTGCAATTCATAATCTTATAAGTTATTATTGTTTGTTTTAATAAAATGCTAATATTCAGCCCAACGCTAGAGTCACTATAACCAGAGTTAAGACATGTGGCCGGAAGAACGCCATTTATCAACCTAGCCGGAAGCGCCTGTGCGCGCGGTTTTCAAATTGCGAAAATCGGTTACTGAAATGTACTGAACAGTTTTGAGGCAGTGAAAGACGAATGTGTCAAATTAATTGTAAAATTGTCAAAAAATTCAGTTTGGTTATTGTCATAGGTTATGTGTGGCTATTTCTTGCATAAAAACGTGCGCGACTGCATTTACATGCCATATGCCAGTGAAAGAAATTGAATGAAATCGCATTGAATCGCATTCAAAATTTCTCTGTGCAATCTCTTTTAGATAATGATCTAACGTATTTTTTGAGTGGTATAGATTTATAATAAGCGGCTAGACAATGTACGTCTTAGAAAAGATGAAAACATATAAATAATGTTGTGCAATAATGTTATTAATGCTATTAACAAATCTTTATTTCATCCAAATCAATTCATTAATAGTAAATAAACCTTATTTACATTAGAGAAACCTTTTTCTTAGTGCACATATGACAAACAACTGTACAAGTGATAAGTACACTGTAAACAATTTCATTAAATTTAATTAAAAAAGAAGGAAGCAAATTTCATAAATGTTACTGAAAAGTAATAATTTGTCCTGCAAATTAAGAATTTTGTTACTTAAAGCAATGTAATGATCGTAAAACTTAATATTCATTTAGAATGTTAAGAATTATTTTCTTAAATCTAATAAATTTTAATCGCTTAAAAAAGCGTTTTGTTGATCCGTTCCGTCAGTCTGTAAAGTCCGGTAATAGTCCAGGAGCTGGCGGAATTTTAGGTGACTGATTTGCTTACGCCTGAAATTTTTTCCACGAGTTATTATGGTCATGTTTGCCAAACCTAGACAGATGGCAGAGTCTGTCCGCGGGACATAGAGCGTACAGAATTTTTGTAACATATATTGATTTCCAAAGACTTTGACTGATTTCCTTACGGCTGATTTTTGTACAGTTGATTATTTAAATCATTTCAACAAGAAAACATGAGTTGTCCGACAAAAAAGTTGGGACACGACCCGTGTCTGCCATTTGGAGTTGGTAATTTTTTCGTTGAATCTTGACTGATTTGCTTACAGCTGAATTTTATTTTACAGTTCAATAATATATTAAGGATGAAGTATATAACCTTGTCCGACAATTTTAGTGGGACAGAACCGCTCTCTGACGACTTTGTTATGTTGATTAATCATCAATTATTGACTGAAGTATTTTTGTCGGACAAAGTGGTCATATTTTCGAAATTTTATATAATTTCGATTTTCACACGTGTCCGACAAAAATAGAGGGACATATTCGCTCTCTGACAAAAATAATGTTGTAAATATGATTATTGGACTTGTGATATTATTTACGGGAGTATTCACATCGGATAAAGTGGTCAATTTGTTGGAAATTGTATATACTTTCGATGTTCACACGTGTCCGACGAAAATAGAGGGACATATTCGCTCTCTGACAAAAATAATACTGTAAATATTATTATTATTGGACATGTTGGTCAGTTTTTCGTCCATAAGAAAGTTGGTCTAAAAGATTCTAAAATAAATCCTTCACGAATTTAAGGAAAACTCTTTTGAAGGTAATTTTTGCTTAAGGCACAAAAATCAAAGGCACACCGAGAAAAAGGATCGTTTGTTGAAAAGAAATATCATTCAGTTGAAAAGTTGAAATTGTTTTTTTAATGTAAAAGTGGTATTGTAATATTAAAAGCGATTTATTTGATATTACCATTTTATTTCTTACATTTCAATTGACCATTTGTTAATAGTTAAGAAATGTATACTTTGAACACGGCAGCTGCGCAAACTCACAAATGATACATGGGATATGTGTCTTATTCAATGTGTTTGTTTAAAAAGCGCGTATATTTAAGACGAGGTATAAATAATATCGTTACTTTATTTCTTTTCACAATAACAACCACCGAATTGCAATGGCACTCAGTCGTTCTTAACAAACCAAACAAAACATCCGTGTTGTCATTTGAGGTTATGTTACGGTGCGTATCGACTCCAACCTCTACATTTTGAAACTATTAAGAAATGTTTGGTTGCATTTAATAGATATTTCTTCAGATATAAAATGCGTTGTTTGCACTCAAGAAATGATAGCTTTATATGAAATGAATAATTATTTCGTACTTAAAAAATTATTTGATTCGCCGTATTTAAATATACAATTTCTTAACTATTAAGAAGTCTTCTTTTTAGTAAACAATCCTTTCCCTCAGTGTACAAGATCACGGACACAAATTGTTTTAATTGCATTTTTTAGTTGTTTAAGGTCTGAAACATCGTCGTTTCATGAAATACTGTAGTATTTTTTTGTGTATTTTTTTCGAACTGACCAAATTCAATACTTCGTCCAAAATAGATGGAACTGTATGCTTGGGAAAGATAACGTTGGTATACCGTTTGCGTTCAAGATATAATGTGTCGACAGGTAGCTCGGGGCGCGAGTAGGATTGTGGTCAGTTTTTCGTCCATAAGAAAGTTGGTTTAAAAGATTCCAAAATAAATCCTTCACGAATTTAAAGAAAACTCTTTTCAGGGAAATTTTGTGCTTGAGGCCCAAAATCAAAGGTAGTAAACGATATGACAATTGACTTCGAACCGAATAATAACCAAAATTTATTATAAATAATTATAATTGATAATTTTCTTTTGCACCAGTGGAAAATTTAGGTCTTGCTGCACGGTGAGATTAAATAAGATATTATCAAGATTCAAAACAAACACGATTTCGTTTCAGGAATGTTTTCTAGAATAAAACAGAAGATATTCTGTGCCAGAATCAATGTCATACATCGGGCCCTTTTTCAGAAATTTGATTTTTTTTTGTTAAAATCGCGAAGCTTATTACAATACCGCTTTAACAAATTTTCATTATTTTATCAAATTAAAAATAATAATCTGAAAACCCTTACCGATAGTTTATAGTTTTTCATATTATCGCGTAATTTGAAGATATTACAACATTATAAATGTGAAGGCTATTACATAGGTACTCTACTATCTATATACAATATATTCGTAAACGGTCCTTCGAAAATCCTTCGATTTGATTGAATATGATTGTAGAATTGTATATAATTGGACACAAGGTTATTTTTTTGAAGGGTATTTGAACATATATAATAATATAAGTTAGTACACTCAGACAAAATTTTCGTAATTTCAAGTAAATATTTAATTGAATAGTCGCAACAGATATTTACTTAAAATAAGGAAATATTTTCTTAATTTAAATAAATATTTATTTGCTGGATAAAATTAAATTAATATTCAGTTGAATTAACAAACTATTTTTCTATTATAAGTAAATATTTTATGGCGACTATTCAAGTAAATATTAACTTGAAATTACGAAATTTCTTTCAGTACATATATATTCTATAGTCGCATATAAATTTAATAAAATCAAACTTTTTAGCATTTTTTATAGTTATCCACAAAAACGACAAAGTGACAGTGGGCTTGCATAATACACATGAAATATTGGATGTAGTAATATGAGTTATATGAACACTGTTAAACATTAGTATTACTTTTTCAATGAAATACTTTTTTTAACAACATTTATATACAATCATATACAATTAAATTATATATATAAGTTTTGTATGCAATTGTATAAAATTACATGTAACTCATTATACCTGGGAAATATTGTTTAAAAAAGTATTACTAATTGTTAGTTAGTTTTAATTTATTAAGCCATGGGATAACATTCCCCTGCCGCAAATTTAATAAAAAAAATATAATACATAAATAACAATTTGTGAAGATGTGACATTAAAATAATTACACATTATAGTAATACCCAATATGAGATAGGAAAGCCAAGTATACAATTTCGATATTGATTACAATAGTTTTCACAGAATCAATAAAAATAAAGTATAAACTGTCGCAATGATACAAGTAAATACGGAAAACTGGAAAATGATAACTGAGAATCAGTACATTCTACGTGAGACAATGCTTAACTATTTTGACTTGAGGCGATAGGGTGTGAAGTGTTGATATCTCCTTAAGCTGTACATGAATCGAAGGCAAGCATTTGAGCTGTAATTTTACGTTCAAATATCCGGAAGCATCATTATAGACAATACAGCCATAATCAATAATAGGGTATGTGGACGAAAAGTCCACAGTTGTTTATTGTCGAAACTAAAAAAAATTGATTGATTGCCAAGCATCTATACATTTATGTGTACAGATAATTTTATGTTTTTTCGCATTCAACTTGACAATATTGACGCGTCTAAATCTTCTGTGCTTAAAAAAATCATGGCTTTAAGGAAAATGGAAGTTATTACGAAAGGTCGTTGTTACGGACGGAATCGATGTTTTATCAACTGCGGTACCCGGCGTAGGTTTTTCCCACAGAGATGGTTTTCCCTACGCCATTGCACACCCGAATGGGGGTACCTCTCAAAATGAAGCAGGCCTGTTAGGTGAATTATGTAAAAAGCTCTTCTAAATGGTGACGATCTCGATGCAATTATTTGTAATTCGAATGATAACATCGATGCATTATTTGACGTTGTAGTCTATTTAAATGTTCGAGAAATGGAAAAGTCGATCTAAGATGTAAAAAATCGACGATCGGGCTATTTTAGTTCGTTTAGGGACGTCGTCGGGTTAGGAAGTCCGCGTCGCGATCGAATAGTCACCGGTGATCGGAATAAATTCAATTTTTAGTTTGTGTCTGATCATATTGCGCGTTTTATTTACGAACCCTTCCACCATTCGTTAACAGTCGTAGTACATACGCGCATTTAGGCGGATTTTTGTACGTAAAATCAGACAGTAAAGGCGATGTCACATATTGGAAATGCCAACATAAACCTCCTTGTAGTGACCGCTTAACGACAATAAGCACGAGACGAAGTATTTCCGTTCGAAAAGGCGGTTCAGCTTCCTCTCATACAGGCTACGGACCTGATCCCGAGGAAGTTAAAGCTCTACGGATCATGTCATCTATTAAGGTTAGAAAATTTGAAGTACATATTGGGAGACATTAAATAGTAATTTTTTGACCGGTGAAGAAATTAACTTTAATGATTAAACACGGTCATTGAACCAAGATTTTTTGGGAAACATTACTGACGCTATCGTATTATACGGGCATACACGATTAAATTATAGTTTTAAATAAAACGTGGCTACAATTACACAGAAAGAAATAAATGACACGCTGAGAATAAAAATAGGTCAAAAATATAACGCGGGCAAAAATGAATTAACTTTTTTAACGCGGAAAAATGAATTAAATAATCTCCGCGAGCAAAAATGACTTATATAATATTCAGGGCAAAAATGGATTAAAATTATAATTCACTTTTGCTCTTATGGAATATTTAACCCACCTTTGCTCGC
Source organism: Trichopria drosophilae (assembly GCA_030407085.1). Taxonomy (NCBI): domain Eukaryota; kingdom Metazoa; phylum Arthropoda; class Insecta; order Hymenoptera; family Diapriidae; genus Trichopria; species Trichopria drosophilae. Next base: position 185,370,762 of record CM059582.1, read on the forward strand.
ATCGTAAAAAGTAAACCATTTTTACCCGTTAGCTGAAATTAACAAACTTTTGCCAATTTCCAAAAGTTAACCCGTTTTTGTATTAATTCGAATAATATCTACACAAAGTGACTTACGAGTATAAGCGTGATTAAACATGATTCTATTTATTTAGGAATGTTGTTAAAATATGACATTGTTATAATTGAAATCGAAAAACAACTCAATTATGAAAATAATAAAGTTTTATTTATTTCTTACTATGATTTTGCCAGTGGAGATAGCGATAACGAATAATGTAGCATATTATTTTTGTACTTCATCATTCTTTGTTTAAGAACGCATTTATGTACTTTATAAAATATATCTGTATAATTAAACAGGTTTTGTGATTTATTCAATTATTACCGATTAACATAAACTCGTAAACTTAGAAAGTTTGAATCCTTTGAGACTAGCTTGCGAAGCTTAGCAATGAGAAAGGGCATATTATAAGGATGACATTAACTCAAAGTAATTGCAAAGTTGATGACAATTGACAATATAAGGTGATATATTAAAACGATTATTAAGCGCGACCGTTCAAGTTCAATAATATAAAATAGTAGCGCGAGCAAAAACGAATTATAATTTCAGCTCCAGCAAAAATGATATACATTTTTAATTCGGTTTTGCCCAAAAGAATATTTTCTAAATGTAATTTTTATCTTCATAATATTTTTACACATTTTTGCTCGTAGCATCTAATCTCGAAAATGTGACGTAACATAAAATTCTGCTAACATCATAACAAAAAACACGTCGGATATGATACTTCGCTTGTGAAAAATCTCTTGTGCCCTAAAATTAATCCAAACATGGCCAAAAACGCTAATTTCGATACATTTAACCTAACTTTTCTCAAAAATGCGACGGAATAGGAAAATTCTGCTAGTGTCCTCGTTTTCAGCACCAAAAAACAGTTCGGATATGATACTCTGCTTGTCAAAGGCAAAATCAGCGTCGAACAGTGATAAGGGAGCGTATATTCTGCAAATAATATGCCTCTCAATACTTAATTGTGCCCCTGTAATAAAAAATTGGTGAAAACAATAAGTCAATGACAATGAATATCAGTTGTACACGTCTCTTTCAAAAATTCCGAGAATTAAGCAATGATGTACACTGAGAGAACGGATCGTTTGTTGTAAAAAAATATCATTCAATTGCAAAGTTGAAATCATTCTTTTAATGTAAAGATGGCATTGTAATATTAAATACGATTCATATAATATTAGCATTTTATTTCTTATATCAGAATTGACCATTTCTTAATAGTTAAGAAACGTATACTTTGAACTCGACAGCTGCGCAAATTCACAAATAAGACATGGAACATGTCTCTTATACGATGTATTTGTTTATAAAATAAGCATATTTAATATTATAAACAATATCTTTAATTTATTTCTTTTCACAATAACAACCACTGAATTGCAATGACGCTCAATCGTTCTTAACAAACCAAACAAAGCAGCCGGGTTGTCATTTGAGGTTATGTTACGATGCGTATCGACTCCAACCTTACATTTTGTAGCTATTAACATTACTTTATAGATACAAACTCATAGCAAACAAGCGGTTTCTTAACTATTAAGAAACGTTTGGTTGCATTTAATAGATATTTCTTAAGATATAAAATGCATTGTTTGCACTAAGAAATGCCAGCTTTATATGAAATGAATAAATATTTTATACTTAACAAATTATTGGATTCGCCGTATTTAAATATATGATTTCTTAACTATTAAGAAACCTTCTTTTTAGTAAATAATCAGTGTAGAAGCATACCAAATTGAATACTTTTATTACAGAATTAACATAAGAGGTATAATAGTGTAATCAGGGAATTAACACAAATAATGATTAAAATTTTAAATCATTTGTATATTTTTAAAAGAATCCCAAAAGTTTAAAAATTGCGATATCAAAGCGAACAAGTTTCTATACAAAATTATAACACGAGCAAAAATAAGTTAAAATTTCTTTGCTGGTAAAAGTGACTTATAATTTCCGAGCGGGCAAGAATGACTTAAATTTCTAATTCGTTTTTGTCCTGAAGAATATTTTAAGTCATTTTTGCTCTCACAATAGTGTAACTCACTTTTGCCCACAGCCTGTAATTTGTTTCGTCTTTGCTCGCGAACAGAATAATAACCCATTTTTTCTCGCGGCGTATGTTTAGCCCGTTTTTGCTATCAGCGTGTCAAATAACGGAATATTTAACACCCTAAGTTGTTTCGTTTTGATACAAATTGAGCGAAAAAATAAGAAAAATACTGTTTTTATTTTTTTTACTATGGCGCACCAGTTTTAAAAATCTGAAAGAAATTGTCCATATAAATTGGCCTAAAATAAAATTTTTAAACACGAGAAAACATGTTTTGAATTTTTTATGAATGTTTAAAAAAGTTTCTATAAGGTCAAATTAATTGAAAAAATTGTCGTAGCTACACTTTAATATTATCTACATTCATGATTTTTTTTTATAAAGATTACATTGTGTAGCTACGGAATAAAAAATAAAAACTGGAAATTCACGTTTTTTCCTATAGCGAGGACAATATTGGGGTCAGGGAGTTGAAAATTTCTGAGAATTATTATGTTTCAAAATAGAAAAGGATAACATTTAATTCATCCGAATCCCTGTTGGGACAGATTGGAACTTCTTATCTTGCTAGACTCTTTGACAAATATGTAAGTTAGGAAATGGTTTATTAAAGACAAGTAATAATTTACTTTGTTTTAAAAACCGTTTTGTTGAAATTAGAAAAAGAGGATTTGAATAAAAATAGTAGTTTTCGATATGCGTTTGGAAATAGTACATTACGATACGAGTGCGCAAAATAGGTATTTCCCACACGAGCGCAGTTTCCCAAAAAGCGAGTGTGGGAACACCTACGCAGCGCACGAGTATCGTATACTATTTTTCCTATTAAGTGCGCAAAGTTCGACACCTATATATAACATTTAAAGTGGTGGTGCAAGGGCGGTGGAGAAGGGGAGTTCGGCCGAAAACAGTATTTGTAAATGCTTTTGTAATAAATAGACTAAATTTATAAATATCTATGTAATACATTATTTATTATCGTTATTACTGTTAATTGTTATTAATATTTTATATAAATTTTAATGAATTTAAATATTCATTCGCATTCGCGTTTTCGGGTACATTTTCAATTACATTACTATTTTAGATAGAATTAACCTATACCTATCGTTTTCCGTACTGAAGAACAACGATTGAAAAGTAAAACAAATGAAAGTTTTGACAGGTCTATTCTACATGTCTGTATACCTATAACGCTACTATACCACTCGCAAAACTTCATTACCGCTCGCAAATTTTCTTTACCGCACGCTAAATTATAAGATCAGTAAAGTGTGGGAAAGTTGCACTTTGCAAACGCAAATACGTGCGCAAAATCGAACTTTGCGCACTATAATAGGAAAAGTCTTTTTCGTTTTTGCGCACGTCTTGCGTGTGCAAAGTGCCACTTTCCCACACTTTACTGATCTGGTAATTTAGCGTGCGGTAAAGAAAATTTGCGTGCGGTAATGAAGTTTTGCGTGCGGTAAAGTAGAGATATAGGTATACAGACATGTAGAATAGACCTGTCAAAACTTTCATTTGTTTTACTTTTCAATCGCTGTTCTTCAGTACTGAAAACGATAGGTGTAGGTTAATTCTATCTAAAATAGTAATGTAATTGAAAATGTCGTAAATGCGAATTCGAATGACAATTTCTATTTATTAAAATTTTCTCAAATTATTAATTGCATTGTAACAATTAATATTCATAACAATTAACAGTAATACGATAATAAATCATGTATTATATATATATATATTTCTAAGTTTAGTCTATTTATTACAAAAACATTTACAAATAGTGTTTTGGGTCAGGGGGGCTCCGCCCCCCCCCCGAACCCCCCCTCTCCACCGCCCTTGCACCCGCACTTTAAATATTGTATATATGTATCGAACTTTGCGCACTTAATAGGAAAAATAGTATACGATACTCGTGCGCTGCGTAGGTGTTCCCACACTCGCTTTTTTATCACCCTCGCTTTGCTCGGGTGACAAACTTCGCTCGTGTGGGAAATACCTACTTTGCGCACTCGTATCGTAATGTACTATTATGCACGACTTTCCATAGATCATCTTACTACATACAACATTTTTGGATAATTCATTTACATTATATAGAGCCCTGACATTTTATCGTTTTCGTGTATAAATATAGAAAATTCTAAAAAGTTTTGTTTTATTAAATTTATATTGTAAATGTATGTTGTTTTTTAGCGTATAAATTTTTTGGAAAAAATCAACGAAACAATTTATCATGTTGTATGTTACCTGAAATTGCTCGTTATTTTCAATAGTTTTTTTATGAATTTTATTCAAAAAAATAAAAATGCCCATTTGGAAAAACATCAAGTTTTTATTATATAACACTTAAAAAAAACACATGTAAATAAATAGCATCAAGATGTCCATTATATTCACGTCCAAGCACATTTCAAGACGAAAAATCTAATTTTTTCTGTTACTCTACGATATATTAACCGTGTGGTATAGTTTTCTCAAAACATTACATGTTTATAAATACTCTTTTTTTTAATATTCTATCTATATTTCACACCATAAAAAGAAATAGTTGAAAATAAACATTTTTTAACGAGGTTTGGGAATGAAACAAAATTATTACCAATGCAATATATGAATTTTTTATCTTTCCTTCTTTGGGTAATACTTTTATTACATTTGAAGTGTGTGTTCGACTTCATTTTAATGCTAATTTTTCATAAATGTTGATATATCATTCATTTCCATTAAATGGTGTTCAATCAATACGCAACGTTTCGGTTACATTAGAAAAACATTGAGTGTTTATAGAAGATTAGAATGAATCAACAAATGGATTTACTTTCTTCATTTCGGCCACTTTTTCCACAGGGTTCCCTGTTGCTGCTGCAGCATAACACCAACCCCGGAAAATGACTGGAGGGGAAAAGAAACGCACAACATGCACGTTCATGCCGGGAGTACCATTGGTAGAGGGATCAACTGGAGATGTTGTACTTTTTGACAGATTAGGAACGATTTTTCAAATGTGTTACATAAAAACTATCCAATTAACTATAAAGAAGCTGTACAAATGGCAAAATTTAATTTGCTCTATGGTTATGCTAGAAAGTGGAGTAAATCTATCCACATTTTGTCTCCGCGCCTTAAAAACAGGCGCCCGGTGGAGAAAATACATGCCGTACTCACAGGTACAGGGGGTGGTGGAATGGCACTAACACGACGAACCGTGCATGGGTTTTCTCTGCAAGGGAAGCCCACTTGCAACGTCGGTGCCAAAGTGGGGATGGATCTCATCCACGTTTTGCCCTCACTACCTTAAAGGGTCTTCGGAGGTATGGTAGGGGCAGTGGAGTGGTATAAAATACGACGTGGCTGGAGCCGTAGTCATTCTGAGTTCGCAAGTCAGCCAAGCTCTACGCTGTTCCAATCGGGCAAGTTTAAAACTGTGTGCAACGACCAGCATCAAGAAGATCATTTAGATATGGAGTCCAACTCAATCCAGGCTGCCGAATGCTCCACCAGAGTTCTTGGCAAATTAAAGGCATGGCGTTGTGTTTTTGACGGGCATGACCCGTATTTCTTCCTTGAAAGGATGGACGACTTCCGGACAGTCTACAACATCTCGACCCGTGAGTTGTTGGCATGCCTATCGGAGGTATTGCAAAGTGACGCGCTGCTGTGGTATGAACGGGAACGTGGCAATTTGCACAACTGGGAGGATTTCGGAAAAGCTCTCATCGGTCGCTATAGTGACCTAGAAATGTCTATGGAGCAGCGCTGGAAAATACAAGAACGCACGCAACGGAAAACGGAGGATTTCCACAGTTATGCAGCAGAACTGCAGACAAAGATGGACCGTGTAGGAAAATACACGGAAAAACAGCGACTAGATCGGATTTATGCAAACATGGATATCCGTTTACGTTTGCGCATAAAACGGCATTCCATAGATACGCTTCAAGAGCTAATTACCCGCGCCACGGAATGCGAAGTCTTCCTCCAGGAGAATCCTCTACCACCGCCACAGACTGATAGGTACACGTGGGAGGAATTGGCAGCGCTTGATGCGAATTTGAAAAACGGAGGGAAATTCGTTCATCCTCCTCAACAACTGAAGAAGGGCAGGCGCTGTTGTTTATGTGGCGAGATCGGACACTTCCGATTCGATTGTCCGAGGCGAAAAACATAGTTTTCACAAGCGCAAATAGCACAGGACAAAGGAGTGGATATACTCTGTGATGGAATACGGACGTCTCTTTTTAATGAAACAACGCGGCGATGCGAATAATTATAGAGGATGAATGATGTGCTATTTATAGATTTATGTAATTGAAAAAATTAAATTGTTATTGTATTGAATTCTACGTAGATTGTACATGTTACATAATAAACAAAAATTATTTTACTTAAATAATAACTTGTACTCTCCTTATTGTCTACTTACCATCAATTTTCATTTTCTAAACCTTTGCATGTCCAGTTCCAAATTTACAACAGGAGTCGTTTGCATTTCATACTTACTGCTTCACAACTTTTTCTTCGTAGAGACTTGGATAATTAATTTCAATAATTCAACAAAAGTCTCTTAGCGACAACGGTTGAGCAAGGATGGTGAAATAGTCGCTCGTTGTAAGTATCTAATTTGAAGCTCTTATATTAACTTTTGTGCTTCGAATATCGTAATGTGATTCAATTCGCAATAAGTTTGTACTTTGCAAGTGTTTTTTTTTCCTTGTGGCCTATTCTATATTGACTGAATATTTCCTTACATTTATGAAATTTTGTGTACTTAAGTATTGTATGTGTATATTTACATTTTACAATGTGTGGTGTGAAGTGTTTACTCTGTCATAATAAAGAGGATATACATATATGATATATATAGATAGTGATGAGAAGGCTGTTAAGTGTTTGAACTGCAATGTTTATTTTCACTCTTCTTGCTCTAATCGTGTAGGGAAGCTTCCCAATGGCAGCTTCCAGAAATGCTGCAACGGCGATAAGAAAAAAAATCTTCCGATCGTCTTTCTACATCAGTCGTAGACTGAATACCATGTTTCTTTTAAGAGAAGATTCTTTATCTGTTGAATAGGACGCTGAATCTAGCAGCAGATTCGCAGCAGCGGATTCGAAAAAAACTATGGTTTTCAGCCATTAAAATTGCCAAAAACAGATTATTTGTTTAAAATTTGTCTAAAAATGTTTAAATGCAAGTAATTTTTAATAAGAAATTATCCATTTTCACAGTTTTCTTGAATCCGCTGCTGCGAATCTGCTCCTAGCTTCAGCGTCATCTGTTAAATCGGGCCTATTAACTTTGGAAAAGTTGTGGAAACGGATTGATAAAAAATTCGACTCGTTAATTGACCGATTTGACGCTTTCGAGAATAAAGTCAACGGGTAGATCTCCGATTTAGACACCCGTCTGACTATTGTCAAAGATTCAATTAACACAAATCAGCTTGATGGGAATATGCTTATCAAAGAAATGGAAAATAGAATTCGGAAATCTAACAGCTGCATTTTTTACAATGTTTCCGAAACATCTGCACACGAAGATGAAGATGTTTATAAGGAAGATTTGGATGAAATATGTTCAATGTTATCGAAACTTAAAGATATTGGCGTTAGTAAGATATCAGTTTATAGAATTGGTAAACAAATTATAAAAGGGAAAACACGCCCATTGGCAGTCAATTTGCAAAACAGAGAAGATGTTTTCAATGTATTAACGAATCAAAATCAATTTCCCAATGGTATCAAGGTTACTTCGCATAGAACTGCTCTTCAACCAAAATAGCTTGCACGGTTGAAACATCAAGTCTATGAAATCAATGGAGAAAATTCTGATCATCCTAAAGTTAACATTAAGTACATCGATGGAACTCCTGAATTAATAAATATTAAACTTTCCTCATCTAAAGTTTCAAAAAACTAGCTGGAAAATCTATTCTCTTTTATTACCAAATTATAAGGTCTATCGTCAATAAAATTACCTCTACTCATATTCATCTGCACACTTTATCGTGCATACCTGATATATTTATATTAACAGAAACCTGGTTGAATGAAAACATCTCTTCATCGGAACTCGGTTTTGAAGAATACAATCTCTTCACGAATGACAGAAATTCCGTTACGTCTGGACGTCAACGTGGTGGAGGTGTTCTTGTTGCCACAAAAAATAATCTAATTGTGACAGAGTTGTCATCGCATATCAATAGTGAAGCATTATTTTTTAAAATTGACTCGTATACCAGTCATATCATCTTATGTGCAGTATATCTTCCACCTCAGTGTACCTCACAGTGTATTTAAGAATTTCTGCTATTCATCAAACATCTTTACTCAAATTACCCTACGTGTGAATTTGTGATCTGTGGAGATTTGAATTTGTCAAGTATTAAGTGGATAAACAGTCCCCGTAATTATCGTACTTTGGGTTATGTGTCACCGGATAAATTATCTCAAGCAGCCTATCTTCTGAACATGGCGGAGTATATCGATTTGGATCAACTTTTTCCAGTTCACCCTGATAAAGATTATAGTTTAGATCTATTATTTGCAAATTGTGACAAAATTAAACTTCAAGATATTCCGGAATATTTATTTAATTGTGATGTACATCATTACCCCGTATATTTTGAATTTCATGAACTGTATCATAAGTTTGGTCTACCGTCTGAGTCATTTCGTAGCGATTTTATTAGAGCTGACTATGTGCAACTAAATCAATCTTTCTCAGAAATTAGCTGGAAGGATTTGTTTCACGACATTGGTATTGAATCTAGTCTCGCGTTATTTTATAATGTTATTAATGATAATATTTCTAAATACGTCCCGCGTAAAAAATCTGTGTCTAGTCATTATCCAGTGTGGTATAACTCTGAATTAATTAAGTTGTTAATACAAAAGAAAACTATTCATCGCACGTGGAAATTATATAATAATAGCGCTGATTTTGTAGAGTTCAAAAGATTGCGTTCCCTCTTAATCCGTAAATCGCGTTGTTTATATCAATCTTTTATTCGTAAAACAGAGGAAAGTTTGACTAATAATATACGATCATTTTGGTCTTTTGTTAATTCGCGTCAGAAATATAATGCTTTACCTTCTAGTATGCATTGGAATGCTCGTATATCCCATGGAAATTCGGATATTGCCGAATTATTTTCTTGTTATTTTGCGTCAGTATTTAATGTAAAAATATAGAATGAAAGTAGTATATTTTAATTAAAGATGGAACCGAGCAACGTCTCTTTCATCAAAAAGACTTTCATATTCAATAACACGTTCGTGTTCATTTTGTAAACATTTGTTGTAATCGTAAGATAATTTACGTAAGTTGAGATTTAGTCCTTTCCAACGTCGTAATGATCGACTGAAACCTTCCCGCTTCAGTAACATGACGGTGTAATTCTGATTGAGGTGGTGATATTTTGGACCACAGGTAATGTAGATTCATCCTCATCGCTTCTATATTTGACTGATCACAAAGAACTAATTTTGTTGTGAATTTAAAATATCAGACAAGTAATATATTTGCATATTATATTAGAAATCTATATTAAAAAATCCGAATGATTCTATTTAACTTAATTATTTATATTCTGCTATAAATGATACAATATATTATTACTCAAACATATCTGGATTTTCAAAATTTGTGCAGGAATGTAACACACAATCGCACTGCAAAAATATATATGAAAATGATAAAAATTAAAATTATAGATGCATGCTAAGCAGGTAGTTCCAAACCCCTTGCCACCTAAAAGCCCACAAATTTAAAGGTCCTGGAATATGCACTTCAGTAAACGACTATGCTCATCTGAGGCTATCCTACTTGGTTCGTAATATTTAGTATGATAACAACAGATGGAAATTCATCAAAGTATTGTTAACTCCAGAAAAATAGAACGTGTAGTTAATACCGATGCAATCTCCTAATATGAATCTATGAAAAATAATTTTTTCTGCCCTCCGGCCAGAAACCGCAACTTCCTGGCCGCTGCGCGAAACGAAGTTGCGGCTTTGTGGCTGCATCTAGCAGAAAAATAGTATACGGCCCTTGGCCAATAAAAAAGAAAGCCTCAGATCACATGTTTATCAGACTCGGCTTCGCCTTGGCCAACAATTTCATGTGATCTCAAGCACTTTCTGTTTTACTGGCCTAGGATCGTAATATACTCGTTTTGATGCCATGCGTAGAAAACCGAAGAATTAGCAATATATTGGCCATTGCAATTGGTAATAGATTGCTGCTATATTACTCATAATTAGCCAATATGTGAATAATATAGCGTTAACGACATCCTGGAATATATTGTCAATATAATACTAAAATTAAATTATTTTTAATGAATGAACAAAAATTATTTTTAATTTTCCTTTAACTTTCGTTATTAATACCGGAGTTCACTCATTTTCAGGCTAGCAAATAAATTAAAAAAACCTACTCTACCTCGTCGAGATTCGAATCCGGGACCCTCCCTCGCAAAGCACGCGCCCTAACCACACGACCATACCCGACGTTGCAAATTCTGCCAAAAATAATGAATAGTTGAAACCGAGATTGGATATTTGACACGGTGATAGCAAAAAACGGGCTAAACATGCGCCGCGAGAAAAAATGAGTTATTATTCTGTTCGCGAGCAAAAACGAAACAAATTACAGGCTGCCGGCAAAAGTGAGTTACACTATTATGGGAGCAAAAATGACTTAAAATATTCTTCAGGACAAAAACGAATGACAGATTTAAGTCATTCTTGCCCGCTTGGAAATTATAAGTCACATTTACCCGCAAAAAAATTTTAACTTATTTTTGCTCGTGTTATAATTTTGTATAGAAACTTGTTCGCTTTGATATCGCAATTTTTAAACTTTTGGGATTCTTTTAAAAATATACAAATGATTTAAAATTTTAATCATTATTTGCGTTAATTCCCTGATTACACTATTATACTTCTTATGTTAATTCTGTAATAAAAGTATTCAATTTGGTATGCTTCTACACTGAGGAAAGGATTGTTTACTACAAAGAAGACTTCTTAATAGTTAAGAAATCGTATATTTAAATACGGCGAATCCAATAATTTTTTAAGTATAAAATAATTATTCATTTCATATAAAGCTGACATTTCTTTAGTGCAAACAATGCATTTTATATCTTAAGAAATATCTATTAAATGCAACCAAACGTTTCTTAATAGTTAAGAAACCGCTTGTTTGCTATGAGTTTGTATCTATAAAGTAATGTTAATAGCTACAAAATGTAAGGTTGGAGTCGATACGCATCGTAACATAACCGCAAATGACAACCCGGCTGCTTTGTTTGGTTTGTTAAGAACGATTGAGCGCCATTGCAATTCGGTGGTTATTGTTATTGCGAAAAGGAATAAATTAAAGATATTGTTTATAATATTAAATATGTTAATTTATAAAAAAATACATCGTATAAGAGACATGTTCCAAGTCTTATTTGTGAATTTGCGCAGCTGTCGAGTTCAAAGTATACGTTTCTTAACTATTAAGAAATGGTCAATTCTGATATAAGAAATAAGATGCTAATATTATATGAATCGCATTTAACATTACAATGCCATCTTTACATTAAAAGAACGATTTCAACTTTGCAATTGAATGATATTTTTTTACAACAAACGATCCTTTCTCTCAGTGTACATTGCTTAAATGTTCGGAATTTTTGAAAGAGACGTGTACAACTGATATTCATTTTCATTGACTTATTGTTTTCACCAATTTTTTATTGCAGGGGCACAATTAAGTATTGAGAGGCATATTATTTGCAGAATATACGCTCCCATATCACTGTTCGACGCTGATTTTGCCTGTGACAAGCAGAGTATCATATCCGAACTGTTTTTTGGTGTTGAAAACGATGACACTAGCAGAATTTTCCTATTCCGTCGCATTTTTGAGAAAAGTTAGGTTAAATGTATCGAAATTAGCGTTTTTGGCCATGTTTGGATTAATTTTAGGGCACAAGAGATTTTTCACAAGCGAAGTATTATATCCGACATGTTTTTTGTTATGATGCTAGCAGAATTTTCTGTTACGTCACATTTTCGAGATTAGACGCTACGAGCAAAAATGTGTAAAAATATTATGAAGATAAAAATTACATTTATAAAATATTCTTGTGGGCAAAATCGAATTAAAAATGTATATTATTTTTGCTGGCGTTGAAATTATAATTCGTTTTTGCTCGCGCTATTATTTTATATTATTGAACTTGAACGGTCGCGCTTAATAATCGTTTTAATATATCACCTTATATTGTCAATTGTCATCAACTTTGCAATTACTTTGAGTTAAGGCCATCCTTATAATATGGCCTTTCTCATTGCTAAGCTTCGCAAGCTAGTCTCAAAGGATTCAAACTTTCTAAGTTTACGAGTTTAAGTTAATCGGTAATAATTGAATAAATCACAACATCTGTTTAATTATATAGATATATTTTATAAAGTACATAAATGCGTTCTTAAACAAAAAATGATGAAATACAAAAATAATATGCTACATTATTCGTTATCGCTATCTCCACTGGCAAAATCATAGTAAGAAATAAATAAAACTTTATTATTTTCATAATTGAGTTGTTTTTCGATTTCAATTATAACAATGTCATATTTTAACAACATTCCTAAATAAATAGAATCATGTTTAATCACGCATATACTCGTAAGTCACTTTGTGTAGATATTATTCGAATTAATACAAAAACGGGTTAACTTTTGGAAATTGGCAAAAGTTTGTTAATTTCAGCTAACGGGTAAAAATGGTTTACTTTTTACGATGCGAGCAAAGGTGGGTTAAATATTCCATAAGAGCAAAAGTGAATTATAATTTTAATCCATTTTTGCCCTGAATATTATATAAGTCATTTTTGCTCGCAGAGATTATTTAATTCATTTTTCCGCGTTAAAAAAGTTAATTCACTTTTGCCCGCGTTATATTTTTGACCCATTTTTATTCTCTGCGTGTCATTTATTATTCCTCAATGAATGAACTTTAATACAAAGCGTATGAATTATATTATCAATAAATATAGACATACGGACAATAAAACTAAACATAATTTCGGTATTAATAACGAAAATTAAAGGAAAATTAAAAATAACTTTTTTTCATAAATTCAAAATAATTTAATTTTAGTAATATAGCGGCATTATACTGCCAATTGAAATGGCTAATATATTGATAATATATTGCTAATGCTTTGGTTTTCTACGCGAGAAGATATTCTATTAAACCGTGTTTAACATTTGGGATTAACAAATTTTACTTAAACAACTTCGGTATTAATGAACGAAATATATTATTTTATTGAAAAATTTGACCTTTGGTGTTTTTTATAAAAGTTTGTTTTAGCAGAATAAATGTTAATGTTTTAACATTTAATATTTAAAATTAAAATCACCACTCGTTGCAATAACCTTTGCGTGGATCCGCTTATTCCCCCATCTGGCTGATACCCAGTCTGACAATGCTTTGTTCCTCTTTATATCACTGGAGAGTATTACAATGAAAGATTTCTGTATTTTCCAGAAAACTGACGAAAACATTGTAGAAATGTGAATAGCTGAAAATTACTTCATAACCGTAACACTACGTGATATGCTGCTTGATTCAATCACCTATTAATTCAGTTGTTATCTGACCTGACGTATCTGTATGTTTCCTTGGTTATAACGACTACATCGAAAATTTAAATTGTCGAAAATTCCATCAATTTGAAATGCGCAAAGATTAAGGAAAATCCACTCAGTGGAAACATCTTCTCATTATCTTGCCAATATCTTTTGATTATCCTGCCAACATCTTCTCGTTATCTTCCCAACATCTTCTGGTTATCTTTCCAACGTCTTTTCGTTATTTGAACATAATCTTGCCGCAAGCTTGCAAAGATCATGAGAGCATCATTGTATTGTCTTTCATTCATCTTCCAAACCTTTTTAATTCATCCTGCAGGAGTCTTTATAAATTTGTCTATTGAAAATCTCTCTAATATCTTTCAAGGCAATAGATTTGTTTGTCTTTTATTCATCTTGCTCCGTCCCATTAGCGAGACGTTAGCAAACATAGGCTTACAAGATCTTGGAAAGAAATTCAAAGATGATTTTTGTTCACTCGGGATATTATAAATGATATAAAGTAGATCTATTATGGAGGTTATCTATAGGCAGTAATTGCTTATTTAGCATTTTTACAATCTTCGTATTAGGCTCGTTGCTGATATGTGGCCTATTAATTATTTTAAACTTTAATTGCTCAGATATAATCGGTTTGTCACAACAGGACATAATTAATTCTAATACTTAATTAGTAAATCCAACAAAATATACGAATTATCCAAATCTTACTATTAGTTCATAGACACGATTATTTCTTTTCAAGTCTTTATAATTAAAATTTTTTTAAATATTGTTATTAAAAATTAAGAAACTAACTTTAAAAACTATTTCACTTATTTAATTTGCTATTTTCTACAAAGCAGTAGACTGAACCTAATATAAAATCATGTAAATTAATTTCTTCGACCGTTCATAGTTATATAATTACATAAATTCAAAATTAATATTCGGTAATCCGGTCTATTACAAGTAAATAAAATAAAATGTAAATATTAACAATGGGTTGTGAATGCACAACCACGTAATATGTGAAAAATAACAATGCATGGAAATAATCAAACAAATGTGAGATATTTATTTTATTTACTTCTAATAGACCGGATTACCGAATATTAATTTTGAATTTATGTAATTATATGAACCTAATATAACCTATGATTTTTTATTTTGTTATTCTCGCATAATCTATATATTCTAACTTTTGACCCTAATGTTGTTACAGCATTTTGAATTTGCATAAGTTTAAAGTATTGTAAGAGTAGCGCATCCATATTTCCTTTGCCTGATCTCAAAAACTATACATGCCCACTTATGTATTATTAGAGAAACGTCAATATTGGGACTCGTTAGAGGTTACCGTTGACGGCGATATCATAACAAATAGCGACGCTTCAAAAAACAATACGCCTATACTAGAGAGAAGAAAAAAAATTAAACATAAAATCAAACATCAAACGTGCGTTAGAGGAAAAATCATCTCGGAAATGAAGTCGGAAAATTGTAGCCCAAGGGAGCTTGTTTACAGGAAACTTACTATCTGTTGACAATTATAATGATTATTTAATATTGTATTCTTACTACATACATTTGTATATAATAGAAATGAGGAATTACATAGTAATGAGGATGCCAGCAGTGGACGAAGCACACCAACCTCAATAACTTCTGCGATATCTTCACCGCGAGCAATAAACGAGAAGCAAATATCTACAAATTTATCTCCTCGCGCGACTCCGCAAATTGAAATGCAGACCCCTTTTCCACCCGGTAATAATTTAGTTATTTTCGCTATCGCGAGGACGTAAAATCAACTTTTACTCTCAGAGGCGATCTCTGTGCCCGAAGGACGCCTCATAGTGCGAAAGTACAGGTTACGCCTATGATGCGAACATAATCTTTCGTCATAATGGGTGTAAAATTGTAGCGTATAGCTTGAAATTGCTACTCAAAAGGTTAGAAAATTGCAAATTTGGGCGTAAAATCGAATTTTACGCGCACTATGACTAAAAATATAGTAAAGGAGGGCCCCACGCGTAAGGTTCGTTATTTAATTAGTTATTAATTAATTAACTTAATATATGAAATTACAGTAATTCAGAAGAATTTGGAAATGATGAAACTTTTGGTAGATCCAGAAAATATTTTATTTTTATAGTGGTCTATGCTGAGAAAGAATCCGATGATGGCAACCCATTGGCATTGGGGAACTCTTAGAGAGGAATTATTAGAGAGCAAACCCAAAATTCATCATAAAGATTAGGTATGATGTGATGAATAATTAACGGGACGGTATATTCACAAAATCAACACTGTGAGATACACTTTTAAGAAATTTGAAAACAAAATTTTAATTATAGGGATAAAGAGCATTTGGAACGAAATATGTATTTCATTATGGCGATAAAAATGTTTTTCTAGTTAATGGAATTTTCTTAGGTACCATAAAATTTTGATTGATCCAATGAAAAAAATTCATTCGGACTATGAACAATGCATTGTACGTAAAAAGAGAGTTTGGAAAGAAAAAAATATTTCCTTGAAGCCATGAAAATTTTCACCCAGTCGATGAAATTTTCTTTGGTAACACTGAATTTTAATTAACATAATTAAAAGATTTCATTAAAGCCAGGGACGATGTAACATAAGGAAGAGGAATTATTTGAAAGGAAAGAAATACTTTGTTGTAACCATGAAAATTTTCATTCACTCGATGAAATTTTCTTTGGTACAATAAAATTATTATTGACTCGATGAAAAAATTCATTCGTGCTATGATCGATGCATTGTAAGGAAGAAGAGAATTTGGAACGAAATAAAATTTCATTGTGACGATGAAAATTTTCTTCGAGTTTATAACATTTTCTTTGTTATCATTAAATTTCGATTGAGTCAATGAAAAAAAATCATTAGTGCTATGTACGGTATATCACAGAAAATGAGAATGAATAAAAATAAATTCTCATACTGAAAAGCAAATTTCCCAGTGTTGATTTCGTGTTGTGGCCAATCGCGGATTTTTTATTTTAATCTGAAACTGTCAATGGAATGCAACTTATATATATATATATATATTTTATATGTATATATGTATATTTATTACTAGGGATTCGTGATTTTATTATAGAAACATGAGAAAGGCAGAAAGAAGTGTGTATGCCTTAGCATTTCGGTTTGTTATATTGTTCACGCCGCTAACCTAACATATACTACAAAAGTCAGTCGCTATACGCTATGAAAATTTCGCATGCCATAAACGCAGTTATTCGTAATCTCGCAGGCATTTGATAAAATTTGGAACTTGTATATATGCTTCCGAAAACAGAGCGTACTGCTGGCGCATTCAAAGATCTTCATTCATAGCCACCTAGCGATAAAATACCGATCTCCAAAGCGGCAAAATGAAAAAGCGGCGCGAAAATTTAAAATATGCTCGTATTATATGAGTGGAAATTTGATATATATGACTGTCGTGTCACTGCAGTCTCTTAACTATTGAGTAAATACAATATATTTTTACTTCCTTAATCTATATTTTAGTACCACAATTATAAATTGTATATTAAAAAAATTTTTAATATAAAACCATAATTCCAAAAATAAAATGTTTAGAATTCTGTTACCTAAAAAATGTGCAAAATTTGTGGGGAATTTTTATATACTATATTTCTTATTTTTCTTTAATTTTCAACAGAATATTATATATATTAATTTATATTTATATATAATTTATAACTTTACTTACAATTCATTGTTTATAATATAAGTGCAGATTTTAATTGTATCCTTAAACTCCGATCAGTGAGTTTCAAATAACGTCTAATTTTCTTTAAGAAATATTTTGTAAAGTAAATCATATATTTCTTTCATGTGATATCTGTCGTTCAATGTTGTGTTTGCAACACAAACAAACTGCTATTATTATGTCGAAACATATAAAATTATATTAAATGAAAATCTAGTCCACGTGAGAAATATTTTGTTGCGGCGATTAAATATTTATTTTGTTTGAACTTGTCTTTTACCCTCAAATGTAGCACTTACACCTCTAACCATTAATTTATTTTCATTAACTCAATCCAAATGTGATAATACCAAATGAAACTTAATCAGATTTTAGAAAATTCAATTTATAAAATTGAAAATCGTTTAGAGTAAAATATTTTATTAAAAAATGTTTGCTATGTTGTGTATGGCTTATTTTATTTATCAATTAATTAAACATTTCCTTAATGTCTCTTTCGCTTTTCTGCTTGAGTCTACCTTAATAATGAAAATGTTATAGACGTTTATATTGGGGCAGATTACATAACAATATATTTATGTAAGACATATTTTTGTTTCTGTTAGTGGTCTACTTACAGAAGTGCGTTTAGTATGCAGTGAAAGCATTAACATTAAAAAAATGTTATACATACATATACATGAAATACCGAATGCTCTTCCCGCGAAAATCTCAAACCTCTGTAATTTTCTCACCAGTTGTCTGGGACTTGCACCGTGAATATCGCACTCCTTATTCAGAGCCCAGCCTCTGCTCCAATAGTTTATAATATATTATCTTTTTATCCCACTAACATATAAAGTGACATCTATTAAAAATGCATGTTTTTAAGATAACTACGTTTATTCATATTTACAATAATATACATTAATTTTTAATGAATAAAGAACGTGAAATTGTAACAAAACTTCCGCAAGTTATTTTATAATTTTATTCAGTACAGTCCACTTTTACTCATGATCGTCCATGCCAGTGTTCTGTTAATAGTGGTGTTACATTTTCACCATTACCTGGTTTGTTGCTGCTTGTGATGAGGCTCAATCGTCTCGACGAGGTGACAGTGCACGCATGGCATGAGAAGAACGGTAAAACAGAGGCCATACGAAGGTATACTGAATTGGATGCGTACCTCAAACATCGTCTACAGTACCTGTGCCCGCAATATGCAGAAAGACGCAGCGCATCGAGCTATGCAGGGCCTTCAACTCAGCGAACTTCCACGAATACGACATCGAGTCATCGTGCTCCAACAATGAAGCCAAGGACTTCGTTCTCATCGAACCAGGCATCTAACCAGGTTTCGACGCCAGAGTCGAAGAGGACCCGCCAAAATTGTATAGCGTGCAATAGTTTGCATCCATTGTATTTTTGTCACTCATTTAAAACTTTAACGCCATCGAAACGTTTCGAGCTGGTCAAATGCGCTAAATTGTGTTTTAACTGTCTTAGGTTAGAACATCCTCCGAGGCTGTGCAGCTCCTCCAAGTGTCGACATTGCGGGCAGTCGCATCATATGCTCCTGCACGCGCACTTCAGTCCTGAGGAATCACGGGAAAAGGCCATTTCTGAACGACCAGCT
Organism: Trichopria drosophilae; assembly: GCA_030407085.1. Lineage (NCBI taxonomy): Eukaryota > Metazoa > Arthropoda > Insecta > Hymenoptera > Diapriidae > Trichopria > Trichopria drosophilae. The sequence goes on from CM059582.1 coordinate 185,389,890, forward strand.
GACGTGTCAGAGGTAAACAATGCGCCCACTTTGGCTTCTCATCACGGAGTAAGTCATAAGCCTAGGCGGACATCAAGCTTACTCGCTACTGCCTGGATGTGAGTCGAATGCAACGGACGTGTGCTGCGGCTGCGAGCACTAATCGACCCAGGGTCCGAGTGTCAGTTTCCGTTACCGGTGTCGGAGCAAACTCGTCATTACGCGTGAAATTCGCGACAACTGTGGTCGTATTACCCAATGTAAAATGTCATATAGACACTTTGTCTATCGATGCGATTATTGTACCGACTCTTACAGCGTATGCGCCGCCGTCTTCTCAGTCTTCGATCGAATTAAATTCCGCCTTTAAAGATGTCTGCCTTGCAGATTCGAATCCTTACAGCGCAGATCCGATCGATGCAATTCTAGGGGCCAATATTTATGGTGACATTTTGGTAGACGGGTTTTTACGTCGCGAAAATCTACCCGTCCCACAAAATACCGTGTTCGGTTGGGTATTATTCGGACCCGTGTACTCGACGTCTACCTATCCTCCAATCACGTTTCATTGTTTACATGCAATATCCAATGTAGACCTGCATGCTAGTCTCCAGCGCTTTTGGGAAATGGAGGAAATTCCAGAAACGACACGGTGGTCCGAGGATGAGACCCGTTGCGAACAATATTTCACCGATACGACGAGACGTGACGAAACTGGCAGATACCACGTACGTCTTCCGTTCAAGCGAGACCCTCCACTCGATCTTGGCGAGTCCTTTACACGGGCGAAACGCATATTTGAAGCAGGCGAACGACGCCTTTCACGAGACTCTCGTTTAAAATTGGAATACGATTCATTTTTATAAGAATATTTGGATCTGGGTCACATGTCTCGCATACCGTGCGATCGCGATAGGCCGAACTATTATTTACCACATCACGCGGTAATAAAATCTACCTCTTCGACCACCAAGTTGCGGGTCGTTTTTAACGCGTCCAGTCCCAGCTCAAATTCAAGGTCACTGAATGATAATTTATTGATTGGGCCCAAATTGCAACAAGATTTCGCTTCAATTCTATTACGCTGGCGACGCAATCGTTATGTGTGCTCTACAGACGTAGAGAATATTTTTAGACAAATTCGCGTGCACCCTGATGACGCGAATTATCAACTTATCCTTTGAAGGACCACTCTTAAGTCTCCTCTAGATACTTTTCGACTCGAAACGGTAACGTACGGGACAAGTTCGGCCCCCTTTTTAGCACTGCGCGTGTTGCATCAGCTAGCTGCTGATGAACGAACATCGTTCCCTCTAGCTGCTCGGGAAACTCTAGATAACGTTTGCGTAGATGACATTCTCTTCGGTGGGCCGACCTTGACACGTACGCTGCAACTTCGCGATCAAATCCTTGGGCTCACCCGCGCGGGCATCCGATAGTCTATTACAATACAAGTGCTTGAAGTAAGTGTTTTGCAACTTGTTACGGACGGAATCGATGTTTTATCAACTGCGGTACCCGGCGTAGGTTTTTTCCCACAGAGGTGGTTTTCCCTACGCCATTGCACACCCGAATGGGGGTACCTCTCAAAATGAAGCAGGCCTGTTAGGTAAATTATGTAAAAGGCCCTTCGAAATGGTGACGATCTCGATAAAAGAATTTGTATTTCGAATAGTATAATCGATATATAATATGACGTTGTAGTCTATTTAAATGTTCGAGAAATTGAAAAGTCGAACTAAGATGTAAAAAATTGACGATCGGGTTTTTTCAGTACGTTTAGGGATGTCGTCGGGTTAGGAAGTTCGCGTCGCGATCGGGTCGTCACCGGTGATCGGAATAAATATGATTTTTAGTTTGTGGCCGAACAGATCACGCGTTTTATTTCAAAGCCCTTCCACCATTCGTTAATAAAATGGTGCCGAAACCCGGGACCAATCCCGGGTATGGTGGAAGTGGCTTTTTCGAGAATTCACGACCGTACTTTGTGTCGCGTATATGCGTGAAACTGTGGCGCACGATTTGTGATTCCGCGTTGCATCACTTTTTGACCGTTCGGAGATGTGAAAGTGTCGCGCAGGACAATTTGGACGTCATTTGGAGGTTGCTGAGGAAGATATCTGTGGGATCGATTTGACAGGAGGCCTCCAGAAAGCAACACCGTCATCTATCTCCGTGTGCCGCATGTGGATTGCAGCGATCAGCTACCGGTACCAGTGGAAATGCAACATCGATAAAATGAAGTTTGGCATGGTGAGCTGTACGCTTTTTCCGGTTCTGTAACGGAGTAATTTGCATTTTGTAAATTTTTGATTGCGCGTTCGTTTTGCGACTCCATTTCATGCTTGTGACGCGCGATAGTGTTTTGTCGTCCTACACGACGCTTCAATGACAGTTCGAAAATTCATGATCGTACTTGGTCGGTAGTTTGTGTAAGAAACAGTTGACGCGCTTCGTCGTGTATGTGCGTACATGTATCTTACGCTGTCTGATTCGCCTTTTAAAGTAGGAGGGTTTTAAAGTTAAATAGATACCGCTAATTTTATGAATGCCTTTTTTTGAAAATAATTTGGAAATAATTTACTTCAGTTGGAAAATCAAAATAAATAATAGAAAAATTACTCTTGCGTTCGATATTATTAATTTGCACATTGCCATGACACAAGTATGACGTTGATCTGTTTATGTCTAAGATAAAAATAAAGTTCTATAAAATTTGATAATATGTGCGGTGATAAATGTGATTTGGCATAAACATCACATGTTCCAGATTTTCGCAACAATACGTTACCATTATAAGTATTGATATCCGTTTAATTTAAATCTTATATATACAGTACTCATATTCAGACATGAACGCGAAATTGTCGACTTCCCTATAGTTCGTCGGTAAGGAAGAAACCATTGAAATTTATATCGTAAATGGTTTATTTACTTTGGAACCCTCTCAAAACGAATATCTATTCCAAATATTTTACCTGTAAGAATGAACGTTTATTAATAAAGTATTTCAAGTGATGTAACCGAATAGTGTATTTAAAATGGAATGAGTTCTGCAAGCTCTGTTTGAATTCGCCAATATTCACGATGATTAATTTATTCAAATTACAGGTTGAATTGAATAATTTATATTAATAACGAATAAGAATTCGAACAAATTTTAGAATGGGGATAAATTTTAAATTCTAAATTCGATTATATTGAGAATCGAACATAAATACGGGCATATATGCAGGGAAATAGAACGAAAAATCATTAAGTCAATAATTGTAAATTTAATCATTAAAAGTGTGAATTGTGCGAGGTTGGATGACCAAATGTTAGGCATCCGATTACGTACAGATCACTCTACGATACGTTTGGCAAAGTTTTCATTCAACGTTGCAATTCGGCAATTTAAGCCGAAATATCGATCTTCGAGTTTATTGAATATTAAATACAAATCAGCGCCTTTGACAGGTGTTCTGACGAACATCATCTTTCTCTAGATATCCGTAAGAACATAGCGCCTTTATAAATGTTGAAACGAAACTGTTTACGAAAAATTTGAAAGCTTGACCGCGCGTATTATTTCATCTGTTCTGAACATAAATTTGGTGCATTGAAACATACCCCGCATTTTCTCAAACAGAAGTTTGATAGAAAAGAATAGGTTTTGACGGCGATTGATTATTGACTTTATCATGTAGATTGAAGAAATTTGATTTGTTTGTAAATATGAAAACAAAGGAGCACGATGGATGTGTAATGGGAATATGATTCTAATTGCAAATAAAACAGAAGTTCGACGTTTTCATGAAAGGTTTGGTATCAACTTCAAGTCAAATTTGTGCGCGAATGACAATTTGAATGGTAATAACTAATATAAATCATAATACATATAATGATTGTTCATGTTTGTGAAGGTCATGATTAATTTTACATAGGTCCCGATCCAGACAATGGATTGCGGGCTTGTCGTCTTTATAGCTGCCCTTGCCTTTGATTGATATGTCCCATTATTTGGATGATGATGATGACATGACGAATCGAAATTGAATTGATTAAAAATTTCTAACATATTTGGACTCGTATTCGAAAACATGAGCCTTTGAATTATTAATATTCGAATTATTAATATCTGTTTTTTTTAATGGAATTTTCATGAAAACTCCTCGAGACGATCGCAAGAGTCGATGGTCACGAGCAAATCGCCTATCCTACTATACGAGACGGTTGTATTGTGCGAAATGATCCGCTTATGACGACTTTTAAAGGAATGCATTTCAAATGTCTACGTAATTTAGGTATTGTCGAGTCAGCCGCGATAGATTAAAAGATGAAACTTCAAATGAAATTGATACCAGGCTTGAGCTGTTGTTAATGCCTGATAGTTGTTCAGTTCGTGAGTAAATAGCAGCTAGTCAATTATATGTTTTTCTTGGTTTCTGAAATGTCATAATGTTACTATGACAATATAATATAAACAAAGCTTGCAGATGTACGACATGTTCTATTTTAAGAAACGTAATTTGGTAGACGTCGAAAACGACACACAAACGTAATCGGATAAGTTGAGGCAGTCAGGAACAACAATTGTTACGGACATAGTTGTCATAAATATAGGTACTGGGCACATTTGTAAAGGTCCTAAACTGGCGACGATATGAATTATTACGATGTGTGAACTGTTTTTAAAATAGTTTAAAGGCAATTCGTGAAATGTAAAGGATAAATATAATGCATGTTAATTATTAGGTGTGGAATGAAGCTTTATGTGGCCATTGTCTCACTTCTAAATGGACAGTAGCTCTTAGGTTTCGAGCACGTGGATTTGAAGTCGCGCTTCGAATTTTGGTCAGTGCTGGCCTTTGAGTGAACAAGAAGTTTAGAGGTTCGTAGCATGGCATTTTGATTTGGTTTAAACTTATGAGAACTCGCTGTGGAGTTCACAAGTTTGGATTGCGCACAATGTCCGATTTGCCACTGTATCGCCTCTAAATGGATAGTAGCCAGTTGGTTTCGAGCACGTGGGACGGAGTCGCGCTCTGTTTTTGGTCAGTGCTGGCCCTCGGGTGAACAAGAAGTTTGGAGGTTCGTAAGGTGGGACGTTTTATGAAAACCAAAATTCAAATACCCGTCGATAAAGCGAATTCCTATCATTCAAAATGGAGCGTCCTTAGCGACGAAATTTGTGTTAGCAATGGTGATTGCATTTTTTGTCTGGGCAGAATCTCGCGAGCCGAGAGTGAATTTTCGCGTCCGTTGAAGAGGTTCGTATCGTCGCCAATCGCGTCGTAAATGGTTTTGGAGAAATAAATTTCCTGTTTGTTAAAAACCCAACACCGCCGGAGTAATTATTTCGTCCCGTGTTGTTACAACAATTATTTGCCAAAAGGAAAATTACATTATTTCGACAACTTGAAGTGAAAGGTTGTCGCTATTTCCGGACACTTGAACAGAGCCGTAATCCGGAATATTATTAATGAATTTATTTAATCACGTGACGGTTTTCTCCAGATTTTCACCCGATTTCAAATGAGGTCGGCGATTATATCGGTGAGAAATCATTTTGAAAGATATCAACAAAAAATATGTTTCAATGACAATCATTTGATCAATCGACCGAGACGACAATTGAAAAATTTGTATTCCTGGCTGCCTTAACTTTCGTTTGGTGATTTAATAAACACCATGTGTGACATGGGATGATTTCGTCGAAAATCCATAGAGTCATCAAAGTTAATATGCAACTTGTAAATTAATAATTCTTATAGTTGGATGCTTAAGATGTGGTGAATTTTACATGGTCATGGCGCAATGTGTCCGTACTGATTGCGAAGATGTGTGGTTGCTATGTGCGAATTTTGTCGATGATGTTCCCTTAGCGGGGGGAGCAGTAATACGGTATGCAGTACGAGGTCTTGTGAGAATGTACATCTTCGTTATAAGACTGACTTGAATGACCTACAACGCTACTATGAAAATCTCGACTTGTTTATCATAGTGTAGTTTCATAGAATATGAGTAGTATTTTGGCGACCTTAAGTAGTATTTGAGTATTTTTACATACATCTGTAAGCCTCATACAGTGATAGCGAACATTCTTTGGCATGGTATATGCCTTCTTCTGACTTTGCTTTATGATCACTAAGTTTGCCTTTGTTTTTGATATTATTTAAGTAATTTTGAAGTAGTTAGTGGATTTACCTGCTTTGTCTTTTTTTACTGACTTTGGACACAAACACTGATGATCACGACAGAACGGTGATGCGAAATGCCACATGATGTTATGGTGAGTTTGAATTTATGGAAAGCTAATTGGAAGCTATACTGATGGAATCGAATGGAATAATATTAGAGAATTGGAAATGAATGAGCGAGATATTGTACTTGGTTGCTAAGTTATGATGATGGTACTATCTGATAGTACAATGCGAGTTGAAAGATGTTAATGCAAATGCGTGACGTGTGAAAACTTCGATGATGATTTGAATGGGTTATGAAAACATCGATTCTAGTGAAGTGTACGAGTCCGTGGACTTCGTACAGGGGGGAGAATGTTACGGACGGAATCGATGTTTTATCAACTGCGGTACCCGGCGTAGGTTTTTTCCCACAGAGGTGGTTTTCCCTACGCCATTGCACACCCGAATGGGGGTACCTCTCAAAATGAAGCAGGCCTGTTAGGTAAATTATGTAAAAGGCCCTTCGAAATGGTGACGATCTCGATAAAAGAATTTGTATTTCGAATAGTATAATCGATATATAATATGACGTTGTAGTCTATTTAAATGTTCGAGAAATTGAAAAGTCGAACTAAGATGTAAAAAATTGACGATCGGGTTTTTTCAGTACGTTTAGGGATGTCGTCGGGTTAGGAAGTTCGCGTCGCGATCGGGTCGTCACCGGTGATCGGAATAAATATGATTTTTAGTTTGTGGCCGATCAAATCACGCGTTTTATTTCAAAGCCCTTCCACCATTCGTTAACACAACTTTTATTTATTAATACTTCGGCTGGCCTGTTGTCGGGGTCGAAGTTTTGAAAATGCTCATTTTCAATTTTCATACATATAAAAAACACTATATTTTTGTAACATATCTATCGAGGCCACTTGGACCAAATATGATTGGACCCCCAAATATCAATTTAATTTTATAATATAAATGAAAGCTGTTAGTGAACAAACGAGTATTAAGGAATAGCCGACTCTCTACTGGGTCAAAGTTTCTGAGCGAGCGAGGCACCACGCCAACACTAGTTTTCGTATTCAAAATAAGAGAAAATAATGCAAATTGACTCATAATTTAAAAATAAAAAAATATTCGTAAACGTTTTATTGCATATTTTACACCCACTAGTAAAAATAATATTATTCCAATTGATTGCGCGAAATATTACATACACGATGTACAGAATTAACTGCAGTATATGCTATGCTTCATTATGTCGGAGAGAAACAATTACATAATATGCATAAATGAACTCCTTAAGAATACCTTTCACTCATCACAAACGGACCTTGTGATCACAAAATATAAGCAAAGTTTGAAACATGAGCTTGATTCGAATTATTTATAAGTTCTAGATTTGAAGATTCTTTATAGGAAAAAATAATAATCTCCGACAAGCTAAGCATATGTTCACAAAAATATCCTATAAAAAAAAAGATTTAATGAAAATTATCACTCATCCTATACGAAAGTGCAAATGGTAAGCAGTCATTACAGGAGGTAAAATATTAAAAAGATCGAGGCTATCTATTTATATATTTCACAAATATAGAAAAGTAAAATTTCTAAGGCGTTTTATTTGCCTGTTAGGGCGCTCAAAAAAAGTAGCTACTTCGTTAAAATTAAAAAATTCAATATTTCTGCAGTTTCGAGCTATCATATAGAAAATTAATAATCGATGGAAAGTATTTTTCGAAAATCGATATAGCGTGTTTGCAAACACAAAACTGTTCGTATGTGTGCCATCTGACAATTATCACAGACACCTTACATGAAAAGTTGAACTGAAAATTCTTGAACAATTGTTTTGTACGATAATGATGACTAATGTTAAAAGTGTAATTGTAAATATTCGCTACTTAATTTAGATATGTGTTCGTATTTAAGTTTTTATTAGATTCATGTTTGGAAAACATTTGATCTGATGTTTCATAAGCTTGCTTTCTTCTACATTGCTGAAATAGAGGAAGTTTAAAATTTAGACATTATAAGTTCACTTGAAATTCAAAATATTTATTTATTTAAACAATTTACATTTTTGTTAGTATAAATATTTCCTTGGTTTATTTACTTCAACGATCGGTGGAGTGTAAAACAATGATTTTCACTTCATTATAGGCATGTTACACCAAAAATAACTCTTTCACTATTAAATATGCACAACTTGCAGAAAACTCAAAAAAATTCGTCGCATTTATTACACGGTGTTGTTAAAACGGAACTACTGCATTCCTCACAGAGATTCTATGTACTATGGTTTCAATAAGAAAAGCAAAACCGGCAGATAAATTCCCCGTAACGGAAATAAACAGTAATTGATATATTAATGAAGTGCTGCTTTGTTTTCCGCTACTTTTGTCATTTATTCTAACGAGTTTTTTTTTTGTTAACATTGTAAATTTGGCATTATGGTTTTTTATTGTTTCCTTTAGCTGATTTTCTCGCCAAAAAGCTACTAGACCATGTTCAATTATTTCTTGCAAGATTCTATTAAATTCATTAACATAAGGTGAGTTCCTTCGCTGTGGAAAGATTAACCAATGCATTGTAACACTATCGTCAGTTAATGTCTTAATCAATGGAAGGTCGTCATTTCTTCTAAAATAGGCAATCATAAGATCTTTCATAAAAGTCTGTACCATACATGTAACGTTTCCCTGTAATATGAATTTATTATGACACTCTACCAAGTTGCCTGTTCCTGCCTTTTGTATTAAGTTTTTAATCGATGTGGATTCTTTATTAAATAACTGATTGAAAAAAGATGCTTTAAACCCAGGAATAAGCCCGGATTTGTCCAAATCTTCAAACGTGTCCATTTTTACTGTGTCAATCTCTACAATCTGCATTGTAGTACATTCTTGAAGAAAATCACCGATATGTGTGACAGATAGGATCAGAATGCTAACAAACAAAATTCTTTCAGCATGTATTACAGGCATTCGTCCAATGTTTCCTGTCAAACAGTTCCATACATTATAAGGATGCCAGTAGATCAGGTCAAATTTTATAAAACGTGCCCAAAGATGACAGACAAATACTATAACAGTACTAGCTCCCAAAAACGCAAAAAATTTGCTAGGATAACCGATTAAACGTTCGCGTGTGATAGGCACGATGAAGTATTCGGTTCTTGTATCTACGAACATGCTTTGTTCCAATTTAAGTTTTTTCCTCGTTTGGAAGAAGTTACTCTGTCTGGCTAGATATGCAGAAAAATCATGCGTTCCATACTTCATATTGTGTGGTAAGTACTGTTCTCCAGAATCTGTTGCTTTATAGAATTCAATTTTTATAGTAAAATTCATAACGCGCGAAAGAGTCTGTACGATTCTAGCACATAACCCTGATACCAATTTGTATTTTCCCGATTTGTACTGATGTAATTTTGAACACGAATGATTGAAGAATACCACCGACAATTCTTTTCCAGATAAATTTAAAAGTTTATTAGGAAAAAGAACACTGCGTGGGCCTAGATTTTCTTTTAAGTAAATGGATGTAAAAGGATTATATTGATACATTATCATCTCGGAGCTTTTTAAGACATCGATGATGGTTACATCCAAATAGAATTGACCCCACAGGAAATCAAAATATGGTCGGCTATATCTGTTTCCAAGATTGGAGTCTTGGAGTATTATGAGTATTGTTGGTTTGGGCTTACCACCACACATTTGATACCAATGACCCGTGTAAGTGCTGAGTATCGATAAAAATTCACGCCCTAGAAATATGCGGTCATAATTCAATTAAAGGTAACAAAATATTACTTTTTAAAAGTGCATTAAATATGTGGATTCTCTTGTTCTGTAAACAACACCTACCTGATTGGTGAAATATAATAAAGAAGTTTCCCCTACACGCAATCGAAAATATTTTTAGTATAAATATTCTCGACACTGTATTTACATCAAAGATCAATGTTGCGTGATTATTCTGAATCTCGTATATAATTTCCAAGAATGTTTTTGAAGTTTTAGTTATATTGTTGACCATTAAAACAACTTCGTAAGATGGAAGATTTTTCAACAATGCATTTTTCAACACCGGCCAGTTCGAATGATTTAATACGGCTGCTGTATTCTTTAATAACAGAGCCATAGAGAGCCACAAAATGAAACGAGTTCCTCGCATGTTCTTTTTTTTTACGGTAACTAAATGCAATGGCATTCTGAATGTTAGAACCTATGAGTCCACACTACTATCGCATTCGTCAGTTTTCTACATCATAGTAAATGAAATGTTCCATAAATGATGATGTACAGTAACGTGTGTTACAAAATCAATATAACCAATTAGCTTCAAACTTCAGTTGTATTCAGAATTGAAATCAACCTTTTACTTCATACATTTTTGCAAAATACCAATGAACTCCACATGTAGAATGAAACTCCAGCCAGGTAAATTATATATTCATCATATATAAGAAAGGGTCTGATGGTGTTTTTCTCCGTGATTTGATGCACTGAAAATTCTTGGTTGTATCCTTGATTTTGGAAATACCTTTTTCGAAATCAAATTTTTATTTCTCTAAATTGACCTTTTTTGGTGCTACGACTGCACCATGATCTAATGAACCGATAATCTCCATCATTCACTATTGTTTTCTGGTACTCGTTGGATTATCTGTTATCTTTAAAAAATTGTGAGGAGTACATGGGCTGTACGAAAGTAATATAAAGATGATGACAGTGTACTTCGGGATGATGCACGAGTGCGAAATTATAAAGGTGGTATGTGGTTTTGATGCATGTTTGCCATCAGATTACAAATATAATAATAAAACTTAGTTCTGTACCAAAGATTGGCTTATTTCATAGATCCTTACTTTCGAAACACGTGAAAAGTACGAAACCACCCTGCTGGAGAATTAAGGGGTGCTTTTTAAAAGCTCTGTCTTTTAGAGGAGGTCACCATACTTCCAAAAGAAAAGAAAATTGAGATACGAAATTACACAATGTGTGATGGCTAAACCGTAATGAACTTGATCGAAATGAAAATAATTAATGAGAAAAAGTTTTGGATATGCGGTCGGTTGACAAAAAATGAATCTTTAACTTTCTTTTCCGTCATGATGATAGCCATTTGCGCAAAATGCATTACCATTATAAAAAATAATTTAACATTTTTTAAAAATAATTACATGTCAAAATACAAATAAAGATACAACTTATAACGATTGATGTATGATGTATATAGTAATGATTTTGTTAATTAATCTTCTCATTCTTGTGCAAATGCTGGAGAAAACATTTAGAAGAATGTAAACAACGTTTAGAGAGAAAGTACGTATGTCGATTGAATTTAAATCGCTATTTCAATAATCCTACTTGATATATATTCAATGTATGGTACCCGGTGGAAGTTTTTCTGCAATTTTTCCTCCGCCATTGCACGCTCGAATGGGGGTACTTCTTACGATGTCGGATGTAGCTGAAAAGAAGGGTGCCTATAGGTTATTATTGTACGAGCCCTTCTAAAATAGCGATGATGTCGCGAACTAAAATTAAAGAATCGATGTAACGGATAAGTCACGGCAGTATTGATATAGAGAAATTCAATCGAATGTCAAACTTTAGATGCTTGTGCTCTTATTGGAGAAAAATTTAGGACGACGAAAACTTGTGCTCCGATTGGTGAAATTATGATTTGAACGGATGTTTGTGCCCCGAATTTATGAAATTAATTTATCAAATCATATTTGTATGATTCATCTAATCTTGTTCGCAAGATTCATGACGAAATACAACCTGGAGTTTCGATATTTCAATTTGATTATAGAAAAGGAATATTCTAGATCGAATCTAACGTAGGTGTCCGGAAAAGACAATTGAAAATAGTTTCCTAACGACCGCTGTTTATTCTCGTGACCAAGCAAAAGCAGTATATAAATTTGAGTGTCTCCATGCTATCGGCCTTCATGCGATTTTCGACAATCCAGCAGAATCGTTGCAGGTTCGAATAATTTCAATCGTTGCTATTAAATAATAAAGGTTGTGTGACTTTTATTCAAGAAATCTCGATTTTTATTTCGCGTTTCGTTAATCATTTTGTATATTTAGCGAATTCTTGATGGCATTTAGAGTATCGTAATTTTGGAAGAAAATGAATGCAGAATATAAACTTAGAAATTACGGTGATAAAAATAAAATTGCAATAAATTCAATTATCCACTATCCGGATTCCGCTCTGATTCGAAATATATTTCGCAATGATCTGGGTATGTATTATTATATCCGCTTAAGTAGGAAAATATTTTTTGTTATTGTACTGTGTTAAAAATGCATCCGAAAATGAATTTGAATAAACCCGGATTTTATTAAAGTTTTGGTATACATGAAATTTGTCCTACAATTTAGTTCGTTGAAAATTTTTCCTCGACGTTTCGAACAACTCGTGTTTTATTTTCAAGAGGTTACTGTATTACGACCTTTTATTATTAAATTTTTATTAATTTTTCTTATTATATACTCCTACACAACAACACCATTTATTTTACAAGGAATGTTTTTAATCGATTTAAAAGACGCCATAGTTAACGCCTTCCTTGTGCCCATTGCAATTTATATTTTTCACATATTTTGAATACGAAAATATTTAGCTGAGGCGCAATTTTACCGTAGTGTAGAATTTTTACCTTGGTATTCATCGGTGGCTTTTGTCTACAACTGTTAATCTGCCTTTATTAACGTAATATATTGATTATTACTCACATTATTCATTATTTGTATCGTCATAATTATTGAGAGAGAATCCAATGCAACATGAAAATGATACGCAATTAATTTGGCTATTAAAAACTGTATATTTCGTGTCATAATGAGAGTACCTCAATAATAATTACGTCATGTCAAACATTTAGTAAATTATTCATTCAATATTATACATTGACTACCTATCGTATGTTTGCAATGCGGTACTCTATTGATTATTTACTGACATTCTAACTATTTTAACCTTCATTCCATCGATTCCATGGTGAATAAGAAAAATTAAATTTAACAGTGGTATATAAAACAACTATCGTATTAATTATATTAGTTGATCAAACACAATAGTGATAAAGAAGATAAATGTTTTCAGACATTGAAAGCAGACTCGTTATATTACTAAAAGATGGATGAAAGGTTTGGTTGGTGCATTATTGGTTCAACGGTCGGTTTGATGTTTGATGATTGACATTCTAAATAAAAAACCTTGGACTTTTCAGGACGTGTAAAAATTACTAACATATTTTTTAGATGTGTCATTTATTTCTGTTTGTGAATTTCTACTATTTTCTAGACCAATTTTCGGACACCCAAAATAAGAGGGTGTCTAGAAATGAATATTACCTATAGAACGTAGTCAAGAACTACATATATCTAAAGCTTATTTTTACGATGCCGTCGGGAAAACAAACAAATTAATTAAGGAACAAATGAATTCAAAGAACTACTACATTTATATTGTAGTCTTTTTCAAACTCTTAAATACGAAAACTTTGAATTGCATAAATGGGTGTAAAATAATTGTGAACCTTCGGTCAAAATTAAAAGAGATGATATAAATATAAAAAATATATTGTGGAATCCAAAGACAGATGTGCTGTTTTTTACTGTAACATTGGATTTGATCCCTTAATCCTTTTAGCACCTGAAACGACACATGTTAAAAATTATTATTATTATATTCAGAGGCAATCGGACTTGGTAATTCGAACTACGAAATAACTTCAATAAATTTTATATGCCTTTAATTCCGTGATATCAATTGCTACAACTATTTTATTTGGAACAGATTTTTATGTTTTTTAATTGATTCATATAATGTATGTTTTTTCATTTTTATCACACCGTCCGATCCTTTAAAAACCAATAAACCAATAACTGCAGTGCCCACACATTTCACACTGTAATAGACGAGATGTAAAACTTTTTGCGGTTGAAAATAAATTAACAAACCATTAGTAGAAGACACAATTTAAACGTCTCCGCAATAACAATTAATACACGGTCAGGTACAAGACTTCCAAACTTCTCCAGTCCTTACAAAGTTATAACTGCATTTCTCATAGATATTCCATTCACTATGATTTCAGTCAGAAAAGCAAAAACAGCAACTATATTTCCAGTAATGAAGACGAATAGTAGCTGACATGTTAATGCAATACTGTCAGATTTATTGGAATTCCTGTCGCTCATCTTGATGAGATGTTGTCTTCTAAGTTTCTGTAAGCGGGTTTTCACACTTTTTGTTTGATTCCTGACTTGAGCTTTATGCCAAAATATGACTAAGCCATGTTCAATTGAGCGTTGAATAATTTTGTTGAATTGATTGACATAAGGTGAATTCTTTCGCTGTGGAAAAACCATCCAATGCATTGTAATGCTATAATCCGTTAATGTCTTCACCAACGGCAACCCGTCATTTCTTCTATATAAGGTTATAAATAAATCTTTCACAAACGGTTGCACCATACATGTGATGTTTCCGAGAAATACGAATTTCTCATAACATCTTATCAACAATCCTGATTCTGACTTATTTACTAAGTTTTGAATCGCTTTGGAATTTTTATTATGTAGATGATTAAAAAAGGATCCACTAAATCCTGGAATAAGCCCCGACTCGTCCAAATCTTCAAATGTCTCCATTTTTCGAGCGTCAATCTCGACAATATTCACCGTAGTGCAGTCTTGAAAAAGATCGCCAATCTGTGTAACTGATAGAATAAGAATGCCAAGGAACAAAGTTCTTTCGGTATGTGTTGTAGGTAAGCGTCCTTAAATACCCATTAAACAATCCCAGATGTTATAAGGATGCCAGTACTTTTTCTGAAATCTAGCAATACGCGCCCATATATTAGCCATAAATACTAAAACAAGACTAGCTGCCAAAAATGCAACTAAGTTGATAGGGTAACTGATTAACCGTTTTCGTCTCATATGAACGATCATATATTCGGTACGTGTGCCCACGAACATATTTTGTTTAAGGGAGTGTTCAATCATTTGTGGAAAAAAATTAGTCTGCCTGGCCAAATATGCGCATAAATCGTATGTTCCATTCTGCATATTGGTGGGTAAATACATTCCTCCAGAAGAATTGGGCACATACACTACAATTTTTATGGTGAAATTCATAACCTTGGAAAGGGACTTTAAGATTTCAGCACATAATCTTGTCGATACTTTTCGTTTTCCTGATTTGTCCGTCTGAAAGCTTGAACATGGATGTTCGAAAAATACTACGGATAATTCTTTACCAGATAAATTTAAAATTTTATCAGGAAACAGCATCGTGCGTAGGCCAAGAATTTCTTTAGAATAAACGAAAGTAAACGGATTGTGTTGATATATCATTATATCAAAATTTAAAATGTCGAGAATGATAACATCCAAATATGGTTGATAATAGAAGTTATGGTCATTGAATTGTTGAATTATTATTAATATTTTTGGTCTGGGTTTACGACCGCATATTTCATCCCAATATCGCATATACGTCGTCAACATTGAAATGAACTGGTTCCCTACTAATGATGGTATAATTTAAAACCAGATATACGAATATTAGTTTTAAAACAATAAAGTACATTAATGCTTCTCTTGTACTATTCTATTAATGAGACAAGTTAAATACTACTTCAGTCAACAGTATACTGAAAATTATTCTTACTTTGTCGATGAAATATAATAAAGAAGTTATTCCTACATGCGATGGAAGATACGTTTTCTTTAACTGCTGAAGGTAATATCCGTAAATCGTAGATTAATGCTGCGTGATTTTCCTGAATATTGTACAGAATTTCACATAATTCATTCGGAGCGTTAGCTATGTCATTAATCATGAAACTGACTTCGTATGATGGAAGAATGTTTAATATCGCATGCTGCAACATAGACCATTTTTGCTGATTCACTATCGCTGATGATCCTAGATACAATAGAGTA
This sequence comes from Trichopria drosophilae, assembly GCA_030407085.1. NCBI lineage: Eukaryota > Metazoa > Arthropoda > Insecta > Hymenoptera > Diapriidae > Trichopria > Trichopria drosophilae. Next base: position 185,406,022 of record CM059582.1, read on the forward strand.
ATACAAAACCACCGGGTAATAAATATCGCTTTCATTTTGTTTCTTGTTTTACCCAGACAGCATTTATCGTTCCACCTATATTCCAGGAATATAACAATGTTATATTTGATATCATTTCGAATGGCATATAACAGGAACATACCAGATGTTATCATTTTGAGCGTTACATACCAGGAATATGCTAGGAATATTGCAAATATATAATATCGCATTGCATGTTCCAGGTATGTTCCCAGTGTTATATTCCTGCAATTACCCACCTGTCACATTCCCAGTGTATAACATTTGCAATGATCTCGTAATGTTATTCAAATCGACACACGGGCAAAACAGTGGCATAAGCCATCGTGAGCTTGTTATTTTTAGTTTAAATGAATGAATTATATACCAATTGTGTGTGAATAAGTGTTATTTATGCCTTTTTCCAGGTTAGTACATCTCAAATTAAGGTTTGAGGTTAACTGACCTGTCAAATAAAAAACCCATATTTTCTAAATCCTTCTTCCCATTCTCATTATTGCAATCTACAGTCATGGTGTAATTTTACACCATATGTGTACACTGTGAGAGCCCAATATTAATTAGATTAGGACAGCAATATTGTGGTACCTCTACGGCTATGACACCAGTCACTTAAAAAACATAGAAGCAAAGGTAACGTTTGAAAGAGTTTTGTCGACGAATGGGCCTATTTACTTAATGTTGTTATATACTTGCATGGTGTATATCTGATCCTTGTCAATACACATACATTTCCTTCATATTTTGTGCAAATATATAATGTAAAAGAAATAGACTTGATACTTCAAAATAGGTGCATAAAAAACTTAGAAGCGTAGGAAACGTATCACTGAATTTTGTCGACGGATTGGAGAATTTGCTTATTTATTTATATAAAACTGCATGGTAGATATATTATACGTATAAATACATATTAAAATCTTTTATGTTTAATGTAAATAAATAAAGTAATAGAATTGGAATTGAATTTACAGGATATGGATTTAAAAAACTTAAAAATCTTTTGTCGACAGATGGACTAATTTACTTAATTTTGTTAATGTATAGGAATGGTGGTGCTAAATGAAATACGTATTTTCTGATACTTTCTGATATTCTTGTTTCAATGAAAAGATTCCTATTTGTAATGCTACTTTTTACCAAGGTAGAGACATCCATGTCTCGACACACAACCAGAAGGTGGCGCTGTTAATTGAATATTTACCCATAAGCGGTAGAACTGTATGTAGTTTCATATATATACCAGAGGACCTTCAAGGATAATATCAGCGAGAAGCGTTCGAATATGTATGTAATGTGTGCGGGTAAACCTTCGGAAAAGGCACCTCCTCCTAAAAGTATTTTTTTTTCTATTCCGACGTATTTTTGCCTCCTGATTACGAATATGACAACAAAAATTGCGGGTTGGACGTATTAAAGCTGCTATTTTTAAAAAAGAGCCAAAAAACGCGTTTTTTTTTTAGTTTTTTGCATTTATTTTCAAAAATACGCATCTGACAAAAAAACGTTTCAAATAAAAGTTGTAGAGCGCAAAATTCTCGACAAAAAAGATTTTATACATTTTTTCCGTAATTGTAACAGTAGGCCCGTAAATGAGGGTCGAAAGTTTCCATGATGGGTTTCTACCGAGTACACTGGTACAAAAAATTCCTGCGAATATATGTACATATGTTTCTCGCAAGTGAAGTGGGTTTTTGTTTGAATAAGTAATCGAGCACATAACACATCCCAATGCGTGGAACTAGGGAGTGTTTGCGTGCTGGGGGGCTCCGCCCCCCAGACCCCCCTTTTATACTAACCTAACCTGCAACCACAGATGTCGGTGACTATCAAACCCACGTGCGACATTAGTACGTTATATAATATAATCCTAATCTATGACCATTCGCATAGCACATGGTATTGATTCTCACCCACACCAGTGTGGAGGTTAGGTTAGTATAAAAGGGGGGTCTGGGGGGCGGAGCCCCCCATTACGCAAACACCCCCTAGATTCACAATCGGTTCGGGAATTATTTCTACCTAGTACCCGGTAGAAACGCATTATGGTAATTTTCAATCCTCATTTACGGGATTACTGTTCCAATTACGGAAAAATGTATCTTTTTTGTAAAAATCTGTAAAAATAACTTTGTAAAAATCTTTTTTGTCGAGAATTTTGCGCTCTACAACTTTTATTTGAAACATTTTTCTGTTAGATGCGTATTTTTGAAAATAAATGCAAATAAACTAAAAAAAAACGCGTTTTTTGGCTATTTTTCAAAATAGCAGCTTTAATACGTCCGACCCGCAATTTTTGTTCTCATATTCGTAATCAGGAGGCAAAAATACTTCGAAATACACTAATTTAAATTTTTTTTAGAAGGAGGTGCCTTTTCCGAAGGTTGACCTGTGTGCGTATATAGGTGATGAAAAACGAGAGTGCGTATTAGTGTGAATCGATAGGTTTTAGTTGTGTTAAGCATTTGATAATGTATACGCGTTTATATATATATGGGCAAATCCACGGAACCGTGTGATTTAAACATAAACATTTGAACATTTGTAAATTGCAAGCACAACTTTAATTTGTGGATATATATGTTACAAATATAGTCAGGAACAAAAATTTTGTTGCGTGAATCGTTTTTCATTGCTGCTGAAAGAATTATAATTAAAACAGCACATCGAAATTTTACCTGTCAAAATTTCCTTTTTGAAACTGAAAAAACAAATGAAAAACTACTAAAGCATCTAAAACATGATATTCTCATTGAATTTTCTAAAGATGGGAAGTTTTCAAAAATATTCTTAGTTTTTTAAAAGTATTATTGCTGTAATGAATATCTATTTTTGTACTTATTGTATATTTATTTTACATGCAGTTTTTACATTACATTTTAACCAGAAAATGATGATGTTAATAGTACAAAATCTTTGTCTTTACACTCATTTTTTAAACTTTGTAATTTTTTTAGTTTCCTTCTTTTTTTTTACATTCAGGCGTGCTTCGTACTTTACGGACACTTTTCCTCTTAGTGGCAGTACTGGCAGTAATGGCCTTCTTCTCCTCAAAAGACCACTTATTGGGATGCAAAGGAAAATGACAACACGGTTGATCGTACAAATCATTACATAAACAATAAGAGCAACTTAAATAGTTCAAATAGATCGTTTTGCCATCTTGTTGTTTCCAAAGGATTTGAAAAATCTTTTGTGTATTTGGAACACTCTGAAATTTTAACTTCACATTCGAATCCATTTTAACTATGTCACTTTCATTTACTAAGAAGGCTTTAATCTTCTCGGAAGATGAGTTTATTATATTGAGCATTGATCGAGCGGTGATAACATCTTTACCCTGTGCTACTGCTCTGTCACATAAACCCTTCACGGTACCTCCAATCCCGTCTGCAGTGCTCTTTCCGTGTCCAGGTGAGGTAAAGTTCCATGTTGCGTACTTTAATCCCATTTGTTCACAATGTTTGCTAAATAAATAAAAATTAAATTTATTTTTATACTGGGTGGACGGGCCGTCGCTTTGGAAATGTAGCGCAAAAAAATTTGGTACAGTTTTTTTGATCAAGTTCAATATTGGATCTAAATGAGCCCAGACAGATGCAGCGTCGTGCCGAAGACATTCGGAAATGGTACAAAATGAATGGCATACCACTTTTTCAGATAATGCATCTCGGCAATAAAAAGCACCAGTGTGCAAAGATATTTGCTTTTTTGACGCACCGAAATGAGCATTTTGAATTTCATCAGTATATTTGCAAATATAATTTTGAGAAAAGTCTATCACAATATAAACTTCATTTTGCTTCAGATCCTTACGGATGTTTTCAGTCGCTTTAAACTGATGATTTGTGATACACACATGTTGTAAATATTGAGGAATTAATGAGTTAGTTTCGATAACTAATTCGTTTACAGTACAAATGATCTTTTCTTTAAGTGTTATTTTTACATTGTAATCCAGACCATTTGCTCCTAATCTACTAACTTGTTTGGTTTGCCATTTAAAGTACCATGTCGGATCAAAATTTGTATCACTTATTATACTTTTAGATTTACATTATTCGCATTCTCCATAATAACACTTTTTATCTTCAAGATCGCAGACCAGTGATTTTATAAATAATTGCGATGATGAGCTGGAGAGTAGGGTTGAAGACTGCAATCTTTGAAGCAAAAAATTCATGTTGGTATGAACTTTGCACAGGCAAGTATCACGTCCAGTAACTTTTCGATTTACAATCCAAAAAGGTTTTGCATTGTAAAATGATCCCCTGGAGAGTTTAAAAGATCCCTGTGAGTTAAATTTTTCCAACAAATTATCCATCGAATCCAGTAAAAATCTCTTTCTTTTAGTCGTGTCGCCTTTTGTAATTGTGTCTTTAACTCCAGGTGCAATGGCAGAGTTTTCGTCTTTTTCCAAAAATATTTGAACTTTTTCTAATATTTCCTTTTTAACAGCATTTTTTTTGGTATGAGACTTTTCTAATTTCAATGCTTTCAAGTTACTGTACTTCTTTTGAGTCGTCATAGAAATTAAATGTTTCATTTTTTTCATACATCTATACTTCTTAACTATTTTCCCCGCAATACACTGTGTAAAAATTGATCTTGATTTCTCATCTGTTAAGGTTTTTTTTCTTTCTATTAATTGTTCATTAAGAGCCTCAGCATACAATAATTTTTTTCTAATTTCACTGGGTCCTTTGCGTTCAATTTTCTTTACTTTTTCCAAAATATCATCTTTTTTTCAATCCGATAAACGATAACATTTCATTTTCAACCTTCTAATAATTACATTTTTTGTTTTTATGAACTTCATTAACTTTTTATTTTTTCTGCGTAATTTTTCCTCTCTAGCTCGTGTGAATCGAATAGTTTTTTTAAGACTTTCTACAAGATTTGTGTCGTTTTTTTTTCTAATTTGTTAATATTTTTCCTTTTTAAATTTGGCGAGTCATCAGGTGATACATTATACGCAACTAAATGAGGAGAAGGTGCATCATCGGTTTGACTACTTATTTCTGGAAAGAAGTGCGAGAAAGAAATATCGTTCTTGGAATTTACCATTGTTTTATTGCTAAAATAAATATATTGTTCTCAATTTCAACTCTAATATTTTTAAGTCATGATAATAATGGGATAATAAAAAAACTCACATTTTTAACCTCAAATCATTCTTTTCTTTTTCAGTACGCTTTTCATCATTGTATTTTTGTTTACGAAGTAATTCTTGGGCACGTGCTTCAGCAGATTCTTCACGCTTCTTTCTTTGCTTTTCTCTTTTTAATAATAATAATTCTTCTCTTCTTATTTTTTCCGTTTCATCTACATTTTATTTATTCATAGGTTATACAAACTATGTAATTATTTTTACATATAATGTATACGTGGCAATAATTATTGTATAATTATATTAGTAAAAAAACGCAAATTTTAATGTTACTTACCCATTGTGAAATATATATTTCCTAACCAACTTTTTAATGTAAACGAATATATACTGAACGTATAACAAATGAAAACTGACATATTCATACTTGATATCGATTATTTTAACCATGAAAGTTTAGAGAAATTTTTATATTTAACGTTTTTTAAATGTTTTAATTGAAGAACCTAATTAGCGTTCGGGAATAATGTTCTTAATAATAATATCTATCATTCACGCAAACTTCGAACCTTTAATTCTTTAATTTGTGATTGTGCTATTTAAAAAAAGTCTAAATTTCAAGCCATTCACGCTTATAGATACACACATAACTGTTGTTATATTATCTTTATTTTTGAAAGCACACTGTTTAATAAGCACTTAATTTCTTCATTTTTGCACCATTAATACGCTCATTAAAAAAAAATTAGGATTGCATCACCGCTGAAAGCACAAAATGAAAAAATTTTTATGACTTTCTGTTATTGAAAATTGGGAGTAACACTTTTTGAATTGTTGTAATTTACTTTTAATTAAGGAGCACATATTTTAGTCAACGTGCAATACATTTGTGAATATAAGAAGAATCATTTATAATTTGTTTTGGATGATTTTGTTTTGTGCTGAAAAAATTATACACATTTAAGTCAAAAAGATACTAAGTGTAACACGTCAAATTTGATTTTTTGAGCTCATGTATGACTTCTTATTTTACATGAAACGTATGAAACTTATACTTTTATTTGATTTTTCTGTTAAATATGTTATTAAAAAGAAACTGATACTAAAAAAAATGATATAATATTATTAAACTGGTTTAAATGGAGGGTAACATCAAATCACACGGTTCCGTGGATTTGCCCATACACACTTAATAAGTATCATTAATAAAACTTTACATGTATGTATTTGTATCAAAAACAATAAAGTGTGGTCTGATCCGGAGTTTTAATAAACTACACTTGTTGTAGTAAATGAATTAGTCCTCAAAACTTTTTTTTTATTTAAAACAATGTACATTCGGCATATAAGCAGTGCCAGCGAATTCTACGCCTTGCACCGGTGTTGCACTTATGCACCACGGACGAACCCTCGCTTAAAGAGGCCCAATGCAAGATAACGGTGCACGAGTTCCATGACTGCATCGCTGCAACACCGGTGCAACGCCTAGAATTCGCCATTATGCAGGTTATGAGCATTCCGCTTTTTTTCCGGCTCCCGCAAATTTTTGCTGCAAACACTAAAGAAATGTAGCGGCGTTGTAGTCTAGTGCTTACGACGCTCTCCCAGGTAAAAATATTCTCACTTTTATTGTTGAAACGTTACCAGGATGCTTTCATATAGAGCTGCAAGCTACTTGATTGCATTTTATGCTTCCGTGTTATTAAGAAAAGAGCTACAGTGTTTTCTGTGACAATGGTATTGTCAGTTACTTTAGGGTCCTTTATATTTGCTTCCATAACCTCAGTGCAACTGCTTTACAGCTCATCTACATGTGCTCAGGTATCGTCAGCGCAGCTGTTCTGCAGCTTGTAGGCATCACTGCAATTGCTGGCAGCAAAATAGCTGCGGCAGCATTCCGCAACGTTGTCGCAGACAGCTGACAATCCCCACATTGGCGTTTGCGACCTCAGCGCAGCGCTGTCAGAGAGCTGCAAAGAGATGCTGCGGCAGCGATATTGCTGCATTTTTTGTCGTAGCAACGTTATGGCAGCTATATTAAAGCACAAAATGTTACTTGGGTTGTTTTTCAAACTAAGCACATCCGTACAAAATAATATTTGTAGTAAGCTAAAACTTTCTTTAAACAAATAAAAAATGATATGGTTTAAGTTGCTCTTTGTTAGTGTAAAAATAAAATACATAATTATATATTAATATTTTTAAAAAAATGTCTATTGAAATAAAACCGTTTATATTACAATTAAAAGTGTCACATTCGCGAGATCTTAATCAGCCTGAGCTAAGCATTACTTGTAGGCTTGGTTTAACTGGTTTTCATCATAGTTCATATTGCATAAATGAGATTTTAATAGGTACATATGTATATAATTTGTTTTTAATAAAAAATTTGTTTTCGCCCTTAAGTGGTGCTACAATAAAAAATGTAAAAAATTCCTTTGACCTACAAAAAAATTTAATTTATCTTAAAAAAAATTAATCAAATTCGATTATTTCTAGATTATTGAAAATTGGAGCAATTCAAAGGTGTAACCCGATATCTGGTCAATTTATTTCCAGCTATTTTGTAATTCACAAGCCTAATGGCAAAGTAAGGTTTATTCTGAATTTTAAGGCATTAAACTCCTTTATTGAAACTGATAACTTTAAATTAGTGGATCTGAGATCAGTATGTAATTTACTAGATTACGGAATGTACATGTGAAAAGTTGATTTGAAAGATGCTTATTTCTTAATAAATATTGACGTAGAAAGTCGAAAATATCTACGCTTTATCTTTAAAGATCAAATTTTCGAGTTTACGTGTCTACGATTTGGTCTTGCAACATGTCCGTTTATTTTTACGAAAATAATGAAACCAGTGGTTAATTTATTGAGAACAAAAGTTTTTTTATCAGTCATTTATTTAGATGATTTACTATGCTTAGGAGATTCTTTAGAGGAAAGCAAATTAAATTTGCAATCGTCATGTGATCTATTCAAGTATTTAGGATTAGCAATTAAAGGGAAAAGTCAGACTTGATTCCAACTCAAACTTGTAAATATCTTGGATTTACACTGAATTCGTTAAAGATGACTGTTTAGCTTCCGATAGAAAAGAAAAGTTCAATTTAGAATTATTACGAAGATATGAAATTAAGAAATTTTGTACAATACGTGAATTTGCTCAATTAATTGGCATCGACGTCTCCTGCCGTCCAGGAATTGAGTACGGTTTGCACTGTAAACGTTTAGAGAGAGAAAAAATAAAGGCTTTAAAAGCAAGTAACATGAATTTTGAAACACAAATGTTAATTACAAATTGTGTTCGAAGTGATCTTCATTGGTGGCATAACGTGCTGGCAGTTTCAAATAAGAATATTAAATTGTATAATTTTAAATGGGAAATATATTCTAATGCCACCTTAATAGGCTGGGAATTTTATTCCAGGGAATAGGAATTAATGGCGAATGGAGTTTTGAAGAAAAATTACTGGATATTAATCACTTAGAATTAAGAGCTTGTTACCTGGCATTAAAATATTTTGCAAAAGATTTGAGAAGTTGTCAAGTTTTACTGAGAGTCGACAATACAACCGCCTTATCTTATATTAATAAAATGGGTGGAACAAAAGTTCCTACTTTTCACGAATTGGCAAAAACATTGTGGAACTGGTGTGAGCAACATAAACTGTGCGTTTATGCAGCTTATATTGCTTCAAAAGAAAATTAAAAGTTGATACATTATCCAGAAAATTCAATGAAGATATACAATAGAGTTTAGGAGATTATGCCATTCAAAAAATTGTAAATACTTTTGGTAATCCAGATATTGATCGTTTTGCGTCAAGAATGAACAATAAATGTAAAACATATTGTGCATGGAGACAAGGCCCAGAAGCAAGTTTTTATGACGCATTTAAATTAAATTGGTCAGAATTAAAATTTTATGCATTCTCTCCTTTTTCAATTATTGCAAAAGTATTGAAAAAGATCAAAACTGACAATGCTTCAGGCATAGTGTGGTAGTACCTTATTGGACGGGTGAGACGTGGTTTCCTCTTTTTAAAAAGTTGGTTCAAGGTGATTGGTTAATATTTCATTCTAATCCTAAATTGTTAATATCTGCTGCTAGAGGTCATCCACACCCTTTGTCAAGAAAACTTACCCTGGTTGCCGCTAATTTATCAAGGAATCAAACATAAAGAAGAAATCATCTATGGAAGCTATTGATATATTGAACAATACAATTCGACGTTAAAATTATGATGGGCATTCAACCAAGGAAGAAATGAAGATCCGTTTGAGGTGTCAGAAAATAAAATTCTGTCCTTTTTAACCAAACGATTTGAAGAGGTCGCAAAATATATATTTGAAATATTCTTAAAAATGGAGTAAATTTTGATGAAATCAAAATGATAAAAGTAAAATTAATCAAATTTGATCAATATAAGACTAAAATACACTAAAAATTAAAAAATTTGATCAAAGCAAAATGGTAGAAGTAAAATTTATCAAATTTCATCAAGATTGTTTATAGAAAAATGTAAAGTTCTCTAAAAAATGATATAAAATTTAATATAATCATAATGATAAATTTGATCAAATTTGATCGAAATTGATCAAGGTAAGTCTGAAATACTCGAAAAATGATAACATGATCAAATTAAAACGATAAAAGTTAAATTGATCAAATGTGATTGTTAACGAATGGTGGAAGGGCTTCAAATAAAACGCGCAATATGATCGGTCAGAAACTAAAAATCAACTTTATTCCGATCCCGCGGTGACGATCCGATCCCGACGCGCACTTCCTCACCCGACAACATCCCGAAAACGTACTGAAAAAACCTGATCGTCAATTTTTTACATCTTAGTTCGACTTTTCAATTTCTCGATCGTTTAAATAGACTACAAGGTCATATTATATATCGATTATACTATTCGAAATACAAATAACTTTATCGAGATCGTCACCATTTCGAAGGGCCTTTTACATAATTTACGTAACAGGCCTGCTTCATTTTGAGAGGTACCCCCATTCGGGTGTGCAATGGCGTAGGGAAAACCACCTCTGTGGGAAAAAACCTACGCCGGGTACCGCAGATGGTAAAACATCGATTCCGTCCGTAACAGTGATCAAAGTTGATCAAAGAACGTCTGAGTGACTCAAAAATGGGATATTTGATTGAATAGTAATAATAAAAGTTAAGCAACGATGATCACCATTGATTTGCTTCTCCTGAAATCTCATTCAATTTGTGGCTTTTTTATCAAAGGAGGATCATATTTTGATCGAACTAGATCTGAAATAATCTGAAAATTCCGATCAAATTAGATCACATTCTCATCAATCAAATATAAAATGATTTGCATGCTCTAGGTAGTGATTAGACCTTTAATACTATTTGTCATGTGCCTGTTGGTCTTGTATTTCGTAGGCGTCGTATCCGCATATAATATTGGTTCCAGCGCTGGTCGTGTTCCCAGATCTTACACTTTTGTTGGGTAAAATTTGATAAAATTTGATTGAATATTGATCGAATTTTGATCGAATATTGATCCCATTTGGTCAAATTTGAAAAAATTTTAATCAAAGTAGGTTCGAAAAAGTTTCATCTAATTTGATATGTTTCTCATTGATCTAGTCTGATCTACTTTGATCAAAATTTGATCAATAATTATTTTCCTACGTAATCTTAAACTTTTAGATATGCGCAATGCTGCTCAGACGGCCCCTATTGCGTCGGGCATTCTTTGTATAGCTTCGGTCTCAGCAATTTTTCAAAACTGGATTTCACCTGCGTTTTTTTGTCGCGACCAAAATGAGTGCAACACACAAATTGAATTCCGTCCAGTGCACCAGAAGAACTCTGAAATGTTTGACATGAAATGACCCCGGTACAAGGATACAGTTAGAATGAGTAGGAAGCATAAAAGGATGTGTAACTAAGTAGAGATAAACGCTGTATTTATCAAACATCTGGATTTATTTTCTACGTTTATTTAAAATTAATTTTAGGTACATTGATATAATATTATTTTTTCTATGAATTTTCATGAAATTCCCACGTTGTCGGCGCTACTCCGAAGCCATTTGCATGATTAATTCCGTGTCTGTAAAAACATAAATTGTGAGTAGAGCATTACATATTAGAGTAAAAGAACAGTGTTAATACAACAATTGATTTGTTTACTTACTTATGTGGGCCGGCTAAATATATTGGCGGTTCTCTGCTGCAAAATTCTGCGCAGATTCATGCAGAACGGCACTTTGCAGGCCGTTTCAAAGCACGTACGTGCGTGGCTGACATGCCTAGTTATAACCAGAAGGCATTCAGGACAAATTTCTTCGTGCTCCCAACAGGTCAACACATGCTTTATATCCGCCTTTAGGCGCCAACACTCTTCCTCTTCGCAGCCTGGGCAATGGGCCACGTGTATCAAAACGTGACTATCGTTTCCCGGTTGCTGCTGCGAAGACGCATTTACATGCCGCAGCAACCTCTGTTGCAGAATGGAATCCTGCGATTAAAATGATAAAATGTAAATATTAATACGTCATAATACATCATGTAAAATAGAAAATTAAGGAATAACTGGTATGTCGAAATGACACTAGCTAATAACTAAAATAACTATTATCTACTCTCTAAATTTGACTCGGCGATACAGCTTTCAGTACCGAAAAATGCTGTTCGACACACGGCTGTAAGACTTTATGGTTCGAATACGATACCAGCGTACGAGGACCAGCGAAGTCGGTAATATACTACTACGCCTCGATTTTCCGGCCTAAAATGCCAATTTCACGCATCCGTGGGCGTAAAATTTATTTTATGCCCTAGGAGGCGCGAAAAAGGCCTTATACGCCCGCAAATGAAGGCGTAAAATGGTAATTTTTATTTATTAATTACTAAAATTACCATTTTACGCTTACCGCGTAAAAAAATGAATTTCTATATTCATTGCGGTAGCATTAATGTAATTTCCTAAGTTCGAACAGCAGAAGCACTTTGATTCGCCGAAACTGTTCATATTCGTAAGTCTCTAAATGGATGAAAATGAATGACGCTCTATTGTTATTACAATTACTTATGGTATAAACGCGATAAACCAAACATACAGGGCAATTTCTGCAAATTGGACTTCTGCATTAAAAAGTACTTTTACATACTAAATTAAGAAATGCAACAATGAACACTGTCGGAATTGAATAATTTCAGCAGGACGGAATCGGAATTAAATGTATTTAAAATCATATTCGATTTACTTACATCATTTTTGCGGGTAACCTCCAGTCCTCCCATGGACATGATTATATGGGATAAGGCCATATTTTGTACCTGAAATTGGATATGTTCTATTTATAATTTAAATTTCATAATACATTTTCAATAAAATTTGATATTTGTTGAGTAATCAGAGATGCGAATATATATTTTTGTATTAGTGCGCGCACAATCGATTTTAGGCAGTATTTGCCTAGTGCATAAAAAAATGCTATTTTACGCATTGGAATGCGTAAGATGAACAATTTGTGTAAAATATTTTCCCTAGGATAAAATTTATAATAAACTGGATGTGTTATATACAATTGTCCACACCTGTAACAATTAATATGTGGAAGGCGAACGTAATATTTACAAAGTTAATCCATAACATCTATAGATCGTCCAACATTTCGTTCCTCCAGCAACATACATTGGCGTGTAGCTATGCAGCAAAAGCTTCGCTCGGTAGGAATCGGAAAATTGGAAGATTTGTTTAAAAATGTAAATCATTATCTTCAATGCATTTCAATGAATAATATCAGCGTTAATTAAATAATTTATCCGAATAAATTCATAAAAATGTATCTTTCCTTCAAAATATAAAGAAATATCATTTAAATAAGTAAAATAAATAAGATTTAAATTTTATAAAAATGATTGATTTAAAATTTCATATTATATAATATAAAATCCCCCGATCCCCCGCTTCCGCGCCCTCGCTAGCCACGGCCCACCTGTTTCGACACCACCGAATCTGCACCGAATTTTACGCACACTATTACAAAAAATAATGTATGGAACACGTGAGTACGATTCACGCGTTCGTACTGATCGCGAAACACTGGTGATCCACATTAGAATTTATAAGCTAATAATAAGTTAGTAAAAAAAACATAAAAAGTGATGAAGTACATATAATATTGTGATTTTTAACTTACTTTGAAGAATATATTCCTTGCTGGAATTCAAAATAGGACTGCAACTCTGCTCGTGATGATCTACGACGAAGTTGTTCCAAAGTGGAAGAGACACTGATGCTATATCGCTCTGGAGCAGTAATTTATATAAAGCCTTATCTGAATACAGTTACGAGTAGATTAGCTTAATGTGAGTAATCGAACCTTAAGGATAATGAGGGGTAAAATGTAATTTTAATTACCCCATTATGAGAAATGTTATTATTTTAGCATAGTAGAATTTCGTGAAACGGCCGGAAGCTAATGACACAGTCTAGACACACATCCTCACGATAAGGCGGAATGATCGATTTTTGTTAGTCGTTTTGTTATCGCAATATATTGAATTTTCATCATTAGGGAAAGGTTTCATGCTGTGAACTAATGTGCTGGAGTAATTACCTGCAACAATAATCAAAAATTTCAACGGGCGGAACACGCATATTATTATTTAATTCGAGTTTCATAAGGGTATCCAATCATTTTATTTTGAAAAGTAAAAATTATTATTTTGTAAATACTGTCAAGTTTAGTAAATGTATAAATGGAAAAATCAGTGCGTGAACTCCAGCATCACGACTAGAGCAGTGGAACCCATTAGAATATTTTTCTGTAGGTATGCCCGAAATGTACGAATGAAACAAAAAATAAATTTACGTCATTCAAACTTCAAGAGAAATGTATTTTACAAATATATTTCCGTTGTATTATTTGGAGTAAAAAAATTCTTGATCAAATCTTGATCAAAGTTGATCAAACTAGATCATTGAGAAACAGACCAAATTAGATTAGAATTTTGAGACTTTTTCGAACCTATTTTGTTTAAAATTCGATCAAATTTGATCAAATACGATCAAAGTTCGATCAAAATTCGATCGGTTTTAATCAATAGTCGATCAAATAGGATCAAACTTTACCGGACAAAAATGTAAACCCTGGGAACATAACCAGCGATGGAATCAATATTATATACGACGCCTACGATAAGCAAAACATACAGGCACATGTAAAACAGTATTAAAGCCCCAACCACAACCTAGAGCATGCAAATCATTGAAAATTTGATTGATGAGAATGTGATCTAATTTGACCGTAATTATCAGATTATTTCAGATCTAATTGGATCAAAATATGATCCTTTTCTGATGAAAAGAAAGCCACACATTGTATAAGATTCAGTAGAAGAGATTAACTGTGATCATCGTTGATTAACTTTTATCGTCATTGCTCAATCAAATATTACACCATTTTTGAGTCGCTCAGACGCACTTTGATCAATTTCGATCAAATTTAATCAATTTTCCTTCTATCATTTGGCTTCGATCAAATCTTCTCATTTTTTGAGTACTTTTATCATTTTTATTGGTTCAAAATTTACTCCATTTTTAAGAATATTTCAAATATGATCCCATTTTTGAGTCACTCAGACTTACTTTTATAAAATTTATCCAAATTTGACCACTTTTACTTGTATCAGTTGATTTTCATCATCTTTCATTACATTTTTGAGATTTTTTCATATTGTATGAGAAATCATTTTTTTCATTAAAGAGTATGCGTATCCTGCCAAAGTGAAATAAAGGTTTAATAAGTTTTCATTTATATTTTGACATATAGATGACGTTGGAATATCCAAAATTTGAGCTCTGTAAGGGCAATTTTAATTGTTTTAGACGGTAGCCCAGAAAATGTCAAAGAAATTAATTGAGAACTGATCAAGAATTTTCGGAAATAAGTGATTTTTATTTATTTCCGAAAATTCTAGGTCAGTTCTTAATTAATGTCTTTGACATTATCTAGTTCGCTATATTTTCGTCCCAGTATATTTACCCAGTTCCGTCTTGATATATATGTCTGTCGCTGCTCTCTTTTTTCCCCACCTTGCACGCTGGGGCCTCAGGAAGGGCCTGCTGTGACGTCACGAATTTAACGCGACTGAGGAGAGTGGGAGAAGCGGCGCTCCCCTTCTTTTGACAAATCTAAAAAGACGGGAGGTGAAGGCGAGGAACCGAGCTGGCAAATATACCGGGACTCTACTGTACTTAGAATTGCCTATACAGAATCCGAATTTTGAAAATTTAATTCAGTCGTCTTTAATTTACGTTTTTAGTGAAATTTCCAGCTTTCCGGTAGACCATTTTGAAACCCCTTTAAAGGGGTTCTAAACTGCACCCCCGATAAGGTAGGAATATACGATGAAAATCGAATATTAAAAGTGTCCGAATCACTTTTTCGAAATTCTAGCTCTTTAAGGGTAATTCCAATTACTATTAACGAATGCCAAAGAAATTCATTATGAATTCATCGAGAGTTATTGGAAATAGATGATTTTTATTTAGTTCCAATAACTCTTGGTTAATTTTTAATTAACATCTTTGCCATTAAGTACGAGTCCGTATATGGAAAGTACTATTACCCTTACAGGTGTCAAATTTTGAATAAAATTCATAAAAAAACGACTAAAAATAACGAGCAATTTGAGGGGACATACAACATGACAAATTGTCTCGTTGATTTTTCACAAAAAATTTAAATGGTACAAAAAACAATATATTTTTACAATATGATTTTAATAAAATAAAACTTTTTAGCATTTTTTATATTTATCCAAGAAAACGCCAAAATGTCAGGGAGCTATATAATGCAAAAGAATTATCAAAAAAATGTTGTATATAGTAAGATGATCTATATGAGCACGTATAATCATTAGTATAAATACTTTTTCATTGCAATACTTTCTTTAACAACGTTTCCCAGCTAAAAATGGGTTACATAAAATTGTATTCAATTGCATACAGAATTTATATATGATTATATACAGTTATATATAAATGTTGTTAAAAAAAGTATTTCATTGAAGAAGTATTTCGAATGTTTAACAGTGCTCCTGTAAATCATATTAATATGCATACAATATTTTTGCATAATTCATTTGCATTATGCAAGCCTACTGACATTTGGGTTTTGTGGATAAATATAAAAAATGCCGAGACGTTTCTTTTATTCAATTTATATATTATTATATAGGGGAAGACGGGGCGAAGTGACGAATCTAAAATATTTTCATTATGATCATACTGATTGTAATAGTATTTTATGCAACAAGGGCGCAATTATCGATCTTCGACGAGTGTGAAGTTTGTCGCTTGAAGGGTGACAATCACAATCGACGGAGAACGATATTTCGTCCATGTTCCATACGATATTTTTTAATACGACGTGCATAGAGCGCAATTTTAAGTACATGAAAATTTCGCACTAATGCGTAAAATCGTGTTTTACGCACGAAGTGTTAAAAAATATCATATGTGGTTTATTTGTTTACACCCATTTTTCAAATTTCGAGGCATTATATTTCATTTTTTTTTCTCTTACCTACTACCTACTTTTGGGAGTGAAAAATGTAATTTTTAAAACAAAATTTTTAAGTCATTTTCTTTACTTTGTTCTCAGATTGGTCAATATTTTCATTTTGGCAGTTTAATAATCACTATTTATATATTTATTCTAATAGTATCTTTTTTGGACTTATTTATGAAACATTGTTCAAAGGAACACAAATTGTTCCTTTTTGTGTGTTTATAATAAGATATCGTACCTGGAAGTCCAAATGATTATTTGGGGTGAAGCGGTGATATTTTTCCCGGATTTCTGTATTCCGTGATTATTTTTTATTTAGAATTCTCTTTTGCTGAATGTATGGAGTAACTACAGACGAAGTTAAAGTATGTGATCCGGATATAATACGAGTATTCAAAGCTTCCGGAGTTACAATTTCATTTTTAACTGTTGTTGGAAACTTATATATCTGAAGAGGTTCATTCCACCAACATGGACATTTTATTTTTATTAAAGCAAACAATAATAACTTAAATAATTACGACTTGCACATAATTTTGTGATAGTCATCTCAGAGACGTCTAAAAATAAGGATTCGCCACTTCGTCCCGATATCGCCGCTTCGCCCCGTGTTTTTTTATGTTTTTTAAATTGGCCATAGCTGGCCATCTATAAAACATATACCGTAAGTAACATGCATGTAAATAGTGATTACGAAATCACCCATCAAATCTTAAATATGAAATTGAAGGAGAGTTATGATACACCGAAAAAATTCTCGCCGCTTCGCCCGCCTTCCCCAACTATCGAAAACTGTTATGTCCAATTATAATTAAATTATATTCCAGGTGTTTCCGACGTATTCTTGCCTACTGAATTCGAATATGATGGCAAAATTTGTCGGTACCACATATGAAAGCCACTATCTTAAAAAAGCCTTTTTTGGAGTTTTTTGGATATATCTTGAAAACTACGGGTGTGCCAAAAAAGGTGCCAAACGAAAAATATAGTGCATGTAATTCTCTACAAAAAAGGGTGTACGAATTTTTTTCGTAATCGCTAAGGGAACCACGTAAAACAGCAATGAATGTGGATGAGCATAAGAATGACCAGCTTGTCATCACATACACAGAAAAAAAAATGTCTTAAAATTGTTAGATTACAAATTAAACACTGTATAAGGCTTAATTTTAGTCTAAAATTAAGCAAATTTTCTTAAATCAAGCCAATATTTGCGCTTAAACCCTTGTTTTTAGTTTTGGAAACTTACTTTTAGTCAACATTCAGGTTCGAAATAAGAATTCTCCAACTTAAGTGCGACAAGCTCGAAATTTTTTCTGTAAGCATAAATCCGACTAAAATTAGACTTTGCCATCTGAATGTAAGACTTTGAGCGCAAATATTGACTTAATTTAAAAAGATTAGCTCAATTTTAGACTGAAATTAAGCCTTTTACAGATCTTAATTTGAGATGTAATGATTTTACATGACCTACATTTTTGTTTGACATATTTTTTTGTCAGACCCGTATTTTTCAAGATAAATATAAAAAACTAAAAAAAAAACTCGTTTAAAAAAAGAGAGCTACTTCTATGGGCAAATCGACAGAACTTTTGACTTTCATGTTATTTTAAGATTCACGTAAATAAGCTACACAGAAATATTTATAAAACATTACTATTTACTAAAAAGGATATGCTTTTCAAGGTACAGTTATTTGTTTTGCATGATAGTTGATTAAAAAACCAAAGGAAACACGAAAGCTCATAATATTTGAATAAACTGCTGCGTTCAAATCGTATTTTTTTTAATATTTTGTTCTGTAACTTTTGGAACATGTATTCTTTTCATTTGAAAATCATGTCGTTGATTCATGGCACTTTATAAAAGCCAAAGGTACTTGAAAAATAAGTGTGCCTATCGCTTAATAAGAATGACATGCGTCCAAAATCGCGTGCAGAAGATTTATGAAAAATGGAATTTTCTTTAATTTCTAACAATAACTTTTGGAACAAACAATATTATGGCTCCATACTTTGGGAATTTTTAATTAATGATATAATAAGTGACGTATTCCAAGGAATAAGGTGTGCCTTGTATCATCTCAATTCTGTGCCTATTACAACCTATAGCCTTCGTGCGTAACTGTTGTTGAAAAATGACACTTTTGTCAGTCACACGAACTATACACAATTAAATGCCTCGATTATTGGCGTAATTTATTGTTTTAGGTGATATAACAATACTCTGAACTTGTTCCAGAAATACAATACGATGTTCAGGTGTAATACAAGACATGAAATTATCTCTTTGACACAAACTCCTTTCTTTACACGGAAAAATGCTGAAATTTGTTACGTGTGGGTTTTATTGGTAACTGATCATAAATACGTTAACAAATATTAAAAATTGAAGATGGTAGATACAATATGGCGGACCAAATTCCTAAAAAGTTGCGTGAACCAGCTGAAAATGTGTATTCGGAGTCGCTTATCGGTCGAGATTCGATATAGCTTTGCTCCAGAAATAATGAAAATGTAACTTTGGGTAACTTTGTTTTTCATCTCCCTTGCTTCATCTTTTCTGGTTAAAAATGAATAAATGTGGTACTATTTAAATTTTTGTTTCAGGATTGCCGGGATTGTAATGCCTTAAATCGACTTAAATAAATGTTTGCTGCTAAAATTTGAATATTATGAACCTAGAAGCAAAAAGAAAGAAAACCCCCGAATACCCTATTTGAGCTTGTGTGAGTAACTTCTTACAAATTCGGTTTTCCATATTGAATTCGCCATCTTGAATTCTGAATATCTGTTGACGGATTCGTAACCAGTGACATAAATAACCCCGAGTAACAAATTTCATCTGTTTTCCGCGTACAGAAATATGTTTGGTTCGAAGATATAATTTTAGGTTTCCTTTTACCTGACTGAGCTGGAAAAATCCTTTAAAAGTCGTAACGTGTTGTTTATTCTACATTTTATATGTTGAGGAATGGTCTCCGATTGATTTTAAATGTGTGCCACCGAAAAAAATAAATATTTTTCTTAAAGCGTAAAGTTAAAAGTTCTGTGGATTTACCCCTATATGCCCGACCGACAAATTTTGCCATCAGATTCGCATCCAGGAGGCAACAATACGTCAGAAACCCCTTGTTACGATTTTTTCCGAGGGAGGACGTCTTTCCGAAGGTTTACCTACAATTATAAACAGTCGTATATAATATATACAATCATATATATGTACAATCATATGCAATACTATAGAGACACAACTGCTTTACAATTGTATTGAATTGTACATAACTCATTTGTACGAAGGTAAATACATTAAATCACCTACTACGATCCCAGTTGATCATCGAAATTTTTTTTTGTAGTCCTGTGTAATGTTAAAAATAGTTTTTATATATTTTTATATTTTATAATTTAGGGTTACCTAGTATATTTTATATAGTTTTAGCTGGACGTAAATTAATTTATTTTGTACCTCGAGTTGTGATGTTATTTTAAGAAAAAAACAGTTTACGAGATTTAGTTGGTACTGAGATCTTACTATAATTCCCAAGGTAACGGGATAAATATTTTGATATGTCTTTTGCACACTACCAAAACAAAGGCGCTGAATACTATTAAAAAATATTATATACATATGAATATGAAAACATTTCAAGTATTGAGTAACATACTCCGTTTTCATTATGTTCCATATGCTTTCTGTAACACTTCTCCGCTGTTAGGAATGTTTAAGTTATTATCAACTTGAAGAACTTCTGAAAAGGCAGAAAGTAGACGAGTTTAAATACTTTCACTAAACGAATAAAATAATACATAAAATAATAGTCATATAGCTATCCGAAAATGAACTTAAATTTCAGAATCATTTATTAGATTTTCCAGAAAAGGGACCGTGAAAAACAAAATATGATAATTTCAAAACAAACTTGCATTTTTTAACCGCATCTTTTTACTGTCTGCTTTTTCGTATTCAAATCGTTTAATATTGTATATAATGCTCTATAGTTGCGCAGATTTTATAATAGGCAATATCAGTATAGAAAGATTAATTTTCGTTTCATTTTTTTTAAAGATTATTTCCCTCAAAAGTGATCAACTTTCGGAATAAAATGCAATAAATAAAAAGTACTTAGAATTCGTCAACTAAAGCGTTAGGATTTTTTTTCAGATTTCTTTTGAATTTTTTTATATTCGTGAAAACTTTTCTCTGTTGACCGTAGATTAAGTCTGCAGATCTGGACGAAATATTTTCAAATCAAAATTGCCTGAGCTTTCAGGCGAAAATCTATCAATTGCCCTTAGACTCTTATTTAGTTGTGAATATAAATTCTCAACTAAATATGGCATATCGTAATCCAGGAGTCTTATCCCTTGCCTGTCAGTAAGGTCGTTTCTTTCCACAATTTATATAATAGATATTCGAAATACGACGTACGTATTGAAGACCTCATACAAAAGTATCTTAAAAGTTTTCGATTAAAATCTATATAATGTACTTTATTTTTAGCTTCTTTTTGTTCACTGAAAAATTAATTGTTCAAAAAGAACCCTTTTCTAACTATTAATAAGTTGCCATTTAGCGAAGAATTCGTTTTCATTACATTATTTTATGAATTTAATACAATTAAAATTGTCATATGACCTTCAGCCAACAAAAAGTCCTCGAAAAATATCATTTATTATTTATTCAAATCGTTTAAATTTTTGTCTCCTTTTTTATCACTAATGGAAAGTTCATAATCACTAGTTTCCATAATATTGTTACACTTGACAATTAACTGTAAATGAAAATATCTGTATTGTAACGGCAAGTCACTCTCTGATACTCATTAGCCACTTAGTTGACATCATCATCATTGTCAGAACAATTATGAATGTTATCATCTTCATTCTCTCAAATATCATCAATCGGAAATATTATCTATTCTCGACTGTTATTGATTTAATCGATCATTAGCAATTTTTCGTAACATACACACGGGTAAAAATATTTCGTCACCGCAGCGAATAATTGGCGAGCCCAGCAAAACGTTTGTCGTAATATATGAATAGCAAATATTTAACTGGTTTAGCAAACTGTTATTACTAGGTTTGCTTTTGTAATTACTGGCAGAGCCAATATTTCGCGAATTCAGCTAATCAATTTGTAGCAAATGTCCTTTTGCTGAAATAGGCAAGACATTCTTTTCCGTCTACGTTGTTCCGTGATTGCTAATAGCAATTAATATCAATTACAAAATCACTTCAAAAACCTTAGATTCGTATTATTCATTATTGTCCAAGCTTGTTTCCGGTGTTCCATGACATCGGTCGATTCAATAACGATTCTTGAAAGGTTTAGTTCCATTAAAATAATTGAAAAGAATAGGGAGATAAAGCCCATGACATTATTGTAATATCCGAAATGGTGCATCTTCAAATTTTAATCAACAATGTTGTAATTTCTCCCTAACACTAATAAAACAGTATTTACATTCCTGTAAATACTCGTTAACTGACAATTGAGTTTTAATAGCCAATAATTGAAAATATGTTTTTTGAATAGGTACCTGTGATCCGTTTTCGGCTAATACAGCTATGCGTCATAACGATTACAATCGATTAAAAATCATTCAATTATCCATTTTTACTCGTTATACTTTGTACATTTGTTAATTATATAGTTTTGTCACATTAAAATAGGTACTTGTGGATACGCAGGTATCCTCGCGTATAATAATATGACGGTATAATAAAACGGAGTTTGTTCAAAATGACCAATCGGTCCAAACATCACAAAACTTCCAGCACTATTAACGAAACCCTCTTCATATTAACAAGTTCTTATTGCCCAACTTTGTGTACTAGACTTTTTGATATAGGTACTGTTATCACTTTTATAAAGATTTGTTACATCCAATCCTAAATTGTAAATATTATCTAAATATTATAGGGCCTAAACACATTATATGATAAGTTAGAATTTATCTGTATGATAGCGGAATTTTTCCCGTTTTTAATAAAAAAGTTTTCTATTTGTGTGATTTCCAAATACAGTGTAAATCGATGAAGATCCATTCCATGTTTCTTATAACATAAATTAGTCTTTCAAAATAAGCCTAATTAACATCTGATGTTTTGTATATTACAATAACATGAGATAAAAAAGTTATTTTTTTCAAGCTCACATTTTAAAACATCAATTAAAGATGTAAATGTAAAGAACCGTGGCTGAAAAAATTTATAATTTCGATTTCCGTAAAATGGCATTTGCGCTCTAAAAATCACAAAAAAATTCAGCACTTTCATGATACGTAAACATTTAATTTTCAATTTAGTCCATATATCAATTTTCGATATATATAAATAACAACAAACAACACACTTATGTATCCGTCAGTCAGTATAAATAAAATAGAATAAACACGTTTCTTTCATATTTAACACTGTTAATTGTAACTGTAACTGTAAGAGGACCTGTTCGTTGAATTGCACATAATTCTAAAAAGTGCCTTGAACCTAGCGTTATATTAATCGTTTATAATACAGAAGGCGTTAAAATATTAGGCATAAAACTGTCTAGTACCGACATCACTCGGTAGAAATGATCAATTAACAAGATCAAACAAAATAATAAAAATATGCGATTAGATAGAACCGGTGCGTAAAGTCGAACGTTTTACACCCCAGTATCGAATACTGCTGTATTTCAGAGAATGCGTAAAATTTGTGCACCTTTCATGTGTAAAGTCGAATTTTTCGTACCGTAAAGTGAAAATTTCACGCATATTAAAAAAAGTAGTGATTTATGCGTATCTTCCCTGCGTTTAGTAAACATTTCGGGTGTAAACTTCACGAATTTCATCCAGTTCACGCACTGTTTTCGCTACTTCACACATAGAATATATGTCTATAAAATATCGTATGTGACTCGTGTAGTAAGATGTGCACTCGTTGCATAATATGCTAATTTGATGGAGTGTGCGTAAGTGCTGCTTTACATATTTTTAACGTTGTTTACGTGCACTTGCATCAAAAAATATTGTTCGACCGCAAGCCTCACATACATAGAATAGTTTTCCTATTATAGTGCGCAAAGTTCGATTTTGCGCACGTATTTGCGTGTGCAAAGTACCATTTTACCACACTTCATTGATCTTATAGTTTAGCATGCGGTAAAGTACGAGCGACATGTGTAGTAGACCTGTCAAAACTGAATAGAAAGGGAAAAGAAAACCCCAAATAATAGAAAAACTCTATTCTATTCACTTTCTCAATAGTAAAATACATTTTTCTGGCCTTATATGCTCCGATATTTTCGAATATCGACGCGTGCGTTCGAATTTGAACGACACATTATTTACATTTAATGTTTACGTTCCTTTTATTACCACCAAGTATAATCGCCGTAATACCAAGAAATAAACATTGGATATTATTTGATAAGCGGCAAAGCAAGCTTAATATCTCTATATGAGACTTATAATTACATACAGAAAGAGTTGTTAAGTAGATTTTCGCATCGTCGCGTTGTTTCATAAAAGAGACCTCCGTATGCCATCACAGTGTATCCACTCAATTCACGTCATTTTACTGTCCAAGTCCGATCTCGCCACATCAACGACAACTCCTGGGCTGCTGCAGTTGTTGAGGAGGATCACGTCGAGGTTGCGCTAATTTCCCTCCATTTTTAAAATTAGCATCAAGCGCTACCAATTCCTCCCACGTGTAGGTATCAGTCGGTGGCGGTGGTAGTGTTTTCTCCTGAAGGAAGACTTCGCATTCATTGGCGCGCATAATGAGGTCTTGAAGCGTAGCTATCGAATGCATTTTTATGCGCAACCGTAAACGGATATCCATGTTCGCATAAATGCGATCTAGTCGCTGTTTTTCCGTGTATTTTCCTACACGGTCCATCTTCCTCTGCATTTCTGCCGCATAACTGCGGAAATCCTCCGTTTTCCGTTGCGTGCGTTCTTGTATTTTCCAGCGCTGCTCCATAGACATTTCTTGGTCACTATAGCGACCGATGAGAGCTTTTCCGAAATCCTCCCAGTTGTGCAAATTGCCACGTTCCCGTTCATACCACAGCAGCGCGTCACTTTGCAATACCTCCGATAGGCATGCCAACAACTCACGGGTCGAGATGTTGTAGACTGCCCGGAAGTCGTCCATTCTTTCAAGAAAGAAATACGGGTCATGCCCGTCAAAAACACATCGCCATTCTTTCAATCTGCCAAGAACTTTGGTGGAGCTTTCGGCAGCCTGGATCAAGTTGGACTCCATGTCTAAATCCTCCTTGATGTTGCTCGTTGTGCACAATGTTTTAAACTTGCCTGCCACTAGGCGATTGGAGCAGCGTAGAGCTTGGCTGACTTGCGAACTCAGAATGACTTCGGCACCTGGCACGTCGTATTTTATAACACAGAGGAGTTAGGATTCACTCCACTGTCCCTGCCATACCTCCATTGACCCTTTAGGGTAGTGAGGGCAGACCGTGGATGAAATCCAGAGTGTAGCTATGATAATTTTTTCAATTAATTTGACCTTATAGAAACTTTTTAAAAAATTCATAAAAAATTCAAAACATGTTTTCTTGCGTTTAAAAAAAAACGCCCTCTTGAAAAAATTCAAAAAGATGTATTTTAGGCCAATTTAAAGGGTTAATTTTCTTCAGATTTTTAAAAGTGGTAGCCATAGCAACAAAAATAAAAACAGTATTTTTCTCATTTTTTCGCTAAATTTCTATCAAAACGAAACAACTTAGGGTGTTTAATATTCCGTTATGTATTTCTCTGTATAATTGTAGCTACGTATTATTCAAAACTATAATTTAATCGTGTATGCCCGTATAATATGATCGCTTCAGTAATGTCTCCCAAAATGTACTTTTCCTATTATAGTGCGCAAAGTTCGATTTTGCGCACGTATTTGCGTGTGCAAAGTGCCACTTTCCCACACTTTACTGATCTTATAATTTAGCGTGCGGTAAAGAAAATTTGCGTGCGGTAATGAAGTTTTGCGTGCGGTAAAGTAGCGCTATTGGTATACAGACATGTAAAACAGACCTGTCAAAACTTTCATTTGTTTTACTTTTCAATCGCAGTTCTTCAGTACGGAAAACGATAGGTATAAATTAATTCTATCTAAAATAGTAATGAAATTGAAAATGTACCCGAAAACGCAAATGCGAATGAATATTTAAATTCATTAAAATTGATATAAAATATTAATAACAATTAACAGTAATAACGATAATAAATAATGTATTACATATTTAATGTATTACATATTAGATATTTATAAATTTAGTCTATTTATTACAAACGCATTTACAAATACTAATTTGTACGAACCCCCCTTCTCCACCGCCCTTGCACCACCACTTTAAATGTTATATATAGGTGTCGAACTTTGCGCACTTAATAGGAAAAATAGTATACGATACTCGTGCGCTGCGTAGGTGTTCCCACACTCGCTTTTTGGGAAACTGCGCTCGTGTGGGAAATACCTACTTTGCGCACTCGTATCGTAATGTACTATTAAATATTCTAACCTTAATAGATGACATGATACGTAGAGCTTTAACTTCCTCGGGATCAGGTCCGTGGCCTGTATGCGAGGAAGCTGAACCACCTTTTCGAACCGAAATACTTCGTCCCGTGCTTGTTGTGGTTAAGCGTGCACTAAAAGGAGGTTTCCGTTGGCATTTCCAATACCTGACATCGCCTTTACTGTCTGATTTAACGTACAAAAATCCGCCTAAATGCGCGTATGTACTACGACCTTTCGTAATAACTTCGATTTTCCTCAAAGCCAGGCTTTTTTTAAGCACAGAAGATTTAGACGCGTCAATATTGTCAAGTTGAATGCGAAAAAACATAAAAGTATCTGTACACATAAATGTATAGATGCTTGGTAATCAACCAATTTTTTTTAGTTTCGACAATAAATAACTGAGGACTTTTTGGATGTGGACTTTTCGGTTTGGACTTTTTGTCCACATACCCTATTATTGATCATGGCTGTATTGTCTATATAATGATGCTTCCGGATATGTGAACGTAAAATTACAGCGTCTCTCAAATGCTTGCCTTCGATTCATATACGGCTTAAGGCGAGATCAACACTTCAATTTTTACTTCCACCTGTTCTTGTCACTCTTTCTGAACGAAAGAAGCTGAAACAAATAATACTAATAATAATCGACTTTTATTGGCTGCAATACAATCGCGCTATAAAGGTAGACATATACGTTTTGAATGCCATAGAGGGTGTCACAGCCTTTGCAAGATGTTTTACACATTGATCATCGTTTTTCAACACAAATGTCATATGACAAAGTAATAAATTTAAACCATTAACGCTGCGAGGACCTTATTTTTATAAGGGCGCTATATTGCATTTATATGTTTACACACACACACGCACACTCACACGCACGCTCACACACACACACACACACACACACACACACACACACACACACACACACACACACACACACACACACACACACACACACGCGCGCGCGCGCGCGCACACGCACACGCACACGCACACACACGCACGCACACGCACACGCACACGCACACGCACACGCACACACACGCTATAAATTTCAATTCACACATAAACATTGAATTCTGTATTTTCTTTTTATATTACAAATCTTTACTTTATATGCCTCGAGTAAAAAACTGCATAATCAGCAAAAAATAAACAATCCGTAAGAGTCGTAATTGTTTTAAAGAATATTGCAAACAAATAAAAAAAATTACAAATTCTCGAAAGAATAAATCAAATATATATATACTTTAGGGTGGAGTGAATCGGAAAAGTTTTTTTGTAACACTTATTTTTTAGTAGTTTTTGATGCGCTACGAACGAAAATGACCATAAAAAAATTCTAAAAAAATGTTTCACATTCGCCCCGACGTCCCAAAGATGCCGTTTTTAAATTACCGCCAACTCCGTCATTTTTTTTAATTTTTTTTTTTTTTTTGAAAAGGTGCCCACATTATTCATCTATTAAATCCATATAATAGAAATTTTTATTTTTTTTTGATTATGCCTCTAAAAAATCGATATGTATGTCGATTTTTCAAAAAATTGAATATTTCGATATTTTTCACTTATAACAAGTCAAATATCGGCAAAATCGAAGTGTGGCTACGATTTTTCGACGTATTTTGACCTCCTAAACATGAAAATTATCGTAAAATTTAGCTAAATGTCTTCTCTTAGTCGTTATTTTTTAAAAAGTTCTAAAAATGTAACCTGATTCTATTAAAAGCTATTTTAAGGGCTTACTACGGTCAAAAATTGTCAGAGTTTGAATTTTTTATTTGAAAGTACAACATTTCAAGAATATTCTGTAAAAATCCCGCGTCAATCCGAGCAAAACTAACACAGTCATGATTTTTTGAACTGTCCGACTGGAAGACCTAACGTCTAAGAGCTGAGCAACAAAATGACATTACCAAGAAAGAAGAGAGAATACGAAGAAGGCAGGAGTAAAAAGACGCATTAAAATCCCTGGATTGTAACAATGGCGTCCAATCTATACCAAGAAAACAAAGTGTGTCATTATAAATTGTAAATAAACAAATTGTTCACAACGACAGAAAGGCCGTACATATTTGGATTTTCGAACAAATATCTACATCTCCATTATCGATGAAATGTAATTTTCAACGTTCGTTTCTTATAAATACCATCCAATACGGATCTTCTGAACTTTAAATTCAACGCCATCCGTAGACAATCCCAACTTAGGGTGAATCCACATGGAGCGGCAATTTCCGCGCGGAATCGTCTTTTAGCCAATAGTATCTAAGTTCTAGATCACCTATCTCATTCTAAGTGAAATACTATTGGCTAAAAGACGATTCCGCGTGGAAATTTCCGCTCCATGTGGATTCACCCTTACGTCACCAATAAATCACTAAGGTAAAGAACTAGCTAGTTCGGGAATTAATGACTTAATTTAACATTACAATATGTAGAAATGTGTGATCTTATGTAATAATATATAATACTAATGTAATAATAATACATGTAATAAATGCCTTAAAATATCTGACTTCTTCTTCTTGAATTGTGGCATTAACGCAGGGATGAGATATGATATTCCAAATCCACTACGGCCCACAG
This sequence comes from Trichopria drosophilae, assembly GCA_030407085.1. Lineage (NCBI taxonomy): Eukaryota > Metazoa > Arthropoda > Insecta > Hymenoptera > Diapriidae > Trichopria > Trichopria drosophilae. The sequence goes on from CM059582.1 coordinate 185,434,853, forward strand.
CTCTGGATCGCCAATTCAATATGGATCCGTGAGCTTGCTGAAATTTTTGGGCTGTTGACTAGGGTGACCTCTGGCGAGTTGTCGTTTTATTCATATTATAGGTCTCCGAGTTGGACAGTTCAAAAAATCATGTCTGTGTTAGTTTTGCTCGGATTGACGCGAGATTTTACAGAAGATTCTTGAAATATTGTACTTTCGAATAAAAACATTAAAACTTTCACAATTTTTGACCGCAGTAAGCCCTTAAAATAGCTTTTAATAGAATCAGGTTATATTTTTACAACTTTTTAAAAAATAACGACTAAGAGAAGACATTTAGTTAAATTTGACGATCATTTTCATCTTTAGGAGCTCAAAATACGTCGAAAAATCATAGCCACACTTCGATTCTGCCGATATTTGACTTGTTATAAATGAAAAATATCGAAATATTCAATTTTTTGAAAAATCGACATATATATCGATTTTTTAGAGGCATAATAAAAAAAAAATAAAAATTTCTATTATATGGATTTAATAGATGAATAATGTGGGCACCTTTTCCAAAAAAAAAAAAAAATTAAAAAAAATGACGGAGTTACAGACAATTGAAAAAAAAACACCCCAAAAACGGCATCTTTGGGACGTCGGGGCGAATGTGAAACATTTTTTTAGAATTTTTTTATGGTCATTTTCGTTCGTAGCGCATCAAAAACTACTAAAAAATAAGTGTTACAAAAAAACTTTTCCGATTCACTCCACCCTAATATACTTATTACTTTCACGTCGAATTGTTGTTAAATAATGCATGCTTTTCATAGAATTTGCATACGTATCAGACAAGTTTATCTAGTAATAACAATTATTATTGTGTACGTACGACGAAGCAGTTGAAATGACCAATAACTTTGTTTCCATTAGTGCTGTTACAAACTATTTTAATAAAAGAAAAAACCAGCTGAATGTAGAAATCGGCCTTTTTGAAAAATACGACTGAAAGAAAATGTATATTATGAATATATATGTGGTTGTAAAAGTCGTAAGTAATATTATTCATATTATATATTCTGTTATTAGTTTATGACATTATTTTATTGTAATTTTACCTTAACATAAATGATTCCATATTGACATATTAAAAATTGATTTCTTGATTGTAGAAAATAATCATAGGTATTTTAATAATAAACACGCCATAATAACTTAGGCAGTTGTAACAATTATTTTCAGGGTTTACTAAAGCAATTAAAAATTCACCAGTTCAAGTGCGAATGTGTCAAATGTACTGAGAATGAACAGATTCAGCGGATACAATTTTCATATTTTTATGTGCCTAACTTCACATACATGAACGTCAATTACAAACGTCATACATATGTTACTTCAAGTAAGTTCAAAAAGAAATTTGTCATTCGATGAAATTGTTTGCTGGTGCTTTTGAAAATTAACACCAATTTTACACATGGGAATATCTGAATTGCAGTCGAATATAGAACGTTACGTAAGAACGTGAGGATTTTGGTGAGAATTTCTATACATTTCTGTGGCAGACTATAAACATGTAGACGAATTTATGTCATTTATCTTATTCAGCATACTTAAAACGATTTCCTTACTTACAACTATTTACATTTGTCTACTACATTGTGTAAAAATTTCTTAATATTTTAACATCTAAGCTTCAGTTGTTAGGTTAACATATAAGATACTTTTATACCTGTGCTCCTTAAACATGTTTAAATATTTATATTATTTATACAATTTACTAAAAACTATTTCTTTATTTACAATTGTGTATACTGTTTGGTGTAAAAAGTTAGTATAATTTTAATATATCCGCTGTCATTGTTAGGTTAAGCAACAATTGTTCGTATCCTCATAATTACTGATTAAGAGTCATGTCAAGTAATGAAAAAAGGTAATCTATTATTAATTATAGTAATAAATAATTAATTATTATTCTTCTAAATGTTATTCATTACAATAAAAATAATCAGAACGATATTATTGTAATTATTTCTTTCATTGCTAAAAAATGATTGTAGATTCGTAGTTGCTGAATTCACATGGAAGGATTCAAAAGGCGAGATCAACATATCACATCCATTCAAAGTTAGTAGCATAAAATCATGGGAATCCTTGCCGACAGACATTCTTACATCCACGTCTCGCTGCAAACACAAATGTAACAGTTATGTAACAACTATGTAACATTTATGTAAGAGTGTAACCATTACGTAAATATTACACAACTGTTACTTTCCGTGTTTCCAGTGCTACTAATACATTTAAGTCGGAGTTAAAAAAAGACCTACTATCTGCTGAAAATCACAAATAAAAACTGCAACAGATATAAAACTGGCATATAATCTTACTTATAATTAAATATTTATAACATATTTTTTTGATTACATATATACATAAAAAGCTGAATTGCCCTCTTTGTCTTCTTGCGTGCGTTACTTCGCGATTCTCACTTATCATTTTCCATTTTTCCGTATTTACTTGTATCATTGCGACAGTTTTTACTTTTATTTTTATTGATTATGTGAAAACTGCTGTAATCTATATCGAAATTGTATATTGGCTTTCCTATCTCATATTGCGTATTACTATAATGTGTAATAAAAAAAATTCGCAATTTCAAGTAAATATTAACTTGAATAGTCGCAACAAAATATTTACTTACAATAGTTTGTTAATTCAACTAAATATTAATTTGATTTTATCCAGCAAGTAAATATTAATTTAAATTCAGAAAATATTTGCTTATTTTAAGTAAATATTTTGTTGCGACTATTCAAGTAAATATTTACTTGAAATTACTAAAATTTTTTCTCAGTGTACTCACGTATATTAATATATATGTTCAAATATTCTTGTATCCAATTATATACAATTCTGCAATCATATACAATCAAATACAGTCATATGCAATACCAAAGAAACAAAATTCAGATACACTTTTACACAATCGTATTGCAGTTTTAAGGAGACAAAATGGTTTACAATATTGTACATATATACATATTGTATGGAAATGTATAGAATTCTACATCACTCATTTGTACGTAGTAAAATACATTAAATCAGATCGTTTAAATTTTATGAAAGATTTTCGAAGGACCGTTTACGAATATATTGTATATAGATGGTCGAGTATATAGAAGCCTTCACATTTAAAATGTCGTAATATCTTCAATTGCAAATAAAAAACTATAAACTATCAGTAAGCGTTTTCAGATAATTATTTTTAATTTATTAAAATAATGAATATTTGTTAAAGCCAGAAGCTTCGCGATTTTAACAAAAAACATCAAATTTTTGAAAAAGGACCCGATGTAAGATATTCTGGAATAGAATATCTTCTGTTTTATTCTGGGAAACATTCCTGAAAGAAAATCGTGTTAGCTTTGAATCTCGATAATATCTTATTTAAGCTCACCGTGTGTATAGTTGTGATAATTTACAGAGAGACCTAAATTTTCCGCTGGTGGAAAAGAAAATGACCAATTATAATTATTTATACTAAATTTTGGTTATTATTCCGTTCGATGTCAATTGTCATTGCGTTTGCTGCCTTTGAATTTTGTGCCTTAAGCAAAAATTACCTTCAAATGAGTTTTCTTTAAATTCGTGAAGGATTTATTTTGGAATCTTTTAAACCAACTTTCTTATATAGACGAAAAACTAACCACATTCCGAGCTTAACCGCAGACGGTATACCAACGTTAGCTTTCCCAAGGATACGCTTCCATCTATTTTGGGCGAAGTAATGAATTTGGCAAGTTCGAAAAAAATAAACCAGTATTTCATGAAACGTCGATGTTTCAGACCCTAAACAACTAAAAAATGCAATTAAAACAATTTGTGTCTGTGATCTTGTACACTGAGGGAAAGGATTGTTTACAAAAAATACGACTTCTTAATAGTTGAGATATCGTATATTTAAATACAGTGAATCGAATAATTTTTTAAGTATGAAATAATTATTCATTTCATATAAAATTAACATTTATGTAGTGCAAACAATGCATTTTCTATCTTAAGAAATATCTATTAAATACAATCAAACATTTCTTAATAGTAAAGAAACCGTTTGTATAATATACTTTTGTAGATATAAAATAATGATTTCTTAAGTTACAGTATATAATGGTGTGAGTCGCAACGCATCGTAACATAACCTCAAATGACAACACGGATGTTTTGTTTGAGTTTTTAAAAAGGATTGAGAGCCATTGTAATTCGGTGGTTGTTATTGTGCAAATAAATAAATTAACGATATTATTTATACGTCGTCTTAAATATGCGCGTTTTATAAACAAATACATCGTATAAGACACATGTCCCATGTCTTATTTGTGAATTTGTACAGCTGCCGAGTTCAAAGTATACATTTCTTAACTATTAACAAATGGTCAATTCTGATGTAAGAAATAAAATGCTAATATTAAATGAATTAGAAAAACGAGTTCAACTTTTCAATTTAATGATATTTCTTATCAACAAACAATCCTTTTCCTCAGTGTAGATGACGGTGAGGTCGATCAAAGCTAAAAAATACGTTATCTACCACGATTTTTGAGTTTGTATGCAAACGGGATAGTTTAAAATGAATTAATCTCATTCAATAAAAATCAGTGGAAACTGTATAAGCCACAATTAGAAAAAGAGAGAAAGACTAGAAAATGTGTTGTATCGAACATTCGTCGGATAGTGTACACTGTAAAATCCTTAAAGTGAGAACTCATTGCATACCGATGCAATCTTAATTTTAGATATAGTGCCGATTGGACCTTTCTCGAAAAAACAACCATATATAGATGTGTGCACCGCGGGTACAATATGTGCACATAAGGATTAACAGACTACTTTATACACTGAATAATTTTTTTTTATTTAGATTCGATTTTGAGTAAATTCAGTATTTTCCATAGAATGTGTGTATTTTCCTAAAAATAGTCCGCACGTTGACAGTTATACGTTTGGTACATCTATATTTCAAAAAATGAGTAAAATCTGATAGACACATTTTTATGTAAAAAATTCTAATCAGCAAAAAACTTGTTGCCCGGCACATCATTAGTACTATTTGAAAACCCACAAAACACATTGCCTTTTTTTGTTTGATATATTTTTAATTCTATGTCACTATTCTCAAGTTGCTAAACATCACTACGGTTAAAAGACAAGTTTGAAAAATAGGCAGAAAGAAGAAAATTAATTATTTTATATTGTGTTATTCTTAAATATTGCTATTTGCACTTCTTAAAACAACGAAAACAATTTATTAGTGTATAGCTCCTTGCATTGAAGATTTTACACTTGCACGAGGTGGAAATTTCGCAGACTATCGAAAATTCATGAAGTCATTACATATTTTGTTATTGTATACTAGAAAGCGTCCAGTACTCTTGCGCTCCTTTTTGTAAACTTTCGAATATGAACATATTTTAATGAACCTTCCGTTACAAATGAAATCTGTAACGTTTATCAAACGCTTTATAAACTCTTGCTGAACGCTCGGAAAAACGTTTATGCAACGTATCGTACACTCTTCTAACCGGTTTGGACGCTTTCACGGTAAACTCTTAAGTAGTCCAAAATAACTCTTTTCGCAGCGAATATAACGATGTTTTAACTCTTTGGAAACTTTTAACGTCACGCTTCAGGAACTCTCCCATTTCTACCAGGGTATACAGTCTGTGCAATAAAGACATTATTATTATTAATATTATTATTATACAGAAATATATTGTTTACCAACAAAAGGTCTATTCTAAATAACCATATTTCGTTCCAGGCATCCACATGGTCTTGAAATATGAATACAAAATAGAACTATCAAATAAAAAGAGGTTCTAACAAAATTATTCAACAACACTTTTGGTAATGTCTATCATTTTCAAATAAATATCAATTTTTGTCGAATTTTTCGAATAAGAAACGACATTTTGGATGCTTTTACCATTATTTCCAATAAGTTGATATCCATATTTTACATCCACAGCCTTGAGAACACGTTTTATTTACTACAAAAAGGAATTCTGGAAGGATTTCAACTGAAACAAAAATACATTTGAAAAATTGAAGTTCTTGTGTTGTTGTTGTTACTCACGTACTCGCTTTCCGAAAAATAGAATAAAAGTTTCTGAAATTTCGGGTACTTTTAAAGTAGATATGACTGCTGGTAAATATTTTGGAATATTTCGCACAAAAGCAAAACACAATCGTTGAAAACTATTGAAAAATATCATATATGTTAATAATTCTTGTCAATAATAAAGTGTGGTATTAATAAGTAATCATTTATTAATAAGTAAACATATATTCTAGAATATATCATTCTCCACACTTATATATGTATACCTACTTTAGTTTATACAATAATGTTATGCTAACAGCCATACTTAATTCAGTCTGTGTTTATGCAGCGCAAACCCATATTAAAAATAGTTTCTTAATTATTTATATACATTTTATTATTTATATATTATAACGTGGATGAAAATGTGAGTTCGGTCACGGTACTACAACAATACTCTATAATCTATTGTTGACTATATTGTCACATTTTTCGCTACTTGAGGTTTATATCCGAACCCGTATATTATAATTGTATATTGTTACCATCGTAAGTGGTTTGATTTTGTAAATAGTAATATAATTTATACTTTTTGCATGAATCATTTTTCTGTGGGACTTCAAGGTTTTAAGATAAATGCATAAAATTGAAAAAAATGAGGTTTGTACGATGTTTTTTCAATATAGTGGCTAAGATGCGGCTGTCTTCGAGCGACAAATTTTTACTTTAGATTACAAAATACATCGGAAAACATATCAATAAATTTTTTTCCGAGTGACGTAGTCTTTCCGAAGGTCTACAAAAAATTCTAATATGAGCATGAAATTTGGTAGATTTTGCTCTTCTGAAACTATTCCAAGTAGTTTGATATCAATCAGTTACTTTTAGGGTAGTGAAAAAATTAATACAAAATACTGGAGAAATTGGTCTCGGGGTGGACTTTCGACGAAGAGACAAAAAATGCATTTTTTCTTGAAAAGAAGCAACCGATAATTACCAAACTAATCATGTTAGTATTAAGAGTGCAAATAGTATTTATCGATACTAGTGCGTAAAATATTTGAACAAAGGAAATGACTCATACGGACGGACATACGTACAAGATCACGGACACAAATTGTTTTAATTACATTTTTTAGTTGTTTAGGGTCTGAAACATCAACGTTTCATGAAATACTGTAGTATTTTTTTGTGTATTTTTTTACAGTGTAGTTTTTTCGAACTGACCAAAATCTATACTTCGTCCAAAATAGATGGAAGCATATCCTTGGGAAAGCTACCGTTGGTATACCGTTTGCGTTCAAGAGATATTGTGTCGACAGGTAGCGCACGGCGCGGGTAGGTAGGAATGTGGTTAGTTTTTCGTCCATAAGAAAGTTGGTTTAAAAGATTCCAAAATAAACCCTTCACGAATTTAAAGAAAACTCTTTTCCTGCTAGACTCTTTGACAAATATGTAAGTTAGGAAATGGTTTATTAAAGACAAGTAATAATTTACTTTGTTTTAAAAACCGTTTTGTTGAAATTAGATCTTACTACATACAACATTTTTGGATAATTCATTTACATTATATAGCTCCCTGACATTTTATCGTTTTCGTGTATAAATATAGAAAATTCTAAAAAGTTTTGTTTTATTAAATTTATATTGTAAATGTATGTTGTTTTTTAGCGTATAAATTTTTTGGAAAAAATCAACGAAACAATTTATCATGTTGTATGTTACCTGAAATTGCTCGTTATTTTCAATAGTTTTTTTATGAATTTTATTCAAAAAAATAAAAATGCCCATTTGGAAAAACATCAAGTTTTTATTATATAACACTTAAAAAAAAAACATGTAAATAAATAGCATCACGATGTCCATTATATTCACGTCCAAGCACATTTCAAGACGAAAAATCTAATTTTTTCTGTTACTCTACGATATATTAACCGTGTGGTATAGTTTTCTCAAAACATTACATGTTGTATTAAATACTCTTTTTTTTAATACTTCCATATATAGTTTCACACCATAAAAAGAAATAGATTGCAGAAACATTTTTTAACGAGGTTTGGGAATGAAACAAAATTATGACCAATGCGACTATAGGATTTTTTTCTATCTTTCCTGCTTTGGGATGTATACTTGTATCTACATTTTCAGTGTGAGTTCGATTTATTTTTAATGCTAATTTTTTATAAATGTTGATATATCATTCATTTCCATTAAATGGTGCTTCAATCAATACGCATAGTTTCGGTTACATTTAGAAAAACAATGAGTTTTCTTAGAAGATTACAATGAATCAACAAATGGATTTACTTTCTCCATTTCGGCCACTTTTTTAACAGGGTTCCCTGTTTGATGCTGCAGGCATTAAGCCAACCCCGGAAAATGACTGGAGGGGGGAAAGAAAAGCACAACATGCACGTTCATCGCGGGTTACCACATGGTAGTGGGCTATAAACTGCAGATTGTTTTACTTTTTGACTGATTATTAGAAAGTTATTTCAAATGTGTTACATAAAAACTATCCAATTACCACCCCCCCCCCCCCCCACCCCCCCCCCCCCCCACCCCCCCCCCCCCCCACCCCCCCCCCCCCCCACCCCCCCCCCCCCCCACCCCCCCCCCCCCCCACCCCCCCCCCCCCCCACCCCCCCCCCCCCCCACCCCCCCCCCCCCCCACCCCCCCCCCCCCCCACCCCCCCCCCCCCCCACCCCCCCCCCCCCCCACCCCCCCCCCCCCCCACCCCCCCCCCCCCCCACCCCCCCCCCCCCCCACCCCCCCCCCCCCCCACCCCCCCCCCCCCCCACCCCCCCCCCCCCCCACCCCCCCCCCCCCCCACCCCCCCCCCCCCCCACCCCCCCCCCCCCCCACCCCCCCCCCCCCCCACCCCCCCCCCCCCCCACCCCCCCCCCCCCCCACCCCCCCCCCCCCCCACCCCCCCCCCCCCCCACCCCCCCCCCCCCCCACCCCCCCCCCCCCCCACCCCCCCCCCCCCCCACCCCCCCCCCCCCCCACCCCCCCCCCCCCCCACAGATTGCGGACAATGTCCGATTTGCCACTGTATCGCCTCTAAATGGATAGTAGCCAGTTGGTTTCGAGCACGTGGGACGGAGTCGCGCTCTGTCTTTGGTCAGTGCTGGCCCTCGGGTGAACAAGAAGTTTGGAGGTTCGTAAGGTGGGACGTTTTATGAAAACCAAAATTCAAATACCCGTCGATAAAGCGAATTCCTATCATTCGGAATGAAGCGCCCTTAGCGATGAAAAGTGTGTTAGCAACGGTGATCGCCTTTTTTGTTTAGAGCGGAATCTAGCCTGCCGGGAGAGAATCGACAACTCGAAAATTTCGCATCCGCATCTTAAGAGGTTATATCGTCGCCAATCTCGTCAAAAACAGTTTTGGGGAAATAAATTTATAGATTTTTGAAAACCCCACACCGCCGGAGTTTTATTTCGTCCCGTGTTGTTATATTTATTGGTGCCGAAACCCGGGAACTTTGCCGGTCGGGGCGAAACAATTCTTCGGTTGCAGTGTGCGAAAGGTCCTGTTGTGATATTCATAAACTCTATATAAAATTGGAAAGTGGAAAATTGTGATCGTTTGTTTGTTGTGAAATAACCATTTGAAGCCAACGAAACTGATAGTTGCGCAGTGAGAAAGAGGGACAAGTATAAATTCCACGGACGTGATAAGGAGATTTGGCGAATCCACAAAGTGACGAGCACATCGGAAATATACCATTGGACTCTATTTTACCCTTTGAAGTAGGATCCATTGTAAAATGCCACCCAAGGGTAAGAAACGCGGACGCAAAAGTAAAGCTGCGGAAGCTCAAGATCCGCCATTAACAAGGACATATACAAAGCGAAGGAGGAGGACAGAGGAAGCTGATCGTCCCGGAGAACAGGCGCTAATAGAATCATTGGACGACCCTGGAACTGCCAACCTAGAAATGGATGCCTTGAGAAACAATCGAACATCGGCGGAGGATACGCGATCAACTTCTCTTCAAGCTGGGGAAGAACCGGTACCGAACGGACGAAGGCGATCGACGGTGGAAACGGTGAGAAATGTTCCAGATAAAAGACGGGAAAATATTTTGCGCGAAATTCAAAATGCACGCGAGCGATTGCGACGCGACTCCGAACTTCTAGCGCGGTATGATCGGGAAATCGCCGAAAATGAAGCCTTTTCGTATAATTTTCAAGCCGGTAATGATCGAAATTTGTTAAGTAATAATGAAAATGAATCTGAAATGTCTGTATCAAATTTATTTGAGGTTAGTCAAAATACGCCGCGAAACGACGAAGATGTTGGCAATCGCGAAACAGTTAACGATCGCTCAGCCCGTTCCATCCATAGCAACGATCTCACACAAATTTCGACAAATTTAGTAAACGCTATTAGCCAAGCATTTCAGTCGGTAACCTCGGGTAACGATTCGGGTCGTATTATAAACAGACTCGCGGCGGGTCCATTGCCACGTTTCGACGGAAATCCTGCTTGTTGGTTACGTTTTAAACAAGCGTATGAGTTATCGACTGATTTGGGAGGCTTCTCCGATCGAGAAAACGTTGCGCGTTTGTTCGAGGCGCTTACGGGCAGGGCACGCGATGTTGTTCAGGGTCTTATGATTGGCACTAGTAGCGCGAAAGAGATGTTCAATTTGTTATCCATTCGATTCGGCGATCCGGATATAGTCGCGGGAACCATTGCTATGGATCTCAGAAGATTGCCAAAAATAAGCGTATCGGGAGACGATATAATAGATTTTGCGACCAAGTTAAAGGGCGGCATAACGGCAATGCAGTCGTTGAACCATTCGGGATATTTGAATAGCCCGGAATTAACAAATGACGTAATAAGAAAGCTACCTTCGACACTTACGTTTGCATTTGCGGCATATTTAAAAGATTCAAATGCATCTGACCCGAAGCTTGTATCGCTTTCGAAATTTTTATATGATCAGGCAGAAATGTTGTGTAAAGTAGGTCCGGGATTTAATTTAAAGAATTACGAATCATTTCGTTCAAACCGCACTAAAAGCTCAACCGCCGCTGTATTTACAACGAGCTTCACTAGCCCGCGAAATGACGTTGTTTCAAAAACGGAGCAATTATTGAGATGCGAATTTTGTTCACAATCCAGACACAATCTGACAACTTGTCGTAAATTTTTGAATTTACCGGTTTCGCGCCGTTGGGATTGGGTAAAACGCGAAAGGCGATGTTTTATGTGTTTTTCGACTTCGCATCGAGCAGGTATATGTCGTACAGGACAAAAATGTCCGATTAAAGGATGTGGTAAATTACATAGTCACATGTTGCATGATAATAACGCGAGTTCATGGGAAGCACGACCGAGTATTAAAACCCGCCGACGCGGAAATTTAAAAGCCATTACCACCATTGCTTCGTTAAATGGTGATAATTCCAAAACCATCTCGATCGAGAAAACATCGAACGATAATTTACATGCTAATTATATGCCAAATTCTAATTTAAGCAATAATTTATGACTATTAAACAATGTGTATCTGAAAATAATTCCTGTTACGCTTTATGGACCGAACTCGCGACTAGATTCGTTCGCATTACTAGATGACGGGTCAACGATAACATTAATTGACGCCGATGTGGCTAATAAAATTGGGGCACGAGGAAAAAAACTCACGTTATCTTTGTCGGGAATAGTTAAAAACGCTGTGTGTGAAATACACAGTGAAAGAGTTGATATCGGAATTGGAGGGATAGGAAACATCGACATTTTCCAACTTTTAGGCGCGCATACGATGAAATGTCTCGAACTACCGAAACAAACGCTAAACCAACGTTTAGTCGATAGCATTCGAAATCTGCATGAAATCGATGTAAAACCCTATTATAATGCAAATCCGGCCATTATAATTGGGCAAGATAACGCGCATCTTATAGTTACGTTAGAATCGCGACATGTAGGAGAACACTTCTCCTACGCATCCCGAACACTGCTAGGGTGGGTCGCCCACGGAAATATCCAAAATACCGACTTTTCCCATAAGTTTCGTACGTATTTAATAGACTGTGAAAATGACAGTAAACAAGAGTCCCCCGACAATGATTTATACAAGCTTGTCAACGAATCGTTCAAATTAGAAGCCATAGGCATCGGAAACAATGAACGAATTGCGCCGGAATTTCAAAGGGCAAATGATATTTTGGAATTAACCACGAAAAAAATAGGGAAAACGTGGGAAACCGGATTATTGTGGCGAAATAACGTTGTTCATCTCCCTGATAGCAGAGCAGGCGCAATGAAGCGATTACGAAATTTAGAAGCTAGGTTAGATCGTGATGAAAATTATGCTAAATTGTATTATGCCGAAATGAAGCGGTTTATAGATCTTGGTTACGCGGAAGAAATATACGAGTCGGAAACTAAAAATCCCGTTTGGTTCTTACCTCATTTCGGAGTAATGAATCCAAATAAACCAAATAAGATACGCCTAGTTTTTGACGCCGCGGCGAAATTCGGAAGTAGCAGTTTAAATGATCAACTATTGTCCGGTCCGGATTTGTTAACGTCATTGCTAGGAGTGTTAATGCGTTTCCGTCAAGGAAAATTCGCGTATAAAGGAGACATTCGCGATATGTTTCTCCAAATTAAAATGAAAACGGAAGATCGTGATGCCCAAAGATTTTTGTGGCGTGGTCGCGAACGACAAAAACCACCTACGGAGTATCGCATGACCACATTGTTGTTTGGGTCAAAGGCCTCCCCATGCAGTGCCCTTTTTGTTAAAAATAAGAATGCTGAGTTGTCGGCGTCAAAATATCCCATTGCAGCTGCAAAAATACATCGCCAAACGTACATGGACGATCTTCTCGATAGCGCTGATAATATTGGGGACGCGATACAAAATGTCATAGATATTCGTGAAATAAACAAACAAGGTGGGTTTGAAATGCACGATTGGGCGAGCAATGACGCGCGAGTTATCGAGAATATTCCGAAGAGCAATAGATCGGGGTCGAATGTTAATGTTAAGAGTTTTTGCCACCCGAGTCGGGAAAAAGTTTTGGGTCTCCGGTGGGACTGCGTGACAGATAAATTTTTATTCAATATTTCCGATGAGCTCGTGCCAAAAGACATCATATTAGGCGAACGAAAACCGACAAAAAGAGAATTTCTCCGCATTATAATGACCATTTTTGATCCTTTAGGCTTTCTAGGACCCTATACGATACGTTCTAAAATATTACTCCAAAAAATATGGGTTAGCGCGGTAGGCTGGGATCAGCAGATTCGCGATGAAGAAGGGGAAATATGGAAAAAATGGCTTACGGACCTCGATAATATTAGACAATTAAAAATACACAGGTGTTACACGCAAATTGCAAAGGAAAACGCGAAAATCGAACTACATGTATTTTGCGATGCAAGTGCTGAAGCTTATTCTGCAGTTGCATATTGGCGTTTCGTAACGGCAGATAGTACAAAAATTGATACCGCGTTTATCGCGGCCAAATCCAGAGTAGCTCCCTTAAAGCCACTTTCGATTCCGAGGTTAGAATTGCAAGGGGCATTAATCGCTAGTCGGCTATCGAAAACAATTTTAGAGGAACACGATTTTGAAGTTTCACGATGCCTGTTTTGGACCGATTCGCGCACGGTCTTATCGTGGATCAGAGCGGACGCTCGAACGTTTAAGACATTTGTCTCGCATAGATTGGCGGAAATTTGTGAGTTAACTTCACCGAATAACTGGCGTTGGGTTCCGTCGCGTTTAAATCCTGCGGATGACGCTACGAAATATGTAGAATCTATCAAAAAGGCTGACAATCACCGTTGGATACGAGGTCCCGAATTTTTACAAGGTACAGAATCCGAATGGCCCGCTGATAGTTTAAAACACCGGGAACAAGTCGATTTGACCGCTCGCGATGAAATACGTACCGTATTTTCAGGGTTTACGTACGAAGAGTTCCCTTTGCCCATTCCAAATGAAAAACGCTTCTCCTCGTGGAAACGAATCCTCTACGCGACAGCCCGACTTTTAGTAATTATAGATCATTGGAGGGGCCGTTCAGATAATCAAATAAATGTCGAACATGTTATAAGGGCGCAAAAATTAAGAGCGCAAAATATGCAGTCGGAATGTTTTATCAAAGATATTATTGCTTTAAAATCGGGTCGCGAAATAAATTTAAATAGTAAAATTTTAAAACTTTCACCTTTTTTAAATTCCGATGGTATCTTATGCGTAAAGGGCAGGGCAAGCAGGATTTGCCACGAACAGTTTGAAAATAATCCGGCAATTTTAGATGGCTCATCCCGTGAGGTCCGACTTCTCATCAAATATTTTCATGAAAAAATGAATCACGGAGGTCACGAGGCAGTCGTGAACGAAATTAGGCGTCAGTTTTGGATCACTAAAATACGGGTTGCTCTTCGGTCAATCGTTGCAAAATGTGCAGTATGTATCAGGAACCGCGCTAAACCACAACAACCGTTAATGGCTGAATTACCGCCCGCAAGACTGGGCTTTCGTTTGCGCCCTTTCACTTATTGTGGTATTGACTACTTTGGCCCCATAATTATAAAAATAGGTAGACGACACGAAAAACGATGGGGAGTGATTTTCACTTGCCTAACCATTCGTGCAGTGCATATCGAAATTGCCAACTCTTTAACCGCGGATTCTGCTATAATGGCGATTCGTCGAATGAGTGCTAGGAGAGGTCAGCCAATCGAATTTTTCTCGGACAACGGAACGAATTTTCGCGGGGCAGATGCAGAACTACGCGACGCGGTACTTAGTTTAGACCAAGAAAGTTTATCCCGGTATGCCGTTACTGAACGGTCAAAGTGGCGTTTCATACCTCCATCTACTCCTCATATGGGGGGAGTTTGGGAGCGTTTAGTTCGGTCCATAAAGTCAGCCCTAAACACAATTTTGCGAAATCAGGTGCCGAGTGAGGAGACACTTTACACCCTTCTCACAGAAATAGAACACACATTAAATTCTCGCCCATTGACACACGTTTCACCTGATCCCCGAGACCAGCAAGCCTTGACTCCAAACCATTTCTTGCTAGGTTCTTCGTCGGGGAAATTAGGATTACCGCGATACCGAATTGACGAAACTTGCCTTAAAAAACAGTGGCGTGTCGCCCAAAGTTTAGCCGACGCATTTTGGAAGCGTTGGTTACGCGAATATTTGCCAACACTCTTACCTCGAACTAAATGGTTACGAGAAACGCGAAATTTAGCGGTAGGCGATCTTGTATTGGTAATCAATGACCAAGTACCGCGTAATATGTGGATGATCGGCAAAATCGAACAAATTTTTCCCGGTCGAGATGGTCGAGTGCGCACAGTCGAAGTTCGAACGGCAAACGGGACCTTTATAAGATCGGCCGCAAAATTAATTTGTTTCGTGGAATCGGAAAAGCACCAGTTTGGTCAAGAAAATATGGTATGAGCAATGTATGATGATTTATACAAAATGAATATTGTATGTATCCGAAATACCTCAAATTGTGAAATTTGTGTTTCATCAATGCGTTTGCTGTATGTTAGATGATTTAAATTATGTGTGTTTGGTTTTTTATGTGTTAATGTAATAATGAATAATTTGAATATGTTAATAATGAAAATAGTATAATAATTAATATTGCGAGAAAATTATGAAATAAGGTAATCATTTACACGCATGCTAATAGTTTGAATAATTAAGTATAAAGTAGAAATTATATATAAGATCTATTGTAACATCAATAATTGATAGTTAATACCAATTCTTAATCCTGATGTGAATTTGCGAATCCTTGGATTTCGCAAAGGGGGGAGAAATGTTGCATACATAATTGTCATAATTTAAGTAACGGTACTGGGCGTAGGTTTTTTCCACTAACTGTGGTTTTTTCCCTACGCCTTTGCACACCCGAATGGGGGTACCTAATTTGTGGACGGGGACCTAAGAGATATACATTTGTAAAGGTACTAAACTGGCGACGATATGAATTATTAAGCTGTTGTGGAAATAGTTTAAAGTCAATTCGTTAAATGTAAAGAATAAATATAATGCGTGTTGATTATGAGGTATGGAATGAAGCTTTATGTGGCCATTGTCTCACTTCTAAATGGACAGTAGCTCTTAGGTTTCGAGCACGTGGATTTGAAGTCGCGCTTCGAATTTTGGTCAGTGCTGGCCTTTGAGTGAACAAGAAGTTTAGAGGTTCGTAGCATGGCATTTTGATTTGGTTTAAACTTATGAGAACTCGCTGTGGAGTTCACAAGATTGGATTGCGGACAATGTCCGATTTGCCACTGTATCGCCTCTAAATGGATAGTAGCCAGTTGGTTTCGAGCACGTGGGACGGAGTCGCGCTCTGTCTTTGGTCAGTGCTGGCCCTCGGGTGAACAAGAAGTTTGGAGGTTCGTAAGGTGGGACGTTTTATGAAAACCAAAATTCAAATACCCGTCGATAAAGCGAATTCCTATCATTCGGAATGAAGCGCCCTTAGCGATGAAAAGTGTGTTAGCAACGGTGATCGCCTTTTTTGTTTAGAGCGGAATCTAGCCTGCCGGGAGAGAATCGACAACTCGAAAATTTCGCATCCGCATCTTAAGAGGTTATATCGTCGCCAATCTCGTCAAAAACAGTTTTGGGGAAATAAATTTATAGATTTTTGAAAACCCCACACCGCCGGAGTTTTATTTCGTCCCGTGTTGTTATAAAACGAATTATCGAAAGTTACTGTAGATCCAGTCCACCTCGATATACAAAATCCTTTAAAAAGTTTGCGATTTTTCTGAAATCGGTCTCAAACGTTTGCCATTCGTTTGCGATTTTTAAAATACTTGAGACATCAAGCTGTAGTGTAGTACAATTACAATTAAACTGCAACAATCCTAAGGGCAGATACAATTCTTGTACATCTAGTACACTGCAGAGGTATATAAAAATAAACTCTCAGTATACAGAAACTTTGTTGTCAGATACACCACTGTCTTACCTTACCCAGAAATGTATCATTCTCCCAAAAACCTTATTTATTATGATATTCGGAAGATCGGTATATTACCTCAATAGAGAACTTGCATGACTTTTAAATTTAATTTAAATCGAAAGATAATTATTAGAAATGAAAAGTTACAACACAGTTTTGTAATTTTCAAAGAAATTATTTAGATATAAATTACATTAAAATTTGTCGAAAACTGAACGTCGGTTTGAATCGATGTCACGTGAATACGACGAAATAGTCGGTAAGGTGGCGTCGCTGACGGCAATGCAGTGGAACTACATTGCATATATATATTATACATATGGGCATTATTCTAGAATTTTTAAACTTTATGTTGTCGGTCATTATGATACCTTAAAAATTTTAAATATAACTTTGCAACACGACAGATCAACAAATTTTTGTTCGTTTTACACGTAATAAGTGTTTATTACTAATTACAGATAAGTAGAAAACAATGAGAGTAAATAAAAGTAGTGAATTTGCCTGTTTTTGGTGCGCGACACTCACTACATTTTTTCAGTTTTAACACTGAAAGTTTTTGCACCTTTTTTTTTATGATCTGTGGTTTTTTGTGGAAGTATTTGGGGATGTAAACAAATGAAAAATCCTTAACTTAATGATGTGCCTCACTGAGGAATAAAATTATATACCTTCAAACTTGCGAGATAACTTTTTTTTTATAGTTGACAATTTAGCAATCAACCTTAGATAATTTTTTTCATATTGGTTTTTAAGAAACCACACAACAGGGGTACATTGCCTATATGATAAGAAGTAATTTGAGCCTTTGCCCGAATGTGTGCCACCTATACATAAAAAATGCGACCACGTCAAACTTTAAATTTCCAAGCGAAACTCACTTTGAAAAATCAAATTATTTAATGGCAAATCTACAATTTAGCTTCTAAGTACTTTGGAATCATTGTAATCTTTTCTCCTTTGTTATTAAAGTATTTATAACTTTTGTGTTTTTTTAATACAACAAAAAACACACTTTTTGACAATAATAAAATGATTATTCTTTACAAATCGTTTTAATTTTTTAGTATCCTTAATGTTAATTCATGTATTTGGATTTCAAATTTTAATGAAAACTGACTTTGGATTTGTAATCAGTGGCCTCAAAAACCCTAACATATCAAATTTTATAAAAATCAAAGAAATTTGGTAAAAATAGTCCGCCATATTTAATCTATTATTTTAAATTTGAATAACTATTAACTAGACGTTTAATTTTATATACTAGCTTCTAAAAATTAGGCCATAAGCAAAACAACTCAATTTTTTATGTATATTAAACGTTACAAAACTAAAAACTAATTTTACGAGTAACGTAACATGTTACATTAAAAAAAAAATACATTGTGTATAAATGCGTCACGCAAGGTTTTTCCTGTCATTTGATCAATTCTAAAGCCAATAAAATTAATTTCATGAATGTGCCTAAAAAAAAAATGAAATTTTCTTCAACCTCAAAGTTTAAAAGTTCTAGAATAATGCCCATATACGTTATATGAATGTACAAAACGTCAAATAAAGTTATGTTTACATTTTGAAATACGTAAACAGATTTTTTACAATGTAATTTTTTAAAAGTGTCGGGAACTGAATTAAACATTTTAAATATGAAAGGAGAATTATAAAAGGGAAAAGAAATTTTACAAATGAGAGGAGACATCGACAGAAAACAATTATTAGATAAGTATACACAATTAGTCTGATAACCAGAACAAGGTTATAATAGTTTATAATAATTTTTAATGCTAAAATATATTATAAAAGTGTATATACTTTGTGTAAATTTCATATGTTTTAGATGCGGTTACAGGAAAAATTGGATTTGTTTTGCTTATACTAATCTAAACGTGAGCGTTCTAATCTTACATATATATATATACATGTAATACATGATATTTTTCAAATAACATGCACACGGTTATTTGTTTTATAATATTTTATTAATACTGCAATAATACACTAGATGTATTTTGTGGCAAACTATTTATTTTCTTGTAGCATCTCAACACTGATTTGTAGAACACGTTCCACCTCAAAAAAAGTAAAACAGATTTATGAATTTGAACCATAAAGATTTTTCAGATTTCTTGTACGTGTGTAGTACATAAACGTACATATAAACACTGTATGTTTAAGTGCATACAAATATACATTTCAAATTTTAAACCATGTTTACAATTTCTTTAATTAATTCTGTTTTATTATTTTCGAAACAACCACAGTGACAAGTGGAGTTTCCATTAACCATCAGGTAGAAATTCACTGCAATAAGAGACAAATCAATAAAAATGTTAAAGAAAAGAAATCCATCTTTGCATAGCTACAAATACAGCATTATTCCTAAGTGTAAATCAACCTCGAGTTCTACTCCGAAAAAAGAATTCATTTGTGTTCTTCACATTGAATTGAAAAGAAAAGCCTGGTGCGAAGCTGTAGGCTATCCACCTGAGAAGGCTAGTAGAGTAAACAAGCATAATATCATGTATTACATGTATGTATATACATATAAGATTGAAATAGAACGCTCACATTTAATATAAGCAAAATAAATCCAATTTTTCCTTTAACTGCTCCTAAAACAAATGAAATTTACACAAAGTATGTACACTTTTATAATATATTTTAGCATTAAAAATTATTATAACCTTGTTCTGGTTATCAAACTAATTGTGTATACTTATTTAATAATTGTTGTTTTTTGTCGATGTCTCCTCTCATTTGTAAAATTTCTTTTCCCTTTTATAATTCTCCTTTCATATTTAAAATGTTTAACTCAGTTGCCGACACTTTTAAACAATTACATTGTAAAAAATCTGTTTACGTATTTCAAAATGTAAACATAACTTTATTTGACGTTTTGTACATTCATATAACGTATATGTATATCTACATATATGCAATGTAGTTCCACTGCATTGCCGTCAGCGACGCCACCTTACCGACTATTTCGTCGTATTCACTTGACATCGATTCAAACCGACGTTCAGTTTTCGACAAATTTTAATGTAATTTATATCTAAATAATTACTTTGAAAATTACAAAACTGTGTTGTAACTTTTCTCGTTTAGTCCTAATTTATCAATTTTAACTCTCAATATATGAAAATTCCATACCATGCAAGTTCTCTATTCGCAAACGCACCGCAAACTCTTGGGACCGATTCCAGAAAAATCGCAAACCATTAAAGGAATTTTATACATCCAGGCGGGCTGGCTCTAGTAACTTGATATAATTCATTTATTTTTGCATTATTTCTGATTATATTTGCAAAATTCGCATATGATCTCAATTCGCAAATGAATCGCAAACGTTTGAGACCGAATGAAAAAAATCGCAAACCTTTTAAAGGATTTTGTATATGAAGGAGAGCTGGATCTAGTAACTTTCAATAATTCGTTTATTTTTTAATTATTTCTGATTAGATTCGGAAAATTCGTATATTATCTCAATTTGAAAACAAATCGCAAACGTTTAAGACCGATTGCAAAAAAAAACGCAAACCTTTTAATGGATATTATATATAAAGGATAGATATGATCATTTATTTTTTCTTTTACAATTTATCGGAAAAAGCTCTTTTAATTCATAATTCGCAAACGATTGATCCTAATTTGGTTGAAATTGATCGATTGGTTGCTGAGTAAACGAGTTTTCAAAAATGCGAATGTGAAGTTGGCCGGCTATTTCGTTTTTCGCAAATAACTTTTAAACGACAGTCGCAAACGAAAAATCGGTAATCGCAATCAGTCGCAAACGAATCGCAAACGATTCGCTCTATTTTTTATCCATTTCGTTACAATGGCGGGCTAACTTCACGGAGGTGTGATATGCACCCTCAGAAGACGGTCTTAGGTCCGAAGTAATAGTCGCGGCTCAAGTACCGGAAGTAGCGTGGTCCAAAAGCCATATGAAAAAATACTTATGTATATAAGTGTATCGAACCGAACCAATCCATGTATGTAAATGCACGTATACCAACCTTAAAGTCGTAACAAGTCGCAGCCAGACGATTTAAAAATTTAAAATATTAAATTAGATATTCCGAAAAAATTATGTTTCAGTAAAATTGCAAACGACAGATATGAGTAAACAAACAGAAGTAAGTGGTAAATATATGTACAAGTTTGTTGATGCATCGTTGTATTGATGTATATGGTTATATGTCTTAAATTAATTGCACTTGTCCATGAAAATTACTGTTTTTAATTTTTTTTTTACCAAAGAATTAGAAAAATCACCTAACAATCGATGTCTTTTTTGGCTGTGCATATTACTTTGAACTTTAATTCATGTGTGTAATTAATGTGTATGTTAATAAAAAATTATTATTCGTAATAAAATGTTCTGTTTACTGAAGGAATGCATTGAAATCCTTGAAGTAAATTGTAATAAAATGTTGAGGATGATGCAGTCTTGCAGGTTGATTTTAATTTAAAAAATGTTAATTTAAAAATGTGACATTTTACGTATATTACAACAATGGCGTTAAAATAAAATAGTATAATGCAAAGAAAGTTTTCCAGCATTTATGTTTCAAATAAATACTTTTATTTTACGGTTTCTCAGTTATTGGTCACTTTATGCGAAGGAAGTTTTTAGCATTGTTGTTTCAACTAAATGTTTTTAATTGTACGATTTCTAAGTTGCTGATCAATTTGTGCAAAGAAAGACTTCCTGCATTTTTGTTTTGAATAAACATTTTTATTTCTACTATTTATCAGTCGAAAGATTTAATATCTGAAAACGTCCTTACGTAATGATGTAATTTAACATTTTAGTCCCTTGTAAACTTATAAATTTCTGTAATCAGAAATGCATTACAATGTGTAGTGTTTAATTAATTCTTTCATTTTTAAATTCGCAATTTGACTTTGATAATTGGGATACAGTTTTTCTACAAAATTTTTTCAAAATATTTTCTAATGAAATTTCGCAAATAATTTTTTGTAATAGATTTTGACAACTTGTATAATTTTTATCTAAAGTCTTCCTTCGACACATGTTTTACCATATATGCAAGATCTTAGATTCAAAATCTAGTTGCGAGAAGACTTTTAAGACCGACAGGCAATTTCAGATCCGAAACCTTCTTTCGTAGAGAATTGTACCAGCGATAAATGTTTTAAGGTCTAAAACTTTGTTTCGAACAAAATTTTAACACCGATGACATATTTTGGTTCTAAAACCTTCTTTCGACAAGACTTCTACCATCAATAAAAGTTTTAAGATCCAATACCTTCTTTCAACACGCCTTTTACAATCAATAGAGTTTCACATCCAAAACCTTCCTTCGATTAAACTTTGACAACTTCTACAAGATTTTAGATATAAAATCTTGTTTTGACCAATGTTTTATCAAGTATACAAGATCTTAGATTCCACATTTACCCAGTAATCGAAAATGCATTCAAAAAAGATTCAAATGCATTCATTACATACGTTTGAATCCATTTTCTGTCCCTGACGAATCCATATGAATAGAAAAATAAATTTCCATAAAATTTTTAATGCTTATGAATTCATTTATATCCAAAAATAATATGTACAAAAAAGAACTTGAATTTATTTGAATGCATATATAATATGTCGTAATGAACATATTAATTATAAATCCATGCGAATGCATTGGTCAAAACAAGATTTTATATCTAAAAGTTTAATCGAAGGAAGGTTTTGGATGTGAAACTCTATTGATTGTAAAAGGCGTGTTGAAAGAAGGTATTAGATCTTAAAACTTTTATTGATGGTAGAAGTCTTGTCGAAAGAAGGTTTTAGAACCAAAATATGTCATTGGTGTTAAAATTTTGTTCGAAACAAAGTTCTAGACCTTAAATCATTTATCGCTGGTACAATTCTCTACGAAAGAAGGTTTCGGATCTGAAATTGCCTGTCGGTCTTAAAAGTCTTCTCGCAACTAGATTTTGAATCTAAGATCTTGCATATATGGTAAAACATGTGTCGAAGGAAGACTTTAGATAAAAATTATACAAGTTGTCAAAATCTATTACAAAAAATTATTTGCGAAATTTCATTAGAAAATATTTTGAAAAAATTTTGTAGAAAAAATGTATCCCAATTATCAAAGTCAAATTGCGAATTTAAAAATGAAAGAATTAATTAAACACTACACATTGTAATGCATTTCTGATTACAGAAATTTATAAGTTAAGGTGACATACGAAGGGCTTAAAAATGTGATTACTATAATACCTTACAATAAATCAATGTTGAAGAAAATGTACTTATAACAGTTCGTAACAAAAATATTTAAAAACTTATTTCATAGAAAAATATCAGCAAACAATTCATTATTAGGGACTAAAATGTTAAATTACATCATTACGTAAGGACATTTTCAGATATTAAATCTTTCGACTGATAAATAGTAGAAATAAAAATGTTTATTCAAAACAATTTTATGACGTATTTCCGCAACTTGTGTTAACTGGGTAGATTCGATTGTTCCTTCCTTAAAGGAGGTCTAAAGTGCTCGACCGATAAGGTAGGAATTTTCACTAAAAAAACGTAAATAAATAGTTACTGAAATGACTTTTTCAAAATTCGGGATCTGTAAGGGCAATTCTAATTACTATATGGGGTTTCCTAGAAAATACCAAACACATTAATTGAAAAGTGATCAAAATTATTCGGAAATAAGTAAAAATCACTTTTTTCCCAAAATTCTCAGTCAGTTCCCAATATTAATGTCTTTGGCATTTTCTAGTATACCGTTTATAGTAATTAGAATTACTCTTACAGAGCCCGAAATTTGAAAAATAAGTTTAGATCAATAATTCACTGAATTCGCTAAAAATCAATACCCTGAGGTTTTTTAGGTCGCTGATTACGAATCTGGTGTTAGTTTTCAAAGATGCAAAATGGCGGATCCAATATGGCGGGCGAATTTTTTTTATTTTCTTGAGAATGGGTATCTAGAGGTTTTTGGGGTCGCTGATTACGAATCTGGTGTTAGTTTTAAAAAATTCAAAATGGCGGTTCCAATATGGCAGGCAAAACCCCCACGTAACAGATTTTAAACAAATTCGTTTAATTTTAAAGGAGAACATTGACGTTGAATTATTTCCAACCGTTAGCCGCCGGGAAGTCTATACATATACAGGGTGCGTGCGTTAGGGTGGGTCGAAAAACATTTTTTTTTTTAAATGCTATGGGGCCGGTGCGGAAAAGTTTTACCACCACAAAACAAGGTTCCATGAATTTTTTCAGATTTTTTATCACACTTCTATTGCTGCCGTATCAGCCATGAAGTTTAACATTAGTTTTAAATGAGGAAAAACATCTTTTTTAGTTTTTCTTCTGCAATTTCGAGGGAAAATTTTCCAACAATCTATACTTCTAGATATCAGTTTTTAGATTGGTTTTAGGAAGAATAGACGTTCTACAATAGACAAAAAAAATTCTGACTTATTTATTTCATAATTAACATCCATCATTTTTTTTCGAAAAAAGTAAAAATTACGAATGTTAATTATGAAATAACTAAGTTAGAATTTTTTTTTTAGTATTGTAGAACGGCTATTCTTCGTAAAATCGATCTGAAAACAGATATCTAGAAGTACAGATTGTTTGAAATTTTTCCCTCGAAATTGCAGAAAAAAAACGAAAAAAGATGTTTTTCCTCATTTAAAACTAATGTTAAACTTCATGACTGATGCGGCAGCAATAAAAGTGTGATAAAAAATCTGAAAAAATTCATGGAACCTTGTTTTGAGGTGGTAAAACTTTTCCGCACCGGCCCCATAGCATTTTAAAAAAAAAATTATTTTTCGACCCACCCTAGCGTACGTACGATCCGAACATAGGGCATACCATGTTAAAGGTAGAGCGTTCCTGATTGGCCAGTTCCAGCCCATACGGTTCTCCCCATTGGCTGTCAGAGAGCATGGAATGGCAGAGACTGAAGATGAGAGTACAGTGGCCCTCCTCTTATTTTAACTGCGTCCTTTATTTTAACTCTTTTTCGTCCCTTATGTTAACTTCTTCCCCTCGTGAGTTCCCCCACCGTTCGCCATTTGAAAGTGTTCAAAAGAGTGCGGAATGCTGTTTGCGCTTGTGCATACAGGTAAAGAAGGGCGCCACTATATCTCCTTTCTCGGTTTTAATCTCGCAAAGTGCCAGTGGTGGGGATGTAGGGAAGCGGTGAAATAAGGGAAAACACGCTATCTTCCTCGACTCGAAAAGTTAAAATAAGGGGAGGGCCAGTGTATGTATGTACAGTAGGACCTCTCTTATTCTAATTAGTAAAGTTTTTCAATATGGCGCCGACCTCTCTTATTCTAATTTTCCCCTTACCCCCACTTACTTTGCTTGCAAGCTTGTGATTCGTGGACAATATTTTTCGTTGACTTTTCGTGTGATAGTGGGAGAAGACTTATGGGGGAACGATTAGAATAAGAGAGGCTGGACAATTAGAATAAGAGAGGTCCTACTGTACTGCCTTCACTGTTCAGTACTTCAGTCAGCCACATTTAGTAATTAAGCCTGAAGTAAACATTGAGTGCGCGATAAAAGATCATACAGTAAAACCCCTCTTACTTGAACAGGGTCGAGCCAGCATTTCCCCTCCGAACCCGTTTATTTGAACGCTTATAGTTGTCCCCACTCCTCGCGCAATATACCCGTCCGACGTGAGTAGCGCACGCGCATTGGAATTTGTATTCGCGTAAGAGCGAGTAGTGGGGGTAAGGGGAAGTAGAAATGGTTCAAATAAACGAGGTTATTTTGTTCAAATAGACGGGGTGTTCGAGAAAGCGAGTGTTCAAGTAAGAGGGGTTTTATTGTAGATGTAATTTTCCTAGGCTTAATGTTGTAAATTCACACTTAAGCCGGTAAGAAAGTTACAACGGGGTGTAGTGAATTTGTAGTAAATTTACAACATTAAGCGAAGAAAAATTACAATGGATTGTAAAATTACCACAATTAATATGTTATTTACATTTACGATTTTTTACGGTGTAGGAAAATTATATCTACGATCTTCTATCGTGCACTCGATGTTTACTTTGGGCTGAATTACTGAATGTGGCTGACTGAAGTACTGAACAGTGAAGGCATTACTGGGATCTCCAGTTTCAGCCATTCCAGACTCTCTCGCGGCCAATGGGGAGAACCGTATGGGCTGGAACTGGCCAATCAGGAACGCTCTACCTTTAACATGGTACAGTAGAACCTACGATATCGCAAACTCGGATATCGCCAAACCCATGATATCGCAAATGAAGAACCTCTTATATCGCCAAAAGAGGGAAAGTGTCTTCCCCCACCCTCGTCTGTACATTACATACGTACACACATACACACTAGAGAAGCGCATGCGCGTCTCTGAAATAGGGGCGCGAGGTATATAGAGAAGGGGTACAAGGAGAAGGGGTTTCTTTTGGTGATATCGTAGGTAGGCTGGAACCAACCATTTGCGATATCGTAGGTTCTACTGTATACCCTATGTTCGGATATCGTAAGCACACACCCTGTATAGACTCAGCATGTGATTGGAACTTTCTATAAGATATTTTGAAGCTATAGCCACATCATTTTGGGATTTTTAAAGGTGACCGAGAATTTTCGGGAATAAATGAATTTTATTTATTTCCGAAAAAATGTGGACCTCTGGTAAGATAGAAAACTTCAGTAAAAACGCAAATTAAAGATGATTGAATACGATTTTCAAAATTCGAGCCTTGTAACGG
Organism: Trichopria drosophilae; assembly: GCA_030407085.1. NCBI lineage: Eukaryota > Metazoa > Arthropoda > Insecta > Hymenoptera > Diapriidae > Trichopria > Trichopria drosophilae. The sequence continues at coordinate 185,461,654 of CM059582.1, forward strand.
CAATTCTAATTACTATAGACTGTATACTAGAAAGTGCCAAAGAAATTAATTGAGAACTGACTGAGAATTTTCGGAAAAAAGTGATTTTTATTTATTTCCGAAAATTCTTGATCAGTTTTCAATTAATGTATTTGGTAATCTCTAGGAAATCGTCTATAGTAATTAAAATTGCCTTTACAAGGCCCGAATTTTGAAAATTATATTCAATCATCTTTAATTTGCGTTTTTTAGTGAAGTTTTCTGCCTTACCAGAGGTTTACTTTAGAACCCCCTCAAGTAATTTTGTATTTACTGTTTTCAGTGAAAATCCCTACCTTACCGGCTGACCACTTTAGAGCCCCTTTAATAAATACCAGATTAATTGAGAATGCATGATGTCGAAATTTCACTCTGTTATCGTTTCATTTAGTAGAATACAATAAAAGTTACAGTACGGTTTTGATAATTCGTAATATTTATTTAGATCAGAATGATTGAAATTCGTTGAAAATTAAGGGAGCTCTAAAGTATTCCGTCGATAAGGTAGGAATTTAGACAAGAAAACGTAAATTAAAAATACTTTAATGAATTTGTCAAAATTCGGGGTCTATAAGGGTAATTCTACTTTGGATATGGCCAAAGAAATTAATTAAACATTACGGGGGTTTCTACAGTGGTCCGCCGGTAAGGTAGAAAATTTCACGAAAACACGTAAATAAAAGATGACTGAATAACATTTTCAAAATTCGGACTCTGTAAGGCCAATTCTAAGCACTATAAACAGTTTCCTAAAAATACCAAAGGTCTCAATTAACTTCCTTGGAATTTTCTAGGATACCGACTATCGTAATTAAAATTGCCATTTCAGAGCCCGAATTTTGAAAAATCGATTCAGTAATTTTTTATTTACGATTTGTAGTGCAAATTCCTACCTAATAGGGGAGCACTTTAGAACCCCTTAACTGAGAGTTATTGTAAATTAATAAAAATCACCTAGTTCCAATACTTCTCTCGTTCAATTCATATAAAATATTCAAACATTTTAATTTACCATTTTTAGCGGAAATTTCTACCTTATCGGCGGAGTGTTTCAGAACCGCCTTAAGGGGGTTCTACATTGCTCCGTCGGTAAAAAAGGAAATATCACTGAAAACGTAAATTAGAGATGAGTGAATACAAATAAAAATTACTCATTTCCGAAAATTCTCGGTTAGTTCTTAATTAATTTCTTTGGTATTTTCTTATTATAAATTAGAATTGCCCTTGCCAAGCGCAAATTTAAAAAAATCGATTCAACCAATTTTTTACAGTTTTTAGTGAAAATGTATACCTTTTCGACCCAGGAATTTGCCTTTCCGCACTAATTACCATCCTATTAAATATTATTGCATCTTTACTAGGAACTAGGTACCGATATTTAGTCTTGAATAAATATTCAATAATATTCTTTCAATATTAAAAACGAAATTTCAATATAAAGATAAAATTGCTTATAACGCCCCGCTCTCCCCTACTCAAATTAAATATATCTCTTTGCGGAGCTATTTAAAATATAGCTCTTTGTTCAATACGTTTTTATGATTTTCTCCCTATTTGAGTAGTAATCGTTTTCGCTGTTAGCCTAACCGTATACCACTTAAACATAAACAAACTTGTTTACTATACGGGTGATTTACAACAAAGTACAAATAGGGTCTTATTTGCAAAAATTAAAATGTGTACAAAAATTGTAATTAAATAGTTTATACCTTAGTTCTTAACTTAAAAGTAATTTGAAGTGATATTGATAGTTATATTTTTCATTAAAAATGATTTAAAACGCGTATGTAATGGGAGCGAAGTGAACGCAATAGGTTGGCCGTGACGTAACGATTCAGCCAAGCCCATCCCGAGATTGGCTGCGTGTGACGACAGAACGAAAAAAGAAGCGTGACTGGTTGTGCGTGACGTCACGATTCAGCAGGATAAGCCGCGAGAAACTGAGCGTTTTGAACAGACCTAATTTTTAAACTAAATAAAAAAATTATTGGTTAGTTTTTAACAACTTGTGTTATTGTAACTTTTATTTTCAAATGTAATGCCATCGATTTAGACGATTTTAGAAAAAATATAAACAAAATTTCCCCCCCCCCCCCACCCCCCCCCCCCCCCACCCCCCCCCCCCCCCACCCCCCCCCCCCCCCACCCCCCCCCCCCCCCACCCCCCCCCCCCCCCACCCCCCCCCCCCCCCACCCCCCCCCCCCCCCACCCCCCCCCCCCCCCACCCCCCCCCCCCCCCACCCCCCCCCCCCCCCACCCCCCCCCCCCCCCACCCCCCCCCCCCCCCACCCCCCCCCCCCCCCACCCCCCCCCCCCCCCACCCCCCCCCCCCCCCACCCCCCCCCCCCCCCACCCCCCCCCCCCCCCACCCCCCCCCCCCCCCACCCCCCCCCCCCCCCACCCCCCCCCCCCCCCACCCCCCCCCCCCCCCACCCCCCCCCCCCCCCACCCCCCCCCCCCCCCACCCCCCCCCCCCCCCACCCCCCCCCCCCCCCACCCCCCCCCCCCCCCACCCCCCCCCCCCCCCACCCCCCCCCCCCCCCACCCCCCCCCCCCCCCACCCCCCCCCCCCCCCACCCCCCCCAAAAATGATTGAAAATTATACAGCATTTATTGTTTTTGAAGTCGCTGAACACGAATCTGGTGTCATATTCTCAAAATTCAAAATGGCATATCCAATATGGCGGACGAAACGCCTGGCATAAATAATTTCTAAAATTGTTTACTTGTTTATAGTTTCTTTAAATAATTATTGTTAAACGCTTGAATTTAAAACAAAAAGATAATTACTTTGAATTGTATCGTAGGTTAGTGTTATTTTATTCCGTCACTAGTAGTCGGCAACAACTGTAACATAACAACAAAATAAAAAATTTTAAAACATCCGCCATATTGAATCCTTCATTTTGAAATTTCAGAATATGACACCAGATTCGTATTCAGCGACCTCAAAAACAATAAGTGCTGTATAATTTGCAATCATTTTAATTATTTTAGCTGCGTTATTAAACAGTTAATGTGATAATTATACATACAAACGCATCATACAGGGGTGTAGTTTTTACCCCCTAAAACGATTTAAGGGACCAAAAAAAAAATTACGTGACCAATATTTTTCGATACTCTACACGTATGCAAAATTTCATTCCAATCGATGAGACACACTTGGGTAGGGTTACTTGTTAGTTTTTTTTTATTTATCTAATTTTGCATCTACGAATGCTATACTTAATTTTTGTATATTAATAAATTCACAGGTTTGCTCACTACGATCATAAAACAGTATTGTTCAACAGTTTTTTTTACTCAAAGGTATTTGTAGGTGGTTTATACATTGCGTTCTGATGTTTACTGAACTTTTGTTTTAAGTCCTCCATGCCCGCTGTAAAATTATGCAAAGGGCGTTTATTTGGAAAAGCGAAATTTTCACAAAAAAAAATAATTAGCTCAAACATTAACCTCGTAATAAAAATAATAAATCGATCAAGTACAGCACTTACTCTTCAGCAGCAGACAAACAAAATTATGTTATTTTTTCCCGTGTATCTCAATACATTTCCAACAATTTCGATTTAGGAGAAATTAGTTGAGCTTATGATATTTCAGAAACTTATCATTTTTATTATCAATAACTATAGCTCTTAACTAAATATTCTGCAAATTCAAAGGTGGGAGTCGTCGTATATGAGAATAGTGGATCATATTTGGGGCATGTATGGGGCCAAAACTTAAAAGCGAGCTGAGTTATTGCATAAAAATAATTTTGTTTCTAAAATTCAATGGCCCGTCACTCAAATTCTGAGCCACAGATCCAACTTTGGTACAGGACTTTTTTGTATGAAATATCATATAGAATCTCCTCCTGAAATATCGTAGTTCTTGGACATTCTGTATGTACTTTTTCAAGGTCTGCATGTGCTCTAAAATCTTTGTGGATCTTATAATTCGTTTTTTAAACCCTGTTGGCGGCCATTCTAAAAATTTCAAAGATGATTTTAAAATATTACAAACAACTTATTAAAAAACACAACTATTTTTACTACTTATGAGGTTGGATAGAACTGATAACGAGCAGAGTTTCGTTATGAAAAAAATCGACGAAAAAAAGATGCGCGTTTTTCCGCGTTTTATTTACATTCAAGCCGCCATATTTAATTTTCTGAGCATAATGTTGAAAATAGGTACAAAAAAGTGTACGCTTGGGCGTCAACGAGTTAATTAACATTTGTTCCATTTTTTTTTTGAAACAATGTTTTTTTTTGTCAGTTTTTAACAAAATTGGGCATTTGTAAGTTTTGTAGAAAATGACATTTTTTAGATAACAAAATCCTGATTATTGAAAATATTGTTTTTTTCTTTAATTTCGTAAATGTTCACTCTAAAATTATTGGAGTCAATTGCGTAGTCCAAGATAGAGTAGTCGTTAAATTTCACTCCTAGGCTTCAATATTACATTCTTGAAGTCACATTCGCTCCTTTGGTGCATTTCATGCTGGATTTGAATCTTTTTACCGGGAAGCATCGAAAACTGGTTACTATATTCAATTCTGAGGTTTTGAAATGAATAAAAAAAAGAAATTGTTCGTTAGAGTTTTTCGCATCTAATGAAGAACGATCGAATTACAATTCTCAATAAATAATGAAGTTATTCAGGATCTCGAAGCACATGACGTTTTGGTAATCGGTTGCCTCCAATTGTAAACATTCATTACTTTTTTGCTATTAGAGCAATGAAGATAAAATTTAAAAAAAAACTTTCTCGCTGATAATTTTCGGATACCGAAATTCGCTCGATAAACGAAGAGCCTGAAGGTATATTTTGAAGTTGCGTAGAAAAAAATTAATAACTTTATTGTTTATTGAGATATATAATTTGTTATTTCGTCAATAGATGCGGAAATCTCTAATGAACAATTTCTTTTTTTATTCGTTCAAAATCTTCAAAATTGATAATGTTATAGCGAGTTGCAATAAAATTAGTCGCCTTTCTTTTTTCCCGTGTTTAACGACGCTATTAGAGTATATTTTGACTCCAATGAACTCAAATGTATAGTCCATCCTATCCTAAACTATTTTCTGCATCTATGAACTCTAAATTGACTAAAATAATTCTAGAGGTTTCGTTTGTCATTCTCCAGAAAAATCACATAAAGCCTTGTTTTTTTATTTCAAAATCGCACAAAAACATGAAAAAAATTTGTTCGAAAAATTAAAAAATTATTTAGTTATTTAAAAAAATTTTCGTTCCGCTTAAAAATTGTATTTAACTCTAAGAAATTCGTAAAAACACCTTTTTTTGCACGGGGAATACTGAACTGGTTGAACTGCTTAAAATTTGGTTGAAGTATAGTTTCAAATTTTACGTGTTAACAATTTAATAAAATGGTAAACTTTGTTCAATAGTAATTTAGTTTACTATCAGTTTAAATAGTTAAAATATAGTTTAACTAGAAATAATAAAATATTAATATTCGTGGTTATAAAACTCAATGTCCCCGGTGTCTAATATCGTCATGGAATTCACAGCAAACATTTTGCGAAATAAACTTCGCTTCAGAATTCCGTTAAATCTACGCTATGTAGATGATATTTTATTATCTTATCCCATAGGCAAAGTGGAATATATTCCTAACACTTTTAATAGTTTAAATAAAATAATAAGCTTGAATAATAGGATCAATTTCACACAAGAAATCGAGCAAGAAATAGAAAAAGACTAGAGGATTAGATTTTGGGATATAATTATTATTAGAAAAGAAAACGGATTTATTGATACTGACTGAGTTAACAAATAAACCTGGTCCGGAAGATACACTTTTCTTCCAATTATCCAATTCAACACGAAAAAAAGTGCCAGTTTTGTATTAATCGGGAGAGCTATAAACTTGTCTGAGATCAAATTCAGATAATACAGTCTAAAGTTAGAAAAACCTTATTAGAAAATGGATATCCTATTCAAGTGGTTAACGAAAGTATTGTTAAAAAAATACACCTTTTTTTAAAACACAGTAAATAACGACAAACTATGACAAAAGTCAAATAGAAAGAAGACGTTAATTCGTAAGGAAGGCGTCACAGAAAAATTACAGACAAGTCTAAAAAATTCTCTAAACCTATCTGTAAAAACATAGGTAACTAATATAAAACCGTGTATAGATGAACTACCTTCATATAAAAATTGCAATGTAGTTTATCAAATTCCGTGTAGTCATTGCAAGAAATTTTATATAGGGTAAACTTCAAGGGACCTGAAACAAGTATCAGGGAACATAGTAATATTAACGGTGATAAAGAGCATTGTAGAATGACAATGCACAGATTAGAAACAGGACATAATTACTATTATTCTAATGTCAAAATTCTTGCAAAACAAAATAATTATATTAAAAGAAAACGAATGGAAAAATTCTTTATTCAAAGAAAAATGCAGAAAAAACTATTTGTTTGCCTTTGACAAGCGAAGTATCATTTTCGCAGTATTTTTTTCGTGCTGAAAACGATGGTTCGATGGTGCTACCAGAATTTTGATACCACGTCACATTTTGGAGAAAAAAGTCGTTAAATGTGTCAAAAATAGCATCTTTGGCTATACTTCGGGTTACTTTGTAGCAGAAGAGAATTTATTTTTTATAAGCGAAATATCATTTCCGACTTATTTTTTCGTGCTTAAAACGATTACGCTAGCAGAATTTTACTAAACGTCACACTTTGGAAAAAATGAGGTAATTTTTTCATCACCCTTTTCTCCAAAGTGTAACGTGAAAGCAAAATTTTGCTAGCGCCATCGTTTTCAGCAAAATACTTCGGATTTTATACTTCGGTTGTCAAAAACAAAATCAGTGTCGGACAGTGTTATCGAAAAACCTACTTTACTAGATATTTAACAAATCTTAGTACAATAACGATTATTTAGTATAATATACACATATCTTCAGTACCCAACAAACGAAAAAGAATTAAAACGAAGTAAATACGTTTTATTTCGGTTTCTTGATCATTTTCATTGAAATTCTTTACTTTCTAATCCGATATAATACGTGAATACAACATAAACATAACCTAAAAAACATTGACTAGCTGTTTTTACATGAATTTGAAGGTAAGCAATGCCTGTCACGGACGTATCATTAATTTGTCTTCTTTCTGTATAATAAAAAGGAATATCTATAATAAAATCCGACACATTATAAGTTAAATTTGTCCGAATTCAAACATTCTGAAATCCACGTGAATTTATTAAATTGATGAACGTCGAATTTTGTTGTGACGTTTCTCTATTCGAAATAAAAAGGAAACCCTATTGAAAACATAATTTCTGAATTCGATCTTACTCTCTTTCGTTTATTGGGTACTAAATATTAGACGTAGATGAGTGTTAATAACATTCGTTTCAGTTCTAGCATCATTTGTATAAATGGATTCCATTTACAAAACTATTGCTACAAATAGAAAGGATTACATCTTCTTTCTATGTTTTTTCACTATCATACAAATGAAAACATGAATTTTTGTTAATTTTTTTATTTTTTACATTCTTACAATGTTTATTTTACATTTATTCTGAAGGTGGTTTCAATCTAGAGCCGAAAACATTAAATTATTTTTTATAATAAATTTGTACACAACAATTTTTTAATTGTAATCGTTGTACAACCACGAATATTAAAATTTTATTATTAACTATCAGTTTTCTCCTGAAAACTTTGCCAATCATCATTGTTTGTAAGAAAAATAGAAAACTAATGAATCGCATATCCAAATATGTAGTTTCGAGTTTCAACAAAACATGGAAGTATCTATTTCTAATTTATAGTGTAAAAAGTTGCCAGTTACAGCCAATAAAATGTCTCTCAAATGCGTAGTCACGCCGTCGCGTATATCGTTAATTGCAAAGATTGATGACATACATAAACAAGTGTTGGTATACATGTGCGATACTTGTACATATACGTAGTCGATACGCGTCCTAAGAGGCCTTTTAACCGGGTTCGAGCTCAGCAGGGTTATCGGTTTACTCCACCTTTCGACAGGGTTATCGAGAATAGAGAGCCGGGAGCTTGTAGTGGCGGCGACCCCTACAACTGATATCGCGCGTCGCTTCGCCTCGATACGCCTCTCTGCGGTTCTCTCATAATATACGCTCAAATCTGCACATTTCACTTTTTTTTATTGTTTTCGCAGTCATTTTCAATATTCTTCTCGTTCAAATCGGCTTTAATCGCAAGTGAATTGACAAAAATGTATGTTGAGTACACAGTAAAAAAGGGTTAATGAAACCAAGAAAAAATGGCCGAAACGAGTGCAACACAGTAGAAATAAAAATATAAAAAACTTGGGTGACATGTCTAATTAACACAAAACAAATTCAACATACAAATTGAACATTTTCAAACACAACATTTAATAAACTCAACATTTTTTAATTCAACAGTTTCGAATAGATCAACAAATAATGCAGATAGTATAAAAAATAAAATTATCAAATATTACATTACAACAAGAATAAATATAAATAGTTCAAACCTAACCTACCTTAACCTAACCTAACCCAAACCTAGCCTATCCTAACCTAACCTAACCATTAACATAGTGTCATCTCTCCGTAGGAATATTTTGATCCGATATACATACACATCCTATACTTGGATACATGTCTAATCAACTCAAAACCAACTGAACGGACAAATTGAACATTTTCAAACTCAACATTTGACTAAATCAATAAATAATATAAAAAATAAAATTGTCAAACATTACATTACATATCATGTGCATTAAATACAATCATGTTACATTCAACAGCATATCTATCATCACTTAACGTATCGTAACCTAACCTGAACTAACCTAACCTAACCGAAATACTAATTTAATTGAATATCTCCGTGGACAAAAGCACAATATTCATGAAATTCTTTAATACATTTGTATTATTGACCATTATTAACTCTAGATTTAAGATTTAATTTATATTACGATTAATGCTATAACACTTTCAAAATACAATATAATTCAATAAACTAAAAGTAACGTTGAATTTATTAAATGTTGAAATTGCAAATGTTGAGTTCCTTAAATGTTGAGTTTGCAAATGTCGAGTTTGAATAATGGGTAAGAATTCCTGAAGTGGCCCCCTAATTTTCGTTAGGGTAAGGGATCATAATGGGACCTATATATTTTGATAGCCTATGATACCATTAATAAGTCCTCCAAAGGATTTTTCAAAATTCTTATTTGTTTAAAAGTTATTAACAATTGAACTTTTTTGCGACTTTTTAGAAAATATTCAATATCTTGAAATTGGCAAAAGCGATTTTAATAAAATTTGGACTGCAGATTATTTGGGTGACGGACTTTCGATAAATGTGTAAAATATAATCAAAAAGTGTAATTTGTTTAAACAAATTATACTTTTAATTTTTAATTTTATAAATAAACAATGTTTTCCCTCGATTTTACTCATTTTTTCAGTTGTATCACGAAGAGGAATCTTTTAAGATTTTATTGCAAAAAGAAAACAGTCTGATTCTCTAAAACTTCAGAAGTTGTCGAATTTTTAATCTCGCCGCGCGTGCTTTCCGCGTACCTCACGACGCGGCATCCATTACTTCTATACCCTAGAAGAGTTTCTCACTGCAGTATTCAATAGAACTAACAATTACATACAGTTTGTAATAAGTATTTTATTATTTATAATCATTATTTACAGCGTTAAAACTTTTAACATTTTAATATAACACTGTTTAAACCATTGGAATATAATTTGCACATAATTTCAGCGTTGTTTAACGGTTTGTATAAGTGAAACTTTCTTGTGTTTTTAATAGTTTTTGCCTTGTTATACCGAGATTTTAACTTTTTCTCATGCAAAATGTGCTCTTTTTTACTGCAGTAAACGAAATCAAACTTCGTAAATGCAGTTTTTGTCCAATCCGTAAAACTTTTTGCAGAGTTAACTAAATTTTATGTAATTCTTTCAGTCGCCTCTAGGCGTGATCGCGCATCTACTTAATTCCTGTTAAGGAAATGTATTTCTATTTTGTATATTAGCCTACTTGTAGGTAGGAACGCTTCGTTTTTATCTTGCAGCCTTTTTACTTGTCAGATAGTAATAAATCATTAAAAATTAATTTGTTGTTTCGTAATACTATTGTAAATATTTTCACCATGAAATTTGTAAAGCATGCGAAATATTTGGCATTGTAAGATCCTGATCAAGTCCTGTACATTTGCCTGATCAGGGCCTTAACAGAAAAAGCGTTAGACGATATGCCAGAGCTTGATAAGGGGACATGTCAAGACCTGATTTTGTTCACAGGCTTCATGATCAGGACCTGATTCCAGCCTGAATAATTTTCCGCTCGGGAAGTTACAAAGTTTCTTACATAAAGAGTAAACAAAAGGGGATTCAATAGTCAAAAAAGGAAATCATTGTCAGATTTATTCATAAATATATTCAGTAAATATTATTCACAGAGTTTGTGGATATTTTTTCTTAGAAATGCAGTAAAATGTTTAACAACGCTACTATCAACCCTGTAACGAGTATATTTTAACATTAAGTTTGATGATTTTTTACCATGGGCATACACCTTAAAATTAGAAAATTAGAAGCTACATTTCTCAAGGTTGGTTTGATAATAAAATTTCGAGAAAATCTGAAGACATTCGTTTTTGGCATATTTTTTGAACTACTTTGTAACTTTCTAGGATCATCTTAATAGTTATCGATGATCACTTTTCTAACATTATCGGAAGTTCTAAAGCTTGAAAATCATTCTCCAGAGTAACCTATACATTATTGTTGGGAGTATATCATTTGTAATAATTGTCTTTTCCACCTTGTTCAAAGCCTTGGCATGGAGATTTCTTCCATCACGGAGTACTAAATGCCCATGGCGACCGTTCTTCAAACTGTTCTCCAACGGAGAGGCACATGTTAAATATTAATTACACTATATTTGAAGCTGTAGTGGGATACAATTTTATTCTTGTAGAAAATTTAACCAAAACGCGGAAATTTGGTAAGTTTTCCAATGGATATAACCAGCACTTTGGAATAATTTAAACCAGCTATTTTTATTACTTTTTACTAGCTAATACGACTGTCAAAGTCTTTAGTTGCACACAACTAGTTCATTTTTAGGGATGCACACAATTTACATAACCACAAAATTTGATTTTTGCTCAACAACCGCAGTTGAAATTTTGTCTCTAGTAAGGTCCTCATCTATTTGCCTATGTATTTCATGGTCTACTAAAGAAGAGTCCATCTGGACAGCGCTTGACAAAGCCATCATTGTCAAGTCAGATTCTGATCAGGTAATAAGTAGCGTACCTGATAAGCTCATCATTGCTAGGTCATTTCCTGATCAAGTAATAATTAGGCGCTCGTAATAAATTGTGTCCCTTTATTGTCTCCCGGTCAGTCTGTAAAACAGCTATTGCTGTGACTCGCCCTTTGGCATTTTTGTATTATTTTTATGTTGTAGCCTTATTTGTAATTGCCAATAAAGACGTAATTATTATTGTCAGGTTAGGTTCAGATCAGATAAGAAGAAGGCGTGCTTGATAAGTTGTGCCCTATCATTGGCAGGTCAGATCTAGGTCAGGTAGCAATGAGTATCACTTGACAAATAGTGTCCCATCATTGTCAGGTCAGGCCAAATGCAACAGGCTATGTCATCTAGAGCTTAAGTGTCTTCAGGCTTCGTGAATATGGATCATGGATACATAAAAATGGTAAGGGATGAATTATCAAGTAGACCTACTACCTGGTCAGGGTAAGCAGTAGGCTTACTTGATAAGTCATGGCTCACCATTGTAAGGTCAGGTCCTGATCAGGTAAGAAATAGGTGTACTTCATGAGTTGTACTTCCCATTTCCAGATCAGATCCTCATCGAGTCGGAATTAGGAGCACAAGATCAGTAGTGTCTGGGCAGGTTCAGATTAGGTTGTTATTGTGATATACTTGATAAGTACCTTGTGATTTCCACGTAAGGCCCTGGTAATAATTAGGCCTACCTCATAATCCATCCCTTACGATTTCCATGTATCCATTATCCATATACACGAAGCCTGAAGGCACTTCAACTCGGGATGACATTGCCTGTTGCATTTGGCTCCAGAACTAAAACGTCTATTTATTGCGGTTAGAGTTAGAGTAGCTACCTGTCAAAACAACACCCAGTACCAAAATGAACATGACCTATGCCATAGACGAATTTGTATATTTTTGCAAATTTGTTGACATTTTTGGACGATAGAGTTCAGCGGAAATTTGGTGCTCGCAAAAAATGACATTGCTCTAGAGGAGTACAATTTTTGTGAAGACAGAAAAAGACAGAGGGATGGGCTGGTCTGGTTAGAGGAAGGAATGGAGGGGACCTGGAGAAGGGAAGATGCATATGTTTGGCTGCATGCTGTGTGCGTCGTGTTCTCGAATCGCGATACGCGCGTCCGGTGCGTGGGCGCGAGACGAAGATCACAGCCAAAGAGAAAAGGGCGGAAGGGCGGCGAGACTGTGGGACGAAATGATGAACGTTCCTGGCATTCCACGTTTGGATGGCGGAACGCCCCTATTTGCGTGTAAAAGGTGCGCATCGTACCCTTTAAATCCTCCAGAATGAAGTCTGAGTGAAACGAGAAGACAACCTGTCTGGAAGGCAAGGTCTTGTCACTTTTTAAGCGTTACATTACTCCTCTTTTTTTTAAATTTTTTTTTCCGAAATAAGCTACATGTAAAAAAGTTGGTTTCATCAAGTAAATTTTGCCAATGCTTGTCAGATTGACCCATTGAAATAGAGTAATTTGATATTTTAATGACCACGTTTGTTATACAGTAAAAAAATAATTATCACTTCGGATAACCGACTTTTCTGTAAGCAAATCCTTGCGAGAGCCATAAGATTTATCTCTTTTACTGTTTGATCGCAGAATTAATTTGAGTTAAATGTCGGTACAATTGAACAATTTGATAGAAAATGTATGTAACTACGATTTCAGTTTATGGTTTCTGTTAATCTAGTAATTTTTTTAAACAGCTGTTAAGAGTCGATTTTATAATTGGTATTTATGCGACGACAAAAACGCCACCTGCTGTGCGTGTATCAAGCTATTTGAAAAATACATGTCTGTAATACACGACATTTTTCTTGTTGCAGATGTGCTTTAAAATAGCTCATTCATTGCTTGTAAAAGTTTAAATTACTTTATTTTTATTCAAATTTGTATTTTATTTCATTCAGCTGATTGTACGGAAGACATTTGTCAAAGTCGCATTAATATGTCTACATATTTATAGTATCGATGTGTATCGATTCCGTACCTAATCTATACCGGACAGAACAAGAAAGTTGCTTACGTTTCAGCTTTCAGAAATCTCACTATTATTTAGTCATATTACAATTAAACAACACATAAAGATAGATTATGATAATGAGTTTCGATTATAAAAGATAACATATGGGTTTGTAGCGGGCTATGTTATTAGATTCACGAGCACAATCGCAAGAATCAAACTCGTGTCCAACTCTCCAGCGTTTGATTACCTCATAGAACCTCCTTAAATAATTTATGTTCGTTCATATCCTTGGTAGAAATTCTAACCTTTTTTTGTTGGATTTAGTCTACTTTGTGACCAAACTAAGTAGTTTAGCTGCGAGTATACTGACAATTTGGTTGTAGGTTACATTTGTCCATCTGAGTTCACTGCAAAGTGATCGCACCTGCTTAAGTTTTAAAATGGTGAAATTCATTTTTGAGTTTCACAGAACTTGAAGCAGTGCTGTTTGGAGTTTGTAGAAAAATAGAAGTTAATAGTTATTTTTTATTGCTTCTGGTCTGAGTTTCAACGTATGCTAGTGAAAATAGGATCGAGCCTATCGCCATTAGTGAATGGTGAGCCATTGTGTGAAAAAAATCGATGTGGTGTGTAACCGCCCTCCATTTTCTTTGCATTGTAATTGTTTATAAATCATCATCGAGATCTCCCTATTTGCATTTTCATAAACATCACCTGCCATTTGACATTTTCATCTTCATCACTCAACATCACTAACATCTTCCGGGTGATCACACGTTATCCACAGTCATCATCTTCATGACCTATCATTCAACATCTTCATGGTCATCATTCAATATCCGAAATCATCACTGTCATCATCTGACATTCGACATCTTCCTCGTCATCACCTGACGTTCGACAATTTCTTGGTCATCAACCGACATCCGACATCGTCATCGTTAACCTGGTCATCAGCATTATGTGATATTCGACATCACTACATACAATTACTATTGTATTCTAAAAAAGTATTTAAATATATTTGAATAAAATAATAAAAGTTTCGGTTAGTTCAAAATCATCTAGTCATAATTTTCAGTTGCAATGAGAATTCAAAATCTCGTATCTTCTTGCGATTTGCGACTAAAGATGGGAGGTCGGTTAGTGACAATGGGAGGGTCGGTTTCGGACTATCGTTTCCAACTTCTCGTAAATGTCGATTTTTGCTTTTGCTCACCGAATCAGCCAAAACCACTCCGATAATCATCACCGATAGAAGGGAAATGTACCAAAAACAACACAGTCCATCCCGGAGCGTCCTGAGGAGCTACTGAGGGCGTCCAAATGTCCGCTTTTGGCCCTCGATACGGACTTGACCCTCTAAATAATAAAACATTAACTTCACAAAAATATTGATTTTTAATATCTTTAGACTTTACCATTTGGGGGGTCGGTTTGGGGACACTCTCCACTATTATTACTTTTTATGTAAAATAGAAAATCCTTGACGAAAAATACAATCAAATACGTACATCTTATTGTTAGTTTCATTTACCCTTCACTGATTTTGTCGGCCCGCAATAAAAAGTTTGGACAGACATAGGTTATTACTCCTAATCTAATCGAACCTAATCCTAATCCTAATCTAATGGGTATACAAATTTGTAAGTAGGAATAGTGTGGAATTAAAGGTTTTTCCAATTTTTTTTTATTATAGCGAAAGTTGAAAGTTTTGTGGATTTGTCCATATATGTATATTTTTGTAAACAGAATAGCGAGGGCATATCTAGGGCACAAGATCATCGAATCGTTTACGATTCTTAAATCTATTGTTTACGTTACAGGGTTTCTCTTCTTACCGGTTGTCCCTGATTCTCAGAATTTTTGCACGTTGTTCTTGATCTATAACAAGGGAAATGGTCAGTTTCTCGCAAACATTCTCATATTGTGGTTCGTTTTTCTGCGTTTTGTGAGTTTGGTAATACAATAAGACTCCAAGAATCCAAAAAAACCAGATTCGAGCTGGTCCAATATTTTATGCCCTATTACAACATACCGTAAGTACATAATGCAAAAGATACGCATCCCAGCAAATGAAAATGGATCCAAAGGAATTGAAATGGAATAGCCGGGAATTCAATGAAAAATTTTTTAATTCCATTTTGTTCAAAAACGGGATTTAAATAGTTTGAATACCCGGCAATCCATTGTTAAGGAATAGAAAGCATTTATTTCGAATCCCACTGAATACTGACAAGAAAAACATAAGGGAATTAATACCACTGAATGCCCGATCAGGGGATACGAAAGATCCGTAAAGAATACCAATGAATCAAGTACCAATTAATAGCCACAGACAATATAAATGTTTCATAATGAATTTTAATGATTACGGGCGATTCAAATATTGTAACGAATACTACTACATGATATGACAATAAGAATTTAAATTGTTTCATATGAATTCCATCGCATCTCTGTTTATCAATGCTGACACAATTATATTAACTACTTTTGAGTATCAGATAAAAAATTACGTAGGGTTAAAATAAAAATGTCTGGTAATGCATGTAACGTTTGTACTTATCGAAGGTTTGGTTTAATATAATACATTCCCAGCAAACCAAGAATGATTGAGAAACAATTAGAAGTATTCATTCTTGAACTTTGAATCCTATTTGTTGACCATCGTGAATACTTCCCTATCGTCAATCGTTCCAAATCATATTACACGAATTAACCACTTTACTTTTAAATGCTTCTCAATGCTTCAGCATAACAATTATGATTAAAATAGTGTTTGACAGTGGTCGACCAGAGGTCAGCGTTGCGCGCTTGTAATATCAAGTTAAGCATTATACGCTGTGGATTACGACTAGATAGGTGACGGCATGAGAACAGCTTTTCTTAATATAATTAATTTATAATAATAACAGAAATATAAAGAACAATTTAATTAAATTAAATAAAAAGTTACAAGTTGAAAATAAAAAATTAGTTTTGTATAAACGAGGGAAGAGTCCTATTGCATATCGATTTTCGTTTGCTGGGTTGTAATTATTTAGAATTCGAAGGGATTAGATGGGATTCAGTCTTAGTTTTCAATAGCAATTCATTCCGCCGAATGCCGTCAGAGAAAGGGATTCAAAAAGATTGAAAATTTTGAATGCCATTTAAATTTTCGTTTGCTGGGATGTTTTAAGTAAAGTACGAAGGATAAACAAATAGTATATTATGTAACAAGGGCGTAATTAGCGGTCACCGACGATTGCGAAGTTTGTCGCATGAGCGAAGCAAAGACGACAATCATACTCATCGAAGATCGATATTTCGCCCGTGTTGCATGCGATATTTCTTAATACGCTAGGCGTAGGGCTCGATGATTTGTGCTACATAACATGTAAAAATTCATGAACGGACCGATTTTTGCATTTTTCATCAACCACTGAATGTCGATAAAACAGGCTGTATAAATATCCGCGACTCTTGGACTCTGATCATAATGTACAAATATATCTGATTTCTGTAAAAGGAGTTTCCAGAAAACTTTTCTCACCCATTGGTTAAAAATCAGCATAATTAATGGCATATTCAGGGAGCTGCACCGTTTTCGCACCGTTTCCATAAGAGACTATATAAAAATGTTTACCGTGATGGAGCAAACTTTATGTATAAAGTGTATTATATGTTAAATGGATAATATAGGTTACTATCACGATGACCGCGGTAACGCCTATATTAGTTACGGTTGTGCTTCCCACATGAATATCCTCTGTGAGCATCTATTTTTAAGGTGATCGATATCTAATTGGCGTTTACGATACCTTGAAAACTAATATGCTACATCGTCATCATTGCTGGGTTCCAATCAATGTTAAGTAAGATGTTTTTGTCATAAGCTATCTAATGACAAATCATCATTCTTCAAAGTATCACCGGAGCCACAGATATTTTTGGTGAAAATTATTCTCCATTTGGTGACTTCAAAAACTTGCATATATCACCTTCGTTACAGATTTCAGTAAATAAAAGTTGTTCTTTCCCGTATTAGATTGGTAAGTTATTTTCTAGAGGTCGTCTTGATTGTTTAAATCAAAATATCTGTTTCTTTGACTTTGCAACTAATAAAAACAATGATTCATGTACTAACAATTTGTATTCTGTCAGATACTTAGTTAAAAACATTTTATTAACTAAATCGTCAACCAAATCATTTTCGTATTTTTGATGCACATGTGATTGTAAAGCTTGCAATTGTATACAAATTTGATGGTATTATTTATTTGGCTGGATGTCATATCGATTCTATTAGTTTTTTCGGACAAGAAAATGAAAAATGAAAATATATCCATTACACGTTTTATCATCGTTGAATGTTCCTTCTTCCGAATACCAAAGTGAAGGCAAGTCAAATGGGAAAGCAAGTTGGTCGGTTGTTGCGACATCCAAAAATGATATACGTGCAATTTGCTATCTAAAAAAAAGTTGAAGACGATGTAGCCTGTACACGTTTTGCTCGAACGTCCAAAGTGCGAGAAGTATTTTCGTGGAAAAGGTGAAAGGGTACGAGTTAACAGATTAGGACTTTCGTTATTTGCTAATTCGATGCCAGACGCACGTGGCAGCGAGACTGCAGACTATTTAAAAATGAAACGTTTGGGGTGGCGAAGGATGGCGTGCAGCGCGTGCAAATCATTTTTTTCCCTTTTCTCGCGGACCGCCTCTTTGCATCCGTTGATCTTCTGATCTGCCGCGTACAGTTAACAGCATTAATTAAATTTCTGCCTGGTTTTTTTCATGGGTTTGCATCCTGTGATATTGGGTCATGATTTCTTTGCTCCGTCACCAGTTGTCGGTATCAATATTGACGAAATGATTGCTGAGCATTTTAAACAATAACATCTTAAAAATCGACTTTTTACATAGAGATATTCAAAACTAATAATTAGCATAGTACTAGTATATGCTTTATGAATTAAAATGATGCGGAATAATAGTTCTTTATATTCGTATGCGTAAAATTTGATTTTACGCACTTCTGCTGAGCGACAAAGACATTCTCGTTCGGCCTACCGGACAATCGGATAGCGCGATCGGCACATGTGCGTAACACCGTTTTTGACACCAATAAAAATGGCGCACAAATTTCACGCGTAATATATAAAAATATTTTTAATTATATTTTATGTAACGAGGGCGCAATTACCGATTTTTGATAAGTGCAAAGTTTGACGCACGAGCGAAGCGGGGGTTGATAGTCGCACTCGTTGGACATCGATATTTCGCCCATAGTGCATGCGATTTTTGTTTAATACGACAGGTGTGGGGCTTGACAATGTGCTCCTAAAGATTTCACTGCAGGGCGCAAAATCGAGTTCTACTCCCGGAGTGTTAAATAATACTGTATGCAACATATGCATAAGAATTCAATTTTAAACCGGTGCGTAAATTCGCACATGTTGCATGAAATACTATTCTGCAATTAGTGGGTGTAGTGTCACGTGCGTATTGCTTACTATTTTTTATGTAATTTTTGTGCGAGAAGTTGACATTGCTGGAGTCTGAAAATTTTTCCTTTTAGCACTACAATTAGCGTGCGAAGTAACACCTGATGTATAGGATATTAATAGGATATTAATTAGTACATTACGAAACGAGTGCGCGAAGTGGGTTATTTCCACACGAGTGAAACCGGTGCGAAAGTCAGCTACTTCGCACGTGTATCATGTATTGTTATATTTTGTTTACTCCGTGATCAGACTCATTTTTCGATTTGATGGTGCGAAGTACATTGCGCACTGTTTTTAATGCACTTCACGCACTAAAATTGCATTTCGCGTTTGAAGTTACATATAGTAGTTTTTGATACAAGTGCCTAAAAGTTTTTTCTATGAATGGGAGGATTGTGGGCCGTAAAAATGTTTCACATTGGTACAAAAACATTTTCGCATATCGAACAATATTTTTGTATGCAAGTGCGCGTAAAATGCATTTAAAAATGTCAAAAAAGTGTAAAGCCGCTCTTTATACGCACACGGCATAAAGAAAATATTTTATTTTTCCTACGTGAATGAGAACAGCTCCATTCAGAAAATCTGTTCCACTAACTAGCAAATTTATTTTTTTGGTTGGGAACGTAAAGTTGATGCGTATAATGTGGTATGTGGTATTGTTTTAATTAATATATCGTTTATTTTATATTTTTACATTTTCAACGCCCGCTAATAAATTTAAAAAACCTAATAACAAATCTTACCTTTCGATGGGATCGAACCTGAACCTTTAGCTATATGTGCTGAGGTTTTAAACTTGGCTCCGAATGTCCGCACTAATTAGCTGGCACTAGTATTGGTTCAATGTCCTACCAGTACTATGAAAAGTATTGGCTCTGCTTCGATGATCAATTCCGAAGTTTAATGCTGGGCCAGTACACTCTACTGCTTGCTGGTTAACTCTGGCTGGTTATCGATATTTCTATCTTGGTTATGCTATATTTAAAATATTATAAGCTGTTGAACTAGTTATAATCTGTATTCACAATGTGGTGTAAATTTCATGTCAGTATTTATGGAGCAATTATATTGATGACAAAACCTGACCAGATTCTTGATTGCGGCCTGTCAAACTTATATCAAGGAGGAAGCATTGTGGAGTCAGTAATGGTTTTAGGACATTCAACATTACGTCCATATTAAAAGCATCTATTTTGGATTTATTACATCTGAAGAAAGAACAAAACTATTCATAATATGCGATTCGAAGATATATTGTTCTTATAAAAATAATGAACTCATTTCAAACCATAGGAAATACATATGATGCACAATTTAAAATATTTTTAGAAATATAAAATTGAAATAATTAAGTAATTTATCCTACTGAATGAAGTTGTGCGTAACCTAATATATTTACTGAGGGTATAAATGCAGAATCTCTGCACTAAAAGAAGAGAAGGGAGCGATGGGGCGGCGAAAAAGCGATGAATCTTTCTGCGTTTTTCTTTCGACTAATTCTTCTCATGTGGTGAAAAAAATCGTTTATGGCCTGACTGAATTATTCCAACACGGGGTAATTCTAAATACGGCAAAACTCCTCTGTAGCTTCGAAAATAAGTGCACTTTATACTATTTCTTACAATGCTTCGGATGTAAACAACGAAGATTAATTACTTTAAGTTAATTTACTTATTTAAGAAAATCCTTGGTCATTTCTTAATCTCTTAGATATTTTCTAGTAAACCATCTATAGTAATGAGAATTACCTTTACAGAGCCCGAATTTGGAAAATTGTATTCAGTCATCTTTCATTTATATTTTTTAGTGAAATTTCGTACCTTACTAAACTCCTGTAATGTTATATGAAAGTCAAGTGACACGCTCTTTGGAGTGAGAACTTGTAAAGGGAATGTCACTCCAATAAGAGTGGTTTTAGTGAAATTCTACTCTAATAAATATTGATATATTTACATTTATTTATCAAATTTTCGATCTTGCGGTAACAGTGAATTAATAATTGTGGATGAGACGTAAGTAGCATAGCCGTCGCTAGGAGCGCTCGCGACGCTCGCGGGTTTGTTTTGATCTCGCAATGCAAACGTATTTCTATTTAGTATATTAGACGACATGAAGGAACGATTCGATACTGCATATCTTATTTATATTTGACAGATATGTATCTGATACTCAAATTTTACCTAACATATATTTGTTACTTTGCAGCTTTTTATTAGAATGGAATATGAAATTCATGTTTTCTTTAATATAACAAATTCGAAGAATTTTGTTTCCCATAAAAAAACACGAAAAAATATAATAAGTACTGCGATATAATCATAATGTTCTAAAACAGGATATTCTTATTAAAAGTTAATAGTGTTTTTCGTATTAAGGGCGTAAAGTAACGTTTTACGTCCGTAATAAGAATAATATTTTTAGCCCAAGCGCGTGTAAAATTCGAATTTATGCCCTGAATTTTAATCAGGGTGAAGAACTCCTATGTCAGCCAAATAATTATCAAGAGCTCAAAATACGATTTTACGCCCGGGAGAACGTACAAACCTTTTTTTAAATTGTTGCATCGTGTGAATGTTAAACATTTAAAATCTACAAAACTTATTACGGTTACAAAATACTGCTAACAGTTCGATTAATGCAGTTAAGAGCAAAACTATATAATTACTTTAATTTTGAGGTAATACGTTGAAATTGTAATATTTAAACTAAAATTCAACGTGTTCTTGAAATAACAAGATGTCAAAAGTTTAACTCTTGCATAAAGAAATAAATGAATTGAATCCAGCCACAACTTGTGAGTGTGATACATCCAACCTTGACAGAATTGCAAATGTACCTCAAATATTAAAAAGATATGTATTGCTTACGTGACACACGCATACTCTTACAAAAGGTGTCTCAGGGCGGAGTATATAAAGGCCAAAATGTTCAAATTTCAAAGGAAAAGTTCATTGTGCCGCACTGACGCGAACGAACCTCATTACGACGCGGCACGACGAAACCGTGTACAAGATAGGCTATATATACATATTGTTTTTTTTATAATTTTTTCGGTCGACGAAACATTAAAGTGTGCAATCAATTAAAAGAAAGTTTCAATCATTCCTTTTAATTAATTAAAATCGTTAGTACTGATATAAAACTTATTTAAATCGGATTTTTTAATGAAAAACAGTACGTGAATGTAAAAGGTTTAGTACTTTGATGATAATTATGAACATTTCATTATGGTATGTGTTACATGAAGATGTGTATCAAGGATATTACATTTTTAATTCTATGAACATTTTAAAATTATTCGTCCCAAAAACAAAAATTAAGCGTGTATTTTAAAGACGTCAGTCGGTATTAAATCTTTATAAAAAGTTATACAAAACAAAGTCATGTATTTTTCATAATGTTCTTTGGCTAGCCCATAAAAAGTTTACCATGCGTTGAATTTTTGTTTTATGACTGGCACGGGCCTTATTTAATTAATCTTGTAAATTTTGCCGTTGGGAGCAAAATCAATAAAAGTATCCGCAGTATTAAGAAATAGTATTAAAATATTTATCCTATCGGTGACAAAAAGTACATTGGGCACGGTGTCGTTACAACAAAATTACATTACTCGATGAGAACTCAAGGTCTATATTCATTTTTTACATGCACTGAAAAAGTTATCTGACAAATTTAACTGTCGTTGCAGAAGTAGTCGATTTTACTACTTATATCCAAGTACATAGTTTGTTTGTTTATTTAGCATACGTAGAATTTTAGTTTAAATATCAAAATTTCAACGTATTACCCCAAAATTAAAGCAATTATATAGTTTTGCTCCTGACTCCATTAATTAAACTGTAAATTAGTAAACAGTGGAAATGTTTCTCGGGATGTGCGGTCCTTTTACCTTTTTTGGATGTTGGTATTAAATAAAACTCCACATAAAATACGTTTCGGCCTCTATATGGGCCATCTTCAGAATCTTTAATAACATAAAAAATAAAATGTAAAAAATGTAAAATTCACTATTCACAATCACAAATTTACAACTACTGAAGCTGCGTAGTATATCTTATCCCCTGCTTACAATGTGACAAAGTATACATTGGTCAAACGAAAAGATTACTCGATACTAGAATTAAAGAACATAAAAGGAATATTACGGAAGACACCGAGAAACACACGGGACTAACAAAACATCGACTAGAAACATCACACGATTTTAATTATAATAATGTGAAAATCCTTGCCAGTGAAAGAAATTACAACAAAAGACTTCAACTGGAGAACTTTTTTATAAAGAAAAATAAAAATGCACTGAACATCAGGTTCGAGAGTTCTACCTTACCGACTGCGTATTACCCTATAGTGGAATTGTAATAATTGAGGAGGTTAAAATAATGTTTTTCAGGAAATAATTTATTTACTATTACTAAATTATATTTTTTAAGGCATTCAGTTGATCACATCATATTATTAACAATCCCCACTACATATAAAGGTTCAAATTTCGCGGGACTTTCATTCGTAACGCCTAGTGTCGATCGGTGTAAACATTGTTATGTTATGTAATATTCGAATGTAATGTTTCAAAGTGACAGTTTAACGTAAACACGTGTTCTGCAACGTCTCTCTTTTCGTCCGGAGTTTTTTTTAAACAAAATCGAGATGAAATGTTTAAAACTTATGCATCACACTAAAATATGTAATTTCGCGTTGTAATTGCCACTTATATTCGGTAAGACAATGTTTTTTCAGTAGTTGTAAATTTGTGATTGTGAATAGTGAATTTTACATTTTTTACATTTTATTTTTTATGTTATTAAAGATTCTGAAGATGGCCCATATAGAGGCCGAAACGTATTTTATGTGGAGTTTTATTTAATACCAACATCCAAAAAAGGTAAAAGGACCGCACATCCCGAGAAACATTTCAACTGTTTACTAATTTAAATCAACAGTCAAGAAGCTAGAAAATTTTAAATATGGTTTTACAATTAAACTGTAAGTAGTATTTTGTAACCATAGTAAGTTTTGTTGATTTTAAATATTTAAAAAAAGGTTTGTACATCCTCTCGGGCGCAAAATAGCATTTTAAGCCCTTGACAATTAATTGGTTGAGATAGGAGTACTCCACCGAGCTTAAAATTCGGGGCTTAAATTCGAATTGTACACTCGCTAGGGCTAAAAATATTGTTCGTATTATGGGCGTAAAACGTTACTTTACGCCCTTCATACGAAAAAAAGACGTTATTAATTATATATTGTTCTTTTGGTTACTTTAGCCGAATTTTAACAACTTTTTATTCCAGAATTACTACACACGGTGTTCTTAACCCAATTGTAACCAAAACATTTTAACCCAAAAGTTCTGGCACTGCAAAAGGTCCTTCAGATCTTGAATCTGGATACTTTTCTGAGTATTTTGCAAAAATATCCACATATTTAATCGAGATATTTTTCAAAAAAATCTTCAGGTTTACATATTACATATTTCGTTTTTTATAAGAAATGTTGTATATATCATTACGGCAAAAAATATTTGTAGTCATCAATTGTGTACAATAAAGTTAAAAATTTAAATAAAACTGTTAATATATCTATTATTTGCCTTTCTTCTTTCCCATACCGGTTGTTCTAGCGAATCCCTACCAATCATGAGATTCAATTATAATTAAAATTTAGAAATTAAAAGCTATTGATTTCTACTTTAAAACTGCATCATCTTATGTCAGATGTGCACCGTGTGTTATTATCATTATTGTTGTGGTTGCTTTTGTTACTAATATTACTATTTGTTGGTGATTAACTTTATATGAAAAAAGTTCACAATTTGTTTAGTTTAGTATTTCATAGAAGTAGTAATAAATTAGTAGGTTTTAACTTTTAATTAGCAAAAATGACTACGAATTCTTTTCATTTTTTTATTGGTAGTTTTTAACCAATTCAGATTTAGAGAGAAGGAAACAAACGTTTGATGCTAAAAAAGTGCTAAAATTTAAGTTTCTTAACAAAAATTTCCTTTAGAATATCCAGGCTGTATGGAGTTCATGTAAAAGCGATGTCTACCTTGCTCACGAAAAGCTTATAGATTTACGACGTGAAGGGATTTTTACAATAACAAATTTTTGGGTTAAAATATGTTGCGAACCACCGTGTATAAATGTAGTTATTTTAACATTATGATAGTTAATGCACCTGATTAAATGCGGAACTATCAAAATAGTTAAAAATAGTAAAATTTATACTAACGTACTAAGCACGGTGAGCTTGGACTAACTTCAACCCAAAAGTTCTCGCACATCTAATTTTTGTTCTGAAGTCGTTTCCGTGAAGCCACATGATTATTTTAAGACAATTCCTAGATTTTTTCCAGGTTATCGTATACAGTTTTATTATATTAAAACCTACAAACTTCATTTAGACTTTAAATTTTCATATTAATATCAAGGAAGATGTTTTGTGTTAAAAAAGTCTGATAATAACTTTAAAACTCTAAAATGCCAAAATAGATGTGAAAATAATCGTTTGTCGTCAATTTTACCAAGATTTATCATCTGTGTGAGTTGTTTTGAAATAAATTAATATAAAACACATCGAACCACTTAAAAATCTTAGTAAAATAGAAAGACGATTGGTTCATCTCTCACAATTTTGATGATACCATCAAGTTAACTTTTAGTAAGTCATTGAATATTGACAAAATTTCTTCAATAAACTATTTTTGTACTTGAAAGTTTGAATGCTTCAAATGAGGCATACGTAATGATACTAAATATGATAACAATAATAATAAGTTTGACTTTATTGGACTTTACGACTGTAATTAAACATAAACCCGAATTTTACCCCTTCTCGGAAGAAAAATGATGTTTGTATAATCGTTTAAAGGCGTAAATGTTCATTTTTCGCCCTTAATACGAAAAAATTATTTTGATTAGTGGCTCGTAACTTTTCTGAACTCATTTAAAAAAGAACCACGCAATTCCATTACCATTATTTCGATCTGCTTAATTAGAAACACCAAGTTTCATTAAAACAATCATACGTTGAGACACATTATAAACATTAAAAATGCTATATTAGAAAATTTAACGTAAAATTAGTGACGTGATCATGTTTAACTCTGTTGTATTAGTTGTGGTACAGAATGTATACTTATATTTGATAAATGTAAATGACCGCATTCTATATTCCTTCGAGAATTACACGTACAAAATAGTTTCCCACATTTTCGAGTTTTAATTTGTAGACATTAACACGAATTCTAAATCCGTTATGAAAAATTTTGTTTGCAATACGGCGATAGCTTTTACACCAAAGGTGACCGATCAGGTAAGTTCATCGAGACGGCTGGTCGCCTGTAGGCGTAAAAGCTTATTTTACGCCCTTGTAACGAAAATACAATTGCCGATAGACATGTTTAAATTTTAATATTGTTGATGATTCAAAAAGTATAAAAATAATATACATTCGAGGAAAAATATACAGTGATAAAAAATTGAATTTTTTTCTGAGATTTTCATATATCGGTGTGTTATAATGAGTTCATGTCACGTTTATGTCAACTATATACACAATTTTATGTAATGTGAATTGGACGTAGTATAGAAATTACAGGACAACCAATTATATACACATATTTTACTCGGCACTTGTATAGGGGCGCAATTCGTCGCGCTCATGTACCAAACTCACTCGTATAGTACAGACGCCTCCGAGATAAAATAAAACTGTTTCCAAGGTATAGTCACCTAGTTACTTGTCGCTTTATGAGTTCGAGACCGAATATGACGTATTACGACGCGAGGGAACATTGATTGTTAGAGTACTGCACGGTTCAAGTTATATTGTCTTCGTTCCGACCATGCAAAACAAGTCCGACTTCTCTCTTTCTGGACAGGACATTAAAACTTGGGTAATAAATTAAATTCCCTGCACTGATATTAAGAATGTAATTCTATTTCTTAGTCTTGAAATGGTATCTGCATTTATGAATTTTTTAATCCGAATGCAAACATTTTAATTTATACATATATTGGCAAATCCATTGTACTTTTAACTTTTCTGGGAAACTTGAATTTTTCACTTATTTTTTGGCACATCAACGAGTCAAAGTGTGTAATCTTTTTGTTATTAAGTCCTCCTTAAGCCCACGATAACAAATATATGATTGATATCATGGCGCAAGTAGAAAATACACAAATGTACGAATTTTTAGTAAGTTTAGAATTTTAGATACAGTAGAGTCCCGGTATATTTGCCCGCTCGGTTCCTCGCCTTCTCCTCCCTTCTCCTTATATTTGTCAAAAGAAGGGGAGCGCCGCTTCTCCCACTCCCCTCAATTATTATGCTCGTGATGTCACAGCAGGCCCTTCCCTTCCTGCGGCCGCAGCCCTGCAAAGTGGGGGAAAAAGAGAGCGGGGACAGGCAAATATAACGGGACGGAAGCGGGCAAGTATGCTACGACGTAAATATAGCGAGATGCAATTATACCGAGACTCTACTGTACTTATACTTCTACAGTTATTATTTGCGCCGTTATATAAATCAAATAGTAAGTAGTGTACTTCAAAAGGACTTAATTATAAAGAGATTACAACCTAATCTTATTATCATATTTTTAAGCGGGACGCAAAAGTACATTAAAATAGTTTATTAGTTATGTATCTTAGTTGCTGTAAAACTTCTGAAGTTATAGCAACAATTTTTGTTTTCATTTTTTGTGTGCAACAAAAAGAAACTGTTTAAAATTGATTGGCACTACTCTTTTTTTACTCCTTAAAACCCTTTAAAAAAGGTATAAGGCTGGTTAATGTGCCATCATAAGGTACAATTAATTTTTTGTTGTCAAACATTAAATCATAATAATATTTCATATATATAAAAATATGTATGTTTATATTGTGACTTATTTTAAATCACAGGATTATAGGTATGTTTTTGGCTCGCGCACGAATGTGTTTCCTTGTCGAACTCGTTAATCTCACGTATTTTCATCATCAGAATTAGCCCGATTGATAGATTCCAATGCCGTTATAAACTTACAGACCACAATTCTCGACGTTTTGAATCGTTAGTATGAACAATAAAACTGTTGAAATGGAATTCCAAAGGAGTAAAAATCGTACGGTTAAAGCCGGAGTCAATTTTCAATCTAAACGTGTAAATTTGCAGTTCCTTGGGCTAAATATTCTACTCCTAATTGGAGGTGACTTTAATGCTATTCGAAGTATACTTCAAAGATTTAAGTATCGTTACTATACCCGTTATTAGATTGAGTAAGTTACTAATCTATTTGGAATATGAAAGGTATCAAAACAAATTCATATTTTCAATTAATGTATATATATTTTAATCGTTTTGTAGAGATATGCCTGAATTTACGGAGGATGAATAAGTCTTTGTAATTGATAGATATAATCTAATCTACGCTGTCGAAGTTATTATTCCTTTGTTAAGGATTCACGATGTGACGAAATTTATTGTTTCACGAAAACTATTCCCGCTTACTAATGTCATTTAACTCAAAGATTATTGCGGTTGCTGATATCAAATCTGAAGTCAGATTAAAAATGTCTTTTTATTTCATTCCACCTTTGTAATTTCTGAAAAACGAACTCAGATTTGTAATCAGCGACTCCAAAACAATTTAATGTACAATCATTAGCAAAATTAATAGTATATTTTTCAGCCGATTCAAATGCTAACTAAAACAGTGAAAAGGTAGTCTAGGGTATGTACTATTACGGCCTTAAGATAAGGTTGAAAGAAAATTAATTTTAAAACAAGATTTGGAGTAATAAAAGCACCAGAATTTCTCATTCTCCCCTTCTTACGGAACGTTTATAAAAAAAATTAACGATGGAATTTAGGATATTTCGTTTAGTACTATTGAAAAATTGGTAAAAATGTACAATTTATTCCTTATTTCTTTCCATTTGGTCATTTGCCTGCTACCGAATCCCTTTAAAAGTCAGGCTATAATTGGATATAATCATTTTTGGTCAGAATTTTTAATATCATATTCGAAGTTAAATACAAGAATTTACAGCCGCCATGTTTATCGTCATGTTTTATTAACTATCACGATCTAAAAAGAATCGAGTTATGTAATCAAATTTTAGAATATAACAGTTTCTTGGCTTATGTAATCACATATAAAAATCAAATATGTAACCACATAAAAATAGTATCAAATAAGCCTAAAAATATACAGGGTGATCCAAAAGTATGGAAACGCCTGAATATCTCAGTGAGAGTGCATTTTCGGGGAAAATGTTTCAGACAAAACTTTAAGGATATTTCCCTGGCTATTTAACAGTACTATAGAACTTAACCTTGAACATGACTTTGAAGGTTATTCCAAGGTCAAGTTTATTTTTTAAACGAAAAACCCTATTTTTTCTCACGGATTTGGACGAGCATAAAATTTTACAACCCAATATGATATGGTCGATTTTTCCGGCAAGGTTATTTCAAGGTCAAACTGAAAAGTCCTGGAACTGCGAATTAACTCAGCGGGAGTGCATTTTCGGGGAAAACGTTTCAGACAAAAGTTAAAGGATTTTTCTCTGGCTATTTAATAGTACCATTGAATTTGACCATGAACATGACCTTCAAGGTTATTTCGAGGTCAAGTTAATTTTTGTAAATGGAAATCCCTGTGACCTTGCCGGAAAAATCGACCATATTATATTCGGATGTAAAACGTTGTGCTCTTTCCGAATCCATTAAAAAGAAATAGGGGTTTCCATGTGAAAAAATAAATTTGACCTTGGAATAACCTTCAAGGTCAAATCCAATGGTACCGTTAAATAGCCAGAGAAAAATCCTTCAACTTTTGTATTTAAGATTTTCCCCGAAAATGAACTCCCGCTGAGTTAATTCGCAATTTCGGGAGTGTTAAGTTTGACCTTCAAATGACCTTGCCGGAAAAATCGATATCATATTCGGACGTAAAATTCTGTGCTCTTTCCGAATCTATGAAAAAATAGGGGTTTCCGTTTGAAAAAATAAACTTGACCCTAGAATAACCTTCAAGGTCATGTGCAAGGTCAAATTCAATGGTAACGTTAAATAGTCAGGGAAAAATCCTTAGACTGAAATATTTTCCCCGAAAATGCATCCCGCTTATATTTAGCATATAAATCCGGACAACCGATATCATTTTTAGGTCACCATTTCCATAATATTTAATCAAAAATCAATTTTTTGTCCATTGTATCTCTCCATCATTGTTATGTTGCTCTAACATCTTTCTGTATTTGCAAGTTCTATTGTAGATCTATATTCAGCTCAGATTTATTATAATTGCTCCTAGTCAGACCTTCACAGACAACATGTGAACATGTTTTAGTTCCCGTTAATTCCATTTTTTACAGAGTTTAAAAATGAAATGTTTTTTCCGTTCTATTTCTTGTCTACCAATCCTAAAATCTGAACATACAGTTCAAAAGAATAACACGATTCTTTTTAATTCCACTTGTAATTATTAATTAAGGAAACGTGATTTAGATGGAATTTGAAAAATACTGACCAAAAATTGCAAAAGAATTGGATGGAATTCACCTCATTCGAAAATATATAAAATTCTATTTGGAAGTGGTAAATACCATCCGATTTCATTCCAATCATTGAGTTCAATGGACATTGAAAGAATAGTACGGAATTTAATTAATTGCTTTTCCGTTCATTTTCTATAATAAAACTGACCATTTATACGTTTAAGGTTCTTACGAATTCCATGGAAATCACGTATGCCAAAATTAGATTGCTATACAACACAGTTCGTTTCATGCTCGTTTCTTTTCAGATTAAATCCAATATATTTTGCGACGTCAGTTGTAAGAATTAAATAGATTTAAAAGAAATTGAATGTAAAACATTCAAGTCCAAAAGCGGACAGAGCTAATAATTTTATGATTACATTTGATTACATGAAATTCAAACATTTAAGAGCTAAGGTAATTTCTTTATCTAGGCTTGAGTATTCTGAATATTTAGCAAAGTTTAACAACGCTTTGGGCATAATGTTTATATGTTGTTATGGGTTTTTGGTAGTATGCTAACAGTATGAGGAATTCAAATGTTACTCCATGCCACATGTCTTTCAGTAATTTGATTGCTTCCACTGTGTTAGATTGATGTAACTTATTTGCAAGCTATTTTAAGACTGTTTACAAACCTAAATCATTCCTTTGTTGTTCTTTTCATGAGCATGAATCTGTGTTCAATAGTCTTGATATTTCCGTTGATGATCTTTCTTTTGCTATTCAAATTTGTTAGAATAATCTAAAATCTTCGTCTTTTAACAGGCAATAGAAAGATTCCAATCCCTATGCGTAAAATACTATCTTTTACGGGGCATAAGAATTATAATACTGGGTAAAAAACACTTTTCTCAGTGTATTATTTCGGATGTTTATTCACAAGTAGATTCAGCCTTTATAGTCTTAGTTAAAGCTTTCAATAGTATGGACCATTAGTGTTAACATCTAAATTACGCTCATTTAAAATTGGTGGCTTATTACTTGAGTGAATTATTTCTTTTATTTCTGATCGTAAGAATAGTATTAGAATAAAATGTCTGGATTCTTATAATTATGCCGTTCAGGTGTGTCGCAGGGCTCCCACCTTGATCCCTTATTCATTATATTTATTAACGATTCGATATTGTCTGTTAAATTTGCTAATATTTTGCTTTTTGCCAATGATATAAACTTGTTTGTTGCTATACTATCACTACAAGATTCATCTAATTTACTGATTGAATGGTGTAGGAATAATTCACTGACCTTGAAGAAAGATAAATGCAAATCTATATTCTTTACCTGACAGAATACCAGAATCTTTACTTACGAGATTGACAAAATTAGGCTCTCCTCTTGTTGTTTTTATAAAGGACCAAGGTGTTGTATTTAATAATAATTAAATTTTCATGATCATCTCACCTCAGTAGAAAACAATGTTTACCAAAGACTGGGGTTCCTGAGACATACTACTCGACTATTTAAAAATTCGAAATCTATAATAGCGATATATAGATCTCTGGTGGTGCCGATTTTGACCTATGATTCACAGATCTGATCTCCTTATACAGAGGTAGATATAAAACTGTTGAAATCCATTTAGCGAATATTTTTGCGTTATTTATCGTCCAAAAGAAATGTATTTTTATCACAACTACAATTATTTTTCGGTTATGCTTCAAATTTATACCTCACATTTTATTCATCGGTACAATGGTTGAACTTTGATAGGATCAGTCTTATTTGATCATATATCATCCACGGAATTTGTAAATCATTTTAAGTATAGAGTTTTGTTTTTTAATACTCGATGCACTAGACTTTTATCAGAATTCAACGAGATTTTTTATTTCAATTCCTGTAACGAACTTTTGTCAAATTTAATAAGTTCTGAATCTATTCCTGCTGAGGAATTCAGCGTCACGTCAATTCCTTTCAATTCCATTTTTATCGCTTTGGAAATAAAATGTTTTCTAATCAATTCCTACGAATACCTCAAAATTTTAACAAAATTTTGTTTAACTTGCTGAGGTCTATCCTGTTCATAATTAAATAGTTGTTTTGTTATGAAAGTGCAAAAGAGTTAAAAAAAATATTTTTAAAGAATTACCAAATCGATCTAAACATATAACTTATCGTCTATTTTGAACACGAAATTTTGCGTTCACACCAGTGATGAACGTCTCGTCGAACACGTGTGTCGTCGGGCATATACGAGGAAGGGTGCAGTTTCTGTCGGCGCGCCTCAAAGAGACGAAGGAAAAGCCCTTCTTGGAATCGTCTCGCAAACGGCGACACTAGTGACCCGAGAACTTTGGATCTCAAATCGCGGTTTGAAGCTTGAAGCTCTAATCGAGGTTAGATGCGGATGTCAGTTTATACATATGACATCCAGATTGCTAATTCCACACAGTCGATTTTTACTTACCATTTTTTCAATCCTCCACGTTCCTTTTGATTAGCTGTCATCAAATTGAGAGAAACTCGTAGATTAAAGAATTACTGGAGTTCAGGGATAAAGTGGAAATGGAGTTTTTCTTATAATATTTTATTCTTTGATATGTACAAGTCAGTGCTTATAATGTACATGCGATTCTTTGGAAAATTACTAAAACAATAAAAATAATCCCGAATCAAAATCCTTCCAATAAATCCAAATTTGTCTATTATATAAAGCCTAATACAGGTTTTAAGGTAGTCTTGTTCTACCATAAGTACTGATGAAATCCAAATAACTTTCCGTCATATTTCGAGCAGAATATTTATATTGGTACCGTCGTCACAATTAAATTAAATTAAATTAATAATTTTAAAATACAATAATTTAGAATTACGATCTGAGCATCCAAACAGTCTGTAGATTTTTTCAACTCTAACTATATATGTTTTTACAACTGCTAAATTTATTTACAGTTCATGTTCAAAGGCATTTATTTAAAATATAACCGTCCCCAGAGTTTGTCACATCGCTATACATTTTATTCAGTCTGCGGAGTATTCTGAAATTGGCGAAGTCAGCACTGAAACCTACTCGCAAAGTAAAAGTCCCCATTCACCGTTTTCACATAAAAATAATAACACATCTGTAAAGTTTTTAAAGAAACGTCAGTTACGTCAGCTACAAGGAAGCACTTCTGCGCTGCCACGTAAGCTTCGGAAGTCAGCAGTGACGTATAAGTTTTCAGGTCTAGCTTGTCGAAAATGAGATCTAGACCTAGTTTCTCGTTAATCGCATTGGCTAAACTGGTTGCCAATGGCGACTTGTATTGCCGAGGCGGAAGACTGGATAGGCAATGAACTAATAGTTGTCGGAATTGTAACTGGCACACCAAGATGCGGGTGATGATGATGCCGATGATAAAGAGCCGAAGCGTAATACTGTTGATGGCGAAGATGAAGCGGATGAGAATCTGGTGGTTCGCAATCGCCATTGTTGTGCCTGCTTCCAGTGTCCGTGTCTGGATTATTATCCTGACTGTTGTCTCTATTGTCATTACTGCTATCTTCACCATTTTGAACCGAAGGACAGGTGGCCATTCGTTGATCCTCGAATGTCCCTTCGTTGATCCCATTATTGTTCAGATGCAACCTGTTGTCCGTGATTGGTGGACTGAACAAAGACGCTGTTGGAGTTGATGTTGCACTGGACAGAATGTCATGGACCGTGTGTGGGCTAGGCCAGTGCAGAGTTCCTGGGATCGTCGCACCGTTAACATCATTCGTTTGATGAGTGGACGTCATGATCGGGATGTTGGGTGGCGACGGTGAATCCTGCTGCTTACAGACTGGCGCCGAAGGCAAACTCGCTGGAATAAGGTCCTCAAATAGTTTTTCGTTTTCATCGAAGGCGCCTAAGCATTACGAAATAGCAGCAGCTCATGGTTAGTATACACATATTGATTCATATAATATCTGTGCATCGTGAACTACGGATGGAGAGTGCCATTTGTGCAGCTACTCGTGAATAGATATGTCACGGACTTTATTGGTGCAGCCTAAATCAATAACCTTGATTGTAATTGATACGAAATTCGAGTAATTTAATGGGCGAGAAACGGAACAGCGACGTGAAAAGCTTGAAGTATCAGAAAAAGCCAAAAATTTTGTTGTTACTCCGTGCATTTTAACGTCATTAAACTGAAATTTTCGCTTCAAATTAGTTATCAAGCATTATTTGCAATTAGGCGTATTTGATTAATAACTGGACGATGGATGATCTAACTCGTATTGACTACATGCTTTAAATCAATATTCCTGTAGAATAGACCACATACTATTACAGGGATTCAGTTACATCATTTCTGAACAAGAATAGGAAAGTTCAGTCAACGACGGGCAGAGATGTCTAGTGAATGTAGCGTGGTGTAAGATAATGCAGCATGCATCATGCTTTTCTTCATTTGACCGAGTCATCTACGTTCATAATAATCCTTTTTCTAATTCAACGAAATTATAAGGCGAATTCAAAACTGACTGAGATATTTCTAATCATTTTATATGAACATATTTGAAAATACTTCATGTTTTGAAAGTAATATATATTGTATAACTTATCGCTGGTAGTGAAGCATTTTGAGGAGTTTATAATCCATCCGTCATCCAGTTTAATTAAAAAACGTAACACTAAGCAACTAACAAAAAAACACTATGATGATGATGAAAAAGCGGTGATGCATTTTACACACATAAATAAAGAGCGAGCCAAGAAATACTTCAAGAAAGCTCAAAAACTTATTAAAATACTTGAACCCTACCTGGAAGGTGATGATGATGGCCAACCGGCGGATGATACGGTGTTGGAGCATACGGAACAGGACAAAGAGCAGCACCAGCTGCAGCTGCTGCTGCGTACAGATGATGGTGGTGATGGTGATGATGATGATGCGCCGGATGATGCGGATGGTGCGGATGATGATGGTGAATGGCGGCTGCCGCTGCAGCACCAACTTTGTTCCGGAGTATCCTAGAAATGCTGGAGACGGATGGTACGTTGTACTTGTCGCACACGCCATCGGACAGAAGTCTATCCCGGATTTCCCATGCGAAAATACCCGGGTCTTTCAGCTTCAATTGTTTAATATACTGCACTACTTTGGGTGTGGTAACACGAGGTTTACTTCCGCCGATCGCACCAGGAAGAATACTACCGGTCTCGTGGTATCTCGCCAGAATCTTACTCACGCATCCGTGACTAACACGAAGCTGCCTCGAAATGTCACAAGGCCTAATGCCCAGTTGGGCCAGTTGAACAATACGATGTCTCACCGCGTTTGGCAGTGGCCTGCCATTTACGAACACTCCTCCTAATTGGTTCACTTCCCCATATTGCTGTTGGTGTTGTTGTTGTTGCTGCTGCTGTTGCTGCGGAAGAGGTTGCTGCTGCGATGGTTGTTGCTGAGTCTGCTGTTGCGATTGTCCATTCAAATTAGTCCCACCATTTTCTGAAAATAGAGAACGAGAAATTATTTTTGGTTTAGAAATGTAAATGCAGGTCTGTAATTGGCTTTCAAGGAAACTAATTGAAACTAAACAGCATTGTTTATGAGATTAAAATATATTTTACATGGCACTAACTTTTAGTGGATACTTTGAAAGAATTGAAGTAAATTTTATCTATACGACTCGGAAGGAAATTAACCATTTTGGAGTAATTTCATAGTTGGCAAACGTTACACGAGTGCTGCGTGAATGAACAAAAATATAAGACTGCTAATTTCGCGTTCACGTCAACAATATAATTTCATGTCAACAGTGAAACTAATCCTACAGCGCTTAATTTAAAGCAAAAAATGTTCAGGAAAGATACAAATAAATGAGATAATAGCTGTGAGAATTTAGATAAGATGTGGGTCATTAATGTGACGATGAAAGAATGAGACTAATCTTGTTAGACATGAATATCTGATTATTTCAGTCCCCCTCTTTTTTAGTTGTTAAATCTGTGACTTGTGATTATATGTATAATATAAAATAATTCCTTTTCATTACTAAAGGGTTTTTTTGTATGAAAATATTTTTCAGCATCAATTTATATTTTCGTCTTGATTAGAATTTACATTCTACCTCTTTTAAAGGCAATAACGTGTTTAATTTTATAAAGGAAAGAAAAACAAAAGATTTTGAGCAAGATTTTCATCTGTTGTGATCCTCTTGAGTTCCTCAAGAAAACAACACACGCATATTTCACACTCATAAATCAAGACCAAGGGTTATCATTAATATATAAAAGACTGATAATTTTGACGGATTGAAATATTCGAAAGTGACTTTCTCGATCCGTAATTTTCTCGCATTCTCGCCAATTCTATTAGATTGTATATTTTATCTATAAACCTACGCTGTTTTTCTAAATAATCATAAAACCGTGAAGTTAATATAATAATGAAGGGAATTTGATTATATGTATACATGAAGTGTAGTTTCTTGAATTCTTAAAAAGTTGAACGATTTTCAATGGAAGTTATTGACAGATTTACATTATTGTAAACGTCGATGACAATCCGAACAAATATAAACCTCAATATATATAAAACACTGATTTTTAATTGCTGATTTTTAAATGTTGGTAATTAATAATTATGCATATGTTGAATTCAAGGAAAAATATGCCTTAACCCTTGGAACCATAAATGAACAGGATTGTGTCACCTGCCGCGACATCATTTTATGTTTCTCAAGTGCAAAATGAAAGATTTCAACGTTTTTGGCCTTTTTATCCTTCTACTATGTTTATATATACAAATGTTAAACTTGCATTTTCTGATTTAAAATTTCTTATTAACAATGTAAACATTAGAAAAGGGGATTATTTTTTAAAATTCAGTTAGCTGTTAAGTGATGTAAATTTGAAAATGAGTATGTAAGGGGTTTTCGAACTTGCTGAACACGAATCCGTAGTCAATTTTTAAAAATTCAAAATAGCATATCCAATATGTCAAACAAAAATGTTTACAAATAAAACTATTTCATAAAAATTTACAAATAACAGAGTTTAGTAGTATTTGTGGTCGCTGATTAGGAATTCTTCATTGGATTTGATAAATTCAGAATGGCACAGCCAATATGGCGAACCAAATTGTTTTCAAAAAGCCTTAGGTTTTGTACATTTTTATTCAATTGTTGTTATTTTGTTGGCCACATTAGATCCTCCATTTTAAAATTCTAAAAACCGATCGAAAACGCATTTGCACCACCATTCATAAACATTGAATGTCTATAAAAATTTGTCATTAAAAAGATTAATTCGAGAATATTTCATCGAATTTTTATATTGAATGCACTATCTTAGTTTAGGTATTTTATCAGTCTATATGCAGTTTTAGAATCCCCAAAAAAAGTGGAACTATCATTGCACATTCTTGTGACACCATTTTCTTTGACCATAGAATTGCTAAAAATAATTGCAAAATCTGTGGTAATTAATTAACGACATATTTTCCAAAAAGAATATTCGAATATGGTCTGCGGCAATCATTGACAATTACTATTATATCCTAGTTTTAATAACTCCAAACACTTTTTTTTTTAATCTACAGCATGATCTGCGTATAATCAAAATTTGAAACTTTAAATTATTTTTGCACTTAGGAAATCAATTTTGAAATGATTTATCTCAATTACAAAAAAAAAGAATGAAAAAGAATCGAATAATATTATGATGCCGTTGACATTTGATTTTGATCTAATTACGCACGAAATCAAATATTTTCAAATTTGAATGGACAATCCAAACCACAATCAATTAAAATGATCCAAGATTCGAGTTTAACGATGACGAATACCTATGAAATTGTTAATTACCAAATTTCACATCAACAATAGAACTCCAAATACAAGTGATTCTAAGCACATGACAGCCGCCATCTTTAAATTAGATTCTATGGGGTATTATTGCATCCGTAAATCAAAACAGGCCATATAAAATTCGTAATAACTTATTTGTACGATTTTACTATAAACAATCGAAAGAATATCCGAAATTGAGCGGCGGTGGCTCAGTTGGTAGAGTATCGGCTTCGTAATCAGAAAACCCTGGTTCGATCCCGGCCTCTGCAATCTGTCATCCGGACACCTCTATATTTGTTTATAAGTGTCTAATAACGCCAAAGCTCGGGTGGTTCGGATTCCACCTTCATAAACGGTAGGTCCCGTCGCGATTTAGTCCCATTTGGGTTCACAAAAGTCGACGTAAAATAATATAAAAAAAAAAAAAAAAAAAATCCGAAATAATAGCAATTTCGTCAATTTCAAAAATGTTAAAAGTTTAGGCGCTATTTTGAAATGGAAAACAATATAAATCAATGTAAATGTATATTTTTGAAGTAAAACAATCGAAAACACTTTTCTAGTGGGTTATAAACTGATCAGCAAACGGTAGAAATAGTTAAGAATGCATTTAAAACAAAAAATGGAACTAAAAAGTATCGTTTTTTAGTATTTAAAGAAAAAGTGTATGGAACATAATTTTTCGAAAATTACTGAACTGCAATTTTTAAAGTAAATGAATATCTCTATTTTAAAAAATGGTTATGGTATTAATAATCGAAACGTTGTTGAAATCGATGCGCACATTTCGGTTTTAGTGGCTCTTGAAAAATCTAAGAAATATTCTAAATTTTGTGAGAGAACAATGTTATGTCCGAAGAAACGGTATGTTAAGAAAAGAGGAATTAGTAATTAAAGTCGAGTACTTTAACTTTTAGGAAAGTCTCTTCAAGCGACAGGAAATGAAATATTTATTGACATCACGCGACACATGGTGCAGAACCAGCACCAAATCTTAGTACAGTGGCGAAGGAATACCTACAGTTTCATCCTTTCAGATTTCTCTCCGTGTATCTTAGACAAACTTGAAAGACGAGATTTTAATAGACAGATAAAACGTTCAAAAATTGCTTGATATACCACAGGCTATGGAATAAAATTCTAAAATATTAGCTAATGAAATACACCTAATCATACTAATTGACATACATAAACAATCCCACCATTTTTTCTAGGTTAATAAAACATATGAACTTTTTTAGCGCCTCCTTCTAACTGAATGCAGACCTAAAGTCGTATGCATTGTAGAATTCTTACTTTTGCAGTCATTATAAATCGTAATTACATTTACATAGGAGGAGAGAGGTAAAATTGTCGAAAAATAACTTTCCCGAAAGTAATTTATCCCGAATATTGAAGATTCAAAATGTAAAATATCCAAAAGGTAAAACGAAGAAAAATTTCCTGAATTTAAAAAAAATTACAGTTGATGTATAAATACCAAAAATTATGGTTAAACACATGTATATGTATTTGTTTGCAATCATTGACTAAAGAGTCAAAATACAATTGCAACCATTAGTGTTATACTATATTTCCACTGAATCAACAAAACAATTCCACCTATCCGCAATTTCAACACCACCAAAATTATTACAGTTTAAATTGAATCACCTCTGTAATACACTGAGCGAAATTATTTACTAATAGTTAATGGAAGCTAATTTCAAGGCTTTTACATTAATTGTAAAGTTATAACAGTAACTGTAAGTTAAAAAGGACAGGTAACTTTGAGATGAAAATGCCAACACTTTCCTGCACGTCAGCAATGTCATTGTATATTAAATCTTACGTTAAATTCTATCGTTTGAACTGCGCATGTCAACAATGCGTCGAAAAATTCGCAGAAAATCGAAGGACTGCTCGTGTGTACGTTTGTTTATATCTGTTTCGATGAAACTAAGCGCGTAAATATGTCAATCCCAACATTAATATTTAAAATTGTTATATTAACTATAAATTTAATCGAATCTCAGATTACGGTAACTTCAGGATAAAGTATCTTACCTTAAGATCAACACCTAAATTATATTATGAAGCTATTTACAGTTTATATACATTAACTGTAAACAAACATTTCTCTCAGTGTATACATTTTTCCCTGGGAATACAACACTTTGACATAATAACATACGATTTTTTTCCATTTTTAGCCGAGCACTGGTGTTAAAATTTGCACTAACAAAAAACTTATCCTTAATTTTGTACAAATTTTTTAAGATAGTTTGGAGGTTGCTGTTCATACTTTAACATTTATTTATGATAAAATAATAAAAAAATATTTCTAACTTAAAATAAAATAAGTTAGTTGAAGAAATGGGTTCACATACATTTGTTGTTGAAATATTGATCCTGTGAAGTATATAGATCATCATCAATATTTTGAGAGCCCGTACACTCTTTTCTGTTAAACGAGACATGATTTTTTGAAAAATGAAGTTTATTGAAAATGAAGAAAACAATGCATGTATATTTTTTTTAAAAATATATTTTATTTTCGGCGGTTTTTCAATTTTTTCAAAAAATGAACTTATGTCCTTTTTCCATACCACCATAGATTTCTTCTATCATAAAGTATCTCTTAGTTTCATATCCATTATTTCGTGTGTAGAAATTCATGTAGGGTTCTGATGGAAACTTTATCAGAACAATCATCAATTCTCCTCTCGCAGTCGATACATCGATGGTTTGAGAGGAGGTTTTGAATCTATTGTATTATGATGCGAATTATGGTTACTTACAGTAGAGTAAAAAAAGAAATCTGTGTGAAGCCCTCTTGCTTGAGAATTCATCATCCTCCTTAGGATGTAAATGTTGTACATTTTTGTAGATATTATACCTTTTGTCCTGATCAAAATCTAACCAGTTTATAAAAGGGAAATCAATTTAGGGAAAACTAGGAATTTCTGAATCTAACCTGACTCTGATCCCGACCTCCAAATAGGGAATCCTTTCTAAAAATCTGGTCCGATTCCAATTAGAAGCATATCAAGCTTGGGGACATTTCCACACGTGTTACATTTTTGGTGTAATTCACTAACCAAACGATGGAATGGAAATTGAAAATTCTTCATAAAATTGAGGGAAGCGCTAGAAGTGGTCCAGTTTTTAGTTGAAGTTGCGGCAGGATGGGAACGTGTTATAATAAGAGGTATACCATAACAGCACAATCCGTCCCGGGATGTCCTAGGGAGCTTCTGAGGACGTCCAAATGTCCGATTTTGGTTCTCGGGATCGCCTCGGGGGCTCCTGAGGACGTCCTGGGATGAGCTTGTGCTGTTTGGTAATGAAGCACCCAATTATCATCAATCGAAATTGGTCTTTCCCGTTCTCCAACATGCGTCTTGCTATACCTCTCTTATTATACCATGATCTACGCTAAACACGAAAAGGTGATTCAACAACTAAATACATTTTTTACTTCCCCCCTGATCAGGTTCTGATCAACTTCCTTGAATACATATCAGGGCTTCTTGATGTCAAGTCCTGATCAGGTGTCTTTCCGACGGCACTCAAATTTTCCCTGAAATGCAGCCCCCTTAATTAGTTTTTATTGACCTTAATGAATCAATGCTCTTAACAAAATCGTTGAAGTTAATCAACATCCCATCATCAACATCATCATCAACATCAACTTCAATTTCTTCTATGGAAAAATCAATCCTTTAGGAAACTCGAAGTACTGAGCAAAATTTGTTATCATACATTGACAAAACTCCCATCGACAAATGAAACTGCCTAATGAACCTTTTTTATAAGACGAGACTTTGAGCGATGACAAAAGTAAACTATAAATATTCTGATTCTTTGCACCGACGTCTTTATAGTTGCTCTCGGGGAGGATGTGAGAAGCGAAAAACGAAGCGCACAATCGCGTACGTGTTTATTTATACGTTTAATTGAAATTGAAACGTCCTTTTCTCTCCCTCGGTGATTTAGATACTTCACCCGCTCCTGATTTATAGGTTCACCTGCAGCAGGAAATCATGCCGAGGTTGGCGACGTGCGCAAATAAATTTAGTCATTTCACGGATACAATAAATGAAACAAGATGGAAGGCGCGAGGGGAAGCGAAGGGCGTCGAAGGGCGACGAAGGGAGGCGAAGGCGGACGAGATGGAAAAGAGCAAGCCAAACGATATATATGTAGTGGGAAAACGTGAGCGGTTGGCCGTAAGATGGAGGCTTCTCGTACCATCAGCAGCCTCCAATTTCTTGGAAGAGCTTTCGCCGGGGCGTCCGACGGAGACGCGTTTTTGCGCATCTCCAAAAGGCACATCGGTGCAGCTTCTCTGTTTTGCAGTTTGGATCACTCCCTCTTCCTCTGTCTCTCTCTCTCTTGTTCCATCTCAGTTTCTCTTATGTACCAAATGTGCTTTTTTCATCCATTTTTGTTGTTCCTGTGCTTAATGGCGATTCCGAGCCGTCGTCGTCTTCGTCTTCGTCTCCGACCCGACTAACTGACTGCATTGCGAGTGAATCGACTCTTTCGCTGCCACAAACGAAATGACCCGAGCTGTAGGTATAAAGTCTGGCTATTACGCGTTCGGACCTCGCACCGCAGCTACTCAAAGCTTGAATTATACAAGTTTCGTGGAAAGATAAGGGCTTAACGAGTTCTCCAAAACACGCCTCCTTAAACGTGTATTTTTGTAGGTATATGAGGTCTTTTTTTTCTTTGATATCGGTTATTGCTTCTGGTCCTTCAGAATTATTCGTCGTACAGCTGCTAAATTGAAAGCCGCCGCTTAATCGTACGTTTTCAGAATCCAGATTTTTTCTGGTTAGGATAGGGTGATCCTTTCAGTGATAACTGGATTTTTCAAAAGTGAGAATGGAT
This sequence comes from Trichopria drosophilae, assembly GCA_030407085.1. Classification (NCBI taxonomy): domain Eukaryota; kingdom Metazoa; phylum Arthropoda; class Insecta; order Hymenoptera; family Diapriidae; genus Trichopria; species Trichopria drosophilae. The sequence continues at coordinate 185,504,648 of CM059582.1, forward strand.
TCACCGAGAAAAGATCTCCAAATATTAGTGGATGAAATATTGGCTTATCTTGGGCATTGATCCATTAAAATTCAATTAAAAACATGAAAAGAATGAATTGTCGAACAGTGTAAAAAATGTGTTTAATCGTTGAATCTTTCCTACTATTTAATGCGTGACCCTAACTAAAAATTGGTCCAATGCTATTGCTCCACTCCATTCTCAAGAAGAATTTAGAATTGCTAATCCATCCATTAGCTCATGATTTACAATGTCTCATAACGAACTAGTTATATTATATCCTTCAATCCAATATGGCATAAATATAACCCTGGAAAAGGAAGTCGGAGCAAAATATCTCGATTGTTGCGAAGATTCTCTTAACAATTGTTTTGACCACTGCTCGGAAGAATATTTAATATAGACGTGCTCTTTATTGCCAAACACATAAAATCTCAGATCAGTTATTTGCTTTAGTATGAAATATACTACGGTGACCGTGGATGAAGCCGAACCGAAGGTCATGACTCCTTCCAGTTTATTTTTTATATTAATTCGGTGATGTTTTTAGTCGTTAAATGACTTTTCGTATTGTTTAACATTGGTGTGTACCAAATTAATATGGGACCAAGTCTTTTGACCACAGTCCCGAAAAGAATTTTAAGTTGCCAATCCGTTTACTGTTTCCGTCCGGTGTCGTCATACGGTAAAAAAACGCTGGACCGCAGCAAAATATTTTTTAAAGGATAACTCGATTCAGAGGTATAGTATGTTGTAATTTTTGGATACTGAAAACGAATTGGTTGTCCAATTTGACACATCGCATCATATTTTTCGAATCTCCTGAGTACCAGCAGTCAAAAAGGATATTATTTAACATTTTTCGAACCAGATATCCTAAAAATCTAACGTGATGGACCAATTTGTATAACAGAGTCATATGATTAAACCTCTGATTCATCTCCGAAAAACATTTTTTATGGTCCTGTATATAGTCATTACTACTATGTTCCTAAAGCATGTGCTCACAAGTAATCAATATCTGCTTCTGTTACAGATATCGTATAAAATAACTTTGTTAAGTGTTAACGACTTAAAAAACAAGCCTTTGCATTACGATTAACATAATTACAAAAGCGGAAAACAACAAGACTGCCTTCTGGTGGTTAAACATAAACAAAACGTTTTTGATATTATTAGTAATTATCAAATATCCTAATGAGGTTTTAATATTACGTAAAAGATGTAATAACACCATGTTATTGTAATACAGCGTTTGAATAAGTTCTAAATAAGGTTTTGATTTTATAGGTTATCCCTACACAAAGACAGAGTTCTGGGTTTTGCATCATATTTTTGTTTCACGGCTTTCTAGTCCTCTAAGAGCTTGGACCGCAACTGCAAAGCACAAAACTATTACAGCATATAGTCATTCTCTGATACTAAAGAATGACTCCATGCATTTACAGGATAAGAAAGCTATGAAATAGAAGTTTCACGTGTAAACCTAGAAAGTGGTCCTTTGTACATTGTAAATTTCTTAATGTGAATTTTGAGCCAAGTTCAACTTTATCTAAAGTGAATGCGCCTTTCCACTTGTATGTAGTGAAATATGACTTTTTTAGGGCAAAGTAAAACTGTCACATTGAAAAATCAATTATTCAATAACAAAAATATATTTTAAATATTGCCATTGCAGTATGGGAGTTCATAATAGAGTTTTCGGATGATCATCAGATACACAAAAGTATGAATGTCAAATACCTCACGATACCAGTGTCTTCATTAAGGTGAAATTTTATTTTAATATGAAGTCAAATTTGACTTTAAAAAGTTGGTTCAATTCTCATTCGTTTTAGGTACATTTCACTACAATGAAGTTACTTTCATCTTAAGAGAATTTCGAGTGTAACAAAGGCTGGATACAAATTTCTATCGAAAACGTTAACTTCGAGACACGAGATTTACATCTTTAATGAACATTATTTTTCACAGTAACGGGAACGTTGAAGAATCAATTACATATATAACTTTTTTCATACCGATCCATTTTAAAAATACCAAAAACTCATTTGCCGACCTATTGCTCTCATTAAAGAATTCCCATCAAAACAGGTTTTCCACATTTCATGTAACTCAACCATACCGATTTTCGCTTGTTATCAATTTCCTTCATATGAATTCATCGCGTAAAAAACAAAGCAAGAACATTGCCTATTTTATGAGCCTGAAGGGTCAACAGACAATTTATCTCAGCAAGATACCTTCATTTTAAGTTGTACCCTCACCTAAAGTGCAATGGCGTGTGGAAACCCCACAATTATGGGGCAAAGCCCATGCCACACTATAAAGTAAACAATAATTGGTTGTCTCAAAATCAAAGTAGCGAGTCAAACTAGACAGAACAATCCGGTTTTCACGATCTTGCAACTTGTTATTTATTGAATTGAGGAATCATAAGTAGAAAAACCAAAAAGTTTGTATATTTTGTGTTCGACATGAAAGTAAATAAAACAAAACTTGACATTTGTTTCGAAATCATATATTTTGTGATAAAAATACGATATTGGAGTAAAGTATTCGGTAAACTCGAGCCAAATGCTTACAGATTAATAAACAAATAACTATAAAGCAGAAATGTAAGAGAGAAGTATCAATTCATAGACTACCATTTGTGGGTTTCTTGTCGCACTGATTGGAAGATGCATTACTTCAGGAATAAAATAAGCAACCTTTATACTTAATTACAGTTTGCACCCAAACCTAAATTGGTATCTATTATTGGCCGTGCACCTTAGAGCTTCCCTATTATGTTTCTGATAGTGTCTTGCATCCGTAAATGAGCGCAAGAAAGAATCCACAAATCGTAGTCCATCAATTGGTACTCGGTCAGTAATAGGTGCAGGATCAGTAATAGGAACCAATTTAGTTTTGGGTTCCAACTTTAATTAAGTGTAAAGGTTGCTTATTTTATTCCTGGCAGTGTTATGCATCTGCAAATGAAGGTAAAAATAAACCCACCAATGATAGTCCATTAATAGGTACACGTGACCTCACGATTTTGAGACAGCAAATGTTTTTTTTAATTTTACCCCATAAAGCGCAAAATTAATTATATTTAATTAAATTTTAATTAAATCTTTACCCCGAAATGTTGAGTTTCTTTTTAACAATCTTAATAAAAAATTGATTGATTTTTCGTGCTGGAAACAATGTTGCTCGCAAAATTTTACTGTTATGTCCCGTTTTTTCGAATAGTGAGGTTAACTGTGTCAAAATGTGCTTTTTCGGCTGACTTTTCTCGAAAATGGGATGTAACAGGAAAATTTTGATAGCGCCATTGTTTTCAGCACGAAAAAACCGTACGCAAATGATACTGCGATTGTCAAAGTTATCCAAAAATTTAAATTTTGGCAGTCAGTGTAATCGGAAACCAAATATCTAGTAATTATTACTAAATGTTTTCATCGTGTAATTAATTTCTGTAAAAACTGATTATTCTTTTATTTACGGTAAGAAAGATTATTGTAAATATCACTTTAATGTTTGTCTGAAAAGTAGAATCAAATCCTTTGAGTAATCCATTATAAATGAATTTCAAAGTTCACTACTTTCGGCTTAACTTTGCCTTTTTTTATGGTGTTTATAGTTGCGATATTTTCTTTGTTGTTAGTATAATTTCTGTTTTTACTCATGTGTACGTAATTTCGAGTTTTTGTCGTAAATATTCAATGACAGGTGCTGGTGTCATTCTTCACTTACAGGGCAAAGCCTGTACATCATGAAGTAAAGCAATGCCGACCGAATGTTTGGACATATAACTATCGCATATGTCTAAACGAGCACTCTTCGCTCGTAAGTCTTTCTAGTGCATCTGCTTCTGTACTTGTCTCCGTCATTGAACAAGAGTTGTTTGAAAATGACGACTAATTGACGAAACTTTTTTCGAAAGTAAAACATACAACCTATATATTTGAAATTTATCCTCCACTCAAAGTGTCTCCAAAGAATAACAAAAATATAACTTACTTTAATGAAATACTGGAAAATATTTCTCGTGATAGTTTCTAATATTTATAAATTTATTTTTAGTTTTTATCCTTTGAGTACCCAACCCTAAATAATAGTTATTTTGTATTTTTTATTCATGTAAATCAGTATTAATAATGAATTTGGTAAATCAAGTATCCTGAGGTCTAAAAAGGTTTTCTATTATTGATATTGTTGATATAAATAAATAAAGTAAAAAATTGTATTTTTTTAATAAATTCGATTTCTTGAAGAATATAGAAACTTAAAAATTAAATCTTTTGTAAAATTTTCAAAATTTTAAATTGCGGATCCATTATGACGGACCAAATACTGAGATTTTTGTTCGATTTCGTTGAAACCATGTACTAATTTTTTAATGCTACTACATATTCCACTACTGATGACTACTTCTAACTATAGTGCCGCTATGACTCTACTGAACGCGCAGGCAGTTTTTAAAATTGTTAAAATGAAATCTGGAACGAATTATATGTTTTTTTTTTTTAATTATAAAACATATTTTTCGCGTAAAAAATGTCTTTTTATCTCTATTTTCATAAGTAAACGAAGGGTGTTAACACAAATGTTAAAATTATCTTGCGCATGGACCTCAGCTGAAAATCTTTTATTACCCTTTTTTACATTTCAAGATGGGGAACGATAATATGGAGTCAATGTTTCGAAAAATGGGACAATCCAAAATGGTGTTTCAATTATTAAAAATCATCAAAATCGCTTGATAATTATTACTTTGGGATTTTAGTGGTCGCTGACTACGAATCTGGAATCAGTTTCAAGCATTCAAAATGGCGGATCCAATATGGTTGACCCAAATAAAAAATATTTTGGAAACTTGATTTCAAATTCGTAATCAGTGAGTTTTTCAAGAACTCCCGAGTAACAAGTTTTAGAGTATTTTAACAAAAATTCGACTATTATATTAAATCCTTTATATGGGATTTCACAATCCTGATTTTAGATTCGTAATCATCGACCTAGAAGACATTCCGAGCGTGAATATCCGAGTAAAAATTGTATAATATTGCTTCGACATTGATATAATAAAATGAGTTTCTTTAAATTCAAGAATTGCACAATTGAAGTCCATATCGTGTAAATCGAAGAATAATTTGAAAAGAGAAATAAAAATGTTTTTTTCCTATTTGTATATAACTTTGTCCCTCATGTTTTTGTCGCTATACATTAGTTACTACTCAAATGTACTTTATTATTAAATGTTATTTTTGATTAATGAGGAGCCTAAAAAGCTAAAATAAAAATAAGTTTTCCAATGTTTGTTAGACCCCAACGTCGCTTGACTTGAATATGATTTCTATATAATTCTAATTTTATAATTACTCGTTAAAAATAAACACAAATGTTTTCATATTATTAAACAATTTTTTATATTTCGCGCCGTATTGAATTTCATTTTGATTGAAGTTTGTGCTGAAGTCAGTTTTGACTAGTTCCAGGCGTTGAGCATTGTTACGATAAAACTCCTGTCATCCCTTAAATTAAAAAATTTATAAAGTCCATTGAAAATCATTAAGAAAATTGCAAATCTATAAAAATAAAAATATGCGGTGATAAGGTAGAGAAGAATAATATTTACGTAGGTACTGCGACTTATGAATTGTCCGACGAGTAAAATCTGTAATTTATTGGAACCCTTTAAAAAATTCTATAATTAGTAATGACATAAATCATTTTCCCTAAAGTATTCATAAACCATTTTCCACGAATATAGACCTCATAAAAGACGCTATAAATTTGTCACTTTAAAATATTATCGTTCTCGCCTTGATGCGCGCGAGATAATTTATTACGGATCAAGTTCACAAAAAAAAAGAAAATCAAAATAAAAGATATTAAAAACCAGCTGTTGCGATGTCCATTTAGCCTCTTGCCGTACTAAAAAACCAGTTAATAAAGTTTTTGCATTTATTGAGGTAAATAATTATGGAATATTGTTACTTGGCATGCTATGAATTAAATTACGTAATATTGGTAGATATTTGGGATTTTACAACACGAATTTGTAGATTTCGGAGGATCCTATATTAAATTTAAAAGTGCAATTTGTTTTTAATTTGAAAATTTGTGTTTGGCTGGAGGTTCGCTCGCAGAAACTTTTGCCCGATATCAGGTCGGTTGTTCTGCATTACATTTTCGTTCACTGTGTGGTTTCTATCAAATTGTATTTTCTTGTAGATTCGTATTTCTTATTCGATAAATATCTCCGCATTCTTAACCCTAGGTTCTTTTACAAAAGGAAAACTCATTATTTTTGTTTATGTGTTTGTCAGATGTATTTTCTAAAAGGATTTTGACCCCAAAATCTAATTAGATGTGAGTTGAGCAAAGACACGAATTGCAAAAATAAAGACTATACCATTTGGAATGAAAGAGCATATAATGGATTTGAAATTTAAAATCTGTTGCCTATTTTTATGTAAAAATATTTTTGACCTCCTCTTGCATTACCCCATTCTTGAATGCCAACTCTTCAGTTATCACTCTTCTATTCCTACACTTTCTACCCCACCCCTCCACCACCTCCTTATACTTCCATTTTTATATTTGAAAAATCGACATTACAATCTTACGAACTAATAAAATCTAAAGACTTGCAAGTCAAAAAACCCACATATCAAAAAGCCGGTAGGTAAAAGAATCGGCAGTTAATCGAAAAGCCGACAATCAAAAAACCGATAATCGAAAAGCCGACAGTCAAAAAACCGATAATCAAAAAGCCGACAGTAAAAAAACCGACATCTCAAAAAATTACTGTCCGTTTGTCAATGTGTCTATTGTATATGTCGGCTTTTTGACTGTCGGTTTTTCGACTGTCAGTTTTTCGACTGTCGGTTTTTCGACTGTCAGTTTATGATAGTCGTCTTTTTTATTTGACGGTTTTTCGATCCGCACGCAATCTAAATTGATACAGAAGAACCGTTTTTTTAATTCGCTCTTTGTACCGACTTCAGAGAACTAATGCGTATGTACCACCCCCAATTAAATTATTTATCAGTTGTTGCGAAGTATCTTTAGAACTCTGATTGCGACATTGCGCATGTCATAATCCCCTCTTCCTGTCACTAAGCTGCTATTGAGCATAAAGTACTGAACACATCCAAGTATTTTTAGTTTTGCCACGCAGTCATTGTTTGAAAATATTGAAAATTGTGTAACAACAAAGAAAAGTTTGTATTTTCAATGTGTTTTACCATTTTTGTTGTAAACAATTTGAAGATCAATTCCAACACAGAATCAAATCGTAGTTGAGCAAAACAAACATTAAAAAAAAATTATTTCCATACATCTATGTATTTGCCAGATTCAAAAGCAAGTACAAGAAAGTGATACATATGAATTGATATACGTTTTATTGATTTTTGTTATCTTTAGGAGCTGAAACTTGGGCATTTGACGAAAAACTGCATGGAGAACCGTTTAAAAGCACTGCTACCCCAAAATAGGGGAGATCACACGAGTGAAAACACAATTAAGAGTATAAGATTAAAAATATATCAAAATTTTTGTTGTTGGTTCTTCTTATTTATTTTTTTCATTACAAATTTTGCAATATTTTTAGTCTATTAAATTGTTAAAAGGATTTTCAAATCGTTCACATGGTTGTCAAAAGCTTTTACAATTGTCACGTCAGTTTTTTAATTCTTTTAAATAGTTTTAAAATCTAAATTGCAGGAACATTTCTTAGGATAAAATAAAACAAAATCAGCGCAAAATATTTTATTGCCTTTATTAATATTTTGATTAATGACTGAGCAATGCTTCCAAAAATTATATGTGCATAGGGTCATTTTTGTTAAATAATGAATGGAAAATGTTAGGTAATCGAGCTTCAAATTTGAAAAATTGCTGATCCACGATGGCGGATTGCAATCTAATGTAGTTAATCTAAATAATTTGCTTGATCATGATGAAGCTGGGTAAAAACTATCAAACTTGGTACTGCTTCAAAGTTTTGAAGGCAGCGTAGAGTAGCGAATTATTTGAGTAGTCCCTCTCAATATTAGTTGTTCCCTTCGACAGGTGTTTCTCACAATCGGTAATATCGCGCATGCGCAATTTCGCACATGGACATTAGCTAACGGCAATGTATTGGACATATAGTTGACGCATGCGCCTTCCCATACTATGTATACGGACTGGCGCTATAGTGCCGCCTTCTCATTTGGCTAATATTGGGAGGGGCGAAGAGAGAAGAGGATTGATAAGGCGTACTACGAAAATATTAGGAGAGAGTACTGTAAACTGATGTTATTTTTGCAATCTATTACATGTAATTGGCAAATTATAAGGACCTATTTTTCGGACCTAGAAGAAGAAAAAAATTATTTGCTCCAAGTAAAAAAGATGTTTCCTATCAATATTTAGTTTTATTATCGACAAGCATGAAGCTCTATGTTTTTTTTTTAAATATTTCTTCATTATATGCGTATTTTCCAAAATAAAAATACGTTTTTTGGCCATTTTGTTCGAGATGGCGGCTTCAACTTACTGGACCAGCAATTTTAGTTATCGTATCGTAATCAGGAGAAAAAATACATCAGAAACCATTTTTTTAAATGCCTTTCCGAAGACCCAATATGCACTTGCGACTTCACATTTTTTTAGCTGTTTTACATGCAAAGAAAAATGAATGCCTGAAAGGGTTAATAGCACAGCACCTCAAAAAAAAATTTTCGAGACAACTTGAATCAGGAATAGTGGACCTTACAGATTTTTAGACGCTGAAAACGAATCCGTTATTCGATTTGGCCCATCACGTCAGGATTTTAAGATATGTAATCCGAAAAATACTTAAAACTATACTTCAATCAGAAGAAGAGGATGTTATAGATTTTTAGTCCCTGAAAATGAATTCTTTGCCCAAGTTAACTCATCGCGTCAGAGTTTTCATATTAAATTGCCAAAAAGTATATTTTTGAGTATTTTTCGGGTCACATATCTTAAAATCCTGACGTGATAGGCCAAATCGAATAACGGATTCGTTTTCAGCGGCTAAAAATCTGTAAGATTCACTATTCCTGTTTCAAGTTGTCTCGAAACAAATTTTTTTTATGGTCCTGTGTAGTTTACTACTTTTTTGTGTCTCTGTGTTCTGTTTATGTTAATTTTGATCCAGAAGCTGATATTACTAACATTAAAGAGGTTAATAACATTTTCAATTGCGTTACCTACGAGTCTGCATTTCCAAAACAAGAAAAAAGTAGTCTGCCCTACAGAAAGGGATCCATGTCTACGATAGTTCTCCCTCTTACGCGCATCTTAATTACTCCGGAGTGCGTGCACGCATATGTTTACATTCTGATGTGCAATCCTCTTGCATACGTAAGAGAAGGAAATGCGGGTCGACATGCTCGCGTTCACGTTTCGCGTGTCTCCCATGCAGCACATGCGTAAAAACGCCGCACACTTGCGTTAATACGCGTATGTATATTATTAGACTTTTTCTCGCGAGGGGTGATGAATGACCGACATCAAAGCAACCGACGCGAGTAGTCAGTTTACACGCGTGTAATACATGTGTTTAACCAAGAAGCGGACGCCGCGTCGCGGCATCGGCAGCATCAAGCCCCGCCGCCATCAAGTGCCCCTGAGTGTTATGCCATCCCCCTCTTATTTTACCAATACATAGTACCTCACTATCGCATAGTTGCAACTATTTTAACACATACGCCTCTGATGCATGCGCAAATTCGTTGACCAACACGAGTACTCCAGTCCTTGGACTCGAGTAACAACGCGATACTTGTTGGGAATTGTATGGTTACGCAATTAGCGAGCTGTTGCCTACTCTTCCTGATATCTGCGATATCTCGGAGAAACGAGAAAAAGTTTACTGTCTTTTTTGATGAACCGAATCGAGGTTTGATTGAAAATTGTTACTTTTCTATTGCTGGTTATGCTGATGCAAGCCATTGATTAATGAATGTATGAATGCCTATGTAACATTTCATTAGATACATAAGGATGGAATGTCTGCCAGATTCATGTCATCTAAGTGTATATTAAGATTTTAGACAATTGACATCTCGTATGATTGATGGTCAACAGCATGGATTGTTGTCATATTCCGGAAGGATATTAGTGACAGATTGTGGTTTCGTAGGATGGTTGTGTTACCGTAAAAGGAAGTCATCATATTACAGTAGTCATAACCCGCCCTAGGATGTGCTCAGGATCCCCTGAAGAGCTCCCGAGGATCAAAAGCGGACATTTGATCGTCCTCAGGACATCCCGGGACGTATTGTTATGTTCAGGAAGTTATGCGTTTATCTCTGCCAAAGATTTACTGTTCTCTAAACTTCTTAGAATGAAAATTTTTTATGGAATGAATATTAATCTATCTAGAAAAGTGTATTCATCAGACGCCATCAGAATTGCATTTCACTGACCCCAAAAGTCAATATGGCGCATTTTAAATGAATGAAACAGTGAATTCTCAGTTATTAAGAGCGTGATTTCACTCCAATCGGTTAGTTTTCACTTTTTAAGAGCGACAGTACAGTCTATGAAGAGTGGGTTCTCACTCTAAGGAATTTAGAGAATATTCTCTTCTGTTTCACAACTTCCGTATCGATTCGCTGCACTACGGTACACCTCGTCGCAATATTCGGTGAGGATCGGCAAACTTCGATATGTTTCGGACGGACATACACTTGCGACGGATGTAAACAAACATACGAAAGTGGGGGAATATAACTAAGCGGAATCCACTTGGGGCAAGAATAAATCCACTTAGCGCGAGTGGAATACTTTTTTTATTCCTAGAGCAAGAGGATTTCAACTTGCGGCAAAAGGATTTTCACTTGCGGCAAGAGGATTCCGCTTGTGGCAAGAGGATCTTTTCCGAACAATTATACCATTAGAGATATGGATTACATCAATAATGTTCATAGTTGATCAAAGAAGGTTTATTTTTTAGATTTGGAAAGGTTGGATTTATTCAGGGCAAAACAACAAAATTTGTAGTTGAAGTTAATATGTTTTGTGCACTTTTGCGTGCAATTTGGCATGAATCCCGCAACTTTATTGAGTCGACAAAAAATACACATGTAATAAAATAAGCAAAATATATTCATTATTTGATAAACGCCATTCTGGTTTTTTAGGTGATTGAATTGCAATTCTGACTAAGCTAATAGAAAGATCACCCTAAAAAATAGTAGAAAAGATACTAAGTATGCTCTCTCAATTGGCGAAGTGAAAGCACCATTTAAATGTTTTTTAAAACCAAAATGGCGGATTTTAAATAAAAACTCAATCAAAATAAATTTTTTTTCGTTGTTATGAATGTTTGTTATATTGAAAATGTTTCCTTTTTTGAACAAAAGTATATAAAATAGTCCAAGAGGATTATAAGAGGATTTTTCCATCTAAAATCACGGTAAAATTTCAATAATATCATTATCGTCATGTACAACACGTATACTAATAAAAACAAAAGAACCAATAATAGTAAGAACTCTTCTATCAATCGAATTTTCAGTAATGATATACACTTAACGAACAAAATGTCTTGGAAGTCGTTCTTTATTATTACGATATTTGTTTCAATAAACAAATTTTCTTTAATAACAGCTATGGGGCCACGAGGTAAATATATAGTCAATATTTATGAAGTCATGATTTAAGTAAAATTGACTCTAAATTTGATTTCGCAGACAATTTTTTTACGTATATTTGGAGTCATATCTACTAAATATATTCAGTCGGCCAATATTATTATTATAATTTTAATTATTATCAGACATCAGTTTTTAGTAAATTGTCGGACATTGGTTTTACCCAGTTCAATGTGTTATGAATTTGTCGACAAAAAATCAACTTGATGGAAAAGTGTAATCCTAAAAAATATCTCATGAACAAAATGTAACAATTTAAAACCTGACCCTCGTCAGTCATTTGGCTATTTAGCCGGATACTTCATTTTTTATTGTCAGAATGTCTGAAATTATCAGGAAATAAAATACTACATTGGCAAAAATTTCTAATTTTTCTTATAAATAAATTTAAAAACTTGTTTAATATCTATCTGCTTTGTGTCCTGTGAGCAGACCTCGCCATCTATCCATGACAATAATAAGTCAACAAAATTTTAGCTGTAAGGAAATCAGTCACCATTGAAATGTTTAATATTCTAGAACAACGACATTTTGTAACCATTTGTACCATAATTAATGTATAAATTTTTCTCGACCGGCAGTGAAATTATACGATTCCAAATTGATAAATACACAGTCACGATACAAGTAGGTAATTGACCCGAAACATCAATACAAAAGTAATTAATTTGAGATGAAGTTGCTTTGATTTTTGGCTTTTGTACTGGATACAATTACTGAAAATATTTTGTCTAAAATATTGTTAGGAAAAGCCGAAAATAGATTGGTCACGGTTTCATTTCAAAAGTGACTGAAAGTTTCAAGCAATTCGACATTGACCGATAGGAAAACTCTTAATAGAATATGCAACGAATCGTATTTGAAAGAAAATTTCATTGTTTCAATAAGATGACTTGCAAATGCATTATCACTGAACTGAATTTGATAATAATGAATTTGCAATTTCAACATTAATTAATTTTCTAGTGTTTTGCAGTGAAAGTTTTTCATAGCTTGAATTTCAAAATAAATTACAAAATAATCAACGATCCGAAAATTTAGAGTCTAAATTACCAACAGGTAGTTTAATGCTGACTAATTTAAATTTTTATTAAAACGATAGAAACATTTTCTCTTAGAAAACTAAATCAATGTTAAAATACGTCTGTTCGAATTGTAGTAATTTAATTATTTTATGTTCAATTCACTCGTTTAGAAGTAATTCTAATAAAGACACACGATAACTGCTAGAAAGTGATATAACAGGTTTTGTTTACTTTCTAAAATAAATAACATTCCGGATAGTAAACTAGTAGATGTAATAACTTCAATGACAAAAAATTCGATAGTCGGTAAAAATATTTTTAAAGAACTCTTCTAGTAAGATATTTAAACATCTTTTATAATCGAATCTACTCTGTTCGAAATCGATCGAATCCGTCAATATATTTTACGTTTTTTTTGTATTTCATTTCTAACGAAATTATGATATTTAAAGTTTTAATAGATATTTACTATTAATTTACACACAACAAATTTAGTTAAATTTAATAATATTTAGTATTTTTTAGATACATATATGGTTAATTTGATTAACAATTAGTTAATCAAAGACTAATTTTGCCCGCTGTAGTATCTAGTAAGCATTGGGTATAGTTACTAACTTACATGAACTAAAATATGTTTTAATAAGAAATTGATATACTTTTAGAAAAAGTCTTATCTGAATAGGAATATTAATTATTTACTAATATAATTGTGTATATTACTATATCACTGTACACATATTTATATATTAAATACTAGTACTGCAACTACTGTAAGTGTACAGTAAATACCACACCAGTTGGTAAAAACTTCGTTAGAAATTTTCTGAAACATGTAGCTGAAATTTTTTACGGTTGCCATTTCAGAATTTATGAAAGACAAAATATTTTGGTAATGTTTTTAGGTTAACCCTAAAAAGCTTCGGTTGCATGTTTCATAAAGTTTCATAATAGTTTCATCATTTTCAAAAAGTAACAGAAAAGCTGAAGTTTTTATTTGGCTTATTATATTAATTAGTATGGTTATTTATAAGTATAAACATAATTATTATGCATTTCGATGATTTATTGTTAATAATTTAAGTTTGGGACCAAAATTTCGTAAACATGTGTACAAGTTTTTATATAAAATATTTGTTACCCTGATTAAGGTCATTTCCGTAGTAACTTTTATCATTGGATGTAATGGTGACCTTGGTTTTGACTTTACCGATGATCTCCAAGGTTATTTCATGGTTACAATCGTTTCCTTAAATATGAATACCCTTTTTGTCCTCGGCAATTGAAGTAGAAAATTTTACGTCAGTTATAAACTTTTATCAAAAAATTGTTTTTGGAACTTTGCAGGGGTAATGTCTGAATGGAAAGTTTTAAAACCACTTTTTTAACATTTTTTGTTTCGTTTCATTTTTTTGTTTCTTTGTTGTTTTAAAGTTACAGGGACGACCTTGAAATACACTTCAAGGTCATGGATAAGGTCAGAACCATGCTTAAGTTACGAACTGAACTAAAATTTGAATGAACAGAAAGCTTATTTAAGGTTTAAAAGCACGTTTTCTTTTAACATCAAATATAAACTTGAATTATTTTAAAATCGTCCAATTAGACTCAACCTAAAAAATTACGGACTAATAAAAATTAATTTCGAAACATCAAATTTAATATGGCGTACGAAATGATACACATTGCCAGGTTAAAATTTCAGGATTTTTGAACTCGACTATCGTTAGCTTTATGAACAAATGGTAAAGAATAAAAATTAAACAAAAATACTCAAAAAATACGTCTGAAATTTGTCCAAATTTGATGTGTGTTGTTTTAGTTTTTCAATAAACTGCCAAATCCAAAAATAGTTAGATAAGTTTAAATACTATTTTCACCAGTTTAAGGGAAAAAGGAGGACTTGAAAACTGTAATTATAGAGTCATTGTTAATGAGCGAAAACTCGTAAATATCACACAGAGAAAACTAGATGTTATACTGAAAAAAAAATTTCCTAATTTTAAGTAAATATTTACTTGAATAATCGCAACAAAATATTTACTTATAATAGAAAAATAGTTTGTTAATTCAACTAAACATTAATTTGATTTTATCCAGCAAGTAAGTATTTATTTAAATTAAGAAAATATTTCCTTGTTCTATGTAAATATTTTGTTGTGACTATTCAAGTAAATATTTACTTGAAATTAGGATTTTTTTTTCAATGTATGAAGCGGATAATCGACATCCTGATATTAACTGCAATATAATTATATGCATTGTTACTATCTGAGATATTAGTGGTATTGACACTTCCATGTTAAAAACTTGTTCTAAACCTCAACATATTAAGGTATAATATATAAAATAGCAATTAGAATTCGTCGATGATGCCTATTATTATTTTAAACATGTAGATACTATAATGGTTAGTATCTATTTCACTCTATGCATTTTTGAAGTTTTTTTAAATCGGTAATTACATTGATGATTACAGTCAAGAAAAATAAAAAATGACGATACCAATATGAATATTTTGTAAAAAATTGAAAATCCTTTGAATTTGCTTAAAACTTGTTACTCGGGGGTTTTTGACGTTGCTGGTTCAGAATCTGATGTCAAATTTTCAAAATTTGTAATGGCGATATCAGATTCTGAATTGGTCTAAATATCTCTTCATATACAACTATGTGGCATATGTTTTATATCGAAACTCAAATTTCTAAACATGGGCTGAATTTAGCGTCAGTCCTCTGAACTCTTCTATTCTTATTTACTATACTTGTAGTTCAAGTTGAATAAAAATTAAATCAACAAAATTTACACATAAATTATTTTGCGTCTGGTTAATAAGCAATTAAAAATTGTTTATTCATATGCACCGCACGAGAAAAGAAAAAATACGACCGGAAATTGTATTATTCATGACTTTTTAAAGGAGACAATTTTTGCCTATGATTATACTGCTTAATGCTATTTAATCGAAAATGTATAAGGTGAACTGAGGTGGAAAGTGCACCCTCGGTGCAGGCGTCTCCCGGCAGGGAAATAACGTTTGCAATGAAGGGGACACGAAGCGTGCACTAGCGGTATGTCGAGTACAGATGTAATCGTGAAAATAATGTTCACCGTTAATGCTTCGTTCGTTGACGTGCAAAAAAATTCATTCTATTCATTAAGGTGTCGTTGGAGTTGAACTTCGAACAATATTACTGAACCTACAATTATATATAATTTCGTGAGTGCTTTGAACGGATGGTTTTTCAAAAGCCTCTACCCTGTATCATTAGTGGTTTTAAGGCAATATGCAACAAGTTGAAATGAAAACATGAAGGGAATATTTTGTAAAATATAAAGTCAGAGATTTCTTTAACACTACCTGGGTCAAATACGTCCTGCAGTTTGAAAATGCTTACAGTTATGCGATTTATAAAGTACAATTTGAACTTTCTCTGGGTCGAAAACGACCCATGCGTCGGGATTTTGGGTTAAGAAGCGGCAAAAGTTCTAAAAATAACACTAAACATTATGAAAAATTTATAATAAATTTTAGTCTAACTATATGTTCAATTAAAAAAGAAATTGATTTGTATAAATGACTATAAATTTTTGAAAGGAATTTTTATAACATGGTTTGAAGGAGAAAAAGAAAAAATTCATGAAAAGACACCACGGCAGTGTATTCTAAGTCTTTTTTTCTGCAGAGTACGATTCCGAAGACAAATTTGCTAGATTTTCTCAAATTTTGAAAAAAAGTAACTTTTTTAGCATAGATTCTACTGTTAGGTTGTTTCTTGTATTTTTTCCCGTTGAATGCTAATCGAAGTCAGGTTTTGAAAAGCAGCTTCAATTGTTGAGGAACCCCCAACAAATTTCTAAAAAATGGGGAATATAAACGTTATATTGTGGAGACACTACAAGGGCATATTCTCATTTATTTTTTCATGTCTTTAGATATGATAATTAAATTAAATTATTGATGTTTTGTTAGATTTAAACAAATATTATTTTAGTTTATAAAACATTTTTTTGAGTGTACATGGAAGCATACTGTCATAGTGGCTTGATAAAAACCGTTTCCTGTTTTCCTTTAATAAGTGATTTTGGGCAGTTTTTTTAATTAAAATAGTGTCTTGATGTAATTAACGGGATATCTATAAATAAAATAAATTATAAACAAAAATGGCCATTTCAGTTCAGTATATTTGTTTAAAAACAATATTAAAAGTTTTTTTAATGCTTTTTAAAAATTTGATCCAATCTGAAAATCCTGAATTCGGATTCGGAAAAGCACTTTTCTTTAGTGTATAATCAATAAATTTTTAAAATCACGTTTGGGTGTTTTAATCTTCCACGAGATCGCCTCGCATGTGCATTAATTAATAAAATACAGCATATACAAGCGTTTTATTAACATTATTAACTAAAATTTCACAAGAACCGAACATAGTATTTCACAAACTATGATATAAAATTTTCTAAAATTGTGATTGAAGTCTTAAAACTCGTAATAAAAACTATAACTAAAACTATAAATAAAAAAACATTCGTGTTAATGTATTTGTTACCTCTTTAAAACTGAAATAAGCTTTCTATAAATAAGTAGAAATAATTGACAATTAAATTAACATCTTACGTTACAAAGTATTAGCAGTTTTCTGATATCTATGATAAAATGTCAATATTTATTAAATAAGTTTTAAACATGACCAGAAAATATTGTCACTAAACCTAATCGCACAATAATGATGGTACACGTATAAAACGGCATTATGTATAACATTTTAGTATAATTTGAAGACAATAAAAAGTGTAAATACATAAAAAGTAAATTAATTTTTTATCATTTTAAGTTAAAGCTAAAAATTTTCAGCTAATAGTTTTATTGATCATGTATTTAACGAATAAATAAGTGGCGTCAATTATGCTTAATGCCATTAGTCATTTGATTAATGAGAAATTATAGAGTTATATACAACACTTTGAACTGTAGTTAATAATAACATTCTATTGGAGTCCTCCAATTAATGAATGAATAGGTGACGACAATTACTTAAGGATGTTAGTCGTTTGAATAATGATAAATTATGGCCCAGTGTTAATTTGAAATAAAAAATGAAATAAAATGTGTTTGAAGCATTGAAATCGTACGGGAAGTTTTGAATAGTAACCGCTAAAATTTTTTAAATTGAATACCACTGTATAAATGACCGTGCAGAGGGGAAAGGATCAGATGTCCGGATTTCCTCACCTAATTATAAGACCCTCCACTACTTCGGACTCCCGGAGAAATGTCGGTTTAAAGAATAGACATTATCGTATACCAACAGGTACGGTCAACGAAATAATTTCAGTCGATGTTTTTCATCGGTTATGTCTTTTGATTGTTCATTTTATTTAATTTTTAAATGTTTAGGACAAATATCATTCAATAAACAAAAATTCATAAAATTTGGGTCAAATTCATTGAAAAAATTCGATTTTTCTTAATTTTTTCAGTTTTATTCATTTTAAAATATGAATACATCTTATTAAAATGCTTGGCCGAGACAAACTATATCTGTATTCAAAATGTTCAATTTCGACAAATTCATGTATTTTTTTATAATGAAACATTATGGAAATAATACTGATCATTATCAAATTTGATATTAGACGGATACTAGTATAGTAAGAGTATTAATAGTGAATAGTGTTATTTATATAGTTTTATATTCTAAATTCTGGAAGTACACATTAAAATAGTAAAAAATAGTACAAATGTATATGCATTCCTTCGTGTAATGATTTATATACTTCACTAATGTACTTATATTGGATTAATAATGACTAATGTGAATGACCTATGGGTAATATATCTTTGCCATATTAAAAACACAGCACTTAGAAGATTGCAATACTATCTGCTCACACATTGTAATTAACTTTGCTCAAAAGTTGGGCTCAACGAAAGTGTACTCAACTTTAGAAGATTTTATAAATACATTTTTTCGTTGTAATACATACAATTATATCATTAAAATCGAAAGCGTTTCTTCAGGTCGATGATCTTATTGAAATTAGGTAAATAAATTATAAAAAAATAAATATAAATAAATGAAAAATAGCTAATTAATTAAATAAGTAAATAAATGACTATATATATAAATAGGTGAATTAATGATAAAGTAAATACGTAATTAATTAAGTAAGTAGAAAATAAAAAATTCTACGTTTCGGTCACTTTATACGTGACCCTTTCAAGAATAAAAAAAGGTGTATTTTAGTGTCATGTTTTTTTTTTATATATGTAATACATATTTATATATATTTAATACATACAAGTTTACAAGCGCAGTAAAGGTTTAAATGTTTGCTCTAGAATGTAAATATGATTGAAAAAAAAAACAAGCGGCTCTAGTTATTGAAATATTGAATGTCAAAGGGATGAAAAAAACAATTCTGGGCATTTCTGGGGATCTCTATCGTTTTAAAATCAATAGATTAAATTAATGACTATATTAGTGGGTATAATCGGTCACCATAAAAATGTTTAAACATTATTTAAGAGTTGTTTAAATAATATTAAAGTTTTCGGCTCTATTATTTGTAGCCATCTTCAAACAATTTTAAAACAATTTTATGGTAATTGATTATACCGACTAATATCGTTATTAAGTCTACTGATTTTTGAGCACCTATTCACACCCAAAAAATATGCACCGGTCCCACCAGTAAGAGTCAATTCTGCAGAATCCAAATATGTACACCAAAATAATTAATTGGACCTAGTTTTTTTTTGAAAAATTTTACCAATTTTTATGTTTTTTCCTCTCGAAGGGTAAAATTACCAGATTCAACGTGGGCTCGATTTTGATCAACGTAAAATGATTTTGACCGCGGTAAAATTACGAGTTTAATTTTACAATCTTCTACGTAAAGTATACGCGTGTTACAAACAAAGACACCTATGCAATAAGACACTTATAAAAGAGACTCCAAAAAATGTCACCTAACCGGAAGACACTCATTTTTACAGTGATGCGTATCATAAAATTAATTTTGTTTCCATATATGTGACCAGTTCTATAAAAAGGTTCTATAATGTATCAACAAATAATTGTTCACTTTTTTTTAGTCTTTTGTGTTTTTGCGTTTGAGACGCTCTTTCACATAGTGTAATCCAGAAAATCATAATTTGTTTAAAAGTTTCCTAAAGAAAGATGAGTACAAATTTGAAAAAAGCTGTTTCTTGTTAACTTCAATAGCTGTTTTCTCGAAAAGTTTTTCTCACACGCAAGCCACCTTTTCATAGACCAGCTCACATATAATAGAAAATTTTTACTAAAATAATATCCAACAGGGAAATAAAACATTCTACACATTATTCCATCTTTATGTGTATATTTTATGTGTATATTTTAAAAAACGAATAAAACATTATTCTAAACATTTTTTTAGATAGCAAATCAATGATCAAACGATTAAAAATAAAAATTAGTTTTTTCTTAAATTACTTATTTCAAATACTGAACTAAACTTTTGTGTCAAATTTCACACCTACAATTAAAATTTTAGAAGCTTGAACATGTGTATGGTATTTATTTTTGTTCAGAAAACTAACGTTTGATTCAATGGGATCAAGAAGGGTTCCTTTAAGATCAAAGGCAATGATTGACTAGGCAGTTTTCCGGTGGAAGGTAGGTGTGACACATGTGGTTCGCATGTACCGTCGCGATGCTTCTTTAAAATTCCGACATATCTCTGTCGTAATTATTGTCCGCCGTCTCATTTAAATAACTCCTTCACTATGTATGATTCTCTAGGAACACTCAAAGTACGACACTGTGAAATTGTGCAATTTTGTAACATCATCATGTACCAAACCATTGGATTTATTTCAAAATGTATGTCATCTCTCAAATGAATTTTTTTTTGTTTAATTGCAAAAAATCATTCGTTTATTAACAAATTTTCGTAAGAAAAAATAAGTTTTACCATTCTAAATGACAATTTATTCACAGATTTTGATAAGATATACAAAAACGCCATTACTTCTGGTGAAACGTGTTCTGAAGCTTTTTATATATAATAAGAGATTAAAAATTGTGAAATATTTCCGGATAGGTTCATTGCAAAACATTGAAGTTTTATTGTACAAATTTGTATTGGAAAAATAATCTTCTGAGTAGCATAAGGGGTTCGAACCTGATTATATCATTTCAAGCTTCTGCGAATAGTAAAAAAGTAGCATTTAAAATGAAACTTGATCTTGACGTGAAAAACTGTTTTCGACTACAACTATAGTTTAATATATTTTTATAAGGAGAGTAGGACAAGTTAATACCATATAGTAGATGTATTGACATAATTACTGGTGTGTCTTATTTGATGTTATAAATTTTGTGCTATCAGTAATGGAAAATTTCTATCTTTGTATGTAGGTACAACTAGTGTTTTTTTTTTTGAAAAATATTGAAATCTAAAACTATGCGACTTGGGACACGTAACATCGAATTGTGCATTTTCTTTATTGGTAGTTAGGTTGAAAAACGAATCACTGGAGTCAAATACAGATTTGTACATTGTCGCAAAATTTGAACGATAAAAATTTGAGTAATAGTTAAATTACAAAAATAATCAATTTAGTGAATCTTCATAACTAACTTCATATAGTTTAGCTTTAACTCAATTTTCATTTTCATCAGTAGAGTCCATTACATAGGAAGTAAAATCAAAGATTCAAGCTATCAATTTATAATCAGAAATGTACACAGAGAAAATAAAAGTTAATATAATCACTTTAAAAAAGTAAAACTTTATGTAATCGGTATTATAAAAAATAGTAAAATTAACTATTTCTGAAGTAATCAAAGCAATAATAATTTTCTATTTACTTAATAAATAATATAGTGTGTCGCAATAATTCTAAAAATTATGAATCCCTATGAATCAGTGAAATAACATTACTTTGAATACTTATGAATCTAAGGGAAAGAGATTGGAATGAATATTTTTGAATACAAATTTAATATTGACTTATTACATATTTTAATTACATTTTTAAGATTTTAAACACATTTTATTCCAGATCTACATGACAAAAGGCATTTAACTGCAGGCACTTTGAATGCTACTAAATACATTTTAATGTATTTTTCTGGATAGAAAAAGGATTTATATTAGACGATTAAGTTCGCAATATTATTTGACCTATGAAAATTTTTTTTTAAAAAGACAGTCATCTGCAAAATTGTTATTGTTTGAAGTAATGCAAATAGCAATAATATTGTAGTGTCAGTTAAGAAATCGTTAGTTTTATTTCAATAGCATTTATAATTTTATCACTTAATACCATTTAAAATTAAACCACACAAAGAAAAGCAACAGGTTTTGTAGACTTTCAAATGTGCTTATGATGTGTCATCTATAAATTTCTTAGATGAAAATTTTCATCAAAATGTCATAATTTGTTTACATTATACAAATTTTTGTTTTAATAAATTCTAAAAACTCCTGCATTAAAAGATGCAATGCAAATGAATTCAATTTATTCTTAAAATCCAGCTCCCTTTATTTTGATTGTTTCCCTTGGAAAGCAAAAATCTTAAAATCACCAAAAAGAATGTAAAATTCCAAAAAATAACTTATACAGTATTGGCGTGACATGCTAATAATTGTCCATTTGTTAATTTATTACTGGAGTTAATTGAAACAAATGAATGTTATCTATTGTCCAGGAATCTTCAAGTAAAATATGGAAAAAGTTAAGCTCGGCACTTTCGGCCTCCTTTTGAAAAATGTCTTTCCCATGATAAATTATTAAGTGGATAATCGCTCTATAGCACACCGACTAATTTATTTTTCGGAATTTTACTCCATTGGATATTATGTATTTTAGAATTCTTTAGACTTTAGGAATATTTTTCATTCGGAAATTTGAACACTGGCCTTTCAGAAGACGTGCGATTCGTAAAAATGATACGTATGAAAGTCCACAATCAAACGATAATATACAGAAATTTTTTTTCGGTCATTCATAAAACAGAACATTCTTTTTTGCAGCAGGAAAAACTATACTTTTATTTCTTACTTTAAAACTAAAACAATTTAGACTTTTATTTCATGACAAACTGACAATTCTCCATGACTTAAAATCAACATTTTATTTCTCAAACGTATTAAATTCTTCATTTTAATATATAGCTTCCTGTAAAAAGTATCCCTAAATGACTGATATATGATACAGCCATTTTTGAAATTTTGCCTAAACCTTTGCCGATCCGATTCTATTTTAGACGAATCTATTAAATGTCAGATACTAACTTGAATCGAAAAAAAATATAACCAGGCAAGTTCAGTTTGTTATGAAATGAGCATTGAAACAATCCCACGTAAAACCCTTCAAAGACAACATTTTCATCCGCAATAGAATCTACGACATGAAGTTAGTTCACCTGCTCGATTTGAAACGGATTCGGTCAAGTAATTTATTTTTAATAGGGGTGTTCCGTTCTTCTAGCAGGTGTCGTTTTTTCCGCCTTCCCCCAGCGTACAAAAGGCCGAGCGAAAAAAAATAGTACATCTTCACGACACTTTTCTTTTCTAATTCCGCTTTCTATTATACAAATTAAGAAGTTCTTACCTTCAACCGTTAAGGTTTTTGCCGGCGTTGCGTCACTTCCGGTAGGATATACTCGAAAATTTAATTATTTTTTTTTTGGAAGCGCAAGATGCACACAGTCGTGGAAAGTGCACGTCATTGTGACTTTCCGTTCGGGAGTTATCGCGCGAAGAACTGTGTACGAATCGTAGGCATTATTTTTTTTAGGTTAGGTTAAATGTTAAACCGTTTTTTAATAAATGCAACAGTACATTTATACCGTAGATGAATTTTCAACAGGTGTTTGTGGACTATTTGATAGAAAGGAAACCGATAGTGAATTAATGGTTACAAATGGTCACAAAATAACAGTTTTCTTTAAATATTGACGAAGGAATTAATCAAGGCCCATTTTAGGAACAATGGGTCATTGAGATTATGTCCACGCGAATGCTAGACTTAATTTTCGTCTTATTTAGAGTTTTTATCATATTTTTTAACAATTGTTTTTGTATTGTTTGAAACGTTCTTCATGGTTTGCATAAAACATTGTGAAACTATTTTAGCATTGTCACTTGTCAAAATACATTTATAATAATAATAATAATCACGTCTTTATTGGCAATTACAAAAACGAATACAGGATATAAATAATACAAAAATGCCAAAGGGCGAGTCACAGCAATAGCTGTTTTATAGACTGACCGGTGTCTGTCTTGATTTCAATCTTGATTAAATTTGTATTAGTTTGAATTGTATAGTCAAGTAGTTTATTTAATACCTTGTTTTCTAAGTAGCATATCAGAGTCACAGCACATCACAAAAGTACGTTAAAAGTTTAACTTAATTTTTAAAATGGTGCAAGACTAAATTAGGCAACTATTATAATGTTTACCTTTGCAGTAAAGTTTAATTAGTCGATAACTATTAATTTAATGCATGCTTACTAATTAAATTCTAATCTATATAAACAACAAATAACTACTAATTCTGTAAATACTAGTTAAAGGAAGTTCGTTTTTTAAAGTGGCAAAGACAAATTAGTTGAAATTGTTTACAATTTAGCTACTTACTGAAAATCATTACTAATTAAATTATATTTTAACGTAACGAAGATTAAACTTGACATTGGTTAAGATACGTGAAACTATTAATTGTTTTTATTTACATAGTCACCGAAGGTTCTCTTTTACTAAAGTAATAATATTTAATTATTTATTTATTTATCTAAAATATATTGCACAAATTAAAGAAATTATTCGCTGATTATACTTTATAAACATGTAATTGTGTAAATTATTAATTAAAAATGATTATTTTAATAAAACAAGCGTGTAAAATTATGATCAATTCGTCAGGACTATAATATAATTGAAATCCAGCCCACACAATAATACAATCACTAATAAGACAACACTGTCTTTTTTATCATTGGTATTTAAATATATTAGTATGTTTTTGTTGTAATTTAATGTTGTATTTGGTAATTATTTTAAGCTTTAATAACTGGCAAAAAAACGAAATAAAAAATATCTTTAAGAGTTCTTTAAAAAGTCTTAAAAATGTTAAGATGTCTTAAATACTTGTCAGAAAGAAATCTTAAAGACCTCCTCAAAAGTAAAACTAACTAATATAACTAAAAATTAAAGTTCTGAGAATTATTAATTCTATTTTTGTAACTTAAATATTGATAACGATTACATTCAATAGAATAGAGATCATGTAATAATACAAAATTGTGATATCAATTGCTAACTATCGTAAAAGCAGTTATTCTTTCATTATTGTTATATTTCAATTTTGGATTCATTGATACCTAGTATTTTTCATTAGAAACACATATCTTAACTCTAGGGATCCTTTTACAAACAAAGAGATCCCAAACAAGAATAAATTTATAATTCTTCGTGAGGTCTTTATACAGATATCTCTGGAATGAGCTTTGAACGACCTTTTAAGAAGTATGTACTGTTTGGGTAGTTAAATTTTCTACGCATTAAGTATGTGTTTATTCTTGCTATTTTACGCGGTTTTGTTTAAGTTAACGTTATACTAAAATTACATTGCAAAACGTCGTAAACGCGTCTTATTTAAAGAGGTCATCAAATTTGAAACATTATTTCCATTTATTGATACTATATAAATAAGCTTGTGTCTTTTTTCTGAATTCTGAAGTATGCAACAGACATGCTAAAAGTATCTGACCTTAAGTCGTTTTAGCTAATTTAGACATTTTTGTGTTTGGACACTGCTCGTCCTTAATCACGATATCAATTCATCTACCATTGAGAATATTCAGCATCTTTTGTATCGAAGCGCAATCTAACTTATTCTGTTCACGTTTTCAAGAGTTTCAATAATTTTCGACAATTTAATGTTGATTAATTTGCCATTAGTGAAGTTAGTGTATAAAAAAAGTACTTAAAATAGGGGCGAAAATTAGACATTTATGACGAAGACTTTCAAACAAAATTTAGGATATTTATGATATATTTATCGTCTCAAAAAAGTCACTTATAATGTCTGTCATGTAATATGTCTGTTGTGTAATGTCAGACATTGAAAAAATCCTAAAACCAACAAAAGTATCTGCAATAATTGCATTTTAGCAGTGCAGCACAAAGATTCACTCATTTGGTTATTTGCTATTTTCAAAATATTCTAATATTCGAATGTTTCTTTTGAGTGTTTTACAGTAAAGAGTTCACATACTACTTTATGTCTTGATGGATTGTTAATGATCATTACCGCTATATACATAGTCATTAATCAGTGCCTAATTAATTCAACAAAACCAGGAAGAAAAATGTGAATAAGATTGTCAAAAAAAGGAAATCAAATCTCTCCAAAAACATATTTAAACTCTATATTTTGTTGATGAAGGATATTGTAAATTGGATTATTAAGACTTGAAAATAATGTTAAGACCAGCAGAAATTAATAAGGAACCTCACTGATTAATGAACGTGGATATAATAGTTTAATTGTTGAAAAATATAGTTTTAATTGGTAAATTTCCTTGAACAATACATTACAATCCAACTTAGTAAAGTGTATAATAAAAAACCTGTAAATACATATCGATTTTTCAACCCTCATAGATAAATTCCTCGATTTTTCTTTGCAGTCATTTACATTGAATATTATACTAAATTTTTTAAAAGTATCATTGAACATTTTGTTTACCGAACAAATTAGATGAAATTGTTATTTCAATTTTTGTAGCAATTAATTTCCCCTCTAAAGTTAGAAACATGCAAAGAATGCTAGAAAAATTAACTAATGTAATCAAGAAATAATTGGAATTTTTAACATTTTTTTTCTGTTATTTTCGAAAAATTTAGGAACAAGCTCGAGGTTTCGCCAAGAATTGAACCCGGGACCATTCGATTGCCGATCGAATTGAAATAACAATGTCACTAAAAATCACTTTCAATCATATTTATACTGATATAGTATGAAGAATTCCATTTATTAAATGTTTTTTGTCATAAAATCGAATGGAAATAAAAATCACACGTTGGAAGATTTAGAGATTTTATTGCTAATCGGGATACGGTGACGATACCACGCTGTAAAAGAATAAACTAACCGATCACGAAAAATGTAGAATATTATTATTTTGAATTTACCCCAACTGCCCTGTCGTCCATACAACCTTTTTTGTATTCCAATGTTCCATTTTTCGAAGAAACCGCGCTTACAATTAATTTTTTGAATATTTGCAAATAATATAATAAAATATTCGTTATCGTTAACATTTTTTGGAGGGCCATTATATAAAATACCCTGAAAGGTCACCTTCTTTTGGAAAGGTACCTCCATTCCGGCGTGGGAAAAAATACTTTATAGGGAAAAAATAACTTAAAAAGCACTTCTTAAAAAAATACTAAAAAAGAACTTGACTGTAGTTGTATCTTAACCAAATTTGTATATAGTAATTTGAATATATTTTTATGTTTGGGACAGTTTTTTCAAAAATGGAGTATGAAAGTTACACAATGCGCTCCTTCAAGAGATTGTTCAAGAATCGAATTGAAATGTCACCTTCGTGAAGTTATGGTGTACGTGCGGTAACAATAACCTATCAGCGAGCCATGCGCAATATTTTATAGGCGCAATGGTTGCAATCGGTTGGAAACCTATTCATCATTAATAGTCCGATCGTAATCATTTGATTACTCAATTCTGTAATTTAGTATATGCACGCAATTACAAGAACATAAAACGTAAGCGTCGACTGGTCGAGACGAAGGAGTTAATCAAGTATTCTACTGGCTCCGTATCGGATTGGTGTTTCACCCGCATACGCATGATTGTGCCTTCGAACCAATCCTTTCTGTTGTTCTTCCTTTGCTTTCTCCATAAATTTCCCATAGGATGAATAACAAAATTGTATAACGCGATTTGTCAAAAACGGAATGCAAATTGTAATGTAAGAAACTAGAAATTTTGACCGGTCATGCATTAGGGATTCTACCAGGCGATCCAACAAGAATTGATTTGGTCAGAATTAAGTGGTTTCTTATAATCATTGGTAGTATATGTTGTTCCCTAAACAACAAAATGTATAAAACCGAGTTAGAATTGTAGGATAACTAAAAGTTTGCAGTTGTTGTTAGCGCCCTTAATGGATTTTGAACGTATCCTTAAAAGTCGCCATTTTCAGATGGTAGAAACTTCTTAGATATCAAATCGAAAACCATTTCTACAATGAGAACATACCAGTGCCACATGTGCTTCTAGCGGCAAACAAACAAAACTATACACTAGAGTGTTTTAATCCAGCTGTAACTGAGTAATGATTCTGGTAGGATCATTGATTGGTATCCTCTTAGGCTTACCAATACCCAAACTTATAATCAGAATCTAAAAGGACAACCCTAACCTAACCTAACCTAACCTAACAAAGTCACAACTGAGTTAATCAGATCGGATCAACACCAAGACTCAGAGTTTTGTTCGTCTTAAATCGGATTAATCCGATTCAATCCAAGACATGCCCAATATTTATTTGGGTTAATTCTACATGAAAATTAATTAAAAATCAATTAACTATTACTAATAATCATCGTAATCATCAATATCAATAATTCTAGTCTAGGGATTTTATTCTCTAGACAAGAATTTGCTGAAAATTTGATTGTTACTCGACGTTGCCTTTCATTCCTTTCTCATATTCTCCCTTATACATCGAGATTCTCGTAACTTTGCCTTTTTTTACGTGTATTTTTATTGTTCCTTTCTCGGGCCAATATCGATAAATTCGTACCAAGCCAAGGGAACGCATCAAATAAACACTTCTCCGCGTGTTAAATCGGAATTCTGAACGGAGAGCCATTAAATGGGTTTTCATAAGGATCAAATAGCTAATTAATTATTTTACGAAAATTACTTCTTTTGCTTTTTTCGAGAGAACACCTTTAAGGAATAAAAATTAAAAGAATGCTGGATTAATTTGGCCATGCGTGGAATATTTGACATTCTATATTGAACGTACTAACGTCATTTTTTTCATTTCTTCATATTTTACTGTACTTGATATCAAATTTGACATTTATAGAATCTTTTTTTATGTTGTCTCTGTTATTCTTTATTTGTAAAGTTATAAATTAAACAGATAAGTGAAGCCTAGATGTGAGAATAGATTTTATTAATTTCGTAAACGATGCTGCAGATTTCGCGTAAAATATTTCATATCATCCATTCAGCAAAAAAATGCAGATTATTTCTCCGCGTGTTATCGCTACGATTATTATTATGAATTGATGTTATCTGAAACTTGAATAACATCTCGTATTAATTTTAATTCAAAAGTATCCATTGATTAATGAAATATTCAGTTAATACAATGAGGTCAGTTTTTGCGGGAATTTACGACATCTTTTAGACGTTCTGCGGACATTTTGAAGGTGGACATGTTTATCTGATTCTTTTATTTATAGTAATTTTTTTTTAGACGTATGATATAGTTAATATGTTCCATCAACTTCTGAATTGAAAAAATTATTTATACTTACTGAATTTAAATTAGAGATAAAGAATATGAACGTTTATTACTGATATAAGATATCGAGGTGTAGTTAGATTCGTTTGATTTATTTTGCAACACATGGGTATTCATTCTGTATATTTTTTCATCGCAATAAAAAAGGAAGAGATGTCATAAATCAGAGACTAATACGAAAATGTTTCAATATGAATAGTAACAATTAAGGAAAATCGAGTCATTTTTATAAAATGTTGAAAATTTACTTTTTTTTAGTAGTGCGGTGACCAAAATTTTGAAATGTAATTGTTGAATGTATTCCACTGAATTAAATAAATTCTATGGATTTAATTAATTTTTCAAGTTTCTGCATGGGACTATTAATGTTTTCAAATGGCGCCAGAGGCTTATAGGACTTATCCGAAAAGCACATAAATCCCTGGCCCTTCAGAATCCATATATGCAATTCATGCGGATCTAAATCAACAGTGTGAAGATATATCCTATGGACCGGAGTCAATAAAAACGTTGGGATAACCCGATACATCACTTAAGAAAAGTATACAGTTGTTATAGGCCAAAAGAACACACACATGTCGTCTAATAGTTTACTATACTAAATGATTATCCTATCAAACTAAACTATAGTAGAAAAATGCACTTCAAAACCAATTAATTAATTCAAACCAAAAAAAAATTAATTCAAAACCACGGCATTTGTTGTCCACTGTCTTTTTCAATAAAAAATATGGAAATTGATATAATTCCACACTTATTGAGTTATGATCAGAAAGAAATGTTATGACTACAATAACACCCATCAGCAAAAAGTGACTTGCATTCTGATGCAAACATCGGACTAGATTTATCTTACTGGAAAAACTGATTTAAAAATTCTGGGTTTTCTACTTTTTTATCACTTGTAGAATGACCAACTTAGATCTCAATTTTAATTATGTTATTTACTGTTTTTATGGTCGCTGATAATTAATGTAAGGTAAAAATTGGAGAGTTTAAAATGCTGCATCCAAAATGGCGGATATATCATTTTACACCAAAATGGTTTTTATTGAGATCGTATATCTAAAGGTTTCAATGGCCGCTTGTTATGAATCTGGCGGTCATACTAAGCTATAATTTTTAACAATTTGATGGAAGCTTGCTACCTGAAGGTTTTTGAGTTTGTGAGAGAACTAAAGCTGTTAGTGGTGATCATGTTAATTATGCCAAGTGCACGGAACTCTAGAACATTTTACCCGGAATATGAATACATATATTACCAGAAAATTGCACTCAAATAATTCTGGTTGATATTCTCTGTTATTTTAACGATGAAAAAGTATTACCTTTATAAGTACTTTTTAAATGAAATATACTGATAGTATAATAGAATAAACATTAGTTGTGGTTGACACTTTTAGTATACAGAATATTGTAAAGTATACCATATAATCATGATTTTTACTCTGACAGGATTTCATTCTAATTAGATATTTTCGTTTCGTCAATTTTGTTACAGTTATTCTGCTGTACAGGAATATTCAAAGTGACTATTTTATTGAAAAACTGCAGTCGATTTGACTTTATGTACTTTACTCTATATTTATTGATCAGGAAACAGTAAACAATACAGAAACATTGTCTTGTTTACTATAAAACTAGTTCATTTAACTATTTTTTGTAATCTTGTTTATTCATTTTGTAAAACTGCGTGCACTTATCGATAAAATGCATTGCTCCTCAAAATTGTGCGTGTCCAAAAACGCTACATAGCATAATTGTAATTTTTAAGTTCGCACGAAAGTAATACATGTATGCATTAATATTGAAAAATGTGTTAATATTGAATTGAAAGTGACCTAGTATACCATTTTCGAGTATTCTCTTTTGATTGGCATAGTAAAAATTGCATTTAAATTTTTTTAAAACCAAAATTGTGGCTTTTAAATCGACAAACATCGAATATTCAAACTTCGTTTTTGATTAATGTTTTCATATTAAAAATGTAATAGAAATTATAGGTTACCAATAAAATTATCCAAAAGAATAAGGATTTTTGTTTTTCATTTAAAATCCCTCAAACATGATAAACTTTGGGTGAAACCAGAGTTTTTTGTAAATTTTATCGGCCATATTGTACCCTCTGTTTTTTATTTTGAAAATCGAATGTCGTAGCAGTAAATAACAACTTTCGATCATACGTATTTTTCATTGAATTTCGTGATGTGATTTTTTCGCGTTTGGAGGTTAGGGTGGCTTTAGATGGATAAAAAATTTTCTTATAATCTTGAACCATTTTATGCAATTTTGGTTGAAACTTGAAGTGATTTCCATTAAATGTTAGTATGAAAAATGTTCTTGGGTGTTTTTTTACGTCGCCATTTTGTCCTTAGGAGACTACACAAACTGAAAGAGAATACCCGAAATGTCAGATACTAGGCCACTTTCAAGGTATATCAATTCCATTTTGTATTGTTAATGAAGCTCGGAAATCAACAAAATGTGTTCTCAAACTCTCTTAACTCTCAAACAGACTCAAAGTCTTGAACTAAAGGTTCAAGCTTGAATTTAAACCTAATGACTTGTAGCACACCAGTTTCACTTTCACCGCATTCCAGTAAACGAAAATTAATTGGGATTTTATTTTTCAATTGAAATTCATTCCAGAAACTAAGAAAATCAATTCAGAAATCATGACCCAAATGAGTTTCAATGAATCTCAATGGAATTTAATGAATATCAACTGAAAAATAAGAGGGCAATGAATTTTCGTTTATCGGGATAAACAGAAACTATCAAAAAGTGTAATTTCCCATACAAACAAGCCTATCTCAAGATGTTCTCAGGAGCTCGTGAGGATAAAAAACCAGACATTTGGACGTCCTCAGGAGCACCTCAGGACATCCCGGGATGGATTGTGCTGCATGGGTTATTCCTTTTTCTCGAAATCTTGACGTAGTAGCCAATTTTTGAGGCCAATTGTTGGGTGCGGGTGTGGGTCGAAAATCCAACAGTAAAAAATCGACAACCGAAAAGCCAACAACCAAAGAACCGACAGTCATTTTGCTATGCGTCGACTTTTTGACTGTCAGATTTTAGACCCACACCTAAAATTTATAATATGCGTCTATGTAGGTGGATACAAAAATCCCGATATACCATAAATCTAACAGTTCAACAACCTGACAATGAAAATCCCGATGATCGAATCCTTAAAGGTTCAAAAGCTTGAAACGTCAAAATGAAAACATCCAAAATCAAGTCGATATTTTCATAGTCAGGTTTTGAATTGTTAGAGTGTTGAGATTTTAAACCTCGAGATTTGGGGGTTTTGATCGTTGTGATTTTGATATGTTGGCGTTCAGATCGTTGGGATATTAAAAGCAAAGCATCAAAAGTTTAAGGTTTTCAAAATTATTTCTGCAATTTCGATATGCTATTTAGGGTTCAATACAACACTGTCTCAATTTGAAACAGTGCAAATTCTCCGTTTCTCAGTGAATAGTCACTGAATGCCATAGTAAAAAAAGAGCCACTGAAAAGCAATGAACATAAGTTGCTCAATGAGACAATAAAATCGATTCACTGCTCAAATCAGTGAAACTTGAAATAGTGAAATTGGTTTAGCGTTTCCCTGTTTATGCAGTGAATATGATGAAAGCCACTGATCTAGCAGTGAGTATTCCGTCACTGATTCAAATAGTGAGGTTTTCACTGTTTTGAATTGAGACAGTAGAGGCATTTGTATTGAATTTTGAGCTCAAAATATTATATTGAAATAGTACGAATTTATAAAAACATAAGTCTAAAAAATATTTAAGAATGGTAATTTTGTCGGAAAAGTTCAGCAATCTCTTATGGATGTTAACAATAGTCAACATTCGTTGATAATATTCTCAACTTCAGAACATTTCAGTAAATTTCACACAAAATATTTTTTCCGTATAATTAAATTATAATAATGTTTTATTCAGAGCATGTCGATAATACCAAATGTTTAATTACCATGTTATAAATACAAATGTTATATCAATCAATAAATTAATATAAAAAGTAAATAACTGCATAAAAATTCAGTTAGTAAAAATCTATTGACTTTCCACGAATTATGTTTATTGAGAGGATACAAACAATACGAATTCTATTTACAAACATCAATATACAGTTTTTTTACAAGTCACTGCAGGGGTTTCTCAGAGGAAACAGAAGGCGCCTGAAAGTTTGTTTGACTAGAAAGACTAATCTGAGTAAACGTAACATAGCAAAAAAGAGAACTGCTTTATGTAAATACAAATTTCTACTAACATTAAAATGACAGCTGTAACGACGATCTTTTTGACACATTTTGCACTAAAAAATTTAATTTGTTTTTAAAATTTATCACTGGTACAATTCTTACTCAAAGGATTTCTAATATTCTTTTAAATATGTAATTAATGAGTAATCACGAATCAGGTTATTTACCATTTATCCAAGTGAATGTAGGCAAGGTGTTGAAATTGGTGAGATGTTGATTATGTCAACACGAGTCATTAATCGTGATCGAATTTGAATGATTTGTTTTCTAGTGTCACGTCCCTGTTGGTTTTACATTTATCTTCTATACGATCATAGTGTGTTTTAAAACTATTATTAATGATCATCCAAAAAACGAGAAGCGTGATGATGTAATTAGCGTTTCAGGTTTTTACTATCAAAAATGATTAGAAGATACCTAATGAGGATTATTTATCGATCGGATTCTGAATTAGAAGCAATCGATTAACATAATTTGCTATTTATTAATCGAATAGCTAAGACATAGTTATTCAACAATTAGTTTCATTACTTAGTTTAATGTTCTAAGCAATTAAATAATGTGACACCAAGTTAATTACTTTTGTCTACCATTACAGCCAATTTATGTTTTATATTCCCTTTTCAACAATTTTTAAACGCATAGAAGTTACACATAAACTGATTTGTAGCCTAAAAAGGGTTTTTAGTAATTACTTTCATTGTTACACATAATGTCATAGACAGGTCTTACTACTAGGACATTCTTGTTGATGGTTGAGTGATCATGGTTAGCGGAGGAAACGTTAGTTTTTCCTGACACAGAATACTAATGTCACCTACAAAGTGATATATTAAAGGTCGTTATGAAGTGGTTTTTGTTTCCTATTATACTGTCTAAGGGTTACAATACTACTGTCATTTGACACGAAGTCAACCAGCAACAGCATACAACAACAAATCACATTATAACTACTATATTAATTTGCTATTCTATGTTCTCACGTTTTTCTAATGTAGTCACAAGTTTTTTTTATGTTCATAATTCGTATTTAAATTTGTACGTAACTTTCATATAGTCATTAAATAATTATGCCATAATATCGGTCAATTGTAACAGGTCATGTGTCAAAAATGCCTACATTTCTGTAGCTATTTATTTTAAAAGTTGAAAGTAAATATTCATATTATGAAATTAAACAAATATTTTACTTTTGCGAAAGGTTATTAAGATAAATTTGTTGATTAATTAACGATACTATCAATGGGATATATTAATTAAATGGTTTACATTACTGTTAGTGCAGTAAACGGATATTGTACATTTATAATATTTTTATTTTATAACCGGAGTCTCTTTGAATACATTTAAAAGTCTTTCATACATGTATATTTATATACAATATTACTCGTTTTTTAAACGTGCTTTAAACTATATAAACGTTTTCTTTACGTTTAAAGTACGTTTCGTATAATATATACCTACATATTATAAACGTCAATAGTAATTTAATATATTACCTAATCTAATTAACCCATGGAACCTTTACCTAAACTTTTTTAAATCAAACTTCAGTATAATAAACGTAAATTAAACGATAGGGTTTATATTAGGTAGTTCACCGAAAGACACCGAAATTTTGTATGTTATGGTTATTCTTGAAATACTAAAAATTGCTAAAAGTATAAAAAGTGTTCCTAATTTATGTACAAATAAAAAGAAATCTGTTAAAAAGGTGATAATAGCACTATTAAATAAATATAGCCGCTTGCTTCCAGTTTAAACAAGGAAAAGTGTAATTTGTTTTGCATGAAACAACTGCCTACCAACGTAAATAAATCTGTTATCTTTTATAAAAATCCTTATTAAACAAATTTATCAAATTTGTAAATTGTACAAAGAAATAATACAAAAATTGAAATATTGTCACACAATATTTATTGTATGCGATCAATTATGGAAAACTGACATCGGTTACGCTCCAATTATGTTCTTAATACCAAAATAAATTGAAGGATAATATTTTTCTACTTCCAGGCAAAAGTTTGGATTCTTAATAGAGGCAATACAGAAAAAAAACTACAAATTCGTCTATCCTATGGAAGTCAAGGTACGGGATGCGTATTTGCATAGTCCTTTGTCAACCTAGCTGAGGGCCCTAGACATTCTACTAAAAGCTGTGTTCTATGTTTCTTTATGGCAAATATAACTAATTGATCATAATGAATCGATAACAACGAAGCTACTGGGATATTCGCATTTCAAAAATTCAGCTGCTGTTCATCTCGGATCATGGACCATCCGAACGGTCCGACGGCGGCGTCGATCTACATACTGCTTGACTTTGGGTAATTTAATATTGCATTTTTAATGCAAACTACTAAAAAACTATGGAGACAGAAAACAATTACTTTGAAAACAGATTTCATGTGTGACTAGTAATTTATTAATGATAGAGTTTAATAGATACTGTTTTTATACATTTTCCTACATTAGTTATGAATAAGTGACGCAGTATAGCAGCATCTAATGTAGACATTAAAATTCAATAGTTTGATGAAATTTCGTTATAATATTAAGACCACAATGTCTTTAAATTTTAAACAATTTTTTGCAAAATATTTATAGACTGCCGAATCTGAAGTGTTTATAACATCTACAAATTGGTTTTATCAATAAAAACTTACGAATGGAAAAAATCCAAAAGGTTAAAATTAATTTATGAGACTTTGAATATCATAAAGTATAATGAGAAATAAGACTTGATATTTACAATTATGTTCTGATAAATCTTATAATAATTGGAAACTTTGCTGCTGTTGTACCAATTTCTGAAATATAATATTACAAAAATGTCTTTCAACTTTCGATTTATCAAAAAATTGCACAGAATATCTAAAACGTTTTTTAATTTCTCAGTGTAGTTCTTACAAAATAACATTTAATTATTTCGTATGTAAACATTTTTTATTTGAATAATAGTGAATTAAGTTAGACTATTATTAAGAATTCGTATGACAGAATAAGCAGATTTGTCAGTTTTTTAAAGTACGTTTACTCATTTAATTTGAAGTAGTTTTATTTGAGAAATGTAAATACTGAAATATGATTTTGTTCACAGTCGATAATAAATGAAGATTTTTCAAAATAAATTGTCATTAATGGAGTCTTCAGTATTTAATGACACGTTTCGGTATCTGATGAAGCGTTAAAAAAGTACAACAAAGTATGTAAGTTAAATTAGAATTAAAATGCCGGTAATATAAAATAATAAAATTCAGAAATGATTGTGAGAAAACTTAAGAAAAGTGTCTTAGGAGTTAAAAGTTTGCTTACAGCATAAATATCTTTTATTTCTTCTAGTTACGCTACATTTTTTAAAATAATTCCAATGTTGTGCTCTTTGAAGTATAGCAATAAATATGAATTTGGTTAATAGTCCATTAAACCGGTCTGGATAATAGTTAGAAAATTTTAATTATTATTCTTAAGTTTCCCTGATTTTTAGTTTTAAACAGACCATAATTCAAGACATAGTTCTGGAAAATCAATTAAATTATTTCATGTATAGTAGGATGTGCTTACATTTTGAGCATATCAAGATCAGAGTGTATTAAAGCTAAAAATGCATAATTTAGTCCGGAAAACTATTTCTTAGTTTGTTACTTATTTAATTAATATGGGCAAACTAAATTTGCTCTTTGTTGTAAGATAAATCATATTTACTTAGCTGCATTAAAATTATTTTTGAAGTGTTTTTCGGCTTCCAACTGTAAATTATAATTTACTTCTTAATATGACTATTCATTTGGAATATACAAGCTCTACTTATTAAATATAAAATATAAATATTTTTAATATATTTCAAATACATTGACAGTTTCCTAAAAATTGATAATATTGTCGGTGGTGATGTAAATATATGTAGCTCCAAAAATGATATAATGATACCATAAAAATGATAGCAATGGAAAAATATTCAATTATACTTTCTCCTATCAGCTATACTTTATATTAATTTTTTATATTGTGAATTATATTTAGTATTTACATAATCTTATTAACGTGAATTAACCGAAGAGTCACTCTTTATGGCGTGCAAATTGAGTTATGTTAATGAAAAAGTAAAGTGTCACTTTTTACGAGTTAATTTTCGCATTATAACAATTTAGAAAGTAGATATTTCTTTTCTTAATAAAATTAAAAATTAAAAAAACGGCCATAAAATGTATTCTGGGCTTCGAAATCAATAGTATAGACTTTTAAAATATGTATTAAAAAAATTAACTGAAGTTAATTATTTTCCATATATTGCATTTATGGCAAAACACTGCCTTTAATAATTCTGTATAAAATTGCAGAATTATTTGAATGTTTAATTCATGTTTTGCATCGTCATTTTGTATACCCCAATTCCTTAGTTTCGTCATAAAATAGATAAGTTTGTATCTTTTGATAAATATTATATTATTTATGCAGTTGATAATCACAAATAAGTAAAAATGATCAATTAAATTGATTACAAGTTTCAAATTATCTTCCTTCGATGGTAAAAAATTGGCTGTCAGAAGAATCATTCGGGTTTTCTTTCACTAAAAATTCATTTTCTATTAAAAAATCAATTTAAAATTGGCACGCATATAAAACCTTTTTACTGTGATCTAAACAAAGTTAAAATATTTATTGTCAACTACGTGAAAACGTTATTCATAATTATACCTTTTATCTACGAAGTAATATTTCAAAATTGTAAATTTGGCATTAGGTTTCTATCAAAGCCTAAATATAATACTTATTTATACATTTATTGCATTTTCGTGTTAGTTTTGTTATTCATTAATTTACTACATCATTAACTCATTGTACGCGTAGTTTACAGTCAATAAATAGCAGAATGAAGGTTATTGTAGTTAAAATAAAAATTTTAGACAAATTTAGTGAGAATATTCAAATAATTTTCTTGTATTTTTGCGTTGCTTCATGGAACAAGAAATTTATGGTATAGTACAGGTATATTTGGCAATGCAGTAGATGATTTGATAAATATTTTTGATTAGCTAATTTAATTATTTTAGCTACAATAATACCTTTGAGATCCATAAATGATTATATTTTTTCGAGGTTTCAATTAATGTTATTGATGCGACTTGACTGACAAAAAATCATTTAAAAAACAACCAGTACTTGTTGAATGCGTCATTAAAGTGCAATCGAATTTGGAATTTTGAGCTTTGAACGATTACACGGGAGATCACTTGAATCAGAAATAGTGGATCTTATAGATTTTTGGCCGCTGAAAACAAATCCGTTATTCGATTTGGCCTATCACGTCAGGATTTTAAGATATCTGATCCAAAAAATATTCAAAAATATATACTTTTTGGCAATTTAAGGTTGGTAGATGTGAAAAACCTGAAATGACGAGTTAACTTCAGCAACCAAAAATCTATGAGATCCATTACCTCTGATTCAAATTATCTCTCATTAAAAAATTTTGCGGTCCTGTGTAATTACTCACTGAAGGTACTTCTCAAAAAAAAAAAATAACACAAGACTGCAAATTTTTTTTTTCATGCTACTTGAATCAGAAGTGGAGGATCTTATAGATTTTTGGTGGCTGAAACGAATTCTTTGTCCAACTTAATTCATCATTTTAGATTTTTCACATATCCTAACCTTAAATTATCAAAAAGTATATTTTTGAATATTTTTCAGATCAGATATCTTAAAATCCTGACGTGATGGGTCAAATCGAAGAACGGAAATTAAATAATATAAAATCCACTATTTCTGATTCAAATTTTTTTGGTGGTCCTGTGTTATTATTTCTAGTTTGGTCTATTTTGGATAATAATATTCTTAATGAATATCGAGTTTTTTTCCCTTTCACCATTGACGTGAGAGAAGTATTCATAATTGCAGATCTGATCTCGAAGCACTAACTAGAATAGTAACAATTTTTACGAACATTTGGCAGCATGAAATATTGAAAAACATATTAAAGGATTAATTTGTCAACCACTGTTTCTCTGATTATCACTGTTATTTCTAAAATGTTCTAAAAGAAAAAATCCACAAAAAAAACTTATCAGTACAGAAATTTGGTAATCACAAAAGAATGACGGATGCTGGTAAATGTAGAGGATGAATGATAATGACGATGGATAATTAAGTGTGATGGTAATAGGAATAGAGCAAAGAAAATTTAGAGTGGTGATAGATGAGCACGGATAATGGACAATGATGAATGATTGTGTTAAATGATATCCCACATCACCCGTCTTCATTTCTGATTATAAACCGGGATTGCCATAATCAATTATTCCTAAGTAGACATTTATTAAGGTTCTGATCAAAGATTATACTTGATCTGGGAATCATTAAGGAATCAGATTCTAATTGCAGGATCTTAATCAATTTTTAATCCGATCAAGAAATTTCTTCAGTGCAAGCACCTGAACAGATTTAACCCGAAACCCGTCATCCAATAGTCTAATTACTCTTAAAACATTGAATTTCATTGTAATCTCATATTCTACTACAGTAAGGCAAATCTAGTACAGTATATTATTTAATTATTAAGTTAAGACCTACATAATTATACATACAATAATAATAGAGAGAAAAATATAGAGCTTTTTTTTTAACCCATTAAGGACAAATTTCCAAAAATTTAACGTGAAGAACAACAGTACTTTTTAGTAATAAAACACAATGAAAACAATTTTGAGACAGCCTTTTTACTGTTTCAAACCTCACTCTTTTGAAAGGCATATTCCAATTTAAAAAATAACAAAATTACACGTGGTTAATGAATAACAAACTTGATTTTTCAATTTTTCATTTTCACTTATCGTCATTTTTTAATTATTTCCTGTATTAAAATGTTTTAGAGAAAGGGGTATAAAAAAAGTCTGGACTGCAATATGATGAAGCGTATTTTCAAAAAATTCAATACCGTGTCCCCAAAATGGTGTCCGAAACGACAATTTGCCCTGACTCTAAAACAGTCATCATTCTCACAGAAATTTTTTAAATGAAAAGTTCTTAGAATTCAATGAAGAATTCCGAAATTTTTTCAGATTTTTATTTTGTAAAATTTGTAAAAATATGATATTTTTTTTTAATTTCCCATGAATTCTGAGATAAATCTAGTGTATCCTAGAAGGATTTTAACCTTTTTTTTCATAGCAAATTTTCATTTCGGACGCCAATTTGGGGCCGTCATATTTGATTTCTGACGCGTTATTTGCATCCATCTAAGATATCCTGATGCAAGAATTGATTACACAACGATAAATGAAAAAGAAACCCCGAAAACCCGAGTCTTTTCTTAATTAACCACATGGATGGTTTTCATTTTTTAAATTGCAGTATTTTGTCATTCGAACGCGCAGGATTTGAGCTATAAAAAAGATCTACTATTTTTTGTTGTTGTGTATTTACTACAAGTACTGTCAAACGTCAGGTTAAATTTTTGTACATTTGATCTTTAATCGGTTAAAGTGAGTTTTAACTCCTTCATAACTCTACAATTTCCCTTCCTTCAG
The DNA here is from genome assembly GCA_030407085.1 of Trichopria drosophilae. NCBI lineage: Eukaryota > Metazoa > Arthropoda > Insecta > Hymenoptera > Diapriidae > Trichopria > Trichopria drosophilae. Next base: position 185,545,721 of record CM059582.1, read on the forward strand.
AGTTACCATTTAGTCATTTAGAACAGTAAGTCATTCTTAACTAGTTAAAAAGCGATTTTTCATTCCCGGTAATTTATTCGGATTTTATTCGAACGAATACGTACTTGATAGTAATCGGTTAGTCTGATCGACTAAATGCCCGTCTTGTTAGTAATACTGCAACAGGTAAAACGACTATTTACGGAAGCCAAGTGCGCTTCAATCAATACCAGTTACAATGAGACTATTATATTATATTAATGATTATTAGTGAGTTTTTTTTACATTTTTTTTGAAAATAAAACAAAGAGGCGAACTCGTGGGATTAGGTGCGCCGGGAATCGAACTCGGGGCCTTCCGATTTCCGGTCGAGTGCTCGCTTCGATCGACAAAAAAATTACTCATCAAAATGCATTTCCCTCCCCATTATAAATATTCTACATATCAATCGAACATTACTAAACGTTTGATTTGAATTAGCGTTAATGAGAATCAATAATAACCGGTTTACTAAGTCCATAAGAACAACAAATTTTTTCTTTAATCCTTGACGATTGTTTCATTAAAGTTTTCAAAAGAATTTTGCTGTAACACGAGGCACTATCTCTAACGACCTACATCAAAATAAATTTATAAAATGAACTGATGCAAATAAATAGAGCTGATATAACTGTCAGTATGAGAATAATTGGGCTGTTGCATATTTGACTTATCTTTTATCCACTTTGCTAATTGGTCTACCGGCACAACTATTTGTTAAGGTGAATGTCACAGAAAAGATTTTGCTGTAATATAGTTTATGAAGTTTTGTTTCCAAATCATACATAACCATACCGAAAACTCAATAACTGATCTTTTATTAATATCATATTAATAAATCTTATATTATCTTCTAATTAATTGTTATTCAACTATCTCAAGTTCTCTGAACAACTTTTCAAACTTCATAGCGTAATTTTAAATACAGTAAATGGTTTAATACAATCGCTATCTTTGTAATGATTTTTTAAAAACAATTAAAAGTTGAAAACTAAATTTAGTTCATTATATGCAGAGAATGTGTAGAGAATCGGTTTTTATCAAGTTTATCAAAAACTTGATTTTAGGGTGTTACTCCTTAACCTAATCTATGGCAAAACAATTAAAACAAGAGTTACTGCATCTCACTACAAAAAGTGTAAGCAGTCATTCCTAAAAAATGTGATTATATCTCAATTGTTTTTCTATTTATTCCTCATGGTGTACATACTACCGGTCAACTTTTCAGGTTCAACAAGTTTGGGTTCAGTTGCTTTATAGTCCAGTCATTTTACTTAAAAAATAATAAAACCTAACTCAATAACATTCCTGTTCATCGATGAAACTTTTTCGAAATAACTAGGACGCCCTAAAAAAGTTTTAAGTTTGTGAGTAAAAATTTCGTTTTTTTTTTTTTATTATTCGGCTTCTTTTCAAGATATTTTAATGTATGGGTGTTCATTTTGAGGCTTTTTTTATTCTCTACAAGTTAGCCAAATGGTTCATAGTGAATCGGTAAATAGTTTTCGTCTTATCTATGAAAAACTATTAAAAATATTTTATTAAGATTTAGTATCGCTTAATCTTTTATATAGGTTGAAATCGAAAAAATTCAGCGTTTTCATTCAAGATTTTCAAATTTTGTGCTGTAGACGAGTTTTTTTTAACCAACGTTAATCAATTACAGTTAAAATTGCAGGTTATTATTCTTTTCGTTGAAATAATCTATCATAAAATCATGCGAGTAGTGAGAAGTAAGCGAAAAATATTGTTTAATTACATATTTCCATCTGTTTTTCTTAAATAAGTCAGGAATTATTATTGCAATCATTATTGTCCATCGGGATGACTTTTAAAAAATAAAAAACTTAAAAATGAGCACTAGTACATTAATAGACGCCAAATCGATACACAAAAAATTTTTAAATACGTAATTTTTACGTGTTTTATCACGCTGAAAAGTGAAACATTGATCACAAACTTCAAGCTCTGCTTTTTTGGCCTCCGAAGCCCTCCATCGGTGAATATACAAATGGACTATTGTTTAATTGTAAATTGAACCCAAACTTTTTACCGGTACTATATATAGCAATATTTTATAATGAATCCGTAATATAGCCGTTGAAAGATGAAAATGTTTAGTCGTAATGTCAAAGTAATAAATAAAGCCGCCAAGATTTTATATAAAAAAAAAAGAAAAAACTAGAGTGGTGATAAGAAAAAAAATGGAGTAACAAAATAGATAGTAATATTGCTAGATAAAGAATTGTTGACATAGTGACAGATGATTAGTTTACTAACAATAACTATCTAGCATCTGGAAATAGGATGAAAGATTTTGTCGAAGTGAAATTAATAAAACTAATCTATCGTGCCGGAGTTAATAAAAAGTAAAAAACAGTACCCATAAGAAAAAATATTGTTTGCACAATGACAGATGATCATTTTAATAATATTAAGTATCTAACATATGGAAAGCTAATTACATTGGTGATATAAATTCGTGATAAGACCGTTGAGTCTACCCCAATATTACCATCGGAACTGTTGCTATAAAACGGCAATCTTCCACCTTAAACTCAACCGTTCCTCCAGTAAGCGCGGGAACTACCTTTTCCGGAGTGGTTCGAATACATCCTGCCATGACAATTTTGTATTTCCAACTATGAAATTCCACTTTACTTATAAACTACTGCTAAATGTAATTTCTATAAAATGATGATCAAATTGTTTCAGTTACAATAATGACTACAATGAATTGGGAAGTAAACGAGCACATTCTTAGCATTTCCTGGAGTACTCAGACACCTGGAAGAAGGAACGGTTTAACCTATCCACCTGTCACGCGACTGTCTTGTTCACGATCTAGGGGTTCGATTTTAAAGACAGCTTGGTAGAGTTCAATGATTCTAGTATTGTATTAAATTTTGTGATCTATGAGGATTGAAGTTACTTACCTAAGACAAGAGGTTCCATTTTGGCGGGAATGTCCACCGCCTCTTTTTCCACGATAATTTCTACCACCCTTGGGCTGTCTAGGATCGATCGATCATCTTCAGACGATCGATCAACGATCACAGGTTAATGACGTCCTTTTGTAAAAATTTATGATTCCGCTCAAGTGGAGATCACTCGCGCACTATTGTCATGTCGATGATCGGAGAACCTTCGTGCACATGAGGTCATAAACTCGATTTTCACCAGATCGCGGGGTGGATGTCAAAATGCAAAGACAATAGGATTGGTAGCACTAGAGAGGACGGGATCGCGCGACGCCCCGGTGCTTTCGCCCTTCTCTGCCTCACTGACTGGGACGACAGATTTACCCGAGCAGAAATAAGAAATCTCCGACTATAGTATTCCATCTCGTGTTGAGCCTCAGAGTCGGGCTGGCCAATCAACCAACCAACCGACCAACCGACCAACCGACGACCACACGGCCACTTCCATCGAGTCGGAGGCGGTGGTGGTGGCAAAACTGAGACACTTGGGTACCCTAAGCATGTAAATACAGTCGACACCCACACATTTGTGGCCGATAGATCGCCGTTCGTGCAGAACCGGTCACATGCCCTCACACATTACGTTATATGCCGTTGAGAGTGATGTACGTACCCCCCGATCGAGTACTTGCGATCCCGCTGAATACCGGCAAATTATCCCTGAGAAATGGAGCGAAATTTATCTCCGTATAAATTTTACACGCGCGATTGATCTTAGACAGATCTCAACTAGATCTCGGGACTATTAGAATCGTTTATAGTGCATTTTCATTCCCGATCTCGACTCTTAGCCGTCTTGAGACATACGCACGTTTTGGAACTATTACCTACCGAAAGGGATCTATGGATCTCCACGCATGATTAATTTTATGAGAGCACTTGCAGGGCTTCGTGTAATACACAAATTCAGAACCTCGTTAACTTTGTCTTGTAGATTGATTACTAAATAAGACAACACGCAAGTGATAGAGTCACATAAACGTGGACAAATTGAATAATGCTTTAATATACAGGGTGTCAAAAAATGGGAAGGTAATATTTCAGATTCGGTGTCATATTTTCAGCAAAAAAGGCTAGTATCAAAATTAACACTGGTACACAGAATTTGAGTGACCAAACATTAAAAAAAAAAACTTTTTTTTATAATAACTCCGCTAATTTTAAAGTTACTTCGATAAGTCAGTACTCATTTTAAAGGTTTCTTTAAATCTCATAATTTATTTTAATGATATTTGTACCTATCATCAATATTTGTCTAGTTATAGTCATATAAATGGAAAAATTCCGATTTTTTGTCTCTATCTTCCTTTGCTAAATAGCTAACGACATAATGACATACGAGTATTGAAAAGATGAAGATATTTCTATTTTATATATTAAGTTTCGATAAAAATTCGTCGTGAAATTAGCGATACACGCGCACTATTAGAGACATTTAATATTCGAGAAAAATATGACGAGGTTAAAATGGAAACAATACTGATTTTTTCGGTTTTTCTGGTTTAACTCAATTTGATAAAAAATTAACGAAATATGACATTAAGAAAAGATGGAGAGTAAAAGTACAAACAAATTAACCCCTTATACATTAAGTTTCGACAAACATTGATTCTATGTAGAGGACTTTAATATCAGAGAATTTTCGAAAATCGAATGTTGTAATGACGGTGGGCGTTTATCGATTATCCCACGATCAATATTTATCAAAATGTAATGTATGGTAGGTTAAATTCTTCATCTTTTCAAGCTCCACAAAAGGCCACTCGTCCCATTTCGATAGCTATTCATAAAAGTAAAGTAGATTCGAAAAACCGAAAAAATCGGAATTTTTTCCCCTTTATCTGGTTATAACTAGAGAAATATTCATCGTAGGTCAAAATATCACAAAGAGAAATTGTAGGATTTAAGGAAACCTTTAAAATAAATGCTGACTTGTCGAATTAGCATAAAAATCAACCGAGTTATTGCAAAAAAACAGATTTAAACAAAAAAAAAATTTAATGGTTGGGTTCTAAAAGTCTATGCCTCAACTCCAGTTTTGGTACCAAACGGTTTTGCTGCAAAATATAATTCATTTACTTGTTGATGAAAGCAAACTAGCTCGTGTGAGTACAATTACTAACTAGTGGGTAAAGGACGACTTCACGCCCCGAGAAGGATCGACATTGACAAGTGATCATACTCCGTCATAAATGATCCAAACGTGGTATTTTTAGATTTTATTAATATACATATATATAATTGGAAAGAGACAGATCCGATGTCAGATCTTGATGCATTTAACGTTAGACCTTGAGAGATTGTGTCAGAAATATAAAAAATATTACTTTACGCCCTCCGAGAAATGCGTAAAATCAAACTTTAAACACAGTTTAATAAATTTTTTATGTAATAAAATGTGTTTTGTATAGTTCAATATTAACATGTTTATCTAATAATTCGTATAGACGTCGAATGGACCTAAAAGAATGTCTTAAATTAGTTTTTACTTAGTTTGAGCTATAAAAATATATACAAATGAACTTGGAAAATGTAGAAATAAGGCGCAACAGTTTCTTATTTGAAACCAACAAAATAAATAACGATTTTATTTTGCGGTGGCTACAGTTTACCGTACGTACTGACCCCTCCTCATCGAGCTTCGTATCCGTTCTTAAAAGAACAGGTGTATTTGCCGCACCGGATTCTGAAGCGCCTGAACACCGGTCGTTTAAAGGTCTGCAGGAATACGCAGGGTCAAAAATCGAAGTTGATCTACTTTTTTTTGTAAAATAATATTAAATTACAAAATATTTATATATAAAAAACGTTGGGAAAGTGTGGCTGCTTTTTCGGACAACGAAATTAACGGCTCGTTCCGGGTTAGATGTTAATTATCAATGACTGCAGACAGAAAAAGTGACTAGTTGATTTAACCATCTAAAAAATGTTTAATAACGAAATTATCAGTGGGGCAAAACAACATTAATTGACCAGCTGTTGTTGCTTTTATTTTTATACATATATATTTGTTGTTAAATGAACTATTTTCATATTGCATATTATTTTATAGTGTTTTGATTATTAAAATAAATATTAAATTTTTTGATCGACTAATTAGATATTGAGACTAATTTCGAATATGAAAAAACTTTCTTATACGTGCAGTGGTCAATCTAAGGTTTATTATAGAAATTCGAACAAAATTGATATGTTTCGGTGACTAGATGATCTTTCAAGTCATAATTTATCATTAAATTTAAAAAATAAAAATAACTTAATTAAAACAAAACAATTAAAAAAAATAAAAATGAGAGGGGAAAAATTAAACAGAATTAATTAGAACACTTTTTTAACATAGTGGTCTAAATTATACTGAACTTTTAGGTATATAAGTATATTTTTAGTAATAAAAATGTTTATATATAAAATTTGTTTTTTAAATTGTTTGTTGCATTAAACCGTATGTAGGTTTATCTGATTTTAGGGTTCGTAAGGATACATTGAATGTATTACGAGACTAAAACAATGTTTATTTATTTGTGACGTTGAAAAATGACGTTGTTTCAAAACTAATTTGGCTGTACTATGTGATGGATCTCGTAGCTATATAATAAGATATAATGAATAATCAGGCCTGAATCATATATAATTTTTTCAGAATTTTCAAAAAAAAAATGCTGGATTTTATTCAAAATTCACTTGTTGAATATACTCTGTGGCGAAAAATATTATATTAATTTAAAAACATATTTTATTCGACATAAAAAAATTAAAACATATTTAGAATGAAAAAACGCTTTGTAATATTATTAATAATATATATCAAATTTCAATATCAATGATAGTACGTTCTGCAACTTATGAACTAAGTATGAGTCTACAAACAATTGTTCTCCTTTGTTGCACATATTATTTTCTCATACGAGAGCATGCTATTTTGCTCCCGCAATATAGGTAGCAAAATAGAATTTTGGGAATAGAGTGAGAGAAACTTATTTTGCGCCCAGCTAAATTCATTTTGCTCCGTAGGGAGAGAATGCGCTATTTTACTCCCGCGATATAGGGAGCAAAGTAGCATTTTGCGCTCAGAGTGTGAGAAAATATGTTGTCTTATTTTCACTTCAGGTATACGTAAACTAACACACTGATCTATGAGAAAAAAGAGTTAGAAATGATGATTATACATAAGTATATATCATAATTTTTTATGATTACGATTTTTCACCGTATCTAACAACTTACAGTTCTTTTTGTCATAGTCAAAAGTAGTAATATTCAAAATGACATTTGGAACTTTCAAATTCTTAATTCTATTTTTTTACAGTTCTAATAATTTAGAAAAATGTTGTTCGCCATATTGGACCCAGTATTTTGAATTTTCCAATTTTGAGATAGGATTCATAATCAGCGATCTTGAAAACTTCCGAATATTGAATTTCATACGATTCGAACAATTCTGCAAAATTTTATCCAACATATTGGCTCCGACATTTTTAAGTTTTGGGATAAAATTTGTAATAAACCACCTCAGAAGCAATAAGAATGACTGATATCAAAATATACAGTTCAGTAGAATAATGTCATACTAAAAAGGTTAATTCACTTTTATAATTTTGAGGTTAGATTAATAACTGTGTAACTGTATCATTCACTTTCCTGTTGCAAGTAAATGGATTCAAATACTATCTGTTTTAATACTTTAATTATCCGTATATTTACGTTTGAATGCTTTTCAATGCTTTTTTATTTGTTTGTATCCACGACTCGTACTAGGTCTATCCGGCAGCGAATTTAACTTTTCCCTAAATTCATACAAATGACAAATGTATTTGTTTCACTAATTGTCTGTTCGTAAGAATCCATTCCAATAATTCAGCATACTCCCAAATCCGTAGAGGGATAATTGCAAGTAAAATTTACTGAAGTTGGCTTTAAGCAAAATTTATTAAAATTTTTCAGTAAATAGTGTTTGCAACTTTAAATATGCATTACGTAAATTTCGAAAAAAGCCGTTTAGATAAAATAAGATTTCATTTATCGTAGTCATTATTAAGGGGATGGTATAGGCAAAAAATCAGCTCTATGAAATACACCTTTTAATCATTTGACGTGGAGTTTAGTGGTGCTAGAATAAAAAGTGTAAAAATTTGTTTTTACAGATAATAAATTTTTTTTTTTTAAAAATGGAATTTTATAAAATTATTTGAACTATTTAAGTATACTTCACTAAAATATATAACAGATTCGAAGTGAAGAAAACTAATAATATTACGTAAATTCTATTTATTAAAAGTTACTTAACTTTTCGATAAATTTTACTGTTCAGTAGAATCAATAGTAATTAAAAATATTTTTTAGTAAGCAAAAAAAAAATTTGTTTTCGATGTATATCGTTTTTACAAATAATAACTGATTGAAAAGAACAGATACAAGCCTTCTATCAGTTTCAATCCGTTTACTTCTTACTCAGGGTTAACCTGGTGTATTAAATTAAGATTACATATTTTTAATCCGTCACGTTTACGGAATCGAAAATTTTGTAGGGTAAAATTGCACCCATGTGTAAGGTTTTAATAAAGTGGTCTTATTGAATAAGAACCCATTAATACATCAATTGGGTAAAGTAAACTCGTAGGTAAAGTAAACTTTACACACTCGATTTTACTTTACGACGGAAAAGTCTTGCATAAAATAGGATATGCAAGTCGATGGCGTGCGTAAAATGTCCGTACTCGTTTCATAGTATTATGCACGGGCGTGCGTGAAGTGACTATTATTTCATTCTGTACTTGAAGAAGTAGTAGTGCGCGAAGTGTTTGTTTCGCGCACACCTTAATCATCCCTGCGCTATACATATCGACATTCAGGCCATTAGTTTACATGTTCATGACCTACACTGACAAATGACAAAAATGACTATTTATGTCTTTGTTGATCGGTTACTCGTCTACGTAGAAGGTTCCAATAACTAAATCACAATTGATTCCAATATTACCCTATAAAGGATTTGACGGTTTAGTAAGGTGCCAAGAAAATTACAATTGCTTAACCCCAAAAACATCCTTTAACTTATAATTACATAACTATTCGGTCCAGTTAAATCCACACAAAAGCTCATCCCCGACTCATTTCAGTTTACACGTAAATAATAACTATATACAGTAGAAAATAAGAGAAAAAAAAGAAAATAATAATTCTCCCTTTTCTAATTAAATTAACAATTAAATTATTTTTCAATACATAAATTGTAAAAAATACAAATAGTACATTGTGCAACTAGGGTGCAAAATAGGCGTTTGCCGACGAGGGCGAGTTTGACGCCCGAGCGAAGCGAGGTCGGAAATTCAAACGAGTCTGCAACACCTATTCTCCCTTGTTGCACTTATTATTTTCTCATACGAGAGCGTGCTATTTTGCTCCCGCGATATAGGGAGCAAAATAGTATTTTGGGAATAGAGTCAGAGAAACTTATTTTGATCCCGGCTAAATTCATTTTGCTCCCTAAGGGGAGAATTTTGCTCCCGGCTAAATTCGTTTTGCTCCCTAGGGAGAGAATGCGCTATTTTGCGCTCAGAGTATGAGAACGTAATTATGATGTTTTATTTCATTTTTCACTACGTAAATAATTGTTTAGTCACAATAAAATGTTCCAAAACAAGTAATTAATTTTTTAATATCTTAAATATCTTATTTGTATCTTTTATTCAAGCTTCCCCTCCCACATGGCCGCATTATCGGCAACTCGTGCACGCGTGTCCCCATCGTGAAAAAGTGCACACTTCAGCACTAGGTACATAAAATACTATTTTGTTAAAATTCTTACTAGAAGAATAGGAAATTTAAATGTTCAAACTATCTTTCTTAACTGAATGAAGTATATAGTAAGGAATCCTTGCTATTTTAATATGACGTATTATATCCAGGATTTACTAAGTTACTGAATGATAAACAACTATATTACAGATGCACTGCAGTTACTTTAAGCAGGAGTTCTCGTTACTTTAGTTAGGATTGATTTGATAACGAAATGTTCCGATGAGATTTCAGTTTCCAGTGGACTTGGTCCCCAAGTCGGAAATTACTATGAATTTTTATCTATCACACTAATATCCATAAGAACTCTCATTTACATAGTTAATATAAATTTTTAAAATGAACAAAGGAAGTGGAAGAAAAATCATGATATTGTGACCATAAAATAACTAAATAAAGCACGGTTCGAAAATAAAAAATCATTATTTAATTAACACGAAACTTTAGTAGTCAACTCATTAAAATACAATAATACAAACATTTTATTTGTTGATCACAGCATTTCAGTACGTCAATTTTTACGTAAGGATAACTGTAGTTAATCCATTTTTTTAGGATAGGATTTATTGTAATTAGAATCTACTCCTGCAGATCCCAAATTTATGAAAATTAATTCAGACATTTTTAAATATTTAGTCAATTCACTTAAAACTCCCTTAATACCTCGCATTGTCAAAGTTAATTAAGATTTTTTTTCTTTAAGTTAAGCAGTGTTAAATATTATATCGTTATTAAAAATAAAACTTAATAAAACGAAGAAACTTTTTCTTAAATATGAGACATATGTTCTTAATAAATTGAAGTAATAAATAATCGAATATATAAACTTGTTTTGCACATAGTTTAAACAAAATGGCAACAAAAAAATGAATTTGAAAACAGCAACAATTTTTGTTACTTCTAATATTTGCAATAACTTATTTAATTACAATAGTGTATCATTTTAATCATATATCCGCATCAATAGACATTTGTGATCGTGAGAAAGACTTTGAAAAACCATGAATATGCAGTTCTTCACCCTCGCCACATCCGCCGTTGCGACTAATTCTTGAAACTAATCAGGTGTTTCAAGAGTGCCGTATGTATTTATACATAACCGTCGAAACTTTACTTTGAAAAATTTAAAAACAATGGAAATATATGATTTCTAATGGATAAATTAATAATTAGAATAAAATATATAATCCATCTATAAATTACGATATATATATATAGAGTAGCATATCCTCAGATTAGAATGAACGTTTCTACACGTTAACTTCGATTTTATGCACACCCTTCAAAGCGTGAAATGTGATTTTCTACAGTAATATGAGTGTGAATCAAAATTTCAAGTTCATATTTAGAGTTATTATTATTATTAGAAATTAGTTTAAGTTTTATTGTTATTAGAAAACACATTTTATTACAAATATACATTAGTAAAAATAACATTATCTACTTGGCGAATATTACTAAGGTTAATTTCAAAGTGATATTTTACTTGAAGAATTAGTGTTAGATGACTGTTGAATTATATATGTTAAATAATTTATTTTAAATTCTTTTGTATACGTTTTTTAAACTGTGTATGCATTAACGGGTAAATGGGGGTGTAATATAAGATATAGACCGCAATAAAAATTAATAGTTATATCAAATATTTTCAACATTATCTCGAAAGACTAAACAATTAATTACTACAATCTATTATAATCAATTAGTAAAATTCAACTAATGATTAGTGAAATTCTACTAATTGAATTAGAGAAAACACGGTTACTAACAATTAGTAGAAAACTGCTAATGAAAAAGTAGTTTTTAATACCTAATAATTGAAAAGAAATTTATTCTAAAGTTACAAAAGTGAATGTAGCTTTAAAATTTTCAGTACATAAACTTATTGACAATATTATAATTATGATATCGAGGCACCAAATGTAACAATTCCGAAAAACATTCTTTAAAACCTTTCATACAATCTTTAAATAATTTAACTAGTGAAAACAAATATCTAATTAAAATAGTAAAACCGAATTACTATACTCAAATAGTAGAACGGTTCTACTAATTGAAGTTAGTAAGACCCTACCATAACATTTTACTAATTGAAATAATAAAATGCTATTAAACAACTAATTGAGTAACCAAAAGTTGTCCTCCTCATTGAATTAGTAAAAATTTGACTAATTCGAATTTAAAGAGTAGATCGATTTTTCATTGTCCGTTAATCGGAAAACTATTTTTATGTTAGATGAAATGTATTTTTCCTTTGTTGAAAAGTATATAAAAACATTAAAAAAATGGTTCATTAGAAAAATACAAATTCCCAAACGGATGAAACGAGATTAGACCACGATTTGATGCGTACCACATTGTATTTCTTTTTCCAACAATTAAATGCAATTTTTTTCTTGTCAGCTTTTCCAATTACAATAAATTCAACTGGAAAATCATACGTCAACGTTTTCCGTGCGTAAATTTGCATTTTTAGGAACTGGTGCTATAATGTACTATTTTCAACTCCGTACGTGAAAATCAATATCGGACACTCAAATGTCTCTCATGAAGTAACAAAAAAAGAGTCGTTCCACTCGTGCGCAAATCAGCTACTTCTCGCACTTGTATCGGAATGAACTATTTTCAAATATTGTACTATGGATTTTCTAATTTCCATTTCTGCATTGCAAATGTAGTGGGAATTTATTTATTACCATGCATTGTCTTTCAGTGCTTTATAAAAAATGTAGACATTTGTTATTATATTGTGAACAAAAATATCAAAAGTATTTCTTGAAAATCATTTGTGATTTTAAATCTACAAGTATACGTATAGTAATTATCTTTAATTTCAAATAATCGTGAGCCAAGAAATATTGATAAGCTCTATTTAAGAAAATTCAAAGTATTACTAAATTTTTCTACCGAAGAATATGTACAGTTTCTAGAATTATTCAATAAGAAATTATATTTGCAAGCATTGTTTAAATCATGATGTATCGACTTCAATATTATTTTTTGATAGGCTATTTAACATTGCACAATAAATTTATTCTTCGTTTAGCGAAGGAAGAAGTTAGGATTCTTATGATAATTAGTGGATTAATAAAAAATACAAATTCGAATGATTAAACTAAAGCTGTACCATACGACATAATATGATGTACGTCAACAAATTTGGTATTTCATGTTGTAATGTTAGCATAGTGTTGAAAATTACATCATTTTCTACAAAGTGTATTTGCTGGGTATCGTATGTAGCAAATGCAAATTTTGATTTTGTGCCGCAGGTCAAAGTTTAACACAGTGCTGCCACTTTAGTGACTTTTCTACTAGATTTAGTGATTCAGAAGATAGTATGGAGCAAGAATGGACAGTTTAAGCAGAAGTCAAAATTTTAAGTTTTTTTTTTGCATTTGAGTGATCGGATCATAATCTGACATCCAAAAAAATCGCCAAACCCTAAGTTGACATTTAATGCGTTCATGAGCGATAAAGATGTTTTCCCTATTTTTACTGATGGGAGCAAAATCGACGGCTCTAACTGCGTAGGCTCTGAAAATACGCTTCTATATTCACGGCGGAATGTACCGTGATTAAGGATGCGTTAGACGTTGCCGTAAACATGACAAATTGTAACATCCTCATTTTCTGCGACTCTCTAAGCGCATTACAAAAACTCCAGCCTTCTCATATCAATATAAAAACTAACTCCTACATCCTGGATATAAAAGAAATGTACAATAAATTCAGATATGAAAATCCAAACAACCACATTAAATTTATTGGATCCCTTCGCTTCTCGGAGTCGGAGGCAATGAGGATGCCGACAAGCTGGCTAAAAATGTTACTTCCTCTCATGAAGTAGTTGAAATAATAAAAATTCCCTTTTCCGACTTTTTGAAATCTTTAAGAAAGAAGAAAGTAGGTTAACAAAGACCTTCATTAGAGATCAAAGACTCACCAAAGACATATCATACTTTCAAAAATATTACAGCAATAACAACAAGCCGTGGTACACAAACAAAACCTGGAAAGGCCGTTTATAGTCACAATCAATCGTTGTAGGGCCGACCATTACAATCTTGCTACATCCCTTGCCTGGATTAACATAATCACCGATCCAACCTGTAAATGCAATTGTAGCGATGAATATCTGGATCGTGTATTGAGGCAGTGCGAAATTTATAGCGGACACCGCACCTCTTTCATTCAAGGGCTAATTAGAGTTGGTTTCACTCTCCCTATACAAGTCGGTATGCTCATCGCTAAATCAAACATTAAGGCCTGTCGATGTATTTTTTCATACCTAAAAATTGTCACTTACTCGTTTAGAACTTGTCAATTAAAATGTACTTATCTCATGTGTCGCTGAATTAACCTAAAAAGGTTTAAAATGCTTAAATACAAAAAAAGAATAAAATCATCGTGTTGAAATTGAGATTTAAAAAATAGGTTTTAAGGAACCTATAAGCACAGCCCGGTACTCAAACCATTCTCTGCAACTTCCCGGTCATGCATCCATATCATCAATGAGATTTGTTACACAGGCCTGCTAAATTTCACTCAATTCTTTTACAAAGAAGGGACGCGATTCTTATAGATCTTTTGATGCAGATCAGGATTTTTTGTAACATTAGATTAAATGGTAAAAAATTGCTATTACGGGGGTTGGCTAGTAGAGATCGCATTGTCATTGGTAGATAGAGTTTGAGTTTCCTCAATTTTCGCAGAAGAATTTGTCTTGGATTAGCGAATTCAGGTCATTGCCACATTATATTGTGATCTATATCCTGAATTTCATTTGCGCAAGAATAGTGAGCGTTTTCAATGATATTCATTCGTATAATAACGATGCAAGATTATAATGATTTGCACGACAGCGGTTAAATGTAACAATGATGTCCCGTATAGTGTTGTAGAACCAAGTTTTCGCGTTTTTCGTACAAAAGTACTGAAATTATTGTTTTTCCTTTGTTAAGCCTAATTCTGTTAATTTATTTATAGTTTCTTGTTTTGAATTGGTTATTAGTGTTTGCTGGAGGTCTGTAAAAGGAATAAGAATACTTCCATTGCTCTCGTTTTCAGTAGCATCCTTGACAAGTTAGTCAACTCTTTTTTTCAATGATGCCTTTATGTGATGGAATCCATATTAGTTTTATTTTACTATTGTTTTTGTTACATTAAGGAAGTCTAAAATTGTTTGCTTTATTTGGTGAATGTATTTGCTTGTTGTGATATTTGTGTGTGTCGATTGCAGTTTCTGTAGAACAGATAAGGAATCACTGAATATGAAAATGATGCTATTCGCATTTTCTAGCGCTATATCTAATGCATCATTTAGTGTAACGCTCTCGGCTTTAAAGATGGATGCTAGTTTGTGCACATTTTTCTTATTTTCGGTGTTTGGGCTATTACATATGTATGCAGCTCCCACGGATTTTGCATTTTTTATTTTTCTTCCATCTGTAAATATGACAATGGCATTTTTTTGTTTATATAAAAATTGCTTTATAATATCGTTTGGGTTTTCTGAGTTTTTAAGCTGAATTTCGAATTTGAGGTCACAATCTATCGGCGCAATGAATATCTCATTGTTGGTTTCGTAAGTAGTGTAAGATTTAGAGGAATGAATCACCGTACTGAATGCCGTAGCTTTATCTATACAGAGGAATAGAAACCATGAAGGTTGAGACTTAATTACTGAAACCGAATTATTCGTAATTTCATGCGCATTCTTCACATTTTATGGAACAGAGTTAGTGTAGTGAAATACTAAATAAGCTACTAAAGCTTGAAGGGAATACGTTACTGAAACTTCGGGTGGAGTATGCCAAATTGAAAAGAACTATATAAAGTTGATGGAGAAAAGTGTCACCACGAACATAAACTCACGTCAGAAAACCAAAAACATTCCAAGTTACATGACTTTAAACGATTTGTCAGTTTCTTCGGGGACCAAGTCACAGTTCATGTAAGATCATCACTTCCTTCCTGTGCTCCTAGTGCTGGGATGCCGTTTCTGTTATCTCTATGGCGATTAATAAAAATGATATATTAAATGCATTCAAGAGGTTGAAATCGGATACCGTGTCTGAATCTAAAATATTTCAATACATTTGGAAGCGAAGCTTTCTTACTCCGGTTTTAAAGAAGGTCTACCGCACCAATATTCCAAACTACCGTAACCATGTCACTATTACTATTTGTATTCCCAAGCTATTCGACAAGCATATTTCGCACTTGTAATACACTTTGTAAAGGGCAACAAACCCGTATATTTCTTAAATAAATATGAATAAATAAAACTAAACGTAACCAACTAAAAGAATTATCGTCGAAAGTAAATGATAGACTTCGGCAGTGCATTAAAAAATCAACAATACCAATTCAATAGCAGACATCATAAATTTATTATACAATACGGCTATGTTCAACTTGAGGTCAGTGGAATCCGACAGTTAAGTGTGCTCGCCTCGTAAACATAACATTCCTTAACTCGCAAGTTCGAATTACCGTTGGTAAGATCATTTGCATTATTTGGAGAGTTCGTCTAAATATACAAATATAAAAAGAAATGGGAAAAGGAGATGGTCCACAATGTTTACTGCTAACCAAATCTTTCCTGAACCTATTTTACACAATTAAACATCTTTCAGTTGTTCGAAAAAGGGGGAGGGTGTAAGTGGATAGTTTCTGTGCCTCGTAAACCCAAGTTCCATTCAGTTTATATAATTGAACCCTTTTACGGGAGTAGTTATGTACTACGTTGAACACAATAAACGCAAATTGCTCCAAGGATTCTTCTTCCCATCTCTAAAACTCCTTTCATACAATAATGCCGATTCGAGCTAAATTTACTTTGTTGCACCAGGATTTTGCATGTAAATCACGAATAAGGCAAACGGCTTTGTTCATTTCATGTATTTTAGAAGTGCGGAGTAAATGCAGCCATTTGCAGGTGCCAATAAGGAATTGCTATGGCAATAATGATAGTTAAAGAAGCAAACTGCACTTGAAGGAACGATTGTGTGAGAAGCTGCAAAACCGTTATTTTAATCGAAATAACTAAATATTTAGATGAATTAAGAAAATATTTTTTATAATTAATTAAGGATATACTACTAATTTTCTGAAAAACATTTATTCAAAATGAATATGCAGCCTTTATTCAAGTTTTTAAGTAAGTTTTAGTTGTGACTATTAAAGGAATATTTTTTAATATACAACATTTCAAAACAAAAGTAAAGTGCTTTTTCTAGAAAATTTTCGATACTGTAGGAAGAAAATACATTTTTAAAGCTTAATTTTTCTAAGAAAAACTGTATTGTGGACTTAAATTAAATGTACAAGTAACGTTTTACATAGCCGTACTTTAAAATATACAAAGAATCATTTTAAATTATACTAAACTTTTTACGTGACCTTACTTTTACTCATAAGCGTACTAAAATTTCCTGTACAATTTTCTTCGTGTGTCAGAATGCAGTAAAAGATCTTGCATTACATTCTCCATTAGATGTTGATTACGTATGAAATGCTGTTGTAGTGTTATTCTTCAGAGTACATGAGAAAGATAAATCGTCAAGTACAGTAGACACAATTTTGGCAATCCCTTCGGAGTGGAGGCGCCCGTACAATTATAACTGACCTATACGACATACGATTCAAATATATAATTATATTTCCAGCCACTTACCTTGATTCAAAACATCCACGCAAAAATCGAATGTAATTTCAGTTTATTGTTTGCTGATGTTTTGTTAAAAGTAAATGCTGAAAATATTTGTCATGACAGTCCTTCAACATAATTTCAGCTTTGAATACTCATATTATGATGACTGACGAATTCAAGTTTTTTATATGATTTTTCAGTAGAATTCGTAACAACATTTTTCCATATCTATGTTTGCAAATAAATTTATATATTTATTTGCAGTCTAATTTATTGAAGTTAAATGCACATACTAGTTTATACAGTTGCCTAAAACAGAACCTTTTTTTCAGAAAGAGTGAAATTAGTTTTTTTCCAAATTTTCGTCGATTTTCTAATAGATCTCGTGGAACACAGTCGTGTTAATAAACAGTGGTAATAAATGGCATGTTTTTACATTTAATTTAAACAAAGAGAAATAATAAGGTAGACATGAGAAAATGATTTATTTCACCGGTCAACAACATTTTTTTGCCGAATTATTGATAGCCGATTCTTATAGGATTTTGTCCACAAAATCCGAATTTGATTTTAAAAATATTGGATTGGCTCTAGTTTCTAAGCAATTTAGGTTTAAGTGTACATAAACTGTCTACAATGCAAAGCACTTAAACTGTCTACATATCACGAAATGACAAATTAATGTTTTATATGCTGGAAATCTGTTTACTGGTTAGCAAATTGGTTTGGGATCATTGCCGATAAGAATAGACGAAGTTGATTTTTTTACAATTTTGCCCCCCCCCCCCCCGAGAGGTTTTCGATTTTCGAAAAGTTAATGTTCTATAGATTGGAAACCTGTTTTTTAGTGGGCAAATTGGTTTGGGATCATTCCCGATAAGAATAAACGAACTTGATTATTTGATAATTTTGACTCCTCTGGCGACCCGTTTGGGACCATTTTGGGTCAAAAACGCTCGACTTCTATTTTAACTACGAAAAGTTTTACATCACATCAGAACATTTATCTGTTTTACATTTTTTCAAGGGCCCATAATGCCGTTCATGATGTTATTTACATTTTTTCAGGTACAGGATTAATTCACGATTAAAACTACGATTTGAGCGTAAATTTGTACTCAGTATTTATCGATTTCACCGTTAACGTGTGTACAATCGGTCTTTACAGAATCAAACTGGAGGTACCAATTTTCAAATTCAAAAGAAAACCGTTTTGTGAATACTGCAGTTGGTCTCGCAGATTTTTGAAGGTACTTTTATTCCAATAGAAGTATGGATATGATGTGAAAAGAACTGGGTTGATTTAATTATTTTGAGTTACAAATCGTAAATTGATTTGGATCAATGGCATGCTACATCTAAGCATATTGGTCGATGGACATAATTATTTCTTGCAACCAACATTTTATGGTTTACGCTCAGAGCACTAAAGGAATTGCTGGAAGAGTCATTAAACGTTATTCATTAAAGGTTATTTCTTCCTGTTTTGAACTATTTTCATTAAAATAATAAAAGACGAAAAATAAAAAACTAAAAGAAAGAAATGTTCAAAGTTTACAATAACGTGAATTGCTAAAAAGTCGAAGCGCACAGAACTCAGTATATGAGACTTTGGAAAATTTATTTAATTGTGCAACAACAACGTTTATACTTTGTACGATTTTTACATTGTTTTGTTTCACCATCTAAGTACTATTTAAGGTAAAAACCATTTTAAGATGTCAATCAATAATGTCATAAAAAATATGAGTAAATTAACATGCATGGAGAGAAACTATTGACAACCATTGGTTACTATTTAATGATCAATTCGTTGTTAAATCGTAAAAGTAAAGTATATGAAGTATTTTAGTACACTATAGTGTAAAAAAAACTTCCAAAATGCTTCCGTTACATGTACATTAATTCATCCTATTGTATATCTATATATACATAATATATAGATATACACCTTTAGAAAAATTAATGTACTGTTCAAAATGTCATGAAATTTAATGCACATTTCAAGTACAGTAGTAGATTAATTTATATCTAAAACTATGTGGGCTTTTTCAGAAAAACTGACATTTTCTTGTTACCGTGTATTTCCTATTAAGTAGGCCAATATAATCGTAATTGAAATGCATAAAGGCCTTTTTCGTATAACCACCCAAGTCATCCAAAAGATCCCGAGTCGCTAAATAAAGTATAACAAGTAATTTTTCGTCTTCAAACCCTCGATATTAGTTGTATTGTGGGCATAACCACCACGAATTGAATGTAACTGTACATGCGCGCAACTGTTAAATAAATAGATAATAATTTTGTTGGGTTAAGAAAACTCTAAATAATCAAAATTTCATAAATTTGAACATGTGCGTCGACCTAGTCCGTGAGAACGCCATTCGGAAATCGCGTACCTATTTTTACGTTTTCAATGTCACGACAGCAGCAACAGTTGTAACAAGTGCGCGCATCGATTTCCAGCAAATTCCCAACGATTTTTCAATTGATATAGGTATGAGTAAAGTAGCCCAAAAATATGAATAGTGTGCTTTAAAAATTACGTGTCATACAGCACACTATTCAATGACCTTATTTCATAATGCACATTTACAAATTTTAAGGGTTTATGCAGATTGTTGGGCTGTTGAATTCCCCGGTGGATTTAGTTAAATATTACATTGCGCGCAAAAGTTATTGCACATTTAATGCTAAAATGTCACGACCTTAATTCTCTTGAAAATGTCATGACCATAATCAGCAGTAATAAAAACTGCGCGCATCAAAATTTCTCAAGTTTTATTTTTTTTCTGATGTATTATGATGTTTAAAAATTGTGTGTTTCAATATCATTTATATGCATTTAAAATTCTTTGAGGGGCAGCAGTAAATATGCGTGCAAAAGCAGTATTATATTGAACCTAGGTGTGAAATTTTATATTCCCGCATTGTGTGGACTATTTTATGTAATTAGTAAATAAAAACAAAGCTTTTCTGAATCCGATATCGATCGATAATACAATAAAAATGCGACAACTGTTTTGACATAAATCGGAATCGACCACTCTTCACCTACGATTTTTATCGTGTTTAGAGTGCTTGAAATACCCAAGAAGCAGTGCAGCCACTTCGAATTTAGACCATCAGCATATAATGTTGCAGGACCTCCGGATATACAAAATGTAAAAAGGAAACGCAAGCGAAATTAGTATTGCATAATCTTTTGCAAGTAAATGTTGTAGTTAATAATGTTGTTAATTCATTAGTAAGTAAAAATTAGTCATTATATTTATAACCTACTTGTACGACTTGAAATAAAATTGTTATTATGGAAGTAAAATTGTAAATTCAATGAACAAATCTTCGGAAAAGCTTTGTCAGTTAGAAGTTTTTGTTATAGTTTCTGGAGTATCTTTCAATTATTTTTATAATAAATGTAAGAAATTTAAAAAAAAAACACGTTTATTGACTCTAGCTACAAAGTGCATTACTGAAGTATTTCTGACCCACGAATTGTTTCATCGAATTCGTATTCAGTGATCCAAAATTCATATGAAAACATTATGAAACTTAGGTATAAGATTTAATGACCTCTTTATTTTTTGTATAAAACATTTTACCATCTCATTCGTATTTTTCAAAATAAATGCAAAAAACTCAGAAAAATCTCGTTTTTCAGAAATTTTTTAAAGATAATGGTTGAGATATGCTCGACGGACAAATTTTTGCATTGAATTCGTACTCAGCTATCCAAAATTTGTAAGAAACTATATCAAATATATTTTTCCCAGGTCACGTAATCTTTCATTCAATTATATTTTAAAATTTATAAGAATTATTTATAACATTTGCGCGCAAGCCGTAACAAATCATTCAGTATAAAAATATTGCATCATTTGACATACTTATTGTACACAGAAAGTTGCTAGTATGTGGGTAAACTTTACTTTTCAAATTTCATTTTCACGATAAATGACAGTTTTTCTGGAAATGCAAATAAATCGAAACATCACGATAAAAGAACAAGATGTTTCAACCAAAGATTATTCGGCAAAAAGGGGATGAAATATGACCTTGACAATGACCTTGCCCTCTTTTTGCATGTTAATTGATAAAAGTTTAAAGTCACGTTTTAAAAAGGGAACCACTACTTTTGTCACCAATCTTGGAAAATTCTCAGTCCGAAGTGATTATTTATAACTCTCTAAAATGACTTTCAGGCGGTCAAATGCAAAACATTGGAAAAAGGAAAAGTGTTTCAGATATATAAGATTTTGAGGTTTATTTTCAAGGATATTTGAAGGTTAAATTGTGTTTTAGTGGCAATAACTATTTCTGATACTAGGTGTGTCAAGAGCATGAAAATTTACGTCCCAAATGATTCTTTATGATTATTAAACAATTATGTTGGAGAATTACAAATTACGACTTTAGTAAACGAGTAGTACTATCTACTACTAGTAATTTTCTAATTGCAGTTCTAACTGCCAGAGCTCTGTCTAAAGATCTCTCTTGAAGGTGTCTTAGTTGTAATATTTGAAAAATTAATTCCTAAAAGACACATGCATGTAAATTCTCAAAATATTAATCTTAAGGTAGTCTTGTGTTAAATCTTATTTATATCTCATTTCTGATCATTTTTGTTGGCAAAGCGATCCACAGTTTTGAGATCTGAGTTTCGTCTAAAGATGGAGTTGGTATTAAATCTAAAAATGTGTCGACCGATGTACGATACTTATAATGAAGTAATCAAAATGTGTAAGTGAAGAGTGCTTTTTCTAATAATTATTGCACACATTCCCATTTACTTCCGCACACGTAGCTATAAATTTCTATATATATACGAACTAAGAAAAGTGTCTTTTATCAGTTACATCCTTTGTCTTTTAAAACGATTTCTTATACCCCGTAAATGAAATCCCGTATGTTATCCATAAAATTGTTCGGCTTTTAGCATTTACTTAATATTGAACCTTTTCATAGACCCTATCATAAGTATTCATAAAACTCAAATAAGAGATTTGTCTGAACAGTATTTAAAACATCTTTATTATCTTTTAAAGACATATTTTCTTGTTTGGGCTATGAGAGAGAAAACCAAAATTTAGCAGGAAGTTAATCAATTCAAGCTTCATCGTTATGTTCTGTATCGAAGTTCATAACGACCGAAATTCATTTACAAAATCTTTAGTGAATATTTGGTTATTTTAAAAATTTCTTATATCATGATCCATATTGCATAGGTAATCCGGCAACTTTCCGTTGTGCAGGTGTATCGCTCCACAGTTTTCAGTGACTTTTGGTTTTCATCGTCCACGCTGAAAATTATGCACCTGACCCAAGAATAATTTCTAAGCGGTATATTTAAACATAAAAAACATGGTGCAGTATCACCTGGGCATCAAAAAACTCTTTTGTACGGCACATTTAAACACAGTGATAGTATAAACTGCAGCTCCTGGATTAAACGTTTCTTTTAAGGTGCTTCTAAATTGGGCCATTCACCGATATTTTGTTAATGACATTTATTTCCGGTTTTCTCCTTCATTTTCTAACCGATTTCACTGAAAATTTAGCAGCGATCCTATGAAATGTTTACTTCTGCAATTACAGAGCCGGAATTGCGAAAAACCGTAAAAATTACTTCTACAATTCCATATAAGTATGTTTTATGGTTCTGCTCTTTACCGTTTCGACTATGGCACTGTTATTCGTTCACCTCAAAATTTGTTCGTCGAAATACAAAAGTTTCAGGACATTATCACGAAAAAACAGTTTGTAACTGTATGCAATTTTATTGAAATTACGGACATTCCGACTTCACATAATCCGTTTTCGTGCAGTAATCCCAGCAAACTATTGGAAATCAATTTAGTATTGTTTTTAATGTTTACGGGGTTGCTGATTCCAAATCTCGTATGAATTTTTAGAAATTAAAAATGGTGAATCTAACATGGCGGATCAATTTTGTAAAAGTGTGTTCACTTACCTGAAAACAGTAGTTGGGGGTTTTAGATATCGCTGATTCCAAATAAAGTGTCAGTATTCCGAAATTCAAAATGGCAAATTCAATATGGCGAACAAGTATTGTATGGATGTGTCCCGATTTACCTGAAAATCAGAACACTAGAAAAACCGATGGTATGTTTATAAAACTATTAAAGATCAAATTAATACAAATTGCTTCGACCAATACCACAGGAAATTTAATCAAATGTAGACATTTTACACCCTAAAGTACCGAAAAAAAACAACAAAAAATGTCATGTTTTTTTGTGCGCTGTAACTCGCGAATGGATAGGCTTATCGAGATAAATTTATGTTTAAAATACGTGTATTGGATCAACCTAGATCTAATTAGATTTTAAGCCTAATCTATCCATGAGTTAATAGAAAAAACTAGTAAAAACTTTTTATAAATATGGTTTCATGTAGATCTGTTTTTAAGAATTCCAAACGAAACGCTAGATCTGATGAATTTAATAAATGTACTTTGGACCATGAATTGTAAATGTTTTTGTAAATGTTGTTAGAGCATAAGTAAAGTGTAAAGGTGCGTTTCGGTACATGCTAAATTTACGTCGATGTGTCAGTGCAAGAACATAAATCCTTCAAATTTATTTATAAAATGTATTTTAAGTCGTGAATTGAACATGTACAAAAAACTTTGACAAAATGTGGATCATATATATGCGTCAATATTTTGGTCCCACAGGAAAATGTTTCTTTACTATTTAAATGCAGATAGTATACTAAATAAAAATGCACTTAGTATCTTAACAATTTTGGATAAATTTATGAGGTTATTTAACACATTTGCGCTCAGCGATGAGTAATACTCGTTTTGTTTTATAAATTAAACGAGGTTATTAAATCATTACATTGATTATATAATGGTACATATCGGACCAGAATTGACGTCACATAAAATAAAAAATGCGGTATTTCAGGGCAGAAAACGATTAAGGTCATGCAATTTTTTTTAATGTTTTTATTTCATGTTTTATGTAACTAAATATTACCTTACCTACTGATTTGAAGTACATGAGCACACTTTTACAAAATTCTTCCGTCACTATTAGATTCGCCATTTTAAATTTCGGAATACTGACGATGGGTTTGGAATCAGCGATCCCGAAAACATACTTGATATGGGCATTTAGCAGCGTTTTAGTGCGGGATAATTCGGAGGTAAAATGGTTAAATGCGAACCCGTTCAATCTCGTAATTTAAATTTTTTTTTTTGAAGTTTAAACTAGTGTTGACTACTAGCAGCTTTCAATATATTATGAAACAAAAAAGAAGAGCGGGGGGCATAGTTAAGTCCAAGTGGCTTTGATAGATTTATTATTACAATATAGAAAAAGGATGAGCAAATCACGATGTTTTCCTAGCTAATGTTTTTTCTGCTCTAACAGTCTCAGGTTCAACACTCGGTGCACCGAGTCTTTCCACTTCAAGTCCTCATTTTTGTTCTCCGACTTTTCCATCATTACCATCATAACAAACTTGTGAATTTTTTCAGATGAGTTTCTGTCATAAGAAAACAATTAAAAGTGTGGACCACAAAAATATGCTCGTCATGATATGCTCGTCAAAGACGCACCTCTATTGTTTATTTATGAGTTCCTAATTACGACCATAAACTTAATATTTATAACAATACAGTGTTTCCTAAATGTATAAAAATTGAGAATTGATTTACATACCTATGACTTATAAACCTATGGGTCGAAGTTTATGGGCGGCCACTAAGCGGAATTATTACAATAATAGCATTCAATAGTTTCTGGATTGGGAATGATTGCGAATGTCTCACAGAAACACTTCTGGAAGCATTAGGGAAGAATTCCCAAGTTTCTGGAACGAGAAAGATTGAGGAAGTCTCACAGAAATACTTCCAGAAACATTAGGAGGCATTCTCAAGTTCGTAGATTGAGTATTATTGAGGATATCTGAGTGAATCTTTCTGGAAGCATTAGCTTACTTCCATTTCGCAGTATTCAGAATAAAACATATAAGTCAATGCTTCATTCAGAATAGGGTTATAGGCTTTATAATTATTACGCCGAAGCATTGAGAAGCATTCAAAAGTAAAGTGGTAAATTCTTGTAATAGGATTTGGAATAATTGACGATAGGGAAATATTCACGGTGATCAACAAATAGGATTCAAAGTTCAAAAATGAATACTTCTCATTGCTTCTCAATCATTCTTTGTTTGCTGGGTTTTTTAAACTTTCACTCCGACCACAAATCAGCCGAAATATTAATAAATAATACTTGTAAAACACTTACATTACGCATGGAGATATTTATCAAAACCAGCCTAATAACGGTTCAAAAAAGAACCGTTTCGAATTTGGAAGGTTAAATTTGCATGTTCATTTTACCGAGCATGTTTATTCTAGGATGAATATGATGAGCAACCATAATATAGTATATATATATGTTGTCAACAATTATGTAGGTAAGTAGCACCGAATAACACCCTGGTAGAAAATTAATCTAGTTTCTGGCTAGTTTCTGGTCATTTTACTTATTTTACATGTTAAAAGTATAGAGAAAATGAATAAATTTCTACTAGGGCAATTGTTACAAATAGAGGATATAATATAGAATTATAAAAGTGCTTAAAAAAGCAATGATCTTAAAAATGCATAAAAAACTAGATAGAAAAAGGTTGAAAACTGTGTAGAAGATCGACAATACATGTACGGGCAAATTTCTAGATTATCATTAGAAAACTCTATTTAGATATTAGCAAAAATTTGGTCCAAATACTGGACAACACCTCATGAGGTTATGTGTTTTAAATATTTTGAATTATGCCTACCTGGAAACTGAGCAGAAACTGTCAAAGATTTATCCAAAAAAGCTATCCAAAAAATATGCATAATTGTTACATTTCCAATGGGTATCTAGCCAAGTTTATTGTCCACACTGTTTAGTACGCAAGTTTATTAGCCAACAACTTGCTAGAATGTATGCGCATTTTCTATGACGGTACTTTCGTTGCAATTTGAACACCAATTACATTGAGAAAAATTTGACAATGACTTTTACTTTCTTTTGGTAGAAATTATACTAAAATACTATAGGAATTTTTTAATTCATTACCTGCAATAAAACAAAAAGAAAAAAATTTGCCTAAAGTTAAACGTTTAACTTCATTAAAATGGAACGGTAAATGAAGAAAAGAAATTTGAACCGAAGTAAAACAAAAATTAGAAGATTAAAAAAGAAAGAGAAAATTACAAATGATGCAAAATATTTGCAGTATCATGCAAATCATCAAAAACTATTGAAAAAGGATAGAACTATATTATAAGCACAAGTGAAATGTTTTCTTTCCAAAATTAAACCTAATAGAACGTGATTCCAAAATTTTACATACAAGACGGAGAGTTATCTTATGACACCTAATTGGGGCATTTCATTTCGGAATAAAAAAGATGGTTTCTTAAAAATGTTTGCAATGGCAACGTTTTTTTTACTTTTTAGCGTTTTGGTGCTAAAAAGTACTGTCACACTTTATGTTAAACTTATGTACATATGTCCTTCATGATTTAAAAAAATCGTAAAACAATGCTGGAACGTGCAAAAACGATTTGGGGGTGCAAGAATCTTTTTGGTCTCCATCCATACTTATCATGGAGGAAAAACGTCCATTCTGTATTTTTCTAAAAATATTTTTTTTTACATTGTATTCATACATCAAAATTTAAAAAAAAAAGATTTATTTTACACAATCGCGTTTTATGATTTTAAAAAAAAAAAAGGTACGGGTCGAGAAATCGAAAAATGAAAAGCCGACCGGTAAAAAAACCGACAGTAAAAGACCGACAGTAAAAACGGACATTTCAAAAACCCGACAATCAAAAATCCGTCAGTAAAAAAATCGAAATGGCAAAAACTGACGGTCCGCTTTTGGATTTGCCTACTTTTATATGTGTCGGTTTTTTGACCTGTCGGCTTTTTGATCTGTCGGTTTTTTTATCTGTCGGCTTTTTTATTTGCCGGTTTTACAAAACTGAAACAGCAGCATCTTAAATTATTGTTTTTTAAAGAAAATAGAGAGGTTCAAAAAAAATTCTGAAATTCGTGGAATATTTTCGAAAAATTGTCTGTGTTCAAAACAAAAAACTACGTATCTTCCATTTTGCATTAACAAACAAAATTTTTCAATATTAGGTAAATCGGTAACATGGCCACATTCAGCCTGCATGATTTCACACGGAATCGGTCTAATAATTAAATGCAATAGTCATTTCAACTATTTTTTCATGGTTTTACTTTTTTCTCCGCAGAAGTACTAAATTAACATATGAACACATGTCACCGTTACTCAATGTTCAATGTTTGAAAGAAAACATCAATTAAATCGGATATGATCGGTTTGCCGAACAAAAACGGGATTGTTCTTGGTGAATCGAAGAAGATCGTTTAGATGCATATGCACGCAGATTGGGTCGAGTGGCGACCCCCGCCGTTTGGTGCCGGTTGAGGGTTACGGGTTACGGGTTACCAGAGAGTGGGGAAGGCGGAAGGTGTGGCTAAGGTAAGTGGGGCGGTTCTACATCGGTTCGGGCCATTGGAAACTTCATACGCCGTGCAGCACGCCTATCTTCTCCTTTTCTTCTCTTTTCATCTCTGTGTATATACTCTTCCCGTCTCGACTCATCTCGTCTCTTCTCTTCCCATCACTAAGTTTGCTTCGTCACCCAACCTGTGGGTAAACTCGACTTGCACACACTCAAAACACTCGTAAATATAACATCCATACTCACTAACACACATAAACCCACACATATAGAGAATACACTCGCATCCAAGAGTATAGTGTGCGTCTAGAGTGATGTTCGCCATTTCGGATTATTTCGGGGCGAAAATGGAATTGTGCTGTCATTACGAGACGAGCAAAATGCCACTGTTGAATTACGCTTCGAAAATTAAATTTGGAATTTACGCTCAACTGATGGCGAACTCTATTTTTCACCGGATATAAATGTTTTCTTCTCCGAGAACAATAATTTATAGGTGTCTCTTTAGTATAGGTCTATTTGTGTTCGGAAAATGCACACATTTTTTAGGGTTTACTCAATCGTGACAGACAGACTTGGATTTGAGTTTTGATAAAAGGTATTTGATGATTCGTTCAAAAATATCTTATATTATTGATCAGGAAGAATAAGATCCCTCGTTGGGCGCCATTTAATAGATTAATTTTTAAACAGTTTTATAGCTTTTGTTCTGCTTACTTGATAACTGAGGAGAAAGGTCGATGTTAAATATTAGAAACAGGTATAAAATAAATATTAGAAAATAGTACAATGATGTTTCAATATTTGGTACAAAATTCTAATCATTCTTTACAAAATATCCGGCACTATTATTTAGGACAATATAACAAAATCCCTCGTTGGGCGCCATTATCAACTTCATTTTTAATCGTTTTTACTGTACATCTTCTTATTTGCTAATTATGGAATAAATTTGACACCACTGATTTGTTGGCCTAACTTCTAAGCATTTTAGATTCCATGATCTCAGTCGCTAAAGGAGGTGTAATATCGGTAGGAAATATTTCAAATTGGTACCGTTATTTTTCCATTTCTTAAGATAGATTTTAATTATGCCTTCGAAAACATTGGACAGAAATGACGAGGAATAGATAATAAAATATAAGTACTCTAAATATAAGAAGATTGTGTTGTTGAGCTCCAATTTCTAACATCATCTTTAATCTATTTTGCTATGTTTTCATAGCTTGAGGTGTAAGACCAGATACTTAATGCTACGAATTGACACAATGATTTTTCTATGAAACTAGAAAGAACAACAAAGTGTTATTTTATATATATAGTATATTAACCTCTCTTCGATTTGTTGGATTGCATATCAAGAAAGCATTAATCTTTACATTTAAATGATACTGAAATAGTACATTCGAGTATTAATTATTCCTGGATGGCACGTTTGCCTACTTTGCAATTTCTAAATATAATGTTAAAACAATGATTGGACTAATAAATGTTAAGAACTTTTTGATTATTTGTTTTCTTTGTACTAACAATTGATAGTGACAGAGAAATCATAGTAACGCGAACATTAAGATCCTAATGTTTGGCCCAATACCAATTGCTACATAAAAAATGTTAATCATTATAAAATTCCGATGAATATTTAAAGGGAGATTCTACTATAGAAACCCATAAACACAGCCATTCTTTTTGTCTTATAGAACAAAGCAACTAAACAACTTCAGTCGTTTACCGTTATTTATTGAATAACAAAAAATTTGCTCTTAAAAGTTCATTGCCAAAATTGCAGAAATGATGTAGATATATATTTTTAATATCATTTTTTAACTTCTTTTATCTTTATAGTGCCCTACGACGAATTGGAAACATTATTCGAATTCAGATTGAAGAGCCCTTAAATGTTATTTACTTTGATGCAATAAAAAATTGAGTGAATTCATCAAGTAGTTATTAACTTGAGTTATTTTAAAGGTCACTTCAAAAAATATGATTCTTTAGGAAATGGGTTTGAAGATTTGATTATAGCGACATCTAGTGGTGCTTTGAGTAACTATTCTTACCAAGATAAGGCAATACAAGGGTGTATTTTGAAAATATTTTCGTGACTCCGAAATCCCTACCAAATTTGATTTTAAGCATGTTTTACGTATTTTGCGACCTCCCTGAATATTTGAAGCTCTACACTGAGAATTCTTCAATAGTAAATTTTACCATAAATGTCATAATTTCTGCTAAAATTATAGTAATAATTACTATTTTAATACGAATAATCGTCCAAAAAGTCTATTTACTATTATTTTTTTGAATAATTCACATACGGGTAATATTTAATAATATTCAAGCATTATAAAATTTACTACTTATGTGGTACTTCAAAATCTATTTAACGTTGTAAATATTACTTCAATGGTAAATTTTAAAACAAAATTATATTAAATTTTACTACTCCAATGTAGGAAAATACACAAACACGCCACTTACTATTCTAAATAGGACTATTTACAATTTAAGGTTACATATTTTATTAGTTTTTATATGAAAGTGCTTCAAGTTCTGTATTTCAAGTATTTCACAAAGATGTCGCATAAGTGGCCCGTATCTTACTCGCAAGTTATAGAACTACTCACGGTTTACATAAACATATCTAAGAGGTCCAAATTTGGTACTTATAATAATTGTATTCGAGATGCGTTCTTAGTCGATAAGTAAGTTTGTGATTAAATATGCAATATATAGTGTTTGTTGCATCTTATTTACACAATTGGATTTGACATTAATTAGATATAAGATTGCCATTCGCTCCAGATTACATCTAATTTTACAACATAACACAGAATTAAAATTTTTCTTTTCTAACCAAACTGATTTTTCCTAGTTTACGTAGTTAATTTTTAAGGTATTGTAACTGAAATCAACAGGCACTATGTTAAGAATTGCTATAAATTTGTGTTGTAATTTTTAAAAATAGAATTTACTAATATTACATTTCAAGCTGGAACTTTTAATATATGTGCATTGTAATTTTTATTATTTCGGTGTAGTTATTCCATTTTCTTACAGAAAATAGTACCTTTTACTGTTATTAGTGAATCTCTAGAAATACATAAAACAGAGTCGGCAGGGGTATTGACATAGAGTCTTTCAAATTCCGATTAACTGAATACTATAAGAACTAAAGTTTTAGTAGTTTTTGGGTCATAAAAAACCCAACATTTCCAACCGGGCTGTATTGGAGCTTATAACTTGATTTTCTCGACTCAAAAGTGTAAACTCAGTGTCTGTAGGAAAAGAACTTAATTTACCCACCACATTTTTATCGTAGGACAAAGAGAGGTTGCGAGAACTAATGGAAAACTGTTCTCATTGATAAAATTTTGTATAAACTAGTCACTCCAATGTTTTTTAGGGTGTTGACTGCGAAAAATGTACCTGTATATATATGTACTTCATGTACAAATAACATACTAAAAATGTAATAATATCATATTTCAGTTTAAATTAGTAATCATCGACTCCAAAATTCATGTAGTAACAAAAACCGGCTCCATATTGGATCCTCCATTTTGAATATACAAAATTCCCCAAATCCTAAATCGGAAACTTCGAAAACCTATAAGCAAAAAGTTTCAATGGAAACCGCTAACATTTAAAATTTAGCCCGACACATCGCCCCTGCCATTTTGGATTTTTTAAATTTAAAGTTTGATTCATAGACAGCGACACAGAGAACGTTGGAGTGACTAAAAAATCTGATCAAGGAGAACCATTTTCCAGCAGTTTTGGCAAACCCAGCTATTTTTATTATGATAAAAAGTTTCTCCCACTACCGGAAGTGACGTTTCAATTTTGGAATGAAAAGTTCTAGTTCTAAGCTTTCATTTGAGCCCATTCTTAAGGAAACAAACCTGGACTTTTTTTATAACCCAATATTATCGAAAATAACTAAGCTTATAATATTTTCAAACCAAATATTGATAGTATTCTCCAACTCCAAAAAAATTACCCAATTTGTATCACTAGGTTAAACTGAATCGTACAAAATGATGAACTTACGAAAAACTGCAGGTTAAATCAGTTTTAAATACCCAGCAACAATTTTCGTCTCGGAACTCCCACGCAAGGTATCGCATGTACGAGGAATAGTACATTCGAGACGCACGGACGGTTCTTGTAAAATTTGGCGCTCGTGACTTATAAATTTTAATTGAATAAAAACCGAGCGGTGTATATTTCTTGAATAAATGTGGTGTCGAGTTGTGCAGCTGCGCGGGTACATTATGCCAAATAGGTAATTGAAGATACGTCTCGGGATGAGAAGTGTGGCTTTATGGGATATCGAGTATGAAATGAGCAAAGGCCGTTTCACACCGCGAAGCAGAGAATTATCTGGCTTTTGGCCCAATCGCTAAATTTATACCCCCGCTAGTATACGCAGAATGCGAATAAACCACGAGTCGCTTGCAGACGGTGATCCGGACGCGACCAAGATCCGTCGATGCTTATCACTCCCCAGACAACGCAAAAATGAAACATTATTCTTAAAGTAGACTTTGAGAGATAGCGATTTCAAACTTGGAAGCACTACTGCTTACCCATTTTTAGTTTCAGCATAGTTTTTTGAATAAATAGAAAATGAACATCAGGATTATCAATTATTCTACAGGAATTCCAACAGAATCACGAAAAACCTGTGATGTCTCAAGACGTCCAGATATATGTTTTCTGCAGACAGTTGGCGTAGGTAATTTTAATTTTCCCATCTTTGAAAATGCCGACTGTCATCGATATAGTAAATAGATCACAAGATAAGCAAAGGCAATACAACAATGTGAACTTACTAGGGATAAGAACAGTTTATTTTTGTGGTCAAGACCAGTTAGGTTGTCGACCTTATTCCGCATGCTTATTTCTAATCCAACGCTTGACAGATTCCGCCAAAATAAATTTCCGCATTAAAATCCTGAACTTCTTTTCCAGAAAAAGACTGCGTCTCTAATTGAAATGTTTTTAATATATAACGTAGCAAACTGTAAGTTATAGCCTCTTCAGTCTTTTAGTGTATAAAGAAAATATTGGCAAAGACACTTAATATTTATATGTAAAACTAAGTAGTTTTGACGGAAAGATCGTACAGAACACATTGTATGATAGGTAGTGAGTACTTATTTACAAACATGATATTTATTTCTTTTCTTGTATCATTTCAGCCAAGCACGCAAGGCTCATTACACAAACATCATCATCATCATCCTTCACGGAGCGTCTGAAATGTGAGTGGTGAGAGACACTAATCCACCAGTGCAAGACAAAGTTAAACCGCCATTGTATAAGAAATGGAAGCATACTACTCCAGTTAACGAGAAGGAATTGAAACGATTCAAGTTCCTTATTAGACTTCTTTGCTACCAAAATAATACTAGAACGTAAAGAAACGAATTGCTATGAACGACCTATGTCGAGAAAACCATCGTTATTTTAGAAACACTAGATATACGTATTAATAACTTCGAAATGCTACGACGCCATCTGTCGAAGAGAATCGAGCACACATTATATCAAACTATATTGAAAAAGAAATGGTGAATTCCTACTGCGAGAAAAAAAACTTTTCGGTCTCGTTTATGGAATTAAAAAAACAAAGAAACCGGTAAAAATACGTAAAATGTTTTATACATTATCTCCTATATCGATTTCCATAATATTCGCGGAGTGTTCTATTTTTCTGCGCTGAAAAAATAAGTCTTGAATTAAGACCAATAGTTAGTTAATTTTAAGATGTAACAAAAAGTAGCCTTGTTCGACTGAAAAGTAGACTTTATCTGATAAAATTAGCCACCCAGACAGCAAAATAGAAAATAGTTGAGAATGATTACGAAATATACTCTAAAAGAAGTCAGATATCCCACTTTCTGAGGGTGTTCTGGACATGAGTTCATAAAGATCTCATAATGACATCATGTTCAGAAAACCCTCATAAAGTGGGACATTTAACTTCTTTAAGAGCACATTCCGAAACCATTCTGAACTCCTTCTTATTTTGCTGCCTGGGTTACCACGTGCCTAAAATTTAGTAGCAAACGTTAGATATTTATACACTGAGAAAAATGTTTGTTTACAGTTACAGAATTTAGATTTTGATAGAGGTAAAGGTACTTTATCCTGAAATTAACGTCATCTCAGATTTGGTTAAATTTATTATGTTAATACTTGATATAAGAATTTTAAATATTTGTTGGGATCATTACGACTACGAGACATGTAGTCGATTTACGAGCTTACAGTTTCACCGAAACAGAGATAAACAAACATACACACTCGCAGTTGTTCGATTTTTGCGAATTTTTCGGGGCTTTGTTGCCGTGCGTAGTTTAAACGATTTATTTAATGTAAGATTCACTGACTTATAAACAGTTAACGAACGCGCATTAATTGTTAAAATATATGAACTAATATACAGGGTCATCGAAAAGTATCGGACCCCCCTAATATCTTCAGTTAGAATGCACTTAGGAGAAAATGTCCAATAGCAAAGTTGTATGGTTTCAAGCGGGGAGTAAGATGATGACCTTGACTTTGACCTTGACCATGTCCTTCAAGGTCATTTCAAGGTCAATCTTATTTTTTTAAATAGAACCCCCTACATTTTATTGCATATTCTTATATCTTATCTCGAGAGCTTTCCAAAACACTATAATAAAATATTTTTTTATTAAGTACTTTTTGAGTTATAAAGGTTTGAAGTTTTTCCAAAATGCATTCGTACTGAAAATATTAGGGGGATCCGATTAATGTATTTTCTTTAAACCAATTAATTGGTCTCATTATTCCGCGCACAAAAGTATTAAGGTTATGATTACTGAAAACTAAATAATATTTTACAAGATATTCTACATTTTGTGTAAAAAAATTGTTAACTTCAAACCTTAATAACTCAAAAAGTACTTAATAAAAAAATATTTTATTATAGTGTTTTGGAAAGCTCTCGAGATAAGCTATAAGAATATGCAATAAAATGTAGGGGGTTCTATTTAAAAAAATAAGATTGACCTTGAAATGACCTTGAAGGACATGTTCAAGGTCAAAGTCAAGGTCATCATCTTACTTCCCGCTTGAAACCATACAACTTTGCTATTGGATATTTTCTCCTAAGTGCATTCTAACTGAAGATATTAGGGGGGTCCGATACTTTTCGATGACCCTGTATAATAAGATTGCAGGAAAGTTCTGGTATTTTCATCTCAAAGTTACCTATCGTTTTTTACTTTACAGTAGATTTTAGTAATCTGTAAACATTGAGTAAGGGATACAAAACATCGTCAAACTGAATATTATGTAATATTCGTCGACATGAACATTTCTAGTATATAAAATCTTTGACAATAAACAAAAAATAAAATAATAACTGTATGACTTTTATTGTTATAGTTGAGATCAAGAGTAGCGGTCTAGCCTCTCGCCGAGCTCTTATAAAATTCCATACAGTATATCTTATATAGAAAGAGCGGCTACCGCTACTCTTTACAGCTCACTTAGTTTTAGAGCATGTGCACTCAACATTCTTTTCGTGACCATACTTTTCTGAGTGACATTTCCGAGTTTTGGTTAAGGC
The DNA here is from genome assembly GCA_030407085.1 of Trichopria drosophilae. Classification (NCBI taxonomy): domain Eukaryota; kingdom Metazoa; phylum Arthropoda; class Insecta; order Hymenoptera; family Diapriidae; genus Trichopria; species Trichopria drosophilae. Next base: position 185,581,306 of record CM059582.1, read on the forward strand.
TAATATTTTTTTTTTTCATTTAAGCCTAACCCGATTAATATTGGTTCAGTAGATCGTCTTCGAGGTTCTAGGATAAAAAATTGTTCTTCTTTCATCATGTATATTGGTGCATGCAGTACGTAAAGGGATTCGTCCAGTTATATTTTGGCTCGTCTTATTGTACCTCAATTTCTTGTGAGCCATATTTTATACATAACGTTAATGTTTTGTCAATTATTAGAAATATTGTTACATTCGATTGTAAATGCATGACTTTATAAACCTATATTTAACGTAAGTTTCAATTTAAAAAAAACTATTTATGTTCAATTTATATTTTAAATCTTAAACAACTAGTTTATCGACTGACTCTATGACTTTTATGGTTATACTTGAGATCAAGAGTAGCGGTCGAGCCTCGCCCCAAGTTCTTATAAAATTCCCATAAGTCGCAGCGTCCGATGGAAAGAAGAACAATTTTTTATCTTGGAGAAGCACTAATTCCTATTTATATTTATTCAATATTAACTATGAGAAAAGAAAGTATTAATATTTCCTTACGGATATGTCCAACAGTGGGAGTTTGAGTCTCTTTCTATCTGTAAACAATTTTCCAAAATTCATTCGTTGTATTTGTCATCGATCAAAAAGTTAGTTCTCTACCGTATCGAGCGATATTTATTAGAATATCATTGAGTTTGATTGGTTTGAACGTTTTAATGCGATTGTGCATTTTCACAAATGTGAAAAATCTATAGCAATTAGTATACATATATGAATTTCCAATATATAAATCTTCGATGGCGTATAAAGCAGGTCTGTACCACCGCTTCACTGATTATTCTAGTGGTACAGATTGAGATACAACGCCATAAAAGAAGCAGTATGCAGTTTTTCATTTTGGATCGATGATAAATAGTTTAATTTAATTTATTAATAATTATTTCGACCTTCACAGTAAGTTTTGTTGGTTAAATTGGTTACTACACAAACACAAATCCGTTTTTAAAATGTAGGCCAAAATAAGATCTTCTTAAAGTTTTATCGTAGTTAAATTATTCTCGTTTACCAAGAAACACTACTTCCTATTTATTCAATATTAATTATGTGAAAAGAAATGATTAATTATAAATTCATTAATTGTTTTAAGCTATTTTTAATTACAGTTCTGCTTCATTTTTATTTATGTTCCAAATTTTCATTAATTTATTAGTAATTATTTGATAAGAAGGCGAGTAATTAATATTAGTTCCTGAAAATTACTTTTCATTGAGATATAAGTAGGTGTTTGGGCTAACAACCTGATATTAAATAATAATTATTGCTAATTGGCTCAAGGGCATAATTTTGTATTATAAAATGTCGTTAAACGTCAAGCTTCGAAAATTGGTCATGGTAATTTAACGATGTTTTTGAAATATGACACCATTTAATTAGGGGCATGTATTAGCGGCTTTTAAAATACTATACAAAATTAGCAAAGTGTCGGTTATCTCGATTTGATACTTTTGATATGATCACACATTTATGGTTAATACATTCTTACTCTGGACCAGATTGCATGTGCGAGAGATGCCGAAACCTGACTAAGGGACGAGGAATCACCATGTATAATGTGAAAATTCTACATGCGTACAATATTTTTGGATTCCGTAGGTGTGAAAATTGCCACTTTTTAAAATATTGACGTAAAAAGGGTGCCTATATGTTGTCATGTTAGGGTCCTTCCCCAATGATGATGAATCTTTTATAATAACATCCGATTTTTTAATGTAAGATTTGGGCAAGGACAGTTTGGATAGAGTATTTCCTTTTATTAAGCTCAATGGTTAAACTTTTACGACCCAACGAACGGCACGGCAGATTTTTCACTTGGAGCAAGGAAGACAGAAGTTCTCTCTTGTAGAGAAGGTGGCGGTGGTTCATGTAGTAGGAATAGGGATGGATGATGTCTTCTGGAGAGACAGATGCAGATATTTCTTTTAGAGGAACGGTGTTGAATTCCCTCTTGAACGGAAAACGGCGGAATGTTCTCTAGGAGGAAAGACGAGACACCCTCTTGGAGTGAAATGGCGGAAATTCCACTTGGAGGACAAGAGAAAGACGGTCCTACTTGTAATAAATACTAGGGACTTCTCTTGGAGGAGCAAAGACTAGGGACTTCTCTTGCTGGAGTAAAGACTAAGGATTCCTCTTGGTGGAAAAAGACAAACATATCCTTTTGAAGGAAAAAGACAAGGACGTTCAGACTTTCAAAGCTGCCTTTACACCGATTTGAATTCCAAATTTTCGAGACATGTACAGTTGCTTAGCAACGATGTTTATTTTTATAACATCGGCTTCTTCCTTTAGTTATTGTTCTGTGGCTTCATCCAAGTATCCCACATCCAAGCTGTACGGCTCAATTAGTTTTTCCGTGTGTTTTATTTAGTATTCGATTTCTCCCATTAGTATAAGAGCCTGGCTGTTCCACCCATGGTTCCACCTATCTGCCGCCATACTAGTTTTACAGATTTCTCAATACATTCGTTCAAGACATTGATGAAGCACATGTATGACATATTGACACATGTGATTGGTCTATGATTTTCTGTATATGCATCTTCATGCTAGGTGACGATGAACTTCAGATAACTTTTTCTCTAATAGTTACTAATTTACTAATAAAACTTTGCCATTGTGATGACGTAATTCACTCTAACTCAATAAGTGACATTCACTCATCTATTTGATGCATGAGGTTACTACACGCCTTGATGAAGAATTTGATACCTGGAGTGTTTGCATTAAGCTTTGATGTTTCTTCAGAGATGCTCCCTTACAACACGACAGAGGACAATGTAGGAACTTCGCAAAGAGTTGCTTCAGGTTATTGAAAGAGATCGGGAAAATACTGTATTTTAGCATTAGCCAAAACTCGAATATTGTCAGTTAAGTCTTGAGACATTCTTCGAGTTAAGACATTTTTATATGGTGCTAGAACGTCTTGACTTTAGTCGCGAATGCACCACCAGATTTTATATAGTTGATACTGAATTCGGGACACGAATTTTCTAGTCACGAGAATGTTTCAGACCGATTCAAACAAACTTATTATGATCTATCGATGTCCCGATCTCTATGACAGATACCTAGATTCACCAGATACGTAGATGGCACATTGAGCTGCCACAGGTTACAGCCTTCTGGAAATGCATCCAGAAATAGCCTATTTGCTCTGTTTATTTTTCGTGGTTTAGGCATAACTTTAGTGGTCAAAAGAAGCCTAAATATGAGAGTCGTGCTTTCAAAATTATTATCATTATTATCATATCAAAATATTCCACGATTTATATTTTTGGTGACGAAATCTTGAGCATGGCAGCTAATATTAAGAAAAAATATATTTTTTTTTAATAATTCAGTTGAACACCTTGTTGATAAGTGTTTCGTCAGATCGTAGGAAGTCTACTACTTTTCGTGAGATTGGAACCAAAGAAATCAACAAACAGATACATTCGACGGAAGTGCGTCTATCGGTGGACTATCGGCAGAGATTCTATTGTTTCTTATAATTTCAGATACCTGAAAACAGAGATGAAATGCGACTTTAAATATCATTTAAAAAATATAATATAAAATATATAGTTAATTTTCTAAATTCTTAATATTCAATAGAATGTGTAGAAAAATATTTCTTGGTGAATAGGATTAGAAGAGAATACATTAACAGAATTTTTTTAATTATATGAACTACTTGATAACCATTCTAGTAAAAAAATGCACTGTATGTAATGATGTTTACATATAGAGTAGTAAATTTCAATATAAGAATAAAATTTCATGGAATGTTGTTGACAAATGATGCTTGAATATGATTCATTATTATTATGGATATTATTCTTGAATATTAATGTTGTGTAGACAGTTGGTGCGAATTGTTATTAATAACTAAAAGCCATTTTGCTCAATAAATAAAAATAAAATGCATAAAAATCAAAATAAAAATACTAAAAAATCTTTTACTTACTTTTTTATCGACTCTAAGCAATTTTTCCTCTAAAAAATCATTTAAAACTTATTATCAAAATTAGCCATTTTTGGAATTCGGAAAGTTTATTCCCCTGTGGGCTTGTGTTCCTAAATGACAATGTTTAAGAAATAATATTGTATAGATGAAAGATGGCGTTGAATGATTCAACAAAAATACCGAAATTTTATCAAAATATTTGACTGCTTTTCTGGATTTTTGTAATTTTACATTTTTTTTAAATCCTTCAAATGATGTAGAGATTTCTATATGTAGAAATTAAAAAATAAAACCACGTGTTTAAGGTTTATTCTAAACTGGGTCATTGCATGTCAGATTGGATTTTTATAATTGAATTAATTTTTGGTCTCCATCTTGTAGGTTTGAATAATTGTATTTTAATGATTTTGAAAAGTTTTACATACAAAGAAGCAAGATTCTATTTGAAAATAATTTTAAAATAAAAATATTCATTGCAAACTGCTAAAATAAAATAAATCTTAAAAATTATTTGGATTCTTGGAATTCTTATGCATTTTAACCTATAAATGGAGAATGGCGAAATCAGCCGGATAATGATTTGGTGTAATCTTTTTGACATATTTTATTAATTGGCACTTAACCCATTAACGCCCAAAGCAAAACTTTTTTTTTCTTCAATTTCAGTGGAGTATTTCGTATGAAAATCGTTCAAAAAAGTTACATGAGCATTAGCATTTTTTTTTAAAGTTCATAGTTTATAAGTAATTATAAGTAAGGGTGTCCAGAAATTTTTCAAAGAACTTTGCATTGTTGACGCCATTTTGAGGTCGTCTGAATGATGTGGTGTATAAAAGTAACATTTTTCCTTAAAATTCAAATATTTTGTGCGCCTCCGTGCATAGTTGCAATAGAATTGCAATATTGTAATAGATCGAAAAAAATTGATGAGTAAACATTTTTCCCAATTTTTGGGAAATTTTTAAAAAATTTGGAGTCATATTGAAATTCCTTATAGCTGTAACTCAATTTTGACCTCGGAATCTTGAAGAGCGACCTCGAAAATAGTAGGACATGTACCTTTCAATTTTGTTGAACTTCGATTTTGATATGAAATACTACTAAAAAGAGTGTCGTTTGGGCGTTAATAGGGTAATTACGTTAAGTCATTTTTTCCACTGTTATCTATAATTTTATAAAAGGTGGGGGAGGTCAGTCGCCCTGATATAAACGCACGTTACCTCTGTTGGAGCACAATTGTAGTCGTTTCTTGTGAGTATCACTTTAACATTCTCGGGCAGTTGAACATATTGTCAATTCATTTTCCAAAATGAGGTCCATGGGGCTACTATTCTTAGTAGTCGCAATCGCTAGTGTCATTTCTGCGGAAGTGGCGTTAGAAGTAAAGCATTATGACATAACGTTAAATGTTGAAAGTATCGAAGATGAATTTTTGACAATATTTGGAAACACATCCATTTTAATAAACGTTGTTAATTCGGCAAGTACCATTACTCTTAACTCAAGGACCAAAATACTGTCAGCTAAACTTATAAGCGAAACCGAAGAATTTGAAATGAAAAAATTAACGACAGACAGTTCTAGCTCACGCGTTACTCTTGATTTTGAAAGAAAGTTTTCTGGGCTTTATACATTGGTTATGCAACACAACACCTATACTATTCCCGACAATCAGCCGGAGACTTTTGGAATTGTTCGTAAAGTTTATTCCAGTGAATCAAAGAAAAAATATAACTTGGCGAAAGAACCAAATGAGCCACCGACAAGATCGTAAGTATATTTCACGTGTCTTTGTGCTATCATGAAATAAAACGTTTTGTTCAATTATGGGGGTAGAGTTTCTCAAATTTCACATTTCTTATTTAAATTCATAAAATTAATTATTTTTTTAGTTCGCATAGTTCATGGTACATATTAGCATTCATATATTTATAAAACGTATTATAAGTAGTGCTATAAGTAGTAGTCAATCAGATCTTTGAAAATCTTAAAGCAGTAGAAATTTTCTTTTAATATGTAGTATTATTCACTAATAATTACAATTAGTTATCAAGCAGATTTATATCAATGTAATTTGTGATGTACTATTTTATTTTCAGATACATGCTACTCTCTCGTTTCGAAAATGGCAAAGCTGACCGTATATTCCCGTGTTTCCTCGACAACGAATCAAATTCTAATGCTGCTGCATTCCGCGTTAGCATACAACATCCACCCGCATATATTGTGCAGACAAACGTGGAGAAAGGGGGAATAATGAAAATATTATATAATTATACATTCAATGAAAGTAGTTTTGCCAACAAACGGCCAATGTCACCAAACGATTTAGTTTTCTTTGTTTCAAAACTTATTTATAAGAATGTCGGTAGCATTACATTTTGGACCGCGGCTGACATGATAGACAGTTCTCAAACAGAATTTGTTTTGCATTTTGTGAATCGTGCAATGAACGAAATCCCCGTGCTATCTTATTTCCTGCAGGCGGAAACTGATTTAATTGCACTCCCCCTACTACCGTCTGAACTTAGTTTGGAATCTGATATGGATTCGGAGCTCAAAAATCCTGAGCTTTACAGTAAATTGGGCATGGCATTTACTAAGTAAGTCGTTAACCATTTCTATTTATTCTTGATATTTAACTCGTGCATGTTAGTGACATTATTTAAATCATTTGATATATTAAATTCTGTATTTGGTTTGAAATAATTATAAACTTTGATTTTATTTGTACAGCCTTTACCTTTTCGACAAACCCACGACATTTGCCGAGCGGAGGCACGCTGATAAAGAGGATTACGTTTCGTGCAAGGCAAAATACTTTGACTTTCCCCATGCCAGAACTCAAATTACAGTAATGCGCGCACTTGTTACTCAATTTATTGTAGGTCATCTGAACCTCGGCAACCCAAAACCCTTGGAAGAATTCGACAGACTACTGATTCAATATTTGTCAAGTTATTACGTATCATTGGTACTTATTCTTTTCTTATGTATAGTTATTACGCATTGCAAGAAGCTGATAATAGTAGAGACAAAATAATAAGTTTTAAGGAAACTTTACTGCTATCAGCAAATCTCAGTACATTTTAAGAAATTAATTAAGCTTATGTCTCTATTTTTACTTAATATTAATATAATTTATTTCAATTATTCCGTAGATGTACCCGCATTTTTCAGAGATAATGCCTACATTTGATATGAATGTTGATAAAATGGGTAAGTGTATATTTTTAATATATTATTTAAGTAATGTTATAATAAAGCAAACTAGAAAGAAGTTCTTGTAAGTGACTATTTTGAATTGAACACCGTTTTCTTCAATTACAGAGGACATTCGTGATATTGAAAGGCGACTTCCTCAATCAGTTTTTCAAACGGGTATTGTCTATTACATACAGGATAAGTAAGTTTATTTCTTTATAATTTAAATATTTGTTATTACGTAGTTCATGTTTTATCGTTTGATACGCTTATCCCCTATATTTTCAGTTACCGCAAACCTGCGAATCGCACTGCATTTATCAAAAGTATGGAAGAATCTGTTAAAAACACATTGGGTGGAGTGAGCTTGAACGACCTTTTGGAGAATGACTGGTCGGTTTCATTTCCCATAATCAACGTCACGCGAAATTACGAGACTGGAGACGTACATGTATCTCAAGTGGATCAATTGCAATATTTACCTGTAAACGGTGAAATGCAGAAAGATATTATTACAGGAGAATATGACCGTGATTTAGAGAAGGAAATGTACCAGTATCAACTTGTCGAGTCAGATTCGAAATGGACGATCCCTATAAACATCTTCAACCTTGAAGGTTCCCACCCTGATAGTCGGACATATTCGATGGAGCCATCGAAAGATCTCATTATGAATAAAATGGCCGAGTCGCATCAGATGGTGCTAGTGGAACCAGTAGTACCTGGTATGAAAATTTTCACTTAAGTATATTTAATTGAATGACAATTTCACTGTCACAACTATATTATATTTGTATTACAGGTAAATCTATAGTAAATTATGATATCAGAAATTGGAATCTTATCATCGATAATTTTGAAAAAATTATAATGAACAAAGACATCGTTAATATAAATAAAATAATAAAGGATGCAAGAACACTGAGCATATTTGGTAAATTGCAACTGGATGAAACAAGAAAAATGCATTTACGTAAAATTGTGGAATTTCTTAATGACAAGAAGGAACCATTACAGATAATACCATGCAATGGCAAACCAGAACTTCCAGCTAGTAATTTCCGAACCCCGGGTTTTGCTTTTGAAGCAGTATATAATAAGGAATCTTATTTATACGACAATGATGCGTAATCCGTTTAGAAATAATTTACAGATTGGAGAGTTCACGAATTCTTCAAATTAGGTCCAGATTATATGACTAGTCCTGGTCATTGTCGATAAATTCTGGTGTATAAAAAATTGTAGATAACCAATCTATTAAGTATTAATTAGCTTGTATTCTAGTTATAGATATAAACGTTCCGTGCCGTTGCAATGTTTGACGTCTTATGTTCATAATAAATTTAAAAATATCGAGATTGTTAGTTTTTGTACATATCGACATGTGCCACATGTGTGTTACATTTTAGTATCCGAAAATATAGCACATATTCAATAAAACATTTTAACTTTCAAATTGTATTATAATTTAATGTTCCTTTCCTTTATCTTTGGTTATAGGATTTTATTTACTAAAATCTTCTGAAATTTTACTGATAACTCATTTACCTAGAAGTAGCATATCACTTTGTTATCCGGATCATCTATAAACTTCCTGTAAACCATTTGGTTGGTTTTTGACTTTCACAATATTAATTTTGTACTTTCGATGATTTTTGATCGATAGACTTTAATTAATTTACTTGTTGCATAGTCGGTCGTAAGGAAGAGACGTGAGCAGTGATCGAATGTAAGCCGGTTGTGATAGACTAAAAAAAATACATATATATATATATAAAATTTGATGAAAGAAACTTGTCGGCAATCATGATTTTTATAAATAAAACGATTACTCCGAATATGAACAATTTGTTTATTGTAATAAAGTAATTCACATAAATATCTATAGGTAGGGTAGTCGATACAATGACTGGCCCCTTAATAGATAGGTCGCATGATTTATTTTTGTTAAGGATGCAGACAAAACTAACATACTTGATAAGTATATAACAATATCCTGAATTCATTTGAGATTTAAACGGCTGCAATAGTATTAAAAAAAAACATTAATTAAATTATTAATTTTGAAGCAAAATAAAACTAGTGTCAATCCGTACAATGATTAGCCGGTGATCAGTATAAGCTAATGGTTATATTTTTCGCTTATTCATTACACTATTTTCGTTAATTTATGACTATTATTATGTATTGGAAATTACATACTTGTGTGAGATGTCGCAACATACCTTATACGTTAAGGTGACTTTGTAAGATCATTTATTTAATTTTTTGTCTAACTCATTAATATATTTCATATGCCTAATTATTTTTAGCAGATGCATTTTACTGTAACGCTTAATATAAATAAAGTTTAAGTGGCTAATCAATTGTACCGACTACCCTAATATAATGAATAATTTATATATTAGCCCTTATTCAAAGCATTCCTGCATTGAATTCTTAAAAACTTGGCCGCTCTTTTAGAAAGAAGTTTTTGGGATTAAGAAAGTTATATTTATGATTATCCAATGATTTGACTACAGTATCTACACTTATGAATGGTAATGTACCTGTAGAGATTGGTATATTACGTTTTGGTGATAAACACTGTCCGACAACGAGACCAGGGATCTAGACTATTTATATATTTGAAAGTCATTCGACGTTTAAAAGTATTGAAACAATTATTGTTATTGTTAGCACCTATATAAACATATATAATCTAAATAATGTACATCAATTTGGATGTCCGGATTCAGAAAATTGAGGTTTTTGTGTAAATTCATTAATTGCTTTAAGCTATTTTTAATTATAGTTCTACTTAATTTTGATTTTTGTTCTAAATTTTCATTAATTTATTCGTAATTATTTGATAAGAAGGCGATTAGTTAATATTAGTTTATACAAATGATTTTTCATTCTGACTTATGTATGTATTTGGCCTAACAACCTGATATTAAAATTATTGTTAATTGAGTCAGGGACATATTTTTGTATTAAAAAATTCGGTTAAATATCAACCTTCGTATAATTTTTCAGAAATGAAATTTTGTCAATGTAGTTTAACGATATTTTTCAAATATGACATTATTTAATTAAGGACATGTATTAGCGGCTTTTAAAACACTATAAAAAAATAGCGACGTGAGGTTATTTCGATTTTGTACTTTTGATATGATCACACATTTGTGGTAAACATTCTTATTCTTGACTATAGATTGCAAGCCCAAGAGATGGCGAAACCTGATCGAGGGACGAGGAATTACCATATGATGTGTAAATTCTACATGCGAACAATATTTTTCGATGCCATAGTGTGAAAATTTACATTTTTTTGACTTATTATTAGTAAAGTCCCAATCTAATACATCCGTCATGAACTTAATCCAATAATAACTATATCGTTCTTGATTAGTATTTGTCTTACGAGTAGTTGTTCAATTGACTGTGTAAATTAAAACATTATCGTAACAAATTACGCAAGACCTTACTACAACTTCGAATTCCATTTATGAGAAAATTTGGATTTGTAATTGTTTGCGCCGTAAACCTTATCCGCAAACGTAGGAATTTGTAGTCCAGGATTCTTAGGATTTTGCACATGCGGAGAATAAATAACACTCCCGGTGTGAATCGTAAATTCTTATTTTCTATTCTTTGAATTGATACAATTAAATGAGTTCTGAATTATTTACCAACAAAATTTGTAACTAACACAACACCGGTAAAATGCCGAATGCTCGCGAAATCTTTACCGACGCGCTGGAAAAGGGAATAATTGCTTCGGACTAGCGTGGTCGATCGTATGAAGACGAAATCGCAACTGAAACGTGTCGCATCGGAAAACCAAAAACGGAAACAATAATTTGATAGAGGGCACTAATGATGCCGGATGTAATAATAACAGGGACTTTAACAATAATAGAGACCGCTTGTTTTGTTCGCGGGAATAGAATTATAAATTCGAACAGTAATGATTAAAAATATTTTGCTCATTCAGATGGCGAGGATTAAAGTAAAACTTATTGTTTATAAATTATCTCTATTATTAATAATAAACATAGTTCAATAAACTCATTTTTATTATTTATAAATTTGTGAATCTGCGTTATACGTAAAGCAAACGATATGCCATTATAATACATAAATTATTCGTAATTTCCTAGAAAGGACCCCGCAGGAAATCATAGGGAAATGGCTTTCAGTCGAATGTCCTGAAATTGGGGCAAATGATAGTTCATATAATGTAGATCAAAAGTGTCCATAGGCCCGAAGTCCCTAGATGGTTAATTTTTGAGTTACAGCCACTTGAAACTGCCAATTTTCGCAAATTGCAGAATGGTGATCCTCTACTCTTCGGTCGAGCGCACCTTATGCTCAGTGAAATATGGTCAAGGATATATATAAGATATATAATCTGTCATTATATGTAACCTATATACAACTGTTTTAAGTTATATATAGTTATATACAAGTTTAGCGTATAGTTGTAACAATAGGTAAATAAAAGTCTGTATATTTTATTAACATACTAATTATTATGTAATTATATACCAATTTTATATATATATGTCAATTGTATGTAATTATATATAACTTAAAACAGTTGTTTATATATCTTATATATAACCTTGACCATACTTCACTGAGCATAAGGTGCGCTCGACCGAAGAGTCGAGGATCACCATTCTGAAATTTGCGAAAATTGATAGTTTCAAGTGGCTGTAACTCAAAAACTAGCCATCTAGGGACTTCGGGCCTATGGATACTTTTGATCTACATTATATGAACTATCATTTGCCCCAATTTCAGGACATTCGACTGAGAGCCATTTCCCTATGATTTCCTGCGGGGTCCTTTAAGATACATTTTTCTGGATAGATTGCTCCAAATCACATTGAGTGTCGTGTTTTATTAAAAATCAAAACAGTTAAACATTTTACAAAGAAATGATTAAAAAGTAAAATACGCGGAAAAAGAATTTAAACTAGATGCCTTCGACCCGGGTGCCTACAATTTTGGCTAAATTCGTATTGCAGTTCCCTGACGAAAGGCTGATGCTTCCGGGAATATTCCCATTTTAACACTGCCAGGAAAGAAGGCGGCAGAGGGTAGTTCTAGCATCGTTAGATTCGAGTAGTTTCTATACATATATTATAACAATATCTTGTTCCTTAAATACGGTGAATATGCCAGTGAATGGACGGTTAAGCATTTTTCACACTTTGATCGATTGCAACTTTTGAATTCTTTTATGAAAATTGAATTATGATACCACCTTTAGAATCGTTAGACTCTGCTCTTTATGACCGTGTAGTTCAACCTTTGATTTTATTTAAGTATTAACCTCGTCTTCATACGTTTGTAAAAAAATCTGCTAAACCCCAATGAATAGACGGGTTAAATCAAATGGGACGTTTTCAGTACCAGTTTTGGATGGCTTTAAAACTTTGCTTTGATTTTACAAAATAATAAACACTGGAAGATCAATAGTACTGTAAATATTGTTTTGAATGTTCAAAGAACACAAAAATATGTATTTTGTTAAGAAATAGAAATATACAGAAAATCGTCATTGGTAGTCGTCCATTCATTGGCATATTCACCCTATATTAAAATTGAAAATGAGAATTTTCAAAACTTCGACCCCGACCGCAGGTCAGCCGAAGCACCGATAAATGAGCACGTCTTGTTCACAATGATCCTTAATTTCATGTTCATTTGCTTTTTACGGCATTATCGTTGATTTTACGAAGAAATGAATACAACCTTTTTTGTAGAGAATTCGATGTTCTATATTTTTTGTTTGAAACATTTTTTTGTACGATTTGTATTTTTTGTTAAAAAATGGTAAAACCTGTTTTTTGAGCGCTTTTTTGTTAAACCTCCCCATAATCTAGTATGCCTTGTCTCCAAAAACTAATCAGATCTAAGTTTGGCCAAGAGAAACCCATATCCGTTTGTACTTTTTAAATTCGTCAGTCGCGAGATATCGCGTATACAAAATTTTGCCCACAGACGGACGGACGGACGGACGTACAACCTAACGGACACCAATTTTTTTATTGTTGTTTTGAGTTCCTTAGGGCCTGAAACGTCGACATTTGATGAAAAACTATAGGGTAATTTTTTGGCGGGAACTGACCAAATTCAATACTTCGCCAGACCTAGGGTCTGGGTCGAAGTAAAAATATTGAAAAACAAAAATAGGATATTGCTTTGTCACGTTCCCGCCTCCTGCCAGTGCCGGATTCATCACCGATCAAAACACATTTAGATATTGGGAACTGGAGCGATAATTAAAAAGTGTTGTGTTTATTACTGTAAAATTACCTAATTTAAATAAATGTTGAATGATCTCTTAACAGTATTTCTATCGCCAAAGTATATATAATAAGTAAGAAGTCTGATTTTTTCTCTTTTTTGACGATACATTTACCAAAAAAATCGTAATCACATCGATACCCAGAGACCCCATTTGGAAAACATCTTAATGCCTATTTTTTAATCTTTTCTATGATACTCCATTTTCTTATAAAAAGTACCGACAAGGTTTCATATCGTACACAATTAACATAGGAGGTGAACATTTTCATTCTGGGTTGTCGATTGTATCGGTATCTTTGTGGTACATTATGGGAAAACTAGTTTTTGTAATTAAAGAAGCCACATATTTTCTACAAGTGTCTTTTTGTGAATTGTTCTGTTATCGAAATAGAACACTTAAACCACGTGACTCGGTGTAATTTGCGCTTAGATATCAAGAATTTATCTTACATTTTTGACTAATGCAAAGTTTTCATTAAAAATTTGGTGACACCAATCTAAAGAGCACAGTAGAATATAGTAGAATAGATAACATTCAAGGTTAATCCATTTTCCAGTTAACAATGAAGCTCGAGAATCAACAATCCGAATATGTCCGTATATTTAATAACTGCAATCCGAAATTCGAGACAGGAACATTTTGCTCAGATTTCCGTAAATAACTTGAGAACTTTCATTTGGAAAAGAAAATGACGCGCTCAACCGAAAACTCGTCTATCAGACGACAATCATTCTAAAGAATCTCTCAATAAGAGAATATTACTTTGTGAAGACTTAACAATTATATTTTATATTATATTAACCATTTGAGGACGGGATAGACACATTTTGAATGCAATTTTCAACAAAGTATTTCTTTACTATTAGGTAAGCTAAAAAAAATTGGCAGAACCGTTCGTTTTGATATCGAGCTCGCTCTTTCAGATTCTGAAGTCAAAATTGGAACAAAATGCAAATCCCAAAAGATACAGCCATTTTTTTGGAAAAAATAAGATTTTTTAAACTTTTTTTTCTATAAATACTTTTTTCCCAAAAGAAATGTGAATTCATAAATGCCTAAAGCTTAAAAAATCGCGTCCAGGAGGTCTAAACATTTAATTCCCGAAACATACTTTTTAAAATTTCAAGATGACGGACCAAGAATGGGGGACAGAAGAATATTTTTTCTTTTACACAAACATAACACATTATTTGAATGTTTTTAAAAATTGTGAATTTTCATGATACTTGGTAGCCTGCGTGGATGGCCAAAATCTGCCTTCAGATTCGTAATCATCGAACTCAAAACCCGCCGAGTTACACGTTGTATAACAAATAAATTTCGGTCGATTTTAATCATTCTGTCCGCCATATTGAATCTGCCATTTTAAATGTTCAAAATCTGACTTCACATTCGTAATCAGCGACCTCAAAAACTACTAGCAAGCAAGTGTCATGAAAATTCACAATTTTTTAAAGAATTCGGATACTACGTTTTGTTTGTGTAAAAAAAATTCTTCTGCACTCCATTCTTGGTCCGTCATCTTGAAATTTAAAAAAATATGTTTGCGGAATTCTAAGTTTAGACGTTGTAGACGCGATATTTTAAAATTTTAGGCATTTACGGATACATATTTTTATAAAAAAAAAACATTTTTAGAAAAGAAAATTTAAAAACTCTCATTTTTTGCTATAAAAATGGCCGTATCTTTTGGGATATTCATTTGTTTGCAATTTTTACTTCCGAATCTGAAAAACTTCCTGCCATTAGAAGTAGTTCTACCTAATTTGTTTGCTTACCTAATTATAAAGAAATACTACGCTGTAAGTTATATTGAAAATGTGTCTCTCTCATCCTTAAAGGATTAACCAAATAAAACATGTCACCAATTGATTACATTATTGGCTTGTCTGCAGATGCACTGATATTAAGTGATGGATTTTAATGTTGATCAGAAAATCTCACATATTAAAGATGGAAATGGAGCTTATTAGATGTTATATATGGGTTAATACAGTCAGTAGTGGAAAAAGTGGTCCACCGAAACATTTTATATCGATACATCATTGATTCGGTCAGTGGATCAATTTCACTGCTCCAAGCAGTGAAACTTTACTGTTTCTCAGTGGCGCCTTTTTCACTGTGGCATTTAGTGACTATTTACCGAGAACTAGTCAAAGTTCACTATTTTAAATTGAAAGAGATGCATAAGAAATCCATATCGTTTCAGTGTCATATTATTTCCCCTACGGTGCAACTTCGAACCAATGGTGAGGCATATTTATAGTCGAAGTAATAATATGCACGACTCTTGGGTTCGTAACTTTTTGATCCTGGCCTGAACGTTTCGACTTAATAAATGAGCGTAAAAAGTGAAGTAATAAAATGGCATAGAAGTGGCGCGCAGAAATATATTTAGCCTGGAAATTCTAAATCGCAAAAGAAGATGCGGTCGCATCCCGTGGTAAAAATCAGTAAAAAGTTTTCAAAGAAGCCGTACCAGCGGTGGATTCGCCCGTATGACGTATGGTACTTACAAGTATGGTGGACATGGCGTAGCGGTTTAATGGCTCGCGACCAACGAAAGAGTCAAGCGACGCGGCGCGGCGAGTCAATTGCTGAAGAACGCGCCTTGCCTGTTGTGTATGGGATGAGTCGCTTGTAGCCTTCTTTACCCCTTCCTTGTTCTTCTTTTATCGCCGTTAATCACCCAGGGCAACTGCACTTCTGGCATTCCGCGTACGCATGCGACAATACGGATAATCATTTCTCATCCACGTGACAGACACATTGTCACTATAAAATGCATCAAAATAAACAAAACTCGAGTCTCTTCCAGCAATCAAATGACAACCGAAACTAGAATCCAATTAAGCTCTACTGATGAAGCAAACAGTCTGGTACTAACTAAAAAGGTAATGAATAGGTGAATTTCGAAAATTTCATGTCGAAATAGTTCTCAACGATTTTCAAAACATATGTGTATTATTTACGCAAATTAGGTTGATAGAACACAATTGGGATCTGACATGAAACATGCTATACCTGGTGGCCAATCGCGAAAGCTCTGCAAGCCTAAAGTTTGTATTGCTAAGCATAGCAGGAAGTATTATTTTTTAATTAAAAATTATTTATTTTGGTATTATGGATGCTGGAATATTTTCTCCACGTTCTGTAAGCCCAAATACAGACCGCTGCATATAGTAAAAAATTGCTACAGTAGAGCAGAAAAGGAACTACAACGATTTCATCGCTTCCCAAAGGCAAAGGAAGACTTTATTTTGATTGAAAATATATTTTGAAAAAAAGAGAAAGTGGACAAATGTAAAGCGACGAATGAAAGTTTATTCATTTTAAATAAATGATTATATACTGACAGGTTAGTGAGGTTAACTTGTGACATATATGCATATATATATATATATGTTAAATTTTTAGATCATTAACTGTAATGTTTTAATTTCATATGCTCATTACATGTAAATGCACAAGAAGTAATCACTCATTCGATACTGCCCCATTAATTTCATGAGGCTTTCCTTTCAATTGCGATGTTTGCAAACAAAACGCAGTGAAGCTGCAAGTGTCATTTCCGATATTTATATTATTCCCACATTTAATAATATGTCCAGTGTTTAAAACTCTCCCCCCTTCAACAAATTTTCGTTCTGCTGGGTTGGTACCAGCCCAATTGAAAATATTTTGTAATGTAACTATCACAATTCACAAAATGTGTCTATCCTCCAATATACTCAACACAAAACTTGGGCTTATCGCCGCCATATTGTAAAATTTTATTTAAGCCTCGCCCCCATGTCAGATCCCAATATCACGATGTCATTGATTCATTAATTTATACACTGAGAGAAATTGTAAAGGAAGATGTCAAAAAATAATAGGAATAATTAATACTCTCGCTGGGCATTTCAGGACAGACGGGAAATAATCGGAGTAAATACTAATAGTCAAATATATTTTTATATTAGTCTGTAATAAAAGTTCTTAAACCAGAATAGTAAAATATATAAGATTATGAAATATGCGAGGCTTTTGTAGAAACGATAATAGTAAAAACATTCGTGATGACCAATGTAAAGTGAATCTCATGATAAACATGTATCACGCACGTTTTTACTATTCCGACTAGTAACATTTTCTACAGAAGCATTATATATTTTATAAACGTTTACGTGTCTGCACTAAAGGATTCCTACAATCTACACTGACGAGAAGTTTAAGACATCAGCTGCGATAGGTATAGCGAAAAAGAGGTGTGATGCCTTAAGGCAATCACCGTGCAGTTTTTAAGATGGCTGTCGTCTCCGTTGATTGGAACACTGGTTGTAGGAGAACTGCTGTCCCAAACTAAGGCAGCCATCATCTTAATTGACGAAACGGTAGTCATCTCCCGTTTTGCACCTAAGGTATATCTACTATCACATTTGTAATGCTAAACATGTACAGTGTACACTGAGACGTTTAAGAGAACACTGGTATTGCCTATACACTGACAAATTTTTGTTTACACTTAATAGCTTCATAGTAATGCTAACAGAATTTAGATTTTGATCTTAAGGTCTGAAGTTAGTGTAATCTGAGATTCGGTTAAATTTGCTATGTTAATAGTTAATATAAGAATTTTTACACATTTACAGGCTTACAGTTTCGCCGAAACAGAGATAAACACGCGTAGTAACTCGATTCTCGGCGAATTTTTCGACGCATTGTTGACATACGCAGTCCAACGACAGAGTTTAATGTAAGCTTTATTGACAGTTAACGAACGCTCCTTGAATGTCAAAATATATGAGTTAATACATAATCACAATACTGCCGTACAGGAAAGTGCTCGTATTTTCATCTCAAAGTTACCTGTCATTTTTGACTTTACAATTAACCTTACAGTTAATGTAACAGCCTTGAAATTAACTTACATTAACTATTAGTAAAACATTTCTCTCAGTCTAGAATAGTACAGTAGCGCCAAATGTTACCGACAACGGTGGCTCAGGTTGGAAGCGAACTGTCGTTCCAAATCACAATACAGTAGTCCCATCCTAAGTTATACAGTCGGTTCTTTCAAAATGGCGGAAGTTTATCCAAAGTTATAGCTCCTCATTATCCCCACTTTCGTAAGTTAAGTTTATATCCGTGCAATGAGCGCTTCTGTATGTGAGTATCGAGTGTGGCTCGGCGAAACAATGGGTGGGGGAAGGTGAGGAAGAGAGTTGTATAACTTTGGACAAGCCAAATGTATAACTTAGGATAGACATATCTTTGGGGTCGTATATCTTCGGACAGGGAGTGTTGTATAAATATTATCCCCGGGCAATTGGAAATAGTGAGAGTATACTGTCTCCTAGTTCTCTCTCAAACTTTTCTCCGTGTAGTTATGGTCGATAACAACAATTTCAGCCAATTACGATCCTGGATATTATCGGTATCAACAATAACTTCGACATATCCGACATAATAACTTACAGATTACGACAACAATGTTATTGATGTTGGGGAGAACGAAATATTGTAAACACCTGTGTTGTATTTTTATTTCGACCCTCCAGTTTGAAAAACAAATGTGCAGATACCTTTTTCTATTTTAGACATCTATTTCAGAACACAAAATGTTTTACCGTAATTCGTTTCAGGAATGGTCGTGATCGATACTTTGGTAAATCGTGTCACCGGTATTCTAGTCTATTTTCTGTAAATGCATTTATTGACTAAAATATACATAAAACAATATGAAAATAGAAAAAGAAAATAATTAGAAAGTAGTCAGTAGAACCGCAACGTCCAAATGTTTTCTGGGAGCTAGCTAATCTTGTAAGACTTTTTTGAATATCTTTTGCATCATTGTTGCCTCGAGACAATTTATCTTGATCACATATTTGTGAAGAAACTCTCGTTCGAAATATCCAGGGTGCTCGTATGTATCCAGGAAATACGTCAGCATCACTTTTCGTTCCCTTGTGCAAAAAATGCAGACAAGAAGAAAGTGCATACAATTTGAAATTGAACGCATCTATAACAATCTAGAGCATAAGTAAATTTTCTCGAACAATATATCAAACAGTTTAATTCGTTTGAAATGCAAAACATTTCAGACCTCATCATAACGAGAAAAATATTTAATAAATTTAATTATAAATCATGAGTTACTCAGTCGGGACTAATTATTTTCTAGTTTTTATAGCTGCAAATTTTACGCGTCTAAATTGAAGTTCCAATATGCAACAAAAAGTTTTTGGAGAAATCTTCGTCATGATATAAATTGGACTATTAAATTCTGGAATTTATGTGCCAAATCCATTGCTAGACAGTCTAAGGTGTACGGAATATGATGAAGTTGTCCATTTTCATAATCGTTGTTTCAAAAAAAGATATATAAATCCACAAACACGGTAGTGTTCATCATTTTTTCAAAATCTTCGATTTTTCAACGTCATGATGTATGACATTGTGTTCAAATAATTTATGCATAACAAATTTATAATATCGCTTGAAATTTGTTACTTGCAGGTTTTTTGGGGTTGCTGATAACGAATCTGAAGTTATATTTTGGAAATTCAAAATTGCTGATTCAATATGGCGGACACTTTTTTGAAAAGTCTAACCATTCTGCTTCAAACATGTTAATCGGGGATACTTGGGGTCTTTGATTACAAATGTGAAGTCAGATTTTGGAAATGCCGAATGGCGGATCCAATATGACGGACAAATTATTAAAAATTGAACCATTTTGCTTGAAACTTGCTACTTGGGAGTTTCGATCTCGCTGATTACAAATCTGATGATATATTTTGAAAATTCAAAATGTCGGCTACAATATAGCGGGCAAATTATAAAAAAATAGAACCATTTTGATTGAAAAATTTTACTTCAAATTCGTAAACCGCGGTCCCGAAAACCGTAGAGAAACGAGTTTCAAGCAAAATGGTTCAATTTTTTAAAAATTTGTCCGGCATGTTGAATCCGGCCGTTAACTTTATATTAACGCGAAATCATACGGTAAGAAAAGTGCTCCGATTCCCACTATAGGTTACTATTATGATGTGGATGCTGTGAAATGTATATAACTTAACGCTATTCAGTATATTTCATAACTATATTTTTCAATAATATAAATGTGAGTTTAATTAATTTTCAACATAACATACAACATAAAAAAACGATGTTAGATATAAAAAGTAGTCATCAACACAGAAGCATATTATGGTAATCCCCTTTTGAAGTTTAGTACCTCAAAAAAGTGTTGTTTTGTAATTTTTATACTATGATTTAATCCATTACAATCAATGATTTAGAAGCTGCTAGTACTTTTACCATATTCTGAAACTCACGTAATATTAATTGTCACTTATTCCATTTTTTAAATCGGTATTGTTAGGTTCTGTTCCAATTGTATGCAAATGGTAACAATTCCATCTCGTTTGAATTGTAGATTATGTTAAATGCTCATTTATACTTTTATATATTTCAATTTATTATCAAATTAGCTTACTTAATATGAAGACAATGGTAATTATGATTTACAAAATACCAATTTTAATTAAACATTTTATACCAGTGCTCTATTTGCTTTGAACAATAAATTTGGAATTATTGCAGTCATCGTAGACTGTCGGCATTGATGATGGCATGCGAATGTGCCAGCAGATTCAGATATGCTGCTGTGTACATAAACGCTCTTATTTATCATTAATCTTTCATGAGATACCCGTCAAAGATAATGAGACTAGCATGCATACATTAAATCGTCATTTTGATGTCGAAACAAAACTACACTTATTTCGACGATGCTACATAAATGTCGGTGAAAGAATTCCGTAGCTTGCATGCAATAAATAGTTGAAAACAATTGGCAATCCGAAATAACGGTATTTGGTTTCATCTTACTTAACATGGAAATAATGATTATTTATAATGCCTTATGCTGTATGAAAATATGTTAATTGCATTTTTTTACACCATTCGTACCCCTGAAGTCAGAAACTCGTCTAAACCGTTCAGAGATTTGTGCAAAGTAGCTTCTCAGATTCTTTGCTTTGTGTAGTCGTTTAGTGAATAATTTCTAATAGATAAAGAGGGATTTTATATCTATAAATGTATTGCATATAAGTATACGTTAATACGATGCTTAGAAATTCATTCTTATCTTTTCTATTAATACATTCCTTAAAAAATTATTTTTATAATGTGATGAAATCAAGGTTTTAAGAATGGAGCTATTTTGTGAATTAAAAATAAAGCACGCTAATGGCGAATGAACTTCTGGATATTCTGATATTGAAATGCAATATTTTCATAGCAGAAAGCAAATAAAGCTAGTCATGAGAAAGTGAGAACTCATTCTTATTAGAGTGAAACATTCACTCTCTACACAAGAGAGATTCGATATTTAGACCGAACATACCAATTACAAACCAAACACAATACTACTGTAGATATTTTCATTTTTTAATTGTTTACTTCAATGTCCAAAATAAAATTTATGAAAAATATAGTATACTTAAAATTAGGGGTTGTTTCCGACCTTTAACAACAAAAAAAGAATTTTCATTTTTAATGAATCTAACATTAAATTCATGCATATTTCATATCATTTTGGTTATATTATTATTTTATCATATGAACACACAATGATTTGTTCGAATTTTCCTTTGATTTCAGAGGGATTCGACATGTTTGTATTTTGGACATTATTAAATGGTAAACAACAAATTTTTAGATTTAATTGCAAAGCAAAATGTAGATAACTACTTCATTAATGAGTTGAAAATAATACGTAGAACTTCTAAAAATGATGTTCATGTACGTAAGATACTCTTAAAACTCTTTGGTGTGAAAATTGAGCCACTTTTTTATCAAAAGTTAAAAATTCACTCTAAAAAGAGTGACATTTGATTCCATCAAGAGTGAAAGAAAAACCCCAATCCTATAATAGTGAAATATTACTGTCAATGAAGTGAAAATTTTACAATTCGAGAAAAAATGGCTCATTTTTCACTACAAGAAATTTAGATAATAAATTTATATAATTTATTTATAACTGATATGTTGCCTTATCGGCGAGAATACAGGAGCGATGGAAAAAATTCTCTTTTTCCGAAAACAATGATCAAAATTGCTTATTTTTCAGGCGTTGTATTGAGATTGGATCATCAGATCAAATTCCGACTTCCGGTTTTGGACTGAATTACTTAACATTTTCAAGAACAATGGAAGGAGTAAAAATAAAATCGCATTCTCAATATCGGTCAAATAGTCTAGAAACAGAATTTGAGTTTGAGAACGGAATGTTCATATTCCTTTTCGTTTGCTTCGGAACATCTTATACAAGTTCTGTCATGGTGTTTTTTTTTAAACAGAAAATAGTAAAAAATAGATAATTTTTACCAAATATTTGTAAAACTTGAATATCTAACATTATACATAATCTCAATATTAATACTTCATGTAGTTTTCAGGAAAAACGACTGCAACAGACTGACAGACGAGCAAAAAGTGACGTATGAAACCCTAAAAATAACTCTCTCTCAATGTGTTATATATTAGTCTTGAAAAAATAAACTTTGATGATGCAAAAATAAATACCATTACAGCGAAATGAAAGGTTCATAGCGGAGTAAATCGGGCTTTATATCCAATGACTTTACGTGTATTTTATCATTCTAAAAAAAAGAGGTTTCTTTCAAATTCGATTTTATCGATTTTACCGATCACACTCGGTGCGTAAAATCGCATACGCCCTTGTTGCATAATAGTAGTTTTCGATACAAGTGGGAAAAGGTGTTTTCGAACGAATGTGAGGGTTGTGGCACAAGCCGATGGCGAGTACCGCAAACACGTTCGTCCAAAAAAACATTTTTGAACGTGTGCCGAAATGTATTTTTTGTTACAAGTGTTGGGAAATGCGAAAGAAAAATGTCAATAGTGTGAAAAATAGCATTTTGTCCACGCTGTAACAAAATAGTAGTTTTCGATACAAGGGCGTATGCGTAAAGAACTTTACACACACACACGTGTGCCGAAATATTGTTTACGTACGGCTTTTTCGTGCGTAAAGTATAATCGAGTGCGTAAAGTTTACTTTACGCACAAGTTTACTTTACGCACCGAAAAGACGTACATAAAATAGTATTATGTACGTCTTTTCGGTGCGTAAAGTAAACCTTACGCACCCGATAAATTTACGCATGAAAAAGAGGTACGTAAACAATATTTCGGGACACGTGTATGTGTAAAGTTCTATACGTATACACACTTGTATCGAAAAGTACTATTTAACCATTAACAAATATATTTTTACCAGCTAAAGAATGACTTAACGATTAACTGTTAGCAGGACATAAGTTGGGTTTTGAATGCATTTGTTTGTTTTTTTAATGCAACAGTATAGTTTAACGAATCCTGACAAGCATTGTTATAACTGTCTAGCTATTATGCAGTATCAAGAGTTACGTGACAATTTTCCTCACGGGTCTCTTTTGTTTGTGTTTTTGTCTTTTAGCGGTTTTATAGTCTGTCCGATATAATTGACTTGCTCTAATATTTAATCTTTATCTTTAAACTTATTAAACATTCTTGAAAGATTGTGCTCCATTCTTAAAATATATATCAATATTGAACTTACCCCGGAAATTGTGACGCAGTACCCGCGGACAAACCCTGCATGTCTAGTAGTCAATGATCTTGTTAGATGATCTCTCACAAAGGATACCTTTTTGGGCATATTCTTTTGTATTTCTAATAATCTGTTTTTAAATATGTTATAAACTATATGTTTTAGGTAATCATTATCATTTAAAATGATCTCTACTATACAAACCAATTTGTTGTGAAAACTCACGATGTAAAAAATAATTTAGATATCTACTAGACCAAGAGCTTTTACGAAACCAATTTGTTATTATTTTCCCATTGCTTATGAGGTTTAACGTCCAAAAAGACAATTTTTTCATTCTGTTCAATCTCTTGGTTGTAAATTGAATTTTTTAATGGATAGGATTGATCATCTAACATGAACATCTAACATTTACTTAGCCGCATTTCTTGGAATCACCGCTTTTATAATATGTAACACATTTCATGTTCTTTCCCAAACCGTAAAAAAACATCTTTAAGAGCTCGTTTAGAAGTCTTACAAAACTTATCAGAAAGAGCTCTGTTTTTATTAGTAATTAATGTAAATGAAAAGTACATTTTTTAGAATTATAGATTCTATTTTTGTACCTTAATTACTAATTTATATAATTCACATCTGTTTATATATTTATATATTGGATTGTGATTACATTCAATAGAATGAAGATCATATTAACAGCATACAAATTTTGGTACTACATTTTAGTTGTATAGTAAGCTAGTTTTAAGACTTTTGAAGAAGTCTACTTTTTATTCGAACAGGAATTCTTTCTGTTACATCTTAAAATTAGTTAACTACTGATCTTAATTCAAGTCTTTTTTTCAGTGTAGTATCGCTATGTAGTTTGTAGCATGCTTGAAGGCCGATTTGTATACAGATAATTATAATGGTGCATGATAGTTGCTTTTACTGTTGGTGTTATTATTGATTTTTAAATGGTATTCCATAGTAAAGCGTTCATTCAGATTATTGCTTTTTTAAATTTATCTTTCTGTATTGATTTTCCTTACAATATACACGGAAAAAAATAAGTCTTAAAATCCTACATCTTAAATTCATCATTAGGTGAGGCTTAATTTCAGCCCAAAATTGCGTTAATTTTCTTAAATTCAGTCAATATTTAGGCTTAAAGTCTTACTTTCAGACAACAAAACTGACTTTCTGTGGATATTTTGGTTTGAAATAAGATTCGTCTAACTTAGATGCCATAAGCTCGATAAATCTTATTTTAAGCCAAAATATCGTCTAAAAGTCAGTTTTGCTCACTGAAAGTAAAACTTTAAGCCACAACACTGACTGAATTTAAGAAAATTAACGCAATTTCGGGCTTAAATTAAGACTCGCCTGATGATGAATTTAAGATGTAAGAATTTTAAGACTTATTTTTTTCTGTGTAGGTTAAACCATCGTTTCAAATTTAAAAATAAGTGCATAAAGTGTACCAATATCTTTATTTTATTACAACAATTGTCAATAACATACGAATATTATAATTTATTTCTATGACATAACAAGATAATTACACACGTGCATTAATTTAAACTATAAAAACTAATAACAATTCAGTAATAACTACGAAAAACGTTGTGTTAATTTCTTGACCGATTTTCGTATTCTATTGAAAATTTTTTTATTCCGGATCCTTATTTTATAAGTTACATCTGCATACGTTTCTATAAGTGCTTCCCCGTAGTATCCGACAATAACTTCCATCATGAAAATAGGTATCGATATGCAGGTAATTGCTATCAAAAAGGCATAAAACGTTGCGCGTATAATTTCTATGTCTTCCTTTGTGCCATTACTTGATGGGTCGTAACCAATCTCGTCCAACTCAAATAACAGATTGTCTATGTCGTCGATCAGATCTTTTGCAAAGTAAAAGGGATCATATTTCAATAAACCAACCTCAAGGAACCACATTCTTAATTCGTTAATGAGCTGAAAGTACGGTGACTTCATTGGTAGGGTAATCTGATTGTATGAGCTATACATACGGTCAGAAATACATCTCACTACTTGAAACCCATAATAAGCATTCGTGTACTCAATTACCGCGCGGATCTTTTGGTTGAGAATTACACATACATTCCTGTGCTGTAATATTTGCGACCAATACTGACTTAACAACAAATTAGGTTCTATCATTCTTTCTGATAAGTGTTTCACAGCTGCAATTTCATGAGAATTATGAATACTATTTTGTAACATATGAACGCTGCCAATTAACCATAATCCACTTTTATCAAGTTCTTCTAAAGTATTAATTTTCATCACCATTCGCTCATCCACAGAGTAGATTCGACTCATCTCTGTCGTATACAGAAATGATTCGAGGAAAAAAGCAAACAAAATAACTGTTTCTACTAAGGATTTAGGCTGTATCGTAATAAAATTGCTTAATGCCATGTTCCACATATCTAAGAAAGTTAACTTATCAATGCCGAAATTGAACATTTTAGCAGACACTTTAATGAGTATAACGACTAGAAAGCTAACTGTAAATAATGGGATCCCAAATGGATTCAGGGTTAAATTCTGTGCATGTATAATTGGTATGCCAATGCAAGGGCCTGGAGTTACCAAAGGAAGCGTAAATAAACTGAAATGTATGTTATATTTATCTTTATTACGTACTATAATATGCATAATTGGATCTTGATCAAAATCTAAAATGCCGAGCTGCATATCAGAAACCAATAAAGCTCTACCTTCAGAAGTACTATCATACGTGACAAGCTGAGGAGTTATATTAGTAGCTTTTGATATAAATTCTGCGAATGGTAAGTATATGGATGACGACGATCCAATTCGAAAATTGTACCCATGTAAATCCCGTAATTTTTCAGGAAACCACGTTATTGTCGAGGAATACCTTTCTCTGCTGTATTTCTTTAAAAATGGGTTCCATTGGTGCATTGTAATCCCTGTGTCTTTTATATTCCAGGGTATCTTGCTTGACTTCGTGTTCTTTCTAACAACTAAAACGGTCACGTCTAAAAATTTGTGTTTCCATAAAGATTTCAGAAACCATTTGTACGCGGCATCAGGATTTCCACCCCACAACATTATTAGCAACTTCGGCCTGGGATTCGTGAATCTATACTTATCCAGGTACCCAACGGTAAAGCGGCCAATTCCATCCAAATATGCTTTAAAATGAGATGTAAGTTCATATTCTGAGTTGAGTAAAATTGCAAAAAGTCTTGCTGTAAATATATTGTTTAAAATGCTATGAACGCGATATTTCTTGAAATTTTGCAAGGACAATATCAATGACCATGGAACGTCATTAGTCAAACTGTCTACAAATTTATTATATTCCGATGAATAATCCTGGTAGGCGCTGTCCAGTGCGAGAACAGCCGGGAACAGATCCGCATTATTTGAAATATAATCCTGCAGATGATAGAGCCAAAAATTTGATGAGCCTCCGGATTTATATTCGGCAGTTGACATAACCAAGAAATAAAACAGTACTATTTTGTGGACCATTTTTCACAGTTTTTACGGTATTACACTGTAGTTGAAGCAATGAAAATAATTATTTAGATTTAGTTAAAATCTAGCACAGTTTTAAAACATATATCTTCATTATACCTACTTATCATTAATGTACAATATAATTTAAATGGTACACACTAATAGTTTAGCGGAGGAAATTGAAATTATATGCTGTTCATTTAGAAACGTTATGGAATGTTTTGCACACCCCAATGTCTAGGAAACCCCTTCGAAGTCCGATTCGCATGGAGATAATAATTATAATCGCACGTGGAAAATGGTTTTCCTGCTATCGATTGCAACAATCTTTGGACTTTT
The DNA here is from genome assembly GCA_030407085.1 of Trichopria drosophilae. Lineage (NCBI taxonomy): Eukaryota > Metazoa > Arthropoda > Insecta > Hymenoptera > Diapriidae > Trichopria > Trichopria drosophilae. Next base: position 185,609,254 of record CM059582.1, read on the forward strand.
CAATGGAATTTTGAATTGATTTTTAAATGCACTTTTTAAAGTCAATTCCTATTTAACTTTCTTCTTGATTTATATACGTTTTTTACCTTTACACTATTTATTTAACTTTTGTTAAATCTACAGAAGTAGTGTAAATATTAAAAAAAATTAACAACATGATCCATTTGCAATGTATTAGCATTCGAAAAACAGAAACAAAATCCAAACAATAAAAATGAGTATCTTTGTTGAATTTAATAATAATTCCAATTATTCACTGCAGTCGGTATTGGTAGTGTACAGTATCCCACCCTTAAGTTACACATTCTGGGCAATCAAATAGGCGGCCCACCCTTCTTAAGTTATAAGTGTTATATATAAGGCGGGTAAAAATCCTCGTCTCCTCGTAGTCGCCCACTGGTAATTATAGATATATGGTTTTCTTTTCGGAACCCCCCATAATAGCATAACGAAGACCGGTCTGTACACACTCGTTGGGAGACCCCGACTGACCGAGGTCCGGGACTGCTCCCTTTTGAGCATTTCCCGACCTCACAGTACGACTACCTGGCGGTACAGTAGACAGAACGGCCGTGTAGATGAGGTACTCAAAACCGAACTTCCGAAATAGTGTGGGCACGTTCCCTCTGGCACCGAGCGACCCCAGTTGTACGTAGCCTTACCTCGCAAAGGCGGCTCTGCCGGTTTTTTCCGAGCTTACTCGTAGGAACAAAATACACTATTTATTTTTTTTTAAATAAGCCACGACAAGAGGGTTTGGGTAACGGGCAGGAAGGGGACACTACTCCAGACGGCCAATCGTCCAATCCCGAGAGGGGAGCGGACACCTCCGAGGTTCCGGTGAAGGTAGTTGCTGACTCATTGCAGTAAATGGCCCTTGTAGAGGAAACCCTGGAAATTTAGCCTGACTAGAAGGGCAAGCTCCTTCGGGGATCAATCTCTGAGCAAACGAGTGAGACACAGATGGACGTAGATGAATTTGGTCCTCTCCGAAAGTTTCTGCAGCTGGGGGTAGCTTCGACAGCCGAAAATAAGGAGTTTACATAACGCAGAAAAATAAGAGAACAAAGGAGCAGTTCGACAGGAGACAGCTCAAGAGTTCTTGGAAGTTTTTAGAAAAAGTGAAGAGAAGAAGCAAGGGCCTGATGACTGAGAGGGACAAAGCCCTGATCAGGAAGCATCAAGGCATCGTGGCCAGGTTTGAGGGTTCACAGACCGTAGATCCAAGAGAAGAGAACGGTACCTGGTGTCGGCGGTAACGATCAGTGGTTCAGGGGTACAGGTAAACGGGGAGGGGGGGGGGGTCTCTGATGCACGATGGTCTTCAGTCTCACGCAACGGGGGCTTCTGGACCGAGAGCTAGACCCTGTCGGAACAGCTCCCGAGAAGAAGACAGAGTTCGCCAAGAAGTGGGTACGTGGGTACGATCCTAGGAAGATGGCGAGCGCAGTCGTGGCAATAATCCTCGGAAAGGGCCCTCTTCAAGAGCGAAGGTGGATGAAGGGCACACAGAGCTACAGATGGCTGAGGTGGACCTGAGCAGTGGGCTGGCCTATGGCACGGGATAATACCAAAAGGGTGGAGGCAACCTAAGGTTTTATTTATACCCAAGGCTGAAAAGACGGGACATAGTACAGACCGATCAGGCGTTCCTCCTTTCTCCTGAAGATACTAGAAAGATCCATTGGTCTCCTATATTATAGGGATCCTAGGAGAGAGGGCCTTTCGCCAAATCAGCACACTTTTTGATGGGGAAAACAGGTAGAAACCCCGCTGCACAGCATAGTTGGTACTATAGAGAAATCCCTTCTTTAAATAGAGTACTCGCTGGCTTCGTTTGTAGATGTCGAAGGAGTCTTTAATAACGTCCTAAGGAGTGTTATCACAGAAACACTGGAGAAGGCAGGTGTATCGGACTTAATAATAAGTTAGAGGGTCCTACTTTTATATAGAACAGTTGGCTCCAAGTTGGGCACCACGGAGGCCAGAAGAACCAGTGTCGACGATATCTTAAAATCCCTTAGCCTAACAGGCGTGAGGTTGGTGGTCTACGCCGATAACATTATACTCATCATCACGGGGAAGGATTTATACCATAATCAATGACTTGATGGAGAGAGCGTTGAGGAAGCTAGAAGCTTGGGCTCACAAGTGTGGATTGGACGTGAATCTGACTTTGAATTGCGAAGGTTGTATGGTGTTCAACTTCAAACGATAAACAGCACCAAGTATCTAGATGTAATATTAGACTCTAAGCTAAATTGGAAACTTAACGTAAAGGAAAGTGTGAAGAAAATATCTATAGCCCTTTTCGGCTTTCAAAAAGACCTGTGGTAGGTAATGGGGTACCCAGCCGTAGATAGTACATTACATGGCCATGGTGCGACCCATTCTGAGTTATGGCTCCAGGGTGTGGTGGTTAAGAGAAAGACAATGAATGAGCTAACCGAGATACAAGGAATGGCATGTCTGAGCATCATACACTAAGGAAAATTTCATGGCATTTACTTTCAATGGACGTGAGAACGGCGGTTTATGGCAGTGTAATTAGATTTAGGGATGAGGGATTGTTGAGGGACTCAACCTATGGACATGGAAGCATTCTTCGGTGTAATCAACTGGCTCGGAAGATGCCCACCGGTACGGAGTACATTGTGACGCAGCTGGAGTTTGGGAGGACCGTCTCGTGCATCTCGCTGGAAAACGGTGACTTGAAAGACGAGCTGGCTAAAGCAGAGGGGGCTCTATCTTCACTCTATCGGTCAAAACAGGGGGACAAAGCGGGAGCAGGTGTATACTCAGATGTACCAAACCTGCGAGTATCCCGGGGCCTGCCGAGGGACAGCAGTGTCCTTCAAACTGAGGTGACAGCAATTAAAGCAGCAGCCGAAGAGAACATGTGTTCAACACGTGTAACAATCTTCAGCGATAGCAAGGCTACGTCCATGGTATAATAAGAAAGGTATAGCAAGGCGCATGCTAGAAAAGGGAGAAAAATTGAGATTATATCATGTAAAGGGACTGAGCATGCAGGTTACAGGAGAAAGTAGGACTACGTATGAGGCGGCGAAGAAGACATTATTCCAGGCCGCGACAAAGAAAGCCAACTACAGATGGATATGACTTCCATCATACCGCACTTGTAGGCAGATATGGCCTTTTATTAATGAAAACAGAACTAAGTTTTTTATTCCGTTAAAAAGACGTACAATAAGTCTACTGATGGGGATCGTAAAGGGACATTGCCTGCTTAGCAAAATATTCCAGGTTATGGGAGTACCAACGCGGGACTATTGTCGAAGCTGTTTAGATGAAGACGAAGAAGAATCACTTCGCCACGTGATTTGTTAGTACAGGGTGGACCTCGGCTGGCGGGTCATAGGCACCCCATGTTAAAGAAGTAACTAGATCATCAGTCCATTAATCCCGTGGTAATTAGGGTTTGCTACAGGATTTTAATTCCTCACAATGCATAACAAAACAGAATTAAGAATTGTAGCAAAGCCGACAAGCTCTAAATACCGCGTGATTAGTCGGCTGATCTAGTTACTTCTTTAACATGGAATGCCTATGACCCGCAAGCCGAGATCCACCCCGTATACTGGCTTAATGACTAGAAGACTCCAACATCTAGGAGAACCCTTCTTGGATATTCTAGAAGACGTAGCGCACATCCAGGTGGAAAGACTACTGAAATTTATTGACTCAACTGGATGGTTGAAATTGGAACTTTTGCTACAAGTTTCCCACACACTGGTGGAGGTAGCGACAACAGTCTTCATTAAGGGGATCACAATAGGCCATGTTTAGCCACCGAGTGTTATGAAAGGGGTACAGCCTCTCCACGCCTCTTTGAACCTAACCTAACCTAAATTATACTTGTTACGCAACCCTTTTTTCTTTCTTGTATGTTATAAGATTATAAATAAATTGTAAAATGTATTTTATAAATAAATAAATATATAAATCACTTATTTCCAAAAATTCTCGGTCAGTTCTTAATTAATTTCTTTGACATTTTCTAGGATATCGTCTACAGTAATTAAAATTTCCCTTGCAGAGCATGAATTTTGAAAAATAGATTTTTTATTTACAATTTTTATTTACAATTTTTTTTTTTGTGAAAATTCCTACCTTATTGGTCAAGCACTTTAGAACCCCCTTAAATAATTCGTATTTGTAACTCCGGATAGACCTTTTTTTCATTTATTGGAAAAGTCTAATGAATCTTACACTACTGTTACATTGACAAAACAAACTATTTAGGTTATAAATAAAATAATTTCATCAGCGTAAATAATTAAACATCCTTACAGTTTTTAAATCTGTAATATTGTTCGAATTTTATCCAATTAGTGAAGAAACTGCTCAAGTTTGTATATACATAAGTATGTACAGTGGTCCTCCCCATATTTTAACTTTTCGAGTCAAGGAAGATGGCGACTTCTTCCCTTATTTTACCGCTTCCCCTCATCCTCACCACTGGCAGTATGACAGAATAAAAACAGAGAGGAGATATAGTGGCGTCTTTCTTTAGGAGTTAAAATAAGGGGAGGGCCACTGTAGTGGGAGAGAGGGGAAAATTAGAATAAGGGAAGAAGGCCGCCATCTTGCCTGACATGGACAAATTAGAATAAGGGAAGGACTACTGTATATTCCTGCAAACACGGAAAGTAACAGTTATGTAATATTTAAGTAATGGTTACACTATTACATAAATGTTACATAGTTGTTATGTAACCGTTACATTTGTATTTGCAGGGTATGTTTTACAATCCATTTTTCGGAATTTAATTTTTGCTGTCTTTTACTACTGGCGCATATTATTGTCATTCCATATTTAATTGTAATTTACAAGGGGACCAATATTTTTTGAAACGGATTCACATTCAGCGGAGCAAAATACATAGAATTAATGTGTTTTTAAAAGGAAAAAAGTCATTGGGTTAAAATAACAAAAAATAATTCGGTATTTATACGAAATAAATAATATTGCATCTGTTAAAATCCTATACCGTTATTATAGATAATTTTTTATGAATATTTGAGGTTATGTGTCAAATTTGTCCCATTCTTTACTGCAGATTTGTATTTAGCAGCTCAAAATAAGTCGGATTAGTTTGGTTTGGACTCTAGCACAAAAACAAAAATCTTTTTGTGGGCCTGTGTTATTGAAAATTGATGAAACAGAGTTCGGAGTCCGTACACGTTTCTATTTTTGACATTGATGTAAACGTCAAACATAATTAAATGCAGATAGACGTATGTGTATTGTTAAAGAGTTTGCTAAATTTTTCAAATTTACTAGTGCGATATATTTCAACAGTGATGTGTCAATTTTCAGATAAATATGAGTTTTTTTCATTTACTAATTTTGATACAGTAGGACCTCTCTTATTCTAATTTTCCCCTTACCCCCACTTACTTTGCTTGCGAGCTTGTGGTTCGTGTACACTATTTTTCATTGACTTTTCGTGTGATAGTGGGAGAAGACTTGTGGGGGGAACGATTAGAATAAGAGAGGCTGGACAATTAGAATAAGAAAGGCAATTAGAATAAGAGAGGTTCGAATACTGTACTTTAGTATTACGAAGAAATTTTTAAAATGTTATAGAAATAAATATAAACAATGTTGATGAACCTCTTTATACAAGTTTTAATGTACATATAATAAACTTAAGACAATGATATACATATACAAAAAGTTCAGCAACCATACCTACAACTTGACATTACAAAACAAAACTTAATTCATTCACTTAACATTTCTTACAGGAATAAATATAAGATAAATTACTCTATTATCAAACAGATCTGGAAACGAACATTGATTATACAATACAATATTCTTGAACGTCTTGCATTTCTATTCTAAGGTATTGAGTATCATCAATTGCTTAAGAACTTTGGTTTGGCTAGTTTCCCTTATTTCACCAGCTAGAAACATTACGTCGACAACGGTATATACCTAAAAATAATACATTTTATTTAGTCCTTTTACATTACACAATTTAAGTTACTAAAGATATACTACGTACCTTATAAAAGTTAAATACAAGGTCCAACTCACAAACGTTATGGAAGTATTCATTTAATACTTCAACGAAATTATGAATTGCTTCTAAATAACAAAGATTATTATCATTAACATCTACACATATGCAGAAATAGAGTCCTGCATATCGTCTATATACAATTTTAAAGTTCCGAAACTGAAACAAATATAAAATTTAATAATTGTAATGATAAATAATAAACATTCTTTATATTACGAAACTAACCTCAACGAAATTAGTATGCTTGGCATCTCTCACTGTAACAACCGCATGAACTTCTTCGATAAGTTTTTGTTTCTCATCGTCATCGAAATTCATGTACCATTTCGCTAGTCGTGTTTTTCCTGCACGATTCTGAATCAATATGAAGCGAATCTGAAACATAACCCCATTACATCAACCCGTACAGTATTATCAATTAAATTAACGATATTGGAATTTCCAGATTGATCTACATCGAACATATTCTACTGTTTTGTACAGAAAATAATACGATTTAAATTCCATGACATTATTGTAAATTATACACTAAATTGAGTTCAATAAGACGAGGAATAAAACTAAATGTTTAACTACACTTAGTATAGTCAGTTTTAATTTAATATTTTATCAAAATACTTGAAAAGTGGCGTATCAAGTTTCATGATATGATACACGATGATCATCAGTGATGAATGACAGACTCCGATGAATTTCATGAAATCTACTTAAATATATTTTACTTTTAAATTGAGTTTATCAATACTTACCATTTTGGAATAATATTTTAACTTTGATGTAAATCCACTTTGCACTTATTGACTTAGACCACCCCTATCAAGCCTTAATTTTTCATAGGGCAATGTGTTGCATATGCTGACAGAGGATTCAAGTGTCTGATTTCTGATTTTCTGCCATCATCGTACGCACCACACGCACTCGTTCCAAACGTATACTTATACATATTATACGCCCTTCACAGAAACCACTTTTCGATGTTATTAACAGTTGGAAAGGAAAATTACTGCATTACCGACAGTCGATAAATGTGGAAACTACCCAATAAACGAAAAAGTATACGGATTCGATATTTTGCATTCTGTTTCTTTCTAGTGGCGTATTGATTATTCTTATTCCAATTCAAACTATTTTATACGACCTGTAATTCCAGAATTGAATTCATTCTTATTCGATACCGTATTTAACGCATTACAAAATTGATTTGTTTCGGATTAGAACAGCTTTAAATTCTGTCAATTTAGTCACAGAAGTTGTTCTGTTTTAGAGTTTTGAGTTCAAATCATTCGATAATCCAAAGTAATCGTTTCTTTGAGGTTATGTGAGTTTATGTATAGCGTATATCGTATACACTCGCATTCGTAACTGTAAGAGCGGGAATGAAGCGCTACTTTTATTTCGTACTAAATCGTACACAGATTTTTCGTATACTTTTTCGTTTGTTGGGTATATACATACATATTGATAAAACATTCAATTATTTGTAGAATACAATGTTCTGCTTGAAAATACGTGATACAAAGTCATAAGAATGGAGCATTTCACGTCAAATCAGCAACTTTTTTTCACACAATTTTTAATTTTAGTTTTATCATTGGTGTTATAGGGTCCATGACTCGATAACTTTGGTAAAAAAAACTCCGACAATATAATTTTTGTAAAAATAATTTCTGATAGGAAAACTCGTAGAAAAAAAAGCTTCAGACAAAAAAACTCTGGCATAAAAACTTTTGACAACCATATTATATTTCCAAATTCAAATACAAATCAACATACTCATGCAAATTATTTTAATACAAACAACATGAATAAACATATTATAAGTAAAACACATTATTCCATATATATAATCATATATTCATTATTACAATTATTTTTTTGTTCAATTTCACTAGCATAAGCAATACTCTTCGAATAATCTAATCTGACCTAACCTAACCTAACCTAACCTAACCTAACCTAAACTAACCTAACGATACACATGCTATAACGCAACAAACACATCAATAACCGAAGTTTTTGCAAAAAGTTATTTTGCAACAAAATTATTTTGTTGAAAAGTTATTTTTCACAAAGTTATTATTTTGGAAGTTTTTGTTTAAAAGTTATTTTGTCGGAGTTATTTGGTCGGTGTTTTTAAGTACAAAGGTATCGAGTCGTAGCTCCCATTTGTGTGAAAAAAAAACAATTTTTGTCCAAAAATATAGAGATAAAAGCTCTCCTGAGCTCAATTTTGATCGAATAAGGGATCAAATTGTAGGTCTTTTTAAGCTCTACAACATTTTTCTGTGTGATATTTCGCTAGCTATTAAACGAAATGAGCTAGACACGAAAAACCGCGAAAACTCGAAAGTGGGCTCAAAATGTGACGATGTTTCCGGCTAATTTGAAATTTGTGTAAATATTGATATTTATGTTTTCGACGACGCTGATGACAAATTTGGAGTCAGTTTTCAAAAATTTAACGAATATGAAGTAAATTTTCAAACGGTTTAATAAAGAATTATATTTGTCATTGCATGGACCAATTTATGGTGAGATTGACGGGGTTCAGCTGTAATTCTAAAGCCATTTGTTTTATTACAATATTTTCAATTTATTGGGTTATAATTATAGTGCATTATACGTAATTGTAATATTATTATGATTATGAAAAATAAATTCCAAATTCTACCCCCGCATTTAGCTGGTAAATATTTCTTATTTACGACCTCAGAATGTACCACGTGGAGGTATGCGATAGGATTTCCACTTATTTTTTTTATTTATTTTTTTATTTTTTTTAATTTTTGGGGGTTTTATCCAATTTTTTTCGAAAGCACATGCCATCAAGAATAATGTGTTACGAAAAATGCTTCAAGTTTGTCCGATTTTGAGCGGCCAAATTGAATTTTCTGTTTAAAGTTTTAAAACTTTCTCCTCAAATTCGAATTCAGAGATTCAACATACCCAATAAAACATACCTCTTGATTATATCTGTTTCTTTATTCTCTATTTATTCATTCTTTTATAATTACGTGCATAATGAAAAATGCTTAAAATTTGTCCGATTTTGAGCGGCCATATTGGATTTGACGTTTAGAATTTTCGAAATTTTATCGTAAATCCGGATCCAGCGATTCAAAACACCCAATAAAACATAATGCCGGTATATAGCTGTTCATTAAATCTTTTATAACTACGTGTATACACGTAGTCCACAGTGAGAGCCCACTTAGTCTACTACGTGTATACACGTAGTCCACAGTGAAAGGGTTATATGCTTTTTAAAAGTTCACGAATATGATACAAACATATGAATATATTCATTTTTACAATGAAAATGTTAATATTACATTTGACTTACAATTCGGTAATTTGCAATGAAAATTTTATTATATTGTAAAAATTAGTATGTTCATATGTTTATATCATAATAGTTGACATATTGGTCTGTAAATTCCAATTTCAAAAAATAAAAATAGAGGTCGTAAAATTGAATTTATCAAAGTCTATGGTACCCAAAAATTAATTTTTTGAAACAAATAAGAGCATATATTAAAGCTCTTTTGAACCCTTACAATTCTCCTGATGTTGAAAGCCATGATCTTCAAGCAATGCGTCTTCTGTTGTACACCCAACTCCATTAATTCGCGCAGGGAATCCCCGTGGTTTTCTTTGTTTCTCACATAAAGACGTATAGGCAAGAACAAGGACAAAAGTGGGGATTCCCTGCGCGAATTAATGGAGTTGGGTGTAGCTGTTGTTCTGATAGGGGGAAAATTCATATTTTCTCGGGTTCGGGTCTAACTCATTTCGCTCAATAGCTCGTGTAATGTAACTTAGCAGAAAATTGTAGAGCTTAAAAATTCCTACAATTTGACCTTTTATTCGTTTCGTAAAATTCATATGCCCAAACTTTTTAATTAAAGTTGGTTCCGACAAACCATGTATGTACTGTGACGTAGAAACGTTGTATTCAGTTTTCGGCCATTATTTGTAGTTAGACATTGAAATGTTATGATTTTGAAAATTGCATCTTGTAGAGCATTGAGTTATCTTCAAAACGAAAAAAAAATGTTTTATTTCGACCAAAATTGAGCGAGATAATCGAGGTTGAATTTGAATAAAATAAGTCCTCTGTGTATGTATTATAGGTTAATCAGGAGACTTCCATTTATTTACAATTTTTGAAGTCGATGTTTTTATTGTAAACGGATCCAGAGTCAAACTTTCAACTATACTGCCATAAAGAGTATATATTAAAACTTTTTTATGAATTTTTTCAGAATTTAAAAAAGGGTCCTTTCTTCGAAAAATGTAATTTATTATATGATTAAACTAAAAACTCTTAAACGATTTTTTTACCTCATCCTGTAACAATACGAGAAAGCGGATATTTTCACGAGAAAGGGCATGAAAAAAACTACGAAAAACATGTGTTACATTAATTTTCAGTCCTGATATTTTTGCGCTTAAATAAATTAAACATTTCCAGAACAGAAAATTACATTTTCCTAATTATCCTCACAACTCTTGATGCAGTCGATTTTAAAATGTTTTATATGGTCAAGAATACTTTTGCATGCACTAACAATACACAAATAATGAAACTAAAATTAAAAATTGTGGGAAAAAAGTTGCCGAATTGACGTGGAATGGCCCGTATTTCTAAAAATCGTAAATAATAAATGGCTGAATCGTTTTTTTCAAAATTTCGGCTATGTAAGGGAAATTTAATTACTACCCTACTGGAAGTAAACGGATTGAAACGGATAGAAAATAACGGATTCATACGGATAGAAAATTTGTATCCGTTTGAATGCCCACTTTGCATTCTTTTCAATCGGTTGTTGTCCGTCAAAACTGAATGCGTTCTGGATCCGTGGAATGGAATATTGATCCGCCTCAATCCGTTCTAATATGAGCCTGTCGAATCCGTGTCTATTCGTATCTATCCGTGATATGGCACCGAGTGTGCACCTGTTTTTATCCGTTTCTATTTGCATAAATACTTTCATCCGTCTCAATCCTTAAAAACTGAGTCGATATTTATCCGCATATATCCGCCAGCGTATACGAAAATTAAATCCGCTTCTATTCGTTTGTATACTTGTATCCTTTTTTATCCGTAAAAATGTATAAATATTTATTCGCATATATCCGCCTGGGTATACGAAAATTCTATCGGCTTCTATTCGTTTGTATACTTTGTAATACAAAGCACGAACTATTTCAAAATTATGCATTTGAATATTTATTACCAGGATATACATCTTTGTATTAATTTAATGTAAGAATATTGTAAGATAGTCGTTAGGGTTGTTCAAGTATTGCGATTTTTCGAAATTGCCCTCCCTCCCCTTTCGTCATGTACATGGAAATATGCTCAAGTGGCTTGATTTTTCCGAATCACAGAGTTGCGCGGATAGGGAATTAACGGAACGAAAACATTTCCGATCCACCACAGATAGTTAAAATTGCTTGCAGATGCCTATACCGATGGAGACGCGGATTGAAACGTATCGAAACGGATTGAAACGATATGTGCGGACAGACAGTCGGATAGAAATCCGCGGATTAAAGCGGATTAGAAATGTAATTTGCGAATCGCGAATATGCGCGGATAGGAAACTATTGGAACGGACTCGTGTGCGATCCGCTGCAGACGTCGGGAATAAATTAATGTTGGACGCGGATACGGACGGATTAGTCACGGATAGCCTTCGGATACAAGAGGTTAAAAATGTATTGAAACGTTATCAAACGTATATAAACGGATAGCCGAAATATTAATACGGATAGGGTTTGAATCCGTTTACTTCCAGTAGAGTATAGACGGCATCCTAGAAAATGCCAAGGAAATTAATTGAGAAAAATTCTCGGTCACTTCTAAATTAATATCTTTGATATTTTCTAGAAAACTGTTTATAGTGTTTAGAATTGCTCTTACAGAGTCCGAATTTTGAAAATTATATTCAGTCATTTTGAATTTACATTTTTTTAGTAAAATTTCCTACCTTACCGGTGGACCTTTAAAACCCCGTTAATGTCTGGTTTTCTATGATACGTAGTAATTAAAATTGCACTTGCAGAACTCGAATTGGGAAAAATCGTTTAACGTTTTATTTACGATTTAGTGAAAATTCCTACCTTATCGGTCGAACACTTTAGGAGCCCAATTAAATATGTATAGTGATCTGTTTTATCATCTAATGATAAGCTGTGAAATAAACATAACCTATACTTTTAAAACAAAAATATTGCCGGTGATGGAATTTTAATGAGGTGATTCCAGAGTGCAGAACCTGACAGTTGTATATAAACGGAGCACGTGTACATAATTTCAATTAATTTTTAAAATAATACACATTGAAAATGAGTTTCCTTAAAAGCAAAGAATTGATCGAAGAAGGAGATGTTGTTATTTTGTATATAAATCCAAACAATATGCATTCGCTAGAAGTTAAGGAGAAAATAATGAATAAACAAGGCACATTAGTGGACAATGTTTTTCAAACAACTTACGGTGCTTTAAAAGCGATCTCTTTAGTCGGTGTTCCCTATGGATCGAAGGTTGATCTATCTCGTGGATGGGCTTACGTTCTCCAACCTAATCCAGAACTGTGGACACTTACTCTACCTCATCGAACTCAAATAATATATACAGCAGATATTAGTTTCATTATATATCTTTTAGACCTCGTACCTGGTAGCATAGTTATCGAAACAGGTAAGATTCAATGTTTTTTTATTAATTACATTGAAGTACAATTCTATAAAACTTTCTTTTCTGATATTTTCATAAGTAAAATAGATTCTTTGAAGTTTCTTGATAATCAGAATGATAGATTTTTAAAAAAAAATAATAGTAGTAATGTTTCGATCTACGATTAAGGTCCTATTCAGAAATCTTTATTTTGTTTAAAACAAAAAACATAACATCAATTTAGAAAAAATATAATAAAAAGTGTTTTACATTTATCGCGATGGAATGGAAGTGTATACAATTTTTGTCGAAATGGGATGCAAAAGTTTATAAATATTTTTGAATTTATTACAAGTTTGTTATTGAGAATATAAGAGAAAATTGAAGAAGTTATCAGCTTTAAAAAATAAATTTCGAAAATTTCCTTCAGATTTTAAGTGAAAATAAACAAAAAAAACACGTGAAATGAAATTAGGTGAGAAAGTTTAAATTTGTATTATTTTTTTTTCCAAAAACAGTATCTTCTTACCTTCGGAAAAAGTTTTCGGAAGTTCAAGTAGTTCGTAATTATTAAATTGAAAAATGGAAAAATCCTACGACTGTAAATATATAACTATACACCGATTAGAAACGGGACACGATTTTAATTACAAATTCTTGCTGAAGAAAAAAAAGATTAATCTGGAAAACTTTTTTATTAGAAACGAGAAAAATACTGTGAATATAAGATTTGAAGTATCGAAGCTTCCAGAAGTTTATCCTTTCGATAATACATGAATTGTACAAATACGTCCAATTTCCACCAGTTTTTCACTCTCTTTCCGAAGAGGACCCAAATTAAGGCCAAAACGTCAAAACTTATTGAATTTTATTATTTAAATTTTTTCTTCTCATTTATATAATAATAATAATAATAATAATAATAACTTTATTTCATGCGTATGTTACAACTAAAATACAAGTTTTTATAATGGATACATAATGTATAAGTAAATCTACACGAGGACCTTGGTCCTTATCCGTAGAAAATATATATTATATATAAATAAGATATTTTTTTGTTTAAACATTTAAATAACTTCGGGACAAGACTGACTTCCTCTATTTCGTCTCTTTTATCCGTTGGACTAGATTTGATTAGTTTAATTTAGTTTTGCTACCCTCAATTTTATTTTTGGTAGTCTATAATCACACTTAAAAGCGTGCTCTTTAGATATTTCTTTAGTGTTGACTTGCAGTTAGCTACCAATAAGTCTTGACCTGCCAGAAGTAGTGTATTATACATTTTAGCTGGGACATAGCTATAACATTTTCTTCCTGTACTCTTCATAAATTTATTAACTTGAACGGTTCCAAAGCATTTCCCTCTTGTTCTTGGTCCTGTCGAGTTGTTATGGTTGAACAAATTATTTTGAATATTAGTATAATGAATATTAGTTTGGTCACCATTCTTTGAGGTGCACAAAAGAAAGATTGAGAGAGTTCAGCATAGATTTTTAGTATTTATAGCCTACAAGTTGCGCATGCAGAATTAAATTGAGCACTCTGTAGTCTTATAGAACATTTTCTGATATTTGTTTTTTTATATAAAATAGTTAATGGTAAAATACTTTGTCCAGCGTTGAGTTCCTGTTTTATTCAATTGGAAAACTCTTATATGTTCCGCAATTCCAGACTTTTTGTTTCACAGAATTATAGAACTGAATATGGACTTAACTCTGTCATAAGTAGATTAATAAAACTCGGGAATAGCTCATTTTGCCCTCCATTAAATGACATTTTTGGTCGTTTTAAGAATCAAGCAAGAGTAAAACTCTTGCAAGACTATCGTTAACTTGAGGCTATAAAGTTATTACTGTTATATATATATTATACTGTGTATATTAATTATATGCGTATATGTTTTGTTACCATTTTATATTATCATTTGTTAAATTTTTTCTTATTTCTTTTGCGAGTTTATTGTTTATCACATGTATTTTTTTGGGCAGTAATGCCCGTTTCTTGGTTAATAAATAAATAAATAAATAAATAAATACAGTATATAGTTGCTTTAAGATAAAAGGATTTCCTAGTCTCAAGAATGTTCACTTCTTGATTATTCTATTCTGTAGCACTTGCAATCTCTTTAGTACGCTATCGTACGCATTGTTATTCATTAATTTTTATTATTACTTTATTTTCAACACCAAAACTATAAATTTTATTTGTCAATCGTCGATACTAAAAGAATTTTTTTAATAACATATAAACTGTTAACAGGAACTGGAAGTGGATCACTTTCACACGCCATAATCCGAACAATAAGTCCAAAAGGTCATTTGTACACTTTTGACTTCCACGAATTACGCGCATCATTGGCTCGTACTGAATTTAAAAGTCACGGTCTCGAAGACTTGGTTACAGTACAACACAGAGACGTTTGCACAGACGGATTTGGCGAAGAATTGGAAAATAAAGCAGATGCAGTTTTTCTAGATTTACCACATCCATGGTTAACAGTTGACTTTGCGGTTAAATCTTTGAAAAAGAAAGGTTGATAACACCGTCTTTTATAATTACACAGCCCAACAAATTTTTGAGAATTTCATGTTGCTCTATAAGTAAGAGTCGATTCTGGTAGGATTTTTGCTCCAGAAACCAAATATGACTTCCAAAATATCCAATTGGCTCTAGTTTTTCAGATATTGAAGGCCAAAGGGATAAAAAATCCGATTTCCAACAGTAAGAGTAAATTCTGATAGGAGTTTGACCGCAGAATCAAAATATGTACACCAAAATATTGAATTGATCCTACTTTTTGCCAAAATTGAAGGTCTAAGATGTAAAAAATCGTGTTTTAGGACATTTTCACACCTACAGTAGAACCTCTTTTATTCTAATTAGTAAAGTTTTTCAAGATGGCGCCGACCTCTCTTATTCTAATATTCCCCTTACCTTGTGATTCGTGGACAATATTTTTCATTGACTTTTCGTGTTGATAGTGGGAGAAGACTTGTGGGGGAACGATTAGAATAAGAGAGGCTGGACAATTATAATAAGAGAGGTCGTACTGTATATTATAAAGCGCGACGCAAAAAATCAAGAAATGCAAAATGGCGGATCCAATATGTACGAAAAACTTTTAAAAATTCGAATTACTTTCAAACTCGTATCATTTTGGCAACATTACTTTGTTTTTTACCAAATTGAAGGTCAAAGGGGTAAAAAATCGTGTTTTCGGACATTTTTTCCTGTTTTTCCCGAAAAGTGGCCCTCCCCTTATTTTAACTTTTCGAGTCAAGGAAGATAGCGGCTTCTTCTCTTATTTTACCGCTTCCCCTCATCCTCACCACTGGCAGTATGAGAGAATAAAAACGGAGAGAGGAGATACAGTGGCCCTCCCTTTATTTTAACTTTTCGAGCCAAGGAAGATGGCGGCTTCTTCCCTTATTTTACCGCTTCACTTCATCCCCACCACTGGCAGTATGAGAGAATAAAAACAGAGAAAGGAAATATAGTGGTCCATCTTCATCTGTATGCGCAAGCGCAAACAGCAGTCCGCACTCTTTTGAACACTTTCAAATGGCGAATGGTGGGGGAACTCACGAGGGGAAGAAGTTAACATAAGGGACGAAAGCAAGTTAAAGTAAAGGACGCAGTTAAAATAAGGGGAGGGCCACTGTAGTCAAGACAATAAAAAGTTAGACGGACATATTGGATCCATCATTTTGCATTTTTAATTTTTGGCGTCGCATATCCATGAAAAATGTCCTAAAACAAGATTTTTACCTTTTTTGACCTAGAATTTAGGCAAAAAGTAGATACAATTCAATATTTCCGCATGCGTATTTAAATTCTGCGTGAAAAAATATATGAAAATTTACTTTTACCAGTGGGAAAACACCATTTTTTGGAGGCTGTGAATAGATGCTAAAAAAACCCGAAAATCAAAATTTTCACCTTCAATATCTCAAAAATTAAAGCCAATTGGATATTTTGGCAGTCATATTTGGATTCTGGAACAAACATCTTGTTAGAAACGACTCTTACTTGTATGGCAACAAAATTTTGTTGGGCTGTGTTATAAATAAAATGTTTTAATTCTATTCTTTATTTCAGGTGGAAAATTGTGTTCATTTTCTCCATGCATCGAGCAAGTGCAACGAACATGTACGAAACTTACATCAGCTGGATTCATAGCGATACAAACTTACGAGTGTTTACAACAGGAACTTAATGTACAACAACGAACAATGACGATATTAGATTTGGAAAGTGCAAAAAATGAGGTAAGTTTTGTAATAGTTTTTATTTTATTTACAACATGAATGAGATGAAGTAAAATAATACTGTTCTGTCTAGAATTTTGATCTTGTAAAAAAATGTGAGAATGCGGATGATCAGAAGCTCTTAACTGTAACGAATCCAACTACAATGCCCGGACACACCGGTTTCATAACGATCGCCACATTACCACCACAATTCGCCAGGAGCAGTTGATAGTTGCGACTCGATAAGTTCTTAGCGTCAAGTATAAAAAGCCTTAATGATCTCTATATTGTAAAAATAAACAATACATAATTTTATACATCGACAATATTCGTATTATTAAAAATACTTAAAAACAGTTCAATAACATGGAAAATACTGAACAAGATGTCATGGCAGAACAAATTCCTAATTCTACATTCTAAGAACTCGATTCGGTTTTTCCAGGATTCCACGTTAAGTAATCTGACCTCGTCGCAGCCTGATATTCTTTCACCAAATAGTCGACAACTTCACGCGAATTGTCAAGTTCGTCTAAATTATTTTCGAACATCTTTTCTTTTCGGAACTGTTCCAAAAATGCTTCTCGCTTTCGAAGTTTATCGTACTGTTGTAAAGCACGATCGAAGAGCTAAAATATAATTTATTATCAAACATTTGACAAAATAAAATTAATTATTTTTACTTACCGAAGATATGTTGGTGTGATTCGCAAGCATAAGACCAGAAACACGATGAGTGCTTTGAATATACGGAGATTTCCTCGACAGAGCAACTTGAATACTTGCAGGTCCCCAAGGAATGAATTGTGCTAACTTCCGTTCTCGAATTCTTTGCAACGATTTGTGAACTTGCGTCGGATCAACTTCACCCTACAATTAAAAAATTAATAAACGATGATGAATTAACCACTTCAATGGTAACACAGGTCTGCACGGATTTTTTTTTTTAAATATCAGAGTGATTTTCGACGTATTTTTGTGTGCTGAATACGAATCTGAAGTCGAAAAATGCCTATCACGTCATGATTTAGAGAAAAGTGGAGATAAAGACACCAAAAAAACGCGTTTTTGGGTGTTTTTACCCCTAATTTTCTCTGAAACCTGACGTGCTACAGGCTTTAATTTGTGCTTAAATTAAAGCTTGGTTCTCCTCCTACAAAAATCATAAGATAGTTTTAAAAAAAATTTCATAGTTTTGACAAAAAAATGGTTTTAATCTTTCTATTTCTAATGATTATGATGAAAATGCAAACAAAATCGAATAACCGCTGGTATTACTAATGGCGAACAAAAAAAAAACATGAAGTGGTGATTTTAAGATCCTAAGTATATTTTTTTATTTTGCGGCCGTCATTTTGGATTCGCTATTGTAAATTTCGTGAAACTAACATTGGATTCGTCATCAGCGGCTCAAAAAACCCCGAGTACTGATTTTCATGAGGTTAATTTAAATTTTTTACTTTTACGTCCGCCATCTTGGATCCGCCATTTTGAATTTTATAAAAGCGACACTGGATTCTTAAACGCCAACCCCGAAAACCGTCAAGTAGTGGTTTGTATGAGCTCTGCTCAATGTAGTTAAATAATTTGCATTTTCATCATAGTCACTAGGTATAGCAAGGTTAAAACCATTTTTTTTTTCCAAAACTATGAAATTTATTTTAAAACTATCGTATCTGATTTTTGTAGGGGAAGAATCAAGCTTTAATTTGAGCACAAATTCAGATCTGTTGCACGTCAGGCTTCTGAGAAAATTAGGGGTAAAGACACCCAAAAACACGTTTTTTTGGTGTTTTTGTCCCCACTTTTCTCAAAATCATGATAGACATTTTTCGTCTTCAGATTCGTGTTCAGACAAAAATACGTCGGAAATCACTCTGATATAAAAAAAAAGAAAAAAAGTGAATTTTGCAGACCTGTGTAATGGATCATGAGTGTACATTTTGCAATAACTTTTACAATTCTTAATGAATTTGCATGAATCTGTCATGAAATGGGAAAATTAAAAATGCCGGATCCAATATGGCGGCTGTAAATTTGCTAAATTTATTAAAATGTGCGGCGCACATTTTTCTTTATAAGGAAAAAAACAGCTGAAAATTGTTACTCGGGGATTTTCGGGGTCGCCGATTACGAATCTGGAGTTAGATTTTGAAAATTCAAAATGGCGGATCCAAGATGGCCGACCGAAATGCGAAAAATTACCCAAACTTTATGAAACTGGGTTCTCGGGGGTTTTCAGGGCCGCTGATTATAAATCTGAAATCAGATTTTGAAAATTCAAAATGTCGGTTTCAAGATGGCCGACATAAATGTAAAAAATTGACTTGCTTTTGATGAAAGTTGGTACTCTGGAATTTTTTGGGTCGCTGATTACGAATTTGAAGTCAGATTTTGTAAATTCAAAATGGTGGATCCAAGATGGCCGACATAAATGTGAAATATTACTTGATTTTTTAAATGATTAATTAAATGTTAAATGATATATTTTAGGAAAAAAATGGAACCCGTGTTTCACCGTTTTTCAATATCTTAAGTACAGGACTGTACTACTTCTGGCACTTTTTTTTTTTAAACAGTTAAAGACGAACTGAGAGAACTAACCTGAATAATATTTAAAATAGAAATATAACAATGCGCAGCATTTCTATCCAATGCTGTCGAAACCATCATATTTTTTGGTTGCAGCAATCGTCGCATGACGTCCAATACCGAAGTTTTTCTTACTGACGCACCTTCTTGATCGGTCGTAAGAGGAGTATACCCCGTCATTAAGAAGTGTAATCGAGGAGTAGGAATCAACGGAGCTATCAAACCGACCAAGTCGTTGTTCATGTACGATGGATACCTACGATATCAAAGTCGATAAGTAATTATTGATTAAATTTTAGTGAAATTGTTACCTGAGGGTAGTAGTACTGACGGACATGATTGTCGAAACTAATTTATTGATTTGTGTGAAACTCGGATTTTGAATGTGAAGTCTGTCAGATGCTATTCTGTTCAACGCAGTATTATCTAGGACAACGACACAATCTGCGCATTGTGTCAACCTTTTTAAGGTTAATAGCGAATTGTACGGCTGCACTACAACGTCACTGAAAAGAATTTTGTTAAATTGCGTTTAATATGTAAAATGAGATTAATTTACCTGATTTCGTCTTGATTTGGAAAAACGCTGTATGTTTCGATAAGTTTTTTTGGAAATCTGTCTGCTAATGATTCGAGCATAAACGATCCCATACCAGACCCAGTGCCTCCGGCTATTGAATGGCAGAGCACAAAACCCTAAAAATGCTGTGTTTAAGTAACTTTTTGGTACGAAAATGACAGGAATATACCTCCAAACTGTCACTTCCATCAGCTTCTCGATCAAGAATGTCAAAAATTTCTTCTTGGAGTTTTTCACCTTGATGATATCCAGAAGCCCAGTTGTTTCCTGCACCACCTCCGTGTTTTGATAAATAAATATTTTCAGGATTGTATAGCTAGAAATAAATATGACAGCAGTTTGACAAAATAATTATAGAAACAGAGTTTCATTACTTCGTACTTTAGAATAAGAAGAACTCATAATGGTATGGATAACTCTGGGCTCCAAATCCAACAGAACAGCTCGAGGTATGTAGTGTTCGTCATCGGATTGATAGAAAAATACATCTTTACGATCCGTACCTTCCGTAGCGTAATCTTCTAAAATTCCTTCTGGACTAATTCCATGCTCAGCACAGAGTCTTTTCCAGAATTCAAAGCCAACTAAAAATGTATAAGTAAATTTATGTCATGATTCATAATCAAAGTTTTGTTAAACAAAAATTAGAAAATTTAAGTCTTTTTGTAATGAAATGTTGACTTACTTTGATTGCCGCATTGGCCTAATTGTAAAGTTATCATTTCACAAGGCATTTTTATGCTGTGGGGTTTTTACCAGAGATATGTTGTGATAAATACTCTTTATGGTGTGTTTTTTTCATTAAAAATACAATGATAAACGCGCCATCCGTATCCACCACCATAGATAAAATAGTGTCTCTTCGACTCTCTGACAAACGGCGCCACCATCGACTTTACTGTGTCGCCACCTGTAGGGACACAAAAGAGATACAGTACTCCTTCCCTTATTCTAATGTCTAATAATTTATTTATTTATTTATTTAAAGAAATAAATGGCCTATAAGACCTTTGTACAAAAATATACTGACATAATCAGCGCAATTTGAATAACAAAGAAAAGAACATAAAATTTGGTAATAGAATAACGAGAATAACTGAAAAACCGTATGTTAAAACAAAATAAGAAAACTTAATAATAAGTGTATTCGCCATGTTAAGTTCTGCTGTGTGCGACCCCATCGGCGACAAAATTAACTACTGAGATGGGGGTATGTGACACTATTTATATGGGGGAAACGGGCTTATTTCGCGAATAGCTTTTCCAAATGTCATTTTTCAGCAAATGATATTTCCAAATTACTTCTAGTCTTTGAAATGCCGTACGATGAAACAGTAATATCAACCGAAAAATGTCTGTTTGTAAAGCTATTCGCAAAATAAGCCCGTTTCCCCATATAAATAGTGTCACATACCCCCATCTCAGTAGTTAATTTTGTCGCCGGTGGGGTCGCACACAGCAGAACTTAACATGGCGAATAATAATCGTCGCACTTTAAATCGAAATGATACAAAACTAGTAGTGTTTTTTACATCACCGGGAACACTGTTCCATGCACGCCTGAGTCTAGCTACACTAGAGTGAAATCCATAACGAGATTTACTATTATTTTCACAAATATCCCGATAACGACGCAATGAATACGGTTGAGAACGAGTAGAGAACAACGAAGATATTTGCTCAGATTTAATCATACCCGTAGTAATTGTACGGACAAATAGTAAATCAATAATATGATGTATTGAATAAATTGATGGTATTGAAAATTTAGAAGCAACAGTAGAATAATCATGGTTCACATAACTCATAGGAGTACCTGACTTATACGACAAATATCTTAAGAACCTGTGTTGAACCTTTTCGAGCTGATCAATATCTTTAGAAATAAAAGGGCGCCAAATAACTGATCCATAAGTTAAAATTGATAAAACGATTGATTTATATAGATTTATGAATGCAGGAATAGAAGAGAAATCAGAAGTAGAACGTTTTATAAAACCTAAGATTGAGTAACATTTATTGATTATTGTACGAATATGTTCAGAAAACTTGAAACTTTGATAAAAAATCACTCCTAAATCATTAATACATAAGACAGCTTGAATGGGTTCATCATCCAGTAAATAAGTAAATGCCATTGGAGAGGTACACCTACAATATGATATCGATTTACATTTACGAATGTTTAATTTAAGACGATTTGTGCTAGCCCATACAAAAATAGAGTTTAAATCTCGTTGCAAATTAGATGCATCAATTGGGGATTTAACCATTGCAAATATCTTAACATCATCAGCGTAAATTAGAAACCGTGAATATATAATTGAGAGATTGATATCATTAATAAACAACACAAAAAGGATAGGTCCCAGGTGCGAACCTTGTGGAACACCGGATGTAACACGTGTAAATTGAGATACAGATCCTTTAACCCTTAATAATAATAATAATTTATTGCCACTTTTCCTTTACATTTTTTACATAAAGGACCTGTAGGGGGCATAATTACCCGTACATTGGTTGGTCCTTAGTCTCTATTTTAAAGAGTAAGAGTATTGTCTATAGGCATACTTCACTAAATTTACAATAATTTATTTTTATTTTGTACATAATTTATGATTTAAGATAATAGTATTTTTCGTCACTAGGCCGTAAAAGCCGTGTGACGAACATTATTTTTTGGTACCATAGCCGTAAAATTCGTAACCTATTTGGAAAAGGGGAAGGGGACTATTTGGATGTACAATGAGCTACATTATTCAGGACGCAAGTGGAAGGTATGTTCGAAGATAAGTTCATAATAACGCAAGAACCGCACACGCACACGCACACACACACACACTCACATACATTCTAAGTAAGTCGTAGTAAAATGTTCTTCGATGTGAGTTTGAGCGAGCGGTGGGGTGGGGCGGGAAACGGGGGGTTCGGGGGGGGCGAAGCCCCCCCGATATCAAAATAGTTCTGGCTTTTAAAGAACAGAAAAGAGAAACGGTAGACTCTAAATCCTCTTAAGGAGAAAATTTTTCAAATCGATTCAATGAAAATTAAAGACATAAACTTCTGGCAAAAATCCAATCTGTGTTTTAGGATAGGTAGGTAGGAATACTCTTCGTTATTTTAAGGACAAAACGCGGGTGGTTAAAACGCAGAAATAAAAAAAAATACTAAAATCATAAAAGATTACAACTATATAATGTCAAATGCGAAAACACAAAAAACACAACAATTCTATCGAAAAGTAGGTACTATTAAAAATCAGTGTATTTGGATATTTTAAAATAAATGTTGCTCGTATTGTCGAAATATTTTTATTATCTCAGTCGTGGAAGTGACATAATGTTTAACATTATAACTAATAACAATTACAAATTCTTTGATGTAATTAACTGAAAAAAAGCATTGATCAATAATTTCATTCAATAAATAAATGAACGGAAAAGTTTTTCAAATAATCTATTACACATTCTGGTATGATACTAATTAATATATAATAATGTCAGTGTTATGTTAACGATAATATTTGTGGGGGCGCCACTAATAGCATATTCGTTAGGGTGGTTTCACATGGAGTGGAAATTTCCGCGCGGAATCGCCTTTTAGTCAATAGTATTTAGAAATTCGATATTATTAGAAAATGTTTATTTTACGGATATAAGTCCGTAAAATTTTTTTTTTACGGACAAATCCGTAAAATTTGATTTTACGGACTAAAAACAGGCCGTAAAATCGAATTTTACGGCTCTGGTACCAAAAATATATATTAATTAACAATTAATTTGAAGGAAAGTATAAAATATATTAGTCTATAATTATTTCACTAATTGCACTTTTAAGTTTCTTCTTCAGCAACTTTTCTTTCACGCTCAAATTGTTCAATTCATTTGGTAGCTTATTATAATATTTTTTTGAAAAATACTCAAAACATCTTTGTCCAATTGTTAAGTAGTGCTTTGGTAATATAATATGTTTTTAAACCTCGTATTAGAAGTTTTCAATTGATATTCTCTTTTAAGTTCGTTATATAAATAAACTGTACTGCTTATAACAAATATCTGCCTTATAGCCAATGGTTGTTCTTGTTCATTTATGTATATCAATAATTTTAAGAATCCTTTTTTGTAGACGGTCCAACGGATCCAGGCATGAGTTATATAGTCCACCCCATCCTATTATTCCATGTACTGCAAAGCTATTAAAAATACCGTAGTATATTTGTATTAAGTATTTTTTGGATAGAACTTGCTTGAGCCTGTAGAATACGTATACAAGATATCTGTTTTTTTTTATTATGTTGCTGACATGAGTATCCCATCTTAAATTACAATCATAAAAGTTACACCAAGATAATTGTAACTTGTTATTCTGTTTAGATTTTGTCCATTTATCTTGATATTAATATAATCTGGGATTGAGTCTGCATAATTTTCAAATGTAATAAAAGTAGACTTACATACGTTAAGAAATAAATTATTTTCATACAGCCATGAATAAATGATGTCTAGCTGAGAAGACAATGTTGTTGCAAGATCAGTCCAATTTGATGAATGTCTTCCCTTATTATAATTTTTTCTCTTCTCCTATTCTAATATTTCCCCTCACGCGTTCTCCCCACTTACGTGTGTTGACGTGTGGATTTTCTAAATACAAATAACGGAGCATGCGGAACAAAAGAAAAAGAGACAAAAGTGAGACTATAAATCTAAGTAGCGGGGGAGAGGGGAAAATTAGAATAAGGGAAGAAGGCCGCCATCTTGCCTGACTGGACAAATTAGAATAAGGGAAGGACCACTGTACAGTGGCCCTCCCCATATTTTAACCATTCGAGTCAAGGAAGATGGCGGCTTTTT
Source organism: Trichopria drosophilae (assembly GCA_030407085.1). Taxonomy (NCBI): domain Eukaryota; kingdom Metazoa; phylum Arthropoda; class Insecta; order Hymenoptera; family Diapriidae; genus Trichopria; species Trichopria drosophilae. Next base: position 185,634,270 of record CM059582.1, read on the forward strand.
CCCTTAATTTAACACTTCCCCTCATCCCCATGACTGGCAGTATGAGAGAATATAAACAGAGAAGACACATAGTGGCGTCCTTCTTCACCTGTAAGCGCAAACGCAAACAGCAGTCCGTACTCTTTTGAACGTGGACTGATAATACAAGCGCATGACGAATGATGGGGGAACTCACGAGGGGAAAAAGTTAAAATAACGGACTGAAAAAAGTTAAATTAAGGGACGCAGTTAAAATAAGAGGAGTTAAAATAAGGGGAGGACAACTGTAAATTATGGAACTTGGCGATGTCTTCCGCCAATCATAATGGGAATTATACACCAAACAAACGAAAAAGTAAAATAGAACCCCCCTTATTTCAACCCCTCTTATTTCAATTGCCCCTCTTATTTGAATTGGCCAACCGCTCTTATTTGAACCGTTTCCCCTCAGGCCTTCCCCCACCACCACTCGAACATCTCGATACAGTTTACAGTGTTTCCCTATTGAAAAAATTCATGTGGATTCCATATGGATTCCATATGGATTTTCAATATGGATTTTCCATATGGATTCCATATGGATTTTTGATGTGAATTCCATATGGATTCCATATGAATTTTTGACATGGATTTTCATGTGGATTTCCATATGGAGTCTACGTGGATTGATGTGAATTCAAAATGGTTTATTACATAGATGCTACGTGGATTCCATATGGATATATAAGTGGAATATGAATTGCGTGTTGATTTCTGGTATGGATTCGTTATGGATTATTTTATGTACATTCCGTATTGTTTTTTGATGTGGATTCATTATGGATTTTTTATGTGGATTCCATATGGATTTTTTATGTGGATTCCATATGGATTTTTTATTTGGATTCCATATGGATTTTTTAATATGGATTCTATATGGATTTTAGATGTTGATCCCATTTGGATTTTTAATGTGGATTTCATACGGATTTTTAACTTGATTCTCTATAGATCGGTCGAACATCTCGATACAGTTTACAGTGTTTACACCATCAAAGTTGTACAGTGTAAATACCGTTTAACCTAAATTTGCAAATAGTCGGTAGACTGATATATAATGAAATTTCAAATTAATTTAAAATTTTGCATCAAACTCATGATTTACATCATACAAATTATTCGAGAAGCTGCTAATTTCGTAAAATAAAAGTGCACATTTGAAGGTTAGGATGTTGTCAATTTTTAATGATGCGTATTTCAAGACCTCCACAAAAATTGAAAAGTCTTTCATTTGCAAAATAACAAACAAATCCAATATCAGCAGCTTAGTACTGAATTTGAAGTGATCTGAAGCTTTCATTAATCATATATGCAAATTTTGGTTAAATATTGTCTCCTATATTCATTTCGGTCTTAATTACAGTGTATTTGTTTGTGAAACAAAAAATTATTGATACATAATTATATGTAATAAAGTGCATAATGTAAATTTAAAATATTTATTTCTACACTCGAATGCTGATATAAATGGTCATAAATAAATGCGAAATGTTGTAGTCTTTATTTATCACATAAAGGCACGAGTTGTGATCTCGTTATATTTTTATGCAAATTTAAAATTCTCTACACATTTTTCAGATAAATTATATATATATATATTTTACATAATTCAACTCTAAAATATATACGATGTCTAACAAAAATAAAAAGATATCAGATATTATCATCCACTATTAAAGCGTTAAGTAGAGTAAGAGGAAATTTCAAATAAGAGGGGTCGGCGCCATCTTGAAAACCATGACCAGTTGAAATAAGAGGGGTTCTACTGTATACGAAAAATCTGTGTACGATTTAATACGAAATAAGTCTGTTTCTTTCCCACTCTTTCAGTTACGAATGCGAGTGTGTACGATATTATACGCGATACATAAACGCACATAACCTCAAAGAAATGATTACTTTGGATTATCGAATGATTTAAACTCAAAACTAGAAAACAGAACATTTCTTCAAAAATTATGAAATACGGAAAACGATATAATCAATTCTTCGATTAAATTAACAGAATTTAAAGCTATTCTAAGCCGCAACAAATCAATTTTTTAAATGCGTTAAATACGATATCGTATAAGATCGAATGAATTCAATTCTGGTATTACAGGTCGTATAAAATAGTATAAATTCGAATAAGAATCTCGAATAATCAATACGCCACTAGAAAGAAACGGAATGCAAAATATCGATTCCGTATACTTTTTCGTTTATTGGGCAGCTAACTGTCCAACCTGTTAACCCGTTTCGTCCTGAAATGGGATAAATTATTGTCGCCGTTTTTTAGCTAAATAATTTTGATAGAAAGGGTGAATGAATTTTTATACAAGTCCATATCTTATAGGTTTCAAGTCTGCTCTTTCTGAATCTGAAGTCCATTTTCCAATATCGTTGGTCGTTTTTCCAATATGGCGCCCAGAATGGCTTTTCATTATGCGGCATTGTTGTCGCGATAAAAATCGCATACAGTAGTGATCCCCTTAAGTCATAAGTCGGGGCAAGCAAGATGGCGGCATCTCCCCTTAAGTCATATTTTATAACATTCAATTTCAATGGTTTTGCAATGTAATTTTCTGGTACTTTTGGTACATTTGTTAGTTACATATTTATACAAAACGTTACGCGAGCTACCGTTAAACAGAACGCGTGATTGGGGAACAAATCAGGATTTATAACCTACAAAATTATGACTTAGGGGGAGTAAAAGATATGACTTAAGAGGAGAACTACTGTATAATGAAAAGAACATACATTTAAATCGCGGGAGTTTGCACTGGCGATGTTTCTAATGTACTGTAGAAAAATGCACTTCACTATCGAGAATGCAGCAGGGAATCGGGAGTATAAAGCGCGCCTATCGGTGGAAAACGTGACTATTCTATATTTTGTATCTATTTATAGTTATTTAATGCTATTTTCATTATAATTATTTTATTTGCTTAATGTCGCTTTTGTTATATCCAGCATTACTATTACGGAAAAATTACGAAAAACAATCAAATTAATATTCGCCCTGTTAACACCGCCGCCCACGATCTCTACTGGCAGAAGAACGAACTAAAATGATAGGGTCAGAGACAAAAAATAACATAGGCAAGATGAGCGAAACCCAATATTTAATTAGTTTTGTAGATTGAATAAATTACATTGGACCCCGTTCGCGATGCTACATTGAAGGCGAACTTGTTCTCAATGGAAAACATATAATTTTTGTGTATTGACACACGTTTCCGACGTTAAATGGGAAATTTTAGGATTGTGTTTATATACGTCATGTCTCTCAAGAAGCCCGCATGAAGTTACAGTTTGTATAAATAAAGATAAAGACGTTATAAATATTAATTGCAAATGTTCATGCAAGGCTGGAAGTTCAGGGAAATGCAAACATTGCGTGGCATTATTAATGCATTTAAATCGTTAACAGTGTCTGAAAATAATAATGGAAAAAATTAAATGACAGTTTGTTTAATTATTGCTTGCCTTTTAATTACAATATAGAGTTCCTGTTAATGATATAGAAAATGCCAGCTGTACCGACATTCGACGCAAATGGGGAAAACTGAAAAAGAATGCTAAGGACATGTATAGTGTCGTCCCTTGCAAACAATTTTGCCACATAGTGAAACCAAAAAATATGTGAAAAATTAGATTTTTTTAAGAACCTAGGTGAAGATTTTTATATTAGAGACATTTTAAAATGTAAATTTAATCCATTTTAAATATATATAAAATCATTCACTACGATTAAAGAAATAAATGTAATAAAATTATTATAAATTACGTTTTACAGGTGTCCTATAATCTACAAAATTAATTAAATATTGGGTTTCGCTCATCTTGCCTGTGTTATTTTTTACTCTGACACGACCATTTTAGTTCGCTCATCCGCCGGTAGAGATTGTAGGCGGCGGTGTTAACAGGGCGAATACTAAAATATCTATAACCCTTCGATGAAATGTTCGAAATAAAGGATTTTAGAACTTTGTTGGGTTTGTCCTAAATTGTAGATAATGCGAAATAGTTGGCGAATTTTTTTAGACATGAATATTATAAACAACTGAATTGTAGCTATTGACAAACCGCTCGACGCGCTCGATAAAAATACAAAATCCACGCATTTTACTTCCAAATAATTTGAAATTTTGTCGGTAACTTCTTCATGCTTAGAAGAAAAATTTGTGAACTGGAAGATTTCAGTAAGTTCAATTTTGTAACACTCGGCAGCTTTTACTGTATATTCAGCATACATACTACTCTGCATAATTGAAATAAAATATTTAAATTCCAATATCTCGAAAAGCCCTCGATGAAATATTTTAAAGAAAATTTTTTTGAGCATTCCTAGGTTCTTATTAAATTGCGGTTGGCGCAAAATGGCGGTTCAATTTTTTTAGACCTGAACTTGGTTCCAACGAACCGTGTGTTAAGATAGTTAAAAATTTAACTATTACAAACCTTCAACATAAAATATAAGAAACTGTAGGAAATTTAAATGTGTCGCAATTTAAAAAAAAATAGTATCGAAGTATCTAGAAGTAAAAATTATATTTTACAATAACTTTAACAGGTTGGACAGTTAACTATCATAATAACCAGAAATTATAAATGATTTTGATTAGTTCAATTAATCATCACTACACCCTTTTCAAATACTTGAAGCATAAATATTACAATTGATAGACCGGGAACATTTTTTATGAATATTTTTAGAGATTAAATAGTTGTGAAATAATAAATAATTTGAAACAATCATTCATTACGTATGCACAACTTTACCGGTATTGCGTAAGTGTTGATAGCAGATGACAATTGGCTACATTTATATAAGTGACCGCAATGCAGTGAAAATAATAATTTCTTGAAACCGTAGCCGTAAAATTGAATTTTAAGAACGTCCGTAAAATAAAATTTGCCGGCTTACAGTACCAAAAAATAACATTCGTCATACGGCGTAAAAGGGATTGTTCATAACTCAGACCCACCTTGTACGCTTCGATCATATCCGGGACGTAAAATCGCAGAAATTACTATTTATGCATATGCAACCTATTATGCGACATTAAAAAAGTAATACTGCGCAACATTGCCTAGTTACTGAATAGATGTCCTTGAAATAAGGTTATCAATTGTTTAATATTTACTGATAATAACATTAGTTAATTATTCATTTCTACTATTTGTTGGATTAAAATATTGAAAATTATTACTTATTGTTATTTGTTATTGTTGTTTTTCATGTCGATGGTAACTGCAACCACTCCCTGTACCAACGGGTTAGTGGTTGCAGGATCTCGTGTGATCTCAGCAGACGGAGAGATCCGAGCAGCACTGCTTTCTGCATTCAGCCTGCGATGGAATTTGCATGTTGTTGGCAGGCCGAAATGCTTTTGATGTTTTCGAGGAAAGTTGGTCTTATTCCTCCCAGCACTCCAATTATTAGCACGACGAGCTTGATTCTGAATCCTCGATACAGCTTGCGAATCTCAAACAGGAGTACTTGATATTTCATCCGTTTTTCGTCCTCTTTGCTGACTATGTTTGTCTCTGCTGGTGCAGAGAACTCGATGGTGAAGATGGATTTGTCATCGATCTCAACAAGGACGATGTCAGGCTTATTGGCTGATATTTGCCTGCTCGTCGGAAATGAGTAATTCCAGTATATTCGGCACAACTCATTTCCGACTACGGATTCAATATCAATGAGGGCGTACGGCAAAACTGGGGTCGCGTCAATACCGTAGGTGCTGCGGAGATGATAATAAAGCACTCGGAGAACCGCATTGTGACGTTCGATGTATGTTGAGACTGCATATCTTGGGCAAGCTGCCAAGAGATGAATTACTGTCTCAATATGACATCTACATGATTTACAAAATGTATTCGGCACCGCCTGGTTTAAAATGGTCTGGCGCGCCATGGCGGTACGCTACCCCATCCTGGATGCAAAGATGAAACCCTCGTCCTATGTTGCCTCCTATGTTGAAAACCAAACCACAGATGGGCAGAAGTAAACTATTCTTCCGTCAATAGTTGTTAATTCCATCCCAGCCCGGCAAGGAGAAATTCCTTGCTCTTTTGATGGCATGATTCACCTCTAATGCACTAAGGGTTAGGCAATCTTCATATTCGTGTGCGAGTTCGTCACACAAAATGCATGGAGTATCTGCATTAAGTCCAGACGTTATCTCTTAAATGCTCCACCAGAATTCCTCAACCAAGGCCACTGTGCGCTAGCTCGAACTCCTATTCCTCCAGCCAGGGGGACGACGACAATGATCAAGACATCATCCGCATATCTGATCAGTAAAGTGTCCTCGGTCAGGTTCAGACGCAGAACTTAAGCAACTCCAGATGTTATCTCTCTTCGTTTCGGACTATAGTTTGCCCCGTACACCAGGAAGCGATCCTCGAGGTAGCTCTCCAGTATCCGAGAAATATACAGAGGCATCCTGAGTCCTCCTAGCGCACTGAATATATTTGTCCATCACCCGGAGTTGAAGGCATTCTTCAGGTTCAAGGCGGTTGCCAGGCAAACGGGGCGTGAGCTCCCTATCCTAAAGCCATGCTGGCCCCCACGATTCCCTGAACGCGAGGTCGCAGCAGAATTCTTAAGAGTTTTCCGGCAGCATCGAACATACAGAGAGGTCTATATGCCATTGGGGAATCCGATGGCCCTTTGCCCTTCCTTATCAGCACAAATCACTCAATATTTCGGCGGGCAGGGAAAACTCCCGATTTCAAACACGAATTGTAAATGCCACGCAAGAGCTCCAGGTAGCCTTTAGCAACTGCTTTCAGCACATCCCTTGGGATCCCATTCGGACCTGGTGCATTCTTGTTTTTGAACGTATGTATCGCACTATCCAGTTCCTCTTCTGTGAAGAGCGGTACGCCCGGATACTCCGAGTACGTCGAATGATCCAGTCTTAATGGATGTGAAGGGAAAAGGGTTTTCTCAATGTGGTCAACCGTATCCGCATCCCTGCCCCCAGAGGTGGAGGGGAGGGGGCCCTAATACTATCAACCCCTTTCCGGTTTGGCTACGGATTGCGGAAGCTCGCCTTTCCTTCGGGAAGGTGGTCCTTCCCAGAACAGTTCAAGTCAACATCAGGGGGCCTGCTTGAAGGTGTTGAGAAGGCTGGCTACGGACACGTGGTCAGCCCGAGGGATCTGAGACAAGTGGCTGCGGCTGCGCCAGTTGTGAGTTACCCCACGCAAGCGAGGTTTTGATGAGATGGGTGACAGAGGTTCCTGGGTTGGGGAACCGAGGCCGCAAACCAAACGTGGTCCTCCGGCACGGAGCAGGCCACGAAGAGTGCCTTTTTTAGGGCACAAGGAGAGAACACCGTAGTCGTGAGAGAGGCGCCCCTTTCTGGGCGCCAAAGCTGTGGGCACCCCAATTTGGAGGGCACAGATCGTGGCGTCCCGCCTAGCGGGCGCACAGTGAGATAGCATGCAGAGGAGGGCTTCGGACCTTCTGGAATTGATGACCCCATATGCCACCGAGCTGGGCGACCAATCTCGTGCAGGCAAGTGTGCAACTAATAGCGGGCTGGTGTTCGAATCGTGGCCACTCACGAAATGTCTCTACAGGTTATATTGAATGGTATTCGCGGGGCTGTACATTCCGGGGAATCTTTCGGGTGACCCTCTCAGCTATTGGTTTAGACTCGCGCGGATAGTAGTTTCAATAGCCCTCATGCTGGGTTACGAGCATTCTGTCGGACTGGAAGGACCCACTTCGGGGTCTAGAAGCTCTCGCTTGCTTCGATGTGTGAGTCGCAATGCAACTCGATTACGATCCTCGGGCGCTGAGTGGCGTATAGATTAGGCTTAGAAAGATCTCCACTTCGCCGAAGAGCTCGAAATGTCTTGCCGCTTTGAGATAGATTGGTAGAGGCTCCGGAAGATGGTGATTCGAGCATAGCCTGACTCTGCACTTCGAGTGATCTTGGATTTTTTTTTCAAAAATACGCGCGAAGGTTAAAATCTGAACGTATGGTAACAAATTTTTTTTTTTTAATTCTCGTTATAAATTGTACTTTAACGGGTAATTGCCAAAAATTCGAGATAAATAATAATATTAAAAAAGTTAATAACATTCGCTATATGTTAATAGCAAGAAGTTTAAAATGACCCGTGACCTTATTCCACTTATAATTTGACTTAGGAATCGTTATATGAGGGTTTTTGAGGCCACTGATTACGAATGTGAGGTCATAATTCAGAAATTCAAAATTGCGGATCCAGTATGGCGGACCTGATTCGAAAAAAATAGGCAAATGATAATAAAATGGGTATCTTGGTATTTTCGGGATCGCTGCTTACGAATTTGAGATCGTAAACTAGAAATTCAAAATGGCGGATCCAATATGGCGGATCCGATTTGAAAAAAATATGCAATGGTAATAAAATGAGTATCTGTGGGTTTTCGAGGTCGCTTTCGATGGAACAGAAGCTATAAAAATGGAATTCCACCGTATCAAGTATTTATCGGAAAAAATATTCCAGATATATACTTAATAGGCAGCGTTAAATGATTCATAACCTTGTTTATGCACTTTTACTTACCCTGGTGTAAAAGTTCTATAAAAAATTATAGAAATTCGGCGTGAATCCTATCACTGAACGTCCTATTTTTTTCACAGTAGGGAAATTTTAGTAAGTAATATTGTATTGATCATTGATTTTCAGTTTATTCTGCTTTTGCGTTGTAAAATAAACGTTTCTTTAAATCTATGACCATAAAACATGAACCCGATAACCTAAACTCCCAAGGAAAAATCTCCTTGTTTTTAGCGTTAATGTGAATCAGTGAAAACTTACAGATTTCCTGTGATTTCCAGTGATTTTTATTTATGGGTTTCATTTAAGGACGTGTTCCCGAAAAAAATACATATTTTCTTAAAGCTTTCAGAAAACGTTATTTTTTTTATATATATCATTTAGTACTGGCAGAAAACTCATTATGGCATTCCATATTGAGTTTTAAGATATTGGATATTAAAGATCTAAGGGGACATATACAATTGCAACAATGGAAAATATTTTTTTTATTGCATTAATCTTTATCTGCTTAAATTCTTTGTGAATATTTTCAATGCAGTTTACGAGGGGAACAAAGCGTTATTATATGGTGATGAAATCGCTGATTGATCCGTAAGTAATAATAATTTATGGGTTTTCACTACTTCTAACCTGAAACGCATTTTTCTCCGACTGACTTAAATTGTTCACTGAATAAGTAAAACATCTTTACCTTCTAGGTGAAGCTAATTGTTTTAACAAACAATAATTTTAAAATATTATTTTCACAATGGAAGTCAATTTTTTGCTAAGAAAATACGATATTTACGGGATTTCTAAATATATATTTAAAATGCATAAGGCGCAAAATGATATTTGCACAGATAAATTACAGAGTTTGTACCTGCGTAACATAAATTTTTCAAGAATGTTTTCACAATTTTTTAAAGTATCATTAAAAATATTCTGATTGTTTGTATATTCTCGAAATATTTTTAATAAATATCAAACATAATATTTTAAATAATATATTCCAGAAATACATTAAGCAGAATATTTAAAACAAAATATGTTTGACATACATATTATATTAAACGAAATGTTTTAAATTCAATATTCTATGAATATTTAATCTGTGACTTCACATTATCCACACTTATATGACATTCTAAGAATATTTGATTTAAAATATGGCAATAGATACTTGAAATATTTGTCCAATAATACAATGGTAATATTCTACAAAATATCGTATGAAATATTCTGAAAATATTTCATGCTGAACATTTATGTTTCTAGAATGTCACAAAAGTCCCATTATTCTGACTGTAACATTCCAAAAATATTCTGGAAATATTCTAGAAATATTTATAAATTTATTGAATAACATATATACGTGTTTTAAGTAAAACATGTATTTTTAAAAATTAATAAAGTAAGAGTAGAGTGCATAAAGAAGGTTATAAATCATTTAACACTGCCTAATAAGTCTGTATCCGCAATGTTTCTTTCCGCTAAATAAGTTTTCGCTAAAATTTTTAAAAATAAATAAAGTAAAATTAAAAGTGCATAATCAAGGTTATGAATCATTTAACACTGCCTATTAAGTATATATCTGGAATATTTTTTCCGATAAATACTTCATACCGTGGAATTCCATTTTTATAGCTTCTGTTCCATCGAAAGCGACCTCGAAAGCGACCTCGAAAACCCCCAGATACTCATTTTATTATCATTTGCATATTTTTTCCAAATCGGATCCGCCATATTGGATCCTCCATTTTGAATTTCTATTTTACGATCTCAAATTCGTAATCAGCGACCCCGAAAATACCAAGATACCCATTTTATTATCATTTGCATATTTTTTTCGAATCAGGTCCGCCATACTGGATCCGCAATTTTGAATTTCTGAATTATGACCTCACATTCGTAATCAGTGGCCTCAAAAACCCTCATATAACGATTCCTAAGTCAAATTATAAGTGGAATAAGGTCACGGGTCATTTTAAACTTCTTGCTATTAACATATAGCGAATGTTATTAACTTTTTTAATATTATTATTGTTTATCTCGAATTTTTGGCAGTGACCCGTTAAAGTACAATCTATAACGAAAATTAAAAAAAAAAATTTGTTACCATACGTTCAGATTTTAACCTTCGCGCGTATTTTTGAAAAAAAAATCCGAGATCACTCGAAGTGACCACTGTGTAGCGGAGCGAAGACTGAGATCGAGCTGCTCACCAAAAAGGGAGTGGACCCGATCCACTTAATGAGAGTGAGAGACGCGATAGTTCAGATAAAACATTCCATAAAATACCTGGAATAACTAGATAACAAGCTAATCTTCTGGGAACATATTCGTACTTTGCACGGTCATGGATGGGACTAAGACACTGCAATGCGAGTCGCGGAATCTATCATGCTACGGAGCTGAAGTTTGCCGATGAGCTGAGGTTTGACAAGTATCGAAAACGCCTCGCCGCGGTACATGTAACACGTGTCGAATACTGGACATACATTGACTTATTGACTCTTTTCTCCTCTTCATTAAATTCCTCAATAACGAACTGCCTGAAAAACTTGACCAAACTCCGATAAGCCCTAAAGTCACGATGGGCGGTATGTTATCATCTGCATCGCACTTTTGTAACAAAATGCAATGAATGGCTCTCAATAACTCCCTATCGTCAAGTCCTACTTGGTCTCTACAATCTTCTAATCTTTCTAAAAAGTAATCGGCCGAACCTTTTTCATATCCTGAAAATGTTAACCCCCATTTTTGCAATAGTTTAATACACCGACTCTCACGATTTATTTCCATGTATTCCTAACTATCACCGGACTCCTCATCACTATAGCATATCCGTAGTTTATTAATCTTCTTCTCTTATATGTGACATCGCGAGGATCCTTCTACTACTCGCTATACCACGCAGAGCATACTGACCAACTTGATCTCGACGGTGTTCACGATCCTCCCCCTCAGAGATCGATATCCCCGGTTCCCTTGATCGTCTTCTGAATACCGACCCCGTGCCCGTATATAAAAATGCGTAGTTGACATGTAATGGCTAAAAGACGGATTGGCTTAGTTAGAGTACGCCTTAGTTTAGAATTCATGACATGAGGAAATTGTCATAAGATTTTATATTCTGTATTTCATGGAGTGTTTTATTTTTATATTGTATTGTTATTTTTGAATTTGTTATATTTTTTTAATCTTCAATTACAAACATGTTTTTCATTTAGATTTGATAAATTACATGTAGGTATTCTCTAAGATTAAATAACGCATACAAAGTTTACCGGATCAATATTGTATTCATACTGAATATGAACATTTTGCAACATTCGACCCAACAACGTAGGAATGTCGGTGGCAACAGTTTGTGAAATTTATATATCATTTATTCAAGATTATTAATATTATATAACAAAAGCAGTTAAAATTTCTCGTCTTCAATAACCGTAAGATCGATGGTTTGGTATATATGCAGCCCCTAAATTACAACATTATTTTTGGTAAAAGTTAATTTTTGAAGGCGTACACTTTTCGGAAAAATATTAAATTGCTTGGATTAATTTACGATCTCCAGCAATTCTATTTGGGAGAACGGCACCAACCGTAACTTTTCAAAGAATACGATTCAAACTATATTGGTGTTTCCGCACTGAGAAAAGTGTTTTTTACCCAGTATTGGAATTCTTATGCCTCGTAAAAGATAGTATTTTATGTATAGGGATTGCCATCTTGCTATTACCTGTTAAAAGACGAAGATTTTAGATTATTCGAACCAATATGTCAGTTTATTTTAGCCCTTTCTTTGTAACTAAAAGCAATTTTTGTTTATGGAAATTTATCTAGCAAATTAAAATATTAAAAATGCCTTCTTTTAGTCGTAATAAAACATTCTTTTAAAATAGGAGAGTTTAATACAGTTTCATATAACCTGTCGAAAACAAATGCTGAAGACGGAGGATTTTACTAGTTATAATATTTCTTTTAAGGGCTATAATACACTTTTTAAAAGCCAAGGGATAGTAACTGATAAAATACACTTTTCTCAGTGCGTATTTATTATATTTAACGTATTTGAAAAATGTAACATGATATGTGTAGATAACAGTTGAATGTATTTTTATTCTAATGACGTCGCATATCGTTAGTTAATATAACAAATTTCTAACAATCCTGCAACATGAAAATGATATTAACCTATAATTCTATTCAATGTACAAATACATATCGTGGTTATAGATATTAAATAATTACAAGTAATTTTTTTCGTTTCGAAATTTGTTATGTTTATGACGAATTTTCATTTTCAGTCTTTTCATTAATCAAATCACGAACTCTCTGAGTCATTGTACCGTTAGTCTTGTAAACGTTGGGGTCCATTTGATAAGATACTGCTACATTTACAAGAGTATTTTTCATAGAAGGTTGATCATTTGAAACGAACATAGAAGCGATATAATAATTTTTTTTCTTAAAAACGTGTACATTATCTGTCGCTTCACTACCGTACTCAACTTTCTCTTCCTTCTCCGGTCCACTAAAAGTAAAGTGTAAACAGGATATTCCTCGTGACCTTTCTGACACTGTCAGTGAAATAACTTTGCGATTTTCATTAATTTCTTGTTTATCTTGAGCTTGAGACCACAATACGCCTAATACATGGTAATCATCATTATCAAACCACATTTCTACACCGCATATGCTTTTTTCCCAACAGTACCAAACTCGAAATGCTGACCACTGACTTCTTGTGTTAGGACCAGTCATTCTAGGCGTTAAGGGTGGTGAACCAAAAAATGCGAATGCCTGTGCATAAAGATTTGGTGAAGCATAACCATGAGCTAGTGAATATGCAAGTCCAGTACGATTTTCCACTTCCGGAAGTTGTTCAGGCAATACAAGTTTATACCAATCGTAATAATATGCACGTCCGCATACTTCAGCGGCTGTGTGTGTATTCATCATGAGAGTATAAAATTCCTCAAGATTTCCTTCGTACAAGATACCATCTATCCTGTCTCTCAAACTAGTTTCTATGTGCTCGATAGCTCTAGGAACAATCGCCTTCATATATCTCTTCAGACGCTTGATATCGCTATCTATTAATCCCAATTTTTCTTGGGCATTGATTCCAATTAAGTAATAATTTATTTGCATATTTACAACTCGAGTAAATATCTCCAGTACTGCTATATTAATACGTGCGTTCTCATACTTAGAGTAATGGTCAAAAACAAATTTCGTATCGTACCCATCTAAGGTATCAGCTAAATTAAGATATATCCTGCGAATGTCAGGATCATCCATGTTATTTTGTATGTCTTTTATTTTATATCTGATAGGCTTTACTTCATTTTTAAGCATTAATATTATAACTTCTGTTTTTGCAGCATCTATTGCCTTCAGTACCTTGTCCTTCACTTCCTCCCAGGGGTCTTTTTCTTTTTCCGCAGGGAAAAATATATCTTGAAATATGTCAATGAGTACGTCGCTAGTCACAAACGTATCAAATGCTAATCTAAATAAATTTTCCAAATGTACAGATATCCCTATGTCATCTTCATCATATTCGTAAATATCATCCTGAGAACTATCTGCCCTTGGCCCTGTAGCATATATCCCACGTGCGCCCCAAACGAATGTAATATACTTGTGCCAATTATAAATCTTTAGTGACGTGGCGTAAAATTTCCCTGGCTGACATGATAGCGATTTTGTTCTGCCTGGGTCGACCTCAGTTCTCGAAACTTCTCCATGCCACGATTGATCCCCAGTTCCCCAATTGCAATGACACAGAACTGAAACATTTCCAAAACTCGAGCAACGAATTGAAAAATGCTCACTGGGGAACCAAATTGTTGTGGATAATAATCCTGTCATATCTGTATCTGGCCATAATCGCGATAACGAATAAATGCTTGCCTCCAAATCTTCGCCTCGTCGGCGACGTACTAATGTTTCACCTTGCGCAGCTTGAACTATAACAAACAACATTTGTTATTTTTATCAAAGCTGAAATACACATCAATTTGCAAAAGTTATAAAGCTCTGGGACATTCATATGTTTATTCAGAACTTGGAAAGTTTCCTCAAGCTGCCAGATGTTTCCTGCAACTTTTCAAGTCTCAACGAAAGTTCCTAACAAGCAGATGCGGGTACACAATAGACGTCACCAAACAAACAAAAAAAAAATGGACAATGGAAAGCCAGGTTTAGCACAAAGCTACGACTAGAATCTTCTGTAGCCTGATAAGTGTTTATTGTAATTTTATTGGAATAAAAGAATCAATCATCTAGATCGAGATAAGATCCTGTTAGTTCTAAAAATTAACAAAAAAATAAAATAATATAGTAAAAAACGAAAAGGATGCAACGCCTAAACTTAAAAACAATAATGTTGTGTACAAAATGCGATGTAACGAATGCTCCAAATCTTACGTCGGTGAAACAAAGAGACAGTTAAGTGTGAGAATCAATGAACATCGTAACATTTCTACAGATTCGCAACAAACAAATGTGATCAGTCTACACAGATTGGATACTGGACACGAAGTTAATTGGAGGATGTCTACATTACGGTTACATTTCTATTTAATGACATTTTAAGAGGCAAGCACGCACAAATATATGCAAAAGTCTTGTGTTTATGGTCGTTTTTTGAAAATCCCAGTGACAATTTTCTGAATTTGCAATATACCAAATGAAAGGAAATTTAATTAGCTACCTTTTAGTCGTCACAATTTTCTACTTAGACGTCGTTTTTCCGAGTTATAGAGGAAAATATAAAGACGTTTGTCTGAAAACTTATATTTAAACTCCACATTAATGCGTCATATTTTTGTGAATTTTTCATGTACCAGAGTTTCGAAATGAAAATGAAAATTGTTCAACATTTATAGTAAGTTACAATGTTTCCTTGTGTAAGTTAAAGTCTGAAAAGCGATAGTTTTTGAGTTATAAGCAAAAAAAAATTATTTTTTTGACCGCGGCTCGAGCCATTTTATGTAGCAGAAATATCAATGATCTTTTGTGGTTGACTGAGCCTGACAAAACTTTCTAGGATTCACGTGGATTCTCAGCTAATTTGACTGCGCTAACAAGAAACTTCATTTCTTTCAGTAATTGTGAAATTTGGTGCCAACCGACAATGATTGCATCCAAGGAGTGTTTAACTGATGAATATTAAATAAAATGTTTTTAATTCAATTGTGAAATAATATCTAATCCCGAGCGAAGTGAGAGCGACAAAAAAAATAATTTTTACTACGACGTGCGCGGAACTCTATTTTACGATCTGAAAATTTTGCCCTGGTGTGAAAAATCGAGTTGCTCACACGGAGTGTTAAAAAAAGTTTATCAATCCTCTCGTGTCCAAAAACTCCTGAGTTTTTAGTTAAATATTTCGTACTATCATCACCATTAAGTCTACTTTGCACTTTTAGCCGGTGGAGGATCTGCGAATCAGGTTAACGAGTATTTTTAAATATTATTTTGTAAATGTACTTAAATTCTACGCACAGTTTCTTAATTATAATTAAAAATTGATTTGAGTTCAAGTATGGTTTATACTCACAGAAAAGGGAAATGCCAAGTAAAAAAAGGAAGCTATTTATATGAACGTTCATTCTTTACGCATTTACCGTTTCAAAAAAAATAAATGAACAATCCAGGGTCAGTAGTTATATACTTTTTTTAAATATGTATATTCCCACTTCAATACCTCATTATAAGTTATCGAACAGTTTGCGTAATACAACGACGTAAGTCGTGCTGATAAAAATCTTTACAAAACGGCGGACACTTCGTATTTTATAATACGTTTTCATGTAAAAATTAGCTTCGTATGTAACATACAATAAGTATATAAAATCAAACCGGCTATGTGTGATGCCTACACGAGATTGGTTGAAGAAGATAGGATGAGTGGTGGTTGCAACGTTGACAACCTTATGTTAATCTTATTTAACCCTCCCTTAACGTTTTGTGCTGTTAGTCTTGGAGTCAATAATCGAGGCGTATTTCGTAAACCATACCAGTTCAGCTGTAGCAGCCTATCTTTCATAACCAAATTCGCTTATACCAAAACTGTTTAACCATTATAAATAGGGTAGTTTAGTTATGTTATTAGCAACCAAGCTTTTTCTTTGGGAAATGGCTGTATGCAGAAGTTATACACTACGCAGTACATTGAACACGAACCAAAATAGCTATATTTTTGTTTTAATTGTTTTCTAAACATTCCGTACAGTGTTATGATAATTACAACCGAACTGGATTGGTTCTCATAATCAACGATTTATTTGCGCGAATTAAATAAAGGTCTACCCCGGTGGAAAAATTGATCACTTTTTGCCTGGTTTATGGCCATTAATACCGGCTAATGGCCAGATTATGGCCAACATTTTCGCATAATTCTGGCTGCTTTTCTTGTGGTAATGTACCCATCAACGTTACATTAATGTACCCATGAACTAGCCATTATTGATGCCCAAAAACTTTCGAATATAATGCCAGATAGTTGGCTATTTTCTAGTCATTGCAAACTGTATTTAAATTAAGGTATATAGCATCGGGTAGAAAATGGCCAATAACTCTTCAATCGTAAAAAGCAGATTTTATGGATCTTCATAGGTTAGGTTTGTCATCTCCTTTTTAGTAATGACGAGAATATATGTACATGTATATACGACAAAGAAAGTTTATAATTAATACATGTCCATATGTATTTATTCGCACACTTGTGTGGTTATAATTATATTTAATTGGAAGATACTAAACTGTGTGGTTACGAGAGAATGTAAATAGGAATATCCGTTAACCTAGAAATGTTGATGTAATTGCAAAATTCCCAAATTTATTTAACAAATAGCTTACATTGCATGTGGGAGTTTGTTTTGTCCTTAACCTGCGTTTTCTTTTCCTGGACAAATAAATTTGTCCAGACAACAACATTCGCAAAAACCGCATTTCTAGGGAAATATTATCTGATAACTTCAGCACCAAGCAAGTTTTATCCACATTTCTACAATTGCAATCGATGTTTCTGAATATATGATTCTCCTACATGTAATATCGAATTCGAGATCTGCATCGTTTCTGCACTTTTATATTAAATATTGAATATGTATAGAGATAATTAACGTGACATCACGAACGTCGAGAAGGTTAGTTACTTAGGTAAATGCCAAATTTTTTGTTAGAATTTAGGAACAAATATTGGACAGCAAAACTATCTATATTCTGGGTAATGGCCAGTTAATCTGCTCATGTTTTCCAATAATCATATGGATTCGGCAACAAAATGAAATTCATTTTTATTTGTTCCATGCACAGAAAAAAGTTGATGGTTGGAACAGACATTTAGTCGGTTATCCCAATCAACATTTTATTACTCCAATTAACTTTTTTTTCGCTTATTTCTAATAATGGTAGGTTATTGTCGTTCGTTGCTGAATTTATTCTGGGACCAATAAATAAGTCCAGTATGACAGGAATGTGCTCGAAACATGCATACATTTCACTATTTTCGGGTGATAAAGTTCTATCATACCAGCCCAACGGGCACGAAAGTCCCGAATGTTTCTAAAACGTTTTTAGAACGTTCCAGAAACGTTCCTAAAACGTTGAATGTCTGCAACTTTTACGGAACGTTTTATAAACGTTTCATCCATGTTGCAGACATTTAACGTTTTAGGAACGTTTCTGGAACATTCTAAAAACGTTTTAGCAACATTTGGGTCCTTCGTGCCCGTTGGGAGTTCACTAGACGGAAAGCGGAAATGGTGGTTTTACTGTTTATCAAATTGAATTTAGCTAAAAATGAATCCTATATGAATTATGGTTGTGCGAACGAGGCATATGCCATTCCGGCGTAGCATATGGAGTGTACAAATATAGAAATAGTTATTTGTAATTACGTAATCTTATTAGCAGCGATATTAAGTTCGAGTATAATACTTTACATAAATATCAGACACTACTTTACCGTTACAGTTAAAAACGTTACACTGAGAGACCGAAAATACTAATATTTAAAATATTTTCCATACTAAAATATGGAAAATGGTGAACCTATGGTAAAAATGAGTATAGCAAATATGAAAATGAGTATAACAAATCTTAAATTTATTGCAACTATGGGTTTTAAATTTAAATTTAACGAAATTATAAAAGAAATGATGGATAAAATATGCTATTAAAATCCAATGCTGTCCCTTAGAAGAGAAGAGGGTTCTAAGGAAACACCTTACGCGTCCCTCCACCCCAACTTGTATAAAGCCCAGCAAATCTTTATTATCGAGATTTTTTTGCCTCGTAGCGGTTATTTGTACGACTCATCCAGTACGTAACTTGTACAAACAGAGTTCAGTCAATTGGCATTCCTTGGTCGGTAATACAGCAAACTGTAGGGCGATGTATAAAAGGTCGAAGCATAATAGGAACTATATCTATGGTCCTCCCACTCTAATTGTATCCCTCCATAATTGTTCTCTTCCTAATTCTATCCGTAATTGTAATCCCAAAATATTCTTTAATTATTATTGTCCAGGTTCTCCTTCCAAGTGCCCCTTAAGAAAAAAGGCCCACTCGCGCATCTGGTTCATTCATGGAAAAGTAGGGGTGGGAACGGCAGAAAAGCAATTACGGGGGTATGAGGGGAAATTTAGCCCCGACTGGACAGTAATTATGGAGGGAGGACTGTTGTTGACACACACCATATAGACCACCATTTCGTGCAAACAAGTCTTTAAAATGGAAGCGATTACCCTACCAAAGGTGGTCAGGACGAGCCCGATTTCAAACACTCAAGAGATTCTAAACTACCGGAAGAACTCAGGTTACCATCTTTTGGCCCGCCCACCCGCCACAAGAGTTAGGCGCAAACCGTTTATAAACAAATATTTGTCCACGAAGAATACCTACTTGGTCACATGAAGTAACAGGTAGGGAGGTAAATAAAACCCCCGCTGGGTAAATTAAGGTAAAGTAAACTTTACGCACTCGATTATACTTTACGCACGGAAATGCCGTAAACAATATTTCGGCACACTTGTGTATGTGTAAAGTTCCTTGCGCATACGCACTTGTAACGAAAAGTACTGTTTCGATAGTGGCTAATAAATTAAGAACGAACAGAATTGTATAGCGTGTAGCGTTGTATTTCATTTAGACTATTAACGACCATTTATGTTTTACTAGGATAAGGAATTTTGGCATGCTTTTCCACGATCCATTCTCAATGATACCTAAGATTTTCGAAAAAGTCAAGGAAGAAAGATCCACTGGAAACTCAGATGTTTCATTTTGGACCGCACAACCATGATTTCCGAAAAACTATTTTGTTCGGACCATCACCTAAGTTCCTACTCTCACTTTGAGGGAGCAAATAATCCACCCGTTCTTAGGAAGTCTTACTCCGGCTGTAGGGGTTGTCATCGGCAAACACTGAAGTCAAGAAATTTGGAAGACGAGACCATTAAGGTTTTAGTGGCTTCGATGGCAGAAACCACCTTTAAGCAATACGATAATATCCCTCAAAGTTTGATGAAATTTCTGTATGCCGAGAAAGATAATACAGTATATTTTAACACTCCGGGAGTAGAACTCGATTTTGCGCCCTTCAGTAAAATATTCGGGCACAAATTATCGAGTCCCACGTATTAAAAAACATCGTATGGAACACGGGCGAAATATCGATCTCCGACGAGTGTGATTATCACTCTCACTTCGTTCGTGCAACAAATTTTAATATACGTAATCAATTTTTAATTATTATAAATAATATAATTCATTCAAAATATTCATTTTTCGATGTAACAGTATTAAAATTTAATTCTGAAAATACCACTTTTTGAAATGATATTTCTGAATTTTTGTACTTCTAATACAAAAATTTTGTAAAGTGGGCCAGTTTTCCCCATTTTCGTATAAAATGCATTATAATATGGTAAACAAATTTTAATAAAGTCGGTCTTGCAGTGTATATGATAACGCTCACGAGAACCGGTATATCTTGTCTATTTTTGTTATAAAAGACATTTTAAACTTTATGTGTATACATTATAAGTATAATTATCGTCATTATTGTATAATGACGATTTTCAAATAATAGACATTAATTTCTTCTACGCACAAAACATGAGGGCGACGTTTAGTATAACATCAATTATGATGAAGGATAGCGACATGTGATAGTAATATCAGTAAAGATTGATAATTTCTTATTGTAATCACAATTTTGTCACATCATTGTAATAATAATGAACACATGAATGGCGCATACCTACACCCAGATGCATTTTCATTCTCTTTACAAGAGGAACACTTTCTGCCATGTAAACAAATATTTTCTTAAAACTCAGCATGCTCTTGTTTCATACCTTGCACTCTAGGATAGCCACTTAAAAAAATAACGAATATTCTATTAGATATTATCTCTAAAAGAGACATAAGTATATTACACTAACAATTGAGCGGCCCAATTCTCTAACTCGTTCGACGCTCGAACGGCCGGAAAAGTTTTGTCCAACAAAAAAAAAACGTTCAATTCGATATTTCGATTTTAAAAAAATACATGAATGTAGAAAATGACAAACCGAACAAGTTTTTCCCAAGAATTTTTTAATAATAATGAATAGTTTCTGTTTTAATAAATAAAAACAATAAAATTTGGAACCAATAATTCAATTACATTTTAAAACATAAATCGTCATATCTCGGCCAATTATTGTTAAAATTGTTTGAAATTTACGATGTATACCGAACAGATCCTAGTGATGCCTAGAAAGTGATAAAGCATTGTAAAAGTTAATTTCGTTTTCAACAAATTAATTTTTTAATAGGAACTGTTGGAATCCGCGAATAGTCAGCTACGTCGTCGAAAAGTCTGTGGGGAACTTTCGATTTCAAAAAACTTCAAGCGAGTAATTTGTTCCTTACAAGTGGATGAAGTTTTCTGGAAAATTTGAAATCGATTGGAATTAAATTCGCAAAGTTATGACGATTCTTAAGGGGATAGTCTAGGAACTTTTTTTCAAAAAATCGATTTTTTTAAAATCATTGATTCTTGTAGTAACTGTATGTATAAATGCTGTGCACACTATATTTAGGATCAGAAAAATTGAGAACGGGTCGAAAAATGCGTATCAATTGAAGGTGTTGTGTGTTGCGTGTTGTGTATACATACTCCTCTTGCCCCTCTTCATATTTATTATGTATCTGTTTCTTCTAATTACTGTTTTGAAACAATGTAGTGTTGCGTACAATTTGTGTAACGTTCTATAAGCGGTTATTACGTTGTGAAAGTGCGCATAGAAATCGTTCAAGATGGATAAAAAGAGTACAAAATTCGGGAATCGAAAACCAAGTCATGAAAAAAAAAGAAAATTTTGTGGCAATCAACATACTTGTAAAGACGATACAAGCAATACGAGACATCGGCTAAAAAGATACGAAGAGACACATATTTTGAAGTGAATGTCGATCAAAGTGTGCGTTACAGTATTATAAACTTCGCTTTATTTTTGTCTTTATAAGAAATTAAAATTTGCAAAACTTGTAGAAAGAACATTAAATTTGCTAAACGTTCAGAAAAAGGTTTAGGATTTCTATTAGCTGTGCAGTGTCAGTGCAAAAATGTTACTTGTATTCCAAACAGTCCGAAAATATATAATACGTATGAAATCAATCGAAGATTTGTTTTTGTGATGCGTACGCTTGGTATTGGCTTTCAAGGAATAACTAATTTTCTTGGATCGATGGATATCGGCAAAGGTTTTGCTAAAAATGCTTATTATGCGATGTCGAAAATATCTGGACAGCGGCAAGTACAGTTGCTAAAATGGTTTTCCAAAAAGCGGCAAGAGAAGAGCAAGAAAAAACGAAGGCCACGTGAAGAATCATCTCTTAGTGTCTGGTGATGGCTCGTGGGCAAAAAGAGGATTTTCTTCTCTTATCGGCGTTGCCTCTTTGATTGGAAAATTTTCAAGCAAAATAATTGATCTCATCGTGAAATCGAGTATATGTAAAGCGTGCGAAAAATGGGCTGGCAAAGAAAACACTGAAGAATATGACGCTTGGTATGAGACTCATGCTAATGATTGTTCCGCTAATCATGAAGGCAGTGCTGGGATGATGGAGTTAAATAGTATAATAGAAATGTTTCAGAGATCAGTGGAATATTACAACATCTACTATAAATATTATATCGGTACTGGTGACACAAAAACTTTTAAATTGCTTCAAAATCAAGACCCATACGGTGATGTTTTGACAGTGGAAAAAAAGAATGCGTTTTACACATTTTTACAAACGTGCTAAAGATGCAAAAAAACGACTGACTCAATTGAAAAAGACAAAAAAAAAGTTAGCAGAACAAAATGTAAAAGAAACTGCCACGAACAAAAACCGGAAAACTGCATCGCGATCTGCGAAAAAAATTGAGAAAACTGCATCACTTACAAACAAAGTAATGCAAGAACTCTCTATGTATTTTGGACTAGCTGTACTACGAAACAAATATTCTATTGAAAACATGAAGAAGGAAATATGGGCGACTTTTTATTACAAAATCTCCACCGACACTAATCCACAGCATTCGAACTGCCCAGAGGGGGCTGAATCATGGTGCAAATATCGCAAGGCAGAAGCTGCTAAAACTTTGAAAAACTACAAGCACCCTCCAGCTCTAGACGAAGCTACACAAGGGATATTAAACCCATTTACGAAGATTTGACTTCAAATGGTTTACTTTCCAGATGCATCAGCGCGAATACGCAGAACAATAACGAGAGCTTCAATGCATGTGTTTGGCAACTAGCTCAAAAGCATATGTTTGCGGGCAAAAAAATTGTCGAAATTGCTGCATATTGTGCGCCATGCACATTTAATAAAAATTATGGAAACCATGGGCATCTGAATTGGCACAGAAGCAGAAAATCTCGCACGAAAGCAAGACGAATCGCGTATTTCCATTTCCAATCGACGCAGCGAGGAAAGTTCTAAGGAGAACCGGGTGGCCATTAGAAATGCCAGAATGGAGAAAAATGACGTTTATGAGGAAGCTGAAGGCCTAATCTATGGTGCAGGAATCGCTGATTAAGGGTAAGAAGCTATTTTTTAAAAAGAACTTAAGAAATATCAAAGAATCCAGAAAAAAAAACTTTAAACGCGTTTTTCGACCTGGCGGACATAATTTAAAAAAATCTATTGCATCGATCGAGCTGAAATTTTTAGGGCATATTCTGCACATGTATAGCTATAGCCCCTACTAGAATTAGGATTTTTTATTAATATTTAATACGGTTTTTAAACCAATTTACGCTGAAAAAACATGTAAAAAATTTCAGAAGTCCGCCATTTTGTTTTTTTGTTGTTGAATATCGTTAATTGAGGTACGGGCTATAGCGACAAGCTTACTTTTCAATAATCAATGTTACTTTTTTGTTTCAGATGTTTGAAACTTCCGGAAACGTGTCTGCCAGGTGAAAATAGCGGTCGCTTTAGTCAGCTGTACCCATGTGACCTCGCATTCCAAAAAAAAAAAATTTTTTTACACGTATTAAGATACACACTTTTATATGTACATTACTTTGAAACGATATATGTAATAAATTTTTCTATGAAAAAAAAATTCATGAAAAAAGACGCCGAGATCCTAGACTAACTCCTTAATAAAGCGCGCGGCGAAACACGGAACGCGTTGTAGTTCCGTATAAAGAATGTGAGGCTTATGAATTCATTTATATATAATATAAATATTATAGTGTTTATATTTTTGGATCTTTTTTTATCTTTACATTTGAGTTTTTAAATAAATTTTGATAAAATTCTTTGCCCGTAGTTGGAATGTATGAAAGCAAACATATTACACCTTTTCCTATTCTCCCTTTAGTTTTTTCAATTGGTGTCGATATTTGGATTTTGGGAACTGCTTGATTAGATTTAGTAGCTTTTTAAAAACGATTTTAGCCATTATTATGTTTCTTTATTAGTATTCGTCGATTTTGTTCCTAACATTTTAATGACTCCTTTATGATTATGTTCTGATAATAACCGCACAACGCGGCCAGATGCAAATGTTATAACTATATTTTCAAAATTTTATTGATGTCGTGTGCATATATAGTGTAAAAGAATAAAATTGATTTGTATCTTAAAGTAAAAGTAATAAAAAAGAGAAACATGAGTCATAGTATAAATTCTATTAATAGTGGTAGAACAAGAAGAAAAATGAAGAATTTGGGAGATTACATCAATTTAATACAAAAACTCGAGAGATCCGCATTTATAATGATTGAATTAGAGAACAATGTAAAGGATTTTTATCCCTTCCTCATCAAAAAGTGTAAAAGTCGCACATTCTTTATACGTAACTAAAACGCGTTCCGTGTTTCGCCGCGCGCTTTATTAAGAATCGTCATAACTTTGCGAATTTAATTCCAATCGACTTCAAATTTTCCAAAAAACTTCCTCTACTTGTAAGGAACAAATTACTCGCTTGAAGTTTTTTGAAATCGAAAGTTCCCCACAGACTTTTCGACGACGTATCTGACTATCCGCGGATTCCGACAGTTGCCATTAAAAAATTCATTTATCTATAACGAAATTAACTTTTAAAATGCTTTATCACTTCATAGGCATCGCTAGGATCTGTTTGGTGTACATCGTAAATTTCAAACAATTTTAACAATAATTGGCTGAGATATGACGATTTATGTTTTAAAATGTAATTGAATTGTTGGTTCTAAATTTTATTGTTTTTATTTATTAAAACGGAAACTATTCATTATTATTAAAAAATTCTTGGGAAAAGCTTGTTCGGTTTGTCATTTTCTACATTCACGTATTTTTTATAAATCGAAATATCGACTTTTAAAAATTGAACGTTTCTTTTTCGTTGGACAAAACTTTTCCGGCCGTTCGAGCGTCGAGCGAGTTATAGAATTGGGCCGCTCAATTGCCCAAAAAAACTGAGCTGTAACCCAAGCGAAACCACTATATTCGTATGTTTTTAAGGACGCTGAATTCGAATTCGTGATCAGTTTGTCCCCATAAGATCAGGATCAAGGTCAAGTCTAGATCATACTTAGACAAAACCATAGAAACTTAGGGCCACTGACCCCAAAAACATCTTAATGTACTGTTTCAGGATGATTCTATGATTTTTTCTGTTTATGACCTGCATTTGACCTTGAACTGTTTTATAGTAAGTATCTTCCTTTTTCGAATATCATGATGTTACGAATCGATTTAACTTTCATTTATGCGATTTGTGTCACAAATTTGAAACCTGAAAATTGGATATATTGTAAATTACATATGGTAATTTACCCTCGAATTTTCATTCCTCTTTTAAGATGCCCAAGTCGATATTCTTTTTCTGTTGAAAGATATTTTCCTGCAAAAAATCACTTAAATCGCTTATCTAACATGAATGATATCGCCGTTTTTCTGCAACTATGTCAAGGGATTCTTTTAAAAATTTAATAGCATTATTTTTTAGTAACTTTTTGTGAAGCATTTAGTTTTCTACATCATCGCTAGAGAAATGCAGAACCTATTAGTCATCAAGTTATTTAAAGTAAATATATACGCAGTCGAAGAAAGTAAAATGATACTAAACATGCATGTAGCATCATTGGAAGACTCAAGAAAGACGTCGGAGAGATGACCGAAACATTTCATAATCAGTTTCAGCGATAAAAGAGAGATGTTTACAAGATTTATAAATAGTAACTGGTAGAAAAACTGCTGCATCGAAATTACTCCATTAAGTTTGGGCGAAATGATTGCGGAAAATTACAAATTTGAAGATTCTAACCTGCCTCAACTCCTGCCTCGTCGACTTTTCTGGGAATTCTGAAAAAACAAAATGAATATTCCAGAGAAATAAATTAAAAATAAATATACAAAAAAACTCTTAATGAGCACAGCACTCAAAATATGCAAATTGTACGGAAAAATACTTCATTATCGATATTTAGTGACACCGTTACGATCGAATGGTTTAGTTTCGATCACCAAACTGGTTTGGTAGTTACAATTGAACCAGTTTAATTTATCGACTTGCGGTCAATCGATTATAATAGAGGGACAAACGTTTGAATATCTTGCATATATATGTAATGTTACTTGGGGGCCTAAAAATTAATTACGTAGATATCAAAATATACTGAAATAACAACAGAATCTCGGAATGAATTGTCCCGTTGACTATATTGATAAGTTGGGTTATACACTAATTACAAGAAACACGAGCCGGGTGTCAACATGGTTATTTTAGCTTGGGTTGTTACGTCAGGAAGGGGTTCATCAACCTAATAAAAGTTTAGAAACAAATTACTAGTAGTCGACTACTTTCATAAAAAATGTCTGGATAAAATATTTTTAAATTAAGATATTTCCCTCAACATATGATATATCACTAGACTGCGCTCTCTATAATTTTTCTAATTTATAAGCAAATTTTGGTACATCTCCTTGTTGACTAAAATATAATTTCTTTTAAAAATGATAGACTTCATTTACAAAACGTTTATCATGCCAATTTATTGCATATGTTACATAAATTTCTTTTTACTTTGATAAACCGTTCAAGGTATTATTATTATCATTATACCGCAGTTAATTTAGATGAAAATTATGTGAAATGCTTTCGTAAGAAATATACTACATTGAGATAATAATTGAAATATGATATGATCTACGATCTTGAACTTGATCCACGTCTTGAACGGTATTTAGGATTTTTTTCGCGTTAAAGTTTATAATATTGCAGTGTACAGTGCAGTATTCTTTATTTTAATTTATAAAGGTTTAGGAGATGAGCTTTTTGCACTGTTTTAGAACAGCGTATGTTCACTTCTATCTCCTGACGTCATTAATTATTATACCTAAGGCAAATAACGCATGCGACAATTATTTATCAACAGACATACGCTTTGAGTTTGCGTAAGTTGTTGTATCGTTATTATTTGATAACGATAAAAATAAAATAAAGAGGAGGGGCATTATGAAATATGTACGAATAAGAAACGCAATATACAAAGTGTAGCATGCAATTCTTATTTTTTTAGTCAACGGCCAGGTTACGGCAAAGGATGAATGTTTTCCACAGAATCTGTTTGGTACTCGGAGCCATAGCTTGTAGTAAGTAGAATACTCAGTTTTATTCATAATTAGATATTTTCATAATTTTGGACCACGAAACGATATCGGGATATCTTAAAAAGTGAATATTATATTATAGTTGTTTAAGAAATAATAAAATCTTCTCTTCACGGGAGGAGAAGGGTGGCTAAGAAGCGTAAAAAATGTCTACGTAGTTTATAGATGGCATCTTAGCAGTGATGCATATTTTACTTTCATTACTTTATTGGAACGCAACCTGGTTGGTGTAACTAACCAAAATGCTCGATGAGTGTCCAAACTGTCCAATGAATTGCGCGTGTGACGAACGGGGAACGGTTATGCAAATGATAAGTTATTTAAGTTTTGGATAACTTAAAGTTCTATTGTCCGGACAATATTTTGAACCTCCTCCTGCAGACTTATTAAATTTGTAATATTTTGTCAGTATATGATGTAAAGTTTCTGATGTAGCAAAACGTAGAATATTTTCCCACATTTGCTCCTAATTCGAAATTCCCTTCTCGTTGCCTTGAAGAGATCTCGTCAACCCATTTACTGGGTTTTAGCCATTTATATTTTAATTTCTAATTTACTCTAGTCAAGTACCTGTTGGTGATAATGACTTTTTCTGTTGGTGCTCATTGCCATAGCTCTAGAAGTTCATCTTCAAAGTGTCTTGTGGCTGCCTGATGATTTTATTAGGCTATTGCGAACATTTATGCAATTCCAAGACTTAATTAGAACCAATCTTTTCAAATCGTACTCGTTTAAGCACCGCAATGGGTCACTTTCGTGGAATTCAAGTTTATAAACCAAAATTTTAGGGGTGTGGTGTTTAGAATGGATCTGAATTACGCTCTGTAAGTCTGTAACCGGTAGTAGATTGTAGAATAATAATAATAATAAGGTTTTTGTTTCTAATGTTTCCTGTATTAAATTTAGTGTGCATACAAATATTACGTTTATTTAACATCCTATAAATCTTACCTCCTGACCCTAATAGATCGAGGTTGTATAACTTTATTATAAACCGCGTTATCCTATAGTCTAGCCTCCACTCTTATAAGGTCCTCTTATGGCAAACGGAATCATCTTACCGCAAATGGAAATCCTCTTGTTATATGATCGAGAAGATTGTACCACTTGTGGTAAGGGGTCTTCCATAAACCACGTGGCCCTAAATTGCCCACTTTTTGACCACCCCCCTCCCCCACGTGGCTTATCATGGCGTTTGACCGACTCCCCCCCCCCCCCGGCAGGAACGTGGTTTTTCAATTTTTTTTTATATCTTATTTGTTAAGCACATTATATCGGCGGCTCTTACGAAGAACGCTCTAATTCATTTCGTAACGAAGAAAGCTCTATTTCAGATCTCACCACGAAGAATGCTTTATGTTAGATGTCACTACGCAGAACGCTCAATTTCTAAATAAGTTTTTTTAGTGAAATCCTGACATATTATGTTTTTCATAATAAATTTAGAAATGGACCGTTTTTCACCATAAATTTGTCATAGAGCGTTCTTTGTAAGAGCCACATCGAGTATATATTACAAATAATTTTAAATTATATAAAAACCTTTCTGTAATAATTAGTGACAAGGAAAACATAAATGAAAAGAGTCGCGGGGAAGAACTCGGCATGAAGCGATTTAATAGCATTTTACACTGGTTGCACTTTCTGCACTAAACTTGCACCTTTTGTCCAGTGGAAAACGCTTTTAGCATATTCGGACAGGCTGCACCGTCTGCACCGTTCCTGCACTTTTGCACCATCTAGTACCAGTGTCTCGGGACAAAATGTACCCGCGGTGTCGGCGGTGCAAGAACGGTGCAGGCGGTGCAGCTCTTCCGAATATGCTATTTGTCTGACAGGCCTTTCTAACCTAAAATACGCAATGCCGCGAAATATTTTCATGTTATGCTCGATATTTTCTTATCGTTCATAGAATTAAACAAATTACTCTGTACATAATAATGATATTAAAAAATGTGTTTTAACCCGTTTCTTCCTGAAATGGCATAAATTCTAGCGTTTATTTACATCAATAATTTTTATAGAAAGCAGGAATGAATTTGTATGCAACAGTGTATCGTATAGTATTGAAGCCTCCTCTTTCCGAATCTGAATTCCATTTTCCAATATCTGGTGTTGTTTTTCCAATATGGCGCCCAGAATGGCAAAAAAACGCGAAAAATCGAGTGTACTTTTTTATAAAACATTTTTTTCTTGCCGAAAGAACATTTGCTGTCACAAAATCCCATCACGGAAGGTGGCATAAATAGTTGTACTTTTAACATAAATTTTTTAAATATTTAAAAACTAACGTGATCATTACAAAATGGCGACCGCAATGTCAAATTTCATTTAAGAACTTAACAAATTTTTTTCTTGAAAACTATGGACTTTAGTGAAAACTTTCTAAGAACAATTATATTTCAGAATAAGTTAAAGAATACTCTTAAATTTTTCAGAACGTATGGATACAATTTTTTATTTTTCGAAAATTCGAAAAATCGAAATTTTTAAAAAAGTCATTTAAAAAATCTGAAAAAATTGAAGAGTATTCTTTAACCAATTTTAAAATATTTTTATTGTAAGAAAATTTGTACCAAAGTCTATAGTTTTCAAGAAAAACAATTATTAGTCTTGAAACCTAGGAAAGTGTAATAATTTTTTTTCTTGAAAACTATAAGCTTAAAAAAAAATTTACGAAGAACAAAAATGTTTTAAAATTGGTTAGAGAATACTCTCAAATTTTTTCAGATTTTTAAAATGACTTTTTTAAGTGAAGTAGAATTAACTTTTACAGTAAAAATTTTAAATTTTGGCTTTATATATATTTTATATTTTAATTTTTAAATTCCAAATAAAAACCACGTGGCACAGCTTCAACCCCTCCCCCCTCTTCCCTCACATGGCTCAGCATAGCCTTTTGTCATACCCCCCCCCCCTCCCCCCCACATGGGCCACGTGGTTTCTGGAAGACCCCTAAGTTGATTTCTACTAGAGAACTATTTTAAGAGTGTGACCGTCAACTATTTAAATGCGCCATCACTAATGCATAACTTGACATGGAGATTGCTAAACATGTTTTGCTCTTCTTAATTAATGAAAATGGTTTCCTCGTCTTCCAAACCTGGACATCACTTATTGTCATTTACCAACCGCAGCTTGTGCAGCTGTTAATTGAGCTTATTGAGCCATGATAACAATCTGATTTGATTTCTCACTAGTGTTCCTTTTGCTAGGTATTAGTTTCTTGAACCTCTCATGGCATGTATATCGTGGGAATCCGTTGGTTATTCAAGTTCAGCAGTTTTCCTCCATTTAATTCGGATCTTATTTCTTTGATCATTTCTGGGATCGTGTTTCCTCCGAGTCCACAGAATAGCTCTAGAATGTACGACATGCCAGCTCCCTTTTTAGCGCGTTGGTCGTGACTTGATTATATTTTATTTCTTGTTCTGATACCCAGAAAGAAGTTAATTATTATTCTTGCATAATTGATTTAGCTTGGCAATACACTACCATTAATTTTAGCACAGGAAAGGATACTATCCATTGATCTTGGAGGAAGAGGCGCGAAGAATAATTATATAATTAAACGAATCTTCTTTGTCTTTGATGACCCGACTCTAATTAATCAGACATACCCAGATTTGAAAACTGCGACACTTAACTAAACAAATTGAAGTTGGAGGCAGTTGGAGGCACAGGATCGAGTAGGCGTCCTTTTTCCGTTATTTTAACTTTGAATGAACGAGGGGTGATCTGACCTTATAGAAGCATATTGGAATTATAATCGCCTCACAAAATTACATCTCCTATTTAGTTTTACTAAAACACTTCATTATGATTTCTGCCTAAGAACTACCCAAGCAACATAATCCGTCCCGGGATGACCTGAAGAGCTCCTGAGGACGTACAAATGTCCACTTTTGGTCCTCAGGACCTGATACGGGCTTGTGTTGTTCTTGGGCGTAGAATCCAAGTGTTGTTCGTTCATATGCGTTAAAGCCTATTTGATAGTACAGTATCCCTTTAAATGGATAATCATTTTATTCGTTCACTCCTCTCTTGGATTAATCTCAGCAGGAAATTACCTCTCAAAATAGAACTTCTTCAACCCCACGTCAACTTCATGCCCGTAGATAGTTATCGGCAACGTCCGGGACATTCAATTAGTGCCACCTCACGAGTTGGTCTAAATGCTGAGATTGAGGAGTTTCATTCATTTCGCAGCTTTCTGAGCTCTGTCGTAAAGCAAGGATGTGGGGAAGGTTTGGTTGAAATGAATTTATTGCATATCAAGAATTTTCAAAACACCATCTCTAAAGAAGTTATAGTTACTATCTGCATCTCTTGCTAAAATAGTCAAATCAGTTTATGGCATCCATTAGTCTACAAGAATGCAAGTTTTTGTAATTCCTAGACGTATTTTACGCCCTGGCAAGGTTAATTTACAGCTATATACGATGTACATTACATCACACCCATCGACTCAGTGATTTATCCATGTATTAAGTATGACGCAGCTCAGTTGACATTAAAGTTGACGCTGCGTTACTGAACAGTCGCCAGTTGTAGTTTACTTTAATAATAAAATATAAACGAATAGAATTACTAATTTGAACTTAGTAGAATTGTACTCTTTGTTAGTAAGAATTGCACTAATTCAATTAGTAGCTAATTTTTATAAATATATCCCCAAAATCTCCGAGTAATCGGTTTGAATTAAATCCAATTCAATTTTCCTAAAGTCGTCAGCCATATTGGATCCACCATTTTTAATTGGTAAGTTTAGACCAGGGGTCGGTAATCGAGAACCCCACAAATACTTATATGACAATACTAGGGGTATTATAAACAATATATATATAAACATAAACTAGGGGTATATACGAAACAAAACAAACAAATCGTGGAAATCAATACTGGATTTTCACACCCATGGATATTTTAAATTTCGAACCGCTGTGCGTTGTCCATTTTGCAAAATAGTTGACGTTATCGTGAATATGCGAATTATATTCTAATGCAGAACAAATTTCTTATAGAGGAAAGCCAAAGACTCAGCAATAGTCATATGATGTGCAATTAAAGCTCAAGTGGTCAATAATTTTGTAGGATTTCAAATATTCTGTTTTGTGTTTTTTTAATATAACGACCGTTATATAAAAATAAATATCAAAAGATATGACTCATTTTGTAAAGGAAAATTACTAAGCTGATAAGTTACTGTTTCAAACATATCTAATTGTCAAAAAAGCACAAAAAACCACTTGTTTAGTTGATTGTTTGGCACAATTTGAAAGCCAAGAAACCATAACAGCCCATAATATAATACCCATAATCTTTCTTTTCTAAAGGATGTAAATTTTGTTTATCGCTTTGCAAAATTGAAAAAATGTAAATTAAATGTAAACAAGGTTTTCCATAAATGTTCCTAATTTATAAACACGATATGCGCTTGCATAAGCGGTTTTATCTTTATATTTTGATAACGACAATAATATAGGAAAATGGACTGCGAAAATAGTGCAATTAAAAATATAATGATATAATAAGCGAACATTTTTCAATTATTATTATTTGCACCGTAGGTCAGACTAAATATTAATTCGAGTCACTTTAATTTTCTTATTTTTTTATTTTGATTCTTCATAAATAGAGTCTACTTAGACTTTTTCGAATAATTTTTCAAGTCAAGTTAAAACATTGTCCAGTTGGCTGTATTGTAAGCATTATAATTGCAAGAGCTTTAGAAACAAATGCGAAACTCGATTTGAAATTTAGCTATGTTATATTTACTTGTTTACTTATGGAGCAGGTGGCCAATGAGACTAATTATATATTTCATATTCGTTGCTCTTAACGGAAGAGTTTACAATAATACATATTCTATATTTGAAATGTCATAATAAAAAATATAGCGTCGCTGATTATGATTAACAAATCATATACACGGAGAAAAATAATCAGCAAAATCAGCCGAAAAATCCGCAGATTCTACCAATTTTATCCTATAGGGACAGCGGTTGGAATTCCGTTAGGGATAGCCGATAATTTCAGCTAAATTTACTGAAAAAGTCCGCAAATTTAACGGAACAAATCTGCTAATGTAGCAGAAATTTAGAGCTAAGCGCGAATTGAGTAGGGTTAAGGCTACATTAGCGGAATCTGAACAGCTAAAATTGCATATATTGTCGGCAATTCCAGCCGAAAATTTTAGCTGATATGAATCAGCTAATCCAGTGGAGTCATTTTTCTCCGTGTAGCGTCGGAAAATAGAAAGAGGTAGAGAAATTAAAATGACTTTTTTATTATCATAAGTCTGAAAATTCCATACAATAGCCTGGAACCGTAGAGAATCGCAATTGATATATTACACAATTGATATAAATCACCAAGATAGAAAACATTCTAAAAAGTGGATCAATTTCGCCGATAATTTTGGTGCGGTTTTGAATATATAAATCCAAAGAGAAATAACTCATTTTCGCTGAATTTCGACGTTGAATGACGAATTCCCTCTACATACTTCCTGTAAAAGTTGAGAATCAGTCTCATTGGAATATATACCTATTAAGAGTTTCCTAATTCCAGTCTGGAGCAAAGCGAATAAATATTCCACATCTATGTATGTAAGATCGCAGATTCAAACATGAAAATGTTTTCTAGCAGCAAGTAAGACACCTCCTCCCTTCGAAAGACGTGATTCATAATTAATCCAATCTCTATATGGAAGTTCTCCAAATGTAGATGTATTTTGGTTGAAAAAAGCATGTCCAGTCGGGGTATTAAACTCGATACATAAGCAAATCGATTTTGTGTCTTAACCCTTTAAGTCCCAAATGTGCACAATTTGCACATGGATTTCAGCATCGTTTTATCAATTTTTTTTTAATGCATTTTTAACTATGATACCGGTTTCAGATCACCTTCTAATCTGTCAGAAACGTGTTCCCGATTGTTTTACTTCAAAATTATTCATTCACATATTTTGATTTATTTTGTTTTTCGTTTCAAAATGGCGTCTGAACGTTGAAAATTTTTGAAAGTGAAGAAAATGCTATTATTTCGGATCTGCTAGGTTTTCTTTGTAGTAAAATCGTATAAATAAGTTATTACGAGTTTTGTATGACCTATTTTCATTTACGGAAACAGTAATATCCCATAAAATCCAATTTCAAGATGGCGACTGTCATGTGCTCAGTAGAAATACGTGTATTTCGAAACCACCAAAATTGGTGTGAAATTTGCTAATTACCATCCCATAGGTTTCAGTCATCGCTAAACTCAAATCTTGAGTCAGTTTACCGAAATTCAAAATGGCGGATCCAATATGGCGGACCCGTTATATAAAATTTCACATTTCTGGAATACGAAAAATACTATCGTATTCCACTCAGATTTTCAAGTCAACATTATTCTTAAGATTTTTTTGGTTATATAAATGGTTTTTGTGACAGTCGCCATCTTGAAATTGGATTTTATGGGATCTTACTGCTTCCGTAAATCAAAATAGGTCATACAAAACTCGTAATAACTTATTTGTACGATTTACTACAAAGAAAACCTAGCATATCCAAAATAATAGCATTTTCTTCACTTTCAAAAATGTTCAACGTTCAGACGCCATTTTGAAACGAATAACAAAATAAATCAAAATATGTGAACGTATAATTTTGAAGTAAAGCAATCGGGAACACGTTTCTGACAGATTAGAAGGTGGTCTGAAACCGGTATCATAGTTAAAAATCCATTTAAAAAAAAATTGTAGCTAAAAAATCGCGTTTTTTCAGTAGTTTTGTAAAAAAACTGTGTTAAACGTCATTTTTCGTAAATTTCAATAGCGCCAATCGAAAGAGCGACCTCAAAACTAGTCGGATATAGATGTTTCCATTTTCTTTTTAATTTTTATTTTATACATAAAACGATGCTGAAATTCATGTGCAAATTGTGCACCTTTGGGACTTAAAGGGTTAAACCGTCCCTATTTTGATAAAAAACTACAAAATTGTTGGTCAACTTAGTTTTCTGTTTACCCGATAGAAACCGTCATCTCTGGGCATCATTAGTTACATGCGAAACTTTCTTACACTTATTATAAAGCAGTCGTTTGGCTGCAGAGTGATGAAAAGAATATGAAAAATCCTATAGTAATGTATTCCACACGCAAATAACTTTGAGATCCGTATGCGGTGGTTCTCCTCAAACGGCCCAAAAATACAGTAATTTTATTTTCCTGGGACTATGTTACGACCTGATTTAACATACTTACTCGAAGTATGTTGTGCCCAGAATCGTGAAAGGGCGTTCAACCACACAGGTTGATTCGGGTTGGCGAATGGAGGCGGCCTGCTTCAAAAGAAAAGAATGGAAGGAAAATAAAGAGCTCTTTTAGCAGAAAAAAAAAGTGATTTTTATTATCCTTTTTTATGAATACAAATTCCGTTTAAAGTGGGTGGATTGGTGGGTGCAAAGAGTTCGTGAGGAGGCGGAAGAGGTTCGAGAGGAAGGGGAGGGATAAAAGTGATCGGGGAGTCAGAGCGGGTGAGTGAATGTTCTTGAATAGTGGAAGGGAGAGGTTCGACTGGAGGAGGTTGTAGTGGAGGTTTCTGAGGGAATTGAGGGTCGGGGAACGAACTAAGGTTCGTCCCTTTTTCTCTGGCGGCTCGCTCGCGGAGGCGTCGCTGACGACGGAAATAGGCCCTATCCTTTTTGTATACCGGCACTAAAAAACAAACAGAGGACGAGAATTAATGTATGTAACTGGTGATTTCTATGAGGAATTAGTAGGACAAAGAAGTAGGATAGATATATATATATATATGTGTGTGCGTTTAAGAATTTATTTAGTTATAAGAAAAAAAAATAAAACCAAAAATATAAATAATAAATTTGAATTAAAAAAAATTAACGCGGAGGTCACTACAGTCCCTACTGACTCTCGTGGTTGCATCCGGTCACCCAAAGGGCTCCAGTTAAACGCACTAGAGTCGCTATAAAACAAAAAGAATCCCTAAGGTGTCGGCTTCTTTATTTATGTATTCAAAAAAAAAAAGTGGTGGTCAAAAAAATTGCAAAGAAGTCCGACACGTTCGTCTCATAAAAATAAAAAAAATATAAAATAAATTTAATGCCTGAAGCATTGCATTCTTATCGGCTCATATCGGGCATGAAAAGAGGGAGTGGAAAAGGAAAGGGTGGTTAGAGGGTTTATTATTTTAGTGTATATATAAAAAAAATTTATACTTACTAGTAATTAGATGTCGGACTCGCGTTGAAATCCTCCGAGATTTATTTCGGGTGGAACTCGGCTCCTTAGGAAGTTTGGTAGGAAGAGGAAACAAAAACGGTCGCCTGGACCTGTTTTCGAGGGGAAGTGGGTTGATATTCGGTCACCTGGACCTGAATATTCCCTTTTCGGGGGTGAGGATACGGTCACCTGGACCTGTATATATAAAAAAAAGGAGTTAGGAAGAGCCAAGTCCGGTTGCGAGGCGAACTCCGGTTGACGGTGCTGGTGGGCCGTGTTCCGGTCCAGCCAAATGGACTCGACCTGGTTGGTGCTGAAGAGGGTCCACGTGGAAGACCCGAGGTGTCGGTGGAAACTGCCGATATGGAAACGGCAGCAGAGACCTCGATGATGAAGCCCAACCAAAATTTTAAGAGCTGGTCCAAAAAGGCGATGCCAAAATCTGGGTCGAAGCCGAAGCCGGAGTCTCCGCAGAAGCCGAGTAGTAGAGTTGGAGAAGAGTAGCGTAGAGTAGGAAGATTCGTTGGAAATTCGCCCTTTTTATATTGATTCTCCCCTCCAGGAAAATTCGTGGGTCGGACCAGGCGTGGGAACATTAAGTTTGGTGGGAAAATTTGTACCATTTTTTTGTAATTATAAAAAACTGTTTTTGTGTTGTTTAAAACAATAAATTTTTAACAAACTATTTGTTTACAAAGTTAAAGTAGTTTTTACAAACATGAACGAAAGTTCTAGCATAATTAGAACTAAAGTAACAAAAAAAAATATTAATTTTTGTATTAATTATTTGTTCAAACTTTTAATATTTTGTAAAAGAAATGTTTTTGTTATAAAAGGAATTTTTGTAATGTTGGTATTTGAGTTCGCCTTTAATTTTTTATTAATTATATGTCAGTTATTTATTGCTAGAATTATTCGTTCGTTGTTTGTATCAACTTTACAATTTTGTGTACTTGGAGTATTATATATATATATATATATATATATATATATATATATATATATATATATATATATATATATATATATATATATATATTATTATTTAAAATAAAGATTGTGTACAATTGTTTAAAAAAAAGAAAAATATTATTAAGATATTGTTTTTCATTTACGTTTTCGTGTACATATTTTAATTTTGATAAATGGTATTACTAAATAATGGTTTGGTTTTTACGCTTATTTATTAACATTTCAATTACGCAATGACATTAATGTTGTAATTTGTATTTATTGACTTTAATTGATTTCTCTATTTATTCACTCATTATGTTTTTTTTTTTATATTTAAAATGATTTAATTTAATGATATTTTTGTTTTATTAAAAATATTGTTACATTTTGAAATAATAATTAATATGGTTGCGTAATTCTAAATGTTCTAATTTATCGAGGACAACAACTAAAAATAGGAGAAGAAGGTCATTCTCTTTTCCTTGAGAAAGTGTTTTCTCGAATTAAGTTTATGACTTTTGGATGTCAGTGCGTGTACGGCTTGAGAATGCCTTTTTTTTAGACTTTTATATTTTAACATAGAAAAGTTTTCGTGTGCGGAAAAAATTATTGATATTGAAATAGGAATCTGTTTTTATGAAAATATATTAAAGAAAAATTTAACAAACAAATTGATGCAATTTTGTATATTTTACTTAATTTTAATTTTTGCTGATAATATAGGAATCTTACTTATTTGTGGGCAGAGAAAGACCTGTTCTTTTCCGATCTTTAAGTTTTTATGGTGGCGTCGTTTTACCTAGAGAGGAGGTCGATTTTCTACGGTTTCGGTTATCTTTTGAGGCCGGTATGGTAGGTTTTACAAATCATGAAAATACATTGTAGTTCGGTTAGTGTGTTGTATATCGGCGTTGTTACTAAATTCCCAAATATTCGGGGATTCCCAAAAATGTATTTGGTCGCAATATCCTAGTTACGTGAGACGTAACAACTACATAAAGAGGTAACCTGCAGGCCGATCGGATTGTGACCGTAGAAATGATCTAAAACAACAAAAAATACATAATTTTCTGCAAAATTATTTATTCGTTGAAGCTTATTCAAATAAACTCGTAAAAAGTAGAAATTTGTAAAAATAGCAGTCATTTGAATTTTAAGAGAATCTTCCAAAAATCTGATACCTTCAATTTTATTGCACTTTTTTTTGGTGCCGTGTTCACGATCAAACTGTAAAAAACGCCATTTTTTATGGTTTTTTGCATTTTTTTGGATACACATCAGAAAAAAATCAGTTTTAAACAAAAGAGATGACGCATGAAATTCGTTCAAAAAAGGTTTAATGCATTTTCCTCGTAATATTAATGATAACATCGTAAATAAAGTATGAACTTAGGATCCATGTGCTGGACTTATGATTGAAGGTCAGTAAAATTTGTACGGGCCTAACCATCAACAATAACAAGTATAACCCACATAGAAGAGAAATATCCCGATGACATTTCCAGAATATTACTTTTGAGACATTAATATTCTGGAAATGTTCTCAGGGACATTTTAGAGACATTCCCAGAACGTCTTATGTCCGCTTTTTTTATATTCTGGTGACATCTGCAATATTCTAGAGACATTGTAGAGACGTTCTGAGGTTATTCTGGAATACAACATATACATTCTGGAGATGTTCTACAGATATTCATTTCATATTCTGAAGACATTTCGGTCATAAAGAAAGCTTAAAAAATAAAACTAATTATTATAGATATTTAATTTGATTTTTATTATTATGTATGTGTCATTACATATGTCATTACGAATATAGTTTTACAATTTCGCTATACATAGCGAAAGCTGAAAATAATTTGCCCCGACCGAGAATCGAACCCGGGTCTTCCGTTTACTAATCTGACGTCTTAACCACTACGCTACGCTCGAATATATATTATTACCGTGTGAACATTAGTAACTTATACTAAAACGTAGACCGCATATTGATTATGGTGAGACATTTCAGGCGAGGTATCTCCAGAATATTCTAAGAACCATATGTATAGAATGTCTAAGATGAAATATTTCCAGAATGTCTCATCTGCAATGTTCTGCAACGATTCTCGAAAAACATTCTAGCGATGTTAAATTTGAGATATGCTGAGACATTTCAAATGGGACATCTCCAGAATATTCTAATAATAATACATATAGCAACAATACATATAATACTAATATAATATCTCGAATGAAATATTCTCAGAATGTCTCATCTGCAATGTTCTGCAATATTTTCTGAGCAACATTCGGGCGACATCAAGTTTGAAATGTTGTTAGACATTTCGAATAACACATTGCTAGGATATTCTGAAAATTATATATATAAAATATTTCAAATGAAATGTTATCAGAATATCTCATTTGCAACATTTTGTTTGAGACATTTTCAGCATATTCTGGAGATATTGCAATTGCAATATTTCAATTGTAACGTTTGTGACATTCTAGGGATATTCTGGAGATTTTATTTCTATGTGGGAAGTGACAATCTAACTCATGTAAATTTTCCGTTTACATAAATATGTTAATAGTACGAAGACTACTTTAAGCCTTTTTATATAGATCAAATATTAAAAGTATGGCGGAATTAGTTATATGAGTCCTGAAAGTCCATCTGACTTATAGAACTATTTTTCGTCGAAAAGTGGTACATTTTACCTAATTAGGTAATTCAGACTTTGGCTTGGTCGAAAGGACTTCTCTTGCTGCCTTTGGGCACGTTTCCCCTACACGTTGCATTAGACTTTGTTGGCAGAGAAGTTGGCAGAAATAATATTGTTCATACAAACACCTAAAAAAATTATCATTATCAATCTGTATATTCATGCTACTCTATAGCTATATGGATGACAGTACTAAAAGAGGTAATCAGTAAATAACATTAGTATTTCCCATTAATAGTGTGTGATACTTTATATGATTTAAGGCAAAATTTAAACGAACTGTTCGAAACCCAGGAGCATCCAAACTTAATAAAATGTAAAGTAATGGAGAACTAAACTTGATAATGATATGTCTCAATGTAGCCCTAAGAATTTATGTTTTTTTTATTTATTTATACTTATCAAACATAAATATAGGTTTATTTAAGTTCTACAGTTTAAGTTATATATTATATTAATTTGACATAGTATGTATCTGGGTGTAATAGTTAAGTTTACGTAATCTTTTCTAAGGGTTAATTCTAGTTCGATCGAATGTTTGAAGCAATAGAAAATGCAGTCAACCTTCCTAAAATTGATACAGCATTGTCAATATCACATAAATTCATAAATATTTTAATCATTTTTACAGTTCCAATTTAAAAAAAGTATAGTAAAATGATATTGAGATTGGCGATTATAAGTGATTTTAGTAATGGTATGTCAAAAAAATCTCCTTTAGAAAGTCTCAAAGCTACATGAAGAATGCGAATGTATAAACACTAATATTAAAGTTATTAGTCTAACATTGCGTTCAAATATTATATAACATTATCAGAGTGTATATTATAAATATTATGAGTAATAAATAATAGAAGTAAATCGCTTTATGATG
This sequence comes from Trichopria drosophilae, assembly GCA_030407085.1. Classification (NCBI taxonomy): domain Eukaryota; kingdom Metazoa; phylum Arthropoda; class Insecta; order Hymenoptera; family Diapriidae; genus Trichopria; species Trichopria drosophilae. The sequence continues at coordinate 185,675,761 of CM059582.1, forward strand.
AAAATCTAATATTGTTTTAACCTCTGAGTTCAGAAACTTGTATGCACAGCTAGAAAATTATATTATACTTCTTTTAAACCTTTTTTTAATTTTCGGAGAAATGAAGATTGAACTTTTAGAACTTCGACATGAACCGGTAGCTTCGCGATTGCTGATCGAATGTTATAAAATATAATGGTTTGCACTTTTTAATCAGGATAGTTCATTGTTTAACCTAATGTGCTTAACGACATTTCAATAAAACTGGATGACTATGTATGGTTCCAATCCTATCTATAATCATAACGTGAAGAATGAGGATTATAATATAGAGTAAATTAAACATTAATTAGAAATCCAAGTACATCACATTAAATTTATCTTATTGTATATGCTAGGTATAATAATATAACTTGTTATGACTGTTTCAGTTAATGTATCTCCTATTCAATCAAAAATAAGGCGTAGAAGAGGTGCGGAGATGGGATCTAGTCTTTATGCAGTGGTACGCATTTTACCACATGACGACGTTACGAAATTAATGACCATAAATTCTTGGATACCTAATTTTGAACACTCTAGGATTCGTGTTGGTAATATTGGGAATGTAAGCATTCAGTGCAATTGCCAATGGGGCACTGGGGATGAGACATGGCTAGGACATGTTTCAACCGGGACTCTTCCCGTAGCCGCAATGATAGACCTACCTTGCATAAGAGACAATGCTCTTTATGCTACTTGTCTAAAGGTTTATAATCCAAATGATGAATTGGCTTTAGCTTGGTGCGAAAGAGGAGATTATCCCGTCGGGCCTAGCTCAGTTGGCCCTGAAAGCGATGCATTCAGTTACGAACCGGAACCTGTGAATTTCATGATCAGCATGGAGAACATTGTTCGTTTGGCAGTTGACACGTTAGTGGCTACTGATATTCTCGTTGACATATTTCAAGAAATATTCTTTCCTGAACAAAAAACGGATACCTGGGACGAAATTCGTGATAAAGTGGATGAGCAATTAGATGCAGCTAAACAGGAAATTATAGCAGTACTACTTGGTAACGATGTAAAACCTATCAAATATAGAATAAAAGATATACAAAATAATATGGATGATCCTGACATTCGGAGAATATATCTTAATTTAGCCGATACCTTAAACGGATACGATTTAAAATTTGTTTTTGACCATTATACTAGATATAAAAATGCAGATTTAAATATTGCACTACTTGGCATATTTTGTCGAGTTGTAAATATGCAGTTAAATTATTACTTAATCGGAATCAATTCTGCTGAAAAACTGGGATTGAAAGAGAGCGATATCAAGCGTCTGCGTAGATATATGAAGACAATTGTTCCAAGAGCTATCGAACATATTGAAATGACGGTTGCAGATAGGATAGAGAGCATCTTATATACCGGAGATCTTGACAACTTATTCAATCTTATGATGGATGCACGATCGTCTGGTGAATTTTGTGGCCGTGCATACTATTACGATTGGTACAAAGCCGCATTACCCGATGAACTTCCAGAATTGGAAAACCGCACTGGCCTTGCATATTCGAACTATTATGGTTTTGGAACTGGAAAACTTTTGGCACACGCCTATACATTTTTATCGATTTCGCCACTATCACCAAAGATGAAGGGTCCAGTTACGAGAAGTCAGTTAATCAAATTTCGTGTTTGGAAATGTTGGAATATTAATATATGTGGTCTGGAGGTATGGTTCGATAATGATGAGCATCGTGTACTAGGCGCATTATGGTCTGATGCTCAACAACCAGAAACACTAAGCGCAGACCGTCGTATTAAATCGTTGAGAGTATCAGAGACTGGCAGAGCAATACGAAGTTTACAGTTTACCTTCACGGATCCTGAGGAGTCAAAAGTTAATTATGGTCATAACCTGGACGACAATCCACATCTTTTTTATAAGCCAAATTATTACATAGCATCCATGTTTGTTGGGAACGATATACAGAGAATGGGAAAGATAATTGTGAATGTAGCAGTATCTTATCAAATGGATCCTGAAACATATAGAGAGAACGGCACATTGCATCACGAATTTATGGATTTAGTGGAAGAGAAGATTGCAGATGCAAGAAGAAAAAGGAAATAAGAAAGTCTTTGTAATATAAAGAAGCGCTTTCGATGAACGTTTCCATACAGAATTAATTTGTTGAATTACGTTTTAAATGTTGTTCGAAGTTAGGTTTAATAACTCATTTTAAAACGTTCTGAAGAGGATAATAATTTGTATTTCCGATGTTTAGATTTGTACTTACGATTCGATGTAATGAACTCTCCTTATGTATATCACAAATTATTGGATAGCATAATTATTTTAGTAAATTCCTACTACGCTTTTGTGAAAATCCAATTTTGTAAAGCACTTTGAATTTGTGGAGTGATTTTGTCTTAACCTATTGAAATCATAATAAAATCTGAATACTAAATTTGTCTATTAATATTTACCTTATTTCCTATGGTATATCCTGACTTCTTCAAAAGGCTAGGTTTGTATTTGTTCTATTATGAAATTTTAAGAAGGAGCAACAGTAAGCACGTTCAGTTAATAACAAAATTCCGATCCCTTTACATGCATTGCAATTCCCATTAACTCACAATATATCGTTAAAAAGAGAAACAGAGATCAGAATTATCCCAATTATAATGGCTTTGAAGTACATTCATAGGTCGATCCGAATTGAAGCCCTAAATAACCGAGTGGACGTCATCGCGTCGTCTCTTATAATTTATAAAAATCATATATAATATAATATAAATAAAAAACAGGAATATTTAGATTAATCACTCGGAAATAATGTTGATTAAAAGAAAATAATAAATTGATTGAAATACATTTTTCGTACATGGACGACGTTATAGTTTGCATTTCACATACCGAAATAGTTGAAATGGTGAAATTTTGCTAAAAGTTCCTGACGACGATGCGTCGAACCGTCAGACACAAACTTTAATAATTGACTTGTTTCGGATATCGAAACATTAATGACTCGGTACATATATAATATAAGGTTTAATGATATTTTATGCTTGTTTCAGTTAGTACAACGCTCATCCAGTCAAGTCCACGTCGTCGAAGAGGAGCTGATCTTGAAGCCAGTATTTATTCTCTGTCACGTTTGGCTCCAAATGAAGACATTATCGATTTATTAACAACAAGTATTTGGTTTCCTCAACGAGGGCATTCTAATCTTCGTTGTGGAAATTTTGGGAATGCAAGTATTCGCTGCAATTGCAACTGGGGAACTGGGGAGGGCGCTTGGCATGGACATATTGCAACCGCTCTGGTCGAGCCGAATACAACGCGTACAGTTCTTTGTGCTTCAGAGAATCCCCTTTACGCTAGTTCCCTGAAGGTTTACAATCCGAATGGTCATTTGGGGTTAATATGGGGCGAAAGAGGGGAACATCCCACTGGTCCTAGAGCTGATGGTTCAGAAGACGATTCATTCGATTATAACGAGGATGACATTGGATTATCCGTACACGTAGAAAATTTGTTTAGATTAGCAGTTGACACGCTTGTGGCTACTGATATACTCGTTGACATATTTCAAGATATATTTTTCCCTGCAGAAAAAGAAAAAGATCCCTGGGAGGAAGTGAAGGACAAGGTACTCAAGCAACTAGATGCTGCAAAAACAGAAATTATAATATTAATGATTAAAAATGAAGTAAAGCCTATCAGATATAAAATAAAAGACATACAAAATAACATGGATGATCCTGACATTCGCAGGATATATCTTAATTTAGCTGATACCTTAGATGGATACGATACGAAATTTACGTTTGACCATTTCTCTAAGTATGAGAACGCACGCATTAATACAGCAACACTTAGCATCTATGCTCGAGTTGTAAATATGCAACTAAATTATTACTACATCGGAATCAACTCCCAAGAAAAATTAGGATTAAAAGATAGCGATATCAAGCGTCTAAAGAGATATATGAAGGTGATTGTTCCCAGAGCTATCGAGCACGTAGAGACTACTTTGAGAGACAGGATAGAGGGTATATTGAACGATGGAGATCTTGAGGAATTTTACGACACCATGATGACTGCAAGAACTGCAGCTGAATTATGTGGCCGTGCCTACTACTATGACTGGTACAAAATTGCGTTACCTGAAGAACTTCCTGAAATGGAAAATCGCACGGGTCTAGCATATTCAGAGGCTTATGGTTTTGCATCCATAAATCTTTATCAGCAGGCATTTTCAGAATTTGGCGCTCCGCCTCTGACACCCAGGATGACGGGTCCAATTACCAGAAGTCAGTGGATATCATTTCGATTATGGTACTGTTGGGGGTATAACCCTTGTGGTTTCGAGTTATGGTTCGACAATGATGATTATCATTCACTTGGTTCATTGTGGGATAACCCTCAAGATAAACAAGAAATCAACGAAAATAGACGTGTCGTATCATTGACAGTATCGGAAACATTAAGGGGAATAAGAAGTTTTCAATTTGTTTTTAGCGGACCCGAAAAAGAAGAACTGAAATATGGTTATGCGATGGACTCCAACCCACATACTTTTAAGAAAAAAAATTATTACATTGCATCTATGTTTGTTGCAAACGATGTGCAGAGAATGGGACAGATAATTGTGAACACAGCAGTTTCTTATCAAATGGATCCTGAAGTATACCAGAAAAACGGAACAATGACGAAGCGAGTTCGCGATTTGATCGACGAGAAGACTGAAAATTCTACATAAAAATAGAATCTATATAAAAATCAACATTTTAAGATTACTTATACGAAGTCTCAATTGCATTTTAAACCTTAATTTAAGTTTCATTTATAACTTTTTATTACTACGTTCTTAGATGAAAATTATACTAAGTCTGTATTAATGAAATTACGCGTGGTGTATTAAATAATGTTAACAGCATCTCATACGATTTCAAAATGCCCACTGTGATTGTAAACTTCTTTGTACCTTTTCTATCAGCTGACGTATTGAGTATACTCTTAGACTAATGATATGTTTCAACTCTGTGCTCAGTACATATCTGAAGAATGCAGTTTCTGAACAAAAATATGAAACATTATTTATATAATATTCATAGTTACAGTAGGACCTCCGTTATCGAATACTCCGTTATCGAATATTTCGGTTATCGAATATTCAGACCTCTCCGTTAACGAATAATTTCCCCTCGGTTAGTCTCCCCACTCTAGACACCACGTTGTAGATGGCCGACATGGAGTATCGATACGTCGCGTTGATTCGATTCACATATCGATACAATATCGCCTATGTATGTATAATGCCCTGTAACTCCTAACCCTAAAATGTTTAAACATCTAAAAATCTGTTCATCTGTTCATTTTATGTGAATATATGTCAGTCAGCGAGAATTAATAAACAAAATTCACTTTTGACGGAATCGAAAGCAGACAAATCCGTTCTGAATTACGATAACTGATATGTGAGCACGTTTTTGCATTCAAATAATGTGCACATCTCCAAATATCCGAATGCGGCGGAAGAATACATGTTCTAACGCCAAAGATATAGGTATAGGTGGGGGGTCGATTTTTTCTCCTCAAATATTCGATAACGGAAATTTAAATGCCCCGCGTTGTTCCGACCGTATTCGATAACGGAGGTTCTACTGTATAAAGTTTACAACACTCAGAATATAAGAATGAAAGAAGTAATTTTTATAAAATCGTAAATCAATTTATTTTCTACAAAGTTTAAACTAAGGCAGAGCACTTTTATATATACATTCAGGGGATGCATTCGGTGGAAGAATGTACAGGATTTTCTACAATGGGATGTAAAATTGAACGACTGAAGTTTCCGCGACGTGAGGAACTTAAATAATATTGATGAGCATTTCGGTCGGAGTACGATGATAAACGATGAGGCCTTAATTGATTGCTGGATTTTTCTATCGAAAGTGCATGTCTCGTCGGATCTCGTCTTGCGCTGAAGATTATAGGTGCATTTTAACATGACAATTCCAGGTCAACATAATGGAATGCTATATATTATATATATAAGGTCCTAGTAACTTACAATGATATGGATAAAATATCAATTAAAACAATTAACTGGTCATGGATTAATTTGAATAGTATGCAGCTGAAAAGAAAGTGTTACTCAATTGAAAGTCATCACATTCATCGAAAATATTAGAAAATTTGTTTTTCTATTTTTCCGCATTAAAGATTACTCATGGAGTCAAGAAATTTCGAATAAATAATAACAATTAATCATGTATCCAGAGACTGAGCCTTGTACTTCAAGAAACAAGAATTGAGTTTTAGGAGATACAAAACAATAATTTACAAATAATGACTGGTCATATTTTTTATTTTAGAAATGTGTTTACTCCTTTTATTAAAAAAAAGTGCATGACGAAATTGTCCTTAATATTCTCAGTGAATAATGCCTTTCTTTTTTTTCCGCATACTTGGAGGTAAGATAGTGAATTATTTTACAAACATCTCCGTTTTTGACCAGTCCGAGTGATACATGTACGGGTATGGAGGAGGCGGAGGGAGGGATGGTGGATGAGGAGGAATTACAGGTACTTTATGTGGTGATTTTTTAATCTTCTTGTATTCCGGTGCTTTCACTGCCATTTCGTATCTATGGGATTCTCTTCTGTCCATGGTATCCTGAAAATGCACAATCGATTTAGCAAGTACAATCATGCTTATGTATAATTTTACTTTTCATCCTTAAATGAACAGAATCGTTTCACTGAATCAATTGTTTTCAAATTATTAAGCTCTTAAAGTAACAGTACCAAAGTAGAACTGAGAATTAGTGGTAGTTGTACACAGATAAAGTTTGATATAACTCCTCATGTACTAGTCTAACAAAGTAATTTCATCAACTCACCCTAAACTTATAAAGAGAAACTTGCGAACCATGGGAGTTTCCTATTACATCCATTATCATTAATGAAACTCTGTGATAAAGAGACGTAATTGACAAAATCTGGAGTAACTTGGTCTATTACCGAAAAAGTCACAAACGAAATGATCAATAAACATACCGTCCAGCAAAGTTGGTGAGTTTTACAAAGGTGTACTTTCGATAACGGAGCTAACATTTCATATGAAAAGAAGTGGGCAATGTATAAAGAATCCCATAAAATTTGGAATAAAAACCACTTGAAGTAAATTGCCTAATAAAATAGACGCCAAAAGTGAATCGGCGAGTGCTTTTGCGGATCCCAACAAAATTCTTGAGAAACCCAGCTTGACAAACAAGTAAAGTATGACTGGATACCAATGACCTGTAGTTAAGCTAAGTAGAAATGGTACCGGAACCATGTCTACCACTCACAAGAAAGAACACCTTTGGATGTGATTCTAAAATATTAAAAAAATTATATTATGTCAACTTAACAAGTTCATTAGCTGATTGGAATCGATACTGATTCTCGGGTATTAGAACGTGAGAAGAGTGTTCGATGTGTATTATGTGTTACTCAGCATTGGTGGTTTTACAAAAAAATCTTAAAATTATTGTTTATCATAAATAATTGCGCATACTGCACCTGCAAAGTTCCGCGAAATCTCCCATATACGTCTGATGATTTCACCTTCAGCGTTTTGTGCTTGTCGTCAAAACCATCCTCGGGATGGTCGCAAGCCGCGCGTCGTTTTAACATATGCGGACTCATCTTATACTCAACATTAACTTCACGACACATCTTTAACATTTTCCTCCTGTCCATCTCGCTTGGTACCCTTCTTTCTCTAGTTCTTTCAACCTTACTAGAAGAGTGTTTAATAGTTGAATGCAAATCGACCTGATGTTTATATTGATCTGCCTCTTCTCCTTCCTCCTCTTCTTCGTCATCTTCCTCATCTTCTTCTTCATCGTCTTCTTCCTCCTCCTCTTCTTCTGCATCTTCGTCTTGTTCCTCGACTACGTTGACTTTTTTGGAAGAGCTAGTTCTGAAATATAATGTACGCAGTTTACAAAATATAACTTTTAAAATGATCCAGGTTATGAGCTTTTCTTACATTGGAGGTAAGTCTTCGTGTTCAATGTCTGTGCCCCCTCGAAAACGTGTTTCTCTTAATCTTCCGCACGGACACTTGATGCATTCTGTAGACCTTGTTCCACGATAACATTTTGGTGTTGTCGTTAAGCGACAAAAACATGCATTCGACGAACCAATCAATTCACATGAAGTACTTCTTGTTTTCAACCAGTTGTCAGGCATATCCGCTTTCCAACATGTTGCAGCATTAATGGTTGGGCAATGGCAGCATACCGACTTGGATGCACAAGGAACATTCGGTGCACACGGTGCACATGGGACACATGGAGAACAAGGTAGTTTCCTCTCAGGAGTACATCGAGGCTTGTACATACAAATACAAAGTAATTTAAAGTTCGTATACGCTTTCTGGACGTTTCAATTGCAATACATATTTTCTTTATATTTTCCAGCACTGTTTTATTTAATAAAAGAATAAATGCAATATGAAATATTATGAAAAACTCAAAAAATCATTTAGAACTTATTCTTTATTTATGTCAACCAAACAAAAATTCATGGTTGTATTCAGAATGTAGGGAGAAAAAGAGACGTGCACAAGGTGAGGAGAAGATATAGGAAAGAACAGGCAGAAAGGCGGTATGAAAAGTTGGTAAAATGAAAAGAATATAGAGAGGTATGCAAAAAGAAACGAGAGCAACAAAAAAGAAAGGAAGATAAAGGGGTGGAAATGGTAAGAACGGAAGCAGATGCGTTGAAATTTCTAAATAAGGGGAGGAGGAAAAAGAGGAGGTATGCAAAGACATTAAAATGGTGGAATGGGTAAATTTTACGGAAGCTCTGGGCAGGGTAGAGAAAAGAAAAGGGGAGGTAGGAAGAAGAAAGGGAGAAAATAGGGAGGAAGATGATGGAGTAGGAGAAAAGGAAATAAAAAGATTGAAAAAAGGTAAAGCTGCAGGAATATATCAGATAAGGCATGAAGCATGGAAGGAAGGATGAGAAAACGTGGAGAAAAGATTGGGAGAGATTTTGAAAATGCTATGGGAAGGGGGAGGATTTCCGAAGAGATGGAGGGTAGGAATCGTGGTACCAAGCGAGGAGATAGAAGCGTTCCGGGGAATTATAGAGGAGTCGCAATGACATGCACGAGAAACAAAATATATGTGAATATCTTGGAACGAAAGGTAATAAAAAAGATGGATTAGTAGAAAGGGTGGTGGAGGTCGCAGGCTGGTTTCGGGAAAGGAAGAGGTACCGTGGAGAAGTCAAGGTATTAAAACATATAGTAGGGCGGAAGATAAAAAATAAAAAGAAAGTGTAGGCATTCTTTATGAATCTGAAAGGAGCTGTTGTTAAAGTGGGTAGTAAGGTTATGTGGGATATGATAATAAAGAGAGGGATAAGGAATGGATCAATAGATAGAGTCAAGGAGGTCTATATGAGGAAAACAGGTGCGTGGTAAGGATAGGGCAAAAAATGTGAAAGGAATTTTGCGCGGAAAATGGAGTAAAGCAGGGTTGACCGACGGGCCCAACATTTTTCAATATATATATATGGCAGATAATAATAGACATAAAAGAAATTAAATAGGAGAAACGGAGAAGTCAAGGTGGGAAATGAAGGTACAGTTAGAGTACGCGGACGATATTGCGTTGGTAGCAGAGGAAGCAAAAGTCTCAGGGATATGATAAGGGGGAGATGGGAGTATTTAGCAGAGAAGAAGTTGGACTTGAATGTAGGGAAGGAGAAGGTGATGGTTTTCAGGAATAAAGGTGGAATGGAGAAGGAAGATACTGGTGAGGAGGAGGAGAAGGAATATCAATTTGTAGGGTACATACGTAATAACCATAGGTATGGAGGAGAAAAAGAACACGAGTAAGAGAAAAGATAAGAAGAGCGAGGATGGCAATGGGATGGATATGAAATTATGGGATGAGAAAAATTAAGGTGGATGTAAAATGACCACTAAAGCTCTTTGACACTTTAGTTTTTAAGGAATACTGTTTTATGGCGGAAAAGTGTGGGGATTGGAAGGAGGTGGTGGAAGTATAGGCAAATATTTGAAGTAGGTGCTAGGCTTGGAAAGGAATAAATTAAAGTTGGAAACGGGATGGAGAGCTGGAAGGTTTGAACAAAAATTAGAAAGAGGAAAGGGAGGAGAAATTGCGACGAAACGTGTGGTTGAGAAAAGAAGAGAGGGTTAAGTGGATTTTGGGTTCTACACTAAAAAATTATGAAAACACCGATTTAAAAAATTGTTCAAAACAGGGTTGAAAAAATGTGTTGGAAAAAAATTAGTAAACTGAAAATATGATGATTGGACCCAGCCTCCGCTATAGATTTTCTGTTTCTTTATTCTTTACTTAAATTCTGTGAAATGATCGCTTAATATTAAATACATTGTTAAAATATTAGTTAATACTAGTGAAATTACCGATTTCAGGATACATTTCAGATTGGATTCGCAAGGGTTTGCTGGAATTTCGGGTGAACATCCACATTTTCGCCCTCTGTGGAAGCATCGCGTAAAGATACAGAGCGCTAACTTCGTTGTTTCAATAATATAATAAAAAACGAGAATGAAATTATAATCATGAATATATTTTATAATTAAAAGCGGTATATATAAAAAGGAACCAATTGCTATGAACTCCTATACTTCACAATATTAAAAAACTTTTTCAAAGAGGCAATGACATTGGTATAAATAGTAATATTGGTGAAAAATTATGTTTCTTTTAAAATATTTTATATTAATAATTTATAGTTTTCAAAATATATTTGAAATGAAAGTAACTTGTTTTTTCCTTGAACGTGTTTGCATAATAGTGGTTTATATAACTCAACTCGAATTATGACTCTATAACTACTGCACAATTTTAAATAATTTGTTACGCGTTATCTAATATCGTAGTCTAAATTTTGCAATGTTCTTGAATTCATTATTTTTGGTAATTATAATTTGCGTGTACTGTTCTTTTTATTGATTTACAATTTAATTCGATTGGAATTTCTGATAGTATTTTTTTGCATTAAGTTCATATTCAGTATTCGTATTTGCTTGTCATTTTTATAACGACTGTCAAAATGTAATTATTATAGCTAAAGTTTGATGTTTTGAAATTTTATACCACAATTTTGTTACATACGCTTAAACATAGGTAAACAAAATTATGTTATTGTTCTCTTGAAAAATTAGGTTTGAATAGAGGAAAACAAGGTAATTCCGGTTTTCCCAAACAAAATTTACTTGTAAGGAAAAAAAAATTCAAGATTAATTTAACTGCTTAAATATAAATAAAAAAGGAGCTATGTTGTTTTGAAATAAAATGCATACAAATTCGCAATAAAAATGTATACAAATAAATTGCAAATGTAGTCCAATCCCATTGCTATATTTAGAATATAGTAACAAATTATTTTAGGAATTCATGGCAATTTCTTTTGTTATAAATATAAAGAGCTACCGAGTATATCACCTGATACAAAGCCAAACCAAGAAGTATTGTAATTACTGCATGACCAATTTGGTTTGCGCGGAACAAGATTTTTTTCTGACAACCACTCATCCAGATTGTGAGCTTTTTCCCTGAGTAGTTACGACGCGCATCACAAGGACGCATCATGTTGTGATGAATGCAGGGTTGCAGGACATTTACCGAGCAACAGGAAAACGGAACGCTGGCACTGACGAAATGTGCATCATCTCTTTGGGCACAACTACAAATGTTGGGTTCAAAAGGAATCAGAACAATTAAATGAGATCTGCAACATTTCTAAAATTAAGATAAAAGAAAGCATCTTGTAAATTATATTAAAATATAAATTGATTAGGTTGGATGTAAAGGAAGTAAATACCGGATAAAAGTTTAATGTGATAGTAAATTTAATGGAATTAACCTGTAATTTAACATTTGAAAAAAAATAAACATTGATATAAGTATACAGAGTCTGCTTCGACAATTAGGAATCGTATATGATTACAATGTGTGACTTGTCAACTTTTTTAAAACGGTATACTAACCTATAATTGAAAAAAAAAAACAAAATTAAATTTAAACTTTAAGAGGGGATTATTACTTACTCAGTCTCGTCTTCGTCGTACTCCTCCTTTGTGCCTGTGCATTCCGCCCAAGGAACGTAGAACCATTCCCTAAAATTTTCACTACCGCAGCATTGGAATTCGATTTGAATGGTATCCATTGTCATCTTAGAAGTTCTGTCGACTGCATAATCCTGCATTACGTTCCACAATCCATCTTGAACTCGTCTTTTGAAGGAACTCCAATGCACAAAACTCCCAGCACAGGCCGCCAAAATGACCAGAAATGAGAAAAAACACAGAAGAACGTGGAGGAAAAGTAGTCTATCGCAGTCCCTAGTTCGTTTTCGAGTTGTATAATTAGTAAAATAGGTCATACAAGTGTAAAGTCCCAAAAAATAAACAGGAGCCACGACGATGGTTGTGATAAAAATTAGGACTGGCCAGAGATAACCGTCTCCCGGCGTCACAAGATTCAGGTAGTCGCCGAGGTTCGCCTTTATGCGGTATGCCCAAAAAAGCATGAAAATTGACCAGAGCATGCCCACGGCATTCAGGAGGAAAACGACGAAGAAAAGAATCCTGGGTAGACACCGACCTGGATGATGAAGTTGGTCGGCCGGGGCGGCTTTTGGTTAGGTTTTTTTACGTCACTTCCGCGGCACTCCTCTTCGGGTATATAATAAATATTCGATGTCTCGTAAATTTCTTTGCTGCCGTCGTTACTAGTAACATTTTTGGATGGAACGACGGCGTACTGACGTACAGAACGCGAAGAAATTAGGCGGATTGTCGAGAAATTCGATAATCGTAACGTGATCAAGAGACATGGGCCTGTTATTCCCTGATAGTTTCACGTTGCCATTCGACTGACAATAATGGCGTCTGTCATTTTTTACTAGTAACCTCTTGCAAGTAACCTCTGTTGGTACTTTTACTAATTTGTGGTTCCGAATTCTAAATTTGTGCTCATTTTACTGATATACACAGGGTTTACATAGGGAAAATAGTTTGCCTGATATGTAACTAATAAAAAAAAGGGGGATATCCCAGTACTGACTAGATTTCTCCCTTTTTTAAAAGATATATTAGATTTTTATTCAAATTATTTAAAAATCGATATACATTCCAATAAGAGCAACATAAATTAGGAATGAATTTTATTTATAAAAATGATTTATTCTTTTTTACATTAGAAAATATAATATTAAAACATATTAATAATAATACTTATTGACAAACAGAAATAATAACAATTTTGATAAAATACGTTAAACGATAATAAATAAACAGATACATTATGACTTATTAACGCAAAAATAAATAGAAACCATTTCAGATTCTGAGAAATGGGATTAATATTTCGTTTTTCCCAAAATTTCGGGTATTCAATAGTTCCAGGCCTTGTGTCAAGTGTTGCATCAGGCCAGACATTTTTAGAGTTTCGGTAGGATTAGCAATAATCGTTTTTAGAGTTTCGGTAGGATAACATATTGGTGGTATCAGATAACATCTGTTATCAGATACAATATTTTTCTCTCTGTGTACATAAACACTAATTCAGTCAAAGGACCCCGCAGGAAATCATAGGGAAATGGCTCTCAGTCGAATGTCCTGAAATTGGGGCAAATGATAGTTCATATAATGTAGATCAAAAGTGTCCATAGGCCCGAAGTCCCTAGATGGCTAGTTTTTGAGTTACAGCCACTTGAAACTACCAATTTTCGCAAATTTCAGAATGGTGATCCTCGACTCTTCGGTCGAGCTCACCTTATTCTCAGTGAAGTATGGTCAAGGATATATGTAAGATATATAATCTGTCTTTATATATGTCATTATAACTGTTTTAAGTTATATATAGTTACATACAATTGACATATATAAATATATAACGCTAAAATTGTATATAACTATATATAACTTAAAACAGTTGTATATAGATTACATATAATGACAGATTATATATCTTATATATATATATATATATATATATATATATATATATATATATATATATCCTTGACCATACTTCACAGAGCATAAGGTGCGCTCGACCGAAGAGTCGAGGATCACCATTCTGCAATTTGCGAAAATTGGCAGATTCAAGTGGCTGTAACTCAAAAACTAGCCATCTAGGGACTTCGGGCCTATGGACACTTCTGATCTACATTATATGAACTACCATTTGCCCCAATTTCAGGACATTCGACTGAGAGCCATTTCCGTATGATTTCCTGCGGGGTCCTTATACATTTAAAAAGGAAAAAAATTTGAAGACAGGATTTTTGTTTCTGGGGTGTTGGGGAAGTCAGAAAATGCTTAATCCTAGGTTTGCGACCATTAAACATTGAGGCATTTTTTTCCATCAAGAATTGTATTTTTTTTCATAAACCTGGAGACATCTTGGCTTCCTGTGAAGCTGTCAGATCCATCAGGTACTTATTTTAAAAGTTTGTATGCTCTACAATCTATGCTTTTAGTTCAGCATCAATAGATTTCGAGCTCTTGAACGATAAAGGAAAAAAATTAATTTTAGTTTTTCTTATTTTACTAATTGTGACCGTAAGAAATGTGTACAAAAAAGTCGTAGAAAACAAAGAAATGAACATTTTCCATAAGTGAATCATTCCGTTTCGTTCAAAATTGCGCTTTATAGAGCACACTGAAGCTGCAACTTAGGTTCTTGGAGTCGCTAAATTCAAAACTGATCGCAATTACAAAATGTCTGAAAATAGGGTGAAATCTTATTCTAGGTAGTTTTGAGACAGTCGTTCTACAATTATAATTGCGACAATTCAAGAAGTTAAAGTCAACAAATGAAATTTTAAAAATTTACGGAATTTTTTTGAAACTTGTGGACCTGGCTATCGTTAAATACGAATTTACATTCTGATTTAAAAGAAACGATGGATCCAATATGGGGAATTTAATATTAACAATAAACCAATGTTATGAAACTTATTATGTGGAGGAACGTTTAAAAGGGCAATGTTAGTAGGTCACCAGACAAAACCTACTCTACTGGTAACTTGTCTGAGAAATGATTAATTAATGTAGCGAATCAATAGTGTGCAAAGAAGAAATTATTTTATTTCACAATTATTTAATTCTTTGCAATTCAAATGCATGTTTTGGAAGATTTTAAAGTTTTAATACCCGCCCTTGAGAGATTATGAAATATGCGAATTAGTTTAAAAAATGTCCAAAAGTACACAAATAAGCCTTGAAAATTTCGTTTTTTTATGAAATAGTTACTTTTCTTATATTGAATCGTATTTTCTAATGAACCAATCGAAATTCGGGGTTTCAGTTACAAAAAACGCTTGATTTTAACGTTAAGTTACATTTTCATACAAAAGAGTTGAACTTTTATACTTTTTTAAATAAATTTTTGAAACTTTTGTAAATATTGTAATATAATTGTAATTATAAAAAGGGCATACTTTTTTTAAAGGTGTATTTTGTGCCACCCGATAAAGTAATGAAAATGTAGGAGGTCACTCAAAATACTAGAAGGTCGATTTTACAAGAAACTGGCAATTAGATATCCATGTCTCATACTATTATATTATGCAAGTAGTGAGCAAAGTTATCTTTTCCACACGACCCGAGCACAATACTGTGAACAAAGTGGAGTTTAAATCGAAGGTTCGTTTGGAAAAGTTAATTTTGTGCACTACTTTCACAATAGTACAAGAATCAACATGATGCATGAGTACTTATTTAATTCGAAAAATCACAAAACTACTTGAGTAAAGGCCTAAAAATGACAAAATAGTAAAAAATAAATGTTTAGATTTTTAATTCCTTCATAAAAAGAAACTAATGCAAAGAACTCAATGAAACTTTCCACAAATATCGGACTTTATTTATGGTTCTTTATCTCATAAATTCTGTATAAAAATTTTAGGTTTTAAAAAAATTGGGTTATGAAATATATTATTATTAACAAACTTGTTCGAACGATTATGCCGTTAAAGATGCATGAACTTATATTTTATTATTTTCATTTTTAAGGATTTTCAAAATGATATGAGCTCCTGAAGAAGAAATATCAATATACATAAACCCGTTTAGTTATTAAAGAAGAAGAGGAACGTGTTTTTTTACAAGCAAAAATAAACTCAGGAACAATATATATCACATTCGCTCATATCAAAGTCATATTGCTTTAGAATTAAACAAATTTGTAAAATAAGAAAATAAACTGTTATATTAATTATAGAGTATCACAACTATTCTTGATTATTGATTTGAGATATTGTTTAAATTTAAATTCTACACATTAAACTAAATGTATTTACAATTTAATGGTATAGAAAAATATTCAAAAACTAGGAATTCATAAAATATAATTAGATATTAACAGTAAAATTCATATTTAATCAATAATAAATGTATCTTATAGATTTGTTTATTACAAAAGATTGCGAAAATTATTTAAGAACCATTCATAAAAGTACAGATAGAATTCCTATTTTTTTTTCAATGTTATTATTAAATTTATTTTTAATTTATTATCAAATGTAATACCGTGCACTCACAAAAAAAAGTAGTTAAAATGACTATAAACATAGTGCGAAATGAGGGTTGTGCATGATGTTAGTTAAAACAACTATGCTAAGTATTTGGTTCAACAAAATAATAGTACAATCGACTGCGAAAGTGTTAAATTAAACTATTTTTCATAGTAGTTTTAGCCATATTTTTCCAACGATATGATATAGTAAATGTAACTATGGGTGTCTTTTGTCAGTGTAAGGCCTTCGAAATTATCGAACATTTCCCGATTGGCCCGTTGCGTAAAATATTGTAAAAAATCTGATCCCGATCTTTAATACGCAGAAGAAATTTGAAGGAAATATTTAATTTCACAGGTCGATGGTTATTCTGAGTGTATTAATCGAATTATTTATCATATGCTTTTTAGTAATATCGAAAGTGATGGAATGTGCGCAGCAATTCTGGTATTGTACTCGATAACAAATTATATCGGATATGTAAGTAGAATCAATACGTATCGCAAAAAGGTCAGAGGTAAAAATATATTTTAAATTACATTGGAAGAATATTATTGACCGCATAGCATGCGTAAGTTTTTGAAATTTTAAAGGAATTAAACTGTCTTTATTAGACATATGTTAAACATGCTTGTTGCAGATAATTAAAAATATAAAAGTTGGACATGTGACGATAACGATGCATCATCTATCGATCGAAACACGGTCATGAAGGTTTCTTTGCTTTACTATAGGAAATTACACGCACATGGTAATGATATAATAGGTTTTGATGATTAGGTTTAATTTATGATGAAATAAATATGATTAAGAGGAGGGTTCGACAACAAAAAATGAGCTCTACGAAATACATTAAAAATTTGGAAAAATGATTACTTTAGTCATTTGTTGTGTGCAATGCAGTGGTGGTAGAATAAAAAACTTTTGAATTTGAAGTTTTGAATTTTTCAATACCTATTTGCAGTTATTTAGAAAATATGTTTTTCAATTATTTAAAAAACGTTTATAATTTCTTAAAAAATGAATTTTTTCAACATTTTTTCAGGCATTTTTAATTTTTGAAAAAATATGCCGTATCAAAAAAATCCACAATCTTCTTTAAAATTTCTGAAAAAATTAACATTTATTTCTTAGATAATTCCAAGTTGTTTTTCATGCATAAAAATGTATTGTATTATCAATCGATTATGGTCACAAACATCTTAAAATAGGGAAAATTACAAAAAATTGATATAATATCGTAATTTTTTAGATGAATGTTTTAATAAATCTTATCCGTGTATTTTCATATTTAGTTTCTATGCAGTTATGTTCAGTATTTTCTATGCTGTTATTTTAACATCTGTTAAAACAAAATGTTCTTCATAAGTTTACATAAATAAGAAGTTAAAGAAAAAAAATTAAGAATAAAATAATCATAAAACAAAAACAGACACAAAAGCAAAAAAAAAATAAAGATTCAAAAGCAAAAAGAAACAAAAACGACACACAAGCAAGAAAATCCAACAAGAAATTTAAAAAATAAAAAAGATTCTTTACGAACATTCTACTTGTATGAGGTCAGAATAGGAAACATTTTTTTTATATTGAAAAATGGCTAAATGGTGTGAAAATCACGTGCTAAAACACCTGCATATAGAATATTAAACATAAAACATAAGTTTACAAAAACTACATACGCAAATACATAATTAAGTTCTTCAATATTTTGATATAAACTCAAGCAATTATACTTCTTTTTACTTCAAAATTTTAATGATCATGAACGACAGCCATTACAAAATTTATACGTGATAAATGACTTAATATGCGAGATATATAAATGTTAAGTTTTCAAAATGTTTGAGCACGCTTTTGAACTTTTTAAAGACAAATTTGTAAAAACTAAAAAATGCCTAAAAAGATGTTAAAAAAATTCAGACGTATTTTTTGAGTAATTCTACACATTTTTGTTCTCTTACATTTTTGGGTTTCGTATAAAAAGGACAGCTAATTTTTTAAGGTAAAAATGACATTTGAAAAAAAATTCGTCGAAAAAAAGTCGTGTTTTTTAAACTTAAATCTAAAAGCTCGATAGTTTCTGCAATTTTTCGACATATTAACCTCTTCCAATCGAATGAGCATATCAAAAAATAGTGATATGGTATTTCAATAATCATTTCCCTAGTTTTCGCTAATTGGTACTGCACTGAACTAAGAGGCCTCGAAAACTGTAGTGTTAAAGGCTTAATATCTAAATAGTTACGAAGGATGTCTGGCCCGTATTTTACTACTTAAGTAGTAAGTCCAAGTACCAATTTTTTAATCAATTAATTCTTAATTAATTCTGAATTCAAAAGAGTTCAAAAGAGATGCAGAAGAAATACAACTACTAAATAAAAAAATGTACATTTATATTCGAGTTGCTCAATTTTTATATCCTAAAGGAATAACGGTTACGTATGGCGATATTATATTAAAAGCACTAAATATTGAGATTTATTTATTGTAGGAATTATATAGAATGCAATAAAGAATTACATTAAACGAAGAATAACATGAAATTTTACAATGATGTAACTCTAAATCAGAATTAGTTAAAAAGAACAAATGAAAGAGTGAAGAGACTAGCATTAATTGAATTAGTAATGTTTGCATTAGTCAAATTCGAGGAATTTAAAAGGACAGGGTTAAAAATTCCGAATGCAAAATATTTCAAAAATTAAAAATTTGAAATTCAAAAAAATATAAAAATAATATATCCAAAGGTGTGAAATTCCGAAATTTTAGCATAATAGTAACCACAATCGTTTATTTTAATTAATTCCAATGATAGATGGGCAATAAGTGCCGTATCAATATTGTATAATTTATTTTTCGATGTTTTATATCCTCGGATATTTTATTTTAGGATTTGTTTATTTATGGATTAACGCACATGAAAATAATTCCTAGTTCAACTAGTGGCCGACTAATCATTAGCTCGCTCCTTCATTGATAGCTTTTATTACTAATACAATCTAAAGAAAAACGATAAATATTTTAATCTATTATGTAGTTTTGACAATGAATACGAACACAAAATATAGTACTAAACCATATATTTTCGTTATAAATTTGATGTTTATCTTATTAATTCTGCCCTAAAAGATCTTTTTATATAAATATTACCAAACTTTTTTGAAATCTGGGAACTTGGAAAATGAACCGCTCTCGCAAGAAATTTCTTCGAAAATTACTCAAAAATTCTTGAAACCTATGTAATATTGTCTTTGTGACGAAAATGATCCGTCAAAAATAATGAGCACTATGTACAAATTAGTACACAGACGATTGTAAGTTTCTAATCTGATCTTATTACGACCTGTATTTCACATTTAATAGTTGCATGTGGCGACATTGACGCCAGTATGGCATGCACATTGATTTTTTTGCAATTAGTTTAATGCTCTTGGCCTTAAAAACTATTTGTTTTCTAATCTCGTCATAGTTGAGAGGATACTTTTAAAACATGGTTATATTTTGCAAAACTCTTCAAAAACATTCACACATGGAAAGAAATAGATTTGACCTAAATACGTACCTTTTGCACACGGATTTTAGGATCATTTTTTGTATGCAATAGAGATTTTTTAAAAATGGAGACCTTTGTATCCCACTGAAATGACGTTTAAGACATTCTTTTTTTCAAATACACTGATAAAAACGCCATTTTTTAGCTACGATTTTTTTAAAAAACATTTTTCAGTACGATACCAACTTCTCACGATATATATATATTGTCACAGTTACCTTAAATAGTTGTAAAACTCAGTCGATAGCATATATCAGCTCAAAAATTTAGAAACTCATTCATTTTTAGATTCGAAACTTCAGACCTATCTCTCAAAAGCGTTTTGAATAATTTGAAAAACCCTAACGGCAAAACAATAACCTCAAGCTCAGAAAAACCTGATAATTTTAAGCATGTGACCCTATTGTAAAACACATTATGGGATCATTCTGAACAATTTTTTATTCTGGTATCTAGGAAATACATTTGTTGGAGTTTTCTTTGTTCTTCTCTTCCTATTTAATTGGAATGAAACTCCAGAATACTTAAACGGTGGAATGCTCATCGATAAAACATCAAAAAATTGGAATTTAATGAAATAACAAATTTTTTGTTTAAATATTTAAAAAATAGTCTGAATTTTTTGGCATATATTGAGGGCAAAGATCAAAATTAAATAATCTGTGTAAAGACATCTCATCGGCTTACTCTTTCTGTCACGCTAGAATGGATAATTGTTAGTTTTATTAAGTCATAAAACACTTTTTTCATAAAGACATTTTTGAAAACTTATCTTAGTAAAACTGTAATAGACACTAGTTATTGACACAATTGCAGAAGAAAAAATAAGAACACAATCTATTTTTAAAGTTAGCTACTTCAAAGTTTCGTAGAAGTTATAGACAACCTTTAACCCAGGATTAAACTCAAGAATTCTAGTACTAATAAATAAACCGTGTCAAATCAATTAAAAGGCATGGTAGGCTTGCACTTGATCGAGTTTCTATTCTACACAATATTTTATGGATTTAATGCATGAATAGTGGAAACAATGTAAAAGATAGTCATAATTATTTTATGAGGAACTACACGAAACTTTTAAAATTAAACCTTATTAAAAATAAAATGTTTTGATGGCACCCCAACGAACTTTGTACATTTATAGTCTTAGAATGAGTAAAAACAGCTCGTATACCCATTTAAACAAAATAAGATTTAGAAAGTTCGGGTGTATTGGGTTATCTCCATTTTTCGTCGAATACATCGTTATCATTTGCTCGAATCCACCATCAAAATCCTGACACTTCCATAAATCTAACGATTTTGCATTTAATAACATGCTTAAATGGTATTTAAATCAGAGGTGAAAAGCATATCGAATTTTCTGTTTTAAAAATCGATAAAGCCGTTTGCGTTCGGTATTGTTTTGTTTTTTGAAAAATCAATAGATTAAAACAACAATAAACGTCGCTTCTCACATTTATAATACACATATGTCTGCTTACGTAATTCAATGCATTAAAAATGATTATTATAGGAAAAACTAGCGCAATAGACCGTAGCAGATGGTAAAAAACTGCAAAACACATAACATTAAAAAAATTAAGATTTCTCGGATTATTCTTCTCTTTATTTGAAAACATATTGAAAAATTCGAAAAATGTTAAAAATTGATCTTCTAAAGTACACATTGTATATTATGTGCACTTTTTGTAGAGGATTGTTAGAAACAGAAAACAAAAATTGATTGTAATATTTTTTTTATAAGCATTATATATGTACCAACGATAAAAAATTTTAATACATCTATGGTGTCCTATACGTATTTTGATATGCTGAGATCGGATATGATAACAAAAATTGGCATAAATGCGATTTACATGGTGAAAAAATGTAAAAAATTCATAAAAATTATGATTTTTCTTCACTTCTCTTGTTTATTTCGTTAAACATTGGAAACTCCGAAAATGTATTGAATAAAAATATGTATTTCGAGTAGATATACAACTTTTATTCAAAACACTTTTCAACAATGCCAATTTTTTTGTCTGCAATCAAGAAAAACTGCGAAAAATCCTAATTTTTTTCGAATTTTCATAATTTTCCCTATCTAGATTGTAAATGCGCCAATTTTTACGCCGACTTTCGTTATCAGTGCACTAAAATACGAAGGAGACAATGAATATAATAAAAATGAGAGTGTCCTCATTTTTTTAATAATTATTATATATTTTATCTAAAACAATTAAGAAAAAATGAACTAAACATAAAATTTATATTTTGAGGAGGTTTACAACTTTAATTCGATAAAGTTTTCGGATTTTTCCAAAATTTTGTACATAAATCTGAAAAATCAGATACAAAAACAATCTTAATCGTTATGGATATTTCCCGATTTTCAGCATGTAAATTTCATTTGCACCAGTGTTCACTATAATATTCGTTTTCAGCTCAACAATTTACGAAAGAACACACATCTAAATCGGGTGCGGGTCGAAAAACCGACAAATAAAAAATTGTCGGTGTGTCTATTTTTTATGTGTCGGCTTTTCGACTATCGTTTTTTTTGTCGGCTTTTTGATTGGTCTGTTTTTCAATCCACATCCTCTAAATCTATTTAAATCTATTGTATTTTATTTTGAATTTCTTAATTTTGTCTTAGATTAATTTAGTCTTAGACATCTTAGATTTGATATTATCGACCTTAAATACATAAGAATATAATAAGAGAATTTTGTATTATTACGCGATGATAATTGTCTCGAACATGGGTGTACTATAAATTTGAAAAGCGATGGTTTTGTAAGTTTATCCTTGTTTTAAGGTATTGAGTTTCTAAAACAGAAATCAATATATAATGAAAACGGTTCTTGAGATTTTTAAAAATATTGACCAGAAATTATTGTTTTGGAATCGAATTAAAAAATAAGTTTTGATGTGCTTTTCATATTCGAATAACATTTAAGCGAACTATGGCCTCCTTTGAAGTGTCTGTAGACAAATTTTACGCTTTATATGTAATTTTTTTTGTAGAGACATTATTAATCATAATAAATTGCATTTACTTTAGCATAATGTAAGTGTTCCCCATTCAAAAAAATGACGTTCCCACGAGTTTGTCTACAGTCTCAAAATTACCAGGAGAACCATCCCGAGCTACAATTGAAACTTAAAACTCGTTTTTTTTTGTCGCTGACCAATATTAATCCAAAATGACTAAACTCATGTTTTTGAAACTCGGAAGACTAATTCAATTCATAAAAATGTATATTGTTTCATTTTTCGAGTATTTCATCGATAACAAGTGGCCGTTTTATATTCGGGAAACGGCTCATCATCAAAAACATGTACAACAATAAAAAATGTATATTTTTTAAAATTCTTTGATCAATGTTTGAAATTCAAGTTTATACTGTTACACAACTAAACTCATCTATACCTTTAAGATCCAGATCTCCACAATATTGGTCACCTTAGAACGTAACAAAGAAATAATTTTTGACAGCCGTTTTGACACTCAAGGATATAATGTTTTTCAATTAAAAAATGACTGAAAAGTGTTCAATATATGTAAGTTAAAGTGATGTAATGATAGTTTAAAACAGTTTCGTAGTTAAAAAACAAAATTTATGAAAATGGCTGTATTTTATATTATGATATACCTTTACACGCTATAAATGGAATTAATCAAATTACAAGGGGTGAATTCTACGCCTTCAAGAGGTTTATGAGAGCAAAATAGTATTTTTTTAATGCAAAACCGTAAAATCTTACGGTCGTTTTTTGAACATTATTTTTCGGTACTGAAAGCTGTAAAAATTCGATTTTACGGACTGTATTTAGTACGTATGGGTTATGTTTTTGACAGCGCAGATTTATGTTTCAGGTGATCTGTGAAATTTCATTTTACGGACTAAAAGTAGGCCGTAAAATTGGATTTTGCGGCTATAGTACTGAAAATGTCTTTTAAAGTAATATTCGAAGTAGAAATATCAGAAAATAAACAAAACCAAAATAAATACTTCGTTTGGCCAAAGGTCCAGTTTGTATTGATTTGAGTAATTATTTTCTTGAATCTAAAGCAAGTATTTTTGTTTGTGTAAAACGTAGTGTAAATTTACTACATTTTATTTATAAAATAATTTTCTACTAGGAACTAAAGGAAATAAAGAACACTGTATTTCGGTAGGTATACTGTTAGTATATTTGTTTTCATTATAATAAAATTATTTGTACATTGAAAGTATTAAAATTCTTTATGAAATAAATATACAGCATAATTAAATATACAATAAATCTTACAATAAATATATCTTATAATTGTAAATATGTAATCAAGCTTTATTAAACAAGCATAAAAAATAATATCTTAAATATAAACGCGTTTTTTTTTCGTTTATTTTTTACAATCATTATTTTTTTATCTTCACATGCAAATATTTTGATATATATTGTTTCTTTCTTTTTACAATAATACGATCACTTAGTATGAATATTGGAAAGTCAGTTGCTGCAGCCATTATAAATAAATCTTTTTTTAACCAACATAAACAGTGAATAAAACTTTTGTGGGTACACGACACAAACTAATTTTAAATATTCTTACGAGATAATTGCCTCGAACTAATATTGTACATTTAGTAGCTATTAAGCGAAGTTTTTTTTTAATATCAGCAGAATAAAGAACAAGTTACCTATATAAGAGTACAGTGAATTGGTAAGTACTGAGGAATTCCATACACAAGTTTAAAAACAAATAAAATATAAAAATAATAGATCCTAAATTAATAGATAATAAACAAATAATAAACTAACCTGTAATAACTATTAGCCTTGTTTCCTTGCTAAGGGTAAATAAATCGAATGTAATTAACCTTTTCAGATTGGGTAGAAAGTGCACTTCCTACCTCAATTTCTGTGGTTTCTTTGTAACAACTCCGGTCATTAACACTAACTAACTTTTATAATACTCTTTAGTAACATACATAAAAACTTTTATATTTCTCTTTTGCAAAAATTGTTCGTTTTACCTTTATTATTAAAAAAAACAATGGCGAAAAATTTGTTATTATATTAAATTCGTCCCAGAAAACTATTTTTAAATCCTGTTTTCAGATTCTAAAGACGATAACCAAAGTAATTATTGGTAAGAATTATGGGTGCGGGTCGAAAAACCGACAGTCAAAAAGCCGACAGTTCAAAAAATTATTGTCCTGTCGATGTGTTTATTTTATTATGTGTCGGCTTTTTGATTGTCGGTTTTTCGACTGTCGGCTTTATGGCTGTCGGTTTTTTGACCTATCGGCTTTTTGATTTGTCGATTTTTCGACCCTCACCCAGAATTATAATATACAACTTGTTCTTTATTTAACGATATGTATCACAAAAAATCAATTTTATACAGAAAGTCGTTATTTTACATGCTTATACTATACTGTATTTTATTTGTAGCAACTGTATTTAAATTTATGATCAGAAAAATGGAAACTTCGGATCATGCAAAATCATAAAGACTCAAATATTCTATTTTAAAGTCAATGTGAAATATTGACTTATTTGTCAAGATAATTCATTATAATACAGGCAATAATACGTTGTAGTAACTAATCGTAAAGAAATATATCGAATAATTTATTCAAAATGGTAAGTAAAAATAACAAGTGAGCTTTTGTGCTTACAATTTTATGCACAAGACATTTCTCTATTTAAATCTATTCTATTTTATTTTGAATTTCTTCTTCAGATTTTATATTATCGACCATAAATACATAAGAATACAATAAGAGCGTTTTAATATTTTTCCTCATTTAAATCTCTGAAAGGGTTAAAGATAGATTACATGAAGTCTCATAATTCTTTTCATTTCTATAAATTCCTTTGTACATATCGATACATGCCAATTAATTTGTGGTTATTAAAATACAGATTATTCAATATTTAATTTCTGCCTTTTATAAGAAATAATTGAAATATTTAATTCTTCCGAACTCTGCCATTTATTCAATATTTATTCAAAATGACATCTAAATACAATATTTTTTTGCATATTAAAAATAAAGAGTGAAAACGATTGAAAAAATTAGTAAAGATATTATTTGTTATTTTAGTAACGAAACTAAGTGACCGGTAAAAGCGCAAAATTTGGACAAATCCCATTGATTTTCAGATTCCCTGGCCGTAATTCATTCATTGGATTCCGACCTGCCGTTCGGTATTAATACAAATAATCAATCGAGTTTGATCTCGATTATCTAAGATATTATCTGACACGAAACTTAGACGTTATGGCTAGATTATAGTCATGACAACGTAAGACTAAACACAACGTGGCGTGTAAAAAAAAAGTACAATCGACCCCATTGTCGCTTAAGTTGTCGTACCGGTAACAGAGTAATCACCAGCTCGAAACTTGACACGCATTGCTACGCTTTTATGGCAGGCATGAAGAATAAAAATCATTTCGATATACCTATCAAAGATCGAATGAAAATGTGTATTTGGAAACAGTATTACATGTTTAAAACTTGGATTCAATTTTGAAAGAAGAAAGGATTGAAAATTTCTTCTCTCTGAGGTATTGTTCTGTAATAAAAAATAGTTTTATAATCGTAGTATCATTTTTAAGAATTCTTTTTTGTTTCTTTTTGCTGTTTTATAAGTGAACAATTGTAATTTTTAACATTAAATTAGTTGGATATATTAATTTCGATATCGTAGAAATACTACTGAAGATTTTATTGTTGTACCGAATTCATGTTAATAAAAATTATTGATAAAATTAATTAAAACTTTTTAAATTTGAATTTTTGTAGACTATTATCCGTCAACAGAGACTTGCACTACATGTTTTGACATAATGATGAAATTGCTGATCTGTAACTATGAGGTTGACTTTCCATTATTCGCACTGAGTGATCGTATTATTGTAAAAAGAAAGAAACAACATATATCAAAATAATTGCATGTGAAGATAAAAAAATAATGATTGTAAAAAATAAACGAAAAAAAAAGCGTTTATACTTAAGATATTATTTTTTTATGCTTGTTTAATAAAGCTTGATTACATATTTACAATTATAAGATATATTTATTATAAGATTTATTGTATATTTAATTATGCTGTATATTTATTTCATAAAGAATTTTAATACTTTCAATGTACAAATAATTTTATTATAATGAAAACAAATATACTAACAGTATATCTTACCGAAATACAGTGTTCTTTATTTCCTTTAGTTCCTAGTAGAAAATTATATTATAAATAAAATGTAGTAAATTTACACTATGCTTTACACAAACAAAAATACTTGCTTTAGATTCAAGAAAATAATTACTCAAATCAATACAACCTGGACCTTAGGCCAAACAAAGCATTTTTTTTTTATTTTCTGATATTTCTACTTCGAATATTACTTTAAAAGACATTTTCAGTACTATAGCCGCAAAATCCGATTTTACGGCCTACTTTTAGTCCGTAAAATGAAATTTCACGGTTCACCTGAAACATAAATCTGCGCTGTCAAAAACATAACCTATACGGACTAAATGCAGTCCGCGAAATCGAATTTTTAAAGCTTTCAGTACCAAAAAATAATGTTCGAAAAACGACCGTAAGATTTTACGGTTTTGCATTAAAAAAATACTATTTTGCTCTCATAAACCTCTTGAAGGCGTAGAATTCACCCCTGTAATTTGATTAATTCCATTTATAGCGTGTAAAGGTATATCATAATATAAAATACAGCTATTTTCATAAATTTTGTTTTTTAACTACGAAACTGTTTTAAACTATCATTACATCACTTTAACTTACATATATTGAACACTTTTCAGTCATTTTTTAATTGAAAAACATTATATCCTTGAGTGTCAAAACGGCTGTCAAAAATTATTTCTTTGTTACGTTCTAAGGTGACCAATATTGTGGAGATCTGGATCTTAAAGGTAGGTGAATTTAGTATTTATGGGACACACGAGGCTTGTCCCGTTTTCATGAATCAATTTTAACATTTTTTCAATAATCGTAAACCTAACCTAAAAATTGAAGACACACTGTAAAAAATCTTAATGAATTTTACAAACGCATGTAATTTTCATTGAATAAAATTGATAATATTACCACATAAAGCATGGGGTTCTTCCCATGAAAAACGAAGTAATTTTACAAGGTTGTGTAAATTTACTACACTGAGCGAAGGAAAATTACAGCGCGCTGTAAAATTACCACGTGTACGTTGGTTCAGCAGTTTAAAACAAAATTGTAATTTTACCATTCGAGGGGATAAAGCAACATTTTTGTAAAAATACACAACGCAAATGTAAAAATCACACATTAAATGTAATTTTACAGCTCACGAGGTAAAATCACCACGTTTAACATAGGCTCCTAATTCCCTATGTTTAATATGGGCACTTCGGTTTATTAATAAAATAATTAATAATATGTATTGTAGGAACGTAAACCGTCGGTGATTTCCCTATGACATCAACAAGAAGTGGTGAAAAGAAACAATTAATCGATATAGAGCGTAAGAAAAAATGAAATCTCCAAAATGTGTTGTGAAAATGAGTATCAAAATGCTGAAAAAAAGTTTAAAAAAATACCAAAAAGATCATAGTTTTAGTAAGCAAAAATATCAGAAAGAATAGAAAAAGAAAAGAAAAAGCAAGAAACGGAAGAAAAAAAAGCTAAAAAAGAAACCTTCGAGAAGATAGGAAATTAATAGCAGAAGAAAAAAAAGTTAGACATGAAAATGAAAGAACTACAAATAAAAATCAAGGAAGACAATCTATGAGGCCGATTATAAATATTTTTTGTTTTTAGGGACATTAGAGTAATCATATCAAAACTTGATAATAACCTACGTGACCGCCCAATGCATTGCATTTTCATTAAAATAATTATTTATACATTTAATTATGGAGTTTTACCCGAAAATTACTTTTATAAAGTACAGAAGTATTTAGTAATATGAAATTATACAACATTTCTGCTTTTATTAAGTGTCAATTACGAAAAACATGGAGAGTGTCCCATAATAGGGTCTTTGAAATTCCGAATAATATGATTCTGATAAAAAACTAAAGCTGCGCGTCTGTTGGTGTCTAATTGAAATCGCGAGTACATAATTTATTGCATTGCTAAACTGAATTTAGACTGGTTTCTGTTTAAAATTTCAAATATCGAATAAACAAGAACAAAGTGTTCACATATGTTAGTATCTATTTGGAATTTCCTAAATTACACCTTTGATGACCGAACTAAACTGAACTTGGCTCTGAAGCTACAAAATAGTTGCAAGTTAATTAATAACGTTTTATTAGTTTACGCTCAAAAAAATAGAGCTACTACAATAGCAAACGCTAATCTTCGAATATTTTGCTTCGATACGTGTGGCTTTTTCTTAGAAATGCGACCGTTAATCTTCGCATCACACAATCTTCTTTTTATTGTTGATGTTGACAGTTTTATATTGTGTTCGTTGAATAAAATGTCTTTAAGGCGTGGTGCAGTCAAAAATGGGTCTTTTTTCACTTCTAGTGTAATTTTTCGATCCATACGTGCACAAGTTTTTCGAGGTCTTCCTCGATTATCAATTGGTATTTTTGTTTCTTTTGATTTCTTAATCGCATTTTGAATACGTTTCCGCGAAACATGCAAAAGTTGTGCTATTTTATTCATCGATAAATCATGTTTATATAATTGAAATATTTGTTTACGTTCATCGTCACTTGTATGCTTTGCTCTCCCCATCTACAATAAAAGCAACAACAACATTGCTAGTAAATGAAGGTGGGTGATTAATTATTTACAAATAGTAGTAAAAATAATATATTAGAGTCGATAAAAATATTTAAAATGCTTACAGTTTAAAGTGGCTCTATTATTTTGACCCTAATTATTACTAACCTTATTTTTAACAGTATTAGTCTTTAAAACTGGATTATCGATAGCAAACACACTTTGAAACGTTCTGTACCATTGTCTGAAAACAACTAAGTAATGTACTTTGCGCGGAACTCAAGTACCATCCAAAACAATATTCATTTTCACATTTAGAGGTGGCTCTATATTTTTGAGTGCCACTGTATTACTTAGTTGTTACTTTCTACCAGAAATCAACCGACTCAATTACATAATGGTTTATTTGTGGGATTTGCCTGTATATTTTGTTAAATGTAATTTAAAACACTCTATAATCTAAAAAAAAATCATTTATTAAAAATGTTAAAATAAAAATTTAGTGCTGTAATTTTTTTGTACCCATTTTTGTTTATTATAATATAATGCAAACTAACTAAATGTAACTAAATATAACCAAATGTCACAAACAGTTATTCCAAATAAACTTTTTCTATTTGAAGTTACCAGCTAAAAATACGGATAGAAACTATGTTTGTTTCCAGTTCGTTCAATATAGTTAAATGCAACAGAAACCTCTCACTTCTTTTATCCGAGTAGTGAAATCAACGGAACTTATTACTTGTACGAGGAAAAACCCCATGTGCGAAGTTCGTAACGGCCCAGCCCTGGTCCAGTCCTGGCAACGGCGGTGCCGAGGCTCGGTTGCGACATTGGGCCAACACTGGCATGAGTCTTGGTGCGACACTACGGCCTAGACTCGGCAACCGATCTTGGTCCAGTAATGGCTGCCAGCACTGTCACGGCATCGACAGACAGCACTGGCCCGGCATCGGCATCCAGTATTGGCGCGGCATTGACTGTCGGCAATGGCCCAGTGTCTGTTACGACACTACGGCCTAGACTCGGCAACTGGTATTGGACCATTAGTGGCTGCCAGCACTGTCACGGCATCGACAGCCAGCACTGGCCCGGCATCAAAGCCAATATTGGCGCGACGTTGATCGTCGGCGATGGCACAGCTAAATTTTACAGGCATTATTGTCTTTGCAACGTCGCAGCAGCAGCACGATAAAAAAAGAAAAACAAAGGTTGAAACGAATTTATTGTTATTGGAAGAAACCTGGAAGATGTATATACATCGATGGGTATATGCATATATCCCTCCTTATTGACGAGTCTTTTGATGTTGTAAGCCCCTGGGCGGGGCCAAATTTGGAACTCCAACGAGTTGGATTAGTAAGTTCGTAAAACGTCGTACTAGTTCCATCGTATTCCTGTAAATAAAAATATCAATTTCTAATTCGTCGTTTATCGCGACGATTTAGTTCTTAGTCGGAGGGAAAGTCCCCCCGACACCAAAAAGGGTAAAAGTGGTGAGATCGCCCTCCGGCCGGAGTTGCCGCGTTGGTGCCCACACTTCAAGGAACGCGGGCGCTACTTCATATGCGGTTCGGCGACGCGCTCCTGGCCAGAACTTAACTGCTGGATTTCCCTGGGGATTCGAATGTCACCGCTGGCTATGGGCCGAGTTTTCAGAGATCGGAGGGCTCGTACACGGAGAGAACTGTGCAAGTATGTAACTGTAGGGAATCCTTCGCCACTGTACTAAGATTTCGGGGCTGCTTCTGCACCTTCTGCCGCGAGATATCAATCTAAGAAAGTCACAGTCTCAGACTGTGAAAACGCTCACGGATGAGACAGCAAAACTACGATGCTTTCTTCGAGGCTTGCTCCCACCTAAGTTATACTTTTTAGACTAGAGCTCTCCCGGACTTTTTTGTAGGAAATTTCCTCCTCTACCAAAAAGGTTTAGTAAATTTTTGCTCTATCTTGCATCGTTTTCGATACGTTCGATATTCGATCGGCAATATTCTGTTTGAAATAAATTTGCTAGTCTTGGACCGATGTTCGGTCCCGAATGTTTCCATCGCTGGGCCGAGATTTGGCACTATCACTTTGCCAGACTTGGTCCGATACTCGGGCCCAATAGTGGGCCGACGCTGGGACGACGATCGGGAGAAATACCTATGAGATCAATTTGCCAGGCCTGGCCCGATGCGTTGGCCAGTTTTCAGCCGAAGTTTGGCAATTTGTTATAGCCAGTATCGGCTACCAATGCTGGCCCGATTCTGGCACAGTGAAGTTGCCGACGTTGGGCCAGCATCGGCAGCCGAAAGTCGGCTGCCAAAGCTGGGCCAATACTGGGCCGTATGGTCAGCATCGGCAATTCGCACATGGGACTGGTGCGGAATTAGACTCCAGTATGAATAGATGTAAAGTATTTGCTTTTATTTATTCAGAATAATGCTAATTGAAATTTCAAATGAAAGACAACTTGAATTTAGTTTGGTAATTCAATTAAATTGCAGTTTGTAATTTCCAATTAATACCAGCAGATCTGAAATCTTGCCTTGATTTTCATCGAAATATTCGTATTTGGAAATTCAGATAGTCCATGACTGAAATTCGATTTGCAGTTTCAATTAGGTTACATGTATGGAAAATTCCCCAGCAATCGAATTTGGATAGAGTTGTATAGAATTGGAATCAATTATTAAATTCTGAATCCATACTTTGGTCAACGGTGAATCCATTTTAATACGTAAATACAATTCTATTCGTTCATACGAATAAAAAGGTTACTTTCTGAATTCATATTAATCCAAAAAAAGTTTTCTTTTTAAATATTAAATCTTAAATACATTCGTATTCATGATTACGGATTCAAAACTATCTAAGTGTATCCATTTCAATCCAAAAAAAGTTTTATTTCAAAAACGAAACTTTCAATACATCCGTATTCAACATTACGGATTTAAAACTATCCAAGTGTATCCATTTCAATCCAAAAAAAGTTTCCTATTTAAAAACGAAACATTGAATGCATCCGTATTCAACATTACGGATTCAAAACTGTCTAAGCGTATTCATTTCAATGAAAAAAATGTTTTCTATCAAAAAATAAACTTTGCATAAATCTGTATTTATTTTTATTCCTATACTGCTTCCGATTGTATTCGTAATTGTGTTCGTAAAATTGAATACAGATGGATTACTTTTTCTGAAATTTAATCCGGCAAATTACGCTTCCGATTGTATTCGTAAAATTGAATACAGGTGGATTCCTTTCTTCGGAATTCAATCCATTTGAATACGTATTTACGGAATCAAATTATGAATTCAAATTGTCAATCCAATCCTATCCAATCTCGATTGCTGGGTCCTTTGGTATTTATTTGGAATTTACACGACAAAAACACTATTCAAACTCAATAGAAACCGATTCGTTGCCCATTATATATTCCAAAAATTAATCCATAGAAATACATAATGTGTTTTAAAATCCCATGTTACTCGACTTTAAATTTGGTTTATTATAAAATAATATGGTATATATGAAATTCTTCTAATAAAAACACTTTATGAAGTTACAGCAAAAACAACTTACCTTGACAATCAAATGTTTTCCCCTTTCGAAATAAATAGCCTCCCCGCAACGACAGAAAATAATTGCATAATAAATAAACATCAATGTTATAATATTTTATTATGAAAAAGTTTAATACATACGTAATCGTATCTCTGGTAAAAAACGTACACGTCCTCGAACAAAATATGTACGTACAAGCAAACATACCTTGCGTATCTCGCAATATATATTTATATATTTATTCATTTATATATATTTATATATTTATATTTTTTTTGCATTTATTTCATAATCTATAAATATAACAAACATTATTTTTATTTTCACATAACGTACAATAAATCATGGAACCTAATTAGTGACGATTGTTCGTACAAAGCCGACGAAGATCGTACTCTTTCCCGAGTCCCGATCTATGCTAATTCCAAATGTTATTACATTTCGTTACAAATAGAAATTGCGTTGCCTTCACGTCTACCGTAGATTTTCACTCTTGATGCCATCCTTGAGTATTCGTTTTTTTACTGTAAAAATGAAGTATGACTATGCGAGAGCTAACGAAAATTCTTTCCGACATCGATTGTGAAAAAAAGCCGAGATCGTTTAAAGACGTTATTTGCACAATGACTTGTCTTTTTTGCGCGATTTCTGTTTATTCGACGGTGGGGGGATACGAAAATGTTTTAAGGGGTTATCACACATGTTTATGGCGTTATATCGTGTCGTTGGAATCCTCCCGCCATTTTTGAG
This sequence comes from Trichopria drosophilae, assembly GCA_030407085.1. Lineage (NCBI taxonomy): Eukaryota > Metazoa > Arthropoda > Insecta > Hymenoptera > Diapriidae > Trichopria > Trichopria drosophilae. The sequence goes on from CM059582.1 coordinate 185,709,907, forward strand.
CGGCTTCTCGCCTCGCGTCCGGCACCAGTTGAGATCGCATGCCTCCCAGAACGTTGCTGGTGGCTTCTGTCGCCAGGATTATGGGTTTCACTACCGTCGGCGGAATCTGTCGGAGGACACCACCGACGGCACCAGACACTCCCTTCTGTTCGTGTTCCTCGCTGGCCACTCGCACCAGCTGATTTGCCGTTTCTCCAAGTCCCTACCATTAGAAATTTCCAAATTATCACCAGAAATATTCGACGATATCAATCAAATTTGATTTTTTTTTTAATTTACCTCTTTAACTAGCATATATGCGTTCGCCATTCCTTCCCGAATGTCTAGGGGTTGGCTGTATCGTTTTCTACGACCGCGTTGACCCCGACCCTTGTGCTTCACGCTAGGTCCGGGACTGACCATGTCGTAAGCCGTCTCCGCGGTACTTTGAATTGCGTGTACCAACCTTGACGTCAGCTCCAAAGCTGCCATTGCCGTAGAGGTCGTAAAACTGTTTGCTCCTCGTTGTAACCCGCGAACGATTCTACCATCTTTCTGATACTGCTCGATTGGCAACCAAAACAGATCTCTGATCCCTTGGACTAAAATTTTGGGAATTAGTACATTAGTAATAGTTCAAGACATTTTATTGTTTCTGTTCGACACCAGTAAGGTATTTTCTAAACATTCTAACAATTACACTCAATAAAAATAACAATTCCTGAACTTACACAACTGCACCAAAGAGTGAATTGGTCCGACTCCACCCAACAAGCTAGGAAGCTGGTTTTTCTTGATGTCCTGCACCCATTCTGTCAGCAAGTAAGTAACAAGTTTGTCGAAGCCTAACAGTCCATGTCGGTGCGTTAATCTTTTCAGTCTTAATTCTGAACAATTCAGTTGCGCCAGTCCCATCAACAGTCCAGCGAGTGGTCCGTGACTAAGATCCACACGCTTCCCGTGATAATCCAGTCTCACTAACACTTCCGGTGCAAATATCACACTCCTGAAAAAATTAACATTTAATTTAATATAGCATTTGGTGTTCATTTTAAATTAATTCAAAAGATAAACTTACCTAAAATACAAAGGCTGCGTATCCTCCTGAACCTCGGTTACTGCTCGAGCACTGGTTTTATTCTCTTTGATCATCAACTCGTCCTCCAGCAGAATCAACAGATTCTTATCCATATTTTCGTTTTCCGAAGTGTTCATAGCATTTTTCGAATTGGTAGAGGTACTGTTCGAGTCACTGACGCTCATAATAGGTGGATGATGAGTCGGTGTTCCCTGTTTCGATCCCGGACTCGACTGAGCACTACTAGCATCCAAAGAACTGTCTGGATTCTGTTTCGAAACGCCGCTGAGCTCCGTAAAAAAGTTAATCAAAAATAACAAGCTATCTTGATCGATGTTAAGCCTGAGCGGTAAGATGCTCAATTTTAAGCAACACTCTTGAGCAGCTAGCTTCGGATCTGGGCGTATATGAATCGCCTTCATCGTAAACATGTTGGCGTGCGATTGCCTAGGTTTTGCCTCGCTGCTATATTGGTACAAGAATTTGTTGATATGGGACGAGGCTAGTCTATCTCTAATCTCGATCTCGCTAATGAGGAGGACTTGCCGCGAAGCCTCCGTTGTATTTTCAGGATACACTTCGTGCTGAAAACGCACTTTGTTCAACTGCAATTCCATGAGAATGTCGTGGCGACGTCCCGGTCCTCCAAGAATTTGCCAATCCGAAGGCGTTTCTTTGGTCCGGGCCCGCGGAGAATTGGGTACGCTCCCAAAGCGAACTTTATTCGGCGACGCTTTAGAGAAGCCTACTCCCTCGACGGCTGAACGACTTCTGAAATGTTTCGTTAAATGCTTGTTTCGTCTCTAAAATAGTTATGACAGTTTCGTTCGATACAAGCTGCATGCAAAGCTTTCATTTGTACGAATAATTTTATTTGCTCTATCTCATCTGCTATTAACAAATTTACGGATTCATCGAAATAATGTATTACATTACCTTCCCTGTACGTAGCTGCTATAATGACTGGAACTATCATCTATAGTTATATGTTTCTCATTGGCAGAATGCGCTCTACCGAAATCTCTTCCCCCATACATGTGCCAGATCAGCGTCATTTCACAAAGAGTGTATCGCAGAATAGCCGGCGGAAAATGCTTCGGTGCTTTTAAAAGGTCAGTTTTCCCCAGCGGCACCGAGAAGTGGTTGTCAACGACGCGTAAGGACTCTTGGCTCAACCAGCGAACCTCCGGTACCCCGTGTCTAGGCATTATGCCAACCCCGGCCTCTTCACCGAGTATACAAAAATCTTCATCCGGATCTTCGAGCTCACTCTTGGTGTTGACGATAGAACCTATCTCGATATTGTTAGATATTTCCGGCGTCGTTATTGGATGAGATTCATCAGGGAAGAAGAAAACCTCTACTTGATTGTATGTTTCTGGTATTATCCCACGAGAATTTACCGTAGTGCCTTGGAGTTAATTATTTTTGTATTTTAATAACGTATAAATTTAGTTACTTTACGAAGTGTTAACAACTAATCGAAACAAAGTAGTTTACAATTTCGTTTTTCCAATTTATAAATATTTCTGTTTTATAACATAAGATATTAAAAGCGTTATATTTTAAATATTTCTCAATATTTATGAAAGTATCAAAAGAATTCTTGGTAATCCGTTTTTTGAAACTTCTGAAAAGCAATGCTTTTCCTTTTGCCTAGTTGTATTCTTCTCAAAATAAAAATAAGATATAATGCAAATAAGCACTTACTTTTAACCGTGTCTTCCATCGCTTCTTCCATCAAGCTATTAACTCGCTCAACTTGACTCTTACTCAGAAAATTGTTACCCTCGTCGCCAAGAAGACTTTCGCCGTCCTCGGAACTTGGTACTGCGATACTCTCGATACTTCCAGTATTGCACGCAATATCCCCATCTCCCGCAAAATATGTTAAAAGTTGCATAAGGGCTCTTCCCGAATCCGCACAGGTGCGTACGTGCAATACATTGTTACTTGCCCGCAAGTCAATCCTGGGTGCTCCACCGCACATCTTATCGTTTAATCTTAGCGATAATTCGAAAAGTCCAAGGTCCATTATGCTTACGTAATCATTCCTTAAATCTACTCTCTTTGTTAATTTGTCAGAGATGAAGAAAGCTACGTCTTCCGAGATAAATCTCAGCGTCGACGTGTTGGTTTGCGCTGCAATGTTACTGGATACACTAAAGCTGCCTAATGTCACCATTGACCTCAACGGCAAATGAAGAGGCCTGCAAATTACAGTAAAGCCTATAATACCACACAATTTTTGTGACATTGGTCAAATATTCGGGCTTTGTTTTAAGCATTCGTGTCGTTTAACCTTCCTAGTAACCAACGCGTCTTAAGTAATAACCTATACGAAGCCAAAATTAATTTACCATAATGTTATTCATTTTTTCAACAGCATTCTTCAACGTGATCCATTCCGCGTCAAGCAGGATATTTTTATTATTGTAATACTCGATAAATTCTTTATAAATTTGGTATTTCGGAAAAATGATCAAAGGAAGAATTTATTCCATAAAAGTTGTTGAGTATTAACTCGCACTATATTATTTACAAATTAAACATTCATTTAATATTCTTAAAAATTCGTGGATTGTCAAGAAAAAATATGTTATCAAATTTAAGTTACAGAAAAATTCCAGTTGTTCAACAATATATAAAGAAGGTTTCTATAAAGTGTCAAATTTTGTTGAACAGAAATACGTGAATTGAACATCTAAAATTCAAGGAAAAAAGCGTAACAATGTCGTCGACTGGAGAGCTCCATTGTCTTATTGAAAATTAATGCAAACATTATTAATAATCTGGTATACATATGTTAACTTAAGTTTGCTTCTCGGTTCGTTAGTGTCCTGTGCATGGAAAATTACAAAATACTCTGAAATGTGCAGACGACTCCCTGACTTCATCGGTACGAATGTTGAAAAAAATCGAAAAATTGCAATTTCCATCTTACATTTAGCACAAGGCGTTACTACCATTAATTGTTACTTGTAAAGTACGATGTACGTAATTACCATAATTTTCCAGTTTGAAAATTAGCTAATGAATCGCGAATTTATTAAGAATTTCGGTAGTGTTTTATTTTTAAATGAAACTCGTATCGTTGACCTTCAAAATAGGCTAAAAATTATATTAGTTTTTACTTTAAATTCCTTAGTTGCCCTTTGAATAAATCCTAACATCCTAAGCGCCTTTGAATAGGACTGTATTATATGGTCGGTGAAAGACAAATTGTCACAAATGACTACTTCGAGGTCTACATGTTTAGAGACTCTTTTTAGAGACTGGTAATCGAGTTTATAGGTGAATTCAAATTTATCAGAACACCGACAACAAATTCAAACATTTGCATTTATTAAAATATAAATTGAACGAATTTCGCTTTGACCACTCTCTAACAGGGTCCAAATCTATCTGTAATTTCGATGCATCCATTGGGGATGTAATTTTAGTATAGAATTTTACGTTGTCAGCAAAATTCAAGAATTTTGAAAATCGTACAACTCTGCAGATATCATTAATATAAAAATTGAAATGAATTGGAGCAAAATGAGATCCCTGAGATACCCCGGAAAAGACCATAAAAGGTGATGGGATACCTAGATTCTTGATTTTTACTTTCTGAGACCTATTTGACGAATAAGATGGAAGCCATCGCATAAAGAAGCCAAGAAAACCAAGATGATTAAGCTCGCTCAATAAAATTATGGTTAATCGTGGCGAAAGGTTTCGAACGATCTAAATATATGGTGTCGACTTGAGAGTTATTGGCTAAGACATTTAATACAAAATCCGAAATCAATAAAAGATTAGTAACTGTTGATTTTCCTATGGTAAATCCACGTTGATTTTCAATAATATAATAAATTAATACACCGTACAGTTTATTTGCAACGATGGAGTCGAACAGCTTCCGAATGCAGCTTATAACTGCGACCGGCGGACAATGTTCCACGTTGTTTTTATCACCATTCTTGAAAATGGGAGTGATAAATATTTTTTTTCCACTTTGATGGAAAAATGCCATTTTTCAGTGAAGTGCATTGAATAAATAACACAACGGTTTTATCAGAAATGGAAATAAAAACCGCAGTTAATTTAAATCTCTTTCATTTCCAATGTGATTTTTTCTTAATAAACACGAGTTCCTCGGCAAAAAAATAACTCGTACTCAGGAGGGTTACTATATGGGCAAATCCACAGAACTTTTAACTGTTCTGTGATTCAATGGTATATGGAAATAAATATGTTCACTATTAAAATATATTTAATGTATGTTGATATTTCATTTTAAACACATTTAAGTAATATATCTGGACGATATCGAATCAATTAATAAACACAGACACTTGCTACAGACGTTTCCGAATTGAAAACCGAAAAATTTAACTTGCGATTCTTACAAATAATTTAAAACTGTGCTATGCTACATCTATGACATGCAAGGTATTTTATTTTCTCAAAGTACAAAATATAGTCAAGTAAATGCATTAAGTAATAGTCACAGTCTGATCTATGTGCTTGCTTGAGATAGAAAACTACAGGGATTTAAAACTGCGTGATAAGTTTTGTAGAAATATAAAATTAATTTAGATTATCTATTATAATTTTCATGCCATATTATTAATCGTTTTAACTCAAAGTCCAATTTGTTACTAACATAAAAACGAACAAATTACGATGTCACTCATCTATGTGCTCCTTTTAAAAATTATTCTATACAGGTTTAATCATTTTCACTTTAAACGTGATTATTTTCAAAATTGCCTTTTTTACTGCGGCACACTTAAGATAAACAATATTTTTAATTGTTTCTTTCTGTGATCGCTCTTAAATTTCATACTTTATCAAAAAATTATGACGGCATCTTTAGATTTTGCAAATTGGTGAGCAACACTCGTCCCAGATGGCTTTACTTCAACGGATCTTGGTTATACGATTTGCAGAGTGTTTTAAATACATTTCAGTAATTGTATATTCTGAATTTTTATAGGTTGATGATTACAAATCTGAATTTAGAAATTTGAAATTCAATACGGCGGCGGACCCAATATGACGAACAAAACTATCAAAATATAATCTAAAGTGGACGAAAATCGATGAGCAGAGGTTTTTGCGGTCCTGATTATGAATCTGATTTTTAAATTAAAAATGGTGAATCAAATATGGCGACCAAACTTACCAAATACAACTTAAATTTTACAGAATTTCTTTTTTTTTATTATTATAAGAAATTATAAGAAAAAAATAATGTTAATCGGGTTCCTATGTATATTATACCTACACAGTTACAATAAAAATAAAATCGTTAATTTATCAACATATTATTATTATTATCATTATTCTTACTATGGACATTTTCAATCGATTTTTAAACATTTTTAATCTCGACCACTGATTTGTAATCGACGACTTTGAAAATCCCTGAGAACCTAGTTTCATTTAAATCAAGCAATTTTTCGTATTTTGGTTCGCCATATTGGACCGTCATTTTGAATTTAAAAAAATCTGACGATAGACTCGTAGTTAGTGGCTTATAAACTCCACAGGAACCGAGTTTTATTTACATTAAACAATTTATCGTACTGTAAACGCTATATTGCGTCCACCATTTTGAATTTCGAAAATCTGACAACATAACCGTAATCAGCGATCATTACATCCTCCACAAAAAAAAATTTCATTAAAATCGAGTATTTTTTCACATTTTATCCGCCATTTTGTATTTTGCACTCACGCCGTGTTATAAAAATTGTGCACGCGCATGATTTTCACTTCAGAGCGATAGCCTGAATATATGGTTGAAAGGAAAAAATTGTGCCACAAAATAAATTCCAAAAATGTTTTAGTAATTTTTAAAAATTAAAAGTTCCGTGGATTTGCCCATATCGCTCGTCCATTATATAGTATGAAGTGTATTTTGAGTGTTCTTAAGGTAGTTTCACAAAATATCATGTCGGAAAAAATTATTTAATAACACTTCCGAGAATAAATTTTTTTATTGATGATTTTGTTGAAGAAAGAAAGCATTATTGTTATTGAGAGATAATTATTGAAACGAACAAAATGCTGCTGCAAAATAGATGTTGCGGAACGTTCGGAAAGACTTTACACACGTTCGGCATATTCTGGCCATTAGTAAGAAAAATACAAGAAAGATAGTAGTCAAGTGTAGAAAAATACCCGGATATTTCACTAACATTTTTGTAATTAAGTGATAGTAATAAAATAACAATTACATTAAAGTAACTGTTATTTCTAGTCTCAAATGCTTCTAGTAGTAGAGTTCTTGGGTAGAATAATTAAATGCAGCATAAAACGAAGAATCGGGGCGCTAAAATTGTTCGGGAAATGGACTCTATTAGTATTACAAAATTTTAGAAAAACGTTAAAAAAAAATAAATTACCTAACATTTTCATAAATTGTAACACAACAGGGAACAGAGGTTGCATACTAATCTCTGACCTAATTGGGCTTTTCGTCGCCAGGTTCGGTGGCGACATTCTTATTTAGTCGCTTCATGGCTTTACCTCTCGATGTAAAAGTACATTTTCATTTAGCTATAAGAGGTCTACGAAGGAGTTCTTGTCAGAGATTCTCTTGTTATAACAAGACCTAAGCGTAAGTATGCACGAAGGACGTTACGTATATCGTGTTTTTGCGGTCACAGTGGCTTGATTTATACACATATACTGTAGCCTAGACAGTTTTTTAACCCAAATATCGATATACCCAAAAATATTGTTTAATTTGATTCAAAGAAATTCAAATTATTTATTCAAAAAAATTGGAACATTGTTTTTCATAGCGACCACATTTATATCGATATTTTGGAAATCATCGTGCGATTATCACTTCTACCCCCTTTGGCCTTGATTCGTTACTTAAAAAACAAAAACGATACAAACTTTGTACGCTAACCTATATATTCCTCCTACTTTACGTTAACTCATTTTTAGATTAACTCAGATAGGATAGGTATATTTCGACTTAGACACCTTAACTCAGTGTTTGGTTTTTCACCTCCATAGACTTTTACAAAAAAGTAAATTTTCTTACCTGTAATCGACGGCACAATCCCACAAGTGCAAATGCAACTCAGTTAAAATCCCGGGTGGCGAGTACCCAGCTATGGGGTGATCCGTCACGTCCAGGCAGTCGGTGAATTGCTTGAACCATGAGACTTGTGACGCGCACACTCTGTGTCTGAGTGTTGCGTTTCGAATTCCGACGGCTACTCTAAACGTCTTTATAAAACGAATCACATGAACAATCGATAGCAAATAATAGTGGTAATAAACAAATAATAAAATATTACTTTTATCCTATGAGTCTGATGCGCAGCCTGTATACGAACCGCCACCGTCAGCATGTCTTTATCCGTGGAATTCAGCGTTATATTAGCGCCGAGTTCACTGCGATATATCGAACGTTGACAATGCTTTGGTGTGACACTGTTAATAGAACGCAAAGGCGGTGGCTGCGAAGGCATACCCGTTAGGCCGCAGTGATAAAGCGTCACATTCTTCATCATGGAGCACACATAACCTAAATTCTCGTCGCCCTTGTACGTCGACACGGAAAAAAGCATAGCGTCTTCAAGGCGAAGTAAAATTTCGCCTTGTTGTCCAGGTATAACATTTTGCAATGAGTCCCTTACAGGGGTGAACATTGTCAAAATACCTTTTGTTATGGTCAACGACAGGGCGATTTTACTCTGGCCGTTTGCAATCGTTCTTTTTTGCTTTTGTTTCATGTGCATCTTGTCAGCGGTTGAATAATATATTCCCTCATCTTCGGATTCAGAATCAGTTTCGTATTGTATGCCACTTTTGCACATGCTAAATCTGTAATTGTTTCATATTTTGATAAAAACTACTATTTGTGTAACGTCTTTAAAAGCAAATATAAAAATCTATTAAAGGTAGCGTACTTCGGATAAACGGATTCCTGCATGATTGTTGTTGTGAACTCAAGGCCAATGTTTCCTTCCGGGATTGTACATCTTGGTCTTGGTGCTGACGGTTCCCATAAGAACAAATCCGTGTTAAACCGATTGTATAGTAATTCGTACAGGTGCTTAGACGGTATTTGAATCGATGCACATGGTAAGCTGATTTCTAATTGGATTCGAGATGATCGAGTTGCTTCTTGAATAAATTCTAGCATCTCTTGTCTACTTCCAGGAATGATTAATTCCTCTCCCTCTCTACAAATAGAATATTCATTTTAATTACTGACTTATTCTAATCGTTGCTTTCTGCAATCTATAAACATAGTTGTAATAAAGAACCTAACCTATGTTCTGTTCCTTTGGTGTCACCCTGAGTCTGAGGCCTTGAATGTGGGGTATCAGATTCGTGTATAACCCTTTTCGAACTAAACGGCGACGGTTGATGTCTTGAAGCGTTCTCCAAAGCATCATCCAAGCACGACTCTTGCTCTCCTTCTGAACTGTCCTCCGTTGGACCCCCCAAATGCTTCGGATACGTGGTGATCACAACTTTCGGACCACAATCCTGATTCTCATTCTCTAGTGTTCCGTCGGATTCGTCGGAGGAGGCTCGGCCAATCTCTAAAGCTACATCTGAATCGGCTTCCGTGTACGATAATAGAAGCTGACGACACTTAATTTCGTGCCTTACCACGTGAGGTGTCCGACTATCCATCGATGTATGAAGCTCGGCATCCATCAAAGTGAACGTTACAAAGTCGGGTCTAACGGATCGTTTCCACCAAGGAACGCGACTCATGTCGTGTACAGGTCTCAAGTCAGGTATGGGGAATCTAAAACGTTACCCGCGTACTTTATAGATACCGACGAGTTTGTTCATAAATGTTAGAGTAAGAGTTATTTCATACATGCAGACGGAATTATTGTCAAGAGAGCAGAGTGAATTTCTATTCAGTAATTTCTAATATTGACATGTTTAAGATTTAAGATGTTTCTAAAAAAAACTTATACGTGATAAATATTTGATTGGTAGTTACAAAATGAACTTACCTAACTTTAATTTCACATAACTGTGAGAAGAATTTAATGTCTACCCGAGAATCTGGCAGTGGCGGATTCTCTCCGGCTTGATAAAACATAGCTTGCTGATTCTGTTTCGAAAAGTTGATAAAGATAATTGACGATATGTTTAAAAAGAATGTAATTTATGCTTATGGCTACTGTTGGTTTTCAAGGTGTTATGCAGTTCACTAATGTCCGGAATTTGAACACAACTTTCAACGCTGTAACTTTTATTCCAAACGTCGCTAAACTAAATTGTAAAAAAATCGATAGATTTGAACCTCCTCTTTCAAATCCTGTAGTCATAATCAGTCGTAGGTTTAAAAAAAAAGTTATGATCATTTTTTCAAAAAATATACTATTTTTTTACGTTTTTTTGCAAGAATTGAGTTTTTTGACATTGGAAATGGCAATGCTGACCATTGCAAAAGCTACTAGCCGCGTATTTTTGCTCAGCCCTTTCTTCTCTCATCGGATTTTTTTTTTCAAATACAAAATTGCGGCTACAAGATTCATTCATGACCTCAAATTAGTTACGTACAATGTGTTTTTACCGTTTTTTGTCTGATTTTTACACAATTTTCGACATTTCCGTATCATTATTTACGTCTGAAATTGAAAATTGAGTACAGCTCGTTAATTTATTTATGAGAATGTTGTAAGCTTTCTCTATGGCGATTGTGAAAGCTCAATAAAAGTGAATCATCGAGTGAAGTTCTACATTCATGACTACCTATTTTCAAAATTGTTCATTCCCAATGTTAAATATTATACTTTAGCCATCAATACGTATTTTGCCGATCCCTGACACTTACCAGGGGCGAGGTAAACACTATACGGAGTCATATTTTTTTAAAAATAATTTTTACATTTTTTTGTTGTATTTTTTAGATTTTTAACTTTTTTGAAAATTAGAACATTTTTTTAAAATTGTTTTATTTTAATAACATGAATTTATATAACTTTATGAAATGATTTGACGCATACCTAGCAAAAATGTTTATTACATTCTAAACAATAAATTATTCGCCTTTCACGCTTTTCACCCAAACAATTGTCGTTTTGGCTCCCTATAAATGATAATTACGTTTTCATCCCAATTCTCAATAATTTCGTGTAACGATAAAATAATCGCTATTTGTTCGAGAAAATGCAAATTTACATCTTGCAGGCGCCATATTTGAGCCGCTCTATTTTGTTTAAAAAAAAATCCGACGGGAGAAAGAAGGGCTAAGCAAAAATACGCTATTAGTACATTTTGCAATGGTCACAATTGAAATTTTCAATGTCAAAAAACGTGATTCTAGTGGAAAAACGTGGAAAAATCAGTATTTTTTTCTAAAAAATTATGATAACGTTTTTTATTTAATCGATGGCTAATTCTGACCACGGGATTTGAAAGAGGAGTTCCAAATCTATCGATTTTGACTTATTGCAATTTTTTCCAAAGACATTTGGAACAAAAGTCACAGTGTTGAAAGTTGTGTCCAAATTCCGTACTTTTGGAACGGAATGGGTTAAGCTATTTTGAATTTTATAAGTCTTTCACTAAAATTTTAACGTAGTAATATAAAACAAGTCGCGATTATATTTTTAGTTTACTACACAAAGGAAATTTAGTTCAGTATAAGTTTAATAATATTAATTAATAGATCTTTAATAAATACTTTAAGACTTTCAAGATTTTCTATTTTTAAGCACTTTTTACGATAGATCTTTAAAAGAAAATGCCGTAAACAAAGTTATTAAGATACATTTACGACAGTGTATTTAAATTATGCTAATCGAAACTTACATTTAGTCTAGTAGTTGCAGCGACAGGTCTAGTTACGCATATTGGCTGTGGATTTAGAATGGCCGATATTCTATCCACTATTGTTATATCAAATTCCGTCCTGCATGGCTCTAGTTGTATACTGAAACCAAAAAAGTATCAACGTGACGACTTATTATAGAGAAAGTATTATTGCTGTTTGAAATATAAGCAACAATATTTGTTGACATTATACAAACATGTGAATTGTAAGAATGTTGTTTGTTTTTTGGAATACTGATCTGAAAATCTATAATTATGAATTTTTTAAATATTTCGAACCTTTTAGGTTCTCATCAGAACCTTATAAAACCCGTATCATTTAATAAACTTTTAAATTTTATCAAAAAATGTGGGATAAACGTTGTAATTCAACGTTACAAAGGCAAGTCGGAGAAACATGTCGATGTCAAAGTAAAAAACGTTTTTATATTCAATTTTTTATGCATGCTATAAACGTTTAATTACTCGTTTAATTAGTCGACCCAGACAATAGGATTGGACGAAGTATTGAATTGGGTCCTTTCCTGTTAAAAAAATATGCTGAAATTTGTCATAAAATACTAACGCCATCTTGTCTGGACAAACATTTGGTTTGCTTCTCTTAGGGTCTGAAATGTCAGCATTTGACTACAAATTTCAGCATATTTTTTTGGCGGGAAGGGACCAAATTCAATACTTTACCCAATCCTATTGTTTAGGTCGAAGTAATTAAACGTTTATAGCGTGTCATTTTTTGTGAGCATTGTAACTCGCGAATGAATAAGCGCAACGAGATCAATTTTTTTAAATACGTGTCTTGGTTCAAATTTGATCTGATTCGATTTTAGACCCTATCCATCCATGTGTTAATACAAAAATGAGTAAAAACTTTTTTTAAATGTGGTTCATATTAGGTCTGTTTTTAAGGATTCCAGATTTATTATTTAATATCATTGAATGCACGAATGAGGCTTAATGCAAGAAATTAAATCACTTAACCCCTTCGCTGCGGCGAGAATTTCACAAAAAGTGCCCAAAATGCGGGAAAAAAATTTGGTTAGATTTTACTGTAACTTGGTGTATAGGGGTTTCTTGGGATGCCGATTACGAATTTGAAGTCAGATTTCGAAAATTAAAAATGGCGGATTCAATATAGCCGGCAAATTTTCTAAATACCAATCATTTCGCCTGACACTTGTTACTCAGAGGTTTTCGGGGTCACTGATTACGAATCTGAAGTTACATTTTTGGAAAATTCAAAGTGGCGGATTCAATATGGCGGACGTCTTAATCAAAATTCGAACTGATTACGAATCTTATATCAGTTTTTGCATGTACAATATTACGGCAATTTGTTATTTATATGTCAATAATGCTGCTCGTGGCAGGTTGGCAATAGAACCACTCTCGTGATTATTTATAGAATATTTATACCGAATTTTGTATTTTTATCAAAAACTTCTTCGATTCTGCAGCTACAAATCTATATTTTTAGTTTTTATAGATATTTTACAGAGTTTATTATCTATCCCGATTATTCCGTGTAAATTTCAAAATTTTGTTATGTACGCCTGAGTTATCGTGTTACATTTGGGAAAAAAAACTGATTTCTAGAGTTCAATATGTTACAGTTTTTATTTTAAAAACAATTTTAAACAAAAATATATAAAAACAGAAAAAAATTGCACTTTGAAGACCTTTCTCGAACCTCCTCGTAGTAAAGTGTCCAAGTACATATTGTATATCGAAGCTAACGGGGGAAGGCTGACATTAACGCGCGGTATTGGATCCGCCATTTTGAATTTTCAAAATATATCATCAGATTTGTAATCGGCGACCTAGAAAACCCCTGAGTAGCATGTTTCAAACGATTTCATTAGTTTTTAATGCAGAAATTGACCTAATAAGGCGACATAGCTCATGACAAAGATTTTTACAAAATCGTAAAAACAACGTATTTTAAGAACTTGTATCTTTTTTTTTTGACAACATGTTGTTCGGTATACCTTAAACTGGCTAGAAATGGTCAAGTTTTGAAATTGGATATATTATTGACTTCATTAGACGAATTTATGTCATGACAAAGATTTGCGTTTTTGCCGCAGTCAGAGGAAAGTCCTAAATGACAAAGATCTGGCTCATCCGCAGCGAAGGGGTTAAGAAGACTCGTATTTATAAATATGGTATGTAATAATGCTCCGGCTGACATGTGCTGGGGGTCGAAGTTTAGAAAATGATCATTTTCATTTTTCTTCTATTTCAATTAAATAGGTGGGCCTGCCAAACTCTGCCCAGTTGAGGAGTACATGAGCTAAAGGCTGCAGGGTTGAATTTACTAATGAATTTATGCATATAATATAGCTGTTATCGATGTTAAGTAATAAATAAGCGAAATTATTAATGACACAAAAAAAATAATATAACGTGGTATCGTGGCCATTAGTTAGAAATTGTAATTATTGTATGTTCGTTTAGTCAAAGGGCAATATACGTGTCAATTAATTACTTAAGCCTGGAAATAATATCATTATTTCAAGATATTTGAGGTTATGTACCCAACAAATGCATTTTTTTTATAGTTTTATGGTTATCTACGAAGAACACAACATTTTTATGGGGTTTTCCTTTAGTTAAATTATATAGTACTATTATTTCACTTTAATTTCAGATGTTTGAAAGTATCATATAATAACAATCTAACATGAGCGATAAACAATTTTATATATTTATGGGATGGATACAACTTTTTTTATATGGAATACAATGGCAGATTAGATTCTTTAAATTTAATATTACGGATTTAAGGTAGCTAGACCCTAAACACCTATTATTCAAGAAGTTTATGAAACTTTCAGCAAAACTAATTTGAATAACAATGCGTATGTCTGTTAAATTTGAACAATTTTGACCGTTTTGTTCCCGCGATATAATCAATCAAAAATCGCATGTTTTTACATAGATCAGTATGGTAGCCATGATGAAAGTTGTCGAAAAAAATGCCGATTCGATACAAATTTTCTTATAGCATAAAACCTACTGTCAAGATCTTGACGAAAAACTAGTCTGAAGTAATTGAAGTAATGAGGAATCACATATTTGAAAGTCGTAAATATTGACCGTTTAATAAAAAAGTTCGACTTGATCAAAAATCCTACTTCAAAAATTTCTCGGGATTTGTCATACGATACAGAATAGACGGCAACGTCATATTTATGAGATCATTCTTTGTTTTTGCGCGCGAGTATTTGAATATACATACGTACTTTTATTGATGAGTTTAGCATGAAAACCAATGTAGATAACGTAATATAAATAAAATACACATACGCGTATTCATAAAATATGTAATAGATATGCAGACATTTTCGTTTTCTGTGTACGACCACATTAAATAAAATACGAAAACAAACTCTGTTTCGATCCACAGCGGAGTAAGTACATACCTGTGTTTAAATCGCGCTTTGCTGATAAAATGCGACGTTGCCACTAATTCTGTACTACGTTATTCACTAGGTTAATTTTTTCATTCCATTAATTTAATTTAGTATGTATTTGATATTTGAATGACATAAGACTAATTATTTATTTATAATTAAATTTTACATATTGGTATTGAGGTTATGTTTTTACACTTTATAGTTACATCGTTTTTGACTTGCACAGTTGGGGTCTAGCTACCTTAAGGACGTTTCCACGAAAAATGGCAAACTACACCTATTCCTGAAACTGCGAAAGCATTTATTTTTCGCAGAATTTAATGATGATTTTTCTTGACTAAGGTACGCCAATTTTAAATTACAAGACGTGTCCCCATACCTTTTTCAATTTGAAAATTATAATATCTTGACTTCAGATTCGTAATTAAGTACCCCAAATGGTAGAAAACTATTTACCTCAAAGTATTTAATGCACACGTTCATGACATTACTGTGGCTTATCTCGTAATTTCGAAATGATAAAAAAACCTTAATTAAACTCTGCGAGCCTCAAATTAAAGAGAAAGAGTAGAATTCGGATTCTATGTAAAATTTACTTCAGAAGTTACTCTTCAAAATAAAAGCATTCGCAAAGTTTCAGGAAAAGATGTAGTTTGAAATTTTACGCTAGACCGTCCTTAAATCCGCCATATTAAATTTAATGAATGCCGTTGTATTCCATGTAAAAAGAGATGCATCCCGTAAATAAATAAAATGGTTTATTTCTCATGTTAGATTGTTAATATATGATACATTCAAACATCTCAGATGCCTAAGGGGCATTCCATGTGAAATCGTCAACGTTTCGGAGTCAAGTTTCAGAACTTATTCAAAATTGAACTACGTTTAGAATGCGTAAACATAAGCCTACCCTGTAAATTTCAGCTGAAAATATTAATTTGTTCAAAAGTTATTGATAAAAATGCAAACGACAAAAATGAAATTTACCATTTTTTAAACGGCGATATCTCGAAAACTATCATTTAGAGAAAAAAAAATGTTTAATTCAAAAATGTGCAGAAATATCTAAATTTTGCAATGGTGTGAATGATATAAACAAAATATTATTGTTTATAACAAATTCTCAAGATTATTTTGTTGACATAAAAGAAGAAGACGATCTAAAGACAAAACCACCACTAACCAAATCGGATACGATGGACAATTAATAGGGACACTGTTGTGAAGGGAAAATATAGTGTTATTTGTCAATGTAAAATTACTACGAGTCTTTTTATGCTGATCTTGACCTTCTTATCGAACTCCATATCTGTTATTGCGACGCTGAAAATAAAGGTAATTTTATCTCTTATTGTTTCTTCTTCTTCACTCCGTCCTTTGGTAATTCTAAATAAAATAAGTATTTTCGTCTCAGGGCAATAATATTGTAACATTCGTACCACTCGACGTAGTATGATCATCATAACCTGTAAAAATATATGCAAATAATGAAAGTAATCTACTTACTCTATCTCTGTCTTTGGATGAGCAAACTTCGTTATTTGTGATCTCCTGACGGCCTTTTCTGTGTACTTGAAGCGCATACGAAAATCCGTCTTGTTTGTGAAAATCGAATTATTAGCATTATCGTTTTTGAAACCTAGTAGTTCTATGAAAGTCGGTTGTCCCGCCCCCTGATTGCCATTGTTCTCAATTAAGCATTCAACGATGGTTATGCTAGCTGAAGTAAGGTTCCCCGATAACGCTGAACATCGAGCCGTTGTCTTTTCGCTTCCTTCCACTACTAAAGGAGCTGCTAATAGTCTATAAAAACGTTTGCACTTATTTCCCGTTACACGAAACCCAAGAATTATTAAGAAAAGTACTTATAATTCTTACCTTATGTGACTGTACGGGCATGCTTCAACGAAAATTTTGGATACCTTTGCAGCATCTTTGTTTCCATGACCATGTACCGCGAATATTCTAAGCTTCTTAAAGAAGTCTTCGGCAGCGTTAGTCATCTGCTTGGTGCTGTTGCGCGTCAAACCTTCAAGACTGACGGTCAGGATATCCTCGTGTAGTAGAACCAGGGCGAGAGATGATATCCTAACATAAAATTGGGATGTTTCCGCCGACGGATCTGTATCGATGCTTTGTCGATGCTTATGATGTCGCGGCACATTCGTTACCGAACTTTTCGAGCTAACGCTACTAGCCGAAATACTACCATCCATACTTGTGATGTTACTCATTATGGAGTCGTTCATGGATGCGCCACTTGGTATTTTCATCGGTAGGAACTCATCTTCGTTATCGGACTCGTCCATCGATGCGGTTGACCATCCTTGCGTGTTTCGCAAATCCTAATATGTTTTTTGTAAATAAATCTACATCGTAATAATTACATACTAATTAATATCAAAACAATTTTCATAGCGATACTTACAGACACGGGGTGACAGTGAGTATGATATGTTACAGCAATGTCACAAACTTACCATTGTGCGCAATCCTTGGGAAGGATTTATTTGGTGTAAAAGTTCTCGTTCTACACGATTGAAATCGCTATTGGCCATTGGTTTCTCTGCACAAGCCCTGGGCGCTACGTTACTAACGTCTTCCAAATCCGGCGAGGCTAACCCATGCGCCAGTTCTAACAGTACATGAACTTGTCTCGGACTTAGAAAAAACGTAAACGCTCCGAAAGTTACGTCTAATTCTACCTATAACCATGAAAGTAAAGAAATTTTTAGAGACGATAATTTTGGAAATTATTATGATGCTTCAATGTTTTGAACGCGTACCTTAGGTCCCATAACGTTTTCGCTTTGCTTCAAACGTAGTCGTATTTCTTGCCTACCAGACAATTTTGCAAACACTATAGGGTTCGATTCGTTTAAATTGTTTATCACGTTCCTATCCGGCGGTGTTTGCATATTTTGTGTTGGGGAAATTTCTGCCGAAGCAAATTGTCCATCTGAATTCTGTAGTCAGATTAATAATGTTTATAAATAAAAGAACAAGATTCTTCCATTCGATTAGCCTACTTTGATAATTAATATATTGGTAATTTCAATCGTAATAATCGATTTTTGTTGTCATGACGCACTGCATACAATTAATTTATTTATTCATCGAACTAACGCATAACGTTTTATGATAATTGATATCCACTAACCGACGCGCGTAAAAACTTCATATTGAATATTTATGAGTGATGATTACAAAGCAGCATCGTCAGCTGCTTAGCAATTTCCTGAACTTATAACACGAAGAAGCAAACTGGGAAATCATAAACGAACGACTATTTAATCGTGATTAAATGTAATACCTTCGAATCGGGCGTCGAACCTCGACTCATCGTCATTACGCTTCTGGAAAAGGTCCTTGCTCGAGACGGAAATTCATCCGTGTGTAAAGTCACACCTTCCAAGTAAAAACGTTTCGTCGTAAAAGCCGATATCACGTATCCTTTGCCATGTTCGTTTGGGTCTAATGCAGTGCTGGTAGGATCAGAACCTGCTTCATCCGAGTACTCCAAATTGCTAATGCATATTTCCATTGCAACTCCCGACGACGAATCCAAAGGGACATGTTCCAACCGAATAACAGTATCCCGAAACCTTACTTTCACTCTACATAATACTAAAATAATTGATGATTCAATTATTACAATCGTTTTTTATTCTGAACATTGTGTATAGATGGGAGCAGAAAATCTTAGATCGTCAAGGACAAAAAATCTGTTTTTTGTGATATTGAACAGGAAAAAGGAAATCAATTTTTATTGCTTTGAATTTACGACCAATTTTCAAGAACAATGTGCAATAAATATTGGCGTTATACTAATCTTATAATACATTCGATATTGTTGCTTTAAAAAAATGAGTTGTTGACAAATAACTAAATAAATATTAAGGATTTCAATGGATATATTTTTGAGCTAAATAATTTTTTTAGACAAATGAAATAACTGGCACCTATATAAACTTTGTTATAATTTCTTCTATCTTTATGTTTCATTTTCGAGAAGTATGTCGTAAAAAATCATAATAAATTACATAACGCACATGCCAACATTTGTTATTCAATTTTGAATAATTACATTTTGTTGTTTTCATCATGAAATACTTTTAAAATATCTATGATCAATGCTAGAAATATATTCTTTATGATGTCCTTTGTTCTCAACTTGATTTTTTTAAATCTTTCTTTCTGACAAATTAATAAAAATTTACTGAACTCAAATGTGATGTCAGAGTTTCTAAAGTCAAAATGGTGGATCTAATTAGGAGACCTAGAGTGCAATATTTGTATTTAATCCTGATAATTTGAGCTTCTTCTTGAAAGACTCTATTCTGTAAATTAATTCAGGAAACAAAAAATTCCCAAACATTGATTTTTAAGATAAAATTATAAATTCTGAATTAGAATTCGCATTTAAATAATCCAAGACGTTGATTTTCACTGCAAAATATTAGAAATAATCAGAATTCTACTTAAATTTTAAACTCACAATAACTTCTTTAAGATCAGTTTTTTCAAATGTCTACATTCTGAAACCAGATTCGTTTTCAACAACCTCAAACGCAAATCGATGTTTATTAAAAATATAAAAATACATTTTGTAATTATTTCAAATAAATATTGAAAATTAAAAGAATTTTTTGTCCATGGACACAAAGAATTTGCTCACTTCCCTTTCTTTCTTTTTATAGAACAAAAGATCGAATAATTATATGCATAGCAAATAACAAAATTATTCGTACCCGAATCTATTGTTTGTGCGAAAAGTTCAACTCCTTCTAAAGTCTGGGAGCTTCCAGCATTGCTAGCATCCTGCTGAAGGCACTCTTGTGCCAATTGCATGCTGGAGGTCATGGAACTCCACATCGACTCGAACATAGAAGTCCCAGTCTCACTCCTTTGTCTAGGTTGTACCGTCAGCCGAAGTCCAGTGACTTCGACATAGCTTGCTTCGCTAAGCAAAGCAGACCACGGTATACTAAGGGACATTTCTGCCACATAACCATCCACGAACTCCAAGGGTAAATGTTGTTGTTCCCCCAGCTCGTTGAGAGCCTAGAATTCGATTTAATAAGAATATTTCAACAATATATCAAATATTTAATTCCAAAGGGATCTTTGGATTTTCTACAATAATTCTGAAACTTATCCTACATTTGGGAACCTAACCTATCCTTTTCTTTCGTAAAATTCATTAACATCAAAACATTGTATTAACGCTTTAACGCCCAAGAGGACACAAATTTCACCAAAATTTTCGGAATATTTCTTGACATTAAAAACCAATTCAAAAAATTTTCGACGTAACATTGATCGATCATTCCGAATCTGCTGTTAAAAAATCAATCAAGTCCATTCCAAAAAAGTTATGCTTGGTTTTTCACAAAAAAATCAGATTTTTTCACTGACAAATATTTTTTAATCGGCATTTTCACATTGGAAACGGTTAGGGAGATCACTGATCGGTGAAAATATTGTGTCTTCGAACCTTTAACTTTGAAATGTGCATGATAGCATTTTGAAAATAAAGTTGGAAACTGTCAAAATGGCGGCTCAAACACGAAAAAAACAACGAAAGTTCCTGAATTTTTTATTCGAAAAAGATAGGCTTTTGGAAAAAATGTCGGTGAACAAAAAGTTCTTAGAATCAATCAAAGAAAACCTCGAAATTTATTCCAAATTTCTCAATTTTGAAAATGAATAAAACGTATTCTTTGATCATTTCTAAGAACTTTTTGTTCACCGACATTTTTTCCAAAAGCCTATCTTTTTCGAATAAAAAATTCAGGAACTTTCGTTGTTTTTTTCGTGTTTGAGCCGCCATTTTGACAGTTTCCAACTTTATTTTCAAAATGCTATCATGCACATTTCAAAGTTAAAGGTTCGAAGACACAATATTTTCACCGATCAGTTATCTCCCTAACCGTTTCCAATGTAAAAACGCCGATTAAAAAATATTTGTCAGTGAAAAAATCTAATTTTTTTGTGAAAAACCAAGCATAACTTTTTTGGAATGGGATCGATTGATTTTTTAACAGCAAATTCGGAAAGATCAATCAATTTTACGTCGAAAATGTTTTATCTAAAATTTTTTGAATTAATTTTTAATGTCAAGAAATATTCCAAAAATCTTGGTGAAATTTGTGTCCTCTTGGGCGTTAATGGGTTAAAACTTGTTGTATTAAATTTAAGTCTTACAGTAGAACTTCACTTTATTGTCCTCCACTTTGTTAGCGTCTTCACATTATTAGCGAGATTTCCTTCACGTATTTAGCACAGGTAAGGATAGTCCTTCTTCCCTCTTTCGTAATTCCAGTGTTGTGATAGGCGGTAGGCTGGAAGGCGCGCAAGAAACGATGCGCATTTGTCGGACAACAAAGTGAAAGGCAAAACCTCGTGTAGGACAATAAAGTGAAGTTCTACTGTATTGAAATTCTACATAACTGATAAATAAATATAGTTTAAATGAGTGAAATTTGTGTCCTCTTGGGCGTTAATGGGTTAAAACTGGTTTTATTAAATTTAAGTCTTACTACAGTAGAACTTCACTTTATTGTCTTCCACTTTGTTAGCGTCTTCACATTATTAGCGAGATTCCCTTCACGTATTTAGCACAGGTAACGTTAGTCCTTCTTCCCTCTTTCGTAATTCCAGTGCTGTGATAGGCGGTAGGCTGGAAGGTGCGCAAGAAACGATGCGCATTTGTCGGACAACAAAGTGAAAGGCAAAACCTCGAGTAGGACAATAAAGTGAAGTTCTACTGTATTGAAATTCTACATAACCGATAAATAAATGTAGTTTAACAATTTAAAAATTAAATGTAAATTTTTTCAAATAAATAATTTACTCAATAAATAATGAAACTTCGGATGATTGTAATGTAATGTTTACATTGATGTCAAAACATAAAAATAGTCTATGAAACATACAATGTGGGAATCCCCACAATAGTCTAACACGATAAAGCGCCTTCTGGTGTCTAAAATTAGAATCATTAGACTTGCACGACCATTGAACCTATCGTGTAATTGGCTAAACTGTACATGTGATAAGATGATTCACCCATAGATTTAAACCCAAGCCTTTAACTTCTATGATTTAAAATTCATTTAATATTTAAAAACTAAATTTTTATGAAGTAAAATGAGAAATAAATTGCAAATATATTTTTATTATATACTTAATATAAACTGAAATTATACGATAAAGTGTTAATTTATGTTAGATAAAAAGAAACAAGTGATAAGCATAAATCGACTGCATTAATATTTATATTGTATTATTCAAACAGTTTTACGACGAAACTACTTTGTGCACATAAATGTCAATTACACTTTCTTTTCTAGGCTGGAAGAAACAAACAAAATGCGACGCAAAATAGTAAGATAAGGTTGGTGTTTAGCTTACAAGCGGTCATAAAAATGATTTCCTTATATCGTCAATCGAGTATTTATGAATTAAAATTAAGTACAGAAAAAAGCGTTAGATTATGATGCAATATCTTTGTAGTAATTTCACAATATATGACTTGTTTATATTTATCTTATTTCACTTACGTTTTAATAAAAAGTTGTGTATTTGAGGCATTGAAGTTGCTCCAATTTTAAAATTAGTATTATTTTTATATAAACATTTATAATATTGAAACCTTCTTTGTAAATATTGTGTTTTATGTTACAACGAATCGAACATGTCAAATCAAAATGTAAAATTGTTTAATTTTATTGCAAAAATTCATAAGATAGGTAAAATATAAGAACATGACAATGATTGTAAACTACAGAATTACAGACGTCAAAGGTGACAGAATATTTTAGTATACATTAAAGCTACTAGCGAACGTGATTGTTGAACAAAGAAAGTTTACCTGAACGTCAAGGCTGACATTGGTGACACGACCGGTTCCATTATATAGATCGACTGTCAGTTGGTCCAGTGTCAACTTCTCTTCGAGGAATTGTCCTAGGTAACGTTGCAGAAGGTACCTGCAGGCCCTCTTTTTGATGCCCTCTGACCATGGCAAGCATCCCAGCCAAGACATCTCGGACGGTGGAACGGTTCACACGGTGCCCAGCATCTGAGCCAGTAGGTTATCTCCAGGGTCTTCGTCTGGGAAAAAGTGCGTCTTATCACTTGGATGCACCAACAGCTTGGCACGTGTCAACCATGCGAAATGCGACACAACGTGCGATTCTTCGCACAAACAAGACACAATAATCAGCTGACAGTTGACAAACTTGATTTTACTCCCACAGTTGCTGTTCCTGGTGGCCACTTCTTTGGACGTTAACCAGGGTGAAATCTTCCTGGGGTTTCACGACGTTACCGTCGTCGTCGCTTTCGTCGTGGGCGTCGGATCAGAAACTCGTTTCTCTACATTTTTCGAATATACGATGAAAATATACGCACAGTGGGATCCGAGGGACATCAACACCGTCGTTACATACGTGTGACAATGCGCCTGTGTTAGTGCTTGTCTTTCCACACGTGTGCGTAAACTCTCATTGCGCATGCGAATGCGCATATTGTTGATTTAAAAAGTAAAAACTTCTTTGTTCGGTCTTGCGCTCACCAACTACGTCATAAACGAGAAACGCATGACGCGTTTTAATCGCCGGTAGAGAATTGACATATTCATATGTGAATGCAATTGTGACAACTAAGGGTTTCAAAATTCCCGCGTTCTTTGTTCGACATCCATTAGAAAATGGCGACACACCTTCCATAAAACGTCAAAATTTGCATCTGTCAGATAATGTACCAATCTGTCTGATAAAATTACTTACGAGACAGAAAATCGCGACCATCGTGATTGCGGATCTTCAACGAAATTCATGGACGTTTTTAGTAAACGCAAAAAGTCGAAAAAAACTAACGCGCAATTCGGTGGATATTTAACCTTAAAACTTTCAGGATAATTTTCCAGTGAAATTTAGTTTAAAATGGCATTGACTAATATTTTACTACTTAGTCAAATCGCAGGATATGTGGTGGCGTTAATTTTATCTTTGTGTATTATTGTGCCGATGAGTTTACACCAGGATGAATTTCGGTGAGTTTTTTATAACATTATTTCATTGAAGGATCCTGCGTATAATTTATTCCATCAAATTTACAAACGTTCATCAATTTGACTACTGTCGAAGAATTGACATGAATTTACACTTATGACTCTGAATTGTGCAATAGTTTGTTTATTCTACGGCTTCCAGTAGACAGAAAAGAAAAGCGAGGAATTGAAAAGTTAATTACCTGTGTTTATTCCATTAATGACAGGATTCAATGGAATTTAGCGCAATATAAAATATTTGTTTCTGTTTCTTCCCAATTCTAATGAATTCCAGGAAAAATTGCATCCAATGGAATTGAAAAGAATAACATTTTTTTTATTCCTTCGAATCTTTCTGAATTCCAAAGTATACACGCAAAGAAATTTTAAGTCAATGCGACAACATTTTGGGAAGTAGTAGTGACCGCACAGATTCTGACGAATTTGAAATGACGGTTACAATTCGAATTCGTTAAAAAGAACATTTTTATAAACAGATCCAATTTGAGTGCACCTTTGAGAATATTTATTCATAATTTCTAGACGATATAGTTATTAAAAATTGTAATGATCTATAAACGTTGAAACGGAAAAACTTGGTACTTTTTTCATTCTAAAGCTTCCGTATTGAAAACAGTGCAAGATATACTAAAAATGCACTCAAACTTTTTTATAGAGCACAAAATTTCCTAAAAAAAAAAGTCAGCGAGAGCCCTAGTCTAAAGTTAATAGATTATCCATGAATAACACTGGAATTTTGTCTTACAAGTTAATTATGAATATTTTAGAATTTTTGTAAAATATGAGGCATATTCCATCGTTGCTCATGGCTAAGCTATTAACTTTAGTCTAGGGCCCTCATTGACTTTTTTGTAGAAAATTTTGTTCTCTACAAAAAAGTTTCAGTGCATTTTTAGTGTATCTTGCACTGTTTTCGATACGGAAGCTTTAGAATAAAAAAAGTACCAAGTTTTTCCGTTTCAACGTTTATAGATCATTAAAATTAATTATTAATAACTAAATAGTCGGAAAATTATGAATAACTATTCAAAAAGGTGTAATAAAAGTGTATCTACTTATAAAAATGTTCTTTTTAACGATTTCGAATGTTAACCGCCATTCGAAATTCGTCAGAAATCGTGCGGTAGCTGTTACTTCCCTGAGCAGTGGCATTTACTTCAAATTTCTTTCCGTGTATGGTTCTTTTGTGGGTTAGGTAAATTATACACTATAAAAAATGGAAATGTAAATTTACAACTTGTAGAGTGTACTTATTGTAAATTTACATAGGTACTGTGAATATTACTTTTTTACCTTTGTAAATGTCAATTTGTAATTGTAAATTTACAATTGAAAGTGGATTTTACAGGTTACGGTAATATTACCTCATAGAGAAGTTTAAATTCTCCAAGAGAATAGTAAATATACAACAAAATATACCCAGCAATCGAAATTGTATTGAAATGTATTGACTTGGATTAATTTTTCGCTTTTGAATATGCTATTTGAAATTTTCGAATACATTCGAATCGAAAAATACTTCACTATTATTTTAATACAAAAATATGAATCCAAATGAATACATAAATAATATCGTTGCCGAAACTACTAAAAATAGTCGAAAAAAGTCGTGAATCCATCTGAATACAAATGAAGATTGAAATGATAATTTATTAATACAATCGAATCCATAAATAATAACAGTTAATTACCAGAATTAATGAATCCATTTCAATACATGACTGAGCAAAATAATGCCTGATTTAATCCAAATGAATTTAAAATAAATCAATATAAAAATTAAAGTGTGGTGAATTCATTTGAATACAAATTCTTAATTATTCTTCATTTTAATACAAATGAATCTATAAAAAAAAATAACTTCTGCTTTGAAGTGAAAAAATCTTAAAATTATGTTCATTTCGTAATTATTCATTTCAATTACAAAAAAGTTATTTTCGAAAATAAAAGGCACAAATGACTTTTCATTAAAAATTTGGAATGTGAAATGTTTATTTTAAATCAATTTCCAATTACATTTAGCAGTGCTCTGTAGGAAATGGTACACTTTATTTAAGTGTTCAATACACGAGTCCAAAAAGTGTTGTACACTTAAATGAAATGTATTTGTACACTTATTGGACTACTAACTGACACTTATTTTCACATTTACGCAATATCTCGTAAACGGTATGAGATACGTGAAATCTGATGAAATTTTGCCATGATGTGCGATGATTCAGCTGACATAAAAAATTTCATAATTTTAGAAATTGAAAATTTTCGAATCATGTATAGTGGCTTCGAATCATCGCACAAAGGTACCCCTGATTTATGTCAATTTCGTCAAAATTCACGTATCTTGTACCGTTTTCAAGATATTGCGTAATTTAGAAAAAAAATTACAATATTTATTTTACCAATAAAAATATCTACTATCCACATGCATTCGTTCTTTTCAAAAGTCGATAAGCAAATTATTACAAAAATGTAAAATATGGTAATAAATTTAGAAGATTATTTTTATGTACACAATTCATAAATGCTCCACGTTTCAACTATTTGTTAGTTTCGCATCATCTTTTACAGCAAGGAGGTGGTCGAGCGATTATGGCTCGAAGTTGTTGTGCGGGAGACCAGGGTTCAATTCTCGGTCGATGCAAATTTTTTTTTTCATTAAATGTATGAACTGGGATTATTTTTGGATTTAAATATATTGCCATGCATTAACATTTTTAATACACTTCAATCCTTAATACTTTTAAGATCAAATAGCGTATTCAAATGTATTGTAATGCATTCAAAATTTTCAATACATTTCAATGCATTTCCGATTGCTGGGTTTGTAGTTGCTAAAGTTTATTTATTATTACTTTAATTTTTATCATAAAACATGTTTTGCTTATATATGATATCATAAGATACTGTATCGTTATCAATTGTTTACTATTAATCATCCACATGAACTATATTGCATACACTGTACGTTATATCCGGTAAACAAAGATTAAAGGAATTTTTAATCCAAATCTCTATTCTTTTATATAAAAAATTGTTGTATTTAAATATTTAAACTAAAAATTCTATTACTTGATTTTTATTAAATCGTTGATATTGTCAATATGCTTCTATTTCCAAAACTTTACGAATAATTTTTACTGATTACAATTTCTGAATTGATCATAATTTACTCTTTTATCGAATAGAGGACATTGTCTTCTCTTTTCGACTGGAATCTGGCAAGAAACTGATGGGCAATTCGGAGCACAGTGGGCTTCTAAAGCATACTGCAACTACACAATATTTGCCGGACTCTTATTGTTTATAACGTCAGCCGTTCAAATCTACCGTCTGTCAGTACTGATGTACAAAGGTGAAGACAGCTCATTCCTATCCGCTTTCATCGATATCGTCACTTCAGTGTTTCTCACCTTAGTAACACTGATCGCTGCAATGTTTATTACCTTGGGCTTCATGACTTGGTGCCAGTGCATGACCAGAAGATTTCCATCCTGCGAATTGGCAGCAGGTCAAGACATCGATAAATCAGACAGCATCGACACATCAGGCTTCCATATTGAAATGGGTGCAGCGCAGTTTGCCGCATGGAGCAGTCTTTCGATTTGGGTCGGTCTATCGGTATTTGCTGTTTTAAAGTTATTGCGATACCATCAATTAGAGAACATGAAAGTTTCTATGTACAGAGAAAGGCAAAAGTTGATTGAAGCTGCTAGTAGTAGCACTCAGTATCCCAAAGACAGTTAAGCATCATTTGCTGCGTCATATTTGTATAAAGTTTTAAATTTATTTACTACGATCTGAGATTAACTACAAATAGGTAATTCCAAATGTTTATCGAAGTACGATTCAAGTACCGATTAATTTCCAAAAGTTTTAAAAAATTGGTAATTTAATAACATTGGTTTTTAATTAAATGGTATCTTTAAAATGTGTAGTCTTAAAAGCCCACTTTCATGTTACTAAATGGAAAATATATAAATCCTACGACTACTGAATGTCCTGTTGCTCAAAACATATCGTCATATATAGTTTTTCACTGATTTCGATATTTTTTGTTAGTTATTCTTTACGAGCTATGAATATAGTAATAATTGAAACTATGTACGATACGACTAGTAGATCAACTTTTTAAAGATATGATTAAGTACCTTTTGTAAATATACAGAACAATGTTAATTGTTGTTAAACCCCAGTCTCGATATATCTGTAGATAGTCTAAACTAAGCGAATAATCTAAGCAAATAATGTAAACTTAAATAATGTAATATGTTAAACGTGTATATCAGATCAATGCAACACATTAATTTTAATATTAATTTATTGAAAATTTATAATAATTCAATTGTTTTACAAATAAACGACGAATAGTTGTCAATATTACACTGGCCTACACATTCCATTGTAGACTCTGCGACTTCCATAAGGACAATTTCGTTCCGTAGGCTCTCCTTGCATTCGTAATGGAGATTTGAAGAGATCGCTGTATATCGATTCTCTAGATTTACATTCGAGTTGGAAATTTATTTCATTAACTACCAAAATACTGGACGGTCCACATGGTTTACCAATTTCGTAACACATGTTATTGAACAAAACTAAATTATCATTTACACAGGGGTTCCTTAGGCACAACGGCACATTTTCACCTTTCGGTAACATAGCATGGTGGTATTCTGGACAAGGACCACGAGTATATGCTTCGTAGCAGGTTCCGTGTAGTGGAAAGTAGAGAAACTTTGGCTTGCAATCGCAGACCCAACTGCTGATGAAACCATCACCTGGATACATTAGTTCATTCTCGGGACAGAGGTATGGACTCATCAATGGCTGCCTTTCCACCTGAGAAAGGAAAGTAAGCAATGTTATTTTTATTTTCATGAAAATTTGTGTATTTATCTCTTGAATCATTTTTGTACGATGTCCAATGATTAGATCTTTATTATTATCCTCTGAATCAATGTTTAAAAATATAAAATATTGTATTTGCATAAAGTAAAACTTTTTAGATCTTTTTGGTAAAATAATGAATGTAATATGCCTTAATTGATATGTACAACAATCGTAGAATTTGATAAAAGATGGTAGATAATAATTTAATAATTCTAATTATAAGCGCTAGAGGGATGATTTTTAATATTAAATCCAATAGTAGGCGATTCAAAATTTTTACATATAAGTACTGAATAATTTATTACGCTAGACGTGAACTGATATCCTAGTTACGTCATTTTTTCTTTGTTTACTTTTTTCAGAATTAGTAAGAGGACCGTATTACCAAGAAAAACTTAAGTGTTTATTTAATTTCATTAAAGCGGTCAAGAAATATACCTGTATTTACTAATTTGATAAAAGGGTGATTTTAAAAAATTTGTGTAAACAGGGGATATTACTCTGCAGATTGGTATTAAA
Organism: Trichopria drosophilae; assembly: GCA_030407085.1. Lineage (NCBI taxonomy): Eukaryota > Metazoa > Arthropoda > Insecta > Hymenoptera > Diapriidae > Trichopria > Trichopria drosophilae. The sequence goes on from CM059582.1 coordinate 185,739,692, forward strand.
GTTATCCGTTAGTGTTTAAATGATATGGGTGATTCTCCTGAAAAGTACACTGAAATGTGTCGCCAATGTTATTTGACTGTTTCAAAATGAAATACTATCATAAATATTGTATTGTTGCAATTTCCTATAAATTGATTCTTAAACTAGAATATATTGACTAACTTTTCATGCATATAGCCTAAATTTAAAATTTGTTTTTTTAGTTTAAAACAAGCATTGGAAACTTGTCAAATTTGAACAAAAATGGATGTTTAATGCTGCCGTACCCCGGAAGAAAAGTCGTATCTCCATTTTTTCGATTTTGACGTATCGCCAATAAATCGATTCTAACCAAAAACTAAATTACTTAATTTAACGATTAATTTTAGAAAATATACAGGATATTTCATTATACAAAGAATCTTGGGATATGATTTTATAATAAAATACATTCATTTTTTAATTTGCGCCTCTTTTAGCCAAATTATATCAGAAATACTGTATTTCTAATAAAAGTATTTTTCTTTTTTTTGTAGCTAATAACAAATATTTCAGATATTTTCTTTCAGGAAATAATGCATTGCTTTATAAGGAATATAAATATAATTTTATCCCAATTTCACCGAAAATGGAGATACGACTTTTCTTCCGGGGTACGGCAGAATGTATTTCTTTGCAGTAAAGTAACATAAAAATATAAATAATTTTTTGAGATGCTTTAAAAATTACTTTCAACTATGCTTTTTATAATGTATAAGGTGAATTACGTATAAATGTAGTTTTTATATCTTATATCACTGCTTAATGTTTGTGTTTCTTGAAAAGTGAATCAACGTGTTATAAATAAATGCTACTGCCATAAAACTTAAGTATTCATTGGTCCTAAAAAGATATTATAAGGATATTTGTTTACATCATTCCGTTATTTAATAACATTCAATAATATGTCGATTTGTAATCTCCGAAGCCTTTTTATAAAATATTTATTTTAATTGCAAAAGGTGATCATATTCACTTGAAACTTATTACTCGGGGGTTTTTGGGGTCGCTGAATCCAAAATGTGATGTCAGATTTTTAAATTTCAAAATGGCGGATCCAATATGGCGACTAAAAATTGTACCAAATTCGATAAAGACATAATTCGATTCAACGAAATGAGCTGTTACGATTGTCTAATGAAACAAAATTGCATACATTATCATTTGGGAAAATTAAAATTTCTGAATAACGAGTTTGAAAAGAAAACTAAGAAAATTGCGACTAGAAAACTTTCGTCAGGTCAGAAAAACTCGCAAACTTCTAGGAAACAACCGAAAATAATATTGTATTGCAAGAATGTAATACTATATTAAGTAGTATTTGTAAATATTCTTTTTTTTACTGTTCTAAATAAATAATTATTAATTGTAAATTTTAAACACTTGAATTTTAGAATTCAGTCCGCCATCTTGAATTCAGTTTATCTGTGGATGGATTCATGATCAGCGACCCCGAAAACCCCTAAATACCCAGTTTCAGCTTGATCAAGTAACTTTTTAAGAATTCGATCCATCATAGTGGATCCGCCATCTTTAATTTGAAATATTTAAAAATTTATAATCATCGACTAACATAATTTGTGATTTTTATATGTATATTGACTAATATTTAGCGTGCAATATAATAATATTCTTCATTCAATGTATAATCAATAATTAAAATTTAAGAATGGCTATAGCATTAATAATAACAATCATGAATTTTGCGCAACATTCGATTCTCACTTCAGAACGTACCCACAGCATATTTCACACTAAAAATTTTTCAAATATTGGCAGTTTTTGGAGCAAAAATAACCATTCGGATCGTACTAACCGTCCTAAAAATATGAAACCAACACGAGTCTACTCAGAAATGTTCCGAGAATGACTTCTGATGTTTTTCAAAATGCAGACATTTTTTTAACACACTGTTCATGGCGTTAAAGTTGCCGAATTTTACAGAATTCATACAAATAAAAAATTGCCAGTTTATCATTGGTATTAATTAAAAAAAAATTTTCGACAAAGTCATTCTTGTAGGAAATTTTGTAATCTTTCATTTTGTTTATATGAAATTTAGTCGTAAAATCAATACCAACAAAGAATGTTTTTTTGCAAAAAAGGAATGCAAACAAATTTTGTACTCACTTTTTTTGAAAATTGACAACTTTTGAGGATATCATTTTATAACAAAACACCCGTTAGTAAGTTTTAATGTCTCGCATTTCCTTTATATATATATATATATATAAAATAGTCAAATCAGTTGAAAACCGATTTTTAAAAAGAAATTTTTGCGCTTATTTTTGCACAAAAAGAGTAATTATTACTAATTTAGACTTTTTTGTATGAAACTTCAACCGGCTGTAACTCTTCAACAATTCATCGTAGAAACTCCAACCTATCTAATTTCATCTTCTTCAAAACACTTCAAACAAACAACTTCTTCTAATACTACTACTGTCTAAATGTAGCCAAAAAATACTTAATAAAAAATTACATGAAAATAACAATTTTGCATATTTTTCTTTTGTACCATCGTGGATTTATGATCAAAATGATTTTTTTATTAAACATGTGGATTCAAAATTTCATTATCTACAATTTTCATTATATGCACTTTTCGCATATGAATCGCGGTTTTCGAGTAATTATTGATTTTATCGCAAAAAAGGTTCTGTTTGTGCGTTAATTTGTTTTTTAAAAGTTCATATCTTCGTAAATATTGAACGTACAGCATTACATACAAAAAGAAAATTGTTCGTAATTTCATACTCTACAACTTTTATTTGAAGCATTTTACGATCTGAATAGTTATTTTTTACTTGTAAGCGAAAAACGCGCGTTATAGTTGCTCCGCAAAACTGCCAATATTTGAAAAAATCTATCTCGGCTTCTATTGATCGTAAAAGCTTTTTTAAAAAAACGAAATTGTGCAGAATTTTCCCAGCAACAATTTTTGTATCTTTCTTTTTTTCGTTTAAAGTGATATATTTCGAGTTATTTCCCCCAGGCAGCTGGTACGGATGGAGACTTTTGAGACAGTAAAAAATACGACCAGATAAGCCTGTTTCCAAATTTGTAGCCCGCTACTAATTTTTTAATCCAAATTTCTCCATTTGACTGGGCTATTAATGATTAAGGCTATAATTCTACTGCTAAAAATTCCTGTAACATACATCGTTTTTTAAACATGTACTTTAATCAAGTGTTCATGGTCAATTTTCATCAGTTTTTGTTAAAAACGTAAATGTGAATTAATTTATTTCGGTTTTAAATACTGTAGATAATAAAATTTCATCTTTTTGATTAAAATCATTCAAGAACATATATCAGATCGCTTTAACGAACTCTTTCTTTTAATTGCAAATATGATAATAAAAATGCCTAATTGTGATATATTTTGTAAAATGCAACCATTTTTTATTTGTATAAATTAAACTCACTGGATTACAGTTAAATACATTAAAATGAAGCGACAAGCGGACCACTCTCCTAGAAGTTAGAGTTCACATAAAATGAAAATAAAACTTTCAAAAGTAACGTGTTCTTAGGTTTCTAACCCAGGATTATATACAGTGAAATGTCGCTAACTTTTTCCACATTTCACTGTAAGCAAATGTAATTTAAGCAATAGTTTAAAAAAGATGCATCAATTATAAACCAACAATATTTGTAGGTATTCGCCCGTTTAAAATTATTTCGCAAACTAATTATGTGCATATGCACAATCTAACATTTTTGGAGCCAATTTTGAGGTGCAGAAAATAGGGTAGGATGGGTTGGACTACATTTGAGTTCTTTGGCGTCAAAATAGATTCTAATGACGTCAATGAACTCGGAAAAAAAGAAAGGCGACTGAATACTGCATAGACAGGACTATTTACTACGTGGTCGGATTTTTAATTTCAACTTGCTATAACATAGTCAACTTTGAAGGTTTTTGTAATGAATAAAAAAAGAAATTACTCATTAGAGATTTCCGCATTTAATGGCGAAATAACAAATTATATATCTCAATAAACAATAAAGTTATTAATTAATTCTATCATTGAGAGAAGTTTAAGAGAACGCTGGTATTGCTTACTGTAGCACAGTAGCGCCAATTTAAATATAAACGGTGGCTCAGATTGGAAATGAACTGTCGTTCCAAATCATAATACAAATATTACTCCCAGGTCATCGGGAATAGTGAAAGTGTCACATGTAAACATTGAGACAGCTGTTGTATTGTTTTCAGGCGAACGTCGTAAGAGAAACACAGTGCGGAAAGCCAATATGAAACAGATCTCTTGCTTGTAGTTATCTCCTATGATACGATTTCTGTCTTAAAATTTGCTCAGTGTACGCAACTGCAAAATATACCTTCTTCAATTCAAAATATATCTCTTTGTTTATCGAGCGAATTTCGAGTATCCTAAAACTGTCAGCAAGAAAAATTGTTCATAAAGGGATGAATCAATTTTCTGGAAAGTTTTATCTTCGTTGCTCTAATAGTAAAAAAGTAATGAATGTTTAAAGTTGGTGGTAGACGATGACCAATGCGTCATGTGCTTCGAGGTCCTGAATAACTCCATTGTTTATTGAGATATACATTTGTTCTTTCTTCATCAGATGCAAAAAATAATCCAACGAACAATTTCTTTTTTTATTCGTTTCAAAATCCTCAAAATTTAATATGTTATAGCGAGTTGAAATAAAAAAAGGAGCAAATGTGACTTCAAGAGAGTAAAATTGAAGCTCAAAGGAGTGAAATTTAACGATTACTCTCTCACATGAATATAATTACTACAGAAAATACACAAACATATCATAAGATATCTTACGGTAAAATATAAACATATAGTAAAATGCCTCGACCATCTTGTGGACATCATCATCTATCAAATAAAAACCTATTTTTACAACGGGAGCAAACTATAGTCGGGACAATCCCTGTGCGCACCTAACGGCGGCTAAGGTAACACAGAGGGGAAAATGGTTAATGGCAACATAGAAAGAAGGTTGACATGATAGTAACATCCAATAATAGTAGAATTAACAACGCGAAAAGTTATTGATATAACGTTCCTTTCACGATTCAGAATATTGTAAATTACAACCATAACGTAACTATTTGTGGTTTAATCAATTTGATTACTATTACGTCTGTGTTACTACTGACGAATATTTAACCTGTTTCTTTTCAAAACAACAAAATTTGTCACCTGTTTTCATCCTCCGTAAGTTTATGCATATATTTGAGATATTGTTATGAAATGTAGAGGTTTCCTATAGTTTTTTGGTAGTTTCTTTTCGAATCTGAAGTCCGTTTTTCGATATCACTTTCCATTTTTTAAATATGACTACTTCAACGAAAAAAATCATTTTTTCTTTCAGTCAAACAACTGCAGTTTAAAAATATAAAAAATGTGACAGAAATATTAAAAGATAAAAAAATTAAATGAAATTAAAAAAAGTAAAGTAGTAAGTTTTAGGAACTATAAAAGTTAAAAAATTTGACGTCCGCCGTATTGGATCCGCCAAGTAGGATCTGCTTTTTTAAATGTTCAAATACTTATATCAGATTAGTATACAGCAACTATAAATGTGTACAAAAAATGTACGACTCGTTTCAGAGATATGCCCAAAAAACGAATGAAATCTTTACTATTTTTAATATAACCAAAAAGGCTTACCATCCGCAGACTCGAAAACATGGTTTAACCATACCTGACCCCAAAACAAACTCATCCAAAATGTATTGTCATTTGTCACACGATTGACTATACTGTGTTTTGTCACTCGTTTGGAATGTTGAGAGAAGATAATATGAACCATTTTCAATGAATTACATAGACCAACCAATTTTTTTTATACTTTTCGTCGCCGAAAAACGCCGTTTTCGCTCATATTCAGTAAATGTTTGTGGTAAAACAAAGTCATTTTTTACAATTTGGCAAAAACCAGATTAAAGTGATATTTATCAGCTTTAATATGCCTTTTTAGCAATTTAATACGATTTTTTTTCATCGAGTTACCGAAGTTTTTATCAGGGCACAATTATGACTTTCATACATTTAGTAAATATTGAATTCTCCGAAAATATCTAACAAATTGAGAACGATATTCTTGAACAGAATGGTTCTATTCCGTCGAGATTTTGAGATATCGTAACCTAAAAGTGCAAAAGACACCATTTGTGTCCATTTTCAGTAAGTTTTGTGTCGGAACAACATTTTTCTCGTAATTTAACTAAAATCAGATTACAGTGCTTTGATCAGCAACGTGAGTATACTTTTCCGACAGTTTTCAATGTGCTGAATCAAAACCTAGTCGTAGAATTGCTCTATCGCGTCAAAATGTTGAGATATCCTAACCTAAAAGTGAACAAAGAAAATTATAATTGTGTCTTCACAAAAACTTCCATAATTCGTTGAAAAAAAAATCTTACGACATTACTAAACCTTTCCGAATTGCGAAAAACATTTTGTTCCGATACAAAAACTTACAATGAGCAAAAACATTGTTTTTGCACTTTTTGCTTAGTATGTCTTAAAATCTTGAAGTGATAAAACAATTCTGCGGCCATATTTGGATTCAGCTCATCGAAAACCTTCGGAAAAGTATAATTCGGTTTCTGGATATGTAGATCGGCCTTATTTTATTGACCTGTGTTTTACAAAAAAGTGTATTTCTCGATCAGAAGGTTGGTTCTTAAAAAAAACCACCAAAGATCGAAAAATTGACATGATGATTATCTTTTTTTATTAAAATCCGTAAAAAACGATTCTTAATTTATATTCTTACCAACCAGTAATGAATCACAACTTTTCCGAAAATTCCAGATGATGCGTTTGGAGGCGAAATTTCCGTTATATTATTATACTATTTTACAAAAACTGTAGATATCACCGTAATCGCAATTCCTACGAAGTTTCTTAACTACTTATTTAAGAAAAAATTATATACTTCGCATCTTAATAAGAATTCTATTTATATAATTCTAGTTTATTTATGTTTCATTAAAAACACGCGACAATTAATCCAATTGCTAAATATTGTCTGACTGAGAATGCCATAGATGTCGTAATGCAAAGAAGAGTATAAATGGTGAAACTTTAGAAAGTTGGGTATTTTGTTTTCACAAAAATGTCTCCATTTCTTAAGTTGTAATACTAAATTTTCATTTAAGAATAATTTTTTCTCTCTATACTCTCGAAAGAAGATCAAATAACTGTGATTGTTAAACAATAGGATTAAATATATAATTGTAAAGAAAAAAAAACATTTAATTCTGAACAGAGTATCACATAGATTTAAAAACTTCAGATTACATGTTATGGAATACCTTTCGAACATAAATGCCGTTTGAAAATATCGGGCAGATCGAGGTCAATGTTCTTTTATGTGGATACTGCATTGTTTATAGTAGCTATATTATTGAAACAAAAGTTAACAGTAATATTCGTGCTCAAAGCTACCGCTGTACATAGAATCATAATGTTATATTAAAATTAAATCCTTAATCGCGTGTATAGACTTTCATGTTCTTGAACTCGAACCTTTTCATTAATCCCATACCAAAAGGCGGTTATAATCTATCAAGTTTTTTAAATTGTCAAATATCAAATAGATATGAATAAAAATAACATCAAGTAATATCATTATCTCAAAACAAATTTGTATGAGGATCTCAAAAAATTTGGCGTTGATTGATGACGCCAATCCTCATATGAAAGCATCAATATATTTTTTTAAAGGAATATACGACACTGAACAGGATGTTTATTTCAAGAGTCGCAAGATTTTTTAGTAGAGTAAATGGTTACTCGAATTAATGAATTATTTTCTAGACTAAAATAAGACTAAGAATGTAATAAACATAAAGTAAATAGTGTTTACAAAAAATATTCTCCTTGAGATAAATATTTTACTTGGTAGTTAAAAGTCATGATTACTGATGTACATTAAATTTCTTAAATCCATTTAATACACTGAAACAAATCTCTGACGAATTCAATTACCGTTTGATATTTAAGAGAAAAGGAGTAAAAGGAATTACTTTTTTCGTAAGACAAACTGTCAGTGATATTAATTTAACTATTTATTAACTATTTAAGTTCATAGTTACTCATTTAATTTACTAGAATACGTAGTTAACCTGATGTAATATTATTAAAGACTTCAACTTTTTGAGCTCTGGAAAGACACCAATGTACCACCTGCTTCAACATCATTTTTTAGTTTTCAAGGGCAAAACAAAAGATTTCTGCCTCGTTATACTTTTAATATGTTTATAAACACAAACAAATTTCAAACTCGCCTTATCCAATTACGGGTTTATTGTTAACAATAAATTATTTTCGTAAAAATTAGCATGTAGAGGTCTTGAGGTTGCTGAATACGAATTCGTTGGTTTATAACAATTTCAAATGGTGGATCAAATATGCCGGATAAAATAAACAAATTAATACTCAGTATTTAGGGATTTTTGAATTAGAAGGTTTTCAATTTATAAATTTTGGGAAATTCAAAATAATATATAAAATTATATTTTCGTACACAAATTTTGTAAATAAGTGACCTGCATGGTATGTTTTTATGTAATGCATTTGCCTTATTTGTTTTTTACATTTCTTTAAAAACTATTTGTGGAAAATCATATATTTACTATTCTTCAAAAAAGGTTACTATCCGGATTGTTTATATTATAAAAAATAACGTAAATTTCCGATTTTTGCGACATTACTAGGTTAACGAATCGAAATGAAATGTTAATCATATTATTTTGAATAATTCCACATGCAAGATTAATTTAATGACTTTTATGTTTACTTCGCTTTCCTCATTCATGAATAATCATTTCATCAATGTCGTTTCCTCGTCCATATAAAACGATTGTTGCAGTACGTCGCGGAATAAATAAAATTACACATGCATTTTGTGATTACTTAGAATTTTCATTACACCATATTTTGACCATTGAAACATATATAAAATAAAAAATATCTATTATAAGTTTGAAACATTGAGTTTACATAATTAACTACGGAATCTGAAGGCTTTAGACTCGACTAGCAAACACTGTGTCACTGAAACGTAGTTTACTTAACAAACAAGCTTGAACGAAACGACGAAGCACATTATTACCGGAATATGATTGTTGTTACTTGCATGCAAATCCCATTGCGCAATCATTGTAAATAACGCGTGGGCTGATAAGATGTAAAATAAAAATACTTGAATGATAAAATGTTTCAGTAGTCAGTTGGGAGATTTAAAAATGTAATTGAACTTTAGATGAATCTTGACTGTATGCAAAAACCTATATTTATGTAAAGATCTCATTATCATACTTACTACCGGTTTATTCCCGCTTAGATGTGTTGGAGAGGGATCTTCCGTAGGAAACTGAATATCCTGGCACCTCAGAGGTTGCATCGCAGCCACGAAAACAAGTCCGAAGAGAAGAAACTCCATCTTTCACCGATCGCGTATTCGCACAGAATGACTCTTCACCAGTTTCACCAGTCTAAAAATCTTTCTAATAACAATGAGCGATTTCTCGCGAAATCGATAAGAGAACACACCAGGAAAACCCGTATTCCCAACACCGTGTAACACTTACCGTTAATGAGATTCGAGCACTACACGTATACGCGATTCCCGAAAGTCGAATGATCTATGCAGATGGAGAGACTCGAGTCGATCGTTGCGCAGCCGAAGTACACGTGTTGTGAATATTTCACGACCTTGTGGATATCTTCAGATACGGATCTGAGTCAAAGAACTCTAACCCTACGGGCACCCGCATGCGGCAAAAAAAAATGCCGATAGATAGCGTCCAAGACATTGACCATTTATTTCACTTTATTACATCTTATGTACAAAAAAAATCCTTGGATACCTCAGCTTTTTTTTTTTGAAAATCGTATTACCTGCGTATTAGATCCCGACACTCTCCTTTCACGATGACTCGTGTTCCTGGATCACAGACAAGCTGTGGAGCGTCGATGAAGTGCTTGAAGTCGAAACCGACCAATTGGCACTCCGGGCTGAATGTGTCCTCGTTTATGGCCAAGGTCTCACTTTCCCAGCAAGGGTCACCTACTTGTAAAAGCTGATGGCATTTTCCCTGAAACAACACCAAATCCTCCCTATCCGGGCAAGGATCCTTAGAACACTCTGCGACCCAGGAATCCTTGGGTAGAACCAGTTGGTAACCTTCGACGCAAGGACCTTGTTGGTAAGGCAAGTAGCAATTGTCTGAAGGCTCATGGTACAAGTATCCTCGTTTACATTCACAGAAGTCTGTTTTGTTGTCCAGTTTTAACTTGATCATGTTCACCGAACAGTTGAAATTCTGAAATTGCAGAAATACAAGTTAACTTCTGCGTATGAGATAGCTTGAACAGTACGAGTTAATGTGATAGATTGTTATATGTCAGAGATATCTACGAGTCGTACATCCGTGACATCAATTCTCGGTGGTAGAACTTTGCGTGCGTATACGGCACTCGAACACATCGCTACGATGAGTATAAATGTCAACTGGATCATATTTATGTTCCTTTTTTTAAATTTATGGCAACGTTAATGCGACTCACTGAAGCGTTGCGTAGTTAGTAGAAAAGTGCAGGCGTCAATGGCGAGATCATCGCGACTGGGTGAGAGGCAGCCAGTTAATTAAGCATTACGTCATTACATCAACCGTTATCAGTGGGAGCGAGAAAAAATTTAAGTTTATGACATTATTTCGTGTACATTCGACATCAAGGGCGTGGAAAATTGATGGAGATATATATTTAGAAATGTCATCCCATGCAAATTAATGACACCATCAAATTGTAAGAGATTTTTATTCAAACTAATTTTTCCACTGGAAATATCACAGAAGTTTGGAAATAGTGGCCAATAATTGTCGAAATATTTCATCAAAATTTTGTGAAGTTTTACCAAATTTTTCAGTGTAAATTTGTTGTTATTAGTTAATTTTTGTTTTCGTTTTACTACCGTTTTACTCTCCGTACTCCGTTTTACTACCTTAATGCATTTTATATAATTTTTTAGTAATCCAATCAGATCTAAGAAATAAATGAAATACTATTTCTCATAGTTTTTAAAAATGTCATATTGATGGCTTCTAAGAGAAAGACGTAACGATGACGAAGGACGTATCTCAACGTTATTTACACTTTAAGTCCTTTTATATCGTTACGTCAAAGATACGTATTTTCTCATCGTTACGTAAAATATACGTACTTTCTCTTAGGATCCATCAATATAAGGGTTAACCTTTGTGTCATAAGTTGCTGAGGGCACCAAACTCTTTTGAAAATTGATATAAGGGGTCACAGATTATAAATTTGCTGTCAGATTTTTTAAATTGGAAATGGCGGCTCTAAAATAGCGGACTCCATTTTTAAAGTTTAAAATGTCACAAATAAAACAAAATACTGTATTTTACGAAAAATCCTCATGTTATTTTCATCCAATTACTTTGTTACCTCGAAAAAAAAATTGTATAAATTTCCATAATGCAAATCATGGTAAGTTAAAAATTTGATTTCTCAGACGTAGTATGATTTAGATAAAAATCTCAAGGTACGCATTTCCGACAATTTGCTTGGAATAAGGTAATAGTTTTTTTCCAATTACGAAATGTAGTGGCGGAGACAACCGCCATTTTGAATTGTGTAAATCAGACTACCTACTATTGCATAACCATTTTTTTATCGATGTGATTTTTACAATTAAACTGCATATCAATAACTTTAATTAGAACAGCTCAAAATATAATATTGACACTGCGAATAAAAACATTAAAAAACAAGATTTCTGGATGTGTTATTGGTTTACTTTTTATTTTTTAGTTTATGTACATTTTATTTTTATCAGTTCTGAACGATATAATATCGGGTAGGTTATTTTAATCGATCAAAATGTTCAAACAAAAGTTATTCAGCATAATGGGACTCATCTTTCTGGGTTATTAGTTTAGACCTTGTGGTTAATTTTCAAGGTTATTTGGTAGTCAAAGTGATTTCTTAAATGAGAATTTTAATTTCTAACACCGGATTTAGTAAGTTTAGCAAATTTTACGTCCGAACTGCCAATTAATAATTTGTTGGAATGACCTTAATAAGGTCACATGTTGAAACATCACCTGGAAGCTGTTTTTCTTTTAACTTTATGTGCAAACGATTTATGATTAACCTTTAATGTTCAAACGTGCATTTTTCCAATGAAAAGCAGTTTACGAGTCAAAGTCATCTTTAATACCAAAAGTTTCAGATGGCTCGTGCATTTACAACAATGTTTGGGAGTGAGTCCTGCAATAACTCCAGTATTACTCAAATGTGGTACAGTATTCCCCCCAATATTTGCCACTAGGTCGGTTCCAATATTTGCTGCCCCTCGATTGCTGTTCCCCACCACTTCTCACGGAGCGGTAATGTGGCGACAACACGCATGCGCGATGTAGGAAAGGTTAAACTGTTTTCTTCTGGTCGACGCCTACGCGTTCTATAACTGTATGTCGGCGGAGTTGGGAAAAATGTCTTCCCCTCACTAGGCAAATATTGGCAGGGTTAGAAAAGGACAGACAAGACGTACGAGGCAAATATTGGGGGGGGGGGCACTGTATTAATATTATGCAACATCTGCGGAAGTTTTTCTCCTTGTATTTTATGTAAAACTGAAAAAAAAAACTGTTTTTGTAAGAGGCGTTGATATGTATTGTATATTTATTCTTTATAGGATACTCCTACAATCTTTTCAGCGTCCTAGACTACGGCAACGGCTAAAACTATGCCTAGTAGGAAATGCCCAAGATGTCTCTGCTCTAATCATCTGTAGCAGTTTGCACTAATACCGTCTTATTTACAAATTTGAAATATCATCAGAATTCAATTCCATTATATTAAATTAAGGCAGAATTTGACTTTTATATAAAGTAAACTCAATTCTCACTCGTTTAAGGTAGTTAGACCCCAGGATATAATATGTTAGCGAAAATATTTTAATAACACTTCCAGGAATAAAATTTTTATTATGCATGATATTATGACAGAGTTCGAGCGTTATTTTTCTTGAAAAAAAATTGAAACTTGCAAAAATAATTTGATAACCAACTTTTCTTAGCGACTCAAATTTTCTTCTTATTTTCATTCAAAACTTTTCTAAAAATGAAAGGATTTCAATGAATGACGGCTTATTTTTTCAAGAAAAAGATTCTCTACAACTTCACCGAATGAATTTCTTGAATTTCTAAAACTAGGGTCAAATATCTCGAATTATTAAAAAAAAATATATATTATTTTTTAACTTTTCTGAATAATTTTAGTGATCAGGCAAAAAAATTTGAGAAATTTGTTAGGTGAAGTTGTAGAGAATCTTTTTCTCGAAAAAATAAGCCGTCATTCATTGAAATCCATTCATTTTTAGAAAAGTTTTGAATGAAAATAAGAAGAAAATTTGAGTCGCTAAGAAAAGTTGGTTAACAAATTATTTTTGCAAGTTTCAATTTTTTTTCAAAAATAATAATGCTTGAACTCTGTAACAATATCATGTGTAATAAAACTTCAATTCCTGGAAGTGTTATTAAATTATTTTCGCTAACATATGATATCTTGGGGTCTAGCTACCTTAAGGTGAAATTCACTGTAATGAAGTCATTTTCACCTTAACCCTTTAACCCCCAAATGTACAACATTTTTTCATGAAGTTCATGAAGAAAAATTTGAAACTATAGTCATTTCTTATTGGATTCTAAAGTCAATGGTGCCTGTCATAATTTGTCATGTTATCAAATAAAAAAGTTATATCGGTTTATTTAAATTAAAGCATGATTTTTTTATTTTTAAAAGTCCCAAGTATCATGCAAAAAATGATTTTGCATTAGATTGGCGTATTTCGAAAAGCAAACATTCAAAACGTTGGACACAAAATGGCGATAAAATTGAATTTTTATTCGTAATATCTTAGCCATATGTTTAAATTCACAAATTTCAGTGAATTTTTAAACCTCAGTAGCCAAGCGTTTTTGAAGTTGCTGAATGCGAATCTAAAGATAGTTTTTAAAAATAAAAAACGCCGTTCGAATATGGCGATCGGATTCGATTGAAACTTATATAGGAATGTTCGGGGTCGTTTCTGATGACCACATTGGATCCACTGTTTTGAATATTTAAAAAACATTCCAGATTCATGATCAGCAACCAATTCAACAAAACCATTGAATACCAGTTTCATAAAAACCCATTTAACTATTCTGATTTTGAGAATGTCGCTACAATATTATGAATACAAATGTACTTTTACCTTATTTTATGCTCGCCATTTTGAATTTTTACTTTTCGAAATACGCCTATCTGTTAGCAAATTCGTTTTTTACACGACATTTGTGATATTTAGAAGGATACTAATCCCATTGCCCATAATAAAATTCATGCTTTCTTTTTAAAAAATCTGTATAACTTTGTTATTTCAAAATTTCATAAATTTTGGTATGCAGAATTGGAAAGATCGGATGTTGACCAATAAGAAATTACTAGAGTCAAATTTTTCTCGTGGAATTTAAATGCTAAAATATAGTGTCATATTTCATGAAAAAAATTTTGTACATTTGGGATTTAAAGGGTTAAGAGAATCTCAAGTGCCCTCCAGTAGATGAATGATGAGATGGGAGTATCGCATTTTTAGCAATAGTCTGAACTAATTTTTTATTGAAAATTGCCATGAAGATCATTTTAAAGAACAAGGGATTTCCAAAATAAGCGATAGTTTTGAATGTTGGGGCAAGGTGATTGAAAGAATGTTTTTTTTTAAACTGAATTCAAGTCATAAAGTAGAGAAAAAATATTGTCCTTAGCAAACAAATAAAGAACGTGTAAATGTATTTCAATAAAAATTATTTAATCAACCAATACTCATAATGTGTAGACTAAACGGCTGATATTATCAGTATTCATTAGGTCAACATTTTGACGAATACAGAAGCTAAAATAACAGGAAGATTTAGCCTTACAAATGTAGGCTGTAAATATTTCGATTTACTTATGTGTTTAGTTAATAATTTATTAATCTACGATAAAGCGTAATACTTAATTTTGAAGTTATTGGTAATTTATGAAATTGGACATTTTCAAAGTTCGTAATACATGTAGGTACATTATTCTCGATTACAAATCCAGAGAGATAATAAGTAGAAATTTAACCGTTAGAACAAGGTGACCGTTTTTTACTTTCTATGTCCCAGTTTTTATGGAGGGAATTATACGCATGGTGCCTATTATCAATACTTGTTATTCTGATTTTGATAAAAATGGATTATTATTGTTTATTTTTGAATTTCGCAATTCAATAAATGCGATTGCTTAACATTGTAGCAAAGGACTTTTTTGAACAAATTGTGTAAATAACTATCAACCTGTGCAATACTGCATACTACTAATAGGATACTTATATAATCGTGTTATTTTTTTTAATAATCACGTATGAATTAGTAGTAAAAATAGAAAATACATACGGCAATAGAGGTAATGAATTTTAAAATATATCTGTGAAGAAAGTATAAACGTGTTAAAACGTCATAATTAATGTTTACTAATATTATTTTATTACTGTAAATCCATTACCAAGTACTTATCAAGTAGAGAACATTAACAATTTTAAAGAAACATTCGTTTCGCTCTAAAGTGAATATTCTTGTACATTTCCCAATCACACTTGTGATTTTTGAATATTTCTGAATATGTATACTAATAACTATTCGTGTAATATAAAAAAAAGTATTTGTTCCATTTATGGCGACAATTTTTGAAAGTTAAAGCGTTTATTACCTTAGCAAAAACACCACTATAATTAGAAATTCCATCATAAAAACAACAATTTTTCGAAACTTGAGAATATTAGAATATTTTGCTAAACTTGCGTTACAACCGAAGATTCCAGAAATGTATTTTATGAACAGTTCAAACATTGTTTATGAAAACCTAATTTTATTAATATGTTTTCATTGATTTAGAAAATATTCAAATATAAAAAGATGATCTTGACATAAAAGTACCTAACTATGACAGGTTACAATTACGTAAAACAAAAAGGACGATTATTAATAGTTTCAGAGAATTTAAGAGCGTACGGAAAAAATGTACTAATCAGCACCACGAAATTATTATTATTTACTTGTGCTATATAATAAAAATTTATCAGTCGCGTATTTAGTAATTTACGATTTTTATTATTCTTTCTGATGATACAATTCATAATCAAAATATTTTCTCCAAGAATAAGATGATTAGTCATCAATGTGAATATTTTCCTCATTTACAAACATCCATTACAAAAATATACATTGTAACGTAAGCTAATCAGTCTTCAATTATTCATGTGTTTTTCAATAATTACGATTTTTATTTTCTGTTTGCCTTTTACGAACTCAATTGTATTTTAAATGACGTTAATGATACGCATGTTTACAATTTTCTTACATTGTTAGGTACAAAAACTGAGGACATCCTACGGATAAGAATGCAAACTTTTCACACATATTTACAGACATGAATTATGACAAAATTTCAATAACTTCCTCCATATCACTAGGTAAAGTGTTTTAGTTATACAACAGTGTATATAACAAATATTTATATATTACTAACAATCTAAGTAGGACCTTCGAAATTGACCCCCTCAAAATTAACGCTTTCCCCCATTTTTCTCTGAAACAATTTGATATATTATATATAAAAAGACAAGAATGTAAGGTTAAGATTACGTAAAGTGGGGATAACCTCCCTTTTATTTGTTTTCGCAACATGGAGTCAATTTTGGGGGTCGTCGGAACTGCCGACAGTCAATTTCGAAGGTCCCACTATATGCGGAAACTTTTGCATGATTATCAATTACTTCTGATTTGAAACTTACATTTTAAAGTTTTGTCTGATTATCAGAGGTAGTGAAAAGCGAATATGATATTAATCAATTCAAACTTAATTTCCTAGCTGTACTTTCCCTAAATATTATAATAAATTATTATTGCAATACAAATATTTCAGTAAAAAAAAAACATTTTGTGCCATTTTTGTCAAAAATTAGATTCTTGGTATTACGGTTCTTTTATTACAACAAAAAATAACATTATAAAGCTTAATTAAAATATTTAGTTGTTGATGCCAACCACTAGATATGAAAAAGTGTAATTAACCTGTGTAAAAAAAATGTGTATTATTATCGCAAACAGAATTTTTAACTTCTTCGCACTGCATACATGAAAAATTAATAACTCGACCACTATCAAATTCTGCATCCCTCTAGCGGTAATATGTGGAACTAAATACACATTGCTGAAATACATCGGTTTCGTCCTGGTTCCCCTATGTGGACTCATCAGTAAGATTTAACTAATAAAGATTAATCTGATTTTTGCCAAATTTGAATTTCAAGCGGTTAATAAAGTAAAACACTTGATTTAAATGTATATAATAAATTGCGATTGTACAGTTGCGTAGAAAATCGGATCGAATCCCATTAATTCTTGAATAGGGGTTTTCCTTTTAAAACCTTTTGAACTTTCGCTTTCAAACTCTGATTAAACCTCATTGATTCTGAATCTAATAATTTTCCGATTAATTCCCATTGGATTATTACTCATAAAATCACTATGAAACCTATTGGTATCGGAAAGACGAATCTTCATATTATAATTTCTATTGAACTCTCAGTTTCGAACGCTGATTAAATGATTTTGGAACTAGGAATTTCCCGATAAATTCCGATCGGTTAGTTGTTTACAAAATCGGATCAAAATCTATTAATTCTTGAATATGAATTTTCCTATTGAATCCTATTTCTCATTTAATAATGTTCGCTTTCAAATTCTGATTAAATCTCATTGCTACCAGGACTGGGAATTTCCCAATAAATTCTCATTGAAATGTTATTCCCAAAATCGGTTTGAAACCCGTTTGTCCCGGAAAGAGAAAGAGTGACCCCAAAAAGACCCTAAACAGTGCCCGTTTTTTAGCAATCGAAATTCGGATTAATTGTACTGCCAAAAGTTAAGTTATGGTGAGATAAAAACAAGACAAAAATTATAATTTGAGACGACACTTCCTTCTCGAGTAAATAGGAGGTCATATATGTTAAATTATAGCGTTTTCTAGTATCGAGTATTCTGAACGACGATCCGTCTCGAGAATACCATATTTTTAAAATAAATTGTAAAATTGTGTGGGTAATACATTGTGCATGTGTATTTATGTGTGTCTGCGTAAGACGGCTTGTCATTCAGAATACTCGATACAGGTGATACTAGAAAACGCTATAATTTAACATATATGACCTCCTATTTACTCGAGAAGGAAGTGTCGTCTCAAATTACAATTTTTTTCTTGTTTATATCGCACCATAACTTAACATTTGGCAGTATAATTAATCCGAATTTAAATGGCTAAAAAACGAGTACATTTTGGGGTCACTTTTTCCCCATTAAATCTCATTGGGGTCTCACTTTCTAAACCTGAAAGGATCTCATTGATTCTGTAATTAGGAATTCTGTGATAAAATCGTATTATACCGCTATTGATTAAGTCTTATCCATTCTTCATATCCTTTACATTCCAATTGAATCTCATTTATGTTTAATAAGCTTTCCTCTGCTGTTTCTTATTGAACTCGCATTCCTATTTAAATCTTATTAAGTCTTATTAGTTTTTAATTGGTTGAATTTTTGCTTCTCATTGTCCCGATTCAATCTCATTACATTTGAATGCGTCGTCGTCGGTTTTTATTGATCTTAATGGGAATTTTTAAGCAGGATGGCATTTTGACTAATTATATTTTATCCCCCATTTTTAAATCGAACACCAGATTTATAATCAGAGAACTCAAAAACGCACATGTGACCATTTTCCCGTAAATAGAAGTATTTTTATTACGTTTAAATCTGTCGTATTACATCCGCCATTTAGAATTTCCGGTTTCTAAGCTCAGATTCGCATTTGCGACTCCGAAAACTAAACAGGCCGAATTTTAACAAATTTAATAATTGCAAACTTATCGTTTTTATAGAACCTACATTTTCACGTCTAAAAAATTAAATACATGTATATAAATATAAGTGTATGATAAAATAGGACTATTTATGAATCCCGCATTTTTCCAATTATCACTAGTATAGGTATGTACATCCACAGAAACATTGTACACATTGGACAGGTAAGTACATAGATTCAAGGTGAAATAGATAATAAAAGTTTGCAGAAAATAAGATTGTTTTTTTAAGTCTCAATCGGTTTATTGACTGGGCAACTTTTAACAGATATATAAATGAAATAAAAACTACAATTTAGTATTATTTTCTTCAATGACTAATATAAATAACTTGATTGTTAAATTTAATAAAAATTATTTTATTCATTTTTAAAATTATTATCACAAATTTGCTAAAACATAACAAAATATGTAATTGAAAAATATATACTCACATCAACCATGTTGATTTTTTCTTTTCCAGGTCTGAAATTATAGTCTTCATTTCAATCATTTGGTGTTTGACAACTCTATATTTGACAAATCATTGATGTTATCCATTGTCAAATTAGAATTTGTAAGGTAGTCATCTTCATCTAAGATCGTTTTGCCTTTCTGAAAAAACGTTAAGTAAACACATGCAAAATTTGAAAAATTATGTTATGTCTTGTGAATAATTATAAAACATTTTTTATGGATATTTATGTTACGAAAATGAAAATATTAATATTTAAGTTCAGCGTTTTTATCTTTAAGTAGAATTGAAAAAAACTACATTTTGTAATTATAAAATTTCTTACATTTGGGTATTGAGGTATAAATGTGTGAGGATCATATTCATCCCAAGAACTGAAGAGATTAAATATTTTCAAGAGCTCCAGTGGTGATAGTTCTGAAAATGTTGTATATAAACCGATATCGTGTACAATTAGTCGAGGTCCACAACCAGGAATCAATCGCCTTAAATTAGAAAAAGAAAAAATTATAATTGAAGAATAAAGAAGTTAATTTAACTTTAGATAGTTATGAAATAATTACTCACTCTAGGGATGGTATAATTCGATTGCCTCGTAGTCGTAAGTTTTGTTGCAAGAAGAACCAAAAGGGAAACAAATTTTGCTTACTACAATATTCGGAGTAAAGAGTTGAATGAGGTTCTATTTTTACAAGGTACATGAAAGTTTTGGACGGGTCAGTTTTATCTGTAAATGGCATATTCGTGGTCCATGGTACAAAAGCTTCACGAGGAAGTTTGGTAAGAACTTTGTAGTCAAACATAATTTGGAACATGGCTGCCCAATACTTGTAATTTAATTGATCTTTGCTAGTTGCTGTAAATTTCTGAAAAAATCAGCTGTATCACTTCCTACTTTTGAAATAAATACAATCATAAATATATTATATAAGGTAAGTAATACATCAAAGTACCTGCCAAACATCTGCAGGTAAAACTGCATATATCCTTGGCCGTCCATAATTGAACAAAATTGTTTGCATCACTAAATTATACATCATCATTACCAAAAACTTCTTATCAGGACAAATGGTAATGATGTGTGCGAACGGTTCATCCGTCCATTCTTTCTTAGGAAAACCTTCCATGCAGTCATTCAACTGTGGATGAGAAGAACAGTCATCATTAAGTAAGATCTTCCATACATCTAGAAAGTCCACATTTCTTAAATCCAGCCTCTCAGAATCTTTGTTTAGAAGATTATTTAATGCTTCGTTGTTCGCAAACCAATCATTGCCCTTTTGATATAAATGAATTTTTTGTATGCCAGTAGATAATAATTCTTTTGTAAGCACACCAATTCCAGGATTACATTCAATGATAAAATCCTGATTCTTTACAAGATCATCACTTATTAACGAGGCTACATTTTTTGCAACTTGCGGATCAATTATGAACAGTTTTGAAGTTTTCCTTGTATTTCTCAAAACATCAGTTGGTAAATCTTTATAAACATGTTTTGCATTCACAGAATCCAGATATTCTTGAATGGTACAATGTTTTTGTTGTCTTTTTGTAACATTTACTTTTTTAAACGATTTGAATTGGTTTTGAACCACTGATGTAAAGAACCTTTTCAAATTAATTCTTGTTCCAAATACAACCATATTTCATAAAAGAAATCTGAAAAGAACAAATATGACTGGTTTTTGACACCCTACGAATATCATAATTTATTATTATGATTTATACTTATATAAAATTTACTTTAAAAATACTATTTTTGTATACAAAGTAGTTCGGACGTTTTGTTAATCCGGAATGCGTCTTGTAAAACGATTGTGAATTTTATTAAAATTGTTAAGGTGCATCGTAATAACAACTGATGATGCACCATCTATATCACCACTTGTGTAAAAAACACCTGAACCCAGTCGGTTTACTTACAAATTCACAATTGTTCAGCAACCAGAATTAAATCATATTCTCCATCATCTCACGAATTGTCAACTCAATGTTTTACATTATCGATCTTCTATTAAAATTAAACTGAAGAGGGGACACATCAAGCTGCTGAAACGTCTATAGTTAAAAAAACGTTTGATTTTTATTTAATGGACCGTCACACCAAGAATTCTGAAAATTCTTTTTGAATTTATATTTATTTATATTAGAGTCAAGAAGAAATTCAAAAGAATGGTTGAAACACCAGATCTTACTTATACTTTTGTATACTGATGTATTAAAAGAAGTTGATCCTTTTTTCATTAACAAATTAGGTTTGGTGGTAACGATGAACACAGCTTATTACTTGATTTTTACAAGCTTACATTTGAAAGTCATTTTTTATTTAAATCTTATTATTTAAATGTCATTTTAAAAACGCAGTTAATATTACTTCATTAGTACATTCTATATCATGGCAGCAAATTAAATCTCTTTGTAAATGATGTCAAGTTGAAATTATAAATTGATTAACGTATCGCATAGTAAAAATCTAAAAAGCGTGTAAAACTACACATGTTTGCAATATTAATTGTACAATCAGCAAACATGAAAAAGCAGAATTTTGTGGGTTTTAAATTTGTTTTATATAATTATGACTTATTTTATTTTGCATGATTTTGATTTTGAAAATTTAACTCTAATGATTATGTATCAATTATGAATTTACTTAGACAGTTTGAAACAATTTACTTTCAATATGAAATGCAGACAAATTACAACTCTTTTTTATAAACTATGATGGATCTTTCTTTATGATGGAGAAAAGATACTCTTCCTTAAAAATTACAAATTTTTCTTCTTGTACATAAGCTGAAAATATGACTATAAAATTTGTTTAATAAAGAAATAAGTTTAAACAATTTTCAAAATCTTGAAAATCTTTTTTTAAGAAGAATTGCAAAACTTTCTTGAACTCAATTGATGCAGTGAAAACATTTTCTTAAAAATAAAATTTTTGAATTTTGTCATTGTTACAACATTTGTGAGAGTCGTTCTTGACAGAACCCGATGATCACATACATACGAAATATATACAGATGGTAAAAAACCTACCTTCTCTCTTTTAAAATGTTTCACGCTTTCACTCGCAAATGTTAAATATACTGTAAAAAAAGTCTATGTAATTTTAAATAAGTAAACCGTGGCTAAAGCGATTATCTGAGCCAGCTAACTTTTTTTAATAAGAGCAGCAGATTATGGTAGGCATCGCTGTCATTCTCAAAACTAAAAACAATTTATTATAATTTAAAAAATACATTTAATAAATTGTAGATAAAAAAACACACTGTCTATAAAAACTGTATATACATTATGTAAGAGAAATAGTTTAAATTAGTTTAATTAGTTTCAATTCGTCACAGCGAATAAGTCCATTAGTGACTCTAAACAATAAACACGTGTCGGCGTAGGATCGGTGTGACTGTAGTGAACTTAACTCACATTTATTCGCAATATCACTGTAATCGTTTGTTCAAGCCGGATTTTCTAATTTTAACTTGTATGCTAAGAATGATAAAAATTTATGCTGAACTCTTTCAATTTTTACTTTGTGTACATCAAAAAAGGGAGACCAAACAACCGATACATACATAAGTATAAATTGCACTAAGGTATCGTAAATTATTTTGAGCGTTGATACATTCGTAAAGTCTACACATTGTCTTTTCAGAAATCCTAAATTATGTAATGCCTTTCCTACAACTTGCTTTATGTGGTCTGAAAAGGTCAATTTATTATCAATAAATATGCCTAGGTCCCGCATTCCTTGTACTTTCTGTAAAGTAGCTCCATCAGCGTTATACGAAAAGTTTCGAATGGTTTTGAGTCTCGTAACACTCATCGCTTTACATTTATTAGAATTAAGGGTAATTTTATTAATTATGCACCATTCAAAGAGCCGATCTAAATCATCTTCTAGAAGTTCAGCACCCAGCAATCGGAAATGCATTGATATGTATTGAAAATTTTGAATGCATTACAATACATTTGAATTCGCTATTTGATCTTAAAAATATTGAAAAGGATTGAAATGTATTAAAAATTTTAATGCATGGCAATATATTTAAATCCAAAAATAATCCCAGTTCATACATTTAATGAAAAAAAAATTTGCATCGACCGAGAATCGAACCCTGGTCTCTCGCACAACTTCGAGTCGTAATCACTCGACCACCTCCTTGCTGTAAAAGATGATGCAAAACTAACAAATAGTTGAAACATGGAGCATTTATGAATTGTGTACATAAAAATAATCTGCTAAATTTATTACCATATTTTACATTTTTGTAATAATTTGCTTATTGACTTTTGAAAAGAACGAATGCAGATAGTAGATATTTTTGTTGGTAAAATAAATATTGTAATTTTTTTTCTAAAATACGCAATATCTTGAAAACGGTACGAGATACGTGAAATTTGACAAAACTGACATAAATCAGGGGTACCTTGGTGCGATGATTCGAAGCCACTGTACATGATTCGAGAATTTTCGAAATTTTCGATTTCTAAAATTATGAAATTTTTTAATTGTGTATGTCAGCTGAATCATCGCACATCATGGCAAAATTTCATCAGATTTTGACGTATCTCATACTGTTTACGAGATATTGCGTAAATTTGAAAATAAGTGTCAGTTAGGTGTCGAATAAATACAAATACATTTCATTTAAGTGTATAACACTTTTTGGACTCTTGTGTATTGAACGCTTAAATAAAGTGTACCATTTCCGACAAAGCACTGCTAAATGTAATTGGAAATTGGTTTAAAATAAACATTTAACATTCCAAATTTTGAATGAAAAGTCATTTGGGACTTTCATTTTCGAAAATAACTTTTTTCTAATTGAAATGAATAATTACGAAATGAACATAATTTTAATATTTTTTTACTTCAAAGCGGAAGTTTTTTTTTTTTCATAGATTCATTTGTATTAAAATGAAGAATCATTAAGAATTTGTATTCTAATGAATTCACCACACTTTAATTTTTGTATTGATTTATTTTAAATTCATTTGGATTAAAGCAGCCATTATTTTGCTCAGTCATGTATTGAAATGGATTCATTAATTCCGGTAATTAACTGTTATTATTTATGGATTCGATTGTATTACAAAATCATTATTTCAATCATCATTTGTATTCAGATGGATTCACAACTTTTGCCTTTTTCGAGTATTTTTAGTAGTTTCGGCAACAATATTATTTATGTATTCATTTGGATTCGTATTTTTGTATTAAAATAATAGTGAAGTATTTTTGGATTCGAACGTATTCGAAAATTTTAAATAGCATATTCAAAAGCGAAAAATTAATCCAAGTCAATACATTTCAATACAATTTCGATTGCTGGGCATCACATTGAGACTTAATTATTCGATAAAATTTACAATCGTCTGCAAAGATTAGAAATTTTAAGTTCTTGAATATGCTATTTATATCTAATAATAATACAAAAAGTATAGAAAAAGAAATATAAATTAGCAAATACAACGCAGGATTGACAATAATAAAGACTACACATATGCAAAAATTATATAAACGTAGTATAGTAAATTAGACACAGCTTGTTTAAAAATATGTAGCATATTAAGTGAAAGAGTGTACATATCTAAATTATTCCATCCTCGTTTAAAACAACAAATGGGATGGTAGAAAACATAGTTCCTTTTGCAAGTCGATTCTTTAATGACTCGGATCTCGTATTGGATAATGTGTGTCCCTTATTGGGAATAGTTCAGATAAGTGCGGATCTATATTCTACAAGTGAATTGATTGTCAGATATTTGAATTTAGAAGATATTTCATGAAAATTGTGGTCAAACTAAATATCTAAGAGCTCATCGCTAAACTCCTTCAAGATAATACGAATTCGGTATGTTTTATAATCTTTTAAATAAAATCATCATGTGTATAAATATCAATTTCTAATTAATTTAATTCTACAGACTAAAACCTTAAATTGTAAAAATACATCTTATATTCATACATTTTTCAAGTTGAGATAAAGGTCATCGAATCCAAATTCAAAAAACACTGGATACTCTTCGTATTATCCATTTTTGAGTGTACACTTGTTACTCGAGTGATAATTTTTATTATTTACACCTGATCACTACACTTTAGTACAAAAATTAAGGAATCTAAAATTCATGTTTATTTTTTTGTGTTTACACAAATGGCACGTGGATTCTGAATCGAAAAATTCGAGTTTCGATATTGCGATGCAAGTGTTGAAAATTTTGTCTAGATGTCACTTGTTCTTGCTTTCTCTTTGACATTTTTAGCACAATCTCTCCTGACCCCTTCACCCCTTTCAGGTATTGTTCAGGTAATCACCGAAGGAACAGGAGTTCCCACTTCAAATCAGATCAGATCAACTTCCAGAAGTTGGCACGAGTGGTAAAAGTGAAAAAAACACCCTTCAAAGGTAAGAGAATTTTTGTAAAAATAATTATTTACTACATTCGCATCAGTCAAAATTTTTTGGCAAAAACGTCATACGTCATATTCTCCAGATCTCGCGCGATAAGACTAAATTTAGAACATTTCGTCAGATTTTCAAATCTAAACAATTTCCATGAATTTTTGGTCTACTTTTACATACATTTTTCAAATTTGCGAATGTCAAAAGAACCGTTATCGACATAACCTCGAACGTAAAGAATTCCAGGAATATTCCATAATTATCAATAATAATTCTCTCGGAATATATCGTCGATAAAAAATATTTATTTTTGATGGTTTTTTATTTTTTTAACAATCGAAATTTACCCAAAAATTTGAAAAAATGCCGTATATTTTGAATACATATTTTCGCCGTAAATAGAAAATGATTTACTAAAATTCCGCCATTACAAGGCTTAATGAAAACGAATAGAAAATTCGATATTTAAATTATTACCGTTTTTCGAAAATTCTTACCAATAGAAAATTGGAGTTTTTTATGTATTTTGAAAAAAACGGAACGTCGCTGTACCGGGTACTTTCCGCGATTCGTGGAAAATTACAAATATTGACGTTGCAAGTTTCGTAAATATTACAATTTTACTAAGTGGAATTCGCGAATGCGATTTTCAAAATATGAAACCTGTTGAATTATTTTAGTGATGACATGACAGATAAATCGGAGTCTTATGTATTTATAATAAATTTTTTGACACATGAGTGACAGCTGTATTGATTATCAATTAAGATTTAATTATAAACAGCTTTGATGCTCTAGAAAATAAAATACTAAAATATTTATAACATGGGGTTTAAAAAAATTATTTATTTTAAACTTAATCAATGACAATTTGACCTTGAAAAGTTCAATATCTTACTAAAAATGCAGCATTGTCAATAACCTTGATTTGTAAGGTTTCTGAGATTTTATGTAATCTATTGCTCGCAGTAGACCTTGCGAAACTAATACATTTTAAGAAATAAAGTGCACCAGTGTCAAAAGTGATAGTATCAAGTGTACTTCTATTACAGTTACTAGAAGAGTTCTTAGAATATTATTTTATTATAGATTCTTTAGATAAGACATTTCATTTTGAAAATGGCACAAAATGCAGCGCTTTTGACTCGTCTGCTGGCTTCATCTGTGATTGCTGCAAAACGAGCAGGAAAGATTGTCCAGGATGTTATAAATCATGGAGAATTGAATATTGTCGAAAAGGCCAAAAATGACTTACAAACAGAAGCTGATCGTTCGGCTCAAAAGTGTATAATAGTATCCTTAAATCGACAATTTCCTGACATAACAATTATAGGGGAGGAACAATTAGTCAGTTATGAAGTTCCATCCGATTGGGTTGTAACCGATATGGATCCTGAAATTCTCAAATTGAACTTACCACCCCACTTACAAAATGTAGAAGCAAAGGATATATGCGTGTGGGTGGATCCTCTCGATGGTAGGATATTATGATTATTATGTAATTTGATATTTTGGAAAATACTTAATGTCAATGACATTGTTCAGGAACTGGGGAGTATGCGCAAGGTTTCCTTGAACATGTAACGGTTCTTATTGGGGTGGCAATCGGTGACAGGGCTGTGGGCGGTGTTGTTCATCAACCCTACTACAAAAATCAGGACACTGGCATTTATGGAAGGACCCTCTGGGGTATAGATGGAGTTGGAATCGGAGGATTCAGTCCCACACCTCCGCCAACCGGAAAAAGAATAATCGCAACCACACGGTATGAACTAGTATTATTATTTTGTATTTAAAAATATCTTTTGTATCGATGGCCTATATTATCTAACTAAAGAATTATGCACAAGACTACTTTTCTTCTACAGTGAATTATAATAAATTAATGTTCATCTAGTTTGTTATAATTTTTAGTAAAGTTTTAGATAAAGTATTTATTTTTACAGGCCATAAAACTTTCATTTCACATGTAAATATTGATGGATAATTTTCATCTCATATAGTTCTCAACCAGAACTGCTGTCAATTATAAGTGAATATTAAAGTAAGTTTTTTTTTAAATGATACTTTTGAAGTGGTCTTTTTTTTGTGTGTGCATAGGTGTGAATTTTTAGCAAAGTTATCCGCTAAGGATTTGTTTAGTTTGCTACAGCTTTCGAATATACACCAGTTGTCAGCCATATTTAATCACTCAACAGTAGTGGAATTAAGAAATGATCAAAAACACTTTTAAAATTGATAAAAAATTCGAGATTTTCAACATTCAAAATGGCGGATCCAATATGGCGAAATAGTTTTTATGTATCACTTTTTATTCTTACATACACCTTTCTTATATTTGACACTATTGAAGGTGTTCTTATAATAGGTCTTAAATTTTATTTTCAAATAAATCCAACGAATGTTGAAAATGTCTGCCATATTGGATTCACCATTTTTATTCACTCAATAGTAGTCAAATTAAAATATAATAAAAAACACTTTTCACATTGAGAAAAAATTCATTTTAATGTTGTTATGTATCTCTAAAATGATATTTTCAATATTAAAAATGGCGGATCCAATATGGCGAAATAGTTTTTATGTATCACTTTTTATTCTTACATACACCTTTCTTATATTTGACACTATTGAAGGTGTTCTTATAATAGGTCTTAAATTTTATTTTCAAATAAATTCAACGAATGTTGAAAATGTCTGCCATATTGGATTCACCATTTTTAATCACTCAATAGTAGTCAAATTAAAATATAATAAAAAACACTTTTCACATTGATAAAAAATTCATTTTAATGTTGTTATGTATCTCTAAAATGAGATTTTCATCATTCAAAATGGCGGATCCAATATGGCGAAATAATTTTTATATATTACACATTTCTTATATTTGACACTATTGAAAGTGTTCTTGTAATAGGTCTTGAATTTAATTTTTAAATAAATTAACCAATGTTTAAAATGTCTACCATATTGGATGCGCCATTTTGAATTTTAAAAATTGCCATAAGCGAGAAACCTTTTGCTAAAATAGTCGAAATCTGACAGCCAAAACTTTAACAGTAAACGTATTTTAGCGTAAAAGATTAAGTAACAACAGCTTTTTTTTAAATATTATTTACAACCTTGAAAATGCTGTACTATTATCCATTTTATTAAATATTTTCATTAATAAATACCTAATTAAGTTATAAATATTGACAACGTTATGGACAATTAAATTTTGCAAATATAAGGCCCCTGGAACGTACATGTCTGAATGGTATTCAGGGGACTTCTTTCTCGACAGCTCAATTTAAATCCTTTTTGAATTTTGAATACATTTTAATTCCATTTTTTATTTTTTCAAAATCGAAAGTTTCCCCGTAAATTATGAACATTTTTCGTGATTTTTTGTTGAAGTACTGGTTTACTGGCCCAAAGTGTTCAAATTAAAACGATTTTTCACAACATATAAATGAAAATAACCTATATTAATTAAAATAAATGATAAAAATGATAATATTGAGAACAAATTCTTTAAAAATAACGGAGTAAAAATTAACATACTCGAATGGAACATTAAAAAATTTGTTAAAAAAATTGGTTGTTTGTGTGCCCCAACAATTTTGTTTCACCTTTTGGGCATACTGTAGTTCTCCCCTTATTCTAATTTGTCCAGTCAGGCAAGATGGGGTCCTTCTTCCCTTGTTCTAATTTTCTCCTCTCCCACTACTCACATTCTTGTTTCACTTTTTTTCTCCAAACATTCAACATAAATAAGTACTTTTGCCATTATCCAAAAATTCAACGTGAATAATTTACATACAAACCACTGTGACACATCGAATTTACGGATGTGTACAAATAATTTTATTTAGGGGTTATATTTTCATTCCGCCTATAAGGCATGCGCATACATACATACCGTACCTATATCATACGCACAGTGGCCCTACCCTTATTTTAACTCCTCTTATTTTAACTTCGTTCTTTATTTTAACTTTTTTTCGTCCCTTATGTTAACTTCTTCCCCTCATGCGTTCCCCCACCATTCGCCATTTGAAAGTGTTCAAAAGAGAGCGGACTGCTATTTGCGCTTGCGCATACAGGTGAAGAAGGACGCCACTATATCTCCTTTCTGTGTTTTTATTTTCTCATACTGCCAGTGGTGTAGATGAAGGGGAGCGGTAAAATAAGGGAAGAAGCCGTCATCTTCCTTGACTCGAAAAGTTAAAATAAGGGGAGGGCCACTGTACATTCTACACATGCACATAAAGCGGTAGGCGTGGTGGGGAGAACGCGTGAGGGGAAATATTAGAATACAAGAAGGGAAAAAATTGCAATAATAGAAGAAATTAGATTAAGGGGAGAACTACTGTACTTGGATAATAAAGATTTTATGTCAGTCTTCTACATTAAACTATTTTTACCCGCAAAAAAGTTAAAAATAAATTGTTTTCATATTTTAAACTTTTAGCATTCCTGTTATCACCGCTTTGTGTCAAGTCATGGCATTACGC
This sequence comes from Trichopria drosophilae, assembly GCA_030407085.1. Classification (NCBI taxonomy): domain Eukaryota; kingdom Metazoa; phylum Arthropoda; class Insecta; order Hymenoptera; family Diapriidae; genus Trichopria; species Trichopria drosophilae. The sequence goes on from CM059582.1 coordinate 185,770,090, forward strand.
ATTTGAAGCAATGTCCCCGTTTATATAATATATATTTATTTATTTTATTGCATAATTCATAAATTTAAGAGAGAACAAAAATTAATATAAAACGTTAAACCTCATTTTGTAACATTCAAAAACCAAACAAAAAACAATCTTTTAAGATCATGAAATAATCATTTTATGAAATGGTAACAACTTTTATCATTTTTAAACTTCTATAATACAATTTTCATATCAAATTATTTTTAAAAGATAATACCTAAATATTTCGAAACCGACTTTTTATTCAAGTGTTTCTGTAATGATAAAAAGAAAATTAATTTTGCAATAGGTTACAATTGAAATCAAACTTTTCCTTTTAATCACTGTTTTCTATCCAGCGGATATTGAGAAATCGATATTTCTTTTCTCGGTCTAATTCTACAACCAAGGTTGCTTCGATCAAACATGCCGTTGCTTTCAATCCTATGCAAAGTAAAGAACACAAATTTTGAAATTGCAAAAACGTTCTTGTTTACGGCTACGCTGAAGCGTGTAAAACTTTGAATTGTTTTCTGTATAAATGTCAAATGTTTTTAATAAATTACTAATAAATGTTTCTGCGCTATTTATTAATAATTTACTAATCAATACTTCTGAATGTTCATAAATATATTTTTAAAAAGTATTAAGAAAAACTTCAATTTTTATTGTAGAAAAGCTATTCGATAGATAATAAATTGTACTGTTTTTAAATGAATTGCAATAATAAAAATAAGAAATAAAGAAACTAAGATTGATCAAATAATCGACGTTTAAACATTTTTTGTCCGTCGTTTGTTTTCCTATCGTATTGTGGCATAATAACAAATTATAAATGCCGCCAAATATGAGTATTTTCTTTTTTTGTTGCAGATCACACTTTGACAGTACGGTGCAAGCAGCTTTGGATTGCATGGAGGCGGATGAAATTATAAAAGTCGGTGGTGCAGGATATAAGGTACATTCATCTATCGAATTTGTATTTAATATAACACCTTGAAGGGACAGCTAAATTAGTTTCTGACATTTGTCGGTAGCTGAATTGCGAACTAGTCAAAGCTTGATTACAGCGGTCGAGTTTTGACAACAAGGCTCGATCGGAAAAACAAAATTCCGCCTGGTTGAATTTCGACTACAGGGCTCCAGGTCGTCTGGGCCTTGTACGATTGGTAGGGCCTTAGAAGTCAGAAAGGGCCGAAATATAAGAAAATTGTAGAAATCAACAAAATTGTATGAATTTTCATCTTAAAATTCAATTGCTTCTCGATAGAATTTTAAATTAAAGATTTGAGGACGGAAGAGTTTCACTCCATAGTGATCGATCTAACTTTAAACAAGTAATTTAATCTCATTTTTTCAAGAAATTAAATAGTATACGAAGTGTCTTAAAAAAGTGATCACTATTTCTAACCGATATTATACCTATAAAAATAATATTTTTTGCTTCAAAGATGATAGTTTCAAAATCGCGCCTGAATGAAGTTTTTTCTTAATGGAGTTATTTCAGTTCTTAAATGTTTTTTTTTGCTTTCGGTATCTAAATATAATTTATGGAAATTTATAAATTCACAGATTACTATTATATATAAGAATTACAAAACATAAAATTGAGGAGATAATATGTAGGGTGGGAAGTATTTATAATTTTGTATGCATCATCCACTGACTATATTTTCTCACACGGTTCCAGAAGCTAGCCTGGTTTGAACATAAGAGACATTTTGGTCCATTCAGTTACAAAATGCTTAAGCCGTCCAGGTTCTTACTATAGTTCTCTCACTCATCGCCCGATGCCGCCACATATTTTGACGATTTTTAAAACAAAAATATTTTGCAATGCCTTCTCTCTGGCAGGCTCCTGTCAATTTTTAATATTTTTAAACTGCGACACAATTATTGCAAAGGGTGTTTGGAAAAATCTCACGATTTCGATGTGGGACTGATAATCTCGAAAGAGGCGCTTCATACAATTATAATAGAACTTATTTTACAGGTAAATTCCGTTAATTATTTAATTGTATTACGCGCCTCTTTCTCATGATCAACATGTAGATGTTGAACATAATAGTATAATATCGTATACTTCGCATTCGTAACTGAAAGAGTGTGAAAGAAACAGACTTATTTCGAATTAAATCGTACACAGATTTTTCGTATACTTTTTCGTTTGTTGGGACTTCACCAACATTATAAAGGTGCCATTTTTTATGTATAGAGGTGCACGGAAAGAAATTTCTAGCTTTTGTATCACGGTTTGCTATACGCTTTTGTTTCACAGCTTTCTCATGCTGTAAAAGGATGGAATATTCCTCCAACAGCGTGATTCCGTGCTTTTTAGTCATGGTCCACGTTTGAGAGGAAAGTAAAGCTGTGAAGCAAAATTTTGACGTAAAACCATGACTCAAAACCTAGAAATTTCTTTCCGCGTTTTCGCCCTAGATATACAATATACTATTATAAAAAAGAAATCATGAAAACCGATTTTTTTTCAAATATATTTCCTCCGAAAAGTGAGACTAAGTAGGTTCTGCAGTGATAAAAATTACATATTTCCAAAAATTCTTGGTCAGCTCTCATTATTTTCTTTTATTTTTTTATGTAAATTAATTTCTTTGGCGTTTTTTAGAATACAGTCTATAGTAATTAGAAACACGAAATTTAAACAATCGATTCAGTAATTTTTTATTTACGGTTTTCAATGAACATTTCTACCTTATCTAGTGATATTCAAAAGAGCGACCTCAAAATGATCAAAATTGGCCAAAGGATACACCGTAAAAAAAATATTCTAAATTTTAGAGGTAAATTCATCTTTTTATATCCTCTCTTTTTTTCATCTAAAAATAAGACTATTCCACTATGAAGAAGAGGAATGCTTCTCTTCCCGAAAGGAAACGCAGCGTAAAGAAGTTTTTATAATTTTCCTATCAAATTGAAAGTTTTCCTCTTACTTTGAGAAGATTTCCGTTAGCGTGCGAAAATCGTATTCACATATGCCGCGACAGTTACACAGAAAATCGAAAGCATACATAAACACATAAACCCAACACCAATAATTCGTTCGGAGAATCCCACGGTTGTCCTTGTTTTTTTCAAAATTTTTATGGGAAAGAGAATGACAACCGTAGGTATTTCCCGAATGATGTAGTGGCTTTGGGAGACAGGTTTGAACAGGGCGAATAATCGAGTTTATGCAATATTTGCGATAGATGCCCAACTTTTAAAGTTGTTCTGACGAATAACAATTCGTAATTCGTACATACGGGAAGTGATTTTGAGAACGGTATTCCCGTGCAAACAAGGAAACGTGAACCTAAAACTTCAGACATTTGCCACAAGATGGTTTAAATGTAACTTGCTTTTTTGTGCAACTAGTCCACATATTCTAACATAGTATATGGGTCATTCTCCAGAAAAGTGTAATTTTATGTCCCCGGTTAATATTTTATCCAAATAATGTAATTTATTCTCCAAACATTTTTTTCTTGCGCCTTATACTTTTATGTAATCATCGCACAAGTGATAATTTGTTCAAATCGTATGATAAAATTTTCACATACTGCTAAAGGTCCGAAATGTAAGCCTCCTGGCTGTCCCCAGGTATAAATATCACGTTTTCGATCACTGTCATTCTCTTTCATGTGAATGATTAAATTTCTTTAAAAGTGGTTATGATCTGTTTTACTTATAACAAACAAATAGTGCTGTGAAAATTTCACTATAAAGTTCCTGAAAATTGTTATGGCTTTGTAAAATGTGTCTCCATGTTTTAAAAAATAAATGTAAGTACAGAATACATGCCATTTACAGTACAAACAAAAGTAAATGTAGATACAGACAATCGTTCTACAATTTCGATTACTTTTAGACTATGGATTGTGTGTATAATATTACTGATTTCAAAAATAATTTAAACCCAAATTTAGTAATATTGTTAGAACTAAGACCAGTACGTTTATTCCTTGTAAGCTTCCTGTCATATTTGCGACGCTACTTTAGCATGTTAAGAAAGCGAGTAATATCTTAAAATATAAAGAAAAGATTAAACTTTTATGCCTTAAGTGCATTTGACCGAAATTTATTTTTTTCTTATGTTAACCTGGTTAATACGTTGACATGTAAGCTCCCCTGTCATGTAAGCTTCCTGGACAATTGTAGTGATTTACAGAAATACCGTTCTTATTAGTGATAGAACGGATTTTTATTGAACTTAACATCAAGTTTCTTAACTACTTTAAGTATTAAACGCGCATCATCAGTAATATGCGATAATCAAAGCTTTTCTTCTTACATCGCTGAAATAACTAAACATATCACTTTATAATTTTCCATAATAATTTTAACTGTTTTGAGTTTTATAAAATAAATATTATTAAGTTACTATTGTTATTCTTACTCTTTATGAGTCACTCATTCGCTAAGAGTGAACATTTCGCCATTTTTATATAAAATTTCCATTAAAAAATTAAATTAGTTGTATATTTCACGCGTATCGATGGCTGCTGCATTATTACTTCGTATTTACGTAATTAGCAAGCCAATGAATATATCTAAGCTTTAAATTTTAATTTTTATAATCTTTTATTTTGTGGAAAAAAAGACGTCGATTTTACACTTTTTCGAAGAATGGCCCATATAAGACAGATTACATTTGCATAGCATGCATATGTATGTACGTTGTATTTTTACAGATATGGGCAAATCCACAGAACTTTTAATTTTTGTGAAATGCCCATAATTTATTAAGACTTTAAGAATGTATAGAAAATATACTTATTTCGTATTCCAACAAAGACTTTTATTAACAACATTTGTAGAAAAAAAAGCGTGCCAAAATATTTTTATGTAATAGCAAGAGACAGTCAAAAATGTAAAAACTTGGAAATTACGAATGAAATAATCCAATTTTTTAAAAATCTCCCTCATACGCTAAACACACGGCCCCGGGATTAAGGCATTGATCTGACGTTTAACTTGTAACTGGGCATACTAGAAAACAGTATTATAAGTCACATTGATGTGAGCAAAGTTTGTTATAAGATTTCAGCATCCGTTTGACATGAAATAACTTTTTGTGAAATCCACATTTTGTTGATTCATGATTGCGGCCTTGCAATAACCCAACGAAATAATAGATGTTTCTTATTCCTGAGATAAAAATGGAAAAATCTCGCCTTATTACGAATATGTGCTCGTTGTACATCCATGACAAGATAAAGTTGAAATAAATAATAAAATTCGTGCAACCATAAAACATATGACATTATCGTACAGCAGATCTCGAATAAGTTTTTAATATGTTTCTTGATGTCTGTGATTCTATCGATCGATCATTTATTAACAAAATTATGTGGGCCGCAAATAATTTTTGTATTTTGTTCGCATTATTAGAGAAAACGTAATTAATGACAATAAATTCGAAATTATTAAAAATACCTATTTATTTCATACACATTCAAATATGTGAATATATGCGTAAACATATTAGGTACATGTAAAACGACGAGTTGTTAGAGACGGGGTTTGTTTTGTGGTGAACGTGTGTAAAAATGTGTAAAAGTGTAATATTAATTTATATAATGTGTGTAAAGTATATGAATTAGGCAAAGTTGGTGTCAATCGAAGAAACGCAGTACTTCCTGCGTTAAAAAACTTTGTCAGTTTTAGCGGAATCCTCTCAATAGTAGCAAAAAATTACTCTTGTACCAAAAGGATATTCTTAAAACCGAAAGAAAATGATTGTCAATCTTAGATAATTTTTAGAGGAATCCTCTCAATAGTAGTAAAAAATTACCCTTAAACCGAAAGTATATTCTTAAATATTCTTCACAAGATGAATATATATGATAATACATTAAGAATATTTACTTTTTATACAACACTGAAGAGTAAAAGTTGCATTAGAATGAGAAGAATGCTCTCAAATAAAGAATATTTTTTTCTGGTGTAGTATTAATATATGAGGAATTCCACGGTGCTGTTAACATTCGACCCTAAGAAAAATCAAATTTTTGTTTTGATAGCACATCAACCAATCTTATACCATTAAATTTCTAGGGCCACAAAGAATTACAAAAAAAAGCTTTACAACTCATTTTTGAACAAAGTTATTTTTGTAAATCCAAAAAATGTAAACACAAAAATTTGTAACAATTACAAAGTGATACAGAGACTGAAAAAAGTATCTGTTTTAGGCTATTTTCATGTATTTTTGCCTCCTGATTCCAAAGATGATAATAAAAATTATCGGTCATGCATATTTAAGCTGCCATTGTGAAAAAATATCCAAAAATGGGATGTTTTTCAGTTTTTTTGCACTTATTTTCAAAAATACAAATCAGACAATAAATGTGTCCAAGAAAGAAAGATAGAACATCAAATTTTGTACAAAAAAGGTTGTATGCATTTTCTTCATAATATCAGAGGTAATAAAATAAGAACAGTACTTTAATGAAATTTAATTATATTTCTATAATATTCGCATTTCTAAAATCTTTTGATAATAAACTGATCATACACCTCGTTGAATGCTCAGGAAAATACATTTTTAAAAAGTAGGCCGAGGGTTAGCCCCTCGTAAAGGTAAAAATGTAAAAAATGTTTCAATGCGAGTACATTCAATGTTAACAGTTCTACGGAATTCCTTGTGAAGAATGCCATGGAACTTCTGACATTTCACCCTTAAAAAATCCAACTTTTATTATTATGGCACCTCAACTAATTTTATGCTATATTACATTCATAGGGTTATAAAGAGTCAAGAAAAGAGAAGCCAGTCATTTTTTAATTAAGTTAGGTCGTTGTCATGTCTTTAAAATGCAAAAATACCATAAAAACGTTCTTGAGTTGATATTTTTTCGACTATGGTAAAAAATTTAATGAGATACGAGGTTGGATATTGAAGAAAATGTACTACAGAAAAATTTGCCAAAAGTTAAAAAGTCATTCTATAGACCATGTCGGTGTGCCTTTAAAAAATCATGATTTTCAATTCGAGTGGAGCAAGAAAAAAGCAATGTTGCGAACGTCGCTGAAAGGTTCATACACAAGGCATATATATAAATCGGGTTCTATTTTCATTTTTATTCCAAGGGGATTATTTACCGTCATGCACAATTCAAAAATAATAAAATTTTTTTTTTAAAGCCTGAAATGTAAAAAAAATTTCGTTTTCTCAAAAATCGGGTACACATGTTCCTGGCTTCATACTTCATTTTCTAAGACAGGCACACACTTCAATGACAAATATTCTATTAGATATTATCTCTGCCAATAACGTATATCGATTTCAAATCATTTGGATACAAGTTTTTTTTTAAACAGCCTCGAACTGAATAAAAATGTGGCGAGTACGCATAAAAAAACTGTAATTTCAGTCAGTGTTATGCTTCTTGGGCAAGGATAATTGTTACGGAGGTAGAGAAAAAAGTTTGAGTATATTATACTAAGTGTCTTCTTGAAATACTATGAAGAAAAACTCGATTTGACCTTTATTTGTACGATTTTTCTGCTAGTACTTGCGATGTTAACAGTTCGGTGGAATTCCTCATATATGAATATGTTTGTATCTTTTCAACTTTCTTCATACAATCGTACTTAAAATAATCTTTTTGGTTTAATGTAGGTATTGATGCTTCTCGATGGCAAAGCTCATGCTTACGTATTTGCAAGTGAAGGCAGTAAACGATGGGACACATGTGCTCTTGAGGCGGTTCTTCACGCGATCGGTGGCAGCTTAACGGACATGCATGGTAAAAGGTACGTCTACAATTCCAAAACACCGCACTCAAATAAAGGTGGAGTTTTGGCCACGGCGCCTGGCCAGGAGCACCAGTGGTACTTGTCGCGCATTCCAAGTGACGTAAAGCAAAGGTTGTAACTTCGCTTTTAATCTCGATTATTCAAATTGAATGTCTGTATGGACCTGCGTGTATAACACTATTTATTACCTGTGACGTATTGAACTTGTGATATGATGATGTTATAACAATGACAAATCAAGCTGAAATCATGTACTGCGAAGGTGCGGTTAACAATAATATACAAGTACCTTAACTGATGAATCGTTTTTATATTATCCTCTTCCTTTGGAATTTTCCAGAAGTTTGCACGCATTTTTTAAAGCAATATTTATATTCTTTAATGTATACGATTAGAAACATTTCGTAAGATCTCTGTGGTAAAAATGGGAGCGTTACAAAAGCTCTACTGTCTCTTATAAAGCGGGAGGTTGGTATGGTTACAAATTAACAAACAGATTTTTACAAAAAAATTACTAAACGTTAATGTGAATATAAAATGAATTCTCTGTAAATTTTGGAGTAAATACCTCAGTGTTGAGATATTATGAAAAACATTTTGTGTTTATTATCATGGTGCCTTATGTAAAATGGCATTTTTCAAATCTTTATATGCGAGATTTGCTCAGAATTAACAAACAGATTTACTCAAAATTAATGTCGATAAAAGAAAAATATATAATAAATGTTTGAGAGAAGGGAACTAATCGATTGGATACGCTACGCAAGAGAAATTAATCGAAAAATCGAAATCGTCAGTTCATTTTCTTACAGGTTAATGGACATTATTTTACATCTGAACGGTACGGTACTATTCAAAATTATCCTTTGCCGCAGCTGAACTAAACCCACCAGCCTGGTCCAACAGTGTCTACGGCAAATGCCGTATATCGAATCAAACTGTCAATTCCGACTAGTATATTCGCGTCCAACTTGTGGCTTCAATTTTTTGTTTATTGACGTGGAAAAAGGTGCAAATTAAATTGCATTAGGAGAGAGTCGAGTAGCCCCGGCCACTACCTATTGTGAAGTATCTAAATAGGTTACACGAATATTGCTTCACTTATCTTTTGTACCATTGCCTGAAACAGCAAATTTCAAAATATGAAGATATTCCGCTCTATTTTGAGTAGATTAGTTAGTATTTGGATTTTACAAACCGTACAAATGAAATCTCTTTCGGCATTTCAGTAATTTTTAATTGAAAATATTTAAAAACCAGTACTAAATATTCATGAAGTGTTTGGTTACGTCGATTCTACGTCTCAAGAGCTTTTATTTCCATTTTTTATATTTTAAATATTTTACTATTAACATTGTATTTTCTTCTCGAGTAGCACAGATATGACTTTCGGGTAGACCCGGCCAGTTAAAATCGTTTATTATTTGAGCTAATTTGAATACATTTTTATTATTCTGATAATAATGCAATTGTCTGAAGTTAATGCTGACATTTGGATCACATTTTTCCTATATTCTGACTTGTTTATGACATAACCTACGTTTATACCGCTTACGCAGATTTCGTTAACGATAATTTCACGAACCACAGTTTCCAAAAGTGCAAATTGTTATTGATAATAAGTATTTGTTTTTATATTTTATAATTTATAGATTTCGACATTGTGACCATTGTGATTAAAAAAATTTTTGAAGAAAAACAGACAAGAACACGATGAATTAATAAAAAATACCAATCTTATTTATTGATTATGATCATAATCATGATTTAAAAATAAATTAGGTTAAATTTTTATAATTTAACTTAAATCTTAATATTGACCGACTTTTAATTAAACTCATTATGTCCCAGGATTCTGACGCCTGACACGATTCCGGAACTCCTTCGCAAGAAAAATTTCTGTTTTCTGACAAATTTTGTCGTTTTGGGATGTAACCGGTTAAATTTCTCTCTTCTCTGCTTAAATTTATTTTATTTTTTTCTCTTATCATTCTTCCTTTTTTTGTAATGATTTTTTTCAATTTTTCGGATACTTCTGCTATATCATTAAGAATTGAAAATGAAAAAAAAAACGAAATAAAAAGTAATATTCTAACATGGTTTCATTGTCAAAATAAATTCAACTTTTAAAATTCGCTGTAAAAACAAATACTTAAAATGATTATATCTTAAATTCATAATTTATATTTATATTCAATGTATAGTGCATGGGTCTGTCCTTTTCTAAGTGATCTTATTAACATAAAATGTAACTTTCAGTCTTAATTCTGACTGAATTTAAGTATTTCTTTTTCCCGTGTTGTTAGTTAAATAATAATAACCAAATTTTGTTTAAATATCAAATATTAAGAGTATCGCGGAATTAGTATTATACATTTCCAAATCTGGTCATCTTTGTAATATTATTCTATTATATAATTCAGTTTCACTTAGTTAGTAATTAAATCAATCTATTACAAAAATAAATATTTATGCCGGAATTCGTACTTTTGTTGTCAAAACGATTGTTTGGAATTAAATTTTACAACGACGTTTTATTTGTGAAAGCATGGAGGCGAAACGGTTGTACAAATCGTGCTCATCGGCAAATACGGTGTTCCATTATTAATCAAATTCTGTCTTATTATGCTTATTGATTTATTTGCCGGCTTGAAGTCTGCCATTCTATTTATCAGACGTAGATTAAATATTTGTGGTACGAACAAAGAAGGTACTTGCCCACTTGAAAACATTCACGTAACGAAATCACGTGATTTTCTATCCCAAGTCATGACCTGCTTTTTAAAAATCAGAAGATTTCTGTAAATCACGTACTTTTCAAAAAATCACTTGATATATAATATGAAATTATTTTTAAGTTCTTTTTCGATGAGAACAGGATATAAGTTTGCTATTATACTTTTAATTTTTAACGTAAAAACGTAATCTTTTTTTATGTTTTTAAAATCAAGTGATTTTTTGAAAATTATGTGAATTGCAGGAAATTTGAGGAACCGTTTTTTAAAAATCAGGTGATGGCTTGGGACAAAAAAAACAAGTGATTTCGTTACGTGATTGTTTTAAGTGGGTGATGTAGCTCTTATTATGCAATATTGATTACATTCATCATGTTATTCAGTACGTTATATTATATCAAAAACAGGTTTATGTTGCTATCTGGCCATTTTCGCAGACTTCAGGACTGAATTGCGGCAGGCAAAGACATAGAGAACTTTATTTTCAGTTATATTCCTTTGGATAATGTGGAAAATGGGTTTTTTGTGCTTATTTTACTGTTTTGTACTTATATTACTATTTTTCTAAGCAATAAGTTACTTTCAAAGTCTCTTTCTTTAGATGTATAGCTCTTAATTTGCTATATTGAATAAGACAGGTGTATTTTAGGGTATTATCACTAAAGAATGCTCGTACTGGGTATGTGCAACATACACAGAAAATAGTTTAACGTTTCTTGAAATAAATATATTATGACTCACTGAAAAAAAGATATAATACAACATTTAACAATGATTACAAGTTCAGGAAATGGCTCTTGTTCCAATCATTCTTCTTGTATGGTATTGTATACTCTAAGGTTCTAAGTGGATTTACAATTGTTTACATTTAATATCTAGTACAATTATGTCAAGAAATATACATCACATTTATCAAATAATATTCTCAAGCATGATAAGCAAATGTCCTTCCGCCGTAAAAAATAGTTACTTTGAACCATGTCCCCTATACTGATCTAATCAATGTAAGAGGGATTACTTATACATATGTGTAATTCTTTGAAATAATGTATAGTATAATGGCTTTCAGAAATATGCGTCTTATTTCTAAACTGATATACTCAAAGAAGATTATAGTAAACCGCCTCCAAAACCATGATATGAATATAATTTTTTTTACGGCGTAATACGATTTACTTTTTATGCCTATGTAATATTTTACAAGTGTGCCGCAAATTTCATAACATAATTATGCTACAAATTAAATGTACAAAATTATACATGCATTTAGATCCTTCAACAATGATTAAGAATAAAGGATATGATCCAAGAATAATGGTTGCGAATAGGGTTCACGATGTAGAGTACTTTGAACCATTTCATGAATTCCTCAGTGTTTTAAATTGTAAATTGTACACTTATATAAAAGGAGTAAGTATAAGACATAAGAAAGTCTTTCAATTAAAATATACACTATTTAGTCATTTAATCATTTTGACAATAAATTCGAAACTACGACAAAGCAAATTCGCTAACACCACTCGTTGCGCTGCGCATCTATAAAAATTATTTTCTGCGTGTAAAACACTTAAAATTTAAGTCAACTTTACAATATACCTCAACAATAAGGGCAAACTTTTGCGACGTGGCAGTAACGAATTTATCTTAAGACTTACTTTTGAGACATTCGGAATAATTCTTATTCTCTCTCCAAATGGCTCTCTAAAATGTTGATAAAAACTATCAATGTACTTGTAATTAATAGACTAATTTTTATTAATTTATATGTTAAATTTGTATATCATCAAATGCGATAATGTTGAGAAGCTAAAAGTCGGTGCAAGAATGAAAATATTTCAGTATTACGTTAGATTTCATGTGTTATGGATTCGTTAATAAATATTTATGTTCCCTTGACCGTAACAATCAATTAACCAGTCAGTAAGGCTGGCCATGAATGCGTCAGTAAAAAATGTGCGATAATGGAAACGCACTTAAATAGGTATAATGTCAAAACAACAATGTGCATATTATTTCAACTAAACAATTACAAAGCTTACTGTCGCTGAACATTTGCATATAATAACAAAAGTTGTCGAAATGTTGGTGCCGAAGATGTCTTATTCACTTTGAGTATCTATTATTTTAATGTAGATGAAAAATTAATACAACTCGGATAGTAAATGGAGGGATTCTAATAATAGAAATTAAGATCACTGCAAAACTAGTTTGTAGACTTTATTATTAAATAATGATCAATGTTGACGAGTTGAATACTGTGCAGATGCAAAATTAGCATAGGAGTGAACAAATAAAGTTATTGATGAATGTAAATTATTCTTTTTTCTATAATTTCACTCTCCAACAATAGACATGAAATTATATTTTCAAACAAATTGAAGAACTATAATACCACATACACGTATTTAAACGTACGCAGTTACTTATAAGTGCCTTCAGGACTTTCTCAGGATCTCCAAAAGTCCGCTTTTATAATCTTGTTAACATCTCCAGGGAGTCCTAATCGTAAAAATGTCCAAAGGATATTAAAAGTATACTGTTCTCGCCCTGTTAATATCATCAAGGCCTCCAACTTCTTGTGACCGTCCTGAGGGTATTAAAAGAATAAAGACGGACATTTGGACTTAATGGGACTTTCTAGGAGCTTCAGGGGACGACCTTAGAAGGATGAGCTGTATTAATGTTGTAACACACTGTGCACGGAAAAATTTTAGGAAATATGGACAAAAAAAACATCAAAAGATCATCAAAAGACATCTTCAAAAGTGTACTCAACTATATTTCAACTATTGTGAAATCGGTACACAGAGAGAAAAATATTGTATCCGATAACGTACTGATATTCCCGAACAACATACTGATTGTACTGGATACCATTTTTAGATGTTATCAGGTAACATCGATTTATTACCGTACATTTGGTAATGTTCAGTTGCATATGGACAACTTTACAGATGTCGCACTTAAAATGATTGTTAGTTTTTTCATAAGTTACTATTAATTTGTATCACAGACAGTCAAATCGATTCGTAGGTAACGTAATTAATGTAAATGCACGTATAAATCATGCATAATATTTTATCGATGCACGAACGTTCTATAGAATAAAACATTTACAAAATATAAAATCTAGCTTATAACGTATGTATATCACTTCACAGAAGTGAACCCAAGGTTTTTCTTCATATTTTTGATGCCAACATTTGTCGCATTACTCGACGTAGAATTTTTCCTGATGATGATTTTGGAATTTCAGATACAAAATTAACTCCTCCTCTGATCCGTTTCTGAGGAGACACCTGATCTGTTGAATGTATTTTTAATATTACTTTCCAAGTGCAATAATAAATTTTATTTTATAAACGGTTAAAACAATGTTGACCCACAAATGGGTCGCCATTTCGTTCTTGGTCCCCATTTCGAATTCATCCAATGCTCCCAATTAAATTTAAGAGTTATTTTTGATAAACTGAAACGAGTGATGGCTCAAATTGCTGGTATTTTTAATACCAATAACTTTGTCAGTGGCTGCAAATTGCTATCTATTAAGCAAAACAGAATAAATGAAATAAACTGCAAAACCGACTGTTACTACTTACGATGAGTCGGTTCGAGCGCTCGTGCCCTTATTGCACCAGACCCTCAATTTACTTATTACCGGACATAAGAACGAATCAGTTTTAGAATCAATTTTAGGTTGAGACTGATGCACACATGATGTAAAATAGTTAACACTGAACCTTTCTTGTAGGGAATGAAATTTTCTACAAAAAATTCAGTGGGGGCTTTAGTCTAATGTTAATAGAATAGTCACGAGCAACGATGGAATATTCAATATACCATAAAGATTCTAGAATGTGGCTAACGCATTAACATTAGACCCTACTGACTTTTTCGTTGTACCGAGTTGATACCGATTTTAGGATTAGCAAGGTAATAGTAGAAACCTCAAGATTCGTGGCGTGAGTTGATATGATGTTAAGAAAAGAACCTTAGAAACACAATTGCCTAGAAGGTTAATCATATGATTTAAATGTATGCATTTAAGGAAACAATGAATCCTGAAAAGCAAGATAATAAATGCATGGCCTTGTATCATTAAAACTACCCAAACATCTGTTCAATTTTCTCTACAAGCTGGAAGAGTTTTTAGATGGTTTTTGATAATTTTTCTAGCAGAAATCTTATCCTGCAGATTCCATCTGATCTATTGATCTCTCAGGTCCAAAATGTTCATTCATCGTAAGCTGTGTTATGTTGAATCAAATTAATCAGACAATAATAAAAATATAAAATAATTACTAACCATTCACAAACTTCACAATATGATGTTCCTCTAGTTTGGAACCATCTTGTTTAACGACGAATGCTGTTGGTAGTTCCCCAGCATCTTCATCCGGTAAACCGATTACAGCAGCATCTTTGATTTCTGGATGAGACAACAAAATAGCTTCAAGTTCAACTGGAGGAACTTGAAATCCTTTATATTTAATGAGTTCCTTTAACCGATCAACGATATAGAAATAACCATCTTCATCATAATAACCAACATCTCCAGTATGTAGCCAGCCCTCTGAATCAATCGTGGACTTAGTGGCGTTGATGTTACCGTAGTAGCCTTTCATAATCATGTCACTTTTGAAACACAATTCGCCATTGAGATTTGGACCCAATGGCGGACCGAAACCTGTTCCGTCGTCGCTAATAGGTACAACTTTACCTAAAAACGTAATAATTTATCAATTTTCTATTGAACCAAACACAACTTTGTTTTATTAAAATCATAATAAACACCTGACGCTCCAGGCACCAGAACTCCAACACTGCCATTCTTGGTAGCACCTATTGGATTCAGCAAAACCGTTAGAGTACATTCAGTCAATCCGTACCCCTGTTGAATATTTTTTACTTTAAGACGCTCCTTAACAGCTTTTTCTAAATGTACCGAGAGAGCAGCTGCTCCGCACCAAATGGTCCGCACAGATGACAAATCGTATTGAAGAACAAGGGGATTTTTCGCTAAAAACACCATAAGCGGTGGTGCTAGGTGCAAAATTTCAATCTTGTTCTTTTCTATCGCCTTTAAAAACGATTTTTCTTCGAAACGGGATAGTATAATCACTTTAATACCTGTCACGTACCATACCAGAAACAAATTGAATGCATAAGCATGGAAAAGTGGAAGGAGACCTAATGATGGCATTTCGCTTCCGGAGAGGCCAATAGTAGGATCTATGGTAATATTCATTGTTGACATGATATTCGTAGTTGTTAATTCGACACCTTTTGGTAATCCTGTAGTTCCGCTTGAACACATAATACAAACAACATGATCCCCATCAGTTACTTTAACGGGTTTAAATTTGTTTGCTCGTGATATTGGAACATCAGCGATCACTTGCGAGATTGAGGGTAAGTTAATTTCTGATGATTCTGATAAAAGGATCAATCTCGGTGACCAGGATAAGTTGTTAATTGTCCTCTGTACATTCTTTATAACAAGTGGTGATACAAATATGAATTTTGGTTCCGTAATTGCGAGGGTGTGTTGCAATTCAACTGGTGAATAAATTGGATTTAAAGGACAAATTGTAGCTCCAATGAAAAGGCCAGCACATAATGGAATACCAAAATTCAAATTATTTTCACTGCAAATAGCGATTCGGTCTCCTATCGTCACTCCTTCTTGTTTTAAAAATACTGCTAGTAGTCGACTCTTTTCGAAAACTTCAATGAAAGTTAATTCTTCGCCTGTGTCCCACTGTACCTGTATTTTTTTGTAAATACAACTTATCGTAATTAAAATGAGTATAATGCGATCAGTTTTATCTAACCTGTGACACTTTTCTTCCGTGTAGCTGTAGTTGATTGAAAATTAATTCACCAACACATAAATTAGTCGACTGCATCATTTTTGGTGATGGCCCGGAAATGATATTTGGTTGAAACATCTTTTATATTTATTTGAGTAAACAATTGAATGAAGTAGTGTTCTGAATACAACTAGGAAAACTACTGGTAGCTAACGATAATGATTCCAAAAACATGAAATTCAGTAATAGGATAAATATTCATTTGTTATTCGAATGAAGTGTGGAAAAATATGAAACAATTTTTAACATAACGTAAGGAACATCTGCATTTTCTGCGAATTTTTTGTTCAGTAAATGTTTAATGTTTTCGCATTTTTATCTTTGAGATACCATTTGTAATGACAATTATGATTAAAAAGCCGCTGAACAACCGTGTTATACATAAATAATGTACTTTACTAAAGCTACCTACTCTAAATTGTTGTGTGCTTCATTATTATCTTCCATTATCTCTTATTTGCAATAGTCCTTCATTACACAATTTTTCTGAAATGATAATAATAATACATTATTTATTATATATATTTAAAAAAATTACTATATCTTCTTTATTTTTAAGAGAAAATATATAAACAATATAGTAAAATAAGTCTTTTTTTTATTTACTTGGATTTGGAAGCTTTAAGAACGAAAAGTTTTAAGATTTTGTAACTTAGTTTTTCTTAAAGGTAACATAAGAATTCATTTAAATATCAAAACTCATCTTTTAGTTACAATCAACTACATCAGTTAATGTGTACCAGAAAATGTAAATACAGTAGAACCTCTCTTATTCTAATTAGTAATGTTTTTCAAGATGGCGCCGACCTCTCTTATTCTAATTTTCCCCTTACCCCCACTTACTTTGCTTGCGAGCTTGTGATTCGTGGACAATATTTTTCGTTGACTTTTCGTGTGATAGTGGGAAAAGACTTGTGGGGGAACGATTAGAATAAGAGAGGGCGAACAATTAGAATAAGAAAGGCAACTAGAATAAGAGAGGTTCGAATAAGAAAAGTCCTACCGTATTTAGATGGACAAATTCCAAATTCCAAATTCGATAGTTTTCCTTTCATTATTCACAATATGTAGGAAATTTAGCTACAGTAAGTGATATCTTTGCAAATCATTTTTATTTGCTTCAAATTATGGATTTTTTAGTTCAAAACGGTGATGTAGTTGCATTACTTACTAACCGTAATCCTTGTCAACTGAAAAATAGTAGCCCTACTGAAATTTAAAAATGTAAATAAAAAATGTAAAAAAAATGGATTGTACTCACTCTTCGCTGATATTTCAAAACTTGCTCTAAATTATTTATAAGAAAACTTCAGTTAGAGCTATTTTTTCGCTTGTATCCTATTGTACCAATATTATAGTTTCGCACTAGATGAAAAGCCGATCTTTCCGCCCGTGGGTAGAAAGTATCCGATTGCCACCCGGTCTTAAAAAGATTAGCGTCATTGAGCCACCCGGTCTTATAAGGATTAGCGTCATTGAGCAAAAAAAAGTTTTTCTTTGCGAGCTTACAATCTGACGGTCTTTAATCGGAAAGCAATATTTCATGCTGTGTAGGATATCCAGTGTACTTTATCTTTGTCCTCTTCACCGACCACAAATGTGGGCTTTTCTATAAGGGCGACACAAAGAACTAGACAATAGGATAAACTTCGAGGATGTTACGAAGGTGGAAAAACTGCTGCTTGCCTTCGGCGCAATGCTTTTCTTTCCGTCCTTTATACGTAATGACTATTTTTTTTCAGACTTACATAAAATGACTTACATGAAATGTGATAAAAATGTACATTAGGAAGAACTGCATACAGAACCCTCTAAACACACAAATTTCATATGACTAAAACCAATTATGATATTCCTTGACGTACTAGATAGGTCAACATTTTACGCAAACAGGAACAAAAGGATGATCAAAACATTATATAACTCAACCTCCACTAGGTGTAATTGATAAAAGCAATTAAATACAATGTGACGTGTAGATTAACAATAATCTAAACGTCTAGTTTTTGGAATTTTTTTTTGGGTCTAGACTCTTAAGTCCTTTACCAGGGAGAGTCGGTCATGGATTGGGAGTTAGGAGATTTGAGGAAGAAATTGACTCAATCAAAGCATGTAGGTAGGATAATTATATTCATATTATGCTTTTTAGTCATCATCGGCGGAGGCGGAGGGTTTTTAGTTCTTGGGGAAGTATCAAAGGTTTTCTTGGTAGGAAAAATGAAGAAAGTCATTATTCATATTTTTATTCGTTTGGAAACGTTAACAGACCTCGACCGTTTCCTTCAGTCCTTCGAAGTCTGTGTCCAAAACTTTGAATGTTCGAGTAGAACAAAGCAGAATGCCTCAACCGTTCTCTTCAGCCATTCAAAGCACTCTGTCTTAGTAGCTAAAATGAGTCATATTTATAATAAATGTTTCCTATTTCCTTCTATGCGTAGGGTGAAAAGAGAAGATGAGATAAAATATACGGATGTGTTAAACCTGTTTATTGGTTAAGAAAATATTCAAGACAAGGGCAAACTATAGATATGGTTGGGAAATCTGATTGGTTGGGCCATCAACCCTTACAAATTCCAGCATCCGTCAGTTAAGGTGCTTTGTTGGTCAAAAACAACTGATACTAACTTTATTTTTAGTTTTTATAATAATAAAACAAAAATGAAATTTAATTAAAACGTTTTGTTGTCATTCGCAAAATTAGCGTTAAAATGAATCCGAACACTTAATAGCTTGGTTAATAATTGAAGAATGAATGAATAGAATGAATTTATTTAATTATATTTCATTTTATTTTAATCCAACTGAAATTTAAGATTTAACACGTAAAATTACTAAGCACTATATTCACTTCATGCCCACTATTATTTATTGGATTTTATTAATGTTGTTGATTTTTCAGTTTTCTCGTTCGTCATATAATGAAGCGGAAATCAGAGTTCTTATGACTTCGCTGGGTTATTTTTTTTAAGTCTTTCGATTTGTTAAATGAATTTTTTTTTACGGTATAACACAATGCTTGAATTAATGAGGAATACAAATCTAGGAAACCATTCATGGCAAATTATACATCGTAAAAAATGTAATGAATTTTTTGCTTTTTGTGTCCCGTGCTCGGCTGAACCCGAAGAGTCATGTTTCACTACTGTGCATGCATAAGTACCGTGTGTCACTACTGCGCATGTATAATTAAAAAAGTAAACAAAACGGAATCAACAACCTTTTGAGTGTTAAATCCTCCCTCCCCCCATTTTTCCTTGACTAGTACTTACAGTAGAGTCGCGGTATATTTGCCCGCTCGGTTCCTCGCCTTCCCCTCCCGTCTCCTTTTATTTGTCAAAAGAAGCGGAGCACCACTTCTCCCACGCTCAATCGCGCTATGCTCGTGACGTCACAGTAGGCCCTTCCTGAGGCCCCAGCCCGCAAAATGGGGGAAAAGGAGAGCGGGGACAGACAAATATAACGGGACGGAAGCGAACACATATGCTGGCATGCAAATATAGCGAGATGCAATTATACCGGGACTTTACTGTATATAACATAAACAATGACTATCTTTTACATACTTCGCGCTCTTGATCATATCTACGTGATTAGAAATGTCTTCATACAATAGAATCTCGATATATAGTCCGGTCAATTTAGACATTCGAAGTTACATAAAGTCCCAACAAGCTGAATTTCTGTGAAGTTGTTCAAAACATAATTACCAACAATGTCTAGAAGTTCCCCATCATTCCCCTGTAAGGAAAAAATTTAATTCAAGGTCAAAGGTCAAAAAAATGAGTTTTTCGCGATTTTCAGCATAACGGTAAGTTTTATCATAAAAGTACCTCAGACAAAAATTGTAGATCATAAAATTATCTATAAAAAATATATGAATACTTTTTTTCTTACGAGCCACCGTTTCTGAGATATAACCTAAAAGTTATAAAAGTTGTTATCGTCATAATATGCACACGTTTCCACGCCACCTATGAGGTAGTGTACTTAGCGCGTTTTTGTTAACGTTTAGAATCGTTATATCTCAGAAACGGTGGCTCGTAAGAAAAAAAGTATTCATACATTTTTTATAGATAATTTTATGATCTACAATTTTTGTCTGAGGTACTTTTATGATAAAACTTACCGTTTTGCTGAAAATCGCAAAAAACTCATTTTTTTGACCTTTGACCTTGAATTAAATTTTTTCCTTACAGGGGAATGATGGGGAACTTCCAGGCATTGTTTATAATTATGTTTTGAACAACTTCACAAAAATTCAGCTTGTTGGGACTTTATGTAACTTCACTCTCATTTTTTGGTCTAAATTGACCGGACTAATAAGAACCACCGTTATAAGAACCTATCCATGGAAGAACTCTGTTTGTATCGTTATAGTGATTATGAACGTTCGAGATGTACCCCCTCCACACACCTTTCGCCGTACATGGGTTGCATGAAACGCACGAAACGGAATAGTCCGTCCAAAGCTTTGTGGTAAGGGAAGGGGAAGCTACACTTCCCCTCCTAAGGTTCTTATATCGATGGTCGACGAGGAAGCTCGGAACGACAATGGTTCTTATATCGAGATTCTACTGTATAATGATTATTAAGACAATCTCTCAATTCGAAACAGTAAAAATCACTGAGACTATTCACTGTTTTCATTGTTTCAACATTGAGACAGCAGCATAACTGATAAAAGAACATTCGTGAAAATAGTGAACTATATTTTGTTGTACTTTTCCAACCTGACTAAATAATCAAATTTGATGTAAGCAGTGATATAAGTTTAAATATATTCTAAGTTTCTAAGGAGATATGAATTACATTTTTCTAACCATAATATGAAAATATAATATTAATAATAATAAGAGGAAACGTGAAAAATCAAAGATTCAAAGTTGTGTAAATGAAAGATGAAGTCATCAGTATTTTACCTACTCTAGCTGCAAATTTTATGCAATGGTAACAACCTTGGGAAAAGGCAACATTTATTTGTCTATAATTAAATAACTATACGTCTCATATTTATTGTATATGCATCTTAAATACATTTTAAAGTATACATACTCACTATATTTGCTTAAATTATTTCACAAATGAATTCAATTTTTCGTAGGCCTGATACCTAGAGATCATGATTATTATTATATACTTAAGTTTAGATGCTGTCTATTTTCAGCATTTTACGCAATTCTCTGCGTAATATTTTTCCTGATGCTGTTTTCGGAATTTCGTCTACGAAGCAAACTCCACCACGAATCTTTTTTTGATTGGAGACACGATCTAGAAAGATGCATTTTATAATTAATTAAATTGGATCGGTTTTAAAATTTAGCGTTCATTTTTAGAATCGATCTTTTCAAACTACTACCTCTAGTTTTTTACTCATTTTAAAAAGAAGTATTCAGTTTTTTTTAACTTTTTTAGGTTACCATTTTTGTTTTCGTGTTTTTTGTATTAAATTGTTTCTAAGCGATCCGTATTTCATAATTCATATTAAATTATGTATGGAGGATTTGTATCATATTTGATTTTTCACACCTCTTCTACTCCAGTTTTCTTGATTAAGAAAATTTACCACTGCATACTATCTTCCAATGTAATCTATCTAATGAATTCGGAACCCATCCATCTTTTTTTTTCCTGTGCACTTCGATTAAACTAACAATTTTTCCAGCACATATTTTTACTTTACATTAATCCCTATCTATCTATCTCGCCTTTCTAATATTTTCTTCCACACATCATTTGTATAATCTAAACCTAAACTACTCTTTCTATCATGACACTCTTATTATTTGCCAAAATTGTTTCTTGTAATTTTACCAATGGTTTGAAGACAACATCACATTGCAGTTATGGACTTGTAGCGACAAACTGCTAAAATTTGTTTGTTTTCGAAAAATATTTAGTTGATAGTCATTACCTCTTCCAAAGCAGATACTGAAAATTCTCCTTCCACAACTCACCAATTGCGTAGTACAATAGATTAACCTGTCTGATTTAATTTAAAATGTAGGGAAAGAAAATCAAATTAGAAGCTCTCCAAAGGCTGGAAAAACTTCAGCGCAGACAAATGAAAAGTTACTGGAAAGCTGAGAAGCGATTAAAAATGTCATCTGAGATATTTTCTTTCACTATATTATTGTGAATAAAAAATGGTAACTTAAAACCTGTCCTAGCAACGAGAAGTCCTGGTATATTTGGTAGAACGCTTTCAGTCAAAGCTAGGGTCCAATGTGAGAATAATATTTTAAAGTTCTAAACATGCAGTCACCATTTTACCGCAGGCAGAAATAAAAGGGTGATCAAAATGTCCTGTACACAGGTACTCAACATCATAAGTGGTATCGAGGATTCTCTAAGTTGACAAAAGTGTCTTTTTTATGGAATAAAATAAAACGTATTTTACAAAACTGACATTTTTAAAGAGGATGTGAGCCGTAACCCAGAAATCCATTTGTCATAACCCGTCTCATCTCCACATTTTACATAATAGATTTCAACTTCTACTTATTTTAAATAAAAAGCAACATAACAATTTCAGAGAAGATTACTGATTAAATATGTAAGTACCATTCACGTATTTTGTTACATCTTCCGATGTAATCTCAACTCCAGGTTGTTTGACGATAATTGCTAAGGGAAGTTCTCCAGCTTCCAGATCAGGCACACCAATGACAGCTGCATCTTTTATGGCTGGATGAGTTAGCAAAACTGCTTCGAGTTCTGCTGGTGGTACTTGAAATCCTTTATATTTAATAAGTTCCTTTAATCGATCAACAATATAAAAGAAACCGTCTTCGTCGTAATACCCAACATCTCCGGTATGAAGCCATCCGTCATCATCAATCGCTGCTTTAGTGGAACTGACATCGCCCCTGTAACCTTTCATAATCGTGTCGCCTTTAAAGCAGATTTCTCCTTTGGTATTTGGACCTAGAGACTTGCCAAAGTCCCGGTGGTCACTCCTAATCTCTATTATCTTTGCTAAAAGACATCTACGATTAGGGAAATGCTAATATAGAGTTAAATGAATTAGTTACCTAATATTCCCGGCATTACGACACCGATACTGCCAGGCTTATTCTTATCGTGAATATTACACAGCACTCCTATCGCAGTTTCCGTCAATCCATAACCTTGAAGAATGTTATTTAAATTCAATCGGGTTTTAAGAATTTCTTCCATATCTCTGGAAAGAGAAGCTGCTCCACATAAGACGCAGTTGACGCTAGA
Organism: Trichopria drosophilae; assembly: GCA_030407085.1. Classification (NCBI taxonomy): domain Eukaryota; kingdom Metazoa; phylum Arthropoda; class Insecta; order Hymenoptera; family Diapriidae; genus Trichopria; species Trichopria drosophilae. The sequence goes on from CM059582.1 coordinate 185,793,689, forward strand.
CAGGTCATGCTGACCAACTAGTGGACTTTTAGCCAGAAAAATAGCTATTGGTGGAACAAGCAATAATATTTGAATTCTATATTTCTCTATCGCTTCTAGAAAATCCTTGTCAACGAAACGGGACATAACAACTACTTTAGATCCAATAATGAGCCATGTAAGAAGAAAATGAAACGCGAACGTGTGAAAAAATGGCAGAAAGGCCAGATCGACAACATTCTTCCTCGTGTAGCCTAAAGAAGGATTGGCAAGTATTTGCATGGCTGCTAGAATATTAGAATTTGTTAATTCTACGCCTTTGGAAAGACCAGTAGTGCCGCTAGAGCAAAGAATAGCCACAACATCATCAACATTCGCAGGAAATGGCTGAAATAAATTCACCTCTGCCATTTGTACATCATTTGTTACACTTGAAATACTTGGTAACTCAATTCCGGGAGTGGGTGATAACATAATCAACTTCATTGGCCATTGTAAAGTTTTGACCACATCTTGTAACAATTTTACAACTAGAGGAGAAGCGAACATAAATTTTGGACGTGAGATATCAAGGGCATGACGCAACTCATTTAGAGAATAACTCGGATTCATAGGACAGATCGCGGCACCATTGAAGAAACCAGCAAACACGGGTATACAAAATCTAATATTATTTTCACTACAAACAGCAATTCTGTCCCCTGGGAGTAATCCTTGTTGTTTTAAATAAATAGCTAGTTTACAACTTGTTTCCAAAATTTCCTTGAACGTAATTTCTTCACCAGTGTTCAATTGTATCTGTTTAGAAAAAGTATAAGAAATTTAAGTCCGTATTATGCATGTGAGAGATGAAAATTCTGATAAAGGATAACTAAAAAAAATATATATGGCATTTTCTGTTTTACCTCAGCAACCTTATTACCGTGCAACTTCAATTGATTAAATACTAGTTGACCTATGCAAGAACTAGTCGGTAGACTAATGCGATGGGGAATACCAGCAATTACATTAGATTGTGTATCCATTATTAATTATATACATATAAGAAATTGACTTTTATATTGAACGCTTGTAATGTTTTAAGAAAAGAAATTGGCGATTTTCTTTTTCAGAAACTAAATGTGTAGATTTTCCAATGCACATGAAAAAGAAATTTTACAACCAATAAAAGACTGAACAAAATTACCTAGTATTACTTACGAATGGCTTTAAATATATGGTATGTTAATAAATAAGATACGCAAATGGCCTATGCACAGAGATAAACAAATGGTAGGATCAAAATGATTTATTTAAAACAAACTAAAACGAAAATATTTCTTTAAAAAGCTACTTTGGAAATAGCACTTTTGTGGTTATTACATTAGTTTCAATAATTCTAGGATTATTTAAAAGCATAATAGATTTCAACAATTGTCGAAGAATGTTTATCATATTGATCTGTATAATGGCAATGTAATTGATGTTTATCTTTTTGTGAGTAATAACGTTAGAGTGATGTATTTTATGCTAAATGTCAAATGTACAAATATATCATGTACGATTACTTTCAAACTTGATATAAGTTGGTAAATTATACCCAGTAAATTGTTTTTAATTTTCAGTGAAGAAAAAACTTACCTGCAGAACATTCAGCATATATTTAACTTAAAATTTATTTTGGGGTATATTATTTAAATTAATTGCTCAGTTCTATCTTTTTATGATGTTCATGTACACCATTCCGTTTTTTCCCCAAAGTTTTAAGGATCTTTCGATGCATACCTTAATTATGATACTGGAAGACCAATGATAGTTTAATGTTATTTATTTTCACAAAGTAGGATCTACCACAATGAATCGATAAAATTGGTTATAACCTTCTGACGAAACCAAATTATCAGCGTGTAAAACAAAAACCAAAGGGTTATTCAAATCCCTGGTCAGACTATATCCATTAGGGTCTACATTTGGGAATCGTAGATTACGTAGCTTCCAGTATGGAAGGCAAAATTATTTTATGTGATAAAAATAAGGTAGTGATGTCATCACGATACATTCTAATCAGAACGACAACAATTTATTATGTCATAATAAAATAAAGAGAAAACATGTCAGTATAATCTCGAAAAGAAAGCCAAATTCAAAACTGCTGAGAAACATCGTTTGTTTGTTTACCTGCAATTTCATTACCTACGATGCATCAAAGTTGGATTTTAGAGAACTCATGAACTGACAAATTTTTCAGCAAATAAAAGACTCTATTATCAAGGTCAATGGAACGAGACAGCGACGTAGATCATTAAAACGGATGATACCAAAATACAAAAGATGTCATCTTCTTATCTTGATGTCACGTTGCTTGACAACGGAAACTTCGAAAGCTGGACGTATATATATAATAACATTGAATTTCCAAAAAGTGTTTCTGTGGGAGCACCACACAGCAGATTATAGAACATATTCTTTTAACCCCTTGACTTCCACGAGAATTTAACAAAAAAATGCCCAAAATGACAATAAAAATTTGTTAGATTTTACTTTAACTTGGTGTATAGGGGTATTTTGGGACGCTAATTCGAAATGGCGGATTCAATATGGCGTACAAAATTTCCAAATTACAACCATTTCGCTTGAAATTTGTTACTCAGGCGTTTTCGGGGTTGCTGATTATGAATCTGAAGTCAGATTTTGATAATTCAAAATGGCGGACAAATTTTTTAAATTCCAACCATTTCACTGGATATTTTTTACTCTGGGATTTTCGGGACCGCTGATTACGAATTTGAAATTGGATTTTGAAAATTTTTCAACCAAAATGGTTCCATTTTTGGAAAATTTCTCCGCCATATTGTAGTCGTAATTTTAAATCTTTTAAATATGTTCTCAAATATGTATCAGCGACCTCAAAAAGCCCCGAGTAACAAGTTTCAAGCAGAATGATTAGACTTTTCAAAAAAGTGTCCGCCATATTGGATCCGCCATTTTGGATTTCCAAATTCTGACCTCAAATTCGTAATCAGCGACCCCGAAAGTCCCTGAATAACAAATTTCAAGCGGTTTGTCATATACTTCATGTCATAACACAATGTCATACTTCATGACAAAGATTTTTGAAAAATTACAGACTACCATCTTTGTGGAATTTATATATTTTTTTGACACAGCGATTATGAAAATGGACAACGCCATCATATTCAGTACACCTTGGACCGTGTAGAAATGGATTTGGTTTTATTTTACATAAATTCTAGAATTTGTTAGTCTACTTTATATCATGACAAAGATTTGCCTTTTTCTGGCAGTCTGGGAAAAGTACAAAATGACAGTCAACACCATATCAGTAAACGTATTTTTGGAAAGCAGGAGTGTTTGGTAAACATTTTTTCCTTTGGTCAAAGAACCTCCAGAAAGAAAACGGAGTAATGAATAACGCTAAGCCGAAATGATAAGAGGAATTTTGGAATCCAAAGAACCATAAATACTTGAATAATACAACATAGCAATGAATCTTATTCAATTCATTAATATCGAATGAACAAATAGTTTTAGAATAATTCAGAATCCATGTAATTTGTAAGGCCTGTAAGTTTGTCGACCCTCTGGTGTGGATAAACATGATGTGTATTATATAATCAGTGCAATAGTAATAATTATATTACATCTTTTGTATGCAGTAATATGAGAAACAGTGGTAACATGGTCCTCTTCTGGAAACAAACAAGGTACTTACTGATTTAATTTTTTGTTTATATATTAAAAATAAACAAACTTCACTAACTAGTCAGAGGAAGGCTTCCGTACGTACCCCCTGACGAGTACAGAGTATGAAGCGTTTAAAGGAGCAAGGGCGTTTTAATCTGCTTATCAAAATATATAAGTCACGAAAGTTGGAAGTCGATATCACTGCAATTGGCTACAATATTATTGATTTAAACAAAAAGTGCATATTTCGGGATTCGCCCTTTTTCCATAAGGCCAAAATTCTTTGCAAACTACGTTATATATTTAATCTTACTCAAAATAAATTCTTAAAGAAAACGTAAACAAGCCAGAAGCTTTGTTTATATTCTAATTCTGAGCAACAAAAATAAAATATAAATGTCAAAGGTCCATGTAGGTTATTTACTGCACAACATATTTCGTTTCCGTATGGGTTATTTATGCTATAGAGAAGGTTTCCAGTACTCGGAACAAGAAAAAGAAATAGAGGAATTCTTTGTGTCGCAACTGTAAAAAACTGAGAAATTCGGGACCGTACGAAACGCGTAATTCACGAGCAGTTGACAAAAAAATATGTTAAAGAAAAATGTGTGCATGCAAGGGTTAAACTCGTATCAAATCACGTAATACTTGCCTGACCTTACACATAAGATAAAGTTCCATTTTCATATTTCGGATGATTAAATGAGCCTAGGATATATATTTTCTTCTTGACTTTATTTTATTTTATTCGTTATTTTCTTAATAAATTATATAGCATTTTAAATTAAAAATTGTCAAACAGTTTTCGTACCGGTTGCAATTAAAATTATACATTCATATCGTGTTTCGTACTGCTAATTAACTCGCCAGACCTACGGTTGTTTTATATTACATTATTGTATTTTCACTATCACAATTAATTATGGTAAATGCATTCTTTTGTATATACAATATTGTATTTAGGTACGATATCGAAAATGATTTTGTGCACTTTTTTATTACACAATTTTTTAATAACGTGGGTTGTAAATCTGCAATATAAAACGAATTACTCTTTTTAGTTCTGTATCTTAATCATTTGTACATTTCACGTCGTTGAAACCAGCATATTTTTTAGAGCTCGTCGTAATATTTTTCCCGATGGTGTTTTTGGAATGTTGTCTATAAAACGTACTGCTCTAATTCGCTTATGAGCAGAAACTTGATCTGAAACATTAAAATATTCATTGTTATTTATTTAATTAAGGAATTAGTAATTTTGTGAAACATTTGCATTTTTACGTATGAACAAATAATATTATTTTTAAACAGATCCAAGTTTTTGAATAGGAAATGAATTGCTCAAAAATCCCAATATTTAAAATGTTCGAATATTCCTTTTTTTCTTTTTCATTCTCTTATTACGATAAGAAAAGTTTACAAATAAGAAAATATATATTTTCAGATAGTTCCAAAAACTAAATTATTTTTGGTTTTGACTAAATTGGTTTGCTGAATACATCCGAACAAGATTTATTGTGATAAACAGTCTATCTACACAGGATATGTTCTTTAAATTTATTAAATAAGCAACAGGAGTTTTCACCTGTTCCTATCTAAAAATTATGTCATACTTTATTAGAAATAGTTTTGTGTTTTTAAATTACCATTTACGAATTTCAAAATCTCTTTCTCAGCGATGGAAGCTCCCGATTGTTTGACAACGAAAGCAATTGGCAGTTCTCCAGCTTCTTCATCCGGCACACCAGCTGCAGCTGCATCTTTGATGTCTGGATGTGTTAGCAATATTTCTTCTAGTTCTGCTGGAGCTACTTGATGTCCTTTGTATTTAATTAGCTCCTTGACACGATCTACTATGTAAAAATATCCATCTTCATCATAATAACCGACATCACCGGTATGTAACCAACCCTCCTCGTCAATAGTAGCTTTAGTAGCAGCTTCATCATCGCAGTAACCTTTCATAATTGATTTTCCTTTAAAATATAATTCTCCTTTGCAATTCGGACCCAAAGGTTGACCGTCACTTTGGTTGTCGTCGATTGGTATGACTTTAGCTGAAAATAAAATAAAATACTTTGGAAAGATGCTTTTAGTATCTATTGTATATGTTTATGTGACAACTTTACAGGTTAATATTTTTTAATATATAAAGTTATCAAAACTTGATAAACAGAGGACAAAATCATCTTAAGGAGTATTGCAAATTACGAGTTCTAGAAATTTGTTATTTTATTTTCTTCGTAAACAGCATTTTCATTATAATTAAATATTGGTAATGATTATACATTAATAATAAATTATTAAGAAAACTAGTGAATTCGACACATATACCTGTGATAGTTTAGCATGTGCGGTATGAGAAATGATTTTCCAAAAAATGTCCCATCTCATCGGAACTCATCCTAATGTGTTTTACAGGTGAATTCATGAAAATGTATACATCCATAAGGAATTTTTCATCCATCACATTCATTATTTTCAATTTATTTCTTTGACAGTTGCTTCCGTTACATTTTCATTAAAGTTCCAACACTTTTTTGACAGTATAGAAATGTATTAAACTGCTTAAGAATTTAATTCATTTTAATACATTTGAAAGGATTCAAAGTACGAATAGGAAAGAAACATTTCAATCAAATTCAATCTAATTCCGTTTATTGGATTTGTATTTAAATTGTTCAAGAAAATTCATTCCTGGCACATAGAAAATGTGAACAATTCTATGTATGTCACATTTAATTCTCATTTAATGTTTTTATTATTTAAGTAAATTTTAATATTGAAACAATATTTTAATTTTATTTTAACCCGTTTCGTCCCAAAACGATACAATTTGTTGCCGGTTTTCATCCTCCGTAAGTTTATGGATATCTTTGAGATATTTTTGTAAAATGTAGGTTTTCTATAGTTTTTGGGTATGCTCTTTTCGAATCTGAAGTCCGTTTTACGATATCACATTCCATTTTTTAAATATGACCACTTAAACGGAAAAAATCGTGGAAAAAAGCGAAAACTTTTTTAGAAAACTGCAATTTTTCTTGCGAAGGAGTTCCGGAATCGTGTCAGACCTCAGAATCCTGTGGCATAATGAGTTTGACTAAAAGTTGGTCAATATTAAGATTTAAGTTACAAAATGGCGTCCTCAAAATGGCGCTGCTCATACGGAATTTTTTTGTTATTTGGGTTTTATTAAAATATTTCTGGTATCTTGAAGTGAACTTTGATGAATATGAAGATTGCTTTTGAGGTGACTGAATACTAATTCGTTATTAAATTTTGCAAATTCAAAATGGCGGATCCAATGTGATTTCGGAACCTTCTATATACCAAATACCAGACAATTTTTTTAAAATTGCGGCCAGCCATATTGGATTCCCCATTTTGAATTTCCAAAATTTAATAATGGATTTGTATTCACCATCCTCAAACATAATCCACTAGAACATATTCATCAAAATACACGAAAAAATACCAGAAATATTTTATTAAACCCCAAATAACAAAAAAATTCCGTATGAGCAGCGCCATTTTGAGGACGCCATTTTGTAACTTAAATCTTAATATTGACCAACTTTTAGTAAAACTCATTATGCCACAGGATTCTGAGGCCTAACACGATTCCGGAACTCCTTCGCAAGAAAAATTGCTGTTTTCTGAAAAAGTTTTCGCTTTTTTCCACGATTTTTTCCGTTTAAGTGGTCATATTTAAAAAATGGAATGTGATATCGTAAAACGGACTTCAGATTCGAAAAGAGCATACCCAAAAAGTATAGAAAATCTACATTTTACAACAATATTTCAAAGATATCCATAAACTTACGGAGGATGAAAACCGGCGACAAATTTTGTCGTTTTGGGACGAAACGGGTTAATATGCCAACTTGTCCTGTTAGCTATCTTTTTCAATAGCATGCATCATTTCAATGCATGTATAAAAATGTAAATCGAAAAGAAAACAGGCAGAAAATCTGAATAAATGATATATTTGTTGAATCTTACTAGGTTAATGGTTAATTTTTTCGATAATGCAAAAATAGCCATGGATGCGTGTGTATGTTAATTTCGTTAAAAAAATTAATGCATATCATCTCCACTGATATTACTGCTGATATTAGCAATCGTAAAATATCATTACTTTATTTATGCATGATAGTAAAATATGTGTATTCTGCGTAACCTTCATTATAGCATTGTCAGTTTTTGTCACTTCTGACATTTATAAATTATTCACGAATATCAACGCTTCCATTAATTTACATTTCTAATATTATTGCAAAAGTTATTTTGAAATATTCGTTTTCGGGCACTGTTGCCTAGAATTCCGTAAGATGTCTTCTTATTTCAAGACTCTGGAGAAAATCGGACAATATTAACGTTTGGGAGTGTTTGTTTTGAAATTTAAATTTATTTTGTAATGTGATCCATAGATTTTTCAATATGGCCAGCCAAACGCAAAACATTTTATTTTTATCCTTAAGAATCTTATTTTTTATTTTAAATTTTCATCAACATCAATGCGTACATACACCGAGGGAAATTGTATTGCAAATTTTACTATCTTGAGAAGAACTTTAAGGATAGATCAGCATTCATTAATGTATATTATAATTACTACATTTTTTGATACAGCAATTTCTCTATAAACAATAGATAAATTTACCAAAACAATGGCAAACAATAAGAGAAATAATGCCTTCAAAGGTTTAGTCATTCTTGAAACAGTTTAATTTTACTTCAACTGTTTCGTTGGGACTCAAAAATATAATGAAGAAAATTGTATTTAGATACAAAGGAAGATAAAAAACAATACATGCGAGTTTAGAAAAAAGTAATACAAACCCGATACCTGAAACCCCCGGTACAACGACCCCAACACTGGCCAGTTTGGAAAAGCCTGGAGGCCTTGCAAGAATAGCTGAAGTTTCAGTCAATCCGTAACCTTGCTGTATGTTTTTGATTTTTAAACGTTTCATGACAAGTTCTTGCACAGGTTTCGAAATTGAAGCCGCACCGCACATGACGGAATCGACACTGGATAAATCATATTGTTCTATAAGTGGATGTTTTGCAAGGAACACCATGAGAGGCGGTACTAGATGCAGGCGCTGAATTCGGTATTTCTGAATCGTTTCCAAAAATGATGTTTCTTCAAATCGAGGTAGCAGGATGGCCTTTACTCCCAAAATAAACCAAGACAAAAGGCAGCTGAAGGCATACACGTGAAAGAATGGAAGCAATCCCAAAGAAACTTTATCAACTTCATTTAGTTTGAGCTCTGGATCGCTAAAAATACGCAGGCCTTCCCGAAAATTGCTTTCCGTTAATTCAACACCTTTTGGTAGACCTGTAGTACCGCTGGAACACATAATACAAGAAACGTTTTCATTGTTCACTTCTTCTGGTCGGAACTGATTCACTTCAGACTTTTTCATTGGTTTTATAAGGCTTGAAAGAATTGGCAAATCTGAATCTTGAGAATTCGACAAAAGCACTATTTCAGGAGATGCCGATAGTTGTTTGACTGCTTCCTGTACCGATTTTATTGACAATGGTGTGGCAAAGATGTATTTTGGCTTTGTTATGCCAAACGACCGTTGTAACTCCTTGTTTGAAAAAAGAGGATTCACTGGACAAATTGTAGCACCTAGGAAGAAACTCGCACATGTCGGAACTGAAAAGTTCAAATGGTTTTCGCTGCAAATCGAAATTCGATCTCCTTCTTTCACTCCTTGCTCTTTCAAATGTATAGCTAATCTGCAGCTTTTTTCCAAAATATTTTCAAAAGTTATTTCCTCTCCAGTTTTCCAGTGTACCTTTGAATGTGTTCCCCAGTGATTAAAATATCTTGTTAATAATTGTTTCTAAATTGTTCTTACCTGAGCAGTATTCTTTCCATGTAACTTGAGGCGATAGAATATTATTTGGCCGATGGATAAATTCTCTGGCAGCAAGATTTTAAATGACGATCGATTGGTTATTATATTGGAAAGTAACTTCATTACAGCTATTCACTGCGTGGAAACGTTAACAAAGAAATATCGTCAGATACTTTATGGACGTAAAACATGAGGTCAGTGTAAACTATTTCAAGTAGCACATCGATTCAAGAACAATGACAATAGAATATGTAATGGGTAGAAACACTGTAATCTCAAGAGGTCAATTATTACATCGATAAAGTGTCGCGATATTTTCCAATTACCTGCACGTGTTCAAACGATGTGAAATATGTATACGTGAGGGAATTTATTTCTTGGTGCAACTAAATAAACTGTATAATATAAAAGAAAATAAACATTGAACCTTGTTTTGGTTCCAATAAATCAAAATATTAGATGTAATTCATTTGGAAGAAAATATGTTAACTATCTTCTGCTGCTTCATAATAATCTATTGTAATATATACGTGAAAATACGTTATTTAAGCGAGAATAAAACATAAAATGTACAGTGTCCCTCTATTGGTAGCGTATAATATTAAATTTGCATATTGTCTAAAAAACTGAACATACGTTTCGTCCTAGATTGACTCCTCAGTAAGGTAAGGCGATTGCATGCCATCCTGCCTCACACATATGTATAGTTTTTATTAATTGTAATTTTAATTTTCCTAAATTTGTGAGTAAAATTTAACACAATAATGGAGCAAATTACCTTACTGAGGAGTCCATGCAGGCCGTCTAGGATGAAACGAATGTTCGATTGCCTCCTCCCAAACTTGGTTTTGCTCCCTCGGGAGAGAAAGTGTTATTTTACTCCTACTATACAGGGGGAAAGCATGTGAATTCTGAGTGTATCTATAAAATTTTCTCTCCATATAAGACTGGATAATTGATTTTGTATTCAATACAGTAGTCCTTCTCTTATTCTAATTTGTCCAGCCAGGCAAGATGGCGGCCTTTTTCTCTTATTCTAATTTTCTACTCTCTCCCACTAAACGTTTGCTGTTCCGCTTTTTCTCTCTCATTCTCTTTTGCAGCGCATGTGCAGTTATGTGTCATATGAACTTCTAAAGAAAGTAGTAGGTGCGGTGGGGAGAACGCGTGAGGGGAAATATTAGAATAGCAGAAGAGAAAAAATTAGAATAAGGGAAGGACTACTGTATCTTGATTTTAATTTATGGTTTTTTCTTTAAAAATAGACTCATACATTATATTTGACCTTCATTACACTGTATTATATATCATGAAGGATATACAGGTCATGATTTTAAAAAAATATAATGATTAAATAGCTCCAAATCATTAATCCATCCCCTCCCCCAACCTGTTAGAAACCCTGGATAGAGGAATTTTTTAGACTTTTGTCAACATTTTAAAACTGTCGACCTATTGAAAAATTAAGTTGAAAATTTTTAAGAGAATTTTGTAATCCTTCTTTTATAAATTCATCAAAATATACATTTTTATCAGAAAGTTCAATTACAAAGCTACAAGAAACATGTAGTACATAATTTTTTTTAAGGATTAAGACGCGACTTATGTTAAAACTACTTCCATAATCTCGTTATATAAATGTTAAAAATGGTTCAAAATAATTCATTTGCATGTGCTAACAATAACAGAGTGGTAAAATGAAAATAAAAAATAATGTTAAGAAAGTTGCAAATTTGTTTTGGAATTCCCCATATAAAGTCCTGATTAAATATAAAAAATATATCGTTTTTTTCAGACAACTTACCAAATGTAATTTCATCCGTTGAGTCCGAAGGTACGTTTCGATACGATATGTCCGATATGACGAAAAGTATAAAAACATCGTTTCTTCACTTTTGCATAATAATTTAATCTTCTGGATAAAATTATCGATTCTGATACAGGCGAATATCATCGACACATCAATACGTAAAACGAATAGGAGGCTGTAATATAGAATTGCACATAAATATAAATAAAAGACCTCCAATGCAAAGTTCATGCAACTTTGTACTGACTCAAAACAGTGACCGACATACTGATAAAGTCGTGACGGTCGTTCAGTGACCTCATTTCACCATATCAGATAAATTAGTTAAACGCAATGAATTATAATTATCTTTGAAGTTGTTAAGTTTAGATCGCTAACAAGAACACCTGTAATTGTATAATCGTTTAACGATTTCACTGAGAATTCGATTTTCGTGGTACAATTTTTTTTTAAATGCAATTTTGACTATGATGACGGTTTCTAACTACCTTCTATCCTATCAGAATCGTGTTCCCGATTATTGTACATCGGGATATAAAAATAAACATTCACATATTTTAATTTTTGGCGATTTGGGTTTTTGAATGGCTAAGGTGCGCCAATTTTTTTCGAAAATTGGAAATTTTGTGGTTTCATAGGTTTTTATAATGTTCAGACGTCTAGACTAATTTATTTAATACAAATGATTATTGTTATTGACATATTTTTTAACAACATTAGGTGTTATTGCAAATTTTCAAAGTAGTGCATGTAAAAGGGTGTTCAATTTCGTGTTTTATTACATAATAATAAGGAATTTTAATCTATCAATTACTATTTTATTTATTTTTGTACATTTTGTGGATCAATGGAAAACGGGACATGTGAAATATTTTGTTATATGTTGAACAAAAATTCCCCATTTTCGAAAAAATTTGTCACTCCGGAGCCATTTGAAAATTCAAATCTATAAAAATCAAAATACATGAATGTATATTTTTAAAGTAAAACAATCGGGAACACGTTTCTCATAAGATAGAAGGTGGTCAGAAATTGGCATCATAGTGAAAATTGAATCCTAAAAAATATTGGCAAGGTAAGGTTCGTTTTACATGAAAACATGAACTAAAATGTAATCAATTTCACAGAAACTAAGTAATAATAATATACGTAAAAGTAAACAATGTCTATCATGGACATAACATTTGTTTTTCTTCTTTTTTTTGTAATAACAAAATTATCATTATATGACCTAACGCATTAAAACGAATTTTTCCGAACTAACCCATTAACGCCGAAATGCACAGAAAGTTTACTGCAACTTCAACGTTTATTTTCAATATGAAATAAATTATGAAAAAAATAAAAACTATCAGATTCTACCATTTTTGAGGCCGCTCTTTCGAACGGTAGTATGAAAATTATAAAAAAATTGAAATTTATACATGATTTTGACATATATGTATAGTAGAAAAACATGACATTTTTTCAGGACGCATTTTTTACAAATATCGAGTTTTCGATACAATACGTTACTTTGAGTGAGATAAAATATATTGCAAGGGTGCATTCAATAGTTGTACTTAAAAGAGACACTGGCGTATATTTGAAATTTTCGATGTTAGATTAAAAATGGCTACTGCATTTACAAATGCCTTTTCAAAATTTAACAATTTATATTCTTGAAAACTATGGACTTTAGAGAAAATTTTATAAGAACAATTATATTCCGGAAAAAGTCGAAGAAATCCCTACAATTTTTTCAAAATGTATTGTCACAAATTTTATTTTTGAAAAATACAAAAAATTGAAAAAATCGTTTAAAAAATCTGAAAAAATTTGAGAGTATTCTTTAACCTAACGAGTTTAGAGAAAATTTCCTTCAAGCAAAAACTCTTAGAATTGGTTAAAGAATACTCTCAAATTTTTTCAGATTTTTTAACTGACTTTTTTCAAAATGTCGATTTTTTGTAAAATAAAAAATTGTGACAATACATTCTGAAAAAAATTCGAGGGCCTTCTTTGACTTATTCCGGAATATAATTATTCTTATAAAATTTTCTCTAAAGTCCATAGTTTTCAAGAAAAAAATGGTTAAATTTTGAAAAGGAATTTGTAAACATTTTCACCATCTTTTAAGTACAACTATCGAGTGCACCCTTGCAATATATTTTAGCTCACTCAAAGTAACATATTGTATCGAAAACTCTATATTTGTAAAAAATGCGTCCTGAAAAAATCATGTTTTGAATTGTAAAACTTGCAAAAGAATAGCTATCGTAAAATCCATAAAATATCTTGGATTAGAAATATATGCACAACTTCATTGGAATCACCATATGAATAATACAATCCGGAAATTACGATACTTGTCTTTTGCCTTTAAATCCCTGCAGTGTATAAAAGTATATGCCAAGCATTCTAGAGCTTTGGCATCTTCGTGTGGGGTGGAACTAGCGAAAGCTTAATTAAACCTCTAGAAATCTTCAACAGGAAAGTACTGAAAATTATCTTGAATAAAGACTACACCTATTCAACGATGGAACTCTACAACTTAACGAATGTGCGCAAAATGTACAAACTAAAAACAATCAATTATTATACATCACCCATACACTCTTGCAATTTAAACAAAGAAACCGTCCAGCAAGACCGAATCTGAAACTCTTGGCAATAATTCCAACAAAGCGTACAACCACTGGACAAAAAACACTAAATGATTAAATAGGACTAACCTTGTTTAATAAGTTTCCAACGACTCTTAGAGAACAATGTCACGGCCACTATCAAAGGAAAGCATCGTTTAATATTCTACAACACTATTTCCTTTCACAAAACATTTTAATACATTACATAAATGTTTCCTTAATTTTGTCAGATTAGATCTGTAATTAAATTGTTAATATTTAATTAATTAAGAACTGACCTAGAATTTTCGGAAATAAAGAAAAATCACTTATTTCCGAAAATATTCTTGGTCTGTTCTCAATTAATTTCTTTGGAATTTTCTAGGATACCGTCTAAACTAATTAGAATTGTTCTTTCAGAGCCCGAATTTTGAAAAAGCGATTCAGTAATTTTTTATTTACGGGTTTTAGGGTAAATAAATGCATTCCTTATCGGATGAAATAAAAGTAATGAATTAGATCAAATTATATACAAATAAAACATTGAAAACGAAATTCTTCGAAATTCTACGAATTTTGTAGATTTTGTTGAGCTCTACAACTTTTCCTGTTATACCACAGCACAAAAATGATTTTTTTTTAATGAGAAAAAAGTAATTTTTGGCAAACTTTGGCGCCCTTTAACTTTTATACATATATTAACTTGTACAGTAATGGCCTTTTGTTCGAAACATTTTTCACTACGACTTACCTTTCTCGCGAAAAATCGGATCCAAAGAATTTTTGTGTTTTTCCCTTTTCCGCAAGGAGAGGAGGGGATCCCAACTTTTTGATGTTAAGCTAGCACATGTACCACTAACGGTTATTTATGAAATAATCTCGAGTAATGCATTTTTCAAAAAAACGCCCTTTTCAGCTAAGATTGACGGTACTAAAGTCAGAAGAACTTTCAGAAATTCAAACTCGATATCGTCGTGGCTACTTTTCGAGAAAAACCGAAAAGAACGATCTTTTACCTGCAATTTGACCTTCAATTTGGTCAAAAAATAGGTCTAATTGGTATTTTTGGTGTACATATTTGGATGCTGCGGGAGAAGTCCTATCAGAATTGACTTTTACTGGTGGGAAAACAGCATTTTTTTGGGCTGTGAGTAGATCCAATTTTCGACCCTTTTGACCTTCAATATCTCAAAAATCAGAGCAAATTGGCTATTTTTCGCCTTCGGGACCATCGCTGCAATGACTTCGTTTCCGCCCTAGATACGTAATATACTATTAATGATCTTAAAAGTTCATTATTTTCTAAACCACTTATTCAATTCTTCAAAGGTAAGGGAAAATAAACGAAATTGGTTGTAATCATAATTTATACCATTATTAATATACATAAATACATACATATGTAAATATTTAAAAACCCATTGAAGTAAAATTGGATTTCTGAATACAATGTGTATACAAAGGAAGTGCTTCTTGCAATGACACCTAAAACTGTTGAGAGAACATCTCGGTCCAATTGTAAAAAATTTTGTATGGACAGAAAATTAGTGAATATTTCCGAAATATTTCGGAACTTCACAAATTAATAGGATTTTTAAAACACACCTATTATTCGAAAATATACAATTATTACCCGAATGTACATATAATACACATACCACACTTTTTTTCTTTTTTGTCAATGTAAATTAAAAACAAAAACCAATGTTTCTGTACACGCAGGCTTACATACCTCAATTTACAATCCATTTAAGAAAATGTTTAATCTAAGTTGGTCTTAATTCTACAAATCTTACACATTTGGCCGAATCAAGTAGAAAACATTCCTACTCGTTGTCTATTCGAAATTTGGCGAATTTCCAAAATATGTATATACATAAAATAAATTATGTATGTGTCAATTCCCCTTCGTAATAACACTTTGGGTTCTTTTCATTAAAATATAATTTTCGAATGTATCTTCAAATCTTCGACTTCAACATATTGCGCAGTTCACGTCGCAATATTTTCCCAGATGGAGTTTTCGGAATATCGTCCATAAACCGCACTCCGCCTCTGAGTCGTTTCTGGATAGAAACGCGTTCTACAAAATTGTTTAAAATTAATATGCACTCATTGTATCTAAAAACATCTATAACAAAACTCACCATTCACGAATTTAATAATATCTTCGGCTGTGATCTGTTCTCCAGGTTGCTTCACGACAAAAGCCATTGGTAGTTCTCCTGCTTCTTCATCTGGCATACCTATCACCGCTGCATCTTTAATTGCAGGATGTGTCAAAAGTATTGCTTCGAGTTCAGCAGGTGGTACCTGGTACCCTTTGTATTTTATAAGCTCCTTAACCCGGTCAACAATAAAGAAAAATCGGTCATCATCGTAATAACCAACGTCACCGGTATGCAACCATCCTTCATTGTCGATCATTGTGGCTGTAGCGCTAACATCACCACAATAACCCTTCATAATTAAATCGCCCTTGAAACACAATTCCCCTTCGCAATTGGGACCCAAAGCTTCGCCTGACGTTTCGCTCCCAATCGGAACTACTTTAGCTGAAAATAAAATTGTTACTTCAAAATGGACACATCTTTCATCAATACACCAAAAACAATTGGCATACCTGAAATGCCTGGAACGACTACACCGACACTTCCAGGTTTACTAGAACCGATGGGACTCTTGAGAACAGCCAAGGTGGTCTCTGTAAGTCCATATCCTTGATTGATATTTTCCAATTTCAGACGTTTCTTAACTGCTTCTTGTACTTGCTTCGAAAGTGGTGCAGCTCCGCACCAAATGGCTTCAATGCTTGATAAATCGTATCGATCAACAAGGGGATGTTTAGCAAGAAATACCATAAGTGGAGGAACCAATTGTAAATTTTGGATTTTATACTTTTCTATCGCTCCTAGAAATGAATTTTCATCGAATCGCGAGAGAATAACTACTGTCGAACCGACAGTAAGCCTAACAATAAGTGAAACGAATGCATATGCATGAAAAAATGGCAGCAGGCCCAAAGATATTTGAGCATTTGTAGTAAAACCAGTAGACGGATCCGCCAGCACTTGTATTGTCGAAAGAATATTAGAATCTGTCAACTGGACACCTTTTGGCAAACCGGTAGTGCCGCTCGAACACATAATGCAAACAACGTTTTGTTTTACATCTGCTTTTTTAGGTCTGAACCTAATCATCATTGCCATTGAAATGGAAGATATTACGCTATCTATACTCGGTAGATTGGAATCGGGAGAATCTGCGAGAAGGATTAGCTTTGGAGACCAAGGCAAATTCTCGACTACATCTTGTATTAATCCTACAACTAATGGAGATGCAAAGAAAAACTTTGGTTGAGATATCCCTAAGGCATGTTGCAGTTCTTTTTCGGAGTAGAGCGGATTTAAGGGACAGATTGATACACCAATCAATATTCCAGCACACATAGGTATACAAAACCGTGAATTATTTTCACTACAAATAGCTATTCTATCACCTTCTCTAACTCCCTGTTTTGTCAGATACAATGCTAACTTACGACTTTTCTCAAAAATTTCATCATACCTCGTTTCTTCACCAGTGTCCCAATGAATCTGAAAAGAACATGTGATTCTTTTTCATTAAAAATTTAGGTTTAACTTTAAATGGATCAATCTACGATTTAAAAATGGACTACAGTGTAATTGTAATAGTGAACTCAAGTGCGTAGATTGAGACAAAATTTTGGAAACCTGTGATTTAGATTTAAATGTTATTAGGTTTAAATCGCGTATTTTTTCGCGTTGGTATAACAATGAGATAATATTATTAATAAATAATAAGAAAGTTTGGCATAAATCATGGCGAGAGTCGAATAATTGAGATGCATATATACATTTTAACCCATTAACCTCAAGAAGGACACTTTTTCACTTAAATTTCAATCAAAAATTTCATATGAAAATCCAAGTTCAAATAAATTGAAAGGTACATGTCTTACTATTTTCGAGGTCGCTCTTTTCAGTGCTGATGTCAAAATTGAGCTATCTTAATTAGAAAATTAAATATGGCGATTTAAATGTAAAAATAACGCGAAAAATCGAGTGTTCTTTTTTATAAAACATTTTTTTCTCATCGAAAGAATATTTGTCGTCAGAAAATTTCATCATTAAACGTGGACCCAATAGTTACAGTATCAAGATAAATTTTTTAAATATTTAAAACTAACATGTTAATAATTAAGAATGATTAAACTTTTCTAGATTTCACGACTAGCAATTTTTTTCTTGAAAACTGTACACTTTAGAAAAAATTTCCATAGAACAAACATGTCTTCAAATTGGTCAAAGAATACTCTCATATTTTTTCAGATTTTTTGGACGACTTTTTTAAAAATTTCGATTTTTCGAATTTTCGAAAAATAAAAAATTGTAACAATACATTCTGAAAAAATTTGAGTGGATTTTTTGACTCATTCTAAAACGTATTTACTCTTAGAAAATTTTTTCTGAAGTTTATAGTTTTCAAGAAAAACTATTGTTAAGTTTCAATTAGAAATTTGTCATTGGAGTCGCCATTTTGTGATCACCATGTTAGTTTTTAAATATTAAAAAAATTTATCTTAATACTATAACTATTGGGTCCACGTTTAATGAAGACATTTTTGACGACAAATATTCTTTCGATGAAAAAAAAAATGTTTTATAAAAAAGAACACTCGATTTTTCGCGTTATTTTTACATTTAAATCGCCATATTTAATTTTCTAATTAAGATAGCTCAATTTTCACAACAGCACTGAAAAGAGCGACCTCGAAAATAGTAAGACATGTACCTTTCAATTTATTTGAACTTGGATTTTCATATGAAATTTTTTATTGAAATTTAAGTGAAAAAAGTGTCCTTCTTGACGTTAATGGGTTAAGCAACTTAGGGTTAAATTTAGTAAGCCTTAGCGCTCAATTTTTCGCAATATATATCTCGTGTGCAAACATATTCAAAGACAAATATCAAATTATTTTGGTCCTACATTAACAATATTTGAAGGAATAATGAATTATGTAAGTCTATTGCAGACCTTTTTGCTAAGTAATTTAGCTCAATTTATTTCAAATTACAGTAGAGTCCCGGTATGATTTCATCCCGCTATATTTACAACCCAACACATTTGCCTGCTTCCATCCCATTACATTTGCCTGTCACCGCTCTCTTTTTCCCCCACCTTGCGCGCTGCGACCTCAGGATGGGCCTGATGTGACGTCACGAACATAGCGCGATTGAGAAGAGTGGGAGAAGCGGCGCTCCCCTTCTTTTGTCAAATATAAGGAGACGGGAGGGGAAGGAGAGGAACGATCGAGCAAATATACCAGGACTGTATACGCATCAGCGACACAGTCAAGTACTTCATTGGCTCTTTTTTGTGGCAAGAATTCAAATGATTTTAAGGTCACATTGGATGATGTAGTTATGGCAGTTGCGAATAGGAAATCAAGTTTTGATTGTGGTCCAGATATGGTCCCATCGAGTTTTATTAAATAATGTTTGCCCTAACTGCTAAAACCGCTGGCCAATAAGTTATGCACATCGCGTACACCGTCCACTTTCTGAGGTACACTGTAAATCGAGCAGATTTTATTTCTCTACAATAAATAGAATTACTCATCTGTGTAATATTCTGCCGGAGGAAATAAAATCTGCTCGATCTTTATCGGAATTTATACTTAGAAGTAAGATTTATAAGTGCGAATATTACGAATGAATATAAGAATGCGTTAAGTGACCATTATTATTTTTTTTTTGTAACAAGGGCATTTATAAATAAATATATTAATAATTAAAGAAAAGTTTTGATTCTTTTTGTTTTAAAAATTATAATTTATTTTAACGTTTTACATAACATTCAATACAAATGTGATCGATAATTTTCTTAACTACTTAATTTCAAAATGGCAAATTAAATTTCTTGGTAAAACGGTTCTTTTGCAAATTTTTTAGACTATAGTATTCATCGAAAAAATCTCTTGAATTTTTTCCGATTTTTATCTTTCCATGTTCACAAGTTATGAATTTTTAAAAAAAAACATCAAAAAATTTTCAACTGGCTGTAACTCAGCAACTAAAATAGATCGAAAATCATTCGAAACGCCATTTTCTTCAGTTTACTATGTAGTTTCTTTAAAAAATGTACACAAAATTATTGCTCAATTATTTGGTCAAAAATTTCGCATTTATAGAATAAAATCGAATTTTTAAGGATGATAATCATAATTGATTTTTTTGAAAAAATTCTACAAAAAACTGTCATAAATTTTACGAATTTTAAACCTAGTCCTGTTATGGGCATGAGTTTCTGTCTACTAAAAAAAATAAATAAAATAATTAAATAATTAATTAATTTTAAAACTATTTTATTCGTTTTATACTTCTATTCTTCTGTCGTATCATATTTTATGTTTTATACGAGCAAATTCAAGAATATTTATCATATGCTCAAAATTAACACTAAATAACACAAATATACAAATTTTATAAAATAACACGAAAAAAAATAAATAAAAAATTAATTTTTTACTCACTTCCTATTATTCTCTTTCAATCACTTGTCAAAAAATGTATAAAATTTTTCGAATTGTAAAAACTTCAATTTCCAAAACTCATTAAACCCACCATACATCCTACTTTTCGCTCTGATGGCCAGCGAATGGACATTTTCGACATAGTATAGATTTATTTCTTCGCACAAATGAAGAAATATATATTAATTTGTTAAAAAACCGTTTTACCAAGAAATTTAGTTTGTAATTTTTTAATTTTATAATTTATTTATTATAAATTATAATGATGCTCTTAGTTAATAATGTAGTGATTCTGTTTTTTAATTCAGTATTACTTTGTTTACATAGGAATTTCGGAAGATCTAAATTTAACAACTTGAACTTAAAAGTGTATTTTATCTGTAGGTCATTAGCATTTTCTAGAATCTACAAAACAAAATCGTTTATCTTCTCATGTCACTACTGTCGTTTCTGTTTGATAAATCAATGAGATTGAATATTTATCCCGATTTATGGAAATCCTCGTAATTTATGCTTCATCACTTTTAGATTTTGTGTACAAGATTATTGAAAATTACGAGGAGATCTGTGAAGATTATCATTCAGTTTTTACGATTTTTATCATTCGAATATTAACTGTGATTTGCAGATTCATTCAAGTTCATTCAATTTGAATGTGATTAATTTTCTTTACGATAACCATTGGTTAGATTTTAAACAAATTTTAAATGTCAATATTATTAATTTTAGACTGCAATTTAGAATCTTAATAATTTATGAATTATTCTTTAGGGTAAGAGGTTTAGATGTGAACACTCCTGCGTACATTTTGATTGAAAAGAAATGAATCAAATTCGACAAATGTCATGTGTGTATTATCGCAATATGTACCTTTTGTACGAATACGAAAGCAAAAAGTCGATTGTGCTTTTTGCTGCGAACAAATTGATTTTCTGACATATTTATGTTGCCACAAATGTATTTTTCAGTATTCTTAAAAGCCATAGAAATCAAATTTAATCAAAGGAAAAGATAAGTGTAACGCATAGTAAATGAGTAAATTTATTATATTTAGTGATTTAGTAGCGACAGACACTGTATGTGCAAAAGAAAATTTTTTTTCATGAGATTTTAATGTGACTACAATATTCAGTTGTGAACACCCCTTTTTTTTAACAAATCATTATATATTGTTGCATAAGTGTAAGTATAAGTATATTTCAGTTTTAGTTACACTGTAAAAAATCCCTTTGTAAAATTACTATGGAGTTGTAAAATTAAACCACAGTTTTACTAGAGAAAGTTTAAAATCACAATTCTGACAAATGTAAAATTCCTATTTGGCTAGGTAATGTACCACTGCAATAGTAATATAACAACAAAATTGTAAAATTGCTATTCTCAGAGTGTGTCGTTATAATTACCTATTCTGAGAGTAGTAATTTTACTACTCTGAAAATTGCCATTTTTAACTACTTTAGAAGCAGTACATTTACAAGATTAATTTAATTTTACTACTCTGGAAGCTGTAAATTTACAAACTCGATGTTAATCTTACAATTTTCCTAGGGATTTTACTACTCTCAGAGTGGGTCGAATTTTACAAAAGGATTTTTTACAGTGAGGAGTACAGCTCCTTGTCCGCAATACTGAATTAACATATTAGCATTAAAAAAAGAATTTAAACGCTAACTTGTGAACTCAATAAAAGTACATACTATAATACACAATTTCAGTAGTATTCATTTCAATACTTTACATTATTAGTTCTGTGTTGTGTATCATATTTAATTGTCTATAAGCCATTTTCTTAATTTCGACATATAATTCTTATTTATTTTCTGTGTCATTAATTTTATACGTAGATCTGTCGATAGATGATTCATGATTGTTTTACCTGTATAGTCTTAGCAGTTTTTAGTTATAATTTTATTAACTTTAGGTATTTGTATATGGCTCATTCTCCAGAAAAGTGTAATTTTATGTCCCCAGTCAAAATTCAGATACTTGGTGTTACGGTTCTTTATTTACTGCATTAAAATAACATTAGGATGCTTATTTAAATTATTGGGTTGTTGATGTCAACCACTAATTATGAAAAAAAGTTTGATATAACCTGTTTGTGTATCATTATCACAGGCAGAACTTTTCATTTCTTCAGAACTACATATATGAAAAATTAATGACTTGACCACTATTAGATTCTGCATCCCTCTAGTGATAATATCTAGAACTATATGCCTATTAGCAATAATGGAATTTATTCTCCATACATTTTTTTTTCTTGCGCTTTATACTTTTATGTAAACTAAATTTTCACATACTGCTAAAGGTCCGAAATGTAAGCCTCCTGGCTGTCCCCAGGTATAAATATCACGTTTTCGATCACTGTCATTCTCTTTCATGTGAACGATTAAATTTGTTTAAAAGTGGTTATGATCTGTTTTACTTATAACAAACAAATAGTGCTGTGAAAATTTCTCTATAACATTCCTGAAAATTGTTATGGCTTTGTAAAATGTGTCCCCATGTTTTAAAAAAAAAATTAAATGTAGATACAGACAATTGTTCTACAATTTCGATTACTTTTAGACTATGGATTGTGTGTATAATATTACTCATTTCAAAACTAATTTAAACCCAAATTTAGTAATATTGTTAGAACTAAGGCCAGTACGTTTATTCCTTGTAAGCCTCCTGTCATATTTGCGACGCTACTTTAGCATGTTAAGAAAGCGAGTAATATCTTAAAATATAAAGAAAAGATTAAACTCTTCTGCCTTAAGTGCATTTGACCGAAATTTATTTTGTTCTTATGTTAACATGGTTAATACGTTGACATGTAAGCTCCCCTGTCATGTAAGCCTCCTGGACAATTTTAGTGATTTACAGAAATACCGTTCTTATTAGTGATAGAACGGATTTTTATTGAACTTAACGTCAATTTTCTTAATTACTTTCAGTATTAAACGTGCATCATCAGTAGTATGCGATAATCAAAACTTTTTTTTTACATCGCTAAAATAACTAAACATATCAATTTATAATTTTTCATAATAGTTTTAACTGTTTTGAGTTTTATGAAATGAATATTATTAAGTTACTATTTTTATTCTTACTCTTTATGAGTCACTCATTCGCTAAGAGTGAACATTTCGCCATTTTTATATAAAATTTCCATTAAAAAATTAAATTACTTGCATATTTCATGTGTATCAATGGCTGCTGCATTATTACTTCGTATTTACGTAATTAGCAAACCAATGAATAAATCTAAACTTTAAATTTTAATTTTTACAATCTTTTATTTTGTGGAAAAAAAATACGTCGATTAATAAGTTGTTGCACAGTGATTTCCAATTTTTCAGGTTAATTACTAATTATATATGTTACCAATTAAGTATAATGTACTTGTGTGTGGTTTGAAAAATCTAAACTACTACTCCAATACTAAGTTAAATACATTTGTCAGTGATTATCACAAGATATTACACTATCACTCGATTGTAAATGTGTAAATATAATTTATTTTAAATGAGCTTGCAATCTCGACACTGTTTTTGTTGCTAAACCATTTTAATACTAAATGTTGAAAAGTTTTTTTATCTTTTGCCGATTTAATGTGCACTGGTAATGAGTTGTAGCAAAGAAATTCTGAAGTAATAATAATATTAATAATAATATTTATTGCCAAAATTCTCTATACATATATATAGGACCTATAGGGGACAAAAAATGTCTGTACATAGGATTGGTCCTTAAAAATTACAAAACTAAAAACATAATAGTGAGAACTACTCACTGATCAAAAACATAATAAAATAATCAACACAATTATAGACTATATATAGAAATAATTCATTCTATTTCGAGATTTCTTATTTTATCTTTCATCTTTCTTTTTAGCACTTTTTTCTCAACACTAAGAGTTTTTAACTCATTTGGTAACTGATTATAGTACTTGGTTGCAAAATATTCGTAGCTTCTTTGTCGAATTGTTGTGATATGACGAGGAAGAGCGATCTCTATCACTAATACCTATTATTTTGAGTATTCGTTTTTGTAATCTTTGGTACAATTAATTAATAATTTTGATATTCTTTTTATGATATATTTATGGCAGTGTTAGTTTTGTATATCTTTATCTTTGTTGTTAAAGGCTATATTAGCCAGTGAAATAAAAATTTCAACAGTTTCACAGGTATTTATGATACGATACAAATAAAATACCAAGTTACAAAGTTAATAAACGTAACTTACCTGAGCTACTCTCTTTCCATGTGATTTCAGTTGATCGAACAACAATTGACTCAGAGATAAATTTGACGGCAAGACCGTAGGACATGGTGGTCCAACAATAATATTCGATTGCTGCTTCATGTTGATTTCTACGACCCCAAAAATGTAAAACAGAAGAACGTAAGGTTAGAACATAAAACTTTAATGCTAACACTCAAGTAAAATATTGTAAAAAACGTCAGCTATTATTAAAAACAAATTATGCAATTCTATCGAATAATTTCATATTACATTTCCGTATAATTACCGTGTAGTGCCGTAAGCATCAGCGACTGGTTCTGATAAAATACATATCGATTATTTGTTTTACCGGGCGGGGTTTGTGTATCTTGCGTTGCAGAAAGTTGTCATGATGATTCGACAATTTCACAAACTTTGACGATTATACGCGATCTTCGAGCTTGCAAAACCGATTATAAATACATTCCCAAAAAGTATGTGATATCGCGCAGAATTGTCAATTCTTGTAAACATTTAAAAACATAATTAAATAATCAACATTTTTTGCATCTGCTCCCGAAGGTCGTAGCAGGTCGTAGGGCATCTGATACGCGCGCGCATTATCAATCGTAATATTTTTATCCAAGTCATTTTACGCTTTATTTACATTATTCAAATATTCGTCATGTGTTGTATCTACTTTTTTTTTTTCATTAATAAACAATTTTCTAAGTCGATTTTAATTTTTAAAAAATCACGTGATTCAGTCACGTGACAAAAACATCTGATTCTGGTTATGCATTTCTTTTCTTGCGTACACTTTTTGACCAAATTAGTGTATTAATAATATTACAACAAATGTATAATAATTTCGTATAAAAACAATTAATTTCTCTAAATAAATTAATTTAAAAATAAACGGTTTTTAGTGAAAATCCCGACCTTATCGGTCGAGCACTTTACCACCTCTTAAAATAAAAAAGACTATTTGTAAGAATAAACATCATGCGCCATCTATTGGTAAGTATACTGTACTACTGGAATTTACGCGGGATATTCATTTTCATATCCTCAAATATATGGTACACTGTAAAAAATTTCGATGTAATTTTACTGCGTATCACGTTGGAAATAAATTGATTCACGTGTAACGTGGTAAACGTACAAGCCGAAGTAAAATAACATGGTGTTTAAGCACTATACATAGTTTCCTGGAAAATACCAAAAATATTAATTGAGAACTGACTGTTCTATAACGCCCTTAAATCACGAATAAACTCATTAAAAGTTAACCCATTAAACGAAAATGGATTAAAATAAATTGAAAATTTGAATTTTTTTGAATCCGGATTCTTAATTCCGTGTAAAGAATTTAAATAAATTAGAATGTTCAGGGTTAAATAATTTTCTATTCATAGTGGGTAATTGAAGCGTATAATCATTTTGCATTGAAAAAGATTCAAAATATCAATTAATCTCTATCAATGAAATGAACATAACCTTAAAATGGCAGCAAACGAATATGGATTGGAACCCAGCAAACGAAAAAGTATTTGGAAGCATTGAAATTTTCAATACTTCTGAATGCTATTTCTTAATCCTTGTAAAAGTATTGGGATGGATAGAATTGTTCCTACCGAATCCTATGAAATTCAAAACTGATAGGAATTTTGTATAATTCTTTTCATTCTTTCTCTTTTTATTATAAAATGTTATTAAAAAATTAAATTGAAAAATTAATATTGTTTATTTAACTTAATGATACTTATTTTTTATTTTTCTTTTAATAACTTAATTATTTCCGAAGAAAATCTGTTCTCGGGCGGTCACTACCCAATAAGCACAGATTTTGAAAAAAGAATACTTTATGACTTCTCGAAAGTCCGCATAAAATTATACTTATAGTGCATAAGACGTAATAAAAAAGAATTCTTTTATAACAAATTTGAGTTACCGACCGAGTTTCTCGCAAGCGCACGAGTCTTGGGTAAGTTTGTATATAAGAAACCTTAAAAAGTACTATATAACAGTACAACACACGCGGCATGTGTTAAATATATGTAGGTACATAGTGTGTGCACTGTTACATGTGGATAATACACATATCTCGCTCTCTCTCAAAATTAATTCCATAATTATTATTATACTTATTCAGAAAAGAATTCTTTATGAACACTTAGTTATGGTTTGTGAAGAACATTTTTACAAAATGAGTTTAAAAAAGCATTCGTATCTAACTCTTAATTTAATAACTATGGTGGACATTCGTTATTTTTTAAAGCATTCACAAAGAATTCTTCTAGAATTCTTATTTCATAAAAGCATTCAAGAAGTATTCTTTTTGAATATATCAAAATTTCTTTTTGCTTCTGTTCTCCAAGTAAATTGCTTAACTTGTGTAACGAGCTAGCGCGACGCCGACCACGGGTCCACTGCTGACGATCGCTGTTGATATTTACGGATACATAATATATTGTTTTGACGCTTTCTAGTTTTAATTATATATTCGCTTTTTTCGGAATTATACAACACGTACAAAAGGACAATTAAAATGACCAAGCTCACATTATTAAAAGAATTGTCGTGAATAGATTCTCGTATCGAGGAATTCCCTTCCACACATTTATTTCATTCGGTATTGATTTCAATACATACAAAAATCGGCAATTCCACACGCTAAACTGAAATGAATTCCTCTACAATATTTCGGCTAATAATTGGATTATATACAGGAGAAGGTTGCCTATTCTGTTAAAAGAATAAAAAGTAATCTGATTTTGAAAGAAATGCACAATTATTGAAAGATTGTCTTTCCAATTCTACGTCCTGAATTCAAATAAATTGACATAACCTCTCAGTTTACGAAGGATTCAATTGAATCTCAAATAACATTGGCGAATTCTATTTATTGGAATTGAAATCAATAGACTACAACTTCCATCTTGTAATTGATTTCACTGAATACAAATCGAAGCAGGGCAATCCATGTACAGGAATACAAATGAATTCAGAATTGAAATAGATTTGCTAAAATCAACAATCCGGATTGGCGAGTAAAAATTTCAATTAATTTCAATAAATTTCTATCCATTTTCGTTTACTGGGAAGGGGGCTCTAAAGTGCTTGGACGATATGGTAGGGATTTTCACTAAAAGAAGTAAATAAAAAAAATAACTGAATCGATTTTTCAAAATTCGGGTTTTGTACGGGCAATTTACTGAATATTTTCGGTATCCTACAAGGTCAGTTTTCAATTAATGTCTTTGACATTTTCTAAGATACCGTCCGCAGTAATTGCCTTTACAGAGCCCGGATTTTGAAAAATCGATTCAGTCTTTTTTTGTTTACTGTTTTTAGTGAAAATTCTTACCTTATCAGCATAGCACTTTAGACCCCCCCTTAAAAAAAACTGAAGACACACATGAAATTACACTATTTTAACACAGCATCAAAATGCATTATTAATATTACACAAAATTTACAGTAATTTCGTATAAAAACAATTATTTTTTCTAAATAAATTCAATTTAAGGGGGTTCTATAGTGCTCCAATGATAAGATAGGGATTTTCTCTAACCACTGTAAAAAAATGACTGAATCAATTTTCAAAATTCTGGCTCTATAAAGGCAATTTTAATTACTATAGAAAAACCAAAGATATAAGATATTTTCTAGGATACCCGCCACAGTAATTAGAATTGTCTTTACCGAGCCCGAAACCCCCCTTAATCCATGGACCAAATGGACAATTTTTCGTGGTCGACTTCAAGGGCGATATTTTATATGAAACCGGATTTATAAAAATCGAAACCAATTACATGTTAAGTAAAATTGATCGATCTTTTCGAATCTGCCGTTAAAAAATCAATCGAGTCCATTCCAAAAAAGTTATGCTTGGTTTTTCACAAAAAATCACGTTTTTCCACTGACAAATATTATTTAATCGGCATTCTCTCATATCGCAAACGGTTAGGGAGATCCAGGAAGATCAAGAACCTTTACTTTTGAAATGTGCATTATAGCGTTTTCAAAATAAAGTTCGAAACTTCCAAAATGGCGGCTAAAACACGAAAATATCAGCGAAAAGCTCCGGAATATTTTATTCGAAAATGATAGACTTTCTGTAAAAATGTTATTGAATAAAGAGTTCCTAGAATTAATCAAAGAATACGCTTAAATTTTTTCAGAATTTTAAAAATCGCCAAATTTTGAAAAGATAAGAAAAGTCATACAAAAATTCTAAAAAAATTTCGAAGTATTCTTTGCTAAATTCTAAGAACTTTTTGTTCCGCAACATATTTTGCAAAAGTCTATCGTTTCCAAACAAAAAAATCTGAAATTTTCAAATTTGTATTCAAAAATTATACTGTCGGAAAAAATGTTGCGAAATAAAAAGTTCTTAAAATTGTTCAAAGAATAATCTGAAAAATTTTTTAAGAATTTTTCATGAGTATTTTTAATTTTTCAAAATTCTGCGATTTTGAAAATGAAGGGAAAGTGGTCAAAAACTTCTGAAAAAATCATTTTCGAATAAAAAATTCCTGAGCTTTTCGCTGTTATTTTCGTGTTTTAGCCGCCATTTTGGAAGTTACCGACTATATTTTGAAAATGCTATCATTCACATTTGAAAATTAAAGGTTCGCGGACGTGATATTTTCACCGATCAATGATCTCCTTCACCGTTTCCGATATGAGAATGCCGATTAAATAATATTTGTGAGTGAAAAAATCTGTTTTTTTTGTAAAAAACCAAGCATAACTTTTTTGGAATGGGTTCGCTTGATTTTTTAACGGCAGATTCGGAAAGATCGATCAATTTTACGTAAGATGTAATTGGTTCTGATTTTTTTAAAATCCAGTTTCATATAAAATACCACCCTTGAAGTCGACCACGAAAAATTGTACATTTGGTCCTTAATGAGTTAAGGGGGTTCTAAAGCGATAAGGTAGGAATTTTCACTAAAAAGCGTAAATAAAAAATTACTAAATCGATTTTTTAAAATTCGGGCTCTGTAAGGACAATTTTAATTACTATAGACGGTATCCTAGGAAATACCAAGGAAATTAATTGAGAACTGACCGAGAATTTTCGGAAATAAGTGATTTTTATTTATTTCCGAAAACTCTCGGTCAGTTCTCCATTAACAACTGTGGTATATTTTAGGAAAATGCTTATAGCGCTTGGAATTGCCCTTTCAGAGCTCAAATTTCAAAAATGTTATTCAGTCATTTTTCATTTACGTTGTTTAGTGAAATTTCCTACCTACCAGCGGACCATATTAGAACGTCCTTAAGTTGATTTTTATTTTCAAAAAATTACGTGATTGCCCAGCAATCGAAAAAGGATTCGGAGATATTCAAAATTTGAATCCCTGCGAATTCGTAATTTGTCATTGATTGAAATGGATTGAAATGGAATGAAATTGATTCCTTTTGATTCGCGCCTATGCCCGCGAATGCCTTTCAATCCAAGTAAATCCCATTTTTCAGTTTTCTTTTTCGAAAAAAAAATATATAAAAAAGCTTTTTTTTTTTACTATCATGATTGGATATGCCACCTTTTATGGATTCGCGCATTCAGAGGCATTCAGCAATACTTATTTTCGACATTATTATTTTTGGATTCAAATGAATTCGCAGAGACTGATTTGAATTCAACTTTTTAGATTCAGAGGCATTATCAGCATTAGTCGTATTCGACATTATTATTTTTGGATTTATATGAATTCGCAGAGACTGGTTTCGATATGCTTATTTGGATTCAAAGGCATTCGGCATTACTTACTTTCGAGAATATCATTTTTGGATTGAAATGGATTCGCTGAGCTGGTTTGAATTCGCTTTTTTTTATTCCGAAGCATTCAGCATTAGTTATTTTCGACTGTATTATTTTTGGATTAAATTGGATTCGGAGAGACTGGTTTCAATACGCCTACTTGTATTCAGAGGCATTCGGCATTATTTATTTTTCACAATGTTATTTTTGGATTCTAATGGATTCGCAGGGATCGGTTTCAATTCACCTTCATGAATTCAGAGGCATTAAGCACTATGTATTTATTTTCGACGATATTATTTCTAGATTGAAATGGATTCGCAGAGACTGGTTTGAATTCATCTTTTTGGATTCCGAGGCATTCCGCATTATTTATTTTTTACAATATTATTTTTGGAATCAAATGGATCATTCGTAGAGATTGGTTTGAATTCGCGTTTTTGGACTCCGAGGCATTCAGTATTATTTAATTTTCGGCGATATTATTTTTTTATTCAAGTGGATTCGTAGGGATTAATATGAATTCTATTTTCTAGATTCGGAGGGATTCAATATTTTACAAAATTATTTTTGGATTCACAGGGATTCTGGTTGGACAAATTACGAATTCAAATGAATCCATTTGAATCCTTCTTAATCAATTTCCAATCCTTTTTCGATTGCTGTCCCAGTAAACGAAAACGAATAGAAAGTTATAAATGCGAATTGAAATGAATTCAAGTGAATTAAAATTAATTAAAACGCATGAAAATGATTAATTGAATCCACTTTTTAATTCATTTTAATTCACTTGAATTCATTTCAATTCTTATTTTTAACTTTCTATTCGTTTTCGTTTACTGGGTGGGTGGATCACGTGACCAAAACATTTTCTTTTCTTGCGTGTCTATAATTCACTCCCACTTTACGACGAAATTGATGATTATTATTACATCATATAAAATAATTTCGTATAGAAACAATTTACTTCCTCTAAATAAAATAATTTGAAGGGAGTTCTAAAGCGGTACGCCGCTAAGTTCGGAAATTTCACTAAAAAACGTAAATTAAAGATGACCAAATAACATTTTTAATATTCGGGCTCTGTAAGGACTGTAAGGGAAATTCTAATCAC
Organism: Trichopria drosophilae; assembly: GCA_030407085.1. Lineage (NCBI taxonomy): Eukaryota > Metazoa > Arthropoda > Insecta > Hymenoptera > Diapriidae > Trichopria > Trichopria drosophilae. Next base: position 185,825,311 of record CM059582.1, read on the forward strand.
TATTTCTAGTTTCCCAGAAAATACTAAGATATTAATTTAGAACAATATTTCTTTGGCATTTTCTAGGAATACCCTCCATAGTCATTTTTTATTCATGGTTTTTAGCGAAAATCCCTACCTTATCGGTCGAGCACTTTAGCCCCTTAAAATAAAAAAGACTATTTGTAAGAATAAACGTCATGCGCCATCTGTAGGTAACTATACTGTACTACATAACTACTGAGATTTCGCGGGATATTCATTTTCATAACCTCAAATATTTTCATGTTCGTAACAAAAATTACTTTCGTAAATTATATTCAGAATATATTGATAACAATTTCAGTGCAACAAAAACGGTTTTGTACAAAAAAATTCGTTTAAACGAAAATTGTATTCCATATAACCAAAACAAACTTGAAAATATTTTGAGGTTAAAAAAGTAATTATTTCACATACACAGGAAAAGTCATATTTAAATTAATTCAATCTTTTGAAAATAAGAAAAACATTGAATTAGGAATAAACTCATATATTTAAAACTTAAATAAAAACACTGAAGACGCACATGAAATTACACAACATTAACACAACGTCAAAAACGATACAAAAATAACGCCAAATGTTTGTTTTTTTTTTTTTAGAAATTCATACAATTTCCAATATTTATTTCATCTTTTGAGTGATCGTACAACAATTTTTAAATTTCATTTTTCAGTATAAATTATTCTAAGCTACTATGCATCTGTTTTCACCTAAAAACAGTACTTTTCAACGAATCAACGAAAAAAGAAAAACAAATCCGTTAAAAATCAATTTGTTACGAAACGAAACCTTTGAAAAGAGGCTATTAATGTTCATCTCGTAAAAAAGAGAAAAGTAACTACTGTTTAAATTTCCGAGCTTTTTCTACAACAGTTTTTTTTTTTTTAGCGAAATCAAGATTTTCGCGAGATTTCTACACGATCGGTGACTACGACAGATTCTTGTGAAAACCGGCACTGTTTCATTCATTACGCTTTCACGCTGCACGTGTGCCTTAAAAAAACTAGCCTAAAGTCCTTAAGTTTCATACATGAAAGTCCTTTTTTTTTCATTTTGCACGTGATTTTTGTACTTCGACGAAGCATTCTTCCGACGTGAACATTTTTTCTTGAGAAATCTTCCTTCGTCCGTGGTACCGCCGTGAATCCTGATACTCTCGATTAAAAAGTCCATTGTCGTTGAGATCTATTTGACAAAACCATTCCACATTTTTTTTTTTTTTTGTTTTTGTGCAACTCGTGTTTTGTTCAACGAAAAGAGATCCATCTGACGTTACAAACAACCAAAAAAGACGGAATCTCTGGAATTCGACAAGAATAGAGAGCCGGACAAGAGCCGCGTACCACTACAAAGGAGTTCCACCTGTGAAGTAACTGTTCCCGTGTAACATTTTTATTATTTCATAATGTTAAACCTACAAGATTAAAAAACTCGTCGTGTCTTTTTTTTTCATATTTTTTTTTTTGGCCATGTATATAAAAACAAATCACTTCGCTTTATTTAGTTCACTTTTGCCTTTATACATGCTCCGTCGCGGTGAGTGACCGACCGTTCGGACCGCACGGAATACAACAATGCACGAGCAAGAAATGGGATTATAGTTCGTCGCTTCGCATCTACACAGTGCGCCTCTGTAGCTGTATAAAATCACCGAGAGCCCAACGGTTCCTCTCCGTTTCATTTACTTTCCGACAATCGAGTCTACCGTTGGGCTGCTCGAATGTCAACGGAGTCCTCGGGTGTGAACGACATGATTAGGGCATAATGACACGCTTACAGTGCATGTCGGAGTCACTGTCCGGAACGTTAAAAAAATCGCCGTTAACGCCCGAGATCGCGCTTCTCCGTCGCCGTACCAACAGCCTAATCCTACGTTTACGTCTTTACTTTTCATAAATCGACAAATAAACTCCCGAGTAATAAGTGGTTACACTCGCGTTTATCCTTTTCATCACTTGTACCGCCACCGCTGATAACGACGTTCGTACGTCGCTATAAAGAGAAACTGTAGTGTACATCGAACACCCGGGCCCGTCGGATCGCTCGATACGTTCTTGTCGCTGACTGCCCTTTGAAGTTAAAAAAAGTTTAAAAAAAAAAATCAGTTTATCAAAACAAATGACAGAGAAGAACGCGCGATTTAATCTACAGATTAAAAAATACAATACACTGCAGCTACTTGGCATGATCGCTACCTTTTTTTAAGGGCACCTCGAAATGCGTCGTTAATTACGTCGTCGCATCAAGTTTATCATTCGTCCGTGTGTGTGATTTCGCCCCTGTACACTTGGTTCTGTACAAAAAAGGTTCGCATCTATCGTGCTCGCCGTTATGTACAAAACTATCACGATTCGGACGTGTTCGGGTCTAATTTTTTGTTTGTTCTTTTTTTTTTGTTTTTGTTTATACACTGAGCAGGACACTGACGGAATTCCCTTCCGTGTTTTCTTAAGTTTTCACCTCGAACCGAGACCGTTTGCGAGGACTTTCGACGCACGTCCCTGGTGCTGCCGCTGTCGCCCTCGCTGCTACTGCTGAGTAAGTCGGTGGCACACTCGTTTTACTCGCATGCTGGGAGGATAAACTAGATGACTAGAATCACCGTAAATTATTAGTTTCCGGGATTACGCTCTTCTGCTGAGTACATCCTCTACTTGCTTAGGTATGTCCCACGTGTGTAAACTCCGATCTTTACTGCCAGCAATAATCTGAAATCGTAGAAGAAGAAATTTGTAACTTTCCATGATTACGACTGCCTTGACTTTAACCCATTAATGCCCAAATGCACAGAAAGTTTACTGCAACGTCAATGCTTATTTTCAATATGAAATAAATTTCAAAAAAAATAAAAACTATCAGATTCTACCAGTTTCAAGGCTGCTCTTTCGAGTGGCAGTAAAAAAATTTTAAAAAAAATTGAAATTTATATATGATTTTGACATATATAGTAGAAAAACACGATTTCTTAGGACACATTTTTTTACAAAAATCGAGTTTTCCATACAATATCTTGCTTTGAGTGAGCTAAAACATATTGCAGATAGTTGTACTTAAAAGATACACTGGTATGTATTTGAAATTTTCGATATCAGATTCAAAATGGCTACTGCATTTACAAATTCCTTTCCAAAATTTAACCATTTTTTTCTTGAAGTTCTAGCTAGAATAAGTCGAAGAATACCCTCGAATTTTTTCAGAATGTATTTTCAACATTTTTTTTTTTGAAAAATTCGAAAAATCGATATTTTGAAAAAAGTCATTTAAAATTAGTAAAGAGTATTCTTTAACCAATTCTAAGACGTTTTCGTTCTATGGATATTTGCGTCAAAGTCTATAGTTTTCGAAAAAAAAAAAAAAAAAGATTATTAAACTTTTATGGAATTCAAGACTAATAATTAATTTTCTTGAAAACTGCAGAGTTTAGAGAAAATTTCCTTAATGCAAAAAGTCTTAGAATTGGTTAAAGAATACTCTTCAATTTTTTCAAATTTTTTAAATGACTTTTTTCAAAATTTCGATTTTTCGAATTTTTCAAAAATAAAAAATTGTAATAATGCATTCTGAAAAAATTCGTGGCTATTCTTCGACTTATTCCAGAATATATTTGTTTTTATAAAATTTTCTTTAAAGTCCATAGTATTCAAGAAAAAAAAACGGTTAAATTTTGGAAAGGAATTTGTAAATGCAGTGGCCATTTTGAATCTGATATCGAAAATTTCAAATATATACCAGTGTATCTTTTAAGTACAACTATCGAGTGCACCCTTGCAATATGTTTTAGCTCACTCAAAGCAAGATATTGTATGGAAAACTCGATTTTTGTAAATAAATGTGTCCTAAGAAATCGTGTTTTTCTGCTATATATGTCAAAATCATATATAAATTTCAGGGTTGGGTAAGTTAACTTTTTGTTTTAACTTAGTTCAGTTAAAGTTAACTCCATAAAATATTAACTAAGTTAAGTTAAAAGTTAATACGTTATTTAGTTAATTGAAAAAGAAGTTAAGTTAACTGGTAGAAAAGTTAAAAGTTAAAAGTTAAAAAGTTAAAAGTTAAATTAAAAAGTTAAATGTTAAGTTAAAAGTTAAGTTAAAAGTTAAAAGTTAAGTTAAAAGTTAAAAGTTAGTTAAAAGTTAAGTTAAAAGTTAAAAGTTAAGTTAAAAATTAAGTTAAAAGTTAAGTTAAGTTAAAAGTTAAAAGTTAAAAGTTAAAAATTAAAAAAAAACTTAATTAAGTTAAGTTAAAAGTTAATGATCTAAAAAGTAACTAAGTTAAGTTAAAATTAATTAATTTTTTAACTTTTAACTTAACTTTTAACTTTTCCACTACCCAACCCTGATAAATTTCAATTTTTTTATAATTTTCATACTACCGTTCGAAAGAGCGGCCTCAAAAATGGTAGAATCTGATAGTTTTTATTTTTTTTAAAATTTGTTTCATAATGAAAATAAGTGTAGAAGTTGCAGTAAACTTTCTGTGCATTTGGGCATTAATGGGTTAAATTAAACAGTTAATAACGCTGGCCCACAACAAAAATTTTAGTTTTTTGTGCTGGACACCACTCTGTAAAATATGAATATGTAATCTTACAATGTGCAGCGTGGGTCAAATTATTGCCCATGCTACAAGTAGGGCTTTTATGCATTGGTATTGTAAATTTACGAAGCTAACAGGAATATCGGTTTGGCTTTGTAAGTTTTCAGCTCATAAGTGTAATTTTACAATCAAAAGTGGAAGTTATGAAAAACGGTAATATAACCTCGTGGAGCAGGTTAAAATTTCCAAAAACATTGTAAATTTACAATCGCGTACTAAAAAATGTAATTTTGCAATGCTTGAATTGATTTTTCCAGTAATTCATGCAATATCTCGCACTTTGTAACCGCTACATGTAACCTCCAAATAAATATTAAAGAAATTAATTGAGATCTGACTGAGAATTTCTAAGAATAGATGATTTTCCCTTATTGCCAATGTATATTTCAGTATTATTTCATTATAATAAAGGATAAGATTTTAATGTAAATATAGAAATAAAAATATCAGTAATGAGGATAAAAGTTGTTAAATCTTGAAACAATGAATAACAATTATTCAAGTTGAAAGTGATTTAACATATTTAAAACGCAGTTACATATTTGTATGTTTCAAAAAAATATCCATTATGCTTATCTTGTGCGAATTTGACTTTTTTGTAAACTAAATAAATTAATGAAATAAATATTTATTGTATATAATAGTATTGTAGTACAAAGTAACAACAAATAAAAATTTCATTCTACCAGTTATAATTTCAATGGTAAAAATTAAGTTTTTCTCTTTTATTTTAAGTTTGTGTAGAAATATGTGGTACAAAATCTGTATTTATGTAAAGTCTTATATTTATTTAGTTAGGCATTTATTACACGTAGCATTTAATGAACTAAAATTTGTCAATCTAAACAAATTTCATTCGAACATTCCGAAGAAAACAGATTTTGAATGAAATTGTACATCAATAATTTGTCATTTTTCTTCGTATAATTAGAATTTTAAACTTCGAAAAAGAATTTTATTACAATATTTAAAGTTTTACGTTGTCAAATAATTTTTACAAACGTAATTGTGTTTTTATCTTCACTGGTAAATGTAGCATGTACAGCGTGGGGAAAATACTGTGCGTTGCAATTTTACAATCTTCAGCGTTGGAAATTTACATAACCTTGTAAAATTCCTAACCTCGTAGGAAATTTATAACTTCGTAGGTGGTAACTTATTTATTGGTCACAATCTTTTTACGAATGAAAATTACAAGAAATTTGTAAAGTTCATTTCCATTTTTTACAGTGCAGGTCACTGGGTAAATTCTAGACATAACCTCAATAATGATAAAAAATTAGATTTATGGCGATATTAAGCGTTAAAAAGGTACATTATGGCTTGTTTCGGATAAAGACACAATTATATATCCTTTTTGACTCGCTGACTTGAAATGTGCAGTAAAGAATGATGGCATCTTATAACATTTTATAATTTAACCTCAAAAAACTATATAAACATTTTCTACAGCGATACACGCTTGAAAGAGAAAGAAATTTACTTTTCTTAAGTTGAGAAAACATTAATATTATTTTTACTGATCCATTGAATCGAAAATGGGGCTAAATTGGTGAATTTCAAACATAACCTCAAAAAAAAACATTTAAATAATAATCGTTTATAGCAATATACAAAAGAAAAAAATATGATACATGACAATTTCCCTGCATGACAGTATGTTTTATAATCCATTTTTCGGAATTTAATTTTTGGTGTCTTTCACTACTGGCACATATTATCATTGCACAAGGGCACTTAATTTTAATTTACAAGGGGTCCAATATTTTTTAAAACAGATTCACATTCGGCGGAACGAAATACATGGAATTAATGTGTTTTTAAAATGAAAAAAAAATCATAGTCATTCATTTTTGTGCATAATATCCCTATAAAAACTTATTTTTTACGATTTTTTGAGGTTATGCCTGTAATTTGCTAAGCATAATTACAACCCCTATTTTTTAATGCAGATTGATATTCAACGGATCAAAAAACGTTAGATTAATGTATTCTTAATTTGAGAAAAGTTCTTTCACTTTTAAACCTATATCTTTATAAAAAATAAGTATTTGTATGAAATAAGTACTATTGCATCTGTTAAAAGCCTATACCGATATAAAAACTAATTTTTTATGAATCTTTGAGGTTAAATATGTGAAAATCAAATTCTTCCCATACTAAAAACAAATAAAATTATAAAAGACTAATTAAAATATTAGGTTGTTGATGCCAACCCATAAAAATGAAAAAAAGTGTAAATAACCTGTTTTGTATTATTCTTGCAAACAGAACTTTTAATTTCTTCGGACTGCATTATGTAAAATAAATAATTCGACCACTATGACACTGTAAAAAAGCGTAATGAAATTGCCCACGTATAATGGTAATTTTACAAACTCGTAATTTCTCCTCGCTTAATGTAGTAAATTTACCCACGTATAACGGTAATTTTACAAGCTGGTTGGAAATTTACTACATTAAGCGTAGGAAAATTACAATGAGCTTTGAAAAATTACCATTATATGTGGGCAATTTCATTACAAATTTTTTACAGTGTAGATTCTGTGTGTCCCTCTAGCGATATTATGTAGAACTAAATGCCTATTGCTAAAATACACGTTTCGTCCCGGTTCCTCTATGTGAACTCCTCGGTAAGACCATAAGACCTGTCTGAGACGTGTATATGGTTTTATTTTAAAAAATTGAGGTTTTAAATAATACAAAACCGGTTATTTACACTTTTTTTCATTTTTAGGGGTTGGCATTAACAACCCAATATTTTAATTAGTCTTTTAGAATTTTATTTGTTTTAGTATGAGAACTGTGAAACCAAGAATTTGATTTTCAAGCAGTTAAGTTACTCGATTTAAATCTTTGAGGTTATGTGTGAATTTTTTATTGCAGATTCGTATTTAGCAGCTCAAAATAGATCAGATTAGTCTGGCCTGGACTCCAGCACAAGAAACAAAAATCTTTATATAGGCCTGTGTAATTTGAGAGTCATTATAAAACGCAATTCAAGATCGATCTCAGTGTAATTAACTTATAATTAAAAAAATACTTGTGTATAGAATATTTAGCATAACATTTTTGATTATCAAACACAGATTTAAATTTTTATAAAACTAACACTTAAAATGACATTAAAACATTTCAAAAAACAGATTTAAAACTCACTTTCTTATTTACAACTTCCATACTTAGCAGCATGTTTCCTGGACCAGGTATGCTACAAACAAGCTTGTGATTCTGAAAAATGAGAAATAAAATGTGAAAGCACCGTCAGAATTATATGTAATTTAAAGAAATACCAATAAATATTATAACATTCATGTACTGAATCATTGTTACTTACCATTGTATCAAATATGTATATATTTCCGTCATAGCAGCCAGCAAAAAGGAGTTTGTCGTACATACACATGCACACCACGCCAACACTAGCAGTGTATTGAATAATCTGCTCTCCGCTCTGAAATTTGATATTCTCTCATTAGAAATTTCTTATCGTTAATTAAGTGTCTCTTTAATAAAGAAATCTCTCAATAGTCTAAAAGCTACCTACATTGCTGTAACCTTATATATGTCCCCACTTGAAACAATTTTTTTTTATGTATTTTTGGCCGCTGAACACGATTTTTTTTGGTGAAATGCTCAAAAGTGATCGGTTATTTGCTGATAAAAAATTTTTAAAACAATTTAATAATTTTCCTCTTTTTGCTCCAAAAAAAATTGTTTCATGTTTTTTTGGGAATTTTGAACAAAAAAGGTCCGTAGCAACTTTCACGCAAGACGACAACTTAAAAACAGTCGATTTTTGCCATTTTTTACACATTACGCATGTAGAACAAGGCAGTGTCCACGTGGTTTCTACCAGACATGTACGTCAGGTCTAATGGTAATATCAACGTGAATTTAATACTGTAAAGTCGAGTGTTTTTTGTATGAATAACAGTTTAATTTTACAACTGTATCTTCATATATTGGTAACAGACTCCATTTAGACGTATTTACGAACATATTTTTTGAACCAATATGTATAGGGATCTCTCCTTCTGCTCTTCCTGTAACAATCCGTGCATTTGCAAAAAAAAGGCTTTTTCCTATTATAGTGCGCAAAGTTCGATTTTGCGCACGTATTTGCGTGTGCAAAGTGCCACTTTCCCACACTTTACTGATCTTATAATTTAGCGTGCGGTAAAGTAGCTCTATAGGTATATACAGACATGTAGAGTAGACCTGACAAAACTTTCATTTGTTTTACTTTTCAATCGCTATTCTTCAGTACGAAAAACGATAGTTGTAGGTTAATTCTATCTAAAATAGTAATGTAATTGAAAATGTCGTAAACGTGAATGCAAATGATAATTTAAATAAATTAAAATTTTATTAATTGCATTGTAACAATTAATATTAATAACAATAATAAATAATGTTGTAAATGCTTTTGTAATAAATAGACTAAATTTAGAAATATATATATATAATACATTATTTATTATCATTATTACTGTTAATTGTTATTAATATTAATTGTTACAATGCAGTTAATAATTTCAACAAATTTTAATAAATTGAAATTATCATTTGCATTCGCGTTTACGGGTACATTTTCAATTACATTACTATTTTAGATAGAATTAACCTACAACCATTGTTTTCTGTACTGAAGAACAGCAATTGAAAAGTAAAACAAATTAAAGTTTTGACAGGTCTACTCGACATGTCTGTATACCTATAGAGATACTTTACCGCACGCAAAAATTCTTCACCACGTGCTAAATTATAAGATTAGTTAAGTATGGTATAGTGGCACACGCAAATGCATGCGCAAAATCGAACTTTGCGCACTATAATAGGAAAATACTATTTAGAACTATTTTATTACATATTATTTAACATAAAATTTGATATAAATTAATTATTAATAAAAGATACATAACCTATAGGCAATTATTAGTAAAATACGATCTTTATCATTTACGCGAGTTAAACAATTCTCTAATACTACACAAAAATTGTGTTATTTATTCAAACATTCTTATCAGTTTAGCAAAAATATATGTACATTGAACATTACTTGCAACTTACAAAATCTGACGTATACATAGTCCGGCAAAAACTGCCTTGGTTCGTTGTAGTTTCTGTATCCTAACCTTTATTTGGGGAACTTTAGCAGAAATTACCAGAGACACGTATGGAAATGCTATACCTACGGAATCAATGTAACTTTTTCCGTGTAGGCTACATTTAAACATGCGTAGTAGTGTGTAACGAATAATTGCAAACATTGCAAGAGAAATAATGAATGTAAGATACATATTTTTAAAATAAAAGTTATAAAAGAAGTTTATGATAAAATCATTCCAATTCAATTGTATTAAATAATAACTTAATAAATATTTAAATTTAAAATAAAAGTTGGTAAGGATCTTTTTGTTTCAAATCGCACAAAACATAAACATTTTTTTCCGAAAATAAAAAAATTACTACATTATTTAAAAAACAAATATTATAAACAAATTGTTATGAACAACTGTTATAAGCAATCGACCACTTTATAATATTCTATCCTACAATGTTGGATTCGGAGGCTAAAAATACGAGGATAGAATTATGAAAATGTTTAAAAAATATCAAAATCGAATATTTTACTTAACCACATTTTCTAAAGTATGTACCCTACTTTTAATTACTATAAAGCAATATTTTCATATTTTAGACATCAGAGAACAAGATTATAATAATAAAAATTTCAGTTTTTGAGATTTTCAATTTCTTTTTCAGCTTTGAAATCGGCTATTTTCAATACTTTTCAACAAATGGTGTTCCACCTATTCTCAATTATTATTCAATAAAACTGATTTTTTACAAAAAAAGATGCTTAAATATGAAATATTTCTAATGTATAGAACATTGTAATGATAATAATAATAATAATAACTATTATTCATTATTATAAATGTTGATATTATATGCATATGTATACAGCGTGTTCTGGCTTATGGTTATTCTATTTTTATTATTTATTTAAAATTTAACTTCATTCAATTTTTTATTATTATTATTATTTAAAAAAATTTTTTTTTTACAGAGAGGGAAATGCGTTAGGCACCATAGGGGGTTGAAGATGTTGTTTAACCCCCCGTGTGTCGGACTCCCTCACCTTGGATGTTGACGACAAGGTTTACCAACTAAAACCCTAACCTCCCTTGGCTCAACATAATCCACATGTGCAGTCTGCAGCAGAAAAGTGGCTCCGATATCCATCTCCTCCGCTGCCGACTGGACCGGGGCATTTCTTTTGCAACTATAAACACTCCCTCTACCATTGGGAAAGTGGTTACAATGTAATTATTTTATTTATTTATTAACTATTAAATCCGAAAATAACCTTACATAATAATTTTATTTATTTGAACATGTTCATGATTGTAATAAATGCACACCTCAAATGAACTAAGTCAAATGCAAATATTGTACACAGAATTTATATATATAGGTACATCTAATAATCTTTTATTACAAGAAGGAATCGGAGTTGAAATATTTAATTTCCGACCGTCAACGCCTCATACAATACATCGTTTTATAATATTAATTAATGATTAGCGACCGACATTCACACACACACGCATCCATACTTATGTTCGCAACATTATCTCTAATTGTTCATATAGAAAATGAAACCCGCACTTTCGTTAACTTTATTTTTTATTATACAAACTCCATTTATTTTTGGTCAACATTCATAGGAAATTTGAAATGATGTTGCTAAATACCTCGTAGTAATGGTTGATCAAACCTTCGTATTCAAACACGTGTCCATTTTCTGGGGTGTTGATTTTGTTCCTTCACTCGCCATTTTGGAGACGAAATGGAGCTTTTGGTTCTCGAAGAAACCGACCTGGCTGGTTTAAATGCTGGACTTCCTCGTGGTCGACGGGCAAACTGGATGATGGTGGTGAAAAGCGTCCTTTTTGCCACACAAAACAGGAGTCCACACCATGACTCGTTTTTATGATAAAAACGACGTGGATCCCACGCTGATGAGCACACCCAGATACTTGACAGTAGATTTCACTGTCAAGGGAAAATCCAATTGAATTAATACACATTTGATTAATTTTACCTGCGTCGTGGGAATCAAGACAATACCGAAAAGTCCAAGGTCGTTCTTCTTCGAGCGCTGGAAGCAAAGTGCCGAACTTCTAATACTCTACTCAAGTTTTCGTAATTATACGAAAATCACTTCTACATTCACAAATTGTGTGTCTTGACACAACACATTAATGTGCCATGACTCCGAAACTTTTTCAAAACAAACATTCACATAGACACACATCCACTCTTCTACATATACAAGGTTTATTGAAATGGCGTCCCCCAGCGCTACCAATATTCTATACGCCTCGCATAGTGGCGCGAGATTCAAATCACTATCACCACACAAATTCATACCAGCATAGTCCAGTACACGTCTCCACCGCACAGTGTCGCAAACATCGGCCACATTACATGCATTATACTAGGCGCGAAATTCAAACGCCCATAATATACCTAAACCACGAATTAATACCGTTACAACAGGATCTCGTGTGACCTCAGTAGACGGAGAGATCCCAGCAGCACTGCTTTCTGCATTCGGCATGCGATGGAATTTGTATGTTCTCGGGAGGCCCGAATGCTTTTGATGCTTTCGAGGGAAGTTGGTCTCATTCCTCCCAGCACTCCAATTATCAGCACGACGAGCTTGATTTTGAATCCTCGATACAGCTAGCGCATCTCGAACAGGAGTTCCTGATATTTCATCCGTTTTTCGTTTTCTTTGATGACTATATTTGTCTCTGCTGGTGCATAGAACTCGATGACGAAGATGGATTTGTCATCGAAGTCAACAAGGACGATGTCAGGCTTATTGGCTGATATTTGCCTACTCGTCGGGAATGAGTAATTCCAGTATATTCGGCACGACTCATTCCCGACTACGGATTCGATATCAGTGGGGACGTACGGCAAAACTGGGGTTGCATCAATACAATAAGTGCTGCGAAGATGGTAATACAGCACTCGTAGAGCCGCATTGTGACGTTCGATGTATGCTGAAACTGCATATCTTGAGCATGCTGCCAAAAGATGCATTAGTGTCTCAGCATGACATCTACACAATCTACAAGGCTCTGTAACGCCTGGTGTAAGACGGTGTGGCGTTACGCTAAGGTATACCGAAACCCTCGGTCTCGGATTTCAAGCCGGCTGATCTTAAGAAAGAGAAGGTCATCTCTGCCGACAAGCCAAGTTCTTGGACATTTCGAAAGAATTGTCCATGCAATGACTTGTCGGTATGTCTTCCCTCCAACATACGGAGTTGTTCCTTGCATATGTTAGCCCTGAGATGTACTGGGCACAGATTGATGACTGATTCAGCTTCCTGTGCACCACACGTCCCACGTTGAAAACCAAACCGAGGTTTCGCGCCGCTCGTTCCGCCGCGTTGTACAAAAAGGCCCCCTCCCCTGAATTTCATGCTGATGAACTAGCATCATCAGGGGATCCTCCGTTCGATTAATTACGTCGCAAGCTGTCTCGATGACTAATCGGTCATGCATACACTCTAGGTTCAAAAGGTCACGACCTCCCATATTTCGGGGCAAATACAGTCGTTCCACGGAAGATCTTCAATGCAAACTGCGTTGCATACAAATCATCTTCCGTGTGCTTCGGTCAAGACCCCGTAGCTCGTCTGTCGTTCCAGCTCCAAATGAATAGAGCACTGGTGAAACGGCCAACATATTCGTGACTGCCACCTTATTTCTCCCGGTCAATTCTGATGACCAGATCTGACGGAGAATGCGCCGGTATTTCTTAATGATGGTGGTTTTAGCAGCCTGCACATCCTGGACATGCCTTTGAGGTACGCTCAGGTATGTGTAGGCTTCTTCGGCGCTAAGGTGGCGGATGACATTTCCGTTGACGAGCTCCATATCGCTGTTATTGGAGCTTGACCTTCGTCTGTGCAAATGAACGACTGCACACTTGTCCAATCCGAATTCCATGCCGATATCTCTCGAGTATGTGAGGGCGATGTTCAGAGATCGATGTAATTGATCTTCGCCTGATGCGTATAATTTAAGATCGTCCATATAGAAAAGATTGGTGATCTTATGTACACGTTCACCAGGCGCGCTCCACACATGTATTCTTGAGATTTCCGGAGAGTAACGGATAGAGGCAATAGTGAAATGCAGAAGAGCAGAGGACTCAGAGAATCTCCCTGATAGACACCTCTTTGGAATTGAACCAGTCTAGACATGGTTCGACGCTTGCCCGATGTCATGACAAAGCGGGTTTTCCAAAGGGCGTTTGGGCAACAAGCTTAAAAGCTCGTGCGATGTTGAGTCATACGCTCTCATGTAATCCTGCCAGGCTATCGACAGGTTACGCTTGCACTGGACTGAGTCCTGACAAACACACCTGTCGATAAGCAAGTTGTCCTTGTATCCGGAAACACCCATTTTGCAGCCTCGTTGTTCTACTATCCGCTGCCACACCGGTTTCACGGCTTTCTCAATACGTTCGTTCAAGATGTTAGTGAACAGTTTGTATAACGTATTGATATACGTGATCGGTCTATGGTTTCTCGGATCGGACAAGTCTCCCGATTTTGGGATCAGTGTTGTTCGGCCCTCCACCAGCCAGTGCGGAATGGGTTGGTCCCCATTTATATAAGAGGTGAATATTCGGGCTAGGTGTTGATGAACAGAAGTGAACTTCTTCCACCAATAGTTGTTAATTCCATCCTCCCGTCTTTGCAGCCTCCTTTTGGCATTGACCAAAACCCGAATTTTATCCGCCAAACGTTGCTAGATGTTGAGCAACTTCAGCTTGTTCAGTGTGTGATAGTGCGTCCGCAGTTGTTGCGCGAACTTCTTGACTTTAGCCGTAAATGAACGGCCAGATGTTAAATAGTCGATCACATACTGAATTCGGGAAGCGAGCATCCGTGTCAGTAGAATTTTGATGTTCAATTGAGACATGCGTTTTGTAATCTGTCGCCTCCCCGATATCTGTGTCAGATTTCGTGGAGTCACCAGATCACTCGCAGCCTCGTAAACAGCCCAATTGACTTGCCACAGGTCGCAATCATCCGGAAGAGCATCCAGAAGTAGGCTATTTGCTCTATCTACTTCTCGTTGTTTAGGCAAAATGTTTGTTGTCAAATTTCGCCTAAACACGAGTGTCGTGCTTTCATAATGTGGAGCATCTCTCCCAGCACCGCGTACGGACTCGGTTGTTATTGCCCGCACATTCGGTACCGGTGGACAGCTGGGAACAACGAAACCTTTCCACCTCAGATAGGCCACATAATCCCTCAGTTGTTGTTGAGAAAAGCGATCTGCCAGTTTGGGATGCATTACTGCAAACCGACTATGCATTCGCGCCATGTAGCCTCGCTGTTGCCGACAGCTTTCCTCATAGCAGCGCATTAGATCTTGTCTGAGAGCCTCCGTCCACTGAAATCGTCCGTGGACATTAGCGGGTCGTGGCCCCGGGACATCCGTTTCGGCCCCTCCACCTCGGGACTGGGCTGCATCCGAAGCAGCCCGATGGTCAGGAACCCTGCGCATTATGTTATTTATAACCGCATATACAGGGAGTAGGATGGTTAGCCCATACTCCCCGTTGTACTAGGGATGGGTATTTAGTCCTTTTCCCTAGGCCTGTAACCCCGGCAGGGGGCCGTTTAGTCGCCTTTTACAATAGGCCGGCATACCCTGGAAGTATTCTAGATCCGCTCCCAGACAGAGATCCTCGCCCTCTTATTGTATATTGTTATTGCTGTTGTTATTGTTATTATTATTATTTCAATAATAACTTTAACAACAGCATTGGTTTCTTATGTCGCTCAATCTGTACGAAAAGTGAGAATTTTTTGCTCAAATCTCTACCAGATCAGCGTGAAATGTCACTGCAACCACGCCCCAAACCATGAGGTAGGTGATTGCAGTGTTGGTACTGAGTTCAATTCAACGCGCAGAAAATTGTCTACACGGGACAGGAACTCAGTACCTTCGTAGACGTTCAGGTTACGAAACAAGGCGGACGCCTTAGCCATTATTATTATCATTATTGTAGTTATGAAATAATAAAGTAATAATAATAGAATAACCATAATCCAGAACACGCTGTATACATATACATATAATATCAACATTTGTAATAATGAATAATAGTTATTATTATTATTATTATTATCATTACAATGTTCTATACATTAGAAATATTTCATATTTAAGCATCTTTTTTTTGGAAAAAATCAGTTTTATTGAATAATAATTGAGAAAAGGTGGAACGCCATTTGTTGAAAAGTATTGAATATAGCCGATTTCAAAGCTAAAAAAAATTGAAAATCTCAAAAACTGAAATTTTTATTATTATAATCTTGTTCTCTGATGTCTAAAATATTGCTTTGTAGTAATTAAAAGTAGGGTACACACTTTAGAAAATGAGTTTAATGTGGAACGCCTCGTCAGTGAAGTGGTTAAAGTATAGTAATAGAAGAAAAGTTTAGGCCTAGATTGATTTAAAAAAAAAAATATCGGTATTGGTGTGGTAGCGTGTAACAAATGGCGAAAATCGATTTTTTTTAGATTTTGGGAATTTTTATCTCGAAAAGTTACGTGAAAAAAACATGAAAAATTTTAACATTATTAAATTGTTTTTAAAAATTGTTAGAAATAATTAACCAACCACTTTTGAGCATTCCACCCAAAAATTCGTGTTCAGTGGCCAAAAATACATCAAAAAAACATTGTTTCTAGTGGGGACATATAAAATTTGCGGGAACATAGGTAGCTCCTAAACTATTATTCATAACCTTTCAAATTGACTACAGATTGTATAAAAATTTTAAAAATCTATGTATTATTGTCTTGTTATTATTATTTTCATTAAATTGTATTTTTATATTGACTACTGAGAACTAATTATATTATTAGAACACATACAAATTCAGGTTAAATATTACTCAGGAAAACGTTGAAATTGAGAATAAAATTAATACAATAATGGATTTATATACTATTAGCCCTTTTTTAGGAGGGTCAAATAAATAAATGTTCAACCATAAGCTGCTACACGTGGCTTGGTACACAGACTCGGGAAAAGTAAAATTAGAGGTCAAAAATCGTTGAAATTCATAGAAATATCGACATCTTGCATTAGTAGACAGTTGTGAGATGTGACTTTACTATATAAGAAGCCGAAAAATTGTTTTCTGGACATGGGATGATTAATCCCCCTGGCGTGTCAGCAACCGCTGCTCGCCAAAGATTTTTTTTATCCAGTTGTTTCTAGTGTCAATAGACAAAATAAAGGAAAGTTTTTCATATTGTACTAAAAACAATTTGTTGATATTGTGCCAAGGTCGCATTCCAATATATACATAATACTATGCATGAATTTGAATTTGAACGAATTCCCGCCTTCTTGTATAGTTTAAAACTTCAGAGAAAGAGGGTCCCTTGTGTACCCCAAAAGTACTTTATTTATTAAGTAATACATTCTTTTTGTTCTACTATAACAAAAATAATCGATCGGAACGTTTTTTGTACTTAAATAAACATTTAAAATAAAATACAACACAAAATAAACCAATTTTATGATTTATCATTTTTTCCATTTTTCCATGGTTTAAAATTATTTTTTAACGGGCGGAATCGCCCTTTTTAATAATGCGTTGCCATGTTTATTCATTTTAATACTTTCGAAACGTAAACACAAACAACGTGGCTCGTCTTACCAACAGCGAGCTGCTGCTTGAAAACGAAATCGAAAAATTGTTCACCAGACGGAGATCGAACTCACGACCTACAACTTCGGAGTCCAGTGCGTTAACCGCCTGAGCCACGAAGCCGATTAATTTTGCAAAATAAATATACTTTTTGAAAAATCGTCCTACATTATTAGTATCTTATTATAGTGGTGTATCTTGGGCGTACAATCATAAAACTTTAGCCTTTAATATTAAAAAATGGCGGAATAATGATTTTTTTCCTGAAAAACGTCATTTTTGCCGAATTTTCACATATATGACCACTTTTTAAAGCGCCATCTATAAATTTATTATTATAAATCATGAGAAATGTTAAATATATGTTCAATAAACACGACCCAATCGATTAAAAGTCTTAACCTTCGCCGGTCACTGGGGGTCCAGCAGACCCCATGATGAATTTAAAGGTAAATAATTGGCTTTATTAGTTTTCATTTGGAAATATTGAAACACCTATCGGCAATTTTAAGTATTACCAATAAATTTCTGGTAATGGCGTTGTCTGACAAACGTCAGGATACTCGTGGTACGTTACAAAAGTTAGTCGATTTCGTGGCGGGGTCCAGAGGACCCCAGTATGACTATGGTATACTTTGAAGAAAATAAAAAAGCTTTTATTTCATGATTCATGTAGTATAAATAGTCGAAATAACACGGTAAATAATGCGTATTGTACATCTATTATTTACTGTCAATAATATTATGAGACATATATTTTTTATAGTTTTAGAGGCGGCTTACAATTTATGAGTTCATAATATTCGCAAGTAATTAGAAAAGACTGAGGAAGATGAAACTATTGGCAGAGATGCTTCAGAAATTTTCGATTATCATGATGTAAATTACTTTATTTGTTCAGTTATATAACTTATATTTAAAAATTACTGGTTTAGATGCAAACTTATGCAAATTGAACAATAGGGTCATAATTTGAGATGGTTGAATAACGTCTCAGAATTTTTGTAACTTGCTACGGCTTACTCTTCGAATACTAGAACGAGTTTTAAGTATTGGGGTCAGATAGACCCCGTGTGTCGTTTTTAGCATTTTTAGGAGGTGTGACCGTCGAAGGTTAAAACACTCATACGTTTTACAACTGATTTTTTTGACGTGAGGTAAGAAGTCACCCCAGTATGGAAGCTAAGGGTTAAAACAAAATAATAGAACAAAAAATATATTTACAATAAAAAAATGAAATAGAAAATACAATAAAATCAATAAAATAAACATAAAAACAATCGGGGCATGTAAAAAGGAATCGATATAATTATAGTTCGATGTTCGACTCTAAAGTGAAATTTCTTTTAATATGACCGAAGTAACAAAAAAGGAAAAGGGACTTTATGGGGAACGCAGCTTAAATCTACTTACGTAAAATTGAAAAAAATCCACAAATATTTATCGGCTACTCGCTAAATTTTTATCACACAAATATTAATCCTCCTGTTCACAAGGACTAGTATATACTCGCTTAAACTACAGTAGAACCCCGCTGGATTGTCACGGCCTGTTCCGAGTCTTCCCCGCAAACCCCGCTGGATTGTCGACAATAGGGGAAGCATCGCTACACGGAGAGAAATTAAAAGTACCTACGGCGCCAAAATTCGGCAGTCGCTGCTTGGCTCTCTCAAACTTCGGTAGTAAGCTCCAGAAACTCGGGAGCCAAGCAGCTGTTGTTTGGCAATGTTAAACCAAATGGACAACCAAAGCTATCTACACCGAACAGCCCCGTATACCCTACTTTATCGACAACCCGTGATTCTCTAAAAGGGCCCAAGCAGTGATAACTTGGCAATGTAAAGAAACCGTGGCGTTTAATTTCTCTCCGTGTACCACCTCTACGCCGTAATCACGTGACGTTCATGACCAATCACAGACAATCTCTCTGCTTCCTATTGTAACTCCAAACCGATGCGTATGACTAACTAGACGCGACCCTGAGGCGGCGAGCGGCGTGGAGGGGGTAAAGGGATTCCGAGAAGTGCCAATCCAGCGGGGCTGAATCCCGACAATCCAACGGGGTGCCAATCCAGCGGTGTTCTACTGTACATTGTTTCCGTTTGGGAAAAGAAAAACTTGTGCTCAGGAGGGTTAAAAAAAAACTGAATGTAATCAATAAATTGCAATCGCCAAATGTCGCAAGTTAAATTAATAAACACGTAACGCAACGCAATGAGACCCAAAATTGGAGTGGCAATTGACATAAATTCGTTGACGTGCATATTTCGGATCCAAAAATTACCCCTTCTCTAACATAATTACATTACACAGAGAAGTTTGAATTAGAAGTTCTGTAGAACCTATATATTAGCATGTAATTAAAATTGGTATATAATCATAAGCATTAACTTTAAAAGTTAAAAAAAAAAGTATTTGCATGCACATCTAGAAAAAATCGTTCTTCCTGAATTATATCAAATTCATGCAAGATATTTATTGACAGAATCTGTTCTTTTCAGTTTTATTTATAGATGGATAGAAAACAAAAAAATACTTTAGTAATTTTAAAAGATACGAAGATTATTTTACTTATTTTTAGTTGAATACTTACAATAAAGTCAAACACAGGAATGGATGTACTACTGGTTCCACAGTAAACCAAACTATGATTTCTGAAAAGGCTGTAGACAGTATAATTCTTGTCGCCGCTTATCGTACGTAGAACCAGACCATCCTGGGCGTCTCGAATGGTAATCGGTTGCTTGCGAGCTGCGACGATAAGAACTTTCCGGACACCTTCGTTTGTAGCCCTTAACGCTAGTACACATTTGTCAGAATATTGAAGAGTTTCAGATTTGAGTTGGCCAGTCTGAAAAACACCATTTAATATTGTCAATGTAGAATTCTATATTCAATATTAATATTTTTCTGTCAAATAAGTAACTGCGAATAAATACTTATTAATATGAAATAAATTCGAGATAAATAGAAATAATCGTCATAGACAAATTACAGATATGACGCTGAACTTGACGGCCGATTCGACGGATCGCCCGACCGGCAGCGGTTCTCAACCGTTTTTATGAACACTTCGAGGGATTCGCATTCTAAAAATGACTTTGTCTTCCTTCTATAGGTTCCAAGAACATTTTCAGTAAAATTCATGAAATGAACTGCTTTTGTTGCAAAGTTATAACGATTATTGATAACAATGTAAAGTATCTGATGAACTTAAGAGTATTTTTACAAACACTTAAGGGTGTTCAATTTTTTTAAATTATTTTTTATCACTTCTAAAGGCTTCAAGAGTATTTTCTGCAAAATTCAGAAAATGAACACCCTTTGTTGCAAAGTTATAACGAGTTAAATTTTGTTTATGAGTACATAAAGAATCTGAGGAATTTACCGGTCTTTTTTTAAACAATTAAGAGTGTTCATTTATTTAAAAATGATTTTATATCACTTCTAAAGGCTTCAAGAATGAAGAGCCTTAATTGTTTATAAAAGGACGGTTATATTCGTCAGAGTCGTTATGTTCTTACAAACAATCGTTATAACTTTGTAACAAAGGGTGTTCATTTTCTGAATTGTTCAGAAAAGATTCTTGATGCCTTTAGAAGTAATATGAAATCATTTTAAATAATGAACACCCTCAATTGTTTTTAAAAAAAACCGTTAAAATCATCAGAGTCGTTATGTTCTTATAAACAATCGTTGTAACTTTACAACAAAGGGTGTTCATTTTCTGAATTGTTCAGAAAAGATTCTTGATGCCTTTAGAAGTGATATAAAATCATTTTTAAAAAATGAACACCCTTAATTGTTTAAAAATAGACCATTAAATGCGTCAGAGTCGTTATGTTCTTACAAACAATCGTTATAACTTTGTAACACAGGGTGTTCATTTTCTGAATTTTGCAGAAAATATTCTTGAAGCCTTTAGAAGTGATATAAAATTATTTTTAAAAAATGAACACCCTTGATTTAAAAAAAAAGACCATTAAATTCGTCAGATACTTTAAGTTGTTATCAGTAATCGTTATAACTTTGCAACGAAAGCAGCTCAGTGCATGAATATTGATGAAAATATTCTTGAAACCTATAGAAGGAAGACAAAGTCATTTTCAGCATGCGAATCCCTCGAATTGTTCATAAAAACGGTCGAGATCGCGTCCGGTTGAGAAACCCTACCGGCCGGGCGCTCCGTCGAATCGGCCGCCAACTTCAGCGTCATATTACAGATATAAAAATTGATGTGGACAACATCTCCGATTGATGTATTTTAAACGGATTAAAGTTAAACCCTGGTAAGTGCGTCAGTATGTCCTTTTATCGAGTCCACACTCTATCTGATACGAGTTACTCCATTTTCGGAACTACCTTAAGTTCAGTTACATTCGAGTCGACTTTATCATTCAACAATCATATTGAAGCAATAACATCCAGAGCTTTCAAGATGTTGGGATTCATACGATGGGTAACTGTGGACTTTCGGTCACCAAGTTCTATTATAACACTGTATAAAGCTCGGGTCGTGTAAATTTTAAACTATGCCTCTCCTATTTGGTCACCTAACCTAGGCTACGAACAGGCTAAATTGGAATCTGCCCACCATAAATTTCTGCGTTATTTGGCGTTTAAAAGTAATACTCCAATGAGTTACCTAGACCACAACTATGTACCAATTTCAACAACAAATAATTTGTACTCCCTACGATCTTGTAGAGAACTAAATGACGCAAAATTTGCATATAATTTGGTATCACATAAATTGGATTCCCCAGAACTGAATGAATTAATAGTGCAAAGGAACCTAACCTACAACACCAGAAACCCACATACCGTCACTGAATCAAGCTACACCCAAAATTGGAGCTATTATGCGACAATACCAAGAGTGACCCGTGTTTACAATTCACTCCCCCGTACGGCAAGGCAAAGTGGAAACATCAACGAATTTGTAAACCACTGTAAATATATTTTGCGGTATGATAAATAGAATAATAAGAACCAGCAGCTACCAAAATTTACGTTAATAGGAATGTGAGTTATTCTAAATTCTATGTTTTGTTGGGCTACAGTGCCATTATATTGTATATTTTGTTAAGGGTCTTTGACCCGTATAATATATAAATAAATAAATAAATAAATAAATAAATAAATAAATAAATAAGTAAATTAGTTATGTGAAGACTTAATATTAAAACAGCACTGCCCCACTGTACCTTATTTCCATTTTTGTCAAAATTGAGATAAAAATATGTTTGTAATCAGCAAAATGAATACATATTCTGAACATAAATAAATATTCTGAACATATAATGATTATCCATTATAAATAATTTCGAAAAAATAATTTGTTTCTTACAAAAGTTAATTTTAGGTAGGTATACTTTTTATAAAGGCTTTAACCGCCACATATGGGAGTTGTCACTGTATTATCCCGATTTGTGAATTTATTATTCTCAGTAAAAAAGTGGTATCTCCAAATACTAACTACAAAAGTGGTATATCCGCTATCTGTTGGACATACCACATTTTTTTATTGTATGAATGCAATTTCATTCAACAAAATCTAAAAGAAAATGTGTTATTACTAAATTATTTTACACAATATATATTTCTTCAAACAAAGAAGGAAATAAGTATTCACACATATAATGAACTATTAATTTAAATAATAAAATTCAGTTTGATGCTTCGACCCTAATTCGGGACCTCTTCAGAAAGAGAGTGAAAAACCAGTGGAAATTGGCCATATTTAAACAATTCACAGGACTTAAGAATGTGTATGTATTAGTGTTTAATAGAGAGAAAAAATAAGACAGAAAAATTTGAAATTGGTTTAAATATGTTTAAGAAAAGAGCGCTTAATTAACGAAAGGATGATAAATTTTATGAAACTTTTGATACTTCAAATCTTATATTCACAGTATTTTTCTCTTTTTTAATAAAAAAGTTTTCCAGATTAGATCTTTTTTTTTCCAGTTTTTTTTTTCCTTTAACGAGAATTATTGTATTACTGTAATTAAAATCATGATCCGTTTCTAATCGGTATGTTGTTAAACATTTTCATACATTATATACAACCCTAAAATATGTTACTAAAAAGATTTAATGATTTTTTTTATCTAAGTTCGATAAGTTTTTAAATCAATTGTTCTTAATTTTTGTTTGTTTATTAAAAGAATTTTGTGTGTTATAGAATTTTTTTAAGAAATTGTATTTTCTTAATGAATTTAAGTTTATTGAAATTCAGTCTTGTGGTAAAAAAGATTTCTTCATTAAAAAAATATTCTTCATAAATGTTAGGTAGTCTTGTTCTAATGAGTCTCCAAAGATGTGATTTATGCGCTCGTAAAAAAGTAATTTTGTCTATAATGTCTTTAATTTCTAAATCAAGTAGATTTTGAATTCTTGTATCAAATTCTGATGTTTGTTAAAAAAAAAAGCGGTGAATAAAAAGTGGTAAAATGAACAAATTTGTTGTAAAAAATGTGTTTAGAAAGGAATTGATTCTTTTTACATCTGAGTAAGAAAATTCTCCTCATAATTAAAATAAATCCAAATATAAAAATTCATTTCTTCTTATACTGATGTAATATTATATTAAAATAATTAAAGTTTTCTTCTTCTCTGATGTTTTCCCAAGTGAAAGATCTCTTCTGATTTTAGTCTTGTGGTAAAAAATAATCAGAAGAGATCTTTCACTTAGGAAAAAATCAGAAAAGAAGAAAAAGACAGTAATACGGTGGAAAAAGGTGGTATGTCCATAAATTCGTAGTTACAACTTTTATTCACAGTGTCATAGCTGCCTGATGAGTCAGTAGATCCATTTTCAACTATAGTTTATTAACTAATTTGCAACAAATTTATATCAGATGATTTGTTAAGTCATGAATTAAAATATGCATGTATCAAAAATAATTTTTAAAAATAAACGAATCCATATTTATAAATATTATGTGTTTGTGCTGGTATTATGCTCAAAAATAGTTTTTCATCAATATCTCAAAATCTTTAAAACGGAGATACAATTTCTTCCGAGGTATCGCAGAGCATCTAAAATGCTAAACAACTTTGCCAACTGTATCATTACGTGTCTTTATTACTATCAGACCATTTATAAGATAAATGAGTTTGTTATTACTTGACTTATCATTAAAAAGTAGGGTATCAAAACTTTCAAACAAGTGACAAGAATAAAGTCTGATCAACATATTTTATGAGTTTATTGCTCTTTCATCTCGAGTATGAGCATTTGAAAGTTATAGTTGAATTAATTGTTAACCCTTTGAAGCATGGTGGTCCTCTCAGGGACCACCTTTTCTGCCAGATAATTTCATTTATAAAAATTCAATTTTGAGGTATTTAAAAATATTGGTTGGTTTTTTTAGTAGCTAAGGTATTTGTCAACAATATTATACCACCACTATTCAAATTTTATTTGTTGTAAGTGTTATAAATAAATAAACACTAAACTAATGCATTTTTTTTTTGCAAAAAAAAAAAAAAAAAAAAACGTTTTCCAGCTTATTTCAGTTTGGATTTTCATGGCAATTTTGACTAAGAGGGCTTTATGGTCGCTGATGACGAATCCAGGGACAGATTTCCAACATTCAAAATGACTGTACAAAAATTTTTAAAATAACGTGTATTTATGGCCGAAAACGTTTATTCTGAGACTTTTGGGACCCCGAAATACGTATATGTAATACATTTAAAATTTTGAAAAATCTGTGATGGCAGATTCATCTCGATCAAGTTACTTTTTCCTAATTTGTTCCGCCATTTAGAATTTTGAAAATCTGAGGTCATATTCGGAATGAGTGACCCAAAAAAACTCCCAAGCACCTAGTTTCATCTCGATCAAGTTACTTTTTCCTAATTTGTTTCGCCATCTTGGATCTGCCATTTTTAATTTTGAAAATCTGAGGTCATATTCGTAATCAGCGATCTCGAAAACCCCTGAGTAATAAATTCCGACTGTTTTCCATTTAAAGAAAAATGTGTGCTTTAAACATTATCGTGTTTAATGTTTTTGAGGTCGCTGATTCAAAATGTAGTCAGTTTTCGAAAATTCAAAATGGCGGATCAATTTTGTAAAAGTGTCCCGATTTACCTGAAAATCAATACTCGGGGGTTTTCGGCGTCGCTGATTCCAATCCTAATATCGGATTATCGAAATTAGAAATGGCGGATCCAATATTGCTGATCAATTTTGTAAAGATGACTTGATTTGTCGCCAATAATATGTGATCTTATTGTACCCGTCGACTTCTTACAAAGAATACCATTTTTATAATGGAAACGAAAAATACATGCGCGATCCGTGATCGCATCTGATGGCCGATTTCAGAACCCCTGCACTGTTCATTAATATTTAACTACCTTTGGCACTATAAAATTTACTTTTGCCTTCTGATAGGTACTAGTAAGTAGCAATGCCACTATTAGTATCAATAATGCCACTAATGTGTTACAGTAAAACCCCTCTTACTTGAACAGGGTCGAGCCAGCATTTCCCCTCCGACCCTGTTTATTTGAACGCTTACAGTTGTCCCCACTTCTCGCGCAATGTACCCGTCCGGCGTGAGTCGCGCACGCGCATTGGAATTCGCATCCGCGTAAGAGCGAGTTGTGGGGGTAAGGGGAAGTAGAAATCGTTCAAATAAACGAGGTTATTTTGTTCAAATAGACGGGGTGTTCAAGTAAGAGGGGTTTTACTGTATTAGTATGGAGTAACTTTGATAGTAGTTGATAAAAATTGGAGTATAAGGATTTTTGGATTGGGGATTGCTACAAAATGGCGACCGCAATGACAAATGTCGTTTTAAAACTTAACGAATTATTTTCCTGAAAACTAAAAACTTTAAAGAAAATATATTAAGAATAATTATGTTTTAGAATGAGTCAAAGAACACTCTGAATTTTTTTAAGATTATTTTGATACGATTTTTTGGAAATTCGAAATATTGAAATTTTGAAAAAAGTAATTTAAAAAATCGGAAAAAATTTGAGAGTTTTCTTTAACTAATTTTAAGACAATTTTGTTTTAAGGAAGTTTTCTCTAAAGTCTATAGTTATGAAGAAAAAGATTATTATATTTTTCAAAATTTCAAGACTAATTTATTTGCTTGAATACTATAGATTTTGGAGAAAATTTCCTTAAAACAAAATTGTCTTAAAATTAGTTAAAGAAAACTCTAAAATTTTTTCCGATTTTTTAAATTACTTTTTTCAAAATTTCGATATTTCGAATTTTTAAAAAATCAAAAATTGTAGCAAAATATTCTAAAAAAAATTCAGAGTGTTCCTTAATTCATTCTAAAACATAATTATTCTTAATTCCACCCGATTTTTCGCGTTTTTTTTTTATATTTAAATCGCCATATTTAATTGTTTAATTGAGATAGCTCAATTTTGACAACGCCATTGAAAAGAACGACCTCGAAAATAGTAAGACACACACCTTTCAATTTTTTTCAACTTCGATTTTCATACGAAATACTTGACTGAAATTGAAGTGAAAAAAGTGTCCTGTCAGGCGTTAATGGGTTGAAGAATAAACCATATAATAAAGTATTGTATAAAATGTTACCTTGATATGGAAGCGCGATATTTGTCCAGACTTGGTACCAACGAAAATAATATTCCATGCGAAATCCATGCATTGAACTGGACTGCCAACTTCATTCACTTGAATTTCTGCTGATGTCTATAAAAGATGGCAAAATATTAAAATTTGTACTATACAACTTCCATTTTCTACAAAAAATAAAATACACATTACCTTCACGTTATAGCAGCGGAGACTTCCATCCAAGGACGCTGTGTAAAGAACATCTCTTTTGGAATCGATACTGGTTTTAGGTATACACAAGCATGTTACGGCGGCTTTGTGACCCTTATAGACACTGAGAAGATTGCTCGATAGCTGATCGTACCTATACACGGAACCGTCCTCACCAGCAGCGAAGAAAGTGTTTTGGAACACCTGTGATGTATATAATTACAAATGTATTAAATTTGTATCCTTGTTTTCCTTAATAATAAATTAAAAGAAATGTCTAACCTTTATGTCTAAAATTGGACCCTTATGCGAAGAATATTGAATTTTTACTGGTTTCTTTTCTTCCACTACATCATCATCTGTTACAGGAACTTCCGACACGCTAGTATCCGTCTCTTCTTCCTGAACTTCTATAACTTCCATTGCCGATTCAGGTGTCGTCTCTTCTACAGGAGGGAGATTTACAGGCGACTTCGATTCTGCTTCATTTGATTTCTCAGTCTCAATCGCAGGACTTTCAGGAACATCAACAGGAACAGGAATATCAATTTCAGGTTTCGTTTGCACTTCGGTATCTGCTGCAACTGGATTATTTTTTAACTGCTTTTTTACATTTTTTACTTTTGTTTCCGTTACAACTGGTTCTATCTTTGCCGCAGGCTCCAAAGTCTTTTGCTCTTCGACGATTTTCAAATCTGGTTCAGTAACTATCGACTGTTTTTCTTTGACTTCTTCTACATGAATCTTTTTCACTTCTTGTTTGTTACGATTCTGAATAATTGACCATAAACGAGTTTGTGAAATTTTTGGAATTCCTGCTTTATGTAACAGAGCTGGATCAACATTTGGGCTTAGATATGTGTACCTGACGTCTATGACACGTACTTTACACGCTTTCATTTGCTCCGACGACATTGGCATCTTTCTTTTGCCTTTCCTAACTTCCTGTTCTTTTGGCTGACGATTCTTTACATTGGCCGCTTGCAATCTTGGCTGTCTACCTCGTTTAGCCGGAGGTTCAAGATTTTCTTCTTCTGTTACTTTCTGTTTAGCTCCTCGACGAGATGTGATCCTTTCGCCTGCGATAGGACTTTGGTGTCGCGAACTGCGTTCAGAATTCGGCTGATCCTCGGAACTTTCCTCTGTATGTCTGGAACTTCTGCGTATTGGTGGTCTTTCGTTTCTTTTACGTTTCCGTTCTTTTTTAGTAACTTTCGTATCGTCATTCTCATCTACAAACGATGATCGAGATTCTGAATCATCCCTGAGTATTTTTCTAGACTTTTCAATGTTCTGAGTTTCGTTAATCTTCGAAAGTTCTTTACTGGTTTCCTTCAAAACTATTTCCACTTTCTTCTCTGCAGATGCTGGAAGTTTCATGGTTTCAGTTGTCGGTTTGGTTACTTCCTTCAAAATATTTTGAGTTTCTGCCTCAGGTAATGAAGTGTCTGAAGTGACATTTTCGGTTGGAGAAATAACTTCGTCTTCCGGAGTTTCATCTTCTTTTTTAGAATCTGTTTTCTCTGTATCTTCATCTTTATGAACTTCGCTGGTTTCTTCTTCGTTTGACATTTTTGGTTCTACAATGTCAACATTCTCACTTTCAGGTGTTATTTCATCCGGAATGACATTTGTTTCAGATGTCACTTTCTCGACTTCTTCACTTGTTTCATTAATTGAAGGAACTTCTTCAGGTTCAGGTGATTTTGTCTCGCTTTCTGCTACCTGTTGCTCATTTTCTGTAACATTTTCTTCAGTGGGAGAAACTTCCTTTGGAGCTTCAATTTCTTTTTCAGGTAATTCTTTATCAACTGTTTTCTCAACATTTTCTTTTATACTTTCACTTTTTTCAGTAACTTCATGTTGTACCTCTTCATTGCTTGATTTTACATTTTCTTCTTTGTTTTCTTCAGTTGAATGCGAATCGATTTCATTGACAGCAGTGTCAGTTTCTATTGTTTTTTCTTTCTCTGGTGTTTCTTTGAGATTCGTGGAAGGTTCCTCGTCATCTGTATAATTGACACTTTCTTCTCTTTCTTTAAGCGGTAAGCCCTCGTACGTAAATGGAGCACCCTCTTTTATGTTAGTTTCTTCTTCGATATCTTCATTTTCAGCCTGATCGTCTAAATTATCCAATACGACATACGGAGAACCTTCGTAAGTGAATGGAGATTCACATTCTGGAAATCTTTCGTCATCTTCGTAATCGATTTCTTCGTCACAGGCATTGAGTTTTTCGAGTTCTGAAACTGTCTTTAGCGATTCTGATACAATTTCTGTGCCTTTCAGTTCGTTATTTATTTTATTTTCTTTGTCACTTTCTATTTTTTCGGTTATTGGATTTTCTTCTTTTTCCGGAACTTCATTTTTTTCTTTAATTTCCACTTCTTCCGTCTTCTTCTTTTTGGAAGTGACTACAGGACTTTTATCGATGTCTTTAGGTGGTTTTTCGACTGATTGTACCTCAGTATTAGATTGAACTTTTGTGTTTTCAGTCTTCGAAGAAACTTTATCCAGTCTACTTTGTAAAGACAACTGATCAATGTCTCTTTCAGGTGTTTTAACTTTACTGGAATTCTGAATAACAAAGTCGATAGTCTCTTCATAATGTTTATTTAAAATTTCCAAATCCTTTGCAGAAGGTGCTTCGTGTTTAGCTTTTTTATTCTTTTCTTTCTTCTTCTTTGCTTGAACACGTTTTCCTTCAATACTTGGATTAAGTAAAGATTTTAAAGTCGGTTTATTCTTTTTACGATTTATAACTTCTTCGTTCTCTTCTGCAGATTCTAACTTTAACGATTGTTCCAATAGAAGTAAATTCTTTGTCCCAGACCTTCCCGCCTGTTCACTCTGTAAATCGCAAGAATCAACCGTACTATCGTCTGAATAAATAGCTTGTTTTTTAGGACTTTTCGCTTTTTTACTTGGCGAAATTGAACGAGTTGGAGAAGATTCGTTCTTTTCTTTCTTCTTAGGACTTACATTATTAAGAGACGCAACCTCATCGTCAACAAGATCGTCTCTTTTATGGTTTTTGTCAATCGACATTTTTCTAGCTCTGCTCGGTGGTCGAGCAGATTCCGATACAGGAGATTTTCCCATTCTACTTTGAGGACGAGGAATTTCTGGATCTAACATTTTTCCTGCCCTACTTTGTGGACGGATGGTATCACTAAAATGCGCTTCGATCGATTCCAACGGCTTACCCGCCCTACTTCTAGGTCTCGATTCATTCGCATGTGATTTACCGGCTCTACTGTGCGGACGCGAAATCTCCTTAACCTTAGTCGGAGATACATTTGTATTATCGTGACTCTTACCTGCTCTGCTGGGAGGCCTCGATTCAACTGTAGATTTACCTGCTCGGCTGTGGGGACGAGGAGTTTCGTGTACAAATCCTGCGTCTTCCAAAGAATCGTGCGACTCTGATCTCCTCATTCTACTGCGGGAACGTTCCTTACTTTTACCAGCTCTACTTTGCGGACGAACTTCAGCATAGATACCTTCCAACGAATCGTGAGATTCCGATCGAGCCATTCTGCTACTTGGACGTTCTTTATGTTTATGTTTATGTTTTTTGTGTTTCTTCTCTTTTTTAGTTTCGTGTTCCTCAAAAACTTCTGTCGCTTTCTTCAAAATTGACTTTGTCTCCGGTTTTTTAGTCTCCTTTTCAATATCGCTACCTTCTTCGGAACTTGCAGTCTTCTGTTTTGGAGGACTCGAATAATTCACACCTTCAGTTTCTACCGTTGGATTAAAAGAAACGTTTCTCATCATTCCATGTGGAGTGTTCATAGCATACGATGCCATCAGTGCGGAATCTGCTTCCAAATTTCCAAATTGCTTTTTCATTGCAACGGTTAATGGTCTATTCTTCTTCAACGATTCTACGCTACTACTCTCGTCGACGGAACTATTCAAAGCTCCGCTTTCCAACATTTGATACAGTTTCATCTTCTCGTTCATTAATTTATGAACTTCCAAATCGATTTCCAACATTCTAGCCAACAAATCTTCCCTTGTTTGTATCTTCGTAATTTGATCGTTAAGCAAATCGTCCGCTGTTAAGTCCGGATGTATGTTAAGTTTCTCTGTTTTATGTTTCATCTTTGGTTTCGTATGAATTTTGTGCAGATGTTTGTGAGAATGTCTGGAAACAATCTTATCGCTTTCAATAATAATCGGTGAGATTTGTTTGCCTTGTTGCATTTCGATCACCAATTGTTCAAGATTCTCCGATTTCTCCAAAAGTACAAAGGGACTTTGTTTCCTCAAATCCAAATCTTTAATACTCTTAATTTTTGGTCTTTCCTCTTCCACATTGTTTTCTTCAATATTCGGATTTTCCTGAGGAATTGTTTCTATATCTTCGCAAATGCGAACTTTTTTCACGTGTGCGTCGTCGAAGTTAACCTTCACGAAATCTTCAGAAACTTCCTTTTCTTTCTCCTCTTGGATCGGCGTTTCAATTTCTTGCAAATCGCCCATTTTTTCAGTAAATGAAGAAATTTCGTTTTCTTCAAATACCGGCAAATTTTCGACCATGTTTTGTTTCTGTGCAATATCGATTTCGATTGTCGATTGGCTTCGATTCAAATGGACGATCTTGATCGGATTTTTCAAAATCGTCGATGAAATTCTCGTCGGTATTCCTCTCACAGCTGATTTTTCATGATCCATTATTTTTTCCTCCTCGTTTATGTTTTCTTTGTTTATTTCGAATGATGCTTCCAGAGCGGCGTTCACCACGTGGGTTATCGCGTTCTCTAATGTTCCGGACACTTCGTCCTCGAGACACGACGCAACGGCGTCTTCTAACGACGCATTTTCGATAATTGTTTCTTCAATAAACCTTTCCTCACTTTCCGAAATGAAAATAATACCCTCTTTATCTTGTATTTCTCTTGTTTCTTTGTTTTCAATTTCATTGTCGGTTTGCACTTTGTTAAAAGAGTCGATAACCTCTTGATAGATTTCTGGAGATGCTTCGTCGTCTGATTCTATGAGTTGCGACTCTGAAAGAGGAACTGTAGTATTAAGAGTAACGTCAAATGTATTATCGAAGCCAATATCGTTAAGTTCTTGTATTTGGGAAGCTTGTTCGTTCAAAAATTCTTCCTTTAATGGATAAGTTTCTTTTGTTTCCAATTCGTTGATTGCAATGTTTTCTTCAGGTTCGAAAAACTCTGCTGTGTCTATTTCGAGAACTGGTTCGGAATCAATTACTTCAGACGATTCTGTTTCAATCGGTTTGGCTACCACAGGAATGGCGATTTCTAGTTCTTGGGTTATTTCAACCTTTGTTTCAACTTCACAGATTATTTGTATGGAATCTTTCGGCGCTGCTTCAACTATTTCACTGATATCAGCTACAATGACTTGTTCTTCAACTGGTTCCTCTGCAAGCACTATTATTTGTTCCTCAACGTTTTCTACAGCTTCAGTTTCTTCTGGGAACTGTTCGATATCTACTGGAATTTCCGATACTTCAGACGTTTCGACGATATCTTCAGTTTCATTTTGAATTGGATTGAAACTTTCACTTGGTAGCACATCTTGAAGCGCACTGTCGATAGAATTTGTTTGGTCGATGTCCAATGAACTACAGACGGCTGATAATTCTATTTCGTTCACAGGATACAACTCTTCTGATTTAAGTTCGTCTACCGAAGCAGTATTTTGTAAGAATGGATCTTCTACGGAACATGGATTTGCTGAATCTCCGACTAATTCGTCGATTTCATTCAGGAGAGGTTCTATACCTTCGTCATCTTGTACCGTTTCTTGTAAGTCACTCAATTCAGGCAGTTCTTTATCTTCTGAAACTGTTGCATCGTCTGTTAGTTTTGAAGTAATTTCTTCTTCTTCTGAAGATATTTTGTCCTGTTCGGCATCTACATTTTCTTCCACAGATTCTTGAGTATTTTCGTCATTGAGTGCAGAAACAGATTCTTGAGTATTTTCATCTGATTGTTCGATATGAGGTTCTGGTACAGATGAGTTTTCCGGTACATTGGACTCTTCTTCATTTGCAGGAATGTTTTCTTCAACTTCCTCTTGGTCGGGTATATTTTCATCAACTACTTCTTCTTCATTGTGTATGTTTTCTTTAACAGGTTCTTTTTCTTCAATAGGTTCATTTTCTTCAACAGGTTCGCTTTCTTCAATAGGCATCGGTTCTTCAACAGATATTTTCTCTTCGATATTTGCCTGTTCTTCGTCCTGTATATTATCTTCAATCTGCATCTCTTTTTCTACAGACTTTTCTTTTTCAATAGGTATCTCTTCTTCTGTAGGTGTTTCTTCTTCTTCTTCTGTAGGTATTTCTTCTTCTGTAGGTGTTTCTTCTTCTTCTGCAGGTATTTCTTCTTCAACTGGTGTTTCTTCTTCTGCAGGTATCTTTTCTTCTTCTATAGGTATCTCTTCCTCTACAGGTATTTCTTCTTCTGCAGGCTTCTTTTCTTCTTCTACAGGTATTTCTTCTTCTGCAGACATCTTTTCTTCTTCTGCAGGTATTTCTTCTTCTGCAGACATCTTTTCTTCTTCTACAGGTATTTCTTCTTCTGCAGGCATCTTTTCTTCTTCTACAGGTATTTCTTCTTCTGCAGGCATCTTTTCTTCTTCTACAGGTATTTCTTCTTCTGCTGGTATCATTTCTTCTTCTACAGGCATCGTTTCTTCTTCTGTAGGTATTTTTTCTTCTGCAGCTGTTTCTTCTTCAACAGGCATCTCTTCTTCAACCGGCATCTCTTTTTCAACACACTTTTCTTCTTCAACAATCTCTTCAGCAACAGATTCTTTTTCATTGACAAGCTCACTTTCTACCAGCATCTTTTCCTCACTTGATTCTTTGATAGGCATTTCTTCAACAGGCACTTGTTTTTCATCAGTCATCTGTTTTTCAAAAGACAACTTTTTAACATGTGCCTCATCTTTAATCTTTTCCTCAACATTTTCTACATGTTCTTTCAAAGACGTTTCATCCGTTTTCACTTCATTCAGATTTGTAGACATCTTCACTTTTATCGGAGTGACATTAATCACCGGGACTGGCAAAGTATTTTCCACAGAATTGTTTTGCTGAAGAGTTTTTATGCCTTTTTTCGAACTTTCTATTTCTGCAACCACTTTTTCCAGTAATGTTGGAGAAGTCTGAGATAACCTCTTTTGTTTTGCCTTTAACTTCAATTCTTTATTACCTTCGGATCTAATGTTTTTGAATTTGTTGTCAGCTTCACATGCTTTGCATTTTACTTTCTTTTTAGATTTAGGTTTAGCCTTTGTATCTTGACCTGTAGATGCTTTTTCGCTGGTACTATTGGAATTCTCAGATGTATTTTCGGCAATTTCGATGCTCGATTGTTTTGGTTTAGACTTTTTGATGTCATCTGTTACATCTGTTTTTATCTGGTCTTCTGCATCATCCGAAGCTACAGATTTGAAATGACGATTTAATACGATAGGTTTCGTGGCAGCTTTCTTATTCTGCACTTCATTTTCCTTCACTGTTTTGTCAACCTTTTTCGCCTGCACATTTGGAGCGTCAGTACTGCGTTTTTGCAGTACTGCTTGAACAGGTAATGTCCGAGTTTTCAACAAACGTGGATCTTTGTAATCTTGTGCTTCGTCTTTTTCAGTGCGTTCTTTCATTTGGATATTTAGAAGATTTTTAGTTATAAGTGCCGGATTCGTTTGCATTTCTTTCAATTTATTCATTTCTTTTTTCTGCCTTTCCAGCATTCTCGCTTTGTATGCTTTTATATCCAATTTCTTTGATGCTGGTTTTCCTGAATCGTCGTTATGAACTATTTTTGCAACAGGTTTCTTTGACGTTTCAATTCTAACGTCATCTTCATTCAACATTGCTTCGATATCTTTCTTAATTATTTCGTCTTCGGTAAGTATAATAGTTGCCGAATCACTAGTTTCATCGTCTGTCATTATTTTATCTGAAGTAAGCAGGTTAGTATTTGCTTCGGGAACTTTATTAACAGTAGCAGAAACTGGATTTTTTACTTCAGTCGAGGCAACAGTCTGCGCAGGCAAACTTTTATCTGTTTCCATTAACTTTATTGGTACTGTCGCAATTTTTACCTGTGCAGTCTTCGGCACGGCAGTCGCTTCTTTAGTTTTTTCCACTACAGGTTTTACGACTGGTTTCTCAACAACTACATTTTTCGGTTCCACTACGGCTTTGGTGACTACCGCAGGTTTTTGAGGGGCTGCAACTTTCACATTCGGAACCGTTTTAATCGCATGTTTCTCCGCAACTGCCTTTGGTATAGTTTTCTCGACATTAACTCTAGCCGGAGCGGTATTTCTTACCACTTTTGTCGCAGCAACGTCAGCATTTACCAAATCTGGCATTTGTTTAAGTTGCGCTTTGGTTTTTGTCGGGAGGAGCGGATTTCTATATTGCACAGCGTTCACTTTCACACTCGACATCGAATGCTTATTGAGATTCAATAAACCTGACGTTGCGTTGTTAGTGGCGGTACCAAATGAAATAACCCTCGTAACAACTTCAGGTTCTTCTTCTTTAACTTCTTTCTTAATTTCTGCTTCTGTTAATAATCTTTCACTTTCAGTGTCGGAATCATTTTTCGACTTTCTTTTATGTTTTTTCTTCCCCTTCTTTCGTTTCTCCTTTTTATCCTTTTTCCGTTTTGAACGTTTCTTGGCTTTTCGTTCTTTGTATTTTCCTTTTTCTCTTCTCATACGTTCAATTTCTGCAGCTACTTCGTCTCTGATTGTTTCGTTCAGTGATTTCTTCTTTGCTATCTTTTCTCTTTCTTTTATGACTTTCAGCAATTGCGATACGTCTGGTGCTGTATCATCTTCGCTGCCACTTGACGAAAATGATGACGAGCCATCTTCGCTACCTGAAGAATTGCTAGACGCATGCTGCGGCTGTGGTTGTTCTTCCTCTTCGTTCA
Organism: Trichopria drosophilae; assembly: GCA_030407085.1. Lineage (NCBI taxonomy): Eukaryota > Metazoa > Arthropoda > Insecta > Hymenoptera > Diapriidae > Trichopria > Trichopria drosophilae. The sequence continues at coordinate 185,861,417 of CM059582.1, forward strand.
ATTCGTTCAAAGCGTTCAATCTATCAAATTCCGAGAATGTAACTTCGAGTTCTCTTTCGAAATCACTTCTGTCCATGGAATTTCCATACTTTGCATCCCATTCTTCTTTCGTTAAGTTTCTGTATGCATCAATGTGTTCACGTTCCTTTCTCATCCATCGTTCGACTTTATCACACTCGAAACTGTTGCTTCGCCTGGCTAGTTTCTGCGCAGTAGGATCTTCAGCCTGCATAGTTTTTAACATAGCAGATTTCTGTCTAGCAATCCCAGCGGAAAAGATATCGTCAAGATTGAAAGCTGCACGATCGACAGTTTCCGCTTCTCGCGTTTCGATGCTTTGAAAATATTCCGCTCTCGTCTGCTTCACCGGGGATTGCTGCATCGTAACTTTGGACGATCGAACCCGTGCTATTCCTGCCGAAAAAATATCGTCTATATCCGCCATGTTCAGTACCGCAGCATCGTTATTCCAGGCTTCCATCATGTGAGCGTGATCCTCTCTAGCTTGTTGTTGCGTCTGTAGCAACCTTTGTCGCTGTCCTTGCAGCACTTGCAAGTGTCGTTTGTCCTCGTAATTGTTTTTTCTAGTTTGAATTTCTCGAGTTATTCTGACCGGTATAGGCCTGGGTTCTTCGACAGGTTGCACGACCTCCACGGGAGGAGGTTTTTCCCGGATTACACGAACGCGAACTTTTTTGTGTTCCTCTCTCGGAGCCCGTTTCAAGTCTTCTCTCGTCACTTGAGTTTGTACTTGTTTAGATTGAACACTATGTACAGGTTGTACTTCTTCTCTTACAAGCGGTTTCACAGGTTGCGACACAGGCTCTTCCTTCTTTCTCCTAGCTTCGCTTGGTTCGTGATACATCATTACCGGAATCGGCGATTTGCGTTCAGCCGGTTCTACGATAGTCGTAGATATCGGATTCAGTGCTTGGACCGGTTGCTCGACAGTTACTTCGTTCACAGCCTGTGTCTCATCAAATTGCAATGGATCGAGTTGAAGCACTTCGTTCAAGTGATGAATGAACGCAGTTGGTAAGTTTGATATGTCGACAGATGCTTTCGGATCGAGCATAGCGTTCAGTTGACTCATAAACTCCTCACGATTGTATTCCTTAATTTTTTCGTCTTCGGTGATTCGCATTTCTTGGGATAACGATGATCTGTTTTCCTTCACAAGTTTATTCATTGCAAGGTTAAATTTTCGAAGACTCGAATTATTCAACATCTTGCCAATTTCATTTTTGCTCATGCGCAAAAACCGATTTATTACTCGATTCTTCCAAGAGGCGTCTGCAGGTGGAGCATCTTTCTTCACTGGTTTCTTTTGAACTGGAGGTGCAGTTTGCATGATTGGTAAAACATTAGTAGTTATTGTTGTGGTATCTGGGATTACTTCGATCGGTAAAGTGACAACTGTCTTCACCTGTCTTGCCTGTCGTAGTGCCTCTTCTGACACTTCTTCGGTATGTACAATAGGAACGGTTGAACTTTCTTTTAAATTGTCAATTACCAATATTTGCGGGGTAACAACCGGTTCGATCACAGGTGATTGATCTTTCGAAACTTCTTTGTTTTGACGTACGCTTCGTTTTGATGTTACGCTTGTGCCAGACGACGAATGAGCCGGTGAATGGACAAACACCAAAGGTGATTCCGATAACTTTGGCATATCCACCGATTTCTTGCTGTCTTCACCAGTCATACTCATCAATTGTTTCGCAAACTCCATAGCTTCCTGCATTTCTTCCAAACCGTCTCCGTCTTCGGTTGTGAACGAAGCGAAACCAAGATTAAACGCACTGTCAGCCACGATAGGCGGTGGTATTGTTCGAGTTTCTGTCATGGCGAGAGGCATAGCGATGGGTGGTATAGCAAGCGGAGGTATCGGTGCTGGACAAACCGGAGCTACTGGCAGTACTGACGGATAGTTCATTTGTACAGGAGGGATAAACGGCGGCACAGGTTGCGCCACATTGATAGGTACATTCTGCGGAGGAAAGTTTGGTATTATCACAGGGGGTATGATGCTCGATTTCGCACTATCTAAAGTATTACTTAAAAGTAAATTAGAACGTTCAGTCATCGATAAACGTGGATCCCAAACTGCCGGTAAATGAGGCGCAACTTCTTTCGTTTTTTCACTACTCGCAGTCGTCACAACACTTGTTTTTCTTGGATCAAAGATAGGTGGAGGTTCCAATTCTTTGGGTTCTTTTCCACTTTTCGATTCGATATCCCAAGCTTTTGGTTCGATTGTTTTCGCTGGATACTTGACAGGCTCCATACTGCTGGGAATATTCTCAGTCCTGCTTGTAAACGAAGGATGAAATATCGAAGGGATGCTGTTCAACTCGTCGTCCAACACCATTTCGATTTCTGGCGGAAAGTCAGGAGGTGGCTGCAGCATCATTTCTGGCAACAAATCGAGCGTTTCGGGTGGTTCTACCATAGAAGGCGGAGGTTCGGACAAGTTTGGTAACGATTCTGTCAATTGCAGTATCTTCAGATCGACTTTTTCCAGTTCTGCTGCAACTGACGGATCGCTGGATTTCTTTTCTGCTTGCTCCACAACAGAGTCAGAAGTTGGGGACTTGTCAGTCTTTCCTTTAGCTAAATCGGCTATAACTTTGTCGATTTCTTCAAAGTTCATGTGAAGGGACAAACTCTCACATTCTTTTGCACGTTCACGTTCTGCTCGCTCACGTTCCAATGCACGATCCCGTTCTAGCGCACGTTCGCGTTCCAATGCACGTTCGCGTTCGGCACGTTCACGTTCTGCTCGTTCACGCTCCAATGCACGATCCCGTTCCAGCGCACGTTCGCGTTCCAGTGCACGATCACGCTCCAGTGCACGATCACGCTCCAGCGCACGATCACGCTCTTGTGCACGTTCTCGCTCTTCGCTACGTTCGCACTCTAGGGCAAGTTCGTGCTCGTGTGCAAGTTCGCGTTCTAGAGCCCGATCCCGCTCTAATGCACGCTCACGTTCCAGGGCACGGTCTCGCTCTAGCGCACGCTCACGCTCTAGAGCACGTTGACGCTTAAGTTCACGTTCTTGATCGCGTTCGTGTTCACTATCTTCGTGTTGACGTTCTTGGTCGCACATAAGTTCTCTTTCGTGTTCGCGTTTCTTTTCGGGTCGTATTATTTTCTTAATGTCTTCGGGTACCGGATCATTCATACAATTTAAATTAAACTCGTCGAGGTAATCAAGACTTTCCGCATCCAATGTCAAAATGTCGTCCATTGGATCTCCGTCTGGGTCTCTGCTACCTTCTAGTTTGTTAGTCATATCGGAAACGATACGACCAATGTCTTTAAAGTCGTCGAGCGTAAGTTTTAACTCTGGCGGTTCGTGCTTCAATTCTGGAATTCCAGTTTTTGGTGGGGGATCGTTCATCTTGGGGGAAGATCTCTTGGAGGAGCCTTCTCTGGACGACGAACTTTTCTTCAACATGTCAAGATCCCAATTCTCCCTCTCTTCTTCGGTTATAGTAGACAAGGATTGTTTCAGTTTTTTCGCAGTCTCGGTTATCTTCTGTTGACGCTCCTCCTCTGAACCCAGTAACGGTTCGGTAGGTTCGTCGAAAGAGTACCTTCTTTCCGGACTCCTCCTTCTCGGCCGTTCTGGCGGATAGGAAGGTCGGGAGGATCTGACCGGTGGCCTCCCAGGCCCGGAATACCGGGACTCCTGGTCCCTGGATTCTCTTCCTCGTTCATTGTATTCTTGGGAACTTTGACCTCTGCCCCTGCCGTACGGATTGGTCGGATACGGCCTGTTGGTAGGCGGACGTTCATATCTCTGATTGTTGTTGTTGTACGAATTGTTATACGGCGGTGGTGGTGGCGGCGGAGGATTGGGCCTGTTCTGCGGTCGCCAATTTTGATTCTGATTGTAAGGCGGACGACTCTGTCTGTTGTCCTGCCAGTTTGCCTCCTGCGAATCTCCACCCGGCCGCTGAGTTGACCTGGGTCTCGCTTGCTTCAGATTTGGGTGTGGGTAGTTGGAATTGCCGTACCCATTGGCGGCAGGCCTTGGCGGGTGGAGATTGCGTTGTCCAAAGCCCCTTCCCCGGTAACCGCCGCTACTCATTACACACTATTCTGTGTACTGGGACGTCAAGCTTCCTTCATCCGTCTTGTGACCGTTTCGTTGTGTATCCCCCTTCGCGACCGACGAACTATGTCGTTTACGGCATGCCTCAGGACGCCTCGACCAAGTCCGTCACGGAGCCTGGAAGGCTGCCATGTCACGAGGACGGAAGTCGCACGGCGGTGACGGTGACCGCCGTCGACGGGGTCGTTCTAACCTTAAAATGCCTCGGTAGCGGCGAAGCGCGATTTTCCGACAACAGAGCGATTACGAATTCGCGACACTGACCGAACGCGATCGGTTGCCCTTCGAAGGGTCCGGAACTCCGTTTCGTCGCAGGGCGGAGGCGGCGGGGGGCGGCAAGGGAGGTAACACACACACACACTTTTCTCGTAAGATCGGCGTACGGATAGGACAGAGGCGTCGAGAAGATTCGCGAATGAATTTAGTTGGAAAAATGGAGAGTGATTTCTTTGGTGGTGCACTAGGCCTCGTGTTTTCACTCGGTGTCGACAGCTATCGCCATGTTGCGACTTTTCTTGGACCGCACTCGCGATGGTTCTCTGTCGCTCGCGCCGATGTTGCTGTTCGGTTCGTCTCGCTCTCCGGCGTGCGCGCTCGGGATCCCTAGTATCCCTACACTTACCGACACGGTTCGTGTATATGTGTGTCGTCGGTGTGTATACACACTCCGTGCACGCGAGTGCCACCGCTGCGGAGAATCTTCTCGTCGTTACGATGCACAAATGTTTTTTAATCACCTTTCCCTACACGTATCGTGCTAAATTTAGGGAAAGTACGCGGGGCCCTAAAAAGTTACGCAAGTTGCCTTGCGTCTATTAGCAGGGTAAAAAGGCAGGCGGCGATTTCTCGAACCGCCCAATTGAAGCGGGACATTCGCCGAACCCGTTTTTATCGCATCGACGGCGCAATCGCGACTCCCTTTTTTTCCCGTGCAAAATTTGTCCAACGAAAGGGGTGTATAATGCGCGAGACATCGACGAGACGGGAGAGCTTCTATTGGCGCTCGTTCTTTCTCCTTTATTCGAGGTGTGCACACCGACAGGGATGTTCATTTGCAAGTGTTGGCGATAAAACCAAGATGATAAAGACGGTGTTAACGCGCGACCTCTGGGTTGAAAAGAGACCGCGAAACAATCAGAAACGCTCTTGACTCGCGACGGTCCTGGCAGATGGCGCCGTAAACGCGCCGCGGGAAATTCGAATTAGGAAAATTTATCGAAGAACAACAATCGCGCACGCTTTTCCAGTCAGCCGGTCTTTCGCCGCTCGGCATTTCCGGAGGTTCGATCGATGCCGCGGATTCGAGTCAAGCGAGCGACTTCCGGTTTTCGAGACCCGTCGTGTGCTCGGGAGTGTCGAATGCGCCGACCCTCTCCGTTTTCGTGCACCTTGCGCGCGTCGCGCAACGGACACCACCGGGCAGTCGACTACGTTTCACTCCACGGTGCGAGACGTTTCCGCGAGAAAGGTCAGAAGTTCATCGTTTCGCCTCGCACGCGACACGAGAGAGAGAGAGAAGGAAGTATATCGGTGAGTTCCGCCGACGATACCATTCGATTTCGCCGATCTCAGATCATATTTATTATCGATTTTTCCCCGAAGAGGTTCGGCGGGAATCGTTAGGCACGGAGTATGTAAATTTTGCGTCGCGAGAGGTGCGTTACATGATTCGGGGCGACCCCGCGATGTATAGGTTGATCGTAGACATTTCGAGGCAGGTGCATTACACCTTTCGTGATTTCCGCGCGCTGCGAGCTGCGAGTGATACCGATGGATTCACAGGTGGTGCAGGAGAGAAATTGAGGCATAACATAGCGGTCAACAAAGAAGGCTCAGGCAGTGATTTATCTTCTTGTGGGTTTGACCTCTTAATGGTCCCTTTTTGGGTCAGTTGAAAATGGGATGTTTGAGAATGGTCGGTGACTTAACACGTGTTTTTGGGCTGGTGTCGTAAGCCGAAAGTGACAGCTGTCACGTGAAAAGGTTAGGTTCGCAATGTGCGTGCCGCGTGCGACATACCTTACGTGAAGTCCCGTTGCATTAGACATGCGTTGTTTTTATGACCGGTCTGCGTAGAAACACGTTAAAAAGCCGAGACTAATGGTTTTAGTATATCTTGGCGTTACAGGTAGTTTAAGTAACAGAACTTCCTACTCCAACAAAAGTGTTGCATCTCAGTTATTTGAAATGCATTGACATGCATAGCCCTGAATTCATTGATGAAGTTGTAATTTGACTTGCAAAGAAAGGCTTCAATCCACGTAAATTCATCAAAACAATAGCTGGCAATTATAAGGATAAACTTCCAAAAACATCCTGCAACAAATTTTACTGCAAACAGGGTATACTTACGTATTTTGCTGCGCTGATTACGAAAATGATACTGAAAAATAACGCAAATTTGATGTTAATGGTGAAAGCCATTAACCCTTGTGGACTACGTGTATACACGTAGTTATAAAAGATTGAATAAACAGAGAATAAACAAACAGATATATACCACCGCCAAGTTTTATTGGGTATTTTGAATCGCAGGATCCGAATTTAAGGTCAAATTTCGAAGATTCTAAACGTAGAATCCAATATGGCCGTACAAAATTGGACAATTTTTAAGCATTTTTCATTATACACGTAATTATAAAAGAATGAATAAATAGAGAATAAAGAAACAGAACCACAGTTAGGTTTCATTGGTTATGTTAAAGCGCTGAATCCGAATTTGAGGACAAATTTTTAAAACTTTAAACAGAAAATTCAATATGGCCGCTTGACTTTTAAAAAAATGTCGGCCATATTAGATCCGCCATTTTGAAATATTGAAAATTGACTCCAAATTCGGAATCAGCGTCTTCGAAAACATGAATATCCATATTTACACAAATTTCAAATTGGCCGGAAACATCGTAAAGTTTTTAGCCCACTTTCGAGTTTTCGGTCTTCACAACGAAAGGGTTAAGAAAACACCCATAATTCATGGTTTTTCGCAATTATCTCGTAATATGCTCAACATTTTGAAAAATACTTTAGAAAAAAGTTGTGGATTTATTCAAAATACACATTTTATGTCGGATGCATTTTTCTTGAAAATTATTAGTTTCCGAGAAAAAATAAGAAAACACCAATGTTGACATTATATACTTCTTCAAGGTACCAATGCAATGCGTGTTGCCTGTGTCCTTAGGGCTCCGCCCATATACCCCCCCCCCCCTTATTAAACTAACCTAACCTAACCTCCAGCCAACAATTATTAGTAAAACCCTAACCTGTGGTGTCGTTTTGACGTTACTTTATATTTTTTTCGATTTTTCTCGAAAACTTATACTTTTATAGGGAAAATGCACCGACATAACATTTGTAACTTGATTAGATCTACAACTTGTTTATTGGAATCTCATGAGAAATTGAAACAAATGTCTTATGGTTGTCGTAAATATACATTATATATTACATATTTTATTACATGAAAGAAAATAATTTAATAAATAGTTTTATGAGCATACAATCATGAATGGTTTGAGTTGAAATTTTATGGAAATTACATAAAAATCTCATCACAACCAGGTCAATTTTCATACAAATCGCAAATATTGTCGAATAGTGTTTCCGTAACATAGTGCGAGTACTATACGACATTTATATGAAATTTACAAGGTACTTGTTTCTAAATCTCATGTGATTCTCATGAGAATCCTACCTAAAATTCTTCGCAGGGTTTGCGCACTGTTTGTCTTCATTATATTTCAGTATAGACTCAGAAAAAAATTCTGGTTAAAATTACTAGTTGCGTTTAGTTAAAAATTGTCTGATTATGTCTATATCCACGTACAGTTTCCTCTATCATGCATGAGTGGAAGAGAGACGGATTCAATAAAGGTTTATGTTTGGTTAGGTTAGGATAGCTTTAGCAGGGGGTCTGGGAAACGGCAGCCCCCCAGAAAGCACCTCCAATTTTGGGAAAAGCATTTACTTGATATGACTGCAAAATCCAAGCTTATACGAAATTAATTTATACGTAGATTTCGATACAGCCTAAAAATAAATTGCTTGTATTAACTTTAAAGATAGTTGCAAGGGATTAGCAATTATTTTTTTGTGAAGTCGAAATTTTGTTAGATTTGTAAAAAATGTTCAATCGACTCACGACCGCTGCGGTACTTGGTGTAGGTTTCTGCAGTTCCTATGTGAAGTATGGCGCCATCTTCTTAAGTCGATATGCAGCTCTCGCAAATTTCACGATTAATTATGGCAACAATTTAGTTAAAGGCCGATTTCTCCCGTTAAATAATACATCAATAAAAACATACCCAGGAAACGCAAACGCTTTACTGTGACGTCATTTTAATATCATTTTTCAACGTGTGCTAATATTGTATAACCACAATGATACAGTTATAGGACTTATTTAAACCAACGGTTCCGATTATGTTTTGGCAGTTGAGCATCATTTTCCAGTTCAATAAATAATAATAGAAGAGTCATAAATATCAATTCTTTTCAATTTCTTCACAATAACAAGTTTCCATCATGTCGTTTGTGAATTCGGATTACAAGAAACCAGTTCGTCGACTTAAAGTATAAATACCAATTTTCTTATATTTTTTTCATTAGTCAAAATAATTGGATGCTCGACAGTCATAACCGCATCTATAAGTAATTTTAAAGAAATTGAGAAGAGAATATTCATATTGCCTAAAAATCGCGCGGTTTTAGGTGGGAAACATACATTTTCTATTAATAACCATTTTTTTAAATTTCAAGTCGATCGTATTATTAGTTTTTCAATTAGAAGGGCATCAAGTTAAAAAAAATAGTCCAAGAAACATGTTTAAAGATAAATATAATACCTCATTGCTATAAATAGCGAAATATTACATCTATCGTCATTTGAACACCGTTTGATATCATCATTTAAAATAGTGCAGTAAAACTGTTTTCTTAAACATATCTAGATCTCCAATATGGATAAAATATAGGTCATGTTGTTAAAGAAACTCATATTTTTGGTCATTCCTTCTGACCTGTACTCACCTGTTTTATAGCTCCACTCTATTTGTCTTTCTGTTTTCGCTCGTAAGTAGGCACGAGGCAAGAACCTAAACATTTTCTAAATACCTCATTTGTTTGTAAAGTACTGTAATTCACCTTTTATGATATTTCTTTTCATAACCTTTCTCGGGGTATTAGCAAACCTCAAGATCGGATTATTACGTAGGACCCTTGTCCTAATTGTACTCGTAACTGGGACTAGACGCCCAAAGACTGCTGAGGTGCGAAAACTCAGGTACTAATTTACAAGAAACAGATGTTACAAGGCAGCGAGGGTGTGTTTTGAACAACCTTTAGTTGAATGAATGAAAAGGGAAAATACAAAGGCAATAAAAGGCATTATTTATGATAGATGAATGAGGGGCGGTTATTAACGGAAAGCCGTAAATCTAGAGACAAGAAACATAACTTATGACCGCAAGGGCAAGAAAAACAATATTGAGAGGTGTTAGTGGTCTTCGGATATTTTGAAGAACCAGATGCCCGAATCTTATTATGAAAGAAATATGACAGTAATGATTTTACAGTTTTCTGCAAACACTTTGACCTAGTGTCCCTTACTGTCACCAAGTATTTTCGGCACCTGTTGTGTTACTACCTGAGTTTGTGGGCCGTTTTTCCGCCAGAAAAAGACCTTTAAGAAATCTGAAAAAAATCCATTCATCAATCCTTCAACTTGAAATGTCAATTATAATGTTATGGTAAAAATAATTTGTAGATTATTATTTAAAAAATATAGCAAACTTCGGAAAATTAAAACGGATAAATTTCTACGTATATGCTTCTAAACGCGTTACAAAAATCAGTTGCAGTCAGACGATAATAAATCTAAAATAAGATATAAACAATTCGATAACAACTAAAGCAATTGTGATTGTTATCTATTAGTGATTAAAAATTGCGACAAGTTATGAAATTGAAACTCTACAATGTTTATGAAAAATATATAAAATGTATGTTTAACGAAATCTATTTTCGTGAGCGCTTACATTTGCAAATTTATTGGTACACGTCAATCCCGACCTAAGACCAAATTCGTTAATGGTCGTTTAACCTCTCGTTTAACCCTATAAATACTACTTTTTTCTGAATCATTTAATTTCATACCATCTCTGTTCTAGGCGACGAATTTCCATTTCCTTTTAAGCATATCTAGTGAATCATTATTTCAAATTTGTATGTATTTTTATTAAATTTTGTATATATTTTTTATTTTTAAAAATCCGAAAAAGGAATTTAATACTTAATTTTAATAAGTGTACATTATTGAAGAAAATAATACAACAAACGCGTGCATAAGTTATTGACCCCAATTACATCAAAAGCTTCGTCCATTCCATTTACATCAAATAAATTACTTTCACAAGTTATTTTCAGATATTATTGGTATCTGATATACAATTTGTAAAAATTAATAACAGAAAAATTGAATCGATTTGGCTTTTAATGAAATGTATTGCTCGTACGTCATTCACGCATATTTGTCGTTGATGGTCTAAACGATTTTCAATTTATACATGCGGATATACACTGGCTTTGCATTCTTCTATATTAATTATTTCATAATAATTTAAAAATAACAAAATAACAATATCCTGTAGTTGTTATCAACTCAGAAACGAATCGGCAAATCTTGTACAATCTCAGCAAATGTTTTAATGATATTGAAATTTATATAAATAAACTGTTAGAAATATAATGATAATTTTATGTTATCGGAGTAACAGAATTTTACTAAATACTGTAATATACAGACAAATTATGCAACAGTATCAGAAAATTACGAAACTTGTAACAGAAATCTGAATATGAATCAGCCAGTCAAGGTGAAGTTAGTTTGGTTTGTCACCGCTAGGAGTGGCCGTGGCGGTAACATTCCTAAAGAATCTCCCATTATTCCTATTGTAGAAGTTGGATTTCAATTTGGTCGTAAGGGATTCCATGGTGAAACTCCAGTAGTATATAAAACGTGGTCACATCGGAATAGTATCAAATCATGATATTGAGGCTTATGAGTACAATGATAATATAAATACAATTTTTTTATCTGCTGGAAATTGATGCGTTACTGTTGGTTCATTAAATTTAATGTTTATAACATTTATTTAAGTAACTGACAATAAATCAACCTAAAACTAGTGTTGGCGTGGTGCCTCGCTCGCTTCGCTCGCTCAGAAACTTCGACCCAGTAGAAAGTCGGCTATTCCTTAATACTCGTTTATTTACTACCAGGTTTCAATTATATTATAAAAATATATTGATATTTGGGGGTCCAATCATATTTAGGTCCAAGTAGCTTCGATAGATATGTTACAACAATATAGTGTTTCTTATATGTATGAAAATTGAAAATGAGCATTTTCAAAACTTCGACCCTGACAACAGGCCAGCCGAAGTATTAATAAATAAAAGTTGCAAAACAATTACTTCAAGCACTTTCATTGTAATAGACTATTCGATGCATATTACATGTTTACTGTGTTTTTTTTTCTAATTACTGTCTGCGTCATTATGATGTTATATATACAATATATATACATATAATTCGTCAAAGATATATTGAAAGTGTCGAAAAGATCTCTGACGGATATCTTTTAGATACTATAAGACATCTTTTAGATATATCGAAATAGTTATTTTCGTATCAAGGGCGAAAAAGAACTTATACGTCCATAGGTGATCACCGCGCCCAGGGGCTGGCGAAGACTACCCCTGGGGGTAGGGGGTCGAAACGTCGAAATTTTATGGAAAACTATAGGGTAATTTTTTTTGCCGAGGTGACCAAATTCAATACTTTTTTCAGACAATAGTCATAAGCACTTTAAACCAGTTTTTATGGCATTATCGTTGACTTTAGGAAGAAAATACATACAACCTTTTTTATAGAGAATTTTATGCTCTATCTTTTTTGTTTGAAACATTTTTTAATAAAATTTGTATTTTTCAAAATAAATGCAAAAAACTACGAAGAAACTTAATTGGGGCTAATTGTTTTTAGTAATGGACGGATTGATCTGCGCCAAAATCTAATCAGATCTAAGTTATGCTAAGACGCGTATTTAAACAAAAAATGTCAATACGCTTATCCGTTCGCGAGTTATCGCGAGACAAAAAAACGGGACGTACGGACGTACGTACGTACAAGATCACGGACACAAATTTTTTTATTGGTGATTTGGGTTCCTTAGGGTCTGAAACGTCGACATTTGATGAAAAACTATAGGGTAATTTTTATGCCCGAAGTGACCAAATTCAATACTTCGTCCAGACTTAGTCTGGGTCGAAGTAATAGCCAAGAGTCAAATTAGACAGGATTAATTTTTATATTTTTAACATACCTTTTTTTTTACTGAGGATATGACTTGCATACCTATATCGAATACGCGGGGCATAATTATACAAGAAAAAATCGTTAGATCTAACAAGTGCTGCAGTTACTGAAGTAAGCTTGTTATTACTTTTTCTGGTATGAAATCGAGCCCTCACAATTAAAAAATGGCGACAAATAGCACTCTAGTTCCAGCTCAGTGGAGTTTTCCAATTAGACCAGAATGTACGTAAATTGTAATGAATACTTTCAAATACAGAACATCTTTTTCTGGTTTCTTTTAAATTATACAGTGAAATGTTAGTTGAAGGCAATTCCATTTTTGTATTCTATATAAGAATTGTAGTTCGAACAATCAATTATTGCACTTAAGTTGAACGTTACCTAATCAATTTTTTTAAGTTTATCTGCTACAATTGTTTAAAAATAAACTAGTATCAATAACTTAGGTGGATTTCTTCTGCCTGTAAATTCATTACGATGATTGTTTACTAAATAATATATAGGCTAAACACGTATGCATTTTTCTCTTTTATGGGACTCGTATCGGGGAATGGACTAGTCGAAATTCAAAGCTATATCCGTAAAACCCTTCCCTCCCCTATCATGTTAGAGCTTTCTCCCGTCTGGAATAATGATGGACTTTTATTTTCCAGTATACCTAAGCGTAAGTTTTTATTGCAGTTTACGCGTATTCCAGGATGCTGCGTCTTACTACATTTTCTAAATTTAACCCATTCATGATGTAACGATGTTTACACCACCTGCGTACTTCACAACATAAAATAGATCGATGACGAAGTGGAAGCGCGTTTACAAAAGGGAATTATACGTTTAATCTTTTTAAAGCATTTTATAAGATGAGAATAATATTGAGTAAGTCATGTTTTTATAGAAATAGTTTTTTTAAATTTATTGGAATTAAAATGAGCAACTAGTAAAGAAGGGAATTCTTCTCTCTTTAAGAGTGGGATTGCCGATTTTCATTCCATGAAGAGTGAATTCGCACTCGAAGAAACTGAAAAATAAGTAACGTTAGTGCAATTTTTGTATTGTCTTCTTCTTGGTTATCTTGATCGACATGGAATCTACTGTATAATTACATGATAATTGTTTTCCTTCCCGCATTGAAGAACTTTGTGTAATCCAATTCCGATCTACGTAACGCATTAATTGATCGTTTGAAGCATGCACTGAAACGTCCATTTCAAGTAATGTTTCGGATCATAAAATGTAAACGTTTTTTGTTTGATACGCGTTGTGGGTCGTCTCGATTCAAACCTAAACACGCACATAAAAAACATGTTTGCGTTGTTGGTGAATTTACGAATTTCTATTTATACAAATCATTTATAAAAAATGATGAGCATGGTAAACATGGTAAAATTTGTTATATTTTATGAAACCCATTACAGCAAAAAAAGAATATTCAAAACAATGATTTTGTGACTCCTATTTGAAAGTTAGTTTTCGACATATGTCATTAACCCTCTCATGAATTAGAAAAAACGTGGTAGGGTAACGAAAACGCTGTGGGACTACAGGCATCGCCTTAAATTTTTTTAAAGATACACCCATGAAATGGAGACTAACAATAGACCCGGGGCATAATGAGAATGTAACAGTAAAACACGAACAAAAGGGATCGCCGCTCTCTTCTTTATTGCAGGAAGGTAAAAAAGGAGAGGAACGGCTAAAAACTGTAATGGATATATCGTCTTGTGTCGGCGTTTCGCGCACCCTTCGCAGTAGCATTGCGAGTGCTGTGGACACTCACGAATGCGCATGCGCCATTCGACCACATGTGTTTGCAACGAGATCGGTCCGATATATCCCATTAAGTGGAAATCTATTCAAATGTCACTTTATTATGCAATCTCAATCGAAGAAAGTGCATAAAAACCTCAATTACGCCTGATTGTCCGATGGACGTCTCTATTTGGTCTTCTGGACATATTATGCTAAGACAATAGTTGCTATTGTATAATAATGCATCGAAATAAACGTAGGCCACTGAAGAAAAAAACTCTATTTAAGTGGACTAAACATTAATGTAGTAGTTTCTTAATCCTATTTTCATATCGAGAAGGAACTAGAACCGTTAGAATAGTCGAGCACACCTAGCGACAGCAAATGAAACCTTCGTGTTAATTATGTTTTAAGTTATACTGAAAAGTATACTAGCCTCTACTTTTTCCTTCCACCACATCATTTCGCTACGCTTCATGACACTCTTCATGGATGACTGACTTCGTGGTAGTGAGGGGATAGGACAATCTTCCGCCATTTTGAAAGAAGGGATAACTTCATATGGACTTAAGGTTGTTCTCCATAAGGTCAAACCGTCTTCAATGTCGTATATTGTTTTCGAACAGTCAATGTGTGTCTATTTTACATCAAGTTTAATGAAACAAATGTGATAAAAAATAATCTAGAATTATATAATCGAGCGCTAGATGACGCTCAAATCCGAAAGTGATGTTGCGTACAGTTTCATTGAAGTAACCCGCTAAACAATATTCCGTTACAGCAACATCTTTGAAACTTCGCATTATAGCCATGCGACCAAACTTGTTTCATTGCAAAAACATTTTTGGGACGTCCTTGGAACCAGAAATGTCCTGCCACATTTACGGTTTTTAAATAACGTTTCATTCGTAACGTACCTGCGACGTTTGAAAACTATACATCCAACGTTGTAAAAACGTTACATTAAACGGTCATAAATAAAAATTATAAGAAATTCGACGAATTATTTTATTCAATTCGAATTTTATTATTATTTATGTATCGTTAGATATGTTATGAAAGAATGTAGTTTTATAATTTTACTCGCAAATAAATCTATGAATCTAAGAAAAATCCGTCCCGACCGAGGATCGAACCCGGGTCTACCGGTTACAACGCTGACGTCTTAACCACTACGCTACGCTCGCATACGTATTACCATGCGAACGAGAGCTCTTATACTCAATCGTAGAAGGCTTCTTGATAAATGCGGGTTTAGTTTAAACAAGATATGTTTAATTAATTTTGTCATTTCTATATTGGGAATAATAATATTTTAATATTATTTGACTATTTTGTAGTAATTTATTGTAATTTAAATAAATATTTTTAAGATATCCGTATAATATTTTTTTTAAACGAAATGGATTGATAGACAATGTTTAAAAAAATGTAAAGTTAATTGACACACGTATATTTTACAAATGCACTACTTGGAAATAAGTTATGAAATTACGCGGATATTAAAATTAACACAAGTGAACCACTTTTTAAATTATGAATTAAATTTAATACAATTTACATTAAAAATAATAAGGTGCGAGTTATTTTTCTGGACAAGTGACGGAAATTTACAAATTTTGTACATAAATATATTAAAAGCGAACGAGTTTTTTAAAATAAATACACTGTATATATAAAATGCATATTCTCTAAATATTACAAAACCCGTTTCAATTTCAAATGTGAAGTATAACAATAGTTAAATTTCACTTCATTGCAGTCTCAGCCTCAAATTACTCTATATTTTAAATTAATTTTTGTAGTAATATTACAAAAAAAATATTGAATTTAATGGACATCAATGTATTTAAGTTACACACGTATAAGAAATAAAAAGAACAAAATTAATAATAGCAAATAATATTATGCAGCAGAAAAAAGAATAACTATAAGAAGAAAAAGATTGCATGTAAATCATGCTAATATACGAAAATAAATGCTGCATTCGAAAGCTTCCGAATCTTGATGGCGAAGTCTGAGATGGAACCGGCCGAAACGATAGAAGATATGCAACAAATCATGTCTACGAAACGTTGCATTCGTAACATTACATGAATGTTACGTTAGTAACCTGAATGCGACGTTTTAAATTTCCTTGGTGATTTTGTGACGTTGCAGAAACGATTCCATAAAACGTTTTTAAAACTGTTATAAAGTGACATTCTGGTAATGTTACGCATTAGCTTTGTGTATTTAGATATTGTGCAACGTCGTGTAAACGGCATCAAGAAGTTGTTACGAAACGTTACGTTTTTGCCATAAATGGGATAACATGTAACGTTTCATTTACGTTACATGTTTAGCGGGAACCATCTGGAATCTAGACATTTATTACGAAGAAAGGGGATACCCCACTGAGAAAAAATCCATAGTTAAATTGACTATATCACATAGTTGGAAAAATATAGTTAAAGCTACTATGAAAAATAGTTAAATTTACCACTTTCATAGTCGATTTTGTCTCACCAACTGCCTCCTCATAGTTAAAAAAATCAACTATGTAGAATGATTTAAATAAATATGACAAATATAGTTAAAATAACTACAATCTAGTGTGTCTTTATTTCACACTATCTCTCGTAGTAAATCTTTATATTTATATTCATAGTTAAAGTTTGTATTTACTATAAATCCATAGCAAAGACTGCCGCACCACTTGCACTTTGATACCGCTAGGTGGCGACGCAGCGTTCGCAGCTTTTTTCATCGAGCCCGTGGCTCCCGTTATTGAAGTGGATTTTCATTTAGTCATAAGGACCGTCGGGCGTCGAGATATGATAATAAGTAATGTATCTCGTATACGCACGTGTATCTATAGACTACTTACACGACATTGAAATTTGTGTGTATAATAATATTGCATAATACATTTTTTAACTGTGTGACATTCACAAACTAAGCGCAGTATTGATTTTTGTTTTTCTCTTTGTTTACTTGTTTATCTTAAACTAAGAACGAAGGGAGAAAAGTGAACTTTTCATATTCTATGATATATATAGTTTATAAATATTTTTAAAAAGTAAATATTGACTCCTTTCCATATTTTTTATCACAATTTCTTATACAATTTCTCTGAGTTGAAGGTAGTAATTTTCTGAAATGACTATTTCAAAATAGTTGAGTCTATTTGTCTATTATGATAAGGAGCATTTTGAATCATGAAACAATAGTTAAACTTTACTATTTCAGAATAGTTATTTTAACTATTACCATGCCTAGTCTTCATTTCACACTATGATTTGTACTAAAAAAAAATGGTCGTTTCAATTACTTTCTTTCTGAGTGCAGGCAATCCTGAAGTCTCTTCATAACTAAATGATGATTTACATTATTTTGGAATTTGAGCGTCATCTAGTATGCCTCAAATAAAAATATACCTCAAAAACATCAGTTTTTTTTGAACAAAAACACCCTTTGTTGTGAAATTACATATTCTTCAATTTTACCGGACGAAAACAATTTTCAGACATGTGTTAATCAGTCTGGTCTGATGAGCACAGCCCAAATTCGTAAACAATTCTTTTTAGCTTATTTATTGTTCGATTTCCATGAAAATTTGTATTAAGGGTAAACTTGAAATGGCTGATCTATTATATCTGATAAATTTGTTCCAATTCATTGAATTCATTTGAAACTCGTTTATAAGTCGCTTTAGCTGCATTAAAAATCCTGGATCTACTGCTTTGATAGATATTCTTACAACCCTCTTATTCGCTTTTATTTCGGTTGAATAAGTTTTCACAAATTCGCCTCTTTTTCTGAAATAACAAAATATTTCGATTTTTCGAAAATTCTGCTGACGTTTGCCCCTCCAACAAACATGAATTTTGAGGACTAGTTTTTTCGCTGACATCATGTTTTATTTCTATATATTTGACGAAGTACTAGATAGAACTCTTATTGCCGAGTAATCCGATTTTATCTGCTTTTCGTGCATGTACCATTCTTAAAAGGCCATTAATGAAAGATAAACTATCAGCGAAGGGTCTTTTCTAAAATGTTGGAACATGTTATCACGCTACTCTACGTTGAAATTTCGCTAGCGTGACTGCTCGTCAGCATATATCTAGAAGGGAGGAGCGCCCCTTAATTCCCCTTAGCGAGTCTCTACTTTCGCACGTTCCAATACGGATATTCTGTCTGCTTATAGACACACGTGTCGTTAAAGTGGTTACTTTAAGGTTAACAAATTCTAAGTGGAGGGATCGACTACCAATAGAAACAAAATTGAATGGCTCAAAATGTCAGAAAGGTTTCACAAGACTTATAATTGTTATTAAACCCAACACCAAATATTTAGGTTTGGTTTCTGTAAGTTCTGCTGAAATTTACCACCCAAAATTATAACAATATTTTTAAAGACTGTTGTTTTATGACTAAAGAACCAGATGGCACACCTATCCATAAATAGAGTCGCGACATATTTACTTCTATCTTGGCAACGCACATAACAAATAAGTCTCCGCACATTTTTGGTCATGGGAGGTAAGGAAATTAGCGTTCGAATAGCCAATTGGAATCTGCGTGCAACATCGCTTTTAGATTTCAGCTCCACCTAGTGCCCTAAGAAATAATTTATATTTATCTAATATAACGCCATTCAAGATTTTTTACATATTGATATTATAACACGGAAAAAACAGGTTTGGACGTACCGACCAAAGAAGCATTGTGAATTAAAATATTGAAGTCGACGATTGCTATTGAAAAGAGAACTTTGCATATGGAAACCCTATCGAGGGTGTTGGTCGAAAAACCGACAAATCAAAAAACCGATAAATCAAAAAACCGATAAATAAAAATTAGGCACATCGGCAAGCGGACAGTCGTTTTTTTAAGTGTCGGTGTTTTGACTGTCGGCTTTTCGATTGTCGGTTTTTTGACCTATCGGGTTTTTGATTTGTCGGTTTTTCGACCCGCACCCCCTTTCGACAAATATGGTCCCAGCAACCGTAGATATGGAAGGGAATAATTATCAATATAATATGGTCAGACAACCACATCTTAGTTTCTAACAACAGTGGTATTTTTTCCGTGAACCTAACTTATATATTAATATAAAAACGAATCGATCCTCGAAGCTTCAGTAATAATAGTAATGTTTCCTAGACAATTTATCTAATTGTCAGTGCTATGAATGGGATTTATAATCGTACAAATATATTTACTCTCACGTTAAAGGGAAAGTTTCTTCTTTGCCGATTTCTAAACAAATATGGCCGTCTGTAAATAATAGATAAATGCAGCTGAAAATAAAATGTCTTTAATCGTGCATATCTGCATGAAAAAGAAAAAATGTGTGTTTAAACCTAGTTTTATTCGCACAAGTAAATGATTAGGTGTGGGAACCAAACCGGTTCGGTTGCAAGTGCTACACCAGTTTGATTATCAGAATTTTAACTATTAAACCAGTTAAAAGACACGTCGAATAACGATTGAAGCTCGTGTGTTCTATCTTGTCAGTATTTGTATTTTAAGGTCTTTGGATTTAAAAAAAACATAATTTTAATTATGGGAAATAAATAATTAGGATTATGTTTGGTACAAGCAACAGAATGGCACCAGACTTATACCATTAAATTCTTGCTTTGTTTTTGCGATTAAAGTGTTACTGTTGAAAATTAAATTTTTATTAATGATTTGAATAAAAAAATAAGTAATATCAAGAATGTAATCTTTAATTTAATTTATTATTTGTTTAACAAACCAAGCAAATGGAAACGCGATTGACAAATTTTAACCAAATACTAGGCAATCGATGCGACTAGTTTGCGCTCTGCTTCAATTTAGACAATAATTTACTTTGTACATCCGTGACTCAAACAGTGATTATCACGGCATTGCCAAATACTAATAGAACCTGTGTTCAAAGCGTAGAGTACTAATTATTTAAATACGAAGTTCCCACACGTTTAGAATATATAAATTCATTTTACATATACTTCCTAAAACCAGATATTTCCGATTTTTATAACGCTAATGTTTTCGGTTTGTTAATCACAAGTATCCAGACGAATATTATCGACAAAATCCGTTTCAAGGTTAAAACTCAAGAAAACGCGTTTTTGCAGTTTTTTGCATTGAGTGACAAAAATTTTCTTAACTTATAACTTGCGACTATCTCGTTGCCGCCTTTCGCCGCCGCGTGGCCGTTGAAGGAAACAGCGCGTTATATGTGTTGTAGCATGTAATGTTTACTATAAAAATCTTAATTTTTTAATAAAGAATGTGTTTTTTTACGATTTCTCAGTTGCTATAATTTAGTACATAGACGCTAACAAATGTTATGTAACACAATAATGCGAATTTTTTCATTACACTAAATATTAGCATATCATTTTGCGAAGATAAATTCTTCCATTCAATAAGTGAATTCAGAACTTCCAAAAGTTTACGAGGTCGACACGATCCCAGGTGAGAAATTTGCGATTTTTCAGAGGTGTGAGTAATTAGAGCTAACCTAACAAGTATGAGTGACTATCTAATCCACGTGAAATAATTACCGACATTTAGATGGAAGTTTCCGAACCCGAAATGGTGTTACTGTTTGGGGACGCGATTATTCCCACGTTCATTCTTCATTTATGATATTATAACTTATATGTCGAAGGAAATTCATTAAACCGTTATTCGTTTGAGTGGTGTATATTAAAAAAAAATCAAACGGCGTCTTTTTATACTTTGACTTTGAAAATGCTCTTATTAGTGATTGGCGTCTTGATATTCGTCAGAAGTATCTGATTTGTGTAAATCTGTTATTTTATATCCGTGGTTTTAAGGGTCATTTATTACGAATTCGTCGTCAAATTTGCAAAATTAAAAATGGCTGATTCAATATAGCAGTACAAATATAAAAATAATGTCCTCAACCGACCGATTGGATAAATAATTAACATTTAAATGTTGAGTGTAATCGAAAATAAATTTCTGTAAATTTTGGGGATCTAAAGTGAAAATTCAAAATGGCTGACATCAACAAGTCGAATTTTATATTGTCAATTAAACTATCACAAAAGATGTAAGTTTTTGAGGTCGCTACCTAAAGATTGTCGTAATCAGTGACCACGATAAAGTACATACAATAATTTGTGAAATTCCGATTAATAAAGTAAGAATATTAACTTCTCGGTGTCCACCATTTTGAATTAGTAATTTTGAGTTTCGCATGTCTGACGCGAAATCCTCCTTTCGAAAACCTGTTTTCATTGTGAAGCTGATTTGTTGACGACATCATTTAAATTTTTGGACCGTCATTTTGAGCCAGACATTTTTATTTTTGTAATTTTGGCTTGGAATTCGGAAAACCCCATTAACCCTTTCCGGCCGGACGACAACTGTAGGGGCCGGAATTTAGATGCAAATTTCAGTTCTTAAAGAGAAGATAATGTATTTATACCTCGATTTATACCCGGTTTGTTTTAAATCCAATTTAAGTGAGAGTAGAAGAAGTGTTTAACATTCCATTTATGTCGAGATTCATTTAATATTATATTTTGTAAACAAATTAACAACAAAAAATCATAATTTTTATAGAAGAAATGCATTAGGTGGCAAAAGTTCAATTAGATCGTGATGGCACTGCCTTGTCGGGGTTTTTTAGGGTCGCTGATTACGAATGAGAAATCAGATTTTTTAAAACCAAAATGGCGCATTTAGTATGACCAACCAAAATGTAAAAAGCGTCTATTAACGATGAAAGAGAGTACTTGAGGGTATATTGAGATCGCTGCCCGAGAAAAAATGGATTATATATAATTATATATAAATTTAGATGCAATTATATATAATAATATATAATTATATATGTTTATACACGATTATATATAATTATATACAATTTTTGATACAATTAGATCCAATTATATATTATTATATATAATTATATATAATTATATATGGATTTTGGCCGTATATAATTATATATAATCGTATATAAACATATATAATTATATATTAGCATATATAATTGTATATAATTGACGGCTTTGTATATAATTATATACGGCCAAAATCCATATATAATTATATATAATTATATATAATTGGATCTAATTGTATAAAAAATTGTATATAATTGTATATGTATAATCGTATATAAACATATATAATTATATATTATTATATATAATTGGATCTAATTGTATCAAAAATTGTATATAATTATATATAATCCATTTTTTCCCGGGTGATTTCGAATCTGAACTCAGGTATGGACAATTTCAAGACTGCTGATTCAAAATGGCAGACTAAAATGAAAAACCTACTGGATCGAGATGATACTCGGGAGTTTTTGAGGTCGCTGATTACGAATTTGAACTAAGATTTTCAAAAATCAAAACGGCATACCAAAATGTAAAAAATTACTTGTAAAAACTGTACGCTTAAATTTTGAAAAGTCAAAATGGCAGGTTCAATATGGCCGATGATAATGTAAAAAATTACTTGGTCACGATGAATGTGGGTACTCGAGGGTTTTTGAGGTCGCTGATTACAAATCGACTTTGAAAAATCAAAATGGTGGATTCAATATGGCCGACCAAAATGTAAAAACTTACTGGATCGTGATGAAGCTAGATACTCATAGATTTTGAAGGTCGCTAATTACGAATCTGAACTCACATTTTAAAATTTCAGTTAAGCTGTTTTTGAGTTCAGAATCGTAATCAGTGATACCAAAAACCCCATTCAGAGTCATGAAAAAGAAAAATACATGTTGTAAGTTGGAGGGTTTATTTTTATTTTTACTGTGCAAAAGAATTGTTGAATTTCAAATCTCAGGACATAAATAAATTTAAAAATTTGACAAGTGAATATTTTGCAATTTTCTGTTTACGGCGAATTGACAAAATACCGATTGCAACTAGTATCAGCTTGACCTGAATTTTGGACCTAAATGTTTACTTGTCTTTTTCGTGGCTGAATAGCAAGATTATTAGCTATGCTATATTGCGCACGAGAATTTATTTGTTCTGCTCCTTCAATCTGTCTGTTTTAAAAGCGCTTTCACACTGTGCGACCTTCGTACTATATCGATTTTATCGGCATTGGGTGCATGTATGAAATCGAATTAACATTTTTCTTTCTGTCATTTACATTGTTTAATATCGGTTTCATTTTATTTCTTCTAAAAACGAAGTGTCGCATTAAAATACACATAAAAATCGGTAATTTATATAAAAAGATGAGTTATATTAAGATTTCACATATTACGAAAATTCATTATAAAAGTTAATAAAGTTAGTAAAACAAATACTGCTTTTAATTATTTTGTTTTCTCAGTATCAATCTCTGTTGAATATCGTATTTTATTTATAAATCGAAATAAAAGTTCTGATAGATACGGTCCTATATGTATGCATTTTTTATTCTTCCGAAACAACATGACTTTTCACTTACGTCCAGGAGGAAAAACTTTATTTAGACGTATTTATAGTTTTGAATAACATTTCTAGTACATTTCGAGCGCTCAACTAGTTCATTCCAGCGCCAGTAATATTATGAAATGATAATTCCCATATTTTGTGAAATTTATATAAGTCATTGTTATTGTAATTAATTATATAAATTAAGTGATTGAACTGCAAAATCGATTCATCAAATGAAGTGATTGAACATGTAATGCATTTGTTGATGAATTAATTTCCTCTGAGTTTAAACAAATTATAATTTATTTGATAGCTATCAATTCGCGAATTCAAAATTTATTTCAATTGAACGCGATGGCACAAAACCCCTTTAATGATATATTGATTTTCATTTAGTGCTCCCAAAGGTTAATTAAGCAGCAGTAAATTTCTTTTCCACGTGACTTAATAAAGTGATAGAAATATAGTCATATTTTATCCATTCCATTATGAATCGTTAACGGTTTTATTTTTAAATGGGCGATTATTTGTTCTTATCGCGATTATATTTTATGTATTTTAAGCAGAATTTTCAATTTTTTAGCTTACATATTTTGCGGAAAAAAGTTTTAAAATCGATTGACAGCTCAACTTTTAATCAGCTCGGAAAATGCCCGGGGGAAATGTGGTTTTTGTTAACGCAGAGAACAGTGTTAAAATGATGTCTGAATAATTACTCCAGAGATTAAAACGTGGATATTGTAAATCGATATGGCGTCAATTGAAATAGTTCTGTGTAATCCACAACGGTATTTTGAAATATGACCGGAATCGAGTTACTTCGACAAAAATGAGAACGATTGTTCTTTCTCGTTGTCGAGTAGGTCTCTTGACAACTATTGGAATTGGGGATACTTTGTAGAGTTTATTTCTATTGTTAAAAAAAATGCTGGACTAAAATGAAAAGTTAATTAAAACGTATTTTGCATTAATTTACGTTTTATTTTTGTAATATCAAGTTTCTTTTTTTATTTGAAACATATTTTAATCAAAGTAAACGTTTTAGAAGATTCGAAAAAAAAAAATATTTTGCAGAATAAACTTTAATTACATTTTCCAAGCCTGATAAAATGAAATAAAAACGCAAATTGTTAAAATTGCGAAACGTAGTTACTTTACTAAAAAACCGATAGAACAATTAAAAGAAAATTTGCGATTGACTTTGTGTATGGAAACTTTTTTTAGTAACTATGATACCATCAAGTTTCATTTCGAAGTTTAGATTTTATGATCGATATTTAATATTGATATTATATTTCGAGATTTGAAACTATTCTATTTGAATATATTCTATTTGTTAGGTTAGGTTACTAACTCGAAAACAAAAAAATCGGGAGTAAGAAGAAAATTATATTTTTGTACGTGTTGATACTTCAATATTTTATTTGTAGTTTTTCGCGAGAGTATTTAGCAAGAGATGAATGGAACTTTCTCAATAACGTCGTTGCAAGAATCTTCCGGTAAATTTCCATCAACTTTCCCAATGTGCAGTGAATTAATACCTTACAAATTAATACGAGATAAAAAATGTCTTCCTAATTTGTTTAGAAACAAAATTCACCGCTAAAAAAATATACCATTTGGAATTTTTGGTACAGGAATTTAGTTCCTTCCTCTAGACGATATTTTCCAATTTTTTAAATGGCGTTTACGGGTAATCAGCTGAAAAAACAAACGTTAAGGGGTATTGCTAGTGTAAACTAGTATAAACGCTTGAAATAGATGATACTTGGAATTTTTTTATAAGAAATTTGTCGTATGGAATGTTTTAAATATATATTTGTGGACTTGAAAAAAAACGCTGCATAATACAATTTTTGGTCCAAAAACATGTGTCCAAAGAATTCCCAAATGCTGCCACGATAGCATCTTTCATATGAAATAAAAAAAAATGTTGAAAGTAGAAGATATTTCCCGTACCATAATCGTAAATAAAAAAAATGAAATTAAACCCATGTTATATATAAACCCAAATTAACGCCCATGGTGACGAAATTCTTAGCTCATTTTCAAAGCTCTCTAGCAAATCGAAAAATGAAAATATCACAATGAAACTAACTTACTTTACCAATTTTGTGTATGCTCTACCTATTTATGGGGTAACAATTACGTTTCTTTGCCTCAGAAAATCAATATGACGAATTTTATCTGAAAAAGTACCGAAAAATTTTTGTTTCGACAATTTTTTGACAAATAGATAATGGATGACGATCCATTTCAAACTGTGGACAAACGTGGACAATTAAGTTGCAGTTTATGGGAAAACATTGGTTAGTGAGTTTCATTTAGTTTGTCCTATTAAAAATGGCGGAAAAGTGTGAAAATTTCTAAAAACACGTGTTTTTTCTAAATATGTCTGAAATAAATCGACATTAATAAAAAGTTTTGTCTTAAAATGTAAATTTTAACAAAATCTCCATTTTGGATTTTGAAAATTCCTCATTGCATTTCAACTGAATATAATCCTAAACACAAAGAAATGCGATAAAACAAGGCATTGAAACATTTACCGACGCGGCATGTGAAAAATTCCATTATTTTTTTAATATCGAAGGCCGCCACATTGAATCCGCCATTATTATCATCGTCAAATATATTATAAAGTGACCATGAGTATTCAATAAATCTAAATTTTACATTTTAAGACGACAATTTTTGTTAATGTCGATTTATTTTAGAAATATTTAGGAAAAACACGTATTTTTAGAAATTTTCACTTTTCCGCCATTTTTAATAGGACAAACTGAATGAAGCTCAATGAACAAAAAATGTCCCCTTAAACAGCAACTTGTTTGTCTACGTCTGTCTGTAGTTTGTAATGGATCGCCATCCATTATCTATTTGTACAACATTTTCAGATTTTTCGGTACTTTTTCAGATAAAATCTGCCATATTGTTTTTCTGTGGCAAGGAAACGCAATTTTTACCTCGTAAATCAATGGAGCGTATTCAAAAATAGTAAAGTAAGTTGGATTCATTATGATATTTTCATTTTTCGATTTGCTAGAGAGCTTTAAAAATGAGCTAAAAATCTCGTCATCTTGGACGTTAATGGGTTAACAATATTTAACGTTTTAAAAAAGTTTTGAATGATCAAAATTACACATTTTTCGGTTGGAAAGTTAGAGAAATTCATGAAATGAAGAAACATAAAAAAAGCTGTATTGAAAATCAAATCGATCAAAATATTTTTTCTTAAAGAGTCTAACCTACATCAAATTTGAAAAATGTTGTTTTGAAAACAAATCATACTGATGCCATTAACTAAAAAACTATTTGGCATATTCACTTGAAATTTTACCATTTTATTTTTAAAGATGTGGACTAATGAATTTTTTGAAAGAAATATACACAATTTACTAAAAATCAGAATTTTATTTTACCATTCTTCCGAAATGACCGCCACAACAAAAAAATACATTTTTTTACATAGTATAAGTTTTTTTCGCTAATAGATAAAAATCGGAGGTGGTTGCAGTCCTGCGCGAATCCAGACAAGTTTCCACCCCTGCCCCTCGGGCCGAAGGATTTTCAGCGATTTTCCGCCAGTCGCGATCCTCGACTCGTGGCGGAAGCAGTGCGTAAGTCCCGAATTTTCGAAATTTATGTACAGTACACTGAATTTTGTAAAATATGATCCGAAACATTACTCAATACCGACATACTACACTGTCTAAATTTTCTCGAATGAAAACGGATCAGCTCATTCATGATACCATTAAAAAAAGTTTCCGACAAAATTAAAATTCTCAATTTTTGGCCAAGAGTTGCTGCCTTTTTCATTCGAGAATATTTAGAGTGTGAAATGGTTTCAAATTTCGGTATATGAACAATTATTCCTTATATCCTACGATACATGGAAGTACGACTGGATTAAACAAATTTTTTTTAAAATAAATTTTTCGTCGACATTGACACCATAATGTACAGGAAAAACGCTGCTCTTTCACTCTTGGAATGCCCACTTTTACAAATGCAATATGTTACCCATACATGGACGATTTTATTTTCATACAAGATTTTTTTACCGTCACAAAATATAACTCTGCCTTTGTTAAACAATTATTTAAATAGTTTAAGATTAGTAAATAACTCATTAATTTTGTTGAAAAGTCTAAATATTCTGGTATCTTCGACTTGAAAAATTCAATTACTTGATTTTTGGTATTTTTTTGGTCAATTTTCCAAGTGTCAAGAGGAAAAAACGAGGAAAAAAATAATTTTAAAGTTCAATTATTTTTATAAATATTGCAGAAATAGACAATACATTCTTTTTTTTTCAAGAACTATTTTGGTATTTTTCTGGCTAAATTTACTAAAATTTGTTGTCAGTAAAAAAAACTGACTTCAGGAGAGTTAATTTAGTTTTCATTCACAACTGAAATAGTTAAAAATTGTTTAATTTCGAGAAATATATTGGTACTTTTTTTAGGCAAGATTTAGTCGTTTTCAAAAACTATGTCGTTAAGTTGCCAACAAAAATGTTTGCGATAGTTTTGAAAAAATTGCTAATTGAATAACATTTCGAAATCCGCGACTTAAGACTGTCTAAGGGAAAATCGTTTTCCAAGCATCTGTCTCAATTGTAATTAAAATTCCTTTCTAGTAAAGACTTAATACTTTCAATTTCTGGAGAAATCAAAATGGATGTTTTGGTGGAAGTCTAGACATTTTTCCCTGGCCGATTAGTCAAGAAGTAGTCGATTAAACCGGCTTGGTACTTGAAATCTCTATTGGTGCTTTTTTTACCCCGTTTCTTTTTTGGCGGCGAGATCTGGCCGTGAAACTGGAGATATCGCTTAAGCTGCACGTGGATTCTGCAGCTGCGCACGATACCTTTGTATTGATTTTCCTAACTTCGCGTCTTTTCCCGAGCACCCATGGCCCTTCAATATTCGACTCATCCCGCGACAATTGGTCGGCTTCCGGTCCCATATCAAGATCCAATGTTTTTTACATTTCTAGAATCAAAATTGATGAGCATTCTGGTTTCACTCTGCAGATCACATTTTTAAAAAAATTCTTCTCAAATTTAGTAATATTTTTGGTTTCTGCGATTTATATACCATTTTCCGTTAGTCACAAAACATCTGAAGAAGTATAGAAATTTGCCTTAGGACCCAACGTCCATGGCTATAATACACGATCAAACAAGAAAGAATTATTAGACGTAATGAAATAATTTCCTAAAAAGTTACCATATGGTTTGGCAAAGAATCCAAGACATTTTACTACGAGGGCTCCAAAAGTCTAGCTTTCAATGAAAATTCGATCTTGTTAAGTATGTACTGTGGAAGAAAGGTAATACTGTAAAAAGGGAATTAAAAACGCGAGAAGCAACAAAAACAACGAAAATTTATCGAATCTAGACTTCTACTGACGAAATAATGATATTGAATTTTCACTAGACAAAAAAAAACAATCATCAACCAATTTGCATTACGAAGATCGAGACAAAAAATATTTTTAGCGTTCTTTCGAAACTGACAACATACAAGAATTTTCTAGTTATTTTCACAGAAATAGTAATTATTACATAAAAAGAACCAATAAAAACAAAAGCTGAAAAAATAAAACCAACGAATTTTTGCCTTATTTATACCAAGACAAAAAAAGAGTTTCACATATACGTTCGCCATATTGGATGCATACCATTTTCAATTTTGAAAAACTGACTTTACCTTTGTATTCTGCCCAAAACAATATAAAATTGTAATTGATAGATTTAATTCCTTCCGATGCTAAGAAATAGAACACAAAATTTAACTCATTTTTACATACTCTTAATAAAAGCCTCCATCTTGAAAACCCATAACAGTATATACTCTTCCAAGATATCAGTTAACTACACTTAAGGTTTAGTAATTTATTTTATATATTTGAACTATAGAGAAATCTTAGAAACCCGAAAATGCTAAAAATTTTCGAAAAATGTTTGGTTTTTGAGAGCCATTAAAAATCCAAATCGATAAGAATCAAAAGATGTGAAAGTATATTTTTGAAGTAAAACAATCCTGAAATCTGGTTTTTATAGGTTAGAAGGTGATCAGAAACTGAGGTATCATAGTAAAAATTGTTTTGTATAAGAATAAAAATAACAAAATCGTGTTTTTTTTCGGCAAATAAACAAATAAATGTTAAGTCATTTTCTTAAAATTATAACAACATTCAAAAGACTCCATTTTTGGAGAAGAATGCATCGAGATTTGAGAGGATCATGTGGCTAGAAATTTAGGCCCCCCCTTACGTACAAATTTAAAAACCTCACCTTTAACCTATATTTAATAAACATGTAATTATAATTATTAGCAATACACTGAAAAAAATGATTGGAAAGTTTTCACCCAAAAAATAAGGGAATTTTTCCATACCTACATACAAAATAAAAATGTTAAAATTCTCCAATGTGTGTGAAAAATAGGAATGTTCCAAAATTGTCAAGTGAATGAACGAATGGAACAATCCAATTTGTTATGGGAGTTTTGCAATACATGGAAAACGTTTTAAGATATGAGTTTCTTCAAGATACACTAGACGGCGCACTAATCCGAAAATACAGTCAACCTCCATTTAGTTAAAATATCGACAATTACAATTTGTAAGTGAACGCCAGTTTGTCAAAGTAGTCAGTGAGAGAGGTGAATTCGTATTGTCCTTTTTATTCACAACGAATGTCCAGATTCTAGATGGCCACTTCAAATGAAATAATTTGAAATAATTTATTATCCAGTGAATTTTTGTATCCCACTAAACATAATAATGTCAATTGCATTTTAACAGTTTCTCTTGCATTACACAGCCAAACAAGAATTTGAAAATTTTCATGTTGCTTCATAAGTCGATTGTGGTAGGATTTTTGGGTGCACCTCAAAAACTCGATAAATCACAAAAGAGACACTTCAAAATCCCGACATTTAAAAACCAGAAATTTCAAAAAACAGACATCCAAAAAACAGATGGCCCAAAAACACATAATAAAAATGGAAACATATTTTGAAAGACTTATTTTTGAAATGTCTGGTTTTTGAATGTCGAGTTTTTTAAGTGTCTGTTTTGTGATTTGTCGGTTTTTTAAGGCACATCCGGATTTTTGTTCAAGAATCCAAATATGATGCCCAAAATATCCAATTAGCTCGAGTTTTTGAGATATTGAAGGTTAGAGAGGTAAAAAATTCGATTTCAAGCATCTATTCACAGCCCAAAAAAAGCAGTATCCAAAATATTGAAGTTGACCTAGTTTTTAATCAAACTGAAGGTCAAAGTAGTAACAAATCTTTTTTTTTACAATTTTCACATGTATATTACAGGATGCGACGCAAAAACAATCAATAATTCGATCACTTTAAAACAGAAAAATGTCCTATAACACGATTTTTTACCCGTTTGATCGTCAATTTGGGCCAAAAGTTCGTCCAATTGCTTATTTTTGTGTGCATATATAGATTCTGCGAGATCAGAATTGACTCTTGCTGGTGGAATAACAGCATTTTTTTGGTTGTGAATAGATGATAAAAAATTCCGAATTTGTTTTTAACCTCCAATCTCTCAAAAACTAGAGCAAATTGGCTATTTTGGCGGTCATATTTGGATCTTGAATCGACTATTCGGAATCGACTCTTACTTATAGGGCAACAAAATTTTGTTAGGTTATGTTATCATAATAGGAGGATACCATATCCAAAGGAAAATTTACAAGAATGTGAATGGATGGAAAATTTCCCATAAAATAATACATTGTTTTATACCGGAGATGTATTATTTCCATCCAAAAAGTATGGACAATTTCCAGTATACTTTTCTTAGCGTGAATTATAGCCCTAATAGTACAGTTTTATTCCATCCATATTCCTGGAATATTCCTTTGGAACGTTGGGAATATTCCAAAGTAATATTCCATCCATATTCCAGGAACATTGGAATATTCTGCATTAGAAATATTATAAACAATATAAATTTTGCTAGAATATTCCAAAAACTATCAAATGATACATACGAAATAATAATGCGAAATGAATGAATATAATTTTTTAAGCTGATTTCAAAATATTTCAATGAGGTATTATTAAAAATCTAGTACGTAATTGTGGTACGTAATGGATGGAATAAAGTATAATATTGGGGAGATAAATGCCACTAATATTAAAATCAGAGTCCAAATTAACTAATGAACGAATTAGTTGGTTTTTACTAATATCCAGATATTTATTAACATAAGGAATTAGTTTGTAATGATGTTAATAAATCATTCTAGACTTTTAATATTGCACACTTGCTTTTCAATTAGTTTTGACTGACTTTTTTTGGGCCTTTGATTTCAGATGCTATTTGGTAAATTCCTTATATTTCATGACACATAAATACGATCAATTTATAGTCAACAATATCTCCATAATTGATTTTAGAATATTTATATACATCAACAGTAATGTGATATTCGAATGGACTTCATAGGGGATAGAAACTAGTAATAAGCCGTAAATGAAATAAACGATTTGCTTCCCACAGAAAATAAGTTAGGGGTGGATAAATAAACGATTGCGAAGTATATATGTGAAATATACGTTTACGGGGTCGTTTTATCAGATACGTTCATTAAATACAATAAATCAGGAAGAAAATGTACGACATTTATTACCATTTCGACACTGACATTTACAAGTTTGCATTGTTATATGTCCAGTGAAACTTCCACAATTCCATTAACGCAATCGTGTACAGTCAACTAAATCTGACATTTTCAGAGAAATAATAAACTTTTAGATTCACTCAGACGATGAAACCGTTTTAAACTGTTAAGATAATTCTAAATTTAACGAAGAATTCTGATACATTCATGGTTAATTATTTTTTATCAGTTTTTTATAGTTTAAAAATAAAGAAAAAATACCATAATCTTTTAGAAGGATTATATGCGTAATATCGTGAGTTTCATAAAATGCGACGTGCTTTTATTTCATTTCACATTTCATCGATTGTAATCTCGGAGGGAATCTGTATAAAAGTCGAACTAAAAATGATTTTGATCTTTCACTTAACCTTATCGTACTTTTTTACTGCCTCGCAGTGAAATTGCAATTTCTGTTTTTACTAATCATTTCGTGAAATTGTTTCTTTCAGGTTTCTTTTAAATTTGTTAATCCATTTCAATATTCTTCTTGATTTTATTATTTATTATAAAAGTAATTTTAGTCGTTACTGGAGTTAATCCTGATTCATTTCGATTGAAAGTATCATGATGTAATCTTGTTACTTGCAAGTATTTCCCAAATATTTTTGAAATTCAATATTCAATGAAAAAATATTTAGGAATGATTGTTTTTGAGGGTGCTGTTTCTAATGGTGGTGGTTAGATTTTTCCAAACTGAGTTTTAACCATGGAAAATCTAAAATTAACCAAAAGAAACGTGAATATCTGATTGAATCTTTTTTAAAAAATGTTTTTTGTCCCCTTACCATTTTTGTATGTCTCGTTAAACGTACGTCTGTTAAAACAAAATGGCGAACGCAATAACAAAATTTCTTCTGAAAATTAAAACAGTTTTTTAGGAAAAATAAAATAAGACCAACTTTCCATAGAAATATCTTTAAATTGATCAAAGAATACCATCTAAATTATTCAGAATCTTTATAGTACAATTTTTGTTTTTTCGAAAATTCGGAAAATCGAAAGTTCGAAAAATGTCATTAAAAAAAATGAATATTTTTTATCCAAAATAAGACATTTTTCTCACACATTTGTAAAATACCATTAAAAGATTTAAACCCACAAATCCGTAATTGTTTTCTAATCTAAGCAGTTCGAACATTTTAATTTGCTGCATACTTCCTTCATTAGGAAGTTTCTCGTTTATCCAAATATTTTAATGTAATGGAGATCGAGGCTTTATCACTTAGCGGCAAGTTGACAAACTTCAATTTATTCCAAAGTGATAAGCCGAATTAATTTCGCCCTTCACCTGTTTAATGGATGTTGGGAACTGTAAACTTGTAACAAGTTTCTGTTTTAGGCCATCATTATTGTTTTGTCGCCTTTTACATTTAAATCTACGTTTAATCTTCAGTGATTTATTTTGTAGAATAAGTTAGACAGTTTTGATTTCTACTGATAACAATATTTATGGTTCGAGTCTGCAATTCAACCAGAAAATTAGTAAATAGAAATCTTCTAGTTGCACCTTGAGAATATAAGTTTTTACATTTTTTTAATTTCTTCTTTTATCGATGAGACATTCGTTTAATCCGGACTTTTTTGTGTCATAAAATTTTTATTGTTTATTACTCTTTATAATTATAGAGGATACATTTTTTTTAATATAAAAAATGGGATGAAATTTGGCAACATAATTTTAATTTTTCTTGCGTTTTCTCTTCTAAAGTTAAATGGAATTTTTGTATAATTTATTTAAATATTTGTTTGTTTATTTTCGAATAAAATATGTGGAACACTCTCAAACGATTCGATATACTTGGTTTGAACCTGGGACCTCTCGATTGCCGGTCGAATTCTCCATTTCTTGTATTAGAGTGGAATCAGAAATATGTGATTATCGTGCAGTGAAAACTCAATTTATCAAATTTAACCATTGTTGGAACTCGTTTTTCACCGTTTAAAGTCCGTTGATGCATTTAAGTTTATTAAGGATTAGTAGATAAATTTACGCGAGTAAATATAGATAACTCTCATCGGTTTTGGTCACTTTAGTCAAATTATTATTTTGTACAATTTATTGCACCATCGAGATTAGTAGCCATTTTAACTACTTATGAAAAGTAATCAAAATTACCAAGCCATTTT
The DNA here is from genome assembly GCA_030407085.1 of Trichopria drosophilae. NCBI lineage: Eukaryota > Metazoa > Arthropoda > Insecta > Hymenoptera > Diapriidae > Trichopria > Trichopria drosophilae. The sequence continues at coordinate 185,895,901 of CM059582.1, forward strand.
ATGTTTACAAAGATAATTACAGAAAGAAAAAAATTAAAGCGGAGCGTCAAAACGATAAAAGAGTGTTAATTGTAATCATTCCAAAATAAGTTCAAATAAAAAATTAAAAAAAGAGTCCTTGATTGAATGTTTCTGTCTATTCATACTTGCACTTCAAAAAATAATAGTTCTTGACATAATTACTCACTCGTTAGATAAGAAATTTAAAGTAAGAGGTAAAGTAATATGTAAATCATTAAAGGTCAATAATTTTTTGTTTTACCAAAATTAAATCCATTTAAATATTAAAAAGTTCGTAGTCATTAAGATGCAGAATGAAGGTCAAAGTAATGGCGCTATAGAAACTTTTGTTTTTGAACAGGTGAACTATTTAAGTCCTTACAGTTGCATTAAAAAATATTCTAATATTAGAGTTAAAAAGCAAAAAATAAAAATTGTCAAGAATTCTGTCATTCAAATGCATTCTACATTTCCATGTGATAATCATAGACTAAGAAACATTCGTTGTGCTTACAAAGTCGACGTGTAAAAGCTTGAAAGAAATTTAGGTTTTCTAAAAATAGTCGTTTTCCTGGCTTTCCCTTAAGCAATAAAAATTCCTCAATTGTACGTAACTCAAAGAGGACACGCACACATACGAACTTTCTCACCTTTCACCGACCTACATAAAATAATTTTTTATTAAATAGAATGAGACGCAAGATATGAATTGTAGGGCAGGGATAAATATTCGTCAATATTCAAAATATCTACAATTTATTATAACTGTATCATTTCGAACTTTAGACGATTTTTAAACCATTGAAGATTTTCGGAATATTTCTTGAAATTAACATCCAACTCAAAAAATGTGAGACAAATCATTCTCGACGTAAAATTGATCGCTCTTTCTGATTCTTCTATCAAAATGTGTCTGCAATAAAAGTGTAAAACAAAGTTATAAACAATTATTCACAAAAAACGCGATTTTATCCTTCACAAAAATTTTTTAATTGATATTTTCATGCCAAATAAGAAAAGTCATTGAGTCAAAGCCTTAAAATATAATGTCTTTAATGTCTCAGCTATAAATTTGCATAATAACATATGAGAAAATTAAATCTGGCGTCTCCAAAATGGTGACTGAAGCTATTTTTTTTTTGTAAAATATTAGCTTAATGTACCGAACCTTTAAAAATTATCCGATCTTGATAAAACCTAGTATCAATATATTTTGGGGGTCTCCGAGTATTAATTTCACGTTATTTAAAAAGAATTAAAATGGCGGAACCAATATGTCGGTCAAAATTATATTTTTTTTTAAATTTTCATGCAAATTGCTATATGGGTTATTTTAGGTCGCTGGTTATGAAAATGAAGTCAGGTTAAAAAATTCAAAATGGCGGATCTAATATGGCGTCCAAAAATAAAAAATGTCATTTTATACATATGAAACTTGATATATAGGGATTTTTGAGGTCGCTGGTTACGAAAATGTAGTCGTTTTCTAAAGAATTTAGAATGGCGGATCCAATACGGCGGTAGATAATTAAAAACGCTGTTTTATTTTTCTTCATAGGCAATTCTTATGCAGGATAAAAAGGTCAACCTTTTTTGCCGTTTCAATAATTTTTTTTTTTAATTTGTTGATGATAAAATATAAATTTTCGGTATATATAGGTCAACCTTTTTTTGCCGTTTCAAACATTTTTTTTTAATTTGTTTATAATAAAATATAAATTTTCGGTATTTTTTCACTTCAACTCGTGATTTCTTGGAAAATTTTAAGAATTTCGGAATGAAACAAAATGGAAATTACAAACTGAACATTTTTCTTAGTAAATGAAAAAATAACAAAATTAAGTTGTTTCACGTTTATTGCAGATAGAATATGATAACAGAATCTGAAGGAGCGATCAATTTTACGTGGAGAATGTTTTATCTCAAATTTTTGGAATTTGATTTTTTGTTTTTTGTTAGGGTATATAATTTTGGTCATGTGACCCTGGTATATTTTTTGTCGTAAACCTCTTACGTATATAATAATAATTAAAGTTTTGCATTTACTTCGAAAGATTTTAGTTGCACTTTATCTTTTTGCTTACTGTTACATTCTCTATGACAGTTAGTTAAAAGTATGATAGATTTTTCGATGATAGATGATTTATTTAAGTCTTATTGATTGCATTACATTATGCGTTATCTTATGGCTACAAAAATGTTTCCAACTCGTCATATTAGAATGCTCTCTTAAAGAGATGATTATGTTTGAGATATGAGATTTATTAAATTCAAAAGGGTGAAGGGGTCATTCCATACCCTACATACTTCACATCTCGGTAAACCTCAAGTATCTTTTTAAAAAGAAAGACCAATATGCCTATATTCCGAGATATAATAATTTCATATTATTGATTTAAAAATGTCGGTTGCACTATATTCTGTCATTTTATATCCGTCATTTTGTATTGTTGAAATATTATACTCGTTTCATAATTGGAGTCTCCAAAAGTCCTTAAATATAACACTTTACTTAATTATAGAATTTTGAAAATTTATATCCGCCATATTAGTTTTGGCATTTCGAATTTGGTAAAATTAACATCGAATTTATAACCAGCGAACCGGAATACCCCACGAGTACGAAATATTGTTCAAATGGAGAAACTTTTTGAAATTTTGTCTGCCATATTGGATTCACTGGTTGGAAATTGGAAAGAACCCAAAAACAGCCGAGTAATTTTCATAAAATATAAAGTCTAAGGTTTTGTTGTTGTGTATTTTGATACAATAATGAACAAGAACTGTTAAAAATAAATAATTTTTTAGTAGTATAAGAATTGTGATTCTCTGACTATATATAAAGAAGTAAGAATGTAAGCTAAACTTTTTGCTTTTCCATGTATCTTAATAAATATCGTCCTGCGTAATTTACATTAGTAAAAACTGAATAGTTGAAATATGTTTCGAAAATACATATAGTTAAAAGTAACAATACCATAAAATTTATTCGAAATGTTTAAAATGCTGCAATTTTTTGTAATTAAGATGAAATTGCATACAATAAAATGAGTATGCAATGCGTACTACTTGAAGAAACTCAATTATGCACGCAGTTCATAACTTCGTTTCGTAAGTTATATTTCACCAGTATTAGTGAGGGTCTTGTAAAGGTAAATGTGACGAGTTCACGGGTGACTAACCGCGCATCCGATACAGAACTGCGTTTCCTGGTTTTGTACATTATTGGTTGGGACTATTTGTGTGCGTGATAACAACGTAAGACCTCCGGTGTAATCGACCGTACATATCTCGTGGGGAAAAACTAATTGGTTTCAAATCACATACGAAAATGACTAAATAAAACTCGAGCTAACAAAAGAGAAATATGTTTTTAGTAAAATTTTTTAATTTTATACGATATTTCCCTCTTCAAATAGCCTAAATATATGGTTTTATTCTACCACAGTATTCCTGATCTTTGCAATAGTTACAAAATTTAAGTGTATTTTTGATATAGGTAAATGTTTTCGATTTATTTTGTAATCGTCCAACGCAGGATGTTCAGGAAATGAACAATGCTCTCGACGCTATGAAATTATCCGCATTCCGAAAATAATAACACGCTTGAGAGACTCTTCTTCCTCTAGAGGCCTTTATTGTCTTTTATTACACATTGAACTCATACTCACCTATATAACACGTACATATATTTTTCGGAGGGTGTTTACGCATTCGAGATTCCACCTTGGGGAGCGATTATGTATAGGAAATGTCTAAATGACCTCTAGCTTGCGTGAAGAGGTCAGAATTAAGAGACCTCTACCAAAATGACAAAGCAATTCTGAAAGTGCAAAACATCACATTGAAATTCGAATATCTGCTTGGAAATAATTTTAGTAGCATTTTTTAATATTTACAAAAGTGTAAACAATTGCCATCATGTAAACTTGTGTCACTAATCCGCACGACGCGACGTCGCTCCATGTGCGTTATGCCCCCCACTCCCTAAAGTTCTGTATGTATTACCCCCTCTCCATAATTTCTGCTTCACGAACCTCTCGGCCAGATTAATTGGAAGAGAGCGGGGAAGGAGAAAACACGTGATAATCGAAAATGTGGGAGGCACCAGGCGATCTACATGCCGCCATGCGGTTTAGTTTGTCGACTTCAAAAAAGCGACTACTATAAATCGGTCAGTGTTAATCTGGCGATATTTTTTTGATTTTAGGTAGGATAATGTGGATTCTTTGCGTTCATAGAATATTATCCTTTGTGTACGTATTGACTAAAGATGCGGTAACTAGAAATATATCCACAAAAAGTACTTTTCGGTATATGCAGTTAATAAATGTTGTAAACAAAGAGGAAGAATAAATTTGCAAGGGAAATCGAGCAGAAGTCACTATATAAGATAATAAATAAAAAGAATAACCACTTGTGGCTCGTTATTCAAATTTACGAGTGAAATGAGTAAATTTTATTACTTTTACTAGTTCCCTGATACTTATCACGAGCTATGAATTCTCAGATAGGTATCAGAAAACAGATTGAAATTTACTATCAGGAAGTAGGAATTAGCGTACGACAAACTTGCGTTGAGCTCATTTGTATATTTTAATATGCAAATATTGACATTATCGTAAACGTTATTTCAAAAACGTATTTATTATCAAACATCGCTGTAAATTATGTAAAACAGCAACGATATAATTTCATCCAACACGGTCGGATTTCGTTCGAAATGATAAGCGCCGCCGCGATTACACGTGCCAGTAATTACCCAGTACTTATACCAGCTAGTTGCTTCTTCCTTTATCACAATCGTCATGCCAGTAATGTTTACGAAATATAAAATTGCTTTTTCTTTACATTCCAGTATACCACACGAATTCCTTGATTTCACCGGCTGACCGGGACTGTGGACAAGAGGGGAGGTGAGGAGCGGGGCCATCACTGGCGCAGAAACCGGATCCTCGCTAAGGTTCGACCACATCGCAGGAACAATGCCTGCACCGACGTCAGCTACGGGTTCGGCCGAACCTGGCCCACCCCGTACCGAACTTCAGGAATTGCAATACAAGGCTGGTCAAACGACCGATGAGGTAGGCAGATTATTATCCCGGAGGCACCAAAACAAAAACAAAAAAAAAAAATACAGAGAGCGAGAAATGCTCGAATTCACGAAACGCAAATCATTCGACACTCGGCTGATCAAAGAATGTTTTATTTTCCAGTCACTGGAGAGCACGAGGCGTATGCTGGCATTATGCGAGGAGGTAAGTTCACCCCTCGAAAACGATCTTTGACGATCGACTTTTTCCCTACAGGCGTTCCGAATGAGCCTCGTCTTTTAAAATCACCTCCGTTTTCTGAACAAAGTCGAAAAGTCAACGTTCGAGGGAGTTAGATCAAAAGAAACAATGGTCGCATTCACTGGATACTTGCTATAACCTAGGTTCGCTTTGATCAAATTTCTCACCTGGGATGCTTTCCAAAGCTTTTGTAATATCTTAGCTAATTTTATAAGTGGAGTCATTAAGCGCTCATTCTGTAGCAGTATGGTTTCTTATTCTGATTACCGAACATCAGGTATTCGATTCTGATTATCTTTTGGTTTATTGTATTGATATTTTCTCACGGTTTGTTGGAGGAACAAAGTGAGAATATCAATGAAGAGTAAAGGGACTAATAACTTCCTATTGGGGTACTGATGTCATTAGAAAATGTAATCGTCTGACGTCAATCTGATCTTATATGGGTAAGAGATGTCTAGAACTAAATTTCTAGAAAAAAAAGAGTGTCATACTCTACGTACAAATCTACAGTTTCAACCATCGGAAGTCAAGACCTTCAAATATCTATTGTTAGAAAAGACCTGATAGAAATATGGTGATCATTAAAATCGTTAAAATTTTATGTTGTTCTTCATTCCATGTTGATTAAAAGTTGGGCTTGATGCTCCATTATAATTTGTTGACAATTACATATATCTAAACGTATTTATTGATTAAAAAAATGTGTTTGACAAAGTTTATTCAACGTCATTTTGTGCCAAAGTCCAGTTTCAGGAAAATTTTGAGGTTAAGTTGAAACTTGGAAATTGACTGTCACTAATTATTAGTATGAATCTTACACATAACTATTTTACATAGACATTTCAAGTTAGTATATTTAGAGTAGAAGAAAGAGTAGAATTAATTCTTAATACGTTCAATAGAGTTCCGGTATAATTGCGTCTCTCAGCATATTTATCCAGTTCCGTCTCGTTATATTTGACTGTCGCTGCTCTCTTTTTCCTCCATCTAGCACACTGGAGCCTCAGGAAGGGCATGCCGTGACGTCACGAGCATAACGCGATTAAGGGGAGTGGGAGAAGTGGCTCTCCCCTTCTTTTGGTAAATATAACGAGACAAGAGGGGAAGGCCAGGAACCTAGTGGGTAAATATACTGGGACTTTGTAGCAGATAATTATTTGTGCCTAAACTTAGTCCTGGAGATTGAAGGAATAACTTGTCTATACGATATCTTTTATTTCTCTGTTGATATCTTTTAATTGTGAATATTTATGACCCGTATGCCTTAAGCATTTTTAATCTTGAAATGAAGAACAACAACACAAATTTGGGCCATTTGAACGAAAACCGGATGTTAATAAATAAATAATTATATGTATTTTTCTTGACCGGTTTAATTCAATTAAATGAAAAAATAATTTCTTCTCGGTAATACGGTCCTCTTACTAATTGTTAAGATGTAAACAAAACCGGATGTTCTTCAATATTACATAAAGTCTTTTATATCAGATTTTCATGAAAAAGTAAAACTATTTCGATATCTAATGTAAACAAAAAAATAAAATATGTAATACACATTTGTAACATTCTTAAATATGTGAGTATCTATCAGCTTTTTATACGCCTCTAAAGCTTGTCAGTAGATTCAGTTGTAAATATCGCGGTAGCAACTAGCGGCGATATGCCTAACTACGCGTATCCACCATTAGATTTTAACAATTTAATTTTATGAAAAGGTTTCATGATTGCTTTCCGTATAACAGTCTTTTCTAAAATTGCACAATATTAGTAAATATTCCAACATTTCTTCAAACATTATTAGCAGTTTACTTGAAAACTTAATAAATGTCTTATTTGTTTTTATTTGTGTTTTCCGGTTAGGCATTAAGTTTCCATTGTCATGTAGAATTATATTTATTATCATTTATATTTATAAATACATTTGTTCGTAGTTAAAATACGACATCGGTATTTAAAAAATCATTTATCGTGATGCTTTTGAAGAAATCTATTTTAGTAATTATAATCAGAATCGCATTCACACACTGATATCATCAGAAAAAATGCAATATGTTCTGGTCATCCTATATGAAAGGTGTCAATTGCTTGACGTGATTGGTTATCGAAATATTTTACATTTACTTTTTAGATTACTAAAGAAAAAACAACTTTCTGTAGAGCTGATGACGTTGACCATTTTAACAACTTTTTTGTTATTTCCGATCTTCGTTCTCAGGAAACTGGATTAATATCGACTTGACAGTGATCCAGTCTACTTTTATCGAGTGTGCTCGCGATTACAGTAGTTAAAATTACATTTAAATGTCCCCTTCATAACAAAAATGACTACTTTTATGCAAAAAACAAGATTTGAAATTTCTCTTTTTTATGTAATGTATTAATTTTTAACTGTAATGGAAGTAATTCCGCGTTTCTGAGAAGATTTTTGTTTTCCGTCTAAACTCACCATAACCTCTAAAAATGTCAAATTCTGGCCTCGTGTAATATATTTACTGATAAACACGAAATAAAACAATCCTAAGACGAACTTCATAGAAAATTGGCATATTTGATATTCATTCTTCGCTATTGCGTCATTCAATTTACTTCATGATCGACTAACAGTAAAAATTATTGTAAAATGTAATCAAATTGTGAGACGATTATTTCAACACGATGTATTTAGAACGGGAAATAACTCGACCTTCTTTGAGGAAACGAATAAAAGTAAACATCAACAAAAACGACCGTAGAGGTCACGACAGATTCAGTAGCGTTGTATCTCATGTTCCTAACAGGTTTTTTTGTCACCCAGAATTTTCTAATGACATTTTCTTATAGTCGCGTTGATTTTACCGACACTAATTATTAAAATAAAACGTGGATTTTTATTTGATAAATATATGAGCTCTTGTTGCCGAGAGAATTAAAGAAAAAAAGTACTATGACACATTTAAATCTCGCTATGCCTTGTGTTAAAAGAAGATGGAAATGCTCAAGAAATATTTTTGAATTTTTCCAACGTTTTATTTCTGATACAAAACTATTGGTGATTCAGATTTATTATATGTTTAAAAATATGTCAGTTGTAACAACGGTGAATAATGGACATTTCTTACGATTTTTTAAAATCATTTTTATACTTTAAAAAAAGTTGCTCCATGGGGTCTTGAACTCGGATTGGATTGGTTATATTTACATCCTCGTTCTGGCGTTGTACTTGAAGTTATGATCTTCTGGATTTAAGAGTTTCGAAGGCTATACTAACTTATAACTTTTGAATGCGACCAGTGTGAAAAAAAAACATCGTAACATAATGTTTCATCGGGTTTTTTATTGCAATATTTAGATGTTAATTTAACAAGTCTGCAATTGGACGCTGTAGATTTCATACATAAATATCGGGAATAGCTAAAATGTTTGTCTAACCCGATCATCTAGCGAATGGATGATTTACAGCATTTCAAATTAGTATAACGATTAAGGACCAATGAAGTTACTAACACAGTTGATGCAATATATTAAAATCGATGGATGATTTGATTTTCTAAGACGATCTCATTCTTCGCCTATCGTCCTTTAGCTTTAGTCAACTACTAATGACCGATTTAATGTCCCAAGTTTGGCGAAGTGGCTTTTCCTGTGACTTAAAGGAAACGGTCTTACTTGTTAGATTTTTATGAGACCTCGGACGATGCATCGCTAGAAGCGAAACGGTTTTACGACTCCTCGATTGGGGAAGGTCCGGTACGAGAGTAGCAGGGGTGGCGATCGATTCGAAAGTCGCGTGCCGATGCATCGACCGAGGTTGGCTTAAGCAGGTCGTACGTCGGTTTTGTGCGAGGTAAAAAAAAATAATGACGGGGATAGCTTTGGGGGCACAAAAATCATCAATGGCGAGTGACTCCCGGCCAATGCCTCATGGGAGGTCATCGTTGATAGCTTCGCACCCTGCGTCGTGCCTACGTACTTCCTCCCCTCAATCGAGATTCATCGACTGATCAAATCATCGACTGATCAAATCATCGACGTTAATGTGAAGGATTGTGTAATATACCTGCTACCTGTTTCCTATCCAATCTGTTTCACGAGTCCTGTCGCAACTTAACACCGCATTGTGCTCACTGCTCCGTCACTGTTTCTCGAAATCGCCTATGTTCTTTTGTCATCAGTTGCGTTCCATAGATACTGGCCAGCAACATCGGTAAGACAAATCAATCGTTGGATCTATAGTCTACGGTTATGACAAACAAGAGATGACGTAACGTCGTAGAAAGTCTCTAGTTATGCTCGACACAATCAGCCCATTATAACGTAATTATCCTTCGACGTTCTTGTACATTTCAAGCTTTAAATAAACTGGAAGCATTTGCTGAAATTACTGGACAGTATTATGGGAACGTAGCTATATTTTATTTGCGCGACGCTTTCGACGGATGAGCTTGTCCAGAAGCAGCCTTGAAAAATCGATCGATCGTTCGTCGCATGAACCCGTTTCTTTTCCTAATTCAGACTTTAGTGATCTACGACCTGGAATACCGTGAGCCGTTTTTCAAATTTTGGGTCAAAATTGATCATCCGATAAGATTCTAGATGTATTTTTTTTATCCTCACGCAGATTCCTCTGAAAAATGTTAGCAGGAGGTCGGGACCATAAATTGCAAACAGCAGGAGATAAACTAGAGCACTAAAATAAGGACACACTCAAACACATAAACTCGACTGCGAATTCTCAGTTTCCGACCTCGGGAACTTAACGAGAGTATTTCGAATCGCTGAACTGTGCTTCGCCGTCGGGTTTCGAGAGCACTTATCCGCGAAGTGGGAAAATTTTGTCTTCCATGAATATTACACTGAATTTAAAGTGGTTAAAAATACATCTGCAGCGTGTAGATGTTAATTTTGAAACTCGTCCATCTCAATGTTTTCGTTGACATTTGCAATATAAATTTTTCGCGTTGATCGATTGGGAAAAACTTGGTTTCAGGGTCGCATTAAAAATTTAAACGTTTCATGTAATATTCACGCATACATATACGCCAATACATAAAAATCGGAAATGAATATATCGATCCTTATGACGTAGAAATGCGTTACAGTTATTTAAAGTGAGACGTGTGCTCTCCTAACCTCAAATTTAATAAACTGACGAACATCAGTGATATTTGCAGTGCTTTTGTAAAGGTTTTCATTACTCAATACATATACTGAATTTTTATATTAGATTTGTCGAAATGTGCCTTATGCAGAAAAAGTACCCGGAGATTCTTCTGAAGAGTCATTTAAGTATTTTGACTATTACTTTAGGTATGAAATGCATTCCTACAAGACTAAATAGTTCAATTTTTCTCAAAATGATGTGATTCTTTGGGTCGAAAGTGATCCAAAATTCATGGGAATGCAACATAAATGGAGATGACACATGGGTCTATGAATAAAATATGCAAAGAAGCCGCCAATCATCGGAATGTCGGTATGAAAAAGAACCGATCCTAAAAAAAAGTCGATAGATGACATCAAGGGATATTCACTGAAGGAATTGAAACCCATATCTTCGATGCGATCTATTGGAAACTTACGGAAGATTGGGTCAATCGTTAGCAGTTTATTCGTTCTTAACACTTTCCGGGTACTTTTTGTACGTAATGTATATTGTTGGTGATTCATCAGCATGTTTATTTTGAAATGCAATGAACAAATCAAGTGCATTTTCTAACAAACAAAATTTGCTAGAAGTTGAAGAGTCCAGGCAAGGATTTTGTGCCACATAGCACAATCTATTCTTTATCCTAAGGAGCTTCTGAGGATGTCGCCGTTTTGTCGAAGGAGTTCCTCGGGATCTCCTCAGGGCATCCTAGGACGAATGTGTTTAGGGTATGCAACTTTGACCAGGTCAATCAAATTCGAAGCGTAAACATTTATGTTGTTTATCGTGACTTTTCAGATTATAATTTAGAGGTTAGAAAAGCACTGTCACTACCCTAGAAATCTTATATAGTGGGAAACGTGTACCCCCTAAAATCCAATAGGTTGTTTACTAAGTTTATTTTTAACGAAAATGTTTGAAACATCAAACACAATTACGAAAGAAGGTCGTAGGTACACGATGAGACATTTGTCGGACCGTGCTCGAGGAAACGTTTGGCTAATCAAGCCAAACACTTTCCCCCGTGTTCAGGATTATCGAATAAAAAATCCTGACGACGATCGTACCTCGAGTTGTCGCGTGTGAACTCCGAACGAGCGAACTTGTAATTGGATTTCCGACGATGCGACCGGATGTGTCTCGGTGGGTGGTGGAAGGTCCGGGGGAGAAGGCATCAGGGGCGGGTAAGAGAGGCGACTTTTATAATTAAGGGTGGACCGGAATAAGGGAAGAAAATGTCGTACGAAGATGGAAGAGAAAAGCCGGGTGATGGAGTGCTGCTAAAACGACTCGGTTCGATTGGAGGCTGGGATTCGCTCATCCGCGAACGCAAGATTGCAAATCTAATTATCCAGTGCCCTAATCCTCACGTTCGTTTCTTTTTCGGTGTTCATTATGCGCTGCATTCTCCACGACCCCAAATGTGCCCTTGCTCATGCTCTTAATTCGAACCAAAGAGATCTCACTGATTGGATTGGACCACCGTTGATGTCACGTTGTCGGTATCCGAAATCTTAATGATCAAATTTCTGAAAAGTTCGATATTGAGATATTCGATTCGATGTATCCAACTGTTATTTGACAATCATTCCTGAGATTATCGGTGATTCAAATAAGAGAAGAGCAAGGAAAAGAGTTTATTGTCATTTCAATATGCTTGAATCAGATTTGACCGTAGTGTAGTTCGATTTCCTACTGCTAGAGGTGCTCTTGATGTTTAAGTTCCGATTGTACTGTCAGTTGGGTACAACTATGTGTTGTAAAAAACTTTAAGTGCATTAATGTAACAGTCTATAAACTGAAAGTCTACGTAGGCAAAGTAGGTAATAAAAAAACAATATAATCAGACGGACGTGTTCGAAAGTATATAAAAGAAGGTATAAAACCGATTAACAGTTCCTCCTCGAGCGTATTTCAGGTGAAATAAACTCTTTTCCACCGCATGTTGTTGTCGGACTCAGCAAAACCAATCCGGATTCCGAACCCAGAATCACATGCATATACACACGTCGCTAAGCTGATGTGTTGTCGCTGGCTGCTGTCTCTGTTGCCGTATGAACACAAAAATCACTGACGTTGCTGTTGCTGTCATTGAGATGTTAGTTGGCTGGTCTGTAGCGCTCTTTGTGTATTTAAATATGTCACCTAAACAAGAGCATAAAAAACGCGAGTAAGAAAAAAAAGAAAAAGAACCCGGAAGAGCGGAACAAGGGTCGAAGGCGAAGTCATTTTTCGCCAGAGAGTCCGGGCCACCATTTTCCCCTGCATCGACTCGGCAGGATTCGCCTTCCCATTGTCATTCCGAGCGCGCGAGCGCGACTATTTTATGGGTTTACTGTTTTATGTTCCTTGCATCTTTCTCCTTTACCTTCCTTTCCTTGACTGGAAGCTTGGGCGGTCGCTGCACAGTGGAGCCAAGGCAATATTTTCTGTTTTAATGAGATTGAGGATCGCCTAACCCTGATAACCAAGCGTGCTAAAGCATGTCGGGTTACCCCAGTACTAACGGGTGTCTACATTACATCTCCGTTTCTATTGATGAATAATAGACGTCTAATGAACGCGAAATGGGTATCCAATTTACTTAAAATCTTGAATTTTGATTGTATGGGTTGGTTCATACATTATTAGCAGTTAGATCATGTTACGTTCACAATTAGTACATTACCCATCCGGAAGATCCGGATATGGTAGTATAATGGTCCAACTAGAGTCTACTTAAAATGGCCGCAAATCACATTACAGTAATCCAGTAATCCCCATCCTAAGTTATACCGTCGCGTCTTTCGAAATGGCTGAAGTTTATCCAAAGTTAGAGCCCCTCACTATCCCCACTTCCGTAACTCTGTCTATATCCGTGCAATGAGTCCTTCCGTGCGTGAGTGTCGTGAAGCAACTGTGGCTTAACGAAACAATGTGGTGGGTGAAGGAGAGGAAGAGAAAGGTATAACTTTGGACGAACCAACTGTATAACTTAGGCTAGACACATAACTTTAACGGTATAACCTAGGGCGGAGACTACTGCACTTATGGTTACAAAATGGCCGAAGGTTATGAAATTTTCGGATAACTTTCGGAGTTCTTTCAATAAGCACTAGGTGGCGAACAATTCATTTCACGATTAGTTCACATACCAACATGATGTACAATATAGCAAATAAACCAACCAGCGATTTTTGTGGAGAAACAAGAGAAATTCATATGACAACTTTAATTCGAACTGATATTTGAACGAAACTACATCAACTTCGCTTTTTCAAATGCTCTCCACCTAGTGCCCTAAGAAATGTAATTTAATCTTTTCATCGCATTGATTCGTACATTGAAAGACTTTTTCTAAAATTATTTTCTAACTTCGTAGTGATGATTATTTTCTATTTAAAGAAACCGAGAATACTCGTTGGAGGAACTTGCTCAGTTTAATAAAGAGGCGAAAATATATTTCAAAAGTTGTAATTGGATTAATAACTCGACTGTTTATTTACCACGACTATAGTCGCGCAATGTTGCGCGAACCATTCCAAGAATTCGTTGAGTGATATTCGGCGACAATCAAAATGTAAATAAACACAGTAACCGTCAATTCGTACTTCATCGGTTAACTTCGGAGATACTTCGGTAAATTTTGTTATTCTTTTATAATTTTTGTTTTATTTATTATTTGTAATATATATTGTAACATTTCTTTTTACAATTTCCTTGTTATGATAATGCTTAGTTCCGAATTTTCGTAGTACTCTTTTTATTTTAAGAAATATTTGGAGAAAAAGTCTCTCATCACAGATTTTTTGGCATCATGCTTTTCGCTACGTTTGGTTATAGGAAATTTGACAGATTTAAAAGACCATTTGTAATTTTTATTAGGTACGAACGAAATGTATGCGTTACAATTATGTTAGTAATGTTGATATTACTTGCAGATGCATTAAATTCAACTTTATTGTTGATGGATTACGATTTTTATTTTCCTCAAGTAACAACGTCTTATTTCATTAGTCATTATGTAAAAGTGATCTCATAAAGTGATGTTATCCGGTAAAATTACGAGATGATATATTCCAACAAATGCAATTATTAACAACTATCATAAAATAATCGTGAGTTACTGCTGACTCATGAACAGATGCAAAATGAGATTACGTCACTCGAGATAGGTCGAGAGGTGTTAAGCAATTACAGCTTCTTAGGCAACTTTGCTAAACTGTATACATTTTGTATCATGCCTCTAGTGTACCATGTAGTCTTCTTTATTTAGAAATATCCTGATCACAGGGAAAATAGAAGTCGTAATGTTTAAAGAATCACGAGTCCATTCGAATCTTTTTTCTTTTGCTACTAAATGGAACGAATTGAATCTCCTAAAGAGAATATATAATTCCTTACTATCTCCATGCAAAGTTATGTCAGTAGAAACACAAATTGTAACACCTAAGTCTACATTTTGAGCAAACTCATTTTTTATTAGATCAACTGTATAATGTAACCTAACCTAAAAATTGTAACATGTGATGAACGGTACAGTTTTTTATTTGCTTAAATGTTCGTGAAACTTTCGTTCTACTGTGCAGCGATAGAAATTATGTAAGAGGAATCTTTTGTATCCTTAACCATGTTACTCGGATGCAGCAAAGTACTTCACTGGTTTATGAAACGGATCGTACATGTTTTATAAACGGCACTTTGGCCGCGTCCACGGAAGAGGTATGCGCCCTTTTATTACCGCCTCCAAGTTCGTGCCTTCCACTACTAAATAGCTAAGGAGCTGCAGAGTTTGAAGGTCTCTCGGCCAATTTCTGAAGTAACCCGAGATGCGTTTTTTTTTCGACGCCCACCAACGACGGGGCAAGTCTAAAATGACCTGGATTTACTGGTCGGAAATACTGAAATTAAATTGCCATTGAATTTAAAGTTATGTAAATCAAGAGACGTTCCAGAAAAAGTAAACATGACAAATATGCATTTCTACAGATTGATACCGCAGCAATTTCGATACAATGACAAACTGCTCAGAATTAAACACCTTACATAAATAACATTCCCTGTTAGTTTTTTTTTCAAAATATATAAAAAATGTTCAATTCGTAAATTTAGCAGAAAACATTTTTAAATGAAAGCGTTTTGTCACAGACAGTCGCAGTTCCACGTCAAGAAGTATTTGTCTACCGAAAATAGAAAAAGTGGTAGGTTTAAACCCGGCAAAACCCGATAATGTTCAATTTTCACTCTGCTTTCACCCGCATGGTTAAATATCGATAAGCAATCTTCTCGCGCGCTGAATACATTCAGTATAAAGCTCTCGCGAAATTAAAGTGCGCTGGAGAATGGCTAACGGTATTTTATGTAACTGCATTTCTGGGTTAACCTCTCTCTAAATGTTTACCAAGTCATTTTTAATCAAAATTCATCGTTGGAAATAACAAAGAATGGAATTTATGTTCACGTTTTATCTGGTTACTAAAACGTTCTAAACATGGACCTGACTTTCAGGATTTGAATGCTTATATTTCTTGGGTTGAAACATTTTTATAGGTGTGTCAATTGCTACCCAACAAAATTTCTAGAGTAACTTAAGACATCAACTGTAATTGGTATATTGCAGAAGAGGTGTTCCATGTATAAGCACGCAACTTTTAAGACGGCTGCTGTTCCAAAATAAAAGGCTGCCGTCCTCTTCTACTGGTTCACCAATTATCCGTATTTAGGACAACTGCTGTCCTAAATTACGGCAGCCATCTTCCGTTTTGCACCACAAGTATCTCTACTAGCACGTCTGTAATCTTAAACTTCTCTTAGTGTACCGGGACAGAAACTGGTGCCATCTTAAGTAGTTATTAGACAAGAACTATCTATAATTGAAGAGCATATAATCTATTGCACATTCGTGGCCTGCCCAAAAAAGGTCATCTAGTGACCATACGCTGATTGAAACCACGTTACGACCAAGATAACAACTGTCAAATAAATATTTTCATCCGCCATATTAGGTATAACGTTCCACACCATAACTTCAGTATGAAAATCGTACTTGCATAAATTTTGAGATAAAAATAAACCGATGATGTATAAATTGTTCAAATAGAAAACAAATGATTTTAAAAATGAATATCGCGTAAGCTATAAACGTTTTAACGAACCAATCAATTATCTTATGAGCGTAAGAAACATTCGATTTGTAAACATATATATATTGTGACGAATGTCGTCTTTCAAACATATACTCGACGACTTAATATGCCAGTGGTAAAATTCGTGAATATCTTATTGTATTTTGTACGTCAGAGGGTTTTCGTCGATATTTTATCATTTACTGCTGGGCGGAGTGAACATCGAACTCTGTCGGTTTCCCCAGGACGCCGACCAACATGATTTACATTTCTGCTTTGACAGCCGGCAAACGCGTTAGTTACTCCCCGTCTCGTATTTTTGTAACGGCCTCCTTTACAGTGCAAATTCAGTATAAAAAGGGTACTTTCGAATCTGCATAGTGTAGAGTACTTTCGTCTGGACATTTTAATAATCCACCAGAGTAATTTCTTTTCCGAGTCAACAAATATCGGATGATGACACTCCTCTCGAGGTCACTGAGCATTCCCAAGTAACTCCAGTAGAATAATTTTATAGCTTTCATAGCTTTTATAGATAATAGAATAATCTTACAGCTTTCCATTGTTATTGAATGCTCCAATGACAAATTGGCTGCTGATTCTTTTTTATGAAGAATTACACAAAAACTCCATTGTAGTGACGATTAAAAGAATTGGAAATGACAAGGAAGACTGAGGTAACGAAGAATGATCTAGACAGAGGGACACGAAATGCATATATTAAAAATACCGGTAGGCTGCAGGTATAAAGAAAAAAAATTTAAGCGAACTTGCCATGACTGTTCAAGATTAAATCTATAAATTTCAACGCCCCGTGACGCCCTTCGAGTTTAATGCAACAGGCGCGCGTTGACTCGGTTTTGTTATGGTCTAGAATCTATACGTGTGTTCGTAAAACTACGTCGATACTAATTATCTACTATTCACGTAGCTAGGAATTCTGCGGAAAGTTCCATTTTAATATCTGCCACAGCACTAAAGATGGTATCGATTGCATCACAGTTACAGGTTTCAGAAAGTAGGTCAATTACCACTGACCAGCAAAATTTGGCTTCATGACATAAGCATAAATGCGAACTACTTATGGCAGAATACTTTTTGCAGAAATTGTTGCACCGACATCAAACAGAGTAAAAATGTATCATCATCATATTAAACCGACATTTTTAAACGTTTATTACATTTACAGCAATATGCATTAGCCTGCAAACATATATTCTCTCCTTTATAAAATTATGAGATAAGGAAAAAAGGAAAATACGATGTCACCCATTTGAATATATACAATGGTTGACAAATTCTGAATAATTTATTATACCAATTTTCTCTCTGACACATTTTAAAATTTTTTTGTCTTAAAATGTCACACCCGAGGTGAAATCAATTATTTAAAATTAATTCGAAAAATGTTCCCAAAACGAACCACAAAATGCTTGGAGGACGATGACAAAAGTGTGACGTCATTTCATTACTTATTCTCTCATTTAAAATTTAATGTAAATTGTATATTTATGATTCTGAAAATACACGATTTAGATTTTATGTAATGAATAATATATAACTAATTTGTTCGTTAAATATAACAAAAACAGGTTTCACCAGTCTTTCGGTTAATTTTCGTAATTTTCTCAATACCGTTCCGAATCCTACTTTTTGCGAGAATTACTTAATCGCTGACGTTATAATGGGTTGAAGTAAGCTATTTCAAGTTTCTAACTGTTGCGGTCGGATAAATTTACCTTCAAGCCGAAATATTGTCTGACAAAAGTTTTCCACATTAAATATAAGATATTCTGTATAAATGTTCATTTAATTTTTGTTTATTAAAATTCATGTTATTTATTTTGAATTGGTTTTAAACAATAGTTAAACAATAACGAACAAAATTGGTTAGATACGAAATAAATTTAACCATATCCTACCATCGAGATAATCGATCACACGCCTCTGAGACTCGAGCTCATAAAACGGATATTCTATTTTAACCTCCATCGATATCAGGTCATTGCGCGACCCAATACAAATGTTAATTTTGAGCGGTTTGTCATCGTAATGTCATTCATAAAAAAATGAATATTAAAACTGGGAATTTAAAAACTAAACCAATGGGAAGCTAAAAAATATTTCATCCCATAAATTGGGTTCTTAAAGAAGTATGAGGTTTTGCAGCATCCTAGCATCTTTCCCTGTGCCTGTCTCTGTTTCCCATGGCGTATGCGCAACCGAATGATAGAAGTTTCTCTCTGCGTGCTGGAATGACATCCACCTGTATGTCCTATTTACATCCCACTTATTTGTTATCTCTGTCTACCTTACTGTAAGACCCACCGAAGAGTTTGGGCATTGATTGCTAAACTCTGATTATCCTGCACGTTAAGCTCGTACTAAACGGCTCGACCGAAATGATGGATAACATCACGCCAAATGCACCCGATTCGCTCGCTCGTTCGTACATCCATTTAGCTCTGAATGTTGGACATGCCGGATCACCACCCCACCAGTTCCTAGTAGCATATATAACCCACCAAGACAAGCACATGTGCACGATACAAATCAATCCGTTCACATTTCAAGCAACAATACGATGGATCAAGGTGGAGCGACTGTCTCTATAGCCCAATAGATTGTAAGGGATGAACGGGTGCTCGCCCACGTCATAACTGTCGATTGTCATCGCTGGGGGGATTTCAGTCCAACGGGAATTTGGTTTGCGGTCTTGAAAAGATGCACTTAACGACAGAAATTACGGTAGGGCGAGTCGCCTTTCGACCCATAATTGTCGCGAAACCACTGAACGGGATGTCATGACAGCAGGAAAGGCTTCGCAAGGTCCGAATTGCGTGACAATAACATCGACGCTGGCACGCACAACAACCGGTACAAGAACAAGAACAGGAACAAGTACAACAATCACAACGATAACAACAGCAATGGACAGGTGTCGCACACCCGGCGCGACTTCCTTCCTCTTTTACAATCTATATGAACTTTAACCCTCTTTTATTCTATGATATATAAAAAAAAGGAAAAAAAAACAGTTACGTGTAACGGCAATACAACAATACCACCGTCACGACCAGCGCCACTTTATAGATTCGCTTATAACATGTACTCTATTTTTTATACTGTCATATACTCTTTAATATACTGTCATATTTATTACCATATACCAAATACTAATATTACTAGATACCATATATACTTATACTACTCTTAACACTGGTGGTGGTTGTATGTGTTTTGCTGCCTCTGTCTTGAGTAGAGTAAGGAGGCCGGCATCCGTACTCTGGTCGCTCTCGACGACCAGGGAGGTGAGTCAATTGCTCTAATCAATCCATCAATCAATCGCTCTGGCTTCACCGTATTCGATTAACACGTCGCCGAGCTCGACGATTATAATTGCGCGACCATAATTTAATCAAATGCCCCTTCGAAACTTGGAGCTCTCCACGACGAGGTCAAAGGGATTCCGGGACGACGCCGATTAATTTTGAGTCGTCAACGACCAATCAGTTTCCTCCCGAAATCCTTTTGTACGCCGTCTTATTTTTTTTTATGTGTGTGATTTCATTCAAGCGTTGTTATATATGCACGTGTTTTGCAGTCTACGTCAATCGACACTTGGTTGGTTGGTTGATAAGGTGTTGGTCAGTGTTTTTTAAAATAAGTGAGCTCCAGTTTGATGTTTACTTTTTTTTTGTAGGGAGCAGACGGATCTTGATTGAATTCGAAACAATCCCCGATCGATTTTGTTCTTTATTTGTTATGAGTTCTTGTGTGATCTGCTATAGTTTCAATTGTAATAATGCTGCAAGAAACTACTGTTAAGTTTATGATGCGCATTATTTCGCATATTTTTATGTAGAAAATGTTACGTTATTTCAATAAATACCTTACCTTGTCGAAAAGTGTCTAATATTAATATTAAACATTACCGTTCACGTTGGCACTTGAATGATGGTATAATATTGCTTTTGGATTGGAGTGCCATCTAGCGTCCGAAGAAGTATTTCTTTTCTCTTTCGTAGATTTGAATAATATGTGCACACCCATCTGCAATAATTTTGTAGTTTTTGATAGATCTTGTATCCTTTTTTATGTACGGTGAAAGAAAGACAAACGATCTATCAAAAACCACAGAATCATTGCACACTAGTTTACATTGGTGGAGCGCAGTCTGTACTAAGGCCGTAAAATTCTACTTTACGCCCACGGATCGAAAACTACTATTTTCGCACCGGCAGTGTCGAACGAGTGGACCCACCGCTCATCACTAGTGCGTAAAATCGAATTTTACGCGTATGTATACCAAAAACCCTGCAAACGGGATGAGAACGAATTAAGTTTCATATTCTTTTTGCCCTATCAAAATAATAAGAAAACATGTAGGAACTAGTTGCTTGGACAACGTCATCGATTTTGGAAACATTCAATATGTAAACGCCATCTATCGAGTAAAACTATCGGGAACGCATTATATCGAATCATAACGATAGCCACTGGGTATTTGAATTCGTCCTGTTAAAGAGAAAGTACTAGAAACCGGAATGTCTTAATTCGTTCTAATTTGTTCTCGCTTGCAGGAAATATAATTGGTCTGTATGTGACGTACAAAACGTTAAAATTTTATTAAAAAGGTGAAAGATGTCAGATAGTATGTCAGATGGAAGATGTCAGATTCAATATGATGGTTTTAATTAGAAAAGCAACTACGGATATTATATTTACATTTATCGACATTTTCGCATATTTTTAAACTAACCTTAAAATAAAATATTGCAAAAATGTCGGATTCATTTTTACCCTTTCGCGATGTACATTTTTCTGTACTCGAAAAAATAGATGGCATTTGTTACTCGGGAGTATTTTGGGTCGCTTATTTTGACCTCTGATTTTGAAAATTCAAAATAACAAATTCAAAAAAAGTTTCTGAATGAAATTTAGCATTTATTATGAATAATTATTAGGATATTTTGAAATAAGATCTGTAAAGGGAGAGGTTATCATTTTTAGTCTGGATAAATCCAGTGCATTTAGAATTTTGGTCACCATTTTAGATGCACCATTTCGAATTTTTAATATCTACTGTCAGATTCATAGCCAGAAGCACGAACAATTTTCCGAGTACCAATCATCGCAATTAATATTTCGGTCGGACATCTTGGATCTGCCATTTTGAAGTTTCAAATCTGAGATAAGATTCGTAATCCAGGATTCTGAAAACCCAAGTATACCGACATTCATTTTTCAAATGACAAAAAATAGCTGAGAAATCGAATAAAAACTACTTTGAATTAGCAGAAAATTATTTAAAAATGGCGTCAAATGATGCAATTATGCTAAAAAGGATTAATTCAATCCACCATATTGAATTTACGTAAATGCCCACACTGAGAGACTTTTTCTACCAATATTTGTTAAAATGGAGATGATAATTACAAAAAATATTTGCACTTGATTATAACTGCAGAAATTGCTAAAAGCGACGTGTGATACTAAAAGACCTCACGTGAATACTAACAACTCCTAGAATAGTTTACGAAAAATAAAAATCGTATATAAACAATTGCTTCTTTTACAAAATTTAGGGGGAAAATGTATTATTTAATAGTCATTGAAAAGATATTGAGGTCGGTCTGCAAAACAGCATCAGCTGTGGCTCGCCTTTTGGCACATCTGTATAATTTCTTTCTGTAACCATTTTATTAGGCCAATAAAGTTTATTATTATTATATAAGAGAATTATAGTCGCAAATAAATTGGGTGGTTTTTTTTATTTCATTGTGTACATTTAACGGGATCGTCCGATATATAACGAAAATAATAGTTAATATTTAAAATTTAATGTAAAGCATTCATCTAATAAAAAAAGTTCCTACGGAGACTCGAACCCGCAACTACCCGGCAGTCGTTTAAAGTTTACGTATCTTAACAAGCTCGGCCAAAGGCTCTATATTCTTTCTTATGATAAATAATGCACATATGGGTCACTTTCAATATTGTAACATACTTTATTTATTTGTGATGGACATTATAATTTGTTTTTCTACGATTTCTATATTATACACAATACTTTATGAATAACTTCCATTAAACCACGGATATCCCTAAATTACAAACATATGTGTACTCCAATTTTTCAAATATTGGTAGAAAAATTCTCTCAGTACAAAGGTGATCCTTTTTAGTGGAGAGATCTGTTATCTTTGATTGTAGTTACAGTATTCTGACGTTTCATTATTAAAATGTGGGTTTAAAAGAAAATTGTTTCATATGTATAAGCATCGAAAAGAGGCGACAGTCCATTAGAACTAAAAGCTATAGGTAAATCTTCTATCCTCAGAAGGTCAAGACTAAAAGCTCACTTTACGGAGTAAAAAATTAACACTGTGACAAGAGTTTATTTCAAAATACTCTCAGAAACTCTCATAAAACTTAATTAAAAAAAGTTGAAACTATTGCAGATCACACTTTATACAGAATTTTCCAACTGCGTAGGAGTTTTCGGACAAGATCGTCGCATAGACATTGAGTAACAAATATGTCACTTATACCATTACTATTTACTTTGGTCGGGTCGTTTCGAGCATATAGACGATCTTTGCGCATAATTAGAGAGCCTACTGAATTCTGTATGCTGAATTGATAATTCAGTACTATAGCTTCTATCGCTAAAGTGTTACTTGTCTATAGCTCACTTCTTTTTTTTTCTAAACCGACTGTATTTTGTTTCATACACTCGATGCAATGTATATCGAGGAATTCAACGAAAACTAAAAGGAATGTTTCTAAACAACAAACAATAAAATAATAAAAACTGTATATGTGTGTGTCGTAAAGCTTTTTGCCCTAACGTGGAACGTCGGTCGCGGTTCTATCTTTGACCCAGAATCGAAAACATATAAGAAGTTGGTGTTTAGTCGACTCACGTTTCACGATTATACATTGTTCGCTGTCG
Source organism: Trichopria drosophilae (assembly GCA_030407085.1). NCBI lineage: Eukaryota > Metazoa > Arthropoda > Insecta > Hymenoptera > Diapriidae > Trichopria > Trichopria drosophilae. The sequence continues at coordinate 185,919,385 of CM059582.1, forward strand.
AATCGAAAGTGAGACTTGAGAGTTTCGCTAATCGCATTAACGACTTTCAAAAGTCCATCGAACTATGTGTAAAACAGAGTTTAACAATAGCGGTACTTCAGTGACTATATACAATACTACGTAGCCACACCAGAAGCTTCTAGCTATGTCGCTTTCAATCTACTTATATCACCATTGTCCTCTAGTCTAAATTCGCATTTGTTACGTACAATTTTTTTTAGTTATCAATACGACCATACGTCATTTATACATTGTTCGATACACGCTCCACACCCTTTCTCATGCGCGCCTGCTTCATCTTCACCCCATTCATCGATTTAATATCTCGTCCGACCCTTTTATCTTTCCTTACCACAACGAAGATCTCCAACGCCTTGCCATAAAGTTGTCCTATATTCAACATTTTTATGTCATTGATAAATCGTTCTTGCAATTTTTTTTTATAAATGTCAAGTTGACTTTTTTTTGCAAACGTACTGAGTACTAGATGATAGCTTTCCAGTATTCAGCATGGCGTTACCAATGACAATTTGTAGTTTGTCGATTCGTTAATTGAAAAACTAATGTGATTTAGTGGGTCGTGTGGACAGGAGTCTTGTAATTGCGTCAGCACGCGAATAATATGTCGACGATTTAAGTTCCGTTATGATTTGTAACCGACACCCTCGTCAATGATGTATGCTATGTAAAAATGCTGTCCGATAAAATTGACGAGTGTTTCGGAAGGTTTTCTTTTGTGTCGTTCATTTATTCCGTGCTGATTTTAGGTTTTAATTTTTTGTTTCGTGTGTTTTTGCCTCACCGTACGTTTCACCCAGCAGTTTGTTTGGTAGTTCACGCAATGCAATTTTATGTTTTATGGCTTGTCATGCCAGGTGTTTGATTTCGCATCAAGATTTCAACTTAATTTAAAATTAAATTATTGCATTTCACCACAAAAATACAGCGAAATCAAATAACCGGCAGCTAAGTGTTAGTAAAAGATTTTGAGTTATTGTTTCGTGAAATTGTATCAAAATTGAGATGCGGGACGCACGGTGGGGTTTGTTTTTTTTATAATTTTCCTTGAGTTCGCAGTTTTTTCACTTGTTCCCTATGCACTGGGGCTTCTTCTTGTAGAGCGAGGAGGTCGGAGCAAACACACTGACGATGCTAACTCATCAAGGGGGTAAGCTAAAAAAAAAATAAGCCAAACAAATATTTGACCCTTAGCGGGTCGGAATTGTCTAACTCTAACTCCGACTAATTTCTGCCTTCTCTGGTCTATTGTTGGTCTACTGAAACGGAGCTTGCGTTTTCTCGCATTTTGCGCATCTTTCAATGTAACGTGTAAGCTTTTCCTTTTACGCAGATGCCTTTCTTTCTACAAGTTTCGACTACCTCTTAGTCGTAAATTATGGTAAAAGTTGAGATTTCGAATTTTCAATAGCAAACTAAATGTTAACGTAAAATCTTAGTAAGGGGCTCCTAAAAAAGTCTACTCGTCTCTTTCAACGAAGGAAAGTCACGTGTAAACTTTAAATTAGCTTCACAGGATGAATCTTAAATGCAATATGCAAAGTTTTATGTTATGTTTGCTCGTTTACGTGGAACTTGAATTTTGCTCGGAAGTTTTTAAATGAAATCTCGATTGCGAATGCCATTAGTTTCGATCGTAAATTCGTATACGAAGCTTTTACGAACATTTAATCTTAAGTGTTTATCACTGCAGTTTCGAAACAGTTTACTTTTAATCTTCTCAAAATTGCTTTACTTTGTGCTTTTTGCCAAAGAATCTGGCTAGTTATATACTTGCGATGTATGATTAATGTTGTGTGTTATTGATATGCATATCTAGTTTCATACAAGTACGGTACTTGGGATCACTCAGCAGTATTACTTTTAACACCTTACAACAACAACAACAGGAACAATAAAAATAAACGAAATGAAAGATAACCGATTGAAGGACGCAAGCTCTGGTTGTACATTACTACCAAAAAACCCTATAAATTCTTCAAGCTAGACCGGTATCGCTTTGTATCCAATCTCCCGCGCCCTCTTACATATATATATAACAAACCTCTTTTCACCTAACACTGCGCTCCCCGTCTCATAAAATTTATGTGCTTCGAGCCCGGGGCTCATATTCGTTTGTACACCAACATATATATACGTACAGTGTCTGTTCAATATAAAGCCGAAGCCCATTAACGCTCATGTCTTTGGCATCCGTACGAGGCCCTGGTGTGTTTTTAACCTTCCCTTTCCCAAATCTCATTCAGTACCCTTGCTTTTTCTCCCGTCGCCACGTTCTGATTTGATTTCTCTTTTTTTTTTTCATTGTTCTTTATGGCCACCGTTGGATCTTATCGAATCGACGCATGAACCTCGTTAACGGCGGACATTTACGATCCCTTCCGGCGTGGCGCTTTTCGAAAGGGTACCTTCAACATTGAGAAATTTGTAAATGAAAATTGTTTTACATGACAAAGTAAATAAATGATCAATACAAAAAAAAAGCAGGTTTTTCAACGTTGAAAGGACCTTTCCCGCAGTGCACGCAACGACGCCGAAAGGCGCCTAATGTGTTTTGATGTTTAATCATTGTTGTTATTTTGTGAACTTACAAATCTGAGTGGTGGTGCCTTTTGAGAGGTGCGAGGTATAATCGAATAGTCATGAAAGATTTAAGAATGCAGTACCTGCGGGGGCTGGAAGGCTCGAAACGCGGAGGTACTCTGATGATAATGCCTGATTGGTTGGTTGCCTGTTTAGAGCCACGAGGTCGGGATGAAAAGCCTCGTTATGCTGGACGAGCAAGGCGGTAAGCCATCTATCTAGCCTCTAACTATAAATAAATCTGCAATTAAAAAACCAAGAGGATTTTCAAAATCTAGACTCATTACTCTAACACCATTGTCTGGGTAATAATAGAGATTATTTTGTCAATACTGCTCAAAATTTAGGTCTATCCATGAACAGATCTTGAAAAGGCCGGACGAATCATACAACTACTCTACTTGCAAGTGCTTGGGGTCCACGCGAAGTCTCATGATTAGTTTGATTAACTTAAGATTACATATTTGTTCCATGTGCATCACGAATTAGACAAGATAATCGATATTGTTATCCAGACAGTTCGTAGACGACAATGAGATTTTTTGATCAAACTTTTAAAGAATAATCGCTACAATTTTTCTCATTTATACAAGAACAAATTGCAGATCACATAGTAGCACGCGTAGCGTCATCCGACTACGCAGATACACAGGAGAGTAGTTATGCAAGTAGTGCAAATATAGAAAAACTACAACAAACCTCACGGACACATCAGAAGTACTGTTCTTACACACGACTCGCACGTGCAATTTTTATACGTTCGAGACAGACGTAATATGGCATTAAAAAATAAAATGCTATTCAAGAAAAGCCTATCCCAGCTCGTGTTTTTGTCTCGACTCTCAAAAATTTAACTTGCTATTGGGAAACTAACTATATTATCTGCTTTTTCCTTTTCTATAATTCTAATTTCTGCCTGTCTCGTTCTGTTAACTTAACGAATTATACTTATACCATGCTCACTGACACCTTAACGGCCAACGCTCAAAATTTCTACGCATCTATTTATATAATTACGTGCAGTTTTACACGGTCATACTTACTTCCAGTTCACTCCGACTAAACCACTTCTTTTTTTTTAAATCATGGGTTTTTAAGGACTATCAAATGGTTTCGAATCGCATGACGCGTGTGCAAAGGTAAGGTATTCGTGTCGAAGTACTGGAAACCGATTTTCAATTGAATGTAGAAGATCAAAGAGGAAAATATAGAGTATGATTTGTATACGGCGGAAGAAACGTTGGCTGGATGGTACCATTGTAAGGTCATTTTGAATTGTTCTTAATTTGGACCAAAATTAAATATGAGCAACTTTCATTTGGTGAATTTTATCATCAGTGTATACCTCTTCGAGAAATAATAACGGATCATTTTTTGTATTCAGTTAATGATTATTTTGTGTGCGATAATAAAAATTGATATTCCTATCATCTATGATGCAAATTTTATAAGTTATATGCTTCAATTCACATTCATCTTACAAGGAAACCCACAAAAGTCTAAATCTTCGACTACGTTTTTCATGAAATTTGGATATGTTGTAAAAAACTAAAAATTAAAGGAGACTTATTTTTTTTAGAGGCGTAAAACAGCTCCCCTAAAATTTGAAAGTATCTTTCAATAGATGAAAAATATTGGCCTGGACATCTTGAATAGGGGATGAAATAAGGGGGTAAACAACCCCAAAAATGATTTTTTGGGAGCTATTTCACCCCTTAAATGTGTTTCCGCTTTTAAAAAAATATGTGTCTTAATTTGTTATATTTTATAACATATTAAACTTTCAAATAAAACTTCGGTAGGCTTACTTGCTAGTTAATCCTGTTGGTTTACTTCATTATCTCTATAATATAATCATTTAAATAACAATTACTTTATATTATTTTTTATCACTTTTTTCCAAACAGTTTACTATTTCAGGCTATGATTTAGTAAAGTCAATATATACTTTTTTTTGTATAAAAGTTGTTATTGTAATTAAAGATAAATTTTGAGAACAGATTAAGGTTAATGATATTATTTGCTAAGAAAAAACTGTTCTACAAAATAAAATTGATTAAAATATTTAATCTTTTGATTGTCATTAAATATTAAATACTATTTGAAAAAATTACTATTTTATTTTCTGGTCATTTTGCTCAACTATATTCTTTTGTACTTGTGATATAAAACAATTTAAAAAAGTCCCCATGGTGCTTCAGGATTATATCTGTCCCAGAGGATTTTTATAGCTAGTCAAAGTCTATATTGCTTTCATGAATATTGGGATTTATCAATTTTTATTTTATTACTAAGGGTCTTTGTTTATATTTAGGCAAAATTACATTTTAGTTAATCATTTATATTATCTTTACAAATACTTAGGTGAAATAAACAAAAAGTAGTTAAATTAACTAGTTCCATCGTAAATAGAACAACAAATTGTTTCTTTACTATATCCCGGTACTTAAATCATTCGTACATAACCTGAAATATCAACTATAACCTTTCATATTGGTATTCTACTATTTATGTATGTTCAAATTTCTACTATTGCTTCTTGTTTCCATTACCCCCTATTTCTCTCTGTATTCTCTTTAATAAAATTTTACACAACTCTAAGATTATTTTTGTTCTAGTAAAGAAAGGAAAAGGGTTCAAACTAAGCGTAGAAAGTTTGTAACACGAAAACAATGGTAGAATTCATAATATAAAAATTTGTAGTTGCATCAATGTAGTTGATAGAATATTATTTTTACAGTTAAGAATTCTAAGCCACAGAATAATTTCTAATATGAAAATGCAAATATTTTGAAGAAAGGAGTAGTTTAAATGCATAAATAGTATTAGGTTAAATTTATTACTCTTTTAATATAGAAAAAAAAGGAAAATAGGACGTCCACTATTTTTTTGACATAAATATTTAATATTTATACATTATTACTTTTTTATAAATTTATAAAAATTTATAATTTTTATTATAATATTCGATTTCATTGATAATAAAAGTTTATGAAAGATTTAGAAAAGATTCTGTAAAATTTATTACTCTTTTTACTGTTAAACTCGTATTAGGAATTAGTGAAGTTGGTTATTTAAAATTTGTTTAAACATTTTCATCGACCTGGATTTAGTAAACATGTTTAGTAAATGCTTTCCAATAATTTAAACAATTCTATATTAGTACACGGAGAGATATTTTCATCGAAAATATTGATGATTAGTAGAAGCATAACAGTAAATACGTGTGTTATCAGTCACGGTATTGATGAACAATTATCAATTATGTCGATTATATATTAGCACTTATAATCTGGGTTATTGTCACGATAAACGTAAATGCTGACATCAATTATGGACGTGACTGACACGTGACTTTCTTATACGATCACCTATTTTTTCGGTGATCGACACCCAAATACTGCTTGCGCTACATTCTAAACTAAATGCGGCAGGGGCATCATAATTCCAGTCATTATTAAATACGGTGTTTAGTAGCAGCGATCTTGTAACAAATGGGGAACCACTGATATTTTCGATGAACATAAGAAAACATTGAAAAATTGTTCTGTCGGGAAATTATCATTTCTGAAAAAGGCGTGCTCACAAGAGGACAAAACTTTAAATAAAAGTTATATTTGTTTACCCTTAACATCTTGAGTATTACTTAAAAACAAGGAAAGAGCAATATTTCATGTCGATGAGTCGATTTCCGTCAGATAAACAACATTGCGAAACGTAAACAAACAACTTGACTCGTCTTACAAATAGCGACATACGACTTCGTAGTCTAGAGCGCTGCTGCCTGATTGTTGACAAAAATGTTGACAAACTTACAGTTGTGTTGAATAAAATATATAGCAACTTTGTACATAACCTATATTATGCAATGAGAATACCTTCAATAATTCAGGCAATGTGGTGTTGTGAAATTTCAAATGTGACAGATTCAAATACTGAGATTTTGAGGTTTGGAATTTAGTTGTAGTATAGTGAACATAATAACATTATTTCATGCAACTGTGAACAAAAATGTATTTTCTAAAATACTTTCTCGAAGAGGATACAAAATATAAATTAAAACAATGTGTACTTTTTCTAAAGATAAAGTCACCTGTTGGAAGAATGACATTTTTACCTAGGAAAATACCATTACCAACGTTTTTTTCACGACGTATGCAAAAAGTAGTGAATTGATGTATATTTTGGTCGATTACTGGAAATTAGAAAATCGTTGTTACGAAACGTTCGAAGCAAGAGTGTAATAAATGTGTACGATCGATGTACTACCCCGCAATGTGGATTGTGCATGCGTACGGGAATGTTGTCCAAACATTCATCAAAGGTAAACTCTATCGACATCGTAAAACTTTCTCATGATCTAAAATTATTTTTACGGGAATACGATGTGATACTTTCCATGTTTACTTGGAGCTTGAGGCTGTACCGAAGGCTTATGAATGGTCTCTGTGTCTCTCATGAGTGTCCAATTTCTCACTCGTTTACTTATAATTTTCACGCTCATACTCTTGACGATTCACACGATGTCCAGATGTTGGCCTCGAAATCCTGGTTATACGCTTTTCACTCTCTACAAATTTCAAAAATTTTTATTTCAAATTCGTAAGTTTCAATTTTCCAAAAAATTCAAATGTTTCATGTCCAATAATATCGAATTTCTCTGTACCGCTGTAATATCGATGCAACATGCCTTTTTTTCCTTTCAAAGAAAATTTCTATTATATATGATAACTGCCTGTAAAAATTGTGTTTTATATTGTAATTTATAAATAAAAAAAAAAGGTTTTAAAAACATTATTTCTAACATACGTACTACAGATTCAAAATATTGTGAAAACTGAAATTCAAACGTTTGACAACATGCCATATTCCAAAAAATACTATACATGTAATTAAATTGTTCAATGTAAGTATAGAATCTTGTTATACAATTTTTATATATGAATTTATGTTGAAAACACTAGATGGCGCATAAATCCATAAATAAAGTCGCGCTGTTTACTTCAAATGAAAAGCACATGGAAGTCCGCTTCGCTTCTCTGCAATTTGTTACAGAAAACATATGGACTCCCGTATGCAACATCGCTTATGGATTTGAGCGCCATCTGTCGTTACAAAAAATAAGTTGTATTTATCAGAAGTAATCTTTTATTTCCGTTTTTAATTCGCTTAATTTATAGGGTTTCTACAATGATTTTTATTAGAAATAAACAAAAAAACATTTTCTGAACCAATAGCTTCATTACATTCAATTCGTTTTCAGTATTATTTAATGGAGTATTCAATCGAAATTACGAGGGTACATCGATATTTTTGTTAGGATTTTCGAGGCACATTTAAGATTATTGTCGTATTACAAAGTCATCAAAACTTATTAGGAGACACTGAAACAAGCGCTCAAGGATTTCGATTTATAACATTTCATTACTTGAAAATTATACCTATACAAATTTTTGCATAATACAGAAGATATTTACAATGAAAATTCGCACTTACTCTTCAAAGTCATAAATACAATATGATACTTGACTTAAAATATGACCTATTTAAACAAATCAACACGGTTTCTCGTATTTCACGCAACAACCCTTTGTACACGTCATTTCACTGTAGGTTTTTGATTTTGAAGCTAAATTTTCGTAAAATAATTTTTCTTTCTTCAGGAGGAAAAACGTTTTTCTTAAAGTTTTATCAGATTCCAGCAGTTTCTTGCTGGTGGTGTATTCGGGTGGGCATTTTTCTTGTTTACTTTGACAAATGAATTGTAGTGGGTAAAAAACGATACGATTAGCTTCAGAATCGATGCCACACTCTCGGCGGTATCGTCGAAATATTTTTACAATGTCAGAGCACGATGGAGATAAAAGCATAGAAATAACTATATCCTCTGGTGAGCAGAACAACTCGACCGAATCGAGGAGGGAATGGACCAGATCAACGCCGACATGCGCGAGGCCGAAAAGAACCTCACGGGAATGGAGAAATGCTGCGGCCTTTGTGTTCTTCCCTGTAGCAAGTAAGTGTTGATGATTATTTTTTATGGTATCACTGATTTTCTTCATCTGGGGGTTGGAAAGAAATCGTTTTAGTATAGGTATTTTTGTTTCATAAATGTTCAAAAAAATGGCATTGTTATTCTGGGAAAATGTAGTACCTTAATTTGAGATACATACACCCTCACTTTCTAGGAACGAAGAAGTAAAATAAGTTTTTTCAGAATTCCAAATTTTTATATATTTACGAAAAATGTAACTGAAGTTTTACGCAGTTATCGGTAACATTTTGATTCGTTTCGAAATGTTCATAGACGATTTTTCAATTGCTAGAAGCAATTTTTCATGTTTATATTACCGTTGCACACTAACATTATTCTCAATAATGCGGTCCCAGAAAAAGTATTCATTAACCATTGCCAAACAGCAAGTTGATCTCGCAAAGAGCTCAGAAAGATATCACAAAAAATTTCTGACCTCGTTAAGAAAACTCAAAACGATATCAGAATTATATCATAATGTGGTCAGACGACCCACTTAAAGGTGACATTTTGGTAATGGCACAAAGACCTCTTAAAGAGGTCATATTTTGCAGACAATGATCTATCTAAAAACCAACATGATATCATAATTGTATCATAAAGTGGTCAGATGATTAACTTAAGGGTATCATTTTGTTATTGGTTTAAAAATCCCTTAAAGAGATCAAATTTCTGAGAATTGAATCAACCTGAGCTAATGTAGGCAACACTTGTAGGCAATAAGGCAGTCAGCTTGAAATTAGTAATTAGTAAATATGTATTATTTATTTCAAAATTTATGAATAAATTATGACTTCTTTATGATAAAAATGCGGTGTTATGAATATGATACATTGAAGATACCTTTATGATCTATCGATATTCCTTTTAAGGTCATAATCATAAATGTATCGCATTCTGACCACATTATGATATCATATTAGCAAACCATAAAGACATTAAAATTAGGACCTCATTGTGAGGACTTTCTGAAAAATTTGCTGGCTGGAAAATGCTACGTCTCTAGACTTAAGTTGGATTCCCTTTACTTCTTTTGTGTATTTCCGCGCTACAGTAGTCCGTATGTTGTACAATCCAGACAGGCAAGATAATGGGCTACTTGCATCAAAATTTGTTGTTGGTTTTTATTGGATCATTATAAAGTATGGGTTAGATTATTACATACAAAAATATATTCCTGTGTTTTTTGTGAGTTTTTATATATTTTTTGTAACACTTAAAGTTCGACTACTTTTGAAACGGCCTGTTTTGCGCGCGATTGAGGCGTGACGTCACTGTTCACTCTGTAACCTAACCTTTCTGTCCCATATATACAAACAATACAAAACTCCGAAATCAGTTGAACTCCAATATTGAAAATGTCAACACAAAATAGAAAGCCAACAAATTTTAAATACTGCTTTATGCCAAATTGTTCAAACAATTCAACTAATTCACCACAGAAAACCTTTGTTGCTGTGCCAAAGGGTGAAATTAGAAAAGAATGGTATAAAATAGCTTTAAGTAATGATGAAGAAATGTGTAACAGATCTTTGAAATCTTCATTATATTGTTGTGAAGATCATTTTAATGTAAGTAAAATGTAATGTATAAATTCATTATATTTCAAAGTATGATTTTGAATCCAGTTTTTGAAATACATTTTTAGATGAATACAAATTTTACATAAATGAATGCGTACTTATGTGAACCTATATATTTACGTAGTATTTTTATTCGCATATATAAGCTCAACAGCTTTGTGAAATGAATAGGAATTGTGTAATACACTCCTTTGTTTAAAAAATATAATCGCTTTATAAGTTGTGTAATAATGTTGAAGTCGCTATGTCTAACGTCTATATCACTTATCGTAGAAGTTCATCTGTATTGAATTCAGATGAATGAATATTGTACGTTTATATGGATTCTTAATCGACAATGTAAGTATATAAATATAAACTTCATATAATGCAAACCCTTCCACGTATATAGCAATATTTGTTTTCCCTGCATAGTTCTACGTATCCAACAGCCGAATCTCCATAATTCTCGCGTTTTGACCTACAATCAAATCATTTTAAATATTCACATTATCTTATAACGATATTATAATTAGATATATACATTATCAGAACATATCAGTATTCGATGTGACATTTTGAGGTTATATCACTCTGCTTCAATGATAAACTGATGTAAATACATTAAAATAATTTGTAAAATTAGAAGAATTAAGTATATTTTCTATTTTAAATTTAATTAAATTGTTTTAAATGTAAAGAAAATTACCTGTCAGTCTTGACTCCTTTGCTTTCAGCAACATTAAAGCACTCATTATTTTTAAAAAAATCAGTCACCATGAATATATTAATCGTCGGCAAATTGTCGGACTGAGCACGTACAAAAAATTTGTTTCCTGACATGCTCAAAAAATATAATTTTCTCCTTGACAAACGTATTGTTTCAATATTTACAACTTTCTGTTTACCCGGGAAAAAAGTTCGAAATCTCATTCAAACCGACGATGAATATCTACGTCACGACCGTCGCGACCAATCACAAACGTTTCTGAAGATCTCATTTTTTTCAAATTTTATTAATTTTTTTTAGCAACTTCTCATTATCAAAAAAATTTTTCAATATTTTTTTCAGGTTTATGGGGGTTTATAGAAAGTCTACATATTTTTTGTGGATTTTTAATTTTTGATGCAAGTAGCCCATTGCTTCTTACTTAAAGTTGTTTTTTTTTCGTTGCAGTGTATAACGCATTTTAAACGAATATACAATTAAATATAACCAAAAACTGATTACTAATAAAGAAAAATAAACGATGGGATTATCTGATCCTTCAGATTCATCAAATGCGAGGAATTTCGTAACTTAACCTCACTTATGACTTATACATGCCAACATTGACCAGGGGAAAATATAGCATCCCAGACAGCAAGTTGATCTCGCAAAGAGCGCAGAAAGATTTCAGAAAACATTTCTGACCTCGTTAAGAAAACTCAAAATGGTATCAGATTTATGACATAATGTGGTCAGATGACCCACTTAAAGGTGTCATTTTGGTAATGGCACGAAGACCTCTTAAAGAGGTCATATTTTTAAGATATTAATCAAAATGATATAATAATTGTATCATAAAGTGTTCAGATGACTAAATTAAAGATATCATTTTATTATTGGTCTAAAAATTCCTGAGAATTAGAAAGTTTTTTGACAAACTGATCCGCCAGGTGGTAGCAGTAGAAGCTGACACTGTATGGTTGTCGTATGTTTACACATCGATGACCGAATATCAAATATCGGTTATTTGAAAATGATTACGGTAATATGAATATTGCAGAATTAAAGAAACTATTCATAGAAACAGGTGCGAAAGTGTCTGGAAGAAAAGCTGAGTTGGTAGAAATGTATATAAATAAAGTGTACAAGCTATGATTTTCTTCAGCACTGAATTCCGTAAATTTGATTTGATTATTTTTTTTATAAGAGATATTATGATCGTAATAACAACTTCGGGTACTCCTCGGTTAACAATGCGCATCTTATTTTTAAATCTTCTTGAATTATATCCAGCTGTTAAATATTATTAATTTAATGTAATTAATTAAAATAGTGTCTTGATGTAATGAACTGGATATTTATAAATAAAATAAACCAAAATGGAAGTTTCAGTTCAGTATATTTGTTTAAACACAATACAGGCCCAACGTTTCGACCCATCATCGAGGAAGGAGGTCCTCATCAGGGTCGTCTATTAAAATTTTTAATGTAATTAACCAAGTATAAAAAGAATGCATTAAAAACTAATAATAAAACATCCGTGTCACTTTTGGTGACAATATGCTTTGGATTAAAGTGTTCAATGTTTAAACCATGTCCCGATTTTCGAGACTAAGAAGAAGATACAATTTTTGAGGCAGGCCCAAAAAACGGCCTTAAATATTCACACTCGTTCTTTGGGTACCTTAGTTGCAATATTATCTGTAAATTTATTTTTAATTTCGTCTATATAAATTTGAAATTATAATTTTACGTCAAATGGCTTTGTAAGGAATCGTCTACTTTGCCCTTCACACTACAGTGAAAATTAGATGACACTTGCTATGAAAATGTCGATGATGCAAGTAATCTTTCATTTATGACGACTTGAAGTAGAAAATAACAAAAAGACATTCTGATTGATTTTTTACATTGCACGTATTAACAAAGACGCTCATCATTCTAAAAATTTACTTCATCCTATGACTGTACTTAAAAAGTAATTGTACCCAGTAATTCATTTAAAAGTTATTTACATCTTTAAAACATTCTAGTGTTATTTAAACATAATCTGATGAGCCCATAATAGAGAGGTTATGACATAATAAATCTCTTACTCATTATGACATAATAACCATTCGTCCAAAGAAGAGTTTCGACGTTTAGCCTCGCTACAGCGTTTGTAATGAAAAGACATTTTTTAAATGGCTATTGTTTTCAAAATAAGAAGTTTAGAATACTCGAGTTTTTGCAGTACAACAGGATGTTTTATCTTAAAATCTATGGGACAATATTGTGCAAGCTTATACCAAATTTTTTGTTAAGTCAAGGATCTCATTTTACGTTTATTGAATTTGTTTAGTAAGTTTTTCAACTGATCAGTAAAAACTATGATTGTGTTCTCATTTCTTGCACATCTCGCAACATTTTTGGAAAGTATATCCAAAACTTGCTTTCAATTATAATTCAGATAAAAATAATTCATAGTAAATAGAAACGAAAAATTGGTTTAAATTGTAGTGTGGAACTTTTTGTTTGAAATAAAGTATACAATAAATACGTCTATTTTATGTAAGATTTTTACATGTTAGTGCTAATAATCCTAAAATATTTGAGGATTTCTTTTAAACCAATACTTTAAATAGTATGTATAGATTTACAATTAGATGCCTTCAGCAAGTGTTACTCAAATAATTTTACTATACTTTTAATTACGCAATTCTGGCGCCTTGTTTAAAATTGAGTTAAATTGAATATCCATCATATTACCAAAAATCAGTTTTTCTTTTTAGATTTATAACAATTTTTAAAATACATTTATAATCATGTTTGTCTCAAAATACAATTACGTTATTGATATCCATTTTGATTTATTAAAAATGTTAAAGTCACTTAACTCAACAAATAAAAACGCAATAATGACATAAAGTTTCCTTGGTATTAAAAAGTTTGATACTATTAAAAGGCAATCATGTTGCAGTAAACTGAAACATAAAAGAGTTATAAATTCGGTTTAATTGATTAAAAAGTAGAAAATGAATAAGTTCAACAATTCGCTATCGCAAAATAAAACGCAAGCGAAAAACGTTATTTTTTTGTTTGATTTTTATGAAAAATACTGTAACAAAATTTAAATATATAAAATTAGTCCATGGATGAAAATTAAATAATTTATACATAAAAATTACTTTTCTATGGTACTTTTAAAAACTTAGAAATCATTCAAATTAAGTTTATTTGTTTAATAACGTAGACAATTTTTAACGATACCAAAACATTAATACACAACTTGGAAAATGGAATTCATGTTGAACTACACAGACAAAAATTTTAATCTTGTTTAATTTATTGCTTCCGATGGATACAAGAGTTGCGATTGAGTATAAATTATTTATTATAAATTTAATGTTGATGCGAGAAGTCTAAATTTTCAAATTCGATAAGCGATATTTTATAACCGTTAAGTGTTGTTGAAATATTAAAAATTCTGTAAAAAATTCAATGTATTCATTAACCAATTCTAAGTTCTGATTCAACTTTTTGTTCAATAACATATTTTCAGAAAGTCACAACAAGTTCAAAATTCCAAATATCTGAACTTTTTGCCAGTATTTTTCGGGTTTAAAATACATTTTCACTATAAACTGAAAATTTCTCGACCTCGGACCGTAAACTTCAAAATGTATGAGTGCAAAAATTAAATTTCGCAAATTTGACATCCAATTAATAATTTATTAGCGACACAAATAATTTTTAATAAACACATTTTCAATAAGAGCCACTTTGGCTGCGTATAATGCGTGAAGAATCGCCACTGCGAGTTATTCATTAAAAACGTAGTTTGTATGCGCTATTGTTTGTTTTTTGTGTATCTTATCTCGATGTATAGTTGTTATGTCTCAATAATTTATGTATATTTCAAGGGCGAATCCGCCCGTTAATAAATAGTAAATAAATAAGAATTTATCAATTTAACTTGTGAAACATGTCAAAATCGAAAATATCATTAAATTTTCGGCTTCAAGCCGCCATATTGGATGTAGTCATTTTGAAATTTAATTTTTGCACTCGAACATTTTGAAGTTTTAGGTCCGAGGCCGAGAAATTTTCATTTCATAGCGACCTCCTCATCCAATTTCGGCAGGAAATTGTTGATCAAAAAACAATTAGAGTGAAAATCCGATTTTTTTAAAAATAATCGATTGTATCTTTTTTGGATCGAATTTTTTAAAAATTAGAATGTCAGAAACGGAAAGTACGATCAATTTCACGTTAGACGTGATAAGTCCCGAATTTATTCATCATTGATAACCCATCAGTATTTACAGCTGAACAGTTCCAGAAAAATTAGTCCTTTTGGGATTTAATGAATTCTGAAACAATTTTAAAGATTTTCGCGGTTCCTTTTTTCGAAAAATTTGATAAAATTTCAGTTAATGCCGAAATCCAAATACGAATCTCATATCTAGATCATGCAAATACACTTAATAGCAGATCTACTAATCCTTTCACTGAGCGACATATTAGAAGCTATTACAACCACAATTCTCTTCCCTTGAAAATTTTCCTATCTCAAAAAACCTTTTTTTGAAATAAAAAAATACTTGAATATAGCATAGGACAGATAATTTTTACATTTCATTCCATTGTATTTTTTTGTATAAAGAAAAACGTCATTAGTTTTTAACACATGTCTACAAAATGTTTATGTTGATTTTTCTAAAAATTTTTGCATTCTTTTAAATGCCAGTTCTCACGCTATTTTTTGTAATGTCCAGAGGATCCAGCTTCAAAGAGGATGAAGGCACGTGGAAGGGTAATGAGGATGGCAAGGTCGTGAACAATCAGCCACAGCGTGTCATGGACGACCGTAATGGACTAGGGCCTCAGGGTGGCTATATCGTCAAGATCACAAACGATGCTCGAGAGGGAGAGATGGAAGAAAACATGGGCCAAGTCAGCACCATGATCGGTAACCTGAGGAACATGGCGCTCGATATGGGAAGCGAACTCGAGAACCAGAATCGGCAGATCGACAGGACCAATCGCAAGGTGAGATTAGTACCCATTTACGTCAGAATGATTTAGATTGATCTTCATTCATGATTTTCAAGTGGCTCACGAAAGATCAAGTTACCAGATTTTGATCGATGTTCACATTCATTTTTAATAATTGGCTTTACATTTTTTATCATTGTGCAAGATTTTATGATTTATAGGAAAAAAGGATGCTTATTCAAGTAAATATTCGCTTTTTTCAACGGCAAAATCTACAAAACTTTCTGTATCAAATTCTGCATTTTCAGAGAGAGATAGATAGAGAGAGAGAGAGAGAGGGGGGGGGAGGGAGGGAAGAAGAAGAAGAGATAAAGTAATAGTTATAAATTAAACAAACTATACTGGTTTCTTAAATATTAAGTTCGACACATCTGAAAATGTTGAAGATGATCTTGAAGTGGTCTACGAAGTCGTAGGTCGTGACTTCAATCCCCGTCGGGGAGCAATATTTCGTTGTAAGTGAGGGAAGTACGGATTTCCAGTATACTATTAGGAAAAACAAATTTTCGATTGCGTCTTAGGTAGCATAATAGAATAATAATAACATAAAATAAATAATTAGTCCGGTTGAATTCTTAAAAACTGACTTTCTTTAAAATGTTTAATTTAGAGCGTTTATTATTAATATTCGAAACACATAATAATACATTATTTAATATTTTTTAGTTTGATGTTTAACAATAACATGTTGTCATTCTTTGTGAATCTAAAAAATAATTAAATAAATTTAAACAATTAAATCACTTATTTTCGTCTGTCTTTTAAATGTTTCCAAAATTTGTTATTATTATTATTTTAATTTATTATATTGCGTCGACGAAGTTTTGGACTGCGCCGACAAAACTATTTGTCGAGTACATTAAAAAATTAGTTAGGAAATTTAAACTCGATGAGAACTTTTTGGACTATATTAGTCATAAAAAACGTTATTATTAAAATGATTTATTTCTGGACATTAAAAAACAGTTAACGGTTATTTTGATATTACGAATTCATTTCTATTAAGAAAGTCATGTTTTTTATATTCCTAAGTTTACTAATAACTGACGAGTATTTTTGTTTGCTTTTTACTCATATTCTATATATAATATTTGGAATCAAAGTATCGGAATCTCTACAATTTATTACAGAAAAACGATACAAAATTTAAACTCTTTTTCAGAAACACGTTTCAACATATTTTAAATACATATTTGAAAAGGTGTCAGTGAAATGTTCAACTATTTGTTGCACTACTTAGAACTAATATTCTAACACATACTGCACATTCCAAGTCTGAAAAATATGTTTATCATCACTTCTTAAAGCTGTAATAATTAAAAAAATAATAACTTCAATTGATGTGGTTACCATGAACCTTGGTGTAATTTTGCTTCGGTTGTTTTGTTACAATCTCCACTTTCCTTGTGTAAAGCAACTAAATGAAACTGGATCTCACAAAAACAGGTTTCGTTTTCTGCTAATTATATTCGGCATACGCTGATAATTTGTCTGAAAATTAAATATAGTTTTACAAAACTTAGAACGTCACAGTAAGAAACAGTTTCAATATTTCCATCAAAAAAGATTTTAGGTTTTTAAACATTTCTTTTGGTGATTTCGTTTTTTTTTTCAAACAATAATAATATTAAATTTCTACAAATTTGTTATTAAATATCTACAAATTTGTTATTAAATATTAATATTTTCAAACAGGACATTTTCTACATAGTCCATTCTTTAAATTAACGGTATGGTAACGATTTACCGTTTTCTTTTTTTTTGTGTTGGAAATAAGCTGCGATTAGACTTTAAGGTCGAATTATTGTTTGAACGTCTAGCCGTTAGGATCCCAAGTAATAACTGTGTGTGGATTACTAGTATTTCTGTAAAAATGATTGCGTAAGTCTTCCTTGGATTTGTGGCTGACCCAATTTTTCGAGCCCAGGTAACGATAAAGGTCTGCATTCAGAGACAAATTATATCGATTTTTCTGAATAAAGGTAAATGTTAAAAACAGCAATAAAGTTTATGCATAAAATTTACAGTATTTTAAACTGTGAAATTTTTCGAAATTAGTTTTCTTAAAATATTTACAAAACGCCTAAATATTATCTTCGATTGATCGTAAACTTTCTGTCTATAAGTACACATACTCGTACTGTGTCATTGTATAATATATAATCTACTTATGGAGTGCATTATAGCAGATAATGACTTTAACCAAAGTGGTGTACCAATTTTAGAATAGAAAATGATTAATAAACTCACGTGGAATGTTGCTTATATAATGCACTTATTGTAATCATTTTAATAATATAATCCCGTACTATATAGTATACATTAGAAATTATGTGATTAATTTAATATTTTCAGTCTAATTTTTAAGACGAAAGATTAATATTTTGTTTTTTTTTGTTACATCTTGATATGTAGATTTTTGATAATGCAATAATTATTTTGAAATTTAGAAGTAAGAAACCACATTCCTTTAGTTTGATAGTAAAGGCAGCATTTTTTGTTTCTTAAACTCATAAACCAGAAATTGAAAACAAAAATATGGTATGTTTTTATTTATTTAATATTTGTGACAAAAACTGTTGATGAATTATTTTGTGTTTCAATCAACTATTGTGCATCAAAATGCAATTTGAAAGGTTACTATTTCGTGGTCGCTTATCAAGATTCTGATGTCAAAATTGCGCCAAATTTACAAAAAATGGTCAACAAATTTTGAAATATATATTTTCATTAATTCTTTCTCGAGTATCAGAATATAAGGATTCTATTCAAACTGTGAAGAAAAATGAAGAAAACATTTGAATTTTAAAAACAAATTTTACTTTATATACCCCACTTTATTTTAACAACCTAAAAATGGTGTCTCCAATGAAAATTTCTTTGAAAAATTTCACGAAGCTCTAACTACAAAATGATTAGCTTCTTTAAAAATTGCTGAGGACGAAATGTTCTTAGAATTCATCGAAGAATCGCTTGGAATTTTTTGGGGTTTTTAAACGGTATTTTCAGAAATTTTTTGATATATTTCCAACATTTAAGAAAAATTCTGAAAAAATATTTGTACATTTTTTTGTGAATTCTTATTTTGCAATGCATTTTTTTGTTCTCTGTGATTTCTTCCGAAAGTACATTGCATGCGTCGAAAAAATCCTATAATATTTGAAACTCATTTCCTCGAAAACTGTGAACCTTTAGAGGAAATTGCAAACAACAAGAATTGATTAAAATTTTTATTGAATGCACCAACATTATTCTAGAATTTTTGTTAATATTTTGAAATATTTTTCAAAAATTGAAAATAAAAACAATGTCTGAAAATTAATTCCAAACACATTTTGTTCTTATCATTTTGTTTAAAAGGCTCATAGTTTTTGAGTTAGAACCTTAAGTTAGAAATTTTCAATGGAAACGCCATTTTGAGGCCATTGTGAAGTGCGCTATAAAAGCAAAACATTTTGTAAAAATCAAAGTATTTTTTTAACTTTTCTTCACAGTTTGAATAGAATCCCAATATCCTGATAGTTGGAAAAAAATGAATAAAAATGCTAATATTTTTAAAATTTTCATCAAAAGTGCCACATTTAAATTCCTAACGGATGAAACTCAATTTTGACATCAGCATCTTGAAAAGCGACTTCGAAAATAGTAGGATATGTACGTTTCAATTTTTGTAAGCTTCGATATTTATGCGAAATACTTGATTGAAATTCAAGGCAACAATGAAATTCCAGGCGTTGGGGTCCAAGAATAATTCGAAAACATTTTCTATTTTTATTTTTTTTATGATTACTATGGATGATAGAAAATGATAAATACTCGTATATCACTCCAAAAACGTAGATTACATGTTCTGAAACAAATAACATTGAAAAAAATTATTTTTGGGCTGGATTTTCCTATAACTCCAATGATGTCAACTACAAATACATCAAATTTAAGCTTTTTAGCTTTCGGTTCAAACTTGTGCTCTATTTGTATATATTTATTACTGGTAATAGTAATTATTTCAAATGACTACATATACTTTGTAGTTCGACCGTTTAATATGTAGATTATTTAATAACCTCCAAAATGAAATTAATACAGTTAATAAAATAACGTTTCTAATATTATTTATTTTAACAGACGATTAATTTAATGTAACAATATGTGATCAAAACTTATATTACTATCTATGTTCAACAGACAGATAGAAGAACAAAAAATGGTCATGTATAAAATTTTATCTCGGAGTTAATAGGGAATATTTTATTACTTTTTTGGTCATTCATTAAGAGTCCGGTTTTTGTTTAGCTAATTTAAAATTGTAGACATTTTGAAAAACATTACGTAATGTTTTGTTTGTTGTACTCAATTTTATTGAAATATAAGTCTTTTTTAATGAATCTTGAGTATTTGTAGTTAATGAGTTACATAATCATAAACCTAGACATTTAAAATTTTCATAATATAACAAACTTTTATTCTTTTGAAGTAAAGAGATTTCATTTTTTCATCGGAAAAGACCGATGTTAAACATTTTTTATGTGTATGATTATGTGGTTCGTCAGTAACGTACTTTGTTGTCATTATTGATGGTGTGCCTATTATATGTAGATAAAATAATCGTTAAAATAGGAAAATAAAGAACAAGAAATCATAGAAATAAAAATTTCAATAATGTCAAAATTATACCTTGCACAGAGGAACAAGTTCATCATGGAGTAAAATAGAAGATAATTTGAAAGTTGATTTAGTAAATAATCATTAAATTCATCAACAAAATTTTGTGCACAAGCTTTGATATCCGATTTTTTTTATTTTGTCGGTAGAATCCGAATCTGATCTTAAAAATATTGGATAGGCTGCAATTTAGGTTTAACCGTGTTAAAACATTCTTGTTATGCATTCTTTGAGCTATTATAAAACAATAAAATGACACATTAAAACGGTCTGTATATGGCGATATGCCAGCTTAAATATTGTCCGCTGCAAAAATAAAACGCAAGGTATTGTTTATTTAATAAGTAAGCAGCTTTTTGTAGGGCTACACAATGCAAGTGCTTTTATCTACATTTTCTTGTACATCGGATTGAAGCTAACATAAATTTTTCAATATTCCCCGATTACAAATTTACAACAGATTTTAAACATTCAAAATTACGGAACCAATATGACGGAAAAAAATGTAAATTGTTTTCAATGTCCTGAAATTTGTTAATCTGAGTCAGTGGGTCCGATACTTAGAAATCGCAAAATGAATTTAAAAATATAAAAACGGCGTATAAAATATGCTGGATAAAAAAATTTCACTTTTATTCAGTCGTTTCAATCCTGTGCTGAAGCACTATTATAATCATTTTAATAATTATAAACGCTTACTATAAAGTATACTTTAGAAATTATCTGATTCATTTAATATTTTACTTCGAAAATTGCATATTTTCATTTATTGAATATTTATTATAAAAAATATGTAGATGAATTATATTGTGTGCAAGTTAAAGGTACTTAAAGTTCCCATTGGGGTCCAACAAAAGTTCAAAAACATTTTTTCTATTTTTAGTTTTTACTGGTTTATTATGGATAAAAAAATAATGTATTAATGATAAATACTCATATATCACTTCAAAACCATAAATTACAAGGTTAGAAACAAATAAGACTAAAAAAAAATAAAGATAAAAATTTGCGGGATTTTTGTTAATTCCGACGATGCAAACTACAAAAATTTATGAAAAAAATGTAATGGAAGATTCGAACAGCATTGTGGCACCTTCAGACACAAAAGTTGTTCCTAGTCATTTAAAATGTTTACATACATAGATTTCTGTTTTTTTTTTCTCAAAAGACAACACTTGAGCTTTCATTTCATTGTATTCGGATAGTTGTATTGTTTTGTACACTTGTGAATTTCAAAAAATGCGTATTTTACGGTTTTAGACCTAAATTGTTCATAAACAAGATCCTATTCAATATTTTCCGGATCAGAATCGTATTTTATCAAAAAAATTCAATAAAAATCGGCTGTAATATAAGTAACATACAGTTGTTGAAATTTGTTTGGGGTTTGTTGTTAGTGTTAATGTAAATGTCCAATGTATAACATGTATTGTAGAAAATTCGTCTGGAATATTTAATAGAGTTTTAAAAGGTTATTGCTAATTTTAAATTATAAATTACATCGTAAATCTTTTTGCGGCATATGGGATGAATAAATTGAAACAAAGTTGTCGCACATATCGAACGACGAGGATCAAATCGTACCTGAGGGAAAAGATCAGATAAATAGCATGGGGTAGATGATGAAACGATTGAATAAGATAGGAAACCAAGGAAGTAAATGGTGCATGATTCAATGGTTAACCACTTTCATTTTATATGTCTAGGGCGAATTATGACTGTCAGATGAAATAAATCATAAATAATTATGGTTATTTAAAGGTTATTCACTAACATTTTTTGGTTAGTGTAAATTCTCTATTTTGAGTTGAAAGACATAAATACCTAGTAACACATTTAAGAAATACAAAATAAGGAAAAAAGACCAAGACATTTTTTCATTCACTTCTATTTTTATTGGTTTACCTCTAACTTTTAGCAAATCCTTATTGTTAAATTCTGTAAGCTTGTAGGTGTTACCTGGAATAATTGATTTTGTGTTCGTTAGCTTAGGGCCAGTTCGCATGCCCAGGTAACAAACCTCAATAGTTTAGTGACCATGCTATCTACCTGGTTAGTTAAACACTCAGACCAATTTAGTCATCCTTTTCCAATGACGCAATTGCCACGAGGTCGACAAGTGCTTAAGAATATTATTCACGGGCGGCCCAGGTAAAAATCCCCTAGGTACACAGATATTTCCGTAAATACTTCTAACCTACCATTGTTATCCAGTCTGGTATAATAACCATTTAAATGTAATACGCAATAAACATAAATACAAAATAAGGAAAATGGTACTAAGATATTATTCTATTTGCTTGTATTTTTATGGGTATACCTGTCACCGCAACTTTTAACAAATCCCTGTTGTTTATTTCAGTAGGTTTGTGGGTGTTACCTGAAATGATTGATTTTGTGTTAGTTAGCTTAGGTCCAGTTCGTATGCCCAGGTAACAAACCGCAATAGCTTAGTGATCATGATACTTACCTGGTTAGTTTAACACTGAGATCAATTTAGTAATCCTTTTCAAATGACGCAATTTCCATGGGGTCAACAAGTGTTAATGAATATATGTCACCGACAGGCCCAGGTAAAGACACCTAAGGTACACCAGATGTGTCCGTAAATCCTGCCACTGCTGTCTAGCCTGGTATAATAACCATTTAAATGCGAGACGCAATAAACATAAGAGTCTTGTCAAGAAACTAACAGCTTGTCAAAACACAATAAAATAATTTATTTGCATCAGAGACAAGTGCTAAAATGTTGAAAACTGTGTTAATAGTTCACTGGTCAAATTTTACTACGTTTCAAATGTAATTCTGGAAAATTTTGTTTAAAAATCTGTTCAATTATGTAACATTTATTATTAATAACAAACAAACTTAAAAAAATTGAATTATTTTCGTAAAAATTAATTTATTTAACTGTTAGGTAATATAAATTTGAAAATGAGGATACACAGGTTTTCGAGGTCGCTGAATACGAATTTATTGTCGGATTTCAAAAATGCAAAATGGCGGATCCAATATGTCTGACGAAATAAACAAATTTCAATCAAAATTTACAAAACTTAGTATTTACGGGTTTTCGTGATCGCTGATTACGAATCTGATATTAATTTTTTTAAATTAAAAATTTCGGAGCTAATATGGTAGACAAAATTTTGTTTTTGTTTTAATTTGTACGACATTTTGAATTTAAAAAAAACCAATCATAGATACATAATCAGCGACAGCAAAAAATGTCTAAATGTAGAATGTTTTAAATTTTGATCGATATTTTAGTATTTCATCCGCCATATTGGATCCGCCATTTTGAATGTTTAAAAACAAATTACGGATTCACAATAAGAGACCTCGATATCTTAATCTGTACACCAATTTTCATAAAAATTCATGGCTCAAAGCCTTAATAAATGTACCCAACAAAGTCTTGTATAAAAAATGAATAAAATGATGTATAAATATATTTTTATAATTAAGACATCAATTTATAAAATGATAAAATATATTAGAATTAAAACAACAAGAAAAAATTAAATATGCGAATAGTATTCACAAGTATTAATTACACAATAATGTAATATTTAACTACCGGGAAAAATTATGTAGCTACTAATAAGTCGAGTTTACAGCAGCTAGTTTGTTACCACACCTAAAAGATTAGCAAAATCAACGAAAAGTAAGGCAGATAAGAAAATTAAGAATAGGATGAAAAAGCAATGCTATACCATACAAGGAAATTCGCAGCCCATCTTATTTTATAATTCCTTAGCTGTGGCATTTAAAATGTGTCAACTAACTTTTCTTTTTGTGTAATGATCACATTTTAATAGTATGTCGGATGTGTCGTGGTTTTTTACTCAGATTTAAACGGACTTTATTAAAATAACTCTGATAGTGCTATATGCAGTAAAAAATAAGCATAAAATTTCAGTTTAACGACCGCTATCATGAACAAATATTTGGTTGTAGGTTCGTTAAAATTTACAAAAGTCGTTATATATGAACTTCTTAGAGAAATGTAATGTTAATGTCTTCTATCTAGATAAGATACGATCTACATGGAGATTATGTAACTTAAGCGTTTACATCCGAAATAGAGAACGATAAAAAATGCCAACATTGAACTTACTATTAATTAGGATCTTTTATAATAAAGTTGAATATTTGGTTTAAGACATTTAAAACTGCAATTGTTAACATTAAAGAATATACTAATAAAATAAGGTTTGGCATAACTACATAATAACGCCCTAGTAGAAATTTGTCCTTTTTTGGGTTACATTCTCCAGTTTCCCTATAATACTTAACTAACTTTAGGAAGTAACGAAACTGGACAGAAACTACTCAAAAACTGAAATCATTTTTTACATTACATATCTAATCAACACAAAACAAACTCAGTATACAAATTCAACATATTAAAACTTAACATTTAACAATCTCAACATTTTCAATCTCAACATTTTCAATCTCAACATTTGTCATCAGCGTAAAACCAAAATATTGCGTCCTAGTATTAGTTAGTGACTATTACGGCGCATCAATTATCGCAAGTGTTGTCAATTTTGTTTATGACCATTTGAAAATAGACATTTTAGCTAACAAAATCCAATACAAAAACATTTAAAAATCTAAAAGTTTAACGTGAGAATGTTCGATTGAAGTTAGGGGTAATTTTTCGTTTTTAATTCAATATAACATTTACAAAATGAATATTTTTATTTGAAAAAATTACGCCTTCTTTGGGATATGAAAAGGCAAGTTTCCTCCAAATTGGGTGAAAAAATATTTTTTTTTTGTGCGAGAAAAAAATTAAAAACGAAAAACCGTTGTTATTTATTTATCTCGAAAATTTGGAGGTTATGTGAACAATGATATGTACAAAAGTTGTAGATCTTTTAAATATCTACAATTTGTCCATAAAATATGTATCGATTGCAGGTCAACTTTCGTCGGAAATTAAAAGAACCTAAAAATTCTACGCTCTTTGATACTTTATCGCGATTTTTTTTTTAAAGGACCCGTTAAAATATTTTAATTTTAGTTCTGTTACATTCGTATGATATTGCATATTATCAATTCCAGCTAGAAAATTCCATATGCATGACACTCGCAATTAAAAATGGTCCAGGCTCACTGTGGTGTAGGTATCTTGATATTAAATATTGATATAGCTCTAGTAGTTATAGGAGAATACATTTTTAGTAAAATATTGGAACGTGCATGTTTATTGTGTTAAAAATATTACGACTTTTATTATAAATGTTGATGTTAGTATTATTAAATTAAAGATTATTAACATAATTATAGAACTTATTGTTGCCTCTATGGAAATCAAGTGAACTAAAAATTATAAGAAAATTAACAAGAATAAACGAACTTACGTAGTTCATTACCTTGTCACAGTGATGCTACCGAATAAATTATTTAATTTATTCTCTTTTTTAATAAATTCTGATTTTAAAGTAGAGTGCATTTATGGGAAAATATTACACACTAATTATATATGATATTTCCGATTAAGACAGTAAGATAGTATATCTTAAAAGTTACCCTTTCCGTATCGTGTACAATAGTATAAGCTTTCAAACATAGGTTCATATTACAAGCATGTGCTTCTGTGTTTGTAATGTATCAAATGTAACCAACAAAGGTTTTATTTTTTCGTTAGTTATTGTTAATTAAATATCAAATAATAGTTTAAATTGAATATAGATGAGTCAATTGAATATTGAGTTGGACATGCACGAGCGGGCATCTGGACGAAATTGGGAAAGTTTTTATTGCCTCAGCTGGATTACTTTTTGTGCTGTCGAATCAATATTGTATTCAGTTTAGAAAATTCGAATATCGATATATTCATGTATTTACAAAGAGAATTGAGAAATATTATTTAATAATTGTATGCAAATAAATATTTTGATTAATATGAAATACAATATCAAGTATTTAATTAAGGATAATTAGTTATAAAAGATAAGTTGCATAATATAAATTATGAGCACAAAATTTGATATACAACGGTTTTTTATACAGGTTACAAATTTTTTATTAAAATTAACTTTGAAAGATATGATTGAATGGGGGTTCTAAAGTAGCCCGCCGATAACGTAGGAATTTGCGTTAAAAAATGTAAATTAAAAATGTCTAACTTGATTTTTCGAAATTCGGGTTCTGTAAAGGAAATTCTAATTACTGTAGACAGTTTTCTAGAAAATACCAAAGAGATTAATTGAAAACTGACTGAGAATTTTCGGAAATAAGTGATTTTTATTTATTTCCGAAAACTCTCTGTCAGTTTCCAATTAATGTATTTGGTATTTACCTTCTATACCGCTTATAGTAATTAGAATTGCTTTTACAGAGCCCGAATTTTGAAAATTTTAATCAGTCATCTTCAATTTACATTTTTTAGTGACATTTCCTACCTTATCGTCGAAGGACTTTACAACCTTCTTAAGAGGACTCTATAGTGCTCTACCGATAAGATAGGAATTTTCATTAAAAACCGTAAATCATAAATGACTGAATCGAGTTTTCTAAAATCGGACTCTGTAAGGGCAATTTTAATTACTATAGACTGTATCCTAGATAAATAAAAATCACTTATGTATTTCCGAAAATTCTCAGTCAGTTCTCAATTAATATCTTTGGTATTTTCTATGAAACTATTTACAGGACTTAGAATTGCCTTTAGAAGAGCCCGAATATTAAAAATGTTATTCAGTCATCTTTAATTTACGCTTTTTGGTGAAATGTCAATAAAAAACGTACTATGGACGGTTTCCTAGAAAATATCAAATAAATTAATTGAGAAGTAAATAAAAATAACTTATTTCAGAAAATGCCGGTCAATTCTCAATTAATTTCTTTGGCGTTGTCTGTGATACCGTCTGTAATATTTACAATCACCCTTACAGGGTCCAATTTGTGAAAAAACGGTTCAGTCATTTTTTATTTACGGTTTTTAGTGAAAAATCCTACTTGTCGACGGACCAGTTCAGAACCCTCTTGAATATTTTTTATTTTAGATATCAAGTGCATATAAAGTTTATTTTAATAATTCCGTTCCTTTGAATGTACATGGAAAAAAGGTATAGATATACATATTTTTTTCGGATAGACACTTATAAACAAAATATATCTATTTAGGCAACATGACTTAAGTTACAAACAAATAAGACTTCTTTACTTTTGGTAATTCTACATATAAATAATTATTGGTTGTATAGTTAAGTTTATCATTATACATGCATTTGGTGTTTAGTTGAGGTTAGATCTTAATAAATTACTATTGTGGTATTACATGGGTGCTCTATTTTACCGACATAGCAGGAATGCTATGGTAATGGTGAGTGCTAAAGTAGATAGAGGTCTCTGTTTCCTGGGTTATTTTTTGTAAGCATCAGGATTTTGTTGAGCCTTCGATTTAACAATTGCTATATGTCTCATTTGATTCACTGTACGTGTAAAAAAAATAGTTCACACAATCAGAAAGGTTCTTGTTGTAATTTCAAAAAGTAGTTAACATGTCCTATATATATTGTTTGGTTCGAGGTACTATTTTAGGTTAAGGTGGTTCTAAAGTGGTCCTCAGATAAGATAGGAAATTTCACTAAAAGACGTAAATAACAGATGACTGAATAACATTTTTAAAATTCGGGATTTTTAAGGGCAATTCTAAACCCTATAAACAGTTTCCTAGAAAATACCAAAGATACTAATTGAGAAGTGACTGAGAATTTTCGGAAATAAGTGATTTTTATTTATTTCCGAAAATTCTCGGTGAATTCTCAATTAATTTCCTTGGCATTTTCTAGGATACTGTCTATAGTAATTAAAAATGCCGTTACAGAGCCTGAATTTTGAAAAATCGATTCAGTCATTTTTTATTTACGGGTTTTAGTGAAAATTCCTACCTTATCCATCGGGCACTTTAAAAACCGACACTCAAAATACTAAATGCTAAAAAAATGACTATGTCCGCTTGTCGATGTGCCTATTTTTTTATGTGTCGGCTTTCCGATGGTCGGTATTTTCACTGTCGGTTTTTTTGACCGGTCTCCTTTTTGATTTGTCGGTTTTTCGACCCGCATTCAACATTTTTTATACTTTTTTTGGTAATTAATGTCATATTTTATATAATACAATTGTGAAGTGTCATTAATATTTATCAAGATTTATAATACATTGCTATATGTTGCTACTGAATAATTAAGGATTGAAAAAATCGTGCGTAAGTACAGTAAACCCATTCTCACAAACATGTGATATTGCCTAATCCCGTCTGAACACCAATTTCGAAAATTAGTTTGAAAATTACAAAAAATGGTACAATATACAGAACATGTGTTAAAAAAAAACATAAATTGTAGACCTAAATTATCAAATTAGAATCTAAATTGATTTTTTCTTCATTAATTAAATATCGAAGTGCAAATAAAAAAAACGCTTTGTTTTTTATGCAGATGTGTCTTTTTGTGTCTTTTTTGTCTTTTTGTTGGGTATTTTTTTGTCTTTTGTGTCTTTTTGTTGTGTAATTATTTTTTTTCTCTGTTTCTTTTTTAATCCTGTCACCTATATTGTAGAATAAGATGGTGTAATTTTTCCACGTTCAGCGTTAATTAAATTTGGGTGAAGGTCGAAAAACCGACAAATCAAAAATCCGATAGTCAAAAAACC
The DNA here is from genome assembly GCA_030407085.1 of Trichopria drosophilae. NCBI lineage: Eukaryota > Metazoa > Arthropoda > Insecta > Hymenoptera > Diapriidae > Trichopria > Trichopria drosophilae. The sequence goes on from CM059582.1 coordinate 185,948,663, forward strand.
GACTGATAAAAAACCGACAGTCAAAATGCCGACACTTCAAAAAATGAAAGTCCACTAGTCGATGTGTCCATTTTTTTCATGTGTCGGCTTTTTGACTGTCTGTTTTTCGATCTGCACCCTTAAATTTAAATATCATTGTGAATTTCACTTTTGCCTTCGTAAAATATCAAGGAGCAACTGAAAATTTACCATCGAATTGGTTATGGTAACATTACCGCGCAGAACAGCTCTGTTATAGAAATTTTCGGGAAATTCTGGTATTTTTATGTTACCGAAGTAACAGAATTATACTAAAACCTGTAACAGTCAGACAAATTATGCAACAGTATGAAAAAATTACGAAACTTGTAACATAAATATGAATACGAATCAGAGAGCAAAGTTGAAGTTAGTTTAGTTTACCGTCGCCAGGGGCAGAAGCGACGTTGGCATTCGTACAAGAGGTGCTCGTATTGTCTAATGTAGTATAGTAGGATTTTGATTCGAGGATAATGGATTCCATCGATTCGCTTCAGTGCATAAAGCATTTCATATCCGAATAGAATAATATCATTATGAAATTATGAAATATATTACATATAATTATTATAAAATAATATTTTAGGTATTACAGTAGAGTCCCAGTATATTTTCGTCTCGATATATTTACGTCTCAGAATATTTGCCGAGTTCCGTTATATTTGTCTGTCGGCGCTCTCTTTTTCCCCCACCTTGCGCGCTCGGGCTTCAGGAAGGGCCTGTTGTGACGTCACGAACATAACGCGACTGAGGAGAGTGGGAGAAGCGGCGCTTCCTTTCTTTTGACAAATATAAAGAGACGGGAGGAGAACGGAACGGGCAGATATACCGGGACTGTACTGTATATGCTTGTAATTTATGGGCTAGTCTTCGTTCAATAAATTTCATATGTTTCACATCATTTATTTATATAATTAACTACAAATCAACTTAGATTACTAAGAATTTACATACATGGAAAAAATGAAATAGTTGTAAATACTAACTATATAGTAGAACTAACGTAGTCATCATTATTTGTTAATTGTACTATCTGAATGGTGGTCTCGACAAATAGGTTAGTCAAATCTATTATTTAATTAGTTACATCAACTAAAGAGCGTAGTTGTTCCTAATCCTACTATATTTAAATATTTTTTTCCCGTATATATAACTACATCAAACATGTTGATAAATTATTTAATAAAGTCAAAACATATCTGGACTTATCTTGCATATTTCTGTTACTCTAACTAAAAATCACTAAATTTTGTTTCGGAAAATTATGAAACGGTAACTGTAAAAAGTTGAAATGCTTTATTACACTCACGTTATGAATTTCTTGAAAAGTTAGCCAATCCATCGTCGTTAGTAAAAAAGGAGTTTCACGAGTTACTTTCCGAACTTACGAGTTAATTAATTTATTGTTATAACGGAGAATAAATCTTGTTTAGGTCTGAGTTACATTGATTTTTGTTTCATATAAAGATAAACGAGCAGCGATGAGGTAAAGATCTGGATGATTTGTATGCAAATTTATATACACGGATTTATCTCTGATTGTACAGGAGAAAGTAAGATGAAGTGTTCTTAGCTCAGTATATATTAATTTAAGTTACTTAATCCCAAAGGGGCAGAGCTGTTGGATTTATGGATTTCGAATAAAACGGATTATCGCAAATCCGTCATTGTGCATCCGTCTCCCCTCCTGCGGGAATGTACATGTTTTGCCTTATCTTGTAGAAAAGTGTGGGAATACTTTATACATATTTATGTACTTATTCCAACAGCCCCATTTCGTATTTTATAACAATAACATAAAATCCTACAAAAATAATTATTTTTGTATAATAGTGAAACAATATTATATATTATATTATAAAATTAACATTAATGTAACTAAAAATATGTTTAAAATTTATTCCTTGTTCAAGTTTTCAATCCTTCATCAATAAAATTATAAAGATGGAACCTAAAAAAGAAATAAAATTACAAAGAAAAATTTTTGTCCTAAAAAAACTGCGCAACAAAATAAACCGGACTATTTTCGAAAACAAAATTCCATATTTCGGACCTTTTACAAGGGTGAAAAAAGCTGTGATTTTTTATTATATAAATTTCTTTAAAAATACAATTTTTGATAGATAAGTAATTTGTAAGTTCCAAAAAGATTTACTTGCCCTTGTTAAAAGATTATTTTTCGCGTTTCAAGGGTTTCATAAAAGCTAAGCTAACCCAGTTTAGTCGCATTATCAAGAAAAATATAAAAAATTGCATAGGCCTGCAAATAATGAGGTCATGTCAGTTGTTGGAAAGTATAGGGTCATTTCTTAAGTAATTTTTGGCGTAAAATCAGAATTCGGGTTCAGAATTAAGATATTTGAGGTTATGCGCAAAAAAACCTTTCGAGGTTATGTATAGAAGATACTAAATTTTGATGGGGGTTACCATTGTTTGAGTCATATTGTACTGCTCTGTCACTTTAATTTTCAAATATTTGCATTGAATACATTAAGGCAGATATTTGTTTACTGGGTATTTTCTTTTGAAAACTTGTACTGGGGGTGTTTGGCGTTACCGAATACGAATTTGTCAAGGTATTCAAATTTTCCAATTGAAGCAGGCGGATTCAAAATACTTTATAAAGAAGTCTTCAAAAACGCTTCACAATATAGAAAAATGTTTTTAGCTATAAATATCCAAATTTTATATAGTTGTTTACATTTATACACATACCGCGAGATTGAATTTGACCTTGAGCCTATTCTCCAATGGCATATCAAGGTACATTTTTTTATATACATGTCGTAATTTCAGTATTTATTGTGTTTTCTGTATATAACCTTAAAAGTAGCCAAAAGCAGCATTTTTTGAAGACATAACCTCAAATATCTCGAAACAGATTTGGTACATCGTTTATCCCCCAATTTTTTTAAATTTAATTCATAATACCTTATCGCCCTGTAGTGGGGGTGATATAAAAAAAAACTGATACCGAAATTGGAAATGAAATTTTTTCTCCGAATGTCTTAAAATAGTCAGATTCAGAAACATTTTTTTTCTGTCAATTATAAGAGACATTTAGTTTACAGAGGTACATTCTTTTTATTTACTTTTTATTCTCAACAATTTAATGAAGTCGTTATAAATATGTTGCGAAGCCTCAATTTCCCTACCTTCAAAACTATTTTATTATAAACTAATTTTCGAAATATGAAGTTTCGATAAAAACACGACAAAAATAGTTTTTTGTCTGGTATTGAATCAGTATTTTTATCATGTACTATAAACAAGCTATAAATTCTAATTTTCTATTGTTCCGACTGTGACGTTACCAAGATTCAAGGTTGAACACACCTTCGAATAGAATTAAAGACCGCGAAACATAGTTCAGTACTAAGGAATGTAACATAACTTCTTAATTCCCTATCATCATATCTGCATTTAAATTCAAAAGTGATGATTTTTGCTATAATGAAGTATAGAAATTTTTTATTAGTAAATAAAATATTTTCTTTGATGTTTTACTTCTGTCTTTTATTCGTTTGTAATTTTTTATGAATGCAATAAAGACATAAAAAGAAATTAAGAAAATGAGCTTTCGACTAATTTTATAGATAATAATTTCATAATTTTTAAACAATTTTATCTTCAAATATTCATTGCGAAATAACATCGGAAACTATAACACAATTCTCTAATAAATCGTGAAGTAAATTTTTGTAACGTTCGATTGATAAAAAAACAATTTCTAAATAAATTGATATTCAAAAATAGCAAAACGATGAATTAAATTCGAATGGCAAATAAAAAATTGTATCTCAATTGTAATTCGAATATGATTTGTTATATCTACATGCAAAGAAAGGAACAATAGTATCTTTATTCAAAATTTGTTGGAATTAGTTTAAGCATTGTAATTATTTATAACTAGATATTATTCAGAGAAGCTAAAAATCCTCTAGTAGTTATTTTTGTGAAGGTTTTTATACATTTTAAAGTTATTATACGCCATAATGGATTTGGTTCTGCTATTGAAGTAGGTTTCGAACTACAGTAGAGCCCCGGTATATTTTCGTCTCGCTATATTTACGTGTCAGCATATTTTCCCAGTTCCGTCTCGTTATATTTGTCTGTCGCTACTCTCTTTTACCTCCACTTTGCGCGCTGGGCCCTTAGGAAGGGCCTGCTGTGACGTCACGAACGTAACGCGACTGATGAGAGTGGGAGAAACAGCGCTCCCCGTCTTTTGACGACAAATATAAAGAGATGGGAGGGGAAGGCGAGGAACCGAGCGGGCAAATATACCGGAACTCTACTGTATACCTAATATTGTGTCGAATAAATTTAAATGTTTTCTAAGTAGTTGAACTTGTGAAAATATATTAAGATAAACGGTAGTTTATTTCTAATAGTCTAGTAAAAAAGAAATCGTTGGTTTTACTATCTAAATAGTAGATTTCGGTACCTTATTTTTGAAGTTCACTATTTAGATAGTAAAATTAACTAAAAATGATGACTGTGAATTATGTAGTTAGTAGTCCTAAATATTTCATTTTTTACGTGTATTAATTGCTGATGTATTTCGTTGAATTGTCCAAAAAGACCCTCAAATGCAATCAATTATACTGCCCAACAAACATTTCACAATTTCATGTTGCCCTATAAGTAAGAGTCGATTCTGGTAAGATTTTTGCTCCAGAATTCACATAAGACCACCAAAAAATTCAATTGGCTCTTGTTTTTTAAATATTGAAGGTCAAAGGAATAAAAAATCCGATTTCAGACATTTTGGGCATCTATTCAGAGCCCAAAAATGCTGTCGAAGAGGTAAAAATTCGTGTTTTTAGCCATTTTCACATCTATACTACAGAACATGACGCAAAAAATCAAGAAAAAGCAAAATGTCGGATCCAATATGTCCAACGAACATGGGGAAATTCGAATCATTTCAAACTCGTTATCATTTTGGCAACTTTAGTTTGTTTTATACCAAATTGAAGGTCAAAGGGGTAAAAAATCGTGTTTTCATACATTTTTGTCTGTTTTTCTACAAAAGTAGTCTAGTATTCGAATTTCAAAAAGTTCGTCAGATATATTGGATCCTCCATTTTGCCTTTTTTTATTTTTTGCGTCGCTTTCTTAAATTAGATGTGAAAATGCACTAAAACACAATTTTTTAGCCCTTTGACATGGAACTTGGGCAAAAAGTAGATCCAATTCAATATTTCGGCATATATATTTGGATTCTGCAGGAAAATCAAACTTGACTTTTAACAGCGGGACAACAGTGTTTTTTTGGGATGTGAATGGATACTCAAAAATACCTAAAAACGAATTTTTTGGTGCACCTGAAAACATTTAAAAAACCCGACATTCATAAACCAGACATTTCAAAATGCACACATATTTTGAAAAACTGTTTGTTGAAATTTCTGTTTGTTTTTTAATTTCTGGTTTGTGAATGTTTATTATTGAATGTCGGGTTTTTGAGGTGTACCCACATTGTTTACATTCGCATACATTATTCTTACCTAGTTCCGGTGAAATTAATTACATTTTAGTTCGTGTGTTCACGTAAAAACTGCTAGCCAATGTTTTGTAGGTTATGTTTATGTTCTATTCACGTATTATATCGGATTAGAACGTACAAAAATTTCAAAGAAAATATGATCAAGAAACCAAAATAAAACGTATTCAATTTGTTGGAAATGTTTGGTTTTTGAATGACTGTTTTGTGATTTGTAAGATTTTTGAGGTGCACCCGAACTTTTGACCCCTTTGACGTTCAATATTTTATAAACCAGAGCCATTTGTATATTTTGGCGTTCATATTTGGATTCTGGAAAAGTATTCCACTATCAGAATCGACTCGTACTTGTATGACAACAAAATTTTGTTGGACTGTGTTATTATTTAAAAAAGCGATACAAATTTATTCTAAATGTTAAAAATAACAAAAATTTATAATTTCAGGGAGAATCGAACGAGACAAGGATACAAGTTGCGAACGAGAGGGCTCATCAGCTGTTGAAGTAAAGTCTTCAAGGCAGATGAAAAGGCGCCACGTCACGGGCTTCTTCTTTACGTCCAGTTACTTTTTAATTACAACACATTTTTATTATTAGCGTTAACTAACTCACAAAAACACAGTGTCGTTTCCCACTCGCGATTAATCAGAACGATTACTTTCAATCGACCATTGTTTGAGGTCGGACATCAGAGACTCCCTTTTTGCTACTTTCATTCCCACAATGAATTTGTGATTACCCAACACTCGTCAGTCATTGATCGTTTAATTCAGGGAAAAGATGTTCGTTAAGTGTTAAGCAATATGCAATTGAAATTAATATTGATTTATGCTCTGTTGACGAGGAGGACTCGGTAAAATATTGAATTTTATTTATTTTTATAAAATTTTAATCATATCTTGTCAGCACGTATACGGCGAATAATGTATTATACTTGCGTGTGTTTTGTAAATGACTAGGGATATTTTCAAACTGTTTTCAGCAAATATTTTATCCCCGCTAAGGGTAGAAAAAGAGTGGTTAATCGTATTTAAAAAGTTGATGATTTCAAGCGTCTGTTGTCCACTCAAAGATATATTATAAATATATCAGGAGGAAGAGTTGAATTGCGCTTGTCTCTGGAAGATTTCGACGGTTCATTTATAGGTTTAATTAATGATGCGAGTAACCTCACTTTTCCTAAATGCCTTGGTAAATGCTGTAGTACTTAAATATGAATTGAGATCGATAATGAGAAACGACCTTTCGAGCCGCATTTATTGTATTCCTTAACATTGAATGAACTAATTCTAAAGAGAGAGTGAAAATATTTGTTCGGTTACTTTTCATTTACGTCATTGGAAAAGTCTTGAAATTATTTTCAAAAAGCGAGGTGGAAATTTGAATGTTTATTTAGATCATTAATCAATGGCAAGAAAACTCTCCATTGACGTCAAATGAACAGTATACAAAAAACGGGGTGCATTTCTTTGCGACAGCTATGACACTTGGGTATTACACTTTTCGCTCTCTTTCTGTCTCATCTATTCCAATCTGTCTTATATACACAAGGGCAAGAGCTGGAATGAAAGAAAAGAACAGTGTCAAAGCAAGTATTACATGATCATCACAACTAACGATATTTCCTAAGTAAAGTTAAGTATCGACTTTTACAATCGATGGCACACGCAGAAATTCGAAAGTACATTTTTACACTCGTCATACTTTTGAAAACAATGAAATTAGCCACTAACAGCCGCTGGATGGAATTGATTTCATATTTTGAATGGTAAACTAAGTAGTGTTCATAATCAAGATGAAAGGATGTCGAGAGTCTTGTACAAAGAATTTTTTAAATGAACATGGAATTTAATATCTTTAAAAAATCAAAAAGAATAAGGTATTTTTAAGGTGGATTCTTCAGATAAAATATATAAATTCGAAACCCATAATTAAAAATGCCAATGCAATTTTTTACTCACTTTTTTAATTGCTCATAATAAATAATTTTCATAATGCGTTTTGGATATTTCATGTACTTTTTAACAGTAAACCCATCCATTTTTAAGCAGTATTAAAGCTGATTACTGCAATAAATTAATCTGATATTTTTTATTTCAGAATTTAAAAAGAATACAAATAATGATAATGCTGAGTATGCCAATTTTTCTTTTTGAAATTCAAACATAATTCCATGATTTTACGAAATTTGTTGTTATTTACTTCTTAATTTTTTTTTCTTTTTAAGTAATCTTTTTTACAGTAAATATAATTGGAATAAAAAAAAGTTTTACGTGTCGTTGACATTAAGAATATCCTCTTGATTTTCAGAAATTCAAAATGGAGGATCAAAAATGTTAAAATTGAAAGATCTTTTTTTTATTTAAATTAATTTATTTTTAGAAATTACATTTCAGATTTTTAGTTGCTGATAACGAAATTTATGTCTTCAATTTTTATATTTTGGCTACAAGATCCGCTAAACAATTAAGCCCAAACTGGATTAAAATAAAACTGCAGATTTTTGTTAATTCTTTTATTCATTTAAATAATGAAATAAAATACTAATGGTTGGTAATTCCGACAAGAAAATTTAAAAGGTTATCGATTCAAAATGAAGTTATGCATATATTAATTATGTAAGAAAACTTGAAAAATGCAAAAATTTGCAATGAATAGTATTCTGTCAGTCTACTGTCAAATAAGTTTTGGTAAGTAAATATCTAAGATTCTACTTCATTACTAAACAAATGATTAAACATAGAGTAATATAATTTTATTAAAAAATGTCTTGTTTCTAGAATATTCCGTAACTATTTTCCTACCACTTGTAATTTAATAATTCTGGTAACAAATTTTATAACTAATATACTAATGTACTAATGAATTAATTTATTGCATTTTTACTTACTAATGAGATATGAATTTCCGTTCACTACCAACTATTAGTAATGTATTTTATTTATGGTTGTGGGTTAAGATGTATTATCCTAGTAATCCAAAATGAATAAGCATGCAATTTTCAATCCCGATTTGTCAATCTTGAATGCTTTTAAATCCAAAGAAAAGTTTTAAAAAATGAAGAATGCATTTGAATACGCAAATAACATTTCTAAAGAAAATGTTATGCTTTGCAATAAATTTGAGTTCAAAAACAATCTTTCACTATTAAATTACATACACTTTAGTTAAAAAATATATTATATTTAATATTTTTTTGTGATTCAAATACAATAACAATTTCAGAGGTATACTTTTTTTGGGAATATGCATCATTCATTTTATTTTTTTAATTCAATGATATGTTTGGATTCAAAATAAATGAGTTAAAATATTATATTTCACAAGTATAAAGATGCATTCATTAATTTTAGAATGTCTTAACATTTTATTATTTTCGAATTCATATGTATTCAAAGTCAACATTTTGTATTTATTAATTTCAGATTTTTCTTTTGTTATTTAAACGTATTTGAAATTGTCAAAATAGGGATTCCAATGCACGAAAATACTTCCGATTTCCAGTACATTTTTCACATTTTGAACTGTTAAATACTACATTATTTCTGGATACAAAAGTATTCGGGATTTTTTAAAATATTTTTTTGGGATTGAAAGGCAACCCTTACATTTTACACTTATTACACCTTATTATTTTTTATTAAAAATCTTCGCTTATGTTGCACATTTTCAACAATACCTATATTGTTTTTGGATTTAAATGTATACAGAATTTTGGGAAATACTTTTTTGGGATTCAAATGCATTCCTTACTTTTTATTTCAAATTTTATTTAGATTCAAAATATTTCATTACATTATGCATTTTTAACAAAATAGTTTTAGATTCAAATGCATTCAAATTTTATATTTTATAAAGATAGAGGTGCTTTCATAACTTATAGAAATACTTTTTCTGAATGGAAATGCATACATATTTTAATATTTTATTTTTGCATTCATATTTATTCAACATGGATATTCAAAAAAAGTTTTTTTCGCATTCAAAAGTATTCAAAATGGACAAAAAAATGGATTCAAACATAATGAATTGAATGCATTGCTATCCCGTCCAATATATTTTGGATTACTGGCATGTTATTTAAATAAATAGTCATCGAAATTGGCATACTTTTTGTGATTAACCGTTATTTATGTATTTATCAGAATAATTCAACAATATGATATAATACTTTGATAAAAAATGAAATCATAAAATATCTGTGAGAGACTTTCAATTAACAAGAACATTTTATTTTTCTAACGTCGATTATGATGTTATAAACAAGTTACAGGAAAAGAAAGAATTTTTAAACATGTTCTTGTTTTCTAAAAGTTTTTATTTGTATAAATATTTTCCTGCAAACGCAGATTAACTTCATAATTTATCTGAACAAAGGTGTACTAAAAATCGAGTTATGGGAAAGGATAGTTTATGACGATTCCAAATTTTATGATATTTTGAAGAACGAAATTGTTTTTGACAAAAAACTAAATTTATTTAGTAATAGAAACAAAAACTAACAAAAGATTTTACATCTTTAGTTATAGAATTTTGGAAAACAAAATGTTATTGCTTTTAATTGTTGAAAGAGATTTATCAACATTGTGCGTCATGTTGCAAAAATCGTTATAAGGAGGGATATACAACGCAATGATAAAATAAATTTTTCCCTTGGAAAATTAGTAATCTTGGAATAGCAGATTAAACTTTAACCTCAAAATTTTTTAAATATTTATCTCAAAGAAACATTTTTTTAATTGGCGCAAAGCTGAAAATTAATCAATCCATCGAGTTCCACTTTTATATATTTCTTCTTTATTACTTTACTTTCTATTTACTTAAAAATATTCAACTTTTTTTAAAAATAAATCAGATTTTTATTGCATAATTTGTTTTAGAAAATAGAAACAAAAGTTTCAATTTTCTCTATAAAATTCTAACAATCGTCGATCTTTTTTCTCCTTCACTTCTTTTTAGTTCCACTACAAGATTTATTAACACATATTTTTATCTTGTTTGTTAAAACAAAAATTACTGTCTCCAGAACTTTTACCATAAAAAATGAATTTTTTATTAATTTTGTTAATATAGAAAAAAATGTGCCCTTCAAGATTACGTTTGCTGGATAATACATCAACAATTTTCTATACAAACAAATAATATTAAAAAGTGCAATTTTTGGGTGATTCCAATTGTATTTCCCTCTTAACTCTTAACTTAATCGATATGCTCTTGATTTCTTAAGATTTCGAGCAGTTTGTTATCGATTTTAATGGAATTTTTTGTTCTTGGACTTCTTAAGATCCCGATAAATGATAAACAAACTACAATATTGCATAATATTTAAAAAACACAATTTTTAGTTTCCAGGACGAACTAATATTTAGTATCATTTAACGTTTGGCATATGTTTTTCGAGGTTGCTAATTACGAAAGGGATGTCAGTTTTGAAAATTCAAAGTAATGGATTCAACAGAATTCTTTAAAAGCTATAACTTTTTCTAATATTTATGATAAAGACGTTTTTAAGGTCGTTGATTACGAACTTGAAGACTTTTCAACATTCAAAATGGCGAACCAATATGGCCGAACAAGCAAACAACAATGACAGTTATTCGATTAAGAAAAGTTTTTCTTCATGTCCATCGACTGGAATTTACTTCGATTCAAAGAATTTTTCAACGTTTCCAATACTCCACAACTACCAAAATCGAAATTGTAAAATTCTTTTTTTTTTTATAATATATATTTTTGTATCCTAGAAAATCACGATGGAATTTTGAAAATAAATAAATTAATGGTTTTTAATTGTTTTTCTAGCAATATTTTTCTGTAACGTCAGAAACGCGTCCGAACAATCATAGATAATTGTACATAAGTTACAAAAAGGTCGGCTAGATTAGCTCCGCCATTCTGAATTAAAAAATTTGACAAACGGTGGATTTTCAATGAATATTAGACAAAATTCTGGTTTTTCAACATTATTGTCAGCCATATTGGTTCGTCCCTTTTTGATTTTTTAAAAACTGACATTAGTAAGCTACAATCGCAAAACCTATTGATACCAAATATTATGCAAAATTATAATTTTTCAACATTTTTGGAAGTCATATTGGATCTATTATTATGAATTTTGTTAAAACAAATACCAAATTCATTCAGCGAATTAGAGAATTGAAAAAAAACTATCTTTTCCCAAACTTTTTACGGTATTACAAAGTATTATTGCTGCTCTCTACAAACAAGCAAACAAAAAACATATGATCAAAGCACAACAGCTAATTTGACAGTTCTTTATACTCATTCGAAGCCCAGCCCATACAAATATTAACAAAACCCGCACAGAGTCAGTCTCAACCCGAAAATACAAGCACAAACCGATTGTTACCCAGCGATTTCGTGCGTTAATATTTTTTGTGGTAACGAAGAAACACAGTTTTCCTCTACTATCCTAGATTCGTTCTAGAATGTGAATTGCACATGTAGAGAGGAACTTAGGATTAGGCGTTGACGAAATGTCGACGTAATATCAGAATGTAATATCTCCGCATATCATCGGACTATCAGTCTATCGTGCGTGTAGAAAACTAGAGCAGTATCTGTCCAGTTTTATTCTAATCGTGAGAACAACGACCTTCATAAAGTGCATTGGGTCATCCGTCGAGGAAGATGCCCGAACGGTCTGCGACAAACCGTCCAATATTCCGGAACGTTGCCAGAAAATTTCAAAGACACCAGGGATAACCTGCAAAAAGTCCTAAAAATATTTACTTTTACGCACTTGTTACTTTGAATCTCTGCCACGTCGTGAAAAGGTGATATCATATCAGCTCATCAAATGGTTTATCAAGAAATAGTATTTTTCTTTGATAAATAGTTGCAGAAGAACATAACCTTACTTATTGACTCAATTACTGATGATGACGCAATATTTCTATGATATTGCATAATGACACAAAATGTTTTAGGTTGGTAGTACAATTTGAGATGCAAGTGCAAAAAGTGAATTGAAAAAACAGATTTTTTTGGCAAGGTTAGCCAAAAATTTGCTCTATCGGGCATCATCGTCGCAAACGGATATATTCGCTCAGGATAGTAGAGGAGTTTTAAACGAAGTACGACGGGAATGAAAGAGACGTGGAAAAAGAAATATGTAATTTTGTTGAGCCGTCGTAACAGTAGCCAATATATAATATAATATATATATATACACATAGTAGGTGGTTTTTTGAAAAAAAAGTCGATGAGACGTAGGCATCATGTTTTCTAGAAAAAAAACAGTTTAGCGGCGAGATTTGTTATTTAATTCACGGATAGTCGTAGATTCTTAAAAGAACCCACACGCGATGACGAGGTAAGGTTAGATGGATTTAAGAGGAGAAGGGGTAAAACCATTGTATATTATTGTATTTACACCGAAGCTTGTACATGTAATGTAGAGAAGTAAAAATTTGATAGTGAGATTCGACCCTAACAGCTGCAAGACATACGGTCGAATTTTTCGAGGAGATAAGTGGCGCGAGTAAAGCTCCCTCGACATTGCATCGACTATGCACATACATATCATCTATAGCGACCTTTCGATTCTCAGTCCTAAGTTTAGACTCGGTTCGAGCTACGACATACATAACGTAGGCTGTATGACCTTTAGAGCCGTCCGTCTGCATCAGATGAAGATCGTACCGTGCAATACGTTGTCGTCGTTTATCCGAAACGATAGTGTTCGTAAAATTCAATTAAGCGATCTTACCAGGGGGCGCTGAAAGTCGAGTTTTGAGGTTATGTACAACCAAAGCGCGTACGGTCTTTTTGCCGTACGCGATCGGAAACCATGGGCTATCGACGGCGTACCTGTAAGATTCGCTCGACATCGGCGTTTTCCAGTGGTCCGGCCGATAGATCGGGCCGTGCGACTTGTGCACAACTTTTCTAAAAACACGAGAAACATGTACAAATTTTCTTTATACATATATCTTATACATATCTACGATACGATTAGTTTGATAAGACTATACATAATTAACACTATGACTTAATTGCGATAATAACTTTGTTACGATTTGGGGACCACATACAATTACAACACGACGGCGAGCCATAACCCAGCTGGACCACTGGAAGGATTCAAGACTTCTTCGACAAACTATTTTTCTGATGAATATTTCCCAATATTCGATACGTTTCGAATAGGTCGGACGGTCTTCGCCTTTGTTTCGCGTCTTAAGTTTCTTCAAGAGAGGACACAGAACTGAGTTTTTTTAAACACTGGGAAAATCTATTAGCGAAACACTTTCGCAGCGTTGAGATATTTCGGGAATGAAAAATAATATAAAAATTTGACGCGAAGAACGCCGACAAGTTTTTATTATACTGATGTCAATTTCAATCGTTAACGAGGAGAGCGAACAACACATATTCACTTCGATCGTTTTGTTTGCCTCAATTACCGATGACGATTTTTGAGAATCTGCAATAAGTCGCTCCTCTCTTGGTCCTGAGAGGCCTATAACGTAGCGATTTTGCTTGAGGAACGTTAGACACTTGTATATTTTACTATAGAGGAATAATAAATCGGTTTATTTGTTGTGTCGAGGATTGTTTACCTCTCGCGACAATGTACTTAAAAGAAGGAAAACAATTTTGTTGAGTCTGGGCAGTTGTATTAACGCACTTAGGAAGCAATGGTATTTCGCTTGTAAACTATATAGTAATTAACTGGAGTGCGTCATATTGTAATAACGATTGTAAAACTCTTTTTACATGTTTTAGAAATCTTTTAACGTTTTCGAAACGTGCAATAAGCACGGAAAACAGAGATTATCACGAATACTCTGAGAAACTTCGGTACTCTCCCGAATACAAAAATAACAGTTACGTAACATTTATGTAACATATATGTTACGTTACTTTTTTTTTGTAATAACGTCAAATAAACGACATTTGAAAAGTTCTGCAATCATTATTGCATCATCATTTGCATAGAAAACTGGTTGAAGTTACTGTATTTCATAACAAGATTTCCTGCAGCTTTTATTATCGAATAAATTGATAATATTTGGTTTTGAGTGAAGAAATTAAATCCTTGTGTGGTAGGTGGCGATAAATAAAGAGGTTCTTGGCGTTTACGGTAGATGTCGCATTATCTGTCCGTATCTAAATTTTTTTCCATTTTGGCAAAACATGAGAGGTTATTTTAGTTATTTACGTAAATTCGGTATAACATATTTTGGAGTTTTGAATTGTAATTTAAATTTAAAAAAAAGGATTTTTTAATATATTTTCATTTTTTCCATCATCTTTTTTTTTTTGTTTTCTCCCTCTCTATTAAATTGTAAACACAAGTTTTTTTTTAAAGATTTACAAATAAAAGCATGTATTACAAATTTTTGTTTTTGTTTTGTTTTCTGTCTTTTCCTAAAATGACTAAGAAAGGTGTTACTTTTATTTAAGAAAAACATGAATATGCGACATGAAATTTTGGACTTTTTTCAAGGAATTGACTCTGTAAAATTGAAAATTTTCAAAAAATCATAATTTTGAAATGAAAAATCATGTTGACTTTTTTTAAAAACAAATTTAAAGACCTTGATTTACAATATTTATAAAAAAAATATTGGCAATCATCAGAAAACTTTTTTAAACTTTTGCCTTTGATGAAAGTCGGAAGAAAAAAGAAATGTAAAAGATATTATTTGATTTGTTTTTAATGGCGTTTAATATACAAATTAAGTCGAAGAAATTAAATAACGAAAATCTTTGTCAGATTTTATATTTGTTGGATAATTACACAGCAAACTTTTAATTTCCCACCCTCTTATAATTTAATGCAATACTTTAGGTTATGTTTGTTTATGTATCGCGTATAAAAACTCCTAACAAAAAAGGAAATGGATTAAAAATTTGAATCCTTTTTAATCCATTTCAATGCGCGGTTAATTCAGGGAAAAGAAATCAAAATGATTCAATATGAACACCAATCAATCCCTGTGAATGCTAAAACGTGCAGCTTATAAAATTGATTCGAATGAATTCAAATGAAGCTTATTAATACATGATGTGATCCAAAACCACTGTGAGTCCATGGATTCGTATTTGCCGGAATTCAAAATTACATTATTTTCATATTATTTGTATATTAAAGGATTCCACAAATCAATGTTGAATATGTGAATTTGTATTATTTTGGGTGCTGTTATTTTGTTATACACCCGCAATTTTGGAAGTACACTTGGGATATTTATGAAAATTTAAAAATACAACCCAGTAAACGAAAAATGCGATTAAGAAGAATTAAACATTTTTAATTCTTTTTAATCTTTCTATATCGAAGTTCTTGATCCCTGTTTTAAGATTCTGAAAATTATGTTATTCTATATTTCTTTATCCATTTTCAAGAATAATGTTTCAATTGTATTCTCGAATCCTTTTCAATGCATGGCTAGGAATAGAAAATGTTCCTTTTTAACATGTTTTTAATTGATTTAAAAATATTAAACGAAATCTCAGCTTTCTTTTTTATAATTTTTATATTTTACACTACACATGACGTAATAATCTTTTACGTTTTAACTGTGATCAATTTATATCAATTTTTGAATGGAATACACCTTTTCTACTGTGGAAGGAATTGAAGAAGAATATCGGTTAGTTTTGTTTTGTTTTCTGACTTTCTTAAATTGACTAAGAAAGTTATTAATTTTTTAATGAAATCCGGGAAATTTCTATTTGGCATAAGTTGTTGACGTTTTCGGGTGCGCTCTACACGATGCGACTATTTAGAAGAGTGAAAAATTTCATTTTATATTGTTTTTTTTTATAAATTTATATAAAAAATAGTGTTTTTTGCGGGATTTTTTCGTAGAAAATCACCATTTTTTAATAGAAAATATATGTTTATCATATTAAAATTAATTAAAAACGTGTCATTAGTGTTTGTACCAAGAAACTATGGATGTAGATTTTTTCAAAATTTTTTTTCCAAAAACAGGAAGCTTTGGAATGCAAAAAATATCACTAGCGCGGGCATTATCAGAGTTGTTCAGTTTTTTGTTCACTATTATAATACCCGATTATTCACAAAATTGTCTAGTCCTGGTTTTGGAGGATGCTGATTACAATTGTTCTGTCAGAAATGGAAAATTAAAAATGGCAAAATTTTTTGCATTTCAAAGCTTCATATTTTATGAAAAAAAAATTTGGAAAAATCTACATCCATAGTTTGTTGGTACAACCACCAATGACACGTTTTTAATTAACTTTAATATGATAAACATATATTTTCTGTTCCGTAAAAAAAGCTATTTTTATATAAATTTATCAAAAAACAATACAAAATGAAATTTTTCACTTTTCTAAATGGTCGCATCGTGTAGAGCACATCCGAAAACGTCTAGAACAACTTATGCCAAATAGAAATTTCCGCGATTTCATTAAAAGATTTTAGCTGAAAGTTACTATACGATTTTTGGACATTCAGGCATTAATGGGTTAAACGAAATTTTATTAAACGTAATCTCAGCTCTTTTCTTTTCTAATTTTTGTATTTTACACTACATGACGTAATAATCTTTTAAGTTTTAACTGTGGTTAATTTCTATCAATATTTGAATGAAAAAAAGTGTGTTTTCTACTGCAGAAGGAATTGCAAGAGAATATCGGTTATTCTTTTTAATAATTATTTATTGGTTCCTTGGAGATTTTCTGCAGTACATAAAATAAATACAATAATATTCAATTCAAATTGTGGGTTTAAAAAGTAGTGTGACGGATTAAAAAACCTTCGAATCTGTCACCAACTCGTCGAATCCATCTCCCAATCATCCAATCCATTTTGTTTTGGCAAACACAATAGCATTTATATGCGAAAAACATAAAAACATAAATTGTTTACAGATTTTCGATTTTCTATACGGTGTTGTTTATTAAGTCGTTTAGGTGCTTTTGCATTATTGATTTTGTTAAAGATGATGAAGTAAACTCCGATAAGTAACGACAATTTTTTAATAATTAAAAAAGAATTCTTTAGAAATTGTTTTTTGTTGTAAAGGATTGAAACAGAATGCTTTGTAATTACTAGGAGACGTAACGAATGTCAAAAAGAGTTCGGTTGAAAAAATTAAATTCCAAAATAAAAAGTACCCTACAATAACTTATATTGAATTTATAAAAATTCTTTTTAAATCCTGTAATTTGTTTAAGTTTGTGTTGACTGAAAATTGGTGAACACGAAGGAATACTTGTAAGATACGTTTATTATATTCGAAAAGAATTCTTACTGTACACTTTAAGTATTACATTATTTTAGACCTTCATTATATAGGAAAAAATTCTTAGAGAATTCTTTTTCAAAAAAGTGTGCTTATTGAGATCTTAATCTTCACAGGCTGTAGAATATAAATGTAACCTCAAAAATGAACGATCTATTAAATAACATACTTCACTGGATTTGATTTCTCGTTTACAAATTTGAGGTTAGAATTTTCAACACAACTGATAAAGTTTGTAACAATCGAACTTTTGTAAAAAGCTTAAATATAGCTACAAACATGAAATACAGTAATTCAACCATACCATGTTATTCGTAAACATTGAAAACTATTGCCGCAGTTGCCACAGAAACCACGTAAACTACATATTAAGTACACTTAATGACGTTTGTGATAAATACGAAAGAAAGTTATCTGAATGAACTGCGGGTTGAATCGTCTCGAAACGTAATTTTTTATATGAGAAGGTGTTTTTGTCCTAAACAGAACACCAATGCGAAAATTGTTACATTTTAATATTAATAAGCTTTTAAAAAATTGTTATTGCTGCACATTCACGTAGCAAGTAGCGTTAGCGTTTCATGTTGGTGTCTCGTTTTTTATTTATTGATTAAAAGTTGCTTTTGAACGTTACGTTTGGTTGGTTCCATTTAATCTTTTGTCAATTTAAAAATTATCGTTTCGGAATTCGTTATGGATTATAAAGTTAAATGATACTGAAATAATTACTGTAAAGTTGCGTCCTAATTTGGACTGTTAGTGGGGATAACAGGGTGTTAAAAAGAATTGTTGATTTACATTTTATTTATAAAATATATTTTAATGCAGTGTTATACCTTAGCAAATATTAAATATTTCAAAGGATTTCGAAACCAAAAAAAGCTCACAAGCGTCTGCGAAAAACTAAAAAAAATGTTTGACAACGTGTCTTCAATTAGAAACAAGATTTGTATTGCTACACATGACTTACATATCACAAAAATCATATACTAAAAAAGCACGGGAAACAGCCTATAATATTGCACATATGTAACAGTGACAAGTATCTAAAACAATCAGAAATATCGCATACATAATCGTGTAACTTGAAAACGTACTCAAAATGCATTGTAAATATTTTGCAAAAATTGCACTACACGTATGTAAACGGCATTGTAGATACGAAAATTAATCATTTCATTATAGACAACAATGTAACAGAAAATAATCGATAATACGTGTATTATTGGATGTCTATGAAGTCGATATCTAAAACTAGCGAAATATCAATAAAACTGCAAAAAATGGTGTCGTAGAAATGCAAAGGTCATACGTGAAGTAATATAAATTTAATTCTAATTGAACAATTTCGCATCAGAATAAGACGGAAGGGTTAGAAATGTACTTTTATTGCCTAGGGCGTAAAAGTGTCTTTTACTCACGTTTCTAACCTCCGTCCAGCTTGATTATTTTATTGGTACTATAGAGAGAGTTCATTTTGTATAGAAATGGTTTCGTGCAATGGTGCTGAACAAATTCCAAAAACACCTTTACGATTGGACATTCGAGTGCTTATTCGAATTTCCGAAAAACTTTCGGGACGATTCGACGCTTCGGAATTTCAGTGGTATGTATAGGAGATAAAAAATTGTATACACAGTATACAACATACATACATACATAAATATTCGATGAAAAATGGGGGAAACTTTTTTGGCGCATCAAACGAAAGGTGGCGGATGCGAAACGTAGGAATGTCCGTTTCTCGCAGGAGAAGTTGGACGGAGGGGGCCATTTATTTAGCGATGACTTTGTAAAATACGAGAATGCGAAAAGGAACGCTTATAAAACTTATTGCGAGAATTGAAAGAACAAAAATGGCGTGATCGGCTTTTCGTATAGATTTCGCTGGCGTTGGTATAAATAAACAAAGTAATGCGTATACGTACTAAAAAAAGGAGTCATAAAGGAAAGCAAACGATCTCGCAGATTCTATATATTGTAAATGTATTTACTTCTCGACAGTGGTGAAACTAAGATTGTACATTAAAGTACCCTGCTGAATCTTGTTGTCGGCTTGGATTACTTTTTTCTTTACACTGAAATGAAGATTCTGGTACAATGTTGTCTGTTTGGTTTAATAAAAAGTATTGTCGATAACACTCGTGTTTTAATTGATTTGTCAATAATATTATATCTAAATATCTTGGAATTATGAATTATGTTTGGACAATGTTTTGCATGGAGTTGGATCAGTTCTTCCAGATGTATCGAAGAGGTTATGATTATTGCTGCAGAAACTTCGAAAATTTTAAACTGCGAGGACGATTTTTTTAGTTGGAGTATCAAATTATTCAAGTTTATAGTCTAATGTAAAAAAATATTAACCCATTTCTTCCTGAAATGCTCTAAATTTTATCTTTATTTCATTAGGTGCGTTGTCAAGAAAAAAAAATCATCAAATCGTTCTGAAATAACTATACGTCTATTGTATATTTACCTGATCTTTCGAAATCCGGTCTCAGATTGATGCTATCAGCCGCCATTTTTTTACAATTGTCCGTGATACTTAAACGTCATTTTTAACATTTCATTTCCAAATAATCGTATTTTTGAGCATGAACACGTCTTGGGATCATGCTGTACTTCTCTGTCTCGTAGGTAATAATTATACTAAAAGTTAGTAGTTAGTAAATCGAAATTCAAGGTGAAGGATTCAAGATGGAAACTTTCATCACTTACCTGGCAAGCAAAATTTGACAATGACAGTTCTGTTCAAGTGTCTGGAAGAATTTCGTTGTAACTATACAAATATTTCTGAAGTTGATGAATATGAAACTGCTGTCAGATTTCTAAAATTCAAAATGGTGGACCCAATATCGCGGTAGAATTGTCAGTAGCAGATTGGTCGGATTTGTTTGAAACTTGTTAATTGGAGTTTTCGTGGTCACGGATTAGGAATCCGACGTCAGATTTTTAAAATTCAAGACGGCGGACCTGAAGGTATTTTTTGTTTGTTTTTTTTTGTTATTTTTCTTTTGTTTCTATTTACCGGCATATAAAATTGTGAACTTGCATGTTCTGAAGAAAATATGTTTATTCTATAGTGAGTTTCTATGATAATAATTATATTTCATTGGATGCAATAAATGAAGTACTTGCGATTTTTTATACGTACAATATCTTATTATAAAAGACAGTTGTATATACGACACAGGTATATACGGAGAAAATTGTCCGGCTAAAATAGCTACCCACTGTCCAGCAGATCGCAATGTAAATCGCGAGTGAAGACGTAAAATGTCAATTAAAATTCGAAATCCTCAACATTTTTTTTTCTATACATAGATATACCTTTCTTATGTCATTAAGAATATTTCTACGTAATTTTTAGACGATGTGGTTATTTATATTATTTTTATATGATTTTTTAAAGTCGTTAATAGTGAAAAAAATCACTACTTTTTTAATTTTAAGGCTACTGTATCGATTACCGTGTTAGCTACGACAAAACTGCACTGTACCTTTTTTGTAGAGCACGAAATTTGCTACAAAAAAGTCAGTGAGAGCCATAGTTTAATGTTAATACGTACGGCATAAAAAACATCGGATGTTATTGAAAAAATCATTGAAATTTTAGAATAGAGATAGTTATCTTATTCGTGACGTATCTATTAACATTAGACTATGGCTCTCACTGACTTTTTTGTAGGAAATTTTGTGCTCTACAAAAAAGGTTCAGTGCATTTTTGTCGTATCTAACACGGTAATCAATACGGAAGCCTTAAAATGAAAAAAGTAGTGATTTTTTCACTATTAACGACTTTAAGAAATCATATAAAAATAATATAAATAACCACATCGTCTAGAAATTATGTAGAAATATTCTTAAAGACATAAGAAAAGTATACCTATGTATAGAAAAAAAATGTTGAGGATTTCGAATTTTAATTGACATTTTATGTCTTCACTCGCGATTTACATTGCGATCTGCTGGACAGTGGGAAGCTGTTTTAGCTTGACAATCTGGCTGGAGCGACGTTCTATTTTTTCCGTCTGTTTCTTTTTATTTATTTTCGATATCCTTCATTCTGACTGTTAATTTTTTTATCTCCTATGATAATTTTTACTTTTGTTCCTATGTTTCTTTCTTTTTGGTAATTTTATTCTCGTTTACTTTTTGGTTTTTTTCTTTAGATAGTTGTGTTTTGTAATCATCTGAAGTATCAGTTAATGGCAACTACGGTTTACCACTTGCTTCAACCTTCATTCTTTTTTTATGTAAATATTTTGTAGAGATTGTTAAAACTTCAGTGAAGACATTTAAAGTATCATTGTGAAAAAATTTTACTACAAAATTCTTTGAACTTTAAACATAAAATTAACAAACTCACTAGAATCTTTTAAAAAAAGACTCTTCCAACATCTTTTGGCAATAAAAGATATCTAGATACTTCATATGATTTCATTTATCAATAATTCCTTATGTTTACATTCACTGTAGATATCTTGTTTTATAGTAGCATATTACACAATATTATTTACCGAAAATATGTAACGCGTCATTATTCAAACAATTATTTTTTAAATTATATTAAATTTTTGTACTTGTATTACCAGATTCTGCAGTTGTCCTCAAATTGTAAACAATAGTTTATTATTACTATTGCTGAAAGGTTATTTAACCTATGGCATAAATAAAGAACTAACTAATTAACTTTGGCAATGTTTGCATTTTCCGTTCTTTTTGTTTCCTACTTACGTAAATTAAAGATGATTGAATAAAATTTTCAAAATTCGGGCATTGTAAAGGCAATTCTAATTATTGTAGACGGTTTCCTATGAGATTACCAAAGATATTAATTCAGAACTAACAGAGAATTTTCGGAAATAAATAAAAATTACTTATATAATTACTTGTATAAAACTGTTTATAGTGTTTAGAATTGCCCTTACAGAGCCCGAATTTTGAAAATTTCATTCCGTCATCTTTTATTTATGTTTTTTCATGAAAATTCCTACTTACAATCGGACCACTTTATAACCACCTTAAAGAAACAGGAATACGCAGTTTAAAAATGTTTTTTTCAAAGGATTTTTCAAGTTTTTGGATCTTATATGAAATGCGATATTCAGAATTTTAAAAAACTAACAATGAACTTGTAAACAGAATTGCCAAAAATTATATTTTAAACTGTTATTAATAAATCATTTACATAAATGTTATAACTAAAAATGTCTTTAGAATAATAACGTTTTTAATTAAAAAAAATCGACTCTATTGCACTGCAAAATGATTCACAACTTGAGAAAATTAGCTTCAACTAGTTCGCTCTTAACAGGAAAATATGAATGCAGAATTATAAATAGAATGGAAATTCAAACATTGGAGGTGTTTAGTATGCAATGTTGAATGATAAGAAACAATTTAGTGACTTATCAGTTTGGATTGTGTTGATTTTATTTTTATTTTCTACCTAGTATATTGGTAAGTAATTTATCAGTGCAATATCAGAGTCCTTGTCAAAATCGCCTGAGTGGTTCAATATTTGCTTGAAAAGAAACTTTTCCAATCCATGGAAAAAATATTACGATTGCTTAGACAATAATGTGAATTCCATTAAATCTTTTTTAATATGTCAGTATACATAAATAACGCGTAGCGCAAAGTTCAAAGGTCTGGATCGAAAGAGATAAAGTACGTAATATCCTTAAAAGACCCGTCTACTCGAGGGGTATAAATTTCGAGGTTCTCCCCTTGCAATTTCTTTTAAGCGGCAGGAATATTTGGCCCTTTCAAATTGGGTTATTAGGCCATAGTAGTATAGGGGATCAAGTGCTGGCTTCGACCTAAATTTCCTGTACATGTATAATTTCGCGTAGAGTGAACATTACGGTTTCTTTTATCCTTTAAAATTGATCTTTCAAATTACAATACTAACCTTACTTCCTAATTAAGAAGTGAAAAGACGTTCCGAATCATTGATTTTACATAAACGAAAAAGATTAGATAAGAATCAAGTAGTGCGATGAAAACGCAATAATCGCTTGTTTATGATCACTTTAAGAGTTCTTTTATGTGTGACAATAAAAATTGTATAGCGTATAAAAACGACAGAACCTCGGACTGACCTTTCTTCTTAACGTAAACCTTGAGTTAAAAAAATATCTCGTGTAAAAGTTAGTTAGAAAAATACAGTTCTGGTTACTATTAACGTTTTTGGAAATGAATATCATAAATGAGTAATTTCGCGACACTTTGAATATATTAGAATAAATTGTAACATATAAAAAGCAAATTTCTTTTTTTATATCAAATAACGAAAGACAATATCACACATTACTTTTGGATGGTTAACTATTGTCAAAAAAATAGAAACTATACGTAATTTTTAAAGATTGGCGTCGAAGTGGTTGTGTATTCTTTTCCTTTCAGATGCCAATAATATGTACTTTTTTATGAGGGACTGTTTAAATTCGTCTGTTATTTGGTAATTAATATAAATTAATTTTTTATACAAATAATTGAAAAATGAAAAATGAAATAAAATTTAACACAGAAATATTGCAACTATGAACAAATGTCAGGTGGTAACACGATAATTTTTATAATGGAATAATACACTTAATTTTTTGTGTTTAACTTTTACAGGATGTTAAATCGCATTCGTGAAAATGTTTGGGCTTCGCTTCTTTATGAAAGAAGGATTGCAATAAATTTCGTTTTATTTGTTACAAAATATCTTCCACTTCGTTTTCATTAAAAAATTCATTGTTTTACCTCACATTTTTTCATAGGTTCAAACTTCATTTTCATTTTTAATTTTTCACTGTTTTATATATAAATTGTTTCGAACAAAATTATTTCTATTCTTACCGACTAATTTCCAGCCTCATAAAAAAATATCTTAACTCATTAAGTCCTGAATGGACATTTTTTCACTACAGCTTTCGGCGGATGTATTTAGGGTAAAAAAAGGTTCTAACCATTTCCAAGCAACCATGTCTGATTTAAAGGTAAGTGAACTTTCAGAACATTTCATTAGATTTTTCGAAAAATGCAACCGCGAAAAATTATATATATTTCCAAAAAAAATATGGATTTTTGAACTGTATTTTTGTTATCTCGTCTTTTTACATTGAAAGCGTTTTAGAATTCGTGTTTAAAGTAAAAAATTCGTGGCCTCGAGACTTTAACTTTTGAATCTTTCAAAAAATAACGTTTTATAGCGATATACACAAAAATAAATTATGAAAAAAGTCACATTGCACCTTTTTCTATCCTACATCTCTATAAAATAAAATTTTTTATTAATTTTTGAGGTTGTGTCTGTAATGTGTTCAGCGACCCCCATTTTTCACTGCAGATTCGTGCTTAACAGCTAAAAATATATCGGATTAGTGTAGAATAGACCCCAGCACAGAAAACAAATATTTTATTGTGGGCCTACGTAATTATTGTCTATGTTATGTCATGTTTGAATTTACTACATGAAATTGTCAATATCAATAACAATTATCGCTTAAGGTAGTAGTCTTGTGTCTTGGGACGAAAATATCGATTTTTATTCTATTACATATTTAGAAAGTATTGCGTCTTAAGAATATACTGTGAAAAAATCACAACAAAATTCGAAAAATTGACAAAGTTAGAGCACATATACAAGAGCGTCTCGTAGGAGAAAATCTGTTGTCAAAACTTTAAACCATGTTTTTCCGATCGGCCCAGGTGATAATAATTTTTCTATTCAACCGATTTTGCTGAATTTTGGATTTATTATTCTACACATCTGTGGCTATTGGAGGAAACGAAATCTTTTATTTTTATTTATAATTGTTTATTTTATAGCCTGATTTCTTATTAAAAAATTGTAAATTAGGTATCTATTTGTTTCAAAAGTCCACCATTTTAATATTTTTCAATCAAATTGATTAATTTTAGTTCCGACCAAAATTACAAGCTGGCTGAACAGTAAACTTTTTTATTTTTTGCTTTCAGACGTCCTAAAGTGCCAAAATCACCTGGGCCAGCCACACCCCTCTTTTTGTAGACGCCTATTTCGTTATTACATAAATAAATGTAAAAAATTTTTGTTTGACAAATAAAAAATGTTTTTATATTCTCTTAAACACCAACAATAACATATAAAAAACCAAATCGATTTACTTTTATTTTACCAAACAAAAAAAATTTCCAGAAGAAGCCTACGAAAAACGCGCGAGATACCAGACTACTACCTTAATTTTTACAGGATGCCATGCCTTGAAAACCAACTGGTTTTAAATTAAAATTATGTAAAAAGTATGTATTTGATATGTATTCATACAAATGTAGCAACGATAATGCTACATCATTTTTTCCCCCGTTCGAGATAAAACGTTGGTGCACTGGAGTGCAAGGAGATAACAGCCCAACCAGCGGTTCACTAAAACAGTGATCTTTATTTTTGTATTAAATGTCGATTTTTATAGGCTAAAATTAAATTCTTTGCTTGCGTAATAAATTTACTAATAATGCATTTATTTTTAAATAATATAAATATTTTCTCAACAGTAATTCAGAAGCTGAAATCCGTCGTTATAACGTATTTATATTTAAAATAAAACTTTGAGTGAAGTTTTATTATAAAATTTAAATGTACAGCAAGTTTTGTTTACTCAACGAAATTAACGTTTACTATATATGTTGTTACATACTAAGGATTTGATAAAAAATATGACAATTACAGGTTTGTGCACTGTTTTAATTTATGAATTATTATTTTTTTGGCATATTGAAATTAAGAAAATTAAATAATCCAAGATTTTTTTTTAGAATTTATTATTATATTGAAACTATTTTGAAATATGATTCCTTGCACTACATCCCACAGCACAGGACATCTTCAGGAAGTGATCTCTAAAATTTTATTGGAGGATGTCCAAGAATTATTTAATTGCACAGAAAATCATTCTGACGTGAGTACACTTACAAAAAGGTTTCTTTAACGTTAAAAAGGTTTGTTAACTTTTAAGAAATTTACTAGGCTAATTTTTAATTTAAAATAAATTTTTTATTTACAATTAATGTATCTCATCAACATTTTAGGATCAATAACATATTTGAAAAATACAAATCATGTTTACACAGATTTACATGCAAATCTGTCACCTAATTTTTTAAATGTTTTTCTCAAATTTTTCTAAGATGGAGTTACCTGGTTTTTCCTAACCACCACATAATGAAGATTTTCAATTCTTTTAAGTCTTCTGAATACAGTTTAATACTTTTTTTTATAACTGTTTATTATTCACATCTATTGATAATAACTTTCAAATGTATTTAAATATTCAAATATCTCTTATTAATCTTCTTTATTTAAGCTTAAATGTAACCTTTTTTTGTATAGCCAATCATATTCTTCTTTCTTATAAAATATTGACAATCACTTATTCTTCTTTAGAAATTCAAAAGTTTTCAGAATAGTTCGGTAAGAAAATGAATTTAATCAACGATTTAATGCATATTGAAACATTTCTGTTTTTAGGATGCTATCACGTGTTAAAAAGTAAAATAATTGCCATTCGAACATTGTGTATGTTCTTTTATCATACGATCTTTTGTAATTCTGATGTAGATAAGTGGTACGTCCATGATGTCCACGATGTTTCATTGTGTATATAAACGTAATTTAATGCAATATGCAATATGAGGCATTCTATGTTTTTCTTCACGTACACAAATTTTTTTATGTAAGTCACATTGAGGACCTTTTCATATATTTAACAGGAACTTTGAGGGTCTTTTGGTAATTCGAGAGTCGTCCATAAAGTTCGAAAGCCCGTAAGAGAAACTTTGATAACCTTAGTGTTGCGAGGCGTAAAATTGTATAAAAAATGTGTATGAAAGGTAAAGTACACTAAGCCAGAATGTGGAGGACGTGGGCTCGGTTTATTAGGTTTTGAGTTATAATTAAAAAGGGTACGTTTTTATAACTTCTAAAATTTTGAAAAATCACAACTCAAACGGGGAGGTTCTTTACCGATAATTCGTATTTCTTACTTATTCAGTTTGTCGATTCCATATTCCCGCGTGATAATTGAGACCCCACAGTTCCATCTATATCATTTTCCAAAGCCATGAACAATGTGGTTCAAGATTGTTTTTCAATGTCGGAAGTAAATAATGAGAATTTGGATAAACATATTCTTGAATTAAATAAAATGTATAACAGTACAGGAGATTCCGAAACTTAAAAAATGCACACAATTTTGAATCATTTACAGCATTGCTTGCAATTCTGGGCGAGTTTTTGAAGACAGATCCTACCTATTCGACAAGATTAAAAAGGGCTGTGTTTCTCGCGACACATTTAACTAATAAAGCATAATAAATATTTTGGAAAAGGTAATAATAGAAAGTTATGGAATTAAATAAGTTATTATTATAAATTATTTATTTGTTTTAGGAGTTTTACTCTTTTCGGCATAACACTAACTCTAGTAATTATTATAATTAAATAAGTTATAAATTTAAATTTTGCTTCTAAATAATAACAAAATTTAAAAAAAATGGTTAAAACCACCAAAAACAAAAAAAAAGATTTTCTTAATACGCACGGAGAGAAATTTCATGGTATTTTCACATGTTCCCGTCGGTGCAACATTTGCACGAACTGTCTGTGCTATAAAAGCATAGGATCGAGCGATTTCGGCATGGCTCGATGCTTAATTATCTTGTTCCCGTGCTTTCATCTCACGATCCCATGCTTTTATAGCACAGACAGTTTGTGCAAATGTTGTACCGATGGGCCCATGCAAAAAAACCATGAAATTTCTCTCCGTGCGGTTATGCGATCTTGAATAACTTACCAATCATTCCCTGATAGCAGTTTTCATCGATTTTAGGTTGACTACAAGATGCTTCAAGCTCACTGTGACGTATTATTTAATAATACTATCACAATCACTGCCAAAATGAGTATATGCTAGTAAAGATTTCTTTATCCATAAACATATTTTCATTACATATTTGGTGAATCTACTGAAAAGATGCAACAATTTCCTTTAATTAATGTGTGATTTATTTCTCAAAATATTGAAATAGACTGACTTATCCAAAATGGTCAAAATCTTCGTTCTTCTTTTATTATATTAAAATCAGAACAGTACTCCCTTTCCAAACGAAAATTTTTAGTTAATGAAATTACCTATGTGCAGAGAACAAGGTGTATATTTTTTGAATTTGCATTAAAATGCATATACCCTGCGTCATGTTCCTTTCCTACCCTGAAAAATTAACAAAAGAAAATGCCCAAGAAAAACCGATAGTATGTTAAGAATTTTGTCGACAGTTTATACACTAAAAATCTAAGTTAAGTTAAAGTAAAAAAATAAGAATTATTAGCATAATGTTTTCACTATTTTCTATAATTGCTGCTGGTGCAAACTGAAGGGTACATCGTATGGTGATAAGTCACTTCAGTATTTTAGTCTCGAAGAATTTGTAATATGTGTATAACTATATACACGTACTTACAGTATATTATTAATAATTCTATAGTACATAAATTAATAGAACAATGATAATTTGATTACGATACTCGTTATGTTATAAATTGACTCCGCAGCCATCGGTCTCACCACTGTAAGTAGAAACGGCCGAAGAAACAATTGAAGAAAAGAGGAAGATAATTGTAACATTGAAAAATCGTTAATAAGTTTAAAAATATCACCTTGTGGCGAACAGAATTTGCTACGAATTCTTTCGCATATAGTTTTTTGTGCAATTTGAAGTTTTTGAGATAAAAATGAAAAGTATTCAAAGTTTGAATTAAAAAAATTAGCTATTAAGTCTCAAGTCGCGCATTAGTCTGTTATTAAATGATAAAATATAGTGTATATAAATAAAAAATGTGCGAGAGAATTTGCAAACGGTTGGTTTTCGGGGTAATATTTGTAAAACAATTACACGGTGTGATAAAATAAAAAAGTCTAAATATATGTTTAACGGGACACAGTAGACCTTTAATAGAGCACGAGAAACTGACAAGAATGATATGGTTATTTTTTTATTGTAAATTTTCGAGAATACGGATTTATGCACTATTTTGGAGTTTGAGTAGGAAGGGTTTATATAGACCTTTATCATTAAAGGGCCGAATCTTGAATTGTTGGAGTTCCTAAAAGTTTCCAAGGAAATCATTTTTTTAAATAATAAAATTCCAAGGAAAGCATATTTTTATATAAGGGAAGGCGGGGCGAAGCGGCGAGGATTTTTCCGTGAATTATATCGCTCCTTGAATTTCGTATTTAGGATGATGTAAAGTATCATTTGATAGGTAATTTCATAGTCAATATTTACATGCATGTTACTTACGGTATATGTTTTACAGATGACCAGCTATGAGCAATTTAAAAAACTTAAAAAAAACGGGGCGAAGCGGCGATACCGGGGTGAAATGGCGAATCCATATTTTTATAAGCTTCTGAAACGACCATCATAAAATTAAGTGCAAGTCATAATCTTTTTAGTAATTATTGTTTGTTTTAATAAAAATAAAATTTCCACGTTAGTGGAATGAACCTCTTCAGATATATCAAAGTTTCCAACAACAGTTAACAAAGAATTTGCATCTTCGGAAGCTTTGAATACTCGTATTACATCAGGATGACATATTTTAACTTCGTCGTTAGTTACTCAATGCATTCATCAAAAGGGAATTCTAAATTAAAAAATAATCACGGAATAGAGACATCCGGAAAAAAATTTCGCCGCTTCACCCCAAAGTATCATTTGGACTTTCAGGTACGATATCTCATTATAAAAACACAAAAAAGGAACAATTCATGTTTTATAAATAAGTCCAAAAAATATACTTTTAGAATACATATACAGTAGTCCCCATCCTAAGTTATACTATCTGTTCTTTCAAAATGGCGGACGATTCTCCAAAGTTATAGCCCCTCACTATCCCCACTCCCGTATCTTTGTTTATATCCATGCAATGGGTGCTTCTGTGTACGAGTATGTCGCGAAACGAGTGTGGCTCAGCAAAACAATGTGGTGGGGGAAGGAGAGGAAGAAACTGGTATAACTTTGGAGAAGGCCAATCTATAACATAGGATAGACAAATAACTTTGGATGGTATAACTTAGGGTGGGGGCTACTGTATAACTAGTGATTATTGAACTACCAAAATGAAAATATTGACCAATCTGAGGATAAAATACAGGAAAATGACTTAAAAATTACATATCTCGCTCCCAAAGGTAGGTAAGAGAACAAAAAATGAAATATCATGTTTCAAAATGTGAAAAATGGTGTAAACACGGAAACCACATATGATATTTTACAATCAGTATGATCATAATGGAGATATTTGAAATTCGCCACTTCGCCCGTTTCGCCCCGTCTTCCCCTATAATTAAGACTCCGGAAGGCATCGTTACCGGAGTGCTCGTGGTCCCACGAACATAAGCAGAAATGTCCGAAGAAACTATTGAAGAAGAGATGTTGAAATCGAAAAATAACGCGGTGTGACAGTGAAATAATACATTACTCAACGAGGGAGGTAAAATAAAGAATGTGTCAGACTGAGTGTAATTTTTACCCGAGGCGAAGCCAAGGACGGTGAGAAACATGCAGTTAGAGGCATTTTGTTTACTTTCCGAGAGAAGTATACGATTTTTCTTTATGGCCGAGAGGATACGCTTTCTATCGGATAAGGATAAGGTTTTCTTCCCGGTGTGAAGAAAATATACTTTTAACAAGTCATAATAGACCTTGTAGGGCATGAAAAACTGAGGAGAATGATATGGTTGTTTTTTCTCATACACCTCCAAAATCTCATTTTATATTTCAAAAACGTTTTTGAAATTTTGTTAAAAAGAAACTCACAGCTCCACTAATTTTTACTCGATTTCATAATTTCTTCTTTATTAGGAAAGAAGAAGGATTTATCTTTGCAACGCTATGTTATTTGCATCGATATCTTAAAGACTCACAAATATTCAAACGAATATATCTTGGAAATTTTCATTTTTATTCAATTTTTTCATCTTTGACAAGAATTTTATGATATTATTTGATCTCGAATATTATTCTCGATACAATATCTTGAAAGTATACGTAATTTCGATTAAAATGGCTTATTTGTTTACTTGAATAGGTTAAAATGACTAGTATTACTGAATTTTACAACTTTTCGAATTTTAGGCAAAATTTGAATGCAGTGCAGCTCCGAATCGTTGCCAACAATATCATGCACAATATCACGCAATTACAAAACCGGAAGATGTTGGAGTTAAGAAACATGTAATTTTAAAAAAACGTTTTTTAAGTATTAAATGAGTTTTTGGGGGTGTATGAAAAAAAAACAGCCATATCATTGTCCTCAGCTTTTCATGTCCTACAACGTCTAGTACGTCGTCCATTTAAAAGTATATTTTCACTGTCACACTGTCTTATTTTTCGATGTCAAATTATTAGCAGCTGTTCTTCAATTGTTTATTCAGGGGTTTCTATACTTATGTTGGTGGCATCGAGCACTCCGGTTGTGCTGATTTCCGAAGCCTTGGTTTTATATAAAAATATGCTATTATTTACAAAAAATTATGTCCATACTTTTAGGAAATTCATAATTTTAAGATTCCGCACTTTAATGATAAAAGTCTATTCAAACTCGTCAGGATAACAAGTACTCTTCAGGATAACAAGAACTCTTCAGGATAAGAATGAATCCTCGAGAAAAGTGCATAAATCCGGATTCTTGAAAATCTCAAAATTTACAATAATCCAACCCAGATTTTCCATAAAGGTCCACTGATTTGAAGTATAGAAAAAGACAAATATTTGAGTGCAACGTATCACAATAAATTATTAAATAAAATTGTAAAATCTGAAAATAATTGAAAGCATAAAAGCTTATTTACAATTATTCTTCAAAATTAGCTAAACGATTAAGGGGTCTGTCTAGTAGCTCGCGCCGAAAAAAACGCGATTTTCGTGATTATTTCTTGGGATACTGGATAAAGGTAATGATATAAAAGTTATTAGGCTTAGTAAATGCACTCTTGAAATACATAAAAAAATGTTGTTCTTTTATTTTATACATGTATTATGACCAAAAACGTCAACCAAACGCAACACCTCGAAAAGTAGGTAGGTCCGCCTTGTTGATAAAATCTTGGAGCTGTGTTGTCTGAAACAAAAAAATCAAAGTGCTTTAGGTTTGGTATGACAATGGCAATGTCCCCTGTGAATTTTGTTCAATTATTTTAAAAAATAAAAAAATGGTGAAGAAAAAACAAAAAATTTTCAAAAAACCGGTTTTTTTTTCGCCGACTTTTGAAAAAATAATATAGTTAAATTCAAAATTTTTGAAAAAAATTTATAGGGGACATAGCGATAGGTTTGAAGAATATGTGGTTCAAATTTCATAAGGATCGGTCGAGTAGTTTCGAAAATTTCATCAACAAGGCGAGTAAAAGCGTTGTATCGAGAAAAACGCGTTTAAAGTTTTTTTTACATGAAATTCTTAAAAAAAAAATTACTTACACCTAGTCAGCGATGCCTGGACCGTACAAAATTCCTTATCACACAATATTTCTTAATATATTTACTTTCGAAAAAAGTAAAAAACAAAAAACCGATTTTTCAAAAGTGAGTTACTAGACAGACCCCTTAATATGAACTATTTTATTCCTTTTATTGAAACAATTTTGGATCCTATATACTACATCATTTATCTTTGTTATAAGCATATGGGGACCGTCCTAATTACGTTGTAGTTTTGGACAATGTCCTCTGATCCTTTCGGGGAGTAAGAGCCATCCTTTCTATTCTATATTACAAGAAGATTTAGATGATTTTCGATTTATAAAGTTTTCCTTTTTGTGTTATGAATTGTATTAAATTTATTTTTATGATTATCAAAAAATTATACCGTGAAAAACTATATGCGATTATTTCCCCCAAAAATGCATTTTTCAAATTGTCTTTTTACCTTCATATTGGTTTTTTATACTGATAGAATTTCGAAATTCCTTTTTGAAGTAAATAAATCATTTCGTCGAGACATATGCTAATACAATTGTTGTGTTCCTTTTTGTATAATATACGTAAAATTAAAACACGTTTATAATAAATCAATATGTTTAACCATTTTTATACAGATTATTATCATAATTCGTTATGCACTACTTTAAAAATTGCTATTTTACGTATACGTTTGAAATGATATTCCTGTATGGAGATACGAGGGGTATTTTATTTTGAAATAAATACGACGCTTGTTGTTGCTTTTATAAACGTTTAATCTGTTCGGATAATAAACGTAGTGTACATAATATGTTTTTGGTTTGTTCCTTTCTTAGGATTTGTTTGAACGTTTTTCAAATACGTCTTCTAAACTTGATATTTACGCAATTTTCGGTGGTATATAAGTGACCTATAATATTGTATATCATTTCTTAAAATGATACGTTTAATAAACGTGACGTATTAAATGTAGGTATTTAAATCGTTAAGAATAAACGTATTTTATACAACTGTTTTATAGACGTTTTATACCTTGTAAACGTCAGATATTTATACAATTTCTATACCATTTTATACTATTTTTATACCATTTTTATACCACTTTTATTCCATTTTTATACCATTTTTATACCTTTGTATAATATGAACGTTTAATCCACAAATGTGTTGGGGATCTTTCTGTTTTAAATGCTTATGACGTCTGAAACATAATCAGAATTTCGACAGGTAGTTTTTCAATGTTTTCAAAAAATGTAGTCGCCTGGTTTTTCCTAGCGACCATAAATTCATTGTTTTGTATATTAAAAAATAAAATTTTTAAAAAACTTCATTACGTTTCTTTCTGTAAGTGCGCACTTCGCCGGGAACGTTGAATTTTCCAAAGAAGAAAATGCGCGCAACTGCCGAAAAACGAACAAAAGGAGGATACAGCCCTGCGCGAGTGTATAGGCACGTTTCCGACCCTTTTTGAGTCATGGGAAAACTAGCGACCGCCGTCAGTCGCGACTCTCGAATCGTCGGGAAAGCAACGTCGATCGTTGGGGATAACTCTTGTTTTTTTGTGTGCTTCCTAACAAAAATCGAAGTGTGTGAATAGAACCCGCTGCGTTCTTTTGGAGGTTGAAAAATTCACCGGTAAATATCCAATATTTGTAAATTCGATTTTCCAACCGCTCATTTGCCGGTACGGAAACGCTGGACGACAGCCGGATCGCCACTATTGTCCAGTTTCTGACTGTATATTGCGGTCTCTTCATTTCTCCTTAAAAAATATAGATGTCACTGAGTGGTTCGCTGCTAATCGTTTTCGCAAATTCACCGACGTGTCAAAGATCGTTTTGTCATACCGGCTGATATCGTATGACATTGGTTGCGATCGGATTTTGAATTTTTTTTGTTACTTAAATAAAAAACAATTTATAAATTAGAAATTCGGAATTTGTCTGCGCTATGTGATGTATATGAAATGATCGATTCTTCAGGTTTTTGGCCGGGAAAGCATAATTGTCACACGCACGAATGACTTTTCTTTACTGGAGAAGGGGATTGAGTAATTTTTCTTTAAATTTGAAAAAATTAAAGTTGTCTTGTAGCTATTTTGCTGGAAAAGCTTTGTTTTTGGTTTTCCGCCGTGGAGAAAACTGACCATGAAGCTGGAGTGTGCAGCTGCGCACGATACATTGTACATATGTATTGATTTTCCCACGCTCGCGACTTTTGCCCGAGTCGGTGCTGGCGGCTGCTCCGATTTTTTTCGAAATCGGCCGGGATCTGTGCTCGAGTTCGCGCGAAAATACGAAACTGTCAGTTTTTGAGTTATTTCCCACTCAATATTTCGTGCTGAATAGGTTACCAAATTGCTGCGATTTTGAATTTTGCAAATCGAGATATTTCGGGCAAACTGTGGCACGTTGGAAAATAATGAAACGAAGCTGTCATTAGATTAATAAGGGATTGAAAATTAGAATTTGGAGACTTTTTTAGAGTAATTGAGTGAATATAAGGGGATTATTTCAGGAGTTGTGACTAGGTGAGACGACATGCCGGCACCGACGTCAGGCATGGCCGAGACAGGCATGCCTCGGAGCCAACTTCTAGAATTGCAGTATCGAGCAGATAAAACCACAGATGAGGTAATTGTTTTAAGTCTTTTTATTTAAATATCGTCTAATTTAATTCCATATTTTTCAAAAAAAAAAAATGAAAAATTATGAGGAAAATAGTCTTGATACATTTGAAAGTACTAGTACTACCGTTTAAATAGTTGACAATACTTTTATTTTATAGTATTAAATAAGTAAATGCAAGGATGTCATAATTAATACATTATTTTATACGATATAACATTACAGAATTTTTTCAAATTCAGCAAATGAAAATAGATTTAAAATTGCATTAAAAATAAGGTATAAAACGTTTTATTGCCTGAAATAAATTGGAAAGAGGCTTTTGTCTGACTATTTCGAAATCCTTTTATTTTTACTTTATGTAATATGTTAAATGGTATACTAACAAAACAGATGCTAATATCCGTCTAGAGCCATGGCTTATAGCTTTCGTTGGATTTAAAAAATAAATTTTCATTTCCATAACAATCAAGAGAGATTAGGATTATCCTGAAATATACTGCGAGATTGTAAATAAAAAAAATTGTAAAACAGTTTAAGAATTTAGGGATAATCACACAAAACATTTGTAAATCAATGTGAATTAAGAGTAACACTTAATAAATCTGTAAAAGATTTTATAAGTTTAATAAATAAATAAAAAAAAGAAACCATAATAATTCTAAAATTCTTCAACAGTTTTACAATATTTGTTATTTACAGTCTCTCAATGTTTAATTAACAATTATTTAATGTAATACTATATGATTAATAACAGCATAAGAAAATATTATTATTATAGCTGGTAAAACAGCTTGGAGATACAATTAGAACAAAAATAATATTGTTTAAGTTGTTCTCGATTAAATTCCTTATTTTAAACAGAAACTTATTTGAATATTCATGGTATTTTATACTCATTTTATTTAATAAATTAAAAAGTTTATACAAATAATATTTCGATTATTATAATATTATTTTGACATTTACTGACTTAAACCAAAAAAAAAAGTTACTCATTTTTTTGTCTGACTAAACAATTATTTAGCATTGAAATTAATTGTTAACTTCTCTTTTAATCATTGAATTTGCTACTGAATTAATTTAAGGAATTTATTTTAAAAAATTATAACCGATAAAAAATTGTTAACATTTTATTAAATAACTTTTGTACCTTCACAGTATTTTTAAAGTTTTTTCTCACGTTTCGAGTGAAAGTACTTAAAATTAGAATTAAAAACTTACTCAAGTACTGAAATATTTAAAAAAATACAAAAAGACACGAAATGAGAGTTGAATAAATATTTTTTTAAACAAAATAAACTACGAAATTCCTAAAATAAAAAAAAGTATATGAAAGTCGTAATTAAGGGCTTAAATTAATAATAAACTAAAGAATGAAAGCGTTCAAAGTTTCAAACTTTTTAATCTCTAATTTTATATAAATCAATTATTAAAGATTTAGTAATTTATATTTTTATGTGTTTCACATTTTCAACGTTTTCTTTTGAGTTAAAGTCGTCTTGTACTTAAATGCTTTTAAAGATTTTTTGTTATAAGACTTCATTATAGATATTTTTATAAATTTTTTGATTTAGTAATTTATTAATTTTCTTGTTCACTATTTGGGGTGCGGGTCGAAAACCCGACAAATCAAAAAGCCGAAAGGTAAAAAAACCGACAGTCATAAAGCCGACAGTGACTAAACCGACAGTCGAAAAGCCGACACATAAAACAATAGACACATCGTCACGAGGTCAGTCATTCTTTGAACCGTCGGTTTTTTGACTGTCGGCTTTTCGATTGTCGTTTTTTTGACTGTCGGTTTTTCGATTGTCGTTTTTTTGACTGTCGGTTTTTCGACCTGTCGGCTTTTTGATTTGTCGGTTTTTCGACTCGCACCCAATATTTGTGAATTTTTAGGGATATTAAGAAATGTGTATTGTTGTATTTTTCTAAATTAGAAGTTGTTACATGACAATAATGATAAATTTCAGTAATAAGTGCTTAAAAAGTGTTATATAATTGTTGTACTATATACTGATATAAAATGATTCTAAATTTGTAAAAGAAATTAAAATTATCATATTAAAAAAAAAAATACATTTAATTTTCAATCATTATTTAATTTATTAATTCTTTAAATATACTTGATCTTGATTATAAGAATTTAAAATCCTTACATATCTTTATGTTTAATTATATATGATAGATAGTTTTAGTATTTTAGTATACAAATACTTGAATGTCCTTAAAGAATTAAAGATACTCAAATACAAAAATATGAACTTTATTTTCTCTAATTTTTATATTTTATTACCCGATTATTATTTCGAAACAAACAAATTTAAAGCAAATTTGAAATTTATATTTCGTCAAAAAATCACAAAAAGAAAAAAACAAGAAAAACTTCAATCTACTAAATTAGTATTTACCATTTCTGAATGTTATCCTAAATAAGAAATATTACGTATGAACTGTTAACTAGATAGTAGGAAAAGTCACAGTCGTTTTTAGTTAGTTTTACTATTTAAATAGTAACCTCAGTAAATGACATAGCCAATCCTACTATTTAAATAGTAAAACTAACTAAAACAACGACCCAGATGCGACTAATTAGATAGTAAAACTATTTCTTTTCGTGTAAATATTGTAAAAAATGGAATACGGAAATCTGTTGCAAATTTTATTATCCTTCAATTTTCGATTTATTAAAATATTTAAACTGTTAAGTACGTAGAGAATCAATGTAATAATTTTTCTCTTTTAAAATTTCATAACGGTTTTGAACTAAATGTAATTAAGCGAGATTAATTCATTGAATTCTATTTCCGTTTGCTGAGATGTAATAATAAAATGACGGCATCAAGTACTATTCATGTCCTTTCAAATGAATCGACATTGACTGAATATTTCCGAAACATCCTTCAGTAACAAATATCCCGAGTATTTCCTTTTTATTGTAAAGTATGGAATTTTGTAAATATGAATAAAAAATTAGCAATTTTTATGAATATTATATAGTATATAGTTTCAAGTTTTGTAATTAATTTATTACTATCGAATACGCAATTTATTACTCGAAATACTATGGAAATTGTTGATCACGTTAAATGTCTGTCTTAGGTAGAGAAAAATATAGTAAAATTTACTCAAAATGATTACCTACACTATAGTAAATTGACGTGAGAACTAAGGTAGTCAACTGACCTATCTTCTCCAGTAATAGGGTAAACTATCAGGAATGTAGTGAAAGTTACTCAAAGATAAGTAATTTCGAAATTGTACACATTAATATATTTCTTTTACACAGATATAACTTACTCTAGTTTAGTTGATAATTACTCTTTTATTAAGAGTGAATAGTTCACTTTGTGAAGAGTGAGATTTCACTCCAACTAAGAGTGAAAAAAAGATGACTTCTAGAATAGTGAAATATCACTTTCAGTTTTCGTGAAAAATGATACATTTTGTACCAAGTATAAAATAAAAATAAAACTGTTACAATTTTACAATATTATTAATTATTAAACTATTAAAATATTAAAAAATAATTCCTTAGAGTGAAAATTTCAGTTTTCGTGAAAGAGTGGCTCAATTTTCACTGTAAGGAATTATTTTTTAATATTTAATAGTTTAATAATTAATAATATTGTAAAATTGTAACAGTTTTATTTTTATTTTATACTTGGTACAAAATGTATCATTTTTCTATTATCAATGCAATCAAACCTGTCTAGTAAGACATCCTACAAACACATACATATATAAGTTATACATTTGATATTTTCTGTTAAATATTTCTATAAAGATGAAATAAACTTTTGAACTGTAATTTCAAATTATGTACTATTATTTTGTATATATGAATCACAGATTATGGAACATACTTAAATATAAAAACAATATTTATTATGCGAATGAAACATTTTCCAAACGTACATATATCACAACTTTGTCAAATATTTTGTCTAAACAATAACAAGAAAACGAATTTGTTTTTAATCATTTTTTAATAAATTTATGATAATTAATAATTTGATACTAAGTTTGCATGTTTATTATTTCCAGATTCGAATCTGACTTTATACGTATTAATCACAGTCGTTTATTTTTGAATATAAACAAATATATGAATTTTTTTTATAAATTAAAATCCATTTATAATATTCCGAAAATCTAAATAACTGTCATAACATTCAAGTCTTCGGTCATCGATAAAAGTAAATGATGTCACAAGACACCTGTGCCATATTAAACATTACTTAATATTTAAAATATTTTTCATAATTTTCACAAAATGTTTAATTTTTGTCTTCCATGAAAGGCAAAAAGTTTTTCTTTGTAAATGGAAAATTGTTCTTCTGCAGACAAAATTAGAACACTATAACCCCTTCAACATTACAGTGCGTTTGAAATGTCACATGATATATGGAATGAATAGGGAGCTTTCAGAAACCTAACTGTTCAGAGGAGTAACTCGACTGTTAAACACCCTTAGCCAGCCATCAGCATTAATTTGTCATTTCTGTCCGCCCTTGATCAACATTGTGTCTCCATATGGCTTTATTGATCCGAAAAGTGGTAGTTTTCATACCAGCATTAACTGAATGCAAATTATATTGCAACTAATTAAGCCCTTCAAGAATTATACGTAACTATTTAATATAGTAACTTTCGAATTTCATTAATGAGATAAATGTTGAAACAAAATTTAGTATATAGTATAAATGGGATATATAAATATTAAATTTTTGACCGTGTACAATTTTTTTCGTGATAAAATTTTTATTTTTGAAAATTTAAAAAGCTGTTGTTTTTTAATTTATTTTCACTATGAAAGCAATCGACAACATGGAGATTTTCATTGATGATGTACATTTCTCAACAACAAAAATAACTAATAACTAAATTAAATTTGGCGAATTTAAAATGTTAAAAAAAGAGATAACAAGTAGAAGATCCATGATTTATTGGATATACATTATATTTAGGGGCCATCATTTTTTACAGTTTCTTTTTTATTTTGTTTTAAGGCCTTAAAATGTTTCGTCTCAAATTTTCAACGTAAATTAGGTTCTTTACCCAATACACGAATTTTCTAGCATTTTTTAATAAAGTTGACGATCGTCCTATTCTTTAAAAATGTTACTGAAAAATTTAAAAATGATTTTTCCCAGGAATATTACACATATTTTGAAAAATAAATATTTTCACGAGAAAGGTCAAAATTGATGCTTAAAAAAACTTGATACATTGTCCATCGTCGTGAAAATAAATTAATAAAATGACAGATTTTAAAATATTCTCGAAAATCAAAAATTTCACTACAAATTTTTAAAGATAGAGAAATATTATTTACATATCCAAATAGTTATAATTTAACGAAATAAAATGGGCAAATGTATATTATTTACAATAGGCACTAGTTTTTACGATGGTCACGAGAGAGAAACAAAACCCATTTATGATTAAATCACTTTAAATACAGATATGACTGTTCCAAATTGAAGGTTTTGTCTCCATTATCATACAAAATCCTATGTTCATCTTTATACCATCTTCGTGTTTTCAATCAAAAACCAAAAAAAGTATGTTAATTAAAATTTTTATATTATCTTTAGTTAATCGTTATTAATTAATAATTATTATTCAATTTGAAATTAGAACGGTCGAGAAAATATTTTCGTTGTTATAATTTTCAACGATTACTGAAAATGGACAAATGTTTGAAAGATAGGTGGCACATTGGAAGTGGATTGTCCCACATACAAACAATTTAGGCACCAATGTTCGTGTGAAGAATACATAATAGTTCGTTTCCGTCATGAGAAAAGAAAAAAGTAGAATTTCATAAAAAATTCAATGTAATTGATCAGTAATGAAAAAACTTGTGCATAATCACAAATCGATTATAATAATTACGTCTACATAAATTGATCATACTCAAAGAATGAACAAAATAAATGGATACAAACTTGATAAGAATACACATTGGATGTATTTTTCATAATTTGTTTGAAAATATTTTCAATGCTTTAACGTATGTTTTATGAGATAATGTCCGACCAAAATCGACTGTTATCACTGGAAATTACTCTCATTACGGCTGACATGAAATAATTTGTTTATTATTTCGAAATACCTTTATGAATAATAAATGAAGTTTGTTAATCACTGCAGATTGATTCATTACTAAAAAATGCATTTATTAATAATTTGTTAGTTTTTCACATTCATGTAAGTTAAAATGATTAGGAAATAAAAGGAAAAATAGGTAAGTTTGAAGAGAAGAGAGAAATTTAATTTCTGTAAACCAATTAATTTGATTATTAATTCTGATTACCTATTGCATCTTTATTACAGAAAATTTATTACTGTTTCATTCAATGTAAGAGTTACGAGTGCAAATAGAACTTTTCCTAAGAAGGATTCAGAATCATAAGGTATTCGATGTTTAGATGCCCGAAGTGCTTATTTCTTAAATTAATTTAAGCACTTAAACATGAAACATTATTTAACAGCACGTAATAATAAAAGCTAGCATATTGAAAAAAAAGATAGTAGGCAGTGTATTTTATCAAATTAATAAACATTGATGTAGTACCAAATCATGCAATGTTTTCAAAATCATTATGAAGAAATTAAAAAATATATAAATGTAAATAATTTATAAAATAATCTGAAAACGCTGAAGGTAAAGAACATTCTATTACTTAAAGTTAGATAGATATCCAATGTCATTATTTTCATATTAAAAAAATATTTCTTAAATTTTATTTCAATTATTAAATGTTGATTTTACAAAATAACATCGTTTATTTTAACATAAACAACCATCTCTATAGAACTCTTTAACACAATTTTATCGAAAATTACTTAAGGGTTTTTTTGGTGTTGTTCACGGACGCTAGCAGACTGACCTAAAAGTAGAATTGTCTGAATGACCCCTTTCAGACAAATTGATTTATATCGTTAAAGTCGTCCAAGTTCCCGAAATATCGATACATCATGCAAATATTTATCGTACAATAATACATAGCGTTATGAGAAACTGTATTTTGCCCTGTCATGACTTTTAAAACGAAAATATTAAGTGGCATGTTTTTAAACGTTTAGCAGTTGATAAAAATATGTTTCCGATCGATTGCATAGGTCAACATGGTTTTATTTGAGGTTATGTATTCGAAAAACGCGTTTTTTGCGGTTTTTGAAAAACCGATAGTCAAAAAATCGATAGTCAAAAAACCGATAGTCAAAAGACCGACACTCAAAAAACCAACAACCGAAAAGTCGACATTTAAAAAACCGACACTTCATATAATTACTATTTTTTTGTCGATATGTCTACTTTTTTATGTATTGGCTTTGTGACTGTCGGTTTTTTGACTTATCGACTTATTTATTTATTGATTTTTCGACCCGCACTCCCTTTATTTGGTAATCAGCATTCACATGAACACTGTTTATATTTAGTTAAGTTTTAAACTCGGTCTGGGCTGCCTTCTTTTGGTTAGTTAATTGTAGTTTAGTTGATTTCATTTTTC
The DNA here is from genome assembly GCA_030407085.1 of Trichopria drosophilae. Taxonomy (NCBI): domain Eukaryota; kingdom Metazoa; phylum Arthropoda; class Insecta; order Hymenoptera; family Diapriidae; genus Trichopria; species Trichopria drosophilae. The sequence continues at coordinate 185,992,091 of CM059582.1, forward strand.
GAATCGCTCGGCGCTGCCTTCTCTAGAATAGTATTAGTAACTTTTGATTTAGTCTCATTTTTCATTGTTGAGTAATGTTTAGTACAATCCATAAACTTGCGGCATGGAGGTTTCTGTCCGGTTATATTGTGTGATTTTTTAGAAATTACAGATTTGTTACGGTTTTTGAAAGGTTAGGTCAGGTAATTTTTTGTTATAATTAGTATTATGTTTAGTTTAGTCAATAAACTTGCTCCGTGGTCGTTTCTGTTAGGTTAAATTGGCTAATTATCGGTAAATTATACGGACATTCCTTGGGTTTTCTCAGTGTAGGTTAGGTAATGGCTGGTCAAGTTATTTAATGTTTAGTATAGTCCATGCCCTTGCCCGGTGGTGATTTCTGTCCGGTTAAAGAGGGTAATTTTCGGTAAATTTTAGACATTTCATGGTTTTTTACAGGTTAGGTTTGGTTATTTTTAATTAAGTTTGATGCTTTGATTAGTACAAGTAATAATCATGGTCCATGGTGGTTTCTGTCCGGTTATATTGGGTAATCTCTATCTTGGGTTTGTTTCTGACGGGTTCGGTTAGGTAATTTGTGGTTAGCTTTAGTCCAATGGTATAGCACAATTCATAGATTTGCTCCGGGCATGATTTCTGTTCATTACGGTGCGTAATTTAAATTAGCTTTATTTAAATTACCATTATTTACTTTATGACCCCTAATCGATTTTCGCTATTAAAAAAAGTTTTGTAATTTTTTGTACTATCGATTTACACTTGGGCCCGTACCATTTTGTAAAATCGAAAAGAACTAAAGTATTTGATAACTCTAAACAACATTTATTAATAGTTAAAATATATTTGTTACTAAATAAAATGATTTCTTTACTATTAAGAAATGCATTTCGCTTGTTAACAAATGTTGTTTAAGGTTAAGAAAATAGTTTAGTTCATCATATTTAAAGAAGTCTTAGTAATTAAATTCTTTCCGCAGTGTGAACTACCAAATGTTTGAAAACCTGATTACCCTTTTCATTCAAAACGTCCTAAACGAACAATGTACATCTTTTTATATTATGTATTAAGTTACGAGACTTATTTGCGTGAAATATCTACAATTTATTAATTTTAACAGCTTGATACACTCAGACGTTTAAACCATTGAATCACAGTCTCCTCAGTTCCCTAAATAAACTGGAAAAAAAAAATTTCCTGACCAATCAAATTCAACTAGCACAGAATTCTTCACTGGGAAGTAGTAAAAGCAACTACTTTACTAATTAGATAAACCATGCCGATTATTTTAATTTTACTATTTTTATTTAGATTAATGAACAGAAATTAAACTGACTAAAATTAAGTAGCTTCTAAATACTGATTCGAAGTTTCACATTCGATTTTACAGACGCTGTATTTTCTTTTAAAAACATATGTTTCAGGAAGAATTTTGAAAGAATTTCGATTTTAAAGCTACTTTACACATTTACAAAAAGATTCGGCGAAATCGGGTCAGAAACGAGCGAGATCTTACAGGAATAAATTTCGTGGGTAACAACGCGAACTGTGCGAGTACTTGAAATATTTATTCTTGCGAATTCTTATTTGTTTCTGAACCGATGTTGTTGAAATCTTTTGTAAATTCATTTAAAGATACTCACAATAGCATTAAAATTATTGACATGAATATGTGTTTAGTTTGTGTTCATTTTGTATACTTTAAGTTAGGTGTCCTTTAGTTATCCTTTAATCATATGAACTTTCCTATCTACCTACGTTCTTCGTAACTACTTTGGTACCCAGCAATCGAATAATTATTCAGAATGATTGAAAGTATTCATTTTTAAACTTTGAATTCTATTTGTTGACCTTCAATAATTCCTGCTAAAACTTATAGAGCCAATACTTCACTACTCCGAATGGCATGCATATTTTGAAACCTACTGAACGCTTCCTGCACTCGGAAAAAAAAGTAGTTGAAATGACCATTTTTTTACTATGAATTATAGTGTGAAATGAGGACTAGGCATGGTAATAGTTAAAACTACTATTTTGAAATAGTAAAGTTTAACTATTATTTCATGATTCAAAATGCTACTTATCATAATAGATAAATAGACTCAACTATTTTGAAATAGTAATTTCAGAAAATTACTACCTTCACTGAGAGAAATTGTATAAGAAATTATGATAAAAAATATTGAAAGGAGTCAATATTTACTTTTTAAAAATATTTGTAAACTATATATATCATAGCATATGAAAATTCCAATTTTCTCCCTCTATTCTTTGTTTAAAATAAGCAAGGAAACAAAGAGAAAAACAAAAAATCAATCCTGCGCTAAGATTTGAATGTCACACTCTAGCCAGTAAAAAAATGTATTATGCAATGCCATTATACACACAAATTTCAATGTCGATTAACTAGTCTATAGATACACGTGCGTGTACGACATGCAATATGTATTATCATATCTTGACGCCCGACGTTCCTTCTTATTAACAAATGAAAATGTACTTCAATAACGGGAGCCTCGGGCTCGAAGAAAAAAAGCTGCGAACGCCTCGTAGCCACCTGGTGGTATCAGAACACACCAAGTCCGGCAGTCTACTATGGATTTATAGTAAATACAAACTTTAACTATGAATAAAAGTAAACATAAAGATTTACTACGAGCCATAGTGTGAAATGAGGACTACACAAGATTATAGTTATTTTAACTATATTTTTTATATTTATTTAAAACATTCCACATAGTTGATTTTGTAACTACGAGGAGATAGTTGGTGTAACAAAATTATAACAAAATCGACTATGAAAGTGGTAAATTTAACTATTTTTCATAGTAGTTTTAACTATGTGATACAGTCAATTTAACTATGGATTTTTTTTCACATTTTATATGCGATAAAGTTGAGTTAAATATTTATTGAACTATTCATAATGGTTAAAAAGTAGTCAAATTTTGCTATGAATTTTTTTTCAGTATTTTCCTAAAACAAATCTTAACAAATAGTCGATTTTATACAATTATTTTAAAACTCTACGGATAATGAAGATACGGAAGAACACAACAAGAACACAATTTCGCGGTTGTAATTTTTGTGCAACAATAATTTTATTACAAGGAGATGAACTTAAACCAAACATTCCTTTACTTGAAATAAAAAAATCCTCAATGATTCTGTAATTTAAAACAGATTTCGGCAGCAGACATTTGCACGTGATCACAACTACAAATATGAAATGTTCAGAATTTATTTTCAATAACGATTGAATTAATGAAATTGCGTGTTCAAAAGTCACAATAAACGATGCATAGAACTTCATGTCGCTCGTTATTAAAGCGTAATGAATACAGTTATGAACTTGAAACTGTGCGCGTGTCAAGGGCAACTTTTGTTTAACGGAAAGAAACGATTATGTTTCAGTCCCTGGAGAGTACGAGGCGCATGTTGACAATGTGCGAGGAGGTAAGTTCATTTCTCTTTACAATCGATTACCAACACTGTTTTAAGGCCATTCCTACTCACGTTTCAGAATCCTGTATTCGACATTGTACCAATTCGTTTAAAATGATGACAATAGACCCAGAAATTATTATGATGTAAAAAAATAAATAAACAATATTGTTACAGTTATGAGAATTTTGTATTGAAGTTTCTAATAAACTTTAAAAATAAATAATAATTGATTAGTTATAAAGGGAGTTCTAAAGTGCTCCGCCGGTAAGGGAGAAAATTTCACTAAAAAACGTAAATTAAAGATGACTCGGACTCTGTAAAGGAAGTTGTAATTACTCTAGACGGTTTCCTAAAAAAATATAAAAAAGTTTAATTGAGAACTGACCGAGAATTTTTAGAAATAAGTGATTTTTGTGTATTTAGACTTTTACGGGTCGACTTTAAGAGATCTTAAAGACCTCCTAAATAAGAAGTCTCATGAAGATCTCATAATGACATCATGTTCAAAAATCCTGAGAAAGTAGGACATCTGACTTCTTTTAGAGCACATTTCGAAATCGTTTTGAACTCTTTTTTAGAGTTTAACTAAAAATTAGTTAAGAACAGACCGAGAATTTTTAGAAATAAGTGATTTTTGTGTATTTCCAAAAATTCTCGGTCTGTTCTTAACTAATTTCTTTGGTATTTGCTAGGATACTGTTTATAGTAATTAGAATCACTCTTACAAAGCTGGAATTAAAAAAATTTGATTTAGTCATATTTTATTAACGTTTTTTAATGAAAATCCCTACTTTATCGTCTGAGCATTTTGGAATCCACTTAATTGCGTTTTTTTTACCAACATTGGTACCCCTAAAGTCAGAAGGCATTCAACCGGCAACGTTAGAATACTAATTTTGTACTCACACAAGATGCGATTATTAACAAAGTAAGTAAACGGATAACTTTTGTATACGGTATTTTTAATAGTTATAAAAACCAAGGCACCTCAATTTAGTAAAGATGACTTCATGAAGAGAAGGATTACTTTTGGAAACTGAAGTCGTGTTACCCAGGCAGTAAAATAAAAAAGAGTTCAAAACGATTTCGAAATGTGCTCTAAAAGAAGTCAGATGTCCTACTTTCTCAGGATTTTCTGAACATGATGTCATTATGAGATCTTCATGAGACTTCTTATTTAGGAGGTCTTTAAGACCTCTTAAAGTCGACCCGTAAAAGTCTTCTTAAAGATGACAAAAGCTCTCTCTGCCAGTATTTATGATATCGGACAATTTATAAGATATCTTAAGACGTTCTTAAAGATGTATTTTTGTTGTTTGTAAATATACCATTGAAATTGTACAAGGTACTTTGTGCACACAAAAAAATAACTAAATTAAGCCAGATATAAAGATATCGACCAGACCTCTTTAAGAAGTCATAATTGTGATAATTTATAATATGATTTTGCATCATACTTTTTGTTTGCTAGGGCCATTTGCAGTTTTCACATCTGTGTTTCTTCCAGTGACACTAGATGTCGTCCGAATCCGAAATTGAAATCGTGTGATATGTATTTCATATGCAAACTGATGGATGATACATTTGTAATGAAAGAGTAAGTGAGATATTTAGAAATAGAGATTAATATGCTATTGAAAGCAACAACGATACGCATCTTTATAAATAATTATACATATGGGGAAAAACCCCAATTAAAATATATTCATTCATTGTAATGATGAAGCTCAAAATAGCATCTGTAATTTTCAGATATTTAATTTTCAATTATATCATTTGTGTTCTAGCGAGTATCAAACAATAGCTCTTTCAGGAGACCTTATATTTAGGAGGTCTTTAAGAGCTGTTAAGTATAAGTTTTGTTAAAGATGACTTTAAAAGCTCTTTCGGCCAGTATTTATGATATCCTATAATTTATAAGATTCAATTTATGAGCTCTTAAAGATGTCTTTTTGATGTTTGAGAATATACCATTGTAATTATACAAAGTACTTTGTTCACACAAAAATTACTCATTTTTTTCACAATGCCATTTATTCGATTCCTATATGACATCGCAGATAGCAAAATAAAAAAGAGTTCAGAATGATTTCGAAATGTGCTCTGAACGAAGTCAGAGGGTTATCTGAATATGAGTTCATAAATATCTCATAATAACATCATGTTCAGAAAACCTTTAGAAAGTGGTTCATGTGACTTTTTTAAAGTAGATTTCGAAATCATTCTGAACTTCTTTTTTTTTGCTGTCTGGGTCTGTAAGTTTAATTGTATTTATAATAGTTTTTTTATCGTAATTTTGCGAAAAATTACATCCTGGACCTAATTGTAACAATATTTTTATATTATCTGGAATAATTTTAGTAGATCAATTTATAATTGAATTTTCTCTGATTTTTTGGACATTAATAAAATATGTATTGTTATTTAAATTATACTTGAATAATAACAATTGACATTTTTTATTAAGTTTGTGTTGTAAATTTAACGAATATTTATCCAATTTACTAATTTGTGCTGCATTTTTATTTTCGTATAGGTAAGGATCAATGATTTGTATATTGTTTATTAATTGATGTTTATGTTTATGTAAATACTTTAAATAACTGTGAATGTCCGGGATTTCAATATTTAACATCAAATTTCAAAGAAAATAGCAATAATTTACAATCTTGTTGATAGAGCACCATCATTATTCGAGACTTCCTTTAAGACCAAAAATTTTAAAAAAATTAAAAACTCTTATCCATCTTTATTTCAAGAAATTTTTATTGTAAAATATGTAGTGTTAAAGTTTCATCATGACTTTTTTATAATAAACAAAACATTTTTTTATAAATATAAAAACATTTACTTATTTAATTTTTGCTACAGTCATTTTGGCTAAGTTGTTTGCTGAGAATAATATTAACTTTGTTAGTTCGAATTGATACTTTAACGTTGTGATTCATAAATTAGTTATTACAACCTTGTTCATTAGCACATTCAAAAACAAAAGTTATACAACAAAGTAAACCAAAGATTGCTTAATTGACTAAAGTAAAAATTGTCTCTGCAAACAAAAATTTAGTTCAAGATTATCAACAAACTTATATGCAGTCATATTGTAGAAAATAGAAAAAGTCCAATATTTATATAAGTTTCGTCAATTTCCTCTAAGTTATTGCTAAGATCAGACTTTAACAATAACGAACCCAAAGGCTCATACCGAAGGAACATTGATTCTAATTATTAACAATTCCAGTTTATTACAAAAATCAAATGAAATTGTTTATAATTTCGGCAAAAATTAAATTTCTCATTATACGAAATTTCAATGCTAACAGGAGATGGTAAAATTTCAGCATATAAAAATTCCCAGACAGCAAAATAGAAAAGAGTTCAGAATTATTTCGAAATGTGCTCTGAAAGAAGTCAGATGACCCACACTGTATGATGATTATCTTTATTCCTAAAGATCTCATAATGTCATCATGTTCAGAAAACCCTTAGAAAGTGGGTCATCTGACTTTTTTTAGAGCACATTTCAAAATCATTCTCAACTCTTTTTTATTTTGCAGTTTGGGGTGTCATATCGGAATGGAATACATGTTATTCTTATTAAAAGGAGCAATTTTTGTGTGCGCAAAGTACTTTGTGTAATTACAACGGTAGATTCTCAAAGAGCAAAAAGACATCTTTACGAGCTCATAAATTTTATCTTATAAATTGTACGATATCATAAATACTGGCCGAAAGAGCTTATAAAGTCATCTTGAACAGGACTTATAGGTCGACTTTAAGAGCTCTTAAAGACCTCCTAAATATGAGGTCTCCTGAAAGAGCTGTTGTTTGATACTCGCTACGAAATAAATGATATAATTGAAAATTAAGTATCTGAAAATTATAGATGCTATTTTGAGCTTTATTATTACAATTAATGAATACATTTTAATTGGGATTTTTTTCCGTATGTCACTTTCACTGTCCGTTCCGATTTCACTTTCGGATTCTGACGACATCTAGTGTCGCTGGATGAAAGATGGATGTCTAAACTATAGATGGCCTTAGCAAACAAAAAGTATGATGCAAAATGAGATAAATAATTGAAAACTTCAAAAATAAGATCACTTCGAGATTTTTATCCGAGGTCTGGTCGACATCTTTATATCTGGGTTAATTTAGTTATTTACAATTATAGCACAATTACTGTGATACTATTGATCTTTAAGTATCACGAAAAGTAGAATTTAATTTCTGATATTTCTATCCTATTACAAAGATAATATTTTTCAAGTACGTGGGTGTAACTTATTGGCACGGGTATTAATCGATGTACAGCATGGATTAAGCTGTAGTAATATATAGAAGTCCATTAAAAATGTTAAAAAGTTAAATTTTAATTGCGTACTAATATGACGGAATTTAATTTTCCTTTCATTAAACATTCTGTTAGCATTATGTAGATGTCTGAATAGTTTCCAATAGTTCCTTTCTGTTGGAGTTTGCGCTCGAGGGCAAACGTCAATGCTTATACGAAACTTTTGTTCGCTAGACTAAAATGGCAAATGACGCAATAGTGTGCAATTGTACTACTATGGATATAGATCAAGAATTACTCTAAAAAATTGGCACTTTTCATTACTTGCAGTACGATTGACGTCAAATTTGAAATTCCGATTTTCAGTTACGTATTTTTATTATCATTTTGGAATTGATGGCCAGACGCAGACATGATTTTACGCAATATTTTTTTCCAATTTATTTCAATAGTACTAGTCTAGCAAAAACTTTATTTACTAATTGTAGATGTTTTTAACTTAATTAAATACTAAGCATGATATCAAAATCTACAATACAAAATTCTCATTTATTCCTAGTCTTAAAAATTAGATTTGAACCAAAGTTTATTTGAAAAATGTTTATATATTTTCGACATTTTCTAAAAATCGATAATATTAAAATAAATAAACATGATTTGGAATGGAACACACATCGTGTCTGGTAATTATTAATATTGTAAGAAAAGTATGATAAAAGTACATAATACGTTTACAATTAAAATTGTTACTCTTTTAATGCTGGCTAACAGAGTAAGGAGGCCGGCATCAGAACTCTTGTTGCACTAGATGATCAAGGAGGTAAGTTTAACGTAGATTGACAGTAATTAAAACATGAAAATCGACAACTAATTTTTTTTCAATTCACTCCCATTATCTTACATTTTTATTCTCCGCTATTTTGAATAATTTATAACTAATTTTATTCCTATATCCAGCAAAGATTTTCCGATGTAGGTAATAATAGAATGCGGAAGTAGCTGCGAAAGTCGAGAATTCCAGTTATGGAAAAAATACAAATTTAACTCATATGTAGAATATTTGTGTGTATATTTTACTAATTATGATATTTGAAAATTCATAAGAATGCATTTTATACTCTTGTTTTTGTTACTTTCATGTGAGTTTTACCTAAACAATGATTTTTATAAAATAATATTAAAAAAAATGGTAAAATCTGTGGCCCTTAGGAAAAGCTAGGAAAAACTAAACTTTTTGAAAAAATGGAGAAACCGAAAAAGGGGTGGATTATATTTATAATCAGTCAGATCAATATTATGATTCAAATTTATATTATAGAATTATTTAGATATTAAAAATAACATTCACAGTCTTAAATACAAATACAGTTATTTTCGAGTTTTCAAAAGTAGTGTTACTTTGTTTTTTTTTATGTTTGTAAAGCTTGATATTCTACTTTTTCAATGAAACAAGTAAACAAACAATATGATAGTTAATAATAAACAATCCCTACTAACAGTTATTTGAATCATACACTGAGTAAAAGTAGTTTAATGATTTTTCATTTAATGAAGATAGTAAATTATATACTAGTAAATTTTAAAATTTTCTGAAATGTTCGATTCTTAAAACTGGCGTTATTATGAAAAAACTGGAATATAAAGCATTGCAATCTTATTTTCAGTACAATCACTCTGAATTTGTAAAAATAGTTTAGTTTAAAAAAGGATACCAAATAATAAGAAAGAAGTATACTTAATGTACTAATTCAGGAGTGAAAAGTTGGCTGGTGATTGAATTATTAATCCATTTTTGCTACTAATGAGTAACAAAAGATTTATAAATTAGAAAAACTATTAATTCATTACTTAAAAGCACCCAATTATTCGGTAATAAGTTACTAAAAAAATATAATCACTAATTAAAAATTAGTAGAACATAACTAATGAATTAGTAGTTTTTTACTTTTGATTAGTAACGATTATTACTTATTCAATTAATAAGCGACTTTTTACTCCTTGATTAGTAGTTTCTGACTAATTAAGATTCAGAGAAAACATACTAAGGGGCACGTTTAAGGAAAAAGATTTTTGAAATCGTTCGGTGGAAGGCAAACATGAGCTTAGATATTTTAGAGAGGGAAGAAAAAGTAGTGGGGAAACTGGCCCCCAAATTATTATCTATACAAAAATTTTAGGATTCAATGAAAATAAATTAGATTTGTTCTAAATATACAATAGGCATCAGTATGTTAAAAATAATACAAGTGTTTAAATACACTGAAACACAGAAAACCTAGTGGTAGTTCTGTTTGTAAAATTCAATTACAAGACATACATACTTTTATTTTTAACATTTTTTTAGTTGTATTTATCCACTAAATAAAATCAGAGACGATTGTTCCAGTGAAAATAAGTTGAGAAGATAAATTAACTTTAAATGAAAAAGTAGTAACTAACTACGAAATAGTTGTCTTGATTTTGGAATATTGAAGGTTTTATTTATTTACGGTATAAAAAAGAGGAAAGCGGAATTCCTCGAGTAAATAGTTTTCTTAAAATAAATAGCAGAAATAATTGCATAAAGAATATTGTACGATTCATATTTTTGATATTTTTCATATTTTCCTAGCTGAGGAAAATTCGTAATTTCCGTTCCGTTTCACGTTGAATTTCAATTGAATCGTGCTGCATTGAAATAGACAATGCGGGAAATGAAAAGTAATTTTCATCTTTCGTGAACAGAACAACTTGAGCGAATCGAGGACGGAATGGACCAGATCAACGCCGACATGCGCGAGGCAGAGAAGAATCTCACGGGAATGGAAAAATGCTGCGGCCTCTGCGTTCTTCCCTGTAAAAAGTAAGATATGATATTACATTTTTCAGATATACATGAATAAAATAATACGACATTTATTAATATATTGAATTTAAGAAATTTAAAAATTTAAAAAGAACACGTAGTTATGATATTCATAGTTGGTACTTTCTGCCTGTTTTTACTTACTTTCTACAATCAAATTATTAGAAAAATGTTTGCAATTTGTTTGTAGTTTAGTTCTTTATTTATTATGATCACTTATGATAACACTATATTTCTAAAAACTAGTTATCTTTTTTCTTTATATACAGGTCTATTTTAGTTATTGTCTTACCTTCCTTAATACATTACGTGTATGAAACTTTTTACCTGAAAGGGAAAACAATCTATGCTACCACTACTCTTAAAAAACTTGTTTACAGATACTTTTTATAATATTTGGCGAGTATTATTTATCAAAATACCGAATGAACTGAAATTATTCTGAAAACAGAAACCACTGACGAAAGTAGAAATAATGGTTGAGGACGGTTAAATTTATATTTTGTCCCCTATATGGACTCTGTCATCTGCAGTAATTTTTTAATATCGATGTCGGATTCGCAATCATCGACTTCGAAAGCTCCAAAATACCTAGTTTTGCACATTTTGATAGAAGTATTCTTTATTTTGTCCGCTGGATACTAGATCCTCTATTGTGAATTTGTAAAAATCGATAACGGATTCGTAATAATTGATCTCAAAAACCAATGTAAACCATTGTTCATAACATTTCAAATTCTAGATAAATTGGTGGTCCAAACGGTTAAGATAGCTTGCAATAAGTACTACTCCTTCTTACCATGATAAAATCCCCGGCAAAACTGATATTTACACCGAAAAAAATAGTCTTTACGTATTTTATTAAACATGAACTTAAACTCTATTAAATATTGTCTAGTAACATTCATTCTACGCAAAAATCATTATCGCAGTCATCACTTTATGCGAAAATCACTTGAATTTGAAAAATTAAAATACATAAATTGTGTCAATAAAACATTTAACTTCTAACTAAGATTTGCCCAAAAAAAGCGAATTTCGTTGAGGGAATTAAATACATTCTAATTTTAGCAATAGTTATTACAATGTTCATTGATTTTTCGCAGTTAATTTTAACTGAGAATTCAGTGAAATTTACTACAAAATATTTGTAAGTGTGTATATCTCTAAATCTCAATTAGTTACAAAATTCTAATTAAGAAAGGACAAATGTGTATGTACTTTTAATTAAGAAATAAACAATTCATTTCTACCATGGTAGAAATTTTTCCATTTTTTTTAAACTGTCCATTTGACCTATACCTTTAACATGGTAAATAAGAATGTTATACAAGAATATTACCAGGGTAGTTCATTTATCAATTATTTTTGCCTATAAATAATGAAAAGCTACTAATTCTAAAATTGACTAAACTAAAATATGCAATTTATACTTTTATGTTAATAGAATTTTATTAATAAATGAGTAGTTTTTGACTAGAGTTTAGTAAATAAATGCTTAATTTATGTATCCCAGTTTTCATTTTAGATTAGCATTTTTAGCTAATTTAGATTTAGAGAGTGAGAAACTTCAGCGAAAAAACTTTCAGGGTTTAATGGGTTAAATGTCGACGGAAGCACTTTCGAATTTCTTATTGTAATTGGAGTTGAGTCTTAATTAAGTTTAAAGTAAAGCAGATCGTTCAAAGAAATCGCTATTTTAATAAACAAGATGTTCAATATTGAAAATTTAATGCATACCCATATAACAAAAATGACAAAATTCTTCAAAAAATTCGAAAAGTTTTAGCTCTCTCACCTTTCACATATAGTTTACATACACACTGAATAATATTTCTTAATAAATTTGACTACTTTTTAATTGGTGAGTACAGTTTACTATGTACTCAGGTTGATCAATAATTGCTATTAACACCGTGAGGTAGTTTAATGAAATATGATAGCCTATTTAGTAGTTGGTTTGATCTGTTTTAGTAGTTACGTAAAGAAAATAGATGTAATTTAGTTACAACCCTTTCCAGCTACGTATTTACTTTAAAAATAATAAGATTAACTATATGGGGATGAGATTTATGTAAGTAAAAAATTGTATCAATTGGTTAACTATCCAATAATGGTCTGTCAAATTTGTCTGGTACACTTTTTAATTTTAATTTCAACAAACTACCTATTAATTAGTTCAAATAAATTTCTTTCTTAATTAACCTTTTAACGCCCAAAAGTCTTGAAAATCCATTTCAACTTCTTAAGTATATAAATTGTACAGACAGATTTTTGTTTTCCAAACTAATATATCTAGATGTTTTCTCAATGAATCCATATTTTTAAACAATTCAGCGCCACCATCGTCTTCAAATGCACGAAATCGGTGGACCCGATAGATGTACTAAAGAGCGGCCGGGGAACAAAGTTCCGAAAATCAAAACCCCGAAAGACAAAAATTTCGATATTGCGTGAGTCCAAGGTATTTTAATTTGTTTTCGTTTTGCTAAATTTTCAAAGACAAAGTGAAGAAAATCACGCTGGAGTCATGCTATATCGAAATTTTGGCCTTTCAGTGGGTTGATTTTCGGAACTTCGTTCCCCGGCCTAAAGAGCTGTGGAGGAAAATAATTTTTATAGCGTGGAAGATTAAAAATGGTACCAGTAATAAATAACCTTTTCTCGGAAACTGTAGACTTTAGAGCAATTTTTTTAGACTGAGAATACCCTCAAATTTGTTTAGAATGTTTTGATGCAATTCTAGGGTTTTCAAAAAAAAATTGAGAGTCTTCTTTCACTGGTTCTAAGACAAATTTTTATAAAAATGATTTAATCTTCAATAACCATTGCTCTTATTTTATGGAATACCGCCAAAGAATATACAAAATAGACGGGTATACAGGATGTCCAAGAACTGGGTTACGATATTTAAGGAAGCGATTCTCCATGATATTCCAAAAAAAAAATTGCTCTACCAAAATTGCATCTGAGACTCAGAATTTCAGCGAAATTTAGGGGAAAAAATTACTTTTTTTTTTATAACCCGGCTCTCTTTTACGTTATTTCAATGTGTGAGGGCTCATTTTCAAACTTTTCTGAGCCCTATAATTCATCCGTAAGAGCATTTGATGTGCGATGAATATTTCTTAAGTTATGGCCTCAAGAACAGAAAAAAGACAAATATTTGCGGTTTTTTGTATGTAACTTATTTTGCCAAATGGCTAATGAAATGGCACATAGGAAAAAGTCGTAGAACTTGAAAAGACGAAGAATTTACTCCCTCATACATTCCATTTCGATAAAAATTGAGTCCACGGGAACACTTTTTATGTCGTGATATTTTACTGTAACTTAATGTAATATTTGTAAAAGTGTTAAATTAACTATAGGAATTAATCCTTATTAACATGATGTTCTATCCGCAATGTACAACTATGATAAACTTGCATGGCTTTAGTAATCACACACTTTTTGTAACCTTACATCTTATTAATGAAAGTGATTTGTTTGTAATACAACAATTTTAAATCGATTATATGCGATGATCGTACACCATTCAATAAAGTTTAATACGATTCGTTTTTACTGCTCTATTGACATCATTTATTTTAATTTGATCGCATGACGTGGGTGGAAATTTTGTTCTTACTCTCTTAAATCAGGTGGGCGCGCCCACAATAAAATTGAGTATACGTTGCGCAATTTTATGAAATGCGTGAGCTGAAATTACAATCTATGTCAAATTTTTGAAATCTCCGTGACTCATAATGCATATTTTGATTATTAACTACGTATTGGCGTCCTTGCAATATCAAAATTTTAGAAATTTCGAGTATCGATTTATCGTGTTCGTATTAACCATCAATTATTTCCTTCATTTCTGGCTTTTAACCAGCAAGTAGTTACTGATAATACTGTCCATACACAAAACCTTAAATCATAAATCTTTCGCTTATATTCGAATACAAAGAAAAATCGAATTAAGCCCAATGTAGACTGCTCGTTAAAATTGACTAATGAAATTTGAAAATATTTGTAAAAGAAATTATTTCATATAATTTATGTTAATGATTTTTATTGGCTTCGAATGAATTGGAAAAGCTTAAAAAATTGTAAAATAATGATGAAAATAATTAGGGACAACAACAAAGTGTTAATAATGACGATGACACATTAGAAATAAACATGACATGGGGGGTAAAACACGAACTAATATAATAAATAAATACATTATATAGGCTAAATCGAATAAGCAAATAAATAAATTAACTAAACGTAATAAGTCGATCTACAAATGAAATTCAAACAACTAAATCAAATAAACCTAACTCAATAATTTCCTTGACCTATACATCAAATGCTTCGATTTTCTGAAGTAGAAAATTCGAATTTCCAACTTGTCATTATTTCTATTCATTTGTTACGGTGCTAAGATTTAATGAATTTCCTTCGTTTTTATGGCTTACGAATAAACAAAGCTTTTTTATGGTTTAGATTGGTGACGTTGGCCACCGAAATACGATCCCAATTCCACTTCAGGTCCTAATGATGTCAAACAAGCGTCCGTCCTTGACGGGGTGATAGTTCCATTTAAGCGTAACAGGTTCCCCTTGACGTTTTGTCTTTTTCGCCAACCCCTGCCCTAGTTAGAAAATGGATCTAGCTAAGTCATTCGCTAAATAAAAACTCAGGAAATCCGATTCTTATTTTGTCGATGAGTCAGAAGCGAAACCCATTCGGTACCATTGGGGGAGGAAAATCCCGTCTCGACTACTCCACAATTTATGCCACTGCACTTGAGTCTGTTTTATATTATTATCTTTTCTCTTGAAAAGAAATTCCAGTGTCTTTTCTCGTACTTGTCAGATTTGCACTTTTCCAATTCTTATTAATGAAATGTACTAATCTTTTGATATCGGGTGCAATGTAATCAATAACTTCATTAATAATCTTCGGACAAGCTGCAAATCCTACACTTTGATTAAAAGCAGAGAGGGTGTTAATTTGTTACGCACAAAATCCTCACAAATTATTCAACTAAATGCTTCAATAAATATAAATAATGAGTATGTTTACATGATAAATTAATATTCAAGATGTCAAATTGTAACGAACTTTAAATGTTCATAAAATAAAATTGAAAATCCAAAATTGTTATCGTGATGATACTTAAATTACTTTGAACTGGTTATTACAGTTTAGTCTTTTTAAAGCTATAGTTTTTGTTTTCATCGAGTCATTTTTTTGTAATATTGAGATTTGAAATTGTGAAAAGCAGAAAATATACAAACAAATGTCTTTATATGTTTCTCTCTTTCTATAATCGATTGCGATTAAACCAAGAATTCTTTTGGAGAGAATGTAAATTAAATGTTAACCAAAATGTACTCACAAAAATATTTATAACTAACATCAGCATAAGTCATCATTAAGCATCACCGTCGAATTTTCTGGAATTGCGATTGATCAGAATTCGTTGTTGTCCATGATGATGACGTCAGATGACGTAATCTGATATTTCGGATGAACTTAATATTCGATATCACCATAATTAAACAGAAACGTCAGCAAACAGAGGCATCTATTATCGTCATTGCGATGAACGGACATAATTTGACATCAGCGTTTATCAACTGATGAAATCATTCGGTAAAAACATCGGTCCTCATCGCCATTGTTTAGGTTATCATTATCATCCGTGTGTTGAATAGAGTTATATTTTATAAGTTAGATTTATCCAACTCCGTACAAGTAGGCATTAAATATTGGTAAGTGTGTTTTTCCAACAAACGATAAAGAATTGAATATGTTTCATTTCGGTTTCTTGACCATTTTTTTTGAAATTCTTTATATTCTAATCTGATATAATACGTCAATTGAACATTAACATAACCTAAAGAATATTGACTAGCAGTTTTTACATGAAAACACTAATAAAAATGTAATCAATTTCACAGGCATTAAGTAATAATAAGACTGGTCAACTAAATGTATACCCACAAAGCGGACTATACTTTTCCGAAGGTTTTCGTTGTGCTGTATACAAATTTGGCCGTAGAATTGATCTAATCAAGATTTTAAAGTATCCTAACCTAAAAGTGCAAAAAACACTGTTTTTGCTCCTATTCAGAAAGTTTTCGTAGAGGAACAAAGTTTGCAATTTGGCATGAACAATATTCTGTAAAATGCTTTTTTAGTAATTCCTATACGAATCTTTTTTATCGAGTTATCGAAGTTTTTGTCAGGTAACAATTATGATTTTCATACGTTTAAATAAATGTACAACTACATGAGAATAACTTTCAAACAATAGAACAAAAATTGTTCCATTACGTAAAGATGTTGAAATATCCTAACCTAAAAGTGCAAAAAACACAGTTTTTGCCCATTTTCAGTCAGTTTTTGCGGCGGAATATATTTTTTTTCGCTATTTGACAAAAGCCAGATTAAAATACATTCATCAGAAACCTGAGTATATTTTTCCGACGGTTGTCGATGTGTTGAATCAAAATCTGGTTATATAATTGCACTGTAGCACTGAATTAAAGTATTCTGAAATCCATGTGAAATGTAGCTAATAATAAAAAGGTATATAACTTAATATGAAAATTATTATAAAACGTTTGTACAGATGAAAAAGTTATTGGAACTTAATAAATCTATTCAAATTGTTATAAGCAGTGGAAATAGAAAAATTGAGCATAAATATTAACAGCCATCGCAATGAAAAATATGGGATAGCACACAGAAAGTATTTTTGTTTACTAAATCAGTATCAACAATGTCACAAGGAGTAAAACCAATAAGAAAATTCGAATCATTCCACCGTCGACAGCTAGCAATTGAAAATTAATTTTAATTAAAATAAGGGAAGAAGTTTGAGTAAGATTAACTACTCCGTTTAATTGCAAAAGTCGAGACCAAATCTTCGTCTAACCTAATTCAGCAGTCGTTACGTCGTTTTTGCGCATCTACTTTACATCACCCAACTTTGAAAATTATTTTGCAATCTAGCGCACATTCATGAATTTTTCATATTTTTTTACGGACTTTTTGTCATGTAAAAGAATATTATTTAATAAAATAGGAGCCATGTTATTTCCATGATGTCGTTCCACTTTCAGTAAATTGTCGAAATGAATTTCCCAACTGCTGTGACCCTGATTCCGTTTTTGCAGAGAACGTGTCTTCCTTCGAATTTAATTAATCCCGTGATATAACGAACAATATTTCAGTACGTTATGCCACGTTAACCCTTTAAATGATAATGATATGTGTACACGGGTACATCCTACCGTACAGAATATGTATTGGATTTACGTGAAATGTAGTTCATTCCGCCTCGCTAATTTATTCCGGTCTCGTTAAACTATTAGGAACTAAAAATTAAATAAAATTGAAATATTAAAATTGACATATTTCTCTTTGATATCTCTTTCTAATTAATAAAAAATACTACTTTATTCATCACAATATACTAAAATTAGTAATGATTTTTTCTAACAAAATATTTTATGTCACGTTAAATCCTCCATAGTTTTTAGGTAAGGAACAATTCTGACATGAGTAAATCGAACTCCACAATTATGTACATCGCAGGTCTGATCAAAGGAAAATTTCATCGATTTTTTTGAGGTCCTATGTTATTAAAAATGTCGCTAAGTCTTGTTGCAAATGGGTTATCGTTCCTATTAATGCAACTAAATTGTTTTAGTCATAAGTTTTTATAATGTTTATTTTTAAGTTTTTATAACTATTAGGTTTCTTTTTAACTAATACCTGAGGGTTTCATTATAAAAGTTTCTGTCTAATACAAACCTAGATAGGATGCAATGTAAAAAAGTGTCAGGAAATTATTTAAACGTTTTTACAGCTATTTATAACACCGAATTTGGTTATAAATGTATTGTTCTTTATTTTTATTTAGGTTTATTTTGTGTTCATAAATTCTTGTCGCGAGTCTTCTTTCTGTTTGGCGTATGTAAAATTTCTCACATTGATGTATGGTATCTGGTAAACATTGCAATTTTTTAACAAGGGTAATTTATCTTAAGGTTTTATGTTCTCTATAGTTTTACATATAGGTTTTAGGTACTAGTCTTACGTTTTCTTGTTTTATTACATTTCAAACACAATTGCATACCTTTTTTGAACAAAACTCATTCGATAGATTTAGAAAAATGGATTTTGAATATAATGTAGTAGTACTATGCGATGCAATTATCAATAATTTATATAAAAAATCAGATTCTGTCAATCAATATAAAATATATAGCCAAGATGTCCTTTATTTCATAATTACTGACATTTAGTCATACCCAGAAGCAACGAAGCGGACAATCTTGTTCTTCCTTTCGAGTGCTTAATTAGAGTGAATCCTATTGTGTCTCATTATACTAAAATTAGTTTTAAAAATATATAATGAAAAATATTATATGCTACAGACTTTTGGAGTCATAATACTTTTTTCTTTAGTTACAACCTCCGTAGTGCTTTCTTTTTACTTTGATTTGCTCTGTTTTATTAGCTAGGTGTCGTCTGCCAACTTACCCTAATATCTCATTCCAATTAATCTCTTGAATTATGTACATTTTATACTAGAAATTTGACTTTTAATTCGTAATCAGCAATAATACATGGATACCAAGATTGCGTTGCAATATTTAGAAAACGTTGTTTGTTACGTTCTCCATGTGTTTTTAAGAACAATTCTGACTTGAGTAATACTTGGTAGACTTGGTCAAAGGAATATTTCATTATTGCAGTTGGGCCGTCTTTGCTATTTTTCTGTGTTTAAGAACTATTGTTATACACTTAATTACAATTTTTTTTAAATGATACTAATACCTGAAATTATACTAACCGATTCTACTAATGTAAAAAATATTTGACTGATGAAAATGTAGTTTTTTCTTCTTATTAGTAATAGTATATTATGCAACAAGAATTTCGCCCGAGATCCATACAATATTTTTTAATACGACGGGCGTGGGCCTCGATAATTTGAGCCGAAGATTTCATTGAAGGGCGCAAAATCGAACTCTACTCCCGGAGAATTAAAAAATCTAAAAATATTTTAGCAAAATAATTCCTTTAAGAAAATTTATTAACTTTGTTAAAACACACTTCAGTGTTATTTAACGTAATCGTATTGATGAAATTGTTTTTTATTAAAAAAAAAATCACGTTTCAGAGGCGGTACCTTCAAAGTGGACGAAGGAACGTGGAAAGGCAACGAAGATGGCAAAGTCGTAAACAATCAACCGCAACGAGTAATGGATGACCGAAATGGTATCGGACCTCAAACAGGATACATCGGAAAAATTACGAACGACGCACGTGAGGACGAGATGGAAGAGAACATGATGCAAGTGAACGCCATTGTCGGCAACATGAGGAACATGGCCATCGACATGGCCAGCGAACTCGAAAATCAAAATCGACAGATCGACAGGCTTGGTTTTAAGGTAAATATAAATTCCCTTTTATATTTGCAATCTAACAGTTATTACGTAATTATTTCCAAACAACTTTGGCATTAATAGCTCAATAGACGCGTTACAATCGACCTGGAAATATGATTCTAGATTTACAAAAAACAATTTTTCATAACAATTTTTTTAAAGAGGATATTAGAATATTGTCAAGGTTTTCAGTAAATCATCATAAAGCTTGCCTGAATTATTCATGCAGACTTATCGAAACAGTTAGGATTATATTCAAGGAAGAGCTTAAGGAATTGACCCTGCTTCAAGCATAAAGAAATTATATGAATTGTAGAAGAATATTCCTCGAAAATATTTTTAGTAATTATTTTTGTAGGAGAAAAGCCTCCCCCCTTTTTTTGTTATTTTTTATAATTACAAAACACTTTTTTTACGCGTTAAACATTTTTTTCTTTGGAATATCCTGATAAACAGTCTCTTAGGTACTAACCTTGGAAAAACAAGTTTAAGCTGTCAAAAGACTTGCATTTATTAAAATCGAGAAAATCAAATAAGTCAATTTTGGAGTCATTTGATATCTTAACCCTTAGAAGCATACATTTTTCCTTACATGGGACACAGCTGGAATTGGTTACTCGGGGGTTTTCGGGGTCGCTGATATCGAATCCGACCTTAGATTTTAAAAATTCAAAATGGCGGACGAAATTATTAAGAAATGGCCAAATTCGGCTGAAACACGTTACTCGGAGGTTTTTGGGGTCGATGAATACGAATCCGACCTCATAGTATAAAAATTCAATTTTTCGTTATGAGAACGACGGCGTTGTCATCTATGAAAATCATGTTGCATTTTCGAGAGAAACGAGGTTGAAAGAAGGATTTGGTGTAAACATCATCTTAAAAAAAATGTCGAAGTTTTTGGATGTGCCGGTCCTAAACAAAAGTAAAAAAACACAAACGACAAATTTTTGTTGGATTTTACGGCGACTAGATGTGTGCCTTCTTGAGTCATTTAATTTGTAAAAGTACAGTAACATAAATTGAATGAAACCTACAAAAAGTCACATTACAATCGTGCCTCTGGATTAACTGAGAGCGGTATAATAAAAAGAAAATTGAAAATAGGGTATTGCGAGTGCACAAAATCTAAGGTCACAATCATGATTTTGACTATTGAAAATGACAGTTGAATTCGTGTTTCGAGCGAATTTGGCCATTTTTGATAATTATATCCGCCATTTTGGTTCTTCATTTTAAATTTTTACAATCTAATGCCGAATTCGTAATCAGCGACCTCGAAAACCCTCCAGTAACGTATTTCAAGCGAATTTGGCCATTTCTTGATAATTTTGTCCACCATATTGGATCCTCCATTTTGAATTTTTAAAATATAAGGCCGGATTCGTAACCAACGACCCCAAAAACCCTCGAGTAACTAATGTCGTCCTTATTGAACAAAAATTTACTTTCCAAACGAATTTTCTTTAAAAAAGCACAATTTTTTTGCAAATTATTAGTTAATATAAACAATTAAACATGAAAATTTATAAAAAATTCAACATGGTTTACGTTTTCTGGTATCTTATTGATATGATGGTATAAAAAAAAATTGGAAAAATTCAAATTTAATTACTGGAAATTTGCAAAAAATGAATTAAAAAAGGTGCACTGAGTATGCCACCATCCCACAAAGGGTTAAACTTGCATTTTCAAGCTTGGCACCCAGAGAAATTTTTATCAGGATATTCGAAATTGTATTCCTTATACAGTAGAGTCCCGGTATATCTGCCCGCTCGGTTCCTCGCCTTCCTCTCCCGTCTCCTTATATTTGTCAAAAGAAGGGGAGCGCCTCTTCTTCCACTCTTCTCAGTTGCGTTACGTTCGTGACGTCATAGCAGGCGATTCCTGAAGCCCAAGCCCCCAAGGTGGGGGAAAAAGAGAACGGCAACAGGCAAATATACCGAGAAGGAACTGGATAAATATTCTGGGACGTAAATATAGCGAGACGCAAATATACCGGGACTCTACTGTATATTCAAGAAGAATAGAAAAAATTACAAAAAAGGCTCTTCACATTCGAGATATTCAACGAGTCTCTTCAAAATTGTCAATTTGTTAATCTAGGTTTGAAAGAGTTATCATCAGCGATTCCAAAAACTGTCTAATCAATTTCAAAATATCGTCGGATTTATAGGATCCGCCATTTTTTAAATTTGTCTTCAGATTCATGATTAGCGAAAAATAACTTAGATACTCAATGTCATAAAAACAACAATTTAAAAAAAAAAAGGATGCCGTTGTTATTAATATTTAATAATCTTATTTAAAAATTAATAATTATACTCATTAATCTTCCGTCAACATTTTTGAATAGCCAATTAATAAAAAATACCATTCGCCATTTTCAAACATACATATTAATTGCGGACCCGATATTTTAAAGTGAAACATTGCACTGCTCCTTAATAATATATGAATAAAAAATTCATTTCTAAAACCAAATTGTTGAATATTGTTTTTTTTTTCTTCAAAAAGTGGCTTAATTTTTTGACATTTTTCTTTGTTCGAATTTATTTTGCAGATTCTGACAGAGCATGGTTCAATATGTAAAAAGTGGTTCTTGGAATTTCTTTTTACATTCCTAGTGGTAAAGTAATGTAACATTAGAAATTGAATAAAAAACGAGATAACAATTGTTCATCGCGGCGTTAAAGGGTTAATTACAAAATGGTAGCTACTTTAATTAGGTTGAATAAATTTTCCAACATCGTTTGTAAAATGCAGCATACATTTTTAGTATGAAATTCAGTACATATTTCCTTGATGATAGTGATGATACTGATGAATATATAATCTTCAGAATCGTAAATAGTTTCCTTAAGGGGGTTCTAAAGTGGTCCACCGGTAAGGTAAGAAATTTCACTACCAAACGCCAATTCAAGATTACTGAATAAAATTTTAAAAATTCGGTCTCTGTAAGGGCAATTCTAAGCACTATAAGCAGTTTCCTAGAAAATACCAAAGATATTGATTGAGAAATGATTTTTATTTATTTCCGAAAATTTCTGAAAGTTCTCAATTAATTTCTTTGGAATTTTCTATGATACCGTCTATGGTAATTAAAACTGCCCTTACAGAGTAAGAATTTCTAAAAATCGTTTCAGTCACTTTTTATTTACGTTTTTTTAGTGAAAATTCCTACCTTATTAGTCGAGCATTTTAGAACCTCCTTAAAAACATAGCAAATTGACATAATGAAAAGAATTAAATAGTAACTTATATATACTGGATACGTAATCTAACATTTAAACAAATGAAATCAAGATTTAAATAAAAAACTTTTAAATTGGATGACGGAGTGATTATAGTTTGAAAATATAAAATATTTTGACACCTATATTATCATGCAAAATTGATTGATTTCTTACTACATAAAAAATCAATTTTCACTCCAAGAATTTGTACAATGCTTATTAGAATTAAACTGATTTTGTTGAGGAAGTTTATAAAATTAAATAAGTATTGTAGACACGTGTAAATATCGAGTGGAAATAACAAAATCGAAACTTTGGTATAGAATCTAAATTCCTATAATGTTTAAAATACACAATGCATGTGGGTAACTTGTGAATACACATATATAGTCTTTTCATGTATAAATAGTTTAGGGTACGTGTATCCATCGTCTCTTTAACTCGGCAATTTATCGATCGCTTCTGTACTTTAATTAATGTTTATATTAAGAAAATAAAATAAGCGATAATAATACAACAATCTATCACAAACTACTCTGCAAAATAATATCATAAAAATCATGCTTTATTAAGATCTGCTTTTTTGCATTCATAATAAGTTTTGTAAATATTATTTTAATATTTACAATGAAAATGTTATATAATTTTGTTCACTAAATATTCATTTTCAGATATTAATTAATAATGAATTAAAAGAATATTTTCTGGAATTAAGTAAGGATTACTGAAGGAAGTTTCTTATTTTAAATATACAGGGTCATCGAAAAGTATCGGACCCCCCTAATATCTTCAGTTAGAATGCACTTAGGAGAAAATGTCGAATAGCAAAGTTGTATGGTTTCAAGCGGGGAGTAAGATGATGACCTTGACTTTGACCTTGACCATGTCCTTCAAGGTCATTTCAAGGTCAATCTTATTTTTTTAAATAGAACCCCCTACATTTTATTGCATATTCTTATAGCTTATCTCGAGAGCTTTCCAAAACACTATAATAAAATATTTTTTTATTAAGTACTTTTTGAGTTATAAAGGTTTGAAGTTAACAATTTGTTAAGTGGTGTGCGAGTCCGACCAGTTAATATTAGGGGGATCCGATTGATGTATTTTCTTTAAACCAATTAATTGGTCTCATTATTCCGCGCACAAAAGTATTAAGGTTATGATTACTGAAAACTAAATAATATTTCACAAGATATTCTACATTTTGTGTCAAAAAATTGTTAACTTCAAACCTTTATAACTCAAAAAGTACTTAATAAAAAAATATTTTATTATAGTGTTTTGGAAAGCTCTCGAGATAAGCTATAAGAATATGCAATAAAATGTAGGGGGTTCTATTTAAAAAAATAAGATTGACCTTGAAATGACCTTGAAGGACATGGTCAAGGTCAAAGTCAAGGTCATCATCTTACTTCCCGCTTGAAACCATACAACTTTGCTATTGGACATTTTCTCCTAAGTGCATTCTAACTGAAGGTATTAGGGGGGTCTGATACTTTTCGATGACCCTGTATAAGAAATATTCTGTATTTTCTTCAAATAATATAGAATAGTATTATGTACACTTATTTTTAATTTTGAAATAGAATGTACTATATTTCCAATCTATTTATGTTTAATGTTCTTTATTTTCATATTTTTTAAATTTTTTGTAACTATATTGTTTGTTTTTGCTGAACGTAATTTTAACTTTTTGATTCATATGTTTTTATTTATAAGGAAAAAAGTTGAAATTTGTTATTTTAAATATAATTATATTATATTGTTATATTAAATATTAAATAAATAAAAAAATGTTTGTTCATAATTTGAACAATTATGAACAAACATTTTTTTATTTATTTAATATTACAAATTCCCTAACCTGAAAATGCAGAAACTGAAAATCATAATCTTGCCTTGATAAAAATTTCGATAACATATAAAAAAATTGTAAAACATTAAAAATGCGTGTAAAAGCCGCCATATTAATGGTCATATTGAATGTTGACATTCTGCGACGCTTAAATTTTAGTTATGGTGATTATTCCACAGGGTCCAGACATTTGTGCCGATCCGACAACGGGGTCATTAGCAGTCAGTCAAACAAATGACAAAATTGTTAAAATCATGTTTTTTGTAAATTAGCCGCTATTTTGAAAACATCAAACGTCATAGAACAAAAATAATAGCACAGTTGAAAAGTACGCACAAAAACACGTCAGAAAATATAGTTTTGAAATTTGTTTGCAAATCATTACACAGATAAATATTCATTTATTTATGGGTTAAAGCTGACGAATAGCACGTATTTAATCTACGTTTTGCCAAATAGCGAAAACAAATGTTGTGCCACCACAAAAACCTTATGAAAATGGCAAAAAGCGTTGTTTTTTGCACATTTAGGTTAGGATATTTCAAAATCGTGATGTGATAGATTAGTTTTGCGGTCACCTTTGGATTCAGGGCATTAAAAATCTTTGGGAAAGTATAGATCAATTTCTGGGTATGGAGATCGGTCTCATGTTGTTAGCCTGTATTATCTTAATACATTTAGAATTAGAGCATTTAGTAAGGTTTATTGCAAAGGGAACTGTAAAGAATATATTACTTATTTATTTCAACGAATTGGCAGCAACTGCCTGTGTTATAATTTCGTATTTATTCGTTATAAATGGGAAAAATGCGATGTTAAGTAGTGGTTTAATTCACAAGATTAATGATTATACATTTCAATTCATGACTTTACTTTTCTTTGGAAATAAAATTATCTATTACAAAGAATAGAACATCTGTATTTTCAAATAATAATATGAAATGTACATATGCCACCCGCCTCCAACGTTCTGTTGAAAATTAATACAAGAAAATATCTAAAAATTGTCACATAACGGTAGATACTAACTACAGTAGCCTCCTGCGCCCCCAATATTTACCAGTATGTCCCTCCCAATATTGGTCTTACCCCTCGATTGCTGTTCCCCACCACTTCTCACGGAGCGGTAATTCTGTGGCGACATCACGCATGGGCCATGCAGGAAAGGTTTTGGTGCGCATATGGGTGAAAAATGTCTTCCCCTCAATAGGCAAATATTGGGAGGGTTAGAAAAGGACAGGACGGATAAGGCAAATATGGGGAGGACGGCTGTAGATAGCTATTGTAACGCTTGTCTAGAAAACTATACCGTCACTAGCTCGAATCTGTGTGGCGGATTTATTATTTTAGACCGTTTGCGTAATTCTTAACTAGATTCGTATTAATATACCGATACTATCTATATGGTAGATCTGTTCGTTTAGTCAGTTTGTGTAATATTTAGCTGCATTTGTAAAACTATGCCGAAACTATATTTTTTTCACAACTTAATTTTGTTTTAGTGGACAAGAAATATGACTCTCAATATATTTTTGCGTTTATTTATTTAATTTAAATATACTATTCAAATGTAAATATATGCATAAACAAAATAGCGAAATATTGTCAATGAAGTAATTTATTATAATATTAGTATTAGATATTACCGAATTACTTGTTTTTCTTAAAAACTTATTGAGTTTACCGGTGTTTTCAAGTGGTATTTAATTTTTTTTATTTTTATAACTCACTAAAAGTTCCAATATTTTATTGAAATTATCTGGACTGATCTGAGAGATTGACTAGAAATTAAAAATCTTTTATATATGTTTTCTCTGTTTTTTAATTTCTTAAAAAGTTTAGTCACGTGGGTTTTCCTAGCGATTTGTGAATTTTATTCAACAACGCCATATATGATCTAATATAAATAGATCTCTCCTTCTGTAATAACAATTGTACCGGTTAGCAATCTACTATTTAATCATTTACATTACATTTTACTTCTCACAGCTACTCGTTATACTGATTGAACAACTAAGTTGGATTTACTAAATTTATATGAATTGAATAAAATATTTTGGTTCCGAACTGCAAGACTTGGGTGGATGTTTCACAATTTAAGGCTAGACAAAACTAATAGTCTTAAGAAACTCATGTTTTTTTTTAACATATTAGACTATTATATAATCAAATAAAAAAGGTCGATCGTTTCTTTACCTAGGTCTGAATACTGCAAATGCAAGCAACATTATTATTCACCCGAGTAAAAAAATAGTCCATCAAAAGTATCTCATTTAGTATCGCTAAAAATGTCTCGTATTAATATCGTTAAAAACTAAATTCGATATTTGGGATCTCGAACAGAAATTATATTTGAAGTAAATCTCTATAAGTATCAGTCAAGTTGTTGGGCCGATCAAGTATCGATCAACTATTGCTAGTAACGTGAAAATATCGAATGAGTCATAAGTAGCAAATGAATCGCCAAATATTGAGGTTATCCACGTTATTCGCGATATTTGATCTGCCTAAGAACTTGATCGATACTAGTGCGATACTTGAAAGATCATTTCTGTGCCACATCACAAATATCGCATTTGGTTTTTAACGATACTAATCCGAGACATTTATAGGGATACTAAAAACGATACTTGTGTTAAACTATTTTTTTTACTGGAAAAGTTCAGAAAAAAAAACAGGAATTATTATTAATTGTTTTTTGTAACTACTTATTTTAAAATAGTGGAAATGGTGCCAAATTCGTTTATATAAATTTTGAAATCGTAATAACATTAATTTAAAATAGCGAATAAAAATTATATTAAATGATGTGGGGACTGATTTTAAATAATGTAAAACACTACGTGAAAACAGCCTTGCTAAATTTACTGAAGGTTTTTTTAATCCAATGAACTTTCATTGGACCATTCGTACAAAAATAAACCTTTCAGAGTCACTTACAAAGAAAATATAGTACCTTAAGGTCAATACTGTTGGATCGTTGAACCGATATAGAAGCTAGTAAACCGAATAAGAAACTTCTATCGAGTACAAGAATGTCATTCTATATAAGAATTTGAAAAATAGTCTTTAATTTTATTATGGAATATGTAGCCTAACTATAGGTATAATAAATTTTTACTTCAAATAACATTAATTTTATTGCATGTAATTATTTTTTTAAATTTTGATATATCTATAAAATTAACGAAATGTTAATAAAATGTTGCACTATCAAAAAATGATCTTGGAAGATGTGCTTTAAGGGCTAACCCCCTGCGTAAAAACTTTATTTTCGTGATCTTTTTTTTATGGAAAACTAAGAAACTTTATTAAACGATCATCACATCGTCTCAAACTACAAATATTTACACGCAATTATTTCAGTAATTATTTCAGCGAAAAATATTGCATATTTGAGCTTTAAATCCATCAAACAATCTGTATTTGTCTTTACGTTTATATTGCGATGAACTGGATCATCTGAAACAAAAAAATGTATAAATTTAGTTATATAAACTAGTGATAGTAAACACTATAACATCGACGGATTTTGAAAAATATCTTTTTTTCACAAAATGGCAGTCAAAATTAATGGTCGGATATTCACTAAGAAAATTACACTATTTTTTAGTTACAAAAAATATTTTTTATCGATAAAACACGTATTATTCTTAAATTCGAATAATTTTGGCCATCGACTTAAAAAAAATGTTTTGAATAATGCGAGTTTAAAGTTTGAATTTAGTAATACTTATTAAATATATGATTTCCTATTTGCAGACAAATATTAAATAATTATTAAACTACATTTTAGTTGAATTGACTAAATGTTGTTCAATTGATATCACGATTGAGTTAAAAGAAATCTCTCATTTTAAAAATAAAATAAAATATGTAGGAAATAGGTAGTTAACTTACTACATATCATTAAAATATTATTTCTCAGCATGGTTATTCATGAAGGTCAGACTGACTACCATCTTTATGAAATCATACAACACTTTTTATCAATTTATTCCTTATAGATATATTCCATACTATGTGATTTCGTTTTTGGATTTGGACGCCACCTAGTTTTCTTAGATGATAGTTTTTCAAGAGTTTAAAAAATCATATACAAATAGAATTTCTTATCAATCGTCTACTTTCGCATAAAAAAATGTTATTTTTCAAATTTTTAGTAAAACATTACTTAATAAATGATTTAGTAGAATAAAAATGTGATTATGCTGCAGACAATATAAAAATATAGAAAGAGTGGATGTTTTTATGTGCCAACCAGGATAATGCATGCAATAAATTATCGATTATTGAACATACATCATTTTACGCTAAAACCCTGCTAATTATATTTATTTTTACTTACAGGCGGAAACCAACAAAATGAGGATAGACATCGCAAACGAACGAACTCAGGTGTTGTTGAAATAAAGGCTCTTCTGCAGACTGCTTCTACGTCAGGAGTTAGATCATCGCATTTTCCCACACGGGCAAGAAATACCGACGTGTAAATAAATTATTTCTGATGATGCGCCGATCTATAGTTTGCGATTAATTAAATTTACCTTTGATCGTAATTATTATCCTCCACCCACGTGATTGCGGAAAAGAACGAACTCGGCGAAAAGATTTTTTTATCCGTTTGTATTTTCTGCTGAGTGAGGAAGGTATCGGAAGACCTTATATATAAATATATATATAGAAAGACTCGTTTATTTAATGAATTCTCTGAATTTTACCCGAGACAATAATCTTATAACAATAAATTATACAAGGCAGAAGACGTATATTAAGTGTTAAAGTATATTAAGTGTTAACGATACCGTACATTTATGAATTATGGGACCTCGAGCACTACTGTATATGCATGATTCCAATTTCGATGTATAGCGCCCTATACCGGTGGAGAAACGAAGTAACGTTTACTGTGAATTTTGTTATCTCGCTTTAGCCACAACGGTGGCTCCCTGCATTCGTATATGCTATCGATGTATGGTAAAATCAAACTCAAAAACACAGAATTTTATTCAAACATTTTTAAAATACGACTGACAATTTTTACAAAATTTCGAAACAGACCACAATCGATTGTATCGCGACAAAACAGTGATACGCAGTACTGAAATCAAAGGGAATTTTCCCCATCTCGTAAATCAGTAGCATATTCGAATTTAGAGTAGACGATATACCCGATGTTTTCCAAGTTGAGAAAGGCGAGTTGCGTAAAGACGTTTTTCTCGATTCTAACGTCTTTTCGAGTTTTCGCGCTTTTTCGATGACCTTACACTATTATACACGATGTCTTGAGGTGTGCAGTTCTGCCAAAATAATCGATATGTAGATTAAACGACGAGTATATCTTTAAATTCGATTCGGGTCTAGGATATTGAATGACGAACTGACCCTGAACGAGGAGTGATTTATATTTATTGAGGATTCTTCAGGGGATGTTACGCTATCTTGCCAACATTTTCGATCGTAATGTTGAACAAGTTTTTCCAGGTCGTCCTTTACAGACGATCTTCATTTATAGATAAATGAAAACAAAATACATCTACTAGAGAAAAATCTGTCAAATGTTGCAACCTGCTCTACAACTCACGTCAATGAGGACAATTCTCTAATAAGGTCACTGTTCAGTCATTCCATAAAATATAAACCGTTCGTCGCGAACCTGTAATGTATATATGAAACTAGCATTTTTTCCATGTTAGCGAATGCCTTTCCAAGATTTTTGGCAGTTCTGCGAAATGTACAGTAACTCTGTAGAAAAAAACCTGATAAAGAAATTGGTACGCGGTAGAATATGCTTTATGTAACGTAAAATGAAAATATAGTAGAACCAATTGTATTCTATCTAATAAAAGAACCAAAATGGTATGGCATCAATCACATATTCTATCGTGTTGTATCGACTTTTTTAATAGGGACGCTTCTCTCCGTATGTATAGTTACGACTCGTTAATCGGGATTTCCAAGTTTTTTACATTCGGACTTGAGTACCTTTATATAGACTTTGCCGTATACCTTTTTATGTACCGTTTTTACCTAGTGCTCCCGACCTTTTTACGTGGGCCGTTGCGTAGACTTCAATACCTTTTTATGCGTAACGGTGACGTTTTACCACAGTTCGTTACAAGTATTATACACTTGTCGATTACGGAGTGCCTTCGATGCGTTTTACATAGTCTTCTGTTAAATTTGTGCGAATATTGTTACACTTGTATAACCTGTGATACCAGAGTCAGGCTGCACAACAGCGATTCCGCGTGCACCCTCGCGCGTGTCATTTATTGTGTTTACTTGTCTAATGATTCTCAAAAAAAAAAAAAAATCGAGTGAGTAACGAAAGAGACGGATTTTCTCATTTCGTCGGAGTCAATATGCATACGAATGTATATTGAAGTAAATGACATAACAGATATATATGTATATACGTAAGTTATTAAGAGGCATTAAAACGCAGCAAAATGAAACGACTTAGCTAATCATGTATAAATATTGTAAATGCATGTGTATTCGCTTCTGAATAATTGGGAATCGAGGAGGAATATTAAAATGTCCTAGCCAAACTTACTATGTGTGTTGAATTCTTTTATGCCATTCCTGTAGAACATTTATTCAGTAGCAAATAAAATGTTTCCTTTTATATTTTTACAGCGATTATTGAAAGACTTGGATGCCCGATTTAAGGTGCTTTAGTTTGTTTTTTCAAATGTCGATGATATATTACGAAAGGTAGTTATATAAATATCTTTATTTTAATTTACTTACTATCCTTTATCATCTTTCAGACTGCTTACTAACCACACATAAAAAACTGATCTTTTAAGACAGTCTAAAAATGGATGAGTAATCAGGATCTGCCTTAAGGATCAAGTCAGGCGATGACTAGAGGAGCAATTCTGGAGAAACATAAACACATATCAAATATTATTTGCAAGAATTTATGACGCCTGTCCTCAACTTCCAAAAATGTTGGCAAAACTGACGACAAAAAGTGGCAAACAAGTTTCATTTGTAATTATCAAATATACCAAAATTGATTTACATGAAAATCTCTAGAGCAATTGCAGTATTTAAGGAACTCTTTATAGACCAATTCTCCAGCCGATTGAGCCCATGTCCCGAAGCTAACAACATTAACTAAAAAACTTCAAACATTTTTTAAATACTCCATCAGAATATGGATTTTCAAAAAGAAATTTAAAACAGTTTTTTTAACAGAATTTTGAAAGTCCAAGGTTGAGAAGGAGCATTTAAAAGTATTTTGGTTAATGTTGAACAGGTTGGATAATCGTTCCATAAAATTTCATTAAACGAACTGAATAACTGAAATAAATTAAAAATAAATATAAAAAATGATGTCCTCCAGGACTGAAAAAAGTAGTTGTTGAGTTTTTATCTCTAAGTATTCTGTTTTTTAATTTTGTAACTAGTCCTCTATACTTCAACAAGTATCCTTGCTCCGGAGGTTTTTATTTCAGTCCAATTTAGTTTATTTTATGATTAAAAAAATGACACCTCTTTGCCTCTTTTTGTCGTCGTTTTTGTTAAATTTTCCGGCAGTTGAAGACAATTATGTGTCGGTGAAGCATTGACGTATTGCGAAACAATTCTATCCTGACAATATTGTATTGTTAGAGGTTAGCATAAATTCATGAACGGTTTTTGATTTTCATTAGCTATGATTGTTTCTCAGTTCCTTTATGTACCTTCAAATATAGATGATGAGACATGATATAAAACTACGCAGTATTTTAAGTTCCCGAAGCACACGTTTCGATAATTTTTAGCTCCCAAGAAAGAAGAAAAAAACGCCAATACTGTCGTATATCGTGTGAATGTACCAAGCGATTGCACGTTTCCTCGATTGTCATGAGCTTTCAACAAAAAAGCTTTCAAAGTATAGTTCTAATCTTTGACTATACTTTCAATTCACTATATGTATGTCACATTTGCATTGCTTTTTGTTTATTTTTGTGACCCTACAGTTTAATCAGGACTCTGAATCTAGTCTGTATATCATCGTTGGCACCGTTAGAGTCTTCCAGGGTGGATCTGTTTTTACTAACAACATCTATAAACCAATAAGTGAAATGGTTGTTTACCTAGACGAAACGTTGTTTTGTTCGTTTTTTGGTATTTATTACATTTTCATATTTGTTTCTGTCATTCAGCTTCTTGCTTTTGCTCTTCCAACACTTCTTTTTGTCTGCATACTACCCACATATTGGATGCTTTTTTTGTTCTTTTAACTTCAACCTCTGACTTTTCTCTATTCCCAACTCGGTTTTCATGTTATTTCTCGAGTTTATGTATTTTGGGTACACATTTAAGCACTTGTTTGGGAGCACCTTCTCCTCTACATATACATGCCCCATCTTCCTTTAATTGGACTTGGACCAGTTTGTCTTTGAAATGTCCATATCTGTTTAGGAATCGTGCAGCATAGTGATTGATTTCAATGATAGTGATAAGTCTGTCTTTTATTGAAAGAAATATTTCTTTCGTTGCTCGAGTCCATCTATCTTGCCACGTTTGATTTATATTATTCCTATTTTCGAATGTTGTTTTTTTCCTCCTTGGTCTGTCGTGGTAAATTTTGCTATCCACTATAATTATCAAACCGTTTCGGAGTCAATCGAAAGGAATCCGTGCGATCAGGGATGAAATCACCTCTATATTATTAAGAAATAAACACATAATACTATCGCATATCGTATCAAGCGATTGCACATCAGCGATATGTACCTTTCCTCTTTGCCATTTATTTACAATAACAATTGTTTATAATTACAATTACAAAACTAAGGCAATAATTCTTGGTTTACCGCATAACTTGCGTGCCATCTCTGAAATTGGACAGCCTAACATAAACATAAATGGAGAGCCTGTACAAATTATGAATGAAGTCACAACCCTGGGATTTAGACTTGACTCGTCCCTAACGTGGAACGCACAAATTAACTTAATTTCAAAACGAGTAAACTTTGCACTTCACGGCTTAAAATACAACAAAAATGCCACACATCTCCCAATCGCGTCGTGACAGATGTCAGAGACTACTTAATCATTGTGTGCGTTTTATTTTCAATCTGAAATATGACTGTCATGTGTCGCCTTATCGTCGTAAGCTCAACTGGCTTCCTATAAAGTACAGACATCTGTACTTTATAGGTAGTCTTACGTTTAATATTCTGACGTACAACGAGCCATATTATCTGTTAGAGCTTTTCACCCGTCGGTCCGCGTCAACAAATCGTTTCACCAGAATTGCTGCAGGGGACCTATTAGTTCAGATGGCTAAGAGTAGGCCATATTTCCACTCGTTTACTTGCACTGCTGCGAGACTTTGGAACTCACTCCTGAGCACATAAAAAAATCACCACCTTGATTTCTTTCATTTGACTATGAGAGTTAACAACCTGAATTGAGCACTTTCTTGAGTTCTTTGGTATAATGACAGGATACATGTTGTAGCTCCTAGTCACAGTTTGAAATAAAAGTCCTTTCCGTGTTTGTGACGCACACGTTTATTATAAAACAAAATTTAACTGATGTATTTCGCTGATTTACTTGCTACAGAATAATTCCCTTTATTTTAAGATGTTTTAAATAGCTTGTGGATTCAATCCCAGCTGCCCTAGTAGTTTTTTAAACTTTCGAATTCTTTATGAACAAATATTCTCTCTACTTCCATTCCTATTTCCCATATTAAAATCACCGTTCTCGAAAATTTTGATTCAAATTTTGGTACCCTCTTTCACCAACAGCGGTTTCACCATACGTATTTGAAAGAATACGATAAACATAAATGTTCCGGACAGAATCGAATTGCGTTAACTGCGGTACCCGGCGTGGGTTTTTCTGCAGTTTTCCCCACGCCATTGCACACCCGAATGGGGGTACTTCTCAAAAAGTCGGCTGCAGCCGCAATGAAGGGTGCCTATAGGTTTTATGTACGGGCCCTTCATACTTGGTGACGACGCGCGCAATATTAGAAATTATTGTAAATTGGAGTAATTGAGGAGTCCCTATACGATTTAACGCGCGTTATAATGATTTACATGAGTAGTGAAATTTCGATTCGGAGCAAGGTATCTTAAAATCGGAGCAAGGTGGATTTAGATTCGGAGCAAGGTCCGTTTGAGTTTCGGAGCAAGGAAAATTCGGAATTGGAGCAGAGCAGATTTCGGAGTCGGATCGATGTCTACTGGTAATTCGGAGCACGGTTCGATTGCTATTTCGGAGTAGTTTACGATCTGCCGGTGATTCACTTCCAGATGGATAGTACCCGGAGGTTCTACGCGCGGGGACTCGAGGCGTCGAGATCTGCCGTTGCTGGTAATCTGGAGAATGAGAAGTCTGGAGGTTAGTAACCCGGAGATGGTATTGATGATTTGTATGGAAATCGAAGAGTCGATTTGCCATTGTTGGTTTCTCATATCGAAGGTTCGCTAACTAGAGAGCCACGGTCGGTATTTTACCGACACAGGGGTCGGTGTCTTCGTTGGTCGAATTCATTTAAAATGCCGGTCGAATTTTGGAGCGAGAGAGAAAGAAAGAAAGAGTGAGAGAGAGAGAGAGAGAGAGAGGCAGCGAGATTCAGTCGTATGGAAGAATGGATATCGTGCTTCGAAATCGAAATTTCCAGATTCGTCGAGAAGCTTAAAAAATAAGACGATCGGGATCCTTAGCAACGTTGTTAGCGTCGGTAGCAACGAGAGAGTATAAAAACGGGCGACTCCTCCGTTCCCAACACACTCGATTTTCGAATTTCGATCAACGGAGATCGTTACGGCCGGTCGGTTACGCGATTTGTCGTCACCTACAGCGAAATAAAAGTAGTTTGTTATGGAAGAAATCGGCTTCTTTGATTTATTAAAATTTCCACCCGGTCAATCGTGAACAAGAATCTGGTGCCGAAACCCGGGAGCAACGCCGGTTTCCGGGGTGGAAATTATACGTCGTGCGTTCGTAAACGCGTAATAACTTACTCGATCGACTTTACCGATTCGTTTGTGCCTCGTGTAAAACGGAAGTGCCAAGTAATTGGTTGTGAGTGATTCGGATTGCGCAAGGACGCTCTAAAAATCCGCAAGAATTTAACATTTGAATTTCGTGGAAGTGGACCTAATTCGAAGGAAGAAAACCGAGGAAAATCATGCCCGTTCTCCGCAAGAAACGCGGACGCCCAGCCAAAACAGCGCAGAAGGAACCCAGAGGAAAATTGAAAAGGACTACGAGGCCAAAGGAAGGACATGGAAATTCGACATCGACGAGGGAAATTTCATCCAACGACCAATCGCAAAATCCGGCCACAAGGAATCTACGTAGCAGAATCGTGAGGAATATTCAAAATGGACGCCAGGCTTCTTCAACTTCACAGATCGTTCCAGAAGCCTTTCGAACAGTTGCCGATCATGATGGTGGACGAGTCGAGAACGTCACGAGGAACATTCCGGAAGCTTCCCGAACATTCGACGATCGTAATGGCGGACGCATCGAGAACATCCCAAGGAACGTCCCGGAAGCCGTGGGAACAATTGAACGTCGTAATGGTGGACGCGACGACTACTTTTCCCGGAACATTGACGACGAACCCCACGAGGACGAATGGCGCCAAGACGAACCATGGGCTGAAGGAGGAGTTCGATTCCAATCAAATGACGATCGCCCGGCATCAACGACGGATTGGACTACGGGAGAAGAAGACGACTCTTCGCAGCGTGCGTTACAAGCGGTGAGAAATAACCGATTGAAAAAATTTGAAAATGTAATGCGCGAAATCGAAAATAATCGGGATAGATTGAGACGCGAATCTGAACGTTTAGATGCTTTAGAAAACGAAATTCGAAGCGGGCGTGAGGTTGATTCCGAGCAAAGTTCGGTATGTAGTATATCGAGAGTTCCGGCGACAAACGAAAATCTAAGATGCGAGTCGGCAAATCGAGCGTCGAATTTAGAAAATAACCTTAACGCGACGAATGAAGATGTTTTTTCGAGGTTATCAAATCAATTAGTCGGTTCGATTTCTCGCGCATTCGAATCCATATCCGCGGATAACGGTTCGAGACGGATTGTTAATCGACTGGCCGCGGGGCCGCTACCAAAATTTAACGGTAACCCGGGTGAGTGGATTCGGTTTAAACAATCATACGAATTATCGTCGGACTTGGGCGCTTTTTCGGACCGCGAAAATGTCGCTCGATTGTACGAAGCATTATCCGGAGTTGCACGTGAATCGATCGAAGGTATCTTGACGGGATCGACTAGCGCGAAACAAATTTTCGAACTATTAGAGTCGCGATTCGGAGATAAAGATACCATTGGCGAGAAAATTGCGAATGATTTGCGTAAGTTACCGAACATAACTGCCTCCGGAGAGGACATTGTTGCCTTTGCTACGAAGTTGCGAGGTGGCGTCATGTCTATGCAGGCGATAAAACATGACGACTACTTAAAAAGTCCTGAATTGACCCGCGATCTAATTAGAAAGTTGCCGAACACGTTGACGTTTGCCTTCTCTAATTATTTTAAAAATCCGCGAGTAGCTAGCGCGAAACTAGTCGCTTTAAGCGATTTCATGTTCGAATGTGCGGAGTCGGCTTGCAAATCGGGAACGAATATGAGTTCCCACCGAGAGGTTAGAATGACTAAATCGAATAAAAACAAATATAACGCTGTATACGCGACAACGTCGGTTTCGAAAAAGGAGTCGCCAAATAGAGGTTATGATTTGACAATCGATAACGCGGTTGCTTCATCTCGAGCGGGTCGTAGTACTTTGGTAGATCCAAAGGCTTGTCATTTTTGTAAAAAGTCGAACCATCGAATCGCCAAATGTGCTCCGTTCGTCGCGCTTTCAATTCAGAACAGACGGGACTGGGCGAAAAATGAAAATTTATGTGTCTGTCCAAAGCGCATTGGGCTTCGGAATGCGAAATGCATCGTCGGGATCCACAGCGTCGTTGGCATCCTGTCCTTTCGGGACGTAACCCTCGCGACGCGTATCGAGTCAACTCGAACTCTATTTCCCGAAAACGACCGAACTCTTACCCGATCGATAGACAACGCGTTGGTTCGATCGATGAGCAAAGGAAAAAATCGCGTATGGGAAATGTGGCGAGTAACCCGACTCTTTCTATTGACACAACTCCGCGTTACGACGAAAAGACGCGAGTGGAAAATGTGAATAACTTGTGACTAGAAAAGGATGTCGTATTACTCAAAATCATACCGGTAACCCTATACGGACGAAATTCCTATATACGCACGTTCGCGCTTCTTGATGATGGTTCCACGATAACCTTAATAAAAACCGCTGTGGCGCGAACGATCGAGACATACGGAAAAAAGGTGTCTCTTTCCTTGTCAGGGTTTTCGGCTGAATCGGTGATACAATTTGAAAGCGAACGCGTAGATTTTCGAATATCTGGCGGTGAATCGACTTACGATATTTCCGGTGCGCACAAGGTTGATGATCTTGTACTTCCGGTACAATCCCTTAGCGAAACTGTCATCGACGAACTATATAAAAGACGAGAAATCAATTTAGAGTCGTATCGTGAAGCGCAGCCTACGATCTTGATTGGGCAAGATAATGCCCACTTGATAACTCCTCTCAAATGTTTTAGGGGTGAAGAGGGACTACCAAGTGTATCTCGCACACTTTTAGGTTGGGTGGCGCATGGAAGCTCGCGTTCGAGAAAAGGCGTGAAAATTCGTGGGACGACATTCGCGATTCATAGCGACGAAAGCGAAAATTACAACTCGCGTGATGACGAATTAGATCGACTCGTTAAAGATTCGTTTCACATTGACGCGCTCGGTATAACCGCTAAAACTCGAATTTCTTCCGATGAGCTTCGTGCTACTCGAATTTTGGAGCAAACTACGCGAAAAAAACGGACATTCTTGGGAAACCGGTTTATTATGGCGAAGTGATAATATTCGGCTTCCGGAAAGTCGAACAGGAGCCTTAAAACGGCTAAGAAATCTTGAAACCAGGCTAGACAGAGACCCCAAGTACGCGAATTTATACTATACGGAGATGTCGCGATTTATAAACCTCGGATACGCGGAATGGGTAGAAGATACGACGACAACAGAACGCACGTGGTACCTACCGCATTTCGGAGTAACTAACTCCGAAAAACCCGAGAAAATTAGGTTAGTTTTCGACGCGGCCGCGAAATTCGGAGGGGTTAGTTTAAACATCAACTTGAGCGCCGGAATTGATCTGTTACAATCTCTGATGGGCGTAATCATGAGATTTCGACAGGGCAAAATCGCCTACAAAAGCGACGTACGAGACATGTTCTTGCGTATCAAATTAAAAGTAGAAGACCGAGACGCTCAGCGATTCTTATGGCGCGGTAAAGATAGACAGAACCCTCCGCGAGAGTATCGAATGACGACGCTTTTATTCGGCTCTAAGGCGTCGCCTTGTAGCGCCATGTTTGTGAAAAATAAAAACGCCGAAACACTATCCTTCATTGATTCGAACGCCTCGGAAAAAATTAAACGACAGTCCTATATGGACGATATCCTCGACAGTTGCGATACATTAAACGAAGCGATCAATACCATAACAAATATTCGGAAAATCAATCAAACAGGTGATTTTCAATTGCACGGTTGGGCGTCGAATGATCCGCGTGTTTTATCCGCGTTGCCAAAAGATGAACGGGCCGAAATGAAAAATAACCTCCGAATTTTTAGTCAATCTGCGACAGAAAAGGTTTGGGGTTACGGTGGGATACGGACACGGATAATTTTCGATTTTATTTAAAAGACAATTTAGTAGCGCAAGATATCCGTACCGGTAAGCGAAAACCGACAAAACGCGAGTTTTTACGTGTAATAATGACTATATTCGATCCGTTGGGGTTCATTGCTCCGTTTTTAATCCGGTCAAAAATGATTATGCAACGGGTCTGGATTAGTGCTATTGGGTGGGACGAGGTTTTGCGGGACGAGGAAAACGAATTGTGGTCGAAATGGTTGGCGGATATCCCGATGTTAAATGATGTCGTCATCCCTCGTTGTTACTCGATAACTCGCGATAAAAACACGAAAATCGAGCTGCACATTTTTTGCGACGCCGGTATAGGCGCGTATTCAGCCGTCGCGTATTGGCGATTTGTTAATTCCGATAACGAGATAGAAACGTCCTTCGTAATGGCAAAATCGCGAGTAGCCCCGCTGAAGCCAATGACCATCCCACGCCTCGAGCTCCAGGGTGCGTTGATAGGGAGTAGACTCGCGAAGACCGTAGCGCAAGAAAGCGATTTCGAAATTTCGCGACGTGTCTTTTGGACGGATTCGCGTACCGTGCTATCGTGGATTAAAGAAGATGCACGAACTTTTCAAACTTTTGTAGCACATCGACTCGCCGAAATTAGCGAAACAACTTCCCCGTCGGAGTGGAGGTGGGTGCCCTCTGCACTTAATCCGGCGGATAGCGCGACGAAACATGTGTCATTTAATGAGGAAAAGCGCGAACAATGGTTTAAAGGCTCGAGTTTCTTAAAATTAGATGAATCGCGATGGCCGACATGTGACGAGCCGATGTCGGCAGAACTGCGTACCGTATCGGCGAACGAAAAACGAAAGAACTTCGTAGGGGTTGTAAATGACAAACCGTTAATTAATTTGCCAATGCCAAAAGGCGAACGATTTTCGAAATGGACTCGGCTCATTGGTGCGACAGCTAGATTTTTGACGGCGGTAGATAGATTGAAAGGTTCGAACGCGTGTGAGGTAACCGCGAAATACGTTCGGCAAGCGGAAGAAATGCGAGTACGCGCGATGCAGGCGGACAGTTTTCCGGACGAAATTCGCAATCTTAAAGACAACCGCGAACTGAGTAAATCTAGCAAAATTTTGAAATTAACCCCGTATATAGATAACAACGGCGTGTTACGCGTAAGAGGCAGAGCAAGCGAAATGAAACCGACAGAATTCGAAAATACCCCTGCGATATTAGACGGTGCACATTACGAAGTGCGATTACTCATTAAACATTTCCATGAGAAAATGTATCATGGCGGGCACGAAACCGTAGTTAATGAAATCCGTCGGAGATTCTGGGTGACGAAACTCAGAGATTCGTTGCGATCAATCGTGGCCAAATGTCCAATCTGTAAAATGACCCGCTCGAGACCGAATCAACCGATAATGGCCGATCTACCAAAAGCGCGAATTGCACATAAATTACGGCCTTTTAGTCACACCGGAGTAGACTATTTTGGACCTATGATGGTGAAAATTGGGAGGCGTAAAGAAAAAAGATGGGGCGTTCTCTTTACTTGCCTCACTACTCGCGTGGTACACTTGGACTTAGCCCATTCGTTAAGTAGCGATTCCGCAATAATGGCAGTTCGACGACTGGCGGCCCGTCGGGGCCAACCGCTAATTTTGTATAGCGATAACGGTACGAATTTTCGAGGAGCGAGCGTGGAATTGCGAGAAGCGATCCTAAATTTGAATCGCTAAGCTTTAGAGCGATACGCGGCGAACGAACGCACGGATTGGAAATTTATACCCCCTTCCTCTCCTCATATGGGGGGAGCATGGGAACGAATGGTGAGGTCGGTAAAATCAGCGTTGAATACGATATTAAAAGACCAAACTCCTCGAGAGGAGACGTTACTAACCGTATTGGCGGAGATAGAGCATACGATTAACTCGCGACCTTTGACGCATGTATCGGTTGATCCGAGGGATGGGCAAGCCCTTACGCCGAACCATTTTTTAATCGGCAGTTCGTCGGGTCAACTCTCGATTCCCAAATACGAAATTGATACGAGGTATATGAGAAAACAATGGCAGTGGGCACAAGCCCTTGCCGATGCGTTTTGGAAAAGGTGGTTAACGGAATATTTACCCACTTTACTGCCGCGGAAAAAATGGCTACGAGAAACTCCGAATTTTGCAATTGGAGATATTGTATTGGTGGTCGACGAACAGGCCCCACGAAACTCGTGGCGGAAAGGTGTGGTTGAAAAACTTATACCTGGGCGCGATGGTCGAATCAGAGTTGTGTCTGTACGAACTGCGAGAGGAAATGTGTTACGGTCAGTTGCGAAACTGATATGGTTCGCCAAATAATTGAGGCGTATTGTGCGATGTGTGGCCTAACGGAGGCATTTCGTTTATAATATGTACTTTGGAAATTGGTTTCGATTTACTAGCGTCGCGTCGTTTCATGCTAACGTTTGTTTAAATATGTCAGGAATTCGCGGTCGAAAATCGCATTATTGTGACGGGTCCTGCGAATACGCCATGTAAAGATGTTGATGAGTTTAATGCGATAAAATGATGTACATTTAGTTGCGTACTACAATGCATACACGAAAAAAAAAAAAATACAATTTGGCTGATTAAGAATGATTGCGGTATGGCGTGAACGTATGTTTTTATGAATTTTACTGGTCGATTCTGATGATCTGATAATGTGTGAGTCTGCGACATCACACAGGGGGGAGAATGTTCCGGACAGAATCGAATTGCGTTAACTGCGGTACCCGGCGTGGGTTTTTCTGCAGTTTTCCCCACGCCATTGCACACCCGAATGGGGGTACTTCTCAAAAAGTCGGCTGCAGCCGCAATGAAGGGTGCCTATAGGTTTTATGTACGGGCCCTTCATACTTGGTGACGACGCGCGCAATATTAGAAATTATTGTAAATTGGAGTAATTGAGGAGTCCCTATACGATTTAACGCGCGTTATAATGATTTACATGAGTAGTGAAATTTCGATTCGGAGCAAGGTATCTTAAAATCGGAGCAAGGTGGATTTAGATTCGGAGCAAGGTCCGTTTGAGTTTCGGAGCAAGGAGAATTCGGAATTGGAGCAGAGCAGATTTCGGAGTCGGATCGATGTCTACTGGTAATTCGGAGCACGGTTCGATTGCTATTTCGGAGTTGTTTACGATCTGCCGGTGATTCACTTCCAGATGGATAGTACCCGGAGGTTCTACGCGCGGGGACTCGAGGCGTCGAGATCTGCCGTTGCTGGTAATCTGGAGAATGAGAAGTCTGGAGGTTAGTAACCCGGAGATGGTATTGATGATTTGTATGGAAATCGAAGAGTCGATTTGCCATTGTTGGTTTCTCATATCGAAGGTTCGCTAACTAGAGAGCCACGGTCGGTATTTTACCGACACAGGGGTCGGTGTCTTCGTTGGTCGAATTCATTTAAAATGCCGGTCGAATTTTGGAGCGAGAGAGAAAGAAAGAAAGAGTGAGAGAGAGAGAGAGAGAGAGAGAGGCAGCGAGATTCAGTCGTATGGAAGAATGGATATCGTGCTTCGAAATCGAAATTTCCAGATTCGTCGAGAAGCTTAAAAAATAAGACGATCGGGATCCTTAGCAACGTTGTTAGCGTCGGTAGCAACGAGAGAGTATAAAAACGGGCGACTCCTCCGTTCCCAACACACTCGATTTTCGAATTTCGATCAACGGAGATCGTTACGGCCGGTCGGTTACGCGATTTGTCGTCACCTACAGCGAAATAAAAGTAGTTTGTTATGGAAGAAATCGGCTTCTTTGATTTATTAAAATTTCCACCCGGTCAATCGTGAACAATAAACCTGAACAGTTCACAATTTCAATTGGTAGAGTAGGATGGGGTGAAAAGGCCACATTCCTCGCTTTCACACTGTAAAACTTGTAATATCAAAAATTTTATTAAATCGCATAGCGGTTCTGAAAGTTTAATCCCTTGGCTACAAAATCACTCTACAATTTTATGTATATCTTGAGAAATAACTGATCTGTAGCCATTCTAGAAATGTACATCAAATGGCTTTATTACCCCACTTGGTAGGGTGAAAAAGCCAGCAAGTGATTTTAGAAGAATGAATTAATCATTTTGATTTCTTCAAATTTTTCCTTCACTTGTCTGAGAAATTAGTTAATTTAATCACATTTCGATATACTTTAGGAAATAAAAAAATGTAGAAAATGTCAATTTAACTATAATTTTGTTTCAATGCCTTCGATGATGTTAACGCTTTCTAGGTTTTTTTTAACCATACAACGCATGTTGTTATCAAAGATAGAGACTTTGATAAATACAATACAAGCTAAGACCATATAAATTTGACTAAATTTTTTGTGCTATTAGATGTTTGGCGTTTTTACCCCACTACAAACATTTTTATAGAAGGCTATATTAATCTCAAAAGTACCAAAAAATGTAAAATCTTTCAGCACAGATTTGTTTAGTAACGATGACTCTTAATAAAGAAACGATTAACTTTCATCATCTGTCAACTAAAATTAGTTGAAATGTGCTTAGAGTTTTCACCATAATGTTTTGCGAATGACAATGCAAGCACAATTATAGCA
Source organism: Trichopria drosophilae (assembly GCA_030407085.1). NCBI lineage: Eukaryota > Metazoa > Arthropoda > Insecta > Hymenoptera > Diapriidae > Trichopria > Trichopria drosophilae. The sequence continues at coordinate 186,036,557 of CM059582.1, forward strand.
ATAAAAACTGATAACGTGCAAATATAGTAATCGAACAGGGATTAAAAGTTGCCCATTATTTGTGGGTACTTAACCTGCGGATGACTGATAAGTCGGTTCACACAATTGAACATAAAAGTCAAATGGCTCTTTTACCCCACAGGCTTTTAAACCCCAGATAACAATTTACGTTGATTATAAATGATCTTACACTTTTTTTGCAAATGTCTATAGACATGTATGCTTATTGCATATAATGCATATAGGCATATATGCTTATTGCATGATCGCTAGGAATTATTTAGTTTTACCATTCGTTTATTCAATCGTCGATTAAGAAAAGGCAGAAACCAAGTTGTATACAGTTTCAGAGACTGAGTTCTGTGGAATGCAATATAAGAATCTTCAAGGCATTTGAGATATTTTACAATCACGAACATTTCATTACATTAAGTGTATTTGCAGCAATTACTTTGCTAGTCCATGAGTTGTACCAAATGTTGATATCTGCGAATTTTAAACTTAATACTTAATTTTATTTATGTTAGATGTATAGGTGTTGGACATGAAAAGTGCATGAGCTGAAGAACTTTGGAGCCCAGCCCGCTAGATGACATTTATCTAGAGGTAGTAATTTTAATTAGAAACTGAATTTTCTGACGAGCAAGTATCTAAAAAAAATACAACCAATTTGCTCCGACCCACTTATAAATAATTTCAAATTATACGTCGATAAAATTTGAATTTTATTAATTTTTACAATTATTTAGAGGTACGTAAACGTGACTTGCAATTTCTTTGTTTATATTACATATACACATGGTCCTGCGGTTGTTCATCTCTCGGAAAACTACATCTACTTTTCGAATACACTTACTAAACTAATAAATCAAAGGATGTTCTTATTAAAATGTAGACACGCCGCATTATTCCAAAACATTAAAAAAAACACCGACTTGTCTTTATTGGTTTACAACATATTTGGTATAGTGCCAGTATGGGTGGTTGGTTGACATCTTTAGTGGCTTTTTTGATTACACAGGTCAACATGGTTTTGTTGTTGGGAAGCTATGGGTCATTTCTGACGTAATTTTGTCCGTAGAATCATAATCCGAAGTCAGAAGTGGCCCATCACGTCAGGATTTTGATATATTTGAGCTTATTTACTCGAAAAAAGTAGCGTTTTTTTGCTACTTTTCAGGTCATGAACGGAAGACACAACATTTTTAGGAATTTTTCCTTTCGTTGGATCATGTGATACTACTCTTTTTCTTTAATATGAGATGCACAGAATACAATTACGACTTTTCTTCACCAAAATACGTTAATTTGAAATTACGATATACATGTAAACAAATTTTCCTTGGAATGCTCTTGGAGAACAAGCTCAAGATATAAATATAAACTACTATATAAATTATGGATACTAATCACTAAAATCACGTTTCAGTATTCTGACTGTTTTTTTCATAACGTTAATGGAATATATTTCGTAATTTCAAAATGGCCGCAACTTTGTAAGGAAAAATCTTAGGTGATCGAGTAAAACCTCATTTTGAAGGGTAAACGTAAGTACTAAAAGATGCAATTAGTACAGAAGGCCAAAAAAAATTGTTGCGTCCTGTACGTAACCTCAAACATAGAAAAATAACGCGTTTTTCGAGTACATGGCTCAAATATCTCAAAAACCTGACGTGATGGACCAATTCTGACTTCAAGTTTGGATTCTACGCATACAATTACGTCGGAAATGACCCACAGCTTCCCAACAACATCCAAGACCCTCTTTTTTGCAGACTTGTGTAATTGAAGGACAACACCAACATGTAACATCGTTGTCTCAAGCAAATGATTACAAGTCACGTTTTATATTTTACTCTGTTTTTTTTTAATTTCCGAAGAAGGCCAAACCGGACCGAAACGTTAAATATTTTTATTATTTTCTTTATTACTATTTTAAACAAAAAATTATTAATTGTTATTGTACAGTGACCGTCTTTAAAGCTGCATCTTAATGCATTAATTTAAAATGGTTTTTTCTTTAACCCTTCGAAACATACATTTTTTTACAAAGGGTTTTCAGGGTCGCTGATCACGAATCTGGTCTGATATTGCAAAATTCAAGATGCCAGATCAAATAAGGCCGACAATATTGATAAAATGTTCAATGTTCAAGCTACTCTACTTTAATACGAATTTTAACACGCAGATTAGAAATTGGGCCATACGGTAATTAATATTCGTAAAAAGTTACTTCATGGAGAAGGCATATTGGATTCGCCATCTTTACTTTTGCTAATATGATGACAAATTCGTAATCAGAGATCTTGAAAATCCTTTACAGGATAGTCTACATAAGATCAAACATGTTACTAAAAACTTTAGAATTAAAAACTAAAAAAATGACGTTGTTTTCTCACGTTGTGTTACAAGTAACTATCTGCATCATTTGTTACTAATAATGTAATCCTATTCTAAATAAGCAAGTTTTAGTAGTAGCTAAATATTGTCTTCTTTATTTATAATTAAGTAATATAAATTGAACTTATAAATCAGTACGACATTGTGTTGAAAATAAACGCTATTGAAATTATACCTGAATGGGGTGGGGGAGGGGGTGTCGGAATTACCCATAGTTTAACAGAATTGATGTTGGCTTTATTTATAACTCAAAAACCAAATATATCAAAATATTTCAAGTATCGCCAAATGTTAACACATATACCCAAACAACTCAACTCTGTCTCAGGATGTCCTCAGGAGCTCCTCAGTGTATTGGATTGTATTGTTTAGGTAATGCTCTATTCAAGTCTTTTTTATAAAGATTGTTAAATTTATCTTATTCTGCTTAAAATTTGCCATATCTGTCGTCTAAGGTGTCCGTAACATACCAGATTAAAATTTTCTTATCACTTAGCCCACTGGATAGGGAAATCAATAAATTCCTTTCCATTAACAAATTACATAAATCTAAGTAATTCTTATTCAATTCCCCTCTGAATTTTCTTTTTGCTCTGTCAATCTATCTGATGAGCATTGACGTCACGCTGAAAAGCTATCCAGACTATGAAAATATCTTATCTTATAAAGTACGCCGAGTTAAAGAGTACTTCTAAATGGCCGGTATTGACTTCAATATCCTTCAATTCTTCTAAAAATTTAACTTGATTTCTTTACATAATTCAGATTAAAACATATGTCATATTTGTATTATACTTGTTTTTCCTGAGAAAATGCTCAAGCGAAAAAATAAAGAATTAATTATTATTTTTTCGGTACATTTGGTTTTATTTTTGTTTCATCGGTTGAGACTTGGTTTGACGACTTGTTTGATGTCGTAAAATTAAAGTTTACACACTTGGGCACCCCCTACGGATACGGATGCAGAAAAACATTGTTCGTTTCTTGGCCATTAGCTTTTACGGGTTCATATTGATTGTGCATCCTCGAATAGCCATTTAGGACATCTAATCTCTACTCAAGCCGTAAAATTCTACTTTATGGCCAGGAATCGAAAACTACGATTTACGACCTTATGACGAAACAAATGCGATTATCAATCCAATTTTTTTTCTGATACAATAATAATAACTTTAAAAATCTAGTGAAAGGTTCGCTACAGAATCACAATTTCTGGTAAGTTTCATTCTGATGGATTCTTTATAATTTTTGTAATATACCAAAGAGTGAGCTTAATATGAAAATTAAAAATTAAGAATAAAAAAAGCATTATAAATTTTTCATACAACGTAGACCTACAAATATAAATACATAAAACACATCGCATTTTAAATGCGGAGAAACGAATTCATCTGTTACGATTTCTTTACTGAATATTTTAATGTTTCCTATGTTTTGCCCTATTTTTTGGGTCTACCTCAGGGACTGGTAACCTTTAGTAAGGGTGAAGGATTCCACAGTAAGTTACAAGTCTCTGTGGAGGACGCAAAAAATAGCATCGAACGTAGGGCACATTCAAATATTCAATAACGTAACCGACAAGGCAGAATTAATTTTTCAATTTTCAAATTATTTGGAATATTGTGATGTTTCTGCCTACTGCACTTTTATTTACAGAGAATGAAAAAGCGAATAAAATTAATTATTTAGGACATGTTGTCTCCGGAGCTCTAACGGAGGAAGAGAAGATAAAGTGTGGACATAAAGGATATTTGTGGTGGTAGTTACATATTAAAGCTATTTAATATCTGTATAAAATTCATATAAAGGAGAGTGGTCCCATACCGACCCCTTAAATTATAAATTGTAATGATTCAGAAGGCATTGAAAAAATTCTAGATATTCGACTATCTCAAAATGGTCATCGAAAACCTACCCTACTATATGATTCGCAACCAACCATCTATTTTATTTTATCGAATTACAAGAAGTAATGAAATTTCAAGTTCTTATGGGAATCATTAATTATATCTGCCAATTCGTTTGGCTAATATAACAAAAATTTACGCTGGCTCAAACTTAGCAACAAAATTTCTCTAAATTAGCGAGTTTTTCACTGGAATGGACGGTTTGAATATTAGTTTGTAATTATCGCCAGAAGTAATTATTAATAGCATTAAACAACAAAATGGTAATCGGTTTCGGTCCACCAAAAAAAGAGGGTTAGTTTCGGAACACTCTGACACTTGTGGCTCGTCATTCACTGATAGGAAGAAGGTGTAATTTTAATTAATTGAGGACATTGAAGCCAAGTCCATAAGTAACAAAAAAAATGTACCTTATAATTTTTCTGTAATCAAATAAGCATTACTAACTGGAGTCCTATCAATATGTATAAACAAAATAATAGAATTGAACATGAAGGAGCAAACAACAGAAAAAAGAAATGAATGAATAATATGTGACAAAGAAGAATTTTTTTAAATAGAATTGCATTAATGTTCAAAATGGCACTGAGGACATTTCATAGCAAGAAACGTAGATAGAATAGGTGGATCAAGGTCGAATCTGACGGCAGTAGGGTGGTAGAAGTGATGAGGTATGTGAGAGTGATTAAAAGGTCAGAAAGATAAAAGACAAAGAGGATAGCCAGAGGGATGTAGACAATAGAAAATGAAATGAGATGGATGAAAAGCAATTGTAGTTTACCTGGAAGGGGGAAATGACGACATATCGGAGAGAGGGATATGAGGAATATGATATCGAAATTCAAAGTGGAGAAAAAGCTCGAAGAGAAATAAAAATTAAAATAAAGGACAGATGAAAATAAAGAAAGAGATCGAGATAAATATATAGCAAAGGATAAGAGAGGGAGAAGGATTAACAATGACTCAAACATAAATAAATAAATGGAAATAAGTTCTAATATTAAACATATTCTAATCAGATGATGGCATAAAAAATGAAATTTATATGGAGAAATCGACACAACTTTTAACTTTTACAGTTCATTAAAATTGTCGTCTATTAAATTTAAAAAAATCACTTTGTTTATAATTGTTATTTATGAAAAATGATATGCTTTTCGGCATACATTTGTATGACATTACGTTTCAGTAAAAAACAGAAGGAAGTACGGAAACATATGAGAAGTGAAAGTATTATTGCATGCAAATTGGCTATAAATTTGGACCTCATTGCTATTCATTTGAAAATCATATGTTTGATTAGCCCGATGCAGTAGATGGCAAAACCAGTTGAAAAAGAAATGTGCCTATCATAAAATAAAAACTGCAAGAGTTTAAAATCTCGTTACAAGACTTTATAAAAATTTGTATTTTGGTTTATTTTTAACTATAACTTTTAAAACGATCATTGTTATGTAATAGTACTTCGGAAACTTTTAGTTGATGTATTACAAAGTGATTTTTTGTAAGGTAAAACTGGCTGCGTAGTAAATTCTAAATTCTATGCATCACAGAAGCTGTATACCTTCATGGTAAACTTTTGTTACATAATTATATTTTTGACCCGCATGCGTATAATTTGCAATCATATGTCCTAATTATATGGGTTATTTATTTAACTATATATTATAGAATTACTTTGAAATTGTTATGAAGTTTGTTACCTTAGTTTAGCAACTTATTTACAGTGATTGATATAAAACAATTTTCTTAGATTCTTAGGATAATTTTGAGCAAAAAATTCCTCTTGTGAATTTGTTGAAAATATTGTATAGTTTCGGAGATAAAAAATGTTGAACTTTGACGATTTTTAAAAATCGAATTTTTTATCTCTGACATTGTACATTTTACGAAAGATTCACAAGAGATATTTTTTCTTTAGAAATGTTCGAGGAATCTATCTATATTTTTTTTTTACCAAAAAAATTCAAGATTTTTTATGTCATTATATTTCATTTCCACTTCTCTTTGAAACAATCATTTAACGCGAGGAACGTGATTTATTTTCTGCATTTTATGAGTCTTTGATATCACTTGGATTTCAAAAATGTGCCTAAAAAAATGTTTCCGTTATAAAACTTTGTACGAATTAAATTAATAGTATAATAAATTGATTTTATTCTAAAATGCACACATTTTACCAAACATAGAATTTTAAATAAAGGATTCTAAACTTTATTTTACCAAAGTATAAAATACAATTTTAAACAATCGATTTACTTAAATAACTTATTTAACATAACTAACTTAGTTAAAACGCAGACTCCGTCATCGGCGACCCAGAGCACCTGATACACGTGTTTTAGTTGATAGGATAAAATAATATCTACGAATAGTTTATCAAACCGTCCATTCCATCGCAATTTGCAGTAAATGTAAAAAATCAATAAATAAACGGTTCTATTCACTGGGTTTTCACATAAACTGATTTCTTAATGCATGAATGCTTGATAAAACCTCTTATAAATAACCAATTTCACTTTAATTACATCAAAAATTAATCTACGAATTTTTTTTTAAGTATTTGATTTGAGAAACGGTTATAAAATCTGCCTATAAATATTTATTTAATGGAGAGAAGTTTTCTACGTGCCGTAATGTCCGACAACTGGGTTTCTCGTACTGGTTTAGAACAACTTAAAAACTTTGCTTTGCTTCTACAAAGTAAACATTGTTCAAAATTTTCACAAACAAAAATAAAGAGATGTATTTCATAAATGTATCGTATACACATAATAAATAGCGGTTATGTGTTCATCGTCTATTGATTAATAGTCGTCTTTATACTTTAGAAGTATCGAAATAGTTTGCTTTCAAAATTTTTTCCCTGTAAATACGCGCCTTTCAAAATTAATAGCACCAGCAATTTAACCATTTTATACATATGAGCAGATCGGTTTAGTATATATTATTTTTATAAAGCTCGATAAATTCTTAAATTATACATTCAAGCATTTCGGAGAATGCTGGTTATAATTATTCTGCAATATACAAAACATTTAAAATGATAGATTCCATATGGCAGGAATTTATACATTTTTTACTTATTCCGGTTAAAAATGATCACTCGGAGGTTTGTGAACGTGGTCTCGGCATTAGAAAACTCAAAATAGCAGATCCAACGTGCAACATGAAACAAAAAATTTGTTGGGATTGACATTTTTTTTCCAATTACAAATATTATTAACACGTTTTTTATCATTTTGTATTAACCCCTTCGCTGCGGATGAAAAAGGTCTTTGTCAATTAGGACTTTTCTCTAACTGCGGCAAAAATGCTAATCTTTTCATGACATAAATTAGTCTAATAAAGTCAATAATGTATCCAATTTAAAAACTCGACCATTTCTAGACAGTATAAGGCATACCAAACAACATACCGTTTTCCTTTTTCAAAAACATGATGTCAAAAAAAAGATACAAGTTTTGAAAATATGTTGTTTTTACGATTTTGTAAAAATCTTTGTCTTGAGCTATGACACCGTATTAGGTCAATTTCTGCATTAAAAATTAATTAAATCGATTGAAACTTGCTATGCAGGGGTTTTCGAGGTCGCTGAGTACAAATATGATGATATATTTTGAACATTCGAAATAGCGGATCCAATACCGCCGAAACATTTTTCAGGGATGATGTTAGCTTTCTCTCATAAGCTTCCACATACAATATCTACTTACACACTTCAATATGAGGAGGTTCGAGAAAGGTCTTCAACGTGCATTTTTTAAAAATATTTTTTATATATTTTTAGTATTTTTGTTTAAAATTTTTTTTGGTTTTTAAAATAAAAACTGTAAATTTTGAACTCTAGAAATCAGTGTTTTGTCCCACACGATAACTCGGGAGTATATAAAAAAATGTGAAATTTATACGGGATAATCTGGATAGATAATAAACTCTGTAAAATATCTATAAAAACTAAAAATATAGATTTTTAGCTAAAGAATCGAAGAAGTTTTGGGTACAAACAAAAAATTCGGTACAAATATTCTCGAAATAAACACGAGAGTGTTTCTATTGCTATAACAACCTACCACGAGCAGCATTATTGTCCGGCAACAAAGCGAGCTGTCCTGCGCTCTACAGGAGACCTACGAATATCAAATTGCCGTAATGTCGAACACGCAAAAACTGACATAACCTACTTAATCAATTTTGATTAATGCGTCCACCATATCGAATCCGACATTTTAAATTTTGGAAATCTGACTTTAAATTCGTATTCGAAGTCCTGTAACCTCCGAGAAAAAGTATGAGGCAAAATAGTTGGAATTTAGACAATTTGTCAGTCATTTTGAATTTGAGAAATCTGACTTCAGATTCGTAATCAACGACCCCGAAAACCTCAAAGTAACAAGTGCCAAGTGAAATGATTGGGATTTAGAACAATTGCCCGTAATATAGAATCCGCCATTTAAAATTTTCGAAATCTGACTTCAGATTTGTAATCGGTATCCCTAAAAAATCTAATTTGGTTCGCCATCTTGGATCCGCCATTTTGAATTTTGAAAATCTGAGGTCATATTCGTAATCAGCGACCCCGAAAAACCCCCGAGTAATAAATTCCAACCGTTTTCCATGTAAAGAAAAATGTATGCTTCAAAGGGTTAATATAACTCAAAATTTGAGGTTACCTGTCAAATGGAAAACCCATGCTATCCCTCGTGTATCGTATTGCAATAATTAGAAAATTGAATAAACAAAATCAAATCTAATCAATAACAGAAAATAAGATCCAATTCAGTAAAAGTAAGAAAGTACTGGATATTTTTCAAAAGACAAGTCACAAAACCAAAATTAGATACATAGAACTTTCAATCGATTGTTGAAATTCTGTTATTCTCGGTCATTATATAATACATTTCTTAATAATTATTTCATATATTAATAATTTATTTCTAAAAAGAAGTTGTCGTTGTCCAATTTGGACAGCTTTTTCATTAAGCTTTTTCTTATCTTTGGAGATGTGTGATATGGTCAAATCAATTTTTGTATGTTCTTGAGAGTCAGACGTAACTCAAAATATGGTTACGTGACTTGTTTCCTGAAAAAATTAGGGAAGATATAGTATATAGCAAACTGTACGGGAGAGGGCTTGGTTGTGAACCGGGTTATGTTTTTGACCTTTACCTTTTTATAGAAGGAAGATATCAAAGAATGCAAGATAACTTTTGGAAAGCTGAATATAACACGCAGCTTTTTTATTCTGACAGATTTGTGTTTTAATCGAAGGATTTGATTTTTGGATGTTTTAAAAAAGTGGCTGGGTTGGGAACCAATGATCAAATCCTAATGAAAATCAGAAAAATCGAAGAGGAACACTCATAATTGTATGAAAAACGAAAAGTGCATTTATTTACAACATATTAAGAGGCAAAACAAGTAAAGTACAAGTTGTGAAAGTAAATTGGATACGGCAACCTATTTTGGTGTTGCGGAGGTGGTTTGTAAGGTTGACATGGCTAACAATTAAAATAAATAAACATGAACGTAACTCAAATAGAGTAAAATTACATAAAAACAGTTTGTTTCAATGTATCTAATGACAGTTCTGATATAACTTTAGCATGAAATACCTAGCCATCGAGATGAATCACAACTTAGCCGTGAGCAATTTTGGAAACGACAAACACAAAATACTCACAATCTCAATAAGACATAAACCCATATTGTATCGAAAAATAGGATCAAAACACTCAACAAATTTGCATAACACTTACTTTTTCGGCACAAATTCAGCCACTTGAATAGTACTTGACGAACAATCAGAAAACTTTCGCGATCAATTGTCAATACCACGTCTGCAGCTGTCCAAAGCAATCTAACTGTCTGCTATTATTTTAGCCCAAAAACTGGCTCATGATAAAATATATGCTTACACAGACATATAGCGATATCGGTCAATTGGAGGGGAAAAAGTGATGATGGTTCACTATTCAGCCCTGTTCACAATCCTGCCCTCTCCCTTATCATTTTGTGAAACATTTGCAATCGGAAAAAATGCATAGCCTGCTCTACCTATCCTATCCAATTTTTCATGAAATAAATCACATATGTTATATTGAGTTGCATCTTGCGCTCAAGAATATAAAAATAATTGACTTGAGGTATCACATATCTTCAAAACTAAGAAGACGCTTAATGAAAAAGAAATCCAAATTAGACAGAAAGAAGCAAATGTGTTACCGGTTTAGATTCAAATTTTTAATTAGTTTCTGGTGAATTATTTTTGTGGTACATAATATAACACGAAATATAGCGATAACTGTTAATATAACACTTCTTTCATTATGAAAAATATATGTATAAACAAGGTTAAAATAGTATAGGTTAGAATTTACCCTGACCCGTTATAGAATCTAGCAGCAAAAGTCTAGGGAAAATTTTTGGGGCTAACTAGAGCATAGGTTCATCTGTTTTAGATAATAAGTTATGGGTACTGAAGAATACAAAAATTTCGTGGATTTGTCTATAATCTATATAATCTTCCTTTCAGAAACCGTATCGGACTTGTATGTAATCTTGGAAAAAGGGGAACTTTCCACAAAGGTACCTCCTCTTTGAAGCTATATTCATAAATATAATTATGATTTAATTAGTATGATTATTATGACTTAAAGCCTTATATATCATGCAACTAAATTTCCTCAGAAATGTAACATTCGGATATAAGATACAGTTTTGTAAACACCTACTTAGTAGTAACTTAACTAGCAAATAAGTATGTAAACAATGTACATATCTGAGTGGCTGAAATGGATGTATATGGTCCAAAAAGCAGAATAAAAAAAAAAAAAATTTCTCTAACGTCAACCACAAAAATGTAAATAACATTAACGACAATTTTTTTAAAGTAAGGATATAAATTATAATGTAAACAGTTGAATAAGCAACAAATATTATTTATCGACCGCTTACTTTCAATTTTCGTAATTTTCTTGGTTTAGTCGATCACCATACAAAAAACACAATTAAGAATACAATTCCAAAATGGTTTTAGATGGAAAACACGAAATATGAGATAAAAACGAGTTGCAAAAAAAAAAATAAATAAATAAACAAAATATAAATTATAGCTCATTGATCAACGTATAAAATAAACTAATAAAAATACGGGGATTGTAAAGAACAAATTCCAAACATAATTAGTAACCTATATTTACGACTACTCTGAAAAAAACGTACTACTACAATCTTTAAAAAGACAATATAAGAATTGATTTCACACTTTTCAAACCAAGTATCACAAGATGTTGAATAATATAATCTTAAAAACAACGTGGTGTTGTATTCTTACATAAAACTTCATACTTACAATGCAATGAATTTTACATTAGACGAACTTATAAACTCCGATAAACACCTGGAAAAAATTTCAACTAGGCTATTCTCACGTATATTTGCGTTCTTAGTACCAATATGGTAATAAAATCAGACGATCAAGCACATTGAAACCATCGTCTTGAAAAACAGTGAAAAATGTCATTTTTTCATTTTTTCGTTCCAAAAAAAAACGGGTTCAATAATAAATGTAAAGAATGAAATTCTCTACAAAATAAGACGTATGTATTTTTTTTTTATTGTAAAAATAAATTACAAATTGGTTCTTGTAGTAATTATAAAGATCGAAACGTCACGTGGGTTCAACTATACTAGCCTAATCACAAACCCCGAAAGCATAGTTAATAATTAAACCTGATAATAGAGTCCTTGTAATTACTGTAATGTACGCAAACGTCCCCGAACACGACACATTCTTACAAACTAAAACGGGATGCTTATATTCTACCTTCTTTTAAAAAACGTTTTTCAAGGTGGAGGCTGCAATATGTCCGACCCCTAAATTTTATTATCATATTCATAATAAGGAGATAAAAATACGTTAAAATAGCACTTGCAGAAATTTTCAAAGCATCTAAGAATGAATAATTTTGACGTTTAACGCATCAAAAATTTGAACCAGAAAGTAATTCTTATCGTTTAAGTAATAATAGATTACTCAAAATTAACAAAAATTTTTGAGAAAGGGTAAATGGAAGAAAAAATGCCACTTTAAGCACATTTTTATTTAATAAGAGAATATTACAGATTCAAAACTTAAAATTTGTCTCATTCCATAATTAATTTTTATTTGTTATTATATTAATTCTAAATCAACGTAGATTTGAAATAAACATTACTGTATGAACCATTATTCATGGTTCTTAATACCATCAAGTATAAACTTGATGTATTATTTATACAATAACTAATAATTTAGCGAGTATCTATTAAATTACAGTACTAAACCTTATTACCTTCTAAATGCAAAGCGAAAGTTTAAAAAATGATTAACATCTACAAAATCTACATTAAAATCAAAATTCGAAATTTCAGATTACGTACATAATCAATTGATCTATTGATGGCCACAAAAAACGCGGTATTAATTAATCACGAGTCTACGACGCCTTTCTGATCATATTAAGTGTATCATTTATTTGGACAATTATGAAAGAAAGTAATTCTTTCTACGTTAGTGATTAATGGGACAAAAAATGATACCCTCTAAGTGTTTAAGCATGAAACGTCTTTATTACTTCTTGAAACATTTGATATACATACTCTACATTGGTGGTAAGAACTACAGTTAAGTTTGTTGGCATCAATTATGGCGTACACGACTATGACTTAATTAAATTAATTTGCCATTAGTACGATTTCAAGCAGTAGAACTCGAACGCGCCGTATATACCAGGTATTGATCAAATATCGTCCCGGTCTATGTTTATGTTGTTTTTGACAACCAAGGTTGTGGATGACAAATGATAATAGATCAAAGTAAAGAGTTCGTTTATCTATTTATCTTATATAGTTATGAAGTTGTTAGATGTTGTCAAATTAATACGTGTGTATTTACTATTCAAATCCTGATAATGTATCTGTGTTTGACAGGATCTAAACATAGAATCTTAAAATTATGTCACGTAAGAAATAACACGTAAAAACGAACCAGTGTACTGAATGAATAACAAACAAGTATCAGAATCCCATGCGGTAAGTACTCCTTAAATATTACTAATATGTAAACATTTTTCGGATTTTCAAAATCATTTTATTAGTACTGGAGTCCTTAGTAATTACATTCGCTATTTCTTGGATTTAATAACTATTGGGTTTAATATTACCTAATTTTTTTAATGGCTTAATTACACATTATACCATAAAAGATCGACAAATACCAAGAATTATCAGGACTTATTCCATAGTAATTATTCCCATAAAATATAATAAATATGAAAATCCACAGCAACTAGTACATACTTACATTATGTGATTGATGGAAAATTTGTTTACTTACAATCGCGTAATGATATTCCTTGGGAGAGTTAGACCTGTTGAAACAAATAGTTCAATCCGGTCAGAATTGATTTCTGCTCCACTGGTTGTATTTTCATGAAAAATTTATCAAATAACCAAAGATCCAAATAAAGTATCTTTCATAGCCACAAATATTACTTAACGTCTAGCTAGATTCTCGTGCAACATACTTCCTAATGTTTTTTTCTTATATCGAAAAGAAAATGAAGGCCAAGCATAATGGACGCATCCAGATGATAAATAAGTGAATGCAACCCACGTATTTTCCACAAGAAATCCTTAATGCATCCCATAACAATAAAGATTCTTAGGATTGTGGATGGTCAGTTCATTCATCATTAGAACCATTATTGCATCGTACATTCTAAGTCCTTTTGTCACGGAATGTTCAACGATCGAGCTACGGCCCTGCGCGAATGTAGTCACGGATCTCCCAACCTTTTTTAAGACTCAGAATTCGAAGCGATTGGGCGCCAGTAGCAGTCCTCGTGTCGTCGCGAAAGCAACGGTTGCGCCACTGTGAGTGTCATCTAATTTCACAATATTTCATCAATAAATGAAACATATCAATTGTCATGTTCAAATTAATACAAAAAAACAAAATTTCGCGTACATTATTGATTCCGAGTTCAGTGTGATAATTTCGAGTGTCTACTGATACAGCTAGCTGAAGGACAGTGGATAACGTCCGTGATTTATAATATTTGCAGTGCTCATCTAATTATTTTTATTTAAATAGCATGCTAAGATGTTCAACTATTTATTATATTTCATCATGAACATGTAAGACAGCGATTTGAAGGTAAAACAGTAAAATTAGTGTATCCAGTAATGGAATTTCAAAACTGATGATTGGAGAATGCATTTTACAATAACCATAATGTTCCGTAAATATTTTAGTTTATAGCGATACTAAAAAAGTGACAGCTAATGATAAAAATATATTCCTTCAAGATGAACTTTCCTACTGCTCGTGTAGACCTTCGCGTCTTGGGGTACCAATGCGCGAACTTGTAGAGCCGTCAGATCCCTGGGGCCTAACAATGGATGATGTTTCATCAAAATGTCATCCATGTTATTTGTACAGATTATTAACATATCCGTGCAAATAAGATTCAGGAAGTATTTGCGTCGTCGTGCCAAGACCTGGCCGTGAATCTGGAGTAGCAGCAGTAGCACGTGGTGTGTGCAGCTGCGCACGATACATTCGTATTGATTTTCCTACATATACACTGCTTCTCTTGGCGCTCACAGTTTGACGCATCCCCTGTCGACCGCATCCCCTGTAGGTTGAGCTACGAAAGAGCTTTTCCTCCAACGCGACTCCAATAATTCGATTTTCGCGGGAAATTCGAAAATCTTAAGGTACGATGCATTGTCAATAACGCAATGCCAAAAATTTCTGAATCTCCATCGAGTTCCCGGGTTTAACTTACCCCCGTTCGGACGTCTATTTATAGAATCAAAGTTCAAGGTTAATGCGAGAACGGATTCGGTTCACTCTGAATTTTCATGCACGCGTACCTTTTTCAGTGGCCAAAGCCGCTAAAACTGGGTCGGTGGACGAACATTTCGCGCTCGATCGCATATGGTTTTGGGTCACGACACTCATGCCAGAAAGGTCAACGTATATATGCAGATAGATTCGTGTCACAGATTCAGTTTTTCATTCAGCATTTTTCCCAGGAGGTTTTCATTTGGATCCGTATCCGTATTATGAAATTGAACGTATGATTGCGCTCGAACCTTTCATAATCCTACTCGAGTTACCTAGTACAGAATATTTGAGTACTGGATGAATTTCTAGCTGAAATTCATATACGTATGATTCTGATTTTCTGGACATATTTTTTTTTAATTATGGTTTTGATAAATCTGACGATATTTTCTTTCTTTTATTTCCAGCAAGTAAAATAAATACAACGCTGAAGATAGCGGCCTAAAGGAAGAAGGCGCAAGACTTAGCAAAAATGCCTGCACCGACGACAGCGGATGGAGGCGAACCAGGTCCTCCACGGACGGAGTTGCAAGAATTGCAATGGAAGGCTGGGCAAAAGACAGATGAGGTTTGTAGAGATATTTAAAAAAATAAGTGATTTTAAGATAAGGTAATGTGCATAATGAATTTTTTTGTATTCCAGTCACTGGACGCTACAAGGCGTATGGTGGCCCTATGCGAGGAGGTAAGTTTATCCGTTACTTTTTACTACTCATATGTATAGCTGTGTAAAAATAAGATGTTCAAATGATTATCATTCAGGTTTAAAACCAATTTATTCAATGATGTATTTAAATGATCACAGAGTGTCTTCATCGGCCATCACTTAGTTGTTGGTAAAGCACTCTGTTTTTGGCACCTACAGTCCGATGGATGGACTGAAACCATTGTAGATCATAATAGTTCAAACTTCGTGCAATGTGTCTCAAATTAGAATATTTTTGGATATGAATGTTATTTTTTCAATAAAATTACGTTGACACATTGCACAATGTTAGTCGAGGCAGGTCACAGCTTTTTTTGTTCGTGTAAGGTAAACCTGAAGGGGTGACTTTAGGAATTAGGAGCACAATGTCATCGATTGCCGGTGACCCTACTGGACGTGGCACCACTTGCCTTGCATCCTGTGTTGTGCTTATATACCACCCTTGTGATGTGATCGACTGCTCCGTCGACGTCATTGTGAAGGATGTTCCTTGTACTTCCTACTCTCTCCTTTGACTATCTTGCATCTTGACAATCTCTTTTTTCTCTATTTACTCAGCCTCTTCAATGGCGCATATATCCTTCCATTTGCTCTAATAACTCTTTCGCCACGATCTCCCACTCTTCTTGCAAAATATTCAAAGAGTCAGCGTAGGCAGCCTCGAAAAAATCGATGAACAATTATGTCGAAGAGCCACTTTCTCCTCCTGGTGCAGCTATGACGTTTTAATTCACTCCTCATCTGGCCGCGGACTACAAGGATTTTCCGGACCGCACTAATGTACAGACAATTGCATGCCAAATTATGTAGCCACTACGTCGTGAAATTGACCAATGACGCCAAGTTTTCTATATTCGCTGTTCAAACATTTGTCTGCTTGAGTTATAAGTCGGTGAATTACGAAATTCCCTTTTCAATAAGGATTTTCCCTTCCGGGTTTCAGGATGTTTTGATATTATTGTAAAATGTTATCGTTTCAAAATCGTGAAACAGAGGTTTCTTTTGGAAGCCTTTGTGCTCAACAGAGCTGAGGTAGGAATGGCAAAACTCAGGCAGTGCAATAAGCAGTCCTGCATGCTTCAGTGTGATGTAATCTCAAATTTTGCTGTTTCCATGGATGCAACGAATAGAAACGGGAAAATTGCATCAGAACCAAAATAACTGGGAAAGTCTCGAATAAATGCAACATATCCATTTGTATTCGTACATCCAGTTATACACGAGAATGTCACTTTGGTCTTGGAAAACCGGGACAAAACGGTTTCACTTTTTAATTCATAGTCGAGTGCAAATGCAAATTGAAAGAGTAACGGTTCTATGGAAGACCTTCCAGTCTGTTGCGCAGAAGTCGAATTGATCCGTTAAACTTTCTAATTGAATTTCGACTCGATCCATCTGATGTAATAAGCGAGTGATGAGCAGAGGCGTACCACGGAGGAGAAAGGGGAGCATAACTGAATTTTCCGATTAATCGAGAGACGCGAAAGCGTAGTAAATGGGATAGGAAAATTTCCGATTGGATTCGTGGCTGCGAATCGCACCTATTCGATAAATAAGAAAATCGTGTGTCCATATGACACGCCGAATCTTCGCTCGCGTCCGAAGGTCATCCAAGAGTGGTCTATTCGGCAGCATCCAAGAGGGCAGTTTTTTTTACGGTGGAACGTACGCGAGCGAGGAGACGGTTTTTTACACTTGACTGCATTCTTTAAGTAGGATAGATACTACCAATGCCAACATATGCACGGATGTATATTTTTCTCGAGAGCTCTAACGTACCAATCGGGGCTTCGATCGATATGTTTGGTACTTCTATATATGTAGGTAGGACGCGCACATACGCGCCTGCCGAATCGTGGCTGCTGGCTGCTGTCCCTGTTGCCGAAATACACATGTTAATCGCTGACGTTGCTGTTGCTGTCATTGAGATGTTAGTGGCTGACTTGTCGCGTTATATATGTCATAAACCTAAATCCCATATAAATAAATGAACTTTAAAAAGAAAAGCTAATAATCAAGGAGGATGAGCTAAAGGATGGGCCGGAATAAAAATTGCGCGACTTACTGCACATACTTTTTAGAATTAATGTCAGTTCGCATGTATGTGTACCGTTTAGACGCGAAACACGGTTCGGCAATTACAAATCAATTAAGGCACTACAAATAACTAGTACAAGTAACATGTACAGGACATCAACAAGTACAACAATCACAACGATAACAACAGCAACGACAAGTGTTTCTTATACTCGGCCACGTTTCCTTTCTCTCTATTCTTCTAAAATGTTATAGTTTAGTACTTTGTAATCTTTCTTTTTTTCCGTGCACATACATGCGTGACCTTGCGCGCCGATGCAACAGCGCCGTCACGCATGTATCGAGCACTCTCTTCTAGATACCATCATATATGCTACTGATATACATATACTATACTACTACTAATATTACTATATACCATATACGTAATACTCTTTAACACTAGTGATGGTTGTGTATGTTCTGCTGCCTCTGTCAATCTTAGAGCAAGGAGGCCGGCATCCGCACTCTGGTCGCACTCGACGACCAGGGAGGTGAGTCAATCGCTCTAATCAATCCATCGATCCATCTGGAAATTCATTTTTTGGTCGACCACAGCATGGTCCAGTGTTGTTCAAAATCAATGGTCGATTCATTTCTTTTGACTTTGGTTTTTAGCAAAAAATAACGAGCCATTTGGTGAGGTCTAAATCATTCATAGAGTATGCAAACTCCTATCACCTAATCGTAATTTTTCTTTTGCCAACTGCTTATAAGTTATCGATTAGGTGATGTTTTGTTGTTTGCATATTTCTCGAACGAGTAGACCATCTGATTGGCAATGCTTGATTTTTTAACCTAACCAACGGTACAATTGTAATAATTTTGAACTCCGACTCGAAAAAAAGAATCAAATGCGATCGTTCATTATCACAGTAACTTTCAGATCACTTTTTTTTGTAATAGTTAACTGAATCCATCTTAATATTATTCACTAATGATATTTTATGTTTTAATGTCACGTTGTTATTGCAAGCGAATGAAAGGTATTTAACCTTAACCTGAAGGATACATGCGATGTTTGTACAATATGTTATCGATTTGCACATCCATCACTTTGCGATTGTGTTGGTTGATAAGGTGTTGGTCAGCGTTACATGTCACACCCGTAAATGACGGGTGTTACGCCATTAAATGGTAACAAATACAGTGGGACACTCTTTACACGATCTGACACTTAAGTCGAGACACTTTCTTATCACTAAATCAAACTGTACTCGTTAAAGATGAAACGGTGCCTTGTTTCCGCAAATTGCCAGACGGAGAACAATCTCAAACGTAGTAGGCAGTGCAGCAAGCTAGCAAAAAATTTTTAAACAATCGACGGAAAATTTTGTTTCGGTGGCTCGTTAGATGATAGTACAATTCCTTATAATATCTGTAATTTCCATGAAATCCAAGATGTTTTAAAAAACAACCTCAATTTATGTTCAATTATGAGGGGTTTTACTATAGTACAATTCTTTTCTTTTTCACTCGTATAGCTCTACTGATTCTACTGCTATGCGTAAATTTGCTTATATTTCTTACTCTTTTTCTTCTTTTCTGCAAATAAAAAAACGCGAGTAAATTCTTTTCAACCTAGTTAAAAGTCCAAAATAGCTCGTGTAAGTCTTAGTAAATTGGGGCTTAGTTGAAACCGGCGATAATTCCCGTCCTTATTAAAAAATCATGATAAATAACGAGATTAAACTGTATGCATACCACATGATATTATGTTCTCGTTTAGAGATTCTAGTCGACGATTCCAACTACGTTCAAGAAATTTATTAATAATTCCCTTTGAATTTCTGCGCGTGTTGCTGTCAATATGAACGAGGATTAACGTGTACTTTTCATAAATTTGGCTTTATTATTCTCTCATTGAATTTGAAATGTCGACTCGGGTCACATACGAAACGTGATTTTATGCATTGTTCTGTAGGGAATTGCAAGCATAATTGCGTTTTAAATTTTAGAACATGTATTCAAACTTCCAACGTTCAAAATTATGAAGTTGAAAAGAAGTAGAAAAATGCATAAAATTGGAGTACAGCGTCAAATATTACGACTGCATATGTAGCATTACAAGCTTTTAGTTATGTCGCTTTCAGTCTACATTGGGTTTTTTCTCTAGTGTACATACTCCGTGTATATATATACACATATATCCTGTTTGTTACGTATCATTGTTTTAGCAGTAGTTTACCCTTTTAGTATCCTACATCGATTATCTCGAATACTCCTGGCCAACTTCTTTCCCTTTCTTCGTCCTCTTAATTCAGTTGATCAAATATTACGCACTAGAATCGCGATTTCTATTACAAAAATTTAGAATAAATTATAATTTGTACTAGTATCCATTGCTTTGCTATTGAAATATTATCGAATTCTATTCAAAATTAAAAAAAAAATTCTCTTAGTTTTCATAAAAATCGTTATTTTCACGAAAGTACCTGCGGAATATAGGACGCAGGTGCAATATACTAATAAGACCATTTGGAGTTTTCGGGTCGCCGAGCATGAATTTGAGGTCAACTTTATCATGGGTTGAAATTTTAAGGATCCTTGAAAATTGGTGATCAAAATTAAAACATAAAAAATATTTAGAATCTTTTGTTCTTGGAACTAATTATTTTTTCGTGTAGCATCGGTTTCTGGAAAAATAAAATGTAAAAAAATGAAAAGCAGAAAATGCAAGACATTTATAAGATGTGTCAAGGGATGAAAGTAAAGCATGGCGGGGATATTTCTGATTTGATAACTTCTCATTGGTCGGTTGCCTGTTTAGAGCCATGAGATCGGGATGAAAACCGTCGTTATGCTGGACGAGCAAGGCGGTAAGCCATATACCTAAATCTAGCATCTTAACTTTTTTCTAGTTTTCGAACAACTTTTCTTTGATTACGACTCATTAAAATCTTAAATAAAAACTATTTTAAAAATCTGCTTGACATATTAACAGGGGGACGTTTTCTTTAATGTATTTTAATCTTTTTTATATTGTGTCGAAGAAATTTTTGTCTGTTCTTGATTTATTAGAATGAATTTTGAATTATTCCAATATTTTGTGAATTTCATATTTTTTATACTCAAGTGTCTGCACTTTCGTAGAGAAAAAATATTACAATGCTCGCCCCTCTTAAACTACAAACTCTAATACGAAAAAATAAAATGATACCATCTAGTTATTTCTGTTTCGTAAAGTAGATAGTAGGTATTGAATAACAGAACACACTCTTATTATTTTGCAACACAACGAAAAACCGCTCCAATTATTCAAAAAAATAAGGATAATCGGCGACACTTTTATTTAAACAATTAAAAATTATGGTTAAAAAATATTTCGCTTTAGTGTTCTTATTTTAAGTACGTCTGTCTCGCTCTGTCGATTAGCAATTATTGTGTAATTAGGAAACATGCTCACTGACACCTTAACGGCCAACGCTCAGACCTTTTGCGCATAAAACATGCGCATATCACACAGTTATACCTAACTGCAGTCCACTTCAATTTATCTACTTATCATCTACAGTTAATTCAAACATTTTAACCCTTTGCTCAGTGCTGTCGTGTATATACCGTATTATTACTTTCTTTTTTCCATTATGACCCACATATGACTTTTTCTTTACTGAGGGTTTTAAAGTCTTTAGTCGGTAAAGTAGGTAACTGTAAAGTTTTGAATTCTAAGGAAGCTATATTGAAAATGTTTAGAAAAACTTTTTGTTCAAAGTACTTTAAGATCCTCAAGCTCAAAATACATTGAGATACTTTTTCAAAAAGTGGAACAAGAATATTTTTTAAAGATATTGAAATTGTTCTGACACATTATGTTACTGTATATCTAAGAAATGCTTATAAAAATAACAAAAATCAGACTATCTTTGATGTCTTATTTCTTGATCCTGTTTTTGGTTCAAAGTGTCCTATTTATAACCATACATTTCTGACACCCTAATGTTATTTTACTTTTTCATGAATATTATTTTAATTCATCGTAATAATGTTTACTAGCTCGTAATTAATAAAATATATTATTCGTTTTTGTAAAACTCATCCAACCTGTCATCGAATATTTCCGTAAATATTCTCTGTCAATTATATATTTCATTGTGTTGAAATAAGTGAGAATTAAAAATACAAAACGACCTGGATTTAATTAAGAGATAGAATGTTTACCGACAGTTCAGAATGATTTGTTTTTCAAATTTCTCGAGGTACAATTATTTTTCAAAGTGCACTATAATTAAATGCAATAATGATATCTCCATTTTAAGTGAATATTAATTAAAATTTTTTTTTGAAAATTTTAATCAGTATAAAAGAAATGTAATGATTTCACTGAAATAAAAGAAACTAAGCTGTAAAAGTTAGTGACTAAAGGTATTAAACATGATATCGATACTAGATACAAATGGGACATGTTTTGTTAACTCTATCTCCTAGAAATGGGTTCGACCCCAAGAGTTGTAATAGAGCTTAAAATTTAGCCATTCAAGTCTACTTTTAAGGGAAAAGTGGCAAAATTAGAAATACTTATTACCTGAAGGTTTTTTGAGACGCTGAAAAAGATTTTGGCATCAGATTATGAAAATTCAAAAACAGAAACCCTTCGGGGGTCGCTGAAAATGTATTTGAAAAATTCGCCTTAGAGCTAATGAAAAACGAAGCAAGTTACTTGTCTAACTAACGAAAGAAATAAAATTTTTTGTCCAACGTATTGAAATCAATCTATGGGGATAAACAATTAAAATAAGTTAACGCAGTTCTCATCACATTTTCAGATAAAATCAGTGATCTTGAATTATTTCAGATGCCACTGTTTATTAAAAATGGTATTAGCTATATTTTAAGTCCTATTAGATCTGTTAATGGACATTTTTGGGGAGACAACCCAGAGAGCAAAATAAAAAAGAGTTCGGAATGATTTTGAAATGTGCTCATGTTGAGAAAACCCTTAGAAAGTTGGACATCTGAATTCTTTTAGAGCAAATTTCGAAATCATTCTGATGTCATTATGAGATCTTTATGAACACATGTTCAGAAAACCCTCAGAAAGTGGGACACCGGACTTCTTTTAGAGCAAATTTCTAAACCGTTCTGAACACTTTTCTACTTTGTTGTCTTGGAGAGGTCTCTCATTGACAAAGAATGCCCCAAATATATTTTAAAGCTTATTTTTTAACGTTTTCTTTTAATAAAAATTCTATGTACACAAATAGAAGTTGGTAAAGACTTATTTAAATAAAAAATTCCTCATTAATATTGTTTATTTTCCATTAAAAACTGCAGTATTAGACATACAGTCGGTATTTTTCTAGCCGGAGATCCGAGAGATTTCGAAACGTCAATATGAAATTCGTGCTCATGTGTATGTATGTACGATGTATATATGTACCCTGCAATGTCGATATTGCATGCGTGACATGTTCACTACACGCTGAATTAATGGTACGGAAATTCGAATACAGCCGACAATTATTCTCTGACTGTTCACATTTATTACCTACAAATTTAGGATGTATTATTGTTTCGTTTGCATAAAATCGTTGGTGAGTGTATAATCGTTTATGTGAAGCTTTATGTATATATAAATATCAGTTGTACCTAATGCTTACAAATTAATGGATGAATTCCTTCAAAATCGCTTCATCAATATCAATAAGTTTCATTATATCGTGCAATAATGCTCTTCTTCCAAATAATTTCAATTTAATTTATTGTCAATGTGTTTATCTAGTTAACACAAGTTTTTTTTATTCTAGTCATACGATCTAGATCTACAATTTAAAACGAATATGCATACATCTCTATACTCTCTGATTTTCACATTTGTTATCTTGAGAAATGCTGGGAAATAATTTTGGTTTTTCAGACGAAGAATTTTCTACAACTTTTAATGATCGACCATAAGGAAATTTTTCTTGTTGTCACATACATCTGAATTATTTCTAATATAACATAAGTGTATCTAATTTTTTCTTAACAATGATTATTTTACATAGAAATATTAATAAAGTAAAAACAAAATCATCAATGTTTCAATTTTCAATCTTCAACATCCTCAACTTCCTGATTATGTTTTCTTATTTTGTTTACATTTTTTAGAATTTTGAAGTAAACTTCTGTAGAGAATTTACTTCTTTCTCTGAGATTTGATGACAAACTTTATTTTTTTTAAGACATCAACTATTTTTTTAATAAGGTCAGAAAGAATCAGCAATTTTTTAAATAATGAATAAATCTATTTCATTTTAATGAAACGTTGTACAAATTTGAGAAAAAAGACCCCGGAGGTATACTCATTCAAAATTGTGGCCTTTCGGAATTTTGATGTTCGTCAAATGGCTTTTTTCCATAAAGTAAATCCAATTATGAAAATGGCTTATTGGAAAATGGAAAATTACACCTCGAATTTTGTACCTTTCTTTACTAGGTCGAGTCTCATATTTTACATAAACACTTTTAAATATTTAATGCAATGCTTGAGTACCAGAGAGGAAAAAAATATCATTATGGTAGTTGCACACTTTAGTATCAAATTTTAGTTTTACTGATACCGATGTCCGGGAAAAATTCGCAATGAATTATTATTTTAAAGATATTTTACTCATTTTTTTTTCGATTTCTGGACAAACATCAGCGAAATCGGTTCATAAACATGTGAAAAACATAAGAAATTTGGTACAACTGTCTGAGTTCAGAAATGTATTCTTAGGAATTCTTGCTTTTTTTGTAACAAAAGCAGCTGAAATTTCTCATATATTCACAAAAAACGAGTGAAATTGCTTTAAAATAAATTTGGACTCGAAAATGTGTCTAATTTTTTATTATTAGCATATTTTAACTTAAAAATTGACGCTATCGAACAAGGTGCTTTAGCTGTCACTTAACGATGTTATTTTGAAGAAATTTAGCCACTAGTATTCATTTTATGATAAAAATATTGTCTCGAATTATTTTACTTCCTAACTAATAACAAGAAACGAAGATAATGAGAGTCGAGTATTCACAGAACGAATTCTTCGAATATTTTTAAATTTTTGAATTTGAGAATATATATGATTTAAAGTAAAGTCTGTTAACCCACTTTTTTGACGTTTCTTATCATAGTAATATTGAGAAATTTGGAACTCTTTGAAGGATGTTTGTCAGTGGTTGAAATTTTAAAAGTTTGAGAGAATTCTTCGTGTCCATTTATAGAACAATGTGATATTTTAAAAATGAATCCGAGGAAAAAGGTTTTGGTATATAATGCGATATCATATTTGTCGAAGACCTTCAGAAAATTACATCACCATTTTCTCATGTACGATACGTCAAATATAAATATAATTTTATAGTTTTTGATTTAATATATGACATGGAAAACTAAATAAAAAATAAAACAAGATAATGTACATTTTTTAAGTTTCTGTAGTTTTTAAAGAAACTTTAATTGTCACTTTTCTTTATTACCTATTTTTTACTTTTGGTGATTTGATTTTGTTTACATTTTAATAATACGATTAATTAAAATGGTGAAATAAATGCAGAAATACGAATATATTTATAGTAACTTGTCGTATCTGATCATGTGTATATTTCGTTCAAGTTCATCACAATATATATGTACAATATTATATACGTGTCACGTATGTGATTCTACCAATCGAAAGTCCTTTCGGTCCTTGGCCATTATCAACGTGAGCTTTGTTTTAACCTATTGATTAAAGTGCGAACATCCGCTTTCATGTGACATCCAACATTCATCCATTATAATCATGATATAAAAATAAGTTTAAAAACATTATTGCAGATATACATTGTTTTAGATATGAAAGAATTTACTCTAGAACTATTTATTCAGATTTTGAAATTGTCAAACATAAGGTTTAAATGATAGCTTCAAACATATTATCAGATATTATCATAATACGATATACTTTCTAGTGAAAATCACTAAGAATTCAGTGAATAGTCACTGATTATTGTAACCATCAATGTTAGTAAAACACAAGCTTCCTCCGCAATAGCAAAAATCTAATGAAAAGGGGAAAATCCATCATTAAAATATTAAAGATTTTGACTAAGAGTAAAAACCTTTTATTTATTATCCAAAATTAGGTTAATTACTTATACGCTCGTAGTGTAGCACTCGTGGTTGTTCTTGACATTTTTGGGCAGTATAGGTATATGATGGCTAAATATTTGTTTATTTCTTTGATTAATTATGGAAAAATAATGTTGCTACCTTGTGAACTATTTCATTTTTGAGAAATAGAAAATGATTATTTTATGACTTTCCATACGAACTGAAGACTTGACAAAGGCAAAAATGGATGCATACAGAAAAGATTATAAAAAACGATTTAAAATTGAAAACATTCATTTATCTAATTACTACAATTAATACGTATATAATGTTCTCATAAAAAATTTGAATTGTAGTTTTTGTGAATTTAAGTAACGTATACATTAAAATATAATACAAATTTGTTTAGGGGGAAATCGAGACTTTAACAAAATAGTTCCTTTAAAGAATTTGAGATATTTTTTAATTTGATTTTTAACATTTGTTTACAAAATATTATTTTCTTTAAGCCTTGAAAACTGCTACTAAATAATAGTTTTCAAGAAAGGAAAGTTCATTTTATGTGAGTTTCATATAAATATTAAAATGATATACAGAATGATATTTATGACAATTTATTTTGAACAAAATATTTATAGGAATTATTGTATATGATTATTTATAGATTTTTTATCCTTTCGATATCTACTGTCCTTAAAATAAATCTTCCTAAACTCTCTAAAACCCCAAGTCAAAAAAAGTTGCTTTAGGGCAAAAATAACTTATCAGTTTGTATTTTTATGGACGTGAAATGCATTCCTTGTATATTTTGCACTTTTAATACATTACTTTGTGATTCAAATGCATTCAAAATTTCAGTGTTATAATTTTTTTGGGATATGCATGCATTCTTTATATTTTTTCAATTCAATGATACATTATTTTTGGATTCAAAATAAATGCATTCATTAATTTTAGAATGTTTTAGTATTCTATTATTTTCGGATTTATATGTATTCAAAATCAACATCTCTTATTCACAAATTTCCGATTTTTTTATTTTCATAATTATTGAAATTGTGAAAATAGAGATTTAAATGCATCAAAAGAATTCCGAATTCTCGTACTTAGTTTTTGGAGAAATATATTTTTCACATTTTGTACTTTTAAACATCACATTAACTTGGATTCAAAAGTATTCGGGATTTCGTTAAATACTTTTTTTTTGGGATTGAAATGCATTCCTTACATTTTAAACTTTTTACAGTTTATTATTTTTTTATTCGAAAACTGTCATTCATTATGCTGCACATTTTCAACAAAATATTTTTATTCAATTTCTTACATTTTTAGATTACTGGGTAGTATTTTCCTTGACATGTATAGGAGAAATTTGAATCTTCACTACCCAAAAATGTCAAATGTTTAAATGCGATTAAATGGATTTTTACTTTTTCATCTGTAATTCCATCAGCGACAAGGTACACAGAAATATCTTCTTTTGAAATTTTATTAAGCTTTTCTCAAGTTAAGGAAGACAGGAATTACGTTTTTTGAGAAATGATTGAAATAAAAACATTATATCTAGTTCGATACTATTTTAAGAAAAGTTTAACATGTCATAATTCAGTAAAACCCAAACTTTTTATATACTGACTTCAGAAAACTTTGGTAATATTTTTCCATAGGGATTCAGTATCAGGGAAAAACTCCTATAAATTAATTTTTTTCCTCGGAAAAGAAAACAAAATTATTTCTTTAACTATTACATTTTCGCAATGTCGGTAAATATTCAGCAAATACATCGTCAACCTTCTACTATGAACTAGTTTCGAGCCAAAGTAATTTTTATGTTCAATGTCCTTTTGTTGCATTGTATTGTTCTAAACTTTAACTGCAAAGTTTTTTTTTAAGTAATAATATATTTTATTAAGAAAGCTTTGATTGTTAAAAACTATACTTCTTCATAAGAACTCAAACATTCATTGCATTTGAATCTCACAATCATACAGCACTCTGAAAACTCGAAAGCTTCTGTACTGTTGCTAAATGTTGAATTAACGTTGTTTGTCACATATAAAAATCTTAACATTACTATTATCATCACGTGTGGATACAAATTTGTAAAAATATTGTAGATTAAATAACATTTTACAAGTCATGAAATATGAAGATTTTTTATGTATCAATATCGGAATTTTCATTTAAAATTCACAGAAACGTATTTCCACACATTCATCTTAAGGTTATGAAAAGAAACAAATGGTAGTCGTTCTGGTTATCTCGGAAACAATAGTAATAAACTTTTTTTTCGATGCGAACAGAGCAACTTGAAAGAATCGAGGATGGATTGGACCAGATCAAAGCAGACATGATCGATGCTGAAAAGAACCTCGCGGGAATGGAAAAATGCTGCGGCCTCTGCGTTCTTCCATGGAAAAAGTGAGGATTTTTTCATTTTTATTAACAAAAATGATTCTTGATGAAAATTGCAAAGTATTTATTAATTTTTAACTTTTAAGCAACTTCTTTTAGATTGATAAATTTCTTAAAATAAGTTGCTTTCCACTAATAACAAAACTCGGGTTCTTGATGAGAAAGTAATAAAAATAACTACTTTTGTATGTAGGCATCCTGTACATGTTGTTTAGTATACTATTTTTCAATGGAATTTATGATTAGTGGTTTAATTTACGCAAATATGGAGTTAAGAACGCAACGGAATTTATTAGTTATTCCCCCACGTTGTTAATCCTTTTAACTAGTTATTACAAAGTAGAAAAATTTACTACCAAAGATTTTTCTTACATATTGGACTAGAATTTTGTACATTATACAGTTTTGAACGGTTTCTAAATGAAAAGATAACCTGGAAATGAATAACACTATTTGATATGGTTTTATTTTTTATTTCAATATATATCCTAAAAAAGTATTGAAGTGCATTCATTTTTAATCAATTTGAATTCGTATTTTGGGAAAACCGAATGCATTTTTACCCGCGGTCTATTTCTATTTATATTTATGGAAAATTTGAAATTTTTAATCCATGTGAATTAGTGAATAAGTCATTGTAATTTGGAATCCACGTGAATTCAAGTCAAGTCAAATCTATTTCTACTTAATCTGAATAAAAAAATAATATAAAAATAAAAAAGAACCTCGTTAATAAATTTAATTCCAAATCGTTATCCTGTAATGTATTAATGAACAATTACTCGCCCATGTCGTAATGTTTATAAACAACATTAACCCATTAATACCAAAAGGACACATTTTGTTTGCTTCAATGTTAATCAAGTGTATGGAATCAAAATCGAAGCTGAAGGGTCAAAGGTACACATCTTAATATTTTCAAGGGCGTTCTTAAAAATTCCGAGGTCAAAATTGCGTTTTAGTCGTCAGGAATTCAGGTTAAGAACAAACTTTAGTTTTATGCCCCACATCATTGGACATTGTAAGGACTTCCAGATGGAGACCTCAATGAAAATTTCGTTGAAAATTTCCGAATACTCAGAAACTACGAGCCAAAAATGAAAAGTTCTTAGAATTCACTAAGAAATGTAGTGGAATTTTTCGAGCTTCTTTTACTATATTTTGAGACTTTTTTTTTAATTATTTTCAAAAAGTTCTCAAAAATTCTGAGCACATTCTATCATGAATTCTAAGCGCTTTTTGTTCAAAAGTTTATAGTTTTCGAGGCAATGAATTTCAAATATTATATTTAGGATTTTTTTACGAAAACTATCAACTTTTAGAAAAAATTGCGTAGGCCAAAAATGCTTAGAATTTATAAGAAAGGTACATACATTTTTCAGAATTTTTTGTCCATAATTTAAAAATTAGAAGAAATGTATATAGAAAATTTCTCAAAATACGACCAAAAAAATCTAAAAAAATTCCACTCTATTTCTCAATGAACTCTAAGAACTTTTAATTTTTTGCATTTTTTTTAAAAAAGCTGAGAGAAATTTTGAGGTCCTTACAGATGTAGGGTATAAAACTAACATTTTTTTCTTAAAATTTATTATTTTGACCATTTTTGTACATGGTTTCAATAGAATTTCAATATTCTAATAGCTGGAAAAAATGAAAAATATTCAATGTTTTCTAATTTTTTGTTAGTTTGGCGACATATTGGAAGTTGTGATCTCAGAATCTTGAAGAACTACCTCGAAAATAGTAGGATCCGTACCTTTCAATTTTTTACTTGGGTTTTTAATTGAAATTGAAGCCAGAAAAAGAGCATGAATGGGTTAACTATTTTGAATTTACCTCTTTAAAATTTGCTTCTCTTACATTTTCATTAAATTTTATTTAGCAGCATAGAAATGTATTAAATTGCTTAGTAATTGCATTCATTTTAATACCTATTAACGGTTTCAAAGTACCAATATAAATGGATTAAAAATTTTAATCCATTTGAATCCAATTTCGATTACTGGGTCTTAAAATGATGAGCTAATTTGCTTTCGAATGTGAAATGAATTGTGAAAATTACTACTTAATTAATAAATATTTATGTGTTGTAAATATGACCATAAACATTGATAGCACAGGCGCTTTTAACAAGAAACCGACAGTCATTTCCTGCAATTTTTTGGCACGCTGAATCCAAATTTGACATCAAAGGAACCGCAGTACCTCAGGTGTTGAAAAAATAGCTTTTTACTATATTTAAGCTCAAATAAAACCAGGAGATAATTTTATTTTATAAAAGATCGCCGCTGTTTCTAAAAGTACTACTTTTTTTTAAATCCAATTTGAAACGTGAAAACTTAATTTGTTTGATAAATCGTCTGTTGAATTTACTGCTTTTAGTCATTGATTTGCTATTATTACCTCTTACCAAAACTAAGCACATATTAGTAAGTACAATGATCTTTATAGTTTGTGTCATCGAATTAAAAAATGATGTCCGATTTCATATATTCATGATGGAGGTTTCAATATGGCGGACAAATTGTAAGAGTTTTACGACAGATTGCAAACTTAAAAATGGCGAATCCGACATGATGAACGACATTTAAAAAATGTATTGGGGTCAGTTGGTACTCGAGGATTTTTGGCGCCCAATACGAATCAGAAATTTATCGACAAAATCGAGTTGAAATTAATTTTTAAATTCTGTCATTTTGAATGTTTGAAATCAGACCGCAATATCGTATTCATCGTTCTCATAAATTTTATAATCTGTTTAAGACTCGTAACCCTGAGAGAACAAACTTTCCCACCATATTGGAACCTTCATTATGAATGTTTGAAATCAGATATTATTTTCAAACTCGACAACCCCACATAAACAACATTGTACTTACGACTATGTACGTGCTTATTTGCCTACAGCATAAAGGGAAGTAAAAACAGTAAATCAAGTAAAATAGTACATTTTTTACAGACAAATAGGTTTGTTTACGTTTTAAAACGGATTTAGAAGTATAAAAGTACTAATTTCAAAAATCGTGTCGAACTTTTTGAAAATAAAATTTACTGATATTATATAACTCTTATGCATCGAAAAACAATTGTTTTTTTGTGTTATTTTATATTAGAATATTGTTTAAACCTGATGAGCTGGGGTTATTTTGAGGCTAGAGTCGGATTCAAAAATCTTTAGAGGAAAGTCGTGTTATTGCTCAGTCCAATTTTTGTCGGCTTCTGTATATAGTCGTCAGTGAAACTTGTTTTTCTTGACTTCCAATATAATAATTATAATCCATACATGAATAGTATTTTATTCTCATTTACAATTGAAGCATTATTATATTTGTTATGATTAATATTAAAAAAGTGAAAGGAAAATAAACTAAAAGAATTTCTAGCGTTCAGTGAAACGTGATTACCTACTGCAAAGTTGCAGGGAAATTAAGTAGTAACGAAGCATATTGGGCAGACACTAAATTATAACTACAATTTTTAATGAAGCCATTAATTTCCTGAATAAAACACTGTTTATTAATATTTTAACTCGAGATTAATACAACAAATAAATAATGCAATAACTGCATAATTTAAAAAATTAATTAAATGTCTGGTTTAATTTGAAATTTTCTCTCTGAATTATTTCTGTATGTATTATTAACCTCGTGAAATTAGCTACTAATAAATACAAAAAATGTTTTAATGAAAACTAAATAGATTTCAATTCATGTTTTTGTCTGAAAACGCGAAATTTCCGAGAACGATATAATAATTGAAAAATATCTTTAAAGCTCAACGTTTTGTTTTTAATTAATCCCTCAATTTTACATGATCTCAAAACGTGAATTGTTTTAAAACCTTTCGTATGTCCGTTACGAAATATGATATTTCTTATCGTATTACATAAGAAAAGTCATTTTAAACTGTTGCTTCTTCAGTATGGCTTTACTTTCTGTGTATTTAAAAACATATAATGAATAAAGAAGGCCGTGGAGAAGGTCGATATATCGAACACTATCTGATATTATGAAAATGAGAATAAAGTAAAGTTTATGTCGATTTAAAAAAATGTTTGCAATTTCTTCGTTAGAATTCCTAGAAGTGTTAGAAGTGTTACAATACTTTTTTCCTGTTGCATAGTACGTGTATAAACTGACATTATATAAATGGAAATATTAATCAGTAAATTAAACTTTTACTTTAGTAGAACGAAAAGGGCAATTCGTTATTTTCTTTTTGAAAAGATGTTAATTATCTTCCACTTTAGCATATCATATTTCAAAATATATAATATACCTAGCTCGAGTAAAGCATGCCCTAGAATCCAGAGCATTATAAATAGAATGGACAGGAATTAAGTAATTTAGCCAAATTATAAGATATGACATTACTCGGAAGGAAGTTCGAATTCAATCTCTCAAGGGACCAACTACTCTAAAAATATTACCTCATAAATTTTGATAGAATATTTCTCGGTATATCCAAAGATTATCCAATTTATAATTAAACAGTTTTATTAAATTAATGTTTATAAAAAAAAACAAAATAATTTCTTAGTTTTTGTATCAGTTAATGCACATTTTAGTATTTTAGAAATTTGCAGTTATGTTGAATTATCGAGCTAATTTATTTCATAAAAGAATGTTTCAAAATTAAAATAGAAATGAAACATCGTAAAACATACAATGGAAGAAAGAACGAAATCGGGTTAATTTGAAAATATTATTTAATTAATCTGCCAATTAAAATAACAATATTATATTCTATTTTAAAGTAGTATTTCATATTAAATTTAAATTATATTTTATATTAAACAAAATTTAAAAAAAACAAGAATTCTTAGTTAACTAACAGTTTTAGTTTGTAACTTATATATTTAGTTCATGCTGATAAATAATTAATACTTCAATTATTAACTTAATTAGAACTGAATTAGTAAAACTAAATAAACTACAATCATCCTGCTACAACGAGGGTTTATATTTGTATGTTTATCATGTTTTAAAGAAATAGAATATTGAATATATATCAATCATACACTAAAATATTTCTAAAAAGTATTGAAAAAATAATTGTAAACTGTAAATATATTTCCAAAAACGATTAGCTTGTTAGAAAAACTATAATAATTGTAATCAAATCTTAAAGCTTTTGCTTCATTTATTCGTAGTTGCTACAATATAAATAACAATATTTCATGAAACAATTACTTTTGTTCCCTAAAATAGTGAAAGATGAACTTTTAGTAATAAATGTCCTTAATAAGTAAGAGAGAAAAAGGCGGGTCACTGGGATATGACGCAAGGGATTAATTAAACACTCTATGTAGGTCTACGACCACTACGCAAATTGCTTATGCTATTGATGCGACTTAATACAATTAGTAAGTAGAAGGTATATTTGAAATTGCGGGGTAATTGGAATTTAACCATTATCTCAGCAAATTTATGTATGAATGACTCTCGGTGGTTTTAATATCCTTAATTTACAAACAAAAATTATGAAGAAAATTTTCTTTCGTACTACGCATGTTATTTAGGAATGTAATTTTGAAATATTGTTTCTGATAAAGAAAATCGTAGTGTTTAAAGGAATTTGATAACTATTAGCCATTAATTACGTAATTCGCATAGGGTATAACAAAAAGTATGTACGAAGCCTGTACAATTGGTGTACGGGTGTAAAAATTTGCTACTTGTGAAAAACAGCCAACATCGCACTCTATTGGAGCTCACGGGAATCACTGATAATTTTTTCGCAATTGAGAAATATAAATCAATAGTAGACTTTTCTTATAAATTATAGCATAAAATGCCGAATTTATCATAAACCAAATAGATATTGTTCGATATAAAATTTTACCATAAATACGAACTATATAGGACTTCTTATGAATCAAATGCGCAAAAATTAGTCTTGTACATTACTTACATTACATTAGTGTTAAATGAAAAAAAAGTACACGTTATGATTGGATAAAAACATAGAATAATTGAAGATTTCATTTTGATTTTTCATATAATATATTTAACAAGAGGCTTTATCCATTAAGTCCTGTTTTTGTGTCAAGGCTTTTCTTTCGGATTGTGATAAATAAATGTAAAAAAGTGTAATTTTCAGTATTTGTCGGACACAATTTTACTCGTTTCTGATTTTTTTTCGTCAAAACGCATTTCTACTGACGTCGAACGTACCATAAAAGTACACTCGATATATCTGCTAAAGCAATCTGTCATATTACACTTCTTATTATTAACAAAATGGTACGACGAAATATTTCTGCGTCTAAATCGAACTACACTAAATCGAACACGAAAGTAATTATGTTTGAACAAAACTCATTCACATGTTTTTTTTAGTTGCTGAATACGAAATTGTGATAAGATTTTCATAATAAAATATGACGGTTTGAAAACGATAGGAACCATTTATAAAATTTTAAATTTGTGAGTAAAAAGAGTTTGTTTTGATATTCAATTCCGTATTCGATTCCCAATCTGAATGTTGAAATTCTGATTTTAGATTGATAATCGGCAGTCCAATAAACCTCTGGATACCAATTTACAGCAAAATTCTGTAATTCTTTCACAGAATCATTTTATATAATTTGAGTTTCGTCATTATCATGGAAATTTCGTAAATTGATCCCTGAGACAGATTAATTTACACTAAAATCACAAGAGACATTTTTCCTTAACAATTTTGCTTATTCGCGATTCGATATTTTTAATTTGTGTAATCTAACATTGAATGGCTGGTTCTTGTTATTTTTAACCCACCATTTTGGATTTTGAAAATCTGTGTAAATTCATTATCAGCAACCCAGAAAACATACAGATAATAAAAATCACAAAAA
This sequence comes from Trichopria drosophilae, assembly GCA_030407085.1. NCBI lineage: Eukaryota > Metazoa > Arthropoda > Insecta > Hymenoptera > Diapriidae > Trichopria > Trichopria drosophilae. Next base: position 186,071,855 of record CM059582.1, read on the forward strand.
TCAACAACCATTTTATATTTTATACTTTCAATATTGCGTTCCATCTTGTATTTCAAAAGTCTGTTAATAAATTGATAATCAACGACTAACAAATCATAAGGGTACTAAAATTTTCGAAAATTGATGAATATTTAATATTTAAGCCCCCATATTGGATCCGCCATGTAGAATTTCACAAAACAGGAGATTCGTAATCAGCGATCTCCACCATTTCCGGTAATCAGTTTTGTTCAAACAGTATTACTTTCGTTTTTGATTCAGTGCAACTTTGAACAACACATAAACGAAAAAATGGTTGTAAAAATCTTGATTTTTTTTAATTAATTAAAAAAAAAATACTAAAAATATCTCAATTTCTTAGAAATTGTCTCGCGGTTTTTCCTTCTTTGTTTCATACGACAAATAAACTATTGTCGACTAATCTCGATGTCAAGTACCAGTGCATTTGACTGTTAATGCGTTAAAGAGTACATATTAGGTAACAGAGTCATTATAATACGCGGACCTTGAAGGAATATAGTGTAAATACATAGAATTTTAGTTTAAAAATAACGATATCAAAAAGGTAATTACGAACGTTTTAGCATTCCAGAGGTATATCACTTTTTATTATCGACTGTTTATAAAATAAAGATAAAACATATCGTATAGACAATATCTTATATGACATAAAGGCGAATCAAATGAGATTGATAAAAAGAAAAACAGTAATGATGCCCTTAAATCATGCGTCTCATACGTCATATGACTTTAAGTATATACTTTCTTCCCTCTGAGTCACATTTTTCCCTTGGTACATTCTCCAATACGCATATATTGCCTGTATGCGTGTGTGTCTCGAAGGACTAGCAAAAATCACTGTAAAAAGCAATATTTAAATTAATAGAAAAAAAATGATACGGAAATCTGGAATTAAGTAAGAAAATTGAGTAAAAGTGAGATGTAATGTAAATAAGATCACATAGACTATGACATACTTATGCACTATACATTGAGTTCAAGATGTAATCATTTAAAATATTTGTTTTTCCAGTGATTATATTGATAACAGTTTAAGGGAAATATAACTTAATAGAGATCAAAAGTTCTCAGTTAATAAGGAAGTAATCTTTATGCAAAAGTATAAATTGAAAACGACTGAACGGTTTCTAAACATTCGAACTCTGTAACTGCAATTCGGACCACTGTAAAGGATGCCGAAGAACAAATGAATACCTACAAATATATGTTTTTTGCATACAGTCGAACCTCCTTTACAGACCATCCCGGTTTCGAATATACATACATTTCCGTTAACGAATAATCTTCCTTCCATCGGTATCCCCCCTTCAATTCCCTTTAGACATTTGGATATTGGGAATGCGCATCTGCAGAATACAAGTTCCTACGAAGAAGAGAAAGTTGAAGATGTGGAGATATTTCCTCGACAAATATTCGTTATCGGGAATTTAAATACCTCGTTTTGTCCTTGACCTTATTCGTTAAGGGAGGTTTGACTGTATTTCCGAAAATACTCAATTTTCGACGAATTTCTATGATGTTATATTGGGTTTCGTGTATATAACTATAATAATTATTCATTCAGATTTTTGCACTTACATTACTACCTCATCGATTGAGAACTATTTTCTATGTTTACAATTTGAGGCTATATGCGGAACTAAATAAGATGGTTTTTGGTCAACAGGACTGGAAACTTCAAAGAAGACGAGAGTACGTGGAAAGGAAATGATGATGGTAAAGTGGTGAGTAACCAACCGCAAAGAATGATGGATGATCGTAATGGAATGGGACCGCAGAGTGGATACATCGGTAGGATCACAAATGATGCCCGCGAGGACGAAATGGAAGACAATATGGTGCAGGTCAATGCCATGGTAGGAAATCTGAGGAATATGGCTATTGATATGGGCAGTGAACTCGAGAATCAAAATCGACAGATCGATAGGCTTGGTCTGAAGGTATTTAAAAATTCAATTAAATCCTATAACAAATATTTTTCACTTTCTGCTTGGCTCATTTCCTGCTTGGTCATTGATAAGAGTGCCCTCAATATTTGATAACATAAGTGAATCTTGATGGTTCCTACTCCATTCAAAACAAAAATAACGACAGGAGGGGTGCTGAAGATATTGATGGTTGCCTGCAGCGTTGCGTTCAATCCTGTCACAATAACGATTCCATAAATCCTCCCCTTTTTTTTTACCTGTTACGATAATGTATTGGTAGATTTAAGTGGTTTCTTAGAACACAGAATTATCAAATTTATATGAATGAATCTTTTTAATTATTTGAAACAAAATTTGTTATCCTAACTTTTGTAATTTGCATTTCCAGGCTGAATCGAACAAGACGAGGATAGACTCTGCGAACGAACGAGCCCATCAGCTATTGAAATAAGGCTTCTTCCGGCAATTCGAACACAGGACTTCCGCAATACTTACATCCAATTTATTTCGATCTGTCGATCTTATTATTCGCATGTGCACCACTTGAGGTCACTGCGATGTTTATACCTGTCTCCTTACGCGTCGTCCACATGCGACTCCTTGCTAATTGACGACCTCATTTTTTGCTGGCGTTGCACGCGCCCAGTTGCTTAACGATCAAAGAACATGGCTCGGTCCTACTTTTCCGGCATAACGTCATCAAATCGCCATCTTGTATTGAAGACTGAATCGAAGATTCGTTCCTGAACTACTGGGACCGAGAAAGTATTTCGTCTGCAACTTAATTTGGACCATTTCTAGGTGCGTTCCTTGACGAACAGCAGCCATCGTCAAAACTGGGAATGTTTCGCATCAACACACCTTTAGATAGCAACAGCAACGAACATCACTGTTAAACCCTTTTATTGTTGACAATTGCTTTTCCTCATAGAACGCACACCGAGTCTTCGATGGAAGATGGCATAACCTTAACGCACTTCAAGGCTTCAGCACGAAATGAGGACCGGCAAAATAAGACGACACAGGAAAAAAAATTTCACGTTTACTCAAAATAGCGATGTGTACTTCGCCAACGTCTACTATTATCGCAAGCGAAAAACAGGCATCGAAGCTGTATTTTTGCCTCGAGGCACACGTTTCTCTCAATTTATCTCCCTTGTATCTTCCTCACGAATATAATAACAACTTTTGAAAGAAACTCCTACACAAGACACGAGTAAAAAACGAAGGAAGCAAGAAGATAAATAGATTTTTTGAGTCCGCGTAAAAAAAATGATCATATCAGGAAGAAGAGTCAGTTCACGAAACGCAGAAGGACTGCTTGGATTCTACTTTAGAAATACTATATGAAATTGCATATTTGCGAATCCCCCACTTGCATCGGATGACGAACAAGAACGCGTGCAAGAAAATACGTCAAGTACAAAATGCGTGATACTCGTCTATGTTTAGGTAGCATTTACATAGTTATACTTTGCTTTTCGGTATTCTCGACGAAAATACTGAATTAAAACAATTATATATAGAAAAGTATATATATATGTAAATATATACATATATGATTGGCAGTTATCGCACTTCCGCAGCGAAGACTGCAAGATCGAATATTCAGTGCTTCAATTTTAGAGGTAATTTGCAGCCCACGCGCGAATCGAGTCAAACATCGTTAGTTACTCCAACTAAGCTACTAAATGGATAATTCATTTTCTTAGTGAGCATTTAGTTGGATGAGCTAATTATGTTTCGTCTGATCAGAGGCCTTGAGAGGTCTCTGAAATCTTGAAGCGTTTATAGCACGTGGATTCGGGCGTTTCTGCAATTCTGGCCTAACTTACAACGAGATGTTTGATACGCGTATCAAATTCGTAGGATTATTCTACGGGGTATTCCATATGGAATTTTTCGTTAGGCAGGTACGGAGAAAGAATGCGCCGGTACAGGTTGGTTTTGATAAAACGAGACGATGTGTATATAATGTATGCGGCTGTATATGAAAGACCATCTACATTATTATGATATATATGTAGTTATAGATAAATTCTATACTTCTCAAAGACGTATTTTAAGGGAATTATTTTACTACACGAATGGAAATTTTCAATGGTGGAAACGATTAGCTTCCGTTGCGCTTCGATTCGCAAAGTGTAGAGGTTAGGATTGATCAGAAAGAATCATGGAAAGAATGCTGTAGAACAGGAATATATCCTATTCTATGCTATGACGAATGTTTAATGGTATTCGATTTTTATAGTACTTGTCGAAAAATTCTCGAAAGAATGCCTTTTCTAGAAAATAAAATACTTTGAAAGTTATGCCAAAAAAATTTCTGGTGTTCAATATGATGTAGACGTTTAAATATTCTAAAATTTTCTCAAAATAACATTCTACATGTATTTTATAGAATAGGAAATATTCCAAGATCACTTGTCATTGAAACTACCCATTGCTCATAAAAGTACGCGCGAACATATTCTAAAAGGGAACACACTATTCAGATATTCTTTCATAAACAATAGAGTATCACGAGTGCCCAGTTTAATTTATGCTATCATGAAAAAAAATCAGTTTTTTCGTTTTGTAACAAAATGTACATACTGTATCTGAGAAACTTGTAATTTCTGTAATTCAAAGGACGATTCCTATTTTAAACTATGAGGACTCATTCTTAAATAGAATAAATATTCTAAGAACATATAGATTTTTATTTTCTGAAATCTTTGCACATATTATAGTTATAGTTTTTCAGTTCGTGACAATCGAATATTGTAAATAATGTAATAGTAGTTTAATTATTTGAAAATATGCACTCGATTGTATTTTCCAGCATACGATTGTTATTTGTCGAGTATTTTATACGAAATGTGTAATATTCTACCTACATGCTATAGGATAAGATTAAAAATTTCGTTTCTCTTTTGTAGGTAAATTTTCATGAAAACATTCACGAAAACACCAAATCAGGAGCGATTAAGTTGATAAGATATATTTCTTAATACAATGTTTACAGGCAATTAAGTTATGGTTAGTTTTAATGCTGAAACTTCAAAGTTACATTTGATTACCTCGTATTATAAACTACGAGCACATATAAACGCAATATATTATAATCAAGAAAATATATTTTTAGTAATATATAAAAAGTATTATACTAGGGATATATATTATTATTAATATATATGTATAAAGGAAGGAATTTTAATTCTAATAAATATAAATGCGTCAAATAATAACTCGCTTTATTCAGCAACGATTACAACTATAGCATGGTAAAACTTGCGTTATTCAATACTTATAACATATAATCATATTTTAAAAAATATATATAAAAATAACAAACAAATCTACCATTAGCAATTATTTAAAAAAATAAATTACTTAAAATATTTAAGCACTGATTATTTATTCGTTTAATTTTTGCATTAAAAATATTAAATTTTGGAGGAAAACTGCAATATAAATATATCCTTGTACACAGATAGGTAGAATATTTCTGTTTTGATAAAATAGAATTTTGCAAATTGTTTTTAGAAATTACGATCACATCTTGCGGATGATAAATACGTTTATAGGACGAAATCGCAACAACATTTGTATGAACCAATTATATTCTGAAAAATAGAATATTTTTGCTCGCATCTACAATACCTTTTTGAGAACCTGCTAAAACACTCGGTGTACCTTGAAAATTTTTCGAATGTAAGAAGTATCTATTGACGAATAAGATGATTCCATTTTCCAGGTTCGAGTTATTCCGTTGTATTAATTGGTGCTAATATGCTATATTCTTCACGATATAAGTATTGACTAAAGTTGTTGATAAGACTTTAAGAACTACAAAACTATTTTGAGGAAAAGAGCACTATATTTTAAGCGATACGACGTATGGTGTAGCGTCCGAATGCGTACGAACCGCATAAATAATGAAAATCTCTGATATACGTATCAAACGCCTGCATGTAACCTGGGACAACAAAGAATTATGTACTTAACTAGTTGCAACAAACGAAGACTTTTTTTGAATCGTCAGGCCTTAAACACGTTGCCATTTGAAAATTGTTTTAGGAAATGACGACGTTCGTTCACTGAATACACTATTGTATTGCGATAATGATATTTTTCATAGAGATAATAAAGGACGCCTTTTATCGCTTCCGGTTCTTAAATCTTTCATGACTTGAAGTTCGGTGTTATTCATTTTTGTAAAACTGATTGTGATTAGTTGCGTAGTTAGATGTATATGAGAAACAGTTATTGACATTTAATGTCAAATTTTTTATTCTCGGAATATTTAGATTACTTACTGAAACGTATTTAGAATTCGACCTAATAATTAAATTAATACTGCAGCGTGCTAATGTAAGAAACTTTGTCTTTGAGTCTGTTCTTTAAAAAAATAAACATTCAAAATGTTTTAAAATAACAGAGAAAGTACATCGGGTCATGAAAGAGTTAATTGTCGCGGATATAAAAAGCGATAAAACCAATGAAACGAAATAATCAGCCTTAGGTAATCCATTGCCAATGATACATCGGTTATGTAACTTATTTCCAAACATTTTTAGGAATGTTTAGTGAGTTGAACTTTAACGATTACCGTTGTACAGTTAGTAATGGGTTACAGTATTGTTTAATCACGCCTGATACAGCTTACTGCACGTTTATATTTGGCAGAATCTTTTCTTTTCTATTAAGCTTTGCAATCAGTTGATGTAAATTGTAAAGCAATTGTTGATAAACTGTGTTTAGAAGAACAAATAAATCTTATTTTCTATAAACAACTTTTGATCCTATTTATAAAAATCGCTTTTATGATGATCCTGACAGGAGTAAAGAAACAATTACCAAATGTAATCCGAACAGCTAATGCTTATTTCCGAGTGAAATTCAAAATTGAAAATCCTTGACGATATTTTGTAAAAGTCTTTCAAGTGTTTAATGTACAAAAATTCATATTGTATTGCGAGGTATCACGCAAAACCAATTGTTTAAAACCAGATGAGACACTGCGGAATCTACTGGATATTTAAACCTTACCTGCGGGATGTCCACCTGGATCGGTACCTTTTTGCAATTCATTTTTTTTTATTTTTCAAGTAAGTAAAATTTTATTTTGCTGCAAATATTTGGTTTTTTATTTTGGTAAACTGTTTATAAATGTAAAATAATGTAAATAAATGTAAATAATTAAATAGTTTTTGTCATTATTATGTTTATTTTTGAATAATGACAAACAAAGTATACAGAATATATTTTTTATAATGCTGAAACGAAAGTGTTGTTTAAACAAGACAATTACAATTTGTTACATGGGGTTTCTGGTGTCTCTGAATGCGAAGCTGTCCACAGATTTTAAAAATTCAAACATGACGGTTCCAAGATGACCGATCCAAATGCTAAAAGTTGTTGGCCTATACTGAAAGGGTTGAGGAAAACTCAGGATAACTTTTTCAACAGGATTAACCAGAATAGGAAAACTTTGCTATTTAAATTTGTTGCAAAGACAATTTTACCCCTCTAAAAATGACTAAGAAAATCTATAACATTAGATTTAATCAAAATCGACTCTAAAAGAAGTTGACAGAGAATACAAATTTTTATTCTTTCCTTAAAAGGGAATTTATAAGCATGGACGAGCCGCAAATATTTAGCCGCGCGCAGCGCCCGCTAGGAGCGTTTGCGACTCTCACGATTCTATTTTGCCCTCGTAATGGAAACGTCTTTGTACTCTGTACATTAGACAATTTGAAGAAATGTTTAATTTAATTATACCCATATAATATATTATATACGCATATATTGTACATTACATTTATTGTGCACTTTGCAGCCTTTTTTAATAGAATGAAATATGACATTATATTTTCTTTAATATTACCAAATCGAAGAAATTTTTACAATAACTTTTTTACAATTTTTTATCGGAACTCAGATCTCTCAATGGCCTAACTTCGATCTCCGCTTTTTTTGTAAACGAAAATGAAAGAAATTAAGTCATCAATATTGAAGAACTGCTAAATTGAGATACAAGGTATGTATTTATTGAAACGAAAGTACATTTTTTAGACATATATAGGTATAGGTTTAGGCAAAGGACAGTTTTCGTCTGTTGGTTCAAAATTTAATTTCGTGACGACAGATTTGCATTTTGATCGCTTTTTGGGTATTTGAAGACTTTAACGATGATTCCTTACGGGACACGACAATTTTGCCTTGAAATATACTTAGTAAAATCAACAACTTTTCATGCAATTATTGTTATTACAACCATTTTACTATTTTCGAAATTTTAAAGATTTTATTTATCAGTAAAACCGCTGTAGAGTTAAGTTTATGTACTCTACTGCATATTTGACGATCAGAAAATAGTAAACGGAAAAACATCATGGTGATGTTTACTACCGAAAAAGATAATTTAACTATTTTTGGTAATACCCCGTTTTACTACGGTATAATGGTTCCATTAACTTTATTTACTAACGTAATACCGGAAATACGAAGACTTACGGAAACAAAGTATAGAAACAATAAAGCAAAGTGAAGTGAAATCCTTAAAGGCAAGGAAATGTGCGAAACCTTCACATATTTTACAAATGATATACAGGAAGATAAGATGTGCAGAGAACTCATCGAGCAGATATAATGTCACGTCGGCAACTAATTGTAAATAGAAATGAAATTGTAAATATATCTCCATAAGAAAACTTAATTAATAATAAATTAAATTAGTAAATGAAATTATGAAACTAGTGTTGGCGTGGTGCCACGCTCTCTTCGCTCGCTCAGAAACTTCGACCCAGTGGAGAGTCGACTGTTCCTTAATACTCTTTCGTTTACTAACAGCTTTCAATTATATTGTACAATTATATTGATATTTGGGGGTCTAGTCATATTTACAGTAGTCCTTCCCTTAAGTTGTACAATCGAGACAGGCAAGATGGCCGCTCTTTCCCTTAAGTTGTATTTTTTCCCCTAGAATCTAGTGCGGTCACAGTGTACATGTGTGTGTGTGTGTGTGATTTTCGAATTTTGCAGTTTAACGTATTTTACAACTTAATACGAGCGAAAAGTGCCAATTGTTAGTATAACAAGAAACCAAACGCAAAAAAGAAACGATGGAAGCAGCTAAACCTTCATGTTCATCAAATACGAGTAAATCCGTAAGTTAACTTCACTTATGAATAATAATATCGCGTCTTTAATTTTTTTATGTTTTTTTTTATGACAACATTGCTCCAAAATATTAAAAGTCTAAATTCAGTTATTGGATTAAAAAAGAAATGTTTACTTTTTATGTTTTAGAATAAAAAACCAAGGCTGTCCTTCGAACAGAAAGTGAAGGTTTTGGATTTATTGGACAATAATGTAAAACAATCCGATGTGGCATTAATGTTTGATGTTACTCAAGCCGCCATAAGTCGCATTAATGTCCATCGGAGAGAAATTTTACAAAATAAAGAAGTGCTCGAAAAAGAGAACATGTCCTTAAAACGCAAAAGGTTTTCTAATATAATCACCTCTGATAGAGAGCGTAAACTTGTGGAATGGTGCAATGAAAACCAAGCTGCTGGGATACCAATTAGCGGAAAAAGTGTTCAAGAGGCTGCTATGGTTCTCAACGAGATGTGCAATGGACCTAATAATTTTAAAGCCGGATCTGGGTTTTTAGATAAATTCCAAAGACGACACAACATGCGCTCTATGAAATTGCAAGGAGAGAGGCTATCGGCTGATTCTGCTGCTGCCACAGAATTTTGTGCAACATTTATTAAATTTGTGAACGATTTTAACTTGGATCGTGATCAAATTTATAATGCCGATGAAAGTGGCCTGCTCTGGAAATGTTTGCCAGGTCGTACTCTGTTAAACAAGGAAACAAAAAATGCGTCAGGTTGGAAATTACACAAGGACAGAGTAACGATCATGTTTTGTGCTAATGCAAGTAGCACGCACAAAATCCCACTTTTCTTAATAGGAAAATATAGAAATCCACATTGTTTTAGAGGAATTAACAAAGACGCATTGCCTCTGATGTATACAAATCAAAAAAGTGCGTGGATGGACAAGATGTGCTTTATTAAATGGTACACAGAATTATTTCTTCCGGAAGTAACAGCTCGATTTGCAGGCACGGGCAAAAAGTGCATTCTAGTTTTAGATAACGCCCCTACTCATCCAGATGCTTCGACTTTAAATGCCTTGAATGACATTTGCACTATTATTTACTTACCCCCAAATGTCACATCTCTCATTCAGCCGATGGATCAAGGTGTCATCGACAAATTTAAGAGGTCAGTGAATAGTGAACTATGAATATCAATTTTAAGTGTAAAAATATAACGTTTATTTTTTATGTCAATTGCAGGTTGTACCGACAAAATCTGTTGCGCTCTCTTCTGTTGTCGGCTAAGCAAGTGCCAGAGTTTTCAAAAAGCATGGACATATACAAGTGTGTCAAGTTTTCATGCCAAGTCTGGGATGACATCACTGCCAGCAATGCGGCAAATGCATGGAGAAAAATATTTGGCAACGATGAAGATGCTAACGCAATGTTCATGGACGAAGGAGACACTGAAAATCTTGTCGAAAATCTGCACAGGATGCCTGAATTTGCAAATGTATCCACTGATGACATCTCAGAGTGGTATTCATCCGATAAAATGTGTCCAGGATGGGAAGTTCGCACAGTGGAACAGGTAATAGCTGGTACTTCGGAAGAGAGCTCAAATATTGATAAAGAGACCGAAGCAGAAATTGGTCTCGAATATGAAGAGACTCCATCGAGTTCAGAAGCTGCAGAAGCTGCTGAAAAATTTCAGCGATGGTGTTTGACACGTTGGGATTTCTCAACCGGACAGTACTCCGAGTTAGAGAGTATGCTGCGAATAGCTAAAGGAGTTGCGTTTAATGACAGATTTCCATTTGGCAAAAAATAATCTTGACTAATTATTGATTAATAAAATTATTGCACATGTACTTTTGTTATTTTTATTTTACCTGACAAACCTTCACGGAGAATAGAAAATACTAGTGGTTCATCTTTCTGACACGACTGCCTCGTCTTTAATTTTTGTTGTTTTTTTTTTTATGAAACAAATTTTATCTCAATATATGTAAAAGTAATTTACCTCTGAAATCAATGATTTTCAAATGTTTGTTATTTACACCTGCTATCAGGCGAACAAAAAATCATTAAAGACGAACCAGTCGTGACAGAAAGATTAACCTCTCTATTCTCCGTGGTGTAAATACACAATGTATGTACACAAAAAGCTTACACAAAATAAATGATTGTTATGTATATACATAACAATCTTCAAAATTATATTCTTATAGCAGGCAGCTCGCAATATTTAAGACAAGCACATTGATGCACATTTGATGTTATAATTTCATTACATTTCAAGAAATTTTTAGTTAACAATTTGAAAACATAACATTTTTAGGTTATGTTTGACAAGTTGACTAGGGGAAAAAATACAACTTAGAGGAAGAGAAACGTACAACATAACAGAAGTATACAACTTAAGGGAAAACAACTTAAGGGAAGGACTACTGTATGTCCAAGTGGCTTCGATAGATATGTTACTACAATATAGTGTTTCTTATATGTATGAAAATTGAAAATGGTTAACAACTATGACCTATGGCCCGAGTCGACGTAAAATTGAAAATTAGCATTATCAAAACTTCGACCCCGACGACAGCCCAGCCGAAGTATTAATAAATAAAAGTTGCAAAACACTTACTTCATGCACATGTATTCTTGTAATAGACTATTCGATGCATATTACATGTTTACTATGTTTTACTAATTACTGAGTCGAAGTAATTAGTGTCTAACACAAATAGAAGTAAATAAATTTATCACAATATAGACTGTAGGACCTTCACACACATACTACTTGGCTTAAAGAGTCGAGTAAACATTTTTTTAAACAAAAGCCAAAATATTAAAGCCAAATCATTAATATATTTTTTACATATTTCTTTAAAACCTTTTATTTATTAATATGTTTGTTACGTTTTAGGATAAACTACATAGTTATTAAAATTATTTCCGCAAAGAACAATTTTGGTCAATGAATTGAATACCAATTTAGATTTTTCTCCTAGAAATTCATAAAAGACATGGAAATATGTTTATTCAAATTGTATTAATTTGTAGTAAAATCAATTATTTTGTGGTAATGATAAATCCGAGTACTAGATGAAAAACAGTTAAATGTGATAAATAAAAATTTTCGCCAAAATTTAAATTATTCAATCAAAAAAAAAACTCGTTTATTTCACGACTTCTCTACATTGAATGACTTTTTTTGTGTTTTTCATTACTTCGGAAAACAATTATCAAATATAAAAGTCATCAATTTATTCCTAATACTAACCAGATGTTAAGGAAACATTGCTTACGTCAAAAAATTCATTACTTCCCATTAAGTATATTTACTTGCGTCTAACTTAATCTTTAGCCAATAAATAACGTAAGTAGAAAATTCTCTGGAGGGAATAAGAATTATCAATCCTATTGATTTTCTCGAGTTTCTAGGGCAAATCTTGTTGTAAACTCAATACCATTGCTTAATTAGCTGTCGTTCGTCCTTCAGTAACAAGTAGAAAATTGATAATTAAGAAAAAAATAAAAATAATTGAACTCAAAATATAAAATAAGAAAAATTTACCAATGACATGTCCCGAAGAATCAGTAAGTATACAATTTCTGATAGTGTTTCTCCATTTCTTTTTAGAAGTTTTAAATAAACAACTTAGTTTTAAATGTAAAAAATCATAATCTGAATATTTCATTAATTAAAAAAATATCGTTGTGTGATGATGCGTTGTAAAATCATATATTACTCTATAGAAAATTGTGTGGATAAGATAAGGATTTTCTACACATTTGAGATTTAATTTGTTGTCATAAACTCCAATTTAAATTTACAATGATGAAATCCATAAGTAGGGTGTAAAATGAACTTTTATAGCAGAAATGTGTGAGATGTACAAAAATACGCGATGAAACAATGATTATCGTATTCATCAAAGATCATTGTAATATCATCCTAATCACTCGACGTCATCCTTAAACATCAGAGCATCATCATAAACATCATCATTGTTATCGTCATCTTCATTGTTATCGTCATCGTCATCGTCGTCGTCATTGTCATTGTCATTGTCACCACCATCCCTATCTGTTATTACCCAGTATCATGTCTTATCATTTATTCACTACATGTATATTGAATCCGACATTTTGAAAATTTGAGATCTGATCTCGGAGTCTCATGAGCAACCTCAAAAACCTTCGAGTTATAAGTTTCAGGCTGTTCCTGTGATTTTGAAAATTTGATCCGCCATATTGAATCCAACATTTTGAATTTTTGAAGTATTACTTCAGGTTCGCAATCGTCGACTGCAAAAGTGTTTTCACTTCTTTTGAAAATTTGTTGTAAAATTGTTATCTTTTCAGATTTTAACAAATTCCCTGTATACAATTACATCATTTCCGGTCCTCTTCCAAATGGTATGTTTACGTTATTTTAATTTTATAACAGACTATAAGCCTCTTCCTTACATAAAAAAATGCCAAGTCCATAAAAAAAAAGCAACCACGTCGACAAGTGCCAAAGGCGGCTTTAAACACTGCAATCCCTTTAACGTTGGAAAACTTGAACTTATCACAGTTCACGTAAGTGTTTCCTTGTTGTCGAGTAACTTAATTTTTTTTTTATCAGAAATAGTATTTCGTAATTTCTCTAAATGCCATTACTTGGATTGAACAGGTATTGTACCCCAAATTGAAAAACACCATTTTATGAGACAGTTAATAAAAATAATTTTATTTTTACAATAAAATAACGACATCATATATCGTGAATATATCTCTCATCTAAAAATATCACATCTATATGTAACAATATACATAACTATCTATACAGTTTATACATTCTCATTAAACAATATATAAACTATATAAACGAGTAACAACAATTGCTTCCTAACATTGTAATTTCGTAACACATTGCAGTATGTACTTTCCATTCTGGCCATGTTATCTAAATTACACTTATTTCGTTGATGAATCGACATTTAAGGCTGTTCGATACCACGTTACGTACGTTTGTTGGTACATTTCATTGGCACTTAAATTGATCATTTCATATTGTCAAACGTAATCGTTTGTGCTTCGAACTTCTTGGAATATATCACAGAGCATTTCATAATTGCTGACAGTCGTTGATGAACGATTGTTATTGACGAACAATACTAGACTAACTCGACGAACCTAAACTACACCTGGTCAAAAGAGATATGTCTTAAACCATCAGTCACAAATTCTGAAATTAGCCAAGAACAAACATTCCTGCAAATAATCAGGTACGACAGGATTAATGGATTCGGTGAAGTTTAGGATCGCTAAGTACAAATATTCTAAAGCAACTGAATTTGCAATATTTTTAGAAGTCCAGAGGAAGCTAAATACAATACTCTTTAATCATTGTAATGTTTTATTACGAAAACTAAACAAAATGTTTAATTCAGTCATGAAAATATCAGTTTTATAAACTAAATGCATTACGTATTTTTTCTTATTATTAAAACAGAACCCTAGAATAACGTTTGTAGGAAATTAACAACCACGTTTATTTCTGTTTATACTTAAATTTTAAAACTACAAAAAATAAGAAAGGGTTTCCGTAAGTTTAAAATGATATATAAAAAATTTAATCGTCTTAAAAATGTATTAATATAATTAAAAAGAGTTTAGGAACTATTACTTTTTGTAAATAATAACTTATCAATACCATACATATAAACATGTATAAAAATACATTTTTACTAATGATGCACAAAAATCTAATATAAAATTGAACTTAAAAAGTTTAAAAGCGTAAAAAATAGTTCAACCAATTAAGAAGAACTTCGATGTTATTTCACCCCTCATTACAAAAGATCTGGTACTAAGTTGGAATTTACTTAAATTTTTGAAAATACTCAATTGAAAAGTTACTTTAATTAAAGTCACAAGGACTTGTAACGTTTTCTAGTTAAAAAAGTAATTCCTTCGTTGCAATAATGAGGTTTGAAGTAAAAATCGATTTAAAAATTTGATCTGCTAATGTGCGTTCGTTATAAAATTTCTACTTATTAAATTACAATGCAATTGCTAGCCGAATTCTTCAAATAAAATAATTAAGACAATCGTGCATCACTAAGCGACGGTCAATTCCGACTGTCTTTCTGTCTTTATTGTTTTTTCAATCAATAATCTAATTAGAATAATTGATAAAAAGTTCTATAGCAATGTGCTCACAAATAATTGTGAATAACGATCATTTGTTCACAGGAGTTGCTCATAATTTAACAAGCACGTCAACAAGTAGTCGTTAAGGTATCGCATAGCCTTAAATTATTTTGTGACTACATCATTGTCATTTCGAACCAAACACATTCAACAATTTCAAGAGTCATTGGAAGGCGAACTCAAATCTCCTTTGCATTCAAATTGCAGATCGGCCAATTTGTCGTTACTTGGCAGCCAGATTTTAAGAGGTTCATCCGAATGGAGGAATCGAATGATGGTAATGATTGCGGTGAACAGAAAACCAATTCCAAGTACCACAAAATATCCACCGTACACAATATACTGTAACACAAATTAATAAACGTGACAAACAATTCTTATTGGTTAAAATTACATCTAAATGTGGTGAAGTTACCTGTGGTCGGATGGAAAGTTTCAAAACATCTGGAGATATGACGATATATGTCAAGATACTTTGCAGTAATAACGCCATAAATGTATTAATTCCGAATATTAGACTGTAGCTATCTTCGGACAAATGTTTGGCAACTTCGAAGCTGTAAAAACATATTTTATGTACTAAGAATTAAAACAAACATTTACAGAATGTTTTGTGATTGGTATAATTAACCAATTAAATGTGAATGATGGAAATCCCCTAGTTGAGATCTTTAGCAATAATGACTAAATCTAATACACCAGATTACAAAGTTAATGACTTCGCTGAGTCAGGAAATATAACAATTTACGATGTTTTGCTGTAAACTTTCATTAATACGTGACAAGAAATGTTTATGACAAATTTTGTGTTAATGACAAATAGTGGATTTAATTTATACGAATGAAAATGAAAGATATGTCTAAATATTTGATTAAATAGTTTTCTTGTTTTTATTCCAAATTATGTAGTTTTTATCTAACTATGTCATTGCGTAATATTAATCTACGCTAAAAGAAGAATAACAACTTTATTTCACAATAATTGATTAAAAATTATGTAATTGAATAATACAGATTATTTAACATCTGTACAGTGTATGACTTCATTTATAGATTGATACTCCATCTAACGTTCCTCGAAGATATTCCAATTTCCGAATACTGCCAAAAGAAGTTTAATATTCTCAAAAAGTCTAAGATTCTCTGGTAATTGTCATTTTTATGTCTAAGGATCGTAATTATTATTTATTAATAAAACTATTTTTATTGTTAAACTTAATTATCCCAAAAAAGACATCTCAAAACTGACAGTTACCAGATAACCTAATACAGAGGAATTATATTTTGGGGACAGAAGCCAAATGTTCATGTCGTTGTATTAAAATTGTTATAACTTTATAGTGATACTCTAATCAATAACAAACTGAGAATTCGTTGAGGAGTGAAAATTGAATCACTCTTAATATAATGCATTTGTATTAAGGAAATTTATGCAGTGAAAATCAAATTTACATAGAGTGACAATACAGTTTTGAAGTGAGAAATTAATTTTTCACAAGAGTGGCTGAATTTTCATTGGAATAAATTATGTGAGTAATGAGAGAATGCATTCAGTCAAAATGGAACTAAATATAATATGAACTAAAATTAGTTTACCTTGCAATAGTAATGACTGAGTGGTAAATAACACCAAATAATATATACATAGCATATAGGACCCAAATATTATCGCTACTAGAAGCGATAATCAAAAGACCACCTTGTAAAAAGGAGAAAAGTGACAGTGCTCCCTCTCCTATTAGTGGCCAGTTCAATTGCAACAAGCCGACACAAAAGACAGCCAGAACACCTGCAAACAAAATTTGGTAAATTTGACAACATGTATAAAAGTGTACACAAAAATAAGTAAATAATTACAGGCTTATATTTATAGAAGGAAGAATCTTAGCACACATGATAAAATTTTATCAGCGTCTTTTATTCAAATAAACAACTTAAGTAAATACTGAAGAAACACTATTGACATCCAAGAATGTTTATATGAAAATTAAGAACCTATTAAATGGGATATTTTCTATTAAAATCTGTCAAAGACTTTATTTGTAATTAAAATACGATTAAACTGTGTATGTTTAAATCGTAGTACAAAATACTTCGTAATGATCATATGTATCTGGCACGGTCGTTAATTTTCATAGCCTTTATTGATTTGAACTCGAACTGCTCGTTAAATGAAGTAAGAGTGTAAACAGAAAGTAGACAGACGTATTTTATAACTTAAAGGTACAGAAATCATAGTATGAAACAACTCCGCGTTACTAAACAGTATTATATTAATTATGTTATTTAAAATGGTAAAAATGTAATATTTTTCAGCTAATCCAAAAGCCTATCGAAATTATTTCAATAAATTTCAAAACTATATGATAGTTTACTAAATAAATAAAATGAGATGAAATAAAAAATAATCTACGTACCAATAATGGTCAAAACTGCTTCAACAGCACCATTGTAAATTACGCCGTGATTGACAGCGGCAGTTTGCCATAGTAGCTGAATATAACTAATGACTTGTAAATAACCGCAGGTGGCAAACGCCCACCAAAGGGACCATTTGAACACGTGAGAGTTGCTGTATGCCTTCAAAAAATCTTTCCAGAGATAATAATAGGCCCGTTGTACTTTATGAGTAAACGTAATATATTCAGAAGCGACGTTGTATCCAGAATCCGAGGAAGAAGCTATACAAGTACTATTTTCTGAGAATGTATCCTGTTTATTGGGTACGACCTGTATAGTTACGCAATCTGGACGATGGAAATATGTGGATTGACCTACGGAAGGTAAAAATAGTGCCCAACCTGAAGCTAGAAGATGAGCTGAAACAAATTCAATTGTTATTTCTACATGCCTCGGATGCTGAAGGAATTTTTTTTATAATTGATTTTACCTCCGATGGTAAGAAAATTCAATTGTTCGTAATCCAATATTTCGAAAGACACTGTTAATTGGGCGATAATACTAGAGATGAAACGCCCTAAGAGAAATGCTGATCTGGTATGGCTGGTAACTCTTTGGTAATGCTGTTTGTCTACTTTGGCATAAATATAAGTATAGTATGCTACTTCAGCTGATAAAAATACTCCGTAAAGCACTTCGACAACTTTCATCCAAGCAATTGTCTTCCCCAAAACTATAACTGTGAATGTGGCAGCTCCAGACAATCCGCATAAAATTATAACAGGTTTGTATCGAATAAAATCAGTCAATAAAAACACCACTATAAGCATTGCCAAATAAGAATATGTGCTGACGGGGAAAATTTCTTGATTGACCTGCAAAGATATTTAAATCTAAATCTTGCATAAACTACACTTGTCATTCTTGCAAAACAAAATTATTCTGTGCTTACATTACAGTAGTAACATTATTTTCAATTCAAAATTTGACATTTTTTCTATTTTACTTCTTTGTTGCATTTTTTCGTCAATTTTAAACTACTTAACTACACGGAGAAGAATTTTCTAGGAAAACTCTCTAAAAACATTTGCCATTTTAAATGATAATTTTAGAATTTGCTGACTGAGAAAAGCTGCTATTTTTTCTGATAAAAGTTACTAAGTTAAGTTGCTTGGACGGTTTACTACTCAGACAGTAAAAATTCCAATAAAATCTAGCTGGAAAAAGTAGCAATTTTCGCCATTCTGCAAGTCTGTCCCAAATGTACCATCTGAAATGGTAAAATTTCCAAGAACATTTTTCTCCGTGTATGTCATCGAAAGATTTCAAACTTTCGATTTAAACAATGCAAAACACCACATAAAACATCTTTTTTGATGCAGGGGGCGTAAAACGCCTATTTCATTCCTCCTGGCT
This sequence comes from Trichopria drosophilae, assembly GCA_030407085.1. Taxonomy (NCBI): domain Eukaryota; kingdom Metazoa; phylum Arthropoda; class Insecta; order Hymenoptera; family Diapriidae; genus Trichopria; species Trichopria drosophilae. Next base: position 186,090,926 of record CM059582.1, read on the forward strand.
TATAAAATAAATATTACGCCCACGGCACCGTGAAATTGGCATTTAAGGCCCGCAAATCGAGGCGTAAAACTCCATTTTACGCCCTTGATACAAAAATAACTATTATGAGTGCAGAGTTTGTCTTGTAAATACTTTAACATTCAAATTTCGTTCATTGCTAACCTATTAACGATATTAATTCGTATTGATTAATACATTTCATTAAGCTCAGATTATTCTTTGATATACAAGACGAAATTGTGAAATTTTATATATCGACACATAATCAACAGAGACATTCAAATTTTCAAAATGCAACTGTTTTTACGTGAGTGTTTTTAAAAATAGTAAATATTTTGTTTTCTTATCATCTAGAAAAGTAAAAGCGCTGAAAATAGAAAATACTAAAAACTAAAGTCAAAATAAGACAGCAACAAAGAAGTTTTTTTTCTCTTAGTCAGAAAAGAAATTTACTTTTTCATTTTATTTAATATAATTGAAAATAATCTAAATAAGAAAATTATTTGAAATGAAGATTTTGATTGCTTGTATAAAATAAAATGAGAAATTAAACAAACTTTTTTCGTTTTTTACCTCCCTAAATATGAAGAGAGAAATGTTTTTTTATTGTTTTAATGTTTAGTGTAGTTCTGTATGGTTTAACTAAGAACTAGTATTTGTTGCATTTAACTCTTTTTTCATTGCTGATGTTAGATATAATAAGATATGATATGTTACTAAATTTTCTTCAACTTCAATTTTGATCAGAAATACTTGAGTGTAATTGAAGCGACAAAAATGTCATTCTCATATAAATATATGTATAAGAAAAAAGGTCCGAAGGACAATTGAGAGTAAGTATTTGAATTATGTACAACGATAAAATTCCTTCATTATAATGTTCTTTCTTTCTATAGTATTAACATTAGCAAAAGATATTAATAACTGTTGATACTTTTTATAAATAAAAATCAACTGTTAGATTAAAAAATAATATTTATATTTTACGTTTCTGACTACCGCTTAGGTTAAGACTATTTTGGAAGGATTTAAGTATAACACACTGTGCATTTTTATCATATTGTAATGTAACCATCAAATGTTATTCGTGAAACATGACACAAAAAACTATTGATGTAAGTACACATCTGAAAATTCTCTAATGTTTGTAGTGTTTAAACTTAATTTTATATTTATACAGTAAATTTTACAATGAAAGGCATATCTTAAACTGCAAGCAGAGTAAATTTAAAATGATTACAAATAATGATGTACGAAATATAACCTTTTATGTTAATCAACCGTATTAATCATTGTTTTATTTATTTATTGTTACTTATGAAACCTAATTACAGGAATACATATTTCTAGCATATAATAGCATGGACTGTTTGTAAAAACATTATGACTATGAAATTTATAAATTACGCGAAGCGCCGAAATATTAGGACCATGGAGGAAAACACTGAATTTAAATATCAATATCTCGGTACTTTTTATAGTTTTTTCAAAGAATGAAAACTTATTTTAAAGATTTTGTCCATTCCTATAATTTAACTTTGAGTTCTTTGACTTTACGACGACAATTTTTCTTGTCATATATATAGCTCAAAAAGTCGTGTAAAGAGCCGATTTATTCGGTTTTTCGCGTGTATCTATTTTTGCTAAATATTTAACGAAAATCGCGTTGAAATTAGTTGTAGAGTTTGAAAAAGCAAAGAATATGTTATACGTTACGATTACATCAAAATTGAGTGCATATTGAGCCTTCCCTAAAATTATAAAGATGCTCCATCATTACAAAGTCCGTTTTTGGACAATTCTCTGACATTCTCTTACAAGGGCTCTCTGTGAACTGAATTTTTATCCAAACATAATATAAAGGGTCAAATTCTTTATCTTTTTCAAGCTCTACAACTCCTTTTTGTGTAAATTTTATTAACTGTTGAAATTAGCGAAAGGAGTTAACCCCTTAACGCCGAAAAAGTCTGAATCATAGCTATACTTTGAAATAATGTCAGATGATCCGAAAAACATATTTATACTAAGTTTCGTGAAATTCGCTAAAAATTTTACTATCTCGGTCCTCCACATTGGATCCGCCATTTTAAATTTTGAAAAATCATGGGCGGATTCGTAATGAGCGATCTTAAAAAACCCTACATACTAAATTTCATTAAGTTTAGTTGAAGTGATAACGTTTGATCCAACATACTTGAAAATTGCAAAATTTTTGTTGCAATATCCTCAATTTTCAAGACGCCATTTTCAATTTTCATTGTAATGTATTGCACACTTTTTAAGTTTCAATGCTTTCTTATAAAAATACTGCTTAAAAAAAAATTGGTGATTTTTTCGCACTTTTTTGCAATAAAGCCGACATATTGGTTTTGTATGTCAACAAAAATGAAATCCGACCACAAGCATTTTTTCTGCATCTGACATTATTTCAAAGTGCAGCTATCATGTCAGGCTTTTTCGGAGTTAATGGGTTAAACGCGAAAAATTGAATAAATCTGCATTTTACCTCTTTTTTGGGTTTTAGCAGATAGTTATTCATCGCAAATCAAAATGACTTTAAGATAGACTGTAGGGAATCAAAAAATCTGTAAAAATGAGCTTTCGTTCATTGAAATATTTTTAAAACTGTAATTAACTCGATAAAAGGTTATTTTAATATCTTGAGTCTAAGTGTAGAATCTACTTTCTTCCATTAAAATCTTAAGTAAAACCACAAATATAAGTTGTGAATTTTACTAATCTTTTTAGAAATTCTTATTTGACCTGTTTATTTATTCACAAACTGGTTTTTTGATCACCGTATCTAAAAAACGCGTGCGGTTTGAAAAACCGAGAAATCAAAACTACGGCAGGTGAAAAATCGAGAATCACAAAACCGTCAGTAAAAAAACCGACACTTCAAAAAAAGACTGCCCCTTCGTCGGTGTATCTATTTTTGTGTGTCGGCTTTTTGACTGCCGGCTTTTCGGTTGTCGGCTTTTTGACCGACTTTATATCGATATATTATTACAAAAATTGTGCGAGTCCAAAAAAACGACAAATCAAAAAGCCGACAGGTTAAAAAACCGACCGTAAAAAAAAAAATCGAAAAGCCGACACATAAAAATCAGGCATATCGATAAGCGGACAGTCATATTTTAAAGTTTCGTTTTTTTGACTGTCGGCTTTCCGATTGTCGGTTTTTGGACTGTGGGTTTTTTGACCTGTCGGCTTTTTGATTCGTCAGTTTTTCGACCCGCACCTTAGAAAATTGTATCTATAAGATTCATGTTTCATTAATAATTGAAATTGTATGTGAAAATATATGCAACCTACTCAACTAAATAAATAAATTCATTGTTTTATTTGGAGAATATAGGAATTTATTTCAGTATATAAATTTCGAAATTTCATAAAAAGAATTAAGTGTCGGGAACCATGAAAAATATATAAATGATGGCTTACAATTAATGCACCAGAAATAATTAGTTTTACTATCTAAATATTAATATCTGGTACAGATAAGTTTTTTAATTTTTTTACTATTTACCATTTGTAGAGGTCGTTACTTAGATAGTAAAATTAACTAAAAATGTTGGCATTTTTTCCGTGTGTAAAAATTAAAGTGAGATTTAACCGGTTTTTGTTTGATATTTTTAATCTTATTGACATTCTTCGCAATTAATATTTTGGATGGATTCAAGAAAATTTCATGGAATTACAAACCTAAAATGTAAAGTAGAGTCACTGATGTTATTAGAAATTGATATACATTCAGAAAACACAAAAGTAAACAATGCTAAAAGATTCATATGAAAATATTAATTAGTTTCATGTCGTCACAATCCAAGATTAGCGCATTTCATATTTTTATTACATTTCCAAATGTCTATATTTCAAAAACTACTTTTTGATATCAGACAAATTATGTTTTTATATCTACAGGAAAATATAATCTTTCAGATGCTATATGCAGTTTGTATATCATTATAAATATTTTATGATGCTTATTTATACTAAGAGCTATCACAAAACATAGCTCCAAGGTGATTTTCACATTTTATTTTCCAATAAACATGAAATGAATATTGATCTTGTCTAATAAATTAAAAACAAATAAGGATTAAATTAAAACTTCTTTGAAACCAGCATATAAATTATCAGTTACATTTAATCATATATTTGTTAGTAGAATTTACATATTAATTTTCTATGTAATAAAGTAAATCGATGATATATGAAAGCCGAATGTCATTCTAAGTACAGTTTTTGCTATCATTTAATTAATCATGAGTTTATATAATTTAGTTAATACAATCTACTAATTTTCAAAATTTTATAATTTTATTCTTGTTAGATTCATTTTAGATCTAGTAATATTAAATTCTATTTACAATTTAAAAAATGACAAATAAATTTCACTAAAATATCACGTTTTTAATTTTAATAAATTACTAGGAACAGCAGCTGCTATTAAACAGTTGTAAATAGTTTATTCCAAAAATGTTTAAATTTATTATAATTCACAATACTTATTGGTGATCTTTCAAAAATTTGATATTCTCTTGCCATAAAATAAAATGCTAATAAAATATCTGTGAAATATTCAAACTCATTTAGGATTTGTAGAGATGATTTCAAAATTTACAAAATATTAGATATTTCTATTTATTTTGTTTACATGCATTAACTTCGTTAATTAGTTCTAAAATTCAAAAGAAATAAAAATAACCAAGCTAAAAATAAGCCTGTTTCATTAATAGCTACACGTGAACATTTTGGAGTAACATCACTGAACAGATAAAGGTATTTCAAACAATTAAAAAAAGAGTTATCTACAGATTGGAATATCGTAGTGATTATTTTTGGTAATACGTCACTAGAAAAATTGCTATGAAATGTTTTTAATTTGCAAAGTGATTTGATAATGGGTAATGTTGATATGATAAAAACTTTCAGGGGGGTCCCCTGATTAATATCTCAGATTAAAAATAAGATAATGCAAAATAATGATTTTAATAAATTCCACCTCTTACATTTTTAGCCAATTTTAAATTAATTATATCCAAAACCTTTACTGATACAGTAAAATTTACACGATTTAATTTTGAATTAATTCGAAAATTGTAGACATTTTCAATCATTTATTCAATATTTGTTAGGTCACTTCAATTGATACTTATTTTCAACAATAAATAAAAAATAAAAAATTGATCACTTTCATTCATAATTAACAGACAATTAAAAATTACGCAAAAAGAATCATCTAATAGCAGATGGACATCCGGGATAAAAGAAATTCAAATTTCTGTGATATTACATAAACTTACTTGATCTTGAGTGAAATTCTTCCATGGCCCTGTGAGGTAATCAGTTACGAAAGGTTCGTTAGGCCTGAACTCCTTCAAAAATCCAAAAACGCAAAGGATTAATGAAATTGTGGACCAGTCCATCCTTGCTGTTGATTCTTTTCAATTTTAATCGACAGCGAAAATTATTAGTATCTAAGTTCCAATTGTCTCTCCTTTACATCTGCAAAATAGCGAGGAATGCACAATCATTAGAGGTTGTAGGTGAAATAGTCAATTTAGTTATTGATCATAATGTAGATGTATGAATGGCCCAAGTGCGTGCGTAATGACTTTGACATTGATGCTCCGAATCGATCACCCTTCAATCGATCTATGGAACTAGTCATTTTCAGGGGGTTTTGAATAAGTTTTCATTCATAAAAATGAATCGCGTTGCGTGGTGCGTAACAAAAATGAAGAATTGCTTACCTAATATAGCTGACGCATGTATGTCCGCTCCTCCAACAACATGACATGATATTGTGATGGGAATGATGTGAATGAGCATTTCAAGACTCAATGCAAGACTCCTCACTGGAAAACTTTAATTGTGTAATAATGGTGTCAATGGAACCTGATAATACGAGAGATCCGTGATTAATACTAGTCACAGACGATTCTTTCGCCGATAACTGTTTCGGTTTCTAGTGTCAGTTGAGAGACTTTCGCGCATCGCATTATTGCGCATCTCATGCTTGGTCGATAAAAAGCGCGGGAATCTATTAAATTTGAAATCCAAAATGGTCGCGAAACCAAAATTTTGGAACCATTTTGATGTATGAACACTGAAATCCTTATTAGGATTACTAAGATAGGAGGATAATTTTTTATATTTTTGTTTGATGTCATCAAAACGATATTAAATAATCTCTCTCAAATTTTGTCGTTGGAAAGAGAATTTTTTTGGAGTTTCACATAAATGCTTCAACAAAGTTTACTTAAGAAGATAACATTGTAAAGTTATTGATATCATATTGTATTAACTATTCTTTTCCCTGTTAGGCAGTTTCTTAAGAGAAAGGTTTTTCTTTTGTATATTTTTTTTTTTTGGAATACAGAAGTATTGATTTACAGGGTAATTAAATAAAAACCCCAAAAAATTATTATTTACGTTTCGACCTATAATTTGGTCCTCGTCAAAATATATTTTAGTCTAGAAATGATATATAATAATAAATAATAAATATAAAATGGTGTAAGTTGTATGAAGAAATAAAAAATGGCACAGAAGTTTTTGTAATGAAATAATGAAAAAATGAACGGATGCAGAAGAGATAGAAGCCTGAAAAATTATTTTTTTATGAATTGTGTCAGAAAAAAAGCAAAATTTGTTCTTTTATTTTCATTTTGAAGGTTGAAGAATTTATTTTAATAAATATTTTTTTTTTTAAATAAAATTGTAAGTAACAATTTTGGAGATTGTAAATATAAAGAATTATTGTAATATTTATCCATAAAATTTTGTTTTAATAGAAAAATTTTTCTTTTTTATTAAGTATAACTTTTTTGTAAAAATTAGACAATGTATAAATCAATATGAAAGTTATTAGTAAAGTGGAGTAAAATATGTTTGTTAAAAATATGCTGATAATTTTTCTTACCTTATATTAAATGTGAGTCGTAGTGGATCGTGGAACTATGGAGTTAAACTATGAAGATGTAAGTGCTGTGAAAAACAATTTTTTAAAAAGAGAACAAGTATAAAATATACTTAGTACGAAGAAAAATAAGAATTTTATTATATATGTTACTTGTGTAGGAGCAGAAAGGCAAGTGACTGCGAACTGACTTTTGTCAACGGATATCATCAAAACAAAAATATTGAAAACTAACTAAAGTTCAGAAATCTTAAAAGTTCAAAAACTAAACAGTTTAAAGTTCAATTAATGAAAAATAGCGTTCTGGTAATTGTGGTTTTTCAACTGTGCTATTGATATCATTTTTATAAAACGTACATTTGATTAATCATTTTTTTTTCATAAAATGATATTTCATAGAATCATCACTAGAATCTGAATGGATCAATATAATATTTATTAAGAAAAGATTTGTAAGCTGGTAATAAACAGTCATATAAAATCATATAAAATCAGATAAGATCAAATCTTTCTTAATAGTAAATTATTATATCTCTTTTTATTTCAGGTATGGTCCTGTCGAAATAAAAGTTAAATTAATATTACTAATTTAGCTATATCTAATATCAAACCGTAATTATTAATCTATAGATATACACTTTATTGTAACTGGATAATCCTAGATGTAATTCCCGTATGTAAATGTCAAGAAACCATAAAACCTTAATCAAATATCGATCGTCCTTGGTTCCTGTATTATCCAACGTCCTTGATGAGATTTTTTTATTAAGCTATGTAGGCGATACTAAATCGTCCACAATAAGATATTATGACAAATAAAAGAATCTTATCAAGTAAATGCTATCTCTGTAGATGAAACTATTAACTGAGATCTACAGATCTATAGTCCAGTTTGCAAAATAATTTTGCAAATCTTATTCACTCAATGAAAATTGAACCCTGTATATCAAACTTCTAGATAATGTAATAAATATTGCTATGTAGCTATTTTACTAAAACGAACAAATCTACTACTCAACAGATTTATTCATGAAAGTAATAAACATGTTGCAAAATTTCTGAAATCTCCAACACGGTCTATTTTGTGACACAAATTCTGATGATTGTTTTAGTACCATGTGAAATCGTATAATCACGTCTACAAATTTGACGTTGATTATGGACAGAATTTAGCTTGGGTGTACCTTAAATATATTTGGACCCCAACAGTTTTCCGGATCTATAAACAAGATAGTAAAATTTCCTGTAAGAACTCATGGTAGCGTTTGATTTGAATATTGTTGGAATTCATTTTGTATAGGTAATCGATTATTTATGTTAAACTATTTACAGTAAACTTTTTATGTAACATTTCTAGAATTAAAATGGATTCATGGGTACTTAAAAACCTACATCGAAAAAAGGATGACATGTATGTAAATAAATTTTAATGGTTATGAAGCCAAATATTCAAGAATTTTTCGCGACTTTTTTGAGCGGAGAAAGAATCGGCCTGGTTTTACTGCTTGTAATTTTGAGCTATTTATCCATACAGGAATTCTGTATTTAGATAAAAATTATAATCAGGATTGTCTCTTATTAACACGTTTTAGGTAATCTCTGTAGAATCGAAACACATTCTGGGCAGGTAGTTAATAAATAAATAATAACTCCGGAAGTTAATTTTTGCTAATCCTTAAAGTATGTCTAATGAGCTTCAATAACAATCAGACTAAATGTACTCCAGTTAGTATCATCATGTATTTTGAAAGTGGAAATTAAGTGGAAAAAAACAATTTAAGGGTATATATATTATTAAATGTTATTAATTTTATTTAAAAACATATTGTAGATCAATAAAGAAGATCTTTCTTCTGATTACGACTAATTGTATTTGAAATAAAGCATAATAAAAGCGTGGTTCAGAAACCTTTCAAACATTACACTTACTGAGGGAGTGTCTAAGAAATAGATTAACTATCTCCGAGTCAAAGTTCATCTGGTAACGATAGAGAATCAAGTTTACTTATAGTTGTGATTATTGTACAAAGCAAACTAATTGTATTTTGTACTTATATCATCGAATAGATTGCCTGGTTGTTTTGTTTAAATATTTTTTCGATTTAAAATATGGTTTAGCAATTATCAATTACAATTTACTGGGTGAATACAATTGTTTATAATGTTTGCAATTTATATATAAAAACACGTGACAACGTGTAAAAATAATTCGAATTTATTAGTTAAGAATATAAGCCGATTTAAACGTTTTCTATTAATTTCACTGTGATGTATAAAAAGTGTTCCGTAAAATGCAAGTTATTTCATTAAATTAGGAATACTACTGTAATCAAACTATGATATGTTTTTAATATTCCCAACAAAACACGAGAAATAACAGCAAATTAACATTTAAACCGTTACTAAGTCATATAAATCTAATGTAACTGTTCTTTTAAGTTTGTGGCGGGTAATAAATATGAAATGTTAAAAACATTTGGTTTTATTTTTGAGTATCTTAGATTAATAATATGCTTCAAGTATTTGCAACGATAAGCATTACACTACGTATAACTAATCTTATCTAATCTTATGTGGTGTAGTATGTTTCTTGCAGAATTTATTAATTAATTCATTCATATGACCAACGTTAATTGAAAACTTGAAGAAAGTATTACACAAGCTCAATACGTCTTTCTGTTAAAATTTACACGATACCAGCATAAAAACGATTACAGCATTAATCGCATTTTATAATAAGATATGGAAGAAGTGAAGAATATATTTCATCTTCGAAAATTAATTATAAAACCTAAATTGTGAAATTTATATATTCTGATTATATATTTTTTGATATTTGCTATGTAACTTCTTTATTAAAACTGTTTATTTCCTTTTGCAATAAAATACAATGGTATTTATTAATTTATGAGTAGATGTAGTAGATCCATTCCTAAATATAATTAAATAATTTTGTCTTAATTTTTTTGTAATTTTCATGTTTTTCTACGATACTTTCATTTGTTAAAATTGATTTCCTGTTTAGCTTACTTGGTTTATTCCTAAAAACGCAGCTGAACCCTTTACCTTTAAATATGAAGAATTTGACACATATTTCAGCTTCGTTTTCGGAGCTCATTAAAAATGTTAACAAAATGGTGACCTTCATTTGAAATTGTCGCAGTTTCCCTTAACGTTAAATAACTTGTTTTATATATTTCGACTGGACAAAAACCTGCAAATGTAGTATATTCCTCAATTTTGAAAAATTGTTGACGTCCAGGCATCATATGATGTTACGTCGACAAAAATCAAAAGATGTATAAGCATATTTTTTAAGTAAAATTAATGTGAATTCGCCTTTGATAGGTTAGAAGATGATTAGAAACTGTCATCCCAGTGAAAATTTCCTTTTTAAAAACAATCATGGTTCAAACATTTTTTCCCCAATATTACTGAAGAAAAATGTAATAAACTACTAAGTTTTTGCAAAAAATAGTAGGATCTCCATTATTTTAGAATTTCTATTTTTTTTAAAAATGATGCAGAAATGTGAGTGCAAATTCTGTACATAAGGACATTATAAAGCCATATAAAATAATGGATGATAATATTAAAATTGCATCGTTTTACTTGTATAATGATTACTATTACTGTTACTGTATACTGTTTTTATACCTCTTTACCTTAGTTATTTATACTTCATCCTTTCAGTGTGTTTGTACATAAAATGTGTTTAACTGTGTAAGCACGAACAGAAAAATGATTAGTCAATCACTTCTGAAGCATAACATTGAAAATGAATATTTTTACAATAACTACTTTATTCTAAAGTGAGAATAAAATTGCTGACCGTTTTACGTTGCAATTTAAATAAATAATCAGCAGTATAATAAAATTCTTGTCGGCTTCAGTATTTGCGAAGATCGACTGTTATTATTAAAAAGCCACAAGCTGTTATAAAAGTTTTCAGGATTATTAAAACATGTATCTTAAATTTATTTGAAGTTTACAAAAATTGTTTGTGCCTTAATCTTAATCAATGGGTTTAGTACTCTGAACGCCTATACATGGCACTTTAATGCTAAGATATTATTACTTGTTTATTTTAGTTTTAATTGGTTGACAATCTGAATTAAATAATCATCTAATTCAAGTACATGAGGTTGATTAAGGAAAATAATTTATTGCCGTGCATAGAATTAATGGATGATCACTTGTCGCAGTCGCAGTTGTTCACCATTAACAGTTCTATTATATACAATTTTTTAAGTTAACCTTTTTTTAAAGACGTTAACAAATTTTTTCAAAATCAGCCATATATCATTTGATATTTACCGGTAATATTCGATCTTCTAATAGTCTTTTACTTTTGCTTAATTTGCTTGGCTTAATCAGAAAGGTGTGAGTCTAATGTAACAGTCAGTTTTGAATCAATAAATATTAACGAAATCTTCTTTCGTCACTTCGGAAAAGTTCTTAATCCGTTCAATTTTGCAAACTTAGTAATGAGACTAATTATTCTTCACGTAATTCGGCTTTAACTTTTTTAAGTAATTGGATAATTTAAGTAATTTTAAATATTTTTCAACACGGAGAAGATAAAATATATGCCAATATGTACAATGGTTTTGTCTTACTTTTAATGCGACGATAATAAGGTACTGTGGAAATCTAACGAAAAAAAACCATAGGTTTTTTATTGTCGGTTTTTAAATTCTGCTTCTGACGTGACGATTTTTTTATTGTCGATTTCTTGAATGTCCGGTTTCTGACTGTCGTCTTTTACACGATAAAAGGAATAGTTGGAACTACTAAGTATATAGTAGGATAAGTCGTGGCCATCTTTTTTAATTAATTTTACTATTTAAATAGTAACCTCGACAAATTAGGTAGCTAATCTACTATTTAAATAGTAAAGCCAACAATCTTGACATCGGCTTTCTGCCAACTTTTGTTATTGAGGTTTTCTGAGGGAGTATACTCTGAATTTATGTAAGAGTGTTTTACTATCTAAATAGCAGGATCCGACATAACAACATTTTTATTTGGTTTTTCTATTTTAATGGTAGATTGGCTACCGAACTTGTTGGAGACACTATTGAAATAGTAAAGTTAACTAAAAATGATGGTCGTGTCTTACCCTACTAGCTAGTTAGTAATTCCAACTATTTAATTTTCTCTTTGTTGGAAAAAATTTAAAGTTTCTTAAATTATCCAAGTTTGTTGTCATTCTGCCAACTTTTGTTACTAGAGAAGGCTTGTACAATATTTGTTATTTTTAAATTAATAGCGCACCTCGCGATATAAAATGTACTGTCAGACTATTAGCATTTTTAAATGATTTCTCGGGTATTATTCTGGATTATTTAGAACATTAAGTAAACAATTTCTTCTATGGAAATATTCATATTAACGTTTACAAACACTGATATGAATTTTAAAAAAATATACGTTACGAAGAAGAAGTTATGAAAAATTAACCTATAATAAAGATACTAACCTACAATAAACATTTTAGTATTCTAATAGTTACATAATAATGATTTTTAACATATCTATCGGTACAAAAATAGTGACACATTTTTCTTGATTTATAAAGTTATATAAAAATAAAACTTAAATCTTGATTCGGGATTCAGCGACAATAAAAATGATTTTTTCTTCTGAAGTGAAGCATCGAATCGTAGATTTTTGCTATTATATGAGTTCATCATTCCCACATACACAGATATTTTCCAACGATCGTTCTAAATTTTAAATTTGAAAACTTTTTCCAAGCTTTATTTAAATACCATCATGTCTATCATAATTCAACGACATTTCAGTTTATATATACACTTTGGTATCAGAACAAATGACGCGAAATTTAACCCTAATCGGCCTACATGGTGGAATTACTTATTCTACCATGATCGGCCTAAGTGTACCAATTTTCGACGTTGACAAAATTCAAGATGGGTGATATCTATAATTAGGATAGATGTATGGAATGAATCTGTAAACTGACTCACGAATAAAAAGGACTAAATACACGAAAGTAGAAATAAGAAATACAAAAAAAATAAAATAAAATAATATTTTGCATATCGTCTTCCTCCATACGTCGAAAATTGGGTCGAAATCCTTAATATCTGTAATACATTCTATCATATTCAACAAGAAAAAATGAGATTCTATTCAGCGACACCAAAAAAAAACTTTAAAATGATATTCTGACCTTAGAAACATAAGAAAGTATTGAAAATACTGAAATTCATAAATCTAGAGCAAATGTTACGTAAGCGATCATTTTGAAACTGCCGATTTGAAAAAAAATTGTTTATGCATGAGCTTATTCCTTAGGCATCGAGAACACTTTTCTGATGAATTTCAAAATGGTAGAAAAATATTTTCCCTCAAAAAAATATAGAAAATGTGAAAAAAGTACTGAAAAATCATTACTTTGTCCAAATTTTGTTGACAAATACAGATCAGATGTCTTTTTTTTTAATTTGTTCAACGGCAATCGATAGAGCGACGTCGAAAAATAAGATATGAGCATTACCTTAAATAAATATTACATTTTATGAATTTATTATCTTTCAAGCTACAATATATCGCTGAGGCTCTTTGATATAAAATGAATATTTTTCTTGATATAGTCATAAAATAGGGTAATAAATACAAATTTTTGCGGTTTTTTGCGTTTATCACATTTCCATAAACAGCTAAGGAAATACCATTATAAAAAAGTTGTAGCCCTTGAAAAAACGAATAATTTAACCCCTAATCTAATGAGATTCGACGAAAAATGAGCCTCTCAATCTCATAAAATTAGCGGAAAACGGTTTTGATATTCGGAACATGCCTTTTTTGTCAATTCCATGAACTTCAGCGGCTCCTTTTGGGCGCAATTTTTATCGAATTGCCTCGTATTACAAGTTAAATTGTTCATTTTTTCAAGCACTACGGCTCTCTCGTAGTTTTGTCTCATTAGCTATTTTATCAACGAAATAAACACAAAAACCGCAAAAATGGGCTTTTTTACCCTTTTACGACTATGAAGAGAAATATTCATTTTGGGTCAAAGAACCTCAGAGATGAATTGTACAGATAACTTAAAAAAACAAGTTATTGCAAAACGAGTGAGTTTTTCTCTAAACTTCAATAGATCGCCAATCAAATTGTAGGCATCGGATCCAATTTTGGTAGAGGATTTTTTTGCTTAAAATTTCACGTTAGAATACATACAAATACAGCCCTCGAGTTGTCGGACACCCTGTATAATAATAGTGGAATTAATAATAGTTCTTATTGTTGACTGCAAGTTAATTTTTAAATTCAGAATACTGAAACTTATACCGCAAACTAAGTATTTTTACATTGACGAAAGGTTATTTAGGTTCATCTATTTTACTACTCATGAATGATTAAAGTGTAAAACTATGGTAGACTTTATGTCTCTGTATTTAATGACCAGAAAATACTAACCAGAGCCTTGTTAGTATCTTGTTTTCAAATCAAATTGTTAATTTGTCTATTTTTTGTAATACTGTATTTTACTTCGTAAAATGGTTGGATTAACTGTACTTTTTTTAAATTTCGATAATGTTATTGATATAACCGACCTCGCAAATATGTAACTTTGTTTTTTATGTTTAATTATGATACGATATAGTTAACCCATTAACACAGGGAATTATATTTTTGTTCCTTCAATTGCAACCAAGTATTTTGCATGAAAATCGGAGTTGAAAAATATTAAAAGGAGCATGTGTTACTATTTCGATGTCGCTCTTCAAGACTCTGACGTCAAAATTGATTTTCAGTCATTAGGAATTCCAATATTGCGCCAAATGTACAAAAATTGTGAAAAAATTTGTAAATAGTTTCATTAATTTTTTCAAAATTGTCTGAATGTTCAAATTTTACTTTTATACCCTACTTTATTTTAAGGACCTCAAAATGACGTCTCCGATGAACATTTCTTTGAAAATTTTCTGGAAGCCCTAACACAAAAAATATGAGCTTTTTAAAAAATTCTAGCAACGAAATGTTCTGACATTTTTTCTGAAGTTTTTTAAGCATTTATTTGAGAAAATTTTTGTGTCAATTTGTTTAAAATATTCTAAATATCTTTGTGATACAGTGTGCGTAAAGTGCGGCTTTATGCATTTTTGACATTTTTTAGGTGCACTTTACGCACACTTGCATCAAAAAATATTGTTCGATGCATGTGCGAAAATGTTTTTTGTATTAATGTGAATGAGGACCTCGCTTTCAGATCGGCCCTCAACCCTCACATTCGTAGAAAAAACTTTTACGCACTTGTATCGAAAACTACTATTTGGTGTTTGTGATTGTTTCCAAAAGTTCATTGTGTGCGAGGAAAGTAATCTGAAAAACCTCGAAAACTAGGAACCTTTGGAGGAAATTGGAAACAACGAAAAATGATTAGAACTTTTCGTAGAATATCTCAACGCATTTTTAATATTTTTCGTAAACAGTTGATATTTTTTTAAAAACTAAAATTAAAAAAGTTTCCAAATTATCGTTTACAATATCTGAAATAATATCAGTACATTCCTCGGTGATTTTTAAGAACATTGTGTTTTTGATTCGTAGTTTTGAGTTAGATCGTACAGAAAATTTTCAAATTCAATCGGAACGGCAATTTAAGATCGTTAAAATCATGTGGAATATAAAAGCAAAACATTTACTAAAAGCTCAAATATTTTCTTCGCTTTTCATGACAGTTTTGGTACTATATTGAAATTCCTGGTGGCTGAAACTCAATTTTGACATCGGAATCTTGTAGAGTAACCTCAAAAGTAGTAGGATATGTACTTTTAAAGTTTACTTTTTTTTTTTACTTTTTAACTTCGATTTTTATGCGAAATACTTGGTTGAAATTGAAGTGGCAAAAATGTAATTCCAGGCGTTAATCAATTAATCTCTGGTCTGTTATACTAACTATTATAACTAAATTATATAATAAACTATAAACGCCATTACATACATTTTTCAATAGTTTATTTGTACTTTCAATATATATTATTTACCCGCAATACATGAAACATAGCTAGAAAGTATTGACGCATAACAAAGCATCGTGCGTGAAAATTCTACGCATAAATACTAAAAATATTTATTACGCTTTGTAGATATCTCTACAATTGCGCAAATTTAGTTATAACATTATACTTTTGTTTTAAACACTCGTATTTCCTGTATATATTTTGGACGTAAAATTTTTTTGTTTAAATATTTGTATAACATATGTTTGATTAAACGCTACAATTTCGAATGCCTTGAATATTTATTTATTCGTTCAATTCAAAATTAGAAATTTTTTTATAAAAATAAGGTAAAAATTGATTGCAAAATACGATTATTTAATGATGTCATTTAACAACTAACGTCTGATTACTTATACAATAAGCTTTGAAAGGCAGCTGTTGGACATTTTTGCGTTTTCAAAATTGCGCAATATCACAATGAGATTCTTTGCATATTCGAATGCTTGATGCAATATGTAGAAAGATAATACACATCAACTGCAACAAAACCGTGTAGCTTTCGTGCTACGTTATTTTGAGCGCAAATTCTCAGCATATGCTTTCGAATATATTATGAACGACCAGCGCATAAAATACTTGATTTTGTACATACAATAAAAAAGTTTTAAATAACGACGTATGTGAGAAAAATGAAAAGTATGCGTACTTCAATTTTTTTCGTTTAGAATATCACTGTAAAGATTTATCGAAAAGTTGGACATCGAAACTCAATGAAGTTTAAAATATCGATTTTACATTTGTTCTTAATAAAGGCAATTTTCGAGCAAGTAATACCTCGATTCTAAAATTTTGAAAATAGGCCTTTGTTAGTTCCGAGGACATGACACGCCGACCACAAAATTATCACTTTCAGAGATATCAAATAATTAAGTTTGTTGCCAGATATATTTTAGTCAATCTTCATGGATCCAAAAAAGGGAGACTCTAAAAGATGTCACTCATTCAGAACAGTAACTCATTTTTTAGTTCATAATAAGTGATTTTTCCAATAAATGTAGAAAGTTGGTTAATGCTTTTGGAGTATCATGTCCTTTCTATACCAATATAATACGTTCGATGTCCTTTACACAATTGCGTTTAAGATCTACTCTTCGACAACGAGGACCTCGTATTCAGGGAAAGAGACTTCAGCACCACCATAAGGAATGTAAAGCACACCATGACTGGCTTGTACTTTTCCTGGAGTGGTTGTTCCCTCATGTTGGACTCGACCAACAAAAAGTGGTTCTCCATCTTCGCATTCACCAGAAGGTACTGCAGTAGGTGGGATATTTCCTCCTTGAACAGGCACCCAAGTTGCGTTTCCTCCGCACAGAACCTTAAAAGTGGTAAATTTCACAATAAGTATCATATTATAATAGGCCTAAAATTACTCTACATTTCGTAACGTTTGATTTGATTTATATTAACCCATTAGGATCAGCTGGATTAATTTGGAAACATGGGCACGGTGGTCTTGAACCACGAGTAAATAAATAATCCACCTAAATAGGATTTTCGATTTTTAGTTCAATACTGTAGATAGCCCTGAGTATTTTCAACCAAAAATCAAAATAATCGGTAGAGCGGTTTTTAAAAATTCGTTCTTGTGACTTTGTCAGGCTCTCCTGGACTAAAATTTTGACGACACAAAACAAATAATCAGTGAAAATTGTGGGTCTTTTTAAGCTCTACAACTTTCTCATGTATGTATAATTTCGCTAACTATGCTACTAAGAGTTAAGGAAGATATATTGGAATATATAATATGGACTATTGATAGAATTGATGTTAATGATGAAACTAGTTTGTTGTTAATAGGTATGAACAAGGCTTTTGCGGTCGTCTTACTTTTTAAGTGGTTGACGAGAAATACCATAAAAAGTACATGAAAACCCAAGATATCAAACAGGCACCATCATTACTAATGCCAATTATCGTAAAGCTTAACCCTTTAACTCTCAAAGGTACAAACTTTCTTCATGATGTTTGACACCCTGTATTAGTTTTTAAACTATCTTATTGGTCAAGAACCACTCTTTCCAATGATGCATGACAATATTTTTCAAATTCTAAAATAAAAAAAGTTATACACGTTTTTTTTTAAAAAGCATAACATTTTGATACCCAAGCGTTCTTGAAGTCGTTGATTACGAATCTAAAATCAGCGTTTGATAATAAAAACGACCGTTCGAATATGGCAAACAAAAATGTTTAAAATTGATCGGAATGGTGTCTGCTACTCCCTCATATAGGAATTTCTGGGGTCGCTGATGACCACATTGGCTACTGTTTTGAATATTTAAAAACTGATCCAGACTTGTGATCAGCAATCTAAATATCATTGAATACCAGTTTCATAAAAACCCATTGAGCTTTGCGAATTTGAACATATGGATAGGATATTACGAATAAAAATACACTTTTATCGCCACTGTGTATCCGCCATATGGAATTTTTCCAAAATACGCCTATTTAATAGCAAATTGAGATTTGACCCGATATTTGTGAATTTTAGAGGTATGTTAATGCCATTACTCGTAATAGATTTTGACAAATTAAAAATAAAACAAAAAACTCAAGATTTTTCAAAACATGAATAAGCTTTTTATTTCAATATTTGAAATGTTGAAATGCATCATTGGAAGGCAGGCCCTAGCCTATAAGAAGAGCCTAGTTACAAATTATTCTCGTGGAGTTTAAATGCTAAAATATAGTGTCAAACATGAAAAAACTTGGTACATTTGGAAGTTAAAGGGTGGATGTTTACAAAGCCATCTCTTAATTAATCATAACATTTCATAGCATCATGGAAGCAGGTTTTCTATCAAACTGCACGTACACGCAAAATCTAAAGGAACAATGAGGTTCCCAAAAGAAGTTGAAATTAATACGACGCATGTAACAAGTTTACTTTGCCTATTTAGAAGGTATGAAGGAAATACAGCAGTAGAGTGATTCTGTAATGTTTCAGGAAGTTATGATAAGTATAAATGAAACCGATATGAAGGGACCAAATATCAATAAACAGACGGGAAGTATGAAATACGAAAAAATATATCAAGATAAAGAAAATAGAATACTATTAATATCAGATAAATTTACCGAGTAGGGAATGTTTCAGTAGAAGGTGGGATTGTACAGAAAAGAATTTCAAGGACATGGAATCATAAACAAGATGACACGATCACCCAGTATAAGATAATTCTGAGTGTTGTTAGGTAATGATTAGATACTTTTCATACTAATCCTACATCGTTCTTAATTGCCTTCATCAAAAATCTCTTGGATCTGTTCCAAAGGTTTCCTTTCTTCTCAGACAAAAATGTGCAACAGATTTGAGCAAAAATCCAGTTAATTTTTTTCTCATCAACTGTTTATTTCAGAGAAAAAAAAATCGGTACCGTTTCTACATTTCACGACACTGCTGTCATATATTTCCATCTTATATTCCCTAGATACTATAGTTCTGAATAAATTTAATTTAAGGATTTAAGGATACATCATAATAATGAATAGTTTAAGAAAGCATACCTGATAGTCGGATTTTCCATGTTCACCACCACCCCATGGAACGTAGCAGACACCATGACTGCATACGATCTTTCCAGGAATTAGAGCACCTTCATGATGAGCTCTACCTACATACAACTCTTCACCATCGAAACCAGCCTTGACAGCATCCGGTGGTACTTGGCCACCAGCTGAATCAGCCCAAAACAAAGAACCTCCAGCAGCACGATGAGTGGGTTGTACTGGTGGCGCACTAGGTGAATGATCCTGAGGTTGGCGGTCTATTAAATAACGTTAACTATTACATTTTTCAAAATATTATTAGTCATTTTCGCATAACTGTCCATTGAACAAAGCAACATGACAAAAACATAAAGCAAATTTGAATATTAGTTTCTTCATATGTATTCCTCAAAAACATGGGCTTGTGATGAGCTTCTTTATTAACGATATAATTTATGCGATTTGAAAATTATATAAAATAAACGGAGTGTCTATGACCACGTAGTTGTGAATACGTATGCTAGTTAGAATACTCTTTATGGGTATACGCGCGCTGCAAATAAAAACCAAATTTAATCCGTTTAGAAAATATTGTTTTGTTTTTTATGTCAACCATACGTGGAAAGAGACACTTCCTAAAAAAATCTTCAAGTAAATATATTGAGTATAAGTTTTAACGTTTAACTTTATTAGATGCTATGTAGTTTTCTGACAGTCATCTTACTCAATTTAATTTTCATTGTGTCATATTTTTTAACAATTTTAGACATATGTAATCATAAAACAATCTGCAATATTAAACTCCTTGAATTGTTATCTGAAGACAATCATGGAGTTTCTGTAGTATTCGTTCTATGGTAATTGATAGATTTAGTCAAACTTCAAGTCAACCTGTTCTAAGAAATAGTGGAAATATGAAATAAATTTTTATTAAAAATATCAAATCCTTAATGATTTATACCCAAAGCAGTGGAATGCATTATTCCAAACGATTAATGTACTTATTATTTATAGTAAATCACACACTCCACTAGCATATATCTATTAGTTAATTAATAAGCAGAGAAAATGTAGGTTAAAACTACAAAAGCAGCAGAGAAGGAGAAGCGAATGGCACGTGCTGTTAGAAAAATAATAATTTATCGATATGTAATTACGTATATCGAAGAAGGTATCGAACTCTCGCGATCACGATATCGCATGTGAGATCCGGTTTCGGCAATTTGATATCACGCAGTATATTGTCTTTCATCTTGTCAAATATGACATGATGTGTATAAGAAACTTCAACCCGTTACTGACACTCAATTCGATCTGTTTTAATGTTTACACGTGGGAAGTTGATTATGACGCGAGACCTTGAAAATGTTAGAGTTATGTAAGCTTCCGACACAAAGTATTACTTTTTATTTTAACTTATTGTTTCATATATCAAATAAAAGCAGGATCTTTGTGTTGATTAATGAACTGTACTCGCTAAATTCCTTGGAGCGAAAAGTCACTCTATTAGAGAGGCTGTTCTCTCTAAGCAATAATAAAAACCGAGCAACTTTGATTAGAGTGAATATTCACTTTTGCAAAGAGTTACATTATTGCACTCTTTTCTAAGAGTGTATACATCAATCTAATAGAGTGCGTGTGTTTGAAACCTTTATTTTACTCCTAAAAGCAAACATTAATTTGATTAAGATATTTTTTCATGGTTTTCGACAAACAAACAAAAATCTTCAACTTTGTAATATTAGAAACTATAAAAATATTCAATTCTAATAAAAAGTAATAAATAACTATTTAATACAATATATGAGTACAAGATACATATTTATCAGATATAATAAATAAAATACGCAATGTCAAAAACTTCCTTCAAGTCGTCTAATATACACAATATAAATACGTTTTTATAACGAGAACAAAATAGAGCCGCGAGAGTCGCAAGCGCTCCTAGCGGCGCAGCTAAGTTACTTCTGTCTCATTCACACTTGTATAAATTCACTCTTTTTAACGTTGAATTTCACACTTATTAGAGTAATTTTCTCAGTAACTTTTTACAAGATTGAAATTCTCACTCAAAAAATTTTGTAGAACCCTGAAATATCTTGTACATTTTAAAATAATTTTATTTTTAAAAATACTTTCAAACTTTATTGATATTCACATAAAAGATGGTGAACGTTCGTTATGAATTATATAGTCATATTAATTAATTTTTTTATTTAGTCACTTTTTAGTTTTTATGTCATTATGAATCGCACGAAATTTGTTAAAAATAAAGTTTAATGGGTTTTATTTATTTTCTTGTTGAAAATTGTAATAATTGAAGATCTTATTTTATTAAACGCATCGAAGTTGCACAATTAAATAATATACAATTAGTCTACGATGGCATTGCGCTATTTATGAAAATACTATTTTATTATCGGATACCTTGCCAATAATTACGAAAAACTATTTTTGAATCTATGATATAATATCTCACTCTACACTTAGTTATCGGTTAGTTAAAGGTTGCATTTAACTTTGCAGTATAGTTCACTTTTACTTTACGATCCTGAGTATAAATACAAAATCACAATTTTCACTTACTATTTTAAAATTTTGAAATATTCATGAAAATTTGTCACTATATCAATGAATTGTGAAACTTAATGAAATTATACTGTAGTAATTTTTTTTCTTGCGTAAAATATAGTTGTCTACGATTTACATTTCCAAAAGACATTATTCAAATAAACTACTTAATAAAAACGAATAAGAATGCTAATTTAAGATGTTCTATGCTTCATGAGGAGATTTCGTTTCAATCATTCAGATTTATCTTTTTCGTATACAATTTTTTTTCTAAATATTATTTCTGGTTTCAAGTTTTTTTTTTTGATTATTTTTTATTCGAATAAAATGTTAAAAAAACGATTCCAAGATTTTTAATTTTTTAACTGATGACTTCCGATTTAACGTTTGCTTTAATATACTTTTATGGGCGTGGTTAAAAAACCGACAGTTAAAATACCGACAGTCAAAATATTGACATTCAAAAAGCCGATAGACAAACAGCCAACACGTAAAAAAGCCGACAGACAAAAAACTGATATGTTAAACGACCATAGTAGAAAAACCAAATTGTCATAATACCGACCGTCAAATAATTGACACTTCGAAGAACCGACTGCCAAAAAGCCGACACATAAAAAAATAGACACACCGATAAGCGGGCAGTCATTTTCTGAAGTGTCGGTTTTTTTACTGCCGGTTTTTGGCAGTCGGTACTTCGAAGTGTCCGTTATTTGAATGACGGTGTCATGACAATTCAGTTTTTCAACTGTCGTCATTTTTAATGTTGATTTTTCAGCTGCCGGTTCTTTGACTATCAGTATTATGACAATTCGGTTTTTCTACCATCCGCTTTTCACCTGTCGGTATTTTGACTGTCGGTTTTTCGAATGATCGGTTATTTGACTGTCGGTATAATGACAATTCGGTTTTTCTACTGTCGGCTTTTTGACGTGTCGATTTTTTGCCTGTCGGTTTTTTGAATGTCGGTTTTTCGACCTATCGGCTTTTTGGTTTGTCGGTTTTTCGACCCGCACATACTTTTATAATGCAACATTATACTGTTATTAGTATTAGATTGACATTGATAGCGTTCCCGTATTAGACAGGCGATGAGACCCGAAAAATGACCCAAACTGAAATACATAAAAAGGTTACGTTTGAGTGCAGCGGTTGGGTGTTGAAGAAAATGAATTTTCCAATTTCCTGTTGCACCCCAACCGGTACGTATTCCCACGTGGCTAATGCCAATGGGATTCGGATCTTTCCACTCAGCAATAACTGGTCCACGATGGTCTCCCATTTGAACAGTGATATGACCTAGCCACCACGAGATGAGGAACCTTCTGTGTTCGTCAGGTGACAAAATGCTCGGTGTGTTTACACGGACCTGTTTTATGCATTTTAGACAATTTTCCAGAAATAATACTTTCCGTTGAACCAATCGAAATTTGTTCACGATAGACAGAGTTAGCTTTAAATTTGAGTAACACAATATAATAAAACACGATTTCGAACCTTATCGGGCTCCGTTCGATCATATCGAATGTTGGATTGTGTATTTTCCCAGCCTCCGAGCATGATTTCGTACATTGGTGTGCTCTCCCTGTTGCCCTGTGTTAGGGCAATATGAGCATTGCTCTTAGCCTTCACTTCGATCGCTACCGATGCTCCCGGGATCGAGAAGAATCTGTACGTCAGTTCGTCCGCCGTTTTGAAATTGTAACCTTAGAATATTTTCATTGGTAATTTACGCTCGTTTTGATTTTATGGATAGTCATATCTGAGAAACTCCAAATTGACATCTCATTCGATTTAAGCAGATGTGGATGCGATCAAAATGGAAATGTACTGAAGGGCAACAACTTGACTAGGGTAATGTTATAAGTAGCATATATATATCACAGCAACTTAGTTACAGGAGTTGTAAAACCATTCCACCACCACCTGCACCCATAGAGTTTCAGAAGTTCTAAAGTCCTGAATATCCACTTAGCATTAGTTTCTCCGACGAAATATCTTTTTTTATACATGGATTGTTTAGGTTTGATTTTAGAATAGGCAGACTATTATATCTAAACCTATTTAGATCCGCATCCCATCCACTCAAATCTCATACAGCAAATGTATTTGGAAGTTTCTTTACACTGAACAAACAGTAAGGTGCGTGTTGTCCTAAGGAATACATTATATAAGTCGATTTTTTGTTTTAAATTTAGACGAACTCTTGCCTTGTTTACCTTGGTAGATGCAGCAGCGCCGTTTAGCGGCAAAAATTATTACTGTTGAAATGGGTACAAATGTCAATGTACATAAGCAAAAAATTTAGCAGTTAGCAAATGTTTATGATTATGTTTTTTATAAGAATGACTACTTCACCAATATGCTTTGAAATTACACAAAATTTAGATAAAAATACGTTATACGCTATTTGTATCTAGGAGGAGTCACTAGTTATGAGACAGTCAATTATTATGACCACCAAACGTAAACAATTCGATTTCTTTACGAATAATTTGGTGTTTTGATGCGACGAAGTTATTTCAATGACACCGAAGGTGTTACCCAGGTGGAAAAGTTTTATAAAAATTTTATAACACTTTAATAAAGTCTCTGTATAAAATATGTATAAAAATTATATAAATAATTAGTTCTATAAATATTTTATCAAATTTCAGTGTTTAAATAAAGTTTTTATCTCTTCTGTATAGACGATGAAAATGTTAGACTCATAAAAGAGTATAATTCAGTCATTCATAATAATTAGATTCAAATTCTATCACAATTC
Organism: Trichopria drosophilae; assembly: GCA_030407085.1. Classification (NCBI taxonomy): domain Eukaryota; kingdom Metazoa; phylum Arthropoda; class Insecta; order Hymenoptera; family Diapriidae; genus Trichopria; species Trichopria drosophilae. The sequence continues at coordinate 186,115,728 of CM059582.1, forward strand.
CAAAATGTGGAAATCTCGCTAATCGAGAAAACAAGAAGACACGCATTAAACCGGTAGAAAAACTGATGTTTGTTCTGGGACTTCTCACGCAATTCCTTCCACACAACGATCGAGACTGAAAAATAAACTGAAAAATGGTAGAAATCAAACATTCAATGATGCCTAGTGAATTCTACCGTAGTGGTCAGCTTCGTTGCAAAATTTATCATAACCTCCGCAAAAATCTCTTGGACGAAATCATAATTCTTGTTGAAAAAAAAAGATCACGAAAAAAGAATACATAGCAGATCTATTTTATTTCCACGTTCACTTTTATTTAACATTTTCCAATGTGACCTACTTTTTATGGTTCAAGAGCAACTGTTAAATAAATTCCCTCCATTTGTAAATCAACAAACCTTAGCAACCACGTCGCCAAAGATCATGGTTCAACGTTCAACTTCAAGCCGTTCAACTTGAATCAGAAGAAAAAAGAATGGTGAATTTTTTGACAGTTTGACTTTTGCGTCGAACCTCTGCAAAAACTGCATCTTACCGGAAAATAAAACAATATGAGAAAAATAGACCACTACAACAAAATTTACCGGGCATTGTTGATCGAGTTTAGTTTGTATAAATTTCCAGTACTGTTCCTTTTCCCGTCTTGCCTGATGTTTTGTAGGAATTGAACCAACGGTAGAACATCACTTTTTCAGTTTTTGCCACCGATCCAAGGCGCTTTATCCTCTTTTCTTCATTACTACAGAGATTACGACGTCTTGGCATTTTGACAGAATATGGAACGAATTATCATGAATTTCTAAACACACGATACTAATACCTAACCTATTATTTATCTTACATATACAGATTTTATAAAAACTTTGTAGAAATATTCAAATTTTATCAAATATTTAAAGAACCATTTCCTTATATTATTTCTATAAGTTGTTTATACAGTTATTTTATAAAAAGTTTACATAGTTTTTATAAAACTTTTCCACATGGGTAATCATATTCCTTGTATTAGTTCTGAACGATGTAAACTCGTTTAAGGGATCTAATTATTTATTTGTTCAAAATTCATAATTTACAAATTACATTAATTGAAAAAGATCAGCAAAAAGACATTTTCTGTCAGCTTTTCGTTCATACGTCAAGCTGCCGCAATGCACTTCATTAGGTTGCAGTTCTCATTATAAAAATATTGTCAAATTTTAGTTGTGAGATACTTTTCTCTTCGCTAGAAATCGCCTTTTTTATGGTAATTCTGATGCTGCCAATGCATCATTTGATTAAAATTATTGCTGAACAATTGCAATTCTGTTAAATGCAATTCATGTCAACGTCCTGCACGTTTAAAATATCCTGACATACACACAAGCTATTGCACGAGCAATCGTGAATGAAGAAGAATAAAAGCCTTTAAAATAATATAAAATAATAGTTTATTTAATGGTCGTTAGGTGGCATACTTTGCAGTATGAATATGTTTCCTACCTACTGCCAATTTTATTTTCCAACAAAATTACCACTTTACAAAATTGATCATAAAATATTTTAGAGTAGTAAAAAAACAATCCCATATATAGCAAAAGTTACGCATTTTTATTACTTATCAAACGTTTTTTAAATTCGTTTATCTTTTGAAAAGTTAAAACATAACACGTCTCACAATTACCTAGAAATGTCTCATTTTCTAAGGCTTTTCTGAACATGAGTTCATAAAGATCTCATAATGACATCATGTTCAGGAACCCCTCAAAACATGGGACATCTGACTTCTTTTAGAGCACATTTCAAAATCATTCTGAACTCTTTTTTATTTTGCTGTCTGGGTAGATAGGACTTTCCCCTACGTACTTGCATTTAGCCTCATATAACAATAAACGCAAATAAAGTCCAATACACAAAGAGAAAAAAAGATCCATTAAAAAATTATATATGTTGAAAAATATAATAATATAACAAGAAACAATCTGAAAACGTCATAGTGGATAAAACAAAAATTGTTCAGAGTTCTTCATATTTGAATTTTGAATTCTTTTTATTGGCCCCCATGGATACTTGTTCATTATCAATCATTCTAAATCCTAGGACACGGATTGACTATCTTATTCTTGAATTCTTCCAATGAAATGTGATCGCATGCGACATTTGCAGTCTGCATTTTTTTGTTTCTATTCTTTCTAATGCAATTTAGCTAATTTTATGCAAAATTAATTGTTTCCAAACGAATATATTCGTAGTATTAATTATTGGTTGTTACGATTGAGGTTATGTACCTCCAGAATCATTAGGAAGCATTCACTCGCTTGATTCTCCACAAAGCTTTCTGAAGTCTGCATCAAAGTGAGTGAATGCTTATAGAAATATTTATGTACATAATTTCATAATAATATTAGCTACATTTCATTCAAAAGTAGAAACAAATCTTATTTACGATCTTATTTTTTATTTAGAGTTTTCACAGAAACGACAGAGACCCGCAATAGAGGATTAAAAAACAAATAATTCTCTAAATGTTTTCATTTGATGGGAGCTGACAAAATCTTAACTTTAAAATTCACAATAGTATACCATACCATATAGTATTCCGACTATTTTAACCCGTTTCGTCCTGAAATGCCGTAAATTTTAATTTCTTTTCATCAGGTGCTTTCTTAAGGAAAAAATCACTCAATCTTTTTGATATAACCACAACTATTGTATTTTTTCTGGAACTTGCTAAATCCGGTTTCAGATTGACCATATCTGCCGCCATTTTTTTACTATGGCGGTTTAAACATAAAAAAAGTGTGAATTTTAAAAAAATTTCTTCAAATAATCGTATTTTTGAACAGGAAACCGTGTTCGGAACAAGCTAAGTCTCTGTATCTGGTGGAGTAATTAGTTACACTAAAAGATAGGATGGTTATTAATTCTCCATTCAAAATGGCGGCTTCAAAATGGCGGTTCTCAGTCAAAATATTGTTGAAAAATTTCTGGACGATCTAACTCAAAAGCTACAAGCTTTTTAAAAAAAAATGTTGAGAATGAAAAGTTCTTAGAATTCATTAAAAATATTGTGGAATTTTTTCAGATTTTTTAAATGAAGTTTTGAGAATTTTATTTTCAAAATTTTTATCAAAATTTTAATTTATTTACGAAAAATTCCAAATAAAATTTAGTGTATTCTCTGATAAATTCTAAGAGTTTTTTGTTCTTTGCAATTGTTTCCAAAAGTTGATAGTTTTCGAGGAAATGAATTTCAAATATTATAGTTTAAGATTTTTCTTTTTCGAAAACTATCAACTTTTGGGAAAAAATCCATACAATAAAAAACTCTTAGAATTCATCAGAGAATGCACTAAATTTTGTTCAGAATTTTTCAAAAAAAAAATTACAATTTTGAAAAGAATTTTGAAAAAAATTTTTCAAAAATTCATTTAAAAAATCTGAAAAAAAATCCACTATATTTCTCGGCGAATTCTAAGAACTTTTTATTCTTAGTATTTTTTAAAACCGGCTCATAATTGTTCAGTTAGAGCGTCCAGAAATTTTTCAACAAAATATTCACTGAGGTCCGCCATTTTGAATCCGCCATTTTGAATGGTGAATTAATAACCATCCTATATTTTAGTATAACTATTTACTCCACCAGATACAGAGATTCAGCTTGATTGGAACACGGTTTTCTGTTCAAAAATACAATTATTTGAACAAATTTTTTTCAAAATTCACGATTTTTTTATGTTTAAACCGCTATAGTAAAAAAATGGCGGCAGATATGGTCAATCCGAAACCGGATTTAGAAAGTTCGAGAAAAAATACAATAGGTATGGTTATATCAAAACGATTGAGTGACTTTCTCTGTGTGAAAGCACCTAATGGAAAGAAGTCAAAATTTAGGGCATTTCAGGACGAAACGGGTTAATATTGATAAATATTTAAATTTATTACGCAGTTATACAATTTCCGTCGAAGTTTTCGAAGTTTAGAAAAAAAGCTCAAAGTATGCTACTTCTTCGTGTTGAAAATGTTGTGATGGATACAAAACAGTCCTTGAATATTCTTAAATGATGAACACTACGATTTTTCGAAATGTGAATCGAGTCACAAGAATTCTAATAGTTCGTTTACACTAACCATTTTTATTTAAAAATTTCACCGGGTTGCGAAAACACGTGGAAGAAAGAGGAATAGTCGCCCTTCGTGAAGTGTTTTTGACTGTTGCTTATTACAAATAAATAAGTCACATAGATTAGGATTAGATTAATATGTATTCGTTAAACTTGTTATAGAGAAATTAAATACTTTTATAATAACTCGTTATATATTTCCGAAAGTTGACTATTTTTTTCTCTCTGCGCATGACAAAAAAGCCTCAATATGAACGAAAAGGCGGGAAAACCGCACGCATGCCGCCCGGAAGGACATCTATTTATGATTAGTGAAATCACGTACTATTGTAAACAGCAGTACCATTTCAACCTTTTATACGTTTATTTCAATGTAAAAAGACTACAGTGGACGGATTTTCTACTATCATTATATAATCAATATGTTCATAATTTAACATACACGATCTACCAGGTTTTAGGGCAATCGCTCGCCTAATAATGGCATATGTACTTATCGACATGCACGGGCATTAGTTATATAGTAATAGATATGATGCCCGTATGTTTTTTCAGTGCAGATACGATTAATGTTTTCTTTTAAACCATCATTACCTACAGATTTTCACTTTTAATCTTCTACATTGATAATAAAAGTTTTAGTATAATGACATGTTCTGATTGTTTTTGTTCTGATTTGAAATAAAGATACAACAGCTACGAAAAGTTAACGTCGAAATTTCACCGTGACCTAAACGAAAACTTCATTTATCTTCGAAACTTCAGAGCGACTCTCGATTGATAATGACGACACAAAACTGGAACATCCAGGATCGATAATGGCGACCTCGGCAATTTGCGAAATTAGGTAAACCCTTTGTTTTGCTCTTACACAGACATCCTTGGACGAATGTTTTATGTGTTCAACCTCGCGAAAATGGAAAAATAATTTGGAGGATAACGCATGTGCAACTTCGTAACCGAGTTTTCGGTATGACGCAGATGCGACACGATTCGTTGCGAAATAAAGATGTTTTTTTATGAAGTGCATGTACGTGTGCACCGGAAGCCGTAGCTAGCGTGTTCGATTGGGTGTGCCTCGCATGCATCATCAAACTTTGCAGTTGATTGCGAGAAACTAAAAAATTGACAAAATCTGGCCATTCGCAGGAATGCAACTAAAGTTTGCTAAATTTCAGAAACTAGTTACAAAGGAAGTCGAACAAATTTAAATTAAACTGTTAGCAATAGATCTTTATGGAAATGAAGAAATAGTAAACTTTGATGTTTCCCTGACTGTTGTTATTTTTTATTTACAAGTTGTCAGGAAAACTTCAAAAACAGGAACCGTCTTACTTTCTATTCAAAACAGTTATACTGTTCGACTTCGTGAAGGGCACACAAACGTACACAAATGTTCTAACTACTGAAATTTAGAGAACTATGATCTAAAGTTGGGTACACGCAAAAAAAGCTAATACTTTACGTACAATCACCATCGTAACCGGAAATGCATCTGGCTGTTTAAAACAAATTTAATTTCTTTTAAATATAATGACTAGAAGTCACGTAAAAAATTACTTTGATCTACACGCTTAAAATATTACGAAAGTTTCTGTGTTAATAAATTCTTATTTAAGTAGACATACCTTCAAGCAGCCATTCTCCAGAAGCACCCCATCCTGTGCATACTCCAAAATATCCGATTCCATGGACGTCTGGATCGGAGTATGACATAAAATTATCGGGATCACCCTCTTTACTCACGGTCAAAACTCCATTTTCCCATCTACATTTTATAAACATTATTACAACAATTAAATATGAATAATTTGATTGCAATAAAATTGAGTCATTCAAAATCTTTACTTGTCAAGAATGAAATATTCTTCGTCTATATTTATATTAAATTAATGGTTTTTTATGCGTAATCTTCTGGATATATGAAAAGCCCACACGTTTTTTACATCTCAAGAAGAGCAGAATATATTTAGAACGAAGTTTACCTAATGCAGAATCCACGGAATTCATCGCTGCTCAAAATGCCGGGAGTATCGACTTCAATGACGTCAGGTCTGGTTCGGTTTTTACGGATCACCGATTTCGCATTACTCCAACCTCCGATGAAAACCTAAAGAAAACCACGATTTTATTTTATTTGTATTTTCGTTGATTCGTAACTATTTTTGAACTGAATAGTTTTTGTAGTCGAGATTTCTTTGACCGCTGAAATTAATATTACCCATTTATCTCTAACAACTTTAGAAATTTATAAAGAATAAAATCTTTGTCGTCATAAAAACAACAAAAGTACTCAAAATATATATCTAAATCGCTTATTCCAAAGACAGGACAGTTTTTTATTTTGTACGTGAATAAGTGTGCCAAAGCCCATTTCTGTAAAATAATATCTTCTCCATGCGGCTGAAATTGATTGTTTTTAAATGGGAAAATTAGAGTTTTCAGTTTTTTTTCCAATAACTTTTGTTATAAAATATTAAAGAAACTGAAGTTTTGTGTACTTTTTTTCAAACCTCCAAAAATTCAAATAAAAAAGATTGACTGATATATAACAATTTTAACGGTTTAAAAAAAAACTAGTGTTGACGTGGTGCCTCGCTCCCTTCGCTCGTTCAGAAACTTCGCCTCTGTGGAGAGTCGGCTATTCCTTAATAATCGTTCGTTTACTAACACCTTTCAGTTATATTATAAAATTATACCGATATTTGGGGGGGGGGGGTCCAATCATATTTAGGTCCAAGTGACTTCCATAGATATGTTATAACAATATATATAGTGTTTCTTATATATATGAAAATTGAAAATGATTTACAACTATGACCTATGGGCCATTATTATGATCTTATATATGGGCCATTCCATGTAAAATTTACAATCCAAACAATATATAAAGGGCGTAAAAGAACTTATACGCCCGTAGGTGATCACCGCGCCCGAGGGGCTGGGGAAGATTCAGTTTTTTCAGTCTAGACGTAGTTATTCCTCTCTTGAAACGTCGAATTTTTATGAAAAACTAGAGGGTAATTTTTTTGCCGATGTGACCAAATTGAATACTTCCTCAGACAATAGTCATAAGCATTTTAAAACAGTTTTGTATGGCATTATTATCGTTGACTTTAATAGACCTAAGGTCTGGGTCGAAGTAATTTACTAATTAGCATGAATACACTCGAAAAAGTTTTAAGAAAGTGTGATTCAATTTCCAAAGAAACGTATTTTTTTATTAAAATTCAATAAAAAAAATATATTTTTTCCCACTTAAAAGCAATATTGAATTTCAGACGCGTAGTTGAGACAAATGATATTATTTTAAAGTAACAGAATAAGTTGTTTCTAAAAATGTTCTGCCTCTGGGCTAAGCGAGTGGAAAACATTCGTGGTTTTCAATGTATCCATTTTTTATGTATTATTTGGGTGCACCTCAAAAACCTGGCAAATCACAAAACCGACCCTTCAAAAACAAGACATTTAAAAAACCGCCATTAAAAAACGAGACATTTCAGAATACATACATTAAAGAGCCAGACGTTTAAAAAATCAGTCAAAAAAACACCTCCGATTGATGTCTTCACTACATAAAAAAAAAATTAGCGCGTGTCGCCGCCCTTGTGGTCTCACTTGAAAGTCTTTTCAAGGTAAAAAATGTTTGACCGAAGGGGTTAATTTTTTAGGTCACTTGAAGATCAAATCAATTTGACCCCCGGATTATTCATTGAGTCTGATTTTTTAAATGTTTGGTTTTGACATGTCAGTTTTTTCAAACATCAGATTTTTTAAATGTCTGGTTTTTTAAATGTCTGGTTTTTTAAATGTCTGGTTTTTTAATGTTGGGTTTTTTATGCATCTGTTTCGAGATTTGTCGGGTTTTTGAGGTGCACTTATTATTTAAGAGCGGGTCGAAAAGCCTACAAATCAAAGAACAGGCATCTCAATAAACCGACAGTCGAAAAACTAGCAGTGGAAAAGCCGACAATCGAAAAACCAACTAATCAAAGAACATGCAGCTGAATAAACCGACAGTCAAAAAACTAGTAGTGGAAAAGCCGACAGTCGAAAAACCAACAAATCAAAGAACAGGCAGCTCAATAAACCGACAGTCGAAAAACTAACAGTGGAAAAGGCGACAATCGAAAAACCGACAATCGAAAAGCCGACAATAAAAAAATGACTATCCACTTTTTTATGTGTCCATGTTTAGAAATAACAGTTAACGTCAACAGTTTGAATTGGCAATATTTACAAATTTAGAACAATTACCTTGATTGAAATTGTAAAAATGGACCTCACAAAAATTGAAATGTAATACATATGATACCTTAGATCATTATTATTGATTATTTTCAGTAATGAAAATGTTATTGCCAACTTAATTATAACAGGGTAATAATAAAGCTAACGTAAATCATTGGTATTTATCATATGTAATAATACTTTAATTTAAAAGTACAAATAAACAGGCGTAACTGAGATCTCAGTTCACGTCAAAGGCATTACCTTATGGTCTTCTTAAATTCAAAATTTTAGATTCGATAGCTATTAGTTTGATATTAAAAATAAAACATCCCTATAGCGCTCAAAGATGAAACTATTGTGAAAATGCGTTTCGCATCAACACGTAAGTCTGTGCTCTTCAACAGGATGATGACATCCTTCTTTTAGACGTGATAATTTACTTTTAATTTTGAAAAAGAGACAAAAAAATTGTTTTTCAATTTATGATGCCCTTAAAAACCAGGATGAAACCTTTAAGAAAAATGAAAACGTTCAAAGAGTTGTCTATAAAACGCAATGAGAAACCATTATTAATTAATTTGTAGTTTATTGATTTCTCGACTGGCTAAAATTATAATGGAACACATATATTATTAACTTTAAACGGTCGAGAAATTTATAAACTACAAATTATTTCATTTTTTTAAGAATAAATGTAGCCATAATTTATTGTTATAATTTCTTTTAAATTAAGTTAAGTTTTTTTAATTAAGTAATATTTTTTTTTGTATTGTTAACATGAAATAATTATACATAATATTGTGTTTCATCGTTACTTACTTCAAACATAGGATCACTCTCACTTGGGCCAGATGTAAGTGCAATGTGGGCATCGTTGGGAGCTTTGACCCGAAACTGAATTTGTCCTCTAGAAACAGGATAAAATTGGTACTCCAATTTGTCTTCCGTTGAAAGTGCTGAAAACAATAAGTAAACATTATTATATTTTCTATTGGACGTACTAACTAAATTTTAAGGTTTCAGTAAACATTTATATATCTAAAATAAAAAATATTCAACAAATTTCTGCCCGCCGACCTTAAGTGTCTAATGATCAATTTTCAGTGTTTTGCAATAAATATAAATTTTTACGGGTCATAAATTACAACAATCCTAAGCGATCGACTCGTCATTCGTTCTATTAATACGTCCGATTGCGCAAGAGATTCACACGACTCTTGTAATTAGATTCTTTATTTACGTTTGCGTATTTTCATACGATTCATAAATTGCTCTTCATGAGGAATGAATAGTTAGTAAGTAAAATTTGCGAACTCCAGTACAATTGATAACTTACTCAACTACGCAGTTATTTTAAATTCCTGGTTTTAAAATTACGTACGATTATTCATTTTTGAGAATTAACCTTGCGAAGTAATTTGTAAATTATCTTGGAGATAATTTAAATGGAATATATATACATATTAGGTGAAACATTATAACTTTTCATCTTTAATATATTTTTCAATCATTAAAAATGATTTTTTCAAATGCATGACCATTAAAAATAGATGTCCAAAAATATCTACAAAGATTGTGACTAAGTATTAATAAATAAACACATGTACTTTACGAATTTTTAAAAATTTAACAATTCGATATAACGTGAGAAACGTGAGAAACTTCCCTTATTTTAATACCATTTATTTAAAATGTACGTATTATATTTTAAATGGTATCTTGTATGTTTTAATTTTTTCGTTCCTCAGCACTCAAGTAGACATAGACTACCGTTTGTTTTCTCTTTCGGAGAGATAGAGGAGGCAAGAAACGTTAGCATAAGTAAAGATGCAGCCATATTCCTCAATTTGAAATGTTAAAATAACGCGAGTTCTACTGTATGAAAATAAAACATATAACTTTTTAAATATAAATCTCTTCCATTCTCGGCGACGATAACTTTCAAGCAACTTTTAAACCAATATGATACTGTATTGTAAAAATAAATAATAACATAAAATTAGAAAAGTAATTGTTTTGGAATATACACAAAGTTAATATTCCTTAGTCCTTATTTTGGGTAACTTTAGGTACTCCTAGTATGTTTCTACTGCATTTTTTCCATAATTCACGCATGTAAAGAAATATTACAAGTCAATTTTATTTAATTCTCTGTAAAAATGAAACCAATAAATATTTTTAGAAAAATGGGGTCATGTTAGAAATATGAAACCTTGGAATTCGCGAATGAAAAACAATTTTGTTCACAAAAAATCAATCAAATCTTGGAGTTCATTTTCGATTTCTAAGCCTCCAATTGACATCAGCTATTCAATTTGCGAAAGATCGATCATAACATTGGATGGTAGTTATCATTTAGCAATTTCTAGGTTCTATCTTTGCCATAAATCCAGATTTTTTGAAAAACATTTATTGGTTTCATTGTTACAAAAAGTTTTAAAAAATTGTAATTTAAAGGGGTTCTAAAGTGCTCCATCGATAAAGTAGAAATGTTCACTAAAACCCATAAATAGAAAATTACTGAATCGATTTTTCAAAATGAGGGTTCTGTGAGGGTGATTCTACTTACTTTAGACGGTATCCCAGAAAATACCAAAGAAATTCCGATAATTCTCGGCCAGTTATCAATTAATTAATTTGGTATTTTCTAGGATAGCATCTTTAGAAATTTGAATTGCCTTTACAGAGTCCGAATTTCGAAAATTATATGCACTCATCTTTTATTTATGTTTCTTAGTGAAACATTCTGCTTTACTGGCGAGCCACTTTAGGACGCCCTTAAATAGCTCACTATTTAACATCATATTGTAATATACCTTTTGCAATTACACCACAAGTTTATAAAAGATGTCTAAGTGTCTAGATTTGGACATCATGGAATGACTAACCCCTCGCTGCAATAATTTCGACCAATAAATCAGCTGATAATAACTCGCAGTTAATAAAAGTCTGGCAGGCACTTATTTTTAAGTCTTGTAATATATCATATCGGTATAAGGAATTTGAACATACTACACATGTAAAAAGTTCGTGTGACCATGTAATTTGATTTTATGACATCTTTTGGGAGTGGTAGTACATTTGAATGATACTGCATCTAAAAATAAGGTGTTTTACTTTGCTTGTAATTGAAACGGCACTCGAACCGGCTCGACTGTAGCCCCCTAATGCATCTATGCCGCAAACAGGATATTAACATTTAAATATTATAAAAATATCAGACAGCTCATATATTACACGTCTGCTAAAGAATATTAAAGGGCAATGATCGTATTTGAATTGTAAATGAGTTAAAAAATCTTCATATGCTACAGACTCCTAGAGCAACGATTAATGATCAATATCTAAGTGAATCCCAGAGAACTCCAATAACGGGATCTTTTAGATAAAAGTACACAATATTTTTCGTTTGGTGTATTTATGTACCGCTTATCTTTTGATTCTTGAATATTTCACTTGAAATAAATAAACAAATTATGCTTTAATCAAAATGACATTTCGAGGTGTTTTTATGCTCTTTGTTGATTGTGAATTTTAGACAACTTTATAATGCTATAACGTAATATTTAAAACAAAACTGGTTATTCAAAGTAAAATAATTAGCGGTGGCTACTAAAAAACGTATAACAATGATAACGAACACGAATTCAAAATTAAGGTGGTGTTACATTTACAGTTTTTGGTAATGATGGTAATCAGAGCGTTCATTAAAAGAACTAGATTTGTCATCGTAATTTTAGAGTGCGAGTCGAAAAACCGACAAATCAAAAAGCCGACAGGTCAAAAACCGAAAAGTCGACAGTCAAAAAGCCGACACATACAAAAATAGACACATTAGTATTGAATTAAGCTGCGTTGATAAAGTTACAAAGATATAACGCAACCCTGCAAGAAATTTTTTCGGTATTTTTGACAGATCTAAAATGCAGAACAATTTCCAAATTTGTTACAAATCAAGTATTTGAGCTTTTATAAAGAAAATTATGTACTACTCTCAACATACATGATGTTTCATACAAAAATGATCAATGGTATTAACATACGACAAATCAGTGCTTTTGTTAGCAATTTTAAGAGATATTAAATCCTGCGATTTTAAATTCTAAAAAACTGATACTATTTATAATAAACCTGAGCATGAAGATCTATGAACCAACTCTTCAAGAGCACTTATGGGTCGAAGTATTAAAGTAAGCGGTAGGTTGTTCATTCACTTTAGATATTTGCCTACAATATTACATCATTAATATTTAAATTTCATTTGTTATGAAACTGTTATAAAATAAAGATAAAAAAATTCAGTTTCTTCCATAGAAAGCGTTTTTTGGCTTATTTGAGGATGAATTTTCATCTTGAACTCGACATTTTGAGTGTTATTGCATCTCTATTTGAATATTATTGCATCTCTAAAGTTAATTCATATTTTTTATATTAGATTTTGCAGAAACAGAAGTAGATTTCGTCTGATTACCGGGAGAGTTTATTTTTTGTAATTTTGCAACGATAAAATGCAATTTTTTTGGACGAAGGATTTGATATTTTAACTTATTAACGTCCATAGGACGCAACTTTGTTATTGAAATTTGGATCCTTTCCAAATTACGGGGACTACAGATAAATATTTGGGAATCATTGTATCTTATATTGTTGAGGGTGTTCTTCTTAATGATGGTGATTATGATGTTCCAAAATGACTTTTAAGCATGGAGAAATCGAAAATTAACCAAAGAAAACGTGATTTTCTATTTAAATCTTTTTTAAAAATGACTTTTATACTCTCAACATTTTTTTATATTATAAAACCTATCTGAATCGAGTTCTTGATGTGTGATCTTTAAAGAAATAGGATAAGTAGACTGAAAAAACAAAATAGCGATTGACAAAATCACAATTAGAAATTTTATCTTAACCTCTCTTCTCTTGAAGACTGCAAATGATAGAAAAATTAGGGGAGAATACCCTCATCTTTTTTTAGGATTTTTCTAATATAATTTTGGTTTCATCAAAAATTTAAAAAATCAAAATTTTAAAAACACTTGCTGGTATTTTCTAACCAATGTTAATAAATTTTTTTTTAAGAAATTTTTGTTTAAGGTGTGTATATATCGTTTTCATAGACAGGATTCCTAGTCTACTGACCACATCGAATTTAATTTTTTTTTAAATTTCGATTTTCGGAATTTGTCAAAAAGGCAAAAATCATAACAAAAAATAATTTTAAAACACTGTAGGGTATTCTTTTCTCAACAAATCAATATTACTGTTCTTTGAAACATTTCTCGGAAGTTTACAGTGTCCAAGAATTGTTAAGATTTGGAAAGGCAATTTTTCATTGCGGTTTCCTTTTTTTTTCAAGAAATAAGTCTTTTCCGTTTTCTTATCAAATTTATTATAAGTTTAGGCATTGAGCCATTTTGATGACGTTAGAATGAAGTGACGCCAAAAAGTTATATGGATTATCCCAATGTCCAAATGGTTCGAAAACAAATGATAAGTGTACAAATTTCCAAATTTGTTGGCGTTTTTTGAACATCAGAGCCATATTGGAATCCCCGTTGGCTGAAACTCAATATTGACCTCGGAAACTTCAAAAGTGACCAAGAAATTGAAGATACTAAGTTACTTTCAAATTGCCAAATCTTGCGTAATTGAAGTAATCTCGTAAATAAAAGAAAATCTTATGGACTCTTGGGCCCTTCCCAGAATAATAGCCCTTCACACGAGTCCATTTTTATCTAATTGAGCTCTATCTGCTTATACAATCGATCAATTTTCTCTGCAAGTTCTATATATCCATTTCGTGAAAGCTGATTATGAGAAATCACATAGCTTCTTGAAGGTAAAGTAAGGTCTCAATGCCAAGCCGGACTTCTTGGGAAAATGTAAACACGAACGAAAAATCAATGAAATAGAGGAAATGTCGAAGGGCAAAAAGCGAGTGCATACAGTGTTAACAATGGTAGCGATACGACGTTGTCCATTGATCGAGTGACTTCACGATTATTTCTGTGCACAGACGATGACGCATCTAAGGTCGCGGCAAAATGTTGCATATCTTTTGGTACGTTACGTCATCGTCCAGCTCTGGCATAATTTTAATTTGTAAGAATGTAGGTGCATGGAGAACATTCGAGACCCGAAGATTGCCGAACGTTGACGAATAGTGCATTTAACTTTTCCACCCACCAGTTCTTTCGTTGCAAACGGTAAATTGGATATTTTGTCACTTGCCATCAGAATCTTCGCCAGATTCTGCCGAGGGTCACGAATTAAAATTCTTGAATGATTTCGTTACTTAGCGTATGAACGCTGTACCGTTACCAGCTACTCAAACAGAACTAAGCAGCAAGCAGGCAGTGAACATTTTAAAATTACATGATATACGTACTAGAAATAAAAAGGCTAAAAACAAAAAAATCATGTTCAAAAAAACAAATATCATTAAAAAAAAAAGAAAAAAAAATCTAATCCAGAAATCTGCAATATGGACATTCTGAAGTAATACTAATAATTATTATCTAATGTTTAAATGTAAAAATCTAAAAATTATTTCCTTAAAATTCAAAATGATGTTTTGTATTTTTCCAATCATCATTGAAATGTGTAAATTCCTTTTTATTAACACATTAGTACTTGCTTTGCAAAGGAGATTTAGAAAGACTCGAGCTGTAAATGCTTCACTGGTATTTTAGTTACGTATTAACTGAAAACAAATATAAGGTACAATTTATATTTATAGTTGACTGCTAAACAAGTTCTCTTATGCGATAAATGTTTATATTGTAGTTAGTATCGCAGAAAATAATGGACATTTCAAGGTAAAATACATTTCCTGGCATATTTGACATTACTTACAAAGAATTGTGGATTTTTAAACCTTCTTTTATTCCCATCGGTTAGTTTTCAAAGATGCTATATTATTTATTTTTACATATAACTTTGGGAGTCACAGAAACATCCCAAAATATGCATTTCTTCCTAAATTTTTTTTTTTAATATATTGCATATCAAATCAATTTCATTTTTCTGCCAAGATTTTATATGATGAAAATAGTTATTCTGTAATTTTATCTGCTTTTTTTAGTTCTGTTAATCGGCATTACCCTTGGTTCTTTCATCTTTTTAAAATGTAATTGCAACTTATTGTTTCATTGTTAATATTGTATAAATTTTTTTTAATGCGTTTCTAAACAAAAATATTATTGGTATCATTATATGTTCAGAGGAAGTATGTCGATTAATAATTATAATGAACACATTAAAGACCAAAGATGCACAATTTGCACATGGATTTTATGCATCGTTTAATTTATACAATATTTTTACACATCAATATCCGACAAGTTTTGAGGTCACTCTTTTGAATGGCATGGGTCAATTTTTTAAAAATTACGTTCAACACATTTTTTTTAATACTAGAAAAGCCCCGATTTTTTAGTTATAATATTTTTTAGAATGCAATTTTTACTATGATATCGATTTTTGTCGCATTCACGAAATAACATGAGTCCATTAAATTAAATCATCAGCAGGGCTTGAAATTTGTTATTTCTTAAACATTTTCCAATCTTTAAATTAATTGCAAATGATATTTGTGGCCGATGCTTAATTAATTGTTTGTAAACTATAGATGTAAATTATCGAGTTCCAGAAATTTTTAGCCTTGATTTTCACTTAACAGGTTGAACCAGTGATGCCCGTCCTTGTGGTAATTGCGTTCTTTGTTATCATTAAGTCGTGAAAATTAAGAAAATGATTACCCTATTCATAAATCTCGATCAAACACACGAAGGAACACTTGGCAAGCATTATGTACATGCGCATCCGAAGGATGACTATAAGTAAGCATCCTTGTTTACTATGGATAACAAATATAGCAATTCTCATTCATTTCTAAAGTTAGTCGATAAAGAATAATTTACTATGAAGATTCGCTGACCTACCATAATATGACTCACATGATTGATCCTGAGTAATGAAAAATAATTGCTAGAGTATTTCCGTAAGCCATGAAGCATTTAATGAAGTCTTTTTATAGTTTATTTATTATGATAAAAAATAGTACTCCATTGAGATTCCTATATATGTTTTTTTATTGCCTGCTTAATTTTTGCTTGATATATTTTCTTATAATTGAAGTGATCCTTTTTAAATCGCTACCTTCGAAACTGCATCTTCGTCTGGTAAATGGACTAGTTAATATTCGAATAGAAAAAAAGGTTAGAAATTTTTGTCATGTAAAAATTCACAGATTATACCTGAATGTTAATTGACAGTTTATTGAACGTAATTAGACTTTGAGTGACTTTCCTTTTCATTATTATGATGTTGAATAATGTTCTTAATTGTTCTAGGAACACCTCAATTATCTAAATTATTTGTATTATTAAATATTATATAATCATATACGTATACTTGAGCTTCCTCTGAATAAATAATAAATTTTGTCACAGTTATTTGCATAAAACTTTGTTAAAGCCGTAAATTAATAACGATTTTAACAAAACAAAATCAAATTTCTTAAAAAGGACATGATGAATGATTTTGACTTCGGCACAGAATATCGTCCTTTTTTATCATAAAAAAAATTTATCATAGAATTTTGATAATTTCAGAAAGCTGACTCAAAATTGTCGCTATATATATATATATAAAGATGAGTTAACATTGAAGGCATTTTCACCTTCGAAGGTTTACTTATTTGTACCAGGATTAATCCAACTATAAAGATGTTAATTCACTTTTCCAACCATTACATGTAAGTAGAAATTGATGTCAAGAAAAGAATGCTTCAAAATATATGGTATAATTTCAATGCATCCAAAAATATGTACATGAAAAGTGAATTTAAATAATACCGTTTTTATAAAAATAAGACATGTCAAGCGTGTCAATAATACATTTCAAAAAGACCAGAACTACATTTGTATGTGTTACGTTACGCAGATATTTTAATTGCTATTGAAATCTGGTTTTTAATTAGCGAATAATTTTCACATAAAATCTATGTACAATCACGTAATCGTATTACGAAAACGTATTTTTGAATTGTAAATATTATGCATAGTTCAAACAATTAGTGATCAAGATTGTGTTCGTAATTACACAGACACTTAATTCTTAATACAGTTTAAATAAAGTAATCACGTAATTCCACTTTTTAAAAATAAACTGGAAAAAATCTACTTCATAAAATCAACCACCGATAGGAAATAAAACTACATCTTTACTTAGGATAATTGATTTACTATTTCTTTATTAAAGTTAATAATTGGTACCCGCGTAAAAATTCTAGGTATGGATCAAGTATGGAAATAGACGTCATCCAGATTTTTCCTATATACATTCAACAACACTTTTTGACGATCTGGGAAACGTATGGTCCGCGATCTTTGGCCATATTGCGGCCATACATCAATGCCATACTACTTCCATATTTTAGTCATACTCTCTCCGTATTACTGCACTTTCGCGAGCCATACCTTTGCTAGACTGTTTACATACTTGATCCATACCTATAATTTTTACGCGGGTAGCTATATTAACGTAAATACTGTCTCTGTATACACAATGCAATAAACTCAAATAAGCATACATACTAATGATAAAATAAATAATTCCACTAAAAAAATTTCATGAAACATATGACTTAAATCGACTAAAAATCTTTCCAAAAACAATCTACTTAACCTATTTTCTTGATTCTTTTTCGTTTAGTGAGCAGTTAAACTCATGTGAGTGAACAGAATTTAATTTATTTAATGGCCATATTTTCTTTATCAATACCATTTGTTTTTCCATTAAAAATATATCTTATAAGTAAGTGTTTCATTCTTAGGATAGGTAACAAAATTTATTGAATGAAAAATGCAGATGATTGAAATTTATTTCATTTTTTTATTTCTTCCCATAACTGTTGTATCGTTCGGATTCTGAAAATGATGAAAAAATACCTTACCCCACACATTATACTAAAATAAAACCAGGAGGAAATATGTTCCTTTAATAGAAATCGAGATAAACGTGTTATAAACTTAGTATCTGTGAGGAAACTCAACAGAAATAGCTATTTTCGTTACAAGGGTGTACAATTAACTGTTACACTCATGTTACGAACAAAATTTGCCTTCATAACGGGTTTAAAATTTGATAGAAAAGGTAGGAAACTCCCGTTTTATCCATGCAATTTTCGAAGGCGTAAAATGCGATTTCACTCCCGCAAATGAGGGCGCAAAATCGGATTTTACAACCACCTATAACGAAAAAGTGCAGTTTTTAGCTTGCACGTTTACTTATTGATGATTAGAGGGTTGGAAAACGAATATTTTACATTTTTATAGCATTTTGATAAATCTAAAGTCTGCGAATATTATTTTCTAATAGTAATTCAAATTTTAATGAAAACATATAATATAAGTATTGCGTTATGCGTTACCGCGCTTGCAAACTTAGTCACCATATTTTTGCCTAATTTTTAAGGTTAAAAAAATAAGTGTGCCACTACTATTTTTCTTTTTCCTTTCAAATTTTATAAAATCAAAAAATGTAGCGATATGACGATATTTATACTAGAATAGTATTTTGGTACGTGCGTGGGAGATAAAGCTTTCAACGGAATTTAGACATCAACATTTCAATATATGATATGGAAAAATACTATCCCACTTTGAAGCCTATAGCATACGTATTTTATACTTCATTTTTGAGGTTGAAAAATAGGTTAAAACCAGTTGGAAGAGTAATAATAGAAAGAAAAAATGTATTTCTTCTTTCTTAAAAATGTCAAAAGTCAAAAGTTCCAGAGACATTATCTTATGTAATAATATACAAACCATATGAATGTATAAAGTTGCAAGCAACTAGTTCTATGTAAATATGCATTTTATTTGTCAAAAAATGAATTCAAATAATATAAACTCATTAGAAGAGGTATAAATACATCTGGAATAATACAATATACTTTCATGAAATTGTAATTTTTAAACCAAACTTGACTTGTGAGGCAGTTATAGATAGTTTAGTTGTTTGCTTGCCAAGAAATAGTCATAATTTATGCCAATAATCTGTCATAAAATAATAATTTAAACTGATCAGTGCCTGGCCTATATCTATTGCATTCGAATGAAAGGAATTTGGCATGTCTCATCTTGTATTCATCATTTTTGTTGTGAAATCATTCTAAAAACAAGTGAATAATATTGATAATAATAAGTTGCCTTCATTGACAAAGATTGAGGATTACAGAGTGACCTCATATACGTTTCGATCTTAGGTCTAAATACTAGGGAAAAAATATTACTGAGTATGTCAATACAATTTACAAATTGTCTATTGATGTATTCGATACATGTTACATACTACTCTTTACTATGATTTAAATTTTCATAAAAGTTGGTTTCAATAGGTATTTTTGAGATTGCTGATGGCGAATACGTGTCCGGATATAAATCATTATAATCCAACAATCGAATAGTCAAGAATTAAAGCTCGATCCCTTATTATTTCATAACCTCAAAACTTTACAATTCTGGCAAAGTTTTAGAGAAGTTCCAAAAAATGTCTAGCACATAGAAAAAATCCTAATTACTGAAGTATTGGAGAAAAAATGTTGAACAATTTAAAAAAATCAGGATGCCTAATGTTTCTAAAACTTTCATTTTTAGAAAAGAATTTTGCTAAAGATTTTAGCACCAGGATTTACAAAAGATTCAAAATAGATATCAGGTTGTATGGAATAGTCGCATGTTATGGGCAGACCACTATTGGTAACTAAAAAGACATACGTCAAAATAATATACAAAAAAAGCACTTCCGAGATCATTCGCTACCAACAATATTCGTTAAGACTTTTAGTATCAAGATATATAATATGTCTTTGTACAAATTTTTCAAACTGATTTTTACGTAGTGAGAAGCGAGGGAGTGCACTCTTTGCTATACATCCATATTATCATTCTTGAGTATAGCTGAATAAAAACTGCATCATGTTTGTTGAGGATAGAAAAACTCCTGACATGATTCTTCAGATTCGTATTCAGCGACTATCAAAAACATATAATATACCAGGTCTTTTCAAAGGAACCTTACACAGATTTTTTTTTGTTCCTGCGCGACGGTTATTCATAAAATATGTAATTATCAAATGTTAATTGAAACAAAGGAAATATAAAATGGTGGTTGACGTTGATGATGGTCAAAACTCATGGATAAGAGCAGATACGTCGATGTATGTCAGATGGAAGGGGATAGGGTTGTACACATTGACACTTGCCATAATCACGATAGCAGATGACAGTGGATAATTCAGCAGCTGTCATTCATGTTTTATTATGCACTCTCTAATTTCCTTGGAGTGGAAAATCAGCCACTCTTTTATGAAAAGTGACATTTCACTTCAACGAGAGTAACAGAAACAAAACTCACTCCTAAAAGAGTGAAATATCACTCTTAATAGTCTGTAAATTTCATTCGTTGAAAGCGTGGCTAAATTTTCATTGCAAGGAATTTAGAGCAGCATATAAATTAAAAGACAATGAGTGTATTTCTCGAAATACATACGAAAAACATTGAATCAATTAACCTTGCAATTATTTCCTGGAAAGTTTTTGGAAAGGATAGAAGTTATCTGTACGACGGTAATCCTCAATTGAATTCAATCAGGCGCTAACGCACTGGACTACGAAGTCGTAGGTCGTGAGTTCTATCCCCGCCCGGTGAACAATTTTTCGATTTCGTTTTCAAACAGCAGCTCGCTGTTGGTAAGACGAGCCACGTTGTTTTTTTACGTTTCGCAAATATTGTTTATCTGGCGGAAATCGACTTAGGACCGCTGCTGTACGTATCGCGCCATCTTCTTCAGTCGATCTGCAGCTCTCGCAAAATCTTACGATTAATAATATGACAATAATTGAGTAAAAGGGCGATTCCGCCCGTTAAATAATAAATTTAAAAAAAAAATTAATAAAAATAAAAAAAAAACATTCGTGTACCTCACTTTTGTTTGTAAATGTTTAGGGACCATTTGAAATCCTTTTTACAATCACGGTTAAAATAAAAGAGAAATGATTTTTTTCTTTCTGTGCAAATTTTGCATTGTTGATCATAAAACTAATCTGGAGTACTCATGATTAGTCGTCTGTGTATTATGAAGCAGTTGATGAACCGATAACAAACTTGAAACTGAGGGGTCATTTTCGAAGTAAATTTTTTAATAGAATTCGAATCCAGGATCAAAATTGTCGTACCACGTCAGGTCAGAGGTTTTGTACCTAAAAAAATATCGTTTTTTTTGCTACTTTTGCGGTTATTCAAGAAAGATACAGCATTTTTAGGTATTATGTTTTTATTGTAGTACTACTCTTCCTCTTTAATATCGAGAGTCGCTTAGTTCAATTTGAAATAACGATATACATGTAAAAAACTTTTCTTTGAATGCCCTTGGGGACAAGCACAAGGTGAAATTTTATGTCACGAAACTTGTATAAATATAAACAACTATATAAAATTTGGATATTTATAACTAAAAACCTTTTCTCTTTTGTAACGGTTTTTGAAAACTTTTAAATATGCCATTTTGAATCAGCTAATTCTAAGATTTTTATATCTCGACTTCAAATTCGACAACGCTATACCCCCAGATTACAAATTTTCAAAAGAAAACATACAGTTAAAAAATATTTGCCTCGAAGCATTCAATGCAAATGCTCATGACACATAATTTCAAAATGGATTATTTTGGTGAAGAAAAATGGAAGCCCCTCGTCAAAATTTTGCATCTCATGTACATAACCTCAAAAGTAGCCAAAAACTGCATTTTTACGTGCTTAAGCTCAAATATCTATAAACCCTGACATAATGAATCAATTCTGACCCCGGATTCGGATTCTACGCAAAAAGTTACTTCCGAAATGACCTACTACTTTCCAACAACTGACATGACCCCATCATTTCCAGGCCTGCTTTATTTTTATTGTTTACAAGCTTGCAAATCTCACCTACAGATTCAATATAAGATGGTCTTGATAAAAAAGTGTTCTTCTCTGCGATTTTCAAACTTACTGCACCATAGTATCGAAATATTCATTCAGTGATTCTAAAAAAGAAATCAATGCAGGAACATCAGGGTTTGGTTCATTTGAAGTTCACACCAAAATTTTTTGTCATCCTTAATTATCTATCAACATTTTCCTTTGTATTGCATGGTCCAAACATTTTTCGATTTAAAGATGAAAGTTTGTATTACATCTATGAATACACTCTTCATGAATAATAAAATATAATTTTTTTTTGTGTTATAACTTAAAAAAAATATATTGTAGCCTTTATATACCTAATTATAGATCAACTAATTTACAGTACAAAATTGGTTTAATAAATTTAGTTGCAGAAAATCAATTTTTTTAAAAGGTTCGTGATCAAAGGCGGTGTTTTTCGCAAATACCGTTTCTCTCGAAATAGTGATTCTTCTTCGTATTAATTTGAGAACAAGGCCTAGAACGAGGGAAAGTGCAACGGGCATTCCTGGCTTTTTGCTGTCGATTGGAATCTCTTAGGAGTATGTAGTCGACATATTTCCAGATACGAGTATAGATGGCATCTTTACGATGCCGGTCACGCGACTAAAATAGCGGTTATTTTTTAAACCTGTCCTTCATTCACTACTTATCTAAGAGTTGTTGAATTAATATTTGTACTAGGATTACAATGAAACATATTTGGTTAAAAAATACAATTAATCAACATTTCAAGAAATGGTCCAAATGTAACAAAATTAACCCTGTAAAATCGATTCGTGTAACTCCAACTCGCGTGATAAGGTAAATGCAATTTGCGTGCCGTACAAAATGGTCGATTTATCTATTCAGTCTATACTCGTTTAGAGAATTATACTTGATTCAGTATTATTTCTCAAAATTATATCTGTAATTCTGAAATTTGTAATATTAATAAATTTGTAAACATTACAGGATGTAATCTCTTTTCTTCCTTTTTTCTGAATAGGAGGTCTATAACAATATAATTATAGACTTGTTTTGTGTTATATTCTGTACTTGCTATTTTTAAATTACATTAGGAGTTAAGAGAATGGTCAATATTCATGTAAAAAATGCATAGACTCCGTAGAATTTTTTTAAAAATAGAATTTAAATGTATTAGTTATGTATAATTGTATGTATGAGAAAATAATTTCTAGCTGAAACATAAATGTCATTTATGTCATCACCGTCAGACAAAACAGATACCTTCTTAGGGAGGAGTCAAAACTTTGTTGAATAATATTGCGACTGACATCCGTGTTTAAAAATATTTGCGAGGAGTCATTAATGAATGCATCATAAACTTAGTCTTTTTTATTAAGGACATGATCCAATTATTCCTATTTTAAATAATACAACCTTTAAACAAATTAAAAAGATTAAATCATTAAACACGTTGAAGATATAGGTCATTCGACGTCAACTCAGCCACTTTTATAATCGATCACCGTCTCCATAGAAATTGATTAATTTTTTTGTTTAAGTCATTATTGTTAGGTCTTATGAATAGAATGTTATAATACCAGATAAATCCGGGAACTTTAATAAAAAAATAGTGGAGTTGGCATAATTCTCAAACACTCGAATAACACAATTTTATTTAAGACCAAAACAAAAATTGTATCACTGAAAAAATTTACTTGACAAATTCAACTGCCAATTAGAGGTTGAGTCGAGAGTATAGTAAAAAGAAACTTTTTTTGTTTGTATAACTTTGTTGATGTTGTTATTTTTACTATTTTTACTTAAGTTAATATTATTTACCCAGTAAACGAAAAAGTATTCCGAATGATTGGAGATCAAGAAATGCGATACTATGCATAAAACTCAAAAAGGCAAGCACTAATAAAAAAAAGAAATCAACCGCCAATAGCTGCACTAAAAATAATTCCACTAAAAAAAAATGTCCAGAAAAATTCTTAGTTGATTTGACTATTTTTTAAATGCGCAGAATAGTTCGATACGCATCAAGAAAATTGTTGCAGTTACTACCGTGAAGCAATTAAATCAACTAAAAATATAGTTCTGCTAAATTCAATTAAAAATATATCTTTCCAGCATGTTGAATAGTTTTTAGTGTACTTAGTTAGACTCTAAAAAATGTTTTTAAATGTAGTAAAATTAACTGCCAAAATGTCGTTTCCATATCTATAGTTTTTGTTGTTTTAACACCTTTATTGCTGTAACTATAACCTATAAAAGTCGGTTAGATTTTTGCCTTTAATAAATTGTATTCTAGAGAATTTCGCGATCTAACCTGATTGCTTACGTTCAGAAGGATCAAATGCACGTAATCAATTTCTTGAAAAATAAAAAGAAAGAATAAAATAAATAGATCTGTGCGAACCATTATATTCAAGCTTGTTTCTATTGATAATTTTGTTACTAAAACATTTTCTTAGTGTGCAAAGCGTTCGGGTATTAATAATTACTGCTATTATGATAAACAGGAACATAGTATTAAATTGTTGAAATGTTTTTGTAATCTCGAATGGAAGATAAAGCAATTTTCATAAGCCAAATTGTACAATGTTGTCTTGAGACTACCCCCTGGTAGAAATTGCGCCCACAATTTTTTACTAATAATTTTGCGTACTAGACAGTTTGTGAGCGATAAAGTTGGCCAGTTACTCACTAGAAATGTAATAATTTTATGGCTATTTCTTAGATAGCTTTTTTAGATACGTCTTGCACAGTTTCTGTCCAGTTGCTAGGTAGGTATTCTTCGGAATATTTAAAATACATAACCTCATCAGTTTTTGGCCATATTTTAGGCCAGTATGTTTCTAGTATCTGGATTTTTGTAATGATAATTTAGAAATTTATTATTTTACATGTTTTATCAATTTTTTTTATGCATTTCAGGACTATGGTTCTTATAAGTGCTTTTATAAGGATTGAAACATTCTGCACAATTTTTATAATTAACGTATGGCTTAATGCGCACGCGCGCTGGTTGCACAGGCAAAACACATATTTTTGGTAAGTAAAGTAAACTATTTTTGTGGTAGATTTTTAGTTTCAGTATTGTTCTGCTTACGTAATAAAGTAATGATTTTTAATTAATAAAATTATAAAAAATCAATCTAGAAGAAAATTTATTGCATACATTTTTTAGATAAATCTTAACCTAACCAGTTTTAAAGCAGATATGATAGAAAATTAAAAAAAAAAAAGATATTTTGCATACATATTTTCAATAACTTTACTGAACAGTTATTAGGCAGGTTTTTTAGACAAATATGTGGACAGATTCAGTTCGTTTATTTCTATCTAATATTTACACAATTTTGTAACAAAAACCTGATTTACTGATTTGTGACTAGTTATTATCTAATTTTTTGGACATTTCTGGTGTATTCAGTTTTAAACTACGTAACTGAGACAGAAAATGGACAGTACAACAAAACTGGACTGAATTTCTACCAGAGCTTATGTATTGAAGAATTAGTTAGATCATTGTTTATTAATGAAGATATTTATGTAGTGCAATTAGCATGCAGTGAAATAAACTTCATTATAATGGAAAAAGATTTGAGAAATCGTGAGTCATATTACAGACGATTATTTGTTTGATACATAAGCCGGGTAATGTTCATAAATTATCATATCACAAAGTAAAGTGAATCATATATTTAACTTGTAAAGTTTACTTTATCAGGGCCAGATTTCAAATTCCAATTGAAAAATAATCCTTTAATATATAAGTACCTAGATTAATTAAAAAATATAATATCCGAAGTTGTAAAATTAAAACATGAATACGTGGAAAAATAAATTATAAAGCGCTGATGTGCTACTGAAATCACCAAGCTTAACTTTTCAGCATAATGTTAACCGCAAACATTTGTTTCAATTAATGATAAATTTATAAGTGGACAATAAGCACCCCACCAATACTATATAATTTATTTGATGGAAAAATACGCCTTCATTCTTAGATTTTTAGACTTTATGATTAATGCACTTATGGAATATTTTTCATGCGAAATTTTGAACCCTAGCCTTTAAAACTGATGAGCCTACTGTGATGTGAAAGTGTAATAGTTTCTTCGGATCAAGTTCTTACATTTAGGGACAGACACGAATTCAGAATTTAAAATACATTAAAAGATTCAAGTTTAGTTTCCGTATACCAAGATACATATCTTGGCACTTGCTTTGTATACTATTTAATGAGTTTAATTTTAAAATTTTTGAATAAAATTAAATGTAAAATTTAAATAATTTTCATGTTTAAAGTGAATTTCCGAAGTAACGAAGTAGTTTATATTATTAATATAATTTGTGGAACTTGAAATTTACGTATTTGAATCTTCCTATGTCCGAACAACTGACCAGAAAAGTTTTAAATTTCTTAAAAATGCTAAAAATACATCCTGTCGGGTTGATTTTCAGAAAAAAATGGGGTTCAATTCGTCAAGATTACAATTTATACCCACATTTCAAATTCTACAACAAAACAAAAAAACAAAATTAAAAAAAATCGCAAATTGCACAATTGCAAATTGGGAAAAATGAATGTCACTTTTCTATAAATGTGACTTTAGAAAACGTGAAAAATTCTAAATGCACTTAGATTTTTAGAACAAACAAGTATTTAGGGAGAACAAATACTACGATTATTAAAATAAAATTCACTTTTTCTACTAAAAAAATCAAATTATTATCAAAAACTCAAATTTTGACACATTCGTGTTTAGAATTAAAAAATAACCAGAGGCTTTCACTTGTCAAATGCAAAATGTGATGGATAGTGTAAACTATATATTATTTTTTCAATTCACTTAAAATTGAGTACACTATCAGTAGCGGAAAATATATTGAACAGAACCAAACTATTACCATAAAGTTTTATATTAAATTCAAAAAATGTAATTCAAAACCAAGCATCAATATTTTTTAAAATTCATTTTTCGCGATCATACCCTCAATGAGTTTTAAGGAGTAAATTTTCAGAAATAAAATAACTATATTTTTAACAATTGAATATTCACCACGGCCTAGACTTTATAGCGTAAAATCGAAAGTAATGACACGTTAGTATGTGTTAATCTGCAGCACATGTAGATCGGCAATGTGCACAATTTACATTTGATCCATCTTTTTAGGTCAGTTATCAGAAAGTTACTGCAATTACCTTAAGGCACTAAACTGACGATGCATTCAACTTTTTTCTGCATATCGTGCTGACACTCAATTACACCTGCATGGTCTACCACAATTGAAAGCGAATAAATATGTATAAGTTTATTGGTCAATATAAACACATGCTCAGATTCACATTTATTCTTGTAATTGCATACAAAAAATAATGGAAAACTAGTTAAATTACATTTTTAATTTAATTATTTCATATTCGACTAAAATTTAAAAGTCTTCAATTTTATACAATGGTGTTAATTAACTAACAACTAAAAAAGATTGGTACAATTAATGGATTTTTAATAGGACATTTTGTAAATAATGGTAGTTCCAGGTTTAAAATTTGTAGAAAATATGTTTAATCTTTCTAAATATTGTGGCTCTTATGTTGTAAAGACAAATTCCACATTTAAACCAAAATATACTGCGAAACAAATGCATATAAAGAGGTACTTAAAGCTGCAAAGCCAAAGTCATCAAAACCAAACCAAACCGGGTGGGAAATTTGTTACTAATTTGTTGCCCTAGTGACGATTTTATTGCTGCTATATTTAAAAAAAAACCTTAGGGTTGGCTAGCTTTAGGTCTGGATACAAGATAAACGAATCTCTAAATTTCTTATGGTGAGAATTCACTCTTTATAGAGTAAAAATTTAGTTACTTGAGTGACACTTAGAAAGTGAAATTCATTCATTTTTAAAATTTATATTGTATAATCAAAGCGATGCTGAAATCTACGTACAAATTATGCACATTTGCGAGTTTAGCTAAAGCATACATGGCAATAAATTTTAGGTAAATTTCATGTACCAAAAATGTATTTTTTAACTTAATCATATCCAACCGAACAATAATTCTGACTTTATTTAAAATCGTACCATTACACAGATCTGCAAGAATTAAATGGAAGCATGTAATGTAATAAAAACCATGAATGTATTTGTTGATAAACCATTGAGAATTATAAGATAAAATTATGCTAAAACATCTGTGTACCAATTCTTACAGCGAGGGATTATTGTATTAGCAAAGATAAATCGAATGGAAAAATAGCAGGGTCGGGTTATAAGGTGTCTAACAGACCAAACATCCGTTTGGAATAGTACGAGCAAAACGTTTGCTACACTGCAGCTTATAATCAGCAACTCTAGCACAAATTTAAGTAATGGTCTTAAATTTATTTTTAAAATATTGATAATTTGCAACATTAATACATGCACTTTTATTAATGTCACTTAGATTTCTGAAAAATGTAATTTGGTTTTCAAGCATTTCATGATACTTTTAGGGGTTCAAGAATGAAATATAGCAAATTTTGATTCAATTCATGTAAATAGTCAGCATAAGGATTGTTTTTGCACGCTATCTAAACTTGAATTAATAAAAAACGACTTATCTACAACGAAAAGTGGGTTACCATCAATTAGTAAGTTTTTAAAAAACAATAGTAATTCATTAGTGAAATTCTACTAATCTACAAGTAGATACTGACTTCTTTAGTTTCGCAGCTTGTAGAATTAGTAATAAATAAGTAGATTTTAACTTTTTATGAGCAAAAATGATTACTAATTCATTTGGTGACTCACTTTTTATTTTCTTATTGCTAGTTTTTAAATAATTCAGATTTAGAGAGCGGAATAACGACATAGTAACATAAATAACACGTAAAATACGATAAATGTCACTAATTTGTTGAACGAAAAGTGCAAAACTTTATCCAATAAATATTATTATGTTTTTTACTAAGGAAAATAGTAATTTTCAAGTTGTTAATTTTGTAACAGTAGTGATTATTATATAACATTGTTTACCTAAGCTTTCTGTTATTTTACTAAAAATGGAACCCAATACTACTTGTTGTTGGAGAGTATTCTATCTACTATACAAATAGTGTTTAATGATATTTATTTTTCTCAGTTCATACATTTGTCAATTTCTGTTAATTTTATTTTATTTAAAAATAAACTTTTTTTTCACGCGGATTAAATAATAATTAAAAGTTAAATTTATTAATATTTTATTCTTATGATCATATTAATATTTTTAGACTGTAAATAACTCTATTAAACGCTTTATTTATTTTATATAATATCCGAATTCTTTAATAATTATGAAGGGATTCTTATCAAAAAATCATTACTTTTGTTTTCGCAAAATAATATTAAATTTCATTTTATATTATTGCAATTATTGCAAGTAAGATTATAAAAGTTGATGGATGTTATTTTTTAGTATGGTATAAAAGAACTTCAAATAGTATTTCATGCCATTTTACTCATTTTTTCTGCACACGTTTCTTTACGACGATAATATATCTGTTTTGTTTCAATACTTATGTATATCACTATTAATAAAAGTTATTTGATTAAAATTGTTTCATTCTATATCTATCGAATATATAATTTCATTTCATAAACTTTAATTATTTTATGAAAAAACATTCAGGTGCAAATTATAATTATGCCTTTCATGATAATAAACTACGAAATATGATTTAATTTCATCAGAATTTTTTTTAGATTTCTGTAAAATAAATTATCAATATGCTAAAGTGTATCCACTTAATGGAATAACGTATGTTTGTATATTTTGAGTTAAAAATAACCATCATTGTGATATGCGAATGAAAAATACAAAATTCTTAAGCATATCCAACAAAAGAAGTATATCGAAACATGCTGTACTAAGGAGCTGTTTAGTTCCACGCGGAACACGCAGTTATTTTAAGATGTCTCTAGCGAATTCCAATCAAGAATTTAAATAGCACATAGTGCTGGAATAATACTGCCATACGGCTGGGATTACAGAAGATGTTGGATATTGAATATTGGACCAAAAATCGGCTAAATATTTTAATTGCATATTTCTTATCGATATCGTTCGACCTTTCAACGACTTTTATTTGATATGATTTCTCATGTCAGAAATAAAAATATCTCGGCAGGAAAAATATTTAGAAAATGGAACCATTTTATGAATCAATCATGGAATTATGGATGAACATTTTTATGATGAAAATTAGAATTGCTGCAGTAAAAATTAATATTTAACTAACTATATGGAATTGCAGACAAGGTTCCATCATTTTATTCTACTACGCGACCTCTATACATATTCTACTGTGCGTTCAGCTTTGTAATTTTATAAAGTACACATTTTATTACCATTTCCAGATATATTTAACCTACGTTATGCTAAATAAAATCGATTTAAGATATCTTCTGACGGGAATAACTTTGGAAGTTCTACATATACTCGATAGATGCGCTTAAGTCACTAATTTCCGCAAGTACTACACGATGCCATCTACATACACAGTGATATGCGCATGCGTATTTCATTTTTTACAACCTTCGTTTGCGATTGTAAATAGTATCTCTTATATAATCGCATGTATGACGTGTATATATGTGTGTATGTGTAATTTAAGATAATTATGTAAATGAACCCATGCATATTTCAAACGATAAGAACGTCTAGTAGCCACTCGCCGTTGCGCTGGCGCATTTTTAAATGTTTTTGACCACTTTTATTCTGAAAACTATATATTTTTAATGAATTTTCTTTTAGTAAATTTTATTTTGCGTACTCATATAACATGCGTACTCTCTAAATCTGGATTTTAAAAATTACTAATAGAAAATGAAAAATGGTTAGGTTAAACCAATTTTTTACTAACAAATAATAAAATCACTGACATATTTGTACATTTATACTAATAAAAATAGCGATTCTAGTAATCTAGTAGTAATAAATAATATTTGAAAAAGTACTTTTTCACTTCTTTTTTAGAGAAACATATTGTTAATGGAATACGTAAACAACATTTCGTTTACTAAGTAGTAGCTTCAACTAAATAAAACATAGGGAGTAGAGTATTTTCTATTTATATCTGTAACTCTTATAATAATCTCTAATAATTCTAACAAAGTAACTAACTAACTAGAAATAATAAATCTTTATTTTATTTATACAAACCGTTTTGTTTGTATTTCAATTTATTTTATTAATATGTTTATTACGTCTCTGAGAAAATTAATGACAAGTATTTCCACAGTTTAAATATAGTCAACTATTAGAGATATTACTTAAAAATTCTAATATAAACTTCTTTATTGAAAATTCTGCAATAAAGCATTCAAAAGAAAAAACAAACCATTTCGCTAGGAAAGTAAAGTATTTGGGGATTTATTGTATAAAATATTGATATAAAAACAATTCATTCTCAAAAAACTACATTGCAAAAAAAGTCAATGTAAATATTTTCTGCAAATAAGACAAAATTTTGTGTAATTTTTTTTAGAGTAAAAATTGTAATTGAGAAAATTTAAAAAATTATTATTATTGATTGACTGATTGAATTTTAACTTTAAAGTTTCTTGTATTAATCTTTGAAAGTAACATATGCTTCATTACAAAACTAGGGTATTTCTATTAAAGCGCAAATTGCACAGAAGTGACATCAGCGTAGTAAGAAGTTTGAAATCTAACATTTTACTGGTATTACTTGGCTAATGACAGGGTTAATGAGATAATGAGCATTAATATTTTTCAAATTAAACGTTACAAAAATGATTGCTTCATTCCAGATATTCCCGAGATTTGTTTTACATTTCCTTCGTAAAACAAACTAATTTTGGTAATGTAATCCATTCTTACCGTCACTAATTTTTGTACCGGGTTTTAATTAATATTGTATGTTTAAAAGCTTAAACAATGAGCAATAAATGCGCCCAAGGTACGTTGTATGAAAAAAAGTATGAAAATAATTTAAACCACGTTCATAATGTACTTTGAATTAAAAAATTCTGATATTTTTCTTAAATTACATCAATATTTAGGCTTAACATTTCTTTGACAGACTGTAATCGATTTTAGCGAAGCGTTCAATTAAGATTTTCTCAGCTTATTGTACGTAAGTTGCAAAAAGTATTATTGAAGATGAAATGTAGTTTAAAAGCTTAAAAACAACGGGACTAGCATGCGATTATCTCAACTTATTAAGTCGTGAGTCGATATTTTTTCATTACAGCTTTCAATGGTTGTATTTTGTGAAATAAAACGTCTCTAAGCAGCCATTTGACAGAAAATTAACTGGATTTTCAGAATCTTTTATTAGATTTTTCAATAAATGCAACCTATATTTCTTGTTACAATTTTTCACTCAAATAACTTCACAATTCTTGTTCAAAGTAAAGAAATCTTCTCATCGGGACTGGAACTTTAAAATGTGTATATTAACATTTTTAAAAGAAAGCTGATAGTATCCAATATGGGGGCAAAACACAAAAATCAGCGGAAGATTCAGAATTTGTAATTTGAACACGATACATTTTCGGGAAAATGTTTCTGAACAACAAATTTTTAGAATATATCGAGGAATGCGCTGAAATTCTGTCGGAATTTTTTGAATATTTTGTTACCTTTTCAAAATCATAAAATTTTGAAAAATTGATAACGTCTTCAAACATAATTTAAAAAATGTCAGAGTATTCTCTAAGCAATTCTAAGGACTTTTTGTTTTTTAACATTTTTTTCCGAAAGTCTATCATTTTTAAATAAAAAGTTCCTGAACCTTTTGATTTTGTTCTGTTTTAGCAGCTATTATGTTTACCTCAATTATCAAAATGTTAATATGCACATTTTAAACTTCCAGCCTCGAGGATACGTTTTCTTTACTTCAAACAGGAATTCCAAAATTATTTCAATGTGAAAACAGAATAAAAAAAAAAGAAAAATATTTTTTGGAAATAATCGTATACAGTTTTTTACGGTTACATGTTTTGAAAAATCTAACACGAGTTTCTGGAAGTTCAGTTAATTTTACGTCAGATATGCCTGCTTGGGTATTCTTTAAAATCTTTTAAACGCAAAATATAACCGAAAACTGTAGTGAAAAATGTCCATTCATGAGTTGTTTACTAATCCCTGCCATATTACGTGGTGGGAATATGTTATATTTTATTTCAATAACAATTGAATGTAAATAAACCTTCACTGAATATTGTGCTTGATTTCTTTGCTGCAGATATTTTTCTCACAATAAGTTCTTCCTCATACATATTTCTGTAAGTTTACTTGTCTCTAAATCTGGGACACTGATGTACGGTATAAAAACTTTAAATTCTGGCTGGCAACCACATGGTCCACTGATCTAAAAATCGTGTACTAAGATATAGCTTAAAGAAAATGGTCTATAAGGATTTTTATATTCCAGCAAATATTTGTTCAAATGGTCAGAAATAAATTAAGAGTGACAATAATTGAAGAAATGTTTTTTTATATATAACAACCCTTTGTTTTTTA
This sequence comes from Trichopria drosophilae, assembly GCA_030407085.1. Classification (NCBI taxonomy): domain Eukaryota; kingdom Metazoa; phylum Arthropoda; class Insecta; order Hymenoptera; family Diapriidae; genus Trichopria; species Trichopria drosophilae. The sequence goes on from CM059582.1 coordinate 186,149,548, forward strand.
ATAACTGTAGCATAAATTGAGAAAGGATTTTTTTAATTTAAGTAAGTATTTTATTGCGGCTATTAATAACAAGAGAGTAGATGACAAAATTCGTAAATTTTCCTAAATTTAAGACAAATTGTAACAAATTGTATCATACGCATATTGTCATTTTCTATCTAGGTTTCCTTCTATTACGTCTTGAAAGTAGCCTAATCAGTATGGCCCTAACTGTTTAAGGACCAATTATACATAAATTTAACGTAAAGTTTGACAGTAATTTGTGATAGCAAATCGCAGTAAACAAATTTTTGGAATGAACGTTTTTTATTGCCCGCACACTGCTCGTTCGAACAGTGTATCGAAAAATGCTGCAAAATTAAAAATTAAAAAAAATACGAGCATTTATTTAACAACAATCAGGATTTTTGTACGATTTTGTTTGCACTTATCGTTATTTTTTTAACATTTCTCACATTAGAATACCTCAAATATTTATAAATATCGAATTTTTAGGCTAGAAGATAAAACAACTGCAAAAGATTAAATTTCAAAATAAAAAATGGCTGCTAAATTCGATTTTTTTTTCAAAACTTCGTTTCCCGGGTCGCTTACTCCAAATTTGAAGTTCGTTTTTATTAATTCAAAATGATGGATCCAACATGGCACACGGATTTACTAAACTCAAACAAAATCACTTGGTACTTGGTGGTTTTTGGGGTCGTTGGTTCAGGATTGTGGATCTGCCATTGTGGATTTTTTGAAAACCAACAACAGATTTGAACTCAACGACCCATAAACCGCCGGGTACCAAATTTGAAGTGATTTCATTTAGATCAATAGGTTGAATACATGCAACTATGATTTTGAAAAATATTGTTCCAGCAATTCTAAAATATTTTTGTTCTGAGGAAATTTGTTGTAAAGCCTATAGTTTTGAAGAAAATAAATTATTAATCTTGAAATCTAGAAATGATTAATAATTTTTTTGTCTTAAAAAGTATAAACTTTAAAGAAAATCTCCTTAGAAGAAAAATATCTAAGAATTAGTAAAAAAGTACTCTGAAATTTTCTCAGATTTTTCAAATAACTTCTTTCAACGTTTCGATTTTTTGAATTTTCTAGAAATAAAAAATTATATTAGTACATTCTAACAAAATTGGATGATGTTTTTTGACATATTCTAAGAAATTATTTTTAGAAAATTTTTTGCTAAAGTTTGTAGTCTTCATGAAACAAATTTTTTGAATTTTAAAAAGAAATTTCTCATTTCGTCCGCCATTTTGTGATCATGATGTTAGTTCAAAAATTATATTTTAATACTATAACTTTTTTCTTTGTCTTTAGCGAATCGATAAAAAAAGTTTTATAAAAATATATACTCTATTTTTTGCGGTTTTTTTTTACATTTGAATCGATATATTTAATTTTGAAATAACGATATCTGAATTTTTACCACGTCATCGGAAAGAGCGACTTCGAAAATAGCGAGATACCGTTCTATATTTTTTGGATTAATTTTGATAGAAATACTTGGTTAAAATTGAAGTAAAAAATGTATCCTGACCGGCATTAATGGCTTAATATATGTGTTAGTTTATTATTTATAACACACTAAAAAAGTAAGAGTTGGTTGGCCTGAGCAATAAATAGTTATCCTTAAACAAACTATTGTTACTATCCAGTTTCTATATGTCGAACTACTTATTTGTCGGACCAGCCTAATTTTTCTCTCCCTATAGTATAGGATTAAACAGAAAATTGTTACTCGAAGGTTTTGGAGGTGTGTTTATTGTCAATATTAATTCCGATATTAAATTTTCGATATTAAATAATAAAAACTGTAATTACTTAAGTATAAACAGAAATTGGTTTAAAAACAAAATACTTTGTAAATCGCGTATGTACATAAAAGAAAATAATATAGTAATGTCTACTAATATTAGTGAGGCTGACCTAGAATTGAGTAAATAAAACACATGCTATTGTGATTTATAAGGTGTATTATTTGTATTATAGAGAGGTTATGGAGCATATGAGCACAGCTTCTTATGCGAATTAATTGATGTTTTAATTTATTATACACATAACATTACTAGTTTTATTAAATCATCGCAATTTTCTCTTTTACTGAATTTGGTGTTGAATTAAATTGTATAAGGTTTAAATTAAATTCAGTATTTGCAACATTCCCGAGTAGAAATTTATTACGGCCCTGATCAGGACCTAACCAAAAGCGTTACACCCTGATCAGGGCATGAACAAATTTCTACTTAGGTTATTTTCAATATAAAACAAGATGATAACAAACTTTATAAATAGCATTTGCCGAGCATCCATAGATTTAGAACGATTTTTTATTTTAAAAAACCAGTTAGGGGAGAAGTTTCGAAATCGCCCTGTAGTTTATTAATATTATCATATTTATATTTAAACACACATCTTAATACCGACAATTAAGAAGAGATCTGCTAATATGTATTTGCTAATGTATTTATTATTATTGATCAACATATAATGTATGAAATTACTTTTAAACAAAAATTATTTTTCAGTACTAAAGCCATAAAATCCGATTTTACGGCCTACTTTTAGCCCGTGAAATAAAATTTTACGGATCATGTGTAACATGCATCTGCGCTGTCAGAAACATAACCCACACGGACTAAATGCAGACCGCGAAATCGAATTTTTACAGCTTTCAGTACCGAAAAGTATTGTTCGACACATGACCGTAAGATTTTACGGCCCTGTATCGAAATAACTATCTCATACTCTTAGCGCAAAATGTGTTTTCGATCCCAACATGTTGGGAGAAAAATAGCACTTTCTCTCTATAGGGAGCAAAACAAGTATATCGGGAACAGAAAAGTTTCTCATCTCTGAGCGTAAAATGTTATTTTGCTCCCAATATCGTGGGAGTAAGAGTAGGGGAGTTTGACGCACCAGGGAAGCGAGTTTTTGGATCCCTAGTTGTACAAAGCACTGTTTAGAAACTTTAAACTAAGATATTAAGGGATAGATTCCAATTATATTTGTTTAAATTCTTATTGATGATAATGCTAAAATTTACAAGTATTTTTACCGTTATTAATTGCAAATTTTTGCTTAATGGGGATGCGTTTAAAAGCCGACAAATGGAAAACCCGACACTCAAAAAGCCTGCGTAATCGTCACCCTTAACCCTGGTTGTGTCTTACTTGTAATTCCAAGACGATACTGGAGAAATCAAAGATAAAAGATTATCAGTTTTTTGACTATCGGTTTTTTGATTGTCGGTTTCTTGGAAATCTGTTTTCTAACGTAATGATTTTTTAAATGTCGGTTTCTTGAATGTTTTCTGGATGTCGTCTTTTACACGGACAAACAGAAATAGTTGCAACTACTAATTAGATAGTAGGGTAAGACAAAGCCACCGTTTTTAATTAATTTTACTATCTAATTAGTAACCACGACAAATTAGGTAGCGTAATATTTAAACCATAAGTAACCAACGAAAAAATATAATTGTGCCACCATACAACAATTTAGATAGTAAAACTAACTATTTATCTTTTTGTATGTAGATTGTAAGATTTGTCGAATTATCTATCCAAAATGTCATTCAGTCGAGTTGGTAAAATTTCCATTAAAGACTATTTTTCAAAAAACTCAAAATAAATATTGTTAGAGAAACAACCAATGTCAAATTTCAAATTTTTGTAACGTAGTAACTTTAACACTAAATTTATTTTTTCCAGCCACTGAATTACGAAACATTTCTAAAAAAACACCGAACTCCAAAATACGGATTTGATTTAAAGAAGATATTAAAATTGATTTTAAATATTCTTAAGTAGGTGGGAATAGTTTTATGAATTTTAAATTCCATCACGCATATCCTTTTAAGCCTCGTGCCGGCTTCAGTCACTGATGCAATCGTTAAACACATGCGCTCTTTCTTCGTATTAGTAAATAGACCCTTTAAACAATTGTACGCGATATTTGTAAACACATAAGCCATACTAATGACAGACTCGTGCCCGACTATTATCATTTGTTGTCAGTATTTTCAAACAATTTAGTGCAAAAATCGATTACAAAAGATAACAGTACTCATGGGAGTTGGCTACAATTCTCATTTATTTTTTAATTGTCAGCGATATTTTATATGGAATCTACTGCAATTAATTGAATTAAAGTCTCAAATTCGAGTCATAATTTTATGATTATAAATTAAGTAATATACAATTTTGCGCTACATGAATTGCAGTGGAGTTTACGATTTACTTAACGTTTTCTGTACCATCTGCTCTTAAACTTTACGGTATCGCAATTTCCACAAGCTAAAAAGAGATTTTATGGTACGAGCGGTACAATAAATGAACCGTTAGAGCCAAACAATTTATTTAGCAATCTCATGACTGCCTTGCTAAAACTATTTGCTGAACTAAAATTAAACATGAGCGACTGAAATCCGAAGTAGCTTTATTAAAAAAACAATTTTTTTCACAGATGCAAAACTTTGTATTCACTTCAGTTTCGACTAAACTTGGATTAAAACCAACTGGTCCAAATTCTAACTATCAAAAATTGACGAAATTCATTGCATGCACGAAGTCAGTATTAAGATCACTATGGGATATTGAAATTTTACACTTTTTAGAGAAATTTTACTCACAAATCGCCATTTTCTCAACGAACAATTGTTATTTGTCGCGATTTATAAAAGAACGACGCGATCGACACGAAGTTTCCTTCTGGACTAATTTCAAATCTGAACGCATACAACGTGTAAGAAGTGGGGCTGCGCCTGGCAACTCTCGACGTTGGCGATTCGAGTTTTCCAACTCTTTCACTCCTTCTTTCGACTTTATTGGCTATCTTTCTTCATTCCCCCTCCTTATTGTAGTATTCTGTCTTTCAAACGTGACACCTGCTCCTTTCTCGCTCACTTCACCGTCTCCCTTTATCTCTTACACAACATGTCTTCCCCTCCTTTTTCTAATTCATTTACACTTCCCTACTGGCCTCTTCGTCCATTCATATTTTTTTTTCTTTATCTTTTTATGTCCATCTCTTTCCTCTCCCTACGTCTAATATTTTCTGTCTTTTCTTCTTGACCACTCGTGCACGCACTTCCGTATTTCTCATCCACCTGGTGCAATTTCCAATCTGCTGGTGCTAAAAAAAAAGTTCAAATTATTTTCGACCGTTTTCTCAGGAAGACTCGAACGAGGGTCGAAACTTTTTCTGAATTCAATTTGTCCCTTCAGAATTTTGTTAACGCTTCTCATTCTATTGCAATTCTAAAAATGTAACTAAACTATTAAATTGCAAATACTCCAAAATTTTTCTATTTGTATCTTCTCAAAATTTCTGACCCTGACTATTCACCTGTTTTTAGTCTGTCAAGAATATTTGTCACTAGTTTTTCTCCTGTAATATGCACTGAGAGAAACTGTATAGGAAGATACCTTAAAAAATAGGAAAAATGACTATTCTTCAATAGGAATTTGAGGACATAATTGCAGAATAAGAATGTTTCACAATTGAATGATAATTTTTAATATTCTAGAATAGAAATTTTTCTTACTACACGAAAACTCCAGATTTTAGTTGGCATTTTCTAGGATACCGTCAAACATAATTAGAATTGCCCTTACAGATCCCGATTTTTGAAAATTTGATTCAGTCATTTTTTATTAACGGTTTTTAGTGATAATTCCTATCTTATCGGCCGAACACTTCAAAACCGACTTATCATTTGATCTGCTTTTGAAGGAATGGAAACTCATTTCTATAACGAGAGCACAACAGAGCTACGAGCATCACGTACGCGCCTAACGGCGATAAACGCAACTAAGATATATGAATCCTTTGGTGCAGACACGTAAACGTTTATGAAATTTACAATGTTCTTGTAGAAATGTTATTAGTCAGAATAGTAAAAAACTTTCTGATCTCTATACTTATATGTATGTATTTATCACGTGATTCAATTTTCATTGCTCATTACAAACGTTTTTACAATTCTCACTAGTAAGATTTTCTATAAGATCATTGTAAATTTCATAAGCTTATATATTTTACTATTCTGATTTAGGAAATTCTATTACAGAACAATATAAAAATATATTTGACTAATAGTATTTATTTCGATTATTTCATGCATTTAAAAGGCACATTACATTAAAAAAACATGTTTATTTTAGGATGATAAAATATTATTAGTGAACCATATATATGTACCCTCACAGAACACAGCATTATTGACAAGGTTATGCAGAGGTTATAACCTTAAAACTTTTAACGACCTGTTGACAGAATGTTATGAAATTTTGACATGCTCATAACCTTACAGAACACAGAAAATTTAACGTTGCAGAACTGTCCAGATTAATGTCCAATTAATCTTGTTCTAAAGTTCCTATTTGTATAATTAATCGACTTAATTTCTTTTATCGCCGCTAGGTGAAATTTTCATTTTTGCAGCTATGGTTTGACTCGTGGTATGAAAATGAGTTTGGGATTAGTTCATATTAAACCGCGCGGAGTGAATATAAGGTATGTAGATTTTTTCCAGTGTAGATACACTGAACTATTGCGAGTAGACCTGTAGGTAATTTTCTGTTACAATTTTATGTTGTAAATGAAATACATTAAAATTTTAACTTTTAAAAATGAAACAAAATATATAATTGCAAATTTTCTAATTTTTGAAATATGCTGTACATTCATGTCAAATAAAATAACTTCTTCACGTGTTAAATGTTAATCTGGATTGTAGCCTCCACTTAATAAGTTTGGTCGATGATTCACATGTTAATGTAAGGTTGGCATAAGGTTACATGATGGTTTCTTAATCTTTATGTAATGTTACAATCTTAAAAAGTGAGATGATTATCACCATACTGGTACATTAATGTTTTGTGAGGGTATATATTATATTCTATATGAATGTATATGAATATGTCTGGTAAACGATAGTGTGCAAATAAAATAGCTTTTAAATGATAAATTTTACATTTGATATATTTTTGCAATATTTCACAGTTAGTTGTATAACGGTTGTGTTGTAAGTTATAACAACGTCAATATATTTTAGGTTTAGATGTATTTCAGTTGAAAGGTTAATCTTTAACGTCTTATAACAGACATATAAACGTTACAACTCCTATTTGTGACTATTAATTACTGGTTCCATAGCAAATATAATAACGTTTATACAACGTTGGAAAACGGTCTTATATATTCCCCATTTGCTTGATATAATCGTCTCAACAGTATGAATACCTAATCATGCTAGCATAATGGTTATAAAAGTTATAAATAAAAGTCATTTAAACGTTGTTGTACCCGTAATACAACTAGACGTGCTGCTTGAATATAGGAAATTACCATTATTTCAGGTAAAAATTACTAGATTTTTTGCAATTCGTACTAGTCGAGTAGTACAAATACCAAGCACTTATAGTACTTTTTATCAGATAGAATGAAAATTATCGTTATATGCAATTCAGTCTCAACATTAACACCTACAAAATTCAAAATTTAGAAAAACATTTTTCTCCGTATACACAACATTTTTCAAAAATGTTCTGCTCAAATTCAACCTCTGTCATAGTAGTATTTTAGATTTTTACATTAATAAAAAAACATGTGAAAATCAACAAGAAAAAAAAAGGAAAAACAAGAGTTTCAAATTTTAACGCATGTCTCCACGTGGTACACTCTCGGATCGTAAATAGCTTTCAATTTATTTACTGTAATTACTGACAGAGAATCGTTATTTTATAACTGCGGTACCGGCGGCGTGGGTCGTTCTGCAGTTTTTCCCACGCCATTGCACTCTCGAGTGTCCGGGCCCTTTGTATATGGTGACCAGATAGGGAATATTACTACGATATGAAGAGTAGTGTAATCAGATCAAAGAAATGGAGGAATTACAAATAAACTTCATTAAAATTGATTAATTAATAATAAATGAAGTTTCCATTCGGAGTCAAAGGTTTCGGAGTCGAAGATTTATTCCGGAGTTAAAACGAAAAATCCGAGCAATGCACATTTTGGAATCAATTGTATTTTAGACTGGCGATTCGCTCTTGGATGGAAAGTAACCGGTTGGATCTACACATGGAGATCGGGACTCGATCGTTGCCGTTCCTGGACAACCGGCGAACAAGAAATCCTAGACCCGAGGATCCACTCCGGACGATCTAACCAGAGATTCCTCTTCAGACAAGAAGTACCCGATCGGTTCCAGGAACGGAGATCGGGTGTCGATTTTGCCGTTCCTGACCTTCCGGCGAAAAATAAGTTTGAATGTTCACATACCAGAGATCGACGGTCGGTAATGTACCGACGCAAGAATTGTTATCTAATCTTGTTGGTAAACTGGATGTTCTATTGTTTATTGCAGAAAGAAAAAAGATAAAGAGAGAGAGAGAGAGAGAAAGAGAGAGAAAATGGGCGAATGCAAACTTCGAAGTCAAAACTTCAAGAACTTTCTAGACGTCATGAATCACTGATCTCTACTATTAGTGATCAGTGTCATGAATAGACAAAAGAAGAGCTTTCCTTGCTCTCTAAATTTCTTGGAGTGAAAATTTATTCTTTGGTTAGTGAAAACCGAATAACTCTCGTGAAAGAGTGAATATTCAACTCTTTAAGAGTGAAATTTCAATCTTCTTCTCTCCGAGTTGTGGAGTTGACAACTGTGGAGGAAAAAATGAATTTCTACTCTTAAAGAGTTGAATATTCACTCTTTCACGAGAGTTGATCGGTTTTTACTAATTAAATTGTGAATTCTCACTCCAAGAAATTTAGAGAGTGACTACGTTGTTTTGAGCATATAGCAAATTACTAACTGAAGCATATAAAAGGCAACGACTCCCGGTTGCTTTGATTTTCGTTTCCGTCGTGTCGACGCCATTCGAGAAATAAATGATAATCTGAATTATAATATATCCAGTGCATAATTTAGTTGACTTCCACCCTGTTATTCATAAACAATAAGCAAACTACAGAGGTAATCTGATATTCAATTGTCTCATTCATAACATTTTTATTATTAATTGACACTATATTTCCTCTATTTTTAATTGTATAAATCTAATTTATAAAAAACACCCGAGTTTTAGGAAAACTCGAAGTTTAAAAAATTTGCTCGCCATATTGGATCCGCCAATTTTAATTTTTAAAAACGGATTAGACTTTTAAATGTCTGACCGCGCATTTGAGAACCTACGGGCTTAAATATACACACATTTTCCCTAATTTTGGGGGTCTAAAAATTTTCGAACTACATTTACGATTTTTCTTCTTACAGCGAAGGAGTTAACAGATATCTTTCGAATGCCTTTCTAACATTATTGCGAGGCGTTGTGCAGATTTATTACCATGAGACAATGAAGCCACATTGATTTAAATCTGTTTAATATCATACCCATTTTGAGGAACAAAATTATACGAATAAATGCCAGAAATAAATACGAAAAAACAACAATTAAATGAATTAGGCCAATTTTCTTGTTAGTAAAATCGTTAATAGTTACACAGTAGAATCTCAGTAGTATGATTCCGTCGGTTCCAGACCTTTTTAAATACTATTAACCGTTTTCGTCCCGAAGAACCGAAATTTGGACGCAACTTTCAGCATTGTAACATTTGTTTCAAATGGCTTTAAACACATTTGAAGTAAATCAAGACAGATAGTTATAGTTATGGATAGATTTAGCAATCAGCCGTCAATTCGAAAGAAAAATTTATGATCATTTTCAAAAATTACCGATTTTTTCGACGTTTTTTTGACATTGAAAAAAGCAATACCGACCATTCCAAAAGATAATAATCGCGTCTTTTTACTCAGCTCTTTATTTTCCCGTCGGAGTTTTTTCAAAAAACAAAATGGCGACGGCAACATGTTTGCAAGTTGTCTGTAAGTTATAAAAAGACACGGTCGAAAACGAGGATAATTGAGATGAAACATCAATTATCATTTAAATGTCTACTCTCATCGTCGTTCATATATAATCTCAAATTAATTATATAAAATAGGTATTTATCGATTTTTTGCCTGGTTTTTACTCAATTTACGATTTTTTGTCTGCTTTTTACTCAATTTATGATTTTTGTCTGATTTTCACTCATTATGTCCGTTCATAACCTAAAAATTGAGTGCAGCACGACAATGCATTTATGAGAGCGTTGTAAGCTTTTACTATAACGACTAAGATTCGAATAGCCTAAAATCTTCGTCTTTTAACTAATAAAAGTAATATGGTGATTGGCATGCTTTAAAAACGTTTATTTGGTAAACGATTTTTAATACTGGGTAAAAATACTTTTCTCAGTTCAAGTAATGTATGGAAACACACATTAAATAAAATTCGATTACTTATTATAACGACTAGATTTGCGTTGACAAAAAATGTGTGCAAATGTCACTGTCAATCGTTCAACTCGCTTAAGAAACCCATAATTTTGCACTGTCCTAGTTCACGTTTCGACATGTGCTCATATGGGAATATTGAACGAGTACAACTCGGAGAGAAAACTATAAGACTTTCTCAAACATTTTCGAGCAATCAAAAATATTGGTCAAGTTAACTTTCCTAAACCTTGCCTTAAGGATGCAGTGAAACTTTTGACAATTCGGCTAAAATATATCTAAGAAAGAAAACGTTTCTATATTGTAACTTTTAGGACACACTCAAATTTCCAAGAGAAATAAACAATAAATGATCTAATTTATTTTTATTCGAATGCTGCTCTCTCGTCTAGTTCTTTTTTAAATGAAGGATTTCTTAATGTTTAATGTACTTATAGTTACGATTTCCTCACGTCATTTTCTCATGAATATATCTTAACCCTTTAACGCCGGGACGGACACTTTTTTTTCGTTCAATTTCAACTGTAATTTTCTCGGCGAAAAATCAAAATTTTTGATAATTTTATTTCAGAAATGAATTTTTTTTTCATATAGCAGATCACCAGAGCACTGTTTCACCTGAAAATATCGTGTCCGCAATATATAAGCTTGAAACGGCGGACGATATTTTTTAAATTGTTCGAAATGTTGTGATACTGATTACTCGGGTGTAGAAATCTAATATAACTAATATAATAACATCTAAAGATGGATTCCGGAATACCTCGTATTCAGTAGTCGAGGGAAAGAAAAATTTTCTTACCACCCAAGTTTTTCGGAGATTTTTCATTTTTCTTTCATATCATACGTATATGGGTATATCCACGATAATGGACGGCACGACAATGGAAATTTGAACAAAATCTGTTTTTACATTTTTTATATACCATCAAATAAAAAATCACTTGGCAGTACATTTTATCCATCTATTCTTCACATCTTTATCATTTTATTTGTTTCGCTGTTTGTGTGGAGAAATACCGAAGATATTACGTGGCACGACAATGGATTTCTATAAAAATATGTTTCAAGTGTTTTTACTTCTTAAAAAGGTATGTATTTTATTTTTTTCATTTTACGTCGATGTGTTTTAAGTAAAAAGTGCACTCAGTATATTTGATTTATATCGGTTTATGTATTGTCGTAGCCGCGTGGAAATTTGACAGGACACTTATATTTCAGTAATTATTAATATGTATATTGATCTAAATGAAACTTCTAACGATACAAACTGTACTTTTTGAGTTTAACTGTAAGAATATTAACTGAACAATTTGAGACAATTCGTTTTTTTAATTTAAATGAGTTAAAAATTCGGTACTCAGAGGCTATGCCATTTTTCGGTTTTTAAATGTTACTTTTCACTAAATTTATTTATTAAATATGTCGTTTTTTTATTACATACCATGCTTCAGGAATCTTTGAATGACTTTTTTGTTAAAAGCTGATAATAAAATAACAAATTATTTAGATAATACAACGTGAAGAAATGAAAATTCCCTCCTTTTGGAGAGTCACCCATATATGTTTGGAAATGTAAGCAAAGTAATCAAAAGAAAAAGTTTTTGAAATTTGTATAATGCAATGATGCGATGAAGATCCTAAGAAAAACAATTTGTTTTCTCGAAAACAGTGCGGTTTAAATAAAAATTACAAAAAAACACATTTTCTTTGACAATTTTGCTTGGAATATGATGATGATGTTTATGTCGAATGGTAATGATGATGACGATGTCGGACAATAATGATGATGTCTGATGCCAACGATGATTATGTGGGACGATGATGCTTGACGTTGATGTCGAACGATGATGAAGTCGGATGAAGACAACGGGTTTTGATGATGTCTGAGGTTAATGTCGGACAATGTCTGAAGTTGATGTCGGACAATGATGATGATGTTGATGATTATGCCTGATGTTTATGATTATTATGTCGGACGATGATGTCTGAGGTTAATGACATCGGATTTTGATGATGTCTGAGATTCATATCGGACGATGATCATGTCTGATTTTAACGATGATTATGTCGGACAATGATGATGATGTCAGCTGATAATATCTGAGGTTGGCATCGGACGATGATAATGATATCGGATGATGATGTCTGATTTTGATGATGACGTCTGATTTTGATGATGATGTTTGATGTGGATGATTATGTCGGATGATGACGATGATAATGATGACGATTGCGATGATGACGATGACAACGATGACGACGATGATGACGGTGATGAGGAAGATGACGATAACGATGACGGAGACGATGACGGTGATGTCGGATGATGTCAGAGGATGCTGATAATGATGCTGATGATGATGATAATGATGAGGATGATGTCAGATGATGATGAGAATGATATTGCATAGTGATAATAATAATGACGATGTTGATGATGATGATTATGATGATGATGATCATAGCAAATGCGTTAAAGAACAATGCAGTGAAATAAAACATTACTTATTTAAACTTGGATATCTGTTTATTCTTGTTTGATTATTTATATGTTACTATTTTTTATTTATCATTTGTGCAATAAACACGAATCATGTTAAGAAATAATAAATTTGTTAATAATGTTACAAGTTTAAGTTTAAAAAATTGTATTTCTATGTGTTAGTTTTCACATGCAAAATTAAAATTTTATTATATTACAACAATAACAACTATATACTTCGTTAATAATAGGGGAGAACGGGGTAATTACGACAGGTCGGATAATTCCGACCCCCCGTAATATCTCGCTTACAATATGACATCCCGTAATGTTATTGACATTTTGTGAAAACACTGATGAGTACAACTATTTTGATTGCGGTAGTTGTTTATTTACTTTGCATTGAACCATGTGGTAGTGATGTTATTGTTTCTTACTGCGCTAATTTAGAAATTGTAGTATTATGAATAAGTAAATATAGTTTGAAATTATTGTGCAAACGAATCAAACATAGGTAAATTAGAAAGCCTTAACCTTATATTTAATGAAATCAATTTGGTTTTTAGTGAGATGAGAGTGTGTTTTTAAGTGCGTGTATTTTTTTAAATAACGAACGTGCAGGGTAATTCCGACCCCTAATGTACGGGGTAATTGCGACCGTCCTTTTTCGAGTTTATTTTCGTTTGCTTTTTATCACAACCATATTATGCAATATTTGTATACATTGTATATAATGTATCACAAATGTGTTGATTTTTTTTTCTTTCTACATTACGACCACAACATTTGAATTTGCTTCGCTTGCTTTCTCGTGCGATATTAGAAGTGACTATTTGCGTTTTCATTTTTGACCAACAATGTAGAGTAGGTATGTGATCTTTGTACGTAGTGTTGTATATAAATAAGTTATTGTGATAGCAAAATATTATCTTCTTTACTTATTATTAATAAATGTAAATTAAACCTATAAATCACTACGAAATTGTGCTGAAAATAAACGCGGTCGGAATTACACCTTTAGGGGTCGGAATTACCCATACTTTGACAGAATGGAGGTATATTCCTATATTAGACCTATAACAAGGTATTAATAATATCGATAAATGTTTACCCATGCAATACACTTCAAAAAAGCATAACGTACAAATTCATTAAATCACATTCTCTACCTCAAAAATCAATTTTGCTTAGGTAGGTCGGAATTACCCCGTTCTCCCCTATATATTTATTATTAATTGGCTTACTTATTTGAATGAGATATATAAAAACGACTTTTACTATAATTTATTTAATTAATTCATGGACTGCAATTTATGTTGTGGACTTATGTCTTTTCTCCAGTCACGATATTTATTAATAAAACCTAATTTTTTCAATCAATGCCTATCGCAGTATTTGGTTTTCCTTCATCCAAAAATATAGTTATCTGGATTTAAAAAAAATTGACTTATGCCCTTTTTCCATACTGACACAGATAAGATTACTTTTCAAAAACGATTTCTTTTTTAAAATATCCTTGTTTTTTTACTATTATATTATTTACAGTTATTATGCAAGAATGTATTCCCAACTATTGAAGTAAATGTGAAGAAACGATAAAGTATTTTAGTGTTTCAAAAACATTGCTGAGTACAATGTTCAATAGAATTATGCAACAACTGCAAAAGTATTCTTCCGATGATTCTATACATATCAACAATTATCGTTTATGCACGACTTACATTGTCGACCATTAATAACCCGATACGACTTTTGAATGTCAAATGTCATGAACTCCCTCATAACATCCTAATTTGAAAAAAACTGGAAAAACACTTTATGTAATCAGTGCATCCAGACTATAAACATCCATCGATGCATTTCTTTCCGTTGTTTACTCATGCCTTGACTCATAAAATCGATAATCGCGTTTATTTTTCATATATTCAAAGTCTAATAAACTCGGTTGGTAACGTCACCGAATGTAGCACGAACCCAAACCTCACTCCATTTTAACAGCGACTGCTCGAGTAGGGACCTTATCATCGCTTCTTGAATATAATACAAGATGGCGCAGGTGACTGATTTCCAGTCTCCATTGTCGGCCATTGTGACGACACGGTAGTAGTCCCCTCCGTCACCCTCTCACCCGGAATCTTCCATTGCTCGTTAAGCGCCGAAGCGACCCGACACAGTATACCATGAAAGTCACTACCACTACATGGCCATCTCCACGCGCATCCAGCTTAAAGCTATCGAATGCTAACTAGCAAATGTGATTTTTCACCGGAGGGTCTTATCATAATTATTGACAGGCTCCCCTTAATTTAACGCGACAGCTACCGACGCTAAGTTTGTGACGTGTTTGTTTTTTGTGTATCGCGAAATCCGGGGCTCGATTGCACACTTGGATAAAATACGACCTCGTGCTGGCCGTGCACAAACTCAATATTGTTGGGAAGCGTAGTAACGCATTGGAAAGTGACAATCGTGCGACGAACCGAGTGAGGTGTTCCGGTGTTTTTGTGTCGGACAGGAATTCGAGGATTTCGAGATCGACAAACGTCATCGTGACTAGGAGGCTGCAGACCTTTTCCTTCATCCTCATTAAACGCAAGAGGCGAAGGAGACATGAAAGAAAAGAGGAAGTAAGTTTTTCTCGATTACATCTTTATACGCATGCCCGAATTAACTGCAACCCGAAGCTCTACCCGTCGACCCATCAACGTTTTCCAAGACACCTAAAAAGCAGCATATTGATAACGACCAACTGGACCAACATTATTTATCGAAGCTTTCACAATTTGGGTGACACAGAGGTCTCCGGAATCGAATACGGAAATGCACAGGTGTCCTCCATGCGGAAGGCTCATTGTTTAGATAGTTAACTCCAGTTTATTTAGGAAAGGTCTTATTTGTGTCTTGATGATCCATTACTTAAAATGATGCAGCGTTTTTACTGTTGGTAAACGCCAATTCTCTCGTTACTCCATGTGTATGAATTACCAAAGTTAGACAAGAGGGGATCGTAACGGGATTGGCCGCAACGAGGGGCGCGTTCGTGGGTTCCGAAAATCTGGGTTCAATAGCACTGATGTATATAGGACGCGAATGTAACAGGGACTTTCAAAACATCGCTAGGTCTTCCCATCATCGATCACTCGTAACTGGACTCCATTACAATATATTCAGTTTACGGCTCTGATTAATCGGCCTTTAAATGCCAGTTTTCCACGTGAATCTGGAAAGATGAAAATGACAAAATGGCGGGAGTGGAATGGTACGTTTCAACGACGGGGGATCTTTAATTGCCGTCATTACGACGGATATCATTAGTGGGCCTCTCTACTGGGACACAGATGTCCGATGTTTCCACGTTGCTTTTCGTAATGTGAAAATGTTACGTAACTCTGCACAAATCATTCTCGACAATTATTAATCGTGAGGTATTAGCTCTGTTGAACACGAATAAATATACTCGCGAATTGATGAGTTTAGGTAATGATCCGTTCATCGTTTGTCATAAATGTGCTGGAAAGATCCATTTAGCATGTCTTAACGTTCCATTACTAGTATCTTTGTAACTTATCTTGTGTTTATTATGATCGAGACGTTTTCGCGTCTGTTTTGCGGTAAAAGTAATGACACCATACATCCACGCAAGTCACTGCATTTGTAGACCTATTGGAAAGGTGGGGTGAGAGGGTATAACATTTAAAATCAATGTTTAAGTTATACATGGCTAATCCGCTGAGGACATCCTATTTTTGGTATCATATTGACTTTATGCTTACATCCTTCTAAAGCTCATTTTTCGCGAATTTTTCGTACATAGACTCTTCCATTGGATTGGAGAACGATTAACAACAAATTAGCGGCATCAATAATCAGAAGAATTTTTTTTACTTCAATGCAAATCAAATGGTTTTCTACCCAAAACATATTTTTACTCACCACTATATAACAACAAACAAGAAAATTTAGTCAGGAAATTTAGACAAAAAAAAACTCAAAGGAAAGTTTTCACTTATGAAAGAACGGAGAAGAAATTAAAGAATTTTATTAATTGATTATTAGACTCTTCCATGTAGAAAATAATCGTGTTTCTATAACAATTCTGTATAGTTGTACTAGATATATTTAACGGCGCGATCTAGATAATCTGTAAAGGAACTATGATAAAATGTAAACAGTTTGACTGCTACATTTAACACAGGAAAACGTCATTGAAGCAAATTGTATAATAAGTTAATCTATGTCAGAATAAGAAGTTACCAAATTATGGATATTTTTAAAATAATGATGAATCAAAAAGCTGCAATGAAGTACGAATAAGACATAGTTTATGTAAGATCAGTAGTTGGCGACTGGCTGCCTTATGACCAAATGAAAATCAATTTCTATAACGGGGACAATGATGGCAAGAAATAGTGATCTTAAGGTCGTGAACCTGGTGGTAACAAGCTTAACAAAAATGATCGAAATTCTGTACAAACTCTGTGCCGATTTATCACAGTTTAATTAGACATAGAAAAACATAGATTTACTAAATAGATTCGGGATAGTAACGGTGTAATTTTAAGAACCTAGTCAATGGTTGCAAAAACTGTCTAGTTACTATACAACATCTATCGTGACAATTTACGCAGGGTCCAAAACAATTGAAGTAACTTTCCCAGTCTAATAAAGATGAGTAAAGGTATCTAAATCCTTTGGAGTAAATCTAATCAAACGGAATATGAAGTAAACTACATATTCCAATGGACTAAAGGTTTACTCCCTATTCCTTTATGTTGCAAAGTGTTTTTAGGTTCAACTATTTGATTTTACTCCATTAGAATGAAGTAGGAAGTTACCAATGACTGCGACGACCTAAATAACATTTAGGGCACCTAAAACGTTCCGATTTAGAGAAAGTAGGAGAACACCTTACTTGTTCTCCATCTTTCATCTTTCTAATGTTAATTGTTTTGAGTCAATGTGAAAGTCACTTGTTATTGGAATACATATTAGATAATAATTGCATATAGAAATGTTGGCATGTCACAAAGGAATCAATGATGGCGGCATTAAAGGGGACACCGTAAGATGGATAACCTTAATGTACTAAAGTAGTATTCCATCATCAGACGTTATTTTAATGATTATTTCTTGTAATGATTACTGATTACGGAAGAAATAAGCTTTATTACGATCTCTCTTTTTTGAATACAATAATCAAAATAATTATTACTAAAACAGGATTTAAATCGTGGTTTGCTCTTCTTTTTCTTTAAGTTATTAAAGTCAACCATTTTAGGGTGTTAGGTGTTTTTGTATCATAAAGATGGGACACTAGAAATTATATTCAACCTTTTTTAGAAAATTGATTTTTAAAAACCTCAGCCCGACATAAACGCCAAGGATAACTTTAATGTTACAGCCAATAATAGTTTTTATTATTTTATTAGTTTTATATTTTTATTATTTTTATTGTTGTTTTTGTTACTGTCATTGTTTTTATTATTTACTTGTTTATACTTTTGTACTTTACTTCTTATTTTATGAGCATTCAAAATTTCTGTATGAAATTTTATTTTCGGTTTGACCAAAATTATTATATGCATAATTTTGGATTATTTTCCCCTGCTATTACGAAAATATTCTTGACTTTTCATAATGGTTAGCATAGGACTTAAAAAGACAATAATAATCGCATCAAGCTGGATTAGAATAAGACATTAATCTAAATAATTAATTAATATATTACAGGTTATTTACGCGACTTGACAGAAGTAAATAACCTCAAGTTATTGATTTAACGAAATGCTGTTGCCACGTTAAAAGTTTTTAATGCCTAAAACATTAGTCAATTAATTTGTTTGTTTGTTATAATCTTATTGTTTAAATAATGTTGACATGAATTGCGTTTTAAATATTTAGGTATTTTTAGCATATGAAATTCTCGTGAATGAGCATTTTGATGACATTTTCTGCATTTAGTCGGGATATAACTACCTTAATGACAATATAAATAAAATTACATTTGAACAAACGAATTTCTTGATAAATATATGAATTAACGATTTCTTAAAATAAGAAATATATTCTTTTATATATTTTACAACATTTAAAATCACCCATTAAATTTTTTTATATTTATCATTGTTTAGAGATTCATCTACACGGCGTTACCAAGTCAATCTTAAGATTATTAGTGCTCTTTAATTACAAGATAAATTTTGTATCTTTAACATAAACTAATTAATGTTTATAAGATTGTAATTAATGTAATATTAACATACTACTTTATTGTGTTGAAGGTCGATGATGAACCCTAAGATTCCGTATTGTATTACCATAAAAAATAAACTAAAAGGTCATTCAAAAATATGTAAATCTGAAAAAGTTCGTCATTTTCTTTAATTTTTTTTTATTATACTCCAGTTACAACATAATACGTTACTTATTATCTAGTATATGAATTCAGAAATGGAAGTGACTATAAATCACCAGTCTTTCCTAAATTTCATGAATAAAATATTACTAAAGAAATATCTATGATTATCTTCCAAAATTAAGTTGTCTTATGTTCTAAAATATTTGTAAACAATGATTTAATATACATTCAAATTTGGAAAATATTTCTTCAGTCAAAATGACACTGTTCGTCGAAGGTGATATTCTATCGATCCCATTTGTAATTTAGTAGAGCTTTATATAAAACCAATGCTTCCACTCACTTCTACACTTTAAATTGAATATAATTTTAAATAAGAATTTAAACCAGCGAATGTACTTATTTTATGAAATACGTATGTAATATGACGTCAGAAATGTGCAATTTTCTGGTTAAATGGTAAGAATAGAATTGTTTAATTAGTGCACAAAAATAAATCAATCAATTTTAAAACGATTAACTCATTTTAAGCAATATTTCGTAATGTATGAAATGAGAGAATCCTAGTTCTAACATTCCTTGACCTACTTTCGGAAAACTGATCTAAATAACATAAATGAAATTTTGAATTTAATTCCATTCAGAGCTTTTATGACCCTAGGAACAATTGAAATAAAATGCACAAAATGTGTTCACAAACGACATCTAATTAAGAACGAGCTGATTTATTTGGATAAAAAAATCTTCTTGGAAAACAAGCAACATACGATACGAGATATTTTTGTCGTTATTGCTTAGAGATATTTTAATGCTGTAATACAAAATTCATTAAATATTTTTGTGAGAAACATCGAGATTGTTCAGGTTCTTGTAGACATAAAACAAATTTTTATAACGCCATTACAAATTCTCATAAAAATTTAAAAAAGAATACCTAACTGTTATTTTTGATTCTCAAAATCTTTTATTAGATTCTTTACTTTATAAATTTGTCTTAATCCTATTCTAAATTTATTATGAATTGATATGTTCATGGATAATCTAAAATTGAAGAGAACATTTTACGTTTTATTTTGAGATAAGCTGGTATGATATAAACACTAATAAAATTCGAAATTAATTACTTGCTTAATAACATAAGGTTTATACTGTTAGTAAGGTAATGTAATTTATTAATGATCACGTGTTAAATAGTGGCTTCGCCTTGAATATCGGATAACAAAAAACACACGTTCTTAGTACACGTATAAACAGAGAAAGGAATATTTATTTATTAATCAAATTCGGCCTAATCTTAATTCCGTTTTCTACTAAATTATTATCTTGTGAACATCCAAGCAAACTATTTAATGAACTTAAATCGTAGAATAGATAATTAATCGAGTATAAAGGTATCTACTATTTGATTTGAGGTTATGACAATTAGAAATGTTTTTGAAATTAATTTTACTCTGGCTGATTAATTTTGAACTGAATGAACCCAAATTTTAATTATATGTATTTATAAAAACCAAGGGCCAAATTGTTTTAGATATCTTAACAATCAACCCTGACCATTAATTAAATTGGTGTTAAATTTTCAACGTACATTTTAATCGTTTCAGTCTACGACCTTCATCAAGTTTGTAAACTAACAACTTAAAAATGGTCACATGTTGGTATAAACAATTCTACCACTAATATAACTATCGCTAATTATCTCTGAGTGGCAGTGAGTAGTTAATTGCAGTATTAACAGATGTCGGTGTAAGTGTTTGTTGTTTTCAAAAGTTGTCTAATACCAATGTTGCATTAGAACGATGATAACATTTTCCAAACTAAAAAATGACAAGAACAATCAATTTTCTATTAAAGATTCGAAAATTCTGTCGTATATAATAAAAATTATAAAAGATGAGCGTAATGAAAAAAGTATAAAGCAATAAAAGTTCTAAAAATAACGACGGGATATTTTAATTACTATTATACAAAGTAAATTTGGAAAATTCCCCTCGTTATATTTTGCATAAGTAATTGCCGGTGTACTTACACGTGAAATAAATGAAAAGATATAAGATGTTTTTAATAACAAAAATACTATTCCAGATTATCTTGCCGATATTTGCTGATGCGAATGCGTTTGCCCGAAGAATTTTCGTCAAGGAAAGATTTTATCAATTACATTTTCTAAAAATTCGGATTTAGCGTGTGCTTTGCTTTTGAGGAACGAAATGATGCAACCGACAAATATGCAGATACTAAATGCTTACTTTCTCCGTATATTAATCGCTTAACGGTTCACGTTCGAATTTCTCATTACGTCTACTCCACAAAGAAGCGGGTTGCTTAAGAAAATTACTTAAACAAATAGTGATATTTTTGTATTTTGAGCCTATTTTCAAATTTTATCAATACAATCCAAGAGGCAAACTTTAGAAAGTAGTGAATCTCTTGCACTTTTACAAATATGTTGCATACAATGCTATAAACTTGCCAATAACAGTGTTATCTTATCGAAAGATGGTTGCGATTGTCTCCAGTTAACATTCGAGCTTTGTATATCTTTTCCTTCGTCTGGCTAATTTTTCAAACGTGCTTCGTTCCTTTTTTCAAACATGATTCATAGGTCTTCTTCACATTTTTTTTAATCCACCAATGTTCTTGTTTTCCACATTTCTTGAAATATTTTTCCTCACTTTTTTTTAACCCATAGGGAATTTATTTTTGAATATCCTATTCAACTCTCAAGGTAAAAGATATTCTTTTTTTTGAACTTTTATTTTTTCTCCTGCTATTCATCTGTTTTTAACGAGGAACTGAGTCGGTTCATCCAAAAAAGTCTCTTACAAATGGTTCATCGTCCGTAACTAACAAAACTGTATTTTTAGATCGATTTAATTTTTAAAGATTTTCAAAAAGGAAAAGTTCAAACGTACCGAAGTTTGAGATAATAATTGAACGAAGTATTTGTTTTTAATTTCGGTAATAGCTTGTACTATCTACAATAATGATAATCTTCGAATCACTTTAATCACTTTATCTATAAATAGGTATTTAATATATAAGAATAAAGTAACTGTTGTATCATATACCCAAGTCAATATTCTTCAGGCACAACAATAAATTTTTACTATTTTAATGATGGAAATAAAAAAGTGTAAAAATTTGAATACATTAAAAAAATACCAAATGTTTTGAAATTGTCCAGTGATCCAGGGATTTTGTTCCACAAAAATATTCGAATTCCAAAATCCAATTCATGTGGAGATTTTAGCAGATTTTAGTTTTAAGATATCAATTTCTCAAATGAGCACTAGGTGACACTTCAATCCATTAACAAGAATTGTTATGTGACGTGATACAAAGTTTGTTCCGTTAATTCCTTTCCATTATCTAATATTCTTCCAACGAAATTAATTTTGATTAAGTATTTGTTTGCAAACGTTAATATCTAGTATTTTATTTTTGAGTACTGCGTTTTGTAGAAGAAAGAAATCAACAAAAGGAAATTACTTTTCAAACCGTTCATACAAACGTCTAGGAAGAGTCCACATTTTGAAAAAAAGTCACTGTCAATGTTTCTTTAGAAGTTAGGCCAGTACCTGGTCTAACATCAGTAACTAATCGACATTTTTATCCTCCGAACATTATATCTCCATTTAAAAAACTGGAACATAAACAACCTCCATAAACGTGTTAATTTTTTAACCCATTTTAAGTTTAAAAACTCTTTTTTGTGACATCAATGTCTGCTAAAAACCATGTAACTAAATTCTGTCATAAAAAACACATATGCTGTTCGTTATTTATTTTTTTTTTTTGCTTTTTGCGGCTGAATATGGAATTATGTACATTTTTAATGTTTGTAAATGGCACTGACAGCAATCATAGATGGCGTTGTTGTTTGTAATTTTCAAAAGCGGCTGAAACAATGATTACGGAACTACGGTATCAAATTTCTAAAATATGTAAACGTGCGTCGAGGCTAAAATATAACAGAAAGTTTTTATGAAAGTCTTTGCCATTTTAATCATCAATATTGTAAAAAATAGTTATACCGAGTGCATTATAAAGAATAACACTACAATACAACTTTTTTTATTCTTGAAAAGGGTCACGTATGAAGTGACCGAAACGTCGAAACATTTTTTATTTTCTGTTTAATTAATTACGTATTTAATTTATTATTAATTCACCTATTTATTTATATAGTCATTTCTTTACTTATTGAATTTCTTAGCTATTTTTCATCTGTTTATATTTATTTACCTAATTTCAATAAGTTCATCGACCTACAGAAACGCTTTCGATTTTAATAATATAATTATAATAAGCGGTCGTATTTAAAATAAACATAAGCATACTAAGTACATGTACTAACTTTTTTTAGTTAAATTTCTTAGCACTCTTTGGAAACTTTTAAGATGTGACAACAAATTGGCCGAAGCAACTCTATTTAGCTGTGGTAGTCAAATCATTTTTTTACTATTTTCAATACAATCATATTTTTTTTATGATAACTAAATTAAATACCGTTGTCCTCTTATAATTTTAGTATTTTCATCTGCTGCATGTATTTGCTTCCATCTTTTCATTTTCTCTCAACGAACAAAGTAAATTTTACAATGTCTATTCGCCGATTACGCATTTCGTCAACAAAATCAGTAAATCGTCTCGAAATTCGCTTTGTCCTGCTCGGTGGATTTATCTTATTTTTAGAATCATTCTCCATCTCTTCGCGACCAATAAGAACCTTGATCTCGTTTTTGTTATGTATTGCCGGACATTGTTTTCACGCGAACATAGTAATTGTAAATTGTCCTAAATCATTTACTAACATTTGACTTACGATCCAGGAACTAGTTTTGGATAGATCTTCGTTGAAAGACGGCTACGCTAGTCTCATCATTCACGTGCTCAGGCGGCGCTGTATTAATGTAAATGTTTGTGAATTCTACCGTAACGATGAGTAAATGGCCCCAATGTTTGAGTAATCTCAAGATATTTAGGGTGTTTATACATCACTCGAGGTGATATAATTCTTTTATCTCAAATTTCAGGGAAATTGCTCGCGCCATATTTTTTGCAAATTTTTTTACAAATTGGTTTGTTTTCATTTTCAGAAATCCAAACAAGAATCGCTCGTTATATCTCAGCAAACTATTATTGTGCTATTTATTTAGTTCGGTCTTCTTGATTTAGCTTATTTTAAATAATAACAATTTTGTTAGTGAATATTTGCAAGTTGAACAATAATAAACAAGTTATTTATGACTCATAATTCTTCTTGTTTAATTGAGATTGGAAAATAAAGCCAGTGGAATACTTCAGTGTATGAGTTTCATTAATGTGACCCGCAGAACTCTTCATCCAATGGCCATGAAAACGGACCAAATACCTGAATTTTATTTCGAAAGTTTGAATACCGATTAGATACTTCTTAGTCGAGCATTCATGCCAGTCGATGCGAGTTGGTCGATATTTAAATGTACTTAAAGGAATTTTACCATTCTGTTCTTAAGAGCAAAAATATATTGTTTCAAAATTAGTTTTGAGGGACTTTAATGAGCATTATAAAGACAGCGCCGTCGAAATTACCATTACGAAATAATAAACGAGAGCAAACCTAATGTAGTTACACTTTCTGCCGCTAGGTGCAGGGTCGATTGTTCCAGCGTTTCCGTCGCTATTTTCCGCGGATGTTATGGAATTAATTTTGGTTTGATACATAGTAATTTGTTTAAGTAAAATTTCCCCTCAATAAGCAACTATTTCTTAACCACATTTAGAGAGTAAAAAAAATTGTCACCATCTGAAGATAGGGAAAAGTTTGTAGAAAGGTAACGTTTTATTGACGTAATTCAGTAACTCTTTCTTGATAACAGCTTCGATATTGCACCTGATAATTCACATCGATAATGATCTTTGTAAATGAATTAATATCCTTATTAAAATGCAGCCTTATTATTTTTTTATTGTAAGAAATGATAACTGAATTATTTATAAATTTGAATATTTTACTTGGTATAAATTCAGCATTCGTGTTTGTGCTTCCGGATGTTTTTCAATGGTAGAATATAGGATTGCCTCGCGACTTATTATTGACGCTAATAACAGCGATAAATCAGGAATGCATAATAATTAAAATATTTACTCGATCGAGTTTCAATTATCGATGATATTTTAAGAATATGTCATCGATTTTCATAACTCATTAAGCAGTACCTATCAATATAGGAGACACTTCATATCGAAAATATTGTCACAATCTGACGAGATATTGAGTATTCAAATGTAATTCTCAGCTTCATTAAAGATTTCAATCTCGAATGAGATTTACTCTTTGTGAATTTAAAGAGGCGTGTCTAACATTTTTCAATGTCATGTAAATTCTTAGTGAGACCAAGTAAAACCTACAAAGGTAACAAAGGTAATTTTTCATCCAAACATTTCTCATTAGCAAGTAATAAAAATTGATGTTCACCGGCTAATTTCACATGATCGTTTCTAACGTCCATAAACACTTGATTTGAAACTTGCTAAATCTTAATACCACGTACATTTGTGAATAATCATAATTTAATAAGTTCACTTGAACGCACCAAGAAACGGAAAATGCAGAAACAACAATTTGTGTATATTATTTTTATTCTAGTGTATTAATGAAATTCTCCACGTGTTTAAGAGGAAAAAAGTTCTTAAATTTAGGAATAAACCTGTCATATTTAATAGAAATTAAGGCAAAAACACGTGGTAAACTTCTGTCTTTATCGTTCCTATTTACTCGGTTTGACATGATAGAGACTTTTTCAGAACCCAAGCTATTTTAAACTCGTAACAAAGTCCTGAAAATCTCAATTTGTTTACACTTATAAAGAGAGCTTCGTTCTAAACAGTTTAATCCGTTAATGAAATGTTATCGAGAACATCCGAGAAATTAAGTTGATGAGTTATATTACTGCTACTATTTTGATAAAGTCATGACGTGGGGTTTGCTATGTTTGACAATTTTTTACTGTCACTTATACATGTCTGTAAAAATGTTCTTTCAAAAACTTTGCAATTATCAGGAATAATTCTAAATCTGAATCAGTTAAAAAATGCTAATTTAATAGGAAAAGTGGACCATCAATTTAGTTAGTAATCTTTTTTATTAATTTGAAATTGAAAACATTATTTAGCCATTTTTAGAGGAATGAATTAGTGGTTTTTAATTATTCCGTAGTAAAGAGATTACTAATTAAATCAGTGATCTACATTTCTTTTTTTAATTCACAGTTTTAACTAATTCAGATTTAGAAAGTAAGGAAATTCTACTTGAATTATGTTTGTGAAGTGTAGTAAGGATTTCATCAATTTCATTTAAGGTGTACTTCATCGCAGAATTTTCTACTTTTAATATTACAAATGTAGTACAGACTAAAAAAGAAAATAAGAAATGTAGGCAAGTATTTTTAGCAAGAAGATCCGTCTGAATCAAAACTGAAAATAAAAAATGTAAATGAGTAAAATAATTGATCAACTGCAGTCGATATTGTATATATAAATTAAAATGTTTTGGTGCCACATGGTGGTCGAGGATGCAACTCCGCGCCATAAATACATGACAGTTGAGTACTGACGCTGCTAGAGATGAATTATTAGACTGATAAAACAGTTTTCTGAGAAAAATGGTTATTAAATCGAAACTGTTGTTTTTAATATATTATTTTTTTGTATAATTATTGATTTGAATTTTTGAATAAAATCTCTTCAATGATAATATTAAAAAATACTTAAGATAATAGAAACAATTAAAGAGCTCTTTAAAGAAGAAATAAAATCGTGCCAAATATACTTCTGTTAAATAACATTTACATTTTTAAGGCGGCGGGCGTCTGTACTCTGTCTAATCTTCTTGGAAATCCTTAAGAAGCTTACGAAAAAAAAAAATTGGACACGATTCGCCTTTGAGATCTTACCACTTTTTGCATCGTGAAAGGGAAACTGAGTAAAAAGTCATTTTTAATATATTAGACAGGTTTCTATTTTTGTTTTCTAAAAATGCAAAACTGAATTAGAAATTGAGTCTCCACTTTTGTCAATTGACATTTGTCACATGTCACTAAAATATGTAATCTGGAGATCGAATTAGAAAGCGGTAATAATTTTTTCTGGTCAATATTATATTTTGACAACCGAGTAAAAAAGGAAGTTTTTATTATGTTTTTTAATTTGAGTTTTTAATAACTATTTGCCATATAAACTAAAATATATTGTGTCCTTATACTTCAAGATCAATTTTCGTAATTAAATTTAAAATCTCCGAATGTAATAGTGATGATCTCTGATGATTTACCATCTCAGATTGTAATCTATCTTTTCAATCTTATCATAAGATAGTAATTGAAACAATATAGATTTCAACTCACATTGCGCAACATCAAGATAGTAAACGATATCATCGTTATATTATCCCGTATACTATTTTCTCTCTGTATATTATTGAGAACACGAAAAAAGTGAATTAGCTACCACCAATAATTAGCTGCTACTAATTTTCTGCTGCACTTAAAAAGTTGGTAATAGCAATAAATAGTTTTAAATTACTGCTTAGAAATTAAGCTTAACATTAGCACATATCGTTAAACATATTTATAAGGTCTTTAGCTGCACTTCACAAGCAGTGGCTACTAAATTTTAGCAACTCCAGCTAACGATTTTCCGAGATGAGACTTGATTATCTATCATATGGCGTATAAAGCAAAAAATGTTAGTCCGTCGATTGCGAGAAAAAATACATGACAATGCGCGACCTCGTGGACGAAACGGAAACTACATTAGAAAAGTTTCTTTAATTTTTCCGCATTACGTAACCAAACAGTGAACACTTCTTCAGGGCGCAAAGTACCTCTTTTTCATTCATGGCTTCCTTAATAAGAAATGAGTGATCGGGTTTAATCCAACGTTTCGGTCGGTGCATAACTTTTTTCTACAGGTGTTAGCCAGAATTAAATTAATTATTTTCGGTATTAATGATTTAATAAATTTCTAAATCGGTTTAATAAATTTCTAAAAATTTTTATAAATAAACGGTATAAATAGATTTCCAACAACGATATTATTGTCGACAAGTCAGAAATGCTTGTTGGAATGAGATTTCTTGAAAAATTGTAACCCAGAATAGCAGCTCACGAATTACAATTGATAAAAAGAAAAATGAGTGAGAAGTAAACAAATTGTTTACGAAGAGCATTAAGTGGCGTTTATAGAAGCTCGAAACCCTGAAAATGAAGTGAGAAGTGCGTATTATATGGACCTTCGACGACATTTATAGCAACAATGTCGATGTGTCTGCGAATTTGTTCCCTTCGAATCGAGTTTCACATCGGCATGCACCGTTCCCTCATTTCAATTCGTTTCTTTCTATTTAATCGGTTAAATTTGACGTCGTCGACTCCATATGCTTTCTCTTTCGCACTTGTTATACCCTCTCTGTCATTTGTTCCTTCTCTTTGTCATCAAGTCTGTCCCCAAGGCATTCCTTCGCGTGCTTCCATACTTTTTTCTCTTTGTGGAAGACGGGCAGAGAGTTAATTCCTGCTATCTTTTCATTTACAATTCTTTTCCCTTCATCCTTATCTCGTTTTTTCTCCCATCCGGCAATTTTTCTTCCTTTCTGGCTGATGCGTCCGAATGTTTTCACGCTCCCTTTATCCAGTGCGTTCATCCAGTCTATTTTTGGGGACGCCAAAATGCTAACGAACTCCCCACAGCACGGGAGGAAATCATTTTATGATTTTCTTTTATTGTCCTCCCATGGAAGAGCAGAGTCGTTGTACGATCCGTCCTGACGAACTTCAAATCGGGACCCGATGTTTGTTGGACGCACAGTGCGTAGGAAAGAAGCAATCCGAGTAGTTTTCTTCAACTCCCATCTTAATGCGCATGCGCTTTGTTGTGGACGATCGCACTGTTCGCGATTAAAACAATTACTTATAAGAGAGCGAAGGTGATTTTCACAGAGTTAGTGTAATGACGTCCGTCGTCTCGATAATAATCGAGCCGCACGTGTCCGTAAGGTCGTTGACGCTTTGATTGCGTTGCCGATACACTCGAAACTGACTCTGGGTATCACATGAGAAAAATTGCGCAGTGGAACGAAATAGACATTGCTATCGAAGATGATTTGATCGTTTTGGGTTTGCGCAAAATCCTATGCCTTGAGGTTATATCCGGACTGTTTTGAATGTAATGCCGAGGACTTTGAGATACAGTCCAACCCCCGTAATTGCACCCCTTCATAATTACATACCCGAAATAATCCGTAATTCCTTGTCTGATTTGATGAGATATTGAGAGGTGGAGTAGGGACAGTAGACAATTATGGGGGCATCAGGGGAAATTCGGTCTCAGCCAGACTGCAATTACGGGGGATGAATGTATTGGATGAGGTTCTTCTACTGATGTATGGAGGGGGCATACTCGCGGATATTGATATAGACAATTAGAACAAGTTCCATTGTCTTCCCCAAAGATCGTCCGCGTTTGAATAAATTCGGGAATCTCCGTCTTCGGATGTATTATTTTACTTCCTGTTACGGATAGATGCGACTGTCGTAATTTCCGTTTAAATAATCATATTTAATTGCAATTTCCCCATACCTTTGATTCGAAAAATGTGCGTACTTCTATTCAGACGGCTACAGACGCCCAAAGAATCATATTAGGATTGTAAGGTCCTGGGTTAGTGATGGCAATAGTAGGAAAAGCTAGTTCTATAAACATTGTTAGGTAAACAGTGAAACTATTTGGTAGAACCTTGTACGGTCTTTGATCGAATTTGGATGACTTATAATAGGGGGAGTTAGTATTTTGCTCGTATACTTAAATCCAGGTGAACAAGAGTGTTGTTGTTGCAGAATTCCTGGAAATCATCCTATCTTCGTCTCAAATGATGTCAAGAGTAAAAGGAATTTATTACTTTGAACTGACCAGACTTGTGAACTAGAAGTTTGATGGTTCGTCGCATGAAGGAAAATATTGTTAAAAGATTTTAAGAAAAGAAAAATGAATCGTGTTATCCACGTTTCGTGAATTATTAATCGTAGTTTTACATTTAAATATTTGTTCCTTTATCCCTTTGTTGAGATATAAACATTGGATTAGTTATTCTCTTTCATGTTTTCCTTTGACGTGGATCAGAAACTTTTAGCGTTTCGTTGTTTTCGAAATCCTACATTACTGCAGTTAGTTTAGTTTAGTAAAGAAAAGAAAAACATACAATCTATATAGTTGGTTTAAAATAGATATATTTAGTATTTATGGTAGAGAATATTATTGATCAATATTATAATTGATTATTGAGGTACCAAACCGTCCATTTCTAATTCAAACAATAATTTCTTCAAATAACATTTTGAAATCTAACTGCTTTCCAGATAGTAAGTACAACTAACCATTACTTTCTATGTTAGTATTTCAATATTGCCTTGAGGGTGAACCTGATTAATCAGTTACGAAACATTTATTGTCTAATCTTCCATTGTCACCATCCTCGAATAGATCTAAAATTACGGAAATCTAATCGTATTTGTCAATCATTATTCTAGATGATGATGATTTTTTAGATAAAATCCACCAGTTAACTTGTAATGAAACACCATCCTGTCATTCTAGCTACAGATATTTTCAGATGCGATATGGTGTTAGGGACATCTATATGTCGGTGCGAATAAGTTGCGAGAAGAGTTGGAGTATTGCCAATAAATTGTAGACACGGATCTTGAATGTCTGAAATCATCCATATTAGTTTCATGTCATGTCAATTTCATGAAACACCAACGTCAAATTTTAGTCCATTGAATTTATAGCCAATCATCAGCTGTAAGTAAATATGTCACTTTCCAATTTAGGTGAAAATGAAGCCAAGTCTAAGTGAGTCCATTAAAGGTGATTAATTTATTCGTATTTTGCGGTGTTAACGTTGCTAATACGACAAAAATGCCCATAACCCTCACAATCGAAAATCCGAAAGCCAAAAAACCACTTCAAAAATGGCCGTCGAAGGGTGTTGGTAAAAAAAACTGACAAATAAAAAGGCAATTGGTAAAAAAACCGACAGTTAAAAAGCCGACAGATAAAAAAATAGATACATCGGCAATTTTTTTAAATGACGGTTTGTCGACTGTCGGATTTGTCGGTTTTTGACCTGCACCTGATTCATCCAGAATTTGTCTGTAATCTCAATGACTGTCCACTGATTTATGAAGAGTATCTATAGAAATTGTTATAAAACTTTTGATGAACCATTGGACATTCATGACATCTTTGTCTAATAAATATTATGACGCTATAATAGACATTATGTACACCATAAATAATTGAAGAAATTATGAAAATTCTAGTAACACCTTTTCTTCTTCAAGAAAGGTACAAGTTCATTGATCTTACGGACAATCCCTATATCCACGGGAATAGTGTTTCATTACATCTGCACCAGACTACTAATAGACGTAAAAATAAACTTTACATTAACATGGTAACTAGTACAGAATGACTAAGTATTTGACATTCAGATGTCATCTGAATGTGAATTGTTTGCAAAAGTCAAGGTTATTACAAGTAGACAAAAAATTGAACCTTCTCTTGATAAATAGGTCTCAAACCATCACGTTAGAAAACTAAGATTACAGTGAAACAGAACCTTCAAGAAATTTCTTTTCGCATATGAAACAAAAAAGAAGCAAAATATTTCGGAGCATTCACAGTCGTAAAAGAGAAAAGAGGTCAAGCGACGCCCAATAAGAACTGCTTCCAGCTAATACAGTCGAATCAGGCAGGTGGATGTGTAACGAAATATTCTGGAAGATAGAAACAATTCAAACAAAAAATTAAAGTTGTTAGCAATTTTCTGGTTTATCTTCGGACTAATTTTGTTCGTAAAGAACGGTCAGAGCTTCAGCGAAATCAGTTTGACACATTCTGAAATGACACTATTAATTTACTGATCTGTAAGAAGAACGACCAAGATATTTGTAATTCTTTTTTCAATTAACTACCTAAATTATCAAAATCAAAATTAAAAAATTTTTTACGTACTAGTCCAATATCGAAATTTTAAGTAATTACAAAAGTTTTAAAAAACTGTTATCATACGTTTCTTTCGTTGTTAATAAAAAGTGTACTATTTTATTCCTATTAGAACTCGAAGAAAATTTAATAGCAAATATTAAGTTTTTGTATTAAGTTTGAAAACAAAGTAAACAAATACTGAATATTTGAGCAGTCCGTATAATGCTTATGTAACAAAGGAAGGCCTGCACATCGGGCTTTGGAATTTCGTCCAAACCTACTTTCCTCATTGATCACCTTTTTTTTATTAACCACTAATTCCTAGAAAACTAGTACAATTTTTTGTAGGAGTTTCTGGCGATCATTAAACAAATATTCGCGACACAAACATGATTCCAAATATCTGGAAAAAATATTCTAAAACTTATTTTTAGTTTAAAGAAGTAAATATTTTTCGAACATGATTAATAATCGCTAATAGTACATTACCTAACAAGGGTGTAAAGTGCACTTTTACGCACCGGGCGGGAACCATACATACGAGGCGCCGAGTGATGTGCAAAATTCCCGACCGATGCGTAACAGTTATACTTGACACCCATGTTAGGTATCCTAGTTTTTGTAATTGGGTGCGTAAAGAGAGTGTGTAAAGTTTTGATGCCTGGTTGAGTGCGTAAAGTACAACTTTACGCACAACCGTTCACTTTACGAATTTTGTCGTCGGGAGTGCGTAAAAGTGAACTTTACGCACGAAAAACAGGCATCAAAAGTACTTTATGCACTAACTTTGCGCACACAATTACAAAAAAATGATTTAGAATCTTTGAATATCTTTAAAAAACTAACCTAATCTAACCTAACTTTCTGATGTAATGAATTTCTGTAAAATATTAGCACTAAACTTGACAATATGAGGATTTAACAATATTTAAATATAATACAATAAATGATTGGTCTTCAGATATTTTGCCCCACGATATTTTATTTAATTACATTTTTCTCGAAATATTTTGGGTCATGATTTTATCCAGAACTTTAGGTGACGACTATCTAGAGAATCTTCCCAAAAAACTAAACAATGTTATCCATGCGCTTGTGTAAAATGACCTTACATCAATACAGTCCAAAATCGAACCAAAAACTTTGCAAAATTATATAAAATTCTTAAAATGTGTCTGATAGTTAATAGAATAGTGTTGACCTGAAAAGGTTTCGTTTCGTCGAGAACATATCATGCAAGGTAACCAAATTCATTACAATATTACTTATCAGTTTAAAACTATGATTATATTATAATTGTGGTTGCATGTGGTAAAATAAACACGATTTTATACTCTACATAATAAAACAAAATTTACATTTTAAGCACAGAAATGCAATAAGAAAAAAGGAAAATAATATAATCTTTTATTTTCGATTCATAAAAAACGTGTAATATAACAAAATTTTTGTTAAACAAATCAATGACAATACTAGCCTCATTAAATAATTTTAACATTTTAGTGTCCGTATCTTAAGAATTTTTTATTTGAGCTAGTGCAAGAAGTAAAACGTAAAAGTAAGCATATGCGTCATTGGCATGATCAAATTTTCAATTCGTTTTAGCATCAATTATATCCAATAATTAACAGAGAATACTTTTGTATAAATATTAGGAGCTTTATAATTTATTTTTAATGTATATAATGACGAATAAGATAATTTTAATACACGAATGTTGACGAAAAAGGTGTTTTGAAGACTAAATTTAACATTTCACTGATTCATGCAATAATAAATAATGATTCCTTAATCACGAATGTTATTATTTTTAAACAATTAATTATTTTCAATAACAATAATGTCGTTAAAAAATTTTCTGTTTATTGAAAAATCTCAGACTGATAAATTTAGAGAAAGATGGAAAATTTCGTCCTAAAGTGTCGTCATTTCAATTCAAGGAAATTTTTTCCATTCAACAAGCTAATTACAGTACTAAAAGTAATTATAGATCTAAACATCACAACATTATCTGTTTATCATAAATTTCCATTGGCTTTTTATTTAATCCTTTATTATTTGTTTTATTTTACATGTTTTGTACCCTAGAGTTTGTGATGTTTTGTTTCTTGTTCCATAAAAACTTGCTAATACTGCTTTGCACCACTATTATATCATTATTGTTATAATGAAGTAAAATTACTAACACGCATCGATACAAAATTTAAAAATTACAAAAATAAGAATAAACTTTACATTTGCATGAATTTTTGTTGAAAAACAATTATTCATTTTGAGATATTGAATGTTTGCCTCGAAAATAACTAGTGCGTTATAATTTTCAACAAAAGTGCGTAATGTTGGTGTTATCTTAGTTCCTTTAATTTTTTGACATTCTTTTAAGAAATTTGATGCGCCAGGATTCGAACCCTAGACCTTTCGATCTCCCACTATGACGTCAGACAAGTTATTGGCTCATTTCTGTGTATGATCGTGAGAGCAATGCACAGCGCATACATGGAGGGGGGAGTCTCCGCCTATTGTCGAATAAGCGAGGTTCGACATTGTCGAACTATCAAGGTTGTCAAACAAGATAATGTTGCATGAATATCACCGTGCAAAACAGGATTACGGAATCTTAAAGATGCAAGAATTATTAAATCGCCAACTGCCTAATCAAAGGTGGAAATTAATTCAATAGTTAAAAAATAACACTAGATGAAACTAAGATATTAGTTATGTATATCAGTACTTATAATATATTTATTAATCAGATAATCAAACACGATTAATTGATAAAGTCACTTTTGTAATCAGTTCCTGCGAAATTAATGACACATACCGGACATTCCCTATTTACTTTAATTGAAAAATAATTACGATGCATCCGTTTTGAATTTAAGTCAACATTTAAATGAATTTTGACTTTAGAGCCTTTCTGGGTCACGAAGTCCTTTAAGAAATCGATTGCCCTAGTATTCGCTCAGTGTAATTAAAATGTTGACAAATATTGAGATTTATTCGCACACTTAACACTTAAAATTATTTGGCGAATTAATTTTTGTTTACGTATTAATATTTATTGGAGTACTGCGATGTTCATTTCATGTACCGCATCAAAATAATGACTCTGTTTACTGGTGGGTGTTACAATCGCGAAACCTTTAAATAGAACATTGTACTTTGTGTTTATCGCCATTTCATTTTGCATTGACGTGGGTGTTTTTTTCACGACGCAGCTCATTATCAGTTTAGATGAGATTAGGATAGTATGAACTTTAGGCGATTGTCTGCATAAGATCGAGTTTTAATTACTTGTACTTTAGTATATTTTGACGTCAATGTCAAAAATAGAAAGTTCGGTCGTTGACATTTCTTTTTACGTCATTTTATACCTCTTTTTGGTACATTCGATATGGAACGCGCGAAATGTGATAAACACTGGAATGATCGTTTTGTATTTTGAACTTCTCCTGTTTCGAAAGAGTTAAAATCGTTTTATGCCATTTATAGACGCCAATTTTTGTCAATGGATTATAGAAATAGAAAATACGATTAAGAATTTGTTACCAAGCACCAGTTTTTGGCATATTGACAAAAAAAAATTGTTTCTGATATCCTTAAGAAAGTTTCCATCTACATGTATATAGTTAGTAGATGCATTTTGTAAAAAGTATATTTATCAAATTGAATGAATCTGATGACTTTTCCGATATTATTTCAAAACGATTAAGGACATTAGGGTTGTTTTTTTTTTTAATTTTCATCTCAGTGTAACCAATTTTCGAGCCAATTTTTCAAGGAAATTTAAGCTAATGAATAAAGTATATTTCATAACAGGTCAAACCATGTCAAATGTAACCAGATATTTCCATTGATTTTTTGAAAATTCAAAATGATCATGAAAATTAGTTCACGAAAAGACAATAACTCTTGAAGCGTTTTTTTAATCAGCAGTGTTTATATATTTTTTTATTATACATAAACATATTCACTACATTTTTGGAAAAATATCGAAGAACATTTGGAATAATTTTATATTTTGTTATAACAATCTTGAAAACAATTCATATTGTTTCATATGTTCTAGAGCAAGAACTGTAATGAAATTGATACCAAACGTTGAATATACTCTTATAGTTTCGTTGGGGAGCAAAAAATTTGGTATTTTCAATTATTACCGACACATGTCTGTTTTCAATTAAAACTACTCTATAGAACATCTCTAGACTGTCTAGATGCATAATGTTAAGGAGGTTCTAAAGTGGTCCACCGATAAAGTAGGGATTTGCGCAAAAAACGTGAATTAAAAATGTCTGAATCAATTTTTGAAAATTTGGACTCATTGTCAGTATGGGAAATTCTACTTTCTATGTATGAACTCTTGCAGAATGCCAAAGAAGTTAATTAAGAATTGACCAAGAGTTATTGGAAATAAATAAAAATCACGTATTTCCAATAGTTATCGTTCAATTCCTAATTAATTGCTTTGGTATTCGTTAATTCTTAGGATATGGTAATTATAATTAACCTTACAAAGCCCAAATTTTGACAAATTGGCTCATACATTTTTAATTTTCGATTTTCAGCGTAAATTTCTACCTTATTAGAGGAGCACTTTAGAACGGCCTTAAGGGTATCATTGGTATTTTCTAGGAGAGTGTTTATAGCGCTTAGAATTACCTTCACAAAGCCTGAATGTTAAAAATGTTATTCAGTCATCTTTTATTTACGTTTATTAGTGATATTTCCTACCTTACCGGGGGACCATTTTGAAAACCCCTTTAACACTCACAGACTCCGCAGGTAAAATCGGCCCGCGTCCGCCGTATCATAAAATGAAATAATCAGTAATTTAGAGTAAGAAATTTGATTTGTGACTTTTTTTTCAAAAAATGTAGAGAAATTGTTCATGTATAAAAAACATATAATACTACATAGTTCAAAACGCACTCGGAAGTGCTTTTTTTGTGTTTTCGTGAACTACAGATTTTTGTGATCATTTTTAATTTTCAACAAATTAATGGAAATGTTTGGTCACGTTTGATGAGGTTTGACCCAACATATTATTTCCTAAGTGATGCTTCAAAATCTCGCGTCAAATTATAAACAACTATTTTAAAATAAAACCTTAAGGAATATTTTATACACTCCTTGGTTTCTTCCCAACGAGCTAATAAGGAAGGACTTGAATATTATCTGTGTTTAAGACAAAATCAGATGGATTACTGGCAAATATAGAAATCGGCTCATGAAACATCAAAACTAACTCAAGTTCGATAACTCAAGACTGAAGAAGAAGAATAAATCAAATAACCTGTTATAAATGAACTTCACTTAAAGGTGCTGATCATTGGAGATGCATGTACATGTAATTAAATTGAATCGTATACAATTTACTTATTGTCTTCCAGACAGATTGTAAATAAAAAAGAGAAAACAAAAATTATAACCAAACCCAGAATATTAGTAATCCAGTCAGATAAAATCAGAACTGGATCAGCCACTGAATACGATTACACAAAAAAGTAAATTTTATATATAAGAAAAAAACCTAAAAATGGTTCTAACATATAATAGTAGAATTAACAATATTAAAAGTTGACTATATACTACCACTATTTTTACTATGACAAGAGATTATCTTCGTTTAATCAATTTTATTACATATATTTTACAATTCACGAATGTTTAAACACTATTTAAATGTAAAACTGCAGTAGATTCGAGGTTATGTACTATATTGCATTTTTACGATCGAGAAACAGATAATTTTACTATTTTTGTAATCCCAGCTTTTGCTTTTGAAAAATGATTAGATTAACTACATTTTTGCTTTCTTTATACATAGTAATGTTTCTAATGATTCGCTAAGTACTTACTAAAGTCGACTACCAATGCAAATGTTAATTTAAATTTATCTAATACGTCCAAAGAATTTAGTACTGTGAATAGTATTTTACCTCCCAAGATTCGCGTAATAAATTGCAAAAATGTCTAATCATATCGATTCAATCAAAGACAATCTGCTTCAAAGTAAACAATTTTGATAATTAACAATATCTGATCGATGTGTGATTTCATTTTTATTACTTTATTTTCCTTCGTAATAATCCGATCATCTGGGTTAAAAATAAAATTGGTACAAAATTCAAGTAAACACTGTAATAACGTTTTATTCTTCATGCACTAGTAAATTTATATAGATAGTCATATAGATGTAGGCGTTTTTGTTGATTTATTCCTTTTTATTATCCACGACAAAAATGGTCGTCCATTAATTTCTACAGAAAAACGGGTTGTATCAAATTTGCCACTGCTTTACAGATAACGCGATTTATTGCCTACTATTAGATTTGTAAGTGATTAATGAGTTATATCCAAATACATTTTTAAATTATTGAAGGCAGGTTTTTTTAGAAATCAGTGATTAATTTCTTACATTGATGTATGGACGTATTCGCGAATCTATTTAGAGAAAGATCCATTGTAATGTCAATTTTATTTCGAAGTAATATGAAAAATAAATTTAAACCATATTTAATATTCTTTTACACTACTGGTATGTTAAATTTAAATCATCAACAATAAGGAGTAAATTATATTATTCTTCCATAAAAAAATGAGATACAATTAAATAATATTTTTATATAACAGCAAAATTAATATCGTCAAGATTAAACGCTTAGCGCCATCTATGAACTGTGAAAATTTACAATTAACTGATGTTATAATAAATAAAATTTCATTGCAGTATAATGTGCAGCATGAAAGAGTATGACTTATTTATTTCAGTTTTACTGCGCAAGTAATATGTCAAACAAAATTGTTATGATTAAGCCTTA
Source organism: Trichopria drosophilae (assembly GCA_030407085.1). NCBI lineage: Eukaryota > Metazoa > Arthropoda > Insecta > Hymenoptera > Diapriidae > Trichopria > Trichopria drosophilae. The sequence continues at coordinate 186,188,598 of CM059582.1, forward strand.
AAATAAATTTTACTAAACAGTTTCTTAATATAACCCGACGTTATCGAAATGGGCATACAACTTCCTTCATTATGTCTACATGGTTTTATCTTTTTAAGCTGTTGAGTCGATTAATTCTTCTCAGGTTGAAAGAATCGAATAACGGTTGTTTTTAGTTCAACTTGTTATTTAAAAGTATTAAAAATAGTTACGGTAATTTAGTGAATTTAAGGGAATGTTACATATTTTCTAAGAAAAGGACACATTTTTACAGTTTGCCATAAATTTGTCGTTAATTTTTAGGAAAATTATAAAAACAGTATATGAAAAGTAAATTTCCTTTTTAATTAAAACATTATTTAGTAAATAAATTTTCATACAATAAAGTAGCATTGAAAATCTAAAAGTGAAATTTTCGAAAACATAAAAATTGAAACTCCGTTCGAAACTGAAAATCGTTTAAACACCCATGAAGGTCATAAATCTTGTAATTTTACTCTCAAATTAAATGCAATGACTAATCCAAGTTCAGAAAAGGAGAATTCGAGTTCGTTGTAATTCTATACAGATGCATTGTACGAAAATGTGTGTGTAAATTACGACACGTTAATTACAAACTCGTCAATATGAATCTCAGAATACTTTTTTAACCGAAAATGTTTTCAAAATTTTGTTACCATGTGAAAGAAAAAATTGAGGAAAACGATTTTGGAACAATATATTCGTTAATAAACTTTTGTTTGTAAAAATTGTAAACAAATTAATTTTTTTATATTCTATTATGTTCTTGAGGAAAGAATTCCTCTATATTACTCTTTATGGAGTGAAAATTAAGCCACTCTTTTATTAAGAGTGAAAATTTCACTGTATGAAGAGTAACATTTCACTCCATTCGGAGTGAAGGGGAAAACTCACTCTTAAAAGAGTGAATATCACATTCAATCTTCGTGAAAATTTTAAACTTCGTGAAAGAGTGGCTCACTATTCACTCCACAGAATTTAGGGAGTAATTAAATAGTGAATTGTTATTTATGGAGTGTAAGTCACTCTATTTGGATTGAAAATCCACTCTTAAAGAGTAGGTATTCGCTCTTTCACTAGAGTGTCTAATTTTTCACTCTATAAAGAATTTTCACTCCTAGAAAAGTAGAAAGTCAACTGTACATTACTGATGTGTTTTGTCTATTAAATTTTACTGAAACAGATGGAAACTTTGTCTACTTTCTTCCATACTTCTTTTTGCACAGAATGCATTATTCTTTCCCTTAACAGTTTCAAGTATTTAAAACCATCTTATTTCTCACTTACCGCGAAGATTCTCGTGTCGCCCTCTAACAAAGTAGGTCGAAGCTAAAATTATCGACGAGACCAAATATCCGCATATGACCGTTGAAATTCCTGAAGTGTATTTAGATGTCGTTATTGTGCAATATTTACTACTTTCTCCATTTTATTGTTTATCATTTTTTATAATTATTTTATCAGTACAAATACATCGGAAATATTTAAATAAAATCATTACGATGACAATTTTTTATATTTGGCCTTTGCTCGTCGTTACGAGTATCGTGAATAATTGTTTAAATTGTCGTTTCCGCATTTAGTTCCAATGAGCTCGAAAACAATAGAAAACACATAATTATATGCAAGAAAATACTTCGAAGTACGTAAATAGAGTTGGGAATATTTTTATGCATTTTTTAAAGTTCATCGGTTTATGCTTATCAGGCGTAGTTAATTTAATTCGTAACATTGATGAGTTTTTAGAAAATAGTTTCAGAAATCTTTAGGTATCTTGGAGTGAGAATTTACTCTTTATGAACTGAAAATTCGCTCTTAAAGAGTACGAATTCACTTTCGCTAGAGTGGCTGAATTTTCACTCCATATAAAAGAAAGAGTTTTCTCTCCAAGAAAACATTGTTATATGTTTTGGATATAAATTGTTGAAGATAATTTAATTATTTGACTATTTTTCCCATACTAATTACCGTTTGAATAACACAAGGAGCGTTAATGTGCAGGCCTCGAAATAAAAAAAAATATTGAAGGTTAATGCAATTCCGGGCTAGCATAATTTAAGGCCAAGATGATTTTTTTAATCCACAAATGAAAATTATCCGACTGACAAACCATAAAATTTTTAAACTGTTTTTTAGTTACCAACAAAATATTCAAAAGCAGAAAACTAATAAAGTTTAATCAAATATTTTTCAATTATGAATATTGAATGTACTGACAAAAGAAAATAAGTGATGAACGATGTTCGAATTGACAGTAGGAAATAAACACGCACAAAGCGTCATCATAAAAAAACACCAAGGTTGCGGTAATAAACAACAAAAACAATAATAAAAAGAGTTGATTGATAACAAAAATTAACGATGCAAATGCATACCAAACAATACATATCAAAGGACTTTAGATTTTACTTAATGAAGCTGAAAGACATTATTTAGATTTATTACCGTTAACAAAAAAAGGGAACTAAAAATAGAAATATTTAAAATAATTGCATAAGATTCTAAACAAGAAAATATAGTGTTAAAAATTGTTTAAGAAATGATAAATTTATATACTAAAACTTACAAAAAAAAATACAGGAAATAGCAATAGGGAATTTCAGGGTATTGATCCAATAAATCTTATAATAAATAAAAAGGTTGTTTTTATATGAATATTTTATGTATAATAATATAAAAACTCGTATAAAAAGTTATCAAATTTCTTACTCTTAAAAGATTTACGAGAATACTATTCTGAATATATCTAAAGCATTAATTACTGCTGCACTTTTTCCTGCAAGAAATTTAGAATGATTTTTGCTCAAACTTTAATAATTATATCTATTTACTAAACAATTCCATTTTTTATAAAAAATTACTACAAAGACTAGAAATAATCCGATGAAAATATTTATTACAATAAAAGCATATATTAACATAATTCCGGATCTGTCCTCGAACTCTTAGTCAGAATAGTAAAATTTCCTCTCAGTCTAGGGTAATAAAAAATATAGTCAAATAAATTAGCTACGTTACGGCTATCTCTCTCTTTTATATGTATTTTATTTAATATTTAAAAAATAAAACAAAATGAAACAAACTGTTAAAAAATTAATATCACGAAATTTGTTATTCTTTCATAGCTTATAAGTATGACAGATCCAAAGAAATGTTCACGTTTTTCATATTTTATAAATTAAATTCTCAATCACTTTTGCTTAAAAATTTCAGTTGGAATTGCAGAATTTTGTCAAAACAGGCAAAAACTGACATAAACAAATTAAAAGCCTCAAGATTACAAAGAGGCCGAATTGATAATATGGCCCACTATAGAACACAACAACAACAGTACAAAAATAAAATCCATCAGAAAAATTTGCATACTATTCAAAATTTATAAAATTTGTAAAATTAAGGGATAAAGAGAATTTTTCTACATTTCCGTTCTACTCATATTTGACGTCTATCACGGTCAAGATCGTAGCCTTGTTGGCACGATTTGGACTCATTGCGTACAGAGTAAACACCAAAATTCATTACGTAACAAGAAACATCAAATTTGAATCAAGAACATCCACGAAAAAAAACGCATAATGCAGACCAAGATTTGTACATCAATCTTTTTGGTTTTATTTTCAAAAAAATTACCCACCTAAAAAATATTACACATTAAAAATAGATTTATAATTAATTCATATTGGCTTAATATTCGTAAAAAGCATAAATTGATAGACTCCATCGGAACTTTCCTGTTACGGTCGTCTCCTTAAAACAAAACTAAAAAGCGACGACTTGAGATACACGTTTTTCGTTTTTGTTCCCACACGTGCAACTTTCGTACGTTTCGTTTTTCCACAAAACTTTTTATCACTGCAATAACGAAAACCGGAATATTAGCGACTTGATATAGAGGGTAATCAATTCGTTATCTGCACAGTTACTGCCGTCAGAGCAATTGTAACTTTGAAGACGGTCAGTAGATACGTTACATCATTTTTAATGCGTGATTTGCAAACAATTGAAAAGACAAAAATATTTGGCTAAATAGAAGAAATATTTAAAGCGATTGCATTATTTTTGTAAACAAATTACGTTTTATCTATAATGTAACTGTCGTAATGCCATTTTGTGCAGCAAATTACACAAATATTTAAATACGATGTAGAGAAGGCACGAGTTATTTTCAAAACTTTGATGCAGTTCTGTAAATTTCAATCAAGTATTGATTTTTCTAATCGTATGTACAAAACAATTATTTCATTGATAAAATTCCATCAATTTGCTATCCTATTAGCAAATAAACTTTAAAATTGTATAAATTAGCAGAATTCGATTACTTGAATTATTTTTTTATTTAGTAATCAAAATTAAAATATATCAAAGTAAGTAAAAATAAGCCAATTTTATGTAAAAAACTTTTATTAAATTCTCAAATCCCTGATTAAAAAACAACCATTAAACAGGTCTATGTTGTAACCGAAAAACGAACTCTTAAATAATTCTTACTGAAAAATAAAAATATTAATTTCGAATAAATCTTATACTTTAGATCGTTATTATCTTATTTCAATTCTTAATAAATACTTTTTTTATAAAAAGGGATGCACAAATTGGAATCTGAGTTTCTTTTAGAGACGCTAGGTGGCGTTTGAATCCACAACTGAAATGGTGCGACGCTCACTTCATATACCAACCAAATAATTATTTTACCTCGATACATAAATTAATTGGAATATTCAAAACAAAAACAAAATAAAATGTAATATCCTAAGTAACTTAATTTTAAATAAAAAATACTTATTTTTTCGGAAAATCGAAAACTATTAAATGAATGATTTTAGACAGATCTTGGGCAATTCCTCTACAGCTGATTTTTCTTCTGTTTGGGATTCTGATGTGAAATTATGAGACATTTTCTTTGACGAGTTCTTAGTTTTCCTTTCTCAAATTTAATAAAATCATTGATCATTAAAAAATATTTCAACTTTTTAATAACCGCGTAGTTCAACATCAAGTATACATCAATTGTCATAAACGTAATAAACAATACTTAAGAATGGAATTAGTATAATCAATTATGGATGTTAATTTAATTAAATGTAAGAAAAGTTACAATCACTAATAAGTAGTTGATAGGTATAACTTTTGTTGTAAAATTAACTGTGTGTTTATAAAAACTAGTGTGTTTGAACTGTTGAAATTGCAGCAAAAAATTTGCAATGTTTTTTTCCACACATCGTATATAAGTGATGAGTCAAGTACGTGAAAAATTATTATTCAGGCGCATGAGTGAGAGATAAAACATTAAAGTATTGCACATTATTTTTAAAGCCCACATTTAGTAGCGAATACTAATCAACATTTTTTGTAGCGATAACGACTTTGATTCTATTTAATGTGTTAAATAACATTAACAAATAAGAGCTGAATCCTAAGAGAAATCAAAATATTTAAGAGTGCTTTAAAACGTATGAAAACCTACTCAGAAAGTGCTCTTAAAGTGATCTCTAACGCGTATTCGTCGATTGTAAGGGATGCAGAAGAGATGTAATAAGAAATTAAATTCTTTAAATTATTTAAAATTTTACTTTGGCTTTAATATAGCGTATAATATTGCAAAATTAGAAAAACGGTATTATTCGAAGTAACTCCTTTCTTAGTAAAACGGTATCATATCACTTATCTAAATGCAGTAGAGTCCCGGTATATTTGCATCTCGCTATATTTACGTCCCAGCACATTTGCCCAGTTTGGTCTCGTTGCCTGTCGCCGCTCTCTTTTTCCCCCACCTTGCGCGCTGGGGCCTCAGGAAGGGCCTGCTGTGACGTCACTAACATAACGCGACTGATGAGAGTGGGAGAAGCCGCACTCCCCTTCTTTTGACAAATATAAGGAGACAGAAGGGAAGGCGAGGAACCCAGCGGGCAAATACATTGTACTGTACTGTCAAAGGACTAATTCTTTCGTTATGAGACTCGTCTTTTTGGGGCCCGAGCGCTATCTAGTGTTATTCGGAAATGTTAGATAGAAAATAGTATACACAACATAATTATAGGTGCCGACTGCGTAACATGTGAAAATTACCTATTTTGCGTACTTGTTGCATAATATACATTTTTGTTTAACCACTTCACTGGTAGCCGTTTTCAAATAAAAAGTGCCAAGACTGGTACGAGCCAGTTTTTAAGATATCGAGAAACTGTGAAACATGGGTTCCATTTTTTCATATAACACATCATTTAACGTAAAAAAACTCACCTCCCCCTCCCTTTCACCCCCCACAAGGTGCATACATTTTTGGTTAAAGTACGCACATTTCTTTGTCAAATTTCGATGAGAATGTTAAATATGAGGTTTCCGGGGTCGCTGAATACGAATATGATCTCAGAATTTAAACATTCAAAATGGTGGATCCAATCTGGCGCACGAAATAAAACAATATTGAAACATCTCTTTTCACAAGAAATGCGTTTATTTGAACATGATATCAAATGAATTTGAAGTGTGCATTGTTTTATAGATTCAAAATAGTGGATCAAAAATACAAAAAATGCATCCGCCATTTTGAATTTTGAAAATATACGATCAGATTCGTAATCATCGACCCCAAAAACCCCCGAGTAACAAATTTCAGTCGTTTTCCACGCACAGAAAAGAATTAGCTTCAAAAGCATTTAGCTTGTAACCGCCATATTGGAACTGCCATATTGAATTTTGAAACGGTGACCTGAAATTCGTATTCAGCGACCTAAGAAACTATAGCATACCAAATTTCGTGCAAATTCATTGACAATTGTGGAAGTTATTTAAAAATGTACATATATGATACATTACCAGTCGTGGCACTTTTTTTTTTGTACACATATGATACATTACCAGTGAAGTGGTTAAAAAACTACCGTCTAATTTAATTTTTAGCAGTTTTTGTTATATTTCAAAATTTGTTGGATTTATTTTTCATCTTTGTTCAAAAATAAATAAACCTAAATTTTACTACATGTGAAAAATTTGTAAAAAATTTGTTGCATTTGTACGTTTTTTTTTTACATTTTCAAGGTCACAAAAAATTAAAATCAGCAAAAATTTTCAAATAATTTGAGATCGCTTTTTTTCGATGGAAAAACCGTATAAAAAAATTGCAACAAAATCTGAAGGGAAAAGGGTCACGGGTTAGCAAAATTGATGTAGTATTATGGATATACATAAAAAAATATTTTTTCATCAGTAAAATATGTGCTCCATTTGTTCGGAGACGCTTATCGCAGTGTGTAATAATGTAACTTCCTACATCGTACCAATTTCATAAAAGAGGCAACATGAACTGCATCAATCAGATTTACATAACTAAAAAATATATTTGTACAAGTCTCTTGTCAATTACATGACGGTAGTTGCATGTCCATTTTTTTAGTTTGCTCCGACACAAACAGATTGTTTTTCTAATTTTTCAACAAGTAAAAAAGTAAATTTTTGTAAAAATCACTTATAAACTACTTTTTTATATGTAGTGCACTATAATCGCTCGTTGGTACGTGCTACATTGAATGTATGCTTTGGCTGCATCATGATAACTATCATGTAATTGCAAACATTAATAACTGCATTTGAATAAAAATGATTTATTTTAGTCGGCGTCGCGCGACCTAAATCGACATCAATGTGTTAATTGCGCAAAGGCTGTCATGAATAAATAGTGTGCAATGAATAACAATGCTATCTTGAAATTTCTGGACAACAATCGATAGTTAAAATACAAATTTGTTGAAAGTCGGACGTGCACAAAACTAAGCCATCCACGAAACGATGACATGGATTGCGTGCAATTTTGATTTGCCAGCTTTTTCAAGAATGCATAATGCAGTTTATCGGTTCTTCTTAATATTATCTTTTTTATGCGAAACGGTGCTTAATCTATTGTTTTTGCGAGGCATATTTTCATCCTCGTAACAACGTGGAGTTCGTTTTAATATCAAGTTTTATATTATTTAATCGACCTTTTTCTCATCATTGACACGTAATAGGGGTTAAGCGTGATCATCCATTCAATCTGAAACGATTTTTAATAAAATGGTTTATAATCACTGAAAAAAAAAATGATATTGGGAATTTTCTTCACGTTTGTTATAATCAATTAAATAATGTGATTGATGTAAGTTTTTTATAGGAATATTAATCAAATCCAATTAAACAGCAAGAAAACATGCGTACATTTTTTATGTACATATTGGCAATATCTTATAAATAATATTTTTGATACACGTGTCCGTAAAGTAGGCACTTTACGGACTCTTTTTAGTCCGTAAAGTGTGACTTTACGAATTGATTCCTGCACTTTACGTACTAAAAATAGTCGTTAAAGTGCCTACTTTTGCGAACAGTGTATCAAAAAATAGTATTCGCTCCTCGGCCGTAAAATTTTACGACCTCGGTTTGGAGATAGTGCGATCCTCGGACCGGCTTCGCCAGTCCTCGGATGCACAACCTTCACTCGGTCCGTAAAATTGAACTTTACGGCCTAGGACCGAAAAGTACTATTTTGTACTATAGTTGTATAAAAAGGATTTTATTATTTGTGTTTTTGAACACCAGGATTTAGCGAAAAGATCGACAAATTCTCAGTCCAAAATTGTTATTTGTGATTCTTTAAAGTAACATTCAGAAGGTCAAATTTGATAGTTGTAATATGTATACTCGAAATCATGTGGGTTTTTCAAAACATGCCTATCTTCTTTAATAATTGTAATTTTCAATACGTCGCCTACCGCAAACCTCCCCTAAAACGAAGAAGTTATAAATAATCTTGTTAGAAGTAGTGGTTCCCACTAAAAATACGCTTTAACCTTCAAATAACCTTAAAAATAGACATCAAGGTCAAAACCATTAATACTGGAAGATGGACCCCTTTTTCCTGAACAACTTTTATCCGAAACACTTTCCTATACGACACGTATTTTTCAAAATAATGCGACTTTCCAAATTTGACCTTCTGAAGGTCATTTAGAAACAATTTGAAAAACTGATTATGAATTACTGTCTGGTACATCCTTACTAGAAATATATAGTCTTCAACCATCTTTTGGTCATCATTATGTACCAAATTTGGTTATTGTTAACTCAAACAAAGTTATGTCACATTTTATGTGAGAAAATGATATTTTTTTTAGAAAGAAAAAATTTTTAATCTCTATTTTCACTGGAAAACCGAGTAGAAATTGCCACGATAATCCAAAATTGAATTTCGAATCATCGAAATCTATGATTCCACTTTGTGAAATTCAAAATGGTGGATGTCCAAACGGTGCCCAAGCGTCAAAAAAGAATTGAAAGACAGTTTGACGTCAGAAAAACGTTCAAACTTTCAATTATTTTCTTAAGCTAGATACATAGACATTTTCGGTATACTGAATACGAATCTGGTGTCTTCGTCCGCCAATGTCCACCAATTAAAAATGGAGGATCCAACATGGCGGACGAATTTTGTTAAATTCAACGGATTCGCTTGAAACTCGTTACTCTGAGGTTTTACAGGCTGCTGATTATGAGTCTGATTTCGGTTTCTCAAAAGTAAAAATGGCGGATCCAAAATGGCGGCTCTATTTTTTCAAATTCAACGAATTCGGCTGAAACTCGTTACTTTTCTACTCGGATTTTTGAGGTCGCTGATTACGAATCTGACATTTGAATAAAAAAACACTAAGTATTTACAATAGTGTACGTCCGTTAGCCGTCAATACATACCTTACCTATTGACGTTACTCAGCCTTTGACATAAGGAGGTCGACATACCAAAGGAAGCCATTTTGAATTTCACAATATGAAACTATAGATTTTGATAGTTGACGATTGGAGGACGCGATGGATGGGGTAAATTCCGCTGCATAAAATGTGTCCTAACTTTGTTCAAAAATGTTGGCTTCGAAATCTGAGAGAGGAATCATTTTTGCGTTGGAAATGGTCTTTGAAAAATTTGTAAACTTTTTTTAATACAAAGTGGGAGCCGTAACCTTGTGGTACATTTTGCGTCCTCTTGGTCGTTATCGGGTTAAAAGAACTCTTCAATTTTCAATATATCAGTACGGACACTTCCTACTCACTACGAAATTGTGTCATTGATTTGCTTTCGTCGTTATATGGAAATCCTTACGTAATGTGTCACAGTCACTGTTACGAAGTGTTATATTCTTAAAACGATTTTAGAGGGCGATTTCATTCATTCGTCTCGGCTATCGTCACGTTCGTCTTATCGACATATTTGGCGCCGATAACGATCACACGGCGATTCCAGTACAGCCGAAAGATTCTTGGTCTTTCGGTTACAAAGTAGTTCTCGGTCGCGTATCACCGAAGTCGTGGCTTGTGCAGACGATGTCCCATGATAAAACCGGAAGTACGTACCGGGGGTGTCCGGCCGGGTCCTGGGGCAATAGGTGTCCAGAAGGGTCCAAATCGATCGAAGATATGGCCTCGATTCTGGCATCCTGTTTCGACATGTCAGCCTGCCAGATGGGTTCGGTGGACGTGGAGGATCTGGCCAATATTTTTGGTGATCCCACGGAACCGAGAGTGGTGCCAGTGCAAGAGTGTTGCAACATGAACGTTGAAAGTTCGGTTTGCCCAGTTGGACCAGTGGATGTTGAGGATCTGGCCAATTTGTATGGATGTGCTCAAGATAAGCACATGAATGTCCAGATTACTGGCGGTACTGTTCCACAAAGCTTCCAGGAACTGCCGAGGAGGAATGGGTGTGGCGTTCCAAATCAAATGCCTTACGGGAGAAATCACGTGGAACAAGCTGCTTTCGCTTATTGTACTGACGAACGATGGATGGCATGCCAAGCTGCTTATTGTCCACTTTACGATCAAACGGGGCCTTGTGTCGATACTTGGTCTGTGCTTCCGTGTGCTCAAGATTTTTATCAATGCTATATGCAAGAAGGAATCGTCGACGTAGACTACGACGAGTATCTGTGCGTGAATGTTGAACAAGGAACTAGGGTGGTATTCATAGTCGTAACAAAATTTCTGCAAGGTCATCTATACCTTTGATTATGGTTATGAGCAATCAATATTACGTTTGTTCGCTGATAACTTACTTGATAAATAACTTTACGCAAGTTATCTTTGTTCATGATCGTACATTTCGCAACTAGTGCGTAAAGAACGCTTTTACGCATGAGGTCGGCATGAATTTGTGTTACTCCATTGCGACTATATTGTTTCTCCTTTAATAACAGCAGGGTTTCACGCTTTTAGCGACTGTTTGCTCATTTTCGTATCCTATATCGTACATTCTACACTTTGTCATTGATAATTTACCTTTTTTTCTGTATGGGTACTTAGACTGTGATGGTCAAAAGAAGAAGCCCATTAGAGATTTGATTTGATTCAATCAGTATCTAGTAAGTCTGGCAACGTTGTATACGTCTCCACTTGAAGTAATATCCGAAAATATAGATTTTAACGTGTGTCGTTTTATCCACTTCGACAGCTTCCATTATGTATACAACCGAACCAACCAGACCACAAAACGCAACGTTGCCAATCATTACGAATAATAACAGCTGAACGCAAAACATTTACGAAATACGTAGACTAATTAATTTTGTCTGTTATAGGTATTGAATGGTAATTTTTCTAAATTTCATGTAATGAAAACTTCAACTTTTAGTGAAATCTTTTACGGTAATATCTGTTTGTCACGTGTCTCAGAATATTTTATTGAAGCACAAAAAAGTGAAATCCTCATTAGACATTGTGTTCAATATGAAGAAATAATATTACTCATAACTTAAAAATAAATACCCTAGTCTTCGGAAAATGTAATTTCCTTTTATCTCATTTTTATCAAAAGTATATCGAAATATGTTTGTGTTAATTTGGTTTATTTCTTTGTTTGAGCTTCAGATAACTCTTTAATAGAAGTTTTTACTATTTTTGACGCGTAGATATTAAATGAAGATCTTTACATTTTGTTAAGTTTGATGGAAACATTTTTTTAAATCTTGTTAATCTTCACAATCTTAAGACATGACCATTTCCAGATTAAATAAGATCTTATTCTCTTAGATGTCTAATGATCAATAAAAAATATCGTTGATGAGCGACATAACTGACCATGCAAACATAACTTTATACAATCTACTGTCAAGTTTTGAACAGATTACTGCAGAACACTAAATTCTTCAAAGTGAATTTTAAATTAAGTTCGACTTTATGTAAAGTGAATCCGTCATCTATGTAGTGACACATCACTTTTTAATGGAAAAATGAAACCGTCACCTTTAAAAAGCAACAATTCTTAGTCTAATAACCTATAAACATTGATTCGATTTTTACGAATATATTTTGATAGACTTACGAATTAATACATTTACGAATTAATTTTCATAGATTCTTCTTGCAAGAATTACATGCATGAAAGTTAGTGATAATTGGTCAAAGCATAATTAGCTTTCTTTTAATCTAAATCTTATCATTGAAATATTATTGGTTAATCATTACATATTTGTATACACTGCTTCAATATATTTGTTACACTCTGAGCGCAAAATACTATTTTGGTCCCGTATATGGTGATTTTGCTCCCTAGGAAGGGAAAAGTGCTATTCTACACTAGGTGTGCAAAATGCGCTTTTGCTCCCTATATTGCGGAAGGAAAACAGCACATTTTCTCCCTAGAGGAGTAAAATAAATATATCCCTATTTAGGAGTTTTTCATCTCATTGGATAATATAGTACTAATAATAATATACTACTCTTTCTCTTTAATCGGAAAGGCGCAAAATTCCATTACTTTTCTGCACCAAGATACCCCAATTTGACTAAACCTAAAGTTTTACTGACTACTTTTTTTTTAATGGACTAAAACTTAGTTAATCTATGCTCAACTATAAAGTCGACGAAATAATTAGTTCCCAGTGGGTAACTCGTCATTGAGTTAAATTTAATAAATATTTTTCTTAGTGTGTAACTATTCCTGATTGATATTTAAATTTAAGACTATAATCTTCTCAGCTGTCAAAAACAAATGATCGGCATTGACCTTAGTGAGATTCTCGCGATTTTTGAGTAATTAAAAAATATCTTACTGCTAATCGAAATGAATATATTATGCCATATGCTCGTGTAAATATAATGTGAAGCTCAGTAATAGATTACGTAAGACGTTTGCGTGCTTACGATGGCATAACAGTCGAAGGAAGTACATTTGATCCGTATGCAGTCATAGATTAAAAATAGGAAAGCTCAGTGTATGTATTAAATTTATTTTATTATTATTCGAGCATAAACAGAAAATACATTATTAGGATAACTACATACATGATATATACGATTAAGACTCGATTAACTTAACTCAAACTTAAGTTACTGCTTTCAGTAATAAGTACAACCGCAAAAGCTTATTTGTATAAGTAGTCATCCTCATTACATATTTTTTGTTTAGTTAATGTCTGGTTAATATGGGTATTACAAAAGCGTTGATGTAGAAGACAAGTAATCTTGTTGAAGAGAAAACACGTATTGTCATCATTCCTCAAAACTGGTGGTTAGATGACTTCGTGTCTAACAATTCGTAATAAAATCCGACGACAATTCTTAAAGAACAGATTCCAAAAAAAGATTCAAACAAACATGGACAACTGTCTGCATATTACAGTTTATTTTTCTAACAAAAAATTAACGATTTATGTTTTTAATTAACAGATTATACATTAATGCTGTTTTTTGTTGTATTTTAGGAGTAATGAGAAAAGGAAGGAGAAGTCTCGAGATGCGGCCAGATATCGCCGCAGCAAAGAGACTGACATTTTCACAGAATTTTCGGCGGCTTTGCCAATACCACCCAATGAAGCAGCCCATTTGGATAAAGCCAGCATCATGAGATTAGCCATCGCATATTTGAAAGTTCGCTCACTTATTGGCGCAGGTAAAAAAATTATTTCAATTCAATTCTACTGAATTTTATTAGGTTACAAAATTCAAAATTTGACGTTTGAGTAATTTATGTGGAGCACAATATACTAGGATTACTCGAGGTTAAAGATTAATGTTAAATTTTTTCAATAGTCGTCAATCATTCTTTTTTTTGGTTATGAATAAACAAAAATAATCTGCATTCAATCTAATCGAAGTTGCCAAAACAAATTTCAAACAGAGTCGCAAGTTACTTCCGTAGTTCTATAATCTATTTATTTCTCAAAGTCATGAAATTATCATATGAATATAAGTAGGAAATTGTAACGTTTGAAGGTTAGCAAACAGGAACGACTTTTTAGGAATAGTATTAATACAATTTTCATCAAATCTTCTCTCTATCCACGAAATAATGTTTCGAACTCATGAAATATATATCAAGAGATTATGCACGATAATTAGGTTAAAATTGAAAATTGGCCGTTTTAAGACATTTTTTGCAGTCTTTAGTTTTCAATAGCTTCTCCTTGAACGATGGACATGTTTACGTGTTTGATGAATGCACATTTATGATGCATGAAGGAACCTTGAGAGAACGGAGTTGTTTCTCATCGGTGATCTTTAACTCTCCTCTTAAACCCAACTCTATCGATCCTGCAGCATGATGCACTTTAGTATCTTTAAAAACAATGTTTGGGTTCTATTTACAAGTTTAAACTTCTATTTCACAAATAATTGAACACAGTCTAATATGGAAAGACTTTAATTATAGTTAAAGGGAATTTAAATTATCTAAAAGTTAAAAAGTCTAATTTAATCAAGAAGTTCAGTAAAAAAATATTTATATTAAAACATGACTTTTAGTAACATCTAAATATTTCTGCATAATTAAGTTACGAAAGTATCTTGTACTGCTTTTGTTACTACCAGTCGGATTCTTATACCAGGAACAAACGTTTCATGATATACTTCACATCAACTCCAGTTTTGTTTCCATAGTATACTTTTTTTATGATGTCCTCAATTAAACTTGGGCATTAGATATAGTATGGAGATAACAAAAGGCTTCCACGAAATAGCTTTAATTAAATTGAACAGTAGCTAGGCACGAAATCTGATAGGTACACCGTAAAAGTTTCATGGAGTGCTGAATTAAAGACATCTTTGCACAAGTAATGAATCTAAATTAAAGATTTAAATAGTGGAGGAAAAAGTTTTATCTTTTAATAAATTCAATTGTAGGCTAGACATATCTTAAGTTATTCTCAAAGCTCAAATGTAAAGTGTTAAGTTTTGATCATTTCGAAATAAATAAATAAACTCTTGAAAAATCACCAATGTGATTTTACTAAATATTTTCAAAATTACAGGTTTTGTATGTGCAAATATCCAACTTCTTTGTCAATATTTATCTAATTCAAATAAATGTGATGCCGGTTGGAAGTTTCTATTTTGTATTTCACTAGTTTTAGTGTCTTCGATTTTTTACCATGCGAAATTTATACATAAAAACGTTCAAAAAGGAGTGTTGTGGTCCATAACCCTAAGGAAGATTCTTTTAAAATAAAGAATGAAAATTTGTATGAAAGTGTAGGATAAATTTTTAATTTAAAATATAACGTCCACGTAAAAAATGGTATCAACTTAGTAATTTTTAACAACTGTGTTTCACGTTAAACAAATCAACACCATCTAAAAAAGAATCACCTTAAGATTCGTGTGTTTTCTGGACATAAAATTTCGAGTAGAATGTATGAGAAATGAAAGTTTATGATGATAAAATGATCGTACAAAACTTTCTGATTCAGCATGTATCTCAATCTTGAGCTATCAAATGTCGAAGGTAGAATATTATTGCAAAAATTTTTTTTTAAAGTTGTCCGAAAATATTCAGTTTGTACAAAATACACGAGACATTTTTTATTCGGACTTATTCACAGAATTTAAGTAATTTTTTTTCACAGCGAATTAATTAAAATTGTTGAATTACAACATTTTTTTAAAAGTTTGAAAATTTGAATTGTTTTGTTAAAAGAAAATTTCTCTAAATTCGTTAAACTATTCTGAACACAAAAAATATCTGATGAATTTTTCGATAAAGGTCGGAGATAAAAAATGTCAAATTAAAATAAAAAAATATATAAATTTTGGAATAATATACTACCTTGGACGCTTCTACCTCAAGATTGAGACACATACTACATATAAAATTAATACGCGAACCATCGAAACACATAACATTATATATTTTCTGTTTCCATCCATTCTGACGCCAAATTTGAGATTCAGAAGATAGGCGAATTTTGGAAAATTTTTATGGTTACTCTTTATTTAGGCTCATTTTGATATTTTAAAAAGATTTTAAAGAGAACTTTTAAAGATTTTATGAAGAACAAAGTATTTCTCAATTTCGAATTCGAGTTATTACATTTTCACTACGATATTATGTTTTATACTGTCTAAATTGAGTTACAATTCATTTTCCTTCAATTTACGAAATTGAGAATTAGAGAATCGAATAAAATAGATTGCCAAAAAGAATGGAGGAAAAAAGAAGAGAGGAGTTTTAAAGAAGATTAATTTATATTCTGAATTAGTAAAAATACATCTTAAGATATTGATGATAAACAGGAATTTTAATTCTTCGTCGGATTTATAAAATGGAGCAATTTTTTATTGTTTTATATACACCTTCCACAGTTTTTAAAGATATGAAACATTAAATAAAGAAAATGAAATTTCTGAAGTAATCATTATCTTGGTATATCTTAAATAGATGCAAAAATCTAAATAATGATAAAAAAAAGTCATAATGGTACAACCTTCGCAGTAGCTTATCCATCGTTAAATTAATGTATCTACAAAAAATGTTAGCTACATAGTTTTATTAAAAAAAATTCGGATATCTTAGGATTTTTCAATGCACTTTTTTAAAACACGAATAACATTGCAAATATTTCTTATTCAATTTACAATCATTTCACTAGTAGGCCGTATCAAGAAGTGGATGAAACGAAAATAACATTAAAAAAATTAACGTCATACTTTTTCTTTCGATAGATGACTTTTCACATTTATGTTTCTCAAGGAGCTTCGATGACTTATAACATGAAGTTCCAAAATGTGCAAAACTACCCAAAGTATAGGGAATTTTGATAAAATTCGTTTGTTTCTACATAATATAACAGCATACAATACCGACAGATGTTCTGTAAGTAATATTGTGAACATTTGTATAGTTTTCAAGAATCCAGAGGTTTTAGATAATTAATTTCGGTAAATGATAATAAACGAAAATAATCCCATAAGTCAAATTACAGATTTATCAAAACTTAAGGAAATAATTTATGTAATGCCGAAATGAATTGCGATCATCATTTTATACGAATAAAATATTTGTTATTAGCTGTAATCAAAGCAAAAATAAATCTTATTTATAACAATTACAATTCTACATATAAATTTTAGAAGGTGTATGGTGTTTCGACTAGTTATAGACAAAACCCTTTAAAGAATGACAAACAAATTTGTGCAAAACCAGATCTTTTTAATATCTACTCGATTTTGGAGTAGTTACATAATTACCTATAACCATCTTATTTTATACGAACTGGCATGAATTTTCAGTTAAACTCCAATTTATAGTTAGTCGAGATTGCATCCTTGGGCAGCTATCAAGCCCACTTTCAGCTCGGTTACATCGCTGGATATAACAATATCGGTTTCGAGTGAATTAATGTCAGTGTTACGTTGTACCGTATAGTGCAGCACCGGGAATGCACCAGTAAGGTCACTCCACGAAATGCAGAACGAGATCGACGTCACGAGAATCCCAAATGATCCAAGGATACAATATTATTCTTATTGCCATTTATATTATTCGACTCATTTTATGGTGATCATCAAGTTAATGAATAATGTATGGCTAAAAAAGAATTTAATTATATTATTCTGATTATTACATAATTTATATTCAAGCGGTTACTAAAGTCCTCGGTTGATAATATAAAGGTATAAAAATGTAAATTAAAAAGGACTGAAATGGTTTCTCTAAATTTGAGTTCTGTAACTGTAATTCCAACTACTGTAAAATATCTCCCAAAAAATACCAAAGAACTTTATTCAGAATTCAATAAATGCTGAGAAATTTTGGTATTAGATGATTTATGTTTATTTCCGTAAATTCTCAATCAATTCTTCAGAAATTTTCTTATATTTTATAGGATATCACATATAATGGTTAGATAAGATTGTGGTCGAATTTATCAGTCATTATTGATTTTAATCTATAAATGAATTTAACATCTTCCGACGAGTTAAAGTGGTAGCAAACTTTAAAAAAATGATTTAATGCATAATTTGCATATTAAGCTGTGCGACGCCTCGATGACCCACGTCATCATCATCGATTTCGTTAAAGATTAACAAAACCACTTGACAATGTCCACTCGTTCATGCCTTCAATCATCACAAAAAATTAGGCATAAAAATATCTTAAATTATATGTTAAATAATTTTGTAAAAAGCTTTTCTACCACTTTGTCTCGTCGAAAGATCGTTAGATTCTTTTATGCATTACAATAGTTAGAAACGTAAGGATAGAGCTCGAATATTAAACAACAACTTCCATAAATTTTTAGATCTTTCAATTTCACCTGTAACCTGTACCTTATCGATTGTTGATTTTAGAATCCCCGTATCCTCTTTCAAAATGCATTTTTCATTACATAGAAAACCGGTGAAATTTGTTACATGTAGGTTTTTAGGAAATCTGATCTCAGAGTTTGAAAACTCCAATGGTGGATCAGATATCCCCTTGAGCAGCATTTTTTTTACATTTTGGTTAGCAGTCTTCGAATCGCCAGTTTTGATTTTGAAAATCAGAGGACAGATTCGAAATCAGTGACCCCAAAACCCCCCACATTAACAAATTTCGTCCTGATTAATAAAACATTTCCTTTCTGAATACATTCTTTCTAAAAAAAACGATATTCTTTGTATCTTGTTTATTATTATTATCAAAAAATAAACATAAAAATGATAAAAACATTTATTTATTTACATTTTTTAATATTTTACCAAAGGTAAAATTTACAGTAGCAAATATTTGCAAAAAAAAATTCATAAAACGAATTTAAAAAAAGTGTCGATCAAGGTCGACTAAGTCTGACATCCAAAGGATTTAAAATATTCTTAACAAATAGTACTTTTCGTATTAAGTTTAATGATATTTTACTTTCGTATTAAGACGAAAATTGAGTTTAACGATTTAAAATTCGACTTTATAGCCCTGTAATTGTCAAGGGCGCAAAATGCGATTTTACGCCCGGGAGGATAAAAAATAGTTCATACCCTTACTAATTTCTCGATTTAGATTAGATATTTTCTTATAGTATTCGTTATAAGTACATTAAAATTGTTAGATTTAAGGTTAAGCCCCTGAGGAGGACACGAAACTTGTGTCGAAACGTAGAGCAATAAAAGAAAAATTAATGGAACCGTTGTGGCCGTTATTTACGCTAATTTTAAATATCAAAATTGTTAGTAAAATGGACTGCTTTTTAAATATTATGAGTAGTTCTATAGGTCCTCAATTTAATTTTATCGCTTCGATCGAATCAAGGTTGTAATAATTACGAAAGTAGTTTAGCTATGAAGTTAATTTTACTACGTGCTCAAAAATAGTGTCAGTTTAACTGCATATTGTAATAAGTTCAACCACTAAAAATAAATTACTAAGACTTAGTTTCAATAAATAGTAAAATCAACAGCACTGGTGAATGGGCTAAACTGGGAGAATTCCACACGGAATGTCTCCTAAAAACCCCTTGAAGTGGTTTGGATTGTGGTATATTGAAAATGAGCTCTGAAAGAAATCTTACTGTACGGTGTCATATGCTGGAGACTTAAAATTTGTCTCTTCTGAAGCATGTTGTTAGTAAAACGACGCGCAATTTTGAAATCTAACAGCAGAAAGACATTGAGTAAACATATTGGTTAGTTGCAATAATCAAATAAAAAAATGTAATCTTACGGTATTTTATTTTTAATTAAACTATCGATTTTATATTCAAAGTAAAAGCTCTTAGAAAGCTCTTTCGTGAGACTAGAATCTTCTAGGCTTCTTGAAAGCCATGTTTAAGTTCTTAAATAGCACTTAAAGAACTATTTTATAGTGTCATTTAATACATTTAAAAAAAATGTTAATGTTACTTTATTAATGGTTGGGTAATTCGTACGTTTATTAATAATGAAAAAATGGTCATCAAATTAAAAAATAGGTCATTTTATAAATAATACACGCGATAATAGATTTGTGTCACTGATCATTTGCGGAATGCAAGATATAAACTATTTCGAAAATATGACTTATTTTGTTGTGCCAAAAGTATAAAGTTTTAACCGTCTAATTAGCAGGTTCCTTTTCATGATATATGATTATTTATTCTTTTTTACAGTTCCAGATGAACCCATTGACAAAAGTTCATCACCCGAAATGGACGAATTGGTGCTCAAAGCTCTTGATGGATTCATGTTGGTTCTGTCTGGCAACGGAGACATGATTTACCTGTCAGAAAACGTCAATGATTATCTCGGCATTACTCAGGTATAGTTTGTGTCAATTAATATAAATTTGTTTTTAAATTTCTACATTTTATTTTAAACTACAAAAAAAGTTTGGTTCATATACCATTTTGGAATATTTTATTTCATAACAAAATTTGCTTCAAATTCGATAAATTTTTCTATGTTAGAAACTGAATATTTCTAATGACGTTGAAGTTTGCAACGTTAGAGTCCAATGAAAAAAATTTATTTTTTGTCGAATGAACTTTTCGATACCTTTTTTATATATAAACCTTATTAATAACAAAAAAGTGACTATTCGAAGAAAAAAACGAGTGACCTAGCCATCATTTCAAATATTATATCAGTTTATGTGTATTTTTCATCTTTCACCCCCTTCAACGGTACCTTTCTGCCATTTAAAAATGTTGAAAATATTTGTGATTATTTATTACCACCGTTAGTGATTATTTGAAGAGAAAAACGATAGGCTTAACTACACCTGCAACACTTTTATGGCAGTTTATGTGCATTTTTTATCTTTTACCCCTCCACTCGTCTCTGATGTGGAGGATCTTTATGTCATTAATAAGGTTTATATATGACAAGATTTGAAACAAATTTTCATTCGACAAAGCATAAGAAAACTTTTTTTCGTTGAATTCCAACGTTGCAAACTTCAACATCATGTAGTTCTACTCATAAAATGTCCAACAGGTCAAAGACATTGTTTAACTAAAAGAACTGATACAATACAAATTTACCATTGGTAAATACGTAAAGTACGTGTTTATAAATTATTAAATTCGTGATTTTACTATATTGAGAAAATTATTATTAAAAAAATTAATATATAATTTGATATGAAAAGAATGTAAGAACTAAATGTGGTATAATTTTTTAAAATGCATATATTGTACACGCTTTAATGCATAATTGAGAAGTTAAGTTTCATAACAAAATACATTTTCCTTTGTAAGATAATGTATAATAATTTTTATTTTATTAAACGTTTATGAACACAAGCTGCGAGATAATGGTCAACGGGCATATTGTTACGGCTTCTAAACCAATGTTTCAAAATAAACTGCAAAGTAATCAAACCTTGATTAAATAAATATACAATGATTCATTGCATTTTCATACAGCTTCATCTGACATATTATTCAAACAATAAAATTTAAATCTAATTTTATGATTTTTTAAGACAAGATTTTTAAATTTCATTTACGATAGAAAAAGATTGATATGGATATAAATTAGTATTCAGTAATATTTTATGATTATCGTGACTTTCCATATCCAAATTATAATGAAATCATACTTTTTTTAATGTAGTCGACATTATATCGTCATATTTTAATTTAATTTTTCATGGGTTTGCACAATTCAAATCAACTCATTTTTTTATATATTAAGGAACCACTTACTACACAATAGATTAGATTTAAATCTACATTCGATGACTTCAAATCAGATTAGACTCCTAGTAAAACACTTTTCATTATGCTAATATCAAGAGCCTTTCTTTTCATACATTTGATCTTTTCGGGTCTCACGCAGATTTTGGGGGAATGATTTTTAGAAGATAAGAAAATAGAATCACGTATTTTCCCTAATGTATGAATATGATTTATTTTGATTACGAAAAAGATTATATGAAATAGAATGAAAGTATATTAACGTAGAATTACACATTCAATTCATGCAACCTCTATTTTTTTTGGAAATTTACTGCATACTATTACAATTAGTAACAATTAAAATCTAAACTTTTGTTGTAGTTGTCCTCCCAATCTAATTTTTCTTAATATTTCAAAAATATTTCGGCTATTTTTCCTAGCAATCTACAATTTCTTACCGTTTTTTTTATTATCCACGCCCCATTGGCTGGTTAGATTAAAACTATGTTGACTGACATGGTATCATTTGGTTTCCGTCTTTCCAAGTCTTTAATTTTCGCCGTTTCTCTGTCTTCTATTCAGGTGCCAATTAGCCTTTATTCAGAATTATTTTCTATTTTTCTTCCCTTCCCTCAATTTTACTCTCCCGATTTTAAAATATTTTCATCTTTTCATTTCATCTTTCTATTTCACATTTTAAAAATGAAATAATAAAAAACCATCTGAGATGAGGAGAATATCAGAGTAAAATTCAATCAATAATAATTTATCAGAACAACGTTTTTAATGAATTAATTACTATTACTATTATTCCTAGTTTAGTTTAGTTTAACCGTCTAAAAATGCTCTTGTTTTCAGACTATATCGTATACATTAAACTTTATAATAAAATTTAGAAACTGAATATTTTTTCAAACAATTTCTTCTACTTCCTGTGTCAATAAACTGGTATCTTTAAAATTAATAAAGTATGTATAATAATTAAATTAAATATCTAACTTTTTTTTTGTTAATTTATGAAATTATTTACATCCATTGTATCAATTCTTTTTTCCATCATTTTTATCATCTTTTTCCTTCAATTAAATCTGTTCACGATAATAGCACTCTCTAAATCTGAATTTGTTAAAAACTAACAATAAGAAAATGAGAAGTGAGTCACCAAATGAATTAGTAATTATTTTTGGTAATAAAAAGTTAAAAACTACTAATTTATTACTAATTCTATAAACTACTAAACTAAAAAAGTTAATATCTACTCGTAGATTACTAGAATTTTACTAGTGAATTGGTATTTTCGTACTATTGGTCAGTAAAAAAACTTACTAGTTGGTAACCCACTTTTCGCTGAAGATAAGTCGTTTTTGATTAATTTAAGTTTAGATAGCATGAAAATAAGAATTATTTCTTATTCTCTTCTTTAAGCTAAAGTTCGCTTTGATAAATGTATTCATAATTATGAAATGAAAAAATTTAATAGCCGAGTCTTTATAAAAAAATTGATCTTTGAATGTTACGTTTTGTCAAAACATGCAATATAAAAAGCAAAAACATTTGAAAAAGGAATAATTTTGAGTAACGACATATCATTGTGGATGTCTAACATTTGTAAAAATTCCCATTTTTTTAAAACACTTTTATTGTAAATAAACTTTGACCATTTTTAATTTCGATAAGGAGTAATACATTTTTCTAGTTCATCTATAATGAGTATAGTAAAATCTCAAATCTTCACAGTCGAATGACGACATATTTTCTTCTTAAACTGGATTTTCCAGTTCCATTCTCCGCAATTATTCTGATTTGTATGTGTCGTTATAGAATAAAGTTCTAGATACACAGATGATCGACATCGTTAGTGACTCTATCATACTCATATTGATTTATATCCAAAATAAAATCCAAAAAGAAATTCTTCGTTATGATCGATGCGAGTATCATTATCAATCTCAACGATTATTTATTGCAACAAATCAGGCATTTCAGAATGCCTAGAATCCGAACGAAACAAACTAATTATTCAAAATAACAATAAATTGTTAACACAAAATTGGCAATAAAAGAAGAAAGAAAAATGTAATTTTAATAAAGAATTGTATTTGCAAAAAGATATTGGGAGACAGAAAAAAATTTGCAAATGTAAAAAGTAATTGTGAACTTAAATTACGCCTCTATTGACATAGATCAAAGTTGTAATAATTTTTTTTTTCTTTTAACGTTTTTTACGATAATTTGTCGAGATTAGCTTGAATACAAATTTTGATAATATTTACTACATAGTTAAGGTTTGATTAATGCATTTTGAATCGTAATATTCTCTCTAAATTCCTTGAGAATTTCACTGCTGTACAGAGTTACTGAGAAAATCACCGTAATAAGAGTGGATTTAGTAAAATTCAACTATAAAAAGTCTTTTGTAGTAAGTGTGAATGAGACATCCGTGCTGCTAGGAGTGCTGACGACTGTAGCGGCAGTATTTTGCTCTCGTTAGAGAAACATATTTCTATTATATATATATATATATATATTCGACGACTCGAAGGAATGTTTTGATACTGTGGTACCAATATATTGTACCTAACATTTATGTAGCATTTTGCAACTTTTTATCAGAGTGGAAAATTAAATTAATTTTTATAATTTTACGAATTCCCTAATTTTTGTTGGCATAAAAACCTATGAAAAAATATGTTAATTAAAGTAATTTTTTTAAACACTTTTAGAAGTGAAATAAAACTTTTAAACCAACTTTCTCCTTTAGAGTGATGAGTTCAGTCTTAGAATGGAGTAAAATAATGTCACTTTTTGCAGAAGTGACCATTCACTACATTAGAATAATTTTTACCTCCAAGGCATTTAGAGAGCTGACTTGATGTAGTTGAAAACAGTTCTGAAACCGCAAATATATAAACATTGAATTATAACAAAAAAAAGCAGATTAAATTCTTTGTTTATCTAATAGTTAATAAATAATAAATATTATGTCAATCCACCTTCGATGTCCGCATTTTTATTTAATAAATCTGGCGAGAATATTAATTTCATTTTCGGTGCTTTTATTGAATTGTTACGAAAAATACTGAATTTTTCACCTAAATGCCAAAACAAACCTAAAGTAATTATAATAATCTTTAATTCCAAAAAACATTTTGATAATTTTTAAGAAAAACATTTTTCAATAAATTTGTCGTTTATGAATTTAACGTTAATTAAACTATTCGATTCTCCATTTTTTTAATTACTATAAACTATCTCGCCCATACCAATTTCGACCAAACGTTTTTAGGCCCACCAATAAATATTTCAGAGATGGAATCCAACGTTATTTGCATTTTTTTCAGTTAGCATAACAAAATTAGTGTCGTTAAAAACCATATTAAATGTTTAGGTGTTTTAAAGAACGCTTTCTGAAATTTGTTAGGTGTCTTCTCGCATTAAACAGTAATATACGATATAAATCTCGATATGTTAAAGATATTTTCAAAACATCTTGGAGGCATTAATAATACATAATACCAACAAACATGTATAACATGGAGCTGCGAGTGTCGCAAACGCACCTAGCGGCGACAATCCAAAGCATTTCATGGACAAAGACATATTGTCATTTTTTTCTTCTTTATAATTGTTTATTGAGATATAATGCTATGTCATCTGATATTATTAAACGATATATATAGTACAGTCAATACAGCAACCCAGATAGCAGAATAAAAAAATAGTTCAGAATGGAAGAGGTCAACTGAGTCAAATAATTCTGAGAGGTTTTTCTCAACTTAATATCATTATGAGATCATTCCGACCTTAAGCGCAGAAAAACCTCATGATTTGACGCATCCTAGCTCTTATAGAACACATTATGAGATCAACTGTTTTTTATTCTGATATCTTGGAAAGGACAGAATATTTTGGAAAGGCATCGATCTTTCATATGTAGTTTCATTATGAGTCTAAAACCAAGTTTCAGAGACTGGGGTTTATTTAATTAGTTTTTTATTAGAAGAAAACCTTCATTAAATAAACCATTAAATAAAAATGTCGGATACAAAAAGTACTAAAAACATGTTATGGAGGACATTAACCCTTCAGTTTCAAGATGGTGTCCGACCATCATCACACTCAAAAATGTTTTAGACTAACAACTATTCATCATACAGATGAAAAGTGGCTGCTTTCCCAAAAACGACTGGTCATTTCCAAAATTAACTACTGTACAAATATTATAATATTAAAAACAGTCTTTGAGACATTGACGGCTCATGATTGGGCTGCATGACAGCAGTGATGTGAGTATCCAGTAACTAATGAATTTGTCGGTTTATTTAGATGGACTTAATGGGCCAGAGTGTGTTCGAATACAGTCACCCTTGCGACCATGATGAAATAAGAGAATGCTTATCGCTGAAGCAGACGAATGGAAACGACGAGAAGAACCCCTGCAATTTCTTCCTCCGGCTAAAATGCACACTAACCAACAAAGGGCGAAAGGTCAACCTGAAGAGCGCCTCATACAAGGTAATATAGATTCATTGTAGTCGGACGTTTAACTACTGGCACAATCACTGACGTGATTCCCTCTATCGTGGCTGATTTTGATAATCAGACGAGGGGTTTACTTGTTGTAGTATATTTATTTTATTACAACGATATAAGTTTGTGCGTCACACACGAGTTTCACAATTCTGCGGAAATTTTTTCCAAAAGATTACGCAACTATTTGCGAATCTTGACCGCCGAACTTTTTTTTGTGGGATATCAAACGATTTGAATGCTTCTCATTCAAGTATAAGATTTCCGGTTTACGATGAGGCTTTCTTGAGAATGACAATTTATATAATGCAGATGTTTTTTATAGTTAGTGTTCAAACTTATTGGTATTTAAACCTTTTGAAAATATTCTTAAATTAACTTTTAATGACTAGAAATATTTTAAACGGCTACTGTTCAAATTCAAAAATCGTGAAGTGTGTTGAGAATACAAAAAAAAAAGAATAATACTGCAGTATTTTTTGTTTAGTACTGTACTGATAAAAAATAAGTTGTTCAATGTATTTCAGAAGATAACAATGACATTTCTGTAAAGCCTCTTTTTCTTGAACTAGTTTATGTCAGTCATTCAACCTCAACACGAATGCTGACACTTTTAATCACCCTGAATTTATGTCAGATCACTGTAAAAACTCGATTTCAGATACTTTTGTTCCCATTTTTAAGACATTTTAAAATTTAAAACATTTAAAAAAAACCAAATGTTTTTTCGTACATTCATGTACCGTTTAGCAGTTTTCTGCAAATTGATTTCCGGTATCTATTAAATACGAAATTAAATACCATAAAAACTTATAAAATTTTGTATATTGTATTAGTTAACCTTTTGAAGCACGGTGTCCTTTCTGTAGGACACCTTTTTATGATTCATTATTTTTATTTTTCAGTGGATTAAAATTGAATTTTAGTGCAAATTTTGTCTTTCATACTTCAATAACGTGTTTTTAAATGTAAACAAATTAATATTTATTATGAATTATTATGTTAAATTGCTTATAATGGCGAACAATGCATAAAAATTACGTGTTTTTTACAAAGAATATATGCTGAAAAGAAACCGTTGTTGAAATAAGACGAAACTGGGTAGTCCGGGGTTTTTCGGGGTCACTGATTACGAATCTGGCTATAGATTTTCAAAATACAAAATAGTGGATCCAATATGGCCGACCAAAATGGAAAAATTTACTTGATCGTGGTGAAACGGGGCACTCGGGGGTTTTCGAGAGTATTCAACATGACGGACCGAAATGTAAAAACTTATTTCACCGAAATTAAATTGAATACTGAATAATGTTACATTTTCAAGATAAAATTTAGCAGATTCAACAAGCGGTCACGAATGCTGAAATTTCATAGTTCATCTTGTACGACCTCAAAAACTGTTATATTCTGAGTGTCATATTGAATCCATCATTTTGAATTTCGATAACCTAAGGTTAGATTCGTAATTTACGATCCCGAAAACTCTCGAGTATCCAGATTATCTCGCTGAAATAAATTTTCATACTTTGGTCGGCCACCTTGAATCCGCCATTTTGAATTTTGAAAATCTGAGATCAGATTCGTGAACAGCGAAACCATCCGAGTAACAAATTTCAGCTATTTTCCAAGCAAATAAAAATGTATGCTTCAAAGGGTTAAGAAATTTTAATAAACAAAAATTTAGCAACGATCTTCATCTTGCCAATAAACAAACTATTACAACGTTTCTCACCTTACTGTGGAGTAAACAATTTCAGAAATTTCGTCATGTCTTGTTGACGGAAATACTTTTGAAAAAGTTCTTGATACTTAGTAGAAAAAGATGGCAAAAATCGGGTACAGTACGAAATAATCCCTGTTTTGAAATAAATATTAATAAAAAGACAGTATTACTAGGATATTCTATAATCAGGTTTATTATATGATATATTTCAACAGGTTATTTGAAATATCTTGAAGGAAGCAAAATATAATAATGGTGCATGTCAAAGTTTTTCAAATGTTGAAATAAAAAAATTATCCCCGGTTTTTTTAAAAAAGCATTTTTTTTTTGTTTATATTTTTAATTTATCATAGCATGATTCTAAAAGTTACAAATATCATGTAAAAACTGACGGACCTAAAATGTCAATAAAAGTGTATTTTTATTCGTAATATCGGAGCAAAGCGCAATTGGTTTTTATGAAACTGGTTTTCAATTATTTGTTGAATTAGTTTTGAGTTTTTAAATATTTTAAACAGTGAATCCAATGTGGCCTTCAGCGGCCCTAAAACTCTCTATATGATAAGTTTCAAATGAATCCGATAAACATTAAACACTTTTATTTGACATATTCCAACGTCTACTTTTTATTTTCAAACACTGACTTCTGATTCGTAATCAGCTGCTTCAAGAATACTTGGCTACTAATTAAGGTTTATAAAAATTAATTGAGTTTTGCGGATAACATTAGGCTAATAGGCACAAAAATTTATTTTTTCGCCTCTTTGTGTTTGCTTTCCGAAATATGCCTATACGATAGAAAATTTATTTTTGACACATTTGTGACTTTAAGAGGAGGTATGCCATTATCGATAAAAACATTCGACAAATAGAAAAGAAAAAGAAAATTTCAAAAGAGGATAACTTTTTTATTTAAAAAATTTCGATATGCATCATTGGCAAGAGCGATTCGAGGTGAATATGAAATAACTAGTGTCAATTGTTTCTCGTGCAGTTTAATAAAATGCTAGAATATATAGTGTCTAATTTCATGGAAAAATTTTGTACATTTTAGCGTTAAGGGGTTTATGGCAAACAGTTAGTATAAGATTGAAATCCACAATTAGTTAATAACTCGAGCAATGCTTCAAACATTCAAATGATCTTATTCCATTCATTTATAGCTTCATAAGTAATTAAAATACTATAAATCATTTTGAAATATTTTTTATATTTATAGTAATTCAGAGCACTGTTAAATATTTATTTGAAACAAATTTGTTGAAAAAATATCTCGTAAAATCTCTTAAAAATTCTAAGGAGAATGTAAAAATTTGACAAATAAGGTCCAGTCAAAATCATAGAAATTAACAGGGGATTTGACAATGACAACATCATTGTTTTATATAATTAATTTTCATATTCTTTTCAGGTTCTTCACTGCACTGGACATCTTTTGACTAATAATATTAAGTCGACATCAGAATGGGAATCAAAAGAGGATGAAGAGAATGCACAAAAGGAAATGTCTACTAGTCTTGTTATAATGGCATGTCCAGTACCTCATCCCAGTAACATTGAGGTTCCATTGGGTCGCTACACATTCCTTACGAAGCACAATCTCAATATGAAATTTACATATGCCGACGATAAGTTAGTATCAAAATGAATATTGTACTTTCCAAAGAGCAAAGTTCGAATGACATTTTCCTCGTGGTTAACTTCTATCGCGTTTCTGTTTTCGAATTTTATGACGATAAAAGAATGAATGGATGTGATAAGACACATTTCGCGATTCATAACGAATTCGGGGTAGGTCTTTAATTGGTACTTAAAGTAGAAAGAGGACCACAAGGGCTGCTTTTTATGCGATTTGCGTATTCATTAATATTAGTCGAGTATTTCATAAAGCTTAGAAACTTGTAAACATAGGAGAATGTTATTTTTATCTTTTGTTATTAATTACTTTATTTAAGGTCCTTTTTAATTCGTATGAATTTAAATTTGAATTTTTTAGTTTGTTAAGTTCAAACTTGTTAACGAAGTGAATAATTTGTTTTTTAATTATTTTTTTATGCCAAACATTATTTAGATAATTGACCCAGATTACCATTTGCACTTTTAAATACGTAGGTTTCTTTATGACATTAACTTTTGGGCTATATAAGATTTGTATAAAATTTCCAAAGAAGTTGAATCAAAATTCGATTAATTTACCGCCGTTTCTTGTTTTTCAAACTTGAATTGATCGTCTTAAAATTGATTTTGTAGCTTCTTGCTTTTTGTAGTTTAAAAAAAACATGTATATTATATTTCTTAATGTCAATTATACCCAATAGAAGTTATTGCCTTCAAGACTTTAAATGAACATTTTATAATGAATAATATAATCTTCTTTTATTTTACTTCGACGTTTCTCTACAACCGGAAACTAAAAGTATTAAAAAAAACTACACAAGGTCAATTTCTCTCATTGTTGCCCCAACGATAAGTTTTTAAAAACTAATTCATATTCGTGATTCGTGATTCGTGATTTAAAATGAATGAAATTAATTCGACGTGATCCAGACTTTAATGTATCAACATTCACATGAAAGCAGCATTTTATAGCCTAATTTTCCTTAAGTAAAATAGCTATATAAATAAGTGATGGAGTTGGAGGATCAGTCTACACGTATAGATATCAAGTTTTATCGAAACCAATGTTTTAAATTAAATAATACGTTGCAAAAATGTAGCATCTTCCATAAGATTCCGTCATTTTTTCTTTCATTTTTTTATTTTAATTCTTTAGATTTTTTTTCTTACTCGGATGTACCTCTTTTAGAATTGTAGGCCTCCAATCTTATTCATTATTTACAATTTCACATTCTTCTCCATTATATGTAAATTTTAAATCTTTCAAAATTTGCGATTTTTCAAAAAAATGTGTGACTATTGTCTATTAATAGAGAATCAAAGTGATTTCGCTTAGACGTAATTAAATTATTCCAAAAGTCTGGGATTCGCGTTTATTCGGGTTTTTCATATAAGTTAGATTTTGTTAAGTATTTCTCGAAAGCCTTGCGAATTGGGAATCTTTTTAAAATATTTGTGCAAAATTTCAGACTTATTTTTGTTATAAATTCCTTCGATGTATTGGATCCGCCTTTGTGAATTTTAAGAACCTAGCTAAAAAAGTTTCTGCTACACACTAACTTCGCGCTATTACTATTGGGGCATATTTCGACCTAACTTATGTTAATAATTCTCATACTCATACTCATACTCATAATTCTTTTTCGTACTGAAACTACCCACCTATGTAGCAATAATCTTCCAGTTCTTGGACAGAAAAAATGGCCAATTTATGGGCGTTCCCCACTTAAAAAAATCACGTAACGAAATAACGTGATTTTTTGTCACAAATCATGACCTGATTTTTAAAAATCAGCCGATTTCCTGCAATTCACCCGATTTAAAGAAAATGTTAAATTTGTACCTTGAAGATTAAAATATAATAAAAATCTTATATCATATTTTCAATATCAAAAAAGTAAAAAATGAAATCAAGTCATTTTTTTTAAATTAGATGATTTGCAGGAAATTAGCTGATTTTTTAAAATGTCACGACTTAGAACAACAAAACATGCTATTAATTACGTGATTTAGTAACGCTATTTAATCACATTATTGTTTTCAAATGTGTACGTGACCGCAGGATAACTAGCTAAAAATTTTGTCTAAAAACTGGCCAGAAAGTATTTAATATTAGGCATAAACCGCGAAGAAACTGCTGCTTTTTTCTAGCAGGATCGGATTCCTAATTTGATGTTAAGAATTAAAGTAGATTAGACTCTTAAGGATTAACTTATTTTCTATTCATACTGAAGAATTCAAGCCTATAAGTATCTTGCATAACAAAATATTCGAAATATCAATTAATCTCTATCAATGTGAACATAACCTTATTGTCAAGAAATAAATATGAATTGAAAGACATTAAACTTGTGAATTCTTTGGATTTTTGATAATCCATTTTGTTCATGAAGAATTAAAGGGAATTCTACGAGAATGGTTGATAAGGTAGTAATCTACTATAATCTATTAAGAATTATTTAATAATGGAAGGTTACCTTTTCTGTGAAAAGAATACGAAATATATACAATGTCATCTGAGAAATACACAATTTTTTCGAGATCATTCTTCAAATTCTACGACATGAATTCAAATAAAATATAACAAAATATACATTTTACGAAGTATTTAATTGAAAGGACGTACCTTCCATCTTCTAAATAATTGCACTAACTACAAACAGAAGCAGATAAATTAATCTACAAGAATTAAAACGAATTGTGAATTGAAACAGATTTAATAAAATCAAGAATCGGAATTGGCGGATAATAAATTGAATTGATTTCAATAAACCTCTTAATATTTCAGTGTATTGCGATCAATTTTATTCTTAATATATATATACGAATACATTTTGTTGCTTATTAATAATTCACAAATATAGGAACAATTGTTTATTCAATAATTCAATACTTAATAAAGTGGAAATTAGACTTTTTACAGTTTATGAAATTTAAATAATTTGTTTTTATTCTTCATTGATTTCATTAGTAACACTTCAGTAGGATTTTTCTCGACATCCCATACAATAATTTTTCAAAAAACATACTTTTTACGTAAATGTATAGCGTATAAATAATTTCTTTGTGTGGTTCAGAATACTCATGTAAATATTTGCGTATATATTGTTGTTTTTCTGATTCCGAAACGATTCCCACAATTTTCTCTTTGGTCAATACTTAGAAGGACTGCTAGTTTTTTTAAATATTAAAAATAATTTACCCTGTCGGTAAAATGGAAATGCTTGACGAAAAATGATAATAAATAAGTAATTCACACAATTAATTCTCCTATACGAATTCAGTACAGTTTTTCACTGTAATTAGACTTTTTCCAGCAACTTGAATCATTCACTATTCCTTTTCGAAAATCGTACTTTTAGGGTTAAAAATAAGATAAACAAAGGTCTTTTCAATTTTTTTGACATCCATTTTCCACATCATTCATAGAAATTAAAATTTCTCATTAAATGCTAAGTCGATTTCGCTACAAATTTTGATACCAAATGCAGAGTAGTTTGGGTAAGATTAACGAAATATTAAAAACAAAGAATTTTCTTTTTGGTACATTTGTGAAACAATCTAAACGATTGTTTAACAATAACGATTTAAAATTGTTATATTCTTGGATTTAATTTGAATTTTGAGTTAAACAGCTCTCAACTGTTTGTAATTACCTTAAATAAATAATATAACATTGTTTATTTTGAGATTTTTAGCATTAGATATGTTAAGAAAATGAGAATTTCGTATATGCTAATACAATTTATTTTTTCAGATTAACGGAATTCCTTGGATGGGACAGCAACGAGTTAGTGGGACAGTCAATTTTTGAATATTTGCATGCATTGGACAATGAGTCTTTGGATAAATCATTCAAATCCTGTAAGTAAAATTTTAATATTACATTACTTAGAGTATAATAAAAATGTTTGAATTATGTCACAGAGCACTAATTCAAAAAACTTTGTAATAATTAAATAAAAGTTAAAGCAAACGTAAAGTAAAAAAAAAATAGTATTTGAAATTTTTGTTACAATTGACTCGTAAAGTATGAAAAAAAAAATTATTTAACTTTAATTATTCTTTACTATTTATTTTTGGAAATTTATGATCAAACGCATGGAGAAAATAAAGAAAGTTAGACGTTAATTATGATTTTTATAGCGGTAGAAATAATTAGGAACTTTAGATCTCTTTAAATATTATAATTTCAATAATCGGTTGTGGCATATGTTTGCACTGTTTATTTCGGTTTTTCTTAAGTTTTCCTGTTTATTACGCTTAAAGAATATGATAAAGTTCTTTAATAACAAAAATTACATAATTCATAAATATTTATTAAAATCTGTGCGCGTGAACAATTGTAACTTGAAAAGAAATAAACTGTACCAAAACTAAACTGTTATAGATAGTCATTTTATTGGACTTAAATCATTCTATAATAAATTCTCTAAATCAGAATTAGAAAAAAAATGCTATTCTAAAATAAAAAATGGGTTACCATGAATTAGCCAGTTTCATACTAATAAATAGTACAACACCACTAATATAACAGTAAAATTATACTAATCGTTGTTTACAAATTATTAATTTTCCACTAATTCAAAAAGAGAAGTTTCGTATTAAAGTAAACGAATGAACAACTACTTCTATGAATTAGCTACAATTAATCGAATTTGCTAAATTATTTGGCTGCTAGCCTTCAATCTCACGTTTAGCCACTAATACGAAATTTTTAGAAACATTTAATTTCTATAATTCTCCATCATGATGATTGTTCCAACCTCATTCACCTTAATAAAAAGTTAGCAAATTGGTAGTAAATTATATGAAACTTTTACTTGAAATTCAATTCCTTATTGAATCAAAACGTACTGAACTAAAACGATTAAGGTTAGGTGGCAAGTCTCATGATTTTTAAACTCTATTTATTACCTTCATTAAACCTTGATTGATAGTCATTAACTGCTCGCAGTTGTTGACGATGCTAGATCGATTTACGATCAGAGAGAAGATATTGTTGTAGTACATAAATTCTTAGCAATCATTCGTGTAATTGAGCAGTTAACTTTCGTTTGAATATTTTGATGTGTTCAACTGAGACCGTACATTTTAATGATAGAAGTAAATTTTAAACTTAGTTCTCTTACTTAAGGTTAATATTGCTAAAATACATAGTTAATTTTGAAATGTTTGGTAGCAAGTCGAATATTTTTCAAAGTAATTCCCTTACCTTTAGTGGTCGTGTATTTTATTTTTAGCCCAAGGATTGTCTCTAGTATATTCATAAAAAGCCAAAGATATGAAATATTTATTTCTGATTCTTGTCTTTTTACAAAACTATTTAAAAATAGTATTAGAATATGATTATAAATATCCCAAAATTTGTCAAATTAAATTCTAAAGTTGGGTTTGCATTTTCTTATAAGTGCAGAGAATAAATCTACTCAAACTATTGTCAGGCGAAACTCGATTAATTCTACGCATTCATCGCTAATATTCGTTGTCTATTTTTAGTAACCGATCTTGAAAACATCATTAAGCCAACTTGTCCGCCAATTTAAGTGCGAGTTGTCAATCATTTGGTGTGAAGACTATCTTTTTAGTAATGCTAAATGTTTCTTAATTTAAATCATAACGTCAAGCTTCAAAAATTCTGTAATAAATTATTGGAAAAAGTAGCCCTACTTATTACATGCCAAAGCCTTCGTTTGTATTTAGTAAATTCTAATTTTTCAAGTAATAATCAAATTTGAAAGTTTACATAATATATAATTGAAACGTCAAAGATTATACGAAATTTGACTAAAAACTTGGGTGAAATTTACTATAAATGATCGACAATTTACTTAATTCTTCTGGGAATAGTTAGACACCCTCCCAATTGTTAGTTAGTTTCCTTTATTAATGGCACGGGTTGTAAATTCTTTTTAGCTAAGCATGATACATGTATATCATAGATTTACAATATTATAAAACGATAATCGCACTGATTATAATCCAAATTGGACGTAACTTCACATAATATTAAAATAAGAATAATAATCAATTTGGTTAACCTGCCGAATGAAATACGTACCTATATTACATTAAAAAGACAATTTAATAAATTGGAACAAAACATAATAACAAATTCAAATATAAAACTTAAAAAAAACACAATTTATTGAGCTTGTAACAAAATAATGCCCTCGATAAATATATTTTCCAATTATAGAATTTCTAATGGATTTTTTTGACAAATGTAGCTCTAGTAGAATTTCAGAACGAAAACTCTTAGCAAATTTTAAGACACTCTTTAACTACTCCGAATAGTTCAATAAGTGCTGAAATATATTTTTTCAATTGCAGTAGTTATCCTACAGTACTTAAAAGAAATAAGAAGGTAGTAGTTAAATTAAAGTTACAAGTTAGGTTGACTAAATTTTAAAAAAATCCTGAAATGTAAGTAAATTTAACAACTTTATTGTTTACTTAACTGGAAACGGTAAAATTTACGACATAAACGTGGTTTATATTTAATAAACTAACTACCGGTAGTTATTTACTTTAGTTAAATTTATTTTAGAGTATCAAAACTATCTACTGATATTATTACAAGTATTTTTTAAGTTTGACAAATTTCACTTTACCTAGATCGGTGAATTTTACAAATAAAATTTGGGTGTATGAAGTCTATAAATATGAAAATACAAGCACGAGACATTAAGCATTAATAAAATGGTGTTCGGAAATAAACCATTTTAGTACTATTTCTACTTTCTTAATTTCAGAATGTAAACCTTATTTACCATCCTTTTATTTTGAACTAAAAAATATTAACTTTACTTCATAACACTAGCAAAAATCGGACACTGGCAAGTATGAAATTAAGGGTCCCACAAAAGTCCCAGAAATGTTCAAAGGGTGCATGAAAATGTAGTCGAAGTGTGAATTTGTACATTTGAGAGTTCGTGTACACTAATTGTTTTCTTAAATGTACACAAAGCGTTCGTTAGATATTTCTACCGATTTTAAAGCGTCCGCAAAGTGTTCAATAAGTGTAAGACTTCATTAACGAGTTTAAATCTAAATTAAGGCGTTTTTCACTGATCGTACTAGTGCGCACTAAGCCACCTGGACATCGAATTAACATTTATTGGCAACTTTCGATCTAAATAGTCCTTGCAACTTGAAAAAACATTCATCCGAACATTTTTAGGACACTCGATTGTACAAATTCACATTTAGGTTACCCTTTCATTCTTTTAAATGTCATTTAAGAGTACATAAAGTATTCAAATACATTTTATGAATGTGCAAAATAATTCTGGGACACTTCGTAGCCACTTAAAAGAGAATGCCATTTTCGCCAGAGAAATGTTAGTTTCATATATATGTATCCAAATGCACTTTGACGATACACAGTAAAAATTCAGTTAATCTAAGTGTTACATAAAACTGAAATACTTGATAATAAAATATATTATTAAATTTTTCACTAAATCATTTAAATGAATAAACATGACAAATGTATTATGCAACTTGCTACATTCAAACAAACTGATAGTGTCTGTTACCATGTTGACTGAAACAAAGTATCAACAATGTAAATGGTATCCGAAACCTACTTCTGTAGTAAAATTATTTAATTATAGAGCTAGTTACTATAAACTTGAGTGAAATAAATTCGCCACTGTGCATTTCTCTAAGCGTATTTCTCGTTGTTTCAATATGCAACTATAGAATTACATTTATAACTCGATTTTAAGTAATCCTATGTGTCAGTTCATCGTCTCATCACTAAAATAAAATATAACCTTATATCTACAAACACAAGTAAGACAAAATTAAATTCTTAATGACTAGTTATACAAGAAATTGGTTAGGTAAACTAAGGAAATGATTACACTAACCAGTTGTTTAGTTTTTAGTTCTATTATTATAGTATCAAATTTATTTCTTAGTGAAACTATTTTCTGGTCTTCTTCAGCCAATTTCTTGTTTAGATTTGAGAGTACTAAGTTGTTGGTTCCATCACCTAAGTAATTTTTGTTTCGTATCCATGCAAATTAATACCAGACTTGACGCTAGACCAAATAACTTCATAAACAATTTTTCAGTTTTATAATACCGAAACTGTTAAGCTTGTCTATATTAAGTAATAGTTACATCTACTAGGTGATGAACATGCGATGTTATAAATGTTATGAATTGTAATGGTTTTGCTTGAATTAAGCTTTATAAAAAAACTTTAAATATTTTCTATTTATGAAGTTAATAAAATGAAATTAGGACTGGTTCAATGACCATTTCATTAAAGTTACAAAACGTTCAGGAAGCAAAACACAAGCAGCTATATTAAAATTCTTGACATTATTAGCAATTTGGTTCTTATTGGACTGAAAGAAGTTCACTGAAAACTGGCTTTACTACTTGCGAAAAATGGAACAAATTACATTGGTAATAAATAACCATGCATTTACCATAAAAATATAATCGCGATTCATTGCTAATAATCGCTAATAATAAATAGTTTATGAATAATTAAAAGGCACAAAAGTTAATTAAAAATTACGTCGAACATAAAATAAACTTCTTTTTGTATCTACAAGAAATGGAAATGTGGAAACAACTTCCGGGTAGACTTGTTTTAAAAGTGAGTTTCAAATTTCTCCCTTGTAATTTTGGAAAAACGAAATTTCCTAATTATTGATAGACATGAAAAATGTTCATTATCCAGCGATATTTATGTCTATTAAATGTACATTAAAATCTTTCTAAACATAGATATATATTCTGCAAAAAAAATGTTATCTAATGTTAATACAAAAAAGGGTTAAACACAATCTTTAGACATAACCTTAAATTATATAACAGTAGTTAAACATAAACATTATATTCTTATAAATTTTTCGTTTTAAACGTCTTTTATTTCATCCTGTACTCACCGACATTTGGGAATAAAGAGAAATAATCATAGTGCTAAAATTAAAATATAATAACTTATCTTACATTCGTTTCGAAACTATATAAAAACAAAGCAACCTTCCATAAAATTGTCAACATTAGAAATCGAACTTAAATGTCATTTCGACCTTGTTTATTGTGGAAAGTTAAAAGACAATAGTGGATCTCGAATTCCAGTGTGCGGTTCACATTTGCGTTGGTATGCTGCTCAGTTTCGGTCGATAAGTTACCATTCGGAACAAAACTTTCCCGCAAGTGCAAGAATCCCCATAAGTAAACTCCGAAGCAATACTCGATGATTGTTCCGCCACGATGTATTCGAATAAATTAATACGTCTTATTCGTTCAGGTGGAACACTTCTTCAAAGTTTGTACATATACAGAATAGTTTACGGTGTAACAATCCGCTATCCGAAAACCATTATGCTATTGGTACAATGGAAGTGATATTTTTTAAATACATTTCATAAAATACGTATCTATTAAAAATGTTTCAAAACTGTAATAATGCCTACAAATTAATAATAAATTTTACATTTACAACAAAAAATGTGTAGAAAACGCTCAAAAAACATTTTATATATTATACAAAATATCTAATGAAAATTTTAAAAATCACCAAGACGTCGTCCAGAGTTCAATCCAACGATGTCTTCAAAAAGACCTCCTGAAGAGGCCTTAATTATAATAATCTATAAAAGGAGCTCTTAAAGATGTCTTACTTAGGACTTCTTAAAATCGTAATCTCGAAGAGGTCTTATGTTTGAGAGGTCTTAAATCTATCTCGTTTTGGACCACCTCTCTTTAGTAAAGAGATTCCCATTGTAGAGGTCTGTGTTTCTTCCAGTGACACTAGGTGACGATTGAATCCAAAAATGAAATCGCGGGATATTTACTTCATATGCAGACCGATAGATTATCAGCTACAATAGGAAAATAAGTGCTTTTACGATATTTAGCCACTATTATCACAGTTTTGTATTATTATTGCATGATCCCATTTTATTGAATGTAATCACCTTCCAGTATATAAATATACGAACGGTAAAAAGGAAAGTTAAAATGAATATAAATGAATAATTAAGGTACAAAATTAGAATCTATAATTTTCAGAAATTTGATTTTCATTTATATTATTTTTTTTATATGTCAAAGCTCTGGATTAAAAAGTCTTTTCTGAGATCTAATATTTGAGGGATCTTATAGAGCTCTTAAAATCGACGCATAAGTCTTTTTAAAGATTACTTTAAGAGCTAACCTATTTTTTAACGGGATATGAAAAATATGTAAATTCTGTATGAATGAAAAATATTTGAGAAAAACATACAATTGAAAATGAACTCAAGCAAGTAGAGACCAAAATTCAATTACACACGAAAAAAGTAGAAGAACGAGAAATCTCCGAGATCACCGGATTTCCGAAAATCGCCAGTTTTCTTAAATTTGTCGGAAGGAAATGGGTTAACCGTAACGACCGTCTACATTGGTATCTTTACCCAAGAGACTAATTTCGAAAGAAAAGACACCACGATGTTATCGAATTCGGCATCTCGTCAAAACCCGGTGTATTTTTACTCCCTCTAAACCGGGCGTCATCCTCGTTAACATCCATAGCCCGGCGACCAATCCCATTGCTCTTTTCAGCTCCACATAATGTTTTGCTCAATTGGAAAGTGTCGTAAAAAACAGGATCGACGGCCTTCGTCGTGCTCGCGAATATTTTTACCAGGTCCGAAGAGTAAAAGAAAGCTTTGCGAAAGAGACGAGCGCTTTTCTGACAGGAGTCCTAAAACTTCCCACAAGCGAAAGTGTTCGCTGATTGATCGTAAAAAATATTGGTTTCCGTTTTATTACTGGAAATAAATTTATTTTTTACGAAACAGAATTTTAAGTTTTACTCAATGCATAGTCGTATTTAGGTTTTATTAAGAATAAAAAAAATATCATGTGGTTATAGTCAAATCAGAAGCATTTGTGTCACAGTTGTCTTTCACATAAATCTATAATATTTTTTTGGTGAAACATAAAAAAAGATGAGACTTGCAAAACAAAAAATTTATCCTTTTTCAATTTATCCTTAATTAATTCAATTTTAATGCAGGCACATTGCTGTCAATTTGTAAATTTGTTCAAGCACTCTGAATGTTTAAGTCTTCCATATTAATAAATTACATAAACCTCCAAAATTCGAATATTTTTTGTTATTCTTGATATCGGAGTGGGTTTCAATATATTTTTGTCTGCTGAACACGATCCCAGGTCCAAAATTATCTGGCACATTAGGATTTTAAAAAAAGTAGGGGCAAAAAGTTTGTTG
The DNA here is from genome assembly GCA_030407085.1 of Trichopria drosophilae. Taxonomy (NCBI): domain Eukaryota; kingdom Metazoa; phylum Arthropoda; class Insecta; order Hymenoptera; family Diapriidae; genus Trichopria; species Trichopria drosophilae. The sequence goes on from CM059582.1 coordinate 186,229,582, forward strand.
GCATTTTCAAAATTTTTCTCTGTTTTGTCTGACGTGCTAGAGACATTCATGAGGTCTTAAATAAAAGATTGAATCCTACACATAGAGACCGACATGCGAAATTCACAAAAAATAAAAGATTTTGGGAATAGAGTCTACAAACAATTGTTGTTGTTGTTCTGATATCAGAGTCTTTCCAATGTACTTTTGTCCATTGAACATGATCCCGGGTCCCAAAATTGTCTATTACGGCAATATTGTAAAAAAAGTGGGTATAACCAAAAGACGAAAAAAAAGTGTTTTTTTTTTCGTTTTGTTTGTCTTCGAATTATTTAAAAATAAAAACCATAGTGAATTAAAAGTTAAATGCAATTTCTATTGGCAGCAATTAAAATTATTTATTAAATTAATTTATGTATTTACGTTAACAGTTTGGTAATTAATTTTTTTTAATGAAATCACAAAAGTTTGGGATGATTTTTATATTGCATGAGAAGCAGTTAGTAGTTTAGTTGTATATGTCGTGCTCAGAAGTGTGTTTACACAGACTTTAATTTTCGATGCAAAAACAATATAAAGTTTACATATTTTAGACGCATTTTTTATCAGTCTGTAAAATCATCTGCTGTGACTCGCTTTTGGTATTAAACAAATAACTTTTATTTCGATTATTCTTTATTGTATCTTTGTGTATTTTTTTGCCAATAAAGTCGATTATAATTATTATTATTATTATTATTATATTCTATACTTTTACATCATTATTCTAGAATTAAGTTTAATTTACACCTACATTGCTTATCATTCAATTTACATTAGTTACCTGATATTTAATGCATCTAGTAACACGCAATCTTGTCCCTTACCTAAACAGTAAGGAAACTATTTAATATTTGTTATATTACTGACTAAGATTTTTAAATCTTCAGATATAAAACATTAATATCTCGGTTCTTAATATTTAGATCTAAAAATGGGTAACATCTATTAAGTTTCTTAAAAGCATATTGCCCAAAAACCTTGAATTAACTAAGGAATTAGTAAAAGTACAAAATCGCAATTTTTTCCATTTTTAGTTTATATATGAACGACAGGCTTATTTTTCGCAAACCAGTAAACAATAATACTTTTTGCGCTTCTGGGTTAGGTTATTTCAAAACTCTGCTGTCAGATTTTGATTCAGCGAATCGAAACCCTTCTGAAAAATACAGTCAGACTTTTGGGTAAGGATATCATTCTCATTTTGTTGATGGATATAATTTTCCAATTGTACGATGTTTGAAGTTTCTGTGTACGTTGTCTACTTGCTATTAAGAGTAAACCACCTGTTAATCTAGAACTATAGTATTTTAAAAAATGCATTTACGTTCATCAAACTAGATGCTTTCAAACGTATTTTTTGTAGTGAATTTATTAATACAAATCGGATATAAAATTGATATAAAATTAAGATCTTTAGCTTCCTGAAACGAGATCTTTTGGAGATAATATATCTTACACTTCGACTCAAACAACACATGCTTGTTAATGAAATCGTGTAAAGCTCTGCCCATAGATATATCCAACACGACCTTTTGAATAGGTCTTAATTATAATGATATGAAAAACGAGCTCTTAAAGAAGACTAACTTATGACTTCCTAAAATAACAGTCTAAGAGACTTCTTTGTGTGAGGTCTTAAAATTATCTCATTTCGCATCATCATTTTTTTATGAAGCGATCCCCAGTTTTAAGATCAGTGTTTCTTCCAGAGCCACTAGATGGCAATCGAATTCAAAAATGAAATCATGCGATCAGTACTCTTATATGCAGTCCGATGGATGATATGTAACAATTAACAAGTGCTTTTATGATATTTAGCAATAAATCAATTAGGGGGAAACAAATGAGTTAAAAGTATTTATCTATATGAATAATTAAGGGAAAAGATCCTTTTAAATTATATTATATATATTTTGGTGAGCATCTTAAACATGAGGTATTGCAGACCTCTTAAAATCGATGCATAAGTCTTCTAAAAGATCATGAAGTACTCTTTCTGACCGGTATTTAAGACATACTTTAAAATGTTGACTATAGATATTAATAAGATGTTAATCCAGTTAAGACACTTCTAGAAGACACCATGAATAAATGTCTTTCATGCGGAATTTAATGAGGAAAACATATTTAAGATACATTATCTCCCTGTATTGAAAGATCAACGCTCACTGAAACTAGAAATGAACATAGATAAAGAGATTCTTAAAATCGTATGGCTAACCACTATGTACAGTTATTTTACTGTTAAATGAAATTAGTCATAGCTAATCGAAAAGATGGTATTTTGAATACAGATATTCATTACGCTCAAATATTTTACAAGTTTTTTAATAACATTTTCTACTGTAATTTTCAGAGGTTCAAACTTTTTCATAACTATATTGTAAACTTTCTTAAAGTGTATAATAATTTTGAATAAAATAAATAGCAAATATTTGAGTACTAAAAGTCTGGCTTCAAAATACTATTTAAATTGTTAAATTCTCCAATCCCATATTAGTCATTTTTCTTAATTTGGACTGTAAACAAATCGAATAAAAAGTTGGAGAAAAAATTATGTTTACTATGAAAAAAAAAACATTTTTTCAAATTTCAATAAATATTTGTTTGAATAATACCAAATAAATAATTACTTGAGTAAACAAAATTGTATTTGCAAAACTTTGTCAGTATACTAACTACTTAACTTTTCTGTAATTAAGAATTTCAGAGATTAGACTTTTAGAAATTAATAGAGAACATTATTAAATATGGCTCCTTTCTTTAATAAATAATAAATTCCATTTGGCCCTAAATAATCACTATTTTTTAAATAAATTTAGAACATGCATAGATAAATATTTTCCTTTTTGCAACGTCTAACTTAAACAACACTAAATATTATTGAAGTATGAAAAATCACAAGACATTTTTTCGGAAAATTCATTAATTTTTTTTGAGTGTTCAGTACATATATGCAATTAGTTAAAAATCCTTTTCTAATAGTAAATATTTCCTAAAAAGGAACAATTTTAATCAACATTTCGTTTCAATAACTAAATATCTCACATAAAGCAAACAAACGCGTATTTTATAGTTGCATCAAACTTTCAAACTGGATGAGATTTAAAAGTTAAATTAAGGACTAAAAAGCTTTCAGAAAATTAGTCTAGAAAAGTTTATATTAAACATTACTCAATGTTCTGTAAACAACAGGAATGATTATTCCCGACCTAACATTTTCCTTAATTAATTACGTATCGCATTTCTTGTTTAAGTAAATTTTTGTGGTTAAAAACTCCTATTCTGTGATGGTCAAAAGCACATTATAATCACAACTTTTTTCCTATTTTGTTTCAGTGTTCAGCAAAGGGCAATGCGAGACAATGGTTTACCGTTTCCTCGGCAAGAAAGGCGGATATGCTTGGGTTGTCACACAGGCAACACTTATATACTGTTCCAGACAACAGAAGCCACTTTCCGTCGTCTGCGTGAATTACATCATAAGGTAGGAAGTTTGCTTTTTATTCATGTTTATAATATTAAATACTTGTCTTAATAAGCTCATTTTGAGCAAAATCATTTTCGGTACCAATATGATGTGGGATGTCGTTTCATTAATCTTGCGATGACAAAAACGTATTCTCCAAGTTAAGCTAATTTATAATTAATATATAATATATATGATAGTTGTCTAATATTTCTACTTAGTATCTAAATAGACTAATACTACTGTTGCTATTGGAATGACCATGGCGATTAGTACTGACGTTATGAATCTGATCACTATATCAACTAAATACTTTACGCCATTCACTAAATATTAAGTAATTTTAAAATGTATAACAATATTTTTAAATCCATGTTTAATTATAACAGGTGTATGCAGTTATTCAAATTGAAAGAGGTATACCTTTATAATTTTAAATGTATAATGCCATTATTCTATAAAATTTGTCTATAAATTACTGATGATATTACAATTTGCCATTGTTACTCACCGTCGTCAATCGTCATCGTCATAAAAAATATCGTACACTAGTTTCCTTCTTTATTCCTTATATCACTCAATTTTATCACTCGTCACCATCCGGCCTTGTTGTTCCGGCATCACCCATTATTTGTTTATTCATAATTCTATGCGAAAAATGTCACACAGATTCCCAAGGATCAAAATGATAGAACCAACATTGCTACCCTACTATTCAATTTCTGTTATGGCTTTCTAGAATTTTGAATATGAATATGATGTCGACTTTTTGTAGTCTATGTTTCCTTTTTCAATCGTTTATTATGACTAGTTCATTAAAATTTTGTATAAAATGGCTATAAAATGATTATTTTATCATTGAAATATCAACGATTAGAGATGAAGTTCCAAGTGATTTTTGAAACGTATTTTTTTGTGACCGATTTATTAAATAAAAATACACGTTCGTTCCGCAGATCTCTACAATTCGCCGGTTTTATGTTTTATGCTTCGGTCACGATTGGATGCTACGTGTGCTTTGCTAGCGGTAACGTTACAAATGAATCAGGAATTTTATGACAGCCGGAGCAAATATTTTTTTCTGCGTGATGTTTTAGCGTGGTCGTTTAAGAATAAGCATTCCGGAGATGTAACGAGAATGTCACTACAAGTTGACATTTTTTAAAATAATATACAATAACATTAATGACAGACTAAAAAACGTACTCCTAAATTTTAAACCAATATATTGTAGACAATGTTCATAGAAGTCAGTCGATAATTCTTATGAGTGTTTGGAAAAAAATTGTACTGTTCAAAAAGTTGATGTGATTCTTTTTTCTTGAAAGCATTATCGAAGCAAATTTCTCTTAATTAGGCAACCAAAAAGTAGTGCAGAATGTATGAAATTACTATCATTTTTGTCATTAGTTATACAAAAAATGGACCACCAACAATTGGTTGCAAATAACTACGTATGAACAGTACTTTGAGGTGGATTATAAGCTATCATTTAGTCAGAGCTTTAAATTTCAGAAAGTTTTTTTATTTTTTGTATCTTCAAAAATAAAAAGAACTAATCGATAAGAGAATTAGAAATCAAGTTTACTGAAAGTAGAAGAAGAAGAAGACCAATTCAATCACAGAAGTTTGTGCATTTAACCATAAAAATCTTTTCTTTAAAAGTCAGTGATTCAAATAAATTTATGAACATTTTAAGATTATTCAAAAATCTTCTGAAGGTATTTGGGTGATCTTTAAGAAGAGATTTCGAGCTTTTTTAAAGAACTGTTTAACTTATTTTTATTAAAATTAATAATTTTTTTATTTTTTATGATTTATAATTAAGAAGATTATTTTTCTTTCGGTACTTGCGCTATTGATTTAAAATTAAAAAATGATATTAATTATCTCCAACAATAAATATTTATTGAAAATACGAGATTAACGACTTAATATCCGCCGACAAAAGGTGTCTGAGATCTTAAATTTATTTAAATTCCGATGTTCATTTTTTTTGTATAAAGGTCCACAGTTTTCAGATCTGTGTATTAACTAGAGAAAACTAAACGGCATTCAAATAATAACATTTCAACAAAAATCAACGCAATGTTTACATTATACGCCAACTAACAAATATTTATTTGAATTTTAAATGATTTACTGGAATTGAAAATAATGGATTTATTTTTAACAGATCTTTCTACTTTTTGATAAATCTATCCCAATGAATAATTCGTTGTGCCACGATTTACAAATGCAGGAGTTTTTGGCATCGCTTATTAAAAATTTGTGACCTGATTTTCCTGTCAAATTAGAGCTTCAAAATGGTGGTCACTATGACTTAAATGTTAAATTTCGCTATTGAGAAAAATATTATTGTTTTCTAAGCACAGTTGTCAAGAGAAAACGTTAAGTAAATATTTATTTTAATTTACTAATTTTTGTTAGTTTATACGAAGAACAAGTGATTTACATTTTCGTTTAATCATTATTGTTTGATTTCCTTTAATTTCATAATAATTACTATCCAACTTGCTCTAATTAACGAGGTATATTGCAAAAAGAAATTACAATTTTAGGTAATTTAATTTGTTTAGAATAAGACGAAAGCTTTTATAGGCGTATGTTCTTAAAGAGCTCTTAGAATCTTCGCAATAATCTTCTGAAAGGTGGCTTTAAGAGCTCTTTCTTAGTACAATTTCGGAGCTCTTATAGATGTCTTTTTGCTGTTTTCGAAGTATCTACTAAAAATAACGACCATTACTTACTTTTAGGATTTCAATTTACATAGGAAACATTATCCAGACGTTTCCATTTTATTATGGGGTTGTATTACATACGAGGCATTGACGTACATGAATTTGAGAGTTTAATGAAAAGTCTGGATCGAAGTTTCAAATAGGTCTGAAGAAAGTAAAGTAGATCCTAAAAGTAGAGAATAAAAACTCTAAAAACATAGTTTAGGTCTCCTTTATAAACAAGAAAGTACAAAATATTCATTTTGCATGACTAAATTGCATGTCATACAATCTCGTAATTGAAGTTCAGAATTTCCTTACAAAAAAATGTTTGATTTCTAGTAAGAATTACATTTTATTAATATTGACCTTGGTATTCTTAATTTTCAAAAGAATGCATCGTAATTTTTACCAGAAGTAACTGCCAATTATCGCGTTATGAAAGTCATCGTGATTGTTTGCAGTACAGAAAACTAAACTACAATAAGGTTTATAAAATTGCTTTCTTGGAAAACGTGCAATCGCCTAGTTTACAATTTTTGTTTAACAGAATGAAATAAAAATGGAATGGGGTAAAAAGACGTTTGTATTTTGTAGTATAATTAGTAAACCATTTACTGTATTACTTGATCAGTCGTTAAAAATACAAAATTCATTAGGTAATATCTTTAATCCTAGTTTGACTCTTATCCATATCAAAGTGAGTGTTCTATGGTAATATTTATTTTTGGGCTATTTCGTAAAATATTTAAATCAACATTTTAAACGAATTAGATTTGTAATGAACGGAAAATAAAAAAAGTTTTTGTTCATTAAGAATAATAATACGTAGACATATTTTTAATTTATTTCTAAATTATCGGTAAGAAAGTCATTTTCATGTACTTTGTAATATTATTCCGAAAAAGTTAATTAAGTACTATCGAAAGCTCCCTAGAAGAGTCTTTAAATAGGCAAACTTTTATATTAAAATTAATAAAATAATTTACAAATAATGCTGTTTTCATGTAAATAAATAAAAAACATGACAAAAATACAAAGTTATTTCGTAGCTACTCCTTTAGTTCAGTCTTATAACCTAAAACACCATGGAGATTTTAAAGCTTAGGTGCTGATCTTTCAGGGTCAGTTTAAAAAATTACAGAAAAGTTTTAAATCATAAATTTTATAGGGTAAAAATCTTAAAAGTGTCTCTTTTACCACTCTACGGGGACAAATTTTTTGGATCGCTGTTCCCTCAAATAGGGATTCAAACCCGATAAAAAATTGACTAAAACGATGAAATATCATTAAAAATAGAAAAACTAGATTGTTTTATCATATCCTTAAGAATAATCCTGCAAAATATTTCGAGATTTTAAAATTGATTTAAAGGTTTTAAAAACCTACATAACAACAACCATTTGGACGATTTGAACATCCTTTAAATAATTGTTACTAACCTATTGCAGTATGCTAAAAAGAAGGCAAAGACTCCTTAATCAAGAAATTAAACAAAGCTGATAAAGAAACTTTTTTGTTATATTTTTTATCAGGTTTTATTGACGTAATTATATTTCACTTACGTTTCCTACCGCGTTTTGGGTGAGCAGCGCTCCAAAATGCTCTCTGTGATTAGAATAGAATTAGTAGACTCAGAACTATTCACTTACTGATGACTAAATTTACTCTGTAATTCAATAGTAACGAATAGTTTAGAATTGTGAAAGTATTCTTGAAAACAAAGATTAGAAATACACTGACCGACAAAATCAGATCAACACGTGATCAGAATATATTTTTCCGAGGGTTTTTGTTGCGATGAATCCGAATCGAATTAAAAATCTCTTAATTGACTCTGGTTTCCGAGATATTTTAAGTTAAAAAAGCAAAACTGCGATTTTATCCTATTTTTTAAGTTACGTAGCATCGATTTTTTTTTGCTCCTAAAATTAACATCACCTTAAAGTTTATATTTGTAAGGCTTGTGCTTTCCTTTGCCAAATGCTGTTGAGTTTATATAAAAAACTTATTTTTTCTGAGGTATCACATTTCGAAATTATTATTTTTATGAATTTTCATATGCCTGAGAACCCAAAATAAGCATCGAAATGTCAAACGACCATATTTCAACAAAAATTAGAAATATATAATTATATTCGGCATTTAAAAGGTTTAAACTTTATGATAATGTTTGTTATTTGTTTAATATTGGAAAAATGCAATACTACATAACCTCAAATATAGGAAAAAATCGCTGTTTTTTAACTTTTAAGTTAGAATATCTCCTAAACCAAAGCATTTTGAGAGACTTTAAAATCCTTCAGAAAAATGTATTTTGGTCTCTGGGTCACAGGGTTTTTTCAGTTATGTTATTCAAAACAGAAATCCATGAAAAAAATAACGTTTCCGAGTGTTCATGGGTAATTTTTAAATTATTTATTTTGTGAATTTATGATGATAAGAGTAAATAGAATTGTGGTACCAAAATCTAAATTTTAGAAAAATTTCAATCCCTCACTATATTTTCTCCGATCCATCTTAAAAAACAATCATTCCTCTCAGTCATTGGAAATGAATCTATTTATCATTGAAAACTGAAAATAGTGAGTTAAGAAGATGTAAAAAAATCTTTTCATTCATCAGAAAATTATTTGCTGCACTAGTGACTTGTATAGTAAAGCTCTCTTCGACCACACCCGCGTTTATGCATAGCAGGCATGAATATAGTTCCCCCAGTAAATCGTGAAGCACTTAAGAGGAATGAAAAGGGTTTACGAAGCGGATGATTCTTTAGTTTCTCATCAATGAAAGTGTATAAAAGATAGCACATCAGACAATTGATGGAAGCATATACTTCATATATGATATCATTCATCAATTTCCTTTTTTAATTTCTTCATCCCCATGAGGGACCAAAAATGCTAAATAGGGCATTCCTTTCGTGAGGTAGAAAAATCATTGAAACTCATCTTGTAAACGAACGAAATTCTGAGTTTTTCGACTTCCGCCCATCAAACTTTTTTTCGAATATTTTGATCTCGAAGGGGTGCGGCAACTGGGGATGCGCAAGCGCCCTGATGAAGAGCCGTGACCTCGTGACGTAGTTCGCGAGGTATCCCTGAAGAGGAAACCCTGGTCGATAACCCCCACCCCGCGGTCTCAATCCGGCTGCTCAATTGAAAGGGAGAGCGAGACCGAGGAACGAAAGCGAAAGCGTTTAATTTTCCCCGGATACGGGACCAGCGACGAGGAGGATGGTACTCGATCACATCGACGGCCACCATCCCCATGGGCGGCTGCAGCAGCCATCAGCTGCTACATCCACGGTATGGAGCACAATTATTCGGTAGTACCATTTTACCCGAAACGTTGGAAATATAGCTTGGATCATATCAGGTGACCACGAGAGCGAATAGAAAGCGTACATAAGCGAAAGAGCTCCTCTTGTAGGAGAGTCCTGGACTATGAGTGGGGAAGAAATGGCGAATTCTAACATCAAGACGTGAAAAAGTGCCGAAAAACAGTGGAGTCAGGTGTTCTGTCAGTGGGATTACAAGCGGAAACGTGGTATGAATCCTAGAGATAGTATCCACCTAGATCATCAGTATAGTAGGGGTCGTGTTTATGTTTTTTTTTTATCACTTTCTCTCCAGTGTAGAAAATTGAATATTGGTCAGTGAAACACAAATACAAATACCGGAATGTTCTATGATACAGTACCAGAAATATTGTGTACTTGAAAGTGATTTTTGGGCAGTTTGAATATCGGTAAAGGCATGTTTTACTCATCTGAAATTTCATTAATGCGCCACCTGCGTTATACTCCATGCTGTCCTTGACCATGACTGGAGCACTAAGAATGAACCGTTTGCTTTGAAAACCTACAAGTTGTTATGCAATTCAAATACGTGCATGGATACTTAAGAGACATTTCAGTCTGAATTGAGTTAGTTTGAGTACTATCGATATAGTTTCTTTGTTTTTATGTCTGATTCGAGTCTGTTTAGTGATGTAGATTCAATTGTAGGTAAATTTTTTTTGGTTTTCCAGTTTGGTCGTTTTCTAGGAAAGAAATTATGGTAGCTAATATAAGAAAATAGGTTTTGAAGTTGGAGAATGTTTAGAGTTGGAATGCTGGTGCAATCACCTGCACTGGTTACGTTAGCATTCTCATGGGAAACACTCCATCCAAGTCCAAGGGAACAAGTCGCTCTACAAATTTTTAATTGTTTCACAGTCTACGATCCAGTGGTTTCGTACAAAAATTACAAAAATTCGAGAATATCAGACCATCCTCTGCTATTATATACTTCAGTAATTAGTCAGTCATTTTTTATTGGAAGTCCAATAAAAGCTTACGATCTTTTGGACATTTTAAATTTTCACAAAATTACATGCTCGAAAAATGATTTCGGAATTGTTTGTTTTAGTTTTGAATTCGTTAAAAATAGTCGAGGCATATTCTTTTTTTTCAAGTAATTTTAATTGTTTTTGTATATAAAGAGGCGAAATATTTATGAAGCACCAAACGTCATCGCCTGAAAAACAGGAATAATTTTTTTCAAGTACAATCCTGCCGGGAATATTTTAAAATTTTGTGAATATATTTGAAGATGTATAAAAAATACGTAATAAAATTTGTAGACCAAAATATTTAAAATTCAACGAGTTATTGGCAATCTCTCAAAGCACAATGCGACAGCTGTCATAGCGATCTCCCGAGTACCTGAAATAAAAAAAATCATTAAACTAAAAGATATTGACCGTATTATGACCCTCGATAAAAATATTGAAATTTAACAAAATTACATTGTTTAATAGATCAGGAAACGAGAGGCTCATGATTTGAAGAAACATAAAAGAAGCTGCAATAAAGAATAAAAGCTATCGGATGATTTATATTCGAGTTATAACTGCAGCAAATGTGTAAAATGTAGTTTAGTACTCGTTTGAACAGAGGAGTAACTATTCTTCAAATGGCTATAAAACTATTTAAGATAAACATTTGGAAATTTAGTAAGTTATTTTTTTCGTATAGACTATGGCACTAAAAGAAACAAAAATTTAAGACTAGTGACGCTCCTTAAGCCTCTAGAAAAATAGTTATGCGCAAGCTAATATACTGTGAGTCCTATTTGAAATCCAAAAAACGATGACATTCAGATTCACTGAATACAGGTTGAGAGGAATGTAGTGGTAATTAAAACTTTTTTTAAATATGAGATACGTTTCAGGGAAATTGCAAGAAAATTAATATTATTTAGATGTATTGTAATTATTTCTTTACTAACTTCCTTTACATCTTGCCCACGTCATTGTGGTAATTTTTTGAAAGAAGATTTTGTCAAAGTAATTTTGGACCAAAAATATTTAATTTTTTAATCGAATTGTGCAGGTGTTCAAATGATTTTTAGGGGTTAATGGTTAAAAATTAACACATTTTTAATTTTAATGGTACTAATGCCTATGTCGAAATTAGAATCAAAGTTTTATCAAAATTTTTAGTTAAATATTTTTTGAAATGAAATAACACAACGAGATAACATTTTTCTCTGAAAATATAGTTCCTTCTTTTGTACAAACACGTTTGACAAAAAATTGAACCTTGAATATAAATAATTGTACAATAATACGACTAAAACTTAAAAAATTACCCAAAAGTTGCAAGAGGACCACAACGTCAAGTAACTTTGTAGACAATTTATTCCTAAACCTTTTTTGCAATTATAGTATATAGTTTCAAGTATGTTGTATATTTATCTAAATTTTAGAAGGAACTTAATTTTTCTTAGAAGATTCAATGAACTATTCGAAATATAATGACAGATATAAATCTAAATAATGGTATTTTCGTTTATTGTACTTAAGAAGTAAATAATATGCTGAACGAAAAGACGTACATTGCATTTTTTTATTTTTTTTTTTCGAATATTTGTATCCCCGAAGTTTGAAACCCATCTGTAGAGTTCAGAGATTTGTGAAAATTTTTGTAGAAAATATTTTTTGTCAAAGATGGAATTTTTTACTGAATTTTTTAACTGATTCATGAAAAAAATTAAGGTCGAACTTTTTAGGGATTCAATGCGCCGAAATCCCGAAACATATTTACAAAAATTTAAGTAAAAAATTCCATCTTGTACAAAAAATGTGTTCCAACAAAAATTTGCACCAACCTCTCAACTGTAAAGACGAATTTCTGACTTCAGGGGTACCAATGTTGAAAACAAATAAAAAATGAATTAACATCTTTTCGTTCAGCATAATAAACTATAATTATTTATTATTTACTTATTATGACAGATAATTAGCTGACGAAGAATGTATTATTTTTAATGATTATCCAAAATATATTATATTACATACTTACTGTATTGAATATCTTCAATATTTATCCAATCTTCATTCTAGTCATAAATAAAGGAATCTTATTAAATAATTCTGAAATTCCTATGCCATTAAAATGTAAAAAATTGAACTGGAAAATGAATTAACTTGTCAATTATTTATCGTTGCTTATTAATATTTATATTTTACACAAATTTTGGGATGCAAAATAAAATCAAATTTAATACAAAATAACAAATTTTGAATTCCTGTGCACGAATTAGCGGTCATTCCTAATGCAGAAAATTCACTTATTCAATAGAATGGTTCATTTTTTACTCAATAAAAGAAAAAAGTTAAGGTAATTAAAATGAGTAAAAACACATTCATATGTCAATTTTCTAATTTATTTTGTTTGGCTCTTTGAAGCAGACATTGTTCTTTACATGGAAAGTTGAAATTTGTTCTTCAGATCGCTGATTACAGATTTGACCTCAGATTTTGAAAATGGAAAACTAAATTCATAAAAAGTTACTCTACCAAGGTGGTGGGTCTTACGAATATATCCTCAGATTTTCAGAATTCAAAATGTCGGGTCGAAAATACTGATATATTGTTTCCGTCATTTTTAATTTTTAAGGATTGACTCGTAATCAGATACACCAAAAACCTCAACACATAATATTTCATAAAAATCCAAACTATATAATTATTTTCGTTCGCCATGTTGGATGTGCCATTTTGAATATTTAAAAACTGACCCCTGCTTGATACTCAACAATCAGCAAAAATTCATGCGGAATTTTCCAAAATTTTAGTTTCATGTAGCTCTGTCAGTATTACGTTTATTGGAAAATTATTTTTCAAAGATTATTTATTTATAACAGTGTACTTAGCAATAAATATGTTGTACGATTGTTTAGTAAAGATTGTCGTCTACCGCATGCCATCAAAGTTTTCGCGTTACAACGAAAGATACTATTAGAAATTGAGACAAATTAAAAAGAAAATGGTGACACTTAGGGTTAATGAGTTCAAAGTTCTTTTACTAATACCTACAATAGAATTAAAAAAATTACACTAAGTTAACATTGCCCATAAACCACATTTTTCGGAACACGTCTATCGTTAAAAAACGATCATTCTGACCTTTAGTAAACATTCCTCCAAGTTTGGAAATTGATATTGCTTTTGTTCTGAAGTTTTGACAGGAGTATGCATGATAACCGAAGTATATCGTTACAAAGTTTAATACTTTTTTCATCAATCCCTTAATGTAGTGGTAATAACGTCAATTCTGTTGAAATTAAATTTCAGTTTCATATAAATCTGTCAAATACAAATTTCTTACAATAAATAAACAGATATGAAAATTATAAAAATAAAAATACTCTAAGGTCTAATCATTTGGACATATTAAATAAAATAGAAATCTTTCAGAATCTCAAGTGGAATTTGATTAAGAAAATTTTCTTCAAATAGTTCAATGAACTCTTTTAATTAAAGTTTGGTCCCTTTATAAATAAAAGTACAACATTCATTTACGTAATGTTTTTTTGGACTACAATACATTTCTTCTTTATGGAGAGTTTAAGAGGTAGTCACGGTTCTACGTTTTCCTACTTCTCGTGTATCAAGTACTTTTCTGGCATTATATTTCTTGTTCTTTTTGTATTCAATATAATGAGTAACAGTATCGAGGTGGATTCGTCTGAAAATGGAGCGATCCCTTTAGGTTACATTTCGCTTTCTAAAAAAATATCACATTACGATAAGCATGTCTGGTGTCTATTCTTCATTTTGAGGTCTTGTACAAAGCTTTTTGAACTGCTAAAGTTGGCACTCGTGTTGTTATTGATCGTCACTATTCGTTTTATTGCTTAAGATTCGCGCGATTAAAAATGCAAATTACGTCATGAATTATCGTCAAAGATAAATGTGAATTACGCATGAACGTTTTAAAAAACGTCCGATTCATTACCGCGATACTTGTTTCGTCTAGTTTTTTGAATCCGTCAATTTTTCTAAATGTTCAAAAAGTGCCTACTTAATTAAACGGCCGTTAACAATTTACTATGGACGTAATGTTTATTATAAAATTTCATATCGTTTGAAAAATGTCAAGTAAAACGCGACTTTATCGCAAGATAAGAAATCATTTCGGAATTAATTGATATTTGGGGTATTTTTGCATGCTAAAAGCAAAATATCGCATCTATTCTTGGAGCAATTACGTAGTCGAGGCAGAAAATTCATTCAAGTTAAAAGCACGAACTTGATTTATCTAGCAACGAAAAATTGCATATCAGAACTGGTATACAATTTATGGCAACAGATAAATTATAAAATAAAAATGTAACGTAATAACATAATTCCTTTTGTTTAGAAGGAAATGTATTATTTATCGTAGTGCGTTAGTAAGTATATCTCATAAGATGTCCGAAAAATGTTGTAACATTGTGGGAGAACCTTATCATTATTTGACATATTGCATTTCGTGTAGAAATATCCCCAAGTTATACAGACTTCGTTAACGGCGTTATCGCCTTGGGTCAAAGATCTTCCGGTTCTTGATATGGAATTTCTGCCTATTTTCCCAAAGATATTCACAAAACTGCATTGAGCATGTGGGATTCTTTACATCATTGGACGATATCTGAGTGGCAAGTGCTGGTTCGACAAATGTAACCTGAAACCATCCACCGTGAATCACAGAATACCATTTGAGGTGTAATATTTGTCATATACTTAAAAAACAAAAACAAAATTTTTAATAAATGTTGGTTGAATATTTACTCAGAAATTTGCCTCTGTTTCTGAAAATACTTTTCTTCGGGTCAAAATTTTGCTTAAAGCCTCTTGATGATCAAATTGTTACGTTTCTTTTAATAAAAGCTCAAATTATAAAAAAAAAAAATGAATAATGACGAAATCCATGACCGTCTAGTATTCGTTTGGGTTTATGTATTTTTTTTTCATTTGTTTGTGTTGTATAAATCTATTTCCATGATGATTTAAGAACTGCTGAAATTAAGGTATTAGTAATCGGCAGCGGTATGTAAATATTTTAATTGGCAGATGTTTTAAATGCACGATAAATATACTTTTCTACCTTTTAGTTCAATAAATATTTGTGTTGAATCTAAAGTTTAATTACAGGATATTTTGCAAAATAAGGGGATTTTTATTTACCTCGTGATTTTTTAAGAAATTAATCGCAAAAGAAAAATCTTTTTAGAAAAATAATATTTTTTTTATCCTGTTCCTCGTTGGAATTTTAAATAAATGGAAGTTTCTTAGAGCAAAAAGGAAAATATTATTTCTGTGTATCAAATACCTTAAAAAATACATATTACACAATATATTTTTAATAAATAAACTGTTATTATTTAAATTGTTTTAGGTGTTAAATAAGTTCCTTAGCTTCAACAAATATTCTGAAACCATCCTTTTTTTTAATAAATAGTTCTAATATATTTCGAAACTTATTAATTAAGAGACGCAATTAATAAATGATTATACTTTCTTGGTCAGGCTGTAAAACAGTAAATGCTACTGCAAATCAATTAATAATTCACTAAAACATTGAGATGTAACTTTTTTAGAGAATAAAGATGTAAGTCTTCGATTTTGATAATTCGATATTTTTAATGGTTAGTAAAAATATTTCTAGTTTCGTTTTAAACATTGTTTTAAAACTTGAACAGTTGACAGTTTATAACTCAAGAATTTAAGAAAAATCTCCGCATACGTTCATAAATTAACATATTGTAAATGTCTGTTGCTAATCCTTTAATAAAATACGAAAATAACAATTTGTATTATCAATTGTCAAATTTTGACGATATTCTGATGTTTATTTTAAAAAACAATGAGGTTTGTACTGGAAACTCAAATTAGTCGAATCAAAATATTGATTCTTTTAATTTTGTTTAGTATTTTTACAATTTTAATTACTTAATAAATATCTGACGGTCTGATTACATTCGAAACAATTCTTATTCAATGTGAGTAACTATTTGTCATAATTCAATAGGTTCTCATTTGCATTTTGTCATTTCCAATAATTGTCCGAAAATAGTTATGTGAGCTAACAATATAATTAGTGGAATAAAATCTAGAAATTAGTTTGACTAAATTAATAAATAAAAATTTAAAGTATAGTTATAATTGTAAATAGGACATGAATACGATTTAAATAACTACGAAAATAGTTTTTTTTTACGGCGATCAACTATCCAAAAGTAGGGTTATAATGGAGTTTTTAAGACTCCGGGAGTAGAACTCGATTTTGCGCCCTGCAGTGAAATCTTCAGGCGCAAATTATCAAAACGCTATTCGTTGAAGACCTGTAAATGCACCCTTGTTACATAACATACTATTTTTAGTATAGTAACCAAAGATCTTACCAATGACGGAAACCTATGCCTCTTTAGTATGTTAAAAAATGTTGCTGTGGGTAGATTTCGACACAATTCGTGGGAAAAGTTGGATTTTCACATTTTTATGTTTTGAACGGTAAAACCGCTCTACTAATCGACTTAGTAATATGACATTAACTAAAATAGTACTATTCTATTAGTTCCTCTTTTTTTTAATCAGTAGATTTATAATTCATGAAATTGTTATTATCTGAATAAATGTTTGGTAAAATTCTAATCATTCAATAAATTTTAAAGGATATATTTAAATTGCGTAATGATGATCCTTTAATAATTTGTTCTGTTACTCATTTGAAATAAAAAAAACATATTCATAATTCTTTTTTAGAAAAAAAACATGCAGCGCATTTTTAATAAATATTGCCTTCCATTACAGCATGTATCCAAAAATATTCTGATATTGATAATCAATACTTTTTTTTAAAAAAAATTTGCGTTTTGTTTCTTAGTCGTTGAAGTTTTCACAATTTTTCCAAATTTTTTCGACTACGGTCGTAATTGATATGCGATAGAAGTAAAATTCTCAGATGATGCAGTAAATATGCAAAACAAATGTGAAAAAGAATCTGAACTTGTGGGATGGCTCCGGAGAGAAGAACGACGACCTTGGTGTGCATACCGCATGTCAAAGCGCGTCATTGCGTTCATCCATTATGTAACACAGCACTGATTGTAAAAACGTGATCATATATACTATCAAATGTGTACATTGTGTGCGTTAGTTACTCGTTCATACAACAATGTGTAGGTTTGACGGTGTCGACAGCTTTTTTTTCTGAATGCGTTCGAGAAATGCATAACTGTATTATAGTGCACGCGTGCAGCAGGAATGTCGAAAATTTATGTATGTTTGAAAACTGCACGAGTTTCGGTACTGCGGTATTAATAATCATCAATCACCTGACTCTGTTCTGCATCGGTAGAATTGGTCGTTTCAAAAAGTGAAAAATTAGTCAATTTATGTAATTGCTAATGAGTCGTTTATTCGAGTACTTCCTTGACTGTATCAAATTTTATAGTTGTGGCATGATTACTATTTTACTCGTTGATTAACATTCATGCTCGAGATAATTCTGATTTGTCGTAAATTGTAATTAACAAAATTTGTTGTGTCTTCTCGTTCCCTGAATATTTTTAAAAGTTCTGCATGTGATCTGTCGAAATGGTTCTAAATTATTGTTTTGATGATGCTGTGATATTCAAATTTAATTATCAAATTATTGTACTGGTATGTACGTCAGCAAACAAACATAAAAATATTATTTATTTGGTTTTTATCAAGATAGTTCTTTTAATATCGTCGTTGTCGTTATACATCATGCATTATCAAATCAGCGATCGAGTATACCGATATAACTAAGTACATCTACTTGTGAGTCGAAATATCGATTGTGCACTGTGGCCTCTTACTTTGTATAACGTCACAAAACTGTTTGTTCGAGAATTACTAGCAAAAGTATAAATATATCGATTAACATTGATAATCAAACGTAGCTAGTTACATTGATCTAAAATTTCATATTAAAATTAAACTCCACGAGTGTCGCTATTTTCACAACCCACGTAACAGTTCGATTTTTTACTTTCTTGTTCATTAGTTAAAGTCGAACATATAAAACGTTTCTAGCGTCGATGAATTTGTAAATAGACTCAAGCGACCATGAAAATCTTTATGATTTATGATTCAACCCTAATTTCCAGGTGACAAAAATCAAACTACGAAAATCATGTCGGAGGATTACATTTTCATATCAATTTTTAATAGGAGAAAATGGTTTCCTTTGTATCAATTATCTCAATTACTAAAATTGACCTAAATTTTGTTTCCAAGTGGTGAAATTATTTTATTTATGTTGTATTATCGAGGTTGGGCTTCATTAAATGCAAGTAAAAATAACTACGTTTGAAAAAATAAGTGTCCAAAAAATTATAAATAAACGAAATATTAAAGGCAGTTTGTAACTCATTTTTTTATTCCAAATTCTGTGCAAAGTAAAATTAAAATTCGAGATTACATTAAGAATTTTTTGAATGCTAACTATAAGGAAGTCAGAAAGTATTCAATAACTGGTTATTCGTGTTTTTTCGAGCTGTCATATTGAATTTTATACTTCTGGTGTGTAAATTCAGAATAATTCTTACAAAATGTGTGTAATGCAGTTTTTATTCAGTTTACCAAAAACCTTACGAAATGTGTTCTTTCCTAAAATACAATATTTTACTTAGTTGTTTAGGTAATCTAATAGAATAATTGAAAATCCAATAATTAATTCATTGACACATACTTTAAACTCAGTCATATGAAATAGCTAACACTACTAATTTATTAATCAAATTCTGATAATCTAAAAGTAGAAATTGAATATTTTATTTCAGTAGTTTTTAAAATTAGTAAGTATTCGTGGTTTTTCAATATTACTTATTAGTAAAATGATATAGACGATTAGTACTAATTGAAGTAGTGACGTACTTTTCTTTTTTTTTTAATTAGTAGTTTTTAACAAATTCGGCTTTGGAGAGTAAATCCGATGCGTCTAAACGAAAATTTAAAATGATATGAGTTATATCTAAGTAAAATTGTGAAAAGAAACACGTTTCACTGAATCCTCAATGATAACAAAATATTGCCAGGCGTCGCGTCGTTTAGCAGTGTACTTCCAATTGAGAGAATAGTATTTGAAATTCCTAGTCACTTATTAGCAGTATATAATAAGTAATAAATACGCTTTAAATTTCTTGGAGTGAAAACTTACTCCAAACAAACCAAAAAATTCCTCTTGAAAAGTTTTATAAATAAAAAAGAAACATTTTATTAGAACAAACGTCTTATTTTACACTAAAAACATGGAAACCCCTTTTCTTTATAAAATCAACATTATTAATTATTTTACCATTCTAAGGCGGCACAATAAAACGGTTTTCCGAACAAAAGCATCAATCGCGTAAATGTTCCACGTCATCAGAGAAAAATGACAGGTCGGTCGCGAAAATCCGTCGATTTTCCCACGAAACGTCAAATGAGATTCATGCATAGTAAATTAGTGAGTTGTAAAACGCGTGTCATTATATGATCCCCCGCTTCTACCATTGTCAATAAAGGCTGCCAAAAACAATAGTGGAACAAAAACAGCTATTATGCAATAGTGTGGTTTTCGAATGCGTTTCTATCGACGAGCGTCGATCAAAGGCCGCCTAGTTACGTAAACAAATTTAGCAGTCGATAATCCACGGTTTGAGCCAAGAACGCTAGGAACTTGGTTTTATTACGACGAATCCGTTGCTAAAGGAGGCGGCAAAAGCTCTATGAATGAGCCAAATGGACGACTTTTCTATATAATATTGGTGTTTTGCCAATGTTTTAGCGTGGACGTTTTGCATATATTACACTAGTACACATTTTTAATTTCATAGTTCCTTTTTGGTGCCGAATTTACTGTTCCTTCAGGGAAATTTAGATATTAAAATGGTTAATATGATGAAAATTAAATGACGATAGATGATGGTGAAGGATAGAAAATAGTTTTAAAAATAAAACTTTCAAAAAACTTTGTGTCATTTGGCGCCCAACTGCGGGCAGCGTTTCCTGAGATGCGGAAAGTTGCATAAATACTGTTTCAGTGCATAAACAACTATTGTAAAAAGTAAATTAAACTTGGTTAAAGTTTGGCATTTTTTTATTAAACGTCTAGAATCTCAGGAACACTTAGTTTTATAAATTTTAATAGAAAAATATTGGATATCCGAGGTTCAATTTCATTTGTATTGATATCGTAAGAAAGTATTAACTTGTGATGAACTGATACCATTTTTTAATATTAACTAGACTAATCAGACAATTTAAAAAACAAAATTACGAAAACTTATGATTATAAAACTGTTTTATACAAATTGACAAATGACCTAAACCTACTGTCAAATACTTCAATTAGAAAACAATAAATTTGATAATTAATCAGAATAAAAATCAAATTTCTAGATAGAAATTTTGAAAATACTTAAAAAAGTGACAAGAACTACTATTTATAATGTTCAATAATTTTATGAAAATAGATTAATTTCTATAATATAATGGAAATAAAATACTTGAAAAGGAAAAAATGCCATTAAACAGAAAATAAGTATCTACAGGACTAAGTGAAATTTTATCGCCAAGGCACTTGAGAAGCATTTAGATTTCTCATTTTTACATTCCAATACGTCTTATTGTTTCAAACTAATTATCTGGTTGCGTGTCACCATGTGTAAGGATTAAAATAGTCCAATTTTTTAGAGTGTGTACAAAATTACTAAACCCAAAATTGTGACATATGGAAGACATTCACTTCTATTATTTTTTTATTATATTTAACTGGAATAAAATCTGAAATGTTTTAAAAGCAAAGATTTCTTCAATATAATTATTACTCAAAATTACTGAGTCGGTAAGTGTCTTTTCTTATACTAAAAATCAAAGCCATTACTACGGCGCTTATCGATCAGACTATATAGCAATCGCGTTCTTAAAACGAGTATAGAGAAAAACATTTTAAATGCAAAGTGGCATTACGTATCTATAGATAATGTATTTGTTACAAGTTCGCTCAGTTTCAGCACCATTTATCGTATTTTTTCAATTAAGATTGAATCGTAAATTAAAGCAGATATCCTCCAAAGATTTTTATGAATTATTTCATTTCAAAATTTCTAAAATTTCTATTTTTAAGAAGTAAAAAAGCAACTAACACCGCGTATATTTTATAACATTCCGATTATAACGGATTAAGTTTTTACTGCCGTTTTAATATAAGAATATTTGATCCGAGTGCTCGTAGAATCATTAAAACTTATGCAATTTTTATCGCCATTAGTATTTGGAATCGCGATTACGATCAACTAATTGCTGTTCGCAACACAATAAATCGTGCGAAGTAACATTGCATTTGTTGTTGAAATATTATAAACGGTTTAAAAATGATAGAAATTTGCAAACGTCATAAATGCATAATAAATGTTTTATAAATATTTAAGATTTGAAATTTATGACATAATCGGAAACTAGAATGAAATGCATAACACTATGATGTTTGATAATAATAACGACTCTCGAAGGAAAATTGTACGTCGAGGAAAATAACGTCTTTATTGTGAAATGCTGTAAATAAAATAAGCAGAATGGAAATATATTTATCCATAAGTTAGCGATAATGAATTTCAGTTTAAAAAAAAAACTTTTACTTCTGTTAGGTATTGCACTTCACTTAAATTTTCGGTTTTATTCATTTTTCCTTCTAAACACCAAAACCTTAAGTAAAATATGACTTTACAAAAAGACCTCCTGCAGTGTAACCAAAAACTGACCTGCGTTTCAAATATCTGCCAAGTACATGTTAACGTTTTTTTTTCAATACATCTTTTAAAAAGTATAATCTGTTTTTCGCAGAGAAACTTCATTTTTGAAGGTATTTCCAGGAATATTTTAAGAATTGTATTTTGATGATGATGGTTACTGATGAGGAAAATATGGGCTCAGGGTAGAACATTCGTTTTAGACCAGTTCGATTCTATAATTAGACTGAACTTTTGAAAGAAAATAAAAAATGAACTGAAACTCAGTTATAAGTGACTAAGGGGTAGAAATGAGATCTTTAACATCAATTATTTACGAATTCTGTAGTGGCTACAAAAAATATGTTTTTCAGATTTTCGATTTTTTTCCAGAAGGAAATAATCATTTTTTGCGTAGTAAAAATGTGTATTGATTTCTGAAAATGTATTTTTGTATATTTTGTTAAATGCGATCGTTTTTTGACATAAAGAAATTAACGAGATATAATAACGATATGTTGATAAACAGTCGATATCAACGATTATTTTTATTCTGATAACTTGAGATTATTAAAGATATCTTATTAGAATTTTTTAAGTGCCTCCATGTAATTATTTCTATTAATCCAATGGTTTAAAATTATTAAAATTTTGGTATAAATGGCAATTAAAAATATCTTCATATGTTGATTGTCCTAATGGTTCATCTTAAGTAAATGCAGAGTTCAAACCATTATTTAAAAACTTCAATAAAGTGTAATAAAACCTATTGTAATTTGATTAACGAGTTCCATCAATCGTCAAACATTAAATACTATTTATAAAAAGAGTTCCTGGGCAAAATGTAGTTCAGGAAGTTTATTCAGTCTTGTACTTGACCTATGCAATAGGCACACTTTTAGAACTGGGCAACGTTTTTCAGAATTTCAATGCTACGCATGCCAAGCAATGGAGCGTCAGAATAATATATATTACACAAATTAAAATTGATTTTGACATCGGATTCCTATTTAAATTTGTAAAGTCCATAGTTTAATTAAAACTGTTTTGAAATAATACACAAATACAAAATGAAATTGACGAATAAATTGAATAAAAGAAATAGAATTGAAAATTTGATATTCAAAGGAATGAAAACGATCGATGAACTATCAAGACAGGTATCTAAATATTAAAATAAATGACAAAATTTAAATTATATACGAAATTTGACAATAGTAATTTGATATTAACGCATATTACAGAAATTAAGTATGAACCTAAAAGATCATTTTGTTCTGTTTAAGATCTTACAATAAATAATTAACGTTGTTATAATTTTTTCTATCATATAGGATAAGTTATTGTGATTAAATGTAAATTTATAAAAATGTGCATAAATAAATCCAGTCTTATTTAAAACAGACGTTATTAAGCCAAAACAATGTTAACAAAAGAATGAAACGAGTGCATTAAAAAACTAATTCCAATATTTAAAAAACGCTAATCTTACAAAACTTTAAAATAACAAAATTTAACAAAGTATTATAGAAATTACTAAGACATTTGTAAATTAACTTTAAACGCAATAATATTAGCATGAATAAATTAAAAACTGATGTTCAGATGTCGAAATTTCTATATGTGGATTAAATCACTATAAAGTAGTATAATCATTGATCCGTTATAATTACAGGAGAGATTATGAAATTAAATTTAAAAAATATGAAAAATGTCAGGAATTTTTCAACAACTAAATATACAAAATGTCAAATCAGGAATTTTACGTCGTTTAACTATTTTTAGTAATCTAATTGAACTCGCAGCAATAAAAAAGTAAATAATAATTAGTAATTCATTTAATTTGTTTACTAAATTATCCATTAAATTATAAGATACTTTGACACAAATAATATCATATTAAATAATTAATAGTTTAACTTGCCAATTAAAAACAAAAAGTGTCAAAACCTAACTGCAAAATGACACAACTTTAACAATTTAACAATTACTCAGATTCTCTAACTTGAAAATTATGAAATTTAAAATTTTTTAATTTAATTACATTTCCTGATTTCAAAATATAAATTATTTCGCTTATCTTGAAACCTGTCATCTCATTTACGATCCTTTTTTAGTCTGTAGAAAAGAGTTTCAAGGCTTAAACTTTTTACAAAAATATTCAGAAAAATGAGTCAAAATAGAACCCCTTAATGAAAAAGCTTGTCCGCCCAAGTGTTAAATATTTGAAAAATCGAAAAGAGTGGTAAATAAATGAAAAAAGTAGAATTATAGAGGTCAACGCCATCTTTAAAAACGTTTTTGGTTATTAATTAAAATAAAGGAGGTCCTGTACAAAGAAAGAAAAAAAGGTTAATGGAACCTCAAAAAAAGATAGAAATGGTTCTAACGCGCAACAGTAATAGAAATAACGTGACAAGTTACTGTTGACATAATTTTAATTTTACATTTTAAAGTAAACTGTATAACAACAATCTTTTTAACACTCTGGGAGTAGAACTCGATTTTGCGCCCTGCAGTGAAATATTTCACTGCAAATTATCAGGCCCCACGCTCGTATCATAAATAAAAAATATCGTATGCCACATGGACGAAATATCGATCTCCGACAATTGCATCTTTGTTGCATAATATACTAATGTGATAAGAGGTTATTTTCGTTTAATCCATTTTGTTATATCTATTTTAAAATTAACGAATCTTTAAAGTTACTATTTAACTGTAAAATTACCGTATATTTGAGGTTAGAAACTAGGACATTTAACAATTTGGAAATGGTAAACAGAACAGTATTGTCTTGATTTCGACACAAATAGTTAATTTAACTAATTCTTCTGAATTTCTGAATTTCATCACCGCATTTGCCACTCACTTCACGTTTCATACATCTAATACAAACAATATTACATTGAATGGTTAAAGTAAACTGATACTTTTACACAAAAATTAATTTTTTTTTTAATTCCTTATATATAAAACGTTTTGAGAATTTAGATTTAGTAGGTCTCCCTTTATATTAACTTTTTCATTAAATTCCTTCCCTTCCTTATTTTAACACTTCTCCTCGCCCGTATCACTAATCTGAGAGAGAATGCAGACTTAAAACAGTGATGGAATAACAAATCTTAGGGGGGTTAAAATAAGGGAAGGAAAGAAGCTAAATTAAGATTGCACTGAAAAAAGTGTCAAGTAAAATTACATTCCATTAATGTAATCATTTGCAATAGCAATTATGTAATTTCTCAATAGTTTAGTGCGATATGACAGTGCAGTCAGTGTAAAAGTAACCTGACTGGTGTAAAATTCCTCTAATCTTGTATTAAAATTACATTGCTACAAGGTAATTTTACACCGATAGGTTATATTTTACCAGCTCTTGGTAAATTTCCTGCGATTATCAGTGGTATTTTTGTGTCCTACGATTTTTCTGGTAAATTTACATCAACATTTTTTACAGTATAGTAATTTAAATAAGAGGCTTTAAGATAAGGTGAGGACTACTATAACACCTAAAGTTTAACAGATTGAATTTTAAAAATGAGTCAACTTTACAGTAGTTTGACAATCAATACCATTCGTCAAGTTTTCCAAAAAAATCAATTGCACTTTATGCTCCCGATTTTCTAACCTCAAAAACTTGACTCCTTTATCGTTTCTTCTAATCTATCTAAAATTACGTTGTAATTTTCAGCAGTAGAAAAAATGTTTAAGACAAATGTCTTGAATTTTGTTTAATCGACAAATAATTGTTCTGCGAATACTGAAGCTTGCGACCATATAAAACTTCAAAAGTCCAAAAAAAAAAACATATCGTAACTTGAAAAATTTCAATCCAAGAAAATTTTGAAAATCACTTTAGGTGGAAAATGTTATGGACCAGAAAACAATCTTGGGGAAAGGGGAGTAAGAATGGCGAACACGTGTACGCTGAGGGACTAAGGGGGAGATGTGTGTTCTCGCCTTGTCGAAAAGTCCAGATATAAGCACGAGACTTAGTCTGAGGCCTAAGTGCAACTTATATATGCAGACACACACACATGGATAAGCGCACGAGTAGTTAGCACCCTGCGTGCGCGTCGTATCGTTCGAGACTCGAAGTCGGAGCTTATTCGTCTGCGAGAGTGGCACCGGGTGGCTGGCACTAGTTCGCAACGAGCAGCCGTTCGCCAGTACAGTTTCGCGTGCGCGATGACCGGCTAGTCGCGACGAGCACTCCTGGTGTTTTGGATTTTGGATCAGCATCAATCCCATCTGTGTTTGGTGTTTGAAACCAAAAAAATTTTGGATCATCCAGCTGATCGTGGGAAAACTATTGGAGACTCTACTGATACCGATCAGCGTCGTCAACTTCATCGTCGATGCTTACATAAGTCGACT
This sequence comes from Trichopria drosophilae, assembly GCA_030407085.1. Lineage (NCBI taxonomy): Eukaryota > Metazoa > Arthropoda > Insecta > Hymenoptera > Diapriidae > Trichopria > Trichopria drosophilae. Next base: position 186,256,221 of record CM059582.1, read on the forward strand.
TCAAGACTGAGGAAAGAAGAGCAGAAGTTGGACTACAGAGAAAGTTGAGGAAATTGAAAAAAAAAAAACGAATTTTGGAAAAAGTGAAAATCGAGGAGTGTCAGCGTTACATAAATATGGTGGGGGTATCTGTTCAGACGAGAGGAGGAAGTACTCTGGGTCGAAAATAAAATTGGCTCCGAGTGCCGATTCTACGCTCGAGGGTAAGAGGTCCTCTGCGAGGGATCAGGACGACCGATCATGGAAATTGTGCGGAGCGTCACCATGCGTGACTCGCCGGCATGAAAAGCAACGAGCGTGGGATCGGTTTATATTTAGTTGAATCGACGCTGGATTGAAAAGGGTAGAAGGAGAGATGAAAATTATTCAATGCTGCTGTATCGTCGAGTGCAGTTACAAACGACTGGGACGTTGACACTGGTTGGTTCATTTCTTGGTTGCGTCAGATTGGATTTTTGAAATCTGCTCGACGTTCTCTCGTCTTTTTTTTAGAATTCATAATTGCGGATAGGACCTACCTTTCGTGACTTAATGACAAGGATGTGTGGATTTAAGTGCTTTTAGGAAAGTGGGTGCCTTTTACCTGCGACCAAGATGAAGGTTGGGGTCGCCACGTTAGGTTATGTTTGAAAGATAACGGGCTTCAGTTGATAAAGAGTGATTAAAAGTCTTGTTTTGATGAATTACGAAATGCATTCCATCATGTCTGACAATTATTGGGATGTGCCAAATGGTGATACAGGATTTTTGTCCACATTTTGGATGCACACCGAAATAACGAAAGTGTGATCTTGTTTCCGATTGATGAGATAAAGTGATTTACGACGTTTCGTAATTTGATAATAAAGAATTGAGATAAAGATGTTCTGCATTAGACCTGCTATGATTAGGTAGTGAATTTCTTGGTCAAACCTGAAATAAACCGAGTAATGCTGAATGTGGAGACGACAGTCAAACGTCACTGTTTTTCAATTACGAAAGTTTATTGAGTCGTGTGTACATCCATGAAGAAGCACATGATCAAATGATATACGTAGCTCGATTTATCCCACGGTTGTTACCAGATCATGACACTATGATCATGACCACGTGGTTGATCTCAAATTTTAATTAATAGTTTTGATCCGGACAACAGTTCAATAAACAATCGACCTGAATATTTTTAAAATGATAATGGTACTTCTCGAAATTTAGGTTTTTTGTAGCAAATAGGTTCAAGCTTTGCATCTATTCAGATCTCGTGTTATAGATAACTCTGATGAGTGTTATTTTACAATTTGTTACATAAAATACTTATTAAATTATCAAACATAAATAAGCAGAAGTCAACATTATTTAATTATATTAACTAAATTCATTAATTACGGAATCTAACCTTAAAATTGGGTACTAAAGAATTTATTACTTATATGGAATTTTGTTGTGTTCTAAACGTCACCTAAATAATTTTACTTATCACATACTAGTACTAAAAAATAACATCGGGAACATTTTGGACGTTTGTTGAAATCATTAATATTTTTTAATACAATGGGCGTGGGGCTCGATAATTTGGTCCCGAAGATTTCGCTGTAGGGCGCAAAATCGAGTTCTACTCCCGGACTGTTAAAAATCTAATTTTTTGTGGCACTTAAGAAGCCTCGTATATCAATTACTTGTAATGGTACGATCTAGATATTCTTAAAAGAAACTATGATAAATTATGGTCAACATTATTACGTTTTATTATGATATTATTATATCTCAAGAAGTTTTCAAATTACGGATGAACTTTTGATTTTAAAATAATAATTAATGAAACAGTTCGCGCCTACTGAAATAAACACTATGAAACTCCACTTCTATAACGGGAGCAATGATCACGAGAAAGAGTCGCGGCGGCACCTGGCGGTAACAAGCCTAACTAAAACTATCGAAATTCTATACAAACTCCATATGGATTTATTGTAATTTAAGTAGATGCACGGTTCTACTAAGCAGATTTAGGATAGTAACGGTATAGTTTTATGACTCTAGTCAAGTATTGCAATAACTGTTTAGTTACTATACAGTATTTAGTGTTACGTGACAATTTTCCACGTGGGTAAAATTAGCTATTTATACATCCGCGGTATTATTTATCTGCATCATATTGTTCTGTTTTATGGAGCGATTTCCACATTTAACTTGTTGAAACTTATCTTGTTGTCAGATCAATAAAAATAGCAATTATATTCGACGAAAATTTGACTTTATTTTAAACGTCAGGTAGAAAAACATTCAAATACAAGTTTTTGTTTATCTTTTCCTATTTAGGATACAAGTTAAGATTTAGAGTTTTATATTATTTGATTATGTTGAATTTAATTGAGCATTTACTAAAGAGTTTGTACGACAGTTTCTTTCCTTCGTGTTTTTCACAAAAAAATTACTTTTCTTAAAAAAATTGTCAAATGATAGATAATACCGAGCATTTCTTCAGAACTTTGGAAAATTTTCAGTAATCTTTTGCGGTTGTTCAGTAATAATCGTCAATATTTTTTGATCGTCAATTTCAAAATATTTCGGTGATGACAGAAAATATTTTCTATACGCTCCCTAAATTTTCTAAATCTTCTAAAATAATACCAAAATTACCTGAAAAAGTACGATTAATATTTTTTAACAGAACCTTTAATATGTCATCAACAACTAGAAAAATGTCCACTCGAAAGTAGTATGCTGCCAATTTACTTGTTATCATTTTATTCAATGAGCAACTAGGAAGTGGCTCATTGAATAAATCGGGTATTACGGTAATTTATTGACGCGAGTTTATCAGTTGGTGAAACCGCGTATTGTGTGGGAACCAAATCCACCACATGCGTTGCATCACTGTCCGATAATAAGGGATCAAAGATTTCCTCATATATACAAAATTCCAAAATTTTGCAAAAATGGATTTTTAAATACCGTTTATCGTATAATTTTAGTAAACGGAGAGTCAATTAATAATGAAACTATAATTTATTGTTTGGAGAAACACAAATTGAGGAAAACTTTGATGGTCGAGTAAATAGTTGCATAAACTACTGTAATAACATTTAACGATGATAATGGTTAACAAATTAAACAAATTTAGTAAAATTAAAGATTGTAAATCGTGATAAAATTATGTAATATTAATAAGTCGAGAGATAATGATGAACCGTCCGAAAAAGTATTTATAAACTACCATTCTTAAAAATATATCGAAATGCCATTAGTATCTAATCATGACTAGTGGAAGGCCGTATCACTACAATACAAATAAACGTAACCAACAGTCCGAAAGGAAAATTCGTGGCAAATGACGCAATGCCAATCCCGTGTCCACGCGCAGGTTTATCAATTACTCGTTAATGACGTTCAATTAACGTTCGCTCTCGATCTAATGTTGTCAAATATCTTTGATCAGTCTGAGTTGCTTCTTCATCGACAACTTTATTGTCCACCTGTGCTCTGATTTTTGTGCGATTTTCAAAATAGGTAAAAACATCAAGAAAAGTCGATTGGTTTCTTACTAGAAGACAGTGATTTTGCTATTAGCAATAATTTTCCAGTGATTTCTTGCACCAGCTTTCAAAGAAATGTTTATCGAGTTATGTTGTAAACGTTATCGTAAGTTGCGATATCGCCAACATTATACATTACGTCATAAAATCCTGTCGTTAGAAATATTTTTTTAATGCCGCATTTTCCATTTCTGATAAATGTTAATCCGGAATCCTACGTTCGCGAGAACTTTCCAGGTTCTTTGTTTTCCTGTCTCAGTCCAACAGTGATCTTTCCATCTCGATGTTCCCTTTCGACGGTATTTCTTTCTCTTTCCATCTATCTTTAAATCGATCCGTAGTTTCGCAGTATTCCTGTCCTCCCCTTTACAGTTGATGGAGTACTTTCTTCATTTATTCATGCTTCATAAGGCCGAAGTCAATTTCTAAAATAGATGTCATAAACTCATTCTGTACCAAACGTTTTTCTTCAATTTTTGCCTAATAGATTTCAAGGTCTGCCCTTTATTTATGGTGATTCCATAATGACAATCCCATGGTATTTCCTATTGGTTCTTTGGATTTATTTCCACTCCATGGATTTGCGGATTCCTAATAATAATTCTACCATGAGTATTAATTGGACTAATGGAGTGAATAAAGAAGAGTAATTAAACCGTTAGTTGCGGTCAAGAATTACGCGTTTACATTTCAATGCGTAAAAGGATTGCAACACAGGGGGGAATCCGGCGTAAACCCACGTGTTCGATTACGCAAGGATCCCGGCGGATGGCCGTCACTCTATTTTCATCATTGCCTGCTACATATTTAACCTGGCCTAACCTCCGTCAGTGACCAGCTGCCATGCATGAACAACAATCGGAGCACGTGTGCACTTATTGGCCACGCGATTCCTTTTCGGTTTTATCGCCGGAGAGATTTGTCTTATCACCTGTGAAAAATGCCTTTCGATATTTGGTCAGTTTTGGTGGATTCAAAATCTTTCCACATCTACAGAAGATTGCTGGTGGTTTTTCTTTCAGAAATTTGGAATTTGACATGTGGGAGTTTTGATTTTGGTAAATTTCCTACGGCAGCTATCAGCTGGCATGTTCGTCAATTAAATTTGGGTTATTAGTTCTTGGCCATGGAGGTGTTATTTCTTAGCGCGATCAATGCATATACTCCACTAACACGACAGTAAATGTCATTAACAACATAACCTTCAAAAAGTCCACGTGATATACTTCCTAGTCTGCTACTGCCATAATTACAACTTAGTGAGTATTGAGGATTTCCGGGTGGAAAGTGCGAAGTTACCAATTCGCACGATGGACCATTGCGCATTTATTGTCCTCGTCGCACACATTACGTCGTCAGGTGAAGCAGTCGGGGAGTGCCAAGACAAATATAAATGTAAAGGACTTGTATATCGTGGCGCGAAAAGGGGACGGTCTCTCGGATGCGGTAAAATTAAAACAGCCACGGAATAAAGTAAACGACATGTCTGGGAAAGCTCGGGGGTGGAGCGCGAGGGGATGCACTTCCTCCATGCAGATATATCGAGAAACACTTTTGGATTTTTACGTTTGTCACGTTGATCCTGATGTTTTTATTTGTCTTCTTTATTTTTGTGATTTCCAAAGAAAGCTTTGGGTGCAGTCACATGACTCTCGCGTGACGCACGTTAGATCACTTCCAATTTCAATAACGATTTTGAGGCAGAATGTCAAGATCATTTAAATGCACTGACAACAATTTTGCAACTTTAAGTTGACCAAGAATCGAGATTGAAAATGAATTGGGAATAGGTTCATTCTTTTGTCGAAGATTGATGCGTTGATGACGCGCGTTCCAAATTTCAAAGCAATCGCCTGTCTGAATTCCCCTCCCTTCTGTGACAGATAAGACGAGCTACATGCTACTGTTATGCGATGGTTGAGACTGCGAGGGAAATAGTGCATATGCGAGAATCTGCCAAGCTTAAACGTTCATAACATTCGCTCCGATTCGAAGGAAGGACGGCCCTGTTCAGAGCCAAAAACCTTTGCACATTATCGCCTACCCTCGCGCCTCCTCTCGACAGATGCGAACGACAACCTTGGTCTTGAAACTCATTTTATTTTCATCAAAGAGAAACACGGCGATTGTGCAAACGAAACGCGTCGACGCGTTATAAACTAGGCGCTCGTCTCTCTTTCGTTATGCGGCTGAGTATTTTTTTAGAGATTGGCATGTTGTTTGGAATTTTTCGTTCATTTTCAAAACAATTTCAGAGTTGCTGTGATGACAATTGTCGAATGTAACTTTTCAACATTTTCATTTTGACATACTGTAAGACGTCTAATGATTTACAATAAATGGTGGAATCTGATTTTGACATATTAAAAGTATTCTAAAACAGAGAAAAAATTGTTTTTTTTTTTGTAAATTGGTGAATATATTTGTGGTCTTTAAAGCGTATAGAGGACGCTACTCGAACAAAGCTGCGGATCGACATTTATGCAGAGGGGCTGATGCGAGTCAATTTCACTCAATTATCGAGTCGTTGTGACTGGTTAAAGACGGTCAGCCCTCGGCTTTACGTCATCCCATCCATCGGGGACCCGAACCTTGGAGCTTGTATTCCCGACTACTAAGTACTGAAAAATATTGAACGAAAACTAAAAGAAAGTTTAAGCAATTGTTTCTTGATAAAACTGACATTGCAAAACATTATGATGAAAACGTTACAATTTGCAGTCAGTTGCACACCTTTTTTTGTAAGGATCAAAGCTAATTTCTAAAACACACCAGAAATATCTTGGACCTGTGGCAGCATCGGTGATATTCCTTTGACTTGTTTACCCGTCAATCATAACTCGTGTGTAAATAAGATGTAAACTGTACTCTATCAATGCCCTTCCCGTTTGATTTTGATCGTAGTACACACCAACGCCCGCAATACCCAGTTAGACGAAGTATTTTTATCGAGCCGCCAGCAAAGATACATTCCGAGACGTTAAAGACCCACGCGGAGAATAAATGGTGTGCGAAAAGGGAAGACAGAACGAGAGAAAGATAGGGTGGTGAATGCGATTCAAAACATTGATTTTTTATAAAAGACATGAACGAAAATAATAATATTTATTTTGGCTTAGACGAGAGATCTTTGGAGTAGATACGTTATTTTTTACTTTTTTCCTTGAAAGATACATTTAATTACTAGATACGATAAAAAAGAGAAAGTAGAAGCAACGCAAATATCTGAACGAGGCGTGTTTTTGTCCCTTTTCAGCGGCATCGAGTGCGAGAATGAAGTATACAATTTACGACAACTCGAGGCAAGAAACTCTTCGCTGAAGTCAGAATTAACAATCGAAGAATCAACGAGGAAGACCCTGATCTCACCTCCATTGCAAAGTCTCCAGGAAGCGGTTCCCCTCCGAAAGGTGGAGGCCCGCAACCAAAACACCGATAAGCGTCGTAGTGACGAGGATAAAGAGAACGACGCACACTTATTACGGGTACGAAATCTTTTTAAAATTACAACTTTCAGTTATGCTTAATCAACTTTATTGAAATTGATCACACGAGAATCAGTAATTTACGGGAACTCGAGATCTATAATCTTCAGTTGAGGAGAGTGTGGGGAGAGAAATAAACGATCCAAATTTCCCCATCAATTTTCAGGCTGTTCCAAGGAACCCGGTTAGCGAACCTGACTCCAGGATATCACCTTATACGTTGTTGACGGATCAGGAAGAACTGTTACCGCAGCAACCAGAGACCAGATCGCCACCGCAAACTGCGACTGCGAGTATATTTGCCCCTCGTACCAAGGACATGAATAAAGGTTTCCTTACATTCAGCGAAGACCAACCTGGCCTCACGAGTAAGCTTTTCTTCCTCATAAATTTAAAAAAAAATTCAAAATAAAAAATTGCAAGGTAAATTGTTAATGATTATCTTTTTGACAATAGTGTTGAAGGATGAACCAGAGGACTTAACTCATCTTGCGCCAACGGCTGGTGATGTCTGTGTACCTCTGGAGGATACACCCTTCCTTTCGGATATGCTAGATGAGTTTATCCTCAACTCAAATTACTGCCCGCTACTAAGTCCAGATCTGCCGTCGGAACTGCCCGGCTCTGATCTTGGGGAATCCCCGCTTAAAGATGCGGAACAAACTATATTGGGCGATCCACTCAGAGGAGCCACCATTGATCCATTATCCGATAAGGATCCATTCTTTTATCGAGACTCGTCGAGTCGATGTAGTATCAGTACGGACCTTCATTCGCCCACTCTGAGCAAAGTAAGATTCGAATCATTTGAAATATAACATCAAATCTTAAATAGGGATTAAGTTCTTATCTCAATTTATGTTTAGAGTCCTGATAGGAGTGGTGATTCATTATGTAGCCCACATGGAAGTGGGGGAGGATTATCCGAAGATGAAATGCTGATGTTGAACATCAGCGATGTAATGGCAGATGACGAATTAGCGTTACGGGCTCCGTACATTCCCATGTCAGATCAAGACGAAGCCCTGCAAATGCTCATAAGTGACGACATGGTCATGTGGGGTCCAATGCAATTCGACAAAAAGTCAAAGTGGTATGATCTCATTTTTCTATTAAAAAGTAACCACGTCCAGGAGTAAATAAAAGCATAGATAAATAATTCACCTTACTGATGTTTCAGGTTGACAGATTCAAGTGAAGAAAATACAAATTCAAGTTTAGCACAACTGCTAACGAACGGCAACTCAAATTCTCAGAGGTGCACTGATCATGGTGGTGGACTTGTCAATCCTGCTCAAGTCCTTGGGCAGATCAGCATTAAAAGTAAGAAATTCGCAATCAATTTATTATCATGCGACTGTAGAAAATGCTTATAATTTAACGACAGTTGATTAACTTTATCTCACTTCATGTTTACTGATGACATCCAACCATTGCAGCAAACATTAAGACATTGGCCAATGTAGTAATCGTTATATCCTAGATTTACGTTATATTTTTTTGCTTATCGTTACAGATGCAATAAAAGACAACACTGCCGAGTATCAACGTTCGAACAAACGTGTTCATACGATGCCGGCGAGGCAGCAAACCGATTGTAAGCGCTTCAAATGCGAAAGTGGTGGTCTTTCGAACCTGGAGGAGATGCTATCTCAGTCGGTGCAGGGTAGCCAACTTCTCCAACAACTAGTCTCGCAACAGGTGCCGACGTCAAATAGTCGACGTTGGCAGGGAAATGCTGGTGATTCTCCCAGGTCCGATGGGATATACAGCGACAGGTCTGGTCGATCAAGCGTATTGACCGGGGAGGACGATGGCGGAGGCTCTTCTAGGTTAGGGTACCTCAGGGACGATGATGACAGCGGCGGTGGTCCAAAGCCATCTCCAACGGGGTCCCAGCAGTCCAACAGCGTTTTGATGAATCTACTGGTTTCCGGTTGCGACGTGAGTGCTGGTTACGTTTGTTTGGCAAAACCGAGGCCGTCCAAGGGCATCGCAAGTAAATGAGGGGGCTAACATCGGGGAAATCCCGGAACTAGATGAAATCTCAGGACGCGAACGTCGAGTCGCAAGGCCCGGTCAGAGCGTCGACTTCGAGGATCGACGAAGATCGTCCACGAAAAAACATCGTCGCTATTGATTTAGGGCATTGTAAAAAAACTGGGTAGCGTCGTTCTTTTTTTTTCGTCAGCTTGAAATGACAGTTTTCGAGAAAGGGTCGTTTCAGTGTATGTAGCGCGAACGTAATTTTCGGAGTTATTTACGTCTGATTAGAAATGTTCTACGCGTTGGGAATGAACAGAGAATTGTACGGACAACGTATATGTTGGATATGTTGAGAAAAAAAACTATATGGAAATGTTGATTTGAAATACATGAAAAAAGAACTTGGATCATGAAACTTCTGCTGCATTTATGTCTCTTCCTTCAATGCCTTCCTATCCCTCAAAAAATTGATCAGTTTTATTTTTCATCTTTATCCTTGTTGAATTTGATTAGATATATCTTTTTAATTTATCATAAAATTTAAAATATAAATACGACTATAAATATATTTTTTCAATGTTCTTTTTGTATTTTGTTTTTTATTCAGATAATTCGAGTAATTTTTATCATTTACGAAATTTATTACTTAGATTTGCTCTTAGGTAATTAGAGAACTCAAAGTTTATCATCTTGCGTTTGAATTTATGAATAAGACACTGATGGATGGAATTCCTCTTTTTTCCGTTTACAAATTTCTCGATAAGTCGAAGCTATTAATTCTACGTTTCTTAGTAGTCTATTATTGATGGAATACAGCAATATAAAAAATAAAAATTTATATTTTTATATATTTTATCAAATATTTTTTTATTTTACGTGTAAAAAGCTGAATATTTTGTAATAACAATCGCGTTTGTATTCTACGCAATGTTCATTTCCGCGTTGAGTAGCATGCAAAAAAAAATGTTAATAAATTACCTAGCGCTGCGGTTTACTAATCTGCATGCATAATTGTATTCCCGAGAATGTAAGGTTAATTTGACGTTAACCATGTCCAGATTCCTCCTTTACCGATCCTACCGAATCCTTTCAGAAATGAAGTAGATTTCATGGTTACCGGGAACGATAGTATCAAATCGATTTATTTCGAATTCTTTGGCGGACTCGGATTTATTAATATTTAAGTAATGTTTTGTACATATAAGAAATGTTTATTTTGTATTATATGATTTGAATATGTAATATATTTTGTATTATACTGATTCACATCGACAATAGTGAAGTTAAAACTATCGGAAATTTCAAACATAGAATACGAAAAAACATAACCTGTAAGTACTATCTAATCTGCTAAATTTTTATTTTATTATTTAGCATTTATGGTACAGAAATTTCCGATAATTTGGCTGCACTGTAAGGCTACGATATGCGTTCATGAACAATACAGTATGTAACGATTAAACCGACTCAATGTACTAGATTATTTTACGTCAACAACGACTAGACAAAATAAAGAAATATTCAATCTTTTATCGTCACTTTAAGTTTATTGGTAGTTTTAGTAGTAGTTATTGCTTTAGCTGTTTTTTGTTTTAGTTTGAAACTTTGCAATATTTATTTTTTTCATTTTCCAGCGCACATGTACATCTTGTGTCTTATTATTTACAATCTTATTGAGTTTTTAATCTATCACTTTAAATTATCACTCTTCATTCGATAAACATGAAATAAACATTTATTTCATCCTACCAAAATAATTTCGTTGACGTAAAATATGAAGAGTTAATTGAATTTTTGTTGATGTTGCATAAACTTTTTGAACAGTACTATTCTAAATTTCTGGAGGTTTTCTTAGGTTTACGTGGGATCTAGACTAAGTTTGGTATAATTTGCTTCATCACGAAGTTCCTTGCAACCTTGATGAAGCAACTTAGCTTCAAAGTTAGCTTCTGGTCAGTACATAACCTAGAATCCATGTGTGCCAATGAGTGTACGACGTCGAGAATCATATTTCTAATTTTCTTCAGTTTTTAATAAACATTTCTCATACGCCATTTTTTATATATGTCTAAAGTACTTCACTGAAGCTTATATTTATTTTGTTTTTCAGGATATAGATTACAGCCAACGAATGGTGCCAATACCACAGTACATGTCACCACAAGAGACGTCACCCCACACTGCAAGGTTGAAAAGTTTGGAAGTTACAGATTGGATATCGAGAACTGAACCTCTGAATCAGATAAGTCCAGTTCCTAAACAACAATTCGATAATTCGAGATCTATTAACAGAAATAAAATGGATATAGGTGCGACATCTTTCGACAATCTCGCATACGAGCCGGTTCGGTTCGACGACTCCGGAATTATGCAAGAAAATTACCTATATCGAATGTTAGATCAAACTCTCGTCTGATCTCACACATTAGAATTAGTAAGCGATTCAGAAAAAGAAGTCTCTGAATCGGATTAATCCGAAGCGATTCTCGATTTAGCGGGGGTAATGCAACTGCGATTCCAAGGTTCAAAATCAGTTTATACCTTAAAATCTCGTTACTTAATCTGTTGTAATGTTCAAATTATTTTATTCGTTTCTATATTTATTACAATTGCATTGTAATATTATTGCAACGACAAAAAATTCGTTAAAAAAAAATTCGAAAATTTAAAAAAAAAATGCGTTAATTTACCAGTTGCATATTTTTAATGTAAAGTGTGTCGAGATCATTCGAGAATCTGTTCAATAGATATGTTCGTAGTTAGGTAGGTTAGAAATGTTTGTCGACGAAAGTTTCGTTACATTCGAGATTAAACTGTAATATTTTTGTACAAAGTTCTTCCCCCCAAGAATTTTCTTGCTTGACAAAAGTTTTCTTCTCCACGTAACAAAATAGCTTCTGCGAAATGTATTTACAAGCTATAGTACCTGACTTATCACGGAATACGTTTTAATCTTTCAATAAAATATTTCAGTATATTTTTGGATTTTCAATTTTTTGTTAAATTAAACAAAGATTTTTTTTATACATCTCGCTGATGCTATTAGCTGACATTTGTTGAGTAGAAAATTCGACCCAACTGTGTTATTGTAATTTACGTTTGTTCTGCGTCGCTCAATGCCAAAAAACGGCGTCAAATCGATAAATTTATGCGACCCTATGAAATTGATGTGCAGTCCTAAAAAGAAAAATCTATCACGAAACATTTATATATTATTTAGTCGACGTACTTTTCGGTTTATCGTTACAAATAATTATTTAGAATTTTAATTTCTTTGGCTTTTTATGGGATTGTTTATCGCTAAGTGTTGGACAAATATTTGGGTTATTATTTTAGTTTTGTGCCAATCGATCTTACGAATCTTACGTTTCTTTCATTGGAGATGGATAAAAAGTATTTCTTTGACATGGAAAACTGCAGACAGATGGATGTGACATAATTGTGTATTTCTCGAGTCTCGACTGAACATGTGAGTCGAAGTTAAATGTCATAATTCTGGTTGCTGTAATAACAGTTTCGAACTTTTGTTTGAGTACAAAAAGTACCGGATTTTAGAAAGTGCTTGTTTATAGAAATGCTCTTGTATAAACTGTATATATGTATATATACAAGATTCAATCAACGTATCTCATAAAACGCATGATCAATTCGTGCCAACGAGGAAAATCGATCAAGTGGCACATTTTCACGAAGAATATATATTTAAAAGAGAGGAGCAATGCATTTATTTCATTTTTTTAATGTATGTATACAAGAATAATCATACAGAGTCTCATTTATATGTTTATTACAACATAGCAGCAATTATTATAATGATATTTTCTTTACGATAAGCATGTACCTGATCCGTACTTCAATTTTGACTATTAAATTCCTTTTAAAACTGCTGAATTGAGAATTCGGAAAGTTACATCGCAATATAGAAAGTAATCTTACTGTATATTTTTATTTCATGCACTTGTGAATATTTTTACCGCAACGTTTATATTTAATTATTAGAATTTTTAACTTTTTGATAGTATTTACTTGATAAGAATGTTTAAAGCTCTTATCGAATAATACTGTTGCTAATTTTCAAAAGCCACGAAATTAAGGCATTTTGTGAAACGGGATGTCTGCTATATAATAATTAGTAATCGAGGAAATGTAATTCGTTTGCCATATGTATAGATCAATAATCAAGCCTTACATGACGTGGCTACTTTTTATTTTTAGTATCTTAACTATGTATGACTATCTGGGATGTTATACCTAATTAAGTATATCTGAGCGAACGATTTAGCCTGTGCAAAAAAGGTAATTTTTCCTATGCAAAGGGAGCGAGATGTTTTCTAGTGTTGGAAAAGAAATTTAAAAGGCAGTGTGGAAAATATATAAACGGATAGGAGTCTATAGGCAAAACGAAATAATAACTCAGAACTGGTAGTTCGTAAGGTCGGAAAGATTATTGTAAAAGTTATATTATATTTACTAATGTTAATATTATTATATTTTGCATTTGAGAAGAATATACAATAACAGAAACAAATGTGTAGTTCTTTAGTTACCTCTGTTCCAATTATAGCTATAATAATTACCACACCCTGGTAGAAAATGAATCTGGTTTCTGGTCAGTTTCTGGTCATTTTACTTATTTTACATGTTGAAGGTATAGAGAAAACTGGGCAGTGTAACAAAAAGCTGGACAAATTTCTACCAGGGCAGGTGAGCTTAAATAAGTTATTATCAACATTCAAAACCACCAAGATTTTCTTTGAGGAATGTTTTCTAGGATAAAAAAGGATATATTCTGTGCCAGAATCAAAATCATCCATCGGGTTGGCCTTTTGGAGAAATTTGATATTTTCTTTAATTCGGGAAATTTATGGCTTTAATAAAATTGTATGCTAATAATTACACAGGCCAACAAAATTTATAACCAGAAACTAGACAATTACTTTTCCAAAGGTTTTCGTCGGGTGGAATTGAAATCTGGTTAAAATTATTCATGTCGTTAAATGTGCAAAAAACAACGCTTTTTACTATTTTCAGTAGATTTTTGTGGTGGCCCAACATTTGTGTTCGAAATTTGGCAAAAACCAGATTAACCCTTTTAGGACAGGACGGACACATTTTGTGCATAAAGTTCAGCGCTCTGCCTAACGATGTTACGAAAACAGCAACGTAGGAAGCATGAAAATGCATAATATCGGGTCCAAAATAGTTCAGCTTTCAAATGATACCACTCGCTTTTCAAAATTTCAAAATGACGGTTATAAATGGCGGCCAAACAGCAGACATTTTTCCAAATTTCATTGTAAACTAAAAAATTGAAGTTTTAGCATCAATGTATTCTCGATAACTACATACTTACATGTTTTTGAGGTCGCTAATTACAAATTTGATGTCAGATTATCAAAATTCAAAACAGAGGATTCAATATGGTGGACAAAAATTTAAAAAACTTGTCGGATTTTCACAAAATTCTTCATTAAAGGGTTTTCGAGGTCGCTGATTTCAAATCCGAAGTCAGATTTTAAAAATTCAAAATGGCGGATCCAATATGGCGGACGAAAATTTTAAAAATTTGTCGAATTTTCGCAAAATTCGTTACTCGGGGGTTTTCGAGGTCGCTGATTTCCAACTTTAAGTCAGATTTTAAAAACTCAATATGACGGATCCAATATGGAGGTCTATAATATATTTTTTTTTGTATTTTTTATTTTTAGTCGTTTTTTTTGTATTTTTTTATTTTTATTTGTTTTTTTTTATTTTTGTATTTTTATTTGTTTTTTTTGTTGTATTTTTATATATATTTTTTCGTTTTGTGATTTTTATTGATGGGTGACATGAAAACACTTTTTAAAATCTGTCTTCGGATTTGAAATCAGCGACCATGAAAACCCCTTCGAATTTTGTGAAAATCCGACAAGTTTTTTAAATTTTCGTCCGCCATGTTGGATCCTCCATTATGAATTTTGATAATCTGACATCAAATTTGTAATCAGCGACCTCAAAAACATGTAAGTATGCAGTTGTCGAAAATTTAGTGATGCTAAAACTTCAATTTTTTAGTTTACAATGAAATTTGGAAAAATTTCTGCTATTTGGCCGCTATTTATAACCGCCATTTTGAAATTTCGAAAAGCGAGTAGTATCATTTGAAAGCTGAACTATTTTGGACGCGATATTATGCATTTGCATGCTTCCTACGTTGCTGTTTTCGGGTGAAAATCTTAGATTTATGAAAAAATTTTTTGAAAAAATCGTGTTTTTTTGTAAAAATCAACTGCATCTTTTTCAATAAGAGAGTTGGGTCAATTTCGTCAACAGAATCTAAAAGAGCAGACAAAAATACGTAAGAAATGATGGCTGAAGAATTTTTTGCATGACCGTAACATCGTTAGGCAGAGCACTGAACTTTATGCAGAAAATGTGTCCGTCCCGTCCTAAAAGGGTTAAAGTGCATTCATCAGAAACATAAGTATACTTTGCCAAAGGTTTTCAATGTGCCGAATCCAAATATGGTCGTAGAATTGCACTCTCATGTCGCGATTTTAAGATATACTAACTCAAAAGTCTAAAAAAAGAAAATCATTAAAAAATTTCATTCCGCCAAGAGAACTTACGGAAAACGAACAAACCGCTGTTTTGTGCATTTTTAGGTTAGAATATCTCAAAATCTTGACATGATAGCGACCTAGCTCAAGTTGTAGGTCACATCACACTAAGAAATATGGTAAAAACTAAATTTTATGATCAAAAAAGTCTCTTTAGGTATGTTCATATGAATAATTAATCATAACTACTTTAGTTTTTATACGAATTACAACTTTTGTGTTTAATTTCAAAGCTGAAAAACTTACTTTCTCGACTGTTCATGCTTTATTTTGATGATGTAAAAACATATGAGACTACAGTTAAAAGTATTGTCGATTTTTTCATTGTTTTCAACTTTGACAACATTTTATCAATATTATTTAATCCTGAAAATGTTATTATAACTAATGCTGGAAAATAAATTGAATACCTCGTCAAACGTGCGTTTATTGGCCAAGAATAGGTGAAAATTGAGAGAATTATTTTCTTTTTAATTTAGGAATTTTTCGCAAAATTTATACATCCATGCCGTTTTTACACGTTTGCTGCATGTGACCTTTGTAGCATAGTGGAACTTAACTTGTCAACATATGGCATTGTATTTATAAACAAAATGCTAGCTAGGTATCTGTACTTTTAAAAAGATGAAAGAGAAATTTTAGTGCTAAGTTTAACTTATTTAGAAATAAATGTATAATTACTGTCATACGTTTTGTGGATATGAGGCTTCGTCTAAAATTTGAAAACAACAAGGCTGTAGATAATTTTTCTGATTAAAATTTCGAAAGTAAATTTAATGCCGTGTTACATGCACTTTTGTTGAATGAAAACGAACTAAAATTTAATCGAGTTTAGTGACTTTAAAATCGAGTGTAGTGAGTTTTAAATTGTTAGGAATTTTTCGCTAAATTTGCATAGATACATAAAGTTTTTATTCATATTTTAAATTTCAACATTCGTCATTGTATTTCGAAAGATCCTTAGCGTGGTGTCTTTACTGTTCGTTTATTGAAAAAGGAGAAATCTTTCCTGATACGCTCTACCATTTGAATTTTGTAAGTACTGCATTAACTTTCTTTATACTTCCATGCCACACCTATTTTTTCAAATGTCACTAATGCACCGATTGGTTTGAATACTTTCACCATATTTAAATAAAATTCCAACAAACAAATGATTTCAAATGATTAAGATGTTAAAAAATCGAGAAAATAGGGTTTTTTGAAAAAATAATATTTAAGAAAAATGATATAGTTTTTTAATTTTTAATGGATTTGGCTAAAATTTGTAATGTAGTTTCTTCAAACATAGTTAATATGAAAAAAAGTTTTAATATACAGCTCAAAAAGCATATTTATTTCGTTGGATGAAAGTTGGTGTTTTTTTAATTGACAAATTCGACGTTTTTTCGTGGAAGAAAGGAAATAAATTTATTTTTCTTTAATATTTTGTTATACAATGTGTCCTCTATTAAAAAATAAATCTTTTAATAGTCCCCAGTGTAATCATTACACATATATAGGATCCATCGGATCCATGTTTGTCGCTCATTGCGCGTAAACAACTGGGTCATTTCACTTTTGTTTTGTTGTCTTTCCACCGAAGTCGTAGTCTATATTCTCGATAATGTTGAGCCGATCAAGGTGCGGGTCGAAAAACTGACAGATTAAAAAACCGACAGTAAAAAAACTTACTCTTCAAAAAATGACTGTCCGCATGTCGATGTGACTGTCTGTCTATCTTTTTTTTTCGTTGTAGGCTTTTTAATTTGTAGGCTTTTTGTTTGATCGATTTCTCGACACACACCCACCGAGTGCACATGCCCAAAATTATGCGCTATAGGAATGTCTTTTTTGCACTTTTTATAAAAAACATTTAAATAAAAAAAAGGGACCCAAAAGTCACAAGGGGGTCTTTGTGGCCGGGTCTGTTACCAACTACTCAGAGATCGGAATTGCGCGGGAATCATCTCAAACTACACGGAAAAAATTAGTTTCTTAACTTCAACGAGAGAAGTTATTGATCCAACTACAAGAAGTAGTAAACATGCGCCAACTAATTTTTCTAATTAGCGTTATCACTTTAGATTAGTTGGCCTTCTTACTACTTTTCTGTGTTACAAGAACCACTTTTTTACTTGGAGTTACGAATTTTTATTCTTATCGATTTGCAATTTTTATCACTTAATTTTCATAGTTAACTACGTATTTTATAAAATATGGGTGCTACTGATATTTTGATTTACAAGACATTGATACATAGCTATTAATAAATTAATTATTGAAAGAATATCTCCAAATACAGAGCTGGAAAAAATGTAATTTTCCAAATCAGCATGGTAAACAACATCTTTAGGTTTACAAGGTATAATATTATGTTTGTTCTTTTCTGTAATATTGTACTTATTAAATATAAATATGCTATACGTTTAAATATGAACTAAAGGATTAAATTAGGAGTTTGTAACGTTGGTTGGATGTCTGTTAATTTTCAATTTTCAAAATAAAGGTTTAATTTTCTCGAGTCACATTTCTTTTATATTTTTACTGTACTCTGTGCCATAGACTTTGTTTCTTTTATCAAATTATACTATAATAGTAAATTTATTGGTAATGAAATGAATATCAGTATCAAAACAATAGAAATTTAATATTTTAAAATGACACTTTAATACATTTAATTTTCTAAATATTTTAAGAGTTCTTTTTCGAACGGTGACAACATTTACATTAAGCTATTTTTTGAAAGAAATCTGGAAGACCTTCGTTAGGAGGTGTGCTGTAAGGGCTATTTCAACTGTTGAATACGTCAGAGACGAGTAGGTAAGCTATGCGGGTTCTAACACAAACCGGCAAGTAAGATCGCCCCGAGTAGGTAAGTGGTGTCTCTGGTCCGTGGTATATCGCCGTAGGGTAATAGACATATATCCTCCTCCATTTCAACATCATTCTCATTTGTGCTTGAATTAAACAACATATGCTTGATTATCAAGTATATGAGCCTGTTTTCCCGCCTCCAATAGGACCATGTTAAACAAAACAATAGAATTCTCCCCATTACCCAGAGTAACACCATATCCCTACTTCTATTTCTAATATTCCTTAAGCATTATCCCGAAAAACATGACTATTATCCTGCCATTCCACCTGGAAGAAGCATACTAATATATATAATATACATATTTATTCTTTTGTTGTATTAGAAGAAATTTAAGAGATTCTGAGTATTTTATTTTCAGTCACTTTTGTTGACTTTATTGTAAATTATAAGGTTCATGACCCACATACTTCATCAACCTTCACAATTGTAAATTGGAATATTTATTCAAAGGATGGCTATCCTTTAATCGCAAAAAATTAAAGAACTGTGCTGAAAAACTTGCCCACGACGAAATTATAAAAATAGAATAGTTTAGAATAGTTTGAACCGATAATGATGGTGAAAAATGACAAACCGCAGAGGAAGGGATGAAATGGTTAGAAGTTAGGTAACACGAATACGATTCCTCAGCAGAAGTATGGTTTGAAATTGTCAAAAAAAGCTTTTGCAAATGGCGTCTACTTTTATAATTAAAATAAATATCGAAGGTCTTATCTTTTTAGTTTATCACAAAATATACTCTTATTTTATGCGTTACTAAGCGACGATTAAGAATTAATTAAAAAGATTCTTTTATGCTCACGTGTTAAAAATAGTAGTTTTCTTAGTCAGGCTTGTTGAATCAATTTTATAAACATAATGTTAGCACTTATGTTGAAAACTATTGCGACATTTGATTTCTTAAATGTTAATACTGTCAACCATTCGTCACAAAATCTATAAAACTGTGCTGAAATTTATTTTAATTTTTTATTACACGTAACATTACATGTTTCTTAGAAATGTCGATACTGCAATTAAAGGAAAGTATTTTATTTTGTAAACAATCAAAATTTAAATCCCATCCTTCCAAAACACAAAATTGTAAACAAGGAAATTCAGCAAACGAATCTTAAATAATTTAGATTTTACAAAATCGTTCTAGGTTATTACATGACCACATCGAATATGGAACAATTTCAATCATTTTTACGAGTTAAAATAGCACGTAAGATTTTATTTTACATGTGGTAACATAAAATCATATATTACATTAAATACATACGAAATAAAAATAAAAATAAGATCAGATGCTTTAATTGCTTTCCAATGTTGAAAGTATTTATGTTGTCTACACAATCAATTACCAAGAAATAACTTGTAAATATGCGCGTACAGAATCAAAAGCGTCAACTTGTTTAGTGTGGAAACAACTGCTATTGATAGTGTGTTGCATATCTTCTGTACTTTAATTTTCGTAACATACGGTATACAAATATACGAAGTTTACTTTTTCATTTAAATTCAGTTTGAAGACAATTGTTGAATACGAAGAAACTTCCGCTTGAAGACATGTGTAACGCTGTTTTTTCAGCTGGACATATAATAATTAATTGAAAATACTCGAGACTAATTAATTAGGAAAATACAATTAAAAAACTTTCAAAATGTCAAATAAACCAAAGAGGCGTTATTCTCATGACGAGAGATTACGTGTATTAGAAAGATTGAAAGGTGGAGAATCTCCAACCGAAGTCGCTTCTAAAATCGGGATTTCTTATTCCACACTTAGACGCTGGTGGAAACAGCATGAAATGATGAATAATAGTATAGACATGGAAAGTGAAAAAGAAAATAACGCCCCACCTGAAATGAAAGTAATTTTCAAACGTGCCAATGGTGGAGATTACAATGTCATGTACACGGAAATTGATCAAGAGATCCAACAGCGACTTAAAAAAGCAAGACGGGATGAAGAAATTGCAATTTCTATACTTTCCAGTAAACTTTCTTCAGAATATATTCCCATATCTTCAGATATGTTGACACCATTATCAGCAATGTGGACGCCAGTATCCACCATATTGACACCAGTACCTCGCATGATGACACCGGTTCAAGGACAAACGAGGGTAAAATCGTGGGATCAACAAATGTTTGAAACACCCCTAAACACTTGGACATCGTTAGAATCTTCTCCACAAACGTCACCTTCGCCACTTATGTCACCACAAATGCCAGCGAAACCTCTAGTACAACGGAACATTCTCCCAAAGAGAGGTCCACTTAAAAAGAAAAGAGGGAAAAAAACTTCATTTACTTCAGCTTATAAACGGAAACAGAGGAAAATGATATTGTTAGCTCAGAAAATGAATGAAGCGAAAGATTGTCCTAAGATAGAGGATAATACGAGTCCTTTGACAGCTCCACCGTTACGCACACCTTTGAGAGGTTTGTAATAAGTTATAATAAAAATGTTAGTTTATGTTAAAAAGGATTATAATCTATATTGCTGGTGTTATTTTTAAATTCTGCTGTAATTATGATTAGTTTTAACTTATTTGATAAACCGTTTGTCTTCCTTCAATTTAAAAGACACTGACCGTTTCGATTAAAAGGGAAAAGTTAAACAAAAACAGATAATCCTGAGGTCCCACGTCAGGGTCGAAACGTTGGGTAAAGACGATACCTCAAGTGTTGTAAGTCTTAAATAAAAAACAGGATTTTAAATAGTTTCCCGAGGTGCTGGACGGATTTGAATAAAAAACATAATATTTAGAAGTAAAAGAGGCATAGTTTCTGTAAGACTATATACATAATCATAAATTGGGAATAAAATTCTAATAAAATGATATTTATAACAATAGATTATAAGATAAAGGTATGAAATTTAAATTGTTATAGAAAATTAAAATATTGGTTTACATTTAGTGAGAATAATAGAGGTTTTAAGCCAAATAATGAACTTAGCGACCTCAAAACTAGTTGGATTTAGATGTCTATTCTAAACAAAACATTTTTTTCATAAAACGATGCTAAAATCCTTCTGCAATTGTGCACATTTGTTCGTTAACCCATTAAGTCCCAAAAAAGCAAAATTTGATTCTTACGTTTGATCTCAGCAAACTTTGTGAAAAAGTAAGAAAATCGTTTGGAAAATATCCAACCCTACCATTTTCGGGTACGCTCTACACATACTTACACTAATTTAATAATTTCAAAACAATGATTAACAATTTTAAAAAAAAATATGATTTTTTTATTTAATCAAAAATTTGAGTGGGGAGGAAATTTTTGTTACTGTCGCAGATGTGTACAAAATTGCACAAAACGTCTAAACATTTCAACCAGCTTTGGTTTTTTAGGGTACGATTTTTTTTAACAAAATGGCGGCCAAAAAACAAAAGCTAAAACATCCAACTTTAAATAACTATAAAACGGGTTAAATATGAAAAATAATATTTTTAAGGTTTTAACAAGTCGTTTTTTACGGTTTCTCGTCACTATTCGATGACTAATATCGATGATTTTCGAAATACTGGTTTGCATTTTGGTATTTTCAGAATAAAGTGAATCAACTAAATCTAAACATTTTTCCATTTTCATCTCTTAGCCATTATTTTGTTCTTAAACAACGATGTCCGACACTTACCGCGTGGAGGTCAGTGAATTCAAGTGTCTTCTTTTTTTATTTTTTTAAAACTGTAAATACATTATTTTTTATAGTTATTTTTAGAAATAATATTATATTTAAGTATATTTTTACTGAAATAATTGAATAATTTACACGATTCCAATGAAAAAGTCATCAAAACAAGTACTAAAATGAAAGTTTGATTTATAGCTTTCGTTTTTTGGCCGCCATTTTGTTAAAAAAAATCGTACGATAAAAACCAAAGCTGGTTGAACAGTTTAGATGTTTTGTGTAGTTTTGTGTATATCTGCGACAGTAAACAAAATTTCCTTCCCACTCAAATCTTTGATTAAATAAAAATTTTTCATAAAAAAATCGTATTTTTTGTTAAAATTGTTAATCAACAATTGAAAATCAAAGTTTTGAAACACCCCTAAACACTTGGGCAAGTGTTTTAAACCATTGTATCGTGTAGAGCGTACCCGAAAATAGTTGGGTTCGATATTTTCCAAAAGATTTTCTTACTTTTTCACAAAGTTTCCTGAGCTCAAACGTAAAATACCAATTTTGCCGTTTTGGGCCTTAATGGGTTAAATGATTAAGAAGTATATACGTAGATATGGTCATGTTTTCGTACCGTTAGAATTAAAATCATCTACAAATTGAATGGTCCAAGTAAATTAATTAACCCTCCTGAGCACAATCCAAGTCTAAACTTTCTTTTTAATAACTGTCGATGAAGGTAACTTTAAGATGTTTAATGAAATTGCTAATCGAAGGTTCATAAACAGTCTAAACTATTAACAAATTTAGAATAAAAATGTTCAAGGTTGCTGATTACAAATCTGTTAAATTTTCGAAATTAAAAATGGCTGATATAATATGTCAGCCGCAACAAAATTAAAAAATTTAATATGGTGGATCCCATCTGAGG
This sequence comes from Trichopria drosophilae, assembly GCA_030407085.1. Lineage (NCBI taxonomy): Eukaryota > Metazoa > Arthropoda > Insecta > Hymenoptera > Diapriidae > Trichopria > Trichopria drosophilae. Next base: position 186,279,210 of record CM059582.1, read on the forward strand.
TCAAATTTTGAATAATTAATGGTATCTAAAGGTTTCTGGATTCGATAATCACGAATCGTATATAAGAACGCCAAAATATATAATAACGTATTCAATATAGCGGACGTATTTTGCAAAAAAATGGTTGATAAATTGGTATCTAGTTATATCAGCTATTGACATAACAAATTTATTATTTTTAGAATATGTCCGCATATTTGTTTTACCATTTAGGATTTTGAAATATTGATTTCACATTCACGAGCCCTCCATCCCCTACATATCAATTTACATGGAAATCTAGAGTATTTTTCGAAATATGTCCGCCAAATTGGTTCCGTCGTTTTGAATTTTGGAATTCTGATCCCAAATACTTAATCAGCGACCCCCAAAAATACTATAAACTAATTTGTGAGAAAATCAGATTACGTGAAAAAATTAACTTAGATCTGATGAACTTTTGGGGAGGCAACAAGATTATAGGGAGGTCAAACAAAAAAGCTGAAAAAGACGCTTTTTTCGTTTCTGATAAAAATATAAATTCCACAACAAAAAATGCTTCCAACAAAAAGATAATGCAATGAAGCTGAAGTTAGCAGCCATATTCCAGCAGCCACAATGAAAAAACTCATGTCAGCGAATTTTGAAAAATTTTCAAAAACTAGAAATTAATTGGTATTTAAAGATTAGATAGAAAAAATGGTTCAATTTTTTTAATATTAAATAACGAAAATGGATTTCGGGATTTGGCTGCTGAGATGTGGTTGCATTAAGTTCGCTTCCCAAAACGCCACTTGCTCATTGTGTTATCCAGAAGTAATGGACGTGGCGAGAGTTCTAGTTCTATTTTATAAAAGTAAACAAAATATTAATATTTTTTGTCCACGTTGAATCCGACATTTGTTATATTTGGTACTTATAATTTTTAATTTTAAAATAATTAAATTAATAAAATTAAAATACAATTTAAAATACTTACTTTTGTTAGTGGCAACGAAAACACCCAAATACAGGATTCTATTTAATTTAGCATGAATTTAAAACCCCTAAATAGAACTTTTTTTCATTCAATAACAATTAATAATGCAGAAAACATTATTCTAAATTTAACAAAGTAATAGTAACATCCACAAACATGAAACTCTCAGTGACTCTGTTTTAGTATTTTGAGATTTTTTTAAGTAAGCTTACAAGTCTGAGAATTAATTGCGTATTTTCTGTTGGAAAAATGAAAATTCATTTTTTCATATAGTAAAAATGTTTGTTATTATTCTGAATCTTTCTATCTTCCTAAATAAATCAAAAACTAATTTAGTTCACTCTAGAATGTATGGATGTTTTCTAAAAATATATAACTATTACTAACCCTTGTAGACTTTCAGACTTTTTAAAAATTTATCAGTTAATAAGTACGTCCACCATATCTTATGGGCCATTGTGAAACTTTTCTTTCTTTTCTTTTCTTGTGATTCGTAATCGTCTCATTTAATATCTCATAAAAAAAGTGACGCGGCAATGTCTTTTCATTAATCTTATATATTTTGGACAGACTCTAAAAACTAGCCGAGCACTTAAGGTGAAGGTAAGAACCGAACGAAACTAGTACCAATATTTGTTTCTTAATTATTGCTCAAATGTTACTCTATTTCCGAATTTGTTGCTTCCTTTTAAAAAGCAGAGATTTGGATAGATTGTGAGCCAGTTAAACATAGCTATGAAAGCTGAAATTCCCATACTACCGAAAAAAAATAAAAACACATTTAAGACGGTTTTATTTTATTATTTGGTCGTGACTTTTATTACAGTACCTTGGTGCACTCGTCAATAAAAATAGTACATGATGTGTATTTCAACTATAATAGCTATATGTTTGACTCTGTGCACAAGCTAGCCAACCCTATTCTTATTTTTAATAAGGACGCAACGAATTTGGTATTAAGTCAACTTTTCAGCAACAAATGACCAACAAATATTGGCACTAGTTTGGTTCGGTTCAGCATTAAATGCTCCACCAATTTTCAGAACCTACACAGAAAAAAAGTCTTAAAATGATTACATCTCAAATTAAGCTCTGTAAAGGCTTAATTTTCAGACTAAAATTGTGTTAATTTTCTTAAATTAAGTCAATCTTTGCGCTCAAAACCTCGTTTTTAGTTTGAAAACTTACTTTTAGTCAATATTCAGGTTCGAAATAAGAATTCTCGATAAATTTGTCTTTGAGCATAAATCTCGACTAAAATTAAACTTTGCTGCCTGAAAGTAAGACTTTAAGCGCAATTATTGGCTTAATTTAAGAAAATTGGCTCAATTTTATACTGAAATTAAACCTTTTACAGTGCTTAATTTGAGATGTAACAATTTTAAGACTTTTTTTTCTAAGACACTTGGAACCCTTTTCTTGTGTTTTCTTTCACAACATGAAAGGATTAAACCCAATGGATGGCGAAACTCTATTTTGCAGACTTCTATCCTACAAATTTTTATTAGGAAGTAGATATGTACACAGAAAAAAAAAGTCTTAAAATTGTTACATCTTAAATTCATCATCAAGTGAGGCTCAATTTAAGCCCGAAATTACTTTAATTTTCTTAAATTCAGTCAGTGTTTTGGCTTAAAGTCTTATTTTCAGTGAGAAAAACTGACTTTAAGACGATATTTTGGCTTAAAATAACATTTATCGAGCTTATGGCATTTAAGTTAGACGAATCTAATTTCAAACCAAAATATCGACTGAAAGTAAGACTTTAAGCCTAAATATTGACTGAATTTAAGAAAATTAACGCAATTATGGGCTCAAATTAAGCTTCACCAAATGATGAATTTAAGATGTAACAATTTTAAGTATTATTCTTTTCTGTGTATAAAATATCCAACCGATAAAAAAAAATCCAGTGTTCTCGAATAAAATTATGCATGATCTTAAACCAGCAATATAAAAATTTGTTCATCTTCAAAATTGTTGATACTGAATTGACATGTTAAAATCTTTTTTCTACAGGTATTCAATCTATCGAAGCTGCATTTTGTCAGTCGGTCATGATGTCACGTGCCAAGGATATGTGTAATACTAATAACACCCTCAACGATGTTGTAGGCGACGATAGAGTAATGAATAACTTGAACCTGATATCAAATTTTCCTAACACGAGAAAAGAGGCGATTATCTTTTTTGAACTATTCATCAGGTGGTTGGAAGGCAGCGATGAAAATTTATTGTTTCCAAAAGATGAAATTGAAAGATTAAAACACATGCTAACTAGATTAATTACTTCCTAAGGAAGAACTTGGTTTTTCGACGTGAGTGACTCCTAAGAGTTGACGTTTAAGTATGACTATGTTTGTGTTTCTTTAATTTATTTCTTTGTTAATTATAAATAGGTACGTTTGTTACTAAGATGGCAAATGTTAATTTTGTTCATAAACGCGAGAAAAATGTTAGCGTAAACCTAAGCTTAAGTTAATTTATTCGATAGAGCAGTTGTACGACTGATTAATCTTTGTTAATCTATTATCGTTAATTTATTTATTTTGTTGTGGACATATTTAATATGTAAATCTTTACTGAAATTTTCGTAATTCAATATAACTTTTCTAATAATTTTCGACAGAATCACTGTTGTTATTTAAACATTTGTCATGAATACACTGATTGAATAAAACCAAATTTTGTTTTGGTATATAAATACTCTGATGCGATGCACAAAACTGAAATGTTAATATTGTATTTTTTTAACGTTTCTATTCTGTATTTAGGCAATTTTCTAGGTAATTCGGAATAATTGTCGATGTTGAAACAAATTTTAATTGTCATGATAGTGATAATGATGACATTTTTCAATGATGTCCTTGATTAATGTTTATTTAAAAACAAATAAGGAGAGGGACTGGATGCGGAATTTGAACTTGAGAGATTTCGATGGCGGGTTGAATGCCAATAAATTGGAAAATGTTTATTCTTATCAATTGTTTTTGAGCTATTAGAGTATTGGCATTCTATTAAAACTGTGGATAAAGATGGATGAAATATTTGAATTTTTTTCAGAAAAACTATTTTTGTTTATAACCTACATCATTGTAACGAACTCAAGATGGTGTCCGTAATCAAAATGTCTTTGTTACTTTCTAGACGCTCTATAAAAGACTATGAGTTTTTATAAAAAAGTAATTCGATAAACAATGTGAAACATTTTATTGTTAATTGTTAGAATATACAGTAGAACTTCGCTTTATTGTCTTACTCGGGGCTTTGCCTTTCACTTTGTTGTTCGAAAAATGCTCATTGTTTCATGCGCACCTTCCTAACCTAACCTGCGCTAAATGCGTGAAAGCGCTAACAAAGTGAAGGGACAATAAAGTGAAGTTCTACTGTAATACATACAATTTTTTTTCAACAAATTATTGGGAATTGTATCTTCAATGATACAGCGAACAATTCATTCAAATATGAACAAACATAAGGACATTGTTTCGAAAAAAACGTTCCATTGTTTTCGTGAATAGTATTTTAAAACATGATTGATTACACAAGTCAACATGCTTTTGTTGTTGAGAAGCTTGGGTCATTTCCGACGTAATTTTGTGCGTAGAATCCGAATCTGAAGTTAGAAGTGCCCTTTCAAGTCAGGATTTCGAGACATTTGAGGTTATCTACTCGAAACACGCTTTTTTTTCAATTTTTGAGGTTACGTAGAAGATGCAACAATGTTTTTTGGCCTTCTGTACTATTTGCCTCTGTTAGTGCAGGCCTTACCTTTCAAAATGAAATTTTATTCGAACAGCTATAATGTTTTCTAATAAAGCTACGGTTATGTTAAACAATGACATTGTTCGCAACGCAATGTCTGTTATGCATGTTATATGTATAGTACAACAAACTTTGCGTTTTTGTTTGTTATTGTAATTTTGAAACATGGAAGTTTATGAATAAAAACGATATCTGACAAAAGTAGGCAAACGTAACAAAAATTAGAACATTCAAAATCACTGACAAATGTCGGAAAAAGGAAACAAAAAAGTTCTGTTACGGCCGTATTGAATTAATGATATAATTTAATGATATATACATATAGCATAATTATTACATCATTACAATTAAAATATTTTTGTTTGGCAATACGAATGGCGATAATTGTTTGAGTTATTTTGGTACTTATTTAGACATAGTTCAAAAAACATAACCATGTTTTTAAAATATTATTCTTCGTTATGCGAATTCTGTTGCAAGAACCAGTTTTTTTTAAAGTTGTAAAATAAATTGAATCTGAAGTGATCATATAGTGTTTACATTGTTGTTTACATTGATGTTCGTTTATTTATGGGTTAACCAGTAAATTAAAAAATATATTTGTTTTATTAAAAAATTGTGTTATTACAAAGTCTAACGAATACGTACATTTTTTCCCACTATTTTCTATCGTTATATTTTATGAAGTCAAAATGAAAAAAAAATTAAAAAATGATTAATTTTTGTTTAAAGTATTTCTAAATAAGTACAAAAAACCTCTAGCGCTTATAATAACAAAATGTGTATAAGAAATATGGCTACGTGTACGCCTCGGATGATTGTAAAAAAAAGAACAATATTTGTCACAACGTGCATGTGTCAGTTTCCAAAGATGGCTGATTTAGACGTGTTTTCACAAGGTCATGATGACACATATTTCTTAGAATGAATCACTTGAAAATATTCTAGAATTGCAACAATTTGTAACTCGGGCCATTAGAAGAATTCGAATTATTCTTTACATTACCAGTAATGAAATATTAATAACAAAGCATTTTGTAATCCTGATTTTAAGTCGATTTGGAACGCTTTTGAATACAAAACTCATTTCCAAATAGTAGGTAGATATGAATGAACAAAAAATATTTAGAAATAAAAAAGGATACTCTCCGTCAGAGAACATATTTTTAATATATTTTATTTTATTTGTTTCAACGATCACAATGGAAAAGAAAATTAAACACATTAAAATAATTTTTCAATTGCAATCTTTGGCGAAATACGATTCATTATTATTAATTAATGTAAATATCGTACATTATTGAAGTGTACGCGTCAAGGGACCTGGACCCTCCATTTCTTAATTATCACGACAAAATTCAGAATAGTACATTTCGATACATGTGCGTAAAATAGGATTTTACGCATCGTTTTTTAACATGGGATTAGATAGGCCGGTGCGTAAAATCGAATTCTTACGCACGCGTGTCGAACCGTATTTTTTGACATACTATGCGGACAATTTGTGCGTCAAATACGAGGTTGCACACGAGTGCGTAAAATCGTATTTTATGCACCAAAAAACGGTGCGTAAAATCAAATTTTACGCATACGTATGTCAAAAATAGGCTTCATTGTTTTGCGTAGTAATAAAACCGTAAAAAGTTTTTCAGAAAATTCCTTTGTTATTTAAAAAGAAATCCGAAAAAGTTCATTGACTTCTTCCAAAATCCGACTTTTCGTCACGTTCATTGTAATTTTAACATTTCATATGTAATATCAAATGCGCTATTTTTTATCTTGAAAATCTAAGAACAGATTAGACTGAAAACGCGTTTTTTAACGCTGTTTTTTATATATAGTTAGACCCCATGATATAGTATATTTGGGAAAGATATTTAATACCGTTACAAGAAATTAATTTTCATTATTAATGATATTGTTGGCGCGAAACAGCATAACTGATAAAAAATATTGAAACGAAGAAAATTTGGATAATTAATAAAAGTTGTTTAACAAATTATTTTTGCAGGTCTCAATTTTTGTCAAGAACAATAATACATTCTCCCTTCAAAGATGTCATTATTAGTGAAATTTAAATTTGTTGAAACGTTATTAACAATTTTTTCCAAACATAGTAAAACCAGGGGTCTAACTACCTTAAGTGATATAAATTGCATTTTGACGGGGTCTAATGCATTATTTATAGTTTTTAGTAAGAATGGGACGAGGATATACACGTAAAAAATACAGAAGACATACTGAGAATAAATTGTAGTAATATTGACTAAATATGAGGTTGCCGGCTATAGCAGCTAAATATTTAGTCAATAAAACTACATATTATTGGTTCTTACAACTAATCATGATATCAATTCAACAACATTTAGTCAATGCAATTAAAATGTAGTTGAAATTACTCAATATTTGGTTGCTAACAGGCAATCTCATATTTAATCAATATTACCAAATTTTGTTCTCAGATCACATATAAAAATGTTGTAAATTGTGTAGTTGTAAAAGATCTACAAAAGCGACCAATACACGTATAAAACGTTATGGAATACAGTGCAAAAAAATGGGCTAAGGCATGTGTAAAACATGTAAAAATATTTATTTGTATAGATGAGAATAGAATAAATCTTATTTCTATTCTCTGCTTTCAGAATTTTAATTAACTTATTTGGAATTTCGATTAGATATTGTTATAATTCGCTGTACACAAAGAAGTAGGACTTGGGAAGCCACGAATTTAGAAAATTCCAAACAGGGATTTTATTGTTTGGACACATTATTGAAAAAAATAATGTAGAAGCTTGTTTATTGGATATGAAAATTTCTAACATAAGGTCTGTTTTAATTGAAATAGATTTTGTGATAATCGTTTTGAATTTATGCTTTTTATGAACAATACCATTTTAAGGGTCGGAATTAACAACTCTCCTCTACATATTTTTTTTTTTAAATTTTTGTCAGTTTTCTTAAATTTTTTACTTTTTTTTTGTGATTTCAACAGTTAATTTTAACATATCGATAATCTCGATAGAATCTCTAATTTTTTAATTTGAAATATTTTTTTTCTGATTTGTATTTTTCAAAATCAATGGAGAAACACGCAATGAAATGTTGCTGTTTCAAAATGGGGACGTGTAGTTTATCCAGTTTTTCTTGATAAAATAATTTTGCAACTTTAAAATGATTACATGAAAGTTATTATTATTCTAAAAAGCAACTTTTACCGCGTTTTTAATTCAATTTTATTGCTAATAACCAACCCTTCAAGAATATCCGTTTCACGATTGGGACATTTACCTTAATACACTGTTTTAAAAGACGAGGGATAGTAACTCGTAAAAGACACTTTTCTCAGTGTGATATTTTTTTTTCAATTTATTATCGAAGTTTTGTTTGCTTATTCTTAATTTATGTCTTGTTTAATAAAAATATTATAATGTTCCCCAACTGTTTCAAGTTTGAATTAAATATAAAGACAAAACATTCAAATTTTCGACATTATAGACTGTCGGCGTACAGAAACCAATGAAACAAACCTAACTACATCCCTGCAAACACAAAAAATAACAGTTATAATATATTTACGTAATGGTTACATTGTTACATAAATGTTACATAGTTGTTAAATAACTGTTACTTTTGTGTTTGCAGGGATCACTCCCTCACTGGAATCATTCTCTCAGAAAATTTTATGAGGGAATGATGAAATGAAACAAAATTACCAGAAGCTTATAAACATAAACTTACTCTGTTACGAACTGTGTTCAGTACTTTATTACTACCCGAAACATACAAGTACAGTAGGGAAGTAGAGAATAAGGGAGACCGCCGCCATTTTGAAAAATCTGTAGTATGCAATTAGGGAGACTCTACTGTATGCTATGTTTATTAAATAAAAGTTCTTACCATTTGTTTACATTACATGAGAGAATGACTAAAAATGAAAATTAATCAGATTTAGTGGAAACTTGTTACATGGAGGTTTTCAGGGTCACTCATTACGAACCCGATCTTAGATTTTCAAAATTCAAAATGGCGGATCCAATATGGCGAACATAAAATGAAAATTAATCAGATTTAATGGAAACATGTTACTTGAAAAGGTATTTAACTTGTTACTTGAAGGTTTTCAAAGTCGCTGATTACGAACTCAATCTTAGATTTTCAAAATTGAAAATGGCGGATCCAATATGGCGAACATAATATGGAAATTAATCAGATTTAGTGGAAACATGTTACTTGAAAAAAGTATTTAACTTGTTACTTGAAGGTTTTCAAGGTCGCTGATTACGAACTCGATCTTAGATTTTAAAAATTCAAAATGGCGGATCCAATATGGCGGACGACAAAATAAAAAATTGATTGGATTTGCTTAAAATTTGTTACTCGGGGGTTTTTGATGTCGTTGATTACGAATATGATATTGAATTTTCTTCATATTGGAACCACCATTTTGAATTTTGAAAATCCGAGGTCCAATTCGTAATCCGCAACCCCGAAAACCCCAAAGTAACAAATTTCAGGTTTTTTCAATCCATGGAATAATTTCTGCTTCAAAGGGTTAAATAAATTAAAGATTGCGAAAACAAAAAATTAAATTTGTCGAAATATCCTCCCAACTTTCACTGCAGATGATTTTGAAATGTATATAGTCAAGAATACTTCTTTTGCATGTACTAACAGTACACAAATGATAAAACTAAAAATTCTGTGAAAAAAAGTTACCGATTTGACGTGGAATGTCCAATATATCGAAAACAAATCCAATTTCTTGAATCTTTTATTAATCATGTTTTTATTGACATGTTTATTTTCGTAGCAAAATCTTTCACTGTATCCATTTCCATTCCAGAAAACGAGAAATGCCTCGGACTTCAATAAGAAAACATAAAATACTTTAAACATATAAGAAACAAAATTCCGAAAAATTTTTCCTTTTCTGAAATAACAAAATGAAGAGATATGCCAGTCTTCTGCCAAAGATACGCTGTCATTTAAATGTGTTGATTCTTGCGCCAGAACAATAGATACCTACTTTTCCGTGAGAAAACTCTTAAAAAGTCAGTTTTCTTTAAACGCACGTGCCTTAAACATTGTTTTTGAAAATTTTTACACATTAACCTCAAAATTTCTCAATCAATTTGATTGAAAGTCATCTAATCGCTCCTTTCAATAATAAATATATTCGATTTTTTATTTCATGATTCCAGTTTATACATTTATAAACTAAAAGCCATTGTAGCATCGCGTCGTATTGTTTAAAACAGCTTATTAACGGTTATTTAAAGTGTATTTATCCTCTAGTCGTCGCTGCTCGTCATTTTTGTTTTTTTGTACAAACGCATTTACAAACAACAAAAAACAATGCAAACTTTCCTTTCGCTTCTACAGCACTGGAAGATTACATCCGCAGAAACTTGGATCTGCTTAGTCGTACAACAAATGTCGCCATCGAACGACGCTAGTTTTACAATTTTTTGCAAAATCCTTTTTTTACATTTTCAAAGTATTATTGAAGTGTACACGGGAAATATGTCGAATATTATTTACGGAGCTGTCGCACATCGTCGAGAGTTCCGGGACCTTATACCGTGAACTAACGTGTCAGGTACCTGGAGCGCTTGTGGTCGAGCTTTCCTTATTTTCGCAATACCTTCGCAGAAATATTTTGTACCTTAACCAAACAGTTCCCTCAATTTATTAACAAATTTTTGAAAAAAATATAGTGCCCCCCCCCCCTTATTTTAACTGCGTCCTTTATTTTAACTTTCTTTCGTCCCTTATGTTAACTTCTTCTCCTCATGAGTCCCCCCACCATTCGCCATTTGAAAGTGTTCAAAAGAGTACGGACTGCTGTTTGCGCTTGCGCATACAGGTGAAGAAAGACGCGACTATATCTCCTCTCTCCGTTTTTATTCTCTCATACTGCCAGTGGGGAGGATGAGGGGAAGCGATAAAATAAGGGAAGAAGCCGCCATCTTCCTCGACTCAAAAAGTTAAAATAAGGGGAGTGCCACTGTACAACACTTTTCTTGAAAACAATATTTATTTTCATACAGTAAGTCTTTTGCTTTGCTCACGATTGTTCAAAACTATTATCATCCAGAAACTTATTGATGAAGGTACAACTTGTAGGTATGCGAAATGTTGCTCGAGCAATGAAGTCAGATTTGCTCGAAAGTTTGTGGTGCGTTGTTGAATGTAAAAGACATTGCAATGTTGTGTTTTCTGGTCGACTACGAGTGCAAAAAAAACTGGGCATGGATAGAAAAATGTGCTTGAGAAATCGACACCTAAACATTCCTAAAGATAAGATGTACAGTAGAACCCCGCTGGATTGTCACGGTCGGTTCCGAGTCTTCCCCGCAAACCCCGCTGGACTGTCGGCAATAGGGGAAGCATCGCTACCATCTCTACGCCGCAATCACGTGACGTTTATGACCAATCACAGACAATCTCTCTGCTTCCTATTGTAACTCCAAACCGATGCGTATGACTAACTAGACACGACCCTGAGGCGACGAGCGGCGTGGAGGGGGTAAAGGGATTCCGAGAAGTGCCAATCCAGCGGGGCTGAATCCCGGCAATCCAACGGGGTTCTACTGTACTTGGACGATCAACGGTCACAAGTTTATTTCACATCGTACATTTTCTTTCATTACCGGTAATTTATAACCTTCGTTTCCACAAAAAGTCAAACCGAAGCCACAGTGCGCGTTACTCCGTCCCGTTTCTTACGACTGATGCCCTATTTTTTTTTTTTTTACATTCTATACAGTTCATGTGGATGTACACTTGACCGTCGAATAGCAAGATGTCTGCACTTTTGCTTTGCCAGCAGCGATCCGGTCTTCTCTTCTTCAAGTCCTGTATTATTTCTACCGTATTTCTGAAAAACAATTTATTTACTGAAACCGTAAACTTATTTATTTACAATGTGTTTAACGCCTAAAATGACAATTTTTATACTTCATTTTCAATCAAGTATTTCGTATCAAAATCAAAGTTGAAAACAATTGAAAGGTGCGTATCCTATTGTTTTCGAGGTCGCTCTTCAAGATTCCGAGGTCAAAATTGAGTTTCAGCCCTCAGAAATTCCAATATGGCGCCGAATATGAAAAAAATTTTCAAAAAATTTAGAATTTTTTATATTTATCAATTTTTTTCGAGCTATTAGAATATTGGAATTTTATTGAAACCTTGCATAATGGTGCATAAAATAGTTGAATTTTAAGAAAAAATTTTACTTTTATCCCCTCCATCATTCTAAAGACCTCAAAATGGCGTCAACAATGAAAATTTCTTTGAGAAATTTCTGGACGCTCTAACTCAAAAACTACCAACTTTAAAAAAAAAATGCCCAGAATGAAAAGTTCTTAAAATTCATCAAGCGATACAGTGGAATTTTTTCAAAATTTTTTGATGACATTTTGAGACAATTTTTTTCAACATTTTTTTTCAAAATTGTAATTTATTTACAAAAAATTGTGAAAAAAATTTGTGTATTCTCTGATGAATTCTAAGAGTTATTTGTTCTTTGCAATTTTTTCAAAAAGTTGATAGTTTTCGAGGAAATGAATTTCAAATATTATAGTTTTTCCCCCGCAAAAATTATCAACTTTTGGAAAAAATTGCAAAGAACAAAAAACTCGTAGAATTCATAAGTGAATACACCAAATTTTTTTCAGAATTTTTCATAAATAAATTATGATTTTGAGAAAAATTTTGAAAAAAAATGTCTCAAAATGTCATCACAAAAATCTGAAAAAATTCCACTCTATTTCTCGATTAATTCTAAGAACTTTTTATTCTTAGCATTTTTTTATAACAGCACGTAGTTTTTGAGTTAGAACGTTCAGAAATTTTTCAAAGAAATTTTCATTGTTGACGTCATTTTGAGGTCGTTACAATGATGTGGGGTATAAAAGTAAAATTTGTTCTTCAAATTCAACTATTTTATTCACCTTTATTCAGAATTTCAATAGAATCCCAATATTCTAATAGCTCGAAAAAAATTGATAAGTATAAAAAATTCCCAATTTTTTTGGAAATTTTTTCCATATTCGGCGCCATATTGGAATTCCTGATGGTTGAAACTCAATTTCGACCTCGGAATCTTGAAGAGCGACCTCGAAAACAATAGGATATGTACCTTTCAATTGTTTTCAACTTCGATTTTGATAAGAAATACTTGATTGATAATGAAGTATAAAAAATGCCATTTCAGCTGTTAATGGGTTAATATATCCTGCATTCTATTGCGTCTTTCAATTAATATACAAACCGCAATAACAGAATGTCCAAGAATCTTTGTACAATATTAATTAAGAAAATGAAGGGGTCCAATTCTTGTTTTAATTGTACATAAATTCTAGAACTTACTGCATTTATTAATAGAACGAGGTAGAAAACGAGGTTGAAGCTTAAAAGTATTAAATTAGAAAAAGACACTGCTGGCAAAGCAGCCTTTTTTTGTCGATAACAATATCGACAACGGTCTGGACTAGGCGAAATTCCCTAAATACGATTCTTAAGTTAAAATAACTCTATTGTGTATCAGTCGATGTTTACAACAGTTCACTGTACGTTGGCTCATAAAGTCTCCGTTAATAAAATGAAAAAAAAAAATATAACCTGTGTAAAAGTACAAACCTTAATTTCATCGTCAATATTGATAAAAAAAAAAAAAAAACTGTGCGGGAAACTAGTGGATTAAAAAAAAATCACAAAAATATACCTGGTTTTGGATGTCCCCTAAAATTTATATTTCCTATAATCGGACACTCGGAGCGGTTTGCAAGTTGGTTACGATAACCGTATCTTGCATTTAAAATGAGCTCATTCCCGTGAAGTAAGATCGAGATAACATAATGAAATGTAAACAACTGTACGCATTGTACTACATTAGGGGAACCATTTACTGAAATTTGCTAAAGGTTTTCAAATTTCGCTCGGTGAATCGTTCCTCGATCTGCTATCTGGCGACGTGGATGATGCCGATGAATTCCTAATAGCCGACTCGTTTGCAGCAGCCCTGAAACAATTTTATTAATACATATGACATTTTAAATAAGGTTTTTTTTTAAAATTACCTGAATAACGCAGCTAAACTAGGTCCTACTTGATCCTGATTCGCTTCAGCAGTGTCGGTTTCTCCCAAACTTTGCCTACAAATAGGGCAAGTTCCATGCTGAAATGTAATTTCACGTTTTAAAAAGATTAAAAAATTATATTTGTAAAAATTGTATATTTTACCAATTCCAACCACGGAACGATACAAGGAGCATGGTAATAATGTCGACAAGCTAGTTCTCTTACAGGTTCCGACAGTATAAAATGTTCCCAACAAACTGAACACTGCAACTTAGAATCTATAACGATACAATTAAAAAAAATTCATGCAGACTTTAGATGCGCCGATCGAAAACGGTGGAAAAGAGACTCACCAACTTGTATTTGGGAGACGTTCATTGTAGGTATTTCGTCTATCAGTTTCTTTGGTAATGGTGGAGGTCCACTAGTATCCATTTGATTCAATAGCTGCGTTACTATAGAATCTAGTCCTTCCCGACCCCAAACATAATCCCCAGGGTTTCCGAACAGTAATCTAATGTCAGGCGGCCTGTATGTAAAACAAATATTAAAAAAGAAATTTGTTTTCAATATTTCTGTAGATTAGGAAAAGTTGGTAAAATTGTAATTTAATATTATAATACATACAGAGCTCCCTGTCCGCCCTGACCAGGAGGAAAATCTAAACCCACACTCGACAGACTGCGCAAGAATTCTTGAATTAAAAGATCGAAGTGTCGTCTATTGCTGCTTCATAAAATAATAATTATAGTTTGACAAATTTGTTATGTTTACTTAAATAGATGAAGCATGTCGATAATTCCATTTTTAGAGGTGATGTTTAAACAATATTTGACAAGTAAAGTATCTTATTAATTTGTTAAAAGTTCACATCCAATTTCGCTAAAAAGTTAATCATTGTCAAGCTTCGAGATTATCAATAGTTTAAAACCTAATATTTCGGGGTGTATTGTCGGCGACTTGTGTTGCCAAATCTCTTAATGACCCGTCTTGATTATTTCTCCTATTGTGTCCTCTATTGGTCGTACCGGCAGACGTCTGCTCTGTCGACCGACTACTTCTGGAGGTAGCATTGGTACCAATTGGAATAGTCCAATGTCGGAAGACGGCACTGGCTCCAAAAGGGCCGAATATCTATTCAATTCAATTTATTCAGGATGGAGTACATAATATTACATATAATAATAATATAGTACAGAGTAACTGCTGTCTAATAACAGCTGTTTTTATATATAAATCAAGTGCATAGTTTTAAAAGGAAAAATAGAATTATTTCTTAATAAATAAAAACACTAGATTAGAAATTAATTTTGTATTATTACAGTTCTGATATTAATTTATGGAACTCCTGTGGGTGCTTAGTAGCCAGTTTTTTATATTCAATTTAATGAAATTTTTGTTATTAGAAGATTGAGTTAAGATTTTTTTTATTTTTAATGGTAACAAATAGCTTTGTTCCTACATAATCTTGCGTTTTCTTTGAAATGGACTTATTTTTTTTAATAGTTTGGATAGTTTGAGTTCTAATTTTGCATTTATCTTTAAATCGTTTAACATTTGCTAACAAAACCGTTTTACAGTATAGTTAACATATATTTAATATTTCAAGTGATTTAAATAATTCATCAGAAGAATATGTATATTTTTTAAACACGATTATTTTCAATATTCTGTTTTGCAGGATTTGTAGAGGTTTGATTTCATATTCCGCTATAAACACAAACAATGCGTCATATACACTAAGTAACTGTTTCATATTTAGATATTTATGGATACGCTTAAATACATATAGCATCTTTCTACTACATTTATGTGGTCTTTCCATTTAAAATTCGCATCAATAGTTACACCTAGATATTTAGTTTTGAAAACTCCAGGACTCTCAGTGCCTCGTCCCCTTAAAAAAAGGAAAAAAAGGGAATTTGAACTTAAAAAAAAGGGACTTGAGGTAGGAAAATGGACTAAAAATAGTTTTGATTTCAACTTTTTAATTGTAAGCCTGATGCAATTATTATATTACAATTTATAATGAAATTTTTTTCCTTTGTTATCACAAGGGGAGAAGTCCAGGCACAAAATCAGCTATGTCAAACAAACGTTCAAAAATTTCCCAGAAATTATTTCTTTAGTGATTTTTGAGGAGGAATTCAATGGAATTTTTTAAAATCCATACGTAATTATTTAGAAAATATGTTTTTCTGTTTTCCAATTGTTTTTTTTTTTAATTTTAAAATAGATTAACAAATTTGAATAGCCTTTATTCGGAAAAAAATTAATTTTTTCACGCTAAAACGTTTAATTTTGCTATTGTTGGACATCACCCTTTCAGATTTGGCTGCAAATTTTGTATACGGGTTCTTTACCCAAAAAATTGAATTTTTTTTTTTTAATTTTTCCACCTGTTTTCTTTTAATTTTTTCGTCGTTTTCAATTTAAACATTTAAAGCAAATTTGACGAATAAAAAAACACATTTTTTAACTAATTATGGATGGATTTTAAAAAATTTAATTTTTCGACAAAAAAAATCTTTTTTATCATTTTTATAAAATTGTTATTATATTACCATTAAATTCGTCGTAAAAAAAAAAAAACATTTTTTTCGTATTTTTCGAAAGATTATTTGTTATACTTCCTTAAAGTTTCAATAACTTAGTTTTTCCATTTCCCTAAGATGCTTTGCAACTTTTTCATAAGGGGTCTATGTATAAAAGGAACCTATATTTATAAAATCATAAATATGGAAAATTGTTTTGTTTATTTACAATTTTTTTATTATTACATAATAAAAGTAATCATTTCTCAAAACATTTTGACAAAGTTTTTAAATTAAATAGAGAAAAAAAATAATCATATAATTTTTGTTGCATGTTACGTATTGTATATGTATATTATAAAATAATTTATAGATGAAAAACAATATGGATATAATTTCGAATGGCTTCATACTATTTTTTAGTTTCTCCCAAGTTAAAACATTAGTAATATTGTCATATTTCTTCGGATTTGAAAAACGAATTACTTTTCTTAATCAAACATTTATTCATACGCAGAAAACAAGATGTAAAATCTGTAGAAGGACAATTTTGAAAGATTAAAAAAAGGATGTAAAAGGGACTAAAGTCAAAAAAAGAGACTAATTTCCTAAAAAGAGACTGACTGGGAGCCCTGAAACTCTTGCCACATCTTCATTTTTCTAAGTTTGTAATCGAAAGTACTTTGGCACACTATCTTTACAACATCCAAAGAGAGCGAAGTTGGTTTTATTTTGGTTTTGTGCACATTTAAAGATAGTCCGTTATTGTCAATCCATGTTTTAACTGTATTCAGTTTCGATTCCGCAATCATTTTTGAAAAGTCCTAATCTTGTTCTCTGCATAGTATTACAGTATCATCTGCGAAAGATATTATTTCCCTGTGCTTTCTTTTACATTTACAGATTTTCTTCTCCATTTTAATATAAGCTGTTAAAATATCAAAAAAAATTTTCTTAAATCATTGCGTATATGCAATTACAAGATTGCATCATAATAAGCAACATAATTAACAAAAACTGGGTTAATAAATTGAAAATTTTGTTTTGTATAGATGGATTGTGGTGTGTATCGAACAGAGTATGCACTTATAACGTATCAAGGATTCTTTATTTTATGAGCCATATCCGTAGAGTATCTACAAGAGAATAATCATGATTTATATTTCTACATCTGCTTTAACTAAAAGGACCAAGGCGCGTTTACATGTGTATAAATAAACAATTCTCTTCGTCACATACACCACTTCTACACTACGAGTGCACTAATCAATCGTGGTGTATTACAGATTGAACATGGACAAAAGTTACCCACTTTCAACAGTAAATATGCAATAAAAAGGTCATACGTCTACATTCTATGACATACCACCTTTTTCAAGACATTGTCATTAACCATAAAATTCGTTATCTCCATTATTAAAATATTGGGTGCTCTGTTCACTATGAAACAATACGAAAATGTTTATTTATTTATTTATTTAAGAAAATTTGACGGGCGTCGATATGATCCAAAAAGATCAACCCTTAACAATAACAAAAGTTTATGAGATAACCAAATTGTTAAATGCGCTTTGTGTAACAGAATAAAGGTAATATAACTAAACAATATAAAAAGAAAAGATAGTAATAGATAGTAAAATAACAAAAAGGTAATAAATTAATTTAGATTCAAATTTGTTTTATGTTTGTGTTTTTTAATGTTCATTAAATAATATAATAAATTGTAGGCGTGACGAAGAAAATGTTTAATAATAAACGACTATTTATTTTATTAAAAACAATTTTTTGTATCTCAAAATCATGAATATGGATATACAACTTTTCTTCCGGAAAATGGTAGAATACATTTCAATACAATTCCGATTGCTGGGAACACTGTAACTTTATAACTTTCGAAAAGTTACTTTTCATGTAATCTTGTATATGGGCAAATCCACAGAACTTTTAACTTTTCTGTGATTCAGTGATATACTGAAATAAATATGTTCACTATTAAAATATATTTAATGTATGTTGATATTTCGTTTTAAACACATTTAAATAATATATCTGGACGATATCGAATCAATTAATAAACACAGACACTTGCTACAGACGTTTCCGAATTGAAAACCGAAAAATTTAACTTGCGATTCTTACAAATTATTTAAAACTGTGCTATGCTACATCTATGACATGCAAGATATTTTATTTTCTCAAAGTACAAAATGTAGTCAAGTAAATACACTACGTAATAGTCACAGTCTGATCAATATGCTTGCTTGTAATAAAAAACTACAGGGATTTAAAACTGCGTGATAAGTTTTGTAGAAATATAAAATTTATTTAGATTATCTGTTATAATTTTCATGCCATATTATTAACCGTTTTAACTCAGAGTCCAATTTGTTACTAACATAAAAAATAACCAAATTACGCTCAAATGAACGCTATTACTCATCTATGTGCCTCTTTTAAAAATGATTCTATACAGGCTTAATCGTTTTCACTTTAAATATTGGACCGTCATTTTGAATTTACAAAAACCTGACGATAGACTCGTAGTTAGTGGCTTATAAACTCTACAGGAATAAAATTTTATTTATGTACATTAATCAATTTTTCGTACTGTAATCCATCATATTGCGTCCACCATTTTGAATTTCGAAAATCTTACAACATAACCATAATCAGCGATCGCCAACATCCTCCACAAAAAAAAACAACAAATTTCATTAAAATCGAGTAATTTTTCACATTTTATCCGGCATTTTATATTTTGCACTCATGCCGTGTCATAGAATTGCGCAACTGTAACTTTCATGTAATCTTTTATATTTTTCCTCGATTTGTAAAATTTCTGTCAAATGTGGTAACAAAAATTACCCACTTTCAACACTGTCAGTTTACAATTAACACTGTAACTTTATAACTTTCGAAATGTTACTTTCTTGTAATCTTATATTTTATTAATATATATAAATTTTTCTTCGATTTGTAAAATTACTGTCGAATGTGGTCAAAAAAATTACCCACTTTCAACACTGTCAATTTATAACTAACACTTAACTTTCTAACTTTCGAAACGTTACTTTTCATGTAATCTTGTATATTTTTCCTCAATTTGTAAAATTATAATCCAATATGGTCAAAAAAATTACCTAAAAAAATTCGTAACAGTTTGGTCCATTTCCGATAAGCAACATTGTAAACTTACAATGCAGCCTTGAACTGTAACCTTAGTTTGAAAAAAATTCCTACACTCAACATAATCAAATTTCGACTTTAATTGAAACACTTTTTTTTCTACTAGAAAACGTATCTTATATATTGGTTTTTATGATTATTTGAACAGATTTCTCTTTAATTTATGTGTTGTAGTCATCGCAACTGTAGTTTATTCTAAATTTCTCATGAAAAATGGAGGATCTAAAAATTTTACCGATAATCGCAATTGACATAAGTACGATTTTAAAATGAAATAGTTTTCTTGATGTTTCAATGATGTTTATTTTAAAATTATAGTTTTATTATTATGTTACTACATTTATAGTGAACGAAAAATAAATTCTTCTACGAATTGTAATTTTATGTCACGTTTTTCTTTTTACCCTTAATTAGACATGTCTACTTGTTTTTTAGTTGATTTGAAAAAGTCAAATGACGAAACTTTATATTTATACTTTTTTTTTCAAAGAAAAATTCAATCGTAATTAAATGATTTGTTGTAATTTTTGTGGAACATTTCTGTTGTAATAACCTTTGACATCTATTCATTTTATAGTATCAAAAGTTGTTGAATAGGTCATCATTTTTGTAATACTGTGTACACACTAGCGTTAAAAAGAATTTCAAACTTTGTAAATAAATTTGTTCGAAAGTGTGGTATTTTTAAAGAATGAGTGTGTTCATGAATATTTATGAATTGAAAAGTCTATAAATTGACTCTTACTTCTCTAATAGGGACATCATCCGATGTACCATCTTCGTTCCTGATATCCAGAGAGGACCCGGTATTTGCAGTCCTCTCCAGTTCTTCGATGAAACCGCTGGAGCATCTTGGGCATATGTAGCCCTGTAGGAAGACATTGCATCATTGAAAATTGCCGTTAGCCACACAAGGTACATTCTTATTCGTGTACGATTGGAAAATACATAACAAATCATTCGCAGTTATCGAAAAGGAATTGTATCGTATAAAAAAAGAGATTTTTAGAGCAACTGTCGGCTGTAGGTTAACGGAGATTAGGATTTAAAAGGAAATTGTTGATGCAACCAAAGAATTATTTTTCAATAGGTGTACCAATTTTCTTCGAAATAGCTAGAAATTGTTGGTAGGGGGGCAGGCCTGAATCGTACACACATGCACACATACGCGGAGGCACACGGCGAACGTCAGTGAATTAATCATGAAATATTCGTCATCCGATCATAATTGTTTTCGAGTTTGGTGTGATAACGAAAACTGACGAGGCGACGTTACTTACGGGTAACAAATTCTCGATCTCGACACTGCATTGATGGCAAAAAAATCGGGATATTGGAGTATCGTCCACAATGGCTTCGGCCATGTTTTAACGTGTTCTCTCTCGCGCCCTCGCCGCCTCGCGTGTACTTCCCGTACTAACGGCACGCACCGAAATGACCAAACTGCGACGGTCCGAATGTGATCATCACATGGTGGGGGCAAAGATTATTGTGTTGTGGTTCTTGTGGCCGTTCTCCGAAACATGGCAATGATACGATACACAACGCAGGCGCAAAATGGTATCATTTTTTTGAAGGACGAACTTACCAACAAACGAAAAAGTATACGAAAAATCTGTGTACGATTTAATACGAAATAAGTTTCTTTCCCACACTTTCTGTTACGAATGCGAGATACGCGATACATAAGCGCACATAACCTCAAAGAAACGATTACTTTGGATTATCGAATGATTTAAACTCAAAACTAGAAAACAGAACATTTATTCGAAAATTATGAAATACGGAAAACGACACTGTAAAAAATAGTCGACGTAATTTTACAGTGAAAAAGTGGAAATAAAAATACCAGTGAAAATCGTTGTAAATTTACAGTGATATTGTAAAATTCATTCATTATTTATTTATTTATTTATTTATTTATTTATTACTTCGACCCATACCTTAAGTCTGGACGAAGTATTGAATTTGGTCACTTCGGGCATAAAAATTACCCTGTAGTTTTTCATCAAATGTCGACGTTTCAGACCCTAAGGAACCCAAATCGACAATAAAAAAATGTGTGTCCGTGATCTTGTACGTACGTACGTCCGTACGTCCCGTTTTTTTGTCTCGCGATAACTCGCGAACGGATAAGCGTATTGACATAAATTTGTTTTTTAAAATACGCGTTTTGGCATAACTTAGATCTGCTTAGATTTTGGCGCAGATCCATCCGTCCATTACTAAAAAAAATTAGCCCCAATTAAGTTTCTTCGTAGTTTTTTGCATTTATTTTGAAAAATACAAATTTTATTAAAAAATGTTTCAAACAAAAAAGATACAACATTAAATTCTCTACAAAAAAGGTTGTAGGCATTTTCTTCCTAAAGTCAACGATAATGGCATAAAAACTGGTTTAAAATGCTTATGACTGTTGTCTGAAAAAGTATTGAATTTGGTCACCTCGGCAAAAAAATTACCCTATAGTTTTACATAAAATTTCGACGTTTCGACCCCCTACCCCGAGGGGTAGTCTTCGCCAGCCCCTCGGGCTCGATGATCACCTACGGGCGCATATGTTCTTTTACGCCCTTGGTACGAAAATAACTATTTCGATATATCTAAAAGATGTCTTATAGTATCTAAAAGATATCCGTCAGAGATCTTTTCGGCACTTTCAAGATATCTTTGACGAATTATATATAAATATATTGTATATATAAGATCATAATGATACAGACAGTAATTAGTGAAACACTGTAAACATGTAATATGACATGTCACATGATTTACACATGATTTGTCATATGATATATCATATGATATGTCACATAATTTACACATGATTTGTCATATGATATGCACATGGACATGATATATACAGCTGACAATTGAACTTATGTGAGAAGTGGGTCATGAACAAAATTGCTGTCACATTTAGACTACAAAATTGTGTTCTGAAACCGGATATAAAATCTAAAGTTAATTCATATGTCTTATGATATGTCATATGATGTCATAAGAAAAATTCTCATATGACATGTCATATGATATATCATATGACAATTTTCAGTATGGTGATAACACTGCATTTAGCGAGGCATTTAGTGAAGTTAAGAAGCAACCCATTTCTTGTGAAGGTGCACCTTCTCTTATAGAACTGTATCCTTAAAATTCGACTATCAATTGTCAAGCATGCTTATTAACAGAGTAAGTATGGTTAAGGATTTCGGAGTTGTGTTTGATGAAAGCCTCTTCTTTTTACCTCACATCGTCTACATCAGAAAGAAAGCTCTAACCCACACAGCACATGGGCGTCCTTGGAACGTCCTCAGGACATCCCGGTCAGGAAGTCAAGACTTCCCTTCTCAGGACATCCAAATGTCACTGTATTTTGATCCTTTAAATATCCTGAGGACATCTTAGAGGGATATTCGCGGGACGTCCTCAGGATACCCTCTGGACTTTTCGTATTAATCATACAGATGCCCTCTGGATATTTTTCCATCTTAGAGTACGTTGAAGATCTTTAAAAGCCTCCAAAAGTGTCATATGTATTTAAAGGTATCTTTTTGAGTGGTTGTAATGCCAACTGTATTTTGTCCTTTTGTGATACTCAAGTGGTCTTCAAGAAAATTAGTTTAATACTTTTAATTTGGGTATTTTCTAATTAATTATTTATTAGATAATAACTTTAGAGATATAACCATTCAAAATATTTGTATTAATTCTCTATTATAACGATACCACAAAAAGTTGTCTTTTATTTATGGAAATTCGTACCTACCCACGCAATCACAGTAAACAATCTACAAGTAAGCACACAATAATTATGTTGCACAAAGTACAAAGTACGTCCTCTGGTAATCCAGGACGGATGCAGGATATTCGGGACGATACAAGGATGATCTCATGGAAATCAATATTTCATAAATATATACAAAAGATAACTATATGTGCAGAAATTCTTATAGAAACATTTTTATTTTATATGTAAATTAACGAAATTTGTTTACGTCCCGTTCGGAAGTCCGTAGGAGGTCCTTTGGCAATCCCGGATAGATACAGGATATCAGGGATGACAACAGGATATCCTGAGGACGTCTTGTGCTGTGTGGGAAGGGTTGTAGGCTTCATCATTCGCAACACAAAGGACTTTGCATCTACAAATTCTATTGTTCAGCTATATAATACATTGGCTAAACTAATATTATTCTATGGCTCGGTGCTTTAGTCACCGGATTATGAGAATTTTGGAGATGGTCCAGCACAAGATCCTAAGGTATCTAGCATTTAAATTTGGAAACGCAATGCAATTATTTGACCACAATTACTTTGCAGTTGGACAAAAATTTAAAATACCAACATTGGCTTCCACACGCAAAGCGAATGACATTATATTTCTATACAAATTGTTAACCGGTAACATTGATAGCACAGTTCTCTACAATCAGTTAAACTTTGATTTTTCAAACTACAACCTACGATTATTAAATGTATTTCAACTACCAGTCCATCCAGAAATTTTATTTTTCATGCTCCGATTCATCGACTTTGTCAACAATTTAACGAACTCCATCGTCAGGGTCAACTTAATTTAAGGGAACTCCAAGAAGTTCATCTCTCAACGGCCATTTTCAAGATTAAAACATTATTGCGATGTTATTGAAGCTAATTACTCTACGTTAATTTTAAATTTTTCATTTACTTCTCTTTTCTGAATTTATTTTCTATTTTAATGTTTAGCAGGCATAATTGTGTATTATTTTATAATTATAAGATAACTATAATTATGGGCGTAATCCCGTTGATAAATAAAATAAATAAATAAATATTCTTTAGAAAAAATGCATAGAACAAAAGACAATATGTAATAAAGAGTTAAGTTTCAATTTTTGTATTTCTTTTTTACCTAAAGCGGTCGCATATCGATCTCCCCTTGTTCTTCATAGATGGCGACACCGTGCAGTCTAAATTGAATGTGACTAGAACGCTGCCATGGTGTTGACAATTTGAACACAAGTTCCGTCTATATTGCATTTGAAGGTTCACAACAAAAGAAAAAGAATTAAAACGAATTAAATATACAAAGGAATAGGCATGAATACCATCTTCAAAATTTTTTCTCGACCGCTTGATGAATATTTATAGAAAATTCTTATGAAGAATTTTAAAGGTTTCTCGGTGTGACGGTCTATCGAATAGAGACTATATAGTTTTTAGAAAACGTTTCGGCAACCAATGTGTGCCTTCTTCAGTTTATTATTACTAAAAGAAATTTTTAACAATGTGACAATATGGTATAAAAAATACTGAAATTAAAACACTGATTTTACTTACAATATGTGAAAAACATAAAAAGTTTTGCCTTATAGTTGTAAATTGCAGCTAATCCGGTGCAAAAAATTGGTGATTGTTATATGGATAAATGTTGCGAGAGTTCCTATGAAAGTGACATGATGACCTTAATTTAAATCAAATTTAAAGTATGATATGACTTTATAGAAGCACTTACAAGATATAATGACGAGGTGCTTGTTGGAAAATTGCACATATTATATCCACTGATTTTCCTCATTTTTGAACGCGAATTGTGCGAAAGGTTAAGACTGCTGAAGTAAATTTTCGTTGAGCATTTAAACATATCGTGACACTTATACACGTAAGTATCATATACATATCTATACCAAGAACAGTAATGAAACAGAGGTTTAAATTTTCAAGTAAGTATGTTTATATTGTGATACTTCTTCATGAGTTATGTACTATGGGTATCACTAAAGTAACACATTATAAACTTCTGGAAAAAACGATTTTTCAAAGCGTTCGTTAACTGAGTTTTTACATTTTTTAATGAAATAATTTTCCATGTCTTTTCTTTTGAATTTATTTTTTTCTTTAGCTAATATTTTTACTTTAGAGTAATTGAAGTTATGACCTGTTTCTAATCTATGTTTAGTTAATGCTGTGTAATTAATTTCTTTACCATTGATATTATTTTTATGTTCTGTAATCCTCGTTTTTAATAACCCACTCGTTTCTCCAATGTACACAACGTCACAAAAAGCACAAGGAATCTGGTAGACTACGTCGCTGGTTTTAAGTTTGTCTAATTTGTCCTTAAACGGTTTGATTCCACCGATATTAGTATTTATTGGCTTGTGTATAACGCGAACTGATAGCTTCCTCATAGTTTTTGAGATTTTTTCGGTTAAACCCCTTCATATGGAAGTGAGATTGTTGATTTAGGATTGATTTTATCAGTATTCGAACGTTTTTGACTCTTGTTATATATGTGGTGAACGCGTTTTTTAATGGTTTCTTCGATAATGTCTAAGGGATAGTTATTTTGCTGTAAGATTGTTTTGACTAAATTAAAATTTTTTTCTCTAAATTTAAATTCAGCTAGTAAAATAGCTCGATCGATTAAGTTGTATATTATCCCAATTTTATAATTAAGCGGATGTTCAGAATAAAAGGTGAGGTATCTTCTGGTAGCTGGAATTAAATATACGTTTTATTTTGGTTTCTTGACCATTTTTGTTGAAATTCTTTCGTTCTAATCCGATATAATACGTGAATAGACCTTAAACATAATCTAAAAAACATTGACTAGCAGTTATTTACATGAAAACACGAACTAAACTGT
This sequence comes from Trichopria drosophilae, assembly GCA_030407085.1. Classification (NCBI taxonomy): domain Eukaryota; kingdom Metazoa; phylum Arthropoda; class Insecta; order Hymenoptera; family Diapriidae; genus Trichopria; species Trichopria drosophilae. The sequence goes on from CM059582.1 coordinate 186,305,371, forward strand.
AATCACTTTCACCGGAACTAAGTAATAATACACTCCATGAATTTAGATACACCCCGTCTAATGTCATAGCAAGCGTCAGCGGGTACATTTTTCTCAGTCAGAATTGCATAGTTTCAAGATATATAGCCTCAGTTATGAAATACAGGTGTTAAGATTATATATGCTGATAAACAGCTTAAAATATTATTCAGACAAAAATGAAAATAAGTTCTAAACTGTTTAAATCAAATTCAAATTCAAGTAATAGGTGGGGGGTATCCTTGGTAAAAATTAGAGTATCCTTTATCCATTTCTACAACTTATTATTGGACGTCGGGAAACACGAAAGAAAAATTCGTTTCGTTTTTACAAATATTTGAACGTATTTTTGAAAACGTGAAAATGTTACTTTTAAGCGTTTAACGTTTCGCACTTGTGAACGCACCGTTTAAAACGTTCAGACGTAAAGGGAGGTTCTGACTGACGCGTGAGTAAATAGTATATTACTCAACAAGGGAGGTAAAATACTGCGTGTAATTTTTGCCCGAGGCAAAGCCGAAGGTGAAAAACATGCAGTCTGAGGCATTCTTTTTTACCTCCCGAGGGAAGTATACGATTTTTCTTCACGCAAGGGAGGATAAGCACTTTTCCCCGGCGTGAAGAAAAAAAAATTATCTTTAAGAAATATGTTTTCATGCAATCAACATTTCATTCGTAATCCACGCTCCTTTAGCTTAATCAATGCCTAAATCGTCAAATAAGCTCAAAGTACGCGAAACCCGTAAGGGAGGCTCCATCTCAGACCAGAGATTATTAGTAGGCTCAGACCTAACCGCACTGTTAAAAATGATATGAAATTTAATGTAAAGTCAATAACCACTAATACATTCAATTTCATGAGTTTATAACTTAAATGTACCTTAATATGCAGGAACTCAAGTCTTAGAGTAATTTTGCAGTTATGTTTCATATAAGCAAAGAAAAGAGCCTCTGTAAGCCCCATGCCAAAAATGCCCCTTTTTCGTACCTCGAATATTGAAACTTTTTTTATGCCAATTGGTTACATATGATGACCCAATAATCCCTGCAAAATTTCAAAGTGAGCGTATTCCCCGTTTCGGAAGTATGAGAGGTCAAAGTTGACCATGCCCAATAAAAAATGTACCTCAATTTCACATTTATACTCGAATAATGTTAAAAAAATCAGACGATATGGTTCTTTACAGATTTTTGGTTGCGGATTACGAATGGGAAGTGAGATTTTAAAAATTCAAAATGGCGAATCCAAAATGGCGGACGACTTTTAAAAAATCACATGCAATTCGCTTGAAACACGTTATTCTGAAGTTTTCGGGGCCATTGATTACGGATCGGCAGTGCGTTTTTCAAAATTCAAAATGGCATGTCCAATATAACGGGTGACTTTTGAAAAATTCAATGCAATTCGCTTGAAACTCGTCAGCTTAAGGTTTTTGTAGTCGATGAAGTTGAATCTAACGTTGAATTGATATTGAAAAGGCACTAAGCTTTTTTTGTCGCTGCATTAAATCTGTTTTGACTCTGCATAGGAAACAAAAGACAATCTAAAAACAATCAAAGTTTTAATGCATCGTTTAAGACATCTTATTTGAATCATGGGCTTGCGAAAGTGATAGAATAAATGTATCTTTAGCGTTGAAAATCTCGAATTTATAAAAGATTTCAGCCTATATTCAAAAGCCCTAAAAATAAAAAACTATCAGCAGATATTGATTTCCATTCCATTGAACATCTTATTTGAATCGTTTGCTTGCAAATGTGATAAAATAAAAGTATCTTGCCTTGGTTGGAGTATTGCATCTTGCCTTTGTTGGTTGAATTTTTACAACTTGCTATTGTTGGTTGGATTATACTATCTTACCTTTGCCGGTCGGATTATTACATCTTGCCTTTGTTGGTTGGATTTTTCGATCTTACATTTGTCGGTTGGATTATTACATCTTGCCTTTGTTTGTTGGATTATACTATCTTACCTTTACCGGTCGGATTATTACGTCTTGCCTTTGTTGGAGTATTGCATCTTGCCTTTGTTATTCTTTTTTGCCATTTTGAATTTTTGAAATATGATTTCAGATTCGTAATCAGCGATTCCAAAAAACCCCGAGTTATAATGTTTAGGCAATTTAGATCGATTTTCAAAAAAGTCATCCGCCATATTGAATTTTTAAAATCTGACTTCAGATTCGTAATCAGCAGCCAAAAATCTGTAAAGAACCATATCGTCTGATTTTTTTTAACAATAAAAAGTTGTTCGATTTAATGATTTTGAATGGGAAAATAGTGGAATGAAGAAATGATTTTGTTGAATGAATTTCAATTGAAAAGTGCGAATAGAACAATTGCAAGTTGAATGAATTTCAATGGAAAACTATTTGCCTCAATTAATTTGAATGGATAGTTAATTATTACAGGACAACAAAGGGCTGCTGATTACGAATCTGAAGTCAGATTTTAAAAATTCAAAATGGCGGATCCAAAATGGCGGACGACTTTTTTGAAAATCGATCTGATTTGCCTAAAAATTATTACTCGGGGGTTTTTGGGGCCGCTGATTACGAATGTGAAGTCATATTTTAAAAATTCAAAGGGCAAATCCAAAATGGCGGACGACTTTTAAAAAATCAAATGCAATTTGCTTGAAACACGTTAAAGTTTAACAAATGCAAGATGCAATACTCCAACCAAGGCAAGATGTAATAATTTAACCGGCAAAGGTAAGTTCGTATAATCCAACCAACAAAGGCAAGATGTAATAATCCGACCGGCAAAGATAAGATAGTATAATCCAACAAACAAAGGCCAGATGTAATAATCCGACCGGCAAAAGCGAGATCGTAAAATCCAACCAACAAAGGCAAGATGTAATAATCCGACCGGCAAAAGTAAGATAGTATAATCCAACCAATAATGGCAAGTTGTAAAAATCCATCCAACAAAGTCACCCGTTATATTGGACCTGACATTTTGAATTTTGAAAAACTAACTGCCGATTCGTAATCAACGACCCCGAAAACTTCAGAATAACGTGTTTCACGCGAATTGCATTTGATTTTTGAAAAGTCGTCCGCCATTTTGAATTTTTAAAATATGATTCGTAATCAGCAGCCAAAAATCTGTAAAGAACCATATCGTCTGATTTTTTTTAACATTATTATTCGAGTATAAATGTGAAATTGATGTACATTTTTTATTGGGCATGGTCAACTTTGACCTCTCATATTTCCGAAACGGGGAATATGCTCACTTTGAAATTTTGTAGGGATTATTGGGTCATCATATGTAACCAAGTGGCATAAAAAAAGTTTCAATATTCGAGGTACGAAAAAGGGGCATTTGTGACATGGAGCTTACAGAGGCTCTTTCGTCCGACATAATCCCGGAATTTGTCACCGATCGACTCCGAGTCGTTTCATAACTTTTTTCAATTTGGTCCAATCTGTTTCATTCCGTATATGAAATTGGATCGAAACGCAACTGAATCTAAATAAAATGTGCAATACGTTGAATATTTAGTTAATTTTTACCGGGATCGAAATTGCACTTCCATGCATAAGGAAAGCAATGTATCGGATTTTATTTGAAAAAGTACCGACAAATTGAAAACGTTTTTTCATCAATGTTTTTCAAGTGCTTAACGGATGTTGAACATCCTCCATCATTTTCCAGTCCACTTGTAGATTATCGGATTTAAAAAATGGTATTTTTTAATACAAGGTCGTAAAACCAGATTTTACGGCTCGAATGCGATACCAACGTATGAGGACCAGCGAAGCCGTGTGTCGAACATTATTTTTCGGTATTGAAAGTTGTAAAAATTCGAATGAATAATTAAAGTTTTTTGGTTCACTTTGTAGTAATTATTACTAAATATGAAGATTTAAGGCTGTAGATGAACCAATCAGATGGTATTTTTGCACTACTAATTTCTTAATTTTTCTCTAACGTTTGCTTCTAAAGCCAGAAACTCGTCTGGATTCATTAGAAGAATTGCAAATATGTCAGAGAAAATTTTAATTCGTAAAGATGGAAAGGATGGAATTTCATATGAAACTGTTTTTTGGATTGTTCTCGATTTTCGAAAAAAATCGAGGGCCGAACTCGAGAGATTCGACAGGCCGGGAAACGAATCTGTAAAAATTCGATTTCGCGGATTGCGTTTAGTCCGTATGGGTTATGTTTTTTACAGCACAGATTCATGTTACACGTAATCTGTGAAATTTCCTTTTACGGACTAAAAGTAGGCCGTAAAATCGCATTTTACGACTATAGTACCGAAACATTTTTGTTATAATTAGTATTACTAAAAAAACACATTTGATTTTCAATATATCATTTATTACAATATTTTCTGTAATACCACAACGCTCGTTCCATAAAGAAATATGTTAGAAATGTACAGAGAAAAATATTGACAAAATTTTAGACAAAACACACCTTACAGATAAGCTAATAGTAAATATAATTCTATCCATATTGCTAAAAACTTTATTTATTCGTTTTATTTTTTCCTTGATTTCCTGTGCGAAGTGGAGCTGGACCTCTTCCACCTCGACCACCGAATGTTCCTGAAAATATAAAGGATGATTTTTTTTAATTCCTGAATCAATCACAAAACTTTAAACTACATTCGAGATTCATAATATGTTATTTACATTACAACATAAAAATGTACTTACTAACCCTGCAAACACAAAAGCAATAGTTATGTAACAACTATGTAACATTTATGTAACAATGTAATCATTACGTAAATATTACATAACTGTTACTTTGCGAGGAAGTTAAACTAAAATTTTTTAGCAAGAAAAAGTAGATTTTTATAGTATCACTCTTACCTCGGCCACCACCACGTCCACCTCGTTGATTTTGTCCTCCTCGTCCTTTCATTTCTCCGCGTCCTCTGGACTTCATTTGTACATCTTCCTTTACCATATCAATTACTTCATCAGGTATCCGTAGGTATTTGATAGTGCTTCCTCTGATATAGCACTCAGGCATCCTCCAAAATTTATCACCATCCTAACCAAGTTTAAAAGCAATTCATTAAAATGGAATGATATAATTTTATAAATATTCAAAGTACATAATGTTTGTGGATAAATTTTTGTTTATTAGAAGTTCCTTGATATATTTTAATAATAAATATACAAATGTAGTTTACTAGTAAAATATATACTATTTTTATCAATGTCAACGTCAAGAAAATAGCAAAAATGTTTTGGTAAAAGCAAACAAATTTTATTGTAAAATTTTTATATCCAACAATTATTCAGCGCAGTCTTTATGTTTAACGATTGTTGTGGGTAAGAATTCGTGAAATGGGCCAAGAAAAAACATGATATCTTCTTTTTTGTTCAAAATCATTTTTTCCTGCAGAGTTTGACCTAAAAGAATATTGTACCAAAAGATTTTGCAACAAAAAATTTTGAAATGAAATGGTTAAAAAAATTAAATTGTTAATATAAACAATAGAACATTTTTTGTTGCAAAATTCTTTGGTACAATATTTTTTTAGGTCAAACTTTGCAAGAAAAAATGATTTTTAACAAAAAAGATGTTTTTTGTTGGCTCGTTTCACAAATTCTTACCCAGTAAGAACTAAATATTAAAATTTAATTTGGTTTATAACATATTTTGAGTTATTTATTTTAATACAATCTTAAATTATATTAACAATTACTCACCCTTGATGTGCAGATAACCTCTCTAAGGTTAATATTCATCCAATTGTCGCAACTGACTAAATGGCCGTTATACGTTTCGCTATTTTTCAGTTCCACAAGCTGTAACACAAGTATTTTATAAATAGATAATACCTAGTTTGAAATGTGTGGCTCACTAAAATACATTAGATTATTTCCAAATAATAGTCATTCTAAAATTTTGATATTTGCCGATAATGTAAAGCTTTATTAAAAAATTTCTAACCCTTTGGATTCATCTAAACTTCAGACTGATTTAAATAATTTATTATTGTGTTCAATAGATAATTTATATTTAAATTTTAAAAAGTGTTACATTTAAATCTGATTTATCTTTTGATAAACATATTGTTTTGACTGTTTCCAAGGCTCTCAGAATGATAGATTTTATAACTAGATTAACAAAATGCCCAGCAATCGAGATTGGATAGGATTGGATTGAAAATTTCAATTAATTTTTAATTCATACTTTGATTCCGTAAATATGTGTTCAAATGGATTGAATTCCGAAGAAAGGAATCCATCTGTATTCAATTTTTAGATAGTTTTGAATCGGTAATATTGAATACAGATTTATACAAAGTTTATATCAATTATACTTAAAAATAATTAAAATTAGTAATATTTACGCGAAGACTAGATTTAAATAAGCCTACATCTGTAATTGATGTAAGATTGGCGGGTAAGGCATTCCAAAGATGTCTCATTCTAGTTAGCGCAAGTGTTAGTGGGTTTCTAAAATTATACAAATAGCATCTGTGAGGAAACAGATTTAATAATGCAGGACATAAAACGTTTTCATTCAGAATATTGAAAGTTAGTGTAATATCAGAGTATTAATGTAAGTGTTCGTATATTCCAAAGTTTGTATTTCTTTAGTATTGGAGAATAATTATGGTCAAAACGATGCATAGGCATTTTGGATCTAAATGCTAACTGTCGCAAGAATCTATGATTTACTGCTTCCAAGGTATTTTGGGAAACACAGGTGTATGGTGACCATATTTGAGATGCATACATTAATAATGGGATAACTATTGTCTTGTATAAGTAAATGTATGTTGAGGGATTCTTGAAATTTGATGTAGATAGAATAAGGTATGATGCGTCAAAAAAAGAAGTGGTTCCATAATATTAAATTCATGATAACTTCAATTATTCTGCAAAAGCGATAATTCTAGTCTTCTATTTTATGGTATTCCTATTTCATATTTTATATTGCTAAAAATATTTTTCCCATTATAAAATTTTAAATACTTCTTTTTTAAATTTTCTCAAAAGGAAAAAAGACAGAGTGTACTTCAAAATAGTATAAGAATAATAATTACAGTACTTAAAAGAAAATCTTTTCTTGCCGCTGCAGGTTAAACTAGTTTCAAGAATTTCGATTACATTTAAATGGAGGGAAGGGAGCAAAAATCATAAATTAATTCATATAAAAATGTTTCGCATTTGCAATAAGAACGTGAATTTCAATAATTTCTAATATAACCAAAACCTATTGGATAAAATGCTGAAACACGTATATTTTTATTTTCACCCTAGAATACATACAAAAATTTCCGTAAAAAATTGTTACCCTGGCGAAAAAATCAGATTGAAAAGGAATGACTTTCATTCCGTCTTAGTCCGTTTCATGCCGTAATTTGTCCCTTATCCAATCCTGGCCATTCCTGGAATGACTCAGGATTCGTTAAGATGGAACTCACGGAATGAAACGGATTGCAAATCGACTGAGAATAATCGAAGACTCGTTCGGATTGAAATATAGGAATGAAACGGTTTGCAAATATAATTCGGAATGACTCAGGATTCGTTCGGATCGAAATCGAGGCGTGGAACGGTTTACATTTGTCTCTCGGAATGACTGAGGATGAAAACGGATAGAATTTTCCGGTATGGCATGGCTTGGAACGGAATGACAAAGTGACCCGGATTAAACAGGGGACAGATTCCGGATAGTCTCGGATAGCACCGGTTTCAGTCGGATTAAATTTCTATCCGGAACTTTCGCCAGGGTAAGCCTGCATGCAGACTTCACTAAGATTGTCACTAGGGCGGACAAGTAAAATGGCATAACCAATTTTATGAACAACGAAACGGATGAATTTCTATAACGGATTCGCTATTTTTTCAAATTATCTACGGATGCATTTTAATATGAGACAATTATTATTTTTAATACTTTCTATTACTTGTTGAAGTCGCAAAGAATAAGTTATAGGGCGAAAACCTTAGGTGATCAGGACTACCGAACTCTCCACTATTATTTTTACTCTCTCACTATTTTTCAACAATAATATTTCAAAAACTCTTCGTTTACTTCAAATTAATATCAATCTAGATTCAATTTATAAATGAGCTATCGAGTATTTTTAATTTACTTCTAGGAAGTATTTATAATATTCTTATACTGACTTCTTAATTCCAAACATTCATTTTTAGAAAGTTAGTTTATTTACTGATGCAAAACTTAATTTTAGGTTAGAAACTTACCATGGGATGATTTTGAGCAGTTCGTAACAAAGAAAGCGGTAACTAGAAAAAAACATGAAAGAATTTGATTAGTTATTTCATTATCAATAAGTATAATATGTAATTTTCAAATATTTACCATTTTATTTCTTTATTTTGTCTGTTTTTTCTACGATGTTTGGAAAAACTTTTCTTGACGCGTGCGTGTGCGTGCGTGTAATGAATCGATGCTGTTGTGATTAGATGGCAGCACCTGTAAAATTGACACATGCGCATCACGCAAGCGCAATGGAATACTCGACCTACACATGCAATTTGTAATTTTAATGCATTTATAAAACTTAGAAACACTTAATATTAATAAAACTACAAATTACGGACATAATATTGTTATTATCATCGTTACAATGTATCTTCGTAATAAAATGTTTCATTTATGTCAACAAAGTATGAAAAAATGTCTTAGGTTAACACCTAATAATCATAAGGTAATATAAATTTTATTGTAACGATTAAAAATTAAATTTCATATTCATCAATTATTGTCAATACTTCGCATAAGAATCTGTCGATTTATAAACTTGTTAATTACCATCACTTTACAGAATATTTTCTATAATTATGATAAATTAGAATACTGCGAAACCATTATTTTATTTTAATTTTCCATAATCGTAAAATTGACAACTCGATAAATGTATTTTACGACATTAAAATTATGTTTTATACTTTCGTAGCTTTTACAAAGACATTTCCACTTATCTGCATTAGTTGGTCAAGGAATTCCAAAACAGAAAGATTACATAGCGAAAGAAAATCACAACACAGTAAATAAATACACATCACGAACTCACACTTGCGGAGAACTGTCAGTTGACGATGTCGGAACAACAGTCGAACTTTGTGGATGGATGGAATTTCAAAGAATGGGAAAATTTTTTACCTTACGAGATTCATACGGCACGACACAAATTATTATTCCTAACGAGGTATATTTATTAAATATTTTACTTTGAATAAATAAATAAGATTGTTTTGCTGCAGATGAGTAACCTTTCGAAGGAAATCCAAGACTTAACTCACGAATCAGTCGTAAGAGTTCTCGGAACTGTTGTGCGAAGACCAGAAGGTTTGGAAAATAAAGAAATGAAAACTGGAGACATTGAAGTATTAGCATCGTCGGTCGATACTCTTAACGTTTCGTTGCCACGCTTACCGTTTGCAATCAGAAATTTTAACGTTGCGAAAGAATCGCTACAAATGAAGTACCGGTACTTAGCGCTTCGATTTTCCCGACTGCAGAGAAATTTACGAGTCAAGTCGGATGTGATGATGAAAATGAGAGAATATCTAATTCATCAATGCAGTTTTGTGGATGTTGAAACGCCAACCCTCTTTCGAAGAACGCCAGGGGTTCGTTAAATTATACACATTTAAAAATAATTTGGTTAATCTTAATTAATTGCAGGGTGCGCAAGAATTTGTTGTTCCGACTAAACATCCCGGTAAATTTTATTCCCTGGTTCAAAGTCCGCAGCAATTTAAACAACTGCTGATGGTTGGAGGAATGGATCGATATTTCCAGTTTGCAAGATGTTATAGAAACGAGATGTCACGAAGCGATCGACAACCAGAATTTACACAAGTAAACTAACAAATTCCGCAATAACTTGAATAATTTATTAAAATGTTTTAAAATCCAGTTAGATATCGAAATGTCGTTCACTAATCAAGAAGGAATAATTAGTTTAATGGAGGATCTTATGACGTATTGTTGGCCGAAAGAATTAGGTACGATTAGGACACCGTTTCAGCGAATGACTTACGAAGAAGCAATGGAATCGTATGGAACGGATTCTCCAGATTTACGAATACCAAATAAAGTAAAACGATTCATTAAACATATTTTTAATAGTATTTGAGGTTATATTTAAAGTGAAATGTTGTAGGTTATAAATTTAACAGATATCGTCAATCCGTCTAATATATTATTGGAAAATATAAGTACCGACGATGAACCGTTTGGTGTCTATGCTACAGTTTTCTCCGGAAAACAGGTTAGGTTTTGCCATAATTTTCTATTTAGTATTACGTTAATAATAAAATTGATTTCAGGAATTTTTAACCAAGTCGTCCAGACTACATTTGAAGAATATTTCAAACAGTCATTTCAAAGACGTAACATTAATTCAAACAAAAGTCTCCGGAGACTCATGGTCGACAAGCATAGATAAATTATTTTCGGAGTCAGCGACAAAAACGATCATTAAAAAATTAGATCTTAAAGGCGGTGACGTTTTATTCCTTGGCTTTGGACACAAGTCTGCAGCTGTAAGTATTAATTACTCGTACATTCCAATTTACATAATAAAAAATTTATGTATTTTTAGCGACAACTCGTTGGTAAATTACGAACCGAATTTACGAATATTATGGAAACGCAAGGTCATAAAATCAGATCGAAGGATAATGAATTTGTATGGATTGTTGATTTTCCATTATTTGATATTGACCCACAAACAGGATCTTTGTCATCGATGCATCATCCATTTACGCAACCTCGTGCGGAGGATTTACATAACCTAACAACCAATCCTCTCAAGGTAAGTTTGAAATATTTTAACATTGTTTTTAATTAACTTATTTATTACTTTACAAAACACTAACATGCCATTTATTCTTAAACATTTTACTTTTTTAAAAAGTCAGTAAGAAAAAAAGTGACTCCGTTCGAAACGAACAAAATATTTTTTTTCAATATTCTGTTACGTTTTAAGCCGCATTGACTTAAATCATGCTTATTTTTCTCCGCTTCTGCATTTTCAATGTTTTCAAAATCTTCGTTTATTAACGGCATAATGTCTTGAGAGGAATCGCAGAGTATTACATTTTTATTTTTGGTACCATAAACCGCTTCCATCCATTGAAATTGTATTTCATTTTCGACAGTACATTCTACTACCGATTTAGATTCAATCGGGTCTTGAAGTTCTTCTATGTGGTATTGAACATCGATTGTATCAGATCCAGAATAAGTAGAATTCTGAATTGTTGTTTCGTTTTTGTAATCGGAATGAGTAATTTGATTTTCGAGTAGAGCATTAATCGTTTCGAAACTGTTAACTTTTATTTCGTTTTGATGCGAGGGTTGAATCTTTTTTGATGCGTTTTTTCTAGTCTTAGCTTTCGTTAGCTGAAGAGTTTTGATGCGACTTCTATAATAAAGAAGTTTATAAAATTTTGACTTTTTTATGTAAATTGTGATTCGTTTATAGGAGGACTTATAAAATTTTTATTTGTATAAAATAGTGAAAAATTTGATATAAAATACTTCGATCACAACAATAAATATAAATGTTTACCTCATTGCTGCAGCTCTCCTTTTTGGACGTCTTTTGTATACAGATTTATTACCCATTTTCACAATAACATTAATTCACAACAGAATTAAATGAATAACAAAAATTCTCACAAAAAATACATATTTTTACAACTATTCAAGGTTAAATTTTTCGATTTTCAATTTTTTAACTTTTATTTTCGTTTCTAACTGTCAACCAGCAGTTGTACTCATGTTATTTTAGACGAAAAATGGTTTTACTTTGCGTTGTTTTTACGAAAATACTTTTGCGACGACTAGAACATTCTTTTGCGTTTGTATTAGCGGCAATTGCGCTTATTTACGTGAGCTCGTCCCGAAACTTTGCTTTTGATCAAAATTTTGTTTTCTTGCTGATGTTTTGTTTTATCTACACTGCTTGTCAAAGTTTGTTTATTTATTGCTAACTTTACAAAAACAATAAAATCGTATGACAAAAATCGGTATTATCGATTCTGATGTATACAAAAATTCGTAAATAAAGATTTTTTTTATAATTATTGTTTATAATTTGTTAAATTTTTTGTTGATATTTATGTCGCGGTCTTGTTAAACAAAAATAGAACTTGAGTTGTATTTTCATTCAGTGGTGAAACATATTTTTGAAAAAAACACTTTAATGTTAACGTTAAGTATAAGGACACTTTTTTCGCTTCAATTTCAATAAAGAATTTCATATGAAAATCCAAGTTCAAATAAATTGAAAGGTACATATCTTACTATTTTCGAGGTCGCTCTTTTCTAGTGCTGTTGTCAAAATTGAGCTATCTTAATTAGAAAATTAAATATGGCGATTTAAATGTAAAAATAACGCGAAAAATCGAGTGTTCTTTTTTATAAAACATTTTTTTCTCATCGAAAGAATATTTGTCGTCAGAAAATTTCTTCATTAAACGTGGACCCAATAGTTATAGTATTAAGATAAATTTTTTTAATATTTAAAAACTAACATGGTGACCACAAAATGGCGACTCCAAATTTCTAATTAAAACTTAACAATTGTTTCTTGAAAACTATATAGACTTCAGAAAAAATTTTCTAAGAAGAAATACGTTTTAGAATGAGTCAAAAAATGCTCTCAAATTTTTTCAGAATGTATTATTACAATTTTTTCAGATTTTTTGGACGACTTTTTTAAAAATTTCGAATTTTTGAAAAATAAAAAATTCTAACAATATATTCTGAAAAATTTTGAGAGCATTTTTTGACTCATTCTAAAACGTATTTATTCTTAGAAAATTTTTTCTGAAGTCTATAGTTTTCATCGTAACAAAAAATTCAACTAAAACGATTGAATTTATTACTTTGTTAGAAATTTTTAGCTTCGTACAATAAAAATCATATAAGAAAAATATTTCAGAAAATTTTTAAGTATATGAAATATTATGTTTGTTTTTAATAATAATCATAAATTGATCTTATATTAATTTTAATAATTATAATAAATTATGGTTTATAATTTTAAGCAAATGTATAATTTCAGATATTTATTGTGAGCTATATCTGATTACCATTGAGAAATGTAAAAAGTAGAAGCATTTTTGTTAAATTACAATAGGAATTTACATTCTTCAGATTTATTTATTACAAGAAAAAAATGATATAAGAATAGAAAATGTACGTATATACCTTGATGTTTATTTTGATTGAAATTTGACATTTGTAAATATTGACAAAACAAGTTTATAACCATCCTGAAATTAATTGAAAATGCTGTCAGTCACAGTGTTTGTTTTTATAGATATTTAGTTGTCAAAGTCTCCTGTGTAGTGTCAAATTATGTTGGAAATTATATAAATATATTCTGCCGTGATCCGTAAAAAAATCGTATGTCCATATTCACAATTTTGATAATATAAAATATTGACTGTTCATTATTAGCAAAGAGCCTCTGTAAGCTTCATGCCAAAAATTCCCCTTTTTCGTATCTCGAATATTGAAACTTTTTTATGCCAATTGGTTACATATGATGACCCAATAATCCCTGCAAAATTTCAAAGTGAGTATATTCCCCGTTTCGGAAATATGAGGGGTCAAAGTTGACCATGAAACAATGTACATCAATTTCACATTTATACTTTTATACTACTATCTTTTGGCCTTCTGTACTATTTGCATCTTTTTAGTACTGCCTTTACCCTTCAAAATGAGGTTTTCTTCGATCACCTAAGATTTTTTCTTACAAAGTTACGGCCATTTTGAAATTACGAGATATATTCCATTAACGTTATCAAAAAAACAGTCACAATACTGAAACGTGATTTTAGTTAATAGTATTCATATTTTATATAGTTGTTTATATTTATATAGGTTTCATGATATTGAATTTGACCTTGAGCTTGTTCTCCAAGAGAATTTAAAATTGGCGTATCTTGGTGAAGAAAAGTCGTAATGGAATTCTGCGCATCTGATATTAAATACAAAGAGCAGTACCACATGATCCAATGAAAGGAAAAACTTCTAAAAATGTTGTGTCTTCTGAACATCACCTCAAAAATAGCAAAAAAACGCGTTTTTTTAGTAAATAAACTCAAATATCTCAAAATCCGGACGTGATGGGCCACTTCTGACTTTGGATTCTGATTCTACGCACAAAATTGCGTCGGAAATGACCCACAACTTCCCAACAACAAAACCCAAAAATTTCGATTTTTCGAATTTTTTAAAATTCAAGCAGTGTATTATTGCATGCTGATAAAATTTGAGAGAATTCTTTGACTTATTCCAAAGCATTGTTGTTCTTAGAAAATTTTCTCTAAAGTCTATAGTTTTTAAGAAAAAAAATGGTTAAGTTTTAACCCTTTGCGGCATACATTTTTCTTGACATGGAAAATAGCTGAAATTTGTTAATCGGGAGTTTTTGCGGTCGCTGATTACAAATCCGAGGATAATATTCTCAAATTCCGGATTCAATAGATTTGGCAAAATTAACGTTGGATTCGTAATTAGAGATCCTGAAAACTAGTGAGTAACAAATTTTGTTAAAAATGAGGCATTTTAAAATTTGTTTGGCCGCCACATTGGATCCGCAATTTTGAATTTGGTAAAACTAACATCGGATTCGTAATCAGCAACTCCCAAAACCCATTTTCAAATTTTGTTGAAAATGAGGTATTTTAAAATTTTTTTGGCCGCCATATTGAATTTGAATTCGCCATTTTGAATTTGGTAAAACTAACGTCGGATTCGGGATCAGCGACCCCAAAACCCCTCATAAATAATCTGTAGTAAAAAAAAAACCTTGTGTAGTTTGCAAAAATGAATCTATTTGAAAAAAAACGCCGTTTTTTCAATTTTATTTGTTAATAATAATTATAGTAATAAAACACAACGAGAAAATGATTTTTTTATAGTTATTTTAGTTCTATATAGGAAATGAAAAAAGATTTCGTCCCCGTATCTTTCATATTCTGCGAGAAAAGTAAGGAAATGTGAATAAATCTAGGTGATACAACTAGGCCACAAAGGGTTAAAAATAATTTGGAGCTCCTAGGCGCCATTTTGAAAACTTCCATGTTAAATTATGAATTCTGATATGGTACATTTTAATTCTGGGGGTCCATGGACGCGATATTTTCAACTTAGATATGTTTCCCAACGCAATTTCGAAGTAAAAGTGACGTTATACTGAAAATCAAAATGTAAAAAACAATGTTTTTTAACAAAAAACGTACATAAATTTTTTGCGGTTCATTTTATCGAAATTTTATTGAAAGATTCTGAAAGAGCATACAATTTAACGTTAGAAACAGTGGAACTCAAATTTTTCTAAAGGCATTTGTATACAAATTGTCGATGTTCAAACTGATACTGCAAATCCGTCCGTCTGAGCGTTAATGGGTTAAGTTATACATAACGTTTATAAACTTTTTTTCGCTAAAATTATTAAGTTTGAGAACTTAACAAGTTATGAAATTTTATTACAAGATTCCACTACAGATTCACAAAATTACGAAAACTAATTCCCAAATCAAGTCGCAGATTCCCTCCTCGACTTATTTCTTTTCAATAAACTTTCATGTTGTTCAGTTTCTGTTCTAAACAAAATTATAAATAAAAAAATTAATTTTATTGTTTTACTTAAAAATTATTTTTTTTTTTGAATGAATTTCAATGGAAAAATAGTTATATTTGCCGCAAATGAATTTGAATGTACAGTTAATTATTACAGGAAAACAAATTTAATTGAAAAAAAAATTAGATGAAAATGCAACTGATACGAATGAAATCGAATCGGTTATGACCAATAGCAAGGTTGGGAGGTAAATGATTTTGAATGGAAATAAAATATTTAAATGAAACAATCGTTCAAAAAATACAAAAAAGTTGGTTCTTTAGTCATTTTTGACGAGGAATTCAAAGATAGTATTAATAAAAATTGTAAAATAATTTTTCGACCCAAAACAATTTTTTCCTCGAAAAGAAATGGAATTTTTTAAAATCCATGCGTAATTATTTCGGAAATACGTTTTTCCGTTCACCAAACTTTTTTTGAATGTTTAAATTAATTTAGCGAATTTTAATGGGTCAAAGAAATTCGTTCTTGCGTAACTTTTGACACGGAAGGCAGTGGTGTTTGAAAAATGTAAAAAATTTGTTTTTTAAATTTAATTTATTTAAATCAATCGGTAATTTAAAAAAAAATGTGTTTTTATGTTCACCAAAATTTTTGAAATTTTTAAATCAATTTAGAAGAAAGTATAGTAATGAAAAAATCAAAATTAAAAATTAATGAATCGAATTTTTAAAATTTGAGTTTCGTAAAGGCAATGCGAACAATTTTGTATGCCCTCTTAAAAAAAATCAAAGAAATTTATTGAGAATTAACCGAGAATTTTCTCCAATATCGAAAAACCATGTATTGATTCACAAAATTAAGAAAACTAATTCCCAAATCAAGAAGCAGATTCTCTTCTCGAGTTATTTCTTTTCAATAAACTTTTATTTCGTTCAGTTTCTGTTCTAAACAAAATTATAAATAAAAAAATTAATTTTATTGTTTTACCAGGTAAGGGGATTACATTATGATCTTGTGCTGAATGGATCAGAAATCGCAGGCGGTTCAATTCGAATTCATCAGAGTGATTTACAAGAAGAAATTTTTAAAATGTTGGATATCGAATCGTTACACATGAAACACTTACTAGAAGCTTTATCAAGTGGAGCTCCACCGCACGGAGGAATAGCGTTAGGTAAATTTTGAATGCTTTAAAAAAAATTATACTAAAGTATATTAATTCTATTATCAATTAATTTGATATATGTACATTTTTAAAATAAGCTACATTTTTATTTTCAAGGCTTAGACAGATTCATTTCCTTAATATGTGACACTACAAGTATCAGAGATGTCATTGCATTTCCAAAAACTATCGATGGACGTGACTTAATGTCTAAAGCTCCAACCTGGATTTCGACGGAAGAAAAACTTATGTACCATATAAAAACATTAGATACTTTTGAAGCGGAGGATTCTAATTGAAAATCCAAATTGTGATATTGTAATTAAAATAATTAATAATAGATGTATTATTAAATTATTATTACTGTATATACCTTTTTAATAAAAATATCAAAAATGTCAATTCAACAGTTTATTATTAACAAATATACATTATAAAAACTTCTGTCACTTGATTCAACAGTTCATGATTTATTTTATCTTTACCAATGCTCTAAACTTGGCTGATCTTGCTCGAGGATTTTGTCTAACCTCTACATTTGTCGGTTTTAATACATGTTTATGTAACATCTCCCACTTAGGATCAACTAAATTTGATAATTCTTCGTTATTGAAACATTTGTTGTAATCCACATATTTTAGCGGTAATACGTTTGCTTTACAGTCTGATACATTACCAGACAAATGTCTTTTGATAATTGTATCTTCTAAAGAATGAAAAGATAGCGTGATTAGTCGTCCTCCAAGTTTAAGATATTTATGCGCAAGCAGCACACTGTAATTGATTTCGTTTAATTCATTATTTACAAAGATTCTAATCGCTTGGAAAGTTTTGGTTGCAACATGTTGAAATCTACCAACTCGATCGGTTTGTTCTTCGTCAGTAAGTACAGATTCTACGAGTTGGGCGAGTTCTTTGGTAGTTTCCAATTTTCTAAAGGAAAATCTTGCTTCGATAATAGCTCTTGCTATTTTCTTCGCTTGTTTTTCTTCACCGTAATATTTAATGATACGTGCCAACTCTTCTTCACTTGCTCGAGATAAAACGTCAGCTGCTGTCGGAGTGTTGGGGTTTCTAAACCCATCCATTCTCATATCTAAAGGCCCGTTTCGTTGTATTGAAAAACCTCGTTCGGGGATATCAAACTGCATTGACGAAGTACCATAGTCGAAAAGGAAAGCATCGATAGAGTTTTCTTTTACTTTGTATTTCTTTAGAAGTTCTGGCAACTCGGAGAATCTTCCTAAAAGAGGAATTATTTGTCCAGGATAATTTTCAGCCATTTTGTTAGCATATTTATTTGCTAATGGGTCACGATCGAGTGCAAAAATTGTTATTCCTGGAACAGCTTTTAAAATTTGAGTCGAATGTCCACCGGCTCCGAATGTTCCATCGACTATTTGATCACCAGGGGAAAGATTCAGATAATTCAGAACTTCTTTCACCATTACAGGAATATGTGGTCGATTCGGGACATAAAATTCATCGTCAGACTGGGCTTCGATGTCACTAGACTCTTCACTATTTTGTTCACATTGAACGTGGCAGTGAGCAGCGTTAGATGTTTTCAATAATCGTTTACAACTAGCAAAAAGTCTACACACAGTAACTCGATTAATTTGAATCATTTTGAATCCTTTTCCAATGTTTTAGATTTTTTTGATGCTTCTTCCACTTCTGATGAAAGGAATTGAAATCTGCGAAGTATTTGCTTAAAAAAACCTGGATTATCTTCTAAGTTCTTCACTCCTTCAGAACTTATTAATAAATTACTTTCATCTTTAGAAAGTCCACATGAAGTTCGAGTGATAATAGAGAGTTTGTACTGTTTAGCGTAGGTATTTGCCTCTAGGCGTTTCAAACTTTCATAGTGTCGTTCGCACTGTTGTACGTTTAGTTTTTGATCGTTAGAAAATGCAATCTTCAGTTGGTCTCTTATATGCTGGCCTAAATCTCTGAAAGGAGTTAAAAAAGAAAAATATTCAGGTAATGTTTATAGTTTGATATTATGAAAATAAATTTATCAATGTTTGAATTTTATAGAACTATTATTTTTAATGTAAAATATATACATTTTTTATAAGTTTATACTAAATTTATACTAAAATATTTTTTGAGACATTCTACAATTGACTTTACAAATATCTCTACTTTAATTCATTTATATACAGTAGGACCTCTCTTATTCTAACTAGTAAAGTTTTTCAAGATGGCGCCGACCTCTCTTATTCTAATTTTCCCCTTACCATCACTTACTTTGTTTGCGAGCTTGTGATTCGTGGACAATATTTTTTGTTGACTTTTCGTGTGATAGTGGGGGAAGACTTGTGGGGGACAATTAGAATAAGAGAGGCTGGACAATTAGAATAAGAAAGGCAATTAAAATAAGAGAGGTTCGAATAAGAGAGGTCCTACTGTAATGCATTGGTCATTCCCCATTTTATGTATTGCTGATTCTATTTGGTTGCCATTTTATAAGAAAGAGTTTATTTTGCTAGAGTCCATTCAGCATAAATTTATTAGATTTTTGTCTTTTAAAGCCTGATGTTCAATCTCCTTTATGGAACATAACTATTCAGATCGATCTACACGCAAAGAAATTTTAAGTCAATGCGGCATTTTGGGAAGTGTAGTTACCGCACAGATTCTGACAAATTTGAAATGATGGTTACAATTTGAATTCGTTAAAAAGAAAATTTGTATAACAGATCCAATTTGAGTGCACCTTTGAGAATATTTATTCATAATTTCTAGACGATATAGTTATTAATAATTGTAATGATCTATAAACGTTGTTGAAATGGAAAAACTTGGTACTTTTTTCATTCTGAAGCTTCCGTATTACAAATAATTATTAATAACTATATCGTCTAGAAATTATGAATAACTATTCTAAAAGGCGTAATAAAATTGTATCTGTTTATAAAATTTTTCTTTTTAACGATTTCGAATTTTAATCGCCATTTGAAATTCGTTAGAAATCATGCGGTAGCTGTTACTTCCCTGAGCAGTGGCGTTTACTTCAACTTTCTTTCCGTGTAGGGGCGGTTGCAGATTGTGTTGAGAGTTAAGTATTATTTTATGTATATCTGTCAAGTCATCTCAACAGTATAATGTGAGTGCGTATTGAGTTCAATGATTTTAAAATGCAAAATACTTCAATAATTTATTATTAGTAATGAAATTATTGCTCCAGTAGCAATTGAATATATCCATTTATAACCCACTGTTTACCGGAAGCAAAAAGTAATGTAAAGTAATATTTTCTCTTTTGTATTATTATCCTCAGAATGTTGGTTACCTCAATTGTTGGTTACCCGGTAAAAAGGCGTGCATTTCTAAAGAACGATTAAAATTATAATAAAAATATTAATGTAATGAAATTTCAATAAAATTAGCCAAATCAACGATTCAATGTCATTAAAATTCGAACTTTCAATCACTTTTTTGTCATATTTTCAAATATTCTTAATGAAAGCCTTCTTAACAGGCTGTTATAGGTAGTATTAAAAATATGGAATCTATATTACGATAAATTTTATTGAAATCGAATCATTTTTAGTAACTCATAGAATGTTTTGAAACCAAATCTCTTTTTATGTCATTCAAAACGATAGAAAATGCCTCGTACATCAACATGCATTAAATATCATTAAAGCATATGATAACCAATTTCGAATTATGGCATTAAACCTTTTTGGCCACATCAAGGATTGAATTCAATTGGAAATTCGTTGCTTTAATCACATTATCATTAAAGTTTCATCTTTTTTAATGCAAACCTTCTTATAGGGCACCCTACAATTGTTGCCACATGACTTTAGTTTTATTTATATTAAGTGTTATACTGAAATGGATGCCCAACAATCGGAAATGCATTGAAATGTATTGAAAATTTTAAATCCATTACAATACATTTGAATGTGCTATTTGATCTTAAAAGTATTGAAAAGGATTGAAATGTATTAAAAATGTTAATGCATGGCAATATATTTAAATCCAAAAATAATCCCAGTTCATACATTTAATGAAAAAAAAAATTTGCATCGACCGAGAATCGAATCCTGGTCTCCCGCACAACTTCGAGCCGTAATCACTCGACCACCTCCTTGCTGTGAAAGATGATGCGAAACTAACAAATAGTTGAAATGTGGAGCATTTATGAATTGGGTACATAAAAATTATCTGCTAAATTTATTACCATATTTTACGTCTTTGTAATAATTTGCTTATCGACTTTTGAAAAGAACGAATGCATGTAGATAGTAGATATTTTTGTTGGTAAAATAGATATTGTAATTTTTTTTTCTAAATTACGCAATTGTATCTTGAAAACGGTACGAGATACGTGAAATTTGACGAAATGGACATAAATCAGGGGTACCTTGGTGCGATGATTCGAAGCCACTGTACATGATTCGAGAATTTTCGAAATTTTCGATTTCAAAAATTATGAAATTTTTTAATTGTGTATGTCAGCTGAATCATCGCGCATCATGGCAAAATTTCATCAGATTTTGACATATCTCATACCGTTGACGAGATATTGCATAAATTTGAAAATGAGTGTCAGTTAGGTGTCCAATAAGTGTACAAATATATATCATTTAAGTGTACAACATTTTTGGACTCTTGTGTATTGAACGCTTAAATAAAGTGTACCATTTCCGACAGAGCACTGCTAAATGTAATTGGAAATTGGTTTAAAATAAACATTTCACATTCCAAATTTTGAATGAAGAGTCATTTGTGGCTTTTATTTTCAAAAATAACTTTTTTGTAATTGAAATGAATAATTACGAAATGAACATAATTTTAATGTTTTTTCACTTCAAAGCGGAAGTTATTTATTTTTTTATAGATTCATTTGTATTAAAATGAAGAATCATTAAGAATTTGTATTCTAATGAATTAACCACACTTTTACTTTTGTATCGATTTATTTTGCTCAGTCATGTATTGAAATGGATTCATTAATTCCGGTAATTAACTGTTATTATTTATGGATTCGATTGTATTAAAAAATTATCATTTCAATCTTCATTTGTATTCAGATGGATTCACAACTTTTGCCTTTTTCCAGTATTTTTAGTAGTTTCAGCAACGATATTATTTATATATTGATTTGGATTCATATTTTTGTATTAAAATAATAGTGAAGTATTTTTGGATTCGAATGTATTCGAAAATTTCAAATAGCATATTCAAAAGCGAAAAATTAATCCAAGTCAATACATTTCAATACAATTTCGATTGCTGGGTGTATTAAAAATAATTAATCTTATTTCGGAAATAATTTTAGCCAAATGATATGTATTAATGTGTTATAAAATAAATTAAATAAATCATATTGGAAATTCACATTGACCTATACGATATGTTGTGACAGCTCACATTTGTAATGTCTAATAAATGTGATGTTTTCTTTACATATTTCTCATTAGAATACATAATAGTCATAAATGAACGAAAATAGTGTAATGAATATGCGAAAAGTATAACCATTAGCTCGTACCGATCAGCGGCCAATCGTACGTTTTGATACCAGTTTTATTTTTCTTCAAAATTAATAATTGACTGCTTTTTTAAAATACTATTGCAGCCGTTTGAAACTTAAGTGAATTTAGGATGTTATTATATACTCAACGAGTGTTTTAATTTTTTCTGTATCTTTAAAAAAAATTAAAAAATGGAAGCCATCTCTTAAGAAGCCAATGACTGTATCGACTACCATAGATGAAAGAACTGTCAGTCAATTTGTCAATAATAATGAAATTGATATATTTATTAGGAGATTTGTAATATACTAAAATATCTTTAATTTGTGAAAAGAAATCAGTAAAAAACAGGTAAAGAAAAGGAAATATCTATACTTTTTAAGTACAAATGAATATCGACAAACAAAAATAATTCGATTAAATAAAAAACAACAACCAATAACATTTTTTTGGAAAGATAAGTTTTTTATTACTTTTTTTAAATACACAATGTAAATACATAAACAATGTCAAATGGTTAAAATAATATTCAATTTTTTACGATTTTCAAATTTAGGCGCCGATTTATAGCACGTGCTTACGAAATAACGGAGTCAATATTCATTATCGCAAATTATAATTAATCGAATGAATTCTCTCTACATATTAAAATATATTTGTATTTTATCATCAAATTAAAAGTGTCACTAATACCGGCTATTGTTACTTAATCAAATACAGATACAAATAGCAAAACCGAATGCACTTTCATGCAGTAGTATTATAAAATAAACATTTCTCTAATTGTGAATTGTAAGAACGTATGTTACGTACTTATTTGTGTGGACTACATTAACGGGCCATTGCTCCAAAAGTTTTAGATATTTCTTATAAGTACTAGCCATGATAAAATTGGATAACACGAACGACGTACAGTCGTGGGAGCCATTTATGCATAAAGTTTCAACAGTGTTGCCAATCTAAATCTCCTTGTATCCGCAGTTTGCTCCAGTGTGGCGATTGTTTGAACTGATATTTACTAGAAAGTTCGGCAATCTGCCGTCCGATGACGCCACGTGTCATGCCAAACAAAAGCAGGTCGGTTTTATGCGTTCTGTGCACGGTATCTCTTACTTCATGGTGTACGGGGCGGTTTTGGTGGTGGTTTGTTTTTTAGCGATCTCAAAAAAGTCTGTTAACATTTTTCCTGAATCTTTTATCGGACATATCGACAAATCTCTGAAACCTTTAAATTTTAGGATGTAAAAGTGCAAAAGTCTTCCTCGTTAAGCATATTCTTGAAATTGAGATGTTATTTCATGGGTTAATATCACAATAAACCAAAAAGTAAAAGGAATCGATATTTTACATTCTGTTTCTTTCAGTGGCGTATAGATTATTCGAGATTCTTATTCGAATTTATACTATGTATTTTATACGATCTGTAATATGAGAATTGAATTCATTCGATCTTATACGATACACCGTATTTAACGCATTACAAAAATTGATTTGTTGCGGCTTAGAATAGCCTGAAATTCTGTTAATTTAATCAAAGAATTGATTATACCGTTTTCCGTATTTCATAATTTTCGAAGAAATGTTCTGTTTTCTAATTTTGAGTTTAAATCATTCGATAATCCAAAGTAATCGTCTGAGGTTATGTGCGTTTATGTATCGCGTATAATATCATATACACTCGCATTCGTAACAGAAAGAGTGGGAAAGACTTATTTCGTATTAAATCGTACATAGATTTTTCGTATACTTTTTCGTTTGTTGGGATATAAATGATGCTATGTGCTTTATTTTTTGAGCAATGCTGAACATTTTGGTATAGTTTACCATTGTTTTGAAATGTGAAATTATCGGGTTCATAGATCGCGATATTGGTTGAATTATCGATATTGGACAGGCTCTAGGGGCCTACAAAAACTTTATTCGACGTTAGCGAATTGAGGTTACCTTCATTTTTGGGGCATTCCAAGTGAAATCACCCACGTTTTGGAGTCGGGTTCCAGATTTTGTTTTACGTTAGAATACTTATAGTACGTGCAAAGATAAGCCTTTCTGCCAAGTTGTAGCTTAAAATAATAATTTGTTTAAAAGTTATTGCAAAAAGAATATACGAAAAAATTGAAAACAAATATTTTTTGATCGATCATAACGTAGAAATCATAATTGATAGAGAAAAACTTTTCAAACAAAAAAGATCGAAAAAGACCTAAACTTTTATGTGGTATAAAATAAATAAACAAATTTTTATTATTTATAACAATTTTAGTCAATTTTTTCATTAAAAGGCAATTTTCTCTGTAAGGGGATGAAGCGATTTTTCTGGGATCCAATTAAAAAATGTCCGCAAAATTGTCCTCTTTAATTTTGTGAAAGAAAATTTTAGTTATCTTTAAAAATGGCTTGTTAACTAATAAAAAACCGACCGCGCGCGGACCGTTTGTCGGCCGTGCCGCGCTGCCTCGACGCTCGCTGGCCATGAGTAGGTACGGGGCGGCGTCGCAAACATTTTCCGTCTATAGGTGTAATTAGTATACACGCCTGTATTTAATATTTTACTTTTTTTGCCTTTTGGAATATATTTTAGACTTAACATTCAATTTTCCTATGAAATTGTATAAGATAATAGACTAAATATCATTCATCAACCTTCTTTCATGCTATATCCAGGCTTAGGACTTTTTTTCTTGAAATACCCTGCATAGCTGTACGGTTAATGATCGATTAAATTTCTTAGATAAGCGATCTTGTTTACGATGCGATAAAGGGTAATGGGCAGGTATACGAGTCTGGTAGTCCAACTTAATTTACACCCATTATGGCCTGAGTACCGAGAAATGTTGTTTTCACATTTGTAGTATTATAATTTGGGGAATAGAGCGTTTATAGTGTTTCTTAAAATCCTTAATACTGTTAAATATTTGAACAGGTCGTTCCACAAAATAAAGGAAGTGGGAGTACAATTGTTCGAAAAGTATACTAGTCTTTAGTTAACTTCGTTAGTGTGTACATCGTCTGCTCATCATTTTATTTAAAATGCCCTCCAAAGTTTGTTGTAATCCTTTCAAAAAGCATAGTGTTCGCCGAGGTGTGGTCTTCAAAGTGAGTGATAAGATGATAGAAATTTCGCACCATTTATTAAAAAAAGGAGATTATTTGTGTTCTAGTTGTAAAGTGCAGTGTTATAAAGATATTAAAGACATCGAAATGATTAATGAAGAATTTGTGGAATGCAACTATTTTGAGTCTGTATTACAGGATGAAGGTAGGAATATTGATTCAGAAGAAGATCAGTGTGAGTTTATTGATGAAGATGAGAATTACGAAGTGCCGCGTAGCGATATCAAAAAAGATATTATTGAAAGAGTTAATGCATTATTTCACCTGTTTGGATTAAAAGGAATTAATGGTGTTGATCTTGAAACTCCTCGTATAATTGAGACCTCAATCGATTCTCTCAGTGAAACAATAAAAAGTGCTTTAATCAACAATTACAAACCAAAAGATACGGAAACCAATTTTAAAGTAGAAATAATGACAGATTTGCAACAAAAATATAAGCGATTAAATACAACTGCCGATAAAATACATCTTCTAACCATTTTACCCTTGTCATGGAGCTCACGGCAAATTACAATAGAAATGAATTGTACTGAACATGAAGCAAGAACTGCAAAAAATTACATAATCAACATGGAATTCTATCATATCCCAATTTACGAATTGGAAATACCATATCTGAAGATGTAATTAACTTTGTGCAAGAATATTATTGTAGTGATGATATTAGCCGTATGTGCCCTGGACAAAAGGATTATGTTACTGTAAGAAAATATGGAAACAAATCGCATGAACAAAAGCGCTTACTTCTGCATAACTTAAAAGAAATTTATGCGTTATTTATTGAAGATTATTCCGATTTAAAAATTGGTTTCTCAAAATTTTGTGAGTTTCGACCAAAGCAATGCATATCAGTGGATAGTAGGAGCGGATCGCATAATGTGTGCGTTTGTACGTATCACCAAAATACCAAAGTAATGATCGCTGGTGCTAAATTATCCACCCTTGTTGATAAAAGTAATAAAGAAAATATTCCATTAACTTATCAAGAAATGTTGAAACTCATGATGTGTGAAAATGCTACAAACGAATGTCACCTGAGAAAATGCATGCAATGCCCAGGGTTTATAAAAGTATATGATAAATTAAAAAATATTTTTGATATCAACTCGATCAGCCAACTTTCATTTAAAGAATGGAAATCTGAAAAAAATAGGTGGGATTTCGTACAGTGTCAGTATGAAATCAATGAATATTTTGAAGAACTTAAATGTCGTCTAGAAAAACTTCAGTCTCATGATTTCATAGCACGGAACCAAAGTAATTTCATAAAAACTCGTAAAGAAAATCTATAATCCGATGAAGTGATGGTGATAGGTGACTTCTCTGAGAATTACTCCTTTGTAATTCAAGACGAAATTCAAAGCCATCACTGGTCACAAAATCAAGTCACCATTCATCCATTTGTAATTTACTCAATGGACGCTGACGAGACTTTGAAACATCAAAGTTTTGTTTTAATATCAGAATGTCTAAAACACGATACAAACGCTGTCTACTTATTCCAATCAAAACTTATTGAATTCTTGAAGACTACTTATAAATCAAATGTTAAAAAAATTTTGTATGTTTCAGATGGTGCAGGATCTCAGTACAAAAATAAGTATAATTTTATAAACTTAGCATGGCACTTTCATGATTTTCAAATCGACGCCGAGTGGCATTTTTTTGCTACATCACACGGGAAAAGTGCATGCGATGGTGTTGGTGGTAGTCTTAAACGATTCGCTAGACGAGCAAGTTTACAAAGTATAAATGATGGAATAACAACACCAAACGAATTTTATGTCTGGGCAAAAAGAAATTTTACAAGCATGCAGTTTTGTTATTGCACTGAGGGTGATCACAATGAAATAAAAGAAAATTTGCAAAACAGATTTTCAAAAGCAATACAGATTAAAGAAACTAAAAGTTTCAATTCGTTTATACCAGTAAAAAATATACATCCACCAACCGACATTTATGTCAAATTGTTTTCGAATTCTACAAATTCTGAAGTTAGAAAAATTATGTAACCGTATAATATATATAGTACTATAATGATATAGAACTGTTTACTATTCATAACGAACAAGAACGAGTACCACCACGAATTAAGGCAAACACTATGCCATTTGAATATACATATATAGTTAATAATAAGACAAATGACAATGACTTTATTATAGTCAGCTTTTAAATGCGCCAGACCACTATCTGCCAGTCCTAAGCCTGGATATAGCATGAAGGAAGGTTGATTATATTTAGTCTATTATTTTATACAATTTCACAGGAAAATTGAATGTTAGGTATAAAATATATTCCAAAAGGCAACAAAAAGTAAAATATTAAATACAGGCGTGTATACTAATTACACCTATAGACGGCAAATGTTTGCGACACCGCCCCGTACCTACTCATATGGCCAGCGAGCGTCGAGGCAGCGCGGAACGGCCGACAGACGGCCCGCGCGCGGTCGGTTTTTTATTAGTTAACAAGCCATTTTTCAAGATAAATAAAATTTTCTTTCACAAAATTAAAGAGGACAATTTTGCGGACATTTTTTAATTGGATCTCAAAAAAATCGCTTCATCCCCTTACAGAGAAAATTGCCTTTTAATGAAAAAATTGACTAAAATTGTTATAAATAATAAAAATTTGTTTATTTATTTTATACCACATAAAAGTTTAGGTCTTTTTCGATCTTTTTTGTTTGAAAAGTTTTTCTCTATCAATTATGATTTCTACGTTATGATCGATCAAAAAATATTTGTTTTCAATTTTTTCGTATATTCTTTTTGCAATAACTTTTAAACAAATTATTATTTTAACTTGGCTACAACTTGGCAGAAAGGCTTATCTTTGCACGTACTATAAGTATTCTAACGTAAAACAAAATCTGGAACCCGACTCCAAAACGTGGGTGATTTCACTTGGAATGCCCCATATACAATGTTCTTGTTCAATTGGGGATGTGCCATTGAAAAACTATCATTTTTTGAACCAGTAAATTCGGAACCAGCGACTTAAAAACACTCAGTATAACAAATATCAGACGAGATTATCGTTTTTACCAGGATTTTGATCGGCCATATTGGATCCGCCATTTTGATTTTTGACTACTGGAGAGTGAATTCATAACGAGCGATCTCAAAAAACTCTAGATACCAAATATCAGACAAAATTATCATTTCTTTGTAATTTTTATCGGATATGTTGGATCTGCCCTTTTGAATTTTGAATATTAATCATGAAATTCGTAATGAGGGGATTCAAACACGCTTAGGTAACAAATACAACAAAATTCTATCAATGAAAAATGCATGTGATTATAATATTGTTGCATAATAATTTTTAAAATAAATATATACCCAATACAAAAACGTTCTAATCCACAAAATTGTGCGTTTCTGTGAACAGCTGTTGATCCCCGCACGCGGTGCTGGGAGAGATGATCCAGTTTATGAAAGCACGACTCTCGTGTTTAGACGGAACCTGACAACGAAAATTTTGCCTAAACAACGAGAAATAGATAGAGCATATAGCATACTTCTGGATGCTCTTCCAGATGATTGTGACGTATGGCAAGTGAATTGTGCCGTTTATGAGGCTGCGAGTGATCTGGTGACTCAGCGAAATCTGTCAAAGATACTCAAGACATGTATCAATTGAACGGCAAGATACATTGACACGGAAGCTCGCTTATATAACATCTGGCCGTTCATTTACGGCTAAAGTCATGAAGTTTGCACAACAACTGCGGACATACTATCACACACTGAACAAGCTGTTGCTGCTATCGTGATAATATCAAATAACGTTTGGCGTATAAAATTCGGATTTTGGCGGATAACAAAAAGGGGCTGCAAAGACGGGATGATGGAATTCGACAAAATGCAACATTTTGGTCGAATTCATCTAACTTCTTCAAAAATCGTATGCTTACGCGACTTATTGTCATGGTTAGAATAGTTGGTGAACGCGCGCGCCCGCGCGTGTGTGCGTTAATAGAAGAAGATATGTAATTATGTAATTCCCCTGCAATCGATTTATTTATAACTTTGTCAAATAATGCCCATGCTCTACCGTTTTGCATGAGTTCTTTTTAAGTGGTACACATGAAAAATTAATGTTAAAAAAATGAGATTTTAATAAATTTTTTAGAAAAATATTGGACCTCAAAATTGCACTTTTTTTTTAAATCACCCATCTACTGCGAAATCGAGCGGTTCGAGCGCCTAAGGCGTTTTTGAATCCGAGCACTAAATTATTATAGACTGTTTCCTAGGAACTGCAAAAGAAAAGTATAGAAAACTGACCGAGAATTTTTAGAAATAAGTGATTTTTCATTCACAAATCCGCATATACTTTTTTGTTTTTAAAGTTGTTTGTTATTAGAATAATTACAAGTTAATCAGTTGTTTAATGTCACAACAAAGACAAAATCTCAAGCTATAATATAGCGAATTCTAGAAAGATGGATTCGAAATTTCTTCCCGTTGGATGTTTGGACCTAATGCATATACCGTCATGTACTATAAAAGTTCGGTAGAAATACTCATATATAATGTCTTTTTTACCGATTTTTATTGTCTTCATTTTTTTTTCACTTTGTACACATTCTTCATGGAAAGAGCTTTACAAGATTACACTATAACGATGATTGGAAATATAAACTGCCGGTAGTAGTAGATATTTTTTAATATCTACGAAATCATATAATAAGATAACGAACTTGTAAGTGGAGATTTAAATGTATGAGATTATATTAATTATCCCTTAATAGAGGTTTTACAAAATAGTCATGTAAAACATTAGTCGAGTAACAGTAGTCGAAAGTGTCGAACGTATATAAACGGATCAGTTCATACTGAGTAGAAAACTTATTTAAAATGGAAACCTCAAAAGTAAGTTCAAAAAAATCTGTCACTTGGAATTTGGTACCGACTGTTATACCAGAAGTGCAAACACGCGTCCGCTGTTCTGCAGTTTTCAAGGTATGTTTCTTTTCTGTATTTTCTATTGTATTTTAAGGGAATAATACCGTAGTGATCGAGCATTTTTCCACTAACAAACAAAACTAACAGTTACATAGCAAATCTATGAAATTTAAGTAACTATGTAACAGTTATGTGAATGTTACATAAATTTTATTAATAGTGCTCGGTTAAAAGGAGTCGAAGTACTCTAGTGTAAATAGTTATAGAATAATTTTTGGTGTAGATTTGCTACACGAAAGCTTTGATTTTTTTTTACAATTATTAGTAGTTTAGATATATATTTTCATTTGACGTATGGGAATGTGTTTGTTTACTGTGAATATCTATTTTGGGACAATTGCGTGATCTTTTTTCAATATTTTTACCAATAAGTGATATGTTTGTAAGAAATGATTATTAGGCAGTATACGGGACAATTTAGTAATTTACAATAATATTTTTAGTGAAAAAGTCCAGTCAACAGTAATTGTATTTGTTATTTTTTACATTTGTATTAGCAGCATAAAAAGAAGAGTTGAATTGGAATAAATATACACAAAAATTACAAAAATTAACATAAAAATATTATTATTACTACTATTAATATTACTACTAATAATAAAGTTTATTTTTATACATATAAAATCGTGAACGCAGTTAATTTCGTCATCATGATATTTTCGACTAGGAATAATTTTATTAGCTTTTAATAAATCACTGATTTGACTAATACAGCAAAATACTATAAGGTAATGACAGGAACACTCGGTCGCTGCTCGGCTTACCTGAAAAAACACTCACATAATCATGTCCCAAATTATTAACAAAAAACCTCTTTTTGTACAAAGAAGATTATTTGTGAACTACATGGTAAGTTAATATTTTTTTAAATGTTCACAATTACTTACAGAACAAATTTATTGATTTTGAAGCATTTAACTTTTTAGAAATATAAATAAATTTTATGAAAAACTGCCGACCATTATCCTATGTTTTATATTTTAATATCACGAACTATAAAAACGAAATTGACCATGAATCGATTTGTAATTTTGTATGCACGACTCTGACGTAGTCATTTGTCGATATATAAAATTTCAGACATTCATCTGATCAATAAATAAATGAAATTTCTTAAACATGAATGATTTTGCAAATTATTGAAAGATTATAACAAATTTCACTTTCTTTTTGTTTTTTAGGACGAGATTGCTAACGAATCAAATGGAGAAACGTACGTGTCTTTTTTCGAACAATGTTCAAAAAGAATCTGCGGTCCTACCCGTACAGAACTAACCAGCATCGAAGTACTGACAGTTCAAGAACCAGATAGTTTTTCGATCTACACCCCAAACCAATTTAACAACGCGGATTACAAATCGGAATGGAGGAGATTTTATAATTCCACCAAAATATCTCAGATAGGCGACAAAAGAAAATTCGACTCGTAACTTGAAATTATTGTCAATTTTTATGTTATTTTGTAGTCAGTTAGTTTGTTATTTTGTTAAGAACATTTTCGTGTTTAGATAGTTTTTAACGAATGGAAAAACACACAACATTGTGCATTGAGTTTCTCTAAGACTTGATTTACAATAAATAGTGATGAAGTATAATTATAAAAGAATGTAATTAGTGATAATCTAATGTAATGAAAATGTAATGATAATCTAAGAACATGCTTAAGTACACGTTAATGATGTAGATAGTAATAATCACTATGTGATCCTGTGTGTATGTTTTATGTAATTTACAATTAAAAAACAGTTTTTAATAATAACATGAATTAATTCCTAATGAAATCTTATCTTAAACTCTGTGTTGATGTAATATAATCGACAAAGTAATACTTTAGATTAATGATTATTAACTGACTAATCAGTTTTTACAAGTAATTGCCGATCAGGTGCAA
Source organism: Trichopria drosophilae (assembly GCA_030407085.1). Lineage (NCBI taxonomy): Eukaryota > Metazoa > Arthropoda > Insecta > Hymenoptera > Diapriidae > Trichopria > Trichopria drosophilae. Next base: position 186,337,610 of record CM059582.1, read on the forward strand.
GAAAAACGTTAAATAATAATTATGAATTCATCAGTCACTTAATCAAGGTTAATTAACTGCATGTAGATAAATTTAATTCCATTTTATCTGTATACAGATAACAAATTAAAAAGAACCTTAGAGACTATTTTCAAGAAATATTTAAATTAAAATCTTAGATATTATATTGTAAGCAGTTCCAAAATTAATTTTGGCTTCCACTATTAAATCTTTTTAAATCTGAAATTCAAAAAATCATTTAACTTATTTCCAATGTAATTTATGGCTTATTATGGTAATTTATATTTCTTCAGTGTATACGTACTGGTAATAATTATTTGATGCATTCTTAAATGGCGGCAGGGAATTTGATAAATGTTATACTAACTATCGACTGTATGGATTTCTGAAAGACGACGCTTAATTATTGTTCGCCGAGTTCTAAAAATCTCTTAATGTTCATGAATGACCTGGCGGACATTTCAATAAAATACACGCAGTAATACTTTCATTAAACTCGACTTTATTTAGATAATGACGACGACAAATCACTAAATCGACCGGCCGTAACGATCTCCGTTGATCCAAATTTGAAAAACCGAGTGTGTCGGGATTCGGGAACGGAAGAGTCGTCCGTTTTTATACGAATTAGTTGCTGTGGATGCTAAACAACGTTGCTAAGGCTCTGGATCGTCTTGTTTTTTAAGCTTCTTGAAGAATCTGCAAATTTCGATTTCGGAGCACCCTATCCCTTCTTCGATACAGCTGAATATCTCTCTCTCTCTCTCTCTCTCTCTCTCTTTTTTTTTTCACTCTAAACATCTACAGGCATTTGAAAATAAATTCGATCAATGAAGACACCGACCCCTACGTTGGTAAATTACAGACCGTGGATCTCCAGTTACCGAACCTTCGCAATTCTCTTCATCTTCGATTCGAGGAAGCCACCAGACAAATCATAATTACCGTCTCTGGGTTACTAACTTAACCCCTTGACTGCCAATGACAAAGATCTTTGTCATTTTGGACTTTTCCCAGACTGCCAGAAAAAGGCAAATCTTTGTCATGATATAAAGTAGACTAACAATATGATGTCGTTGTCCATTTTCATAATCGCTATGTCAAAAAATATGTATAAATCCACAAAGATGATAGTTTTCACAATTTTTGCAAAATCTCAGTCATGAAGTATGACTTATTTTTTCAGTGTAATATCACCATAATAATTTGTTGGTGGCTCAAAGTTCAGTTCCTTTGACAAATTTAAAAGTTACTCTCGTACATAATCTGCCTCACGTTTGGACAACTATCCAGAATACCAAATTTAATACAAAAAACGGAATGTAGCAGTAGTTACTAAACCATGAGCAATATAAACATCCAGCCTACTCAGAGATGCCGTTCTGGAAAATGACTATTTGGGTGTTAACTGTACTGTCGATAAGACAGGCAGGTCTCATATTCAGGTAAACATCTGTAAAAGCAACTGAGAAATAGACATTTACGGAAAATTACCGAGTCTAGGTATCAATTGCATATCAAAATTTGGTTAACTGGGAAACTCGAATCCTGAATTCAGTATGTAATCGACTGCATAACATTTTGCCGATCTTTTAGACAAAAGTTAGAATGGTCGCATAACAACCTAAAACTTATTGTCATGCATTGACTGCATTGATCTTACTGACTATCAAGCAATACCTAACATCTAGCTTTAAATCACGATGAAGTTGGTAATAATAAAGTTCCTTACTTAAGAGTTGGTGGCCGATGTAAGTTTCATTTGTTCTTGATGTTTGTTTCCTTGAAATTATCAATGGGAACGGGTTCATCAAAAGGGTTTATTATTATGATCATTGTCATCATTATCATTATCATTAACATTATGATTGTCGTTGTCATTGTCATTGTCATTGTCATTGTCATTGTCATTGTCATTGTCATTGTCATTGTCATTGTCATTGTCATTGTCATTGTCATTATCATTGTCATTGTCATTGTCATTGTCATTGTCATTGTCATTGTCATTGTATTGTCATTGTCACTGTCATTGCCATTGTTATTGTCATTGTCATTGTCATTGTCATTGTAACTCTCATGGTCATAGCCATGGTCGCTGTTACTGTCATTGTCGGGTTTATGGTCGTTGGTTATTGTCGTTTATTTATTGGACGTTGTCATTATCATTTTTATTATTATTATTTTTATTTTTGGAGGAGAAAAATACTATGAAGTACATTTTGAGCTTTTGGTATGTCGAACTCTTTTTTCGTCTGCTGTTAATTGGCAGTTTAACCGAATAAAACACTTTCATGGTCCTACATAATCCTCATTCATCCACCATATTCTGCACCACATGAATCCGACCCCTGTAAACATTCGATCTAATATTAGGTTGCTGTTTGGCATGCTGATACTGTTTTGATGTTTTTTAGAACAATTGATGTCATACTCCATTATTGAATATGTGATGTTGAAGTCTCGATAACTTCTGCAGAATTCGAACATGAAATATTTTCTGCGATTTTTATCTCTCTTGCTGATTATATTTATCTTTGCGGGCGCAGAAAACGTCATAATAACCATAGATTTTCCATCGTGTCAGCTGTGTCAACTGTTATTTGCTATTCGTTACTACAAATTTCAGTAAATACTGCAACTTTATTGCCGACACCTGATTTATTATCATAGAGGCGTAGAAGTTATATACCATAAGTACTGCGCAGATGGCAGCACTCACTATTTGAAGATAATATAGATATAATACTAATTCCCTGAATGTAAAGTTGGTAAAGATCCACAAAATAATTACTTTTTAAATTGATTAGAGAATAATATATTCTGTTCATTTTTTGTTAATATTTACATAGTAGTGTCTAATATATCATTTAATTTAATGAATTTAGTAACATTATTCGATGACAAGATTAAATTTATTGAGAAATACTTTTTATGAAAATTTCAATTTGATGCAAGAAAATGTTCTTATTTTGAGGAAAACGTTTCGGTAAGATCTTCGTTTGGAGTTCGCCGCAATTTTAATTAAAGTACATACGTTTCCTCGTAGCACTTGAAGAGATTCATTGCAATCCTCTCACTACTTCCTAAATTGCGTGACTTTCGAGATGAAATGTAGCAGAAGGTGCTGTGATTTCGAGGTTGATATATGAAGATTTCGGTTCATATTGAAGTAGCAATTCCGAAACTTTCAATATTTATAGAGAATTCGTTGAATTAATGAAACCTACTACATTTTTTATCATTTAAAAATAATAACATTTTCAACTATTAGGAATAATTTATTTCGAAGAAATTCGAGGATGAGAAACAGAGTAACGTCAATTCATCATCCTCTATCTCGTTATGATTAAAAGTCTTTAAAACAATCGTTTAATATTCTCTGGTTAATTTTATTACTGTCTCACATAAACCCATCCATGATATAAAAAACGTGATAAAATACCGTGGACTCTTGAAAATATCAATTATATTGCCAATTTCAGATCGCGTTCTTTAAAATAATGAATTAATTGTTTAAATTAGTAACAGAACCACGTTAAAGTATTTTTATTAAAATTTATTTCAGTTGCTAATATGTATGAATAAATTAATTAACAGAGTCGTGTACCTCCGCAAAATTTAGTAGCCATTCCTTGATGGATGGATTGAATACGTAGTTCCTCGTAATTGGACTAGATTTGTAAAACGATTCTGCCGATTTAAATATGAAGATCGATGAGGCTTAAAAATAAATTTCAGACAAGAAATGAAAATGTGCCACGTACGATCACAGGAAGCTTTCCACGTTTTGTATATAATATTTTTATCCAGCACGTTATTGTTTGAATGGTAGAAATATTGAGACTTATAATTCTAGAACTAAATAATTTACTATATTTATATCTCGATGACCTTTTAATTAGTTAATATCACATTTAGGTTAACGATGTGTTTGTGAAGTATTATAAACCATAATACGAAAAAAATTGTTATACTAACGAATTTTTTGTTTGAAAAATTTTGGGTTAATTATGTGCTAACTATATGAACCCTTTAACGCCCAAATACATACAATTTGCACACGGATTACGTGATCGTTTTTTGTATGCAATAAACGTTTTTTTTAAAGTAGCAACCTCTGTTTCTCATTAGTTTTGAGGTTGATCTTTCGAATGGTGGGGGTAAAATTAAAAAAATTGATGTCTAACACATTTTTTCAAAACTATTGAAAGAAAGCGTGATTTTTGAGCTAAGATTATTTTTTAGAGGCAATTTTCAATATGATATTGTTTTTTGATCAACTACTAACCTATCAGAAACGTATATAATATAGTTAATTTTACTGTAGAAATCGTAATTGGCACCATAAACGTAGTTAATTTTGATATAAAATAATGATGTGACTATATGTCACTCTTCAGTAACACGTAATATAATTTTCTCTAAGCGTATAGAAAGCTTTAATTAGCGGTACTGAATGCGTAAACATTTTCAAATTGTTTAGATGAAAATCAACAGAATCGATGTTTTATCGACTGCCGACCCGGCGTGGGTTTTTCCCACAAAGGTGGTTTCCCTACGCCATTGCACACCCGAATGGGGATACTTCTCAAAAGGAAGGTTTCTTGTTTAGGTAAATTATGTAAAGGCCCTTCGAAATTGTGACGATGACGATAAAATTATTTGTAATTCGAATATGATAACATCGATATATAATATGATGATTTAGTCCATTTAAATGCTCGAAAAGTCGAAAAGTTGAACTAATTGTAAGATGTGAAAAAGTGACGATTTATATTTTTTAATGTTTACAAAATCATCTATTATATTGTTACAAATTTTTAACTTCTGGGGAAATATATGTATTTCCTTATTTTCCTTAAAGAACGATATATTCAATTTACTGAACAATGTATTCAATAACAAATTAGTAACTTATCCGCTTGCCTGATTTAAAATGGTTATGGTTTAGGCTTTGATAAATTTGTTTACTTTAATATTGTAAATTTTAATCATTTCTTCGGAAAATAATGCCACTATGTAGTGTTAAGTAGATGGGTAATGAACGTTTAAAGTATTTTCAGTTTAAAAGTGCTATTAGGTTCATACATTAATACAACCTTTCAAGCCTATTAAACTCAGGTTCGTGTTTCCGCTTCTGTACATTTCGCAGTTTTCAAATAGCAATTTTTAGTTGTGAACTTAAACTGTCGACTGATACTGTACAATTTTAAAGGTCGTAGGAGCAGATTCCAAGAAGATTGAAGAAACTCAAAATATGGTCGATGTAGAGGTGTATCCATTGGTTTTTTACAAAATTTTGTTTCAAATGTCATTATGGAAAAAGTTAAAGTTGATAAGAAATGAGTTGTTGTAGTTTTATTCAGTGTAGATAAAACATCATGAAGTATCGGAGAAAATACTTAGAATTTTAATGAGTTAATGAAATTTTATGCATAGAGGCTTGAACTAAAGAACTAAATCTCTATATGGCTAGAATAGAATAAAGAATACAAAATTAAGGAAAGATGTATAACCTTCGAATTAACAATCAACTACACGAAAGACTTTATTAGCCAATGCAACGAATAAAAAGATACCGACAGAAACACCACCACCTGTCAAGCGTTCAAAATCACGAATTTTTCCGCAATCGGCTTGTGATGCTCATGATGATGAATTTTTACAATAATTCATGTGGGTGTCTAGTCCATCTAAAATGTGCAAACATACCCACAAACTATTTCATAGGCATTCATTGGGTCAGCGATATTAATGGAGAGGACTAATCCGCTTTAGAATAAATTTAAATAATGTTTTATTTATATTAATGTTGGTTAGGTAGAATATTTTTTTAAAGTTTAATAAATGTTGGGATATGCTTCCGAAAACCCCATACGTTAATTTCTGTAACAAATTTGGCGACAAGGTAATCTTCAAGGCCAAAAGCAGAAAAATCATTTTATTTTGTGGTTTTCTGCATTTATTTTGAAAACCATAATTAAATTTTTTTTTAACATAAAGGAAATGCTTAAGTCAAGCACTGTAAAAATCCGTATTGAAAGAATCCACTAATAATGGTAATTTTACAAGCTTTTGTAATTTCCCTACGTTTATTGCAGGAAATTTATAAACTCGTTGTAATTTCCTTATAAGCTTAATGTAAATTTACCCACGTATAATGGTAAGTTTATAAGCTCCTTGTAAATTTACTAGATTAAGCATAGGAAAATTACAAAAGCTTGTAAAATTACCATTATTTGTGGGTTGTTTCATTACGGATTTTTAACAGTGTGAGGGGATCCGCACTCAGTCCCCGTTTTGTTTAATAACCTAACCTCTAATCACACAGGTGTGGTAATAATTTGATGAACTTCAAATGTGTGCTATTGTAATTAAAGTTACCTAAGTCAATGTCACTTTTATATTATTACTGTAATGTTATGGAATAAGGTAAATGTACCGATAGCGGAACGTTTTTTAATCTCGTTTTCCCTGTTTTCTGAATAGAAAATGTGTTATTACTTTTTGTCAAAAACTGTTTATTTTATATGAAAGCTTATAGTTTTATAAACAAAATGCACTTAAGAACAGTTATATTTGATAAAAAATAAAATTATAATAGTCAAAATACGGAGGGGCTAATATGCTCCTGAAGCGGAACGGCCTGGAAGTCGTGTGCACCTCTGTTCCATGACAGTTGCTCCTATTGTGGAACAGTCATAATTTTAGGTTATGATAAAAACTGAACTTTAATTTAATTTAAACCCTGGTATAAAAAGGGAGCATTTTTTTGGTTGGTTTATGCCCAATCTTGTTGGTTTCTGCGCAGTTTTTGGCCATCATTTCTAGCTGGTTTTCCTGTGGTAATGTAACGCCCATTTGCCCAGAATCTAGCAATTTTTTATGGCCAAAAACTCTACGAGATTATGCTTGATAGTTGACTGGTTTATGTAGGTTTTCGCATTGTTATTGTAGAAAACCGAGTAAAAATTGGCCAGTTTTCAAACTGAAAATCTTGACTGAAATCTCTAAGCGTTTTAATTTTTTTTTTTATTTTATCAATATTGCGATGTTTTTGGACACGTTCACGGCTTGTATATGGTTTCGAATTATCCGTTATATATAGAGAGAGGACCGTTTGTTACAATATTCGCGATATATTTTTAATCCAAACTGTGTAGGTTATTATTGAGGGAAGATCATTGTAATATATGCCCACTTCATTGCTAGTTTCTAGCCATAAATATGGTAAATGAAGACCATATTTTTCAGGCAGTTAAACTGGGAAAAATCTAGATATGTTGATGCTAGTCTGGTTAAAAATGGCCATTAACTAGCCAATTTGTCAACCAATTTGCTAGAATTTAGGAATCAAGTTTTGGTTTCTGGGTTGTGCCCATAAAAACTGTTCAGATTTTCTACCAGGGAAGAGGGTCGGTATTCCACAACAAAGTCTTCCACAAATACTGTTTATAATCATAAAGATAATATATATAAAATAATATTATCATTGACTGGAATGCGTTATTATTAAAAATGTTAATTATTTTTTATGAAAATTTAAACAATAAATAATACATATTAAGTAAAAAATTGTTGCCAATTATCAACTTTTTTCAAGAGGGAACAAGAGGGTTTTAAGAAATTTTTAAATTTTAATTAAATAAAACGGCAGTTTGTCCGGATTATGACCTTGCGGTGTCGATCCTCCTTTAACGTAGGCAGTGAAATTATTGACAACCGATATTATTTATTAGCTCAGTTATATTAAACATCTTACAAACATTTCTTATTATTAATCCTAGTAGTTATCACAATCACGAAGTTATATTAATTTTAAACAGTTTTATTACATTTTATTCTTTTACTTCTATATATTATAAACTTTGTTAAATGCAGATTTTTTGATATAATTATCAAATTAAACATGACGAAATAAATAATACATTTTTGTATAAAACATCAAATAATTCTTAATAAAAGACATTTTTAAACTTTTCCTTCTTTAATTTTTTATGTTAGTTGTTTCATTTCCAGCAAATTACTAATAGATACTTTACCCATCGTTCAAGTAGTATGCTCTGTAAAAAAATGCAAATCAATTGTATTTCTAGTGAGTTGATATAACTTGTTGTAAACATATTTTTTGAGGTTAGTTTTTTTCTCGTGACAAATATCGAATTTAAACTTACCAGATAACTTGCTAGAATGACAATTATTCTTCAACCATTCGAAAAAATTACTTTCTGAATCAAATATGATTTTCACAACGCTTATAACACGAAAGATAACATGCGTTTCGCAATACGATCATGGCACTGGGTGACATGCCCTTATTACGGAACACAGATTTTCGGCGTTCCGCTTCCGGAACATGAAACTGAAACAGCTCCTACTTAGGAACACGTATTTTATAAAACATTAATACAAATACTTTACAAACATATGTACTTAATGAAAAACTACATGCAAAATACTTTGAGGAAATCGAAATTCCACTTTGATCCAGAAGATATTTCATTTCAAATATAAATCAAATTTTTCGCTCTTACGTCATACCGTTTCGTCTTCTACATCTACAAAATCGAAATGATGTAGTTTAGTTATATTCCAACATTTTTTATAAGTAATTTTTATAAATACTGTCATGAAATAATGGCAGATATTCGCTCCAAAATATTTAAAGTTTATTCAGGATTTTTTGTACATTTATTTGAGATTAAATTACACCAGTAACGTAAATTGTCAAAAACTGTTCCGTTATTTGGACAGTGTTCCGCTATGGGTACTTTTACCTTAATGGATAAATGATTTTTTTAGTGTGCTCGTCGAAAAACCGACAAATCAAGAGGTCGACAGGTCAAAAAACGGACAGTCAAAGAACCGACACTTCAAAAAATGATTCTCTGCTTGTCAAAGTGTCTATTTTTTATGTGTCGGCTTTTTGATTGTCTGTTTTTCGACTGACGGCTTTATGTCTGTCAGTTTTTTGATCTGTCGGCTTTTTGATTGGTCGATTTTTCGACCTGCACCCGTTTTTTGCAGAGCATTTCATAATCTACATTTATTGTTGGAAATATTTTTCGTAAGATTAATCATTTTCAAGATAAATGCAAACAAACACAAAATATTACGATTTTTGTACTTTTGACCTTGTTGCCAATTTTTATTAAGATATTCGAAATCAACGCATTAAAATACGTAGGTGAAGTAACGTTAAACAACATCTGAGGTATGAGCTTCAAGATAAATGCAAAAAAAAAAACAAAATAACACGATTTTTCTAGTTTTAACCTTCAAGATGACCTTGCAGCCAATTTTCATTATGATATTCGAAATATATCGGAGAAGGTATGGTAAAAAATTTGATGTATGGCCTTCAAGATAAATGCAAAAAAAAACACAAAATAACACGATTTTTCTAGTTTTGACTTATTTAAGATTATTGTCCCTTTTCACTGTGATAATCGTAATCAGCGCACCAAAATTAGTCGGAAAAGGTACATTTAACGAGCTTTTCGAAAGTTCACCCAAATATTTCAAACAAAAAGTCACAGCACCAAATTTTCTACAAAAAAGGACATATAAAATTGGACAAAAATTAAATAGAAAAAAAAAATTGTTTTCGTAAAATTCATTATGTAAAAGTTATCTAAATAAAATAAAATTTTTAATAAAGATTTTTTTGGTTTTGAACAAAATTATTCGTAATGCTTGTGAAACATAATTTTCTAACTGACATTGGATTAAAAAACTACGAATGTTATTTAACCCACTTAATTCTTCACAATGTGATTGTTTTAAAAAAATTAAGTTTATTTATTTGTAGAAAATCTGTCGCTAGGTTGTTTGTAAAACATCCAAATTCTCTACATAAATTAGCAAACAGAAATTAATTATTATCATAATTAGGTAAAAAATGGTAGACATTTTTTTTAATTTTAAAATAATTTTTAGTGTTGAAACACTTTTGAAAAATGCTGTTTATCTATTTGGTGAAATACGCCCTCCCTTATTTTACTTGAAGAATGGGATATTTAATCGACAATTTAAAACTAAAACTGTGTCAATTTTTTCCCCAAAAATTATGTCTTTAAAAAATCGATTTGAGAAATCTTTGTATTTTTAAAATTCGATTACCCATTAAAAAATTACATAAATAAGTATCAAAGAAGTAACTTAGCATAGGACATCCTTCTTTATGTTGAACCCTTTTGATGGAGTGATAAATCACTTATCTAAACAGGATAAAAAATATGATCATAAACGAAGTTTTGCATTTTGAAGCACGTGTAATAAAACGTAGACTTCCATTTTAATTATAAGCACAATCATTTTTACACTGGTACGATTTTATTCAACAATAATAAAATCATCTGCTACAATTATCGGTTAATAATTATGATAGTATAAAACAAACAAATGTGGTTAAAAACTTTTGAATATCATTAAGCTTTTATAAAGTGTACAATTTAATCAACATCGTGGAAAACATAACTTTAAAACATTTGTACCATCAGACGCAATAAAAATTATCGTATATTTTAATTTTAAACACATAATTATTGAAAATATATTTACACATTAAAACTTAAATATATGTAATTTTGCAACGGCGTTCATAAAAATAAAATTATTTGTAAATTCTACACAATAAAATTAGATAAGACGAATATAATAGTGTTGCATACAGCAATTTGTTACAATATTTTTAATAATATGTCATGCACAGGCATACGATTTATCACTGTCAAAGGTTTGACAGCTTAGGCATAGTCAAATCTACCTCAAAGAAAACAAAACTTCATCGTTCTTCTTTTTTGTGGTTTTAGAAATTAACCTGTATTATGATGTATTATTTTCATTCACATCATTAGTAACAAAATTTAATTTATTTTGAAATTTCGTTTCGTCTTTTGAGAAATTAATGTCATATTTACATCAATGACAAATGTCTTAAGATCTTCGTGGTTTCTTTGATCATCCTTAATCTGTCAAACACTCAAATAAGCTTTTCTTTACAAATAACAAATCTAACAAACGCAAGCTGATGTAATGGTCAACAAATATCATAGTGTCAAATCCTCAGAAATGTGAACACCGATTTTCCGCCAACAATCATTCAAATTTAGTAATCCATTTTTTAAAAATCTACATTTGTCAAACGTAACTTTGATATTTTCGCAATGAGCTACAAATCTCAACACCAACTTTACACAATCGTGTTTACATTTTTGATAATTTTTCAACATTTCTGATTAATTCTGTACAGTCAAAAAAGGATCGATTGCACGAGCTTGTAAGAAAAATAAGTTACTCTTTCGCAAGGATGCAATAAATACTGAAACGTTTTTTTTATTAACGTCATTATCTCATCAATGATTTCTTAAAATATGTCGTTATTAAGCATATGTGATAATTTGCGAGTGCATAATAATGCTGCCTGACCACGACGGAAATATTTTTATTCGATTCGACGATGGTTCTCATTAAAATTGTTCGGTCGACTAGCGAGCGAAAAATTCCCGTTTCCTTCCAGCCGACGAAAAAGAGGACGATATGTACATCACGGTATAGAGATTTCTCGTAAAGATTTTCATCTAAGTGAATGCTGAGTGTTTTGTCGATAAATATCTGGGAGAACCACTGTCGAGACTCACCACCATGAATTATGTACACGTAAAAAATGAATACCCATCGTCGATGGATCCTTTTACATCAACATTTTAATTAAAATATTACACGATGATATGCTAGCGATTTAATCTCTGTACTACTATAAGATAAATAAAGTCATATTGTGTGAATTTGAATATATGAAATTATAAATGTTTTAACTGAACGCTTTACAACTTTTGTACAAGTTATTCCACTCGAATCTCTTATTTTTTGTTTAAGTCGCATACAAATTCTTGAATATTTTTCATAGTTACTTTTAGGTCTGCAATTTGTCAAGTTGACAGTTTGTCATTCTTAATTTAAGATTAAAAACATTTGAGTTTTATGGTAGAAATAAAATGGAGATGACACGTACTTATCAACAATGATTTCCATCTGATAATATCGTTGAAATAAGTGGTTTTTGACAATCGTAACTGCTTTACAAGTAAGTAACAATGGAATAGGTATAACTTTCTGTTCGTTGACATTTCATGAAAATGGACGCATATTTGTTGGTCAAACTTCATTTTCCAATCAGTAAAGTGTCTTATTACGTTCCATATACCAGATAATTTGCAATGAAATTCTGGAATGACATTTTATATAAATACATGATTTGATTAAAAAACATTTGAAGACGATTCTGTGAACTTTGCAAAAATTCTTCACTGATTGGGTCACCATTAATTATTTTTGGCATTCGAATCAAAATTCGGTAGCCATATAAAATAGGCAATGCCTTTCTTTGTATTTAATTTTTGCCATGTGCAAAAAATGGAACGGTCGTGAAGTGTAAAAATCGCACGTCATGAGTGTGGAGTTTTGTAAAAATAAAACAAGTAAAAAAATATGTCGATAATGAAAATCGAAAACATGATTTTTCTACCTTCCGTTTGTAACGTTTATTTTCTTCGTAAAAAAAAGATTCGGTACAATCGTCTCTCGCACACTTTTTGTACGGTTCACTGCCATTTCACGAACGCTTCAATTACGCTATCGTCTGGTAAACTTCGAATCGAAATTCGCCACTTGCAATATTTACTTTTCAAGTCTCGGCATTTTCCCTGTCGCAACGGAATGCAAGACGCGTCCAATCGGACGCGATGAATTTTAGACTGAGATATTTTTCGTTGCAGTTTATTTCTTATACCCCACTTGATCTCGCGTCCTTGTCTCTGCTTTCGAGGAGCCTGGATGTTTTAGAATATTTGAAGATTCCAGAGATGAACTCGAGACGGTAGTGGACGTGAAATTTTCCTCCATCACGTTGGCTTCATTCTAGAACAGAAAATTGTTTTATTACGGCAAAGTCTCCAGAGTAATAAAAAATTTATGTTATTTTCAATGAGAACTTGGAAAATCGTATTCTGTAAATGTAAAGTCTGAATCTTCGTCTTGTATCGTGAAGCAAGTAAAATATTATATTTTTTCATTTCAATGAAATTCATTTGGCCTAGTTGATGGAGAATTTGGCAATTTTTTAAATAAACCATATTATTCATCATGAAAATTGTAAAATTTAATCGTTTTTATTATGTCCCTGAAAATTGGATTTCAAAATATTTTTCATTAAAAGTATACGAATAAAATTGATGATTTCTCGCTGATCTAGCAAGTCCCTTTGTAAAAATTACAGTTAAAACATTGAGTACTTGAGTAGAAATTTATTAAGGCCCTGATTATATAAAATAAAAAAGACTTTAGAAGATCTAAAAAAGATCTTACTAAAATAGTAAAAATGTCACTATTCAAGATGTATTTGAGAACTTTTTAAGATTTCAAACTACTAGTTTATCAAAATCTTTTTGAGATCTTTATGAGATCTTTAAGAAAAATTTGTACTATTTTTTGAGATTTTTTAAAGACTTTCTTTTCACAGCATGATTTTATGAAAACATAATTTTTTTAATCTTATCGAGATCTTTTTGAGATCTTTTCAAGATATTTTTTTTATATTTTTCGGATATGAAAAAAACTATTTGCAATAAAATGCTGAGTTCTCTTATTTTTTTCCAAAACGAATTATCGAAGATGATTTTTAAGGTGATTACCCAGTTTACTTGCTTTCTGGTCTGCTTTCTACGCTCTAATTTCCTAATAGTTACGATAGAATCAATACATTATACTTTTCTTAAGATATCTATAGTGAACTTCATTATTTGTAATACGTTGTATTGCAGAAATTATAATGTGTATGGGTAAAAGAAAATTTATCAATTTTTGTCTAAGACACGTAAAATTGTAGCGTTTTTCATGTTTTCTGAAAGATGACAAATTTTAATTTCTCTGTCTTCATTGTATGAAACATTGTCAGCGCATAGAAAAACAACTCTGGAAATCTCTCGTCTTCGACTCGTTGTAAATATTAACCCCATATTATAAAGTGAAGTTTTAGAAATAAGACTGGAAAGTAAGTAAAAAGGTAATTTTTAATTACTTTAAAATTCATCTTCAATAATTAATTTTGGTAAAAAATAAGAGAATTTAGAATTTTATTACAAACATTTTTCTTCAAATCAGAAAAAGATAAAAAAAAAGATCTTGAAAAGATCTGGATAAGATTAATAAAATTATGTTTTTGTAAAATCATGGTGTGAAAAGAAAGTCTTAAAAAGCTCTCAAAAAAATAGTGCAAATTTTTCTTAAAGATCTCATAAAGATCTCAAAAAGATTTTGATAAACTAGTAGTTTGAAAACCTTAAAAAGCTCTCAAATAGATCTTGAATAGTGACATTTTTAAGAAAGATCTTTTTGAGATCTTCTAAAGTCTTTCTTATTTTTACGCGGGCAGGCCTGAATATATTTCTACTCGAATAATTTTTAATATTAGACGTGTTACATCCATGTGCGACATTACGTTACATTTTATTTTTAAATTATCCACTCAAACTTTGTCCCTCAAACTTGTTATCATTTGCTTAGCAGATCAAAACACGATTAAAATATTAAGAATCTACGTTCTGATGTAATTAAAATTCTTTATAATGTTTAAATAATGTCAATTAAATATAATAACGCAAGCGTCCTACTAAATCCTACTCCCTATTGGCCAAGGTAGCGAAGATAATAATCGGAAGTACGATGGATACTAAACTTAAACTTAGTCGCAAATTAGTGCTTACTAGAAAGTAGAACTGATGGATTATTTCATTCAACATTATGGTTTTGATTTTTTAGACAAACGCCCAACAAAATTTTGCTGCCCTATAAGTAAGAGTAGATTTTGATAACATTTTTTATTTGAAATCCAAATATGACCGCCAAAATAACGAATTGGCTTTAGTTTTTGAGATATTGAAGATCAACGGAGTAAAAAATTCGATTCTAGGCATTTTTGAGCATCTATTCACATCGCAAAAAAATGTTGTTGCCCCACCAGAAATAGTCAATATTCTGCTATGATTTTTCTCGCAAAATCCAAATATGTACGCCAAAATATTGATGTGGGAACTAGTTTTTGACCAGAGTAAAGGTCAAAGAGGTAAAAAATCATGTTTTCAGAAAGTGGCCAAGACCATAACGAGTTTTAAGTGAGTCGAATTTCAGAAAGTTCATTGCATTTCTTGCTTTTTTTCGGTACATCCTATGGTATAGATGTTAAAAATGTCCAAATGCACGATTTTTTACCTCTTTGACCTTAAATTTGGTCAAATACAAGTACTCACATAAATGTTTCAGCGGACATATCAGCGTTAACTCTTACTAATGGGAAAAAATATTTTTTGGGGGTGAATACACGCTCAAAATGCTTGAAATCGGATGTTTTACCCCTTTGATTTTCAATTTCTCAAAAACTAGAGCCAACTGAATATTTTGGACGTCATATTTGGATTCTGGAGCAAAAATCCTGCCAAAATTGACTCTAACTTAATATTACAATATGAAATTCTTAAACTTTTGTTGGGCTGTATTATCATTTATCGGATTAAAAATAAAAATATTAAAAAAAAGACGTTAATTTTTTTTTAATTCATAATGGCGGATCTAATATGGCGAAGGAATTGTTAAAAATTATTTAAAATCTACTGGAAACTACTTGCATAAAGGTTCTCACGAAAAATGTGCATATAATTAAACTGTCGTGTTTCATTTAGTGTCATTAGTTTCGTATGCGACAAGGAAACATGCGGACAAATTTCGGTAAAAGTAGAATTACAAATTTGAGGTTAGAACAAATCATGATAGGTATTCGCAGTTGGTAATCATCACCTTTTCATCCCAATTCTTCATGTTTTCTAACTTAACCCAGTAATCGTCATTTTTGGGAGAAAATTAAACATAACAACCAACAAGAGCTATCTTGAATATTGTTGGTTTTTAAACCTGATGAGAATAGAAAGACAAAATAGGCAAAATTTGAAAGAAGATGCCCGAAACTATCCGATATTTTAATTTTTGTAACTACGAATGGCGCCTTAACTACAAGGTTTCTAAACCGATTTCTCGTAAATTGACAGTTGAGATGTTAAAAACAGAGAACATAGAAATTATCTAAGCTCGACAAATGTTGTTGTAATACTCTGAAAATTTATTATTGCCAACTTTTGAAATGGTTCGAACCCATTCGCCACATATAGGTTTGTAATTTTTAGAGCACGTTTTACGCATTAATCGTAATTTCCGAAGGCTGCATTCCGATATATTTCGAAATATCACGTTACGTCTGGCTTATCATATAATAGTACTGCTATAGATTGCAAATTGCAAAACGGTTTTGACTTGACGATGATTCGCGAAGACGTGGTCATGAATGCTAACAGCCTGTTTATTTCGCACTAGTGGACCACAACGTCGTTTCACAAACGTGCGTGTTGGCAAGCCGTATTTCAACCTATTATAGTTTGATGGAGGGTTTACGCAATATTCGCAGCTAATGGTCTTCCAATAACCGATGCTTCAAATTATTTGCCCTATATATTGGGAATTTTGCGTTTTAATGAAATTTTTGAAACTGTTGGCTTAACGCTTGTTTGAGTTTTGTTTAATCCGAAAAAATAGCCGGAAATATAATTCAATAACTATTTGATGCAATGGGTTCTTCAGTTTTATTTAATAAACACTCTGGAGTTTTATATAACATTTAAATATCATCTATAATTTTCTTAACCGCTTATTTTCAAATTTATACATCAAGTTTCCCATGAATTACAAAATTAGTGTAATTTGTTGTATGATAGATCGGGCTACAAAACTTGCAGAATTTAAATTTAGAGAAAAAAAATATAAGGGTAGTAAAAAAGATCCTGAAAGAGAATGGCTATCCAAATGATCTCGTATTGGAATGCATTAAAAAGAGGGTTCATCTTTTATACAACACCCACAAAACTTTTAAAAAAAGTAATGTTAAGGTGTTAAAAACAACAAGTATGCCTTACGTTAAAGGGTTAAGTGAAAACTTATCCAAGAAATTAAAAAAAGATCTAATAAGAGTGGTCCATAAACCGTATAACACGAATATGGGACGAATTAAACCGTTTAAAGACAAAATGAATAAGATGGAACAAAGTTGTATAGTATATGACATGCCTTGTAAAATGTGTAATAAGGATATAGGGCAAACGGGAAGGTTACTTAAAGACCGTATTAGAGAACACAAAAACAATATCTTAGGAGATGTAGAAAAATATACAGGTCTAACAAAACATCGTATAGATACTTCACATGATTTTAACTATTCCAAAGTTAGAATTTTAGCTCACGAATTAAATGCATTAAAAAGAAAACACTTAGAAATTTTTTTTATTAAAACAAAATAATAGTAAAATAGTTAATATTAGGTTTGAAAATTCTTTTTTACCAGATTCATACAATCAACTTTTAGAAATTAATAAATAACATGAAATTCAAAATGATAGTTTGATTCGTAAACTAGAATTCTTAAGAAGTATATTTATGTAACAATGTGTGTATTATATTAGGCAGTTAGACCCCCTAGATTTTATAATGTTTCGATATTAGTTTGAAAATTTCCATTCGCATGTCATCAGGGAGAAAAGTAACATGTAAGGATTGAGCAATGACTTTTGCAAAGTGTAAGAGTTTTATAAGTTGACAAAATAATTGATTAGTCATTGAACAAAGAGTTATTAAGAAGTGCGTAAATAAAGTTAATAATAATTTTTTGAATTTACATAATTTTCTATAATTTTCACTTTTTTCGTTTTAGAATTGTTGTTTATACAAAGTTAATACTTTATAAATTTAATAATTCTCTTTTTAGTATTTTATTTAAAAAAAAAAAAATTTTCTAAATTTTAATTTAGTAACTTTTTATTTTTCTTTTTTCCGTTTTATATTATAGATAATCACTCTAATGTTTCAACAAAAAATTTGTGTATGATTTCCCATTCTCATTATGACATCCGAAAAGTTTTTTTTTTGTTTTTATGTTTATCATCGTCGAAAATTTTAGGTAAAAAGTTTTTTATCATGATTTTGTAAGGTTTAGTTGCAATAAAAAAAATTTTTCTGAAAAATAGGTTTTATTTATTAACAAATATTGTGTTTAGAAATAAATCGGAAGAGGGCCATTATCGACGGCGGAAACGTATTAGTTGTTAGTTATTTTTTCGTTTCAAATGAAAAAATAGACATAATCAGTTAAAGGACCGTTTTACCAAGAAACTTGATGTATAAATACTCTAGAGTTATACGACAATATTAACTTTTCTGTATTTTACAATATATTACCCAAAAGTGTTTTGGAAATTATTACTTTCTGGTATATTGGAGACTTTCATTATTGAAAAATTTATACTTATTTCTTGGGAAAATTACTCTGTATTTTTGTAATAGTTACAATACTGACAGTAAAACATAGAAAGCAATTTATACTAAAAATACATGTAAAGTACACGGTGTTGTATATTTTTTAGATTTTAACTTCCTGTTGTTATGATATTGTAATTTACTTAATATTAAAGTAGGTTATCCAGAAACTACGTTGTCTTGGTACTGATATACTTTTATTTTAACCTCACAGTTTGAAGTTAAACAATTAGTTGCTTCTGCGTAAGTTAAAGTTTTAATTTTGTAAAAGGAAATGCATACAAATTTTCTTAAAATTTAACATTTTTAAACAATCATATTCTATCCGCGATTTAACATTTTTAAGAATTAAGTTCAGGTTCGTCGTTAGTGATCCCAAAAACTCATGGGTACCAAGTTTTAGTAAGATCCAACCATTTCAAGATTTACATTAAACTAATATTTTCCAAACTCATTAAAATTCATAATATTTCGATAAATCATTAAATGAAATGTTATTTTTTCGATAAATTAATATCCAGGTCCAAAGTTAGAAAGAACATTTTTAACTATTTTTGAAATTCTGTACGCAGTCTGAATGCGGTTTGAAGTTCATTTTCTTTGTCGGGCTGCAAACCAAACACAAAAGTTCGGTGCATTGTCCTACATAACTTTAAGTTGAACTTTTATTTCTTAAATAAACCAAAAACTTGGAAATGAACACCCAATTTATTCTTTCTTCATGCTTTCATCAACTCAACGAATTTACTGCACATCAGTTCGAAAACTCCAAGTTCACTAACGCACTTTTCCGTATGTCTTCGTTTTTTTCTTTCAGATTTAATTAACGATATAGTCAATTCGGCACGCGTCTGGTTTCATAGCCAAAAAGTTTACTTGGTTTATGTTATATAGAATATGTTTGCTAAGATCGTTTCGGTAAAGTTTTATTTACAATATCCTTCCGTCGCTCTCGAAAACTTTTCCTGTGCAACCAAAGTGTTCGGTACACTACGAAGTATATAAAAGAAGGACGGGACGAAAAATGTTTGTACTTAACTCTTTCTAACTTAACGAGATGTTTCACTTCGCATAAATTTCTCATAATTCCTTTAGTTATTACATATGAATTTGTGGATTTGGGAAATATGCTTTATTTTAATTTGTCAGCTATTTAAGAGGAACACGTGAGAGATTACTGTAGATCACGTGAAGAACTTAATTGATTGGTATATAATTGAACAATATATAAGTAATTAAAAAAAACTGTTTTTGTTTAAATAATAAAATCGTGTATTATAAAAGAATGCTCTCAATATCATTTTGATCCGAAATTTTGGGTGAGCAGGTTTGAATGTTTATAATTTAAGATCAGATTCTTAATCAGCGCGTCCGAAAGCTCCTGAGTAATAAAATTCAGTTAAATTACTTCTAAAGAAAAATATTACATTTATTTTTTGTTTATTTACAAAAATAACTTTGATACCAAACGAACGGCATCCCTTTTTTACTCTATGGGACCCCAGAAATGTACAAGGTTTTTAGAAGCGCTATTCTATTTATTTCGACGGATTACAAATTCAGTTTATTAAAGTTAGATTTTCTTATAATATAAAGGTATTTGCATCGCTATACATTATGATAGCATAAAAATAAGTAGCAAGTAAACAGCATAAAATAGAAACATTAATTTAGATTTTCAGTGATCTTTTAATAAGGATTTATTATTTTAAATTATATTTCTAAATAATAGGGTTATGTTTGTCATGAATACTTCAAGGTAAATCTTAAATAAAATTAAATACTTTAAAAAATGGTTGTTTTGAAAGATATTACAGATATCCAAAAATTTACTAACCTCATTGTTCCTTAAATCTTCTAGTTGAGTTTTGAAAGGATCCACATTGACATCAGCGACAGTCGCGTTGGATGTGCTCTTTTTCCAGACCTTCATTTTCATTTGACTTTCTGGATTATCGGGATTATCAGACTTTTGTCGTTCACCTTGTGGAATTGAAGTTTCTTCAATATCGTTTTTTCTCCAGTCGTTACCATACTTCTGAGATACGGCAGATACAGCGATGAAAGCATTTTTGGGTTTATTGGATCCCTCCGCCTTTAATTGTGGTATGGCTGTTACTTTATGATAGGCGAATTGTTTCCATTTTGGAGGCCAAGATACCCCCGTCGACTTGTTGATGTTCCAGTCCACTTTTTGCGACCAGGTTCCATCACTTCTAGAAGGTTCATCGTTCCACCTATGTCCGTTCGTGTCGTCGTCGAAGGGATCAGGCGTCTTGACGTTATAAGGCCTCCAAGTGGAATGATCAACGGGAATGACCCATGCATTTACAGATTGCATTTTTGCCGAAGTAGATGCTTTATCCTCCCAACTATTTAGCCTGGGATCATCTACTTGCATGTTCTCTTTCTGGTCTTTTAATCCTTTGGATTTATATTTTGAATTATCTGGCGATTTGAAGGTTTTCGCATCTTTATCGAGTAATAAATTTGATTGTTTATCGAGGCCTAATTTCCTGACTAGATCCGCATTCGGATTGTACGATTTACCATTCTGATCCTTCGGCCAAGGCTTTGCTCCTGGTAATTTGAAAGGCCACGTGGCAGGATCAGATGTTAGGCTGTTCCAAGTCTTCATTGTGAGTTTAGGAACTTCATTGTCACTACTGGACAATTGGTTTTCGACCGACTTCATTAGGGAAAAAGTTTGATTCTTCTCCCATAGCGAATGCTGATCCGGTTGTTGATAACGTGTTTTCGATTTCTCTAACCAAGGTTTGCGATGGTTCTGAGGGCGAATCAGCCCTTTGTTCCCCGACCATCTTGAAGTTGGAACTTTCCACTTAGATTGTTGTCGCTGATGCCAAGATTTAGCTGCTTTCGCTATCTTTTTTTCCTCATCTTCGAGGCGAGAGAAGTAATCACGACTTTTATTCCAGGGCAGCCACTGTTTAACGTTTAGCGAATCAGGAAATTCCCGCCAATTCCACGGTTGATGAAAGTAAGACGACTGTCGGTTGGAAACTTTCCAAGGATACTGGTATTTCAAGCGGTCGGCTTGCCAACTCTGACTTGCGGCGAAGTCTCGGTCGGTTGGTTGATATTCTTGATTTTCGGCGAAGTTCACGGAATGTCGTCCAAATTGATCACGATCTATCGAATTTGGATCTACTCCGCCCAAAAATCCATGAGATGGAGCAAAACCACTGAACCGATTATGATGAAAATTTCGTGGAGGGGAATCGAAATCCAGCAGCATCTCTGTAATCAAAAATTGATGAAATATTGTTAAAGGACCAATTTTAATATTTCTTTACCATTGTTGATATCATCGTTCATCGTTTGATGAGTATTAATCTTCCCAAAGTGCAAAAGTCGAGGCTGAGAATAGTCTCTCGCAGAGTCGAGCATTAGCGCCTGTCGCTCGGAGTTTAAAGCCTCCAAACTCTCCTGTTGTTTCTCTTCGATGGGACGTTCAACCGGCGATGCTCGGGGCTTTGATAACGTGGAGTATCGAATTTTAGCGACGTTGGAATTGTTGGGGTCGGGCTTCGAAACGCCCTTGAGCCAGTAGGGTGGTCGAAATCGACGTCCGGCCATGAAACCCCATTGTTCTTCGGTCGGTGACGACGGCCAAGGTTTTTCCGTTGTCGTCGTCGTCAATAAAGGTGCATTCAACGGAAGAACTACCGGTTTTGTAGTAGTTATCGATAATCGATGATTGTGGAACTTCTTTGTTTTCTTTTTCTTTGGTTTTTTGGATTTTGGAAATACCTTGGGTTTACTCGTTGTTGACAGAACTGTCAACGCTTTCTTCGTAGCTGCTTCCCTTCGTTTATGGGGTTCAATGATCTTGGCCGGTGACTCCACGTCAGCGTTGATGGTTTCTGCAAAATGTTTGAAGTTAATGAAGCTTACATGATGAGAATGGACTATCCTGTAATGTGCATGCGATCAAACATGTTGGGATATTGATGATTTTGCGGAACAGTAGCTTTGACGGTTGGTTAGGTTCCGATCAATAGTGGACGCGCTCGGAATAGTTCCACCGAATTTTGAATTTTTTCAATATTGAATATGACATGAAATTTTCCACCAGGTAGTCACTTAACATGTATTTTAAATATCGTAACAATTTTTAATACTTTAAAAGAGGCAGTAGATGCGTTTTTATATGGATATCGATAAAATATGTTTAATTTTACACATCGTGTGTTTTGAATGACATTCTGCTCATACTCAATTCCAGAATAATTGACTTAATCCATTTTGAATTTTTAAATTGATATTTGTAACGTTTGTAAACTCCTCACGATTGCTTGGAGTTTGAAAATTAAAACTATCGAAATTAGTTGTTTTGAATTGACCGCAAATCTCTTTCATGCTCGAAACTTTCATTAATACCATAATAATTCGAAACACAAAGTCGAGCGGTTACAAAGTCTAACTCTTCACATGGAATATGAGTATTACGGAACTGGACTGTTAATCCCTAAATTCTGAACTGAAATGCGATAAGCATACTTGTAGATTTTTCAGAAAACTAACATAATACTGATAAATTCCGAATTATTTGTTAATGCATTCGGCGTGTAGATGTGTATAATATTTTAATAAAAACATATTTGAAATATGAATTTATTCGTTTGAAATATACGTAATATTCGAATTAATTCCCATGACGACGTTTTTAGTAATGCTTTTCATATATCTAGTATAGAGATTATTAAATTTAATATACATTTATAATATTTCAATAGAATTTACATTAAACACAAATTGGATTTATATTTTATGGTTTAACGTGAAAATTGCATTCCAGATTATTGGATGTAATAAAATCTTTTAGAATTTAATTAATATGAGAAATTGTTAAATACGCATTTCATTAAATATACTCATTATCTTGGCGTAAATTCAATTGGGAGATGTAACTCGAGATATTTGAAATCATCACATATCGACGGCTTGTTTTGTCATTCAAACGACAGAGATAAATAATTTGAACATTCTATCGATGCCATTGTTAGAATGGACTGTTTGATATATCTATCTGTGATTTATGAGGACCTAAATTTTTTTTAACCGTTTTTATCCTGAAAGGCCAGTATTTTCAGCATTGTAATTTTTTATCCAAACACTATCAAAAAATTGAAATAATTTAAGGTTGTTAGTCTTGGACCTCCTGGAATCCCGCTGTCAAACTCAAAGTTTTAACCATATTTTTTAATAAATAAAACGTTTAATAAAATAACTTCGTTTTATATAATACTTGATATAGTTTACGAGCATTTTTAAATTTTATAAATAGAAAATTATTTTTTTACATTTTTGTGTTCCGTTTGGCTCATGAAGTTTTGAATAACATATAAAATTATTATGTGTTAATCACAGAAACGTGTTAGGAATACTCGAAAATCCGTTGAATACTTAAATTTGATAAGCTTTTTTTGAAAATAGTCTGTCTGAATGTCAAAATATTTGAATATTATTACTTCGAAACTATTAGAAGAATTCTAATAAAATATAAAAAAGACGTATGCGTATGGCATTTATGTCTAAAGCTAGAATTGTATTAATATCTATAAATATTTATTAATCTCTACGTGTACTATATAGTTTTATTATATGTGCACGCCAGAATTAAATGAACAATCCTATATTGAACGTATTTAATCAATTTTGATTTATTTTACAAAACATATTAATTTGAAGTTTGATTGCATTGAATGACCTGTCTCTTTCCGTCAATTATTGTAAAATTCCACGAATAATTGGTAGGAGTTAATGCGAATTAAAATAGTAATTCTGATAGTTAAATTACAAAACTCACTCATTTTGTCAAGAGAATAAATTCCCCGATTACATACTCTCTCTATTTGAAATAGTGACAATTCACTGAGTCGCAGTGATTAGTCACTGATTTTCATTGTGAAAAAGCAGCCACTGAGATGCACTGAAATTTCACGGTTTTAGTTAGTGAAATTAACTAGTTACTGACCCATCAGTGAGTTATCATTCACTGACTCAAATAGTGAGTTTTTCATTGTTTCGAATTGAGAGAGTATATAAAGGCATTGGTATTATTTACGACTACTGTTACGTACTGTTCTATGAGGATAATTATTAATTTTAGTGTCAGAAGATGGAAATCCACAAGTTTCGTATGCCCTGAAAATAATTCATAGTTGATTTGACTACATTTTAACTACTGAAAGTATATTTCAATAGGTCCTCAACGGAATGTTATAGGTTATAGTTGCAACTATAAAGGAGTTAAATCAAGAAAAAAAAATAATTTTGGAAACGACATATGGCAGTTTATTCTACTACATTTAAAAACATTTTTTAGAGTCTAACAACCTAGTATCCTAAAAACTATTCAACTTGCTGGAGCGATATATTTTTAGCAAAACTACATTTTTAGTTGATTTAACTTCTTCACGGTAGTAACGGCAACTTAGAAAATTTTCTTGAAGCGCATCGAACTACATACTCTGCGTAGTTAAAAAGTAGTCAAATCAACTATGAATTTTTCTGAACATTTTTTTAGTGGAATTTTTAGTGCAGCTATTGGCGGTTGCTTTTTTATTATATTAGTGATTAGTACATTAGCCTTTTTGAGTTTTATGCATAGGATCGCATTTCTTGATCTCGAATCATTCGGAATACTTTCTCGTTTACTGGGTAAATAATATTATCTTCAGTAAAAATAGTAAAATTAACAACATCAACAAAGTTATACTAACAAAAAAAGTATTTCTTTTAACTGCTCTCGACTCCACAACTCAACGGTACTAGAATTTGTCAAGTAAATTTTTTTCAGTGCGGGCAAGTAAAATCCTCAATAGTTCGTTCAAAATAGTAAGATAATTATTTAATTAATTCATTATGCACATAAACATATGCAAATCAACACAGAGAAAAAACAGTTAATAGAACCATTTTACAAAAGTAAAACACGGAATTACAAAAAAAATAGTTAATTTACTATTTAGGTAGCAAACAAGTCATGAAATTGTTCCGTTTACTATTTTCCAATACTTAAATCCCCATTGCCTTATATAACCTCAAATATATCAAAGTTTTGCAATCGATTAGTCACTTTCATTATTCATGAGTGGTAAAATAGATTTAACAAAATTTGTGAACAAAGCAACCTTTTATCATAGTCATAATAGTTATTGCACGATATATTTTGCAACATTCCAAATTGTAAATGTAACATACGACAAAGACAACTTTCCACTTCATTAATTCTTCTATTATTATATGATCCAACCACTTCTACCTTTCACCCAATGTTCCATTACCCATTTTTTCTCTCTGTGAATAATCAAGATAAATACAGAGTTTGATTAAACTTAAAGGAGGATTTAAACAAAAAATCAGCTATATGAAACATTCGGTCAAAAAATACCAAAAAATTATTTCTGTAGTAATTTTTGACGACAAATTGAATGGTAATATAATAAAAATTATATAAAGTTTGGTGGATGGAAAGGAAGATGTTTTTTTCGAACAAGATAACATTTTTTTAAATCTATTCGTAATTATTTTGAAAATTCGTTTTTCTGCATCCTTTAACTTTTTAAAATTTGAAATTCTACAAATTTAAATACTCTTTTTTTAACTTTTTTTTCATAAACATTTTTTATGAATCCGCAATTTACATTTTTTACCTGTGCTTCCAAATTGATTGAAAAATAATATTGGCAAACGACTGAAGAAAGTAGTGACCAAATCTTAGAAATTTGGAAACAATTCAATCAAACCACCATTAAAAGGTTTAAAAGCAATATGTAATATGATTACTTATTGGGTTTTCAGGTTCTAAATTCAAATTGTTCATGCTGTTCAAATAAATGTGAAATATGACAACTTTAAAGGATTTTTGCAACGATGCTGCTCTACTGACAAAATTAATCATTAAGTTTATTACGCTGCATTTTAATTTATGTACTTAATTCTTCCTTAAAATACATGGCGAAGCTAACCTAAAAAATGTTAACTAAATCTTATAGTAAGTATAATATAGCCTTACCCATTATTTTTCTTTTCTTTCCTTTTCATATATAGCTAATTATACTACCGACATCGAGACATTCTTCAACATTCTTCAACATTCTCCAAAATAATGATGATGATTTAAAAATACTGATCCCAAGCATCGGTCTCAGGGCAAAGAAAACTCTCTCTCAATTCTCAATTAATTTCTTTGACATTTTTTGGAGATCGCGTATAGTGTGTAGAATTATATAGCCTTTTTTTTTATTTACCTTTCTTAAGCCCGAATTTCGACAGATCAATTTAATCATTTACTTTGACTTAGACTGAGGATTATGAAAAATTATTAATTTATATTTTATAACGTAGGTTTCTACCATATCGAACATTTTAGACCTTGTCTTAAGAGTATGCTATTTCGACGCGTGAAAAAGTTATATCGCAAAAAATAATCAAAGGGCCATTTCGGTTATTCTATACAGATCCAGTTTATTATTCTTTTAACACATTTTATATTGTTTTGTAGGCATTGTTTATTTGTCTTTCCTGAATAACTTTTTCAAATTGCATTTGATTAGTAAAGATATATATACTTTTAAGATACAGGGGAATGTCTGAACATCTGTGTCTATATATATCGTGGTCGTAGTACTGCTTTGTTTTCTAAAATTCGATATTACTACTAGACTTATTATTAAATATACGATTTATTAACTCTTAATAAAAATAAGTTATTTCGCCATAGTTAAATAATATATTTATTAACTATAAACAAATCTTATTTGGCGCAAAAATTTGTTTTCTCAACGTTATTATATTGATTTGTTAATTTCTCGACTTTAATTTAGCATTTCCAGTACGAATATGTATTTTGTATCGTACACGGAATAACTTGATACAGGAAATACACTTCTCTAAACAACACATTTTGTTTACTAAAATCAATACATTCTACCAAATTACTAGATTGTTCTATGCTTCTAAATTGAATGAGATTGATTGAAACTGAATGTGAGTTTCGTAATTTGCAGAACCATGGGGAAATGAATTCATCATGAAAAATGAAATTATTTTCAACCATTGACAAGAAAACCTGGGAGATACGGTGGATGTTAGGCTAATTAAATTCAACAGAATATTACATGTCGGTGCTCAGCGGATTTAATCAGCTGGGAAGCTTTATTGGTGGAGTTTATAAACGAACGTAGATCCGGATGTAAAATATTACACCAGCCATTTTCTGCCTCGCAAGCTTCGTTCCCTTTGATGAACGAGCAAATGCGATAAAGCGAGTGCGCCAAATCACTTTTCGAGGTGTATTTAGATTCACACATAGTTAATAACGGAATATGTCAAGAACAGCTTTCGGTTATCGTACACCTCGTGATCTACTTACTCAAAAGCTGCTGTGCTCGTTCCCATCGTTTAGGATCCTCCGTTAGTTTCGCAAATAGCTTCTCCAAATTCTCCTGGAACTGAACAAAGTAACAATTCGTTTTAATTAGTTGTCTATAAGCTCTATTTTTGCTACGGATATATTAAAAAATCTTTACGACTTGTCGAACTTAATTAATCCTGGGGAGTTTCCCTTAATTTCAGTCTATTGTTCCCTTTATCGGATTTTTGCATTGTCTTAAAAGAAGCTAATGCGACTTATTTAAATGAAGAGTGAAGCTGTCAGGCGTGGAATGGATTTTCTTTAGTATTCTGGAGCTGTTTTACATGTGCAAATAACAAAGCCAAGTCCTTCTCAAAACATATATTCTTTTTTGCGTTTTTGGAATTGTTTACCTCTAAATACAATTACCTCACAAGTAATTTTAATCACGTTTTTTAAAGAGGCTACATCCACCAATTATTTTAGTTTACGAAAATATACGTAAATAGATGCAAATATGTAAGAATATTAAAGACATAAAAAATCCTATAAACTTTATTTATTATTTCATGGAGTAAGTCAGACAATTTCTCTTGCATACTCTGTGATCTCGAATTTCGGCTTCGACGTTAGACGTACATTCATTCAGTTGGTTAACCGAATGAAGATCTACGGTTAGTAAGTGGCAACCTGACACTTAAGTGGCCAGGTCAGGAAGCTAAGATCCGAAACCGATAGATACGTTTCCAATGTGATACTAAATTCATCAGCCAAATTGATATTGGTATCAGGAAAAGTGGAAGACTAATCGATCTAGATTTTGATAGTGACAGAAATGATGTTTGCTCACGTAATATTCCGTGGGGTAGTGATTTATTAATACGAGTAGTGAAATGAAGGGATCGATTAGACTAAAGTTTGTTTTTTGTTCATGCATCAAGAACCGAGTGTCTTAAAGTTAGATGTTGAATTCGATCATTATGTAATTTTTTATTTATTTAAGGTCTGAAACGTCGATATTTAATAAAAAAAACTATTGGATAATTTTTCTAACGGGGTGACCAAATATAATACTAACAAAATAAAATGCAATAGCACATTACACTCAAATTTTCTGATTTATACGAATTTCTGTAATCAAAATTTATAAAAGAATTTAATATTTAAATGGTGGAAATCGAGCTACATAAATTGAATGAAATTGAAACCAATTAATTTTAAATTAAATTTGAAAATGTTTAAAAATGACAATATTACGACTTGAATCATAATTTTGATCGTTTTATAAAAATCGCATATATTAGAGATATTTTGAAAACAGAATGGAATAGAAATTAATTTGGTAGCTTAAAAATATAATTATAAAACCTTGTATAATGATTATTTTTAGATAGAAATTCAGTAGGAAACCTTTTAAAATTATGTGAACAAAAATAATGTACTAGCATTAATATTATTTTCAAACCATAAGTTGTAATTAAAAATCATGTTATTTCATTAGATGTATTCGGCTAAGGAATTACATTTGAATATAATTAAACTATTTTTCATATAATTTTGAAATAACTTCAAATTGTCGAGAAAATACAATGAAATTCCCTTATTCATTACACCATTATAGTTCGATATAAAATGTAATAAAGCACGTAATTAATAGCTTCAACAACGTTTGATCAATTATAACATAGGAATTTATCCCTCTACTAAATTCATTAAACCTTTTTTCTTCAGCAATTTCTATAACGATTTTCAGTGTAATTAGATTTCACCGAGAATACAGTAAGATAAATGAGCACTGATTTAATAAAGACGAGATTTAATTACATCGATAAAATTTTTGTGATCTTCATTGAAGTAGAATAAATTGATGAGTTATATAAGTGGAATTTTCATATGCTACGATATATATAGTTTACAAATATTTTTAAAAAGTAAATATTAACTCCTTTTCATATTTTTTATGACAATTTCTTATACAATTTCTCTCAGTGATGGTAGTAATTTTTTGAAATGACTATTTCAAAATATTTGAGTCTATTTGTCTATTATGATAAGTAGCATTTTGAATCATGAAACAATAGTTAAACTTTACTATTTTAGAATAGTTATTTTAACTATTACAATCCTAGTTCTCATTTCACACTATGATTCGCAGTAAAAAAATGGTAATTTCGACTACTTTTTTTTCTGAATGTGTCATTCGTTAGAAATGTATGTTTCAAGACTGCGTTTCTAAATTGTTGACTGAAATTTTATTTATACTTACATAGGAAGAAAGCAAATTTTGAAGTATTTGTATAAAAAACGGTATTATACTGTTATTTTTACTATTAGAAAAAAATAGGACTAATGAGAACATTTTTGTATATTTTTGTCATCTTATTTATTATTTCGCAATGTCATATTTTTATTTATTATTTCACTTCTCTCTCATACGAGAAAATGTTATCATTACTAACATATGCTATTTAAAATAGTATTTACTTCTTTCTTATTTCTATGTTTATTCCATTTTGATAAAAGTACTCCAAACAAAATTGCTCCAAAATTATTTAAGTTTAAATAGAACTTAAATTTTAATCTTTTACTTCTTTAAAATATCTTTATACATTAATAATGTGTTTTTTAACTTCTCAGAACATCAATCTGACTGCAGCAATTTATCGAACTCGGTAATGACATATTTTTCGCACGGAATTACAGGTTGAAAGTAAACACAAGAGCCGCAGATTAAAACTGAAACCCACGCGCTCGATTATAAAGAGTTCTTTGAATATGTTCGTTAAATTGATTGCACTTTGTCCAAAAGCAAACGTGAATAGATTTGCATTAAATTCCCGTTGATTGAAATTGCACTCCGAGCTTATTCAACACTTTAAATTGTCGTTTCGCCAAAACAATTTTTATTAAATGTATAAAAGGATTGTGAATATGGCTATAATAAAAAATAGCTATTAGATTCTTTTTTATATATTGGAACGACTATAACATTTTGAAGAAATATAAATTAAAAGTTATATGGAGAGGCTTTTTTTTATAGTAAAAATATCTACTACGACATATACTATGATGTATGATAATTCTGATATTAGATAGCCAGCTACTAATAAATAGCTACTTGAAAAAACGAAGAAATACCAAAATTTCAAAAAAGAAATAATACTATGTACGTTTAAAATGTATTTTGTTAAACTACTAAAAATGAGGCCATTTTGAAGTCACAATTGAAGTCTTGGATACGCATTATACTATCGTTTGGTACAACCAGATCTAAAAGTGGGAATCGATTGGACTACAGTTTCACATAAAAAAAAGGATTTCAATTTCCGAAATTACTATATTTTTCGGCTTCTGGACGCTATATTGGAAAAACGACCAAAGATATTGAAAAATCGACTTCAGATTCAGAAAGAGCAGACTTGAAACCTATAAGACCTGAATTTATATAACTTATATAAAAATTCATTCAACCATTCTCTGAAAATTATTTTTTACCCTCCGACCGTAAAATTCGATTTCTCGGCCTAGGACGAAACCTTCGGCCGCAATTTATAGTGTCCTACGACAATCGGATCAAAAAATACTTTTTTGGTCACGGGCGAAATATCGATCTCCGACGAGTGTGATCGTTATCCTCACTTCGCTCGGGCGAACAAACATTCACAATGATCGAAGGTCGATATTTGAGCCGGTTGCAGGTCTAAATGTTACGGTACAATAATATTACCGCCCAAAATATTACGGTAAAAAAAACGCCAAAATATTACGATAAAAAATATAAGATAACAGATATTACAATAAGAAATATAATTTTAAAGAAATTACAAACTTTCAAGTTATATCTTACTACACTAATGTATAAACTTAATATGTTCGTCAGAAGATAATACATACTGAAAAGTAGAATAATAACAATAACAATTCACGACTAAGGTATAGCAATTGTAGAACTGCTTAGTTTGTCAATAAGAAATCATAGTATAACAATGCCGCTACAGTTTATCCTAAGTCAAAAAGGCTCAAAATCATTAGTTCACAAGGGATATTTATTTAAGAAATTACGAATTTGTGGTGCAGACGAAGATGTAAAAAGGACGTGTATCGAATACAACAATCCGGATATAATTGCGTTGGTTTAATGAAGAATATTATTTTTTTAAATAAATTTTTTTGAAATTAGCGGTTAAAAATAATAATACATTCATCATTTTTTACTTCTACGACTACTTACGAGGAATCGCACAGAGTGTAAAATGATATATTTTTTCTATTATGCAAAACTGATTATCTTTGTATTATTTTGCGATAAAGTTATTAATGACGCTTAAAGTAAATTTACCCGTAATATTTTTGCGTAATATTTTTTACCGTAATATTTAGACTGGTCACCAACTATTATTTTATTTTATCAGTACTTTAGGTATCGCGTTGACTAGAAGAAAGATGAATTCTAATCATCCAATATCAAATAAATGCTCAACTTCCGGTTTACTG
The DNA here is from genome assembly GCA_030407085.1 of Trichopria drosophilae. Taxonomy (NCBI): domain Eukaryota; kingdom Metazoa; phylum Arthropoda; class Insecta; order Hymenoptera; family Diapriidae; genus Trichopria; species Trichopria drosophilae. Next base: position 186,369,900 of record CM059582.1, read on the forward strand.
GACACGGGCATAAAATGAGGAGGGAGCATAAGGACTCTTTTCGGCCCTCTCAAATGACACTTTAAATGGTCCAAATCTACTTATTAACAATGAAAAAGTGTTTTTGAAATAATTTTTTACAATTATTTTATACAATTTATCCCTTCAATTTGTTGGGTAGTTTGATAACAAAAATTGATTTTCAAAACTCATAATCAGGTTGTTGAGTAGTTAGCTTAATTATAATTAAACTATGGTTTGGTTGCTAAAGTTTTACTATATTGCAACATTTTCATAAAGAAAGCTACAATCAATATCCGAAACGTCATCGACACATTTCGGTTCAAAAAACCAATATACCAAAAATATTTGTTTTATCTAAATATGAAAAAACAATGGATGAAAATTAGTTTCTATTTTAATTTGTTCAAACTCATTAAAACAGTCGTTCAACTTTAATTTTTTAGATTGAATATTAAAATGCAAGCTCTAACTGATCTCAGAAATGTCTTTGTATATAATTTTCTCCATTAAATTCAGTACAGAATATTTGAAATTCCTTATAAGCACTTTACTTTAAGCACGTTCATTCGGTACACATAAAATCCATTAGATTATGCATTTCGACGCATTCACTACTAAGTCTTTTTCATTCGTTCTGAGAAATGTTCCTTTTGATAAGAGATCGAAGCATTCGTTAAAATATAATAGAACCATGCTTACGAAATTCTGTTTTTTTTTGCATTGAAATTTTGGAAGAATTGTACGATGCACTTTGAAATATCTATGGGCCTGCAACCGACCTGGAATTTTTTAAATCTTTTTTGTCAGGGTAACTGGCATTTTGCTTTATTATAAAAAGCTCTTATCCCTGCCAGGATGGAATTCCGGACCGCCATGAATGGTAATCCGTTTTTTCAAGAAATTTGCCTTTATCGAGATTTCTCCGTCGTCGGAAAAACGGTCGGAGGCTGGTTCGAGTACGAGATTTCGCGTATGCCCGGGAGGTCGGTGCGGTTGTGATGCGAACGCGATGTTAGGTTAGGTATATCCAGGGCATACCTCGAAGTATTGCGCGGCCCACCTTGGCAATTTCCGGTCGCGGCATAAATGATGCACGGTGAAAGCACCACAAAGGGAAATGTGACGGCTCCGTCTCTCAAGAAACCGAGTATACGTGCCACGAAAACCAAATCGCCCGAAGAAATGTCTTTTACGAACCAAGTCGTGGTAAGACTTTCTTCATTTCGTTTCCGCCGCAGTCTACGAAGCGAGAGATTGTCTGCCAAGTGTGACGATCGTCGTCGTCATCCTTCCTCTTGGAAATCCTGATCCTTTCCTTCCTGTTGTTCGACATCACTTCCTGTTGCAATCTCGGGATGACTAGAGGATGTTTCCGCTCTTCAGCGTCTTTAGATATCTTTGAAATGGTGTACTTTATTGACAATGAGGAAACTCATGAAAACACGTTATTCCCAAGTAGGTTAGTGACAAATAGAAGTGGAATTATCTATTATGACTTGCGAGATGAAATAAGAGAATAGTTTCAACATTTTCGGGAATTTCACACTGGAAAAAGTGTCGTTACATTCACTCAAATTTACTTATTCAGAGTGAAATTTCTGCAGCTAAACCGAATGTAGTCAGAAAGATTAAACGTTTAATTTCCCGCTGGCATATTAAGTAACATAATCTCAATTTTTGTTTCAGTACATCTCACATTTTCTTCTATATATTTTCTGGAAATATCGCTAGTTTATACTTAGCACTGATTCACCTCTATTTACAGAAAATTACTGTTATCATATTACTCTGAAAGATTCATATTGATTACTCGAGCTAAACATCTTTCATTGCTATGCGTTTCTACTTTCGTAACGTATTGATAATAATTGGTAATGGAATATTATGATTCACAAATTCTTAAATAGAAGCATATGTATTTATTATAGAGACAATACTTCAGAATAACCTAAAGGAAAAATAAGGGGAAAGAACTGTTTATGCTTATTTGAGTTGCCCACTTTATAATTTAAAATGAGTTCAACAAAAAATGGCTCGATGGATTTAGTTAAAATTTGACCAGCACATTACTCCATAGTTCAAAAATATATTCCATCAATAAAAAATATTATTCCATAAGAGCTTTCGACAAGATAGCTGGTTTTGTGAGACGTATATGGGCAAATCTCTAGAACTTTTAAGCTTTAACTTGTTCGCTGTTATAATAGCATTAAAATCATAAAAATAACTTTGTGAATGGGTAGTTTATCAAATTAAATGAAGTTTTAAATGGGTCATGTGTTTGTTAATCGCTATAATTATATGTGTAATTCCGCGCGAGCTTTTAAATGGCTTTTTTGATAATTTCTTGTAATTGACTCTTAATGTTCTTCAGTTTATACAGTACAGCGTTTCTAACAAATCTTTAAATGTGTTGGTGCTCATACTATAAGTAGTTGAGAGTCTAACTAAAAAAGCCGTAAGACAATTGCCTGATATGAGAATGATAATGGAAAACAGTGAAAGTCTCATGACAAATATTTGTTGAAATTGACGTTTCTGCAATTGATCTATTGCATGATGTTTAACAACATATTTGAGGTAATTATATAAATTTTGCGTTGTTCTTCAAACCATAAGAAGAGATTTGAGCCATAATACGAATGTGTGCAACCGTTCCACAAAGGAGTACAATACCCCTGACAAAAAAATTTGAAACGAGACTCGTCCCAAAAAACTACATATTTCGAGGGCACACGATGAATTTGCTTTTAATGGCTTCCAACTCATTGAGAAATCTTCTTTTATATTAGAAGAGAATATGTGAAATTCGTTAATTTCATTACTGCTCATGAAGCCAATGCCTAAACGTAAATATATACGATTGAAAATATGATATTTGGTAATTAGGAAATGACTAAATTGATAAAAATTAATGTGAAAGCTCCTCCTTATCAAGTTTTTATCCGATTCCATTTAATTTCAAATTTTTATGAGAGCTATTCAAATACAACGTGTTTAAAAATTGTAAGTGTAGGAACGGTAGCAAACGTCGTTCAAATACTAATAAATGCGTACATAAACAATAACAACTAATTGTAGTTCAGACGAAGTTGATGTGATTTGAAAATCGACGGAATAGTCAGTCCCCGAAAAACGAGACTTGGGTTCAGTTCGAACGCTGAAGTCGTTAGTGTATTTTCAAATAAATAATATATTCGGTAGCCGACTTGCCATAATTTCCCTCGTTACCATTCTTACATAAATATGTTACTCTAATTTTTATTAATGATGTTAAAATAATATTATCAATTTCATTAATTTATAAAAAGATATTATCTATTCGAAAACCCCCAGTATTAATTTCTGTGAAGGATATTTAAAAATGTCTGATTTTGAGTTTTATTTCGTTTCTCAGTCAATACTGTACATCTAGTTCTCTTTTGTACTGTATTCAAAATCACATAAAAATTGCATCTATTTTTTGTTTAAAATTAAATAAAAATTGCCTCGAGCTTCTGTTGTGCACTAAATATAGAATTCTGTTTAGATCTAGTAGATATTTATAATATTTTCCCTTGGGTGTCCGTCTTACCCATCGATTTTTGATCACCTCAAAATTTCACGACTTTTTCTGGTTATGTTTCGTCTAGTGTTAAAATAATTTTTAAGATATGAAATCAGATATCTGAAATAAATTTTTATTGTTATTTAGTATGTCGTGTTTTTTATTTTCCCTTAAAGTATCCATCTTGCCCGGGTCTATCCAATAAAAAAAGCCTACACTGTTAAATATTGCATTAAATTTAATGTACATGTCTGGAAGCAAATTTCAAGTCGTACATTGAATTTCATGCACATGAAAATCTGTGCATATTATAAAATTTAATGTCCTCTGAAGTTAATATTTGTGCATATTTATGAAATCTAATGCCATCTATCATGGCATTTATTGCATGACTTGAAATTTAATGTCTGTCTTGAAATTTGCTTCCGTACATTTTTAACAGTGTAGGTACAGTTGCATCATAACAATGCTTAGAAATGAATCTCGGGAGATGTTTTCCACTATTTAACAGGCACTAAAGACAACCAAATTAATTTTAAGTATGTGCCTTGAAAAATAAAAAATGAAAATATGTATATCTCAAAGTTTAAAAGTTCTGGAGATATGCCCATATATGTCTTGTCTGACGTGGACAATTGCCTTGAAAATTTCCCTACTATATGAAAATAGAGTTAATAAGAATTGCTTGAAGCTTTCTCAAGAATAGAAGAGCAAAATGAGAATAACGAATTGCTTGGCTTTTGTTAGTTGAGCATTTTCTTTTTTGGGGGAGTACAAGAAATGTGGGAGATATAATTAGTGATAAATAAAGTTATCTGATATTTATTCGAAATGATAAGTTTGACTGAACTATTTAAAAAATAGTACTTGTAAGCATTTTAGACCTACAGAAATTTCGGCGATGTATTCAAATGGTAAAATTGACACAGAAGTTGTAGACGTAACTACGTTTTAAGTTTGGCGATTCCCATTTATAAGCGTTAAATTAATTGCTAGTTTGTACCTTGTAGATAAATATAAACCAAGAACAATTACCTTGAAAATTTTGGCGCCTACCACGACACTGTCTATGGCTGTGTGACGATCTTATTTGACTATGACTAGGATTAGAGGAGGAGGGAGAGGAGAATAGCATATATATATCTCTAAGGCATTTTCAGTTGTCTTGTTTATGCTTAGTTGAATTGTCCACTTTATGATTTAAAATGAGTCTAACAAAAAATGGCTCGATGGATTCAGTTAAAATTTGAACGGCACATTACTCCATAGTTCTAAAATATATTCCATCATTAAAAAATACTTTTCCATAAGAGCTTTCGATAAGAGAGCTGATTTTGTGAGAAGTACATATTATTTTTTGTTATTAGTTCATTTCCCTCCCTCCCCGAGGACAATTGCCTTAAAAATGTCCCCATCCGAGACTCCTTGATCGAAGGTTCTTTACTCTATGAAAATATATAAAAATTGTAATACAGATAACCTATTTTTTTTTAATTTGGCTATTGGTCTTTCTGGAAAGACGCTAAGTAATTTCATACTGTGGCGTAAGGGAGCATTGTAAATAGTCCAATTTTAATGTTAGTTTACAATAATTAATAGTCAGTTTTAATACAATGAGTTTATGTTCCACGTCACCATTTGGGTATGGTAATTTTTTAGTATTAAAAAAAGGGTTAGTAAACTTTTAATAAAATATCCTTAAGTTATAAACGGAACTAAAAATTGCCAGTTTTTAATGTTTGGTTATATCGGGAATGTGTCATGTTACTCAAACGTTGAGAGTTCATAACTTTGATATTTTCGATCTCACGCTGCTCCTTTCATATGTACATTATAAACTATGACTTAGTTTTCTTTGGCAGAATTTTTAATTGATTTTAAATATCTTTTCTATTTTTACGTTCCGAACTCTGATATATCATCAATCGATTTGGTGATGAAAGAAGCTGAACTTTGGCTCAAGTGAATCATTAATATTGGTTCGGGAACGTTTTTAAATATCATATAAGAAGCGGATAGTTAAACGAAATAGATATAAGTATTCAACTTATTTAATTTCGGATTAATTAACAAATCGCAATTTCTCCTGTTTATTATGTGTTGAAAAACTAAAACGCGTTAAATCGATAAGAGAAATCAACAAATTTACATCCCTGTACCCAGCGGTTGGCTTATTTGTTTAAATGAGATATATAAATATAACCTTTAACAGAATTTCTTAAATTAACTAATGGGCAATCATTTTATTGTGCAGTTATGACCTTTTTAAAAATCTAATTTTTTCGTTCACAGCCTATTAGCTCATTATGTCATTTCTCCATTCCACCACAGATACATACTCGAAATATTTCGGACCATTTTTGAGAATTTATTTCTGCGAAGGTTAACGAAATAATTATTAATTGATAAAATCTACCGTAGGCAGTATCCTTTAGTTTTTAACTCCTTCACCAAATCCAATTTTCTTCTATGCAAATATTATACTCGGACATAGTCCAAAGTGTAGGTACGTGATAATGTAGGCATTACTTAAAAATGGATAGACCATGAATAGTAAAATAGCCTGTAACTTCCGTTAACAGAACTGAAATGAAATCCGCGAACTAAGCGCATGTATTTCTATTAAAATTAAGGGGCTGCACGTAAGTAGCTTTTCCACTTGAAATGCTAATCTGTTGCTTCTTTTCGTTATAACTTTTAACTATTTTATCAGAGATATCTTCAAATGATACAAGAAAATTGTTGAAAGTTAATTACAAGGAATTAGTTTGCTGCCTTTCAGGTTCTTACAAATATACCTAAAACAAATGCAGACAATTAACACAAATAATCGTAAGAAACATTTTAATAGTGAAGTGTGAGTTTAAAACAAGGCACCATTAAAGCATAATCCTTGTCCACGTTAATCCAATGCCGCTATTATGACGCGGGAAATGAACATTCCCTCCAGAGATTTACGCCCTATAAATTTTCGCCAACGACTTTTATTGTTCTATTCAAATATGCACAATTCAGCGCTGAAAGCTTGACACTCGCCGCAATATTTATCGTCCGTATACTTTCAAAAGGAGGACAGCCAAGTCTTCGGAAAGAATATATATCCTCGTTCGACCGAACTTCATAATTTTCGAATTCACCTCCGGAGATTTACGCCACATAATTCCTCGGCGGCTTTTTATTGTTTGGCGCGAATTTATAGTTTATATGCCCCGGCGGAGTAAGAAGCTGAATATTTGTGGATCTAATTTCCTAGAAGGCAGAGTTATTTCCAGCTACCAGGGTAGGGCGAGAGGGTGGAGGCGCGAGATTCGCGGTTTTGGACCGAAACACAGGCCCATCCGTCTTGGACGGAGCACGCGAATGCGGCGAGCCGCCAGGAAATTGCTGCACGAGAAAGGGCGAGACAACAAAAAAAATAAATAAAACGAAAAGGAACCAAAATGGTGGGTGGAAATACATTCTCGGTTGTCTCTTTGGTCCCGACCGTCATATTTGTAGTATGATTAGTCGAGCTGAAGGAACAATCCGCGGAGAGAATCCCTATCCAAGGTTCATTCCGTCTTTCTCTTGCGTTATTCCCATCCTCAGTCCTTTTTTCGTCCTTTCATTCTTGGCTGAGATAGTGCTGACTACGTTGGATTTCTATCAGGATATAGACGGCAAATGAAATCGGAACTAAATCGTGTGTCAAATCCCTGATCGCAACGTAGATAAATCCACCCCGGAAAAATTTCGCTGTTATGCCGAAATTTTAAATCGCTTTAGAGTTCGAAATACTGAATTTTCGATAATAAATATATAGCTAAAGGATCAATTGAGCCGTAAAATGATGTCGGTTATGAAATTATTAGAATTTTAGTTATAAAAGACGTGAATTAATCATTATGTGACGCCAGGTGATTTTAGTGTCAAAGTCCAGCAAACACATGATATTTCAAGGTGGAAGAATGGATAAGAATAAAAAATCCTAATTCCAAATAGAAAAGTAGTTGTTCTAATAAGAACAATTAGTAAGAACCTGAAATAGTAACACCAGCTACAAAATGCCGCTGGGGCATATTTACTACTTCTTCTGCTTTGAGCAAACTTGTATCATTGTGCTAACTAACAGACTAACTATTTTTTTAACTCTCCGGGAGTAGAACTCGATTTTGCGCCCAGTAGCGAGATGTTTGGTCGCAAATTATCAAGCTCCACGCTCGTCGTATTACACGGAGAAAAATTAATGGTTGAATCAACTAAAAAAATAGTAAATTAAACCAAAAATGTTGGGTGTATATGCCTCAGAACTTTTTTTAGTTGCTGTGACTATTTCCAGTTTGTTATTCTACAGCCAATAGTTGGAATAACTATTTTGATTGTGTAAATGAACTAATTAGTTAACTGGTAACAGCTTTGTCCCGTTTTAATTAATTAAAATAGTAATCACGACTATTTCAGATGATTGAAATAATTATAAAAGTAGTCAACTTAACTATTTCAATTAGTTAAATACAGGTTTGTTCCCTTTTAACTAATAAAAATAGTAATAACTACGATTTCAAATAACAGGCCCTTACAACAGCGAAAATAACAGTATTTTAATAGTGCAAATAATATTTGCGAAATCACAAGAAAAGTCTGCGGTAAAATATGCGATCAAATAATTTTAACTCATATGGGGATCAAAACGCAAAATATCAATAAAAAAATTTGATGACGTATTTTCGATTTCTGTATGTTTATGATTCATAAATTTATACTGCCTTTCAAATTTTTCAGCATATTTTCCCAGTCCCCAGGTTTCTAAAATTTCACGAACACTGCCTGATTTCCATTTTAACACCATTAATTTAATGCAAGTTACTGTTAAACTCTCGAATGTCTGCTCCACGTGAAGTGTGACTTTGTTTATTAAAGGTCACTTCGTATTTATAGATCGGTATACATATAGTAATAAATTGTACGGCATATACCGAATTCCGCATCCCATTTCTTGATATCGAACGAAGGATGTATTCGCTTTTTTATTACACAATACAGTTAGTCAACCCACTAAAAAAAATAGTTAATATTTAGGAAAATAGTTCGTTAAACAACGGAAATAACTGACCTTACTATTTTTTTAGTTGGATTTTGTAACCATTTAAAAATAGTTGGACTGATTTGATGACATTGCTAAAATGGCGAAATATATTGTCAAATTTACCATTTTTTATAGTTAAAAATGTAACAAATTAAAAATAGTTTGTTTAACAACAGTTCGTGTGTCATGTTTACAAACTAATTCGTTGCGTTAGCTATTTTTCGATCAACTATTCTTCAGATAGTTAAATCAACTATTCTATTTTTTCCGTCTACAAAATATCGTATGCAACATGGGCGAAATATCGATCTCCGACGAGTTTGATGATCATCCTCGCTTCGTTTGAGCGACTAACTTCGCACTCGTCGAAGATCGATAGTTGCGCCCTTGTTACATAATATACTACTTCCATATTAAATACGTAGATCAAACATACTTAGATGAAAAACTCATAAACGTTAGTATATTTTGTACGTCAATACACAAATATGAAAAGTTTAATTAGGCAGTATTATCAAGTATTTATTGGAAATTTTCATATTTTGCATTCGGTGTGCTTTTCGCAGAAGTAATAATTTTTTCACAAAAATAAATATCTTTCCAGCAGTATTTTAATTAACGTTACTTTCTATATTCATTAGGTTCACTAATTTTCCGTGTAATTGAATATATCAGAGGTAAATTACATCTTTCCTTGTCTTACAACTGAAACATGTGAATAATGAGAAACTACGAGGTTTTCGGAATCTTTTGTGTCTTAATTCTATCGTTAGAACCAAATGCCAAAGTTACTCCTTTAATGCATCTGGTGCATGGTTCTCACTTAATCGTTAAATTGCATCCTTTATATTTGCCCTTTACACGAGTTAACGAGAATTTCTTGAAGCTTTATCAAGAATAGAACAGCAAAATGAGAATAAGGAATTGCTTGGCTTTTGTTAGTTGAGCATCTTCTTTTTTTTGGGAGTACAAGAAATGTTGGAGATATAATTAGTGATAAATGAAGTTATCCGACATTTATTCGGAATGAGAAGCTTGACTGAATTATTTCAAAGATAGTACTTGTAAGATTTTTAGACCTACAGAAATTTCGGCGATATATTCAAATGGTGAAATTGACAGAGTTGTAGACGTGCTTTTTAAGTTTAGAGATTCCTGATTATAAGCGTTAATTTAATTAATAGTTAGTATCTTATAAATAAATATAAACGAAGAATAGTTACCTTGAAAATTTTGGCGCCTACCATGACACTGTATATGCCTGTGTGAACATGCTATTTGACTACGATTAGATTAGGGCGAGTGTATATATTTCTAAGGCATTTTGTTTTCTATATGTGGAATTCTTTCAAATTTTGAGAAATTAAAAATCGTGCTCCAATATAAAGAATGTTTATCTGTAAACAGCTGTTGGTTGAAACGGGTTAAAGGGACAAAAATAAATATTGTACTCTTTAAAAACAGAATTTTGTAGTTTCGTTAAAAACATACATAGAAAATAGTACGATAATCACGAAAAAAATGTAATTAACATTTTTTGCTCTAAATTGTATTTTCATTTCTTGTTTATTTATAACAGTTTTGTCAGGTGAACATTTTCAAAAATATTTCTGAAAATAATCTACAAAAATCAAATTCTTAATAGTTTTGTTATCTCTATAAGTATATCGTTCAGATTTATTTTGAGGTTAGGTTCGAATTCACGTATAGTAAGCTTTATATTTTCGCACGTTCAACCATTAACTTTAACGTTCAATTTTTTAAAATTTAAGTTATGTTGCTCATTTAATTCTTTTTAAGAAAGTTTTCATATCACCCTTTGCATTGGATTTTTTATAGATGGGAAACTATAAAACTTTCAATCATATGCATGCAATTCAATACCAAATAGTAGTCTGTATAATTAAATTTAAATTTCACATTGAATTGCCATTGATTACAGTACTGAAAGTCCTGAAATTTTGTTTCTTTTTAACACTGCGGGTGCTGCGGTCGATTTTCTTATCCCAACGGCTTGTACGGAGCGAATACACTAGGTTGACGATAGTCATATATATAAACTATACGTTGTTTCATGTGGGAAAAAAGTAACTCGTATTCAGGATAGTTAATATGAACGATGGACAAATTTTATTATCATATTCCTAACCTAACCAAGCGGCAAAAATACAATAAAATTGTTAATTTATATGTACTTCAGCTGCTGTAAAAGTTCTGAAGTTATACAAAAGCAATGTTTTTTTCATTTTTGGTATGTAACAAACGTTCTGGTTTGTTCTATAAAATAAGAAATGATCGGCACCGCTCTCAAAACCCTCTAGGAAAACGATACAACACTAGTTGATGTGCCATCAAAAGAAAAATTTATTTTTTTTCTGTGAAATACTAAAAGTTTGAGAGAATTCCTCATATTAGCAATAAATTCCAATGTTCAATATTTAGATAACACATAACCGATTTTTTAGCAACTTCTATTACTTTTGCTGCAAATTCGGAGTGCAGTTGAGGACCTAGTCAACTAGGCCTAGTATTTACAAATTCTAGTCAAATTTACGAATTTGTTTCGTTGTACGTATCTCATCAATTGTAACAAGTACTAAAAACTATCCTTAAGAAAACGAAAATAAATTTATATATATTGACTGTTAGAATAGCTAATCACTATTTTTAGTTGGTACCAATACGTCTGTTGATATTTGTTTTATGATAGATATATTTTTCATCTACACAAAGTGCGAATGTTTCAACAATTAAAAATGTTAATATTTTACTATGAATATCTTTTAATTATGAATTTATAAATATTAATTTAACTAAATAGGTTAGGTTATGAGAGATGATAGTTGTTATCATAAAAGAGCTCTTGTGTAATAATGGTTATACTTCACATAAAGTAATTATATTTAATCACTAATTACGCATGCTAAGTTATTCTACAGGATCTTTTTAAACTTCTTTATCATTCATAATTAAACGATATGAGATCTAGTATAACTTTATAAATTCCAATCTGCATAAACTTTAGAAAAAAACTTATGGAAACATACAGTCATTTTTTCGTATCAGAATGGATTTAAAAATAGCATGAATTATTAATTTAAATTTGTTTACATTCGTAAATGTAATTGTTGTATTTACTCTCCTTCTTTTTGTATTTTATACATCTTTGTCGTAGGATCGAAAAATGATTTCAATATTGCCATTCTTTTGTGTACTCAACATTTTATACGTTAACTAGTTAGCCTACTGCCAAGTATATTTTTTAGAAAACTCCTGTAGAAAGAAGTATTATTATAAGTTTAAGGGACATTCCAGTCCAAGCCAGCCAGCTATACTTTTGAAATAATGTTGGCTTTTTATCTTATCCACTGATCATTGTTTATACATATAAATGAGGTATTTTAGCCTAATACAGAATTTAAATACCGTTACAAAAGAAGTTATGTCATAATTCCATAATCTATATGCAAATGCAGAACGTTAAAAACATAAACGTTACATAGATTTTGTTAATTCTTAAACAAGCTTTCTCCTGATAACGTTTGTTTTCAAGAAGTGAATTACACCTAGATAAAAAAACGTTTCAAAGTTTTCAAACCCGATTTTTCTGTCTTAGGCCTCGGGAAATTGCGTTCCCAAAAGTTACGAAAAATTGCATTTATTCTGTAGAAAAGTAGAAATAAATGAATTGAAATGGGATCTCAAGTTCTACGTACTGAAATTTCGATTTAAAATGGTTGATAAAGGAAGAAGACCCCTGAGTATCCTGTTAACAAATGGAACACAGGGGCCAACTATATGTCACATTCAACTGCGCATATCTCTGTCAAAAAATGTCGTATCAAGACAATTTTGTTCTTGTTTTAAAGATAATTTTATGCCTTTTTAACCCAATTCATCGGAATAAAGGTAATTTGAACTCCTTAGCAAAAAAATAGGAAAAAGTTTTGGAAGCAAATTTAAACTTCTTTCAGCAATTAAACTGTCAATTTTTTTTCAGCAATTTAAGAGTATTAAACTGTAGTAAGGCATAATATAGAAACAGTTAATATTTTCAATGCTTCAAATACATCTTTCAAATTGTTCCAGTCAAGAAATTATTAAAAAGAAAAATATACTATGACATACTCTATTTTCACTCAAGTGTTTATTATTTGTATATCATAGGAAAAAATCGATACGGGGAAAAGATTTCTTAAAGTTTTCTGTAAATAACAGAAAGGTTCAGAAATGTTTAGTATTTCAGAATCTTTATCGCAAAAAGCCATACGTATTTATTATTTTCATTAATTCTCTATTTTTCGCTTTATTTTATATCTCCTGTTATTTATCGCTTTCAAAAGTAGTTTCAGAGATTACGAAGTGTTCTTAGTTTTTTCATTTAAAGATATGCGTGTTTTGTTATTAACTGTTGTATAAGTATTGTAAACAAATAACACCTAGTGTAATCTTAGCATTATTATTTATTTATATTAGAAATAACGGAAGCAGTTCACATAATCAAATAATTTTTCTTTGTTTTGAAGATTCTAATAGAGCTTATTAAAAATGTTATTAAATATTTTGTATTAATCCTTAAAACCTTTATTTTGCGATTACAGTCCTACTGTGCCAATAAGTATCCACAGAAATATGAAATTGTATCATGGCATTAAATATATTGTAGTAAAACTAATCAGGAATGACGTTAATTTGATAAATAAAACTGAAATTGTAGAACAGATTTAATAACCGATATATGCTGCAAAATATATTCAAATTATCTGCATCTATTTGATGTGCGAACACTTCGTACGTAATTTGAAACGGAATATTGGCTGTCGTGTAAAACATAGAAGTGACAGATATCAACAGTGTATTTCGAATAAAATTGTTTGAATTTTAAATTTTTACGTATTCTGCAATAGTGTGAATGACAGATTTCGATACTACGTTATTTCTACTCTTGTTATTATTTCGTTATATCGCATATATAATATTGTACTTCGTTTGTATTTTTTAAATAAAGAAATATTAAAAGTAAGAACAAATGGATTTACGAACAGCCATAAAGCGACAAGTTTAATTTAAAAAGATGTTTTCTTTTGTCACGATCGTAAATTTAATGAAACATCCTAAATTTATAGCAGGTGAATATTTAATGATTTGTGCAACTTTTGGTGATTCAAATTTACAGAATATATGAATGAAACTGTAAATAAATTCATCGTTAATGTTGACGTTAATTAAATTTAAGAATTTCATAATTAAATTTGAATTGGATTGTTTTTTAATTATTTTTACTAAATTTGCTTATATTCTATATCATAAAAATGTTTGTTTTTATGGTTGCATTTTGAAATTTTGATAATTTGGCTATTTTTTTGAATATTTCAATGAGTGTTTCACTAGTGTGTGTTACTGTATCTACTTTAATGGAAAACCAGTAATACGTTTTTAAATTTGCTATTTTATGATTCCACCATCTAAAAGTAAGGAGCTGTAACGAATTGAATTGAATTTCTATTCCTTCAGAGCGTTCCTGAATATACCAGAGAATGAACTATATATGCACTTAAATAGCTACACGTTCCTGACATTTGATATTGGCTACTTCCTTCAGGTCATAAGTCTAAAAATTCAAAAGTTCTAGTTTAATTAAACAATTAGCGTAATTCACTTAATTTTTTGTAATGAAAATTGATTCTTTAGAGTGAAAATTGAGCCACTTCATTGAAAAATGTAATTCTGTGAGATGAGCTTTAACTTCATATAGAGTGAGTTTTTCACTCCAAGAAATGTAGAGTCGGTCTGCAGGTAAAACGTTATTATCTTTTTCAATTTTGAAATAGATTTCTTTCACCGATGATCAGTCATTAAAAAATACTTAAATTTGTTTTATAATACACTAAATAATTTTTCATGCGACCTAAACCTAATTTCAATTAAGCAGTAATAAAAATCAGGTTTGCACATATGAGAAGTTTATGGTGAAAAATGATTTGGATCGTTTCCAAGTGAGTTTCAAGGTCGCTTCTGTACTCGACGGAAGAGTTGGGAAAAATGAGACATTACTCCGTGAAAAAGGGCGTTAATAAAGTCTTGCTTTAATGGCGAAGTGAAAATTGAATTGTAATTGATCACCTGCTTTTTTCGCACTTCTCTCTGAGGCACGGTAATAGCTTCAGGGATTTTAGTTACGAGTTTTGCGATATTTCCTCTGGTAGACTTTTAAAAATGTCGGTTAAAGGGAATATTAGATTACATGCCACAGTTACGCCGTGCATGTTTATATTATGTAGTTTAAAACTTTTACTACACCGTTTTACATGATTAAAGATGGCAATTAAGAAAAAAATTCGTGAGCTTTTAAGTTAGTTTTATTTTTTGTTTAAAAGGTGTATATTATTCTAAATATTTCATTTCAAGAATTTTAATTAAAACTGGAAATTCCATGAGTTGCCTTAGTGACAATTGTTGAATTTTTCTATTATTGTTAATTTTATACCACATATTTCGTATTAGGAAACGGTTGAAAAAAATTGATATAATAGCCAGTTAATTTTGTTTAAATTGAATAATAACAATTAAAAAATGTATATTACCTCAATTATATTAGAAATATACAAGAAATAATTTTAGAAATGAAACTATCAAAGACATATTTTTTGTATTCTCTTATTCTATCTTTTAGTTATCCTTTTGTTGTATATCAGTAATTCTACAGAACTTTAAACTTTTCAATGTTCAAAATCATCAAAAATGATTTTAGTGGCACACTAATGGGACATATTTTTTTGGTTTTTACAGCACTTCAAGAGTAAGAAACAGTTGCCGTAACTCGTTTTTGAATAAAGTTATATAAAGTTGAATAAAGTCAAAGTTGAAACTAGATAATAGCATAATGGTAGATGCAGGTGTACTTGTATTATATATCTTATAGTTTTTATATTTAAAGATAAGGTACTTTTTACGAGAAATACAGTTTTTAACTCATTATTTATTATCGTTAATAACAAAATTTTAGAATTAAATTTTTTCATCAGACATCAGCTGAAAAGGTAGTAATCTATGTTTATTTTCAACTTAGAAAAATGCTCATTTATTTATTAGAATGTTTGTCTCTTATTATAAACTTAAAAATGTCAAATAATAAAAATAAAAAAAATGTCAACATTTTTTATTACTGAAATGTCGATTTCACGGTGTAGGATAACCAATGGCAAGTTAAACACGTGATAGGTGATTTATAAGTACTTTACAGAAGAAATTACAACATAGTTTTAAGCGTGCCTAAACGCTCTTTCAGTGTGCCACTGGAAAATGTTGCGTATTCGAACGAGTTAGGCACTGATTTGATCATTTTTAGGGACCTCCTACAAAGTTAGTTTATGAGGCACACGTCTGCCGTGCATCTTATTTTTTGGGTCTTTTAGTGTAGCATTATTCTGTGAAACTAAGAATTCAAGAAATGAAATTTTTTTTTTCCAAATTGAAAAAGTAATAAATTTGTGAATCTTGAATAATCGGTGGACGCTTACATTTTATGCTACACAATTTTTTAGAAGATAAGCACACTCTTGGCATGCTGTTTATTGAAACTCCAAGATTATACGAAGATTCTCTGAAATTTTCAGAGTGATTAGATAATAGTTACTTTTTTTTTAGTGATATCAAAATGAAATTGTTGGATTGTACGTTGTGAAGTTCAGTAAAAATTGAACTTTACGTTCGTTTTCTTCTTTCCAGTGGTTTATAATCTGAAAAAACAACTAAGGGCTAACATTTTAATGTACTGTAGGAAAAGAATCTTGATCGTTTAGTTCGATATTCATTTGTTTGCAAGATACATAGTCGCATATAACGTTAATTAAACTAATATGTGTAGAGTTACCTTTTTAACATACTAAGTTATGTTTACAAGTGGTTTTAATTAACTTCGTGAAAAAAAGTAAACAAGATTCTAAAAATTAGTTGATTACTGGACGGTTTCACTTATAAGTCATTTGAAAAAATAATAATAAGAAGAATTTATGAAAAATCTGATATTTTAGGAAATGAACCCATTAAAAATGCCCAATAGCAAACAAAGGGATTCAATTTATAAAGCTCACTTTTTAGACCGAACTAAGCAGGTATAAAGTGCGAAACGAGTGGCTGAAGTGGAACACTCGAAAGTTTCGAAAGGGCAATTGACGAGGTGCGACAGGTCGTAAAGTACAGTTGAACTGTGTATCCTATTGAATCCGGAAGTGACTTACCCCCAATTTGTCGAGGAGATAGGCATTGAAATCCTTCAATAACGCCTCCTGGCTCTTACTCAACTTCCTCAAGATCTCTCCGGGTCCTCCGAACTCCGGGTATTCCCCGTCGAGGTTCAAGTCGCTCTGGGGAATCGGCCGTTCAAAGAACGCACCTTCCTCGTAATTTTCCGAGTCTAATAACTGTTTTAACAAATTTACAACAACTATTAGTACATTAACCAGACACTATCTTCTATAATGTCTTAAAATGTGTATAATGCTGTCGTGTCATGATATGTTACAATGAAAT
Source organism: Trichopria drosophilae (assembly GCA_030407085.1). NCBI lineage: Eukaryota > Metazoa > Arthropoda > Insecta > Hymenoptera > Diapriidae > Trichopria > Trichopria drosophilae. The sequence goes on from CM059582.1 coordinate 186,387,047, forward strand.
TTTGTATATTTATTTTAATAATTTCATTAGTATGGAAAACCATTTCTGGAAAAACGTTAATACAATTGAAAATCTTAAGTATATCTTAAAATTATTACCTTAAACTGAACATCGTGCACAGATTAATTTTAGGCGGCAATAGCTTCAGTTTTCTTAAATGAAGTCAATATTTTCACGCAAAATCGAATAAATAGTGACTGTCTGTACCAACTGCGAGCAACACATAGTGCGGCCTATTACTACTGAAATAGCTGCAATTTCCTATGAATAAACCGCGACTTTAGAGGCGTTTTTTTAACTTTCTCACTTCATAAAACAATCGAATGTGCCATTACATGTTAGTTCACATCATAACCGAATTTGTTCCGGAGGTTCCCTCTCGGATGTGCATCCTCCTGTCATTGAATAATTTCTGGACGTTCTAATTAAGAAACTAAGAGCTTTTTTAAAAAAAACTGTTTATTTCAATTTTTTATAGAAGTATTAAATATCTACAAAAAATTCTACATAAATGTTGGCACATTCTTGATGAAATCTAAGAATTTTTTGTTCTTAAAAACTGTTTCTAAAAGTTTTTGAGAAAAGAATATCATTAATTATAATATTTGATATTCTTTTCCTCTGATATTCTTTCAACAAAAAATATTTAGAATTTATCAAAGAATATTCCAGCTTTTTTCAGATTTTTTCGTAAATATTTAAAAATTAAAAACAGAAATTAAATAAATAAATTTATCAAAATATCATTAAAAAATCTTAACGAATTCTAGTATAGTTCTGGATGATTGCTAAGAACTTTTCGTTTTTAGCAATTGTGTATAAAAGCTCATCATTTTTCAGTAAAATTCGAATAAGGTTAGTTTAGTCAGTATTTACATTTATTATTATTATTATTATTATTAATTTATATTCAGTTATATAATAATATAAACTAACCTTATACGAGTTTAGCTGAATATAAAAGTTCATAATCACAAAAAGTGCCAAAAAATGCGGGAAAACAAATTTGGTTAAATTTTACTGTAACTTGGTGTATAGGGTTTTTTGATGCGCTGATTTGAAATGACGGATTCAATATGGCGGACATATTTGTTAAATTCCAACTATTTCGCTTGACGCTTGTTACTCGGGCTTTTGCGGGGCCGCTGAATACGAATCTGAAGTCTAATTTTAAAAATTCAAAATGTGGCGGATGTCTGAATCAAAATTCAAACTGTTTACGATTCTTATATTAGTTTTTTAGGTTATTAGAGCTATAGGAACAGTCTCGTTTGTACCAAACAATTTCTTCCATTCTTCAGCTACACATCTATATTTTTAGTTATTATAAGATATAGTTTAAAAAGTTTATTATTTTCGGATATCTATGCAGAGTATCCCCTCTAAATTTCAAATTTTTGTACACTCCCGAGTTATCGTGTTACATGTGGGGAAGAACACAGATTTCTGGAGTTCAAAACTTTGCAGTCTTTATTTTAAAAACCAAAAATATAACACAAAAAAAAATTAAAAAATGTAAAATATAAAAAAAAGTCCACAATAAAGTGTGTAAGTAGATATTGTATATCGAAACTAATGGGGGATGGCTAACATCATTTTTTGAAAAATTCGCCCGCCATATTGAATTTTCAAAATGTACCTCGAAAACCCCTGAGTAGCAAGTTTGAAGCAAAATGGTTCGATTGTTGGAAAATTGTACGCCATACTAGATCCGCCATTTTGAATTTTCAAAATATAACATCAGATTTGGAATAAGCGACTTCGAAAGGTTCAATCGATTTTATTAATCTTTATGCAGAAATTGACCTAATACGATGTCATAGCTCATAACAAAGATTTTTACAAAATCTTAAAAACAACATATTTTAAGAACTTGTATATATTTTTCTTCGCACCATGTTTTTGAAAAAAGGGCAACGGCATATTGTTCGCTATTGCAGCTTTAGGCTGTCTAGAAATGGTCCATTTTTTAAATTTCATTGGACTAATTTATGCTATGACAAAGATCTTTATCATGCGCAGTGAAGGGGTTAAATGAAATTTTTATTGAGGACGCCATTTTGATGTTGTTACAATAATGTGGGCAAAAAGCCAAATTTTTTCATAAATTTCATATATTTTTTCACCATTATCCATAATTTCAATAGAATACCAACATTCTAATGCCTTGAAAAATATTGATAAGAATAACTAGTTCCACTTCTTTTGACAATTTGTTTAAAAGATTGCGCCATATTGGAACTCCTCGTGGCTGAAACTAAATGTTGACCTCAAAATCTTGAAAAGCGACCTCGAAAATAATAGGATATGTTCCTATCAAATTTTTTAAACTTAGATTTCAATACGAGAAGCATGATTGGCAGTGAAGGGAAAAAAGTGGCATTTAAGACGTTAACAAGTTAAGACAGAATATTGTAATAAAAGCACAAACATTGATATTATTGACGAAACTTAATTTCAGCCTAAAATTAAACCTTACATAATGCTAAATTTTAGATATAATAATTTTAAAACTTTAAAGTGATATGGATAATGTTAAACTTTTCTTGTAAATGACTTCCGCGTGGTCTTGAGTTTTATCATTTATAGATATCTTGGTTCGCTCTTTTTGAAACCTAGAAAAGACTTTAAAAATACAATATGTCGGATCAAAAATGGTGGTTCAAAAAGTGCAAAACTGGTTACTAATACTACATTTTCAGAAAAGTGTATTTAGTATAAGTTTAATAACGACTATATGCATGCATATTAAATAGCTGATTTTTTCGTATTCGAAATCAGCAAAACTAAAAATTATACTCGTTGAATGCTCTTATTCAGAACTTAATTTATCTAAAAATAACAATTTCCAGTCACTTGTTTCTTCGTAAAACGTGCATAAAAATGAATAAATTACTGATAATACGGTCGGAGTAATTACATTACATTTCTTACTTTTCTGTAACTTTTAGCAGCAATCAATACGACTTAAAGACTTGAAATATTTGTTAAATTAACAGATGAAGGAGGCGAATGTTGTAAGAATATTTACCAATTGTATGCTAATCATATTTGCGAATCAATCATTTTGTTTAAAAAAAAATAATAAAAATAAAAATTTGTTCGAAAATGTAAATTTCAGCACTAAATTTTTGTAAGTAATGCTACATGATATGGCGATAATCAGAACATCATTTTTAATGTTAACAAATCTTTATGAAAACATGCAAGGCAAACAAAATGTAATATTTTGTCGATGAGTGTTATGGAGGCGTATATGCATATAGTATTATGTATTCGGAGATTAAATTAAAGATAATACGATAGTTTAAATTTTAATATTACCTCGTTATTTTCATAACTTTTAGGGCCCTCCGTAATGTGGTCCAGAACTTCCTCATTTATACGGTAACTCTTCGACGCCTGCGTCTCGTTGCTCGTAGTAAGAATTTCCCTCTGTGTGCTGAGTTGTTTTTTTACCGTCGGCACTCGCTTTTCTTTTGTCTCCTTTCCTTCGGCCTCTTCGCCCTTTCTCCTATTCTTGTAAACCAGCAGCTCAGCAACCTGCGCCCAAGAAAATGGAAATTTGAAATTTCTTCGTGTATATTACACCTTTGCTCCCTCGTAAGCGGCAGTTAAAAGACGAGATTTTCCGCTTTGTTTTGTTCGTGCCATAAGTGAAAACACATCTTGTGAAAACTAAACTGGAACGCAGTATCTACGAGGGAAACGTTAATACCAGGGAGTTTCCGCTTCGAGTTAATAAATGGTTAGTCGGGTGGTTGCTATTGGCTTCCGTATAAGTGAATCGGAGTAATGCGAGGGATAATCACGTTCGGAGGTATATTTACCGAAATATGTACGAGGGAACTAAGGAATATCTGCATACTACAGTTACTTTGTAGGGATTTCCGAAACGATTTAGAATCTTCGATCTATGAATTGATGGCCAACAAATGGCGAATAGAGGAAACTTTTGAAATTAGTTAAAATTGATAACATTTGATAGATCATCATTATTTATATACAGGGTACTTAAAAATTAAGTACCAATATTGAAGATTTAATATTACACATGGTGAGCTACGATGAAGTTTAAATAAAAAGTGCGTGCACCACTTGGATCGTTTCATTAATATTTTCTGCAATGTCTACTGATAGTTTTAAGACTACATTTAAAATAAGATCAAGAGGGATTTTTAAGAAAATTAAATTTTGATAATTTTTCAGACATATCGGCTATATATTCAAATAATAAATTGTTCATAAATATTCAAATACATTAACGCCGGGAAGTACACTTATTGCACTTCAATTTCAATTAAGTTTTTCGTATGAAAATCGAACATCAACAAAATTGAAAAGTATGTATCGTACTATTTTAAAGGTTGCTCTTTTCAATGGCGTTATGAAATTGAGCTACCGTAATTAGAAAATGAAATATAGCGATTTAAATGTAAATAAAACGCAATAAATCGATTTTTTCTAATTGAAAGAGTATAGTTTCGGTCACAAAATTCCTTCACTAAACGTGAAGAAAATAGTTGTAGCATTAAGATATATTTTAAAAATATTATCGAAATAACATCGTCACCACAAAATGGCGATGGCAGTGAGTAATTTCTTTTTAAAAGTTAACAATTTTTTTTATGAAAACTATAAACTTTAGACAAAAATTTCTGCGAATAAAAATGTCTTAGAATGTATCAAATGTATGCCCGAATTTTTTCCGAATATATTGATATCATTTTTGATTTTCTAAATTTTCAGAAAAATGAAATTTTTAAAAGAGTCGTTTTAAAAATTTTAGTGTATTCTTTAACAAATTCTAAGATAATTTTGTTCTGAGGAAATTTTGTCTAAAGTCTATAGTTTTCGACAAAAGAAATTATTATTCTTGAAATCTAGAAATTATTAATAATTTACTTTCTCAAAAACTATAAACGTCAGAGAAAATCTTCTTAAGAACAAAAATATTTTAGAATTCGTCAAAGATTACTCTCAATTTTTTCAGATTTTTTAAATGATTTTCTTAATTTTCGAAAAGTAATAAATTGTATCGACATATTCTCAAAAAAATTGAAAATATTTTTTGACACATTCTAAGAAACGTTTGTTCTCACAACATTTTTTGTAGAGTTTAGAGTTTTCATACAAAAAATTTGTTAAGTTTTAAAAACAAAATTCTCACTACGGTCGCCATTTTGTTAATGATGTTAATTTTTTTAATATTTAAAAAATATATCTTAATACTACAACTATTTTCTTCTCCTTTAGCGAAGGAATTTTGTGCGGGCAAATACTCTTTCTATGAGAAAAAAATGTTTTAGAAAAAAGTATACCCGAATTTTTGCGTTTTTTTTGCATTTAAATCGTTGTATTTAATTTTGCAATTAAGATGGCTCAATTTTGACAATTTCAGTGAAAAGACCGTTCTCGAAAATAACAAGACACATACATTTCAATTTTTTCAACTTTAATTTTCATATGAAATACTTGATTGAAATTGAAGTAGGAAATTTGTCCTTTCCGGCGTTAATGGGTTAAATTGATTTAAATGAGATGTTTTTCCTTCGCATTTCAAGAATTTTTCTTCCAAAATGAAAACGAGAAAAATGTATAAAATTTGTCCTGAAACTCGAATACAATTTTCATAAAACTAGTTTAGCAATGTTTGTTTGTTTAATCTGAAAATGTTATTCAATTAGCATTGAATATTGAAATAATCCTACAGATTATACTCCTTTAATTTTCTCAGAATGTTCTGAATGTTGTTTTCAATTTGGTTTAACATCAATTTAAGATTGCTATATTGATACATCTACACTAGTTACTTTTATAATATCATCTTCATTAATAATTGCAAAATATTGTGTATATGCGTGGTAAGAATATTATTTGTTAATAATGGTGCAATGTCCCAGCAATTTACGAAGATGTTTACTCGATTATGTTTTTAGTCGTAGTTCATTCTCAGGTTCTTCCCTTTTAGTTTGAATTTGGAGGCTATTTTGGTTTTTGTCAGCATTCATTTACACTTGTAATTTCTTATGTTGCAATTATACGATACAATAAACACAAGAATACTAAGGCAGAGAATTTTGATAATATTATGTATTACAGTATTATTGAAGTAAAACAGTATTTCTTTTCATGCAGGCAGGTTTTGATATTATTAAATTATGGCGTGTGTTAACACAAGAAGCAAACGCATTAGAAACTAGTTGAACTTAGGGACTCTTGGGGTAATTGATTACAAAACAAAAGTAAAAAAAAATTTGAAACGCTAGCTTCCATACGATGATCAAAACGTTGAAATATTGATGTAATTTCTACTGCAGTTTTGGATATTACTACTGTTGCTGCAAATGAACAATAAATCACAAGAAATCATATTAACTTCGTTTGCGTTATATATCTCAATCGAGGAAAAACTAGAAATACAATTTTGAGTAACGGGTGTCGATTTACCTCTGTGAAAATTTCGTTTCGAATACAATGCAGTGTTTTTCCTTAAAAATTGTTTCGAATATTCTAACGGATTCTTGCTAATATTACATATTATATGCATATAAATTAAAATGGAAATAAATAATTTATAAAACTTTCACATTAAAAATTGCTGAAATGGGTCAGTTTTTCCTATTAATAAAATAAAAATTATATTTAATTTGCAATTAATTAGTTACTGAATATATTTCGTTTCCTGAAATCGTCTGAGTAAAGTAACTGAATTGATTTAGATAATAATTTAGTTGTTTTTTTTAATGTCGAAGTAGTAATCTAATGGAAAAGTTGTTTTTTTTCTCATATATTCCCAAAAACTCATATAGGCTTAAAAACGATTTTTTGTTTAAATTTTGTTAAAAAGTAATTCACAGCTTCATTAATTTTTATTGGATTTTAAAATTTCTTTTTTATTAGTAAACAGGAATATAATAATATTTTTGCAATGCTATGTTATTTACATCGATATCTTAAAGACTTTTATAGGTCCAAACGAATATATCACAGAACTTCAACTTTGATAACAATTTTACGATATTATACGGTTTCGAATAAAATTTTCATTACCATATCTTGAATAAGTAATTCCAATTAAAATGACTTATTTGTTTACTTGAATTGGTTAAAATTTGACCATGATAACTGGATTTTACAATTTTTGTAATTTTATAAACAAAAATTGGATGTTGAGTTATTTTACATGGTTATTCTTTCGGTCGTATTACAATTGAAAAAGAAAAAGCATCCCACTCGAAAATGAAATTTTCAAACATTTTGCAGCATTTTTCTCGCGACTGTATATGCAGTAGATAAAACTATTGCAGTTAGTTTAAAAACATACGTTTCGTCCAGAACACATAGTATGAAATTGTTAAAGTGTCACATTCTTAATTCGAAACATGTACTGCAATTTAATTTAGTGTTATTTTGTAATATTACGTAAATTTTGAAATATTATGTTTATTAATAGCCACTACCAAAGCTTTTCAATTTTACATAATGAACTCTCATAACAATTAATTGTCAATTATTGTTTGATACCTTATGTGCTGGTAGTATACAGTTAGCCGTAAAGCTTACAAAGTTTCAATATAGTTAAACATGTATTAATTGGCTACTAAAGTATCGTGGTGAGTAGGGTGGAGTGTATGTCGTGAAAGGAGAATTAAAATGAAAGTTAATCGTATCAATTTGTAGGTAATGTAATATTAGTTGATAACTTTAGTTTTTTCGTGTTTTTGTATCTTTTCTGATCTCGATCAGCAATAGTTACATTCGGTAAATTAAAAAAAAAACAGATCGCCCTTTCAAACTCTCAAACAAACTGATGAATGTGGTCGTTGTATACGAATTTGAGAAACTGAGAATCAAAATATCATGATCGATTGATGAGATATCATGGCATTTTCCGAAATTCTGTAATTAAATTCAACTTGATAACATTTATCATTTTATAAAAATGTTTAAAAACTACATGCAGAGAAATATTTAGACGATTTAGACAGAAGTCTAGGTAATTCAGCCATATTTTATTGTGAATATAACCACACTCTTTCAGTAAGTATATAACTTTGCCCATTGAAACCATAAAACTTCGCTTTGTTTAAACATGTTTGGGTTCTAGTAAAAATAATAAATATCATATGCTTAAATAAAAATGAGCAGAAACATGTAATTGCATTATATTTTTGAAATCTGTTTGCACTCTCCTTAGTAGATACAGTTTATTGCACTTTTTTTGAGCTTTAGTTTTGACCTTTGATAAACAAAAACAATAAGAAATTTTTATTAGACGAGTTAACCAAATTCAATACTTCGGAAAATATACTATTAACCGATATAATTAAGTAAGGCAGGGTACTTTATAAGCGCAACCTTTATTTAATAATCTCAGAAAGAATATTTAATATTCGTAAAAAGAATCTTAGGTCTGTAAATATTCACAGAAAGAACCTAACTTTTCAAACTACTTTGAACAGTGATGAATCTATTTATAGTTTATAATGAAAGAAATACATTTTAATCGATATCTGTAGAAGAAGGAAATTCTTTCTTTCGTTAGAAATTTAGCGCCCAAAAGTACGATGAGAACTAATATGCTAAATTCGATTATTTTACCCTGTAGGAAAGTTTAAATAATCGCTGTTGTAGTCGTGAATTATACGTAGGAAAATGCAGTAATTTAAGTAGTAACAGGTCGCAGTAGGTGCGGACTGTTACTACTTAGATTCCTGTAAGTTTTACTATGAATCATTTGAGCTTCAACAATGATATTTTTAACTTTCCCAAATAATAAATAGTCTAATTTGCCGTTAGGTGTTAGTTCTCACGATGTTATTATATGTAACCGAATTTGTTAGTTTCAGAACTTCACGTTTAAAAAAAAAATAAAAAGAATGACATTTTTTGTTTTATTTTTAATATATCGAAATTTATTATGAATAATGGCATTAGTATACCACTAAAAGTTACAAATATATTGTCAAAAATGAATTTGTTATTAGATAGGCGTATTTTATAAAGTAAACATTTAAATTGTCGGACAAAAAATGTCGATAAATGTGAATTTTTATTCGTAATAGCCTAGACATATGCTAAAAATCGCAAAACTCCATGAATTTTTATAAACCTTGGTAACTAAGTATTCTTGAAGTCGCAGATTACGAATATAAAGTCAGTTTCGAAAATAAAAAATGGCCGTTCGAATGTGTCGAATTTTAGGAATTTTTTGGTCGCTGATGACCAGATTGGATCTACTTTTTGGAATATTTAAAAACTGATCCAGATTTGGGATCAACTATCTCAAAACTACTTCAGCAAACCCACTGAATTCCAGTTTCATAAAAATTCCATTGAGCTTTACGATTTTGAACATATGTCTATGATGTTACGAATAAAAATACAATTCTATTGCCATTTTAAGTCCTGCATTTAAAATTTTTATCTGATAGCAAATTAATTTTTTACATGATATTTGTGACTATTAGAAGTTTGCTAATGCTACTACTCATAATAAAAAGTGAGAACTTAATATAAAACCAAAAAATTTCTGTTTTTCTTTACGAGTATAATTTTTGTATTTCAACATTTAAAAAATATTGACATACATAATTGGAAAGAGCGGATCTGGGCCAATAATAAATGACAAATGACAACTTTTTCTCGTGGATTTTAAATAAAAAAAACTTCGTTAAAAACTTTGTATTTTTTAACTTTAAAAATTAAAAAATTTGTCTTATCGTGTGTATTCTAAAGAGATTTTGATGAATCACTAACGCTTTTGCTAATTACTAACACTTTTTGTAAGTAAATTAAATATTATTTTTTAGTTTTCTCAAAATTGTCATTTTCGGGTTGGGTTTTATTTCATAATAAATCAAAATAAATTAAATATTGAACAAAAATGCACGTCCAAAACGTAATATAAAAAGCCACGAAATAAAATGTGATATTAACCTTTAACAATACAATTGTTAATAAAAAAATGAATTCTTACATCTTTATCTTCTATTTCAGAATTCTCTTGTTTGCTTCGATTTTTCTCGTTCTGAATAATGCTCTTATCGGAACCCACATCATCATTTGGCCTCGGGAAGGGCTTGGGTATCGAGCTACTCTCGCGGTCCTGCGTCGTAGTGGAGCTTTGCGGAGTTTGAACCATTGCTCGTAATTCAAACTCGTACTCATCTTCCTCATCTTCATCGTCCTCGTATTCCTCGCCACTCTCATCCTCTTCTTCATCCTCCTCCTCGTCGTCTTCTGCGAAGGAATCCTCGATCCCGCTGTCCTCCAACTCACCAGCTCCTTGCGATCTTTTATCCTTATGGTTTGGACTTGATCGAAACGGCGAGGAATCCTCCAGGCGCGTATGAAAACGTATTTCGTCAAAATTAGGTTATGTGCATGTACATGAGAAAATTAGAGAACAATGTTACTTTGACACCGTTTCGATATATATTAAATAAAATTGGAAATGATAATAATAATCTTTAAAAAATAACAAATGTGTAAGCATATCTTATGGAGCAAGTAGTAAATGTCGGTATTGGTCAGGCATTTATATTAACTCGCAATAGGAACAGTCAAAATCTGGTGGCAATATAAGTTAAACATATTATTTTATATGCATTTAAATCGGGCAATTATTTTTAAAAAATTATTATGAAAATGTCATATAAGAAAGATGTGAGTGTTCACAATCTTTATGGGAAGCATATTTTTAATTTTTCTAGCTATTTTTTTCTGACGACAGAAACTCTACTCAATTAGAAATAATGCAAATTTTACTAGAAAAATTTACAATTTTTTTCTGATGGTAACGATGGAAAGGTTGAATAATTTTAAGATTTTTCGAAAAAAATGAGGACCAAACTGGAATGAGTCGATGGGCAGGGATTTGAAGATTTAATATCCAATAAGTTTGATCAATAAATTTTTCGTAGTTCATTTTGTTGTAATATTTCTACTATGCGAACAATAGAATATTTAAATAAAAACTTGCTAATATTCAGAAAATATTCCAAAAGTTATTTGAGCATGAGTTTCCCATAGTTCCTTTCCCTATTACAATATATCAGGTATGCGGTTCACAAAACAAAATCGATATTCAAAACTCTGCATTCTTACTCGGTCAAGTTCTCAGAATTATATTAGGAATCTATCGAGAAATGAACGCGAACAAATTTCCATAAATCGCATAAAGAATTGATTGGTACTTATGTAATAAAATTAAAAAATATGTTTCGTAGATTTTGTTTATGATGCTTAAACAAAAAAATTACTCTTGTATTTTTTAGAAGAGTACAAAAAACATTGACCAAATTAAGAAATTGAATAATATCAAATTTTTATTAAACAATATGATGAAAAGGTCACTTTCCGAAAAGCAACGTACATTTCATTAGAGCTTTTCATATTATCCAGCATCTGCAGGAGTGTTCAATATTGCCAGAGAACTCCATATAATCGAAAAAATCCTCGACGTCGAATAATGTACCGCGGAATTTAAATGTTGACCTCGAAGGAATAAGAGCAGGCTAAGCCGGATAAAATTTGATTTTTATCAAGTGATGAGATATAAAAAAAAATTGGGAAAGTGGAACTGTAATGAAAGGGGAAATATTCTTGAATCGTCGGCCCACATCGTGCGATATGTAATAACGATTAGAGTGCTACTTACCGAAAATGCACTTTGCAATGTTTCGGGCTGCTCGCTCTTGCTGCTCACTGTAACAGAAAATAAAACGAGTTTCGTTATTTTTCTCATTTTAGTCGGGAAATCTTTTAATGATTTAATATAGACATGTAATTTATACGAATAACATATGACCCTTAAACTAATGTATTTTTTACGCGTTAATCGCTATGTACTGATTGTCAGAATATGAAGGCATATATTTGGACAATTCAGACGGTGAAATGTATTAAACAAACTATGATTTCTGTCGTGAATGGAATTCTCCTCTGCCACTTTATTGGGAAACCGAGTCCACCTCGTAATTATTGAAAAGTAACCACTGCAAATCAAATGTTAGCAATGTTGATCACTTCAGGAACAAAGCGCCGCCATGTGTATTATCAGCTTTGTTACGGACATATCGAAAACATACACTGAAAAAAATTTCCTAATTTCGAATAAATATTTACTTGAATAGTCGCAACAAAATATTTACTTAAAATAAAGAAATATTTTCTTAATTTAAATAAATATATACTTGCTAGATAAAATCAGATTAATATTTAGTTGAATTAACAAACTATTTCTCTATTGTAAGTAAATATTTTGTTGCGACTATTCAAGTAAATATTTACTTGAAATTATGAAATTTTTTTTTAGTGTAGTTTATTTATTATAGCATCAGATTTGTTAGGCAGTTTACTGGCTTTCGAAAATCATAGTTATGTTTGGGCTATCTAACTTTGATGTCTATAGAAATTGTTAACGCTATACCATTCATGGCGTTATTTAGCTTTTATTGATACTATTAAAACTTTATGGGTGTGATAGTTTAGCTGCGATAGCAAAGAATGTCAGTCTGTATTACATGGACGCAAAATGTAAATGCAAAATTTTTTTCCAGAAACCCAACATTAAAAAAATTGAATGTTTATTCATTTTCATAGATATCATTTTACTTTTTAGAATCGAAGACATTCTGAAAATTTTGAATCACTTATTTAAAAAAAAGTGCAGTTTACAATTTTGTTGAGAAAATATATAATTTGGTATTCGTTTATTTTGAATAAAATGTCTTGCTCTTGGTCTCTAATCATGTTCAACGAAAGATTTCAATGAGAAGCTTCTATTTGCTAACTACAATATTACCATCAGACGCAAGCTATCTAGCATAAGTTTTATTGAAAAATTGTTTTCAGGTGCTGCGAGGATTTTTTCATTTGAAGATGTCAGGACGTTCGAATGAAATACAATATTTAAGGTGTATATCGTTACTATGTATTTTATGGTTTGGAGCTGTAGTTAAACGACTAAATTAAAATTAGTAATAAACTTGAAGCAATTTGAGAAAAGCGAAATATCATTTGTGAAGTATTTTTTTTTGTGTTGAAAACGGTAGCGCCAGCAGAATTTTATTATGACGTCATACGTCGGAGAAAAACGTGATTAAATTTAACCTCATTTTTTAACCACATTTAACTTCATTTTTCTCCAAAGTGTGACGTGATAGTAAAATGCTACCATCGCCATCGTTTTCAGCAGGAAAAAATAAGTCGGAAATGATACTTGAAAAAATGAATTCTCTTCTGCCACAAAGTAAACCGAAATACGGCCAAAAATGCTATTTTTGACATATTTAACCTCATTTTTCTCCAAAATGTGAAATGGTAGCGAATTTCTGGTGGCGCCATTATTTTCAGTACGAAAAAATACTTGGGAAATGTTCCTTTCCTTGTCAAAATTAAATTCCCTTTTGTCACGAAATAAACCGAAATATGGCTAAAAACCCTGATTTTGACACATTTAACCACGTTTTTCTCCAATGTGTGATATGACAGCAAAATTCTGCTAGCCCCATCGATTTCGGCACGAAAAAATACATCGGAAATGATACTTCGCTTGACAAAGGCAGACAAAAAGTAAAATTTTGTCGTTAAATTAATATCATAAAATGACTTTTTTTTTGTATTAGACGGATTATTTTGCATAAACTTTTCAAATTTCCAAAAACTCCAAAGGAGGTCTCCGACTAGTAAAATTGCACATAACATTATTTATGCAAGATCACAACAATCGAAAAGTATTTGAAAATCTGTCAATGGAAACTTGATCCTAGAATTTAACAATGTTCGTGACCCAAAGAAAAAATATTGTTTATGGTAATTACCGAAACGTACTGTTACTTAACGTATAGGTAATCTATGTAGTTAAAATTTCCGCCTTCCAGCTGAAATGTTTGAAATTGTTACCTAATAACAAATTTGAACGATTTGCCACGTTATAAAAAATATATTGCCGCAAACGGGGATTAATCGCTCCGTGCAAGTTCATTGACGCCATCTGGTGTCCAATAATGGTCAAAACAATAATTTCAAAAATATACAAAAAGTGTAAATTGGCTTTCTAAACGAAGGTTTACAATTGTATAAAGCATAATATATAAATGATAAATAACATACAAGTTATTTTTCCAATCCTACATTTTCTTTTATGTTTTCGAAAAGCACAATATGGATTAAAACAAATGTAAACATGCAGCATGTCTTACAAGTATTCCTTTTGAACCGCTCTATTATAACATTATTGAATATCATGGCGAAAGTAGAACAATTGCAATAGATAAAATAAGAAAGTAAATCAAGTATTATAAATATTCATACACTACATGTTAAGATTAATTTTGAGGTTAAGTTACTTTAGTTTCTACCGTTCGCGAAAATAACGGTGAAAATAGCGAATGGAAGTTTTATATTTTCCACCTTTTCTGTGTTCATCAACTCTTTGGACATGCCCTGCATTAAACAAAAATTTTTCTTTTGAAAGAGATTTTGGTCAAAAATTTAATTAGTGACTCAAGCCCATTCCTGATAACTAAATCCATATTTATTATATACATCGTAATCATAATAAATTTCAGTTAAATTAATGAATTACTTTTCAAAATTAAACGACTAATCGCTGCAAAAATTAAAACTTCAAACACAATTGCAATGTTAACCTGCAGTGCATAAATACTTGTAATACTTGACCTATTTTCTATTTTTATCTGTATTCTACAATTTCTCTACTTTCTTTATGATATTCGTTCATCATAATGTTGAGCAATTCGAAAGAAATAATAAATATATGCCAGCCCTGTCACATCTTTACATCTTGACTTACGCAAATTGTACTTTTTAAGAACATAAAAGCAAATGTAGAAAATGAAAAATAACTTCTATATTATTTACCATTTACGTAAATCGCCTTACAAAATTGAAAACCTTCGTCTAAAAAGACAATTTTCAAATTTGTATGATTTCGTCAATACTTCATTAACTAAGAGTGCTAAAATTTTGATCGTTTTCAACACCATGGGCGCTACGATCGTTTTTCTATACCCCCCCCCCCCCGCCCCCTTGCACTGA
Organism: Trichopria drosophilae; assembly: GCA_030407085.1. Lineage (NCBI taxonomy): Eukaryota > Metazoa > Arthropoda > Insecta > Hymenoptera > Diapriidae > Trichopria > Trichopria drosophilae. The sequence goes on from CM059582.1 coordinate 186,402,116, forward strand.
TCGAATACACAGGAAAATGTTATAATCCAAGTAGCAATAGTCCACACCGTCTGATACCGAAAAATAGTGCGGACTATTACTACTTAGATTATTCTGACCAAACAAAAACGTAGTTTACTCAATTTTGTTGTGCAAATAGTCGACTTTAGAACACTTAAAAACAATTTTTTAAATTCACTCATTTGATAAAACAGTCGAATTCGTCATTAGATCTTAGCTTCAGTGGTTCTATTTGGAATACGTCATTAAATGAGAAAAAATGGCAATATTATTCATTCAAAAGACACAATTATAAAATAAAGATACACCATTAACATTTGCATATTGCGTAAAGTGCATTTTTGTTGAAACGCGCCTTCTCAACGCCAACATAAAATGCTGTATACGAAGCACGTAACGCAATCGTTTAAAAAAAGTCTCGTTTTAATGAGAAGGAACGTTCTGAGAATATAATATTACCACCCAGAAGTAATCCTATCCTTTCTTCTCCTCTCGTAATTTAGCGTGCTGTTGGAGTGACATTAGCTAATTATTCGTTTCATTTAACCGATGAGACATTATAATTCCCAGATGACTGGTACGGACAATGCAACTATGATTCGTTGCCAATACCGAGGCCAGTATTTGCAGGAAAATGGCAGGTTAATAACGAACGCGGCGATGGACTTTTGGCTGGGGTTAATCGAGCGAGTTTAACTATTCGTCGAATTTGTTTAGATACTTGATTGCCGGTAATCTACCGCACCGTTTAACGGAGTGTGTTTTCCGCAGTCTCATTTTACCATTCTGCAATTGTGGTGAATTGATCGACGGTCGTTCTGGTGTTGACATTCATCCAATCCAATAATTGCGCAAATGCGCGAATCAGATGAATCGAGGATTGCTCGCGTTCCCGATGGATTTTTTTTTCGGTGAATTATGGAGGCTCAGTCGCTGATAAGGGTGGTCTAACAAACTTTGGTGATTTTATTTGGGTTTCGTGCAATTTTTACCAGTTAACGTGATTCACTACAATTTTCGAAGAATGTTGTGACGGAGACTATTTAACTACAACGAGGAATTAGAATTACTTAGATAAATGCAAACATAAGAAATCAACCTGCATAATTCTTTTAGGTCTCTTGATCGCTTACATAATAGATACCTTACTTCTGAGCGGCGGCCTTGACTCTTGATTATCCGTTATTTATATTTCAGTGGTATTTTTTTGAGATTATGATGCAGGGGAGATTCGTCGAATAGAATTTATAAAGATAGTTTAAAGTAATCGTAAAAACGCATAAAGAAATTCAATAACACCCAATAAATATTGCATTATTTAAAAAAAAATGTTGATGAAACACCGGGATTTAACGTCACTTGACCTTTGAAGCATTTTAAATAGTTATTATGTCCTAGATGACTTCTGAGAATTGGACAAACAAATAGTTCAAACCTTCATCTAATCTGAAGAAATCAAGAGACCCACTTTCGTACACAAAAAGTTCCATAAATTGTCGATTGCAATAAAGTTTTTTATTTCCAGAAACTTTCCAATCATGTGATGAACTTTCAGGATGGTTTAAAAAAAATTATATACGATAGTCACATAAATTAGTCACATTCGAGTGAAATATGATGTTGCTACAATAAAATTGTATCTCTCATAATGCAGTGTTTGTATTTTTAGGATTCATCACTTGATGAAATCTTAAGAGAAGAATTAACAGTTGAAATTTAAAAGGATGTAATTTATACATCGATCTCTCTACAATTGGTCACATGGACATTTCGAAATATCTATCTAGGCAATAGTGCACCACTTTTGTCGTCCAGACGAACGATACGGTGGCGTACGGCGACGAGTGTTTGAAGTTCGTGAGATCGTGGTTGTAGCAAATGTAAACCAGAGTTTCCTCGATTCCGAAAGACAAAGGCATTAAATTGTTCGAGGGAATGAATTTCACTTGGGGTTCGAAGTCCGACCGCGTTGCATCGCGCGTTAACGGCCCTTTTCGCGAATAATTGCTGCTTCCACTGAAGAGCGAACTTTCCAATTAACACCCCGTAAACTCGTACGTGACGCCTAAGTCCACGGTAGCTCGATTTGGTGAAACAACGATTTGTAAATTAAGAATGGTTTTGGTGATAAGCTGCACAGGTGCATCCCTGCGAAAAATCGATCGAAACTTTGAAGCGAACTTGAAGCTTGGAGTAACCTGCTTGGATATTCAATTATTCATTATGCTTACGAATGCATCTTGCAATTTCAATATATTAAAATAGATGGTGTGACCTATCTTGCTTATAAAATAACAATTTTTAGCATTTTCAAAAGTTGCAGTATTGATCTCTTCAAATTATCTTGGGAAAGGAGAATATCCGTTGTAATGAAAACGGTATTTGGGTGTGGGTCGAAAAACCGGCAAATCAAAAAGCGATAGGGAAAAAACCGTCATCACGCCAACAGTAAAAAAGCCTACAGTCAAAATACCGACACTTAAAAAATGACTGTCCACTTGTCAATTTGTCCATTTTTTATGTGTCGTCTTTATGATTGTCGGTTTTTTGTCCTGTCGGCTTTTTGATTTGTCGGTTTTTCGACCCGCACCTTGGTTTTTAATGGTGTAACCTTTAATACAGAATAAAAGAACAGAAACTTCAACGTCTTCAAACAAAAGAAAGTTTGGAGGATTTTGGGATATAAAAAAATATTGACAATCGGCAACTTCAAAGTAACGTAATACAAAATTGCTATCGCCGCGCGGTTTTGGGCCACCATTTTGATATCGCCCCTCTTTTAATTTTGTGTAATTTTTCACGAGACACTTGTTTTATCATATACTTTCGATTACTAGATACCGCGAAGTGGCCGAATCCTCATATTTTTTAGGCCTTTTGCTGGTGAGTTACAGGTATATAAGAAAAATTGAGCAAAACTGATCAGGCAATGCAAAGAAGGATGCCCACTGATTGATGTAGTTTTGTCTCCCGTGGTGTCACCTCCGAGATTGTCCAATTCAGATAAAGTATAATGTAACACCTCATACCAAATTCGATTATTTTATCAGGTTGGAAAATATAAAAAATTATTGTTGGAAATCGTGGATTTTACAAAGGAAAAATCGGTAATTTAAATAGTAACAGTCCGCATCGTCGTTTGTTTGTAACGGATTTGTTGTTACTACTTACATTTCTGCATTTTCTTATGTAAAATCCGATATTTCAACAACGATTTTTTAAACTTTTCATGGTGATAAAATAATCGAATTTTGTTTCAGGGGACAAAACCACCTATACCTGTGAGCAGCCACCTTTAAGAGATGATCTTTTCTCGCTCTCTTTGTTAGGAACGAACTAATTCTTTTTTAGAATCTTGACTTTCCTTTCTCTTATGGTTTATTTTCATTTTACAATGGTTAAACCCTTACGAATGACTTACAAATTAAGTTCTGCATATCGTGAGCATTCTCCTTTGTTGGGATTCTGTTTTCAATGTTTTCTTTCATTTCGAAATAATTTTCTTTCTTATTATATCTTATAACGTGCATAAATCGCAATATGTAGCAGGAAAATATATTATAGCGATTATTTTATATGTTAAATAAAAATATTTGTGCTTATAACAGCTGATTTCAAACAGTTATCGTTACGTCCAATGCTCCGATACGCAGGAAAACTGTAGTAACAGACGTTCCCGCTAAGACGACATTCTCTGTAAAAACACGAATGATTATTTTAAAACAATGTTTTTTAGTAGTCCATGTTACGTTTCCGTTTACATGATTTTTGCAAACTAGGATCTAGGCGCAATTTTATGCTATTATGGAAGGTTTTATTTTGTCTTTATCAAAAAATTGAAGAAAATAACGATTTTAACATTTTAATCCAATATTTCTTTCAAATATCGGATATCTAAATATAAAAAAAAAATACAAATAAGAATTAATAATGATGGGTAATTATTGGATTCAGGTCCAGCCATTTAAACAAAAATCATTCATTTCATTTCTGAAGTATTATATTGCTTTAATCTTTTATTTAGGGCTGTAACTGTTATACAATTTTATTTTTTCAAATTTAACTGCCCTGTAAGTTATAATATGGTGATATGAAACAAGGGCAAAAGTCCATTATTTTTTAAACTCGAGATAACTATATTTTTAGACGTAGTAAAAAGCCTAATGCTCAAAAAACTTAAAAAGTCCCTTTTTTTATATATGAGGCATAAGCCGATTAATTTAATTTAAATTGTTAGAATCCGACCCACGTTACATCTGTTCATTATTAAAAAAGTCCATATTTTCTCCCTACGCTGCTAGTCAAAAGAAAGAACACATTAGACTTTTAGTTTGATTCAGTGAAATTTGTGTTGGAAATACCTCATTGCGATAAAAAGTTATAAGCAAATAATATACAAATAGATTAAAATCTAACTGCTTTACCAATACATAACTTACAAGCATTAAAAGCAATCCCGAATGCAAATGATTTTTACGATACCTCAAGATCGGTTCGCTTAAATGGGAAATTCGGGTAGTTTCGGGTAAGAGGACATATTCAAAAAGAAAAGTTTCATAGTATTAGCAGGGTAAAGGCATTAAAGGGATTAAGAACAGGTAATTTTTAAACTTTTTCAGTTTCTAACTCAGCAATTCTGAAGAAATTATTAAAATTCAAAATAAACTACTTGTTTCAAACGTTACATTTACATTTATACAAATTGCAGATAAGTTCGAAATTTACCCGAACAGATATTTATTAAGTTACTAACCATGTATTTAAGGGGTCTTCCCTAATTAGAATTTTCAAAAAATCAATTTTTTGTTTTTTACATTTTTCGAAAGTGAAAATGAACGTTATGAAGAACAGGAAGGCATAATATACATATAGTGCAGGCATCGCTGATTAAGAATTGGTAATATTTTTTTACGATTTATCTCTGAAAATATTTTTAAACGCGTTTTTTCAAAATAACGTTTTCCGATGCCTTGTTGATAAAATTTTTTCTTTCCCTCTTCGATATATTATTAACTACCAAAGTTATACAATTTGATTAGGCTTATTTTTCACTAAAATCATCAAACTCAAAATTTTCGAGGCTTCCAACCGCAAAACAGGTTACAATTATGAAAGTTCGTGTAGTTACAGAGTTTACCATTATATCACTTCAGAGAGAGCTTTCTTGTCTAATTTTGTTTCACACCACACAGTCACAACAACTTTGAAATTCAAAATTGTATTTCATGCAAGTTATATTGATTTCAAGTTAGGCTGTGAAATCGTTTCTTTTTTTTAAGACTCGGAGATAAAAGTGTAGTCCTTATCAGAGAAGGTTTTGTAATTTCAATGTAGCTTGAACAGTATAAATACAAATTATTTTCTCCAAAGGAGGATTTCCGTTACTATACTAGAAAACTACTTTCCTTTCCATAGCGTCTGGCCTTCAAAACATTTGTGTAATTAAAAAAAAATGTCATTCATTGCATGAAGATTTTTTATTTTACGAAAAAAGGTCATTCTTTTGTGGATTTTCAAAACGTGAAATTTCTAAAACAGAACATAGAAAATATTAATAAATTTAGACAACAAAATTTTAGATGTCGTTATTTGAAAACGAAATATAACCGTTTCTTTTAGTAAAAGTTCATAAAACTTAAAAGTATTCGAATAAGTCCGCTGTTTTCCCCGACACAGATTTCACATGCTTAGTAGGTATTATCTTCTTAGTATGTTATGATTTTAATTATCTGCAGAACATCGTGCTACAGAGAGCCTTACATTAAACAATAATTGAGAAATGTTGTCATTGAATAATAAACATAATTATATCTTCTGTATAAAAAATAAAAAAACATTTCATATTGTTACCTCGAAATGGATGGGATATCAATTTCTAATATTTATGCAGTTCATCCTTGTTCGTTATGATCATTATGATTGCATACTTATTGTTATAATAATCGGTCAAAACCAAAACACTAATACTAATACTTATAGCTTTTCAAATCTTTATGACCCTAATTCGAATGTTCAGTTCTTCTTAAACCCACATAACATATGTTATATAAAAACTCTAACAAGTAAGTGAATAATTAAAAAAAACAATAGAATGAATTGTACCGTGTTTCTTTTCAATATATTCTCATTAGTACACAACTTTCTGCAAGTCGCATACTAAACAAGGATTATCTAAGTTGCTACCATTTTAATTTATAAACTAGGTATGTGCAATTAAAATTTTCCATTACATTCAAATGGACCAATGATCAAACAGATCTACGAAATTTCGTATCACGTCAAGATTTTTAGAAAAGTAGGGGTAAAATCTAAAAAAAAACGTGTTAGTTGGCTTAATTTACGATAATGTAAATTATTGATACCATAATAAATTATTGCATAAAGTGATTTGAATGCTACTTTTCTGAATACGGAAATGAACGATTGTTTTATTACAGTAAGATATGTGAAAGCAAATCCTTGAAGGAGTGATATCTGATTTTAAAAATGCTCGAATTTATTCAGAGATTCACATTTCACTCCATAAAGACTGAAAATTCCAGGAATTTTAGAGGACGCATATATATTTAACTTTGATGCTGTTAATAACTAGTTTTAATTCCTATTTCGCAGAAAAATGAATAGCCCTTATCTAATTTTTTACACGCTGAAATTTTTCACACAAATCTTAATACTTTTAAGTATAATATTGGACGGAAATTCGTCACCTGGAAATGAATCGATGATATTCTATTTACAGTAGAACGTAATAATATTCTGAGTGGAATTCGAGAATTGTATGTGTGGCATCCTGAGGCTTCAGGAAGCGGAAAACGATTCGTTGAAAATTGAAACGTGCATTCTCTTCCGTGACTAGAAAATGTACAATGTGTATATGTAGGTATTAAATCGTTGGTTGGTTTAACCCTTACTGTGAAATACATATTCTCAAATTTATTAAATTACAGATTTTTTAAATTTACAGGTGAATTTCAAAAGAAATAAACATTATGAAAAATATATCATGAATATTATGAACAAAGAATTTTTTAATAAAAACTATGCCTAGTAATTTTAAATTTATATTTATATTGATTTCTAACTTTTGTTTTAATTTTGGTAGGACAATGACTCGAAATATTTAGAAAATACCTTGATCTATTCGCATAAATTTTGAACTGATTGTTACAATTTCTTCCTATTCGATCCGGAATTAGATAGTTAATTTACATGCTTGATGTGAATTAAAGTTAAGTCATTGTAACGAGAAGATTCCGAGATTTAGTAACAGTATAATTACAATATATTTTTTATAATTAACTTAGGGTGGTTCTACTGAGATTCTCTAGTCCGTAAAAAGAATTATTTTATTTTTCCTTAAATACTTCTAACAAGCACAAAAATATTTTAAAAATAAAATAAAATTATTAAATTAAAAGAAAAGGTTATGTGGGTCATTGTTGATCAAAAATAAATTTTGATATCCGGCGTTTGGCTCAAAATTATTCTTCATTTCTCTCAGTCGGAATTACTTAATTCCTTTTCACATTAAGAAAAGGTTATTTATAATGTCATATAGTTTCAAAAATTGGGTGCGGGTCGAAAAAACCGACTGATCAAAAACAGACAGTCAAAGAACTGACAGTTGAAAAGCCGATAATCTACAAACCGACACAGTCAAAGAAGCGACAATAAAAAAACGACTGTTCGTTTGTAAATGTGTTTATTTTGTTTATGTCCGCTCTTTGACTGCCGGATTTTTGACCTGCTGCTTTATGACTGTCGGGTTTTTAACGCATTGATATAAGTATAAACAAAATTTACCGTGGAAGAAATTTAAACTGATCAACTCGTTTTTGCGTATACGTTAAAAAAATGTGGGTTATGGGTTTTTTTTAATGCATCATATAATTGAACCTTAGGTTATAATGTAGGGACCTATAATTTTTTATAACTTGTTTGTTTATGCATTTGTTACCTTATTTCTTATTTCCTAGCAATAGAAATGAACAAACACTTACTACAAACGAGCAACAAAATTATGTTTACAGAGTTTTCCGTAATTTATACGGTAAAGAGACCTTGAAGTTTCCACAATTTTACGAATTTACTGTCGTAAGTACCGCGGATTAATCATGAAAGCCATCATTTATAATGCGCCCAAGGAGAAAAGCATACATACTAATGATGACGATTTCGTATCCTATATGAAAAATTAAATTTTTAAAAAGTTACGAATTTTTATCTTATATCTTGATGCAGCTTGTATTTTGGATGGAAACAACCGATAGATATTTCGTGCAATTGCGTGATATTTAGAAAATGTTCTGTGGATGCTCTTGTATACGATATATTTTTAAAAACACTTTTGAACATTATTTATTATTCACTAGTGTTATAAAACATTAATTAGTATTTATTTGTCGTAAAGTAGTTTTCTATTTCCTGATAGACACGTGGATAAGTAATAATCAAGATTTAATAGATCTTCTCATTGTTGAAACATAATATGCATACGATTTTTATAGAAACATTCCACAGATAAGTAGCCTTTCGGTACAACATTCTAATGAATATTGCGATACCTTGCACGATGCAATTTGTTCATCGAATCAAGTTTCAGTACACTCATGTGACCTTTGAAAATTGCTACTGGAGCAGAGTAATTAAATTGGATGTCGTCGTATTTTACAAGTCAACTTAATAAAGGAATTAAATACGATATCTTCTATGCAGATAGTAATCTAATTAATTTTATAATATTTAAATATATAGGTATGTTTGAAAGTGTTTGCAAAATCTAATTTATTAAACATGCAGACAGAAGCAGGAAAGAATAAGTGCGTTATAAGTTAAAAATGAATACTCAAATATATACAATATACAATAAAAAATAAATTCCTAATATTTAAATATATATAATAATTTGTTTGATTGGACATTTTGATGTTTAAAAGAAAAAGGTAGTATTTAAATGGATAACAATTATGAAATAGAAATATAGAGGTAGATAGAATCTCAAGTTTCCATCCGTATGATTTAATTTTATTTACGATTATTATTTCTGTTATATGTCCAGGTTCAATTTCTAAGTGAAATTGGTTTTCAGAAAAGCCAATGACATTTATTTCAACGTAGAAAATATATGTTTTGAATGAAAGTTATTTCACTATTATGAAAACACTAACTATTAAAAAATGAACTACTGAAGATCGACATAATCATAATGTTAATATGTTACCATTGAGTTACGAGGCATTCATTTCATACGATTATCTTCAAATTTGTTAACTGGGTCTTTTCGACATTTTTTAAAACGTGACGTGATTTCAATATGATGGACCAAAATACGAAAATTTGCAGCGTTATTTGTTATTTTTTAATAAAAATATCTGCTATAACTTTAGATTAAATTATCATATTTGTTAATTTTGTCATTTTACCATTAGACTTAAAATTTGTAATAAGCATACTAACAAGTTGTTTATAGATTTTACATACAAAGTGAATTCTCGCAGTTTATCCGAAATAATTATGCCGCTTTCTTCAATTTAAGATATTTGACGGCAGATTCATCCTCAGCGAACCCAAAAGCACCAAAGTAAAATGATTGTAGTAAAACTATCAATTTATGAATAACTCATTCATCACATTTGATCCGACATTTTTTATTTTTGAAAATTGATTTTGTATTTGTAATCAGCAACCCAAAAACACCCATGTGATGTAATTCAAACAAAAATGACCAATTTTTGTCAAACTCTAATATTTCCTTTGTGTTTTTGTGGCTTCACATCGAATGCACAAAAGGAATATTATTGTTTTTATTTTCATTTTTGCATCAAAGGACCGTATATCTCAAGAAATATCGATTTATTTTTAATTTATTAATTCCAAACGGTCGAGAAATAACTTCGTTGCTTTTGCAACAAATACTTTTGTCAAACTCGTCCGCCATATTGCATCCGCCTTTTTGTATTTTTAAAAATTAACGTCAGATTAGTAAAATTCGTAATCTATGATCCTAGAAATAGCATCATAGTAAATTGTATGTAAATCATAGGGCAGGAAGAATAGTGTATTAATTAAAAGGCTTCGGAAATGACAGGCTTAGGAAATAAGTTTTAGGAACGAAATTTTATTATTTTCTAGAGGTAAAGACGTGCATAGTGGAATCTGAGAATTTATTTACATAAAATCGTAAATAATAGCTTTAGTATTCAATGGTTAAAAGACTTAAAATTATTTTTTATTTATCAAAAACCCTAAACACTAATCTTTACTCGCAAAGAAATATAAACTTGGAGACGTTAAAAAAAGTAAAGAATATTAAATTATGAAAATTTCACAGGACACATATAAATTTCTAAAGTTGAAAGATATATTTAATACTACGAACATTTTTATTGTTATTGTTAAATACGTTTTAATAGTAATAATAATACGCTGTAATATTTTTGTGAAAAAGTTAAGTCAGCTATTGAGTGCTCGATTGTAAATGAAAAAAGTAAAATATACTAAATATATTTAATGATAGGTAATATAGGCCAGTTTAGAAAATACTTTACAAAATATTTCAGAAACGTAAGTAATATAAAAATATCCCTTTGCAATACTGTAATATGACATTGGCGACACTTTTCGGGGCCCCTTTCAGTAGAATCATCTGCATAAAAAAATGCAGTACCCTCAGTAGTAACAGCCTGCACACTTGTGAACAATACATGATACAGACTATTACTACTTAGATTACTGCATTTTCTTAAGTAAAATATGTCTTTTTCAATGATTTCTTAAACTTTTCCACGTGATAAAGAAATGGAATTTACTTTTAGACTTCTCACCATACTCTAGCTAAATTAATGCGTTTCGTCGCAAAACCAGACAATTTGTCGCCGATTTACATCCTCCGTAAGTTTATGGATATCTTTGAGATATTGTTATGAAATGCAGGTTTCCTCTAGTTTTTAGGTGTGTTCTTTTCGAATCTGTTGCCGTTTTTGAATATCACTTTCCAATTTTTAAATATGGCCACTTGAACGAATGAAAATTTGGAAAACATCGAAAACATTTTCAGTAAACTGCAATTTATATTGCGAAGGAGTTCCGAGATCGTGTTAGGTCTCAGAATCTTGTGGCATAATGATTCGGACTTTTTAAAATTATTTGCGTTTTATTAAAATAGTATCTTGTCGTGTATTTTGATGAATATGTTCTTGTGGATTATTTTTGAGGTTGCGGAATACAAATTCGGTATTAAATTTTGTAAATTAAAAATGTCGAATCCAATATGGCTAAGCGAATTTAAAAAAAATTGTCTGGTATTTCATGTATAGAAGTTTTTGAAGTCATATTGGATCCGTCATTTTGTATTTCCAATACTTAATAACGAATTTGGATTCAGCTACCTCAAAAATAATCTACATATTCATGAAAGTACACGTCAAGATGCCAGAAATATTTTAACCCCTTCGCTGTGTATGACGTGTATAAACGTCATGAACCGTTTAGGAGAATGGATTAAAATATATTTGGTACCTTGACTATTAAAGGGTTTTTGGGGTTGTTGATTACAAAGCTGAAGTCAGATTTACAAAATTGAAAATGGCGGATCCAATACGGTGGACCAATTTTTTAAAAATCTTCAAATTCGCTTGATACTCGTTACTCGGGGTCGCTAATTATGAATCTAAAACGAAACCCTCTGAATTCTTTTAGAATCCACTATAAAGTCCCAGAATTCTTTAAAAAGGATTGAAAATATCATCCGCCATTTTGGATCCACTATCTCGAATTTTGGAAATCTAACTTCAGATTCGTTATCGCGACGCCAAAAACCTCCGAGTAACGATTTTTTAGCGATATTGAACATTAAAAACAAAGCATCCGCTTTACTGGATCTGCCATCTTGAGTTTTGGAAATCTAACTTCAGATTCGTAATCAGCGACCCCAAAAACCCTTAAACACAAAGTATCATAAAAATTCATTTATTGGCAGGTCTTACACATTTCTAGACCACTTTTTGATATTCTAGCTACACAGCGAAGGGGTTAATAAAACGCAAATAATAAAAAAATTTCGTATGAATCGCGCCATTTTGAGGACGCCATTTTGTAATTTAAATCATAATATTGATCAAATTTTATTAGAACTCATTATGCCACAGTATTCTGAGGTCTGACGCGATACCGGAACTCCTTTTCAATAAAAATTGGAGTTTACTAAACAAGTTTTCGCTTTTTTCCATTTTTTTTTTCGTTCAAGTAGGCATATTTGAAAAATTGAAAGTGATATCGGCAAACGGACTCTACATTCGAAAAGAGCATACCCAAAAACTATAGGAAACCTTCATTTTATAACAATATCTCGGAGATATCTATAAACTTACGAAGGTGGAAAACCGGCAACAAATTTTGTCGTTTTGGGACGGAACGGGTTAATCAGTTGTGAGGTCAAACTTTATATACCAAAGTACAATTTTCAAAAACTTTAAAGTTCAACACAATAACTTGTTACCATTACTACTATTACCTTATAAATGTTAATTGATCGATACCATTTTCAATGACTAATCACCTAACCAAATCCGCATCGACATCGGATGGCTAATGTCGGAATCTCGTCATTCCAGGGCAACAAGGTGGCGCATTTAACGCGATGACCGATCAGGCCTGATCGTTCCTGGAGTGTCAGGAAGGTCGTTGTTTCGTAATGGTGATGAATGCAGAATCGATGGATCGGTTGACCGCACGCTAGTGTTCAGTTGTGTGTTTACAAGAAGCGTGACCGGCGTACCATGTGTGTTAAAGTTTGTTGCCCCCAAAACACCCACGCGCCACCCAACGCGGTCGCCGGAGGTATAGATAAACGCGAGTATAACTGTATGTACCGGTGACTTATTGAACCGAATATTTCAGAGTAATGCGATGACGCTGCGATGCAATTTTCCAATATTTTCTATAGCGATTCACGCTCAGCCACGTGTACGCGAGAATCGCAAAAATCAAAGCTCTTCCGACAAGGATAATGACGATATGGCTTTTGTTCCTCTACTATCCGCCTTGATATCTCAAAACAGTGGAAAATATAAAAGTGATTAATTATACTACCCGACATTGTTACAGTTGTGAAAAGTGTTAATCTTTGTTTATTTAGGGTCGTTGAACCCGAATCGGTCGGAGAAGATTTTTTACTAACTCTTGGTTCTGAATTTTGGGGTAAGACAGCCATCTAAATTGATCGAAGAGGTTTATTTTTCACCAGAAATGAAATAAAGACTGAAATAATGAATACGAAAAAACGCCTTAAATGGTTTGGATGGTCAGTCTGACGAAACCGATTGTTACTACTGAGCGCTGCCTAAGGTTCATGCCACGTGTAAATGTTTCAAATTGAACATTAAAAATATAATGATCTCTTTCCATTCCATGACGCTAATTCACAACTTTTGAATTATATATCACGATATATATACTAATACACATACACTATAGTAATACAAAACGGAATAGAAAGTTAATAAATTTGAACTCCTTTTGTTCTTTAATACAAGCACATTTAAGCACGATGCAACGGTATTCATGACTATTTATTTTCAAACGCTTGGGGAGTCGAGCGAAGTTTTTGAAAATGAAAAATTGAAAGTGTGGCATTATAGAGAAAGAGTTGAAGTTTTCTGCACTAACACAATTTAGAAAAATTTACACAGTTAAAAGCTACGAATGTTAATGTAGCGCTAGAATTTTCGAATGCGCATCACGGCACCGGGTATGCAGCGAGCTGGACGGAGAAACAAACGCGCGCTGTCGAAAATTATAGCGCTACATTAACGTTCGTAGCTTTTAACTGTGTAAATTTTTCCAAATTCTGTTAGCGCATAAAACTTCTTCAACTCATTCTCTACAATGCCGCAATTTCAATTTTTTATTTTCAAAAACTTCACTTGACTCCCCAAGCGTTTGAAAATAAATAGTCATTAAAAACGTTGCATCGTGTTTGAATATTTCTGCATTAAAAACAAAAAGAAGTTAAAATTTGTTAACTTTCTATTCCGTTTTGTATTACAAAATTGTAGGTGTACTTAAAATTTCAAGTCGTTTCGTTTGATATTACACAAGATATGATATATAATTCAAAAGTTGTGAATTAGCGGCCGGTGAAATTTTTCACTTTTTAATTATTTCCTCAAAAAGTTGAAGTCGAATTAAAAAATGTTATATGTAAACATTGTTCTGATTATTCCCCATAAACATTTTGCAGAATATGTTATATAATGGAAAAACATCTTTATATTTTTAATGTTCGATTTGAAACATTCGCTCGTGGCATGAGTCTTAGACAGCGATCAGTAGTAACAGTGGGTTTCGTCAGACTGAACATGCAAACCAAGTAGTAATAGTATAGTAATAGTCGGTATCGTGCAGACTATGGCATGACTCATAATCAGCGCTCAGTAGTAACAGTCAGTTTCGTCAGACTGGACATTTAAACTATTTAAGGCGGTTTTTCTTAGTCATCACGACTTTTTTTCATTTCTGCTGAAAAATAAACCTCTTTAATTGATTTAGATGACTGTCTAACTATTACCAAGAAGATTACACATTTATGATTTATGTAAACATTGTTCTGTTTGAAATTCTCTGTATCGCGGTATTTTCTTCAATTCGATTTTTCGAAGTCGATTTTATTTGTCCGACTCATGTCTGTTATTACTGACTTCGAGCGCTTAACCGGTTCTTCGTCCTTGACATTCACTTATTCCAGGTTTGAAATTTTGACTTGTCAGTTGAAAGCTGCCAGAATCGAAGATGAGTATCGATAAAAGCTCTTGATTTATTGAAATATTAGGTACATTATGCTTTTCAAGGCTAGATATTCAATGCTAATCTATTATTTAGAGTTGCATAAATTGCAATTATATCATTAATTTAGGGTAATGTGTCTAGTTGCGATTTCAGTAAGTAGTAAATGTCATTTTTGTCAGACCGATCTTCAGCAAATAAAAACAAACTATGTTGTCTTTGACTTTTTCCTTCGAAAAGAAGAATGTGTAAGTTTTATTTTAGTTGATGATTGAAATCTTCTTCCCGACGATGGATTTAAAGACTTTTTACATTTTTTTATTTTGTATGAAAATGTTATTCTATTTTTAGAAAGATACATATATCTCAAAGCAGATATACTGCAGTTATAGGAGCAATTGTCGTATTGGAAAAGTACTTCAATGGCAGGTTATCTATTGCACTATCCCCGAAACATTGAAGAAAGTTTCGAACCGCTAAACTTGGACGCAAACTGCCAAACCCCTAACATTCTTTTAGCTGGCGGTCATAAACAATCCCAAGATCATATCACATCGTTATGACTCTATGGCTAGTTTAAAATTGTTTAGTACCAATTTTCACCGATACCTGCCTTAAAATTATCCGGTTATGATGCTCCCAATCACGAAATGGATTCGTGGCATCCCAACCATCGGAAAAGGTATCTCAAGTAGGTAGAGCACCAGAAAGCGAGAAAGTAGGGGCAGATATGCATTAGAGGAAAGCGGTAAACGTAATTTGCAAATTATTCATTCGAACGTGCCCGCAAACGGAAAGCTGGCAAGCCCGGTTCATTACTGTGCGCTCGACGCTCGGTTCGCTGGCGTCCTTTTGTTTTCGAACAGAGAACAGACTAATCGACGGATTAAATGCGCAGTGCCGTGCGACCAATAGGGTTATTCGTAAAAGCACCCGCTCTTCCGCAATCCGGTTCGCTGCCGGTCATTTTTGGGATCGAATAAGGTCGCCCCTCGACTACGAGCTTCCGAGGGTTCCTGATGAGTCCGGTGCACGGGGGCGCGATGCACGTTGCGATAACCGCTAGAATTCTCGAGTTATTGCCTTTATTTCCGCCCGGCGCATGTAGCGAGCGCGACGCAAAGGCAAAACTCGTTTCGCAGCTTCAGTATTGTTCCGGTTTTCCGAATTGGGCGCTGAAGCTAGGCGACGAAAAATAGAGGATTGCAGTGTTGGACGCTCCAAGAGAAACGGCCTAACATCCACTTTCGACGTACATTCCGAAAGAAAACTTGCAATTAGTACACGTGAATCCGGTTATTTGATGCAGAAAACACTTTTGGAATTGTGTTAATAGTACTTTTTTGATCGAATGCAAATTTACAAACGAAGAGCCTTGTGGACACATCTCAGTTTTAGCTGCACATATTTTTCTTTTAATCGGATTTCTAAATGGAGGATGCCTATGAGTATAAGTTATTTCCGCCTTAACCCTTTGAGTCACGCATTTTTTCTTTTGTATAATTTAGCTGAAAAATGTTGCTGGGGGGTTTTCGGGGTCGCTGATTACGAATCCGAGGTTAGTTTTGTGAAATTCAAAATGGCGGACAAACATTTTAAATATAACTGTATAATAATAATAATAATAATAATAATAATAATAACGTCTTTATTGGCAATTACAAAAACGAATACAAGATATAAATAATACAAAAATGCCAAAGGACGAGCCACAACAATAGCTGTGTTACAGACTGACCGGGAATAGTGTTTGGTATTGAGCCTGTTATACGTGTCTTAAATTTGAATAAAGATTGTTGTTGTGGTATTGTCTCGGTTGGATCACGTGATTTATGTAAGCAACATGTAACGTCGCAAATCTGGGACTGATTAGACGCACTTGGGTCGTCGGTCTAGTCACGAGGCCGTTGCTTCCAAGTTAGAAATCAAGTATTATCATTTGTAATTATTTTATAATTCCAAAATCATTACGCGACCGTCCAACTGCAAACTGTTCATCGAGCTTGTGGAGGCGGTCAGATAATAATTCAAAATCATCTCGGATTTTGAACATTGGTCCTATCGAACCGGATTTTTTCTTCTGGAAATAATCTGCATCGACAAGAATTTCGCTGTTGAAAGAAGTTTACAATTTGTTCACGCTGAAGTATTCCAACATAATTGGGCATAATTCTTCAATTACTTCGCAAGGAAGTTGCATCGACCATCAAAGAAGCCATTTTGGAAGCCGTTTTAAAAAGAACGCCTTTAACCCTTTGAAGCATACATTTTTCTCATCGCGGAAAACAGCTCAAACTGGTTACTCAGAGGTTTGCGGGGTCGCTTATCACGAATACGGACTCATATTTTCAAAATTCAAAAGGGCGGATTCAATATGGCGGACAAATTCAGAAACAGTTATTTGATCAAGCTGAAACTGGACACTCGGAGGTTTTTAGGGTCGCTGATCACAAAGCCAGCCTGAGATATTGAAAATTCAAAACGGCGCTTTGCTATCCAAATTCATGAAATCAATGGTGATTATGGTAAAAAGATTAAAAGATCCAGTGTATAACTACCGCATTTTTGTGTTACTGAATGAAAAAAAGGAAAAAGAAAAAAAATTAAAAAGCACGAAAACAGAAAAAGGAGAAAAAACAAAAAACATACAGATGCGAAAAATAATAAAAATAAAACAAAAAATAATACCAATAAAGCAAAAATTTATAAAAAAGCAAAAAGCACAAAAAAACTGGAGACAGAAGCCGCCATGCCCTCAATTCTTGGCACCTAATTCGGCTGAATGCGGTAACTACACCAGATCTTATCTTTTTACCATAATCACCATTGATTTCATGAATTTCGTTAATAAAGTTAGAATCGCCTTTCCAAATTTTCAATATCTGATGCTGGATTTGTGATTAGCGTCCCTAAAAACCTCCGAGTGTCTAGTTTCAGCTTGATCAAGTAGCTTTTTCTGAATTTTGTCCGCCATATTCAATCCGCCATCTTGAATTTTTAAAATCTGAGGCCGGATTCGTAATCTGCGACCCTGAAAACCCTAGTATACCATAGGTTGCAAAAACTCGTTAAATACTCTTCCTAGTAATGCTTTTTTCTTGAAAAATGTGTTATTTTTCAGTATTTATGTATTTATATCAACAAATTTGCTGCAAATATTGACTAATTGCACATAATTTCAGGTACTTTGACATGTTATGATATTAAAATAACAACAACAAAAAAACGAAAGAAACGATCAAATTTTGACTTAAAAACGAAAGAAGACGGTGAGGAAATAGGTGGTATAGATTTTATACCACCATGCCGCAAAGGGTTATGAGTATTTAAAGTCGCGAGTTATACATAGGAAAATGCAGTAATTTCAGTAGTAATAGGCCGCACTGTACGTCGTTCGCAGTAGGTGCGGACTGTTACTACTTAGATTCCAGCATTTTTCTGTGTATAATCCGCGACTTTTGACAACCATTTTTTAAACTTTCCCAAATGATAAAATAATCGAATTTTCCATTATGTCTTAGTTCTCATCATACTAACTAACCCCAAATTTGTCAATTTCGGACGTTATATCTCGAAGGCGGAAATTATCTATACTCGAGGCATCATCCTTTGTTACTCGAGTGTTTTAGGGAGGGCTAACCATGAATCTAAACTCAGACTTTACAAATTCAATAATTTATTTCAGTTTTTTGTGACATTTTACAAGCGTGGATTTCCGGTTGCTTATTGTGAGTCTCAATTTAAAATTTCAAAGTTCAGTACGGCTGATTTATTACGCCATGGAATCTATATTAAATCATGAATAACTTCATTTGTGAGAAGCAAGACTGTATCGGTCGCGGCATAATGTCCTCTAGCGTTAAGTTGCAGAAGTATCACGCGCGAAAATTGTTAGCATGATGTAACGGAAGTTATTATTGTTAACGTCTAAAATATTATAAAGACAACATTTTAGTTAGCTTTATTCCTATCAGAAATAGTATATTGTGTATTTAATATCGTTAATTTCGGCGACATGTACACTTTTCTTTTTCAAGTTACGTATTTAATAGCTCATGACTTTGGTTTTCGACACATTTTTCTGACAAAGAATTGTTGTTCTGAGAAAAGATTGAGTGGTTGAAATTGGCGATTTTCGATTGGTTTTGCATGTATGCAATATAACAATTTTTAAGGGAGTAGGCCAAAAAGTAAATTTGCGTTAATTATTATTTGGATAACAATAATTTAATAATTTGGATAATAATCAGTGTACCTGTAAATACTGCGTCATTCTCATATTGTTCAAACTGAATAGACCCAGTTAAAACTATAGCAAAGCTATTGAGATCACTGACTATAAGTTAATATTAAGAAAAGAAAATTTAATATGCACCGGATTGTTAAAGTAATTTAATAGTTATCTTACCAGAAGGGTATTAACTTGCATTTAAACAAAATAGATCCCTATTTTAATTGCAGCTTATAACTAGTAGAACCACTGCAGCTGCAATTAAATAAGTTCTAAAAATAATTATTTAGGAAATATTTCACTAATATCTTATTATCGAATGTTATTCTTGAGTTTTGGGTAATGCGTAGTCGATTGGGTGGTCGGCGTTTATTTCGAGTGTGACTTGTTTGTGTTAAAGAAAATCTCAAAATGTAGATAGACTAATTCAAACTTAACATAATATTATAAATTGTATTATATTAATTCTGATAACATGAATATTTGATCTGTATTTTTATTTACTTTATTTTGTATTCAGTGTGTGTTCGCTTTCTGCTTGCTATCTTCTTGATGCATTGACCATTTGTATATTATCTTCAAAGCATAATTGTTTCAATTTTTTTTTAATTACAATAGGGCCGGAGGCCCTTGATATAAAGATGACGGATAGCTACCATTAATATAATTTAGAAAAATACAGGGAGCATACTGCCCGAATTAAATACATATAAATTTACATATTTGTATCACATAAAAGTATACGAGTTTGCAATTTAAAACATCCAATAGTAGTATTATTAAACGGCTCCAAGATGATTCTGAGGGCACGGAAGTTGTACAAAATTGATCGATAATTAAATAAAGATGAAATGTCGTCACATCAAGCCAATTATGAGCAATTGTAAAAGCAAATACTTGATCATAAAATTCGTGAAGCTGTCTTATGGATAATAAATTAAAAAATCTCATAATTGGTACGCAATTATGATCAACATACCTCATGGAGTTGTCGGTTTTAGAAGAAATATATCTTAATAATTTA
The DNA here is from genome assembly GCA_030407085.1 of Trichopria drosophilae. NCBI lineage: Eukaryota > Metazoa > Arthropoda > Insecta > Hymenoptera > Diapriidae > Trichopria > Trichopria drosophilae. The sequence goes on from CM059582.1 coordinate 186,422,152, forward strand.
TGTTGAACAGACTCCAACTGATTAAACATGACTTATAACTGATGCGTAAGTAAAAATGGGAACAACTAATGTCTTATAGAGATATATTATCGTTTCAGCTTTACTAAAATAAAACTTAACTCGTTTAATAAACCCAATTAAGCGTAAAGTTCGTATAACAGTATTGTTTATATGGCAAATATTATTTGGCAAATGAAAGAGATTTGTCAAAACGAATACCTAAATCAGAGATGAAGTCGACACGATTCAAAGGAATATCGTTAATAGTATAATTATACTTAAAACCCGATTTACCCCTATAAAAGGATAATAATTGACATTTTTTAACATTTAGATGTAAATCAATATCGCGAGACCATTTGTAAATATTGTCAACATCCATTTTCAATTTGGAAGCTTCTAACGGACTTTTGATAGTATAAAAAAGTTTAATATCGTCTGCATAAATTAAATATCTGGGTGATAGAAGGCAGTCTCACCAAAAATGAACTTAGTACCGTTGTTGTGCAGAGCAATTTAATCGAATTGTGTATTATTTCTTTTAAGTATTCATCCTATTATTATCTTTAATTCTATTAATGCCTTCGTAAAAAATACAGGATTTTACGATAGACAATAATATCGCAAGACTTAACAATAAAAGAACTTTATTTCTCTTACAAAAGACAGAAGCCTTTCCAGCAAAATTAGTTTTCCTTTCAAGACAGAATCATTATAAATGCGAGGAAGCTCTCCAACACCACCACATAACATCCCACTTGCACAATTTATGACTGTAATTACATCACGTTCCGATTAAATCACAAAAAGTCATTAACGGCGGTTTTACTTAAGTGGTATATAATGTGATTTCGTTAACGATACAACGTAAACGCTTGAATAACATATTAAAATTTTCATTTATTTAACCTCTGCCAATAACAGACAACAATATATTACATTTGTATCAAATGTGTTACAATCTTAAAGACTAATTTAGTGTGAAATATGGAATATTTTCCTAAGTATTATAAGCATTAAAGTGTTACGATTTATGGCCACTTTTACCTTTATAATCACCTTTGCATGGGGAATGAGGAAACACAAGACTGGACATTAGCAATTCTTATTGCCTACACTGTCTGGTCGTTTGGTGGATGTACGTGCGCAAGCCTTGGATAACCGTCGTGAAAACAATTTTATGTTTACGCTAAATGCACTTTGCACTAAACGACCACACGAGGATCCGGCTATTATTACTTCCAGAACAGTACCGCTATTATAGCACTGTTCGTTTTAGACGCGCACTTCAAGTTATTCCACCCATTTAAAACATTATTTACTTGGCCTCGACAATTTTGTATTGCGCTGCTTTGCTACAGCTTGAATAAGTCATGCATCTAACATTCTGTATTAAAATTACTTCAAAACGTCAAATTTTAATAAAATATTAATGTAGCATGGGACATTGATCAACTATTACACATTAAATATTTTTACTTACTTTATTAAATATTTTACAATACATGGAGTCTAAATGACCTAACCAGACTAAGCAATCTTACTAAGTAGACTACCTAACGACTAAGACCAGTTAGTCGTTTATCAACAACATAATGATCAAATGCTTCAATTCTTCAGGGGTTTTCTGACTTTCCAATCAGGATTTAGAAGGCAACATAGTTGTGAAACGGCAACGCTCGGTGTGTCTGAAAATTTACTTACTGGTTGGGCTTAATACCAATTTAACCTTGATTGGTCTACTCGATTTTATTCGTACTTTCGACGCCCTGGACCATGCTCCTATCATTGCGAAATTCAAGTTTTAATGGTTCTCCATAGGGGTTTGCAAACAATCTGTTCTAAATTAAAGTGGTCAGTCCTTATCTTATATTTTTCCGATTTCCTTTTTCTAACAAAATTTGTTTAGCACCATAAGGAACCAATTTAGTTCAGTCAACAGTAATCGAACTATTTAGTTGAAGCAGCTACAATTTTAGCAACTGAAATCTTTTCGTGCAATCTGTGTTTCAAATGAGATATTGGCAACTGATTAATTAGTTTATGTAACTAAGAGAAGCTAATTAACTCGTTAGTATAATTATTTCCTTGGTTTATATAACTGTATATCGATAACTCTAAATGATGTGTATCCGTATCTTTCATAATGCACTGCAATAAATAAAAAGATAATGCAACTTGTACTTTCTGAGCTAGAAATAGGTTTCAAAACTATTGATGATTTGGAGCATTCATATCTTATTCTAGTTTGAGAATTCAAATACTATAGACCTCTAATGACTTTAAAATTTTAAAAAGCAAACATTTTCTGAAAATACTGAAAATTATCTCATGAACCTCCTTGGGAAATTCAAATTTGTTGACTACTTACAAAATTTTCCTCTTTATGAAACCTTTGGATATAATTTTTAGGTGGTTAAGGGATATTTTTAGTCGATAAAATAGAAGACTGAAAATGTAAATTCATGTTACCTCTTCAGAGTGTAAAATATGTACGTTAACGGCTATTTGACAATGTGCTAAAACCGACACTGTTTATTCATTGGTGTCGTCTATGATCATAGTGACTGGTGATAAAAAAATTTTGCGAAAATTAGATTTCTCTAAATAACTAAACATTTCACGCTCCCTTCTTTCCACAAAATTGAAAATATCGTGAATTATCGGTTGAATCTCGACTGGCTCGCATTGAATGCAACCCATTGGTTCGTCACGGAATTAATTCAAACACCTCTTAAAATACATTCGATTACACTTCTCATTGATTGACTTTACGAATCGCCCTCCAACAATTTGCACCCGAGTTTAACCAATCTGCGAGCAAATTGAAAGTGAGAAATTCCCTTCGCCGTTAATGAATCGACGATAATGGAAACCGTATCAATTTAATAAACAAACAAACCAGGGGAATCGAATTAATTGCATTTTAATGTACAACAGGAACGATTGAGCAATCAAGCTCACGCGTACCAACGAGGGAGCAGATGTTAATTAACATGGCGCCGAAGCAACCGTAGAAATAAACTTGGCGCGAAACTAATCGCAAACAGAAATCAGAATCCGATGGAGATTGGCGGAACGAGGACGTTCATTAATACTTTCTTAAGATAACAATGGGCAATGAGGGCGATGGACCGGTTGCGTTCGTTATCGCGAATCTCTACGCCGTCGTGTTCAATCAACAATCCCGGGTGGAGACGTTAAAACGCCCTAGTTACCAAAGGGTATAAAGACTAGCCGAGTTATTGCCTTCATTTCCGGCATTCGTCTCGCGAGCTACTTTGCCCTGATAACAAGGCAGCGTCTGCAATATCTTCGTGGCCTTTCATTTTATCCGGAACTTCCTGGCTACGATTCTTCCCTGGCGTTTGACGTTCAATTTTACGGGAATTACAACTGTAAGCGTGCTGCATTAAGATAAAGAGACGCGGAATTTGGAATATACTTCGTTTCAAAATAAAGGAAGGGAAAAGCCGCTCCCGAGATAAACGTCATTGATTTAGCCCCAGGGCTTTGCACTCCGTGAATACGAATGCTGATGCAAGTTCCTGTCCATCACCAACAGTCCTTGTAATCGTAACAGTAAGAACAATGGATGTGACAGATTAGCACTTCCTCCTTTTAGGGAAATGAGGAATTTTATTCTGCCGAAAATTACTGCTTTTTGGAATTCAAGTTTTAGGTTGAAATTATTGAAAATGGTATGTGAATTAAATCATGATCTTGCTGTGGCTAACGACACAATGCCTTATGGTGACAATGTTGATTTAGAAATAGACAATGGTGTTTAAGCCATATTTGACCAGAACCCAACAGTATGGAAACTATAAACACCGTAAATAAGATAACATGTTTTTCTTCAGCTGCAGACACTGGACCAAGAGCCAATCCTTTACACATGGCTAAGTTCCTAAATGTAATTTTCACCCAGAGAATCATTTTTTATCGAGTCCCATAATCTTTTACACATCGGACGTTTAGGTTCTAGGGTGTACGGAAGATTCAACATCACTCAAATTGGGCGCACCTCAAAAAACAGACACTCCAAACACCTGACATTTAAAAAACATGCATTCAAAATACAGACAATAATTTACCCGGGACGCCGCCCTTGAGGTCTCACTGAAAGGTCATTTCATGGTAAAAAAAGTTTGACCAAGGGATTAACTGTGTATACCACTTGAAGGTTAAATCAGTTTGACTCCCGTATTATTTATTAAGCACATTTAGAAGTCAATCATTAATTACATTTTCAGAATATGTACATTTTGAAATGTATGGTTTTTTTAATGACGGCTTTGTGATTTGTTGGGTTTTTTGAGGTGCACCCAATGATCGACTTCGAAATGTGCTTAATAAATAATCCGTGGGTCAAACCGTATAGACCTTCAAGTGGCCTACAAAGTTAACCTCTTAGTCAAACATTTTTTACCTCGAAATGACCTTCCAGTGAGACCTCAAGGACGGTGACCCAAATAATTTGTCTGTTTTTTGAATCTCAGTTTTTTTAAATGTCTGGTTTTTTAAGTTATGTGCTTTGTCAGGGCACCCCTCAAATTTAGGATGATGCGAAGTGAAGAATGAAAAAAAATATGTAACCACTTTCGTCCTCTTCAACATTTCTAAATATTCGCTTAACCACGTATTGATACTCTGTTTTCTGCATTTCCATGGATTTAATGATCTAATTGCAACTTAGATATTCTCGGGTTTAACGGGTATATCCCATATTATCAGAGGATTAAATGCTAACTTTTCTCAACTCTTCTGCTATTAATGTTCTGCAAGAATCATGTTTAGGGCCAAATCTGTTGACTGCAATTATGATGATGCTATCTTTTGTTCGTTTGTTTGTTTATTATGACCATAGATGTTAGGGCCTATATAATACTACATTAACCTAATAGCGCCCAAACCGTCCCCTTTTCTTGCAAAATCATTTACGGTCAACAAACTATCAAAACGTGATCGCTGCCAACCAGGTACCCCTTTGTTTTCGAGGTTGCTCTTCAAGATTCCAATGTCCAAAGTGCTGTATGACTGCTTGGAAAATAAATATGGCGGCTTTAATAAAAATAAGTCAGAAAAAAACAGGGAAGGTTAATTTGAATTTCCTAACTGGAACAATGGAATCGTTTATAAGGAACCGCAAAAACCCTCAAGTAACAAATTTCGATAGTCAGGCAAGATTTCGAATTTTGCTCTGTCATATTCGATTCGCCATTTTGGGTTTCGAAACTTTGACGGGTACATTGTTTAAAACCTTCAGGTAATCTTGTTTATCAGGCAAACATTTTGAAATTCGCTCCATCATATTGGACCTGCCAGTTTGAAATGTGAAAATCCAGTATTCAATTAATGTTTAGGAATTTACTATATTACTGTCGTACAGCAGAGTCCCAATATAATTGCATCTCGCTATATTTACATCCCAGGATAATTTCCCGGTTCCGTCTCATTATATTTACCTGTTACGACTCTCTTTTTCCCCCACTTTGCGGGTTGGGGTCTCGTGAAGGGCTTGCTGTGACGTTACGAACATAACGTGAATGAGGGAAGTGGGAGAAAGGATTCCCCTCTTCTTTTGGTAAATATATCGAGACGTGAGGGGGAGACGAGGAACCGAGCCAGTAAATATACCGGGACCTAATGTATTTCGTTCCACAAGTCAATAATTATTTTTCAGATGGTAAATGAAGAACTAGTGTAAAAATAGTGAATATTTTGAATCCCCATTTTGAAAAAACAAAATTTTTATCGTTTAATAATCATAAGTTTGATTGATATTATAATAATGTAACATGATAATAATAAAAGTTCGGAGAAATGAGTATAAAGAATCAGTTATCAGTTTATCCTAGGAATTCAGCTTATTTGGTGTAATTTTGAAGCCGCTATCTTGAAACTGACATTTTTCAATATTATTTTCTTAGAATACAACAAAAATAGTCCCCTTTTTTATGCATTAGGGAAAAATTAAAAATTGTCTTTGGTCTAAAAATACAGGAAAAGGAATTTAAAAAATCCCCGCTTTTGGATTTGTTTTGTATAAAAGTCGCCATATTTATTTTTCAAGCGGTTATACCACAATTTTGACGTCGGAATCTTAAAAGCTAGTAAAATCAAAAGTGAATAAAATTTTATGGTCTAAATGTTTGAAAAGATGTGAATAATTAGGGAAATAGCTTTTAAATATATTATCAAGGCACGAAAAACGAAAAAACTAAGAAAACCTAAAATTAATCAATATTATTTATTGTCATCTAATTAGACCTTGTAACAAACATAAACTTCGACTTACCAAACGTACAAGTGACTTTAAAGTATCGCCAGCGAAGTATACATGTGCACACTTTGGTACAATCCTAATGCGCTGCATGAAGTACCGAACTATTCAAGCGCAAGTTCGGCCTTCGGTAGAAATTTCCAGATTGCATTTTCCGCCTATTTGAACCGGACTGTCAGCATTTTCCCTAAGCCAACATTTCTACAAAGCTCCAGAAATGACTTCCTCCCAACGCGGGATAAAACTTTTTATCGGTTTCACAAGCACTTTCGTTTTTGCGATTTACCAAACGACGCTTTAATGTCGACCAGCCTTTTGCGGATTTCCCGTCCCGTCGGGGTTCACGAAATTTCGAAAGTCGTAGGGCGACAGGTGTACACCTTTTTCCCGGTGTTAAAAAATAAAAAGAAACAGGGAAAATACGATGGTCCGTCACGCAGGAGTGTTGGAGTCACGTACAACGCCGTAAGTTCCAAGTTGCAAAAATAATGCGTACCCTTTTGCGCTTCCAACTTAGCCGACGAAATTCTGGGTTAATGCATGTTTGAGTACCGCGCAGCTCGCCTGCACGTGCGTGCGCGATTTTTAATTTGAATTCGCTTCCAGACCCTGCCATCTCAGGACTAAGTGTGTGCATCGTTAAACGCGATTTCAATTTTTGGCACAATATACGTAAGGGGTTGCCTGAATTCGTAAACATACTCGAAAATCCAATTTTGCTGCAGCTATGTTTTATGTTGAATACTTTTTTAAGGATGCGAGATTCGTATAATATAACTTATCTTCGAGATAACACAATCATGTAATCTTCTAGATTGAAATTTAAAAGTAAAAATATCTATTATACATTGAAAAATGTCTTTCTTTTATAAAGTTAAAAATAACCTTTTTTGTGGAAGATACTGCAGTTTTATTTTGAAGATATTTTTAGATCTTTTGGTGGTATCTGAATGTATTTCAATGCGAGATAGATAAAAGTTTGTCGACATTAACAAACAATAGAGACATTAACAAATATAACAACTGCAATATATATTTGGGAGATTAATACAAACAAAATCCTGTAATTGAAAAAAAGTTGAAAATTGTTACTGTAGGGGGTGTTCTGAATCACTATTTAAGATTTTTATCCGAAATTTTGATAAAAAGGTCGTCATGAGTTACTCGACCGAAGGTTTTTAGGTATTTAGATCGAGGATCATATCTGCAATATAAAATATACAGCGTATACGAGATTTTTAATTTGATATTCTTTATAGTCGTGTTCATCGACCTCAAAAGCATAAGCAAATAAACCAGTGGCAGAAAAAAAGTTCATTTGCCACATTCGATCAGCCATATTAAATTTTGAAATTTAGACGTTTGATTCATCGAAAAAAAACCCTAGTATAAAATTACATTAAAATCGAACAAAAGTACATTAAAATAGATTTTTGTTTAATAAAGCTTAATCTCGGTGTTTATTTATTTATAACAATCTTGCAACTCATTAATCTTAAATATTAAAGACTGATTACTGGTAATAAATTTCGTTGCTATTAGAACTCCATTACTCACTCTTAACGAATGAACATTCACTATTAAAGAGTAAGAATTCACTCCTCCTCTGAGATGACTCAATTTTCACTCCATAAAGAGTGAATTACTTTTCACTCTAAGAAATTTAGAAAGTATAGATCCCGATTGATAAAAAATCCAACTAGTTTAAAATTTTTCTCATGTTGTATTTAAGGTTCTTGACTTGTATTAATGTTAGTTCTGATATAAAACTACTCAGGATAAGAACTCATTTTTTGGAAAACCCATCTTGTAGATAACATAGGCTAACAAAATAAGGCTGATCTGCACGCCCGGAAACGGCTCTATACTTTTTAAAAGGTTTTCCATGCCCTGAATCCAAATCTGTCCGTAGAATTGTTCTATCACATCAAGATTTTGAAATATCCTAACCTGAAAGTGCAAAAAACACAATTTTTGTTCGTTTTCAGAAAGTTTTCGTGACGGAACAAAAATTTTTGTTAGCAATTTTAATGTACTATTCATCAGCTTTAAAATGCTTCTTTAGAAATTCCGATTCAATTTTTTTTGTCATTGAGTTATCGAAATTCTTGTACATGATATTGATTTTTGTTATTGTTTTTTTGCACTTGTCTATCCGTGAGAACGTGTCTTTGAAGTAAAAAGTAAAATTCATGCCATCTTAAAAAAAATGTCATAATATGATACACCATACCCAAATAGCACAAAGTTTTAAGGAAGTTTTCATAACTGTTAAAAACATTTTGAAAACTGCCATTATTGAAAATTGTACAACTAAACAGTTTTAATACATTATACAACTTTTTATTGGTGTAGAATCGGTTTTGCAGCTCCATAAACGTTATTTATCTTGTAATATATATTTCAATTCATTAAAACATTTTTAAAACTTCATATACGATTATTGCATTGTAATTCACTATTTAAGTTGTATAAACGTTTACATGATTCCTCAAAGGTTGGTTGCAATATTACGAATATTTAATTTGTTAAAATATATATAAAACCAGTGTACATCGATTTTATGGAGTTTCATACAAGTGCCGCTCGGTGGCGAATACCATATTCTAGTTTTTCGACCTTGCAAGGACTTTTTCGAAGCTTATATATCATGTAATGTCATTGTATAGTAAAATCATTATATTCATGTCATATAAACGTTACGACAACTCTTATTTGACTATTAATTTATTGGTTCCATAGTCATTGTTTTCATAGTTGTAATAACGTTTATACAACGTTGAAACACGGTCGTATATATTTCCCATTTGGTTGATATAATCGTTTCTACAATGTTAATATATAAACATTTTAGTTGTATAATGGTTAAGAAAAGTTATAAAGTTTTAAGAAAAGACATATAGATGTTATTATACCGTAATATAACTAGAAGTGCTGCTTGGATATGTCCAAAGATTTGAATGTGACTCCTTGTGCACGTAATTCATTCATCTGATCATTTATTAAGCAAAACTACGCGAGACATAAGTAGCAGTAATAAAATTACAATAATTTCAAAATATCAAGAATATAGTATAAATAATACATTGTGAAACTAGGGAACAAAATAGGTGTTTTCCTACGAGCGTGAGATTTACGACTAAGCGAAGCGAGTCTGCAAATACTTATCTTGTTGTGCATACTTTAGGGAGAAAATAGTATTTACGCTTAGAATATAAAATCTTATTTTGCTCCCGAGGGAGAGAAGATGCTATTTTGCTCCCGCGATAAAGTATTTTGCATTTACAGTATGAGAATAAAATATTTGTTATACCTTAGAAATGTACATTTTGTTCAAAATAGAAACATTGTGCAATATATTTTTTAATGTTTCTTGAAGCAAAATTAAAAGTTTGAGCATTTGCTCATATATGTTCTGTGTTTAAATGAAATTGATATATTACTCTAGAATTTTATATTTCAAATTTTTAAAGATACTATAAAATAACATTTTATAAAATTCTTTATTCATTCTATAATACATTGTCTTTAATCTCGACCATTCATTAAACAAATTGGTTTGTTTTTAATTTAAAAAAATGTACAACTTCCTCGGTTATTTCATTTCTTCACTTTTTTTATGTATAAATGTGAAGAATCTGTAAAAACATCAAACATGACAAACTATTGATATGCTAATCCACTGTTATTATTTTTAGTCTTTATCTTGACTCGTTCTTGGTTTTAAAGACAGAATTAATCTCAGTTACATTATAGAAATAGGTGTCGTATTTTCAAGACGTTTTTGTTTCTAAAATGGAGTAAATATCTTCTTTTAAAAACTTCTTGGTGTCGCAGACACCAAAAACGTCATGAAATAAGACGCCTATTTTTAAAGGCAGGTGATTAAAACATTTTTAATAAGTTTGTCGCCAAGTGGGAGTGGTCGTTCCCCTTTATGGAACTCCCAGCATTATCCGGTAGCCTTGACAAGATGGAAATTTAGTTGCCTGCATTGGGGAAGTAAGGTTTTGTATACATGTGCTCACGACTTAGAATAGGGTTTCCTGTAGAAATTAGTTAAATCAAGCTTTTAATTCTAATAATACACATAAATTATTTAAAATTTATTTTCGTATTTATTAATTGAATTACGATTATTAAAAATAAAATCTGTTTATGATTAAGTGTGGAAACCAGCAATCATCTCCTGTTTCTTGGTATCTACGTCAAGTCCTTTACACATGCGTTGGCTCAAGTTTTACGCGGTGTCCATTTGCACTCTCGCATGTGTACGGGTTTACGCAAGAAACACAGGAAGCCAAGAAGTGCGGAACTGGGGTGGAAGAAATTAGATAAGAACTGCAGTGGAGAGATGGGAAATACGTAACTTCATATATTTTAAGCTTTGCTGACTTAATAATTAGTGTGACATTTTATGAAATAATTTCAATGCTTATATAATTCTTTTCGAATTCCTGCGAAATGAATTATTAATATTAATTAAACAAATAATATATTTTTATCACAAATTAAATTTAGAAAATAAGTTAAATACAGACAATAAGCAGTTGATAATTAAATAAGCTCGTTTCTGTTACATCTCAAAAGTAGACTGTCGATAAATTTAAACTACGACTAGCAAAATTTACAGTAAACTGTATCTCGTCTTTCTATGCAGCACATCAACAGTAAATATTTAATATTCTAATAAGTAAAGAAGGTTCTGTCTTTACTTTATCAAATTTTACGAAAAGGGTTGACACGACAGGCAATCATTTATCGTCCAATCTAGAAATGGTAACTTTTCCTTTGAAAATTAAAGAGTTTATATTTTTCTCGTTCGTTAAACCTGAAAATGATAACATCAGAAGTTCGTTAAAGATCTGTACATTTTTAAATGTAATCCTTTGAATTCAGAACTAAATAAATAGTAAACTCTGAATGCGATAAATCGTGTTTGATCGTAACACAGTTTTATGATGTAGCTGTTGGATTAAATAAATAGCGACGGGTAGTGGAAAAATTCTGGAAAAATAGGCGACGACTTGGACCGTTGTAGGACTGTATACGATGCAAACATAGACACGACAGCTTTCTCGCTTAGTGTAGTCGAAGGGGGTGCGCATTTGACGCTAGCAAATATTGAATTAAGCTTGCTCAGAAACGAAGTTAGAGAACGTCGTAGAGAACATGGTAAAACAACCTGAAAGGTGCTTTACACGAGGCATTATAAGGACATCCGAATAGACTCAAGAATGTAAGTTTTCCTAAGGAAATTATGCTTGCTTTCCTTACTGAAAGTCTATTTTTGTGTCTTGTAAGTTATTCCGAATTTCTTGAATACCCGCAATTGTTAGTTACCCCAAATTCCAAGTTTTGCTACCTTAAACTTCGCTTCGAATACTGGCGAATTAGAACCGCAAACTCACCGAAGTGAACACTACTGGGATCGTCTCGGTTGAAACTTGATAAATCGTGATCAGTATATGTTGACTCAATTGCAAAAAGACGGTATGGATAAAAGTCTAAATATAGAGAACGCAGATGAAGAATAAACTACAAAAATATATTTCGAATTGGTAATTTCTCTAGTTTTTTAAATTTATTAAAATTTAGTTGAAGCTTTATTTCTCTTATAAGTCAGCAGAGTATTGAGATATTCAGAAAGAGTTTATGCAGTTCAAGTACTTTTATTTCATTTAATTGAACAAGTATGGGAAGAAGGTATTGGGTGTTGTGAACTACTTCAATTGCGAATTTAGATATTTAACATTAACTTTTTATCAGTTTTCGTTCAAGCAGTGAAAAAAAATAGTTATTTTTGTAACAAGGGCGTAAAATGCAGTTTTACGCCTCGACAATAGAACCCGAAGGATGACAAAGTCTCCGCGAGGTTCATGAGGGTAAAAATTCTACACCTGAGATTCAAACATTGTTTTTTGATGCAGTAGGCGTAAAATATTTTTGTTTGTCATACCAACAGGAAAAGTCAATTTTTCCGCCCGGAAAGGGAGGCGGAAAGTGCTCGATTGCCGCCCGTTCTGATAAAGATGAGCGTCACATGGCGGAAAAAATGTTGCCTTCTTTATCAGACCGGGCGGCAATCGGGTACTTTTCGCCCACATTTCCAGTCGGGAAGATGGACTTTTCGTGCTGGTGTGACAAAATATACTATTACGCCTCGATGTGCGGGCATAAAATATCAATTTCACCCCTCCGTGGGAACTGCATCAAGAAGAAAATATCGATTGATGCATTCAAAATTCTTAAAGGTGAAAAAGTGTTTCTCTATAATAAATATAATTATTTACTAAAATAATGATAAGGGTTCGGCTTTGTCCTACAAAGTTGGTTGCTGATGATTTTCCTCGACGTTTCGAACGACTTGCGTTCATTTTCAAGAGGTTACTGTGGAGCGTCCTGTTGTGTTGCCGCTTTTTATATGTTTCCTGTTTTCCTATGGTGGGGAGGTTCCTGACCGTTTCATTTGTGTAATGATGCGTTCATATGCGGTGTGTAAACTTTGGGTATCTTCAATTTTGTTGAGTGGAGCTTTTTGTAATTTGATGTTAATCATTTCCGATATACGTCTATTGTGAAATTTATTTTCGATATCCAGTATTTTTATGTTATCCCAGTCAAAATTATGTAGTGTTTGGATTCTATGTTCTGTGATTACTGTGTTTGTTTGAGAAGGTCTATTGATATTGCGTTGATGTTCGTTTATTCTAGTTTTTAATGTTCGTTTACTTTCTCCCACATATGATGCATCGCAATCCATACATTTTATGCAATACACGGTGTTGTGTGTATCCATCTTTTGTAATTTGTCTTTACCTTTTTGTATTATTGCGGATAGGTTGTTTCTTAGAGATGGTACGATCTTAATGTTAGTGTTGCGAAAAGAGTTTTCAATTGATTCATATATATGTTTTGTATATGGTATTTGTAAATATTTGAGTTGATTTCTTCTATTTTCTGTGTTAGCCTCTTGTGTTTGTGCATTATGCATGTGGATTCGTCTTGTAATATATTTGTCAATCATTGACTTCGGGTAATCGTTATCTCGTAAATATTGTTTGATTTTGTGAATATTGTTATTATGGAATTTCTTATCACTTAATTTTAGAGCTCTATCTGTGAGGTTGTAAATACTGGATATTTTTTGTGAGTACGGATGATGTGAATTGTAATTCAAGATACGGCCCGAGTACGTTGGTTTACAATACCAATCAAATGAGAGACTATTATTGTTATTTCTGATGATCAGAAGTTCTAAAAAAGGTATTTTGTTAAGTTGTTCTATTTCGTGTGTAAATAGGAAAACAGGAAACATATAAAAAAACGGCAACACAACAGGACGCTCCACAGTAACCTCTTGAAAATGAACGCAAGTCGTTCGAAACGTCGAGGAAAATCATCAGCAACCAACTTTGTAGGACAAAGCCGAACCCTTATCATTATTTTATTATATATACTTCTACATAAAAACACCGTGTAATTATAATTATTTACATATTAAAACAGCGGTTAGAGGAAAAATAGTCATAGCATAATACTAGCTAATTCTGTTCGAAATGTAAATGGTTACAATTCTGTAAAATGGTAATTAAAATGAAACATCCTAATGCAAAAACTGTAGAGTAATAATTTTATGGTAATACTACTTATTATAATTATATTGTAGGTGAGCTAACTGTCGTCAAAAAATATCTGAACCCAATGGTACTTCGAAAAAGATAATTTCATCCCATTTTGTTAGTTCGGTAGAATTAGTAGCTTAACGCATGTAACTTGAGTATTTCAAAATGAAATTAAATAATCCATTCAAACAGTCATCACAGTGAAAGTTTTGATAGTATGCTGATAGTCATTTGTGAATAACTGATAATATGATAGCTCTCTCGTCTTTTGTCATATGATAAGTTCAAATATCTAATAAAATATCTGGATATAGACTTCTATGAATATCTGGATAGAGAATTGTTTTTTTTGTTATTCTTTTCTAAAAAACAAAGCATGGAAATTAATTACATAAAAAAGGCAAAATTTAAGTTCTATTTATAAATACTTTTGGATTTAGGTCGTAGATACTGTAAAAAGAGGAACAAATCGACGTACGGAACCGCAAATACACCTATCTAGTGTACGTATCCGAATGCTGTGCCTCGAACGGAACTTCCCTAACTTGGCGGTAAGTAATCACCACGAGGACCTCCAACATCGAGGTAAGCACGCGATTCAAAGTTAGTTTCGGTGCTGGGCTGCAAAGATCGCTTGGTTCGTTACTACCTTCTGATTCTCGTGTGCTCTAGAAACGCTTACTAGCCGTTTACATGGCGGGATAATTATGAGATAATTACGACAAATTCAACAGATTAAAAAAATTGATTATTGATAATACATATTAAGCGCTGATTTAACGTTTTTTCTGTAGAAGAAATTTAAATCACGTGCATCAAAAGCATTTTTTCACTCATCCAGGTCCAGCTTAATGGAATGTAAAAATTACTCACTAGTACCATGTTAGAAATTGCAACTGGATATTAGACATTTATTATCCAATATTCTTGTGTAATGCCTAAGAATAGACATTTCTAAAGTATTTTCTTAGGTAATTTTTGGCTTAAATGTGAGATTTGTTGAATTAATTATTAGACAGTTTTGCTAGACGATTTGATCTATTATTAGATTTCAAAAACATTAAAATATTCCACACAGAAAAATAATTAAAAAACACCGACCGGGAATCGAACCCTAATAGTTCCACATCCGCGAATTTAACCCGTGCGACCAAAGGTCCAAAGCATCGTTACCGCTATGGCAATAAACAAAGTTGACACTTTTACGCGCATATTTAGAAAAAATGTTCATGATTTTTGGCTATCAAAAAAGTACACCAATAATTTAAAAATGTTTTGGCCAATGTTTTCTGAAAACATGATATATTTTTGTAAAATACTACGAAAATGTATAATAATATATATATATATATATATATATATATATATATATATATATATATATATATATATATATATAAATTATATCTTTGTTTAGGAATGAAGTGCATATTACTGCAACGTAACAAAGGAGATGTTTTATAAAATTTGTAGTAAAAAATATTCTTCTTAGAAATGTTAAAAATATACGTTTATATTCTTTTAACGGATTATATCAGAAATGCTATCAGAAAATAACTTTAAACAAACAGGACAGTTTACAGAATAGCTTTCCAATTACTAGGCACTTTACCGACTGTTTTTAGTACGTATAGTGCAGAAATCAGTCCGTAAAATCACACTTTACGGACTAAAAGGAGTCCGTAAAGTGTCTACTTTACGGACACGTGTATCAAAAAAAAATTTTCTTGTAAAATTATTAGAAAAAATAAATTTGTGCAATTCAAGTCAAAGATTCACGACCAACATTTGGACATACTTAGAACAGTTTTCAACGTACATTTAATAGATAAAAATGTTCTGCATAAATTTCATGCCTAAGAATTGAACAGAAATGTGAGAATTTTTCAGTTATGGTATGTTTTGCTTAATATTAGACAATTTTTGGGCATTTTGTAGACACTTTCGTTTGATACATATTTTAACCAAAATATATGCCTAAAAGTTAGTTTTAATTCATCAAAGATGCTTACAATTTCTACCAGGGTAAATCTACTTAAATTCGCTGTGAATGATAAAACTCGGTATATAAATTTTTAGAATTTTTAAAAATAATCTATGTGATTTTTTGATATAATGGTTGCCTTTTTTAAATTCATCTTTCGGTATTGTCGTGGAATTAGATATTTCAGATATTTGTTGGTACAATATCAGCTGAAATTACATTAATGTATGATCCTTGCGTAGATTGATAGTTTTTAATTTTATCATTAGCATAAGATGGTGTTTTCCCCACGTTATTTAAGATTTTTGGAAAAAACTACCTAGACTATAAGTTGGAGAATTTATTCTAGATACACCGAGAAACCAGACGGGTATTAGATATCAATATTATTGGTCGCCCAAACTACATTGTTTCTATTGGGCAAAAAAATAACTCGTTCTTAAAATAGTTAATACTATACGTGCCGTGGTAGCAGATGCCAACCAGTAGTATCTAACATCCATATGTTTTTTTTCCAGTGTATAATTAGTATTAACGGGATATTCCTTCCATGTACTCTAGGTATTCAATCTGCTCGAGGGATTTTAGGGTTTTCGTTAACAATGTGTTGATATATTCTTTTTTCCTAATTAATAATTAGTGAGTTGAGTTATTTTGAGATAGTTTTTGTGTATTCGAATTGTTTTACACTGCAGGTAATGGAGTCAGTTATTAGAGCATTTTTATCTAGGTATTCAGTTTTATTGCATTATTTGTATTGTCATATTCTAGACTTCAAAAAACAGTTAAAATGAAATTTTATATTAATGTAATAATTAATTAAAATTATAATAAAATTAAACAAAGAACCATTGGGAATTATAGCGAAAAGAACAGGAATACCCACTTCCACCTATAAAAAGTTTAAATTTTGAATAAATAATTAATAAAAACGTTAATATATCGCCTTCAAATCGTAACAATTATTCGAAAACGAACCACAAAGATCTGAAATTTCATGTAGTTCAAAGGGACATCACAGTTAATAATTTTAACTCGATATCCATTATAGATTGACATTTTTATGAACTTTTGAGAGCATGATCATTAAAATGATCCTAATAGCAACTTAAAGTGTTAACTTTAAAATTGTTAGAACCATTGAACTTTCAATTCAGTGATCGTACTAAACTGAAACTATGTCAAGTAAAATTTTCGTAATCATCAAATGAAATTAGAATTTCCATCTCCGTCAATCTTCATCATCAACTTTCAACTATTAACTTGGTCTTTCTTTAATTTTCATCATGTCAATCAAGTTTTTACTTTTGTTTAATCGTTATGAAATCAACTTCCAACTTCGACCTCTCAACTTCTCCCAATCTTCAGGAAGTAAATTTAAAGGTCTTAAGTTCTGAAGTTCTTCCAAACTTCATGAATTTAACCTTCAGTTATGGATATAATTGAAGCTTCGGAGATTTAAAACGATGTCAAATTTTAATAAAAACTAAACGTCATAAACTTTTAACAATGAGTTAACATTAAAAACAACTTGTACTCTAATAGCCTGTCAGAACGCCAGATACCAACCAATGACATGGCATATTTTTCAATACATTTTAGTACTCGGTAACAAGTGACTTTTTCTGGAATTAGAGCACTCTAACTCTATACCCTTTCAAGATATACCTGATTTCATTATTTTGAGAAACAAATTCAAATTTGACGTCAAATAAGTACAATTTTTTTTTTAAATTGACATAAATAAATAAATAAATAAACTTGTTTTAATCTATTCCAAGCAAATAAGTGGAAATCCATAACCTACCTTTCGTGAAAATCCATGGCATTATCGTAACACTTACGAAAACTCGAAGACTCGCGTTCAAGTTCATAGCAACGCTGAAAGCTGCAATGTACTGCTGTGAAACTTCTCGAAAGTTTTATCTCGAAAATAAATAGGAGTTTTGCGCGAACCTAGACTTCCACAGTATGCTCTAGTCACAACTGTGCTTAAATTAACACCTGAATTTTTTAAGAGTTATGAAATGGCAAGTTCGAAAAAATAACGACCGTCCACTTTATAGCTCACTAGCTGCTTGTAAATTTAGCAACCAACCGGTCTTTTATATCTTAGGAATTCCACAGAACTTTTAAAATTGCAATTACTCGTATGAAAATCGTAGAAATTTAGGTTAAATTGATTTTTATTATTGTGTTACTGAAAGAAGATGATTAGTATAATATCGGCTGATTTTTGTGAATGAGTCAGAAAAGATTATCATCTGAGAGGTCTGTTAACAAAAATAACTTGATACTCAATTTTTTAATTCTGAATACTAGCCGTTTCATTATTACAGAAGAAAATAAACATTTCTATTATAATTTTCTTGATTTAGAAACAAATGTACTTCAATAGGTATGTTGTAATTGGTTGTAAAATTTTCTAAACGTTATTAATTAAAATTAAAATCTTTTTTGTATTTACAAAAATAACTCTCTTAAAAAATAAGTGGCCTTACTTTTGTTTTCTTAACTGATTAAGGTAACATAAAAAAAATTTCAATATTTTGAAAGTGGAGTTGTAAAAGTTCCATGGAATTCCTTATGTAAGACATGAATAAATGCTAACATTATTTAAAATGAAATATAGGATGCAAGAAAACCCAAGCAATAGTACAACTAATAAATCTACCAGTAGAAATCTGAATATCTTGAAAGATATACCATTACGTTGTTTGATTAAGAACCGGATTTTCCTGATTAAATTTAGAATTCTCGTGTTGGCAATTTTTAAAATAAACACAACCCGCGAAGGGTAAGGCGAGATTAGAAAAGGGATCATGCAAAGTTGTAATCGTATATCTTGACACGGAAGGGACTGTAACCTATTTAAAATGCTGATTGAAAATGGTTATTTTTCGATTATCGTAACGACTTTGTGGAAGGAAGATAAATGAGCTAACTACAAATGAACAATTTTTAAATAGAAGGAACTTCAAGTTCCAATTCTTTATCAGTAGGTAAACTTGTATTGTTTTCGTTCTAATTACAACCATACAAATTATACCTTTTTCTTATTTATTTAATAGCTTCTAACCAATTGCCATCGAACTAAGTACTTCATGTAAAATATATTCAAGAAATTTTCCTTGAAGTTTACACTCTATAATCTAAAGTTGAAAATTACCTGCGTGTAGTGAATTTCATCGTAAACAAACTTAAAATGACCCACTATCCTCAAAGTAGAGGTCTCCTTCATATTGAAGTAATTTTTTATGTCAAGTAAGTGTTCGTCATAATATTTTGTAATAATTTTATAATAATCCAGGAGCTTGTAGATTTAGCACTTTTAGATCGGAAGTAGTGAAATGGAACTTTTGAATTTGTTTTACTATTGTACCCTACTCAATTCATACATAATGATCCATATATAGATTATGTACAGAATTGAATATACATGATCTATACATAAGATATGCAAATTGAAGAAAAGAGAGAACTCACAATCGACGTGTAATAAAGTCCACGAAACGATTTTGCGAAGCAACACAACGAAGCATCGACAAAAATAAGGTACATTTTATTAAACAGGAACCGAAACCATCGAAATTTGACTTCATCACTGATGCCATTTAATCATTGGACTCGACTCCTGGATCATCATGCATTTTCACATGGCACTAAGAAAATCATCAGCAAATGCAATTCTAAAAATAACTTGTAAAATTGGAAAAAAATGGAAAATTACAATTTACTAATATTTATTTACTGATTTTAATTAATAATTTAGTTGGTAGTTTTATTATGACGTACTTTTATGGAGGTTCCACCGATACCATCGCAGAGACAAATTTGCGCATTTTAAATATCAACATAACTTAACAACCGCGTTACTAACGATCCAATGAAAAGAAGAAGAACGTGATTTATTTTTGACATTTTCTACCGAACCTCCACTAAAGCAAGTATATTAAAAATAGAACTGCATTATCAAATAAATTAATTTAATAAATAATAGTAAAATATGATTTCTTTCCTTGTATCATTGGACATCAGTTTTGAAGTCGGATATCGGTGGCTGTTTTATTTTCAATGTTCTTTTTTCATGTGCCTATATTTTTCGATGTCTTCGTTTCGTCACTTGAAATTTCAATAGAAATCAGTAAATCAAATGTACTTATTTTTCAGATATAGAAATTGGTTAAATAAAACTTATTAATATTAGTACATTAAATTTTTATAATTATTATTTTTAATATATATTTTGTGTACATTATGCATAGATTATGAATGCTCAATTCCATACATAACCTCTACATGGATGATTATGTAGAAATTAAGTATAATTTATTCATATTTTTTTTACTTGGACTTGTATAGCTTTTATGCAGTTTATGTATTTTAGTTATATTAACACCAAAAATCATTGGATTGAAATAAAAAGTCTATTGCATTGCTGCAAGCTCATCATTTCGCAAATGAATAAACTGATGAATAATAACGATTAATTAACTTAATGTTGCACCTGTCATTACAGTAATAAAAAATGCTGTAACAATTAAAGATAGAAAGCAAAGATTCTCTTTTATTACAAAACAATAATCTGTAACATTTCGAATCAAGATGAATAAATGGCATTACTCCCATATGCTCATACGTTAGTATTCAGCTGTGACGACATGCCTCGGTCTTAGAGCACGAATGTAGGTCCGTGCGTTGGGATAATTTTATCTTTGTATGTGTGTAATCCTTCTATTCGCACATACATGTGTATGAGTACATGAAATCCTATACATTCGTGCTCGGGGCTGGTTTTCATTGCGCATGCACATTCTGCATAATGGAAATGCGGTTGCGGTAATTCTATAATTTCAAATTACCGCGCGGTCAAAGAGCGATGTCACGCCTTGGAGCAAGAAGTGTGTTCCTATTTTCACGTGATCCAAGTTGGTGAAAACCGACACAGTGAGAGAGATGTCGCAAAAAGTAGATCTGTACGTGAATTAACGGTCGTTTAACCAAAAACCACATATAAGGTCACGAATTAAGTAAGAAAACGATCAAATGATATTTTTTTCTTTTATTAAGTTTTTCTTTGAATTTTTATGTTCGTTTCTTTGGTAATTTTCGGAGATTTTTAAGTTTAATCAGCTGAATATCTTCCTCCTTGTTATCATGAACGGTAGCAGAAGCATGTAGGCAAAAAAGTTCCCCAGGAAGCTGAGATGCAATCAAATTATTCCGCATATTATGACACCACATCAATGTTAATTTTCTATCCGAATCCGTTGATTTGCTTGAAAATGAGAAGTGTAAATGATACCTCACACTATATACGGAAGCTTCCGGTCATATCCTAAATGAAAAATTACATGTGATGCCGTTGACTGGAGACATTGTTATGAAAATACCCAAGAAATAGAAGTTTCGATGTGAAGTTTTGGAGATATCGAAGGAGAGCATGCTATCCATACATGGAATTCCACTTTTAAGGTCCCTTTTTGCAAATCTATTTAACATACTATTTACACTGTTTGGTAAATTATGACATTTTTCTGTTTTAAGTGTATCGCTATTTTAAGAATTACCTCACAGAAATAACAATTACATTACTTTTATATGAAATTTAAGAAACCACACCTGAAATTTACGAAAGATAACTGATGTTTTCAAACGGTAACCGAAACTTCTGAAATAAAACAAAATTGTAAGTTGATGTCACTTAAGATTCCGAAAGTCTAATTGAAATTTCTATCAGTGTGATACGAAGCGTGTGTAGTGCTGGTATGTACATGTATGGAAAAACCAAACTCGAAACACAAACTATTAGGTCCTGGTTTTTTTTTTCTCCTGTCTATGAAAACCGATTATTTCCTGTACAAGTGTCTCTTATAACTGCATTTGAGGAATTATACATTCGACTTTTTGGAATATATGCAGATGATGAATTAATAAGAAAAAAATTTAGGCATGCTACTTCATAACCTCACTTTTCAGATCCTACCATGTTACATATCCTGCTTATATTGGTGTTTTGTGTGTAGAAAGGAAATTTGTGTTCCAATACATTTAATATAAATTAGAATAACTACTAACTCAAGTAGAAAAGTTCTGCATTAATTATATATAAATTATATAGTCATCTGTATATAGTATATATATATATATATATAGATTTGGACATATATAATCTGTATATAATTTTTATGTAAACAATTCTTGGGTAATTATAAAACATTTTTAAAATGTTTTTTTTTGCTGCTTTTGTTTCTTATATAAAGTCTCTCTAATATAAAGTTTCTTTTCGTAGTCACTTCCCGCAAAATTAAAATTTCAAATTTAGATATAAAAATGAGATTAATCAAATTGATTTGGTTTTTAATTGGTCAGGTTGAACTCATGCTAAACTAGAATAAAAATGTACGGACACATCCAAACTCATCACATATTTTAGTACATATTCTTTTTATTTTTTAAAATGATATGTTATTTATAATACACTGCATGACTTTTTACGCCTAAAACTAAGAATAGGTACATATGTACTGAAACTGACATATCTAACCTAAATATTATATCTATTTTTGGCGCTGAGAATCAATATACAGTTCATTTTACGAATCCGTTTCAGAAAACTACTAATCCTTAACGTATCAGAATTTTCAGTAATATTAACTGCATAAAACTTCCGTTGGATGTGTCGAAAGTTTACCGAAAAAATATTTATAATTGTAGTAATTCTTACTTTATCCTTGTATCAACTAGGATGTATGCATAAATCAGTAAATGTCTGTGCTTTTCATATCGATAGTCACTACAGCAAGGATTTTACAATAATGTAATTTTTTTTACGCTCTTGGTTCTATGGATCATCTGCTATCAAAGGATTCTGTCGCACATGTGCAATACGCTTCATAATACCGTTGCACTTATCCTTTCCATAACTAATAACGTCATAAGAGCTTTAAGAAGTGGACGAATCCTTGAGTAAAAATTAATAATAATTAAAAAGAATGTAGAGGAATAAATAAAGTTGTTAAAGAATACACATTTGCATCATTTTTGAAAGTGTACTTAACAGTGAACAATGTGATATTTACGATTCAAAAATTTGAAAAATACATATATTATTCTTCACAATAGAAAAGAACATAGATTTTGGACTTTCAATCCTGTAAAATAAGATATCAATATTTAATTTATGGTAAAAGACAGTAATCGCGGAAAATTATAAAATCTTCAAAACAATTTCAAAGTATAAATTATAAACATAAAAAAAAATATATATATCCGTTACGAGCATCTGAAATTTTCATGCCCGAGATATGCAAAATCGGGAAAAGAGCAAACATGTCAAAAAAAGAACGAAATTATCAATAAACGCATTAAATATATAATAGCAAAATATGATTTGTTCTCTGGTGTCAATGGGTTTTGATAATGATTTTTAGATGTGTACCCTCCGATCATTTTCGTAACGATCCAGAAGTTGTGGCCAATGATAGAAAAAAATATGCGTTCAATTTAGATTTTATTTTATTTTTAATGAAAGATTCCATATTTTATGTGTCTTTATTTATCGCCACCGTTGTCAGTTCTGTTGGAATTTCAATCCAGGAGGAAAAATCGATTTGTGGACTTTTGACAAGTCGATTGTGATTTTAGCCTCTTCCGATTTTGCATATCTGCAATGATTCAAAGAAATTTGTCATTCTATAATGATATAAAATATTTAAAAAATTCAGATAACAGAATATATTTTGAACCGAAGCGTCGGAGACATTGTAAGTTGAATTTGATTGGATTTCGATAAGAAAGTGATTCTATTCTGATCGACATCTGAAACAATTTCAATCCAATTGCGTGTATTTAAAAGCAGATAAAAAAGGATTAAATATATATGTTGGAAAGAGACCAGTTGAGTGCGATTTTGAATGAATTACCATTTGTTGTCGAAAAATTTCACATCCGAAAATACTTAAAAAATGTGATCTTATTTCGATAATTTTTCGATTCATTCGCTTTCGGCCAAATTTGATCAAATTTTGATCAATTTTTTTTAAATTCCAGACACCTTTCACACAGTTTTATGGTATTATGACATCTTAATCATCTGGTAGCCCCTGTATAAGTCCTTTTTATAGTTATGTATGTTGATCATTCTTTAAAATAAAACAAAAATTCAGAATGAAGTTTTCATAAGCAAAAATACCATTCGTAAATAAATAACGTTTAAGATGAATATTTTAAGTTAATATATGTTTTTATGGATGCTTACGAAGTGGAGTTTTTAATGCCGTATAAAACTCATTTAATTCTAACTAATAGAAATTAACAGTATGTTATCTGACATCTTCAGGAATCATTTAAATGTAGAATGAGATGTAGCTGTGACAATATACATTACAATAGTGTGAAATAAAGACAATAATTTTTTGTGAATTTCATAATATTGTTCAGCGTGGTAGTCAGTAGATGGTCACACTATCTAGTTTAAGTTTCTTTTCTTTCAATGTTGATGACCACCTATGTAAGGGTAAAAGATAAGATGAGTTTAGATGGTGAATGGCTATTCAATAAGAGGGCATTTCATCACGCGAAATATACACTCTAAATTTCTTAAAGTGAAAGTTGTGCCACTTTCTGATAAAAATAACTTTTTCACTATTTTTAGGAAGTGGAAATTTCACTTCACTAATAGCGGATGGAAATATGCCACTCTAATAAAGCTAAATTTTCATTTTACAGATAGTGAAAAACACATCTTTAGCAGAGAGTGGCACAACTTTGACTTTAAGAAACTTAGAGTGTAGTGTATATTGTAAATTATTGTTCATTTAAGTTTATTAATACCGTTTCAACGAAACGTAAGTTATCTTACAATATAATCTCACCATTAATTTTTCTAATGGCATATATCTTAGATATTATGTATATATAGATATACATTGTGAAGAATTAATGGAAGTATTTTTGGCCGCATTTTTACAGTGTAGAAATTTCAGATCGTATGGAATCTCTACATTGTTTCTAGTATAATCCGATTAGAAACAAATAAAGATTATTATATGGACAGGATAATTATTATTAGTTTAAAAAAAAAACAGTTATTTGAAAATCAGGCCTTATTTAAATTCATCGTTTGGAATGTGACTAAAAAAAGTTTAAACTACTGCTATCAAGCCATAACATTTAATTACTTCCGTCAAACAACTAGTAAGTTTAAAATGATTAGGGGTACGTTTTTCCCACCTAAACACATTTTATGAATAATGTGTCTGTTTTTTGAAAAAAAAATTGATAAATTAATAGTAATATCAATTACAGTACTCGATAATCTTTATTATTATTTATTCGAAAGTACCATTATTGACATTTTCTCAAAGAAACAGAACATATCGTCATTATTTAAAAATTAAATATAATCGCAGGGCAAATACTTTTAATAAAATTGACGTGCTGAATTAAATGAGAAACTGCAGTATTTCAAAAATCTTTAGATTTCAATTAACAAACCACGTCTACAAAATAGTAAAATTTTATCGAATTATTCGTGTATCGTAGATATGATTTTACTTAAATTGGTATAATATATATTATACAGATAACACAAATATGTTATTTTAACTTATTTAATTTGTGATAGAAATATTATATATTCGTTTTATTTCATGCACAAAAACAATAATTGACAGTATGGCATTATACAATTATATTGTTGTATAATGCACTCTTCATAATTCAAAATTCTTCGTCACGTGTATGAACAATTTTATGACATGTCCCAAATAAAGAATGTGCTAAAAAGTTGATATAATAGAATTCTCTAATCTGGACATTTCTCTAGACAGATAGATGACGGTATATCACGTTCTCGATAAATATAAATTGCGCTCAGTTTCTTTTGTTCATTTAAATTTTAATAGAATCACACGCTGGCGATCAAAAAGTCTTTAATAGTACAGAGGGACCCGACTGCAAATGAATTTTTCGCCTTGCAACAAAGAAAAATAGAAAAGATCTAATTTGGCTTTTAAATAAAATTATCGAAATTCATATTAAAATAAACAAAAAAATTATTTGAAACTATTGCGATAGTGATTTTTAGATGTTTGTGAAATTTATTGCTTAGGAAATTAATAAAATAGGGTTTGAACTAGACAAGGTTTTTAATAGTTACTATAGCGAATAAATATTTATGACGATTTAGTAAATCGCATTTTTATCATCAGTTAATAACACGTTTTTCTTAATACAGATTGTTTTAAATCACATATGGTATTTAATAATTGTAAATAAATCTGTTCTTTCTTGTCACTAAGCTTGATGTTTATTTGTACTTTCTTTAAATGTATGTGGTACACATTACCTTTAAGTTAAGTATACGTAATTAGAAAGTATGAGCTTTATAGTTAAGGAATATGTTAAATGTGCAGCATAAGACTGCTCAATAAGAACTGGATCGTTTAATAAACGTTTAATTGGAGTATAAACGCATCGTAGAAACCTGGGATAATAAACGTCTTTGTACGTACAAGAAAGTCTAGAAAAAACAATTGCTATATCGTTTTTCATAAGTAAATTATTACGTTTTAAATTCACATATAAAAAACATATATATTAGCATCAAGAAGTTAGTACATAATGCGTTTACGTAAACACATTTCACGTAAAGAATAAAAAACTGGACAAATGTATGTTAATATATTTTTAAAGTAATTAAATCATTATATTATTTATGTTTTAACAGCATTTGTAAATATCTTATATGATTTTTACGTGTTTCACCGCTGGAAAATATAAACAATAAGTGTCAGTACGCTACGTTTGCGATTGGGCGCCAATTAATTTTATTCATTATTCTAGTAAATTTTTATGAAGCTTTCAAAATCAATTATTGAAAATGATTATCGTTGTCGCTGGTTTCATAAAAACTTATTTGTTTATAATTAATAACTACATATTTACTCTAGTTGAATTAAAATTTGATAAATGATATATATATAATAAATGTTAGTTGACATATTTTCATGTAAAATTGAAACATTTCTATTAAGGATGTATTCATTCAGAAATTATAACGAAGCACATTTAATTTTCAGAAACAATATCCTTTATCCAGTACAATGCTCCTGGAACTTAATTTTGCAAAATAATAGCCGAGATACGGACCAGTTAGTTCAAGAGAATAAATAAACCGGTTTCGTTCAATCAATCAAAATCTATGGCTATCATTAATCACCCGCCGATCAATGTACTTAGATTTTTCTAGAGGCACTTAACTTGAGTAATTATGATTCGAAAATGAACTGGCACTAAACCTACTTGTCCATGGTGTTACAATGAACTGAACCTGGAGAGGAAATCTGTCATAATGTCTACTAGAGGTGATCAATAAGAATTTTATCTAAGCGATTGGATGTTAGCTTCGAAAGAGAAAGTCCTGGGAACAATGATATTATAGATTGTTTTTTAACTGGTATTTTCCTCTTTTTATTCTTGAAACAATTTTACCCCATTCGGTGTCTAGATCATGGAAAGATCTTTCATCGAACATTTTTTTACTCGAGATTATCCAATTTTGGTTCTAAGTTTATCTGAATAAATCAATGGCCGAAATCTTTGACGCTCGTTTTTCATTAATGATGACATTTATTACGAGAATATGTAGGGCTATTGGATTCTACTTCGATTTTCAACATCACCAGTAACATACGAATGGACTAAGTGAAGCTCGAGTATAAAAAAGGACCGATAAAAATAAAGCTTCGGACCCGTGCGGTTTTCCAGCACCGATTCTCCTTCTGCCGTTGTGGCAGACCACCACGACACAACCGTACAGAAGCAATTTTCCTCCTCTTTTACCTCCCCACCCCTTGGTTTTCCGCGAATGTCTTTTCTTTTTCTTTGCTTCATAGCTTTACTTTTTTCCATTTTTCCTACTTTTTTCTTTTTCTCTTGAAAAGAAAGCACTCTCCTGCGAATTAGACTTCGCAGCTTCCGTTAAGCTCGTGGCACAGTGGCAGCGGTTCGTGGCTCGGTGAAATTGTGGCAACGATACAGGCGTCGCCTCGGTTGAGTTGAAACCTGCCTTTCTAGTGAATTTATTTCTGCGTCTTATCTGAATCGAGACGACTATCAGATTACCGTCAATCGAGACGAGAAAGCGGAATTTTGCTTTTATGGCTTGGAAGTGTGCTTAAACCGGTTGGATTTTTGCAGGAATTTTCGATGAAGTGCGGGATTTCGTTCACGGCGAGCTGGAGAATTGTTTATCGATTCTGGTTTACAGCGACCATGTATACGGTTACGGTTTTATATCTGAAAGAGAGCACGGGAGAATAGACGATTCGGTTTCTCAGAATATGTTTCCAGTGGTGTTTTTACCAACAGAAACAGGAAATTAGGTCACAATTACATGTGTCAGGCTTCTTGTATTTTTTTATCAAAAAACAGTCTTGTTGAATCTAACATAATATAACTGCATGATACCAATCAACAGTTGAAACGTCCATTTCTCTTTGTTATAAATATTATTATATCGAAAGAAAGTTGATAAGGTTTCCTTCTTTTACATTCACTAAATATACTCGTACCATTTAATGAACCTTTTTTTATTAAATTTCATTCCAATAGTAATAATGCACATCTCGACACCCTTATGAAAAATCGTTATATTTCTGAAAAGCCTTGAAGAAAATCGTGTTTGAAAATATGCTTGAAGACGATCATATTTCGAAAATAACTAGAAGAAGGTCGACGTCTGAACTGAGGTGAAAATATCGTATTTCAGAAAAATATTTTCAAAATCTTGAAGCGTCAGCTTTGAACCTGACCTGCTATGTAATTATTGGTTTTTCTTATTTATTGAATCTAGTTATTGAGTCTGTTTTTGTATTATATTTTAATTTTAATTATTCTATTTTCGCAGATTTTATTGATGTAAAATTACAAGAAACAACCTGTGTAAAAGTATAATTAGTTTATTTTGTCCAAAATAATAACGCATCTGTACTGTATATGATACTAGCAAAACACACATTTTAGTTTTAACATATATTTCATAAACTGTGATTCTAGTAGTAACTTAAGTCCTAAGATGTTCTATAAATATAAGAGTGCCTATTTCGTATCGTAAACATTATTGCATTTTTATTACAAATCGCAGGGCTAATTTTTCTGAACAAATATAAAATTGGACTGTGGTTTAGTACAGGTATATTAAGTAGAGTTGATTGAAGTTTTGTGATGTTGTTTTACTCATTTACTACTAAGGAAGCAATGCAACTATTTCTTCATATGCAGATGCTACTAGAATTCAGATGAACGGAGAAACTTTAAGTAACCTTAAATTGTTCAATTAGTTATATTTAAGTTTGATGATATTTACCTGGTAACGATAAAAAATTCTTCTTGAAGACCGAAAAGATCATGTGACGTTAACAAAACCAAAACAGATCCGATAAAATGGATTTGTGCAACGACACCCTTAGTGTAAAGCACTTATTAACCAACTGTTTTAATGCAAAACAGAAAAAAGAAAACATCAATTACTATACAATATAAAGAAATTGCTTACGAAACCAAAAATATTCTTTTATAAAAAAGGATCTAATATTTTATATTTTAAGATCATTTAAAATCTATTTAAATTTAATCTAAATCAATTATTCATTTAATCTACATAAAAGATTGATTAAACTCTTTTTTCGATTAGTAATTTCTGTTTTAATTGTGCATTTCCTCTTTTGTTCAGTAATTAGAAGAGCATTTTCATCTTAGGAATGTAATTTAGTACGGATGAAAACTATTACAATATATTAGTTACTATTAGATTAAAAAACAGTGATGGAAGAAACAGACATAATTTCTTAAAACCAGGGTAATATAAAGTAAACTTTCATTATCGTAATACGTTTAAATTATTTCCGAATATTTGTTATATTAAAATGAATTAGGTGTAAAATCAGCCAAAAGCCTGTGTTACTTAAAAACCTTTAACTGTTATTTATTAAAATACATAAGAAGTTATACACGATATTAGTACTAAAGATCGTGTTACTAATTTCATTGCTAAATAAGTTAACACATAAGATTACAGATCTATTATAGTTTATTATTGCGAAGTTTTAGAGTAATTTTATGAAGATGTTTTGATTCGAGGTACAATTCTAAAAACTACTGTAGTATAAATAAAGGTCCTTTGTTGTAGTTTCTGTTCGAGTTACTTATTTTTTATAGGTGCAGGGAAAATGTGCAGTGCAAAAAAGGAGTGGGTAAAACTCTACTAAGACGCTGCAATTTAGGGTATGGTTTACACAGTACGTTATTGCACAATACTATACATACTAACATAATAAATTACTAAATGATAGTAAATAGTAAAATAAATTACTACAACATTCCATAATGACAAAATTTACTCCAAATTAGTAAAGAATTATTAATTGCTCTAACTGCTGAAATTCCAATTGTTTTCAGTTTTCTTCGTTAATAACCTTTTTACAGTTAATTGTTATTAAGTTAATTATAAACATAATAAAAGGATACTCGAAACGAATAAAAAATAATCTTTTTTCGTTCATTCCTCAGCCAATCCTTTTCTTAGTGGGTTAACTGATTCTCCAGTTGGACACTTCTTGATGCACTCCAGCACGTAATCTACCGGAACTGCGAGCAGAGACCGAGGCGGAAGTTACACGACTCTCTCATGTACTTTACCCTGGATCGCGTTACCAAACTGGACATGCAGCACAATCTTGATGATGTAGGGTCGTACTCTCTTGAGTAACTAACGAGATTTTTAAAATCCCTTATCTCATCAATTTGACCAAACTTCAAATAGATTGTAGTTTTACTAAGGTTGAAAAAGAGATTAGTCTTCCGACCGTAGATAATATGAAAAAAATCAGTAAAGTGAACTGCTGAGATTTAGATAGTTAAATTTAAACGTAATAATTAAATAGCAAAGTACTTAGAATGATCTAATTAAAAATGTAGGAAAAAGTATCGCTTTCGCTCGAAAAAAAGAAATTTCATTGCAAAGGACATCGACATGACCATTTTGTATTAATTTAAAATTCCACGAATAGTCACTGATTTTGGGTGCGGGTCGAAAAGCCGATAGTAAAAAAAACGACAATCGAAAAGCCAACCGTAAAAAATACGACACTTTAGAAAAAAACTGTTCGCCGTAGAAATGTATCTATTTCTTTTCTTTTCCTGATTTAAACCCATTTTTTTCTCGATTTTTAACTTTATATATTTAAAACCGGTGGAAAAATGGTTAGGTTAGGTTAGGTTAGTTAAGGTTAGGTAAGGTTAGGTTAGGTTAGGTTAGGTGTACCCTCTTTAATTATAGAGCCTCTTTGTTTTGCTGTAGTGGTGTGACATGTATAGCACGACAGGATTTACTTCGGTACTTAATGCATCGCCAGATCACTTTGGTGGTCGTTTCTTGATGTTTATTAAAGATATATCCATTTAGTATTAATATCGGTTTATGTCGATTCGATTTGATAATATCGAGAGGCATTTTGATACTTCTTGTGCTTGAGTCAACTATTAACTAGCGCGTGAACACTGAAACTGAGCAATATATATGATTGGAAATTTCTGGGGGAATTATAAAACGTGGTTTTCTTTTTTTTCCGGAAGGGCTGTTTTCTAGGGGGTAAATTTCCGAAGGAGTTATTTTCTAGAAGGGAAATTTCGTGAGAGGTTTATTCCGGAGGGCAAAATTTCCAGGGGGAATTTTCCAGGGAGGAATTTTTTGGGGGGGATTACTCCGGGATCCTTAAAACCTAACACAAAATAAAGTTAATTTATTAAGTCAGAGTTCGTATTGTTTTAACCGGTTAATATTTAACGGTGCCGCTGACCAGTTTGCTATGTATTTAATACGGAAAAACAGGTTTTCATAGATTTCTAATAAACAAATTTATAATCAAAATATCTCTTTTTCTACTGTGCGGATACTTCTTTTGAAAAAGTTCAAAATATGATATCTTGGCAATTATGGTTGTTATTGATTGATTCTTTTGTGACAGAGACATACATTATCAGTTTTTGTCTAAATTTATTTCAGATTTTTTAAGCACAAAATCGGAGGAGTAAGGTATTGATTATACTCCGAAGTCGGTTTTTCAAAAGTTTTACAATAGAGGATTCAATACATTGGAAATATTATATAATTGTTTGCTTAGCAAAATATTAATAAAATAAAAGGTTCAAAAAAACGTTATTCATAATATGTTACTGAAGTTTATTTGAATGAAATTTTTCGTGTCTTATGCTTTGGTAATTAATCTTTTCTCGTGACTATCAAAAGTGAATAAAATAGTTACTATAACTATTGGATAGTTCAGAGGTTTATTTTATTCCTGGGTTAATTAAAAAAAATATATTTTTTGGCCATTTGAATACAATGTTAAATACATATTAATATAAGTGAAAGTAGAAATAGTCGATGTTGGTCAGCCAACTGAAAAGGAGAATCCTAATGACTTCAGAAAATGAACGTGAAAAAATTTTTCAAATATGATAATAAAAAAACATTAAATCAATTCCAATAGAAAGCATTTGAATAAATGAAATCTAGAAAAACTGTTCCCACGTGCACTTGTTTGGAAAAAATGTTTTATCGACTAAAAATTGGGATCCAAGGCATTTCTAAGGCTCTCTAAAGTATTTCCATGTACGAATTTTAATCAATTTTTATAATTTTGAGGGTGCACATTGGGACTTTAAAAGTTTTGTTTTTATGATAAATTGTTACAATTTCTTTTTTGTTTTGTTTTTGAAATTGTGTCGACTGATTTATTGACTACAATTTTTGCTTCTTTTACCGCATTTAACGGATTGATATGCAAAGCCTTATTCGAGTAAGAAATATATCATTCTCGTTTCGAATTAACCACTGTAGCAGTACAATGGGGCGCTTAACATTTTTTTTTCGGAGAGGGAAGGCATTTTTTTTAAAATACCTTCAGTGACACAGTGAATCAATTTATGATTTTTGTCACTACATGCAGTTTAAAGGAAGAGATCGTTTATTAATGATTCTTAACATTTAAAATTAACATTTATAATATCAAACTTTATAGTTATTATATATTACTTTGAGTTATTGCATTAAATCGTTTATCATTTATGATATTGTGATCGTGAAAAAAAGTATTTCTCAAAACATCAATAACGTTGAAATGTTAATTTTATCTTACTTTTTTCTACCCCGAGAAACAGCGGAGATTTTCGGCGCCAAGCCTTGAATTCTTCGAGACAATGCCAACCAAGTCAAGACAATACAAGACAAAACAATACAATACAAGACAAGACAAGACATGACAAGACAAGACAAGACAAGACAGGACAGGGCAAGACGAAACGAGACGAGACGAGACGAGACGAGACATGACAAGACGAGACGAGATGAGACGAGACGAAGCAAGACAAGACAAGGTAGAGTGAACATTTACGAGACAAGATCGACACAAGACGGGAATATTGTTTTATCTAGTCTCGAAAAATCTCGTTTCGCCGGCAACACTAGCATGGATGTTCGATTTTAGTCTAAATAATGTAAATCTGAAATTCTCAACCGACTTAATTTAAGCTCAAATTCTGTGGAATATCTAATTTTTGGTACTACATTTTAGTCACGAGATAAGCTAGATCTAAGACTTTCGAAGGAATCTACTTTTCAGTCGCACAAGGCTTCTTTTCATTACATCATAAAATTACTTAACCATTGGTCTTAATTCAATACTTATTTAATTCCACAAACAATTCAAATAGCTGATGAACATTATAAAAGAAGACGATGGTGGTAAATAAGGAACGTTATTTCCAAACCATAAAATAACCTCTAATCCAGAAGTTAAAAATCTCTCGCCGTAGCTAATAAAACCAAAATCGAATAATTCGAAGCTTTAAAATTTTCGTTGAGTGTGGAATTAAAATTCGATTCGGATCATGGCAATAAAATTCCTTAAACGCTCGAAGCATTCGTTTAAGGGGGATACCTGGGTCGACGTGATTAAATGACGAAAATAATATCGGGGGGGAAGCAAAAAGTAATTAGTGGCCACAGAACAGTGGTGGAAAATCGACGCCCTCACTTCGGAAAAGTCGATACCAGATTGCAGGGCTATCGTATGCCGGGCACAAATATTTTGAGGGCATACACGGCGGTGAACAAAACGCATACGTGCGGAAGCACGTGCATCCCCTTTACCCGCGGATGCGGCCCGCCACAGAGGAGCAAACGACCATCGATATTGCAGCTCGCGTCACGAACTGCCCTGTGATCATTTGCAATACTTTTCGACGTCGGATTCGCCACTTCGGTGGTGATCAGGGGGCGAATTGTTCTACTTCCTTTTCACGGCACGTTCTCGTTCAAGGGAAGAAGAAAGATTTTTCTCGCCCCAGTTGTCGGTGAGAATGAAAAAAAAGGTAGCTTCCTAAAGAAAATGCAGCAATTAACGAGCTGCTCGGAAATGACTGATCGCACCGCAGAGTAGAAATCCGTGTGAACTGATTTGAACTCGATCCTCGTAAAAAGAACCTTCTTCCAATTTTAACAAATTATTTGGAAAAAACTCAATTATTAATCAATTTTCTCTTACTTTCGCCGAGAACAAGTCAACTTGATTGTATCTTTATTGCAAACAGTTTGCTGAACATTAACAAAAAATCAGTTCGTTACGCGCGAGAGATGTATACTCTCTTAAGTAGAAACAGTCGGTAGCAGTCAGCCAACGAAAATCCGAAAGGCTGCAGGCACAAAAATGCACAAATATTATAAAAGAAAATTAACTGCATCAAGGAAGAAAGCTGGAATAGAATTGGATAGTTAAATATTGTCAACCAATGCAGATCATATCACTTTAGACGTACACAGGTGTCAGAAAGTCGAAAAAAGTTTCGGTACGATGCCCAAAAAAATTAAGCCGTGAGAAACTTAGTTCAAGTTACCAGAAAATAGAAAAGTGTTGTCCCAAAATCAGAGCGGTTCATCTAGGCAAGTTATGAAGCGAAATATTCTCGAATTTGACATTTTTGCATTATACTTATTAGCATAGGCTACATTTGTATAAAATACACGTTTATTCTCTATTTTCTCTTTTCCCACTCACACAAACACGTACACGCAAAGAAAAAATGAAAGAAACCCATGTTTTTAATATTTTCATTATTATGATAATAAAATGCATTTTATGTAATTTTTTTGTTACAAGAAAAAAAATTAAATTCGTGTTTAATGCATTATTATAAAAGGTAAAAAAATACACGCCCACACACACAGACACTATACAATTTATTAGTATAATTGATACTTTTTGAGTTATTTGAGCTTGAAGATGTCAATTTCTAGGTTAAAAAAGGCAGGTTATTCGATGATTTTTCATACGTATCTCAAAAACGACAAGTTTTAGCAAAAAATTATGCAAATAAAAATTGAAAGTAATGAAACAACGAAAAGATTCGTTTTTTATTTTTTGTTCTATGTGCAATAGAACCAAAGTTATGGCTCCTTGAAGAACACTTCGCATTCTATGATATCGAAAATCGTATAAAACTTGAAATAGCTGGGAAACGAACATTTTTTTCAAAAAAACTTATTCTACTAATTTTGAAGGACTTGAAAGGAGCTTTAAATTTAGATGCAGTTGCAGTTGCAGAGTTTGAACCAGAAGTCGAAAAATTGGCAGAGTTATGGCGATTTTAAAATCATTTTCTTAGTTATTAGTAAAGTAAATCGGTAATAAAATAGATAAACAGATAGATAATATTTATTGTTATGCAGCAAAAGTTCCTTAACCCTTGAAGCTCCAACCTATATAAAAATAACACAAAGCGCCATATGGGGTCGTGGGAGACCCCAATCCGAAAATAATATCTATTATTTCGTTTCAACAAAATTACTGGATACTCTCCAAGTGTCATTTTAACGCGTAGATAAGTTGTCTTGAAAAATTATTGGTGCCCGTTATAAAAAATGGAATACAAAAGTGACATTTATCATAACTCAGCCAATTTTCAATATTTTTTCCTAAAAATTTAACCGTTTAAGGACCGAATGTATCTAAATTTAACTTGAAGTTTGACAGTACCTTTTAGCATTAAAACGTAATAGAAAACATTTCGGAATATATGTTTTTTATTGCCCAAAGCCTGCTCTTTCGAATGGTATATCGAAAAAAGCCGCAAATTTAAAAATAAACAAACTACAAGCATTTATTTAACAAAAAACATGATTTTTTACGTTTTTTTTTCACATTTCGTTATTATTTTATCATTTCCGCCATTATAATATATCAGATGGGTATAAATATCGTGACAAATATGTTTGGGATATAAGATAGGGCTAATGAAAAAAGTTAATATTCAAAATGTCGGCTCAAAAATGACTACTAACGTCGATTTTTTTTTCAAAATCATAATGGCGTATACTAAATCGACTGACGCGAATGAAATGACTTGAAACTTGGTACTCGGGGGTTTCTGGGGTTACTGAGTCCAAATTTAAAAGTAGTTTTCAAAAATTTAAAATGGCGGATCCAATATGGCGGACGAATTTCCTACAATTAATCGAAATCACTTCGAACTTGGCACTTGGGGTTTTTTGGGGTCGCAGATCCCTAATTCAAAGTTAGTTTTCAAAAATTTAAAATGGCGGATCCAATATGGCAGATGAATTTGATAAAATCAGTCGAAACCACTTCGAACTTAGTACTCGGAGGTTTTTGGGGTCCATGAGTCCAAATTTAAAGTTAGTTATCGGAGAGAGTTGAGAACATTATAAATAATTCAATTATTTTGATGACTGAGAAAATTTTATTGTTTATATAAACAATGCAAAAATAAAAAACATATATGTTCCGAAATTTTTCCCATTACGTTGTAATGCTAAAAGGTACTGTCAAACTTCAGGTTAAATTTATCTACATTCGGTCCTTAAAGGGTACTTGTGCCTCTTGCAATGTAGCTTTTAAGATAAAAAATGCTGTAAAAGTGCAGTTTTAGAAGGGAAAAAATATAATATTTATGTGTGGGGTCTCCCAGTATCAACAGGACGCTTTAAGGTTTAAAAAAATGAATGCCTTTTCGACCAAAATTGAAATCAAAAGCTATCTTTCTGAAATTTACTTTATTTGGGTACAAACAATAGGTTCTAGAAGTTTGGCCGGTTTTAGATGCTTCCAGGCCGAAAAATGCTGGATATACTTTTGAAAAATATATTTGAATTTCGTAAAAAAATTAGGTGTTTTTAAAAAATCTCCAAAACTAACAAAGTTACGAAAGAAACACAATAATACGAAAAAGTAGGTATTTTTATGCTGAAAATATTCAGTTTTCAATTACTTGTTTCGATGTAAAATTACTGAATTATATCCATTTGAAGGTGACAACTACGCACGGAGACCTTCTTTCTTCCCTTTAAAAGTGTGTAAATAAAAATGGAAGATCTATAAAAAAATGAAAATGACAGGACTCAAAATGCTGAACAAAATGCAGGTTAGAACGATTGTTTATATTTAAAATTGAGAAAGTTACCGGGAAAAAAACCAACGCATTTTTCGGTTCAATTTATTTTGACGTTCATTCATCATTGATTTCAATCGAATACATGCATGCATCTAGAATTTTACAATAATTTCCGATTAGGGGTTGATTTTTTGCTGTTGAAAATATTTAATAGATGATAAATTATGTCTCTTAATTTATTTTGACGTTCCTTAAATAATTCAACTTATTTACAGCTGATTTCAATCGAACACACGCCCGAATTGAATTTTACAATTATTTTCAAATAGGGGTAGTTTTTACCCTTTAAAAATCAAATGCAACTCTTGGCACATGGTCAACTTTGAAGTAGAGGGTAAGTAGAGCCTAAATCCAAATTTTTAGGAATATCGGTGTTTGAAAGAATTTCATAGTTTGTCCGCATTTCCTCTCCAGTGACTGGACTAATAATACATTTCGCATCATAACTTGCCTATGAACCGCTGTGATTTTGGGACAGTACTTTTCTATTTTCTGGTAACTTAAAATAATACAAAGCGCCATATGGGGTCGTGGGATACAACTCAGTTTTTCAGGGCTTAACTTTTTTCGGCATCTTACCCAAACTTTTTTCGTCTTCCTGATACCTGTGCGTATTGTTGCTAAGATGTCGAGAGAAATATATTGATTGAAAAATTAAAATGACTCAAACATCAAAAAGTTCCTAAAGTATATTGATACAGCTCGGTTACGATGATATTAGTAATTAATCTACACTAGTTTTCCCGATATCTTCTAAAATTTAGAAGTTTAATATCGTTCTTATGTTGACACAATTTATGGATTTGTGTGCTTCGAGCTCGGTGGTCCGCAATATTAGGTTATTTCTTACGTAAATTTTTCGTCTCTTTCGATGGAAGAAAATCTGCGCCTATGCAGGATTGTTTTTACTCGTTTCTTTCTCAATACAGTAGACTGAACTCAAGGGTAATATTTATTCTATCAACCGTATTTGCTAATGCAGTTGAGGCAGAATAAAACGTTACCATGACGGAACAAGTTGAAAAATTCATATTACAGCGCCGGAAGGACTTTCAGAACCGACCGAGCGTTACGCCCGGAGCGGTACGACATCACGTAAAATTCGAGCTTTATCGACCAGCGTTTTCAATAATGCAAAACTCTTATCCGAGCGTTTCACAAGACCATCAGTACGGAATGAAATGAACGAACCGGAAGTAATGCCCGTCGAAACTTAAGCACGGATGCGTTCGCCAAGTGCTGGACTACGGGAGTAACAACGAAGTGCTTTGGTTACGTTCGCTGTTATTATCTTTTTGGGACCCCCGAGAATGTCCTACAAATAGCTTTAGTTCGTAACTCGTAAAGTTGCCGTCGCACTAATTTACGGATAAATTGCCCGGTGAACCGCTCAACTATATATTAGAAGATCTTCAGCGGCGGACGATTGAAAGTGGGAAAAGTGGGGACCGAAACTTCGTTATGGACTCGCCGTGAAGAAAGTTCAAGGAATATCACCCCCCCCCCCCCCCACCCCCCCCCCCCCCCACCCCCCCCCCCCCCCACCCCCCCCCCCCCCCACCCCCCCCCCCCCCCACCCCCCCCCCCCCCCACCCCCCCCCCCCCCCACCCCCCCCCCCCCCCACCCCCCCCCCCCCCCACCCCCCCCCCCCCCCACCCCCCCCCCCCCCCACCCCCCCCCCCCCCCACCCCCCCCCCCCCCCACCCCCCCCCCCCCCCACCCCCCCCCCCCCCCACCCCCCCCCCCCCCCACCCCCCCCCCCCCCCACCCCCCCCCCCCCCCACCCCCCCCCCCCCCCACCCCCCCCCCCCCCCACCCCCCCCCCCCCCCACCCCCCCCCCCCCCCACCCCCCCCCCCCCCCACCCCCCCCCCCCCCCACCCCCCCCCCCCCCCACCCCCCCCCCCCCCCACCCCCCCCCCCCCCCACCCCCCCCCCCCCCCACCCCCCCCCCCCCCCACCCCCCCCCCCCCCCACCCCCCCCCCCCCCCACAAAAATTGCCATTTGAAAGTACGTTATTCTCCGTGAATAATCCATTCAATATTTAATTTGTTATGTGTGTTATTCTCATATTCGTTACTATCAAAATAAAGTAACCATACAAAATTTTATAATATAACGCAGTTCTCCTTTTTTTTGAATGACAGGAAATAAGATTTTATATTAATTTTTGTTAAATTTTTGTTAAAATTTATGTTAATAAACATTTTTCTATCATTTTAATTAATTATTTTATATTCTTCAGTTATCAACTTCACACTAAATAAATAATATTATTTACTAAATATTTTACAATGATGTAGTTCTTATTTTACAT
Source organism: Trichopria drosophilae (assembly GCA_030407085.1). Lineage (NCBI taxonomy): Eukaryota > Metazoa > Arthropoda > Insecta > Hymenoptera > Diapriidae > Trichopria > Trichopria drosophilae. Next base: position 186,461,899 of record CM059582.1, read on the forward strand.
CTGCAAAGCACAATATTTATAACACCTCGCGAGTTCGGATACATCAATACAAGGAACATAGTTTTCTTGAGAAAAAAAATAGAACTACAATTAAAAATACATAAATGGATAGTACGTACTTTAACTGATGTAGTCTGAATAGAGTGCAATAATAATAAAAAATTACTCTATTAATAATGTTTTAATCAAACTCTGATTTATTTTATTTCAATTATACCAGAATTAAAATAGAACGCGGAAAATAATGATAGTAACATTTATACAACAACCAATTTTCCTGCGAATTTTTTCCATGAAAAAGTTCGGAATAAAAATGGTTTCAATAAATCAATTACTTTTAGTTACTGCAGTATATTTTTATTTATATTACTTGAATAAAACTACAATGCAATTTATACTTTTCATTGAGAGTTTATTAAAATTCAGATCAGATTCAGATTTTATTAAAAAAACATTTACACTTGACTACGAGTTTATTTAAGAGAATAAAGTTTACGGCACTTTTAGAAAAGTTCAAACATTTTATATGCAGAATATTTGACGTTTAGTGCTTTTCATGGCATATGATCCCAAAGACAATATTATGACCAGGCCTGCTATTGATGTCACCTGGAGCCGCCATAAAATTGTGAGTTTGCTTTATTTATTCGTATATTGCATAAATTGGTTAGGTTTTTTTTTTAAGTTTGGCCTGAGAAACATCTATCAATGCACATAATCGTCTATAACTTGAACTGTTACAGTTTTAATTAGTCGTCGTTTATTCTTATTTCATACTTGCCAAAGAATTAGAATTCAACTTCGGTAGGTATTATTAGATATATAATATTTGTAGTTTTTATAGTAACCACTTAAGTAATTGTATGAAAATTATAAAAATTTAATTCGTAGAATCTTTTTTGTTTTCATACGAGTCATTATCATGGTGATGGTACTAGTATTTTGAGATTTGCTACGTTTTTAATAATTATTTTAACCCCCAATTCCTGACTTGATAGATTTTGAAAAAATTTTATTCCTAGAAATCTTCGAAATATTATTAGTAATTGGATAGGATTCAAAACACCGAAAATAAAATAATCGCGAAAGTTCTCGAATTTGATTTGACAAAATTCAAATACCTGAAAAGTTACAACATCCATAATGAATTACTGTGTACTAAAATAAACAAATTCTCTCTTTCTCTGAAAGACATTTTATAAAGAAAACAGTAATTAATTATACCTATGTATCTTGTGTTTTGTGTGTTTAAAAATAAATTTGAAGTAAACATTTTGTTTTTAAAACTGTTGCTTTTGCCAGTCATCGTTTTACTGAAAATAAATAGTGTACTGTTAATTAAAAGTAAATATTGTACGTTTTAATTCTTTGTTTTCGTTTATAGTTTTTTTTCTTTTTTAATCGTTATAAAGCATTGCTGTGATTTATAGTCAATCAGTAATTACTGGCAACGTTATTAGCAAAATATTGGAAACTATTGAAAACTATTGGAATTTTAGTATTGAAAAGTTGGGAAAACTGTACATAACTTTAAATAAAAAGTATATACTAGTCAATATTCAATTAATGATGCATATATTAAACCTTACTCGTTATTATTATTCGAACAACTAATTTTTAAAAATTATTAATATATTTGACATATCCTTATTTGTTATGTTTAACCCTTAGCGGCATGATGGTCAGCACTGCTTTTATATCATCACTGCGTTATAGAATTGTTATTTTTTCAATTGTAACGGTCATTTTTTGTTATTTATAATACCAAGTTTATTATTAACAAAGGGAATAACCTAATATATAAAATAATAACAAGAGCACATTGTTACAAACAAAAGAAAGGTAAAAAATGTCATTATTACGTGTTATTTTCTAGCTAATTCAATGATTCTTTCGTTTTAAGTGTTTTTAGGGCCGCTGATTACGAATCCGAAATCATTTTTCAGAAATTGGCGGATCAAATATGGTGAACGAATTTGTTTAAAACCACCCGATTTGGCATGGAACGTGTTACTTGCAGATTTTCGGGGTCGATGATTACGAATGCGAAATTCGTTTTCGAACATTCAAAATGGCCAATCAAATATGATGGACGAATTTGTTCAAAACTGCTCGATTTTGCTTGAAACGCATTTCTCGGGGATTTTTTAAAATAACTTTTTAAAAATAAAAATTATTATCTACATGTCAATTTATCGAAAAAAATTTATTTGCGGAGCTATTTAAAAAATGAGATACTGTCCGATTACAATAATGCCGTGAGTTGGCGAATATGCGCCCATCTTCCAAGACGAATAAAATAGATCCAAAGTCAGAAAGGGGGTAATTACGAATAATTTAGCATTTCATAGATCTTCCGATATTTGAAGGAATTCCCACGTACATTTGTATGAGAGTTGGTTGATCCCGAACTGTCAAAAGCCATTGGTCGAAAACGGAAAGATTAAGCCATACATTTTCACGGAACAAAAACGTCATTCACGAAAAGACTATCAGGGTCTTTACATTCGCGTGTTTACTTGAATTATTTGAGATGTGTTGAGCTTTGCACGACTTGGAAGAAAATCGAAATAACAGTATAGCTTTGTATTACCTGCAATGTGCCGATTTGTATATCGTCAGCCATAAAATATTTTTTTAGTATAAGACAAATTAGTGTATGAACAATTAGCATGATAAGCCGAAGACCAAAATAATATAAACAATAGGTTCTGTAAAAAACAAAAAATAAAAACTGGAAGTAGAAATGTTTGACGCCGTCACCGATGGTCCCAGACAATGCTAAGAATGAGTAAACAGATGATTTGGGATAACACACCTGCTGTATTAAATCCGCCATTTAGATTTTCCGAAAATGGATTTTAGATTCGTAATGAGCAATCCCAAAACCTCCCGAGAAACACGATTCAAACGAAATCAAACAGCTTTTAGCAAACTTGTCTGCTATATTGCATCCGCCATTTTCAGTTTCTAAAAACGCATTTCAGAATCGAAATTGGCGACCCCGGAAATCCCGGAGCAAAAAATTTCAGATAAATCGGACTGAATGCAAAATTTGTGCATGTAAGGGTTAATGAAAAATGTACGTCAGATTATATTTCGAATACAATAACAAAATTCTTAGATTTCATGCATACGTTCATGAAAAAGGATTCATTTATTTCTGGTGTTATTATTAAAGTGTCATTAAATTTAATTCAGTAGCTTAAATGTTTATTTTTACAAACTTTTCTAACATTGTACACTTCTACATTTATTAAATATATTCAATAGTTGCAAGTGAAAATCTAAACATCTACGTAACATGCATTTAAAAGTCTGTTTTCATCGCTATCTTTGAGAGTGAAACGTAACTGTATCAAATCTTTAAAATAAGAGTCTCCGCAGGAAGGCGAATGGCATATAAATATCTCATGAAGCTTTTCATGTAAAAGGCGAGTTTTAAGTAAGAGAAAGTCAAGGGTCTTTAACAATTTGTTGTGTTTCGAAATGCTTTTGTAATTAAATTAATTATTTTCTAAAAGATTCGTATAAAATACAGGAGTCGTACAAACGATTACATAAATAATATAGAAATTAATTGCAGACATTGTACATTTGGTACGTGAGTTAATGCTTAGCAATAATCTAATTATGTAGCCATTTATTGTACATATACCAAATTTTCGAAAATGTTTGCGCCAACTTCAAATGATGTCATTTATTTATTTATTTATTATTAATATACGGACCAGATGGTCCTTAACACAATAGAAAGCAATTATGCTGATACATATATAGTAAATATAACATTTAAAAATTTCAATACAGACAATAAAAAAATCGTAATACAAATAGACGTACGCTTAAATATACGAGCGCAGAAACATCTAATCAATCTATTGATAACAAAATAAAAGTTCTTACAAATTTTTACTTTAATTCCATTAAGAAATAGTTTGTTTATTGCTGTTTATTTCTGAATTATTGAATTATTTTATATTTACATGACTTGTTTTATGTTGAATATCGATAACCTGAGCATAACTTCTGGAGAAATTTAAAACTTCTTTCTTAAATCTACTTGTATAAATCGTTAATTATCTATTAATGTTTAGTTATGTACGTAGCAGTTCTAATTCCGAAGTTACTTAAAAATACCATACAAAATTAATCAAAAGTTAATGGTAATGTATTAGCGAATCATTAGTAAAGCGAACTTTATTTAAGTTGTGCTTTTTTCAGGATTGCTACACAGTGAACAAGACAATAAAATCGTTTTTATTCTAATTTTAGAAATGTTACAGATTCTCTCTTACGAAAATTAATTATTCAATAAAGGTTCTTAAGAAATGTAAGATAGATCGCATAAAGTAATTGCACTGACCCGTTAAATCTGTTTCATTTAATTTTAAGTGTAAACTTCGAATGTGTTTCATTATCCATGGATTGTTTGGCTAAATTATTTTTATTCTATTTTATTGTACTGACGTGGAGATATGATTTGTAATTACTTATATAAGATTATGATGATAACTGCGTGGTATTATAATTGCGCTTAGTATCATCAAATAATGCATTAACGGTTTACTTGGAGACTAATGCTTTTCATGGCTTTACTAATTTAATAAGCATTCAATAACTAAGAAGTGCATTGTGATTTTTAATTCGGATATCTAAACTTTTTTATACTAGAGTTCTCAATATTTATTTAAAAAAACTGTTTTATGACATGTATTAAAAATGTTATGTAGGTTAAATTACATAGGCCAACAAAATCAGCCCAATCTCCATACCCAGAACAAGATTATATTTTTGCAAAAGTTTTAATGGGCTGAACCCAAAGCTTGCCATACAATAGTTTTATTACATCATAATTTTGAAATATCCTAACCTAAAAGTGCAAAACACAGCGTTTTTTTTCACTTTCAGTAAGTTTTTGTGTCGGAACAAAATTTGTGTTCGCAGTCTGACAAAACGCAAATTAATGTGCTATGCATCAGCTTTGAAATATTCTTGTAGTTATTCCGATTAAATTTTTTTTTCGAGATAAGATGATAACTATTGACCATTTGGATCATTTATAGTGAATGAAAAAAGCTGCAAAATGAGCAACCATACAGTAAAATATCATGAATAGAAGGCGAATAATTAAGGAAAACGAAATTTTTACATTTTTTATGATGGTAAAAAATGCGCAGCGGAAGCGTTGGTATATATCCTCAAATTAAGTCTTTTCAGGCCTCCTAAGATACCTCTGAAAAGATTTCATTGAGAAGCATTTACTTTTCAGGTTAAGTTTTATTATTTTTGACCTAAAACCCATGTAGAAAATGTAACGCTAGTCTAGTCAGAATCCGGCGCCAGCCTTCCCTATGTCTGACCAGGAAATCACAGGAATTGTAACCCTCTGCCGACAGGATTCTGACCAGGATAATCCTACCAGATTCCGATCGGAATCTTGCTTCTCCGACCAGGTTCCGATCGGATTCCTGCTGTGTCCGACCACGCACTTACTAAAAAATTTGACGAACCTAACCTAAATATACCTCGATAAATTCATTCAGAATATTGTGAGATTCTGTTTAGAATCCCTAAGTAGCGTAAATGTGGCCAGATTCTGGTCAGAATTATAGAACATCTGAGGGAATCTTCACACGGAAATGACTGCACAGACAGCAAACAATTAATTTAGAATTATCCCCAAATATGCTTTAAAAGAAATCGGATGTCGTTATTTTCTGATCATGAGTTCTTAAAGAGTTCATAATGATATCAAGTTCAGAAAAACCTCATAATATGGTGCATTTGACATTACATGGTGGTTCTCACGTATTTCTACTTGCTGTCTGGATCTATCAATCAAGTGAACTCAAACTTTTGACCGGAAGTATACAATTTATCTTCACAATTAATCAAATGAAAAATTTCAATCAAATCAGTCGTTTTATATATTCAAAACATTAAATAAAATATTTAAGGTAACAAAAACTTCACCTTTTGAAACATTTTAAACCCTTTTCTCAGCATTGGCACCGAGATCCTCTGAACCAAGCATCCTTTGCCGGTCGGGTTTTCTGGTTCTTTTTGAAAAAGAGCCGAAGCTTTTGCCAGTCTTTTGTTATTCCTTGCAACCCTTTGTATATTACATTTGTGTCGCTCGTTTCTACTAAAGCCACACTTCTTCCTCTCTCCCCTTTTTCCCTCTTGTCTATGTTTATTCACAATACATTTTATTACGTCACTCCTATTTTTCGTTTTTTTGGTAAACTCCCGTCGAACGTTCCAATCTCGCCCAAGTATTATGTCGCAGTGTAAGATCGGTCGAGCGGATAACTGCACCGGGCGCTAAACGAGATCTCTCGCGCTCTGTACACTCAGCTTCCGGGTATCCGCGTAGAAATTGCCAAGGGAGCGAAGTAATTGCACGAGGCCAATCTCATTACTGGTCTTGTTGACTTTCCAGTCTTTTGCGACGAATTAAATCGGACAGTCGAACAAACACGGAGTCAGCTATCGTTTTCGTTGATAAAGGACTCGTGGGATGAGGATATAATTCGTCGGCGGAACAATATCGGCCTTCGCCGGCTTAACGTTGATTTGATCGTGAATTATTAACTGCCGGCTAGAAGCTTATTGAATAGCTGTTAGACTGACGGCGATCAATCTGCTTCGTTACTGACCTGGCAAGCTCGTTTTTTTACGTATATAAATGCGGATAATGGCCGTATTTAACTCCTCTAGTAAATCCAGTATTTTTTCAAAACAAACATGGGTTAATTCGATCTCGTAATATAATTTAGTCGCTGGTAGATAATTTGTGCAGATTTAATGCAGAACAATGTTCACCAAAAATATTATGTGAGATTAGAAGCCTTATTGCATCTGATCTAGAGTTTCAAACTCGTCTTGGTCCTTAGGAAGCAATCCATCAATGTTAATTAAGCTGAGGTGAGTGTTTATCAATTTTGGCTGAAAGAAACTCGACATGAAACAACAGCTACAAGATACATTTATTTTGTTGATTATTTTAACCCATCAACGTCTGAAATTACATTTTTTCTCTCCATTTTCAATCGAGTATTTTGTATTGAAATAGGACTTACAAAAAATCGGAAGGTACACGTCATACTACTTTCGAGGTCGCTCTATGGCGTTGTTAAAATTTCCATAAATTTGAAACGTATATTTGAAATTTATGTGTTTTTTGTACAAATAATTAAAAAATTAGGTTTTTTAGGTATGTATTTTTTTTTAAATTTATGTTTTCGCACCCCGATATATGATTGCTAACGCGCTAAAGCGTATTTGTGGTAGGTAAAGAAATATTAAAAGACATTATATTCAATCCTTACGACTGAGTTAGTAATGTACCTTAAATCATATGTTCAAGTACACTGAATATAAATCTTAACTCTGAATTGTAAAATTCAAAATGGCGGATCCAATATGGCAGACGAAAATGCGAAAAATGACTTCGTTTCGAATGTAACTGTTTACTCGGGGATTTTCGTGGTCGTTGATTTCGAATTTGAACTCTGAATTATAAATTGTTGTTGAATTCTAAATGATGGTTCTGAATTATAAATGTTGGTTCCATTACAACCGCCAAAAACGCGAAAAATAGCTTCAATTCGGATGAAACTATTTTTTAAGGGGTTTTCCAGATTGCTCATTAGGAATCTGAACTCTGAATCATAAAATTAAAAAAGGCGGAGCCAATATGGCGGATCAAAACGCGAAGAAAGCTTGAATTCTGATGACACGGTTGGGATGAATTAATCAGTTGAACTAGTTTCATCTTAGTTATCGTTAGAATCATTAACATCAGATCCTACAGAATAGTCTGTATTTCTAGAAACGTACTATTCAATGCAGCCATCTCTTTCATTACTTTCTATCAGATTTCGGATACTACTTTTATACCACGCTTTCTCTGTGACATGATGATCGTCAAAAGCAACTAAAGTGAAATTATTAAAAAAAAAATTATATTACTTCGACTCAGATCTTAGGTCTGGACGAAGTATTGAATTTGGTCACCTCGGGCATAAAAATTACCCTGTAGTTTTTCATCAAAGGTCGACGTTTAACATCAAATAAACAATAAAAAAATTTGTGTCCGTGTTCTTGTACGTATGTATACATCTATCCGTCCATTACTATAAAACATTAGCCCCAAAACGTTTCTTCGTAGTTTTTTGCATTTATTTTGTAACAATACAAATTTTATACAAAAATGTTTCAAACAAAAAAGATAGGGAATTAAATTCTCTATAAAAAAGGTTATATGCATTTTCTTCCTAAAATCAACGATAATACCATAAAAACTATTGAATTTGGTCACCTCGGCAAAAAAAATTACCCTATACCCCCCCCCCCTCCCCGCCCCTCCGGGCTGAAACACAACTATAAAGGAGAATACATGCCATATACAGAACTGTGACCTTGAAAATGTATTATTGTAATTGTATTATATATTGTAAATGAAGATTCAAAAGCATAATTATAGTTTGCTCCAAAGAAGGGAAGTCTGTAAAATGTTTAGTGTCTGACCAGTTTTCCTGTTTTCACTTACTATTTCTAATGCATGTATTGGCAATACTTTTTATAGGTACATCTTTTTCAAACTTTCGTTATCCACAGGATGTCGACATATTTACATATTATTACGGGAAATTTTAAAAAATCATTGTTGAAATCGCGGATTTTAGATAGCAAAGTGCAGTAATCTAAGTCAAACCTCAGTTGCCGAATATCCCGTTATCGAATATTCAGACGACTCCGTTAACGAATACTTTCTCCTCCGCTGGTCTCCCCTTTTTAGATACTTTCAGGTGCACGAGAGAAGATGCGCATGCGCGGCGGAGGGACACATGTTCCTACGCCAAAGAGTGAATGTTAAAAGTGGGGAGCCGATTTTTCTCCTCAAGTATTCGTTAACGGAAATTTAAATGCCTGGCCTTGTCCCGACCATATTCGATAACGGGAGTTCGACTTTAGTAATAGTCCGCATTATCGTTTGTTTGTAATTGGATCCGCTGTTCGGAATTTCAACTATGAATTTTTTAATTTTCTTACCTGATAAAATAATCGAATTTAGTATGAGGTGGTACATTGGAGGCAGAGCCACCTATACCCTTTGGCATCCTCCTTTCTACGAGGGTTTTATACTACAGTTATTGATAATTGGTTTAAAAAGGCGTGTGGTAATTGTAGTTATTCAGAAGAATATATTTAATAATTTTGTACAGTTTAATACACCGTTGATTAATGTAGATTACATAATGAGGAAATAAATTAATTCAGTACTAACCTTCTCACTTTCCCGTGTCAGATTATTTCCTGATTGATGGTTTTTACTTATTTTATCGGCCTGCAATTAGTTTTTGATTTCCCATACTTTTGTTGCTCAAAGGAAACACGTAATGATTCATTACAATGATTGTGGAGCAAAAATGCTTTTTGCACTTTTGGTAAATGTTCCCTCTTTTAGATCTTCTATGAAATTCTTTATTCGGAGTGCTCTCAAAAGTCAATAATGCCTAGGTAGAATACGTCAATGAAAGGTTCTAAAAGGAAATGATACGAGATCTACAGAGTCGCAGTGGCTGCTTACTAACGAGACTCAAAGGAGGAACTTACGCGCAATTTTCTCAACTCACGTTTCTGTGTAACAATCGATTTTATCGACCCCCCTCCCCTCATCTCCTCTCATCGTCGTCGTAAGTCGGTCTGAGTAGCATTCGTCTCGAAATACAAAGCGAGAGAAGCCACCTTCGTTTATTGTCTCGAACAACGTCTGACACCTTTTGATATCCGACGTTCAAGAAGCAATCGTGCCCCCTAACAAAGAGAACAAAGGCCGAGAACTTTTAAGCGATCGAACGCACAGGAAAAGGACGAACTGCTTTTTCGTCGACTCTCGGTTAGTGCTCCACGCAAAAAACTTTTTCGGTACAAGGATTTTCAAATTTTTGTTGAAAGTTTATCTTTTTAAGTCGGTGGCATTATTTTCTTTTTTGTTATGTACTTTACAATTTTTCAGTACTGTAAAAACATAATATGTTGGAGCTTGAGAATAAAGGAGAGTGCAGGTGGTCAGAGAAGAAATCCCTTAAGAGTGTAACTTCGTATCACGGATAAGATCAAAGAATGGGTAAAAATCCGTAGGACAAGAATAAAAATATCGCACTTTGAACAAGGAATTGAAATCAAATTTCTAAATGTGTGTGATTTGTATAGTTATTAAGTTATAAATATTTTTTAGTTGCGTAACTTATTTGGAATTGAAATGATCCAAATTTAATCTAAACAATATTACCCAGTAACTTAAAAAAAAATGTGTAGTAAAATTGTATTACTTCTGCTGTGAGGAAATATTTTTTGTTGAAAATTTTAATATCTATACTTTAATATACGTATTTAACACTAAATAAAAGTAATATAATGAAATGCTCTTTGCACTATATACTATATTAACACCCTGTTAACCCCTGAACTGTGGATGACTACCATATTAGTCATTTCGGACTTTTCTCAGACTGTGATAAAAATGGAAATCTTAGTCGTGACATAAAGAAGTGTAATCAAGTCATTAATTCAAAACAAATTGAAACCTAGACCATTTCCAGATACTCTAAGGTATACTAAACTATATGCCGTTGGTAATTAACAAAATTATGATTTCAAGAAAAAATATAAGCTCACAAAATTTGTTGTTTTTTTAATTCTTTGAAAATCTTAGTCATGAAGGATCACATCGTTTTGGGTCAAGTTTAGCATAAAGAACTGTTATCCGTAGGTTTCTGGGGCCGTCGATCACGAATCTGATATTAGATTTTGAAAATTCATAATAGCGGATCCAATATTGTGGTCAAATTTTTCAAAAATCGAACGATTTGAAAATTTCGGAGTTGCTGTTTACAAATCTCATGCGTTTGGGATGTCGAGTGGTATTTTCGTACTAAAAAACTAACAATAAAGATTTGCCGGTGAAGAATCGTAGAAGTTTTAGGTGCATACAAAACTTCGGTATAATTCTTTTTTCCCAGTATTTTGGGCGCTTTATTTGAAATTCTCGCTGCAAATAAGGGGGTTATAAAGTGGTCCGACGGTAGAAAGTTTTTCTAAAAAACGTAAATTAAAAATGACTGAATAATATGTTCAAACTTCGGGCTCTGTAAAGGCAATTCTAATTCCTACAGACGGTTTCCTAGAAAATACTAAAGACATTAATCAAAAGCTGACTGAATTTTCAGAAATAAATAAAAATCACTTATAATTAATTAATCTTATTCTTTTCTTGCGCATATATATTTATTTGCGAATAATCGTCAATACTGCACTATGTCTTTTACCCGGTATTAGATTACTATAGCAATATTTCTTTTACCGGTTAAGAGACCATACATTATAGAAAAATGATGAAAATTTTAATAAACCGCATTTTAAAAGAATATCTTGGCATATTGTCATAACCTTTTATACGGATATCTACTAACTATTTGCATAAAATATGTTAAAAATAGTCACTATGTAAAATTGCAATTGTTACTTGTCACTTGTATATATTAGTGAATATATTTGGTTTACGCATAGGTTTACGATTTATACGATTAGGTTAAGTTGTCCGACGTCCTTTTCAGCAAAATGCGTCCTCATCGTCATTTACTTAACCTACAAAATAAATGAACCTAAAGAGGACATATGTCAGATTCATTTAATAGATTTTCATTGAACCCTTAATAAACATATTTAAAAGTCGAATATTTGATGACAGAAATTTTAATAGTTATAATATTTTCTTTAACGGCTATAAGAAACCGTTTTAATAGACAAGAGATTGTGATTGCGATAAGACAAGAAAAAAGCTGATTTCGTCCAATATGTTTATTCATACAATCTAAAGAACATCAATGAAAATAATAAAAATTTAAAGAAATTGAGGTGGTACGAGGATTACTATTGAAAGGGTTAAGCTACAAGAAATTGTCAAAAATTAGTATTTAATCTTTTCGAAGATTCTTCTCACACAATCCTTTCGAAGACTCTTTTCACACAAGCGTCACTTTTGGGTTTGACAGGCAAGGTGATTTAGAACCTTACCAAAAACTGTAAATTCATTTTCTTATGATAACAAGCGTTTAAACAAGATTGACGCATTATTACGAAACTTAGTCTTAAAACTTTTCGTAACAGACGTGCATACTACAGTAATGGTTTTTTATTAACACCAACTATCTTGCTAATCTCTTATAAAGTTTTCCTTCTTTCAACCAGAAGTTCTTTACGTAATGTAAAATGAGAATGTATTACATTTACTAGAAATTACTGTTCTGACTACGAGATATTTATATAAAAAGTTATTGCTTTACAGTAAAGTTAACTACAGAATTGAAGGTTTTGATACTAATTTACGAATCTTTTGCATGAATGTATGATACGTATGTAATTAACATGACATTAATCTCAGATTACAATCATGTCGATTTAGCCAAATGTGGCACAGATGCTGGCTGAAAATGACCGGTCATAAAGTGAGAGAATGACGATTATATGTTGAGCAATGTAGTGTATGTTTGCGGACGTGGACCACACGTATAACAAGGATTGCTACTTTATTTACTTTTAGTCATTTGTGTTAAATGGTGTGGAATTGTTCTAATATGTATAAGCATATACTGGATGAATAATACAATTTACTCTTCCTGTCTATGCTTACACGTCACATTCATTGAATTTAGACAATAAATTCTTGAAGTTTCCTCTAGTTGACTCGTTTGAAAATCGGTAAATTCAACATGTTATTACTAATATTTGGTTTGCTTGATCCGCTGGAAAATAAATTGAGTATTACAGTAATTTTATTAATTCACAGCTACATTATATTATGGCAATAATTTGCAATTTTTTTACAATATTATTTAATTAAAAGGATGACTATGAGTATGAAATCGTTTATTTATCATGCTGGACATCAAAGTCCATGGACAAACTAAAAATTACATATAGTTGCTTACAAAAAACTAAACACATTCCTTTTCCTTTCGCCGACTTTCGATCACTTTAAGAGCTCTTTCCGAGGACTATTTAAGAAGTCTTATAATTTTTAAGACTACCTAAAGAGTGCTTTAAGAGGTCTTTTTGCTATGTGGGGAGAACAAAAAGTAAATAAAAACAATTAAGTAAATAATCTTAATACATAATGTATACATATGACATTAATTTTAATATGTCAGCTTCTTTTTCTGGGTTCTCGTCAGAAACAGATGTTAGAAAATTATGTTTAACAAATTATTTCAAAGGGATAATATTGTTTTACAAATTATATTCGTATTTAGCCCAACTAACCACGAAGATTTTATGTAAGCAATCCGCCAGTGTTTAAACATGTATTCTTTGTTATTAGTAAATAATACAACATTTGTGTACAATTTTGTAATTAAACGGTGTTAGACTATAATAAGTAACAGACGAAACTCATTAGATAAATTCAAACTATGAAAATTACCAAAGAATTACCAGTGAAATGATCTTACAACACTGAAAAAATTAAGTAGTTGGAACTAAACCAGTAAGATATAGCCATGGTTTTTAGTTAATTTTACAATCTAAATAGTGACTTCGATAAATCAGGTAGCCAGATTTTACTATTTAGTTAGTAAAACCGACTGCTTTTTTTCTTGTAATAAAGTAGACAAATCATTCTACTCTTTATAATTAATTACGACTCCTGTCTAATTCCTGTACTAGTGTATTCTAAATCACATTATGAGTTATTAGTTTACTTCAGTTTTGTCCGTGTAATTTTAAGAGGTATTATTGAGGACTGAATACTATTCTTGCTGCACGTTGTGACCTCTTTCTACAACAAAATCACATTTTACACACTTGTCACAAAATAGAACGGAAGATTCTCACGGAAATATATGGATTTGTCCAAGAGGTGTAACCTCGGAAACTACGTAATTCGGATGGAGATGTAACACCTCATACCAAATTCGATTATAGTATAAGGTAGGAAAGATTAAAAAATCATTGATAAAGTCACGGATTTTACATAGGAAACTGCAGTAATCTAAGTAGTAACAGTCCGCATCATGGTTTGTTTATACCGGATTCGCTGTTACTACTTACATTACTCGATTTTCCTAAAATCATCGATTTCAACAAAGACTTTTTAAAATTTCGCACTTCATAAAACCATGGAATTTGGTACGAGGTGTTACATCTCATCATACTCTGACGAATTAGGTAGTTTCTTTTCAAATTAATGGCGCCGAGTGAATATTACGTCAACATACGATTTGCATAGTATATGGACGGGAGAGATTTGAGAGTATTTTGATGATCTTATTCTTGATATGAATATTTTCCTATGATGGAGGCATAAAAATTTCCACAGTGGACATGAAATACATGATATCTACAATTTTAAATTCCAGAAGCCATGTGACGTCTATTCCAGCACATCCTCCTTAGAATGACCTCAGATGCTCTTAAGGATGTGAAATGTCCGCTTTTATTGTCTTGTTAATGTCACCAAACCATCGTACGTCGTGAGAATTCTCTGATGTCATGACGATAATTGCGGATATTTGGACATCCTCAGAACCTCCAGAGGCCGTCATTAGGAGGACATTCCAATATGAGGTACTATCCCATGCAAAAATTTTAAATCCGTGACGGATCTTTGATGGATCTTTGGTGAATCTACTCCGTCGAAAGTCTATTTTTTGGGACGATTCTGCACTACATGTGGATTTATAACATACCGAATTACAGTATTCTTTTATGTACCAAAAACACAGTTCAACATGGTTTTATTGTTGGGAAGCTGTGGGTTATTTCCGACGTAATTTTATGCGTAGAATCAAAATCCGAAGTCAGAAGTGGCCTATCACGTCAGGATTTTGAGATATTTGAGGTTATTTACTCGAAAAACGCGTTTTTTGCTATTTTTGAGGTTATATACAGAAGCCACAACATTTTTAGAAGATTATCCTTTCATTGGATCATGTGATACTACTCTTGTTCTTTAATATGGGATGCGCAGAATTCCATTACGACTTTTCTTCACCAAGATACGCCAATTTGAAATTACGGTATGGATGTAAACAAATTTTCTTTGAAATGCTCTTGGAGAACAAGCTCAAGGTCAAATTTAATGTCATGAAATCTATATAAATATAAACAACTATATAAAATATGGATACTAATAACTAAAATCACTTTTCAGTATTGTGACTGTTTTTTTGATAACGTTAATGGAATATATCTCGTAATTTCAAAATGGCCGTAACTTTGTAAGACAAAATCGTAGGTGATCGAATAAAACCTCATTTTGAAGGGTAAAGGTGAAAGATGCAAATAGTACCGAAGGTCAAACAAAATTGTGGCGTCCTGTACGTAATCTCAAATATAGCAAAATACCGCATTTTTCGAGTACATGACCTCAAATATCTCAAAAACCTGACGTGAAGGACCAATTTTGAGTTCGAGTTTGGATTCTACGCATGCAATTTACGTCGGAAATGACCCACATCTTCCCAACAACATCCAAAACCCTCTTCTTTGTAGACCTCTGAAATCATTACGCATTTTTAAAATTTCATTAAAAGCAGCGGTAAAAAATTATTTTTGAAGTCGCGGATTTCACATAGGAAAATGCATGAATATAAGTAGTAACAGTCTGCAGCGTCGTTTATTTGTACCTGATTCGCTGTTACTACTTAGATGACGGCGTTTTCCTATGAAACATCCGCGAGTTCCATAACGATTTTTTAAACTTTCTCTCGTGATAAATCAATCGAATTTCGTATGAGGTGTTACATCTCATCATACTCTGCACAATTAGGTAGTTCCTTTTCTAATTAAGGGTGCTGAGTGAATATTACGTCAACATATGATTTGCATAGTATATGTACAAGAGAGACTTAAGGATATTTGATGATCGTATTCTTCATATGAAAATTTGCCCACGATGTAGGCATAAAAATTGCCACAGTGAACATGAATTACAGAAGCGATATCTACAATTTCAAATTCCAGAGGCCATAGAACATCTATTCCAGTACATCCTCCTCAGAATGCCTTCAGGTGTTCCTAAGGATGTCAAACTGTCCTCTTTTATCGTCTTGTTAATGTCACCAAACCATCGTACGTCCTGAGAATGCCCTGATGTCAGGACAATAATTGCGGATATTTGGACATCCTGAGGAACTCCTGACCCCGTCTTCAGGAGGATATTCCAATATGTGTTACTATTTTTTGGTGAAGTTTCAAAATTAGTCTGGAATCATTTGTTGCGTAGAATTTCTTAAAGTAAACTGTTTTTTACACTCATAACCAAAAGGATTTGAAGCTTTAAAGCCAAACTTATGCAAATCTGTGGGCACATTGGGACGAATGGTAGAAGAGTGAATATACGGATGGCAAGCGTCGAAACGCCGGGGGAGTATTCGAGAATACCTTGAAATTACGAGCGCCATCGATCCTCGACTCTCTTTTTGTTTCGCTTCCGCCTGCATTCCAGATTCCACGTTCGCGGCGTCGCTCGTAAAACTCTGGCGATGCTCCTGCGCGGTCCAGGAGTGTACCATACCCGAAGTTGGCCTATCCTAGCACCAAGAGTCGACTTACCCACCCGACCATCCACAGCTTCAAGGGTGTATTTCGCGCATACATACGGTAAATAAAACACCTCGTCGGAATGAGAATGGAGCGATGGAGAGCGCAGTGGAGGAACGATGGAATTCCAGAACCGGCAGACCGCTCGCGTCAGCCAACTCCTCGCTTTTCCCTTCTGCCCTGAAGCTGCCGACTCAGAATTGCGCTTGCGGTCGTGAAAGACCGAACGGTATGTCCTCGACAGATTCCTTCTTTTTCAAAAACCCATTTTCGAGAAGCCTCGCTATGCAACCGTTTATGCTCCCGTAAGATTGGAAAGCACAATGCGAATTGTGTTGAAGGACTGTGAAGATGTTGCTGGTAAAATGTGGAAAGTATGGAATTCCTAATTTTAACGTCCACCTAAAAGAATGAGATTTTGGAAATAATTTTCATAATTTCTTTACATTTTTGGACTTGAGAAGACCAAAGTGTGAAAATTAAGTTATAGAAACTCACGATTTAATTTGAAAACTCTAATACTATTCGCGTACCTTCTAATTTGGAAAATGGGGCTGATTTACTTTCCACTTTTTGCATCGTAGAAATGTCTCATTAATAACAAATTTATCAAAAAGCTTGCAATTGCTTCGATTACGGGAAATTTACTCGTATACAGACCGTAATTGGTTATATTGATTAATGTGGGAGCTATGTCATTAGTGGCGAAATTTGCAATTGAAAACTGACTCAGTTTTTGCAATTAAACCAATCTATAGAGAGAATAGTCATTTAGCGAAATCAGATGATATACATTTAGTAAAGTTGAGTATATGTTTGGATGTTTCTGAACAATGGTAACAATTTGGCACGAATCTCATTAACAAGGTACCGCCATGTAGCTGTGTAGGAATCGAGGCAAATCGAGACATAAATAGCGTTTACAAATGAATCACGTATACTAGCTTCAACCATAATTGCATACTTAAAAACTGGAATACAGAGTATCATCCAAGTAGAAATCTGTCCTTCGAAGAAGTCTGGACCAGGATACTCCTTTTCAGTTAAAGTTGGTATATGCCATGGAATTCCGGAAATATCGGTCTCTAAATCTAAATTGCATAGGTTGATGCTTGCTTAGAAAAACTTGGTACTGAAAACGTCATAGATTCGCACAATTTTTCTAAGAAATAACCCAGGATTTGTTTTCGCATTCTTGCCATGGGAATTTTAAAATGTCAATATTATTGTCGACAAATACGCTCTATCATCTTGGACATGGTGTATTAAAATCCATATAATCGACGATAGATATCTGGTAGAATTCGAGAAGAGAATTTTTTGACTACTTAATCTACTTACGTATTATGTACTTAACAAATATAATTGCATTGTTAAAAATGTTATTGATGTCATTATGAATTTGCTTTCAGCATTATTGGTTTATTAAAAAAGCTCAGAAGTAGTTTCTTTAAATTGTGTTTTATTAATGGAGTGCTTACTTCTAACTTTATTGTTTACTTTTTCTTTACTACTTACATTTACTACTTAAAGTTCACTTCGGCAATAATATTTTTGTCATCAATAACATCATCAGCAATAAATCGCAAGAAACATTACCATTAAAATAAAAGTATCAACAATAAAAATGATTGCTGGGCTCTTGCTTTTTGGCAAATTTAGCCAAGTTTTGCAATTCATAGTATGAGAAAGTGGCATATATGATCTGAAATCAAATTTCTGAAACAAAGATAAGATTTGTTCTTTTGCGCAGACTTCCAACTTTCTACACGAGCGGCTTTGAGGCGGATGTAGTAAGTAGATACATACTTTTCAAGTCAGACGTTTAAGACAATTTTATATTTTCTCGAACTTTGCAATTGGCTATTCTCGAGCAACCAGTATTTGGTTACTTATACAAAGATCGTACCATTTTTCAATATATTCCAATATTCTGCTTTTTATTCGTAATATTAAATTCCCATGTGATTAACAGAAAACCTTTCACTGGGATTTCATTTTATTTCAGCTTGAGTTAAATTTAATGTTTTCGTGGTCACTTTGCGATTTCAATGAGGGGAAGAAGGAGTGCTCTCCCTTTAACGGGGCCACTGGCTTTCATATTCATACATATATATGTTACAGTCCCCACCTAAACAAACTTCTTCAAAAAATGAATCTACTCCTTAGTTTCTCTTCTTCCTCTTTCACTGTTTACATGCCCATACAGCAACATTCTCCTTTATACATTTTAGCTGTTTTTTTAAGTCTGCCTTACTTTTCCCTATCTTTATCTAGTATCAAATCTCTCTGTTCTTCCTCCACCTTATTACTTTGTTTTGTATACTCTTCTTCGTATAATTTATTCGTTCTTGTTCTATTATAATCCTTGTTTTTAATGAAATACACATTTGATTGGCTTGGGATAATTCTGCATTTTAATTCACATTCCCTTTTGTTTTCCTTGTGTCTTTTTAACTTTCATAATTCACCACCACAATTACCCTTCTTTTTATGGTATCCTTCGCAGTCACTTTCTTCACCTTCATACAGCCATGGCCTGGGTATTTCAATTTCATCTCCATCATTATTTCATACGTATTTATTCAACTGAACATCATTATGCTTGTATTCTTCTCTGACTCATTTTATTTTCTTCAACTTTTAAATTTAATCATTTATGTATTTTCCCCTTTTCTTTTGCTTCCTTTTCTCAAATGTTCTCTCTTCTCCTCTTGCATTCTACACCTTCTTTCCCTGTTCTGTGTATTTTGTTCACTTCCCTCATTTATTTCCAGATTTTTCAATCCTTTTTTTAATTCCGGAATAGTTATCGTCCTAAACTAGTCTTCTTTATAAATATTTTCGACTGTTTCTCTGACAACCAATAAGAAAAAGATGTCTATGAGATGTCTGAATCATATCCTTCCTTCAATCCATCAAAGATACCTTGAAAATATCGAAAAAAGCCCTAACAAAAGGATAACTACTAGGATTTACTACGCAACAATTTGGGAGATTTTTTAGATATCTATAAGTCATCTTTTAGATATATCCAAAATATATTTTAAAATAAAATTTACCGACAATTAAAAAATGTAATAAAATTTGGATAATTATTATAGCTCTCATCATTTTTTAAACAGATTAACTGTTTTTATTACATATGTATTATACGTTTAGATGAGAATATCTTATGTATTTATTTAATAAATAATCATGTTGACGTGTCAAGTATGTTCTAGTATAAGAGTTTAAAAAGAATACAGTGATCTGGGAAAGGTATTCCACATGCGAAGTAGAGCTTTTCAGGTCTTAGTCTATTATTATTTATTTAATATGTTATATAATAATGCTTAAATACTATGTCGGCTGACATAAGCTAGGGGTCGACGTTTTGAAAATAATCATTTTCATTTTTGTCCCATTGTCAATTAAATATATGGGTTTACCAAACTCTGTCCACTCTTTGAGTACATGAGTCAAAGGCCGCAGGGTCGAAGCCATTAATTTAAATATTTAAATTAACTTTTTAATTTAAATTTGTAAAAATTACTTCACCACCATTCGAAACTGCGAGTTTAAACGCGAAATGAACACTAATGTCAACATAAAGTTTCAGTTTAAGTAGTATTTTTGCGAGACCACAGATCCACTCGATAATACGGACGGTCTCTTAGTATACTGGGGAAGTTTCAAGCAAATAAAGTAGTCGGCGTTGTGACAAAAAACATATTGAATAAGCATACGGTTTTATTCGTATATGTTTAAATTCTGTGAAATTTGTGAAAAATAAAATTCGACGAGCTATTAAGTAGGTAAGCTATGAGGGTTCTGGGACAACACAGTCGGTATAGCACGAACCACCATTTACCGACTGGGTTGTCCCAGAATCCACATAGCTTACCTACTCCATTATTTCAAATGTCCTTCTTAGTAATTACCGGAAGTAGTAGTTTAGTAACTAGTACTTTGATATTGACTGGATTATTATATCGTAAACCTTAAACGATAAAAATGTATTTTCAGCAGCATATTTGTAAAGTTCAATTTTAGGACGGCGTCTAGTTTGTAAAAGTAAATTTACATCCAGTACGTAAAATTGAAACATACATTAGGTATCGAAACATAATATACGGTCGTAAAATATTAGGCCATATTTGACATGGCAAAACTAGTGATTATAATATATGCTATCTTAGAATAACATTGTTTTCAAGAGCTCCGAACATACTATAATGACCATAAATATGAGGTATTTTAATCCTGAGATATAATTTCATTCGAATGTCGTTAGATGCAATATCTGTTTACATTATTATTGATTTCCAATATTCGTAAAAGATAGGACAGTATCGAATAGCACTAGTCTACAATACTACGATATTATTCATGCCACGAAACGAATTTCAGTATCGACATTTTTCAGTTCAATACAGTAAATAATATGGTGTTAGGTTCCGGTATAGATTCAACATATTCACCTACTTATATGTCGTACATGAAAGGGTAATGGCCATCGAAATATATAATACACCTCTGGAGGGTAACAAGATACGAAACCTGCGCATGTAAAATTATCAACATCATTATATGAGACTGTAGCATTATATGCAAGAATTATCTTAATGAAAAAAATTCGTTTAAAATTTTACGTTGCTTCGACATCATTTGCTGCCTTAAAGAATGTACTTTCATATGTTCCATTAATTTAATTTTGGGGAAACTAGGAAACAAAAGACATCATTCTAAGAAATTTAATGAAAGGATAAAAATACAGTTACTACTATTTTATCAAATAGAATACCATAGTGTTCAGAAAATAATTAAATTATTTATGCTACATGCCAATTTTGCAAAGAAAAATAAATTGTTGTAATTAATCTAATACCAAACTTTTTTTATTTATTAATTTGGCTAGCAAATTATATTAGTAATTTTATTGAGGCATTTTATAAGCTAAATTTTACTACGTGATGGCGTAATAAAAATGATTTGTCGAAAGCAATTGGATAATTTTCAATGCGGTGTACGGTGACGGCCGCGAAATGGATTTTCAGAAAATCTCGTTTTGCGAGAAATTGTGCCTCAACGAAAACTGTATGGTGCTGAGCGTGTTGAAAACAAGAAATAAATAGTAAAAAAGTGAGCCAATATTGGAGTTTTAGAAACTGTATTTAATTTATTCTTTCCTTTGCGTGAAGTAGAACACACGATATATAATCATTGCCTTTAAATAATATATGTATTCAATAAATGTGAACAATAAATGGTTTAATGTGCATGTATATTATTAGAAAATTTGTTAGTTATTGAAATAAATCATTTTTAGGTAATCTTGTATGATAACGAGATATTGAATTGCGGTGAAACACAATTGCGGAATTTCTATTTAATTTACGATACTTAATTATTATTCCGGTTATGTATTATATATTATGTACAATTTCGTAAACAAAACACAATATTTTTTATTGAATAATGAACTAAAATATACAAACAGATGATACATAATACTCTAATTCACTGTTTAAATATATGACTATAGTTAAACATTTGTGTATAATTAACTTATTCGAAATTTTCTATCAGTAATATTTGATTTCGTAAAACGTATAAATTTCCGAAAATACTTTTAAAATTCAGCTCATTAAAATGTCCTATTGGTGTTTTATATTTTGCTTACTTTGAAGAAGACACGAATACGATATTTAAATATTTGTCTGTCTCTATCAGTTGGAAAATATTTGTTATCTACAACTTTTACGGCTTGTTTGATTAGTTTTCAGAGTTTGCAGTTCTCAGTGCATTTGAAGTTGATCCAAGTATATTTCCTATATGTGGGTAAGTATAAAATATTTCCTCTGCCTATTAGAGAAAAATTATTGTAATTTACACTTTTTATTAATAACACCAGGAACGCTAAAGGTAAACTAATTGAATTTAAAAATAAAGCGGTTATTTTAATGTGATATCCTCACTCAGCAATTATTAATTTTTTTTTTAACAAACACCCAGAAAAATATTAGAAAATTTTACTAAACTGTGAGTTACATAGTGGAAAGTAAATTGATAGTATTTTTTATAACATATCTACAAAGTTACTAAAATTTAGTCAATGCGACTTTCATTTAGCCATCTCAACTATAGTTATAAAAACTACAAAAATAATCAGTCCCTGCTTGGTACTCATCATTGAGTTAAATTTACTATTTATTTTCCAAAATGAAGGAAATAAACAATCAATTTTTCTGCAAAAGGGATATATAATGTGAACCACAATATCTTAATAATGAAGTAACCAATTCCATCAACATCCCGACGAAGACAATACAGATGTAAGGTAGTTTTACATTTTAAACCTTTTTGGGTGGACCATGATGTTTTTTCAACTTTCAATGATGTATCTTTTTATGTAATTGGGCTGAAAAAAATGTCACAGTTATGATTTTCAAACGTTTGAAGCCTCCTCCTTCAAATCCCGTGGTTGAAATAAACCTCGAAGCAATATAAAAAAGTTTTTAAAAAAATCTCGGATTTTTATTGAAAATTACACATTTTCAAAGTAAAAACGTTTCGCAAAAATAACTTATTTCAATTAAAGTTAGAATACAAAAATAGAATACACCTTCAAGAATATGCCCTTAAAAGGATGAAAGAATATGAAAAATACGGTTAAAAATTAAATAATTTTGTCAAAAGTAATAAATCTTCCTGATGAAACCAGAGTCCTCTTCAAAACTAAAAATATTTAGAGACCTCCTAATCGACTTAATTAAGTAAATGCCACAATACATAAAAATAGACGTGGCAAAGAATATTTATAATTCGACATATAAACACATTTTACCCATTGTATACGAAAGACATATTGTATCTTCCAATTATGGTAGATGGGATGTAATATTTCAGTTTGTAGGTTGAATTACGATGAGTTAACTAGACCTAAGATTAATTTGATCCCTTATCAAAGAAAATCGTTGGTAGTTGGTCGCTACATCTAAAGGAAAGACATAAAATGTATCGCAGTATCGAATCTTCCAAGTTACCGAAATCCTATTAATTTTCATGAAGCAAAATACAATGTTTCGAAACGACGGCAATAAACGCTAGATTGACACTAGAATCTATCGCATATATCTAACCGTATTGAACATTAATAAATATATAACCAACATTTATAATGAATAAACAGAATTAACCAAAATGGAGACTCTATAAATTTCGAATAGGTTACACGAATGTGATTTTTAGACAGTGGGATCAATGCTTTCCTTAAAATATACAAATTATTATTACTGTTGATAAAAATGACACCAACAATTACAAAAAATACATACAATACAGAGTATAAGTTGAGAAATACATGCAGAGTACCTAGAAGTTAATCCAATAATACACTTGTTAAAGATAAACATAAATAATAGTCTTCAAAGTATACAGACGTGCAGATATTGGCATAGTGGAAAATATGTTACTAACTTTTTATAGAAATATTTTGTTTTACGTGGAAGAAAAATTCTTCGTTTGCGCAACTTTATGTTGTCAGTTTTTTCCTTTTTTAGTTTATGTTTTTGTTTTTTTCATGTCAAATTGATAGATTACAATTCTTTTGAACTGTATAAAAACCTACTACGAAATTCTTTGAGAATTTCACGAGTACCAATCGAAAGAGCGACCTCAAAACTAGTAGGGTATGCATGCATTAAAAAAATATTTTGTTTGTTTGGATAAAACGATACTGAAACCCTTGTACAACTTATCCACGATCGACAACTGTAAGACACTTATTTTTTATCAACAAGTGTCCAAAGAAAATAACTCGTTCACAAGTGATAGATTTAGGTAAGTAACTCTCATAACCAATTGACACCAAATATTACTATGTTCTGTCAGTGGAATCAAGCCCTATTAGCATTAAAGGAAACGTACATGGTAAAAAATGTCTAGGATTTGTATCATAGTCTGATTTATGCTTTTCTTTCACAGCTTTCTTATCCTGTAAAAGCTCGGAGTCATCCTCCAACAGATTTTGTGCATTTTAGACACGGGTTACGCCTTTAAAGGATAAGAAAGCTGCAAAACAAAAGCATGATGCCAAACCACGATGCCAGACCTATACATATTACTCTATGGACCTATTGCTGGTGTGCAATCACTTGGTTCAGCGATAGTTTTTAACAGATTCATTACTCCGTGGGTTAGGTCATGGTGAAAGTCCATTATTGTGAGTTACTATTTTCAGGAAGCAAGTTCCATTGGAACATAACTTAGGTTGATCAGAAGGTAGTCATTAGTGGCGATACCAATCATGCCTAAGCAACCTATTGATTAATCATTATATTTCCCGGTAATGTGATCTATTCTTTCAGTATAACCTAACAAAACATCTCAACTACGAAAACATCGTTTTCCAGAACGTAAAATTCTGTCAACTATTGCTTTTTATGCGTTTACTATTTTGTAACAGTAAAAAGTAATCCTCATCAGTACAAGAATAGACTAAGGTAGAAAAGTAAGATGTCAAATTTATACAATGCGATAACAACCGCCATATGACAATTGTTTAAAACATTTCTTTTTTTTTGTTCAATTACGTGCACTTTAATTTTTCCAAATAATTTTAACACTATTTCCGTGAACTGAATGGCGAAATTAGCTTTCCCAAATCTAGTTTGACACTATGTTTCAGAAAATACTCCTAGAATTCCATCCCAGATCCTTATTTCTTTCCTGAGTTCCTTCGTGGTTGAATATAATATTGATAATAATATGAAAAAATATATAAGGGCCTTTGCCCTACAAAAGTTATGACAACAAACAGAAAAGAGACCTCAACCTTACGGTCGATTCGCCACCATCATCGAAGAAATTGCTAGATGTAATATACGTGTTTATTATTTACGTGCATTTTTGTAATTTAATATTTATAGCTTTTGACATTCGTCTGTTATAAAATTTCGTTTCTATATCTGGATATTTAATGTTATCGCCATTTAAAATCGTGTGAGTGTTGTGATCCATTGTTTGTAATTACGGAGTTAATTAGTGCCGGTCTATTGATGCTATTTTTCTGTTCACTAATTCTGATTTTTAATTGTTGATTCGTTTCATCTACATGCTAGGCATCACAGCTATCGCAGAGTATGCAGTGTATTGTGCTGTTCGGTGCCATCTTTTGCCTTTATAATGTATTTTGAAAAATCGTGTTGTAAAGACGAGACAACATTAACTCTAATTATGATTATTGTTATTTTATGGTTTTTGCACATTAATACGATCACTCATGTATTTTCTACAATATTGACAGGCTAACTATTGTTTAACAAATATTGCCAAATATTTTTAAATTTTCTTTCTTGAACGAAGTCCCCCTAAAGCAAAGTTACGGTATAAACTAAATGGTAAATTATTGCAATTTTTGCGAAATTACTTTGAATAGTATCTTAGAAATATACTGCATTCGTTTACAATATCAATTAAAAAATAAACAGTGATCAACAGTAATTATAAATAACGTATAATTTATCAATCCAAAAACGATATTTGTGATTTGTTTTCTAGTTCATTATTAAATGTCGATCCTTCAGAGTAGCGGTCAAGAATATTGATAACCGATCGTTGAAATAAAAAATGTTCGTGATGATATTTTTTACTAGTTCTAACGGGATATTAGTAAATAAAGACACTACATCTAGCGAGATTAGAATGTAATCATCTGAAATATTGACATTATTAATTAAGCTATACAATTCTAAGTTATTTTTTATATTTGATTTGGGTCTTTTTTGTGGTTGATAATAAAAATCTAAATTTCGAAATGATACATGTACCATAACCTCTAAGAAGGTTGTTATTACATCCTTAAGACGGGAGTTTAAATTGTTCGATTTGTCAATATAAATTGTAAAGTCAAGGGAAAGAAAAATGACCACGAACAACGCAGTATATTGCATATTCTGCAATAGCTGCAATGCACCGTATGTAGATAAAACGAAACAACAATTAAATATCAGAATTACTGAACATAAAAATAATATCTATAGATCGTTAAAAAATAACTGCAGCTATTGATATTGATAATAATAATAATAATAATGATACACTGCCAATATTACTTGAGAACACATTCTCTACTTTTACTTCACCAGTACTGTAAAATCAAATAGTACAAAAAATTTATAACTTTGTGGTATTTCACGAATTGTTTCTAAAACTGTTAAATTTGCGATTATTTCGTATTTTGCGTACTATTCCTAATATTGAGACACCATGAGACTATCGGTAAATGTTTTCCCACTATCAGTTTTCAATTTATGATTACTTTCATTAAATTATTCATCAGTCAATACGATAAATGTTCCAGTATCTAGGATCAACAGTATCGTCATTACTAATTTCTCCTAAAGACTTTTCTTGTTCATTAAATCCCTTTCTCTCGTTGCAGTTACCGATATTTTCTGTTTTTTCAATAAACAAGAAGCTTTTAGTAGGCACAATATTTTCTTCACTTCTTCAGAGACCGTTTCTAAAAACATATTAAACGCTGTTTAACAGGTTTTCGTCAATTTTTGTGAAAAATTATGAAGAAATATATTAAATTAAATTCATATAAATCCACAATTGTAGTTAAAATCCTCGACTTCTCAGGTAAAGTTTTCCAGTAACATTCTAATATACAATCGAGAGTCCGTCAGTTAAATTCTAACTTACATAAACAAGTTTTATACTTTCTTTTTGTATTTTCACACTGCTAATGATAGGGACGAGTAGAAACATTACATCAATGAAAAGTTAAAGTTAGGAGAGACGTACTTTAAATGTCTTCGAGTAGGAAACCATGTTACAGGATAAACTGAAATATTCCAAGCCGATTATGCCCAACTTCATTTTTCGTATACGGGTTATCATTAGCATTGTAAAGAAATAATGCATACAACCTTTTTCATACAAAATTAGTTGCTTTGTATTTTTATTAAACACATTTTTCGCAATTTTTTGTTTCAAAATAATCTTTCACAAGTTCTGTGTTTTTGCTGTTGTTTAAACATTTTTGCGGTGAGGAAGTTCTACGGCAACCAGCGTAAAAACAAGATTCTAATAGTATTTTTCCAAATCCGACGCCAGATTCGTGATCAGCGATCCCCCAAGTACCCAATTTTAATCTGATCAAGTAACTTTTTGCATTTCGATCTGCCATTTTGGATCCGTCATTTCGGATCCGCCATTTTGGATTCACCATTTTGAATTCTGCAAATTTGAGTGTTTAATATTGTACTTGAGTAAATATGTATTTAATATTATGTTTTATAAACAAATTAACATCTAAAAATCGGCAATTTTATAGAAAAAAATGTAGTCCTTGGAAAATGCTCAATTTAATCGAGTTCAACCTCAGTACTTGGGGGTTTTTGAAGTCGCTGATTAGGAATCTGAACTCACATTTTGAAAATTCAAAATGGCGGATGAAAAATCTGAGTTTACGTTCATAATTAGCGACCCCAAAAAACTCTCGAGTGCTCAGTTTCATGGAAAATGGTTCGCCAGGGAAACGTGTGGTGGAAAGGGTTACTACGCGCATGACGATTATCTAACTCGAAAAATTGTATTGTGTTATCGTTATTGTGATCCAGTAATTGTTAAGATAATCCAAAAATAAACTGAAAAAATGAAACAAATATGAAATACCATCTTTTGTTCATATATAATGATGTTTTGAAGGGTTCAGCAAAAAAATCAGCTCTATCAAATACAACTTTAAAAATGTTGAAAAAGTAATTTCTACAGTAACTTGTTATGTGAAATTCATTAGTGGTAGAATTAAAAGTGTAAACAATTTTTTTTAACCCAAAAACAAATTTTTTTGTTTAAAAAAATTGAATTTTTTAAAATCCCTCCGCAATTAACTAGAAAATATGTTTTTATGTTCACCCTAATTTGTTTGAATTTTTGGAATTAATTTTAAAAGATGTTGAAGTATTAAAAAAAAACATTTTTGCCATAAAATTTATGGGTTAAATTACTATAGAAATAATTTTTTCAAATATTTTAAAGGTGTATTTCATAGAGTTGATTTTGTTGCCGAACCCTTCCCAGACAGCACCATGTTTCAGCAGCACTAATAAAATACATTGTTACCAACCTAAATTGGCATCAAATATTATTTTTTTCCATGCTATGATAAAATAGAGTTGCCATTGATCCTAGAGGGCGATAGGATTTATTTGCTTACAGCCAATCATCTATTTGTAATGTTAATTAGAAATTAATTATATAAAGTTGATTTCAAACATTCCAGAAAAATTTTAGCGACTGTTATGAAAAGATGAACTAATCAAATGTACTCCTGTTGGTCCTGAAGAATATGTGTACTCTTGAAATATCAATCATATTCCTGTACACTTAATTTCATTATGTTCGTGTACTTAACACTTAAACGGCTCATTGGGGTCCGAATGACCTCGAGTTGCCCTCCATTCTTTATAGGAGGCAACGAACAAATATGTGTACCGTTTAAGGGTTAAATCAAGGGAAACTGTGGCCTAGGTTCATTAGACTTTAGTGTTTCCAATAATGGTTAATTTTCGTACATTTCCTTTCCACGAGAACGGTAGTACTTCCAGAAAGTATTAAATGAAAGAAACCAATATCTATTGGTTGAAGGTATGACGGAAAATCCATTGGAAAAGTTAAGGTGGAATATCGGACACTTTGCGTAATAGACGTCATTTAAAATTCATACCAAAATAGACCGCACAAATTGAAGAAAGTTTAATTCGAATGGAACTAATTCATTTCTTAGGATATCTAATCGTCCTCATAGCAATTAAATCCTGAGAGAAGTTTTAATTTTAGCGTTCGAAACGCGAGTTTTAAACTCTCTAATCACCGGCGGATAGCCAAAGCGAGTGTCTCGAGGTAGGAAATTGACGAGATTGGCGCATTGCTGTAACATGCCGGGGTTAATTGAAAGTTTAATCGTCCAATTTATCGAGGGTTATTATGGAGCGGGGGCTGCTTTGCGGGGGAGGAAACGGGGGTGCTAGGAGGCCGGATAAAGAGCCGGAGAGAGGCATTGAGAGCGGGAGAACCGTTCCTGGCATTATCGTTATGTGCTTCAGCGCGGGTGGTAAACCCGCAACGAAACACCTGTATGTATCCGGCTGCGCAATATCAAAATTTGTCCGCAAGCCCCTTTATCAACTTTAACAACGTCGTCAATTCTAGCGACGAACAATGCGAATTACTACCTCCTAATTTAGATCAGTACTGGGAAATATATTGCCGGGCGATAATTGGAAACTGAGGTTTCAAAGTCGCTCATGTGACCTTCTGCTTTTTCATGAGGAATCATCTTTAGAAATCATTAACATTTTTTATATATCACCTATTGGTCAATTAAAATGCTACATAAATACTAAATGTGTCCAAATACACGAACCAAAAAATAAAAAATTATCGTTATTTTCGTCCTAGCGGGCGTAAAATCCCATATTACACCCTGATTTGGGGGCTGAAATGGCATTTTACACTCTCGAAAATTACATGGGTAAGATAGAAATTTCCCACCGACCAGCCCCCAGGCCGGAGACATAAAATCGAAATTTAAACCCGCTAGGACGAAAAATAATGTTCGCGTTACGGGCGTAGGTAATATTTGCACCCGTAGGCTATGACGCTATACCCTTAGGCCGGCTACGCCGTCCCTCGGGCAAGGTGATCGCCTGCGGGCTTAAAATATCATTTTACGGCCTTAATACGAAAAGTAGTATTTTTTATCAAGGGCGGAAAATGGAGTTTTACGCCTCCACAATAGAACCGGAGAGACGGCAATGCCGGCTCAAGGTTCATGAGGGTGAAAATTCTACGCATGAGATTCAAACATTGTTTTTAAAAATATAATTAATTGTCATTTATTTTCACTTTATCTTAAAATGACCACTAACTATAACACTAATATGATATAAAAAAATAAACTGGAACGGATCATGAATTTTGAGTTTAACGTATGTCACAATGGAACGTTTTGTATTTCATCCAAAAAAACTACATACCGTTAACACTATCTAAATTTATTGGAGGAAGAAGCCATTCTCTGAAGATGCAGTGTTCAAGAACGTAGTTTAAATCCATTTTGTGGCTGCTAATTACGAATCTGCCTTCAGCTTTTTTAAATTTATGCACATAATATAAACATAAACAATCATATAAGTCCCTATAAAGATCGCGAGAATAGCCTAATGGATAAGTATGAGGAAAAATTGTGTCTGACTAAAAACGTATATCTCTACTGATCTTATTTCCTCTCCATGCAGATTTTGGGTACCTCAATCTCTTTTAGTTGAATATGATGGAATGATTTTATTTGCTCTGATACAATATATATATACATCTGATACAATATCTGATACTTATATACAATATAAGATTCGTAACTCTTGACTTCAGTAAATCTAGCGAATTTCAAATTTGATGTGAATATTATCGTGATGTGCTGATTTCACAGCCTCACAAAAAAAGGAAAGGATCTGGAGGTCAGACTATGTCTATAATATATTTCTTTGGGTCGCAGAATCCAAATCCGAAGTCCGTTTAACCCCATCACGGCAGGTTTTAGACATAACCTCAAAAAACCTACAAAAATCCTATAATTCGATCTTAAAAAAATAAAATAAAGAATAATTTGGGCTTAGAAGTCCATGCCTCGTTTTTGTTGTGTTTTTGGGGCGCAAGAAACCATAACTGAATCCAATTTACCGCTATCACGTTAAATTCTTGACATAACCTCAAAAAAAAAAATCAAAAAATTTACTATAAAATATGAAAATATAGCAAAATTCTGGCCTGGAAGATATAACACGTTTCCATTGTGTTTTCCGGGGTCACTGAAATTGAATCAAAAGTCCATTCAACCTCAGCAGGTCAGTTTTTTGACATAACCTCAAAAAGAATCCTGAAAATCGAATCCAAAATGTTAAAATAAAGGAAAATTCTGATTTGAGTCCTATTAACCCGATAACGCCGGGAGCGGAATAAATGGTCACAGTTTTTCATGTCGATAGGTTTCATAGAACGAGTCAATGAAATTGCATGACACGTCATATCCTATAGTTTTCGAGTGTGTTCTTTTGGAATCTGACCTCCATTTTATCATAAACTTAGCCGTTTTTTTAATATGGCGTCTTAAAGAGAGAACAAAAAACTCGGAAAAAACTTGAAAAATTTGTTAAAAACGTTATTTTTCTATTTGAAGACGTCATCCAATCGAATCCCGCTTCTGGATCCTGTGACATAATGACTTGTACTTTATGAAGACCCCTAGGTCCGATCAAAAATTCAAAATGGTGCCTGCAATCCAACATGACGAAAATTTTGCCTTTCTGTACGTACCGCTTTTGTAAATGAATTTTTTATGTAAAAGTGTAGAGCCGCAAATTACGAATTCGTTGTCATCATTTAAAAATTCAAAATGACAAATCCAAAATGACGTGATAAAATTTCAAAGTTTTCTTGTTTTTATTTTAAATTTTATTTCACTATTTATAAAATTATCAATATAAATTCGTTGTTGATACATGATATTGGTCCAATACTTCAGATTGAAACCAGGGTATCACGATGAAATGGAAAGCTGTCTTTTCATCGAGAAAAATCATGAAAATGATTATATGTGAATTCGATTTCAAGATATTAATATACAGCATTTCAGTAGGCAAAATGTTCTTATTGAATTTCAATCAGAAGTGGAATTAAACCTCTCAAACTTTACTTTTATGGTTATGTAATTATTGTAAGAAATGAATGGTCTAATAAGAAATAATGGACTAAATTAACCAAATTGGTTACCTAATTTTTTTTCACTTTTTTTTCTGGTCAATCTTAAAAAAATAATAGACATTTGATACATTTGAATATTTTGCTTTTTATATTCCATATCAAAACTACAGCAAAGTTTGAATACAGCATTATAGACACTTTTTCGATGAAACGAACGAAAGATTGAATGAAAGAGTTGAAAACATATACCTGCAGTTCTGATATATTGACGTATTTGATAATTATGGAGCAAACGAATATTTTGTCCGTAACATTTCGGTGATAGCTGCAATTAATTCATTTTATGGAGTTATTATTATATATTGAATTTGTAAACGGATCCCAATTAAGCTCAATTACATATATCTTCCAAAAACATTTGATACATTCATTGAAATATACGGCTTTGACTGAATCATAAATCGAATGAAAATCATAATTGGTGAGTAATTTTCAAAACTTCTATGTATTGAACAAAAAATTTGTTTACATTAAAATCAGTTCTTTAAATAATCTTAGACTAATATTTATAACCTTCTTTGCTTTACAAACTTTTATATATTTGATCGTTAGATATGCGACAAAGAATAGGTCATCGTTTTTACTCCGAAAAACATGAATGGAAAATGCTCGAAAACAATTATGAACAGGTTCAGAAAATCTTATAAAAATTTTTTTTTTTGGAAAATGTACCTTGATAATAATGTTCTAAAATTAATTAACTCTCTACGTGATCTAGAACGCTGCATTTCATCGAAAAGGATGCAGCGAAGCAGATTGTACTCATGCCGTGCATTTGGAAATGCAGCAACATTCTATTAAAATATGATACTCTACCAAATAGATAACCAGAAAGTTCGTTGCAATTAATCCTTCTTGCTTATCCTAATTATTTGTAATTACGGAACTCGGTATGTACTTTCCCAATTATGAGCTTATTATGTAAATATTATTTACCACGAGGATGAAATATATGTATTACAAAAAGTATATGTCTGCAAAATCAATAAATGATATAATTATTATCATATTTTGCGCAAACAAGTATAACGAGAGAAATAAATTATGTATTGAGAGAATAATAGGTAAAAGTTTTGGTATTTTTGTTTTAAATTTAGTTCTGCAAACTTTCTTAATCTAGCAACTTATTAAGAAGAAATATCTTATATATAAATACCATTTTCTGTCGCAACTTTGGCTGAACAAAATGTAAAATATCGAGTTATTTTAGCTCGTATATATGTGAAATGTCAATTGAAATACTTCGATGCAGTTTTCATGCCCTACTTTCACGTACACTCTTCTTACACACAGTGTGATTTCTTTTATGTTTGAACAGAAAACGTCAGGTCGATTTCTAGTATTTGCTTTACGTCCATTCTGACAACTTTTATGCTGCTCATTTTTTATGTCTCTGAAATCGCGTATGTATATTGACTTTTCCGTTTTCCGTGATATATGCACTATAGTTCACATGATCCTGCCCTAAGATTTATACTGAATCATGATGATTTATAAGTATTTCAGCTACATCATAAAACATCAGCGACAGTCGTATTTAAAGTCGAAAATTTCAAATCACTTCGGACGTACATATACAAATGAAAAATTACACAATTCTTCTAGTCGCGAAGGATTTCAATCAAGCGAAAAATATTTCCAGCCATCTATCTCTCAGGTGATTCTGAAATACATCAATATATCGCATACTTTTTGTAGCTCCGACAGACGAAAGATATTCGTTCTTCACGTGAGTTACGCTTATTTTGTTTTCGTAATTAATATTGGAATTCTGCAGCATATCATTCAACGTATCGACGTTGATGCGTCACAAAAGTTTCGGGAGAAAACCTCTTTGCATGCACAATACAATAATATTTTTTCACGTCTAACTTTTTCAGTGAGCTTTCGAGAAAATTAAATCCTGTTTTATCAAAAATCCACAAAGGATAAAAGTTGGGCGATGGTATATTCGGTTGCTTTGTGAAATGTTCATACAAATGTTCATAAAAATCCTTCATACTTGCTATATTATGTGAAATACGATAGTTTTTTGGTGAGAATTATAATTATTATATGTTAGAAAACGTACGTAAATAATGCAAAAATAAATATTACAAAAGAAATAACAATAATTCAATAAAGTACTGAAAATGTATTTAACTTTATTGTATTTTAAATAATTATATTATTATGCTGATCAACGATTATTTTATATTATACATTAGTCATATACACAATGTGTTTCAAAATGAATAAAATAGATATCAGTTTATGCATCAACACAGCATATTCATTTTAATCGGTATATTGTATAAAATACTAAAATACTTGACTAAGTATTAGTTAAAACCTACTTGTATGTGTAGCGTATAACTGGCAAATATATATGCATCACAAAAACTAAATGTTCCGGAAAATGCAATCAATTTTATAAAATATAAAGGAGTGTTATTATTGGGATTGTAAAAATACGTTCTGCCATTACCAGAAATTTTAGTAGGTTTATAAAACAGGTTATTTTTCTTACCGCTATTTTGCCTAATGAGCGTTTATATTATTCACGACGTGCAACAACTTTACAAGAGTGAAATTCTCACTCCGAGAAATTTAAAGAGCACGTGAAACAATTATTGTAATGATAACACCACCCCGAGTGGACATTTGTTCAGGCCCTGATCAGGGTGTAACGCTTTTGGTCAGGCCCTGATCAGGGCCCTAATAAATTTCTACTCGGGATGTTTTATACTGCATTTTTCATATTATTTATATTTCTTTTATGTAATATATCTTTTTTCAAAATAGTACTTTTCTTCACCCGTGTCCGTAAAGAGCGCTATCGCGCACTTTTCGACACTTGTGAAGAAAAGCAATGTTCGCTCCTCGGCCGTAAAATCGGACGGCTGGAGTACCGATCGGGCGTCCGAGGACTTGCGAAGCTGGTCCGAGGATGCACAAGAGGTACGAATGCGGTTCGGCCATGGACCGAAAACTACCATTTTAGTCCTAGGCTGTAAAATTGAATTTTACGGACTGAGTTGAGACTGTGAGTCCGAGGACCATCAAATCTTACGGCCAAGGGCCAAACACCATTTTTGTATACACTTTTCGTAAATTAGTCACTGCACAGTATGCAATGCGTTTCCGCCCGCTATATGTACAGTACTTGCTATCACATTTGTATGAGAAAAGTCCGCCTTTGTGGACGGTCAATTTTTCTAATTAACCGCTGGTTATATGCATTGGACCGTGAATGATCGTTAGCGGGTGGAAAAAACACTTTTCCGCCCGGCAGCCGACAATGAAAGCAAGAACGGGGTGCCAAAACATAATTTTCTGCCTGCTTTTACGGTCGTGAAGATAAACTTTTCTTGCAGGTGTGACAACAAATATTTTCTAATATTGCTTTTGTTTCACTTTTGTACTTTTAATTCATAATGGTGAGTTTGCAAACCACGAAAAAATGCAAGTATGAAATAATTTGTTTAATACGAAAAATATTTGTCATCGAATTATAAACGCTGCAAAAGGTTTTCTGTTTGTGAAGTATAAACGAGGACAAAAATAGACAGATAAAACTAAATATGTAAAAGTAGTTAGCACAAAAGAAGTGACTGCAACAAATAAAATGAGTAAATCCAAAAAACCTATTTTTATAACTGCTAGTAATTTTAAACACTTACACTAATTTCGATATTTATAAAATCTGACTCTTACTACTTTCTGTAGTTACGGTAACGACTATTTAATTACAGCAATTATAGTTTAATGAATAAATAAGACACCTAACGTAGCTTGAACTAAAATTGTAATCCAATGCTGGTTTTGGGTGTCTGTCTTACATTTGTTACGTTCGAATTGAAGAGATTGTTTCATCAACCGAGGCGTTGGGAAAATACCTGACAGGTCCAAAAAAAAAAAATTAAGATGAACACAAAATTGCAATATTTTTTTACATTTTTTAAATGTTCTAAGTATTAAAAAAAGCTTTAAAAATGTTCTTTTTACAAAGAAATTCATTTGCGTCGCAAAACGATGCCAAGTCCAAAAACTTACCATTTCCAAATCCACAAGATCCTTAAATTGAATATGTCATGATTCAGCTTGAATATACAGTATAGAAACAGACCAGTATATTATTGATCTGAATCTTTAATACTCAATGAAAAATGAATTTGCGGATTCTGTAAATATATTGTACTAAAAATTCACTCGTTATGAGGTGAAAACTTATAAACCTTCTAAAGAGAATGGTCACTCTTTGAGAGTATATTTTCACCCCAAACTGATTAGGTATTCTCTCCATAAAGAGTAAGATTTCACTCAATAACAGTAAACAACCATTATTAAGTTATTCCAATTTTGAAGCACTCAAAAAAATTACTGTAAGTTGTTGTACTAATGTTGAGAAATCAAATAACATCTCATAAATGAGAATTCACTCTTTCATTAGAGAGGCTCAGTGTCTTAAAGATTACTTTTTTAGCAATGAAATTTCGTATACGCATATTTTTTTCATATAGATTTATTTACAAAGAAATTAAAATTAGGAACAATATTAGCCAAGTCCAAAATTTTGCATCAAAACCTTTCAAGTCTATTTCTTAAACCGCAATATCTGTAATACTAAAAGTTATTAATTACACTAATCATGGAAATGTTTTTTTTGTCAAGCAAGTAATCCCAATTTAATAATTGTTACAATATGATCATTTTTGGTATCATCTCAGCAAAATAATTATTTTAATCATAATTTATCTTGAATTTATGATTTATCTTCCGCTGTAATAAAACTGTTACCCATTTATGAGTTCGAAAATAGGTAGTTTTGAAGTTATGAGCGGTCCAATCGTATGTGTTATCCGTTCTTAGCACTACAAGAGATCAATGGCGTGGACGTGACAGCTATTGATCGCACGTGAATGCGTATACGTGTGCTGCAGTAAATAAAAAAGAATGTAAGCTCCGAGCAGAAAAGCTTCATTACCAAGAAAGATATTAACAATGGTACTAAATTTTTAGTTTAAGAGAGAAATTTTTGATATTGAAATATGTCTTTATTTCTGAGTAAATTATTGATCGAAACTCCTGAATAAACGCCATTGATTTTTAGTAATTATAATAAATATCCGCCTTCGTGTTTGCCTTACACGTCGTTACGTTTCTTTTGTTGCGTTCATTGGAATTTACGATTTTCAATATTAGTTACGCTCTCTGAAATCCATTGTACAATATAATAAAAATGCAAGTAATGCAATTTCCGTCCTTTGATTCAAAGCGTTCCGGAATGAAATTGAAATATTTATTCATATTAAGTTTTTTATTTTAAATTATATTAATTTTCAATTATTAATTATTTATTATGAATTGAAATGATTATTGTACAACTGATAATTTGAATTTACACCTTTTTTATTATACATATTAAAAATTATTTTTCTCTGAATATTTTATTATACATTTACCAGCGAATTTGGAAGCAATATTCTTGATATTTACGTTTACTTTCTGTTACTGTCGAATTGAGAATATCTAACGTAAAAAGGTGAAAATAATTTTTGTCAAACATCCACTATTTTTGCAAAAAGTACTATTTAAAATTTCTGTGTCGTTCTCAAACTTGTTGAATGTAAAACAAAAAGGAAAGTTATGGTTAATTTGCTGTCAATCACCTCCAAATTGTCGTTATTTTTTCGATCAGATAATTCTTATATTTTAACACATTAATTTAGAGAAATCAACTAGGCATAATAATTATTCTATTTCGTTTTACCCCAAGAAAAAATTCGAAATTTGTTGCATTTCGACGTTCAAGCGTGAAATTGATAAGTTTCGAAGATTCTACGCTGCTCTATATCTGCAGGCATCCTCTCCGACGTTGGAGGTATTTTGAAAAAATAAAGTAACATTGATTTTTATGAAAAAATATTGTTTTATTTACCAATATTCACACTGTTCCTATAAAAATAATTCCCACAGATATAATACTCTATATCAGAAAAATTGCCAACTTAAATGAATATCAGAAATAACAGACTGCACTGAGAGAAAATTATAGTCCCCATTACCATAATTTTACTTTAAATTTGAGTGAAATATAGTCACAACTAAATTTTATGATAACACCTACTGACGAATTTTTTGTTATTCATACACTGAGAGAAAATTGTAGTCCCCATTACCATAATTTTACTTTAAATTTGAGTGAAATACAGTCATAACTAAATTTTATGATAACACCTACTGACGAATTTTTTGTTATTCATACAATAATATAGAGTGAAGGTAACAGAAGTCTATGTTTCGTGAACTTAATATGAATGTTACGCTAACTATATAATATGGTAAAACTAACTATATTGTATAGTTATTTTTTACAAATCTGGATTAAAGAAAACGAAAAAACAATATTACTTATTTTGCCTCGAAATATTTTAGACTGTGGTACCTGCAATGGACATTTATTGAATTTTATGAACAAGGATATTATATAATAAATACACTATTTACACACATAACACGCATAAACGCAGACGTATATAACAGTATATTCGCTTCATACATTTCAAACACACATACACATACCGCATTCGTAAAACGCAGATACATTTGAGAACTCGCAACGACCTAACATATAGCAACGTAGGAATCCAACTGGGTATATGTACTAATAGAAATATGGTACTGGTGCTTGCGTAAAAATAAAAGAAAAGATTAGCCACCTATCTTCAATTTATGAAAATTCTGCCCGCGAAATTCAAATGTATTATATACATTAAGTGTTTGTCGGTTGAATTTATTTTTTTTTGCGAACCATACTGGTTTGTTTTCATCTTTTTTTATATACATACCTACTATAAAACAAAAAGAATCAGTACACATACACGTGTCAGAAATATCTTTAAGCGTCCTATCCTTCTCTAGCATGCAGAATAGAAGAAAACAA
The DNA here is from genome assembly GCA_030407085.1 of Trichopria drosophilae. Lineage (NCBI taxonomy): Eukaryota > Metazoa > Arthropoda > Insecta > Hymenoptera > Diapriidae > Trichopria > Trichopria drosophilae. The sequence goes on from CM059582.1 coordinate 186,501,251, forward strand.
AAAATCCTTCCAGTTCGAGTTTCGCATTCGATATCTCGTTAACCATAAATTGCAGTGCAGCTGACTAAAAGAATAGTTATGACCGAATTTAACTAAAATTTATGGTAAAATTTACATGGAATATAATGTTACAGTTAGTATATTAATTCATGTGCAGGCGTAACCAGAAAATTTAATGTTAAGGAAACTGTAATTTTATGTTCCCTGTAACAATATTATGGAGATAATATTTTACTATATTAATATAGTACCGATAACATTATTAATGTCAGGTTTACCATAATATATCGTTAAGGTTACTGTAATTTTTTTCACTAAACAAAATAGTTGCGGTTACCAACAAGTTTTCTCTCAGTGTGAGAGGAATAGGATTAATTCTAGAATATCTACTTTTAATATATTTTTTTACTTATTAATCTTATAAAATCTATTACAGATTTATTAATATTTGATCTGTAAGAAAACAGATTTTTAACCACCTAAGTGCAAAGTTGTATTCACTGTTTCAAGAGTTACATACCAAATATATATGTACAAACTACTTAGTCATGTGCCAGCTTAAAGGGTGCTACTAACATAAAGGATTAAACAATACAAAATAAAATATCGATTTTTTTCTTCTTTTCTTTTTGTCAAACTTCTTATTTAACGATAGTGGCCCTTAGTCAGTTTCAAATAGTGACATACACTTAAAAATATAAGAAACTAATATTGGCGACCTGTTTTAGGGATTTTCAAATTGCACAAGTAGTATCGTCTTACAACAGCTTATAATTATTTCCGCTAAAATGACACGATAATTTAAAAATTGTAGTTTGAATCGTTTTTATGTAAAGAAAGCACTCATGCATTATTTTTTTGAAAACTCGAAACGCATTTTTCTTAAACGATCCAATGTAAACAAATTTAGTTCCTTTATGTTAGTCCTTATATTTTATTTTAGAAGATAGGCACCTTCTTGAGAGTTACATGTCCTAAAAGTAGAATATTAAACGATACTGCAGAAAAAATGTTGCGCCCTTTCATTAAAAAGCACATTTTTTTTTCTGTCAGGAACAAAAAATAAAGGACAATTTCTGACAAACATCTGTCGATTGTAGTTTAATTCTTTTTTCAAGCAGCACTAATTATTCTCCATCAACCAAAATTACTGTGTAAAATTTCTCTACATTTTCATCTTATAAAAAATTTTTTCTTGTTTATCAATGAGATTAAATTCTCCTTTTTTATATGCAGTTTCCTAAATAATAAATATATCGCGGAACACAAAATAGAACAAAAATCAACCCTTGATTTCCGGCGGAATTAAAAAAGTAATTTTAAGTTTTAAGCACACCTTGTAAAGAAAATATTTTAGGAAAGCCGGATATTCAAGAATTCTTTAACTGTGATTTGCAGGTTATTTTCAGTAAGAAGCCTTCAAAATAATTTACGACGTGACTATCGATTAATGACTGAACATTATTCTTAGTCCAGTACTTAAGTCTATACAAAATCATTACATTTGTCAGCTGCAATCTTAGAATATTCAATAATCTCATGTCCAGCACTTTAATTAGGCCAGAGGATAAAAATAATGTTTTTTTTCATGAAAATATGATTGGGCTTCAGGAAAATTGAGTGACACATTCTTAAATATTTTCATTTGACATTTGTTGAAATTATTAAAGCACGTGTTGTTACCTTGTACGTTTTCACAGGTATAACTGTAGAACTGATCAATGCATTTCTGTATTGTAGTAAAACTACAGATTAGCTTTTCGCAATACTAAATAAAATCCATTTGAAATATTTTCAACGAACGGGAGTAGGTCAATCCTTTCATAAAATAGTGACACATATTAGAGAGTAATCTTGCGGTGAAGAGATTAAACTTTCTGATCCCCTTTGCGATTAGATTTTTTTGGATTATAGGGTACGTAGTATTAAAAGTTCAAGTCGAGTTTATTCCAAACTACTTTACCTTTCTTAAAACTGTATATTAAAATGTCATCAACAGCCTAAGGGAATCAAGATCTAAAGAGATCTAATGAGCCAAGTTCGATGAAATCGGAGTCCTTTTATATTTTGGATTTTCAATTTATTTCAAAATATATGTGTTATGTTTGAATACTTGTAAACGTTAAGACAAACGCTAAAAAAAGGAAATTTAATTTTGGTATTATTATATTAAAATATACTTTTTAATTTTAATTTTTAAACTTCTCAGGTAGACATTGATAGATGATATGTAATTTTCTAGATAAATGCAGGCTAACGTAGGAAAATTATTTAAATACTGACCACGATTTCGATCGATTTGTCCTGTTTCTGTTTGGAAGTACCATGTTACAAGGAATATTATGTATAATATCATCGTTTTCAAAACTGACTGAGAAAAATATTAAAGTGAAAGAAATACAGATTTACAATAACTTAGTATCACTATTTCAATATTTTTACTATTACCACTCTCTTGAAATGAATCAGTAAAGTTCTAATTAATATTCAAATTCTACTGATTGAATTAGAAAAAACTTGGTTACTAAAAGTTAGTAGAAAACTACTAATTGGAGGTGTAGTTTTTAGTGAATAATTGAATCAATTACTTTTTAAACTATTTCAATTAGTAATTTAATCATCGATTACAAATTGAACTAGTAGAACTGAATTATGAATAAAAAAACAAAGATAAATTATACATCGAATCAATCATTTTTTTATTACTCTTTATTTATAAATATAATTAACAATTATAATGATCAACTTTAACCGTTTTTTGTTGTTTAGAAACTTTTTCCAAAAGTTGATAGTTTACGAGGAAAATAATTTCAAATGTCATTTAGGATTTCATTTAGGATTTTTTTTCGAAAAATTACATTATATATATTAGGATTTTTTTTAAAAACAAATTTGAAGAAAAAAAATTTTTGAGATTCATTAAGGAATATACTAACATTTTTGAAGAATTTTTCGTAGATATGTAAAAATTTTGTTACAAATTTAAATAAACGTTTTTAAAATATCATTACAAAACTTTGAAAATATTCCTGCATATTCTTCTATAATTTCTAAGACCTCTACTTTCTGAGAATTTTTTGAAACAGCTCAGTTTATCAGTTGCTACGCCCAGAAAATTTGAAATGAAATTTTCATTAAGGGCACTGTTTTGAAGTTGTTACAATGAAGTGGGGTAAAAAGTAATATTTTTTCATAAAATTCATATATTTTGTAAGCTTTTATCTATAATTTCAATAGAATTCCAACATTCTAATACCATGAAAAATATTGATAAGAATAAATATTTTCAACTTTTTGCAATTTTTTTCATGTTTGGCGCCATATTGGAAACCCTGATGGCGGAAACTCAGTTTTGAACTCAGTTTAGAATACTAGGATACGTAGGTACATATAAATTTTTTTCAACTTTGATTTTGGTACGAAATACTTCATTTAAAGTGATGGGGAAAAAGTGTTCTTTCAGAGGTTACTGGGTTCTTACTGCAAATTCAAGAGACGAGAGGTTTAAAATGTAGAATCCCTTATTGATATCGAGGTACAATCGAATTCAACAATTTTATCACACTTTTGTTCTGAAAACCAATCTTTAGAACCTTTTATAGTATAACTAATTCAAATAGTAAAACAGAATTACCATTTAAATAGTAGAACGGTTCTACTAATTGCAATTAGTAAGACCTCGCGTAAAATGTTACTAATTGAAATAGTAAAATGCCATTAAATAATTGATTTAGTAGTCAACAGTTGATCATTTTGACTGTTGCAAAAGAAATTGTAAATAAAATTATTATTTTTAAGGATAATGAATATTATACTTATTTTTTATATTTATAAATTTTTCGAAGTTTCAAGAGTATATAAATGAACATTCGGTTTCTAAACGTTGTAGTATATTTCAATGTTTTTAAACTTTTTGATTTGAGGTATATATTCTACATGACATTAGACATTATTACAATAGACATTAGTTTATTAAATTATCGCTAGAGGGAAACAAAATCCATTGATATTAATTAATTTTATAAATACTTATACAGCCCGTTTTAAATAGAGATTTTGTCGGCGATAATTACACAAATCCCGGCTTTTTACATTTAATATGTCAAATGTGTTTTCCATCGAAAACCAAGTAGACACTTAAAATCAATTTTATTTTTGCTTAGTAAGTTGACCGACATGCACGATTATTCAAATATTAAAGTTATATTTTCAAGCGGTCGAAAAATTTATTAGATGCTTTCGCATCGAAGTATTAATTTTATATCTTGGGATTACAGATATGCGTACGGTGTAACGACATCCCGTTACCATAATAATTACGCATATTTGCTGAAAATAATTCTAAACATTTCCTTCATTGTTTAGTTTTATTAAAATTTCGAATTATTTACAAAACCATTTTTGCGTCTAAGGCAGAGATTCTCGTGTTAGCCTTACTGAAGAGTCCATCACGAGATCTCGGGATGAAACGCAAAATATTTACAATAGACATTAGTTTATTAAATTATCGCTAGAGGGAAACAAAATCCATTGATATTAATTAATGTTATAAATACTTATATAGCCCGTTTTAAATAGAGATTTTGTCGGCGATAATTACACAAATCCCGGCTTTTTACATTTAATATGTCAAATGTGTTTTCCATCGAAAACCAAGTAGACACTTAAAATCAATTTTATTTTTGCTTAGTAAGTTGACCGACATATACGATTATTCAAATATTAAAGAAAAAGTATAATTGTTCAAATATATAGGAATTAAGTTTCTTGGCTAAATGGGTAAACCATACATAAAACAACTCCATTATAGGGGTTGGATTTTGAATATAAAGTGCTTATGATATCAGATTTGGATTCAGTGGTAGACAATATGCCAAAAATGTAAATTCGCAGTTTTAAATACATAAAAATTGAATTTCGTGTCTAAAGTGGCGAATCACCCCTAAGTCTATCATAGGGGTTGTTTTTTGAATTTATGGTATTTTTTATATTAGATTTGGATTTAGTGTAAAAAAATATATAGAAAACTTATGTTTGCAGTGTGAAATAAGTAAAAATGGATTTTCGTGGCTGAAGAGGTGAATTACCCCTACTAAAGCAACTCTTTGAATTACAACAACTATGTGAAATGACAATAGATACTTTATTTTATATGTAAATTATCGTATTTATCAATTAGGGGAAGTAGGGGCAAAGTGGGATTTTGGCGATTCGCTGCATTAGAATATTTCCTATGTGTTTGTTTGCATTGTTTATTTACAAAAGAGTTATTGTAATACAAATTTTGAAACATATTTTAGTTTCCATTCGGTATTTACCAACCGTTCGTCAATTTGTAAATTCAGACATATTTTCAATCAATTAGTAAGTATCAATAAATTAACCGTAATTAAAATCTGAATTGCATGACTTAATAGTCTTCTCTTACACTCTATTTTCGCGTTGATTTGTGTCATTTGGGGTTGAGGATGATTTTTTACGACGTGTTTAAAAAAATTCTATTTTAGGGCAAAGCGGGTGAGGCAAAGTGGGATGTATTCCGTTTTGATTTAGGTTCACAGAGATAAGTAAGAACTCTCCTTCTTCCCTCTCTCTCTCTTTCTTCCTCTCTTAAGTTATGTCCACGGCTCGTAGTGATCAGGACACTAATAAATACATTTTTAATCAATCTCTCTCTATATAACAACCCTGGATTTTCAGATGTCTCAAAAAAAATTTTTTTCGTAAAATTGAATTTTGGAGTATTAAACAGATACTTTTTTTAAATGCGTTTCATAATAAGTTAGTTGAGGACCTAAATATAGGTTTTCTAAACCACACCTAACCATTCTTATGCCCCATATTTTTTGTTTACAAGTTTTTCCAAAACCATCCCACTTTGCCCCTACTTCCCCTATATGATAAAAAAACGTACCATTGAACAATTTTTTTCGAACTTGAAATTTTAAACTTTGACTGTTCTGTTAGGGAACCGGAGAGCCACTAAAATGGAACACCCCCTCATCAATCAATGATATAATACCCCTTTTGTCCCAATTTTTTAAGGTGAATTTCCGTCTCAAAATCTCCCTCAGATCGGTAAAATGTAATTTTGATGTGTAATAAATGACTGCCTTTAATCCCTTGCTTATAATAAAACTTTCATTCAGGTAGTTTCGAAGGTTCAAAAACTTCCGAGTTTTTGTAAGTTCCATAAATAAACCTGTTTACTTTTATGGAAGGAAAATTACAACAACCATTTGTTCGAAGTCCTAGTACATGCTAGCACACTACCAGGTTTTATTGCTTCCCGGTATGCTGCATTTAAGTGCTGGAGTCCCGTGGAATTGAAAAGCAGCGCTACGTAAAGAAAGGAATCTGGCCCTCGGGGCGTTTCGAATGAAAAGGGACTTTTTCGTGTTTCCGCTATTCTGTCCGCATACTACGTAAGCTCTTGCTCGCTTGCGGCACGCGCTTTCGAGAGAGCTTTTCTAATCGTTGGTTCTCTCTATTTGAAGCTTCCGGCACATAGCAGTTAGCATAATATCGGTATCATCGTCGTGTCTTGCCATCTTCCAAACTTATTTTCGATGCTTTTATAACACGCGAATCGATATTACATAATATTCTAATAAAAGTTTAAAAGCTCATCAAGAGGTAAAAAAAGTGTAATCGATTTTTAATAGCGTTGACATTTAATATCGACTGATAAAGTATCTAAAAAGTTCTTAGTATGGCATTAACGTGTACGGTTTGGCGTTTTACATATTTTTTTTTTTATTTTTTAGTATTTTTATTCCTTTTTTCCAAAATGATATAAGTATACAATTTTGGACCTATAGGGGGCATAGAAATACCCGTACATAGGAGGTTCCTTAAAACTAAAAAAACATTTTTTGCATTTTTAATCCAAAGGTTTTTGGCAGTTTTTAAATTAGAATTTTAGTATACGTAAAATCTTCCATCGGTGAAAATTACCTTGAACGTTGAAGGTTTCAGAAATTGTGAAATATTGTTTACTCAAGAAACTTTAGGTAATTTAGAAAGCGTTTCGTGAAACCCAAAGTTTTGCTGGAAATTGTTCCCAAGTTTCACTGAACAATAGGTCAGAAATTTTTTCCAAATAATAAAGATATAAACATTCGGAAATGTTCACTAATCATCACATGAGCGATGCATGAGTAGTGCAGTCTCGACCATTCGGTTAATTTCATTCCATTACGATTCTCTTGTATGTTTTTTGAAAAATGTATTAACGCGCCCACAGTAGATTGTTTACTTTCTCGCAAACTCTAAACATCTGATTTTCCAAAAAGGTATTTTACATAAATTCAAACATCCAGAAATTAAATAAGTATTCAATATGTGACAACAGTTAAGTAGAGCTTTCAGTAACGAGCTTTTATGATTTTTACGAGACTGAGTGTAAATATTACAAAAATATATTTAGTTAAATGCAAAAATTATTGTTTTGATGATTTTACCCTGATCAACCACGCTAGTAGTAGATAGGAGCTAGCACTAAATCGTCACGTTTTATCTAGATACAGACAGGTTTGCTCCAAATCGCATGTGTGTCTAGAGAAAACATGATCATTCATTGCTAGCTCCTGTCTAGTGATCGGGTGGCTGATTTTGGTTTCTACTAGGATAACAAAAAATTAGTTTTGGTGTGTTTCGGTCTGAATAAAATGATAAAAGATAATAATATTGAATGACATATTGTAATAGTTGGAAAATTAATTTTTAGGAATGGAGAGGAAAAGACAAAAAGGAAAATTGTTGTTTATTTAAAAATTATAAACCTCGAAATATAATAACATTAAATGTTTCGACCCTGATATGGGCCCACTCCATTCCTAAAAATTCGTTTTCCAGCTGTTACAATATTTCATTCAGTATTATCTTTTATCATTTGATTCAGACCGAAGCACACCGAAGCTAATTTTTTGTTATTATATTCCGAACGGTCGATTATTTTTATTACGTATTATTCTATTAGGATATATAGTATTTATCATTATAGTATCATTTAAACCAAAAAGTCAAATGTATGTATAGCCGCAATTTCCCTTCTTCATGAACAAATACTTCACTTTATACGAATAATATTGAGAAAAATGTATCTTGTCTCTCGTTATTAAAATTCTTATTTCGTATAAAGTTTTTTGTTTGTTACTTTAAGAAATAACCGTGTCTTTTATCATTTGAATGATATTTTTAAACCATGTTGTAAGTCATACACTTTAATTTGTAAAGTTTAAAATATTACAAAATTTTCTTAATAAAATTAAAGTCAGCGTACTTTGGGCATATACCTAAGCTCACTTACAATAACCTTTCATCATTCAATCTATAGTTGAATCTACTGAGATTGTAAGAAATATAAATCATACTTGGCCAGGAAAACATACCATCACAGACGTTTTAAACAACTGCAGGTTTCATACCGTTCTGAATAAAAAAATTAAATAGAAATGTGAGCAAGTTCTTTTAAATTTCTTTGTCTTATGCACTGAAAATACTGTTCAAAATATTTCGATTTTATTCTATTTTAAGTTCTTAAAATTATGTATTAAATATCATGATAGTACTGTCAATTGATGAAAGCGTTGAGGATAAATATTGTGATATACACTCCAAAGCAATCAATTTTTCAATGTTAGCAACGAAGTTTATTAAACTTCAGAATTTAATATCGTCAATGAAAACTATGGTAGGTTAAAAAATTGAATGGCGTTTCAAAGCTTATTGCAACAACTTTTAAGTGAAAGATTTAAGTGAAAGAAAAGTCCAAAAGATGTATAATTATATTTTTGTTGATAAAAAACAGGTAAGAACACATATTACTCTTTATTCTTTAGTTAATTGCTTGCGAAATGTAAATTTAGTTAAGAGCGTTTTGAAGCTGTTACCTTTAAAATAACTTTGGGCTCATTTTTGAGCTACGATGTTTATCGGAGTTATGAGAATTTCTTTAACAAAATATGATTTCATTTTAATTTCTTATTATCGAGAAAACTAAGAGTGATGGAATACCAAATACAAACAACACTCGCCTTGTGGATAGAAAATGTAAAACTAATGTTATTGTAATAAAAATATTAAAAATAGGAAAAATGATCTACTTCAACTTTTAATCAGAAAAAATGTTATAATTTCTTATTTAATCTGATATAATTATAAAGAATTCTAGTATATCAATATTCTAAAATTAAGAAATAAACATTTTTTATTACTTGTATTAGATAAAATATAAATATTCTTTTTTTAAGATATATGCATAATTTCGGTAAAAACGTCGTACTGAAATCAGTGGACAGTTATTTTAAAACTAAAAAGACCCTTAAAAGTTTATTATTTTAATAATGCTGCTATTAATTTACAGTTGGCAAGCAATGAACTAAAGATAAAATATCATGTTTATTTAGTATGTATTTTATCCGTAAGATTTGGAATTATGCATTTTTTAGAATTTTCTTCTGCTAAAGTGAAAGTGTCTTAGTAACCTGTCGATTTTTTAAGCTACGATAAGTTTGGGCAATGCTATTATTGTTTGAATAAACTACTGTTTGGGTATTGTTAAAACTATATTATCGATAATGCATAATTTACGAGAGGGCGCTGGTTGTATGCATCACGATCTATGTGTGCACGGTTCATTGTCTGAGACCTACGCTGGGCTCTGTTCTTTAAGCGATATGTTCGCGGTAACACGTGTACTTTCCGGTTACGAAATTATATACATTTATTAGTTAAATATGTTTCGTTATTTTCTTCACCAACCTATGCATCCAAGTTCTTTTGTGTTAGCTCAGTTTTAATAGGTATATAATAATATAATAAATTTAAAAAATTGTTCTAACAGTATCCGTTACTAATTATCCCAGAAATTAACAACAGGCGCTATGTCAATTTCATCTCATATAACTGGAATTACTACTGTCGTTGCGTAAGCTGATAGGTGTCCATCTTTATAGTGATATAAAGTGAAACAGTTTTCCCGTATAACCTCAATTTTCTATTAATTATCTAATTATTAGTATTATGTAGTTTCACCTATTACACAATAATAGTCAAAATGATGATGAATACTAACTAAGTAATGGTTAATTAATTGTTTGCACTCAACATATACACTTTTAAGTTATAAATTTGTTCTTACAGTAAAGAAGTAAAAATCCCAATTATTAAAATGTAGGGAATTCACTGATTTTCAGAACTTTCTAGATAACAATTTTATAAAATAGTTTCTTTTTTATGTGAATAATATTCAAATTCGATAAATCAATTTAGGTTTTAGGATAGAACTACTGTCGTAGTTTAAAGATAAAAATATCCATTTATTGCTGTTTTTTAAATATATAACTCCAGTTTGTAAAGAGTTTAATTCTATACAAATTTCATGAGAACTATTTCTATCGAATAAAGAATTAAAACAGGTATTTTGTAACTTTTACAAGCTTCGGTTGCTTCATTTATACAAAAAAAAACGTAAAAAATGTGTTAAAAGTCTTTTTCTGACCCTTTTATTGAATTATGTCATGTGGAAAATTCAATGTCGAAATCAGCTTTAGGTTCCAAAAATGGATAAAAACTATTTAGGATCAGAGGTTTTCATCAGTAACGAGTAAAAAATACAAAAGTATTTACACTTTTTTCAATATCAACATTTCCACGGTTTATTATATTAATTTCTTCCTAGGGCGCGAAATCCAATAAAACGCCCGCAATATTGTTCCGCATCTTTTGGAACTATAAACTATGTGCAGCACGTGTCGTATCAAAATTAGTCTGGGATGTGAATACGCTTTGCCGTAGGCCATATTGTTTTCCCAACTCGTTCACAACGTATTCATTCAGATTCGCTTGGGAAATAACAGTTAAAATTGATAACTAGAAATACAAATAGAGAATCAAATTTTGTTCACAGAAAGCAACGTTTTCTATAGCTCATACAGTTTTCAATTTGTTCTTTTTTTAATGTTATTGTATTAAATAATAAAAGTATTAATAAATATAAACACAAAAAATAACGGCTTCGTCCTACAACGTGTTTTTTTATTTTGGTGTATAAATGAAGGTAGCGCAAGTCTTGAAAGTTTCAAAATGCCTTTGTTAGTTCTTTTTAAACATCTCGTTGCTGATATGACGTTCGATAGCAATAGTTTTCTACATGAGCCACTGATTAGGAAATCATCCATCGAATCTCCTAGTTTGGTTCCTATTATTCGTTTAACAAAAAATTAAAAATAATCACATATATTTTTAATAATTGAAATCAGTTACACATCTTTGTTCATCATAAGGTACTAATATTCAGTACATTCATACAAATAATTATTGAGTTCCTGTACATATTTTATGACTCAATGCTGGGTGAAAAATCGAAAAATCCACAAACTGACAGTCTAAAAGCAGTCAGAAAGCCGACCAAAACACTGACTGTCGGTTATTTGAAGTGTCGATTACAAGAATCTCGGGTTTCCTACTGTTGGCTTTTTGATTGTCACTTTTTTTTTTATTCGACGGCTTTTCGACGCGACCATATGAATGACTATTTAAATCTATAATATCTTGATGTGTATTACAAACCAGAGTTGGCTTTTAACATATTAATTTATAAAACTGTCAATACTTTATTGTGAACAATAAGAAATTAATTAATTTACTTCTTGCAATTCAATTCCGTGTCGTAATTCCTTGAAAATGAATGCTGTAATTACAAAGCCGGGAAATGGAGTTGAATACGGAAAACCGCATTTTGTCAATATTTGCCTCTGGTTACCACTCGCTGAATTATTCTATTAAAATATTTACTTGAAAAAATACAATGATAAGAATCGGATATAAATTAGGTACTACTATTATACAATACACCACTTTTAAAAATAAGACATTTCATCACAGAAATTAAACATACGACAGTTCATCATACGATTTTTCAACATACACTCATTTCAACACAAACATTTCATCACATGATCATTTCAACCAAAAACAATGCATTTCAATAAAATAAATGGTAATAACAATTATATATTATACACGCAACATAATACAAAAATCTAACCTAACCTAACCTAACCTAACCTAGCCTAACCTAACATAACATAACCTAACTTTATAACCTAATCTAACATAACGTAATCTATTTTGTTAAAATGTTTAATATATTATGTTGAAATGGTCCTTTGTTGAAAAATTTTATGATCAAATGTTTGTGTATTGAAATGTTTATGATGAAGTTATCTTATGATAAAAGCATACTTGTGTTGAAATTCGCGTCACCTGTAAATTAATATCGTTAGCTTAATATAGAAAATAACATCATCAGTTTCGATAACAATGTTCTTGTCATTTTTTGGCGAATAAGTTACCATCGTTGCTATTCCTTTGACCAACCTATAAATCGAACGAGGACATGGAGGAACCTTTGCTCTTTTCACAGCCTTTTGAAACATTTTATTTGCACCACAGTACAGTGATGCAGTGCCAGTCTTTCCACTGATCCCTATTGAGGGCAACCATTTGGAAATTGACGATTCGCAACTTCAATCCGAGGAAGACCAATACACAACGTGGTCTCCAGTTCGTGACGTACCCATATTCTTTCGAATTTTCGTTTTGCCTATGCTGTGCGAAATAATAATTTTATTTTATAAAATAAGCTGTATGCATCGATTTGATATTTTTGAATATTTCCTTTGTCACATCCAATTCTTTTCAGTTATGAACGAAATAAAAGCGAAGTTAAAAGAAGCGGGTCACGTAGTACAAGTTATTTCAAATTTGTTGCACCCGAAAACAAAAAATCCAATGCCTATGTTTTACATAGAAATGGAATCATAGTACAATAATAGAGATATTTATAAGGTAAAAATACTGCTAAGTACTATAGTAAGATTTGAGCAACCTTACAAAAAGCGTGAAGTTCCGCAATGTACAAAATGTCAAAATTATGGGCATACTAAAAAATTATTGTTACCAAACACCGAGATGTGTTAAATGTGCTGGTATGCACGAAACACAAAACTGCACGTGGAAAGAAAGAAGAATTGAAGTCACATGTTGCAATTGCAATGGAAAGCATCCAGCAAACTATAAAGGATGCATCGTACGTAAGCAGCTAATTAAGAAACTCTATCCATCTCTACGAGAAAAAAGAGTAAGCCTAATTGATAACGAACGACAAACGGACAACCAAACTAGGCCAACATACGCTCAAAAAACAAAAAATAATCTTCAACAAACTAACACACATGTTAGTAAACAAACTATAGAGGAAAAAATAGAACCCACAAACAAATTAGAAAATATGATATTTAAACTAATGGAAAGAATTGACACCATGCTCAACCTTATTACCATGTTGATAGCTAAATTAAATTAAAATGGACTCAATGATTAAGATTGGCATATGGAACGCTAATGGCCTTGCACAAAAAAGCCAGGAACTTAGGTTATTTATAAAATTGCATAATATAGATATTATGCTTATCTCCGAAACACACTACACACTAAAAAGTTATCTCAAAATACCCAAATATGATATATATGATACACAACATCCGGATGGAACTGCAAATGGAGGGACGGCTGTAATTATCAAAAATTCTATTAAACATTTTGAAAATGAAAAATATTCTAAAGAATATCTACAAGCTACCAGTGTCACAGTTAATGACTGGCACGGACCAATTACAATTGCAGCTATATACTGCCCGCCAAAACATAAAATTAAAAAGGAAGAGTATTCAGAATTTTTTATGACGTTAGGAAACCGTTTTATTGTAGGCGGAGATTATAATGCCAAACATCCCTGGTGGGAATCGAAATCACACATTCCTACTCCAAAAGGAAGGCAACTGTATTTAACCATGGTCGAAAACAATCTCTACCCGTTATCTACTGGAGAGCCTACTTACTGGCCTACTGATCGAAGGAAATCACCGGATGTGATTGATTTTTGTGTAACAAAAGGTATACCAAAACAATATTTAAAAATAAATTCTTGCCTCGATCTTACGTCGGACCATTCTCCACTAATTGCATTACTGAGTTCTAAAGTAATAAAAAACAGTATAACACCAATGTTACATAATTCAAAGACTAATTAGGTACTTTTTAGACAAATATTAACAAAAGATCTAAACTGCAGTGTTAGATTAAAAGCGTGAGAAGAATTGGAATGTGCAATATACGAATTTACAAGAAAAGTACAAGAAGCAGCTTGGCAATCTACACCTGAGCATTCTCACAAATCAACTCAAGAGGGTTGTTCAAATATTTTAAGGTTTAAAATAATGGAAAAGCGTAAAAAGAGAAAAAAATGGCAAATAACTCGCTCTCCAAAAGACAAAGCTGAACTAAATACCGCAATTAAAGAACTGAAGGAACTAATAAACAAAGAGAAAAATCAAGCGATTGAAGAATATTTAACAGGGCTATCACCAAATGAAAACACGGACTATTCAATTTGGAAAGCAACAAAAAATATAAATCAACCTATACAAACAAATTCTCCATTATTAATGGAAAATGGACAGTGGGCGCGAAGCAACAAAATAAAAGCAGAGGTTTTTGCACAACATCTGAGTCAAACTTTTACACCCTTCCTGAGGCAAATTGCAGAAGAAGAAGAAAATAAGATAGACTTGTACGTAAGTAAGCCGTTAAATGTAGAAGAACCCATACGAAAATTTACTATAAAGGAAGTGAAGAAAATAATAAAAAATAATCTGAGACCAAGGAAATCACCAGGATATGACCTAATTACAGGTAAAGTCATTAAATAATTACCAGAAAAAGCAGTACGATTTTTAACAATTTTGTATAATGCAGTCATCAGACTTAATTACTTCCCGGAACAATGGAAAGTTTCGCAAATAATTCTCATTCCTAAGCCAGGTAAAGAAAGGACATTGGTCACGTCATACAGGCCAATCAGTCTTTTACCAATAATGTCAAAAATATTTGAAAAATTGCTTATGGATAGAATTGTTATGGAAATAACAAAAAGAAAAACAATTCCCTCTCATCAGTTTGGCTTTCGTACAGGACATGCAACAATTGAGTAAGTACATAGACTTGTAAGAAAAATAAACAATGATTTGGAAGAAAAAAGATACTGCTCGGCAGTCTTTTTAGATATAAAGCAAGCTTTTGATAAGGTTTGGCATAAGGGTTTATTATACAAAATAAAAAAATTTCATCCTCACAAATTTTTTCTTTTGTTAAAATCTTATATTAGTGAACGCTACTTTCAAGTTAAACATAAAGATGAATATACAGATTTGCTTCAAATTGAAGCTGGAGTGCCTCAAGGTAGCGTGTTAGGCCCACTTCTGTGCACAATATACACTTCAGATTTGCCAAATACAAACAATGTGCAGACAGCAACTTTTGCCGATGACACAGCCATTATGGCGTCGCATAATAATCCAAAAACAGCAACGTCAAACCTTCAAAAAAATTTGAACGAAATCCAAAGATGGCTTGATACATGGCGAATTCAAGTAAACGAACAAAAATCGGTCCACGTAACATTTACCTTACGTAAGGAATCCTGTCCTCCCGTCAAATTAAACGGTAAAGAAATACCGCAAGCAGATTCTGTGAAATACTTGGGAATTCATTTAGAACGTAGACTAACATGGAGAACGCATATTTGGAAAAAAACCAAACAACTTAGACTTAAACTACAGGGAATGTACTGGTTACTAGGTCGTAATTCTAAACTCTCGTTCGAAAATAAATTGCTGATATACAAAATAATCCTGAAACCTGTGTGGACATACGGCATACAGCTATGGGGATCTGCATCAAAATCAAATATCAAAATACTAGAAAGATTTCAGTCGAAAGTACTAAGGTCAATTGTACAAGCTCCATGGTTTATTACTAACGAAATAATAAGATCTGATTTGCAAATCCCAACCGTGAAGGAAGAAATAGTCAACTTTGGCAAAAAATATATTGCAAGGCTAAAAATCATCAAAATAAGCTGGCAACAAATCTATTAAATGAAGAAATAGACAAGAGACGACTCAAAAGAAATAAACCCTTGGATCACAGAAGATTTGAAGTGCTAACTTAAATTGAATTTTAATAATACTAGTGTAGTTATAATATGCTGTAAACTACTTTTGTGCAGGCGCTATTCATTGGATAAGCACCTAACGTGTTATTTGTAATGCTCGACATATAATTTACTTATTGCCTACTGGCAGATTGTAAATAAATTGGAAGAAAAAAAAAAAAATTTATCGATCTCATAATTGAAATTTGAAAAAGAATATCTAAATGACTAATTCACTAGTTTCAAATGTTTTCACATGATTTGACATTGACATACAATAAATATTTTCAAATTTTTACCATGATATAAGTAAACCGCACTTGCAAATGATTTCGAAATTGAGGGGATTGAGATTATTGCAAAATAACTAAAGACAAACATGTTTGTAAAAAAATTACAAACTGTAATATGGATACAAATGTTCAAGTACTGTCTGCTCACGTATTAGAGATATTCTTGGTAAAATTGGTAACAAATTTCTCTTCCTGTGATGGTTTTAGTATTCGGTAAAGTTTCAGCAGGTTTCCACGGAAACTTCAACGAAACTTCACCAAAGTGCCCTGTACAATCTTTGAAGTCCACGGGAGATCAAACATTCTACCCACCTACGTCACACTTGATCATATTTCTTGAAACTCCCGCAAACATTATCTTTAGTTGTTTATAAGGGACATAACTGCCTATTAGAAGCTTGTGCAAAAATGACCTTCCTCGTAATCGACTTATAATGAAAGTAAATTAATACAGAATAACAAGAAGCACAGGGTATGTATTAACCCATTGATTCTCAAATGTCCAAAAAGTTTACTTTGAATTCAGTGTAAGAATTCATACTCGAAATATGAAGATTGAGTACAACTTCCTATTAGGCGGTTTTGCGTTCAGATCTTTAAGATTCCAGAATCGAAAAACGTTTCAATGATCAGGAGATTTATGATGAATAGTATAGCAAGATGTGCAAAAATATTCCTGTCAAGAGATGCATAATTTTCGTGTTCTTATGTAACACATTGTTATTGAACATACTTTTTTGTTTCTTTTAACAAATTTCATTTTTCTTGCTTTTTATATCATGTTTATACTTTCTCTAAGTACCATTTTGTTATCCTTAGCGTAACATCTGTTGTCGAAACTTTATTTTTCTTATCATTCGCGGAATTATTTATATGAAATGCATTTACAATACGGGCTTGGATGATCCTTATGAAAACTATACCCTTGTTGAGATCGTATATTCGAGTTTAGTGTCTATATATGACTGATTCTTGAATTGTCTTGCAGTAATCGCAGCAAAAAAATGATTTTCAATGGAAACTCGAAGACTGAATTGAAGTAGTACACTCGTACCAAGTATACATAAGAAAATACGTATTTACTTAACTTAGTTTAGTCAAACTGTTCAGTGGCGATATTTGGAAAACCTAAAAAAATTACACCAAATAAATGAAACCAAACTTGTACTTTAGAATATCAACGACAGATTTATGGTCAGCAGAAACCTGGTGATTTTCCTGTGATCTTGACAACATACAAAATCTTATCAGCTGTGAAGAAAAAGAAAATGTTGAAATTCCTTTTCTGAATGCTTTCTATTTAAGCAATCCATTCAAGCGAGGAGTAGACTTCCATGACATTGATAATTATCCAACAAAATATAATGTTGGATATTGGATATAATTTAAGAAGTTGAATAGTAACAATCCTATTATTTCTTTGACTGTCATGTTTTTGATGTCGTTAAGCAAGAAGTTGAATAATATATTACATAAAGAAATCGGACGGTAAGGGCATTCCCAAAAAAAAACTGTACTCTTTATTGTGGAAGTAGAATTTGTTAAAATGTTTAAACACTTACAAAATCGTAAAATCATGCCCGAAATAAAAATAATATTCACTTATTAAAATTGCATATTTAGTGTCAAAGTTCTCGTAAAACTGAACATATTATAATGAATTTGATCATTACAGTTTTATACAAAATCAGAAAATAATGGATTCCTAAAACTTTTCTAAGACTACAAAAAGTCAAATCTAAAAAATCAGAAGGATAGTTTACGTGGAACAGTTCTTTCTTAACCGCTAATTTTAATAACTGACGTTAAGTATCATTGCAGCAATTCGAGTTTAGTAAGTAATCTTAATTTAAGGGCACTGGGCGAAACCGTGAAAGTCGTCCAAAATACCGTCTCTAGTATTGCGGTAACACTCGCAGTATAAATGCATAGATATGCATATTGGTATGTATATATGCATCTAACCGCAGGATGCACGCGAAACCGACGCTTCTCGCATTTCGCGTTCCCAAGAGAATTAGCGGTCGAACATCGATTAAAAATGAATCGAGACGAAGCCCAAAATTTCCCTTAGGACGATTCTCGATTTTCGATACGATATGATTTCAAATCAGATTCTGATGTCTCTTTTCTAACAGGTTTGGGCGGAAAATCCGGACAAAAATATAAACTGAATTCTATGCAGCTGTACGTTAAATTAATTGAGAAATCCTTTCTCGTATGGAAAATTCTGGGGATGAGGTGTCGAGAGTAAGAGAGAGAAAGAAAGAGTCGGAAAATGTGGGACGTGGAAAAAATTACGTTACGCTGAGCGTGCTCGATTATCGAGATAATGAAAGACTGGTTTGGGGCGATGAAAATAAAAGGAAAATACACGCAACGCGGAATAAGTAATTCAATTACGATTTTATGACGTAATATGCCGAGCTTTTCAATTTCATATCTTACTCTCCGCAGGTGATGAGAATTTTTCACGTAACATTATTGAATTTCGCATTATTACGCGTTTTCCGGACACTTTTTATGCAGTTGCGAATTATATTCTGCTTGCAATATAATAGTATATCGAGTAGAGCTATTGTCATGCTTTTCTGAAGACATGATTGCATTATTTATAATCCTAGAGGATTGATCTTCCTACAATATTCTACGTGTCATCCGAGATATACTTTGATTTAAATATAAATTGTCTGGAATTTAGAGTGAACCTTATACAATGTGTAAGAAAATAGAATAAATGATTGGGCAAACCTAGTAGTGATATAGAAAGATACAAATTATTCAGGTCCAAATTTAGACTGATTTATAACTAATGGAATATCTGTACTTAATCAAGAGTATTTCATTTTTTATCAACTCGGATATAAATAAACATTAAAGAATACATTTATTTTGAAACAGATTTCGAATCGTTATTTTCTTGTTTAAAGTCAATGGTTATTACTATTCGGTCACAATTCATGCTCGAAAAATTAAAAAAATATTGTAGTTAAAAAATAGATATTGAAAAATAAACAACGAATATTATAATTTCTACTAATATTAAAAATATTAACTGATTTTCATGTATTATTAGTTTAACGAATTACACGGTGCTCTGGAAAACGTTTTAACCTAAAGTTGTATCCTTTAATGA
The DNA here is from genome assembly GCA_030407085.1 of Trichopria drosophilae. Lineage (NCBI taxonomy): Eukaryota > Metazoa > Arthropoda > Insecta > Hymenoptera > Diapriidae > Trichopria > Trichopria drosophilae. The sequence goes on from CM059582.1 coordinate 186,520,740, forward strand.
TTCCTGCTAGATTTTATTCTTGATACAGAACTCTCTTAATTCATAACTCAGTGACTCCTTTTTCACTGAAAATCAGCGAATATTCACTGTCTCATAGAGAGTTTCACTTAAGTAAATTTCTTAGCAAAATAAAATCCTAACAATTTCGGTTTGATTCAAATTTTGGTGGTTTAGGCACAATCGTTGTTTTGGAATAAATTATTTTAAGGTTTCTTTTGTTTGTTTGTTTATAATTATTACAAAACCAGTAAATTATTGAGTTCAAGAACAGATTGGAATAGTAGTATTTACTTTCTGTGCAATCAACAATTTTGTATTTTGAGATTTGTATGTATGCAATTTTATTGCATCCACAAAGTGCTTTCAAAGACTTTCTTTACAGAAATAAAAGAGAATTATCCTCACAAAATGGTATAACAAAAATAATACAACTTATATTTACTGCAGACCAAGAAAACTAAACCAAAACAAACTAAACCAGAACAGAATTTCGAGATTTGTGTAATTGTGCTAAATATAGATAAAATTTCTATTTCTTTGTTGCAATTACTTTCTCTTCAAATATCCATTTCTTATTTTTATAATTGAAATAAATTTTAGTGTAGCAAAGAGATGGAAATGTTTTTAAAACAGTCCGGAATTATTATTTACTTTATTGCACATTTTAAGTACATGATAAACTATTAAAGATGCTAAAAGTGTACTATTATTCCAACCCATCCTCGAAAGTTATAATGTACCCAGGGGTTTTTGCTTTTTATTGCAGGGAAATGACCAGTGAGGTACCCAGAATAAATTCCAGTAGAAATTGTGGATGAGAAACTATTTTAGAATTGAACCGTTTTCCTTAATATCCTGGTAACGTATTCATATAAATAAGTTTTCACATGCTTAAAGAATATTTCGTGTCTGTTTATGATAAAACTAAGCACTTTTAAACCAGTACTCGAGTATTTCACATCTTCTGTTTCCATCGAGAATTTTATCATCTCAATAAATGAAGTGAAAGCTGGTATTGGTAACTTGAACTCCTCAGGTTCTACTGGACCGGATGGTTTTTTAACTGTTTTAATAAAGAACCGTGTGACATTTCTTTTGGAACCTTTTCTTTATTTATTTAACAAATCGTTGCTGCATTCTACATTATTAATTTTTTAAAAATAACTTTTAATTCGTAATCAGAGACCCAAAAACCCTGATTTACACAGTTTCATAAATATAAAATTTTATAATTTCGGCTACCGTCCTGCATTTTGAATTTTTTAAAAATAACTGGAAATTCGTACTCTGTTATCTCAAAAACTTATGGGTACTAAGTTTTTTCAAGATCAGATAATTTTGGAAGAATTGGTGCACTAAGCTAATATTTTGTAAAAAAAGAAAGCTTTAGTAGCCATTTTGATCCCGCCAATACTTTCCCATGTATTATTACGAATATTTATAGCTGATACATTAAAGATATGATATTTTGAGGTTTTGACCTAATGACTTTTCTTGTTTGACATGAAAACATTGATTAAAAAATTATGTTGAAGGAAAAAATCGCGTTTTTTTGTGAATAATTGTTTATAACATTTTACACGTTTATTGTAGACAGACTATGTTAACATAATCTGAAAGAGCGATCAATTTTACGTGCAGAACATTTTATCTAAAATTTTTTGAATAGATTTTTAATGTGAAGAGCCATTTCGAAAATCTTGGTGAAATTTGTGTCCCCTTTGAGCGTTAATGCGTTAACGCCTCAAACCTTCAGAGAGATCTTGTTTCGACCACCGAGTGGTCGTTGCGTAATGGTCTTAATTTAAATCTTTCTAAATGGAAAATGATGTTCTTTTAGTCGCACTGCAGAAAAGTTTGAATATGTAGATAAACTTGCCGGTGTAGCACTATCGAGAGTTGGGAAAATTGTTGAGTTGAGAATAATGATGACTGGATAATTTACTTTCTCGGATCATCTATCTTATATGCGTAATAAGGCCGCAAAGTTTCTCGGATTTATCCAAACGGCAACCAAAGTTTTTAAAAATCCAGCTACCTTAGCATATCTCATGAGTATGTTAGTTACAACGCATTTACTTTATGCTTCTCCTATCTGATCACTTTATACACAAACTGATTTATTAAGTCCAACGTGAACTCTTAGTTATTTATCGTATAAATCCGGGCAACCAATGTCACCATTAAACTATAGATATTTAAATATTACTTCTACAGTCAGTATTCCATCTATAATCTCTCTTCACCATTATCGGGATGCTTTATTACCTTTTGATATTTTAAAATTTCCTATAGTTTAATATTTGTCGTCATTGTTCCCAATTAGACATGCGCCCTACTCTATTTGTAATCAAAGACTAGTCTTAGAATCTATATGTTGAAATAACTATAACTTCAATTACCCTGTTCGTTTAAACATTTTTGTTCTAAGGAAATGTTCTCTAAAGTCTATATATATAGTTTATATATAGTTTTCGTAAAAATAAATTATCAAACTTCTTGATTTCAAAACTACTGATTTATTTTCACGAAAACTATAGAATGTAGATAAAATTTCCTTACAACAAAAATGTCTTAGAATAGTTTGGTAAACCTTATCAAATTTTTTCAGATTTTTTAAATGACTTTTATCAAAATTTCGATTTTTCGAATTTTTAAAAAATCAGAAAGTGTATGAATTCACTCTGATAATATTTGAGAGCATTCTTTAACTCATTTCAAAGCAATATTGTTCTTAGAAAATTTTCTGTTAAGTCGATAGTTTTCAAGAAAAAAATTTATTAAGTTTTAAAAAGAATTTTGAGCTTCCAGGCGGCATTTTGGAAGACGCCATCTTGAATTACAAATTGGCGCACGGTACATATTAATCCTGAGGGTCCACGGACGTGATATTTTCTCCATAGACATGTTTTCTAACGCCATTTTGTGGTGAAAGTGTTGTTTTAATAAAAAAGAAATAGTAAAAAACCGTGTTTTTTTACCAAAAAATGTGTATAACTTTTTACGTTAGAAACCGTGGAGATAAATTTTTATCCAACTACGTTTATATACAAATTGCCGACGTTCAAACCGGTGTTGAAAATATGTCCATCCCATTCTTAAAGGGTTAAGGTCCATTAATAAATATATAAAATTGTAATAAATTACCTATTATGTCGGTTGTTTATAAATTATGCATTATCCGGAATACTGAACAATGCCACTCTACGGCAATTAAAATTAATTATATATGTATTGGTTCTCTTATATAGCATGATAGAAAGGATAAATAAATGTATACATATATAAATAAACAGGCGTAACTAGGATATTAGTTCACGTCTAGCGCAATAAATCATAATTTTGAATTTAAAATGTAACTATTGTAAACATGCGTTTCACACTACACTATTTTATTTTCAACATGACTAATGACATTCATGATCTAGACTCTATAATTAATATTAATTTTGTGAAAACTCATCATTTCCATTTTCCATTATAAATTTTCTCTTAAATATCAAACCCGATAGTATGTAAATAAAAAATGTTAAATATGAGAAGATTATGATTTATTGCGCTAGACGAGGATTGTTACATCTGTTTTTTACGTCTTATTTATTTGTTTTTTGTATCGTGCTAAATAAGAGAACTGCGGCTATCGAAAAACATGTAATTAATTGAAAGGGGTCGAGAAATTAAGAAATATTGAAAGTAATTGAAATACTGCAAAAATTTGCAGTAAAATAATTGTACTTTATATAGAATATTATTAGGCAATGTATTTGGTTAAATATTAATAACTATCAGAATTTTTACTATTGCACAATATTGAACGTTAATCATCACTTAAATCTACGAAGAGCTATTGAAATCAATTGTTTTTATTAACATATTAAACTAGGTTATTATAGGCATTACCAGAAATAGGAACTTTTGGGAATTATTATTTGGATGTAAATAGTTACTGAGTGTATTAAATTATAATAACCAAATTCACGAGATTTATTAAATCATAGTTCTGAACTGTTTTCCTTAAATGATCAATTTGTAATTGTTCTTAGTACTGTCTGTTTCTTTCACACTTTCTGTTGCACATTAATGTAGATAACAGTTTGTACTAGTATTTTTATCACTAATATTACACCAAAAATAATTATTGCGTCTCTTATTAGTCTCAAATTAGATAAAGAAATATCGGAATGAAACGCAAGATTTGATAAAGAAGATAAAAAATGATATAAGAGAGTCCATAATGTGATGGCAAAGATATATTTCGTCGTTCGGTCTGACTGTTTTGCCTGTATTCACTTATGACGCTGACACTGATTAAGGTGATTATTTTATTATACTACAAAAAAAAAATTGAGCATAACATTTACTAAAACAAAAGAAAGTGCAGTGCAGAATTTTTAATTTCTCTATGAGTATTTGTTTACTAAACTCATGAGAAGATGTTATCAATAATAATCTACATTTTATTAATGTCTACTTTTATTTTGAACAGTTTATGTTTATATTGTATAATTGAAAGTATCATTTTACTTGCTCCGAAATGTTAAGATACACTAATCGCATTATGTATTGCGTATCTATTTTATATGACTATACGTAATATTATTTCATCATTGTAACTCATTCTGTGGCTTCCTCATGAAGTCCTATTCGTACTATAAAATAAATTCTATACTGTTATATTGTTATACGAACCTGACAAGAAATATACGCGCATAGATAACATATAAATAACGGGGTCACTATTATATCAAATGTACGTATATATTTGCGTCAATTTAATAAAATCTAAATATACTAGTCGTATAACGAATGTTTTGGAAATAAATATATCTTAAATTAAAGATCTATTACTTTTTCGATTATTATACAAGCTTTCAGGTGTTGCAAAAATGAAGGCATTTTGGGAGGACTTCGGTGTAATTATATTTTAAAAGCTTTTTCATATTTTTTACTGTGGTTCGATTCTAGCAACTATTTGAGCATAAGACATATATGATTAAAGGCTTCTAAACTCTGTCTATATACTGCAAAGCGAGTCGATTTTGACTTCTATCAATAATCTTACAGAACAATTGAAGTCATAAATATTTCTTTCATGTTTTAAAATTGCATTGGTATTATTAATTTGACATCTGCGACCTCTCTTTTTGTTGTTAATTGAGGAATATAAGATTAGATGAATATTAAATTTATTTAGCTATCTCGAAATCAGACATATAAAAAGAATGAATTTATTGAAAATAACTTGTTTTTCAAATAAAAAAATTTAAAATGTAAATATCAGCTTTATACGTCATGACTTCGATCCTCGTCCAGGGAACAATATTTCGAAAACAATTTACAAGCAGTAGCCCAGTAGCTCGCACTTCGTAAGACGAGCCACGTTGTTTGTTTACGTTTCGCAATGTTGTTTATCTGACAGAAATCGACTCATGACCGCTGCTGTACTTGGTGTAGGTTTCTGCAGCTCCTACATTTCATACACAAATATGAAGTATGATGCCATCTATGAAGACGATCTGCAGCTTTCGCAGATTTTAAAAATAAAAATTGTTTGTGAAAAGGCGATATCGCCCGTTGATATGATAAAAAAATTTGTTACTCCTTGGTAGTAAAAATTTGATTTTAGAGCCCATTAACCTTGAAGAAAAAATCGAAATGTAGGACGAGTGAAGCCAGTAATTCTAAGGCCTACTTACTGATTATTATTTACCCGAATTGCAGTAACAAACACTATGCTATGAGCCATAGAAATTCTATAAACATTGTTCAATATACTACTTTTATTTCAGTCGATAATTAGTAATTAAAATCGTGCTGATTCACGACAGTTTTTCAAAATGAAAAAAACTTGACCTTTAAAAATCCAGGGATACCTCAAAAACACGACAATTCAACCTTTGAGTTCTGAACTTTTAATTGTGAATTGGCTTTGAATGAGTTGTTGGTTTTAATTGTCGGATTTTTATGGTATTCCCATGGGTTTGATTATCCTGTTTTTCCGATATTCCTATCGGTATTGATTTTCGGGTTTTTGTGGGTGGGGTTTTCCATAAGCCTGGTGGGAGGAACTCCGAATTCGACAATTTAGAAACCAATCATTAGTTTTTAAAGTGTCAGGTTTTTTAATTGTAGGGGTTTTTGAATGTCAGGATTTTTATCATGTGTTTGTTATGATACAGTTTGTACAGCAGCTATTTGGCATTGTCAATTGTATGTATATTTTGTCACATATATTTACAATAAAGACGTTAATAATTATAACAATAATAAAGAAACCCGACATATAAAAGCCCTACCTTCAAAAACCCGGTATAGAAAAAACCGTTACCACAAAACCCCGATTATCAGAATCCTCTCCGAGTATACCTCAGAAGCCTGACAATTAAAAAACGTGACCTAATTAAAATTGAATTTCTAATTTGTAAAGTGTAACGTTTTTGAACTCTCGAGGTTTTTAATAGCGGGTTATTGAATGTCGAGATTTTTATTGCCGCGTGGTTTTATTGTCGGCATTTCGATTTTTCGGGTTATAATGTTGGATTTTTGTGGTCTTGGGTTCTTGACATGTCAAATTTTTGAATGTCTTGTTTTCAAAGTGTCTGGTTTTTGAGCTTCCGGTTCTTGAAGTCAGAATTTGATTGTCGGGTATTTATAGATCACGATTTGAACTATTATTATAATGATTAACTTCTTTATTAGAAAAAAATATGACATACAATTGACAATACCAAAGGGCGAGGGACAGGTGGCATAGCTGCCTAAACAATCGAATTCTTGAGATTAACAAGTTCGGGCTATAAAAAACCTGACACTTTAAAAACTAAAGACTAAGAGTTTTTTTAATAGTCCGGTTTCGCTAGTCCTCGCACTCAACATATCAGAACCATACCTACAAAACTAAATATTAAAATACGAGGAAATATCGCAGAAACCGTGCAATTAAATACATGGAAAGTCCTCAGAAACTCGACAATAATTTTAAAACCAACAACCAATTTAAAACCTCTACTTTTTAAAGTGTCCGATTTTTGGGGCGTTTGATTTTCGAAAATGGGGAATTCCATTGTCAGGTTATATACAGGTCGTGATTCTATGGTGTTTCGACCGAGCATATCTCAAATCCGGCAAACAAAAACATAATAAATAAAAACCAACCCGGATATATCTCCGAAATACGACAATTAAAACCCAAAACCAATTCACAGCGTATCTCTGGTTTTTATAGTGTCAGGTTTAGGAAGTGTCGAGTTTTTTAATGTTGCGGGGTTTTTCGGTGTCGCATATTTTACAAGTCAGATTTTTTAATGTCTGGTTTTTAAAGTGTGACGTTTTTGATTTTCCGGTTTCAAACGTATTGAGTTTTTGAATGTCTGATTTTTAAAGGAGACGGTTTTTTAATTGTTGGTCTTCTGAATCTCGACGATTCTGGAATTTCGAATTCAGGTTATTACAGGTCAGGATTCTGAGGTAATTCTACCGGAAATATGAAAATTCGTCCTGTGAAAACCAGATAATGAAAATCCAACATGGAAATAACTGCAAAACTCGAAAATTAAAAAACCGGAACCAATTCAAAGCGAATTTTTATTTTTTTAAAGTGTCAGGTTTTTTGAGTTTTGGTAATGTCGGGTTGACTGGCAGGTTTTTGAAGGTCTGGTTTTTAATGTGTCGGATTTATAAATATCTGGTTTATAATGTCTGGGTTTTAAAGCACCCGGCTTTTGAATTGTCAGGATTTCGATTGTCGGGTATTTGTAGGTCAGGTTTCTGAATTATGGAGTTTCGGAGGCATTCCCACCCGTCATATCAAATCCCTACAATGAAAAAGCTCGAGAATACTGTAGAAGTCCAACGCTTCAAAAACCAATAAATAATTCAAAACTAATGTCAAGATTTCAAAGTGTCAACTTTTTCAAATGTGGGGTTTTATAATGTTAGGTTTTTAAATTTTCTGGTTTTTAAGGTGTATTGTATTTGAATATCGGATTATTATACCGTTGAATTTTTAAAATTCAGGTTCAATTGTGATTATGGGTTGATTTTTTTAAGTGTGTGGTTTCGAAGTGTTCCCAACCGATCCATAAAAACCCGATATTCAAAACCCAACCCGGAGACACTTTAGAAATCCGACAATTAAACAGCCAGGCCCAATTGAATCTCTAATGTTTAAAATTGTTTTGGAATTATCGAGTCTTTGAATTTCAGGATTTTAATCACTGTGATTTCGAATGTTGGGTAGTCGTGTTGTCAGTTATTTACACAGTGTTACAAAATAAAAAAATCGACAGGCACTTTTATAGTGATTTGGTATAAGTTGTAGATTTAGTCAAACTGAACAACATGGTATGATATAATTTCCTCATATACCCCCAAAATCCCATTTTATGGCTGAAAAACAGATTTTAGGCAGGATTGTGTGGAAAATCACTCATAACTACCGTAATTTTTATTCAATTTACATTATGTTGATGAAGTAAAACTGACGAAACTGCAAGTGAAAGTATCCGTGATTTTTTTTACCTTTTTTCATTTTTTTCAATTATAACAATAATTTTACAAATATTATTCGATCGTGGAGATTTTTCGCATCTAATTGAGTTGAAAGCATATTTAATTTCGCATTGAATGAGTTTTTGTTGAAAGAATATATGTTCCGGATCGCCACGCGACGAAGCTCCTAATAACCGTTTAGGTCGAGTGGGATAATATTATAATAAAATTCCTGTAGAATTAGGAAAATATGAATTAACTTCTTTGCAATTAGTTTGTTTTGGGGCGTCGTTGTTGTTTTCCGAAGTCCTGCCTCTAGTAAACAAATTTACGAACCCGAATAAACAGGCCTGCGGAAGGCACCTTCAGTTAGTTGATCGCGGGGTTCCGAGACGTTCGGACCAGTTTTATCATTATAGTTCGGGTATATCAAAGAGCCAGAACCTTGGGGTGCGTTGGTGGTGACTTCCCGGGTCGCTTCGCGGTCTCATCGGTGGGTGAGTAATTATTCAATATATTTGTTATATTGTGTATTATATTATTTATTTATATATTATATGAAAATGACATATTTATTGGCGAGATATGTCTGGGGCAGGGTCCGCTCACAAGCCCCACTGAAGAGTCCGTGAGCGGACCCGGGACGAAACATCAGCCAACCTGTTTATTTATGTTTCTTTATTATTTGCATGTGACCTAGCATGACGTAGTAAGAAAATACAGTCTCGTTTATCAAAATATATATTCGACTCCTATAACCGCGTGACAACCCCCTTCCCTGTAAGTAACAATATAGATGAAAATTGATGGAGATATGCGAGTCTTAAAATATTATGAATTTTTCTTAAATTTTGATATAGGTACATATTAATAAGTTTTGACTCGGTCGCTGCATGTGACCTCAAATCGTACTTCATTCCGAAATATCAAAATTTCGACATTCTATATATAAATAAATCATTACCACGGTGCCTACACATTATATCTTCATAACAAAAAGAAAGTTGTTTTTTAATACGCGGCATTATTTCAAGTTTCAGTACTTAGATTAAATTGTAATAAAAATGTGTAATAATCGCAATAAATTTTGCCTTACACGTGGTTTTTTTATGGATCAGGCCCATCTCTTAAATCTGGAAAATAATAAAACTGTGGTTGATGGGTCTAACAAATCACTACTTTAAAAATCGCTAGGCTAAATGGGTGACGAACAAAGCGAAAGATTTCACCAAGAAATCAAAACTATTGAAGAACGCTTCCAAGGGAAGAGCTCAATCAACATGCTTGCTGAGTACTGCTGGTCGTTGATAAGTACAACAAGTGATGACTTATACATCCGGAAGCGTTCAAGCAACCATTTTTAAATAAAACAGCTATTATTTCATTTGGTTTTATTTTTTCATTTTTATTGTTCTGAACTATACTAAATTATAATATAAAAAATCCAAATCATTATACATTTTATATTTTTGTTGTATTTTAAAGGTTGTTATCATTTTCGTTCTTCGCGACGTGCCGTGATGCTAATTCTAGGTTAGATATGCAGGACGTAAATTTCGCGAAAAATTTCTAAAATTTTAAAACTTATATATCTCCGTCAATTTTCATCCATATTCTTTCAACAAAACAAACAAAAACTCATTCAATGCGGAATTGAATGTACTTTCAACACAATTAGGTGCAAAAAGTCTTGACGATGGAATAATATCGTAAAAAGATCGTTAAAATTGTAAAAAATGAAAAAAGTAAAAAAAAATCACAGATACTGTAGGTTCGTTAGTTTACATTTCATCAATATAAGGTTTAGACAGTCTGAAAGGTGAGATTTTTGGCAATCAATTTAAAAAAAAAGTTGTAAATCGAATAAAAATTAGGGTAGTTATGAGTGATTTTCACACAATCCTGCCTAAAATCGGTTTTTTAGCCATAAAATGAGATTTTTGGAGGGCATACGGAAATTATATCATACCATGTTGTTCAATTTGACTACATCTAAACTCTGACTAAAACTTGTACCAGGTCGCTTTAAAAGTGCCTGCCTATTTTTTTTTCACATGAATTTTTCACATGAACTTGCCTATAAACGGGTTTTTAGTAGCCATAAAATAAGATTTTGGGGGTGTATGGGGAAATTATACCATACCATCTTGCCCAGTTTCACTAGATGTACAGCTTGTACTAGATCATCGAAAAGTGCCAGATTGCTGTCACACCTTGTTAGGTCAGGTTTTTTAATTTGCGGGTTGCAGAAGTGTAAATTTCGTAAGACCCTCGATTTCGTAGTGCGATCTTGTACAAAATATTTTGTAATTCGAAACCAATATTCACGACAATGATCTGTCCTCAACGTCCACATAATGTAATTTCATAAATTTCTAAATATTGCTATTTTGGAGATTTGTGCCGAACATTATTGCAACGTGAATTTCGTAAATGGAAAAATTTTTACGATCTAATAAGACGGCCTGTAAATCAAAAAAGCGGCGGCAACAGCGGCAGCATTTGACAAATTGGCGGTGAAAATATTATGCGGCCGCACCACGTCGCGTATCGCTTGCATACTTAATGCCCATGTGTAATTCACATGCGATATACATTTATGACTCGCAGATGCGCGAGTTATGCGACGCGTGTTTTCCGCAGAGCGAGCTAGGGTCGCGCACGAAGAGCCGCTGAATCAGTAATGGCTCGTCTACAAGGGAAAAAAGAACTTCCCATTTTCCGCTCGCTCGCAATCACTCACGAGCTTCCGACATTCAATACAGGAAAATGCGAATGCGGCAGATCGAACGTCTTCGCGCAAATGTAAATCTACATCCGATGCATTCCTATATACCCATCCCCAAGCTCCAGGGAAAGTCTTCCTAGCTTTTCCCACTTTTTCTTCAAGTTTCTTTTAAAATCGAGCTTGTAATAATTCGTTTTCAAAACATCTGCTTCGAGACATGGTTCACTCTTCAAAAAACGTAAATGCTATATCTTTTGAATGAATCCATTTCACGCGAAGTCGATGCGTGGAATGTGATGGCAGCAAGAGGATTTATTAAATTAGAAATGGGATGAATTTATAATTAGTCAACATTTGATTAAGAATCAATGGGCATTGAGGTTGACGGAGATGGCTGAATTTTCCGAGAAATGAGTGCCAACAAAAATTTATGATGATAAATTATGTTGTCAATGATGCAAAAATAAATGCAAGTGTCCAACATCGCAACGACTCTAAATAGTTTCTTGAAAAGGGAAGGTAAAAAGTATCACAGTAGATTATTTCTCGGATTCATTTAAAGATTCTTAAACCAAATCCTTCAAACCGGAAGTCACCCCCTCTGCTCCCACTACGAGCAATTAAATATGCAACGTTTGAGTAGCAAGAATCTTAAATAAAATATATAACAGATAATCTTCCATGATTAATTTATGAATTTTTAGACAGAATCCGGACAACCGGAAGTAAAGACCTTCCTTATTTCAAGTGATCAAAAGGGTTATTTTTAGGCAGCGATTCATTTGTTATTTTTAAATTTTCCTGTAACATTAGGACTTTAATTTTTCGATACAAATCAATCTGCAACTTTTTAAAACGAAGACATATAATTGTCAATTCAGGGCTACTAGCCATGTTAACACTACCGTTTTCCACCTCGAACTTAGTATTTGATCAACTTTTTATTATTCTATCCTCTTGGCATTCACTAATTTCTTATAAAGCTAATGCCAGATATTCAAAGTTCAAAACGGCGAAATAAAATATTAAGAATATACACCAAATTGTATAAAATTATATTATATACATAATATTACATTATAGACGATTTTCGAAGCTGCGTCGTGTCGCCATCTGACGACCAATATGAGAAATTATTTGGGAATCAACATATTTCATGTTTTTGAGGATACTTTTTCTAATGGTAGTGGTTAGAATTTTCCAAAATGACATTTAACTATGGAAAAATCTAAAATTAACCATAAGGAACATGATTTTCTGATTGAATCTTTTTTCGAAAATTTGATTGGTACAATTTGTTTTTTTTTTTCAAAAATTCAGAAAAATGAAAGTTTGAAAAAATGTCATTAAAAAATTTAAAGACATTTTTGTTATCAGAAATTTTTTTTAACGTCTATAGTTTTCATGAAAAAGAATTAATAATTGATAAATTTTTCAAAATTTCAATTTTCTGAATTTGCAAAAAAAAAAACAGTAATCGCCTCAAAACATTCTGAAAAAAATTCGAGGATTTTTTAATCAGTTCTAAGGCATTATTATTCTATGAAAATTGTAGGTAAAGTTAATAGTTTACAAGAAAAAAAAATTGGTAAGTTTGAAACAAAAATTTGTCACTGCGCTCATCATACTGTTTTAGCAAACACTTTTTCAAGTGTGCTTATTATATTTACTTTAGTTCAGACACCGAGAACGCGGTTTAGACAGGTTTGGGAAAATCACTATTATTTTACGGTTGTAAACATTTATTTTACCTTGATATTATATTATGATATTGAAATAATGCATTATATGAAATTAGGAACGATATATACCTATAGATTATAATATGACAATATCATCATGTAAAACAAATAAATTAGTATGAACTAAATAAATCGTAATTATTAATTTTGAAAATCAAATTATCGTCACCTTACACGGCTTTTCCATGATTAAAATTGATTTTGGAAAATTAGAAAGAGCATTTTCAAAAACTAAAAGATATAAGTTACAATGATTCCCAAATAAGTTCTCATCGTAATGGCTACGATTCACGCTTGACTGACAAAACTGCGTCCTGTGGACGTTAATGGGTTAAATGACTTCCTCACACTCTGAGCGCAAAATGCTATTTTGCTCCCCATATTACGGGAGAAAAATAGCGCATTCTCTCCCTAGGGAGCAAACTGAATTTAGCCGGGAGCAAAATAAGTTTCTCTCACTCTATTCCCAAAAAACTATTTTGCTCCCTATATCGCGAGAGTAAAATAGCACGCTCTCGTGTGAGAAAATAATACGTGCAACAAGGAAGAACAGGTGTTTGCAGCATTATTCGAATTGCCGACATTACTTCGCTCGAGCGTCAAACTCGCCCTCGTCGGAAAACACCTATTTTGCTCCCTAGTTGCACAATGTACTATTGTACAGTACATCACTATAGATTTCAAACAATATTAATATATTTTTGAACTTTTAGTATATATGTGAATTGTACAAGATATACTTACATTCTAACCTACATTTCGTTCATTTGAACATTCGTTCAAATTAGTCCAAACTCATCAGTAGAAACATTTAGAACTTACCTGAAATATAAAAAGGAATATTCATATTAATTTTGCGGATAATTAATACAGACCTATAAAATTAATATTTTATATTAGATTATAAATTATGAGAAACATTTAATTTAAATTATAGTCTATAAAAATAAAGAATATATTATATTGCTATATTAATGAGAAAATGTTCACAAATACATTTATATAAATTTATACGTTAATTCAAGTGTTAATTGAATAAACATATGTAAGAAATTAAATGTAGATGTATTATAGTTAATTTATATCATTATCAAACGTGTCGAATTAGCTGATGTTTGACGCAGTTATAATCGCTTATATCTTTTCTGGCCACATATAATACAAAAAAATCCTTCAACCATTGTCTTGTATATAAACTAGGGAACATCTTTCGTTATCTTTCAGCTTCCAATTTGTTTATACTTCTGAATATATTGCTATTATTAAAAATGAATCTGCGCGCATAGGATTCTCAATGTCTGACCAGTAACGGTTATTACCACTTAAAGTAATTTCTATCTTGTTTCGTCCAGTCAACTGATAGATTATACTGAAATTTACTTTCAAGTAGAATTTTGACTTTTTATAAGAATTAGTGTTCTCTTCATACTAATTAATGTAGCCTCTCGCAGGTTTCATCGACGTGACTAAAGAACCAACATCACTAAAACACTATTAAAAATGTCTCTGAAGATTTCTTGATCCTATGACTCTAAACCGGAAGTTTTGACAAGTACGTAAAAATATTCTACAGGTACTTCAAAATACTCGTTATCTCTATCAAGTACTTGAAAGTATACAATAATGCTAAATATAATGGGTAAACAAATTTTTGTTAAAAATTTCGTCACTGAACAACACAAAGATTTTGTTGTACTCCTGTTGTGAATGTCTGCAGCTTGCCTTTAAATTATTTTATAATACTTTTATTTGATGGGATTAGAAGTTTTCAAGATCACATTTATAGGTATTTTACACAATTTTCACTACTTATTAAAACCGGTTTTGAGATCTGCACTTCTTACATTCTTATGCGAATTGTTAATAAAAAAAAAACTCGTTGTGAATTTGTGTAGAACAAACAAAAACATTTTGTAATTGTGTACGGAATTTGATGAATGAAATCGTTATCATATATAAGTTTTTTTTTTATTATATATTTTACAAATTATTTCTAAAATATTTAATATTAATAACATCTATTCATTATTGATCCTCTTCATGTGCACGAAATTTTGTATTATTTATTAATTTTGACATTATTCTGTTCAGATGTTGAAATATCCAAAATTTTAAATTACCTTAAACGTATAACGTCAATTCATTAATCTAATATATCTAATATAAATAATCAATTCAATAGATTTTTAATGAATTATATGGGACAAAATTCCTGACAATTTTTTCTGTAAATTGTTAGTGAAAGTCTGAATCTGGAATGTTATTAATGTAACAGAATATTTGTTTACAGCTTTGGTCTTTTCGTTATTATTTAAAACTTCGCAATTTTCAAATGCAGAACAGATCATGTATAAATTGTGATTATTAAAGATATTTTCGCGGACTTCAAAGTAGCTATATAAGTTTGTCGAAAAGAAGTTTCGTCGTCAAATTCAATGTGAACGAGCTATATATCTTAAAATTGATTTTGAGAAGATGATTTATTCTTGTCTAGATGAAAAGCTTGACACTTCTATAGTACATGGGAGTAGGACGTGGATTTTTCAAACATTTCTGAACAGCCCTTGGGACAGTCCAATTAAGATTGAACAAGCAAAGACATTTCTAACAATTTTCTTTTACATCGAGAAAGAAAGTCTGTTGCACTGTACACAACTAAAAAACTAAATTAATTTTTAGAATATGCAATGATGTCTTATTCTAAATAAAGTAACTTTAAAATTGGTTATTGTTTTGAAATATTTTATTGAATTATTGTTTACTCAAACTAAATGAAGTAAAATGATAAATCCTCTTGCAGTTAGAAAGTGTGACGAGTAACATAGTACGATTGCGCTTGAGGATGGTTAAAAAAATAAGTTAACGTTAAATGTTATTTCTTATCGAAACATCTTGGTACGACATAAATCCCACTCGTGTGTCATTTCGCCCATCATTTTTTTCCGTCGGGAAAATTGACGAGGAAGCCTCAGACGAGCGCATAGTACCCCCTGGAGATATCGCACGTTATTTTGAGACGTGACTCGGCGCAATTTCAGCATATGGATCAGGCTCAGGAAAATGCTACGTCTTACTCTTAAAGCGACGTTTCGAACCGGAACTTCAATTCCCGAAAATGGCTCTTTCTTTCTTGCCAACGACACGACTATGATTGTTAACAAACTTGCATTTATCCCGAATCCGGCTGAAGTTCCCGTCGACTTTGTACGGGAAATTCAATCTGTTTACAGCAATACTATCTTTTGAAAGGACTTTCCTCTTTGAATATGCGATGCGAGTTGAGCGTGCCTGAGATTTCTTGTTTGATGACATAAGTTTCAACAACGTGTTCACCCTAAATCCTTTCAACCGAATTTCTTATTTGAGGTTAAACTTTTTGTAAATACACAGCTTACAAAAGAAATGTCAACTATTTATCATGAATAAAATATTTCAAGAAAATGTTTGCAGATACTGTAATATTCGTACAATCATTCATGAAAAATGTACATCATAGATATGTGTATGTATCAAATGTTATCAGATTATTATGTGAAAAGAAGAAGAAACTTGTAAAACATATATAAATTTCGTTAAAGAGAAAAGGAATAAAAATTATGTTATTTTATCAAAATTGATTTTAATTAAATGTCGTTTTAAACTTCGGTCGTTAATAATAGCGCTGCGCTACCTAATCTTTTTAATGTGTCGATATTCCTCGTTACATAAGCTTTCAAATGAACCCTCATTGAGCGACAAAAGTGATTGCAAAGGGAACGACTTCAAGTAATATTTTATAGGGGTAATTTTTAGTGTTCAACGAAACTCTACTAGAAGGGCTGTTAAATAGCGATACATAATTTTCTGTGTGCACCGTATTTTCTTTTTCAATAAGCCTGCAAATGAACTGTTGTTGGGGAACCTAAATGCGTGCAAAAGCTAATAATATATTTATAATGTCCTTCCTAAACATTGAATATTTTTTATAAGTAGAAGCACTCAAGTCTAATTAGACGTAAGGTGATTTTTTTTCAAATCTTCCTACATTACAACACTGATTTTTTCATTTTAAATGTTCAGTTTTGCCTCCTATTTCATTGCATGTATGGTAGATCGAGGTTATATCCTAGTTAATACTTGAATTGGGTTTACCAGACTTGATCCCAGCTGAGACCCTGATTCTATTCAGGTCAAATAGGGCCAATTGTATGCAAACTACGGATCACTAATGATCTCTAACTTTCTCGATCTCTCTAGATCTTTATTCATCTTTCTGGAGGTTGTTCGATTATTCTCCATATTTTTCGAACTATCGCGATCTTTCTCAATCGCTGTCGATGTTTTTCCAACTTTCGCGATTTTTGTCAATCGCTGTCGATGTTATTCGATATTCCCTCCATCATGTGAGATCTTCCTGATCTTTTTTTATGTTCTTTGATCTCTGTCGGTCTTTTAAAAACTTTCTCAATCATTCTTGATCTGGTTTGAGCTTTATCCATCTTTTTCGATATACCTCGACCTTCTTGACTCTCTATCGATCTATTTCGATCAATTTTGATCTCTCCGTAACTTTTTTCGATCTTCTCTGTCGATATTTTTCGAATATTCTCGATCTTGTTTGATCTTTCTATATTATTCTAGATCGTTACACACATCTTCTTCGATCTATGTCGACTTTTTAGTGTCTTATACAATCTCTTTCAATTTTCATCGACTTTTATTTATTATATTCGATCTTGTGTGATTTTTATTGATCTTTATCGACCTCTATTGATCTCCGTTGATATGTGTCGAAATGTGTCGCGATCTTGTTCGATCTTTATCCATAACTATCGATCTTAGTCATTATTCTGGATATCTGGCAATATTTTTCGAACTTTTACGAGATTCATGGTCTCTAGAGATCTTTTGATTACTTTTGATCTTTCGCGATATTTACTATACCTCAAAACAATATGTCTGGATCTGAAGATCACACTATGTCTATAATACGTTTTTTGGGTAGCTGAAATCGAATTCTAACTCTGTTAAACCCCAACACATCAGGTTTTTAACATTACCTCAAAATATCCTATAATTCTACTACGAAAATTTTATCTTCAAAGCCATGCCTTGTTTTCGCTAGTTTTCGGGTCGCTAAACCTATATCTTAAGTCCATTCTGTCCCATGACGTTTGTTCTTGACATAACCTCAAGAACAACCTAAAAAGAAGCCATAAAATATTAAAATAAAGCAATAGTCTGGTCTTAGAGGCATATTATGTTTTCATTATATTTTTGGGGTAGGTAAAATTAAATCCGAATTTAATAACGTAAAAAAAACGTTGACATAACGTAAAAAAAAAGTTCTACTGCTGCCGGAAGTTATCTTAGAACTTTCTGATCGCATCATAGATACTGCTTAAAATGACTCTCTTCTGTCAATCCAGTCGTGTTGGAGCTGAATAAACTTCGGATTCGGTTTTAGCGGACCCAAAAACAAAAAGAAGGAAAATGGTATATCAGAATTTTCTTTATTTCAGCATTTTGGGATAGCTGTTCAGACAGTAACCCTGTTTAGATTTTTTTGAGGTTACGTCAAAATGCAGAAGTGATGTCGTTAAATAAACTTCTGTTTCAATTATAGCTACTCCGAAAATCGAATGGAAACGGGATACACATTTCAGGACAAAATAAATATTTTAAGGTGGCTGTTTAACCCCTTCGCTGCGGCGAGAATTTCCCAAAAAGTGCCCAAAATGCGGGAAAAAAATTTGGTTAGATTTTACTGTAACTTGGTGTATAGGGGTTTCTTGGGACGCCGATTACGAATTTCAAGTTAGATTTCGAAAATTTAAAATGGCGGATTCAATATTGCGGGCAAATTTTCTAAATACCAATCATTTCGCCTGACACTTGTTACTCAGAGGTTTTCGGGGTCTGTGATTACGAATCTGAAGTTACATTTTTGGAAAATTCAAAATGGCGGATTCAATATGACGGACGTCTTAATCAAAATTCGAACTTATTACGAATCTTATATCAGTTTTTGCATGTACAATATTACGGCAATTTGTTATTCATATGTCAATAATGCTGCTCGTGGCAGGTTGGCAATAGAAATACTCTCGTGATTATTTATAGAATATTTATACCGAATTTTGTATTTTTATTAAAAACTTCTTCAATTCTGCAGCTACAAATCTTTATTTTTAGTTTTTATAGATATTTTACAGAGTTTATTATCTATCCAGATTATTCCGTGTAAATTTGAAAATTTTGTTATGTACTCCTGAGTTATCGTGTTATATGTGGGAAAAAACACTAATTTCTAGAGTTCAATATGTTACAGTTTTTATTTTAAAAACAATTTTAAACAAAAATATATAAAAACAGAGAAAATTGCGATTTGAAGACCTTTCTCGAACCTCCTCGTAGTAAAGTGTGTAAGTACATATTGTATATCGAAGCTAACGGGGGAAGGCTAACATTAACTCGCGGTATTGTATCCGCCATTTTGAATGTTCAAAATATATCATCATATTTGAAATCGGCGACCTCGAAAACTCCTGAGTAGCAAGTTTCAAACGATTTCATTAATTTTTAATGCAGAAATTGACCTAATACGGCGACATAGCTCATGACAAAGATTTTTACAAAATCGTAAAAACAACATATTTTAAGAACTTGTATCTTTTTTTTGACAACATGTTTTTGAAAAAGGACAACGGCATATTATTCGGTATACCTTAGGCTGGCTAGAAATGGTCAAATTTTTAAATTCGATATATTATTGACTTCATTAGACTAATTTGTGTCATGACAAAGATTTGGGTTTTTGCCGCAGTCAGAGAAAAGTCCTAAATGACAAAGATCTTTGTCATCCGCAGCGAAGGGGTTAAATTACTCTTCATGTTATGTCAAGAACCAATGTGATGGGAGTGAATGGGCTTCGGATAAGGTTTTAGTAGCCCAAAAAAACATATTATAGGCAGTATGAGCTCCTGATCCGGGAGTTCTTTGTTTGGTGGAGCTGCATAATTAATTCTTAAGCTCTACTTTTGCCATTTATAATTAATTATTATCATTTAGAATTGACCTTGGAACTTTCAGCTACAACTAATTAACGGTTAATTTGCAATAAAAAACAGAGTAATTGTCACGGTTATCCTTTTTTTTTTATTATTATATTATTATTGTCTTTCATTTTTATCTTTAAACTATGTGAATATTCTTCGAAAAGAATAATAAATTGACGAAAAGACCTTTTTCTTACACAAAACTAGGGTCAAAGTTTCTGAATTTTTATATAAGTACAAGATGACTAAAATTATGTATTTAAGTTAGAAAAACGAACTATATCGGAGCGCGATACCTTGACCCCATAATCGGCAATCGTAAACCCCTGGCGCACGTACTTTAGTTAAAAAGATGTAATAAAAAACTTTTTACGGCATACTGAAAGAGTGCGATGGAGAGCTGTAGACTTCGGGGGAATTTGTAGGAGCACGTGGAGTAAAGAATTATCACAAAAATGGTACTAAAAATTTCGAGATGAGACGAGAACGAGACGAGATTTTCCAATGCCATGTCTCGTCTCGAGAGTGCTCGGGACGAGAATTCTCGAGTCGGGTTATTTCGAAACGAAACAAGGCGAGACGGGGCAATCTCGTCTCATCGCGGCTCGAGCGGCATCACTAAAATTAATATTGTGAAATATATATGTAAATAAAAACACATAACCCACCAAATACAAAATTTCACTACATATCATGGACATCAAACTGCTTAACCCTTTAACGCCGGGACGGACACTTTTTTTCGTTCATTTTCAACTTTAATTTTCTCAGCGATTTATAATGTAAAAAATTTTTCAGGAACCATTTCTTATGTATTTGACCTCGCTCTTTCAGAGTCTGCAATCTAATTTAAAAAAATTAATTCTCAAAAAGTTACAGCCATCTTTTTAAAGAAAAATCGAAATTTTTGACAATTTTCTTTCAGAAATGATTTTCTTTTCAGATATGAGGTCACTAGAGTACTTTTTCATCTGAAAAGATCGCGTCCGCAATATCTATGCTTGAAAATTCAAAATGGCAGATCCAATATGGCGGACGATATTTTTAAAATTGTTCGGAATGTTGTGAAACTGATTACTTGTGGGTTTCTAGGGTCGCTGATAACGAATCCGAAGTCAGATTTCAAAAATTCAAAATGGCCGATCCAATATGGCAGTCTTCATTAAGAAAATCGAGCTGATTATTTGCCTAGAAATATATTTGTATTCGAATTGAACAGAGCTACATACGACTGAATTCAATTTTGAATTTTTGAAATCTAACTTCAGATTCGTTATCAGCGACCCCAAAAACCCCCTAGTAATCAGTTTCACAACATTCCGAACAATTTTAAAAATATCGTCGGCCATATTGGATTCGCCATTTTGAATTTTCAAGCATAGATATTGCGGACGCGATATTTTCAGGGGAAACAGTGCTCAGGTGAAACAGTGCTCAGGTGAAACAGTGCTCAGGTGAAACAGTGCTCAGGTGAAACAGTGCTCTGCTATATGAAAAAAAAAATTCATTTCTGAAAGAAAATTGTCAAAAATTTCGATTTTTCTTTCAAAATATGGCTGTAACTTTTTGAAAATTCATTTTTTTTTATTGCAGACTCTGAAAGAGCGAGGTCAAATACATAAGAAATGGAATCCTGAAGGATTTTTTACATCCTTAATCGCCGAGAAAATTAAAGTTGAAAATGAACGAAAAAAAATGTGTCCGTCCCGGTGTTAAAGGGTTAAGGACAATCTACAACATGTACCAAGTATAGTGTCCTAATACTTATAAGTTACGTACATATAATATATTTACTCTCCAGATGATTAATGATTTATTCAAATTTTATGGTGTACATGAATTTGACTCTAAACGAGTAGACTTGTTATGGTAACAATAGGCATCGTACGATAGTAGTCGAAGGGAACTCAAAGGACTCGATTCCAGTGATGATTGTTTAGCGTTAATGTACTTCCTAGTCCGTCTAACAGGTTATACAAGCAGGAGCATGAGCTCTCTACCGGAAGTAAACATCTGCACCGAACGTTTTGAATCAAAAGCCAAAGTACAAAGACCTTTCAAACCGACTATGTAGGTTCAATATTTCCTGCTGTGGTAACGAACGACGCACACACGGCCAAATTTGCATCCAGCAATTATTAAATTTTCGTCTTACTAGATTCATTTATGTAAGAATTATTTTATATTTTATATTACGAGAATGGAATAATCTCGATGTTTCCTCTCGATCGGTCGTTTCATTTGCAGCCTTTAAGAACAAAATATCGCGTCTACATTACTCCTATTATTTGTAATTCTTTTAACTTTTCTCATCGAGATATCCTTAATTTTATTGTGCCTTTTATTTCTCCTATTTTATTGTAAACTATTTATCACTATATATATGTGTTATTTTTGTATACCGTCTTTGTGTACATTACATTTTTCTATGTAAAGGGCCTTGCGGTCCGTTTATTAATAAAATAAATAAATAAATAAATAAATAAATACTAACGAATTAAAACAAAAATTTAAGCTTTACTGTTATTTTAAAAAAAAAACTATTGATCAAAAAAGCAAAAGGGAATACAAATTGACTTATAGTGAATTGTTTTACTTGTCGAAGACAAACGGTTTCTAAAGAAATCATCAATTTCAATAAAATTGTGTTAATGAGATATTTCAGTAAACTCAATGATAAAAAATATTAAAATTTCCCTACATATTTATTTTATATCAGTAAAATTTACTAGTGAATGAAAAAGAAAAATTTCAAAACAAGGAAGTGGGAGGATGACTAACAAGTAGTCTGAGTAATTGCAGTTCACAAATTATCGTTTTTTCTGATGCGAATGTTTCTGTCATTTTTCTATTTAAGTTATTTAATAAATTCTTAATATATAAAGTGTATCCGTAACAAAGTTTATTATCAAAAGAGATCCAACTGTAGACCGACTTTGATGTATGTTACAGTCGTGATCGAATGAGATCTATTGAGACTTGTAACGAAAGGTAAGAAATTCAATAATTTTTTTATCAATGATGATTTCCCAATTTTCCCACTAGGGCAACATTACAAATATCTGATACTATTTTTATTAAAAGGTAATTTAATAACAATGAGTAGGAAATAAGAAGTGGTTAAATAAATCTGTTGCTTTTATGAACTATAATAGCCAGAAAAGTTAGAGCATATTAATTTGACAGTTGTCTTAATCGATTAGTTTTAGTTAAAGAGTCATCTGTGACTTAGTACTTCATTAGTATCGAACGATTAAAATTAGTCGCTATACAATTTTTATTATCTGGATTTCTCGATATTGAATATATTTTTTACACCGAAAAATCGTAATTAATTATTTATGAATGCATACAAGAAAATATTACAAAATGTTTTCGGATCATGTAGATTTCATAGATAAAATCTTTAATTGCTCATTGTCTGAGGAAGAATATCCACCAGAAATGCGATAAAAGCTTCAATTTCACGAAGAGAAATTATAATGTGACCTAGTAATTGTTTGTTTTCGGTGCGCTGTCGATCAAAGCTTTAGCGAGCGAGTAACTGAATTTTGATGTTACAAGTACAAAGCACTTTTAGTTATAAATGTTTTATATTATGTTATTGAGGATGACGATTAAGCGTCTGAAGTTAATATTCAGATTTATCTGGTATAATCTCTCTCATTTGCGATAAAGCACAGAAAAATTATGATGATGAACATTGATTTCAAATTCAGATGCACATTTAACAGTCAAAATGTGCTGAATTAATTTTTAATTTCTGAAAATCATAATTCTTTTCATATTCATAAATAAATGTTTTATTTATACTTGATGGTGATTATGAAACCTCTCTTCACCTAAATCTTAATTTAAACAGCGGAATTATAATCTGCAAGTTTAAAAAGTAATACGAGACATTTATACCAATTAAAAGTGTTTTATTCTTTTAACATCTGATTTCAAACAGTTACCCGATCAATAGTTATGGCTTCGATTCGTAGAGAGGCGAATAAGTGATTAGTAGTAATGGACATTTAGGTGAGACAATATTTTTCTCAAAAAAACAAAAAATATGTAAGGCATGATTTATTTACTATGTCGTATTATATTTTCTTTAATATATCGAAGGCTATATCGCGTTACTATTGACTAGCTACGCCTACTACAAAATTAGTCGAAAAATGACGTCGAAATTAATCCCCATATTAAATGAAATCAAAATGTAATCGAAGATTAATTAATTTCATTTTTGTAACATTTTCATATAGACCAAAAAATCCCCTTTGCGATTATTACACATGCTCATAATCAAGAAAAAATGTGAAATTTAAATTTTGCACTGAAGAAAACTAAATTAAAAAAATGTTAATTAAATGATACTATTAGATTTTCATATAATTATAAGTATTAGTATAAATTACTAAAACGAAAGATCAGTGTTAAAAATATTAGTAAGCGATGCTATTGGTCGGAGTTGTTCTTACACAAAGCCGCAGTTAATTGCAATTCCATTGTCATTCTAATTCATTAATCACCCGAAGCTCTACCTATGCGTGGAAAGTGCTGCGGAAACCGTACAAATTGCACTATCGCGTGTGCGTAAGTGCATGGGATGAGGTGTTAATTTCCATTAATAGACGATCCTTTCGCGCAAAATAATTCGTGAGATAATAACTTGACGTTGCACGTCACATGGCATTTAGTAATCAGAGCGGAAAATTTAAAGATCGCGTTTGGATTTTAATCTCAAGTGATTGAAAGTTTATTATTGTCTTTATTTATTATTCGAAGAGATAAATCACATTTTTTCAAGATTTTAAGGGTAGTTTTATATACTTCTTCTTCTGGCACAAAATTATCACATTAGAAAATCGTATTGTTTAGTAAACCTTGCTCGTAGAAAATAGATTTTATTTGTCAAATAACAGGCTTCACTGATTCTTATCGTGAATTTTACTGAATAAAACAATGAATGTTTCGATGCTTCAAAAAAAAAGAGTAGTACAAGTATTCAGAAATTTAGTTCGTACAAGTTATGAATATTAAGACGTTAAACACAAACATATAATTACACTGGGTAACAAAAAAAGCCGATTCTTGTTTATCTTGAAATTCTTATGTTTATCGAATCTATAGATCTCAATGAACAAAATAAAAAGTTACAAACCTTTTTTCATTCGGTCAGTTCCATGCAATGGTTTTTGTAGTTGTTGATGGTGAATGGAAAGTTCAACTTAAGAAATTCAAAATGTCGGACACAATATGGCGGACTAAATTAAAAGTATTACGCGAACTCACGTGAAACTTGTTACTCGGATATTTTTGATGGTGCTAATCGTTATTCAAAATTCAAAGTGGAAGATCCAATATGGCGACCGAAATATTTGTAATTAACTGGAATTTCTGTATGATTTTGTTACCCAAGGGATTTCGAAGTCTCCGATTACAAATCTAATATTTATTTTTCGATACAGGTAAAAATTAAGAAGGATATAGTTTTATTAACATCAATTGTATTATTATATTAAAGCTATGGTATTTGAGAAACATAAAATACAACACGAAATTTGCCTCTGAAATTTGCTACAGATACAATTATATTAAAATTTACAAAAACGACGATTATAGTTTCTCCACTACTGATCGTGATTTTTTAATTTTTCTTCGAAAAGTTTTAAGGTTTCATTTAAGTCCTACTAGAAATTTGTATCACGCCGCGTTTTTTAAACATAAGGATCCAAAATATGCTAAAATAGCTATTTTTCGCACTTTTATCTCGATTTACATGGAACTGACCGAATGAAAAAACGTTTAAAACCTCTTTTTTATTCACTTAGACCTAAAGATTCAACATAAGAATTTTAAGATAAACAACAATCGACTTTTTTGTTTGTTATCCAATGTTATTAACCTTATAACTCTATATGTTCGTTTTGAAATTTTCATAAAATAACATCAAAATAGAATTGCCTTTTTCCTGTAATGTTTTATTATATATTTTATTTCTAGGTATTTAATTTTCCTATTATTTTACATTAAATTATTGTGAATTAATATATCGTTTCATTTTGACAAAGAATAAAAGATATATCACCAGAAATAGTAACATTTTTTTATGAAGCTGCAATCGACGGAAATGACATTATGTCGAGCCACGTAAACCGAAGTCCCGTTTCATTCTTCGCATGGCTGGATATACATCAAATATGATGTGCACGTTCGATTCCATGAAAGTTTTAACTTTACGGATGCTCACGATTTATGTATTAATAATATCCACTTTTCGAAATGCATAAAACGAGCGGAATACGATATCTTTAAAACATATCGCGCACTTTACATAATATTTGTTGTATTATCTAGGAAGCAATTTCGTTTTCGGATAACTTCTTACATGTTGAATATCGACCGACCGACCCATAAATATGACTTTCGTGGCATCGATTCTGCCAGATAGCACACGATTCTGTGAGAGATGTGGGTTTTCGCTTCATATCAAGAGAGACAGGCGCCTTGCTTTCTATGTTCCCCTGTCCTAAATGTCAATATATTACTGCGATACACGAGAACGATTGAACATCTGAAGTTTGTATTCGAAACGGCGAAAAAATATTAGTAAAGTGTTACGGAAATGAATTTTTAATAAGCTCAAAGAAAAATATTAAACTTTGATAATATAAATATACCACAGATATTAAATATTTAACAATATTTGCACATAACTGAATAAATAAAAACTGGACATCTATAAGGTGAATGTCCCAATCATGAAACAGGCGTCATAAGAGTATTGCTCTATAAAACTGAATTAGTGAAAAGTGGGTTACTATTTGAAATTAGTAAAAAAATTTACTAAATACTGGTCAATTTCTACTAATTGACTAATAATTACCAAATAGCATGCTTTATTCCTGTTCCTGTTGAAATAATGCGACGTAGAGTTCGAGTCCCCCTCGGGATATTTTTTTTTAAGTTAATTAATTGTAATGGAACCAAAAATCGATAAATTCTTAGTTTATTTTAATGTTCTAGAAATATTCCACAGGAATATTAGAAACGTAGGACATTTCAACATTCCTGGGATATTCCTGGATTATTACTTTGGAATATTCCCAATGTTCCAAAAGAATATTATAGGAATATTGATGGAATAAAGCTTACTATTTGGATAGTAAATTTTTTTACTAATTTCAAATAGTAACCCACTTTTCACTAATTCAAATTTAGAGAGTTATGTATTAACACTAAAAATTAATTTAAAAACCGTTAAACATTTTTATTGTATATTATATAGTTTTGATTTTTAAAATAATAATTGCTTTCATAAAATCAATTTGCTGTTACAAATTATTTTAATATGGACAAAGATGGATAACACGTCCCTATTATGAAACATCAACATATGTCCCTACTCTTTCATGTACAATGTCCATATTATTAAACACACATATAAAATGCACCTTTGTCACTAGGGAAAAAATAACTTGACACTTTGAATATATATTAGCTTCCTGATTCCGAATATGATAATCAAAATTATCAGTCAGGCACATTGAATTTTGAAAAAACCGTATATTCATTGTGAGTTTTAACATTTATTTTCAAAAATACATATTAGACAAAAAATATTTGAAACAAAAAGATGATGCATCAAATTCTGAACAAAGAAGGTTAGATTTTAGTAAATGAGGTTATGTGACAAAATGTAATAACTCTTCTTTTCCGTATTATCTTAAGTGAAAGGTTTTTCTTTTGTTTATTTCTTTTTTGGATTACGAAAGTATTGAATTACAGGGTAATTAAATAAAAAACCAAAGAAATTATTATTTACGTTCCGACCTAGAACTTGGTCCTCTTCAAAATATATTTTGGACTTGTATTAAATGTGGATAGTAGTAATTCGTAGACTATGGAGTTTATCTATGGAGATGTTGTGTGCTTGTATGTGACGCTACAAACGGCTAAATCTCAGGTACATCCATCTTTTGAGACATTAGCGTTGATATTAGGATGAACATCAATATAACCTTTTTTGTGGAGAATTTTATTCTTCATCGTTTTTGTTTAAAATATTTTTGTTCTGATTTGTATTTTTTACAATAAATGCATAAAACCGCAAGAAAATCCATTTTTACAATATTGCGACTTCAGTATGTCTCAAGGGAAGTTTTTATTGTCGTATTCGAAAATCGGAGACAAAAACATGTATAAAAAACTAATTATGATTTTTTTCTCGAGTCAGGAAATTCACCCGTTGGTGTGCCGCCTTATTAATTTAGGTTTACACTCAAATTAAAGACAGGTTAAAACTCGTGAAAGCATTAATCATGCACGTTACCAGTCTGATGCTAATGGCAGATTGTTTTGCTATGACGAAGAGTTACTTGCGCATAATTTTTTTCTCGTATTAAAAGAAATTGAACAATGTAATCATTTATGATGAAATGAAATTGAACAATGACTTCATGCCTACGATTTTTGTGCAGATAATATATGCTCCAATTAAGATGTAATACTAGCATTTCTTGTCATGTTTCAAAGATGGGGACAGTGTGCTATAATTGGGACCTTTACTTCATATTTGATTTATTTGTACATTCTAAATTCTTCACTCAATTTTTGACTTTTCCGTATCATTACGTGTAATTTTTGACTTTTCAGTATCAGTACGTGAGAAATTGAAAATTACTATATACGATTGTGACCTAGCAGTGATTGTTTTGTAACCAAAAAATGGAGTGCCACACATATTGTGCGCATTGCTACCTGGTACTATGATGACGTTTATAGGTTTAATAAACGTGAATGTCGGAGTAAATACATCTATCCTCCAATTCGTAATTTCAAAGTTGTTCATTGCTGATGATAAATATAATACATACCTACTCACCACTAATTCACAACAATTTACATTACATTGTTTAGCCGTCAATACGTATTTTGCCGTTGTCCTACTCTTACCGCGGGAAGTAAACACTATTCGGAGAGTCATTTTTTCTACTATGTTTTTGTACTTTTGAAATATTTTCTAACGACGTTTGGAACAAAAATTATAGCGTTGAAAGATCTGTCCAAAATCCGGACATTTGGGATGAAAAGGGTTAAGCTCACTAAAAACTTTTAATAACATTTGTATGATAAATATCTATTAGGTAAATAATTCTAGAAAGTAATGATGAAAAAATCTTATTAAAAACATTAATATTAATGAAATAAAGTCTTTGAAAAAAACAATTATTCAAAATTCGACAACAATTATTCATCACAACAAACATTCGGATTACATGAGCGTAATATTTCTTATAGTTGATCATAAATACTTTATGTTTCAAAAACGTTGGAAGAATTTGAAATAATAATCGCGCGCCTGTACAGATACGCTGGAAACTTTGGATTAAGTTGTATTAAACAGAAATGAATAATGTCTGCGCTCTTTTTAATAGTTTTTTTCGCATCATACTGAGAGTTGTTGACAGTTTTGCTAATTTTGTTTTCTTGACGTAGATAAGGATAATAAAGTATACGATACATACATTTTAAATAAGTTGATTTATTACAACTAATAGTGTGAATATAATTGGTGCAAAACATTGAAAAGAAAGTATAAATAATTATTAAATTATTTTAAAATTGCAAAATACACTTTAACCTCTTTACGCCGGATTTCAACTTTGCACAATTAGCAAAAGCAAAAGAATATATCGGAAAGTTTACGTCTACTATTGATAGAGTCACTTTTTCGCAATTCGTTCATAAAATTTCGAAAAAATTAGGTCTAACCATTGTGTTTTTCAGAAATACTTTTAAAAAATCGCAACATTTTTCTATATTCCAATTTTGTTGGTCATAACGCATTTTAGATATCATATATAAGGTATCAAATATTTGTTTTCGAAAGTTGAAATTTGAAACCGTTCATTGCATAATTGAATTCTTTTGATTTTGAGCTTACGGTGAAACCTACAACGCCAATAATTTTTACAATATTTAAACTTTGATTAAAATTTACACAGGAGTTTCTTCGCTTTTTAATAACAAATCCAAACTAAAATTGAAAAAATTCAATCTGACGGGGTTTTTTAGTTCGCTGATTGTGAGTTTGAAGTCAAAACTGCGGACAGATTATGGACGAAATTTCAAAATTGAGTCGAATTCCACGTCAACTGGTTATTTGGCGATTTTTTAGTTTGCACTTTCCGAAATTTAGAATAAAAAACGTTAAAATAACCTCAAAATGTTAGTCTGTAGTGATATTGAGAGTTGGAAATTGTCAAGAAATAGTTTACAATTTTATATTCAGAAGAATTTTTTATCACATAAATAAACGGTCATGGATATTTCGAAATCCAGCATATCTCAGGGGTTATGAAATACTTGGAAGTAAATATCTGAATTCAGAAAACAAATTTTCGTTATTAGATACAAACAATTTTTCTTTTAAATTCAACTTAATCATTTACGTTTCAAATGTATTTAAATATTTTCCTGAATACAGAAAATTTCTTTAAACCTGGGAACACCTTTGTAGTAAACTTATGACAGTTTTTTCGGTGCGTAGTATATTTTATTATTCTCTATACAGCTATTTAAAAAAAGGGCCGAACTGGTACTTTCAATAAAATAAAATTTTCATTCTTAGCACTTTTGCATTACCAGCAAATAAGGTAACGTCTATATACCATAGTCATAATATTTCAGTTTATTTTAATATAATCCATGTGGAGAGAAATATGGAGAACGTAAATTTCAATTGTCATTTTTGTTTGTTGATCTTTTATTAGAGAAGTCGATGAAGAAAGACACAGAAATATGTATATGTGCATGTGAGTGAGTGTGTATGTACAGTTTTTCCAATATTCTTATGAGATGGTGAATTTCGAAGTAAGATGAGCCAGAGCATACCACAGACGTTCTCTGTGGAGTGCCCGATATCGTATTGCAATCTACGATACAAATCGAATGCGTTTGTATGGAAAAGCCGGGAGTGCTACGGGTATAAAAAGGAAATAGACATATACCTATAGAAAATGCGAGCGAGAGTCGTATTCGACACGATACAATGAAGAAAACATTTGGGAAAGATTGGATAACGGGAAATCAGCATTGTGAAAACTCGAACATCGAAACAATATATGCATTACTACGGTAATAATAAAGTATATAAGTTTCACTGCCACATTTAAAATATTTTTAAAAAATAACTTATTCCTAATAATTAGAATATTCGGTATATGGGTAAATCTACGAACCTTTTAACTTTCAGCAACGCGTAACAATTTATCGAATAATACTATATCTATAATCGATAACCGCATAATTTTTTTTCTACTTTTTATATCTATATATCAATTTTTCCACTCAATCGGATGTATCAAAATTAATTTACCAAACTTATAAAACTAAAGAAAAAATGAAAAATCGTGAAAACGACAGCGAGTTTTTGTAAAATTTTGGATTCTTAATGAATTTTCTTCGATGCCCCTTCACATTTTGTTATAGTCTTCACTTTTTCAAACAGTTACTCCTTTGATATAACCTATCAACTCATACATGTGCCTATGCTCATTAAAAAGTTATTAATCCAGGAACATACGAGACTCAATTATTTTATTTTCCATTTTTAAACGGACTTATGCTATCTACTTCTATGCCCCTTTCTATATCAACAAATTAACTATAGGTATTTCATTTTAACATAAAAATAAATATTTTAAACGTAGTTTGATGAGTGTATTATTAATAACATGTGAGCAGCAGCTGTTATAAAGTGATTGTCTGATACGTAAACAGTCTCAATAATTCAATTATTTTAATATCACATAAAAACTATTTAATATTTTCATCTTATCTTACTTGTAAATCTAACTGACACAAAAAGGCGCGTTAAAATTGTATGCTTATAACAGAAGGAAATCACTTAAGAAATTTGAAATTTGAAAAATTGTTTAAAACTGATCTATAGATAATAGTTTTTTGGACAAAATCTAGTGTGTCCCATTATTGCATTGAATCCCTCAGTAATTTCGACTGAGAAGAAAAAATTTTATTTTTTAACTACCCACCATGTTCTTCATGTAATGTTACATTGATCTTACCCTCATTTCGCCTTTAAAGCAGACAGATTTTGTAATTACAAGAAAACAGAGTTAGATAAAATGCGGGTATCAAAAAATACAAAGAAAAGAAAGATGAACTATCTTCGTAAAAAAAAAATACACAAAAAAAAGAGGCGAGGACAATCATTAATAATATAATACCATGTAAATTTTGATTCGCTATTTTGAGTTCCAACATTTTTTTCCTACATTTTCCATCTATCATCATATTATATTGATTTGAATCGTTCAATACTCACTTAAGGCCGATGATTAATTTGGGAAACTTTTGAAAAATTTTCCGGTGTTTCACCGAGATATTGAAACTGCTTTGTTCAAATAATTTTTTTAAAGTGCATATTTATTTATTTTCAAGTACAGATATTAATTGAACGATCTAAAGAGATGAATACTCGTAATATTTCAAGATGAAAATACTAGAAAATGAGTCAAAAGAAAACAACGTGAAAAAGTGCACCTTTGCACTTAAATTTCGAAGATCATGAGCATATTAATTTTCTGTTAATTTTAAACTTTACGAAACAATGGAGTACCATAAAAAACAGAGGAATATGGATTTAAAAAAATTCATTTATCATTTTCACGAACTGCAGGAATGCTGTATCAGTGATTTGGAAAAATTCGTTACTCTTCCGTAAAAGGGTTATAATGACTATTAAACAGCCACTAGGAAAATGAAATAGAACTACCTTGCAGAGTATATCAGTATCTAAATAAGTTGCCACAATCATGCAAAGAATAATCATGAAAGCTACTACAACATAATATGTTGTTTGTTTTAATAATTATTATTTGATTATAAAATACGTTTTATTGTTTGTTATTATTCATTATTGTATATTAAACGAATTTACCCGCAGTTCTTGTTAGTTTTCATTTATTTCTATGATTAATGTTTGTTATAAGGTAAACAAAATTTTCGCATGATGTTGTCGCCATAACTTTTACGCCCCCGCGTTTAAACGATTAAAGGATATTAAATAATCATCTTGAATACTAACCAAAAGTGTCCACTAAAGCTTGTGAGCATGCACTCATTTTTTTCTAATTTTTTTTTTTTTACATTTTTTTTGTTAATTTTAAAAAGTTTTGTAGATTTACCCACATAACGGACTAGGATAGAATCGATAAATTTATATTGTTTGCAAATGATTACTACTAAATAAGGTTAAAATAGTCTGATTAATATTCATGTCCATCTCCGCAAAACACAATTAATAAGCAGTTTAGATAATAGTGAATGCTCTTCTTCCGCACCTGTTACCGAAATGGTTATAGCCGTTTGTTTCTGCAATTAGTGCTATTCACAGTTGTTACCCGATCAAATCACAAATTCAATAACTAATTATAGAAATTTATCTGTTAAAATAAATGGTTAAAATAAAAGTTGTATAATAATATATAACGGTAATTATTTCCTAATGGATTATTTAAAATGAAACTTGATTGTTAGTAGTACACGTCGTCTTTTATTTTGCGTATTTACATGAGATAAAAAAAGAATGATATAGTGATAACTATTGATCATGAATGATAATCATGTAGATTTATTATTGATATTTATAATATTCAATTTTATTATTTAGCGTAATCATTATCAGCATTATAAACGACTCTGATCCATCAATCGTGTATTCTTATTGGAATAAATACTGTGTACTACTTTTATCTTCTATAGCAGCCTAACATACTATATTCAGTTGCGAACTAGCAGAAAATCCAAGTGAAAATCGTCAAAAAAGTGCTTACGTTTCTTTTAATTTCTTTTCTTTAATCCCTAGTAGAAATTTGTCCAGTTTTTTTGTTACACTGCCCAGTTTCCCTATAGCTTTAACATGTAAAATAAGTCAAATGGCCAGAAACTGGCCAGAAACTCGATTCATTTTCTATCACGGATTTGTTTTCTCGACTTCCCTAGTTCAAAATAGTATGAATTGTAGTTCAAAATTCAATTATGCAAAAGGTATTGAAATGTATTTTTTTCATGATCTGCATTTAGAAACACTAAAATATCAGAAATAGTTTCTGTCACTATATGGGTGACTTGCAAATAACTGACATTATTTTGAATGTAAGAAATTTGCTCGTTAAAAATTTAAGCAACTTGATTGTCATGACACATTTTTGTTATTTTTTATTATTAAATTGTATGTATAAGAGGAAACAATAGCAACTGACAAATTTTTAATATTACAATGAAAAAAGCAGAAATGATATGACATTGACCTGACAAGTTGTGACACGTTCCTGAATTAATAATTAAACGAAAAAAGGTACTTTTTAACATTCGTGATTCACAATAAGACTTATAACAATTCACCTCGATCAAGTAAATTTTTATAATTCGGTCGGCCATCTTGGATTCGCCATTTTTAATTTCGAAATATTGATGCCAGATTCGTAATCAGCAACCCAGAAAACCCCGAAGTACCCAGTTTTGTCTTATTTCCACGACGGTTTCTTTTTAGCATACATTCTTTTTAAAAAAACACGTGATTTTTATACCTTATACGTATTTATAAACAAGTACGGATGAAAAAATTTCACTAAAATCAAATTTTAATCTACTGAGAAATAAAAAAAAAATGAATTACAAAATGTGTCCTTCAGAAGGGACATCGTGCTTCAAAGGGTTAAATTTCATTCCAATTACAGTGAAATAATAACCCGATAGAGACTAGCTCCTTTCACTACCTTTAACCTTTCACGAACCTTTCACTTTTACTTGCAGTGAGTTCTTACTCTTCAAGAGTACAATTTCACTCCAAGAAATTTAGAGATTATCACATTTAGGTACTCGACTCCAACAATATCGAGAATACAAATACCGAGGCAATAGTGTTCATTGAAATTAAATCTGAATAAAACCTGGTAGAAACAAGTGGTGAGAATCGGATTGAGACCTATCGAAAAAGGTTTGGAAATCGCTAATATGAATTATGCATGCGAGGAATCGGAGCGTACACCCAACATTGATCGGCCAACTGGTGCATTATGTGAATTTCAAATATATCAGCCTTATACGTATTAAGACCATCCACTCGATACTAGATCAATCTGGAGCAAAATTTCCCGTGATCCAAGGAGTCGAGAATTGTAGCTCTGAAATAAAAAAAAAATTGGATGGTTATATATGTATGTTGGTTAGGAGGATGGATGTCGTTACTCTGGTACAGAGCGATTGACGAGAATCCGTCACGGTGTAGGAGATCGATAGCGGATCACGTCATCGTCCTCTCCCGACCCACTTCCAGTCTGGAATCATGCGAGTGATAGGTCAATCGTGTTCCAGTGTCCAGGATGCGAGTTAACTACCGAATTAATTAAATTCGCTATTCATGTCAGCACATTGCTGAATTTTTGGCTATTCGCTCGACTGAGATCGGATGGGCGCGTCCTAAAGCACGCATACTGATGACGGGTTCGAAACAACAGTGTCGCTAACTCCGGATGCTTCCAAATTGCAAGCTTTCTCTCATATTCTATGTCAAATAGGACAACCGGTGTTTCCGATTATCAAATACTTACGGAGTGGTAATGAAATATAGTCGATTCTAAATTAAACAGTCCTGGTAGAAATTATGCCTAAATATTGGCTAGTTTCTGACTAATAAGCTTGTGTTCGACCAGTCTGCACTCTCTAAAATCCTTGCAGCGAAATGTTCACTCCAAACGTGGAGTGAGCAAGGTGCTCATTATCAAAAAGTGAACATTTACCGCAAAGAATAGCAGTCACTGCAAAGAAAATTCACTCCAATTGTTGGACCCATTGTGTGTATCAACTGTAATGATTCCAGATTTTGTCATTTCCTTTATTTAGTTTGCTATCAATGAAAGTCTGTTTAATACGATGTCCTATTTCCGACATATATTTTTATTTTTCCTGCTTTAAATGTTCCCTGACAGCCTAGAAAACTCAATCCTTGAACACCACCATTGAAGTTCACAAATCAAAGAAATGCCAAACATGTTCTTTACTTCACATGGACGTTTTGAACAGGTTATCGAGATTTTTGTTGTTACCAACCAATCGCGAAAGGTTCATTGGGATATTTTTGTACTGGAAGAGTTTAATCTGAATTTGCCTTTGTAAAAATTAGGAATAAGTCTCCGTTATGTCCTTGCACAGAGAGAAAAATATTACATCCGATAAAATACCTATGTTACCGGATAATATACTGATAGTGCTGGACACCATGTGGACAGTATGTTGTTTGTTAACGTTTCTTTTTCCGTTTAGAAAATTGCCATGATAAGGAGCTTTTCACAGTTTTAGTTTATTTCATTGAATTAAAGAAAGCGTAGATTGCGCGTGAAAAATGATCTGTGTTTAAAAAATTTAATTGATTGGCGCGGATTAGTGTGTGGACGTTAAATAAAAGGTGTGACATGTTCATTTAGTTAACTCCAGAGTACACACAAAATATTAGGCAAATAAAATATAAGATGGAAATTTTTGGAATTAGCATGATTCTAGTGTTATTTTCTTCACATTATCTTTGAAAATTTGGCAAAAAGAATGCAAATTAAAATACCTTGGATTCACGCAATAACGAAATTTTAGCCTTTCGGCGTTTTGATATCCGGAACTTTGTTCCGGCCAACTATCGCGTCTAGAGCAAGGGTGTCATTAGCCCTGCTGAAGAACACAAAATAACATCCTAGTGCGAAACGCTTTTTTCACAATAGTTCAAGTTTCAGGCGCTAGAGGGAATATTTTCTACATTTTTGTTTTTCTTTAAATTTTAAAACCCAATAGCTATCGTTTCCATAATTTTACATATGAAAAGATTAATAAGTAACTCGCTCGACGGACACTGACATCCCAGTGACGTCCATGTAGTTATTTATTTATTTATGTTTACTCAAATTAATATTTACATAAAGAGAAATTCAAAAATAAAGACAAATTCCAAGAATGTCCATCTCATATTTTTTTCATACACGGTTGCGAAGGAAACAATGATTTATTAAAATATTGTACTGTATTCTGTACAAGTCAGACTCAAAATTATTATCTGAACTACTGGTAAGTCATGCACGCCTTATCTGAAACCTAGGGATTGTATAGAGAATTTTCGATACAGAGCTATTTTTGAAACTTTAAGACTAATTTTATCGAAATTCTTTAACTATTTTAATCTTATTTAATATACATTAAACGATATTTCGTAGGGGTCAGTAATTTCATTTCATGTTATCTACAAAGAAATAAAGCCAATTTTATGCACCTGCTCTTTTATTACTTTGTAAAAGATACAAAAATTGATTACCGACTACTCATAATGTATTCAAGATGCAGTATTTTTATACTCTTTATTAAAAGACATACAAATACATATTTATTATTGAAGTAAGCATTTGTTTGGCCATTTACAAGGATAATTGAAATTATATTTCAATCGTCATTATTTGTTCGTTGAATAAAAATACAAAATAACATGTGAAATATTGTAAAGCATAAAATAAACGAAGTAAAATGTAAAATAACGGTTTTCGGTATTCACACATTTCCATTCAGACATTTCAATGAAAACGCCCATTGAATAACCAAAATCGTTTAAAAAAAATGAAGTGCATTGATGTACAAAATTGTCCAACCAAAACGATTCCTGTAAATTAAATTCACAAACCCATTTTCAGCAGTTGCAAATAAAGATAACATGTTCAATGAATTTTGTATTGTTTTATATGGAATGCGTCGAAATGCCGGCTTTATGAGTATGCTTAATAAGTTAAAAAAATGAACGGCGCAAAGTGTCATTCAACTTATGTCGAAAGTACACTTGAATTTTCAACAATTATTGATAACGTTTTAACATTGTTGTTAAATAATATTAATTTCTATTGTTATCTGATATTTTATTATTGTACATTTTCTGAATCTTTATAACAATAAATAACAAATATTAATCCTCGTACAAAATATCAGATGCAATTCGATATATAGTTATTTCATACATGAACGAAGTGCCTTTGAATCCGTATTAGGATTCTTATACCCTTTAAAAGACATTCTTTTATGTCTCGATGACTGGTACGAAGAACTAGACATCTCAAATATGAGACGATGAACCGGACATTTTGAAAGTTTTGCGACGAAGAACCAGGCATTTCAGAATTTGCGATGAAGAACCGAACATTTCAGAATTTGCGACGAAGAATCGGACTTTTGATAGTCTTGCTCTTGTAGCGAGTAACCGGGCATTTCAAGATTTTCTATAATATTTCATTATATCGTAGCAGCTTTTGAAATGTCCGGTACTTTGTCGCACAATTGTGAAATGTCTGGGTCTTCGTAGCACACCACGAAATGGTCGTTTTTTCTTCCCAAACTTTTAAAGCGTCCAGTCTTTTGTCGCGATTGTCGAAATGTCCGGTTCTTCCTCCCAAAACCCGTAATAAGCAAATTTTAAATAATGCATATTCCATTCACTAATCAGAATTGTTATTTATTATATTAGTAGTTATAATATTTCTTTTGAAGGCTATAATAACCGTTTTAATAAACGAAGGATTACAACTGGTAAAAAATACTTCTCTAAGTGTAATAATATATAAATACTTACTTAAAACAAATAATATCAAATAGCAAAATCAAATAAAAAAACAACATAAAAACCAATGAAGAGAAATGGTCCGATACCAGATATTCCTTTAAGACCAACGCCTAAGTAATTATTTCGGAGCTTTTCTTGTCATTTATTTATCTACATAAACTATCCAAAAGTGAGCCATAGTTTTTGAGCTACTGGAAACCATTAATTGTAATTTTACATTGCTGGTGAAAAATACCTTCCCAATAATTTACTAAGAATTTATAATTTTCCGCTGGGTGGCGAAATTAATAGGCCGCTTAATCGCAATTGACCCAAATCGAATTTTAAATCAATTGTTTTAACTTTGATGGTAACTTTGATAACAATAAGGTTAAGGATGGTATTAAGGAGGTATAGACGTGGGATAATTTTGTAATGTACTTCGTCTATTGAGGATGCTAAACTTTTCCGCAAACCTACTAATTCAAAAGAAAAAAAAAATGTCTGAGCAGTAGTACCGAGATACTAAGTCTCTACGGCTTACAGTTTCCTGAAAATTGTTTGAGATTAATCGGTGCAATGATTGGCATCATAAAAGACAGTTTGCATTTGTCATTGTATTCCAGACAATATAAAAATATATAAAGATCGACTTTCAAACGAATAATAGGTAAATTTATTTAAGTGTCAAATGGCAAGAGAAATAAACAAAACAAAAAGTAGTCTCTATTCAGAAATTACAGTAATGAATTAATCAAACTAACAATTACTGAGGAAATTAATCCTCATTAATAAATAAAAAATAAAGGCTAATGATTGAATTATTAATCTACTGACAGGCATTAAATACTATCGTTAGTCTCACTAGATTCGGCAAATATTTTCTTTAGATTTCTGTCTTTATTGTTTAAACAGCATAACAATAAACTCATATGTATACAACTCATAAAAAGTTTGTTTATATACATTTATATCAATTTGTATTTTTTTTATTGGGTTTAGTCGATATT
Source organism: Trichopria drosophilae (assembly GCA_030407085.1). Lineage (NCBI taxonomy): Eukaryota > Metazoa > Arthropoda > Insecta > Hymenoptera > Diapriidae > Trichopria > Trichopria drosophilae. The sequence continues at coordinate 186,560,387 of CM059582.1, forward strand.
TTTTAATAAAAGTTTGTTAACTGGACATCTAATACACAATTTATTTTATTTGTAGTACAATATATAACAATAAAAATTATAATATGGTTGATTAAGTAATTAAATGTTAGCAGTGAGAAATTATGCATTGCATTGATGGAAATATCCTTCTTTCTAGCTTCTACCACAAGCTTAGCCTTTTTTTCGTCTCTTAATTTATTTTCTGTTCTTGTTCTCGTACTTTCTGTTCTTGTTCAATTGCTTTTTTACTTGTCGCTGATGTTTCCAGTTCTGCACTTCGGCAAGTTTTTTTTCCGAGAGGGTCTACATTTTTTACCTCTTGCCCCTGACGACCTGTTAATGGCAATTACTGGTTGCATAACAAAGTAAGAAGTGTTATATCTTTTTTATATAATTAAAATTAGAATTAAAATTATTATGAAAAATATTAGTACATTTTGTAAAATTTGCTTGCTTTAAGAATAAAGGTTTGCGAGACATGCATATTTTAATTTGATATGTATCGATTGGTTCTTATATTTTGCCAATGATTATGAACGTTATTTCAAGCTCAAGTTTGCTTTTTTAAATGAAAATCCCTATTTTTTGTCACGGATTCGGAAAGAGCACAAAATTTGACGTTCAAATATGGTATGTCCGATATTTTGAACAACGTCTTTTTAAGGTGAAACTTAAAAGTTCCCGTAACTGAGAGTTACCTCAACGGGAGTGCATTTTCGGGGAAAATGTTACAGACAGAAGTTTAAGAATATCTCCCTGGCTATTCAATGGTACCATTTAAAATGACCTTGAAGGTTATTTCAAGATTAAGTTTGTTTTTTTTTATCGGAAAGAGCATCGATTAAAATATTTTCTACAATGCGAAGGTGCCATTTTGAAATTCACAAGTGAATCCTTAATAAAAGTCACAGGAATTTGCTAATCGGTTAAAAGAGTTTCCAGAGTGCAATGCAATATCACTGTTCCGGGTCAAGTATGTTTGACGTTGGGGTCGAATTTGAAAGTCACTTCAAGGTCAGGTTCAATTTTTCATATGGGAACTACTTATAGGATGTTTGTAATTGCAGTTAAAATGTCGCCAAGTTGACATTGAAGTAACACAAGAAACAAAGGGGCGGTCATGCTGGTTGCTTTCTGGCGTGTTGCCGAAAAACGTGCCCAAATTCGGCAACGCTCTGACAATCAGCCAGCATGCCCCGCCCCTTTGTTTTTTGGGAAAGGATATATGCTCAATGTCATGTTCTGGCGTAAGACTTTCCGCTCTCAAAAATAGTGGTTCCCAATTGAAAAATTGAAGTTCACCTTGAAATAACCTTGAAAATAATAGTCAAGGTCAAAATTAATATCACCATTAGATAGATAAGGAAAAATCCTTGAACATTTAAGTTTGACATTTTTCTAGAAACTGCACTCCTGCTGAGATAATTCGCCGTTACGGGAAATTTTCAGTTTCACCTTGAAATGAGCTTGTTCAAAATATCGGCCATACCATATTTGAACGTAAAATTTTGTGTTCTTTCCGAATCCGTGACAAAAAATATAGGTTTCCATTTAAAGAAACAAACTTGACCTTCAAGGTCAAATTCAATATCATCATTAAATAGCCAGGGAAAAATAATAAAACTCATGCCTGAAACTTTTTTTCAGAAAATGCATTCCTTTGAAGATAATCTAGTGGGGAAGTTAAAATGGCTCATCCTGTATATAATGATTATATATATTTTTAGTCCCGAGAAATGGTTAAACTTGAATTTATAGCCAATAGATGGACGCCACATGAAGAAAAAGTTTGACTTTTAAGTTGCCTAAATTGGTCTACTTATTTTTGGGACGTCGTGATAGTTATCGAACTAGATTCAATTGCAATATCTGCCTAAATCAATTATACAACCAGGAAAATTGTGTGGTACTTTTCAAACAAAAGTTATGGTGCTGCTAAATTGTCTAACATCATCATTGGATTTTTTAAATTCTTGTAAAGTTAATAATTTTCAAATCACGTCGCCGTTTTAAATTCTAGAATGTGAATTATGTTATAGTTAATAAGACAATGAACATTTGGAGACGTGGCACGATTATGTGTTGTAAATAGTCCTGAAATGAGACTATTTTATATATACATTTTCGAAATGTAACTTGCAAAGAAAAATCAGTTTTTTTTTGTACGGCAAAAGTTACTTTATTGCTGGCATTTTTTAAATAAAGGCCCATTAACAAATTGAAAAATACGTGTCTCGTATATTTTGATAGAGAATGACATATTGTAGCCCCGGCAATATTGTCGAAGTACACTTGACGACCTCTCCTTCTAAGTAGGTTTTTAATGCCATGCATGTAATGACTACATAGGTAATCTATCATGAATTATCTGTCATACGCTTCGCGTATTCTTAACTCTCTTCTATTCATTATTCATCAAAATCAAATAACTATTGCACAATTACGGCTCATATAACAAACAACAACAAATGATAGGCAACCAAATAATGTACAATTATTATTTCAAACAAAAATTGAAAAGTAAAAAATAACCAAATAACATAATTGTTTTAATAATACATTCAAATTCATTGTTTTGTATATTATGATTAATATATTATGACTATGATTATTATTACTATTAAACGTTACGTATAACTATTATTGCTATACCATTTATAACATGAATTACAATTTAATAGTATAATTCATTTAAAACAACACGTTTTATTTCTTAACCTTCTGTGTAGAATGGCATACTTTAAAAATAAGTTATAGGGATGAATTGTCATTCCCAATTCACCAATCCAATTAAACATGTATATCATGAGAAAATCGTTTGCTTTGAAAAACTTATTTTTTATTATCGAAATGAAAAGTTCCGTAGATTTGTCCATATGCGTTCAATTTACAAAATGGAACAATAAATTGAATCAATATATTCATTGACCATTGGCTAAAACTGAACACTATAAATACTCTTTTTATAAATATATAATACTTTTTGTATAATACTTTTATATGTATAATACTTTTTGTATAAATTTGAAGCAATCGTTACACATGCAGTAGAGTCCCGGTATATTTGCCTGCTCAGTTCCTCGCCTCCCCTCCCGTCCCCTTATATTTGTCAAAAGAATGGGAGCGCCTTTTCTCCCACTCTCCTCAGTCGCGTTATGTTCGTGACCTCACAACAGCCCCTTCTTGAGGCCACAGCGCGAAATGTGAAGGAAAAAGAGAGCGGCGACAAATATAGCGAGACGGAGCTGGACATATATGCTAGGAGGTAAATGTAGCGAGACGCAAATATACCGGGACTCTACTGTAGCTTGAAAAGCATTATGGGACAAATCGGAACTGTTTTTATGGGGTAAACATTAAATTCTGCATTTGTTTTAATTTTAATAATAATAAATTAATTATAATAAATATAAATAAATATAGTACTTTTCGATACTAGTGCGTAAAATACGATTTTACGCACCGTTTTTAATATGCGATTAGATAGGCCGGTGCGTAAAATCAAATTTTACGCATAGTATATCGAAAAATTAATTTTAAGTGTGATTCTCCCTACTTGGGAGTATATCGATACCCCTCCCGGAAGACCGGTTTTCGCAGAATACAATTGGATTTTGACTAGACAAACTAGTATACATTTCTTCCTTTTGTATAACAATTGCGTGTAAATAAATTAACTGTATAACAAATATGGTTAGGAATTACATAAGAAAGTGTAGACTTCAAAGACTACCCCAATAAATAGTTCGAATTAGATCGTTACTCAATTTTATGGTATTTTGTGTATAAATATTTTGAATAAAATTGAAATATGTTGTTATAAATTACGTGCATTCGTTACTTTTTTCCTGAAATAACGAAATTACTTCATTAATTTTAAAAAATATTATATAAAAATAAAGAGAAATATGTTCCGTTTTGCCCTCTGGCATGTTCCGGTTTACTCCACCTGTTTTAGTTTCCCAGAAACTCAATTTTTCGTTTCGACATTTTTAAAATATACGACTCCCTAATAGTACATTATGTGCCAAGGGCGCAATTATCGATCTTCGACGATTGTGAAGTTTGTCGCCCGAGCGAAGTGAGGGTAATAATCACACTCGTCGAAGATCGATATTTCGCCCGTGACCAATAATGTATTTTTTTATCCGATTGTCGAAGGATGCGATAATTCGCAGCCGAAAGTTTCACCCTAGGCCGGGAAATCGAGTTTTACGGCCGGACGGTCAAAAAACAACTTATATGTTTATAATTATGTAATGAAGGGACAGAAAAAATAAAAAGTGTTTATCTTTAATATCTGCGGAAGGCCTCCAAAAGTGGTGTCTCATGAGTTCAGAAGCGACAGAGGCAGAGGTCGAACGAAGCGCCATCAATAACTATAAAGGTTTTTTGTGCCATTTTTCTTTTCCTAAAATTTTATTATGAAAATCACTACCATAAAACCATCCTAAGAAAGGGATTACTGTTATTGAAATCTAACTTACTTTCCAACGGAATTAATTTTGGTAAAATATTCGCTATCGCCTTTCTCAGCGTATGTTCAGAAACTGCAAAAACTGCAGTAAACTGGTATAAACCATTCACGTATTGACATAAAATGAGGATGCGAGAGCCAGAAACTGGAAATGACACGTAGGCCAAACGGGTGTATTTTTGGGTCAACTTGATTTATGAATGAGAGACAAAAGAAGCGCATTACAATCGGTGCAATATTTAAAGCACCTCCGATTGTGGCAGACGGAATTTTATAATTTGCAACACACATGTTGCCGAAATGCGGCCTCATAATAGAATAATGGAATTTGGCAATTGACGTTCTGCTCGGGCCGCAAATTCAGTCGTACCGATATTATCCGATTACCAGTGGGCGTTGCGTAATCCAGCGAATCAACAAACGCGTTCGTGTCGATTTGTCCGCCATCGTATATATATATGTATACTATGAGGCCTCGCTAGATTTTCAATTATCGATAGGATCTACTTTAATAAGTTAGCGGGAACCGGAACGACCGCATACGAATCATTACGTTCGTTTAATAAGCCGCGAGCTTGCAATAGCAGTCCCCGTTCGGTCAACCATTAATTTAACGTTCGCCGAATCCGATCGAGCAATTGTTGCTATTTATAATGATTGCAGTAATGAATTTTGATTTGATATTCACTTCGATGGTTAATAATCGAGAGAACAACGATTTAAATGCTGTCTCGATTATTTATGCAAAATCTCGTTACTCGTGCTTAAGTGGTTGGGCTGTTCTACTGGTGTTTGTGTTATGCCTATTTAAAATAATGGATATTTCTTTAAAGTGGGAAATTTATGGTTCGACATGTTTTCTATTGTGTGCTTTTGTTATTTATTGTTCTTTGAATGCCTATCCTAGAAATAAATGCTTCGTAAGTGCTTAAAAATGCTTAAAAAGTATACTGCTGCATTTGTCTGTCTAAATCTGAATGTGTAACACAGGCGTGTGATCAAAATTGTTTGACCGGAAAGTAAATAATACTACATTACGTGTCTAGGGCGGAAACAATGTCATTGCAGCGTGGGTGACGAGGGGTTGTGGGGGTAAAAGATGCCGAGCAGCAGATTTTCAACCGCCCAGAGTCCCCAACATCGCCAGAGTGTATGAAATGCGTTTTCGCCAGCGATATGAGCACTATTTTTTGTCACACCTGTGTGGAAATTGGCGGTCGTATAAAGAAAAAGCCCGGCGGGCGGCAAAACATGCACGATCGCCCTTTGCACATGCGCAGAAGCGCAGTTTTGGTGTTCGACAGCAATCGACGCATTCCGGACCACTTTACCGGCACGTAAAGACTGCGATATTTTTATAGAAATATAATTTATATTAATTTATCCTGAACGTCTGAGACCACCCATTTATCCTATTTAAAATCTAGGGATGAAATTCCATGAAGAATATTACAAATTAAAATTCCACATGTTCATGGGAGACGTAAGATGATGTCATTAATTTTACCTTGATTAGTTATTTTAAGGTCATGTGAACTTCACCTTCATTTGTTTATGTAATTACTTTGAGTTGTTACTTTGAGCAGATGAAAAAAAATCAAGAAAATCACTGTGTTTTTGGGCTTTTAGAGGGAAACCTTCCCGTAATATGAAAACAACTATAACAACAAAGTTCGACAACAGTATGGATTATATTCCAAACATAACATTAAAACTGCTCGTCAAAGTCATTAAATTACTTTGATGTACTTTTGGGTTATATTAGACAAATTTTCAGCTAAATAAAAAAAAATCGTATTCGTAATGTAGTAAATGGATGTCTGATATTAAAGGTAAAAATATTCGGACGGAAATGATTGCAAACATTCCTTCCTTCATAACTCTCTCATTATAATTCCTGTAAGAATTTTTTTTATTTAAAGCTTTCAAATAAGTTACAGATTTATTCGCTTTACATTGTAAGAAATATACGCTTATAAAAAATTAGACACGAGGTTGAGGTGCATTACATAAAATTACATTCGATTACAGAAAGGTATTCCTGAAATTCCTTTAAGAATTTAAAAACTTATTTTGTCTAGATATTTGTAGCACAGAACGTTCTTTCGTGAAGTTTCATATTTAGCTAAATAAATATTGACTACAAGTTCGTATCTCAAATATTACATAATGATAAGTTAAAAATGGTATTGTTAGTAAAAACGGAAACATTATCGCTACAATTAGCATATAGATAATAAAAAACTCAGAATAAAAATAAATCAGACATTCAGAACGAATACCCGCATTTAGTTTGAACCCGATATTTAGTAATCGAATCAGTGCGGCCATCCAATGAAATGTGCCCGATAAACGAATTAGAGCACAGTAAATTTTAATTGCCAATAATTATATTTTAAAATGTCAGTCGCATTTAATACAACAGGGACAATGCGTTTTACGTCCAGGTCTATTTAATTAAACAGGACGAGTCGTAATTATCTGATCGTCGATGAAAATCACGCGCTTCACGTTCCAACATATTCTATGTAAAGTCATAACGTTAATTTACAAACATTCATTTAAAAGCACGTCGCATATAAGTGAATTCCATTTCAGCATCGCTGCAGATCATTAGTGGTGTTTTTAACGGCCGTGGTAATACGCGTTTTCACTTTACTATCGTTTCTGATATTCTACATTAATGATGGTATTACTGAAGTGGTTGTCGAATTTCACAGCCGATTATACTCTGAATTTAATACCCGTTCTCCAATTGCATAAAAATGAAACTCTTATTTTCAGTAATATGTATTTTACGTTTATACTCCGCGGCTGTGCACCATGAGGGATGATTTATTTAAAAGAGCCGATTTGTTTAAAATTTCATGAATCCGTCATTTCAATCGTAAAATGCATGTTTTTGAATTTTCGTTACTTGTATTGTACTATAATAATAAAATAATCTACTTACACGAATAATTACCAAATTATTTATTAAACATATGAAATGACAATACAAAAAAAAAACATTAGTGTCCCATATGGGCAAATCCGCGAAACCTTTGAATTTTGAGTCATAAAATCAAAAAAGTTTTATGTGTTAAGCACATTATTAGAATTTTTACATAATGTTGACATATAGATTAAGAGGTAACAAATGACGCAGTGTGCTTCATTTTTTAAGCAACGCTGAAGAGTGAAAATTATCATCTGAGAATTTTTATGTTAATGATCTTAACTCTTAAAAGTTAGAGGAGACGTTTGCCATTTTCGAGCTGCTATTTTGAAGCCGCCATATTGAATTTCAAAAATCTGAACACTAACTGAACTGCACATCAAGAAAGTGCTTTCATTTAAGAAATTGCTACATGCGATTATCAATTTGAATGTAAAATTTATAATTAAAAAGTACTGAAATGATACGATTTTTGCATTGGTATGCATTCAGATACATGTTGGTTTGAGAATTATATACGTTGAATAAAATACAACAAATATCATGTTTTTAGGTAGAAATTTATTACATAATTACATTTTAGTACACTTCCGGGCTGGTCGAGTTTTAACAATTATAGGAGTTTGTTTATTCCTGGTAAGTTTAGACTTTTTCTTTATTGTTTTAGCGTTTTTTGTTTTTCTATTTTTGTAAGTATCCTTATCAACAGACCAGCTGTGCGGTTCTAAGGAAAAGTAATTACATGACACATGCAAACTTTTTCTGGTAATCAGAGACCCTGAAAACCCTCGAATTAAAAATTTGAAGCAATTATCACGAAAAACATTACCAATAATGAATTTCTTCGAAAAAAGCGGAATTTTTTCAGATTTTTTTATTTATACTACCTAAACAATAAACAATAATGTCTTCTTAGCCATTTATATATGTTATTTTATCATTAACCTTACAGAAAATCCTAAAAAAATTGACATGAATACGTTAACTGGAATTTTAATAATGAAAAATCAAAGAAAACGTTATTTACCATCGTGATACAAAGGGTTAAAAACATTATTAGATGTTAGCGTTTTGATGTTACCTCTATTTTGCGCTTTTCAAATGATCACACATGTTAAAAATAATGTTCTTTTTCAATTGACGGTGTGCCATAGAAAAATGACTATTATTTTAACCAGTTACGCAAGTACTTTTGTTGACTTCTCTTATGAGCACATTCTTAAATGACGTCTGGATTTCCTCCTTTTTCTGTGTGCAAAATTATTACTTTTGAAACGTAACGATTAAAGATATGCTGCATGTGCAATCGGTGAAAAATGAACTAAAATTGTTTTTTTGAAAAAACGAGGGACACATTTTAAAGGCACTCTTTTCAGCCTTTCTGAAAAGGGCACATAGCTCTATATCTTTGTCTATTAGTACGTGTAAAAAATCCAGACAGATTAAATAAACGCTGAAATCGCTACAGGACCAAACGTGAATAAAAATTACTGTAGGGACACTTTATTTTAGGCGTTTTTGACATATTTTTCAGTTTCAAAGGTATGAATTTCGTACTTTTATCTCATCAATGATGCATTACATATATTGGTCGATATATTTGGAGTATACTTGTGATTGTGTTGTCAAACAATGTTGACCAGTTTAAACGCAGAAAAATAAAATAAAAATGCTCAAAAATACACAGTGACACGAAATTTAAAGGTTTCGCAGCTTTGCCCATATATAAAAGGAGTATCAGAAAAAAATCAAACACACGGCAAATAGTGCGTGGTTACACCAACTACGGATAAAGTAGTAGGCGCAAAAGTAGACGAACGAAACCGTAGACTATTTTAAATTAGTTTCACCAACTACAAAATTAGTAGGCTACCCAGTGTTACTACTTTTTTTCCATGAAGTAACTATTTTTCTCCTGTTCAGCTATAGTGTTCCGGCCGCAAAGTAAGGCGCCACTAGTTCTGTCTTGTGTGCTGTGTTCGACAGTTTGACTTTATCGTTTCGTATTTGTAAGATTAGTTGTATGCGTTTCAGCCAATACAGTTATGAATGTTCTTAAAAAAAAAAATTTCAGGAAAAAAATATATATTAAATGTCATATAGTGACAGTGACGTTTAATTTAAGTTGCAGGTTAACCCAAATTAACATTTGAGGTTAGCTTTCCGCATTTACAACCTATTTCCCAACCCCCAGTTATCTAGTATTTTCAAAAGTTGATATTAAATCTATACTGATAAAAGACAAATGGTAAAGTTTTAAAGTACAACGTAGATGTTACTTAGTGTACAATAACATCAATAACGTGTGTAAGTACGATTTCTAAAAACCGTAAAATCTCTTGAGCTCTACAATTTGTTGCAACTTAACAGTGCTTTCAAACATTATTAATTTAAGTTTATATTAATATACTAACATATTTATCAGGAATACGAATTGAAATTATAATAAGTAAAATTAAAATAGTCTAAAGAAATTGGATACGTTCCAAGAATATTCACAGAGTCGAGGAATGTATAGTGTTTTTAGATTATTAAATACATTTTATAAACCATAATATGTCATAAATAAAATAAAACTATACCGGCAATGTGCAAAATAATTAATATGAGTGAATATCCTTCATAAAAGGAGCATTCGTTAAATGTTAAGGCGAGTATCATACATACAGCAATCTAAAAAGCGTTAACTCTCTTCGGCTATGTATACCTATTCTAATGCATCCTATGATTTCAATCTTTGTTACTTATATTTTTTATAATTGTAGTGCACATTCTATATAAGTGTGTTTGTACGTAAGGCTAAATAAAATGATATAACAAAGATTGAGAGTGTCGCATAGTTCTAACATGAATTACAGTGCTGGGCAGAATTTATAGTTGTTAGATTGTTAGACACATTTTACAGCCTTCATATATAATAAGTGAAATAAAACTATACTATAATTTCATTGTTATTTATGAAATTCAATTGTTCTGTTTAATTTCTGCTCTTTTGTATTTACTTTTAATTCATTTGTGTACAATTGCACACTGTTAAATCATCTACAAAACATGTATTAACTAAAGAGAGCTAGATAAGTCTTAGCACTAATAATAATGTCAGCATGATAGCTGGAGCACCAATGCTTTCAAGGGATGATTGCACAAATTCCATCAAGAACTGTATAGCTTACAAATATAGTATAACTGAGTCATATTGTGTTATGAAATTAATAAGGCATTAAAATGTGTATAAAGAATCACATCTTTTATGGTAATAAATGTCAACCATATACTATTAAGATCTAAAAATGTGTTCATGTCGATGAAACTTAGCAATATGCTTTATAAATTCAATATTCGTTATGTCTACAGAATTCAAAGGACACGATGATAGGGTATTTATATTTGGGAGTTGTACCGGACTTGATATTTTGCATATAAGAGCTGTCAGTTCATATTATTTTCTTATATTTTGTTTGGTAAATAGATAAATAATAAAAAAAATAAATTTAATTTTACAGACCTATAAATCGAATAGTTGAGCACAGTGAATTGCGCTATTTCAAAAATCATAACTTAAAAACGAAAAGAGCCTCCGCCATTTTTATTTTTAGAAATGATAGGTGAAATCATTTTCTTCAAGATAAAATATCAGATTTAAAAAAAAAACACGAGCTCAATACCAAAATTTAAGTTGAAAAATATTTTCGGTAAGTTTTTTAGGCAAATGAAATTTTTTTGAAATTATTTTATTTTTTTAATAAAAATACTTAATTTTATGAACAAAATGCGCGTGGTCTCATTTGAATACGATAATTAGAAAATAGATATCGCAATTTAAAGAAATTCAATGATCATGACGTCACGGACGCCATTTTGACAATTTTCGAAAAATATTTTGCCATGATATTTTAAACACCTACACCTATCAAATATTTCATTTTCGTTGAATTCCGCGACCCCCACCACAACTTTTATATTGTTGACGTGGAATGACCCAGGTGCTTTATTAACAAACATGAGTATTGAACTATATAAAATAAGAAAATAAGTAATGTCGAATTGGAATTTTAACCTGTAGTTAACGGTTTCCTCTTTCTAACATTGATTACGAGTGGAGGACTTCGTTCAAAGTTACATTTTTTGACAGCATAAGGGCATTTGCTTGTAACGCTAAAGTTTATATATTATTTTACAAATGCGCCTGAAATTTCATGACATAATTGTACTAGACATTAAATGTAAAAGAGCATACGTATATACACGCTTGTATACTTTTACAGTCATCAGTGATGAACACTGGCTTATTCGGTCATTTAATAAGAATTAACGTAATATAAAAGGTTTGTAAAGGTTATTTACGTATGACGCAACACCAATCTGACTTTACATCTTATATACTCCCATACAGCACATACCTCATAAAGAGGTCATCGGGAGCTCAGTCCATAGATATCTCCAAAAAGACCTCCTGAAGAGGTCGTAATTATGATAATGTATAAAGGGAGCCCTTAAAGATGTCTTACTTAGGACTTCATAAAATCTTAATCTCGAAGAGGCCTTATTTTTGAGGTCTTAAATCTATCTCGTTTTGGACCATCTCTCTTTTAGTAAAGGGATTCCCGTTTTTGAGGTCTGTGTTTCTTCCAGAGACACTAGGTGGCGGCTGAATCCAAACATGAGATTGCGCTATGTTTACTTCATATGCAGACCGATGGATTATAAGCTATCCTGACAAAATAAGTGCTTTTACGATATTTAGCCAGTATTATCATAGTTTTGTATTATTATTGCATTATACCGTTCTATTGAATGTAATCACCATTTAATATACAAAAACCACAAAAACGGTCAAAAGGAACTCAGTTAAAACGTATATAAATTAATAATTTGGTACAAAAATAGAATCTATAATTTTCAGAAATTTGGTTATCAATTATATTATTTATTTTATATGTCGAAGTCAAATAAGACCTCTTTTCTGAGACCTCACATTTGAGAGGTCTTATAGAACTCGTAAGTCCTCTTAAAGATTACTTTAAGAGCTATTTCTTATAAGTACATCTTACCATTTTTAAGACTTCGTAAAGAGCTCTTTAAGACGTCTTTTTGCTGTTTAGGCTACTATGTTCTGATTTATAACAGTCGTAAAACGTTTACCACACATTATAATAATTGGTTTTGTCTTACGGGATTGTAATATCGCATTTTACTCCTTCGAAAAAATTACATCGATATGGTAGGAGATTTCCACCCCTTCGACTTTTAATTTGCTAGCACAAGTTAGAATATTAAATAATGACTTGTTAGCCCCTCGTATAGCAGAAATTACGATTATTTTTCTAATAAAATTGGTGGTACTGCAATGAGCTACCCGAATAGTAAACTGGAGTTAATTTTATATTATTTGAGAATTAGGATAATATGTGCATGTGATGTCTGCCAATGACTGAATAGAGAGGATTTATTATCGGGTGTACAATAGTCGCCGAGTTTGCAAAATCGGTCATGCAGGTCTAAACGGGTCATTCGATTTCTCATGTATCGTCACGAGTTGCATGTGATCGCGAACTAAATGCAGCGTGGTCTAATCAGCGAGACAATCACGTTGCTAATCAGAAACCTCGCTGGTCCAGATTGGTCGTTATCTACGTCATAGCTAACACAAATACATACAATCTCGTGACGAACTACAGTAAGTCTATTCTCGCACGATTCCGTCATTTTATATCAGCTATTACGTCATTACCATCAATTCCCAGGACAAAAACTTTTATTCAAATCTTTTATTCGTGTCGGTCGCTCCGATTTCTGCGTTTCTACGTGCCGCCTCCGCGCTAAAAAGATTCGATGGTATCTTCCCACCCATTATTTATAGTTCACGAAAATTATTCCTACATTACACGAGCGGTATTTTCACGCGATACGTATAATAATGGCATGGATTTTATGAACGTTGTTTCGTTATCGTGAAATGTACGGTAATTTCCCCGTTAAAGGATTTTTAAAACAATAATTTTTGAAAATTTATAACATTGTTATGCGAATGTGGAAGGAAGACATTATTAATACGGTATAATTTGTAGGTGCGTCAAATACGGAGGTAAATCCATAATTCTGATTTTTTGAATTTATATAATTTTTAATAAAAACTGGAAAGGAAAAATTTAAAAAAGGGAACAGTTGAAATTGTAAAACTTATTGCATAAAACAATTTGAAATTCTATTTTACTTTACTAATACCATGCCACACGAATAATATAAGTACTAATCATTCTATCAAAGCCCAAACAGCAAAATGATACCTTTAAGAGGTCTTAAAAATTATGAGGTGCCTTAATTACTTAGCCGAAAAAGCCCTTAAAGGAATCTTTAAAAAGACTAATGCATCAATTTTAAGAGCTTTGCAGGACCTCTCAAATATGAAGTTTCAGAAAGAGCTCTTATATGAGTTCTTTGGCATACAAAATGAATAATATAATGGCTAGAAAATTTCTGAGAAATGTGAATTTTATTTTTGTACCTTACCCTGACAAAATCGTGCTGTAAGGTTGTAATAATCTCTCAAATATAAGATGTAACATTACACGGAGATTGAGAAACTTCGCGTAACATTACGCTAACGTTATGTTAACACGGGAATCATCTGATAATCTTATTACATGGAAGTTACACGATAATGTTAAATTAATGTTGCGTAATCTCCCTGTAAGATGTGAGCAATGTACATTTAAGTTTGACATTTTACGTACATGTAAATGACTATAATTGCATTTCATTTACATTCATTGCGTTGACATTCTTTAGTTTCTCATTTATATACATGTTTATACACAATTAACAGTTCTCAAAAAAAAAATTCAAGTCAGAATGTAGAAAGATTACCTGCAAATTGAACGATAACTTAGTCTACCTTATCCTACAAAATACGCCTTGTCTTTGAATGCGCCATAATTTATACTAATTGTAACCCATTTCCATATCGGGAGCCGAACATGCTTGTCAAAACACCTTGTAGAAAATGCAGAAACTCCTTCCTTTAGGTATCGATTTAAGGAATTTCGTATTCGCGTAAGTGAAGGAATTTTCGTCTTCCTGTTACACGTGCGCGACGATCACCCAATCTCCTGATTTTCGACCTTATTACGTTAATTTAATAAATGTAAGTGTAAAACACAAAAGGTGTGATCCCTTCTGGATACGACACGACCAAATAAACAATAAATAAAAATGAAACACAAGTTCCGCACTTCTCAATTCTACCATTCATTTTCCAATTATCTATTTTACATTAATTTCGTCGCGCGATCTCGAGCCAACTGGCTCCCTGGTTACTTGTAGAAATTCGCCTGTAATCAATGCACTGGAGGGGGAATAGCCCACCTTTCATATTATTGTACACACCTGGTGGCGATAAAACTAACTATGTCGATCAGTTTGTACAAATCCATATTGAGGTTAACATAATGTTAGTATGATTAACTCTGTAACTGTAAATATATAATTCCGTATAATCACTATATTACATTAACATTACATTTTCAGGTAAACAAGAAGCCTTATTTTCGGTGCACCTAAAAACCCAACATTCAAAAAACAGACATTTAAGGGCGTACCTCAAACACCCGACAAATCACAAAACAGACGCTTGAAAACCGCTACAGTTAAAAACCAGATATTTACAGACATTTCAAAAAAACCAACATTCAAAAACCAGACTTTCAAAATATGTCTTCATTTTGAAGTGTATGGTTTTTGAATGTCGGATTTTTTAAGTGTCTGTTTTGTGATTTGTCGGGTTTTTGAGATGCACCTCTTATTTTGATACTATAAGAATGAAAATACCTTTCGTTTAAACGCTAATTATAATTTATACCTGGGTTTTCTTTAACATTCTTCCATGTTTTACGTTATTATCATACAATAATCGTTTACAATTATTATAACGGTTACATGTCTAATCAACACAAAACAACCTTAACATACAAATTCAACATTTTCAAACTCAACATTAACAAACTTAACATTTTCAATCTCAACATTTGACAACCTTAACATTTTCGGACTCAACATTTGACTAAATCAACAAATAATATAAAAATCCTAACTCTCCGAACATATTTTATCATTTCTATACTATACATGGTTTTGTAAATAAAAAAATAATTCCACTGTATACCTGCTTATGCCTAATAAAACCGTAACTTTATATAAGAAAGTTTTGAAAAAAATACGTATCGCAAAACAAAAAATGACTCCTACAACTACAATTTGTGATTAAGAACGAGCATTTATAAAAGCAATTACAGAAGTTTATCCAAATACTACGAAAATTTTGCGGAAGCTATAAAAATGCTCATAGCTTTTGCATTCGTCCCGCAAAAAAAATTACAACTTACAAACAATTAATAAAAAATGAATATTTCTTGGCTGAAACAGAAACATTAAAAATGATCACAGACTATTTTGATCTTTTATACAAATTGTTATCATTCATTTATATTATTGACAATTATTAACACAGATTTAAGATTTAATTTATGTTAAGATTAATGTTATTACACTCAATTTTCAAAATACAATATAATTCAATAAACTAAAAATAATGTTGAATTTGTTAATATCGAAATTGCAAATGTTGAGTTTGAATGTTGAAATTGCAAAAGTTAATATTTCACAACATTGGTTAGACCTGTTACCGTTATAATACACGCTAACTATCGTAAAAGCACGTGTTTTCTTCATAGCTGCATCATCCATTGGTCTACATATGAAGTAATTAGTCCGGAATTTAATTTTTGAAATTCATTACCACCTGGTGTCGCTACAAGAAACACAGATCTGAACTCCGGGGATCCCTCACGAATAAAGAGATGGTTTAGTACGCGATAGATTTAAGACCTCAAACACAAGGTCTCTTCGAAAATACTATTTTAAGAAGACCTAGCTAAGACATCTTAAAGAGTTCGTTTTATAAATTATCATATTTAGGACCTCTTCAGGAGGTCTTTTTGAAAATATCTTTGGACCGAGCTCTGGAGAACCTCTTTAAGAGGTTCACCTGTACGCCAGATAATCACGTCTGAATATGTGTCAATTTTGTTGAGTAAATATTACTTGACTGACAATTATTAGCCGATCACTTTTGTCATTTACACACAATTTTATAGTTAATAATTTGAAGTTTTTCAACGACAGTTTTGTATGTTATTCATGTGGTGAAAGTTTCAGTATCGATACCTTTTTTTTGCATATTGCAGCACTATTCACCACGAAACTAAAATTTGCATGTACTAGCTAGGAGGGATCGAATGTTTCAGAGTTCTCCAGAGGCAATAGTTTTAAACGGCTTCAAAAATAAATATTCACTCTCAGTAACATATATGTTTCAAGCGAATTCAGTTTAATTTTGCAGGATTTCATTCTCCATTAGGTCATGAATATTTTACTGAATTCGCTTAATAAAAAATAAAAAGTATAATGGAAATTTACTGTTTTCGTGTGTCTTTAAATCTTTTTTTTATGATTTGCACACATATTAGGTATAAAGGAGGATGTCCACGAGGGTGATTTCCGCCCTCAAGATGGAACCTCTGAAACCGACAAATTCGGGTATAGTGTAAGTATAATTAGTAAATTTCTCGACTGCATGTTTTAAAATTTTCAGTAATTAGTAGCGGTTTAATCAGTCACCATACTAAAAAAGAATTATTATTTACGTTTCATTCAAATTCGGGTACAGTATGATGAGAACTAACACCTAATGGAAAATGCGATTGTATTATCACCTGGGAAAGTTTAAAAAATCGTTGTCAAAGTCGCAGATTATAAATAGAAAAATGCTGGAAATGTGAGTAGTAACAGTCTGCACCTACTTCGAACACACAGTACGGCCTATTACTACTGAATTTACTGCATTTTCCTATGTATAATCTGCCGCTTTGAAGGCGTTTTTTTAACTTTCTCAGATGATAAGACAATAGAATTTTCCATTAGGTGTTAGTTCTAATCATATTCTACCCGAATTTGTCGGTTTCGGAGGATCCATCTCCAGGGCCGAAATCACCTCTACTCATGGACATTCTCCTTTATGTATATAAACTAATATCGAGGAATACTTAACTAGGCTAGAATTATAAAAATCAGAAAAATGACGCTTTTTTATTTCGGACACTATATTGAAATTTCCATAGCAAATATCCATACTGCCTTCTTTTTTTTTCAATTTTCAATTTCAAAATATGAGATTTCAAAAATAAAGTTGTGAAAAATCTGGTGACCTTTAGAAAAAGTAGACTATAACTTTCTTATAATCGCTTCAAAGATCAATTTTAACGACAGCATCATAAAGAGAAGTCTTCATACTTTTGAAAATGATATAAGAAGATTTTTTTCTAGGCTAGTTTTAATAAATGATACAGCGAAAATTGTTAGAATAGAATTGCTCTCCCGACCTTAAAGGGTTAATTGCTGTATACATTTCGCCAAGAAATATCAGTTTTAAAACGTGTATTTCATATTTCTACAATTTTAGATATATTATCATACATTTTAATATAATACTATTACAGTTTCTAGTAATTATACGTATTTCAAATGCTGCTTTGGATTTATCCGACCATTCGGAAATATTGCAATGATGGCGAAAATCGTGTCTCGTCGTCAGTATTTTTTGTACTTTAAAAAGATCGATGTTGTAAATTTCTGCAGACGCGGTTGGCATACGGATTTTATTGGAACGTCGATCGCCTGTTCTCAGCAAGAGATAAAAAATGGCAGGATGAAAAAAAGGAAAATCCATTATTTCCCGTCTCCGTACCACCCTTGGATTTTCAGCCGCGTTGTTCGTTCAGTCAAGCTCGACCCTCGCTTTTTGCGTCGAGACTAACGAGCGTAGGTCCACGACCAATCAGAACAGCAGCCAATAGTCAAACCGTGGAGGCGAGTCTTGCGTAACTACATTTCCTGAAATTACAGTCAAGCACGGAACTAAAGAACAGAATAGCCGCCGTTAACTAAGTCAGGTCGACGGTCAGACTATTTGGGGGACTTTATGTTACATCCATCCCGGAAGTTACCTCCGGTTCGTGATTGTTTAAGCAATGAAATTTATTTAATTACGACGATTCTTCCCCACTTACTGTAATACTAGATCTTGTGGAGAATTATATTGAATTTATGTCTTGAATTCGATCCATCTCTTCTTTATTTCATTTCCTATAGTCTAATGAAATTGACGATTCCTGTAAATATGTAGTAGTCACCGAGTTGAATGAGCGAATATCATATTCATGATTCGTATGCAGATCTGCTGAAGCAAATTATTGTAAGTAGTAAGAACCAATAATCCACCACTTAACAGTAACAGAATATAACAAAATTCATGAGGTAAAAGAAGATTTAGATAGTAATGTGTAGTTTAAGAACTTAACTGAGAACTCGATTCCTGATAATGTGGTCATGGTCGCATTGGGACCAAAATTTAACACACCAACAAATTAGATGAAAAAAATGGCGTTGATATTATAAAATACACTTCGCCAAATGCGTCAGCGAAAACAATTTCACTATTAAATCAGTCAATTTCACTGTTTAACCAGTTGATTTTACTATTTAACTAGTCGAAATATTGTATATACTGAATCTCCTGCAGAGCTCAATCCTAATGCCCACTATTTCACTGGTCCTTCAGTTGAATATTCTTTTACGCTTATCACTGAATATAACCAGTGATTAGCTTTTTTCCTATATATAAAACTGAACATCTATATACAATTTCACTAAAGTAGATTTTCTGGCCCAAGAAGTTTTTATAAGGGGAACGTAAATAAATGTTCCGCTGTTGTTTTTTGCGTTTTCATAATCGCATTTGAGTTGCACAAGTCACCCAATCAAGCACGAAATTCTAGATACTAGAGACGCTACCGAAAAATTGAATAACAGCGATCTGTTTATCGTAATTATTCATTTTTAATCATTTTTATAACCATTAAAATTGCATGCAGGTGCTACTATATAGTTTGAGGGAAGTGTACAAAGTTATATTAGCTAAATGTTCCGGATCGCCACGCGACGAAGCTCCTAATAACCGTTTAGGTCGAGTGAGATAATATTATAATAAAATTCCTGTAGAATTAGGAGGAAAATATGAATTAACTTCTTTGCAATTAGTTTGTTTTGGGGCGTGGTTGTTGTTTTCCGAAGTACTGCCTTTAGTAAACAAATTATCCGAACCCGAATAAACAGGCTTGCGGAGGGCACCTTCAGTTAGTTGATCGTGGGGTTCCGAGACGTTCGGACCAGTTTTATCATTATAGTTCGGGTATATCATAGAGACAGAACCTTGAGGTGCGTTGGTGGTGACTTCCCGGGTCGCTTCGCGGTCTCATCGGTGGGTGAGTAATGATTCAATATATCTGATATATTGTATATTATATTATTTATTTATATATTATATAAAAATGAGATATCTATTGGCGAGATATGTCTGGGGCAGGGTCCGCTCACAAGCCCCACTGAAGAGTCCGTGAGCGGACCCGGGACGAAACATCAGCCAACTTTTTTATTTATATTTTTCTAATATTTGCATGTGACCTAGCATTTATCGAAATATATATTCGAACCCTATAACCGCGCGACAACCCCCTTCCCTGTAAGTAACACTAAGTTTGTATTATAGTTTTGGCTTAAATTTACTGAATGGATTAATCATACTAGAAAATTGCCTTCTATTTACCACACGCAATACGCGAAACTATTAAGTGTTTATGGCAATTAAAATACTTTTAATAACTTTGTGTATTATTTAAGATTAGTAAAAGCTTATTTTTTAGCGCAAACAGTTCATTCAGCCGATTTTAGCTAAATTCGTTTAATTGATCAGTTAGTAAGCACTATATTTAAGCGAAAATCACGTTAATTTATTCCATTGATTTTAGTCCGATTCGCTGAATTAATCAGTAAATAGACACTGTTTTCCAGTGAAAACCACTGATTACCGGCCCAAAGCATATGGTTTGATCCAGTGATTTTAGTGAAATTCGCCTAATCTATCAGTTTGTAAACACTATATACCGCCATATTATTTTTCTGCCGCAAAGAATCGTAATTTTGATCCCATACATCGATAGAGAGCATATCCAAAATTAGTAAAGTAAGTTGGTTTCATTATGATACTTTCACTTTTCGATCTGCTAGAGAGCTTTGAAAATGATCTAAAAATCTAATCATCTTGGTCGTTAATGAGTTAATACTGAGAGGCTTACAATATCCACTGTTTAGGACAAACTGGAAATAGGCATTATTAACAGCTGAAAATGACGATTGTTTTAGTGTCTTTAGACCATTTTTTTTTCAAGCAGCAAGGGAGGCAATCTTGGATCGAACAAACAGGCAATAAGATAACAAACATCAACAATAACGACCTTACAAGACGATACAAGTTCAGTAATAACCAAACGATATTTCTGAGCAAATTTCTTATCACATCCAACCACATGATGAGTTTTGTGAATTATTATCTGTGTATCCAGTCAAATGTCCAAATGCCCAGTTAGTGATTAAATCAATTGCAAAAGAAATAGTCGCGGAAAACAGTTCGATTATTACGATGTAAATTACTTTATTTATTCAGTTATATACCTTATATTTAAAAACTCCGAATAAATGAACAAAGGATATAGATAAAACATATGTATTTTATTTTTTCAAAGATTATGCACTTCATTCATCTAAACAAATACCTTATTTAAAATGTACATCGATAGACTATTCTAGGTCGGAGACTCTAAAATTGCAGGTATATTTTAAAAATTTTAAATGAAGAATGTTGCAGTTTTGATAGATCAATGATCGATTTTTTTTTTAATGTATATGTATGTATTCAATTACACAAATAACAACCATTTTTACTGATTAAATTCAATTGCAAAACAAATAGTCGCGGAAAACAGTCAGAAATGGGTGTTTCGAAAGGAAAAATTTCATTTTGAAAGTTCAAAGTACCATAACTGGGAGAATTTTAGTTTGCTCCAGCTAGTGCGAAGAACTTTCACGAGCGGTTTTTCTCAATTTTCACTGTCATATATGGCGGATGATCCATTCCTCGCGCCACTTTTATCGAGTTCATAATCAATATAAACCTTCTTTGAGATTTTATAAAGGATATATATTCGTACTAGCTGGGGCAAATCAAAATTGCCATTTTTTTTGAAATTTTCAAAAAAACTTTCAAAATGCCATTTTTCTTCAAACTTCAACATGCTTCATTTTCAATTTTTACAATCTACCTGCAATTTTAGAGTCGCCGAACTAAAATACTCTCAAGAATTATAAAGTTTCATGCTAATTCGTATTAACCTTCGCAGGTCACACCTCCTAAAATGCGAACAACGACACACGGGGTCTACCGAACCCCAATTCTTAAAATCGTTCCTATATTAGAAGAGTAATCCGTAGCAAGGTACAATAATTGTGAGACAGTATTCGACCTTCATAATTTATGATCCTCTTGTTCAATTTGCATAAGTTTGCATTTAAGATAGTAAAGAAAATAACAAATTAAAAAAGAACAGAAAATGAATTTATTTACTGAAAAAATCATAACTTATTATATATTATCATAATATTGTCGACTACTTATACTGCACGAATCATGAAATAAAAACTTTTTTATTTTCTTCGAAGTATACACCGTAGTCCCACTGGGGTCCGCCAGACCCCGTCGCGAAATTGACTAACTTCTGTAACGTACCACAAGTATACTGACGTTTGTCGGACAACGACATTACCAGAAATTTATTGGTAGTACTATAAATTACCGATAGGTGTTCCAATTTTTCCAATTTGAAACTAATAAAGCGAATTATTTAACTTTAAATTCATAGTGGAGTCCACTGGACCCTCAGTGAACGGCGAAGGTTAAAATAAAAACTGTTTTGCATCCGTACACATCATCAATAGAGGTTAACAATGAAAATTGACCACTTCTGTGAATTTTCCTCTATCAATTTTGATTAACTCTTTCTTTTGTCATAATTTTAAATTGTCTGGAAACGTTATGCTCCTAAGTTAAAAAAAGTAATATTACGTAAAAGTTGCAGGTGAATTAAAGTCTTGGGCATAAAGACTTCATTATGATGGAAGCATTATGCTGTTGATGTGAAGCGGACACCATCAATATTCATCAACCGGAGACTTCACAATCCGTCATTGTGATGGCTTAAATGAAAAGTTGATTCCGACCACGGAAAATTGAATCGCCGAGGAAACTGCTTCAACTGGCTTTCATACTCGGTGATGCTGAGGGAGGGGGGGTTAAAGTCCGCCGGCGGCGAACTACTTCCGGTACCTATAGATAGGAGCGACAAAGATCGACAAAAAGGGTAGGATCCTGGAAGTTCCCGGCAATGAAAGGAGGGTCACGGGTTATCCTGAAACAAATCCTGGAAACTCGTAAGGGAGAACTCTTGCGTCGAGAGCTCGATTTGTCTCGAACCGGCACTTTAACACCATTAAAGTGGCATTCGACGTCGTTCAACGCGGGAACGTCACCGATTGGCTGCACGGCAACGGCAATTACACGCGAATATCCTGGAGGTAAATCGACCTTTAATGGATGACAATAGAATCGTTGAAACGGAATACTTCCAGGATGTAATCTGGTAGAATTCGTTCAAACTCGTGTATTGCTATTCCCGTGCACTTCACGGCTGTTTCAAAGGAAATCGTGACTCGATTTTTTTAATTATACTTTTTAGGAGGAAACAGAGAATGAGATTTCTATTCATTCTTATTTTTTAATCTTTACTCGCGTTCTTTTCAGATTATATATCATTTTAAGTGTTTGTTTTTAATAATTTCTTAAATAAAAATAGAAATTTTCAACCCTAGTAGAAATCTGATTCGAGATATCCGGGGTCAAGCTCGCGCCCGTATATTTACAAAAAACTGTTTTTTTCGAGGGAAAATTGGTTAATTTTCCGATTCGAATGTATTCTGAAATGTTCCTTTGATTTTCTGAACAATCAGTCAAAAAGTTATTCACTGAACAAAGTTTCCCTATGTTATTTGAGTGTATTATGAAGATTTGTGCATGACTGACAGGCGGTGGCTATCATGTCCTAACATTCTAAAATACTCCTTTTTTCGCCGTGTTATGAATACCGTCGATTTAATTTGATGTGATAAATAATGCTGGGCCCAAATCAGACCGCTGAAATGTCAGCCCGCTAGAAGAAATTCTCCCATAATTCTAGTTAGAAATGGAATTTTTACGAAAGGGTGTCCAAAAAAATGCTTACAATTTGGTCCGATTCACAAACCACCTTTGATAAACTACTTCGCCTCGGCTCTGGCCTGTGAAGCCAAAAAATACTAAATTTTACATTCTTAGACGGAGCCGAATTTTTTCGGACACTCTGATTGGAAAATTCCATTTGGAACTAAAGTTATGATTTCCGGAAGAATTTCTCTTCGCGGGCTAGCTTCATAGAGGTCCAAAATCATTATTCTTATTCCATTCTAAATAACATTTCATTATTTTTAAATATGCGTGAACGAAACTGTCAAAACTATATTTTTGCAAAAAAAAAACATTACAAATCTAAATACTTTTAAGTACGGCTTATGCCCCAGCAATGAGAAATCTATAATTTCCCCCTCTCGGCCGACTCGCGTGCATTCCCGAGGAGGAAACATCCAGGGTGATCCAAAAGTATGGAAACGCCCAAATATCTCAGCGGGAGTGCATTTGCGGGAAAAATGTTTCCGATAAAAGTGTAAGGATTTTTCCCTGGCTATTTAACGGCACCATTGAATTTGACTTTGAACATGACCTTGAAGGTTATTCCAAGATCAAGTTTATTTTCCATGTATGTATTCTCTGGCTATTTAATGGTACCATTGAATTTGACCTTGAAGGTTATTTCGAGGTCAAGTTTATTTTTTTAAATAGAAACCCCTATGACCTTGCCGGAAAAATCGACCATATCATATTCGGACGTAAAATTTTGTGTTCTTTCCGAATCCATGAACAAAATAGGGGTTTCCATTTAAAAAAACAAACTTGACCTTAGAAGAACCTTCAAGGTCATGTTCAAGGTCAAATTCAATGGTACCGTTAAATAGCCAGAGAAAAATCCTTCAAGTTTTGCCTTACTCCCGATGAGATATTTAGGCGTATCCATATTTTTGGATCACCCTGTATGTTTCCTCCTCGGGAATGCACCGAGTCGGCCGAGAGGGTGAAAATATAGATTTCTCAATGGTACGGCATAAGCCGTATTTAAAAGTATTTAATTTGTGAAAAACCGACTCACGTTATATCGTTTCAACTTTACAAATCTATTTCTTATTATCTTATTTCGAAACTTTCTAAACTGCAAAAGTTTCAGGAACCTTGGTTTAGAAAAAGCTTTTTCATATTTTTTGAAGCTTATGAAACATATTGAAGTAGAGTTTCTGATCTTTTCGGCATTAATAGGTGAAAAGATGTGAGGTTTTATAGGGTATCCCTTATTACAGAGATCACATTAACTGAGCATAAGACACAAAAAAATATATCGAGTGGCTCCATTTGCATTTTCATTTTGAAATTTTTTAGGTAAGTTCAAAATTGCTAAATCGTGAGCAGACTTTATTTACTTCAAAGAAAACGAATTTAACAAATAAAATAATTGCTATCGTTATTTAAACAATTCTAGTCGAGAATTCTATACTAATTCCATAACTTTATCAAATCTTACAGTACGCCACTTTTTAAGTTTCATCAATAATAATAATAAGTTGAAGCTAGCAACATTGTTAACCATTTTATTAAGATAGTATCAATCATGTTAATACACATTTATATGAAATTTTTAACTAAACTGAATATATACCTAGGGTTTAAACAGCAACAACATGAAAATGTTTTCGCTTTTTTCCGCTTACTTTTTCATTCAAGTCGCGATATACAAAAAATGGAAAGTGATATTGACAAACGGACTTCAGATTCAAAAACAGCATACCCAAAAATTATAGGAAACCTACATTTCATAACAATATTTCGAAGATATCCATAAACTTACGGAGGATGAAAGCAGATAATAAATTTTGTCGTTTTGGGACGAAAAGGATTGATTCTACGCTCCTTAAATCTATTCTCTACAACGTGAAGTACCCGGGATTAGTTTATTTTTGCATAGAAAAATATGGCGGACTATATGGAAACAGTTTATGGAATATTCGAACGAACTTTTTCCGTTATTACAAAATATTATAATATATTTTCTTGAATCGCATACTTTTTGGATATTCTATATAAATATAATAATAAAGATATTATTGTAACCAGATATAATTTATGAACTTTCCTAAAGCTAAAAATTCCGTTTTTGAGTAAACAATCTTACTTTAAAAGAAATCAAAGGAATAAGGATTTTTTAACTTGTTTTCACTAATTTTGCAACAGCGAGAGGAATTTTAGTTGCACCATGTGAACAGCGCACAATTTTATCGTTAATTGGGTAAGTTTCAAAATTGCTAGTTGACATTATTGAGGTAATACCCAAAATTTAGTTAGAGAAAAATGTAATAACGAACATAATCAATTAATCAGATAATACTCATCAATAGTTCTCATTCTGTCAATCAGCACTCGAATGTTGTCATAATTAAGTTTGTTTTCAGTTGGAAATTCAATATGTTATGCTTTGGAATTTCAAATTATCGACCATGCAGCTACTTGATGAGGCTCTATTTATTCGGGTTTGTGGCTACATAACACTAATTAACAGTGAAATACATTTCGGCATGAAACACGCTCTTTGGACTATTTTGAATTATTGAAATGAAAAGTTTGTAGACAAAAGTGTATTCAAGTCCGGGTTTCTAGGAATTTCTTCTTGACATTTCAATAAATTCTTTCAAAATTTTAAATTTCGATATAAAAAAAAATTAGATCAAGCTAAAAATTTTATTTAAATCTATCTTTTTGAAAAAATTATGGATTTAAAAAAATCATGTAATCAAGATTTTGCTATATATTGGAAATGCATCTACAATTGAACTCGAAAGACGTAATCAAATGTAAGTTCTTGTTTGGCATGCCCTACCTGTTATTTGATTAGTTTAAAAATAACTGTCAAAAATACTGAAAGAACACGTTTTTTTACATTTATTTTCAGAAAGACAATTCGTATAAAAAATGTTTCAGATAAAGTGACAGAGATTTTTCCGGGATTTTTTGTATGAATTTTTTATTTAAAAATGATATCGACTTTAAAAAAAAAACTATAATAAATACATAAATTCTGATGTACAGAATAATATTATTAATTTCTTCGCCGTTCGTGCCAAATAATACCAAGAACATTTTGGTTCCTATCATTTTTTCCGCAATAAAATTGCTGAATCTTTCTCCGATTTTTTCGTGTTTTAGCATATACATATATTAGATACTTTTACCTTTATTAGGTATCGAAATGTTAATATGCACATTTTAAAGTTCCTGTTTCGAGAACACGATTTCTTTCCTTCAATAACAGGAATTCTGAAATTAGTGCAATGTAAAAATACGATGTAAAGAGAAAATACAACGTAAAAAATGTTCTTTTGGAAATAATGGTATGTAATTTTTCACGGTTGAATTTTTACAAAACATCTTACAAAAGATTAATTTTACATTAGATATACCTGCTTGGACATTCTATAGAATCTTTTTTTGTACAAAATGCAATCTTTAAAAATTATAGTGAATAAATATCCATTCAGGAATTAATGGGTTAGTAGACAAATGATTGTAATTGGTAATACACTTCTCGCATTATGATAATTAAATAATACTATTTTTTGTTTAGTATATAATACTAATTTTGTACGTAACTGTATGACTGAACTTACCACTTCAGTACCTAAAAATGCTGTTACTTACATATTTAAAATTCTCTAAATGTGGTTTACTGGTATAATATAGTGACTACGTCAATACAATCGTGATGTAATGAAAAACTGTCATTAAATGATCTACTTATAACTATTAATCAAATAGAAAGATGAAATATGGTTTAATACATTCTACCCTATATTAGACAGATGTAAAAACAAATATTACATTGAAATCTTTTATTTTAAATATTTTACGTATTGAATTACTACCCATATGTACAAAAATTAATTAACATAATAAATATTTCAATACTTAACGTACAGCTGAACAGTATCAGGCCTGACATACCAGCTTTACTACGAGCTTTTAAGAATATCACAAAAATATTAAATTAAACAAAAAATGTAACATCGCGAGTTTTAATACTCTTTTAAAGGCCGTGATCCTTCGTTCACAGTAGATGCAGCCTAGTATAGTCAGAAACGCTCGTGGGTCTTTGAACGAAACGACCATTAGCGCACAGTATTTACGTCGTGTTAAAAAAGTCCTGGGAATGGTTAATTCAAATTGCCCGCATTGAATGGAATTCAATATTTATTATTTTTAGAGTGATAGCACTGCCTTTCAGTATGTGCTCTCTCAATTTGAAACAATGAAAATTCACTAATTCTCAGTGAATAGTCAGTGATTCCCATAGTGTAAATGGAGCCACTGAGAAGCAGTGAAATTTCACTGGCCCAGCAGCGAATATTCATTCAGTGATTTAAATAATGAGTTTTTCACTGTTTCGTGAAAGTGAGAGAGTGCAAAATCTTTTGAAACGAATGTTTATAACAGTTGGTCGTAAGAAATTAACCGTACATGATAATTTTTGTAATGAACGAAATTATTTAACAACGAGTTTATATAAACAGCTTTTTCAGAAACGAATGTCATGAATTAAGGAATGAAAAATGTTTGTAAATGCTTTTGGTGATAATACTTTTTTCGTAAGGTTGTCGTAAGAAGCACTTTAAAGTGTATTTCATACATCCTTCATTATTAACGCAGTCAAGAATTCTCGAAGAACCCATCTAATTTTATTCTAATAACATTAATATTTAAAAAACATGAATTATTTTCATAATCAACCTACATTCTTAACAGAAAGACTAATCATAATGGATGTTTTGTTAACGTGATAGCTCTACTCTCTTCTTAAACCTTCCAAAACTACGAAATATTTTATAATTATTTCATTAAATCGAATATTAATAATACTGAACGATTCGTATCATGATTAAAAGGTACATTATTTAATTTTTCTAAAAGGTTTTGAGAGTTTACAATACAAACTATCATGGCCAGGTTAAATAATGAAAGGAGAGTTCATTTCAAACCTCAATATACGATTCGGTTTAGAATCCTATTACGTTTCAAAATACATGATTTTCATAGAAAAATAAAACGTCAACGATTCTGTGCTATACGCAATTTTGAAACGTAAAATGGAATAAATGTTGGATAAATTTCATTCTAGGAAAATGTAAAAATGCGGAATGTTAGCAATTTAAACTGATTTTTTTATGTCGTGATAGAATTCAAATATTTAAAAAGTGTATCCTTTACATAAAATACAAACTTCTTGCATTTTAAATTAATGTAATACTGAACTTTTCATTGCTGAATAGTAACTTACTAGTTTTTATATCTAAATAACTATTTTCAATGAATATGTACATTGTTTATGGAATTTAATTCGTGTTTTTGATTCCTTAGGTTTTATGAAATGATTTGAGAACTCAATTTAAATGATTTAATTGAATGAAAGATATTTTTAGAGATATGATAAATTTAGATTTAAAAATGTAAATTCAAGGTTTGGAATTAGCATAATTAATGCCTTAAATTGCATCATTCTTCATTCTATGTCGATCTCTAGAAATTTTGTATCTATTCGCCATACTTTTACATTTTGATATAAATATTTCTGTTCATTTTAATAATATATAGTACTGTAAATAATTTTTTTGTGATGAACGTCGATATACTGTCTAATAAATATAAAAATTAATCAGTTTTCAGATATCTTAAAGTTTTGTTTTCTTCAATAAATCTTCATCTAAAATTTATATCAGCTTTACAGTGTTGTTAACTTTCCACAGCGTCAATGACGAATGAACAATATAATCTGACATCAAAGCCCAAAACAGGATCTTATACAGTAATTACTGCAAAACTGTTACGAAGAATGCGAAAATAAAGACATATTTCAAGTGCAAGCAAAACTTAATTTTTTTAAATGTTTCACTGAAGGCAACCTTCAGAAACACGGTTGAAAATTGCATTAAACTGCTCTTAAAAATAAAAAACAGGGCATTTTATTTAAAAACAAAAAATTTACTTAATCATACCAAATTGTAAAAAGAAAAAATTGTTTAAACAATGTAAGTCTAAGCAGCAATTGTGTAAAATCAACAGTCTAAAATGGATTTGATAACCCTCGAATAAGAGGAATTTTGAATCACTGTCTTCGTAATATAAAAGTAATTTCTTTTTCAATTCAAAGAGTGTCAATATATGCATACTGATTTCAATAGTATAAGCAGCTTGTACAGTCAATCAAATTTTTTAAAAACATTATTTGATTATTATAAAATTCAGAACTTCAACTACGGCTGTTGGAGATATGAAAATAATAAAAAAAAAAATAGAAAATGCTTAAAAACGTGAAATAAGAAATACTGAATTTCGAATCACAATTAAACGTTATTTCTAAGCACTGTGTAACAGATCTTGAAGGTGATACATTCTTAAATCTTCTATGTATAATCATGTATTTTGAAAAATATTATATTAGGGATATGTTCATTAAATTATATAAAATCTCGTAAAACATCAAATTAGGTTAAAATCTTTTGCAATTCTTATCTCACCTACCAACATACATTTGCAATTTTGGATTATTTGCCATTCGCCTGTAGAAATATTTAGGACTTACCTGGAACATAAAAAGGAATACACATATTAGTTTTCAAAATAGTTAGAACAGTATTATAATTATTATTTATGAGATTACGAATTAAGGAATAGATTAATTCAGATTAGAGTCTACAAATGTAAGGAATAGATATCAGTTATTTTCAAAAATATTGTAAGAATTTAATTTTATTTACAATTCACGGTCCTGTTTATTATTATTATTATTATGTAGAAGAATGCGCGTCTGCGCACTATTTTGAACTTAAACTAACGCTCGTTGTTGGCAATAAACGACAGTCTGACTGAGTCACTAGCGAGCACACACGTGTTTTCATTTTTTTATCCAAGGAAATCCAGCAATAATAAAATTCTAAAAGAAAGTAAAAACAGTTATGTTATACTTCAATAGATTACTCATTGCCAGTCCAACTAAATTTTGTTTCTCTGTAAGTAAGAGCCGATTGTTATAGGATTTTTGCTCCAGAATTCAAATATGACTGCCAAAATAGCATATTGGCTCTAGTTTTTAAGATATTCAAGGTCAACAGTGGAAAAAATTCGATTCACGGCATTTTTTAGTATCTATTCACAGCTCAAACAAATTCTGTTGTCGCACCAGTTGGAGTCAACTCTGATAGGATTTCTTCCCTAGAATCCAAATATGTATACCAAAATATTGAAGTGGACATGCTCTTTGCCCAAATTGAAGGACAAATAAGTAGAAAATCGTGTTTTAGGACGTTTTTTCAGGTTTCTCAAAAAGTAGTCAAGACGATAACGCGTTTCAAAACTGCTTCACATTTCAAAATAGTTCATCGGGCATATTACATCAGCGATTTTGCATTACTTGATTTTTTTGCATTGCATTCTATAATATAAATATTACAATTTTACTGAACTTTTGTTAATCGAAATGGATACTACTTTTATACTCCTTCTTCGTCAAATTTTTATGTTGTAATTACTCCAGCGTCATGTTATTTTAATGATTTTGTTATTTGGTGCTTACTGTTAAAAATGTTACGTTTTCTTACTTATTATCAGTTAGGATTAATATGTTCCCAATTTTAAACAGTTACACTTTTTAATCCAATGATACATTACACATCTATGAATATATTTCAAATTTCTAGTAACAAACAAAATTCAAACAAAGTGATATAACTGCAATTCGCGAACTGAAAGTCGTATTCAAGATATATTGTTGTTAACTGTAGAAATTCTCATAATACCCACAACAGAACCAACTTCGAATGGGATACATATAGAGTAGGTCGTTGAAATCCCCTAAATGTCCCACGTGTTGCTCGTTCCATAAAATCTAAACTACGACATTTCAGCTTATGTACGAGCTTCAACAATCGTAATGAGCCAAATATTGTCTCATTAGTAACGAAAATAAATGCATTACTTGTTTGATTCACCATTAATTTTTTGTAAATATTATTCCAAAATATTCAATGCCTCTTGTTTGAATAAACTTTTAATATTTGTGTTTTTGGAAGTAATTTGAAATTATTTCGAGAATTTAGACAAATGTTAGGATACTCAAAAACATAAGCAGAAGCTTGGACTGTAATAAATACTAAAACTATATATATATATAGTTTATAGAGTATTAATTATTTTGAAAGAAGTTGAAATAAATCCATTTTTACTTGAAGTAAAAACAAATAATGAAAGATAAAATTCATAACCAATGAAAATGAACAGATGAATAATTAATAACACGGAATGACGGCAATACGTTAATACGCTGCAGCAGTCCATTAAAACGTTTTTTTTAATTTAAAATAAAAATCAAATCAAATGAAAATCTTCATAAGCTCGATTGCATATAACAGACACTTTTAGAATTGTAAAACTTTAATGGAAGAGGAAAATTTGTATGCACATTATTTAGTATGGTACCTTGGATTGAGAATGCTGATGTTTTCAAATAAGCACGGTTTATTAAATACTAAGGAAAAAAATCTTCCATTTATTTTATCCGTAAATATTTCAAAATTCATTCCAAAGTAACAAATTTTAGTTTTACTAAACCATTGCGGTTTTATGCTGTTATTAGACTGAAAAAATGTAGTCCCAGCTAGTACTTAAGTAGTAAAGATGTGATACACCCAAGTTATTTTCGTTGGCACTACTACTTAAATATCTGGCATTGCTACATATTTAGGTAGTAAGATCAACTACAAAAAGTTACTTCTGACGAATCTTACTTATACTTACGTACTAGTTATAACTACCTCTTTTTGCGTGTATAACTAGTATGCTGACAATCTGTTAAATATCCTCCCTGTCTCATCAATAAGAGCACGCCTGTATCCTGTAATTTAATTTCTTTTAACTTCATTGTATTTATTTTCCGATCAATTTGATGCTGATTTCATTTGGAAGCTTAACTTAAATAGTTCGTGTTAATTGCATTTTAAAACAATTGGTTTAGTCGATCTAAACTGCCTATTTTAGTACTCGATGTCTGCAGTAATGCTAACGAATTGGATAAAAGCTCACATTGAAAGATGATAATGAATTTTTTAATAAAATAATTAAAACTATTACCAGTTAAACACGCGATTGCTCATTTGATGTGGTAACAATAAATACATCTACAATCATGCTCTTATAACAAAGAAAAATTGCTCTAGAACTGAAATATATTGAAAAAATGGTGAAATGTTGGCGAGATAAACTAAAAAATAGTGTCACGACGTAAATTTTTTTTGTATAATTTCTCGAGCGTGTTATATACGTACGTACCTTAGTTTAATTTCACAAATAGTTACCGAAATTTATAAAAGTACATTTAACACCAAATAATAACTGATATTTTATCCTTGTAAAAGTTATATTCAAGAAAGCCAATTATTAAAGAAAACAAAAATAGTACACCATTTTTGTGCAAGTTAGTCACTAATGACTGTACTAATAATGAATCCAAATTTGCTAAATTTTACTAAATTAATTAATATATACATATATAATGAATGTTATTAATCGTTATTATACTCGTATTAATAATAACATGTATTGAATGTTGATTATATAGTATCTCCATGTACACATTTTATTGTTGAATACCCATAAAATCATTATTAATGATGAACTTGGTAATATTTAATATACGCATAATAGTTTGAAAATGCTCGTTTTCGAGAAAATGTCAAAGAACTGTAAAAACGATTTTTTTTTAGTGATAAATGCTTAAATAAAAGCGAACACGACTTCCGTCGGGTTAAGAGTATATTATTTTCATATATTTTAATCCGCTAAAGTTAAATCTGCAATAAAATATCAGGGGTTTAATGCTCGTTTTAGAAAAAACCTCAAAATGTAAAATATAACAAAATGTAAAACAAAAAAGTTTTTACTGCAAAAAAAGGCTTAAAATTAAAATCGTCAGTCGATTACAATACGAAATTAAGGAATAGTCCTCTTTTTTTATTCCAGATTTGGCCGGGGAACAAAGTTCCGAAAATCAAAACCCCGAAAGGCTGTTTTTTAAGGTTTTTTAACAGTTTCTTGAAAAAGAACGGAGAAACCCTATTTTTTTGAGGGCATGTACAATTAATTACCAAATTTATGTCCTTTACTAAAACTTTCAGTGCGAAAATATGTTGGACTACAGATTCTATTTTGAATTCGTTAGCAGCTTTAAAGCGTATAATTTATGTATTATTAATGTTACATTACACAAAATATTTCTGAAAAATTGAATTGAAATTTTAAAATATGATTATTAACTATGATAATTGCATAACGAATGACTTTTCAAAAACGATAAATTCTCCCGAAAAAGAATGCATTTTGTTTGTAACAGTTTCTATTATTGGCTAAAAGTCAAAATTGCGTAGAAATATTATTTTTCAAATGATAACGCAAACTTTCCAAAAAATTAATTTACATAATTTCTTCACGTCTATAGAATACTCCTTCGGCAGATATTAAAGGCGCTTGTCGACACATACCTTTAAGACTGCACTTTACAAGTATTTATTGATACAAGACAACCTTAAGTCCGATAGATTTCTGCTACATATTATAGATTAGTCGTTCTTATATATTCTAAGTTTAAGTTAAGCTCCGTTTCTTTTACATTTATAACATCTTTACTATCTTTACTGTAGCCTAGCTGAAACTCTTTCATTGATATGACAAAACTCATATATGGTCAAGTCCACAGAACTTTTGACTTTTGCTCGAAAAAGCTTGAAAACAAATTTAATTGCACACTATTCCGCCTTCGCATACGTGTTTGTATACCCCTTTAGGAGGAATAATCTATACCTGTGTAACTTTTTTATTGCGGGCAGTTTGAAGGTGTATGAAATACATGGGTATTGTTAATAATTTTGATTTTATTTTCACTAAATTATTAATTACATTTTCTCTAATAATACGAACCAAATACAAGAATTATTTGCGGCCCACATCATTTCTGTTAATAAATGATCGATCGATGGAATCATAGACATCAAGAAACATATTGTAAACTCATTAGAGACGTGCTTTACGATAATGTGCAATTTTTTATGGTTGCAGGAATTTTATGATTTATTTCAACTTTACCTTGTCATGGCTGTACAACGAGCACATATTCATAATATGGCTAGGTTTCTTTATTTTTATCTCAGGAAAAAAGCGTCTATTATTTCGTTGGATTGCTGCAGACCGCAATCATGAAACAGCAAAATATCAATAAAATGTGGATTTCACAAAAAGTTATTTCATGTCAAATGGATGCTTAAATTTTATAATAAGCTTTGCGCACATCAATGTGACTTATAATACTATTTTCTAGCATGTGCAGTTACAAGTTCAATGCCTTAATCCCGGGGTCGTGTGTTTAACATACGGGAGCTTTAAAGAAAATGGTTATTTCATTCGCAATTTCCAAGTTTTTACATGTTTGACTACCTCTTGCTATTACATAAAAATACTTTGGCACGCCTTTTTTTCTACAAATGTTGCTAATAAAGGTCTTTGTTGGAATACGAAATAAGTATATTTTTTAAACATTCCTAAAGCGTTAATAATTATAGAATTATGTGTATTTAACATAAATTAAAAGTTCTGTGGATTTTCCCATATGCGCTTCAATGTATCTATAGCAGCCCCATAAAAATGAACCTATTGGTTTTATCCAGGGCTGAAAATCAATTAACAAACAAACAAGCATAGAGAAAACTGGTTGAGAACAAGAGGCCAATCGACACCCTGATATCAATCGTTGATATTGCAGTATCTGGGTTATTAGTGACAGTGATACTTCCATGATATTAATATGATCTAGTCTCCAGGATAGTATAATATATAAGATAGTAATAAGCAGTACCTGGTAATGTTTATCCCTATTTTACATATGTAGATAGTAATAGTTAACATCTATTTTTCTCTGTGCAGTTATTTATTTCAAATACCTCAGTATTCTATTAAATTATTCTATTACAAAATTTTAAAACATCTTTATTCATCCACATCATTGGAAAACTTAATGTTGAAAGTAAATATTGATGGAACAAGCCAATACCTGGATAGGTAAACGTTATAGCAATATGCATTTTAATGCTTAATCATGTTAATTGCTTGCGAATATAAACTTTTCGTATTTGCTGAAAGAGATAAGCTTACATACTATAACAAGGTTTTGCTCTGCTAGTTTAAACAATAATCCATGATATTATTAATTCTTTTTACAGTAACATTTATTCTGTTTTTTTTATATTTCAGCATGTCAGATTTTTTCTTTGTGCAAGCAAACATGATTATTCCAATAGTATTATTAAAAATATGACTGCAATTATTCTGGCTTAATTCCTTATTATCGTACGTACGTTTATTGCTAGAACATTATGGTGTTTTAGAATAACTACAAATCTGTAACTATGTAACATGTTACTACTTTATTTTCTTCATACTTACAAAATAAAAAAAAAGATAGACAGGTCAGCTTCAGTATACACAAATATTAGCTAAACTAACAAGAAAGACAATTACTTTAGTTAATAGCTAATACTTAAGAAGGACAATTACTGTAGTTAATATACAATACTTAAGAAAGACAATAACTGCAGGTAATAATCACAAAGAATGAGCCAAATCACTGTGAAAGATGCCAAGCAATGCTCACTGTGGAACATCAGTTTCTAAAAGTATTCGGAAGAAAGAACAAAATTCAAAATCCTTTCCAATCTCAAAGAAATATTTACAAATGAAGATTCGTATAAACAAGTGATCCAGTTCCTACAAGAAATCAAAATTACACATTTCATACAAATACTACGACCATGATCCGATCTCAACCACAATTTATGTAAATAAGAATTAGAATGTAATAGTAGTCGCTAATAACCAAAAAGGTGGTTGCGACTTAAAATAAATAAATAAAAAAAAACAGTTCAGTTAATATCTATCGTTTAGCATTATTATTCAATGAGTGGCCTTTTCAGTTGATAAATCCTTACACTAGAATTACAATAGATTACCAAACGTAACTAAAAATGTACACATAATGATAGCCACTGTACTGGATTCACGAATGTTTAGGGTACGTTTAAATATGTACGTTTAAAATTTGCAGGATCTATCATCAGTTTCGAGGTTAAAGTTTTTATGTTTAAATTACGAAAAGGTATTATTTATATCAACCTAAATTTCATGCCAAGTTTAATCGAAATTTTAGAAATAACAAATAATATTGATTTTAGGTAATCTTAGTTAACGCGAAAGGATTTCTATTGCAACTAAACAGTATGTATGGATGCTTATTCAAAACTACTTTACCAATATTAATTAAATAAGAAAATATGAGTAAATGTTTATTTAGTTTAATATGAGAACCAATATTTAAAAACATTAGAAACATAAACACGTAAACACTGTGAGGCGTTATTACCTGCGCGTAATTGCGATCCGATCCAGCTTGGAAAAATTAATTATGTTGTTACTGATTCTGAAGGGAGTTCTTTTTAAAAATAAATTGTTGTTTACTGACATGTTATTAAAACTGTAAGTAATCTCCATGGTAAATGTGGTAGTGCCCGGATGTAAGAAATCTCAAAACTCTACCAGATTATTTTATAGGATATAATTCAGAATGTACAAAAAATAACTTAATCCATTGCCATATTAATTTCATGAGTTTTTGTTTTATTTTAATTGAAAGTCAAAATATAAAGTCGTACAGTAGAAAATTTTACATGCAGGGTAATTCTAATGTTGGCAAATTTGGTTATAAACATGTTTTCTAAAACAATTGTCATGACATCGATTAATGTTTTTTACTACATATGTATATGCATAGCACAAATACAAAGTAAAACAGCATAATTCGAAATGGCTTTTTAATTATTAACTATAAGCTTAAAATATTACGGTGAATTTTCTTATTACTTCGAGTTTTGTTACCCGATGTACTTTCTATTATACTGACAAGAATATGGCTTCAAATTTAATCTGATTTCATCTGACAGTCTAAGCCAATCGAACTCAAATGAGAGTAAATCTTATCCAACCATGTTTTTATCATTATTTATTATTGAGGTATTTCAAATTTTTTTCCATAATCTTATCTGGTAGACAGTATCATAAAATATGGAAGTTGAAAGAATTTTGAGAATCGAGAACCGGAAACAGGAGGAAACGGAAACGGAGTAATTAAATAATGGACGAACATAGAATGAGAGAAAGGGTATGAAATGGAACTATGTTTAAATTGCTAAAACATGGAACTTACAAAAGTGAAAGGGAAGTGAAGGGAATAGTAAGAAACAAAATGAAGAAAACGAAAGAAATAGAATGAGAAAAAATGAAATGGAATCATGGAAAATAGAAATCGATACGAATAAAATGAATGACATAAAATAAAGGAAATATATAAAATAAGTGAAAGTTATGAAGAGAGACGAGGAAATAGAAATGTATACAATTAATTTAATTTAATGAAATAGAAAATTGCGAATGCAATCTATGAAATGGAACAAATATGAGGTCGAACAATATGAGTGAAACTAATGGAATTATTAAAATAAAATAAATTAAACGAATGAAACAAAATGAGTCAATAAATGCAAAGAAAATGAACTAGATTATTTTTTAAAAGTGTTTATCATTTCAATCCTGCGACGGCGTATACGGCAGGAAATATTGGAGGTCTGTAACAAGGAACAGAATGACACTAACAATGCCGAATTAAAAAAGTACATAATCTCGTAGGTCGGTTTTAGATTGACAGTAAATTATGCAAATTATATAATTGGAAAGAACGAAGAAACCTTTGCATACAAAATACCAGTACTTAATCTTATCTCCGTTTTCAAATTGGAATTTCTGACCACTACGATATTAAAGTTAAACAAGCCATTGTAGCATAGAAAAGCACCCGAGACGATTTACATAATCGAAAATATTTTTCTCTCAAGAAGACAAAAAGCGCTTCGTAAACTCAAGTCGGTTGGCCGCACAATATCAGGAACTTTCCGAAGAAAAAGAAGAGGAAAATATACTATACGGAGAAAGATTCCGAAAGAGGATATTAAGGTAGCGGCAGTCCAATGCATTTTTAAAAGCCGCACCGACTAGCGCCTTACTTAATTACTATCCGCCACGTTCAGAAGCTGACTGCTAGTGACAGCTTCTTTCTCCAGCTAGCGTAGAGTTTCGTTATCCATTCCTTGTGCAGTTTTCCCGGTACTAGCACGGACGAGCAGTCGAAGTACATGAGCGGAAGTGAAGGATGGAAGGAGGTTAGGAGACGATCCGGATAATCCTGTAATCTGGCAGCTAGTGGCTGTCTGTCAGATTACTACCATACCGACTCTCGCAAGAACCCTTTTGTATCGTATTAGCGAGTAACGCCATGAATGCAAATCGGCCAGCTGTCACTCTGAAATTATGCCGTCGAAAAAAAAAAGAAAGAATACTCCTGTGCGCTGCCTCGTTGATATTAAAGCTCTTGGGTTCAGCTGAATAATTGAAGCCATTATACTTTAATGACCATTGTTCGCTTTGCAATCGTTTTGCAGCGAACCTCCACTCCAGTATTCAAATTAATAATTAAAGAGTTTTAATTAGGAAGGCGGCTTTGTCATATACAATATTATTTTTACTTGTAACTCTCTTACACCTTTGCAGTTATCCAACTGTATTCTACATTTATTTTATTGTAATATGGAACGTTAATATCATGGAATGATATAACCAGAAGTATTTTCGTGCATGCGCTGTGACTGTAGTTGTTTAAAAAAAGCAAGGAATGGTTAGCCAATAACAGTTTTCGTATTTTATGCTAACGGACCTGTGTTATCTTTTTAAGAAAGAAAGCGTTG
The DNA here is from genome assembly GCA_030407085.1 of Trichopria drosophilae. Lineage (NCBI taxonomy): Eukaryota > Metazoa > Arthropoda > Insecta > Hymenoptera > Diapriidae > Trichopria > Trichopria drosophilae. The sequence goes on from CM059582.1 coordinate 186,599,938, forward strand.
ACGAAGTATCATCATGAAAGGATTTATAGATTAAAATAGTTACAGTAAATGTACTGAATTATTTAACAAAATTATGTTTGAAAGTGTGTGCACATTACAAACTAAATTTACACACAATTCAAAATTATCAGAAAATTTCGATAGTATTATGTTGTTATTTTCTTCAAAATTAACCTGGAAATATATATCATGTCCTTGTAGAAGATGTATTTCTTATTATTAAGAATAGCAATGAAAAGGACAAACAATGTATCTACGTAAAATATTGTTTGGACAGCTTCCGAAATGCGAGATTAGAGAATGCCTTTTGATCTATTTCCCTATTGTAGTAACAAGTAACAATTCCATTAATATTTTTAGAACTCCCAAAAGTACTCGATACATATTTTTTTTATTGCCAAAGAAGAATGTTTAAGGAATGAAACTAATCCCAGAATTAATCATAAAAAGTGTTGTAGAAGTTGTTCTACTATTTTGTACGTGCCCTTTTTAATTATCTAAATATGACCTCAGGTTCGAAATTAACGATCCAAAAACTCTTGGATACAACTTTTATGGAAACGAGTTTTACTTCATATGTGCGTGCATATTGGTATACATTTTTGGGGTTTTTTGGTACAGGGTTTAGTTTCAACCCTTAAACCTTCTGCTTTGCCGAATAAAAAAATACGTATCGACTATTATTCTAAAAATTCTAAAAATGTCGCAGTCCAATCGGCGTGTCACACTTTGTTGTAACTTGTAAGGGGAAAACCACATCAGAGATGAACACAATCTGGAAACAATTCTTCTATCTATATCAAAATTTCTGATACAGCACGATGCCGAGAAAATCGAAAGACCCACTAGACATCGTATTAAAGTAGAAACAACACCGGTGCAATGTATCTCAACACTTGAACACTAACGCACAATGAATATTACCAACTCTTTGGTAATGGACAATTTTCTACAAATTCGAAGAATTCTAGACGAAGAATACGGGTTATTCCGTCGAAATTTGAGTAAAATCTTGTTTTGCATCAGATACATCGGATTCTGTTCGCCAGTATCGCCAGACTACTGTTGCCTCATAAAACATTCTTGACCCTTCCAGATATGCGGAAAACACCAGATGAAAATAAACAAAGTTTTTATTAGCGGTTTTCAATTCTACTTTTCCATGTGATGTACTTATTTTGGAGGTTGAATGGAAACAGTAAAAAAACATTCTTATTAAAAATCAACAAATCTTAGAAACGAGGTAGTCCGTAATTAACGATTGGGTCGAACGAAGAGGACGCGGATTTTTAACAGTTTTGGTTCATCTTCCATATCAACGGGAAATTAGAATTCAACAACCTTAATAAAACCTTTATATCCTTCTGGTGTTTTCCTGACATCTTGCAGGTCAAGAATGTCGTAAAGAGGTTTCAGATTTTATTTGGCAACACAGTAATGCTCTGATCAACCTGAATTATACAGTGTTATAGTAAAAATAAACTTTTTATGGGGCATACTAGATCTTATAGGGCATGAAAAACCGAAGAGATGGATATGGTTGTTTTTTCTCATACACCCCCAAAAACACATTTTATACTTGAAAAACTTTTTTCTTTAAATTTGTTTAAACAGTAATGTAGGTTCAAAATAACTGATAACAGGGTGAATTCTTTAATTAGATCAATTTAATAAATATTACCGACTTTACAGTATATGCGCGTCTCGCGACATTCGGCATGCACGGCACGCTCGCTCTCAGGCGACTGACTTTATTTTCCACACGCCACGGTTTGTCGCTATCCGCAATCGACGACATCTATTGGTCGCTCGTGAAAACCACGCATGATATCGTCTTTCCTTATGTACCGACACATACTGAGCCTCTTCCCCCACACTCGGCTATCCGACGACATCTGCCCTCAGATGTCTAATCTTCAGCGACGTCTTCCGGCGGTTCCTCGAGAGCATTTGACCATTTTTTCATATAATCAGCCGCGGTGGAAGTTTTCCTTGGTCCTTCTCCTTCACCAACCTTCTCTACCAAGTACCGGTCATTACGAAGGACTCTTGTCACTTTATAAGGCCCCAGAAACTTTGCTCCAAATTTCAATCCAGCTTGGATTCGCCGAATCGCTACTAAATCATTTTCTCTGTAGATGTGTGGTGCCTTTCGTTTTTTATCGTAGCTCTGTTTGTTTTCTAATTGAATTTTTGATATCGCTTCTCGCGCTGCCTCTTGTAGCTCGTTGCGTTTCTCTTGAAATATTCGAATATCCTCTTTTTCTAACAATTCGTTGATTTCCGGATCTTCTTTTAATCTTAATTTTGCTCCGAATAAGAGATGTCCTGGTGCAATTCCAGTACTTCGACTTGGTGTGTGGTTCAAGTATTGTTGCGCTCGACCTACGTATTTATGCCATTCCGCAGGGTGAGGGGCAGACAACTTGGTCAATAAGGGAATCAGTGTCCTATTCACCCGCTCTACTTGTCCATTTCCCCTTGGAACTCCGGTCACAGTCCAGGAATGTTCGATTCTTTCCATTTTGCAGTAATCTTTAAACATGTCGGATGTGAATGCTGTTCCTTTGTCCGAAATAAATCGTCTAGGATTCCCAAATACCCAAGCTTGTTTCGTCAATCGATCTATTACTTCGGCCGACCCTGTACTCTTTGTGGGGTACAACCATACAAACTTGGTAAATGAATCTATCACTACAAATATATGCTGATAGCATTTTCTTGTCGACGGCATTGGTCCTAAATGGTCAATATGGAAGGTATCTAGTGGAGTCTCTTTAGTGATTGGATGCAGCCAACCATCTTTTAAACCCGTCTTTCTTTCGGCCGTGATGCATGGAATACAGTTTTTAATAACCTTATCAATTTTCGCTTGCATTCCACTGAACCAGTAGTCATCTTCCAGTAGTTGCTTCGTCTTTGCGCTGGAGAAATGGCCTTGTTCGTGAACTTGTCGAATCATAGGTACTTGCATCATTTTTGGAATAACCATTAAGTTTTGATTCCGAATTACCTTATGAACAAGTCCGTCAATCATGGTGAAGTCGTCAATCTTCTTGGCTTCTATCTTTTCGCGAAGCACCTCAATCTCTGCATCCTCGTTTTGATTCAACCGTAGCCTTTCTCGTAGGCCAATGTCACATTCTTCCATCAACATCGTGGTAGGCAACGGGCGTCCACTAAGTGCATCTACGTGACGCATACAACTTCCAGGACGATGAATAATTGTATAACGGAAATCCTCCAGGAATAACGCCCATCTTGCTACTTGTGCACTTAGCTCCCTTTTCCTCATCGTTTGAGTGAATGCCTTGCAATCGGTCACGATGGCAAAAGGTATTCCAAGCAAGTACACTCTAAATTTCTTCAATGCTCTGATAATAGCTAGCACTTCCAGTTTATAGCTCTCATATTTCTCTTCTGCAGAAGTTGTTTTCCAGCTAGCGTAATATACCGGATGAAGTGCCATATATTCACTGTTGCGTTGAAGCAATATTGCTCCGTAACCCAATGACGAAGCATCGGTGTGCAGTTCCGTCTCTGCACTCTGTTTGTACAGCTGAAGAATCGGCTTCTCGCTAAGACAATTCTTAAGTTGATCGAATGCACGTTCTTGAGTTTCTCCGAACACAAACTTTGTTCCGTCCTTCAATAAGTCCGATAGTGGTCTAGCGATTTGAGCGTAACGTGGCACGAATTTGCGGAAATAGCCTGATAGACCGAGAAAACTTTGGACATCGCGACTATTCCTCGGCTTAGGAAAATATCTAATCGCAGCTGTTTTCTCTTCTGAAGGCGATATTACCCCTCCTTCGATTACGTAACCGAGATAAGTTACCTTTCTCTTCAGGATTTGGCATTTTTTCCAGTTGAAGGAAATTCCATACTCTTTCGCAGTTTCCAATACAGATTTCAATCGCGACACACCGTCTTCACAAGTCTTCGTCGCAATAATTATATCGTCCATATAAATAATTACTAAACCCGCTTCTATCATCCGCCTGAAAACTGCATATACATATTTTGCAAAATATGCCGGCGCATTACAAAAACCAAACGGCATTCTATTAAATTCATAGTTCCCCCCTGGAACGCTGAATGCAGTATATTTTCGACTTCGTTCATCGACTTCAACATGGAAATACCCATTTTTTAAGTCCAACGTCGTATAAAACTCGGCGCCTTGCAACTGATCAATTTGATCATCAATTATCGGTTGAGGGAAACGAATCTTTACCGTTTTTTCATTTAGCTTTCTGTAATCAACGCATATTCTCGCCCGGCCATCTTTTTTACGGACAATCACTATAGGGCTTGCATAGTCTGAAATTGAAGGTCTAATTATACCGGCATCGAGCCACTCGCGAATCTGAATGTCGACTTCGGCTTTCTCGGAAAATGACAATCTGCGCGCAGGTTGATAAACCGGAATATTATCAGTCAAAATAATGTGCATTTGAATCCCTGTATCTTTTACCACTCTGATTTCATAATTCTGAATAATACGATCCACATCGCTTTTTATTTTTTTGTCTTTAATGTGATCTAAATCAATCTCGTTACTATCAATCAAATCAATCTTACATACTTCTGGCAATTCCTCTTTTATTTTCAAAATTCTTACACTACCGGCTTTAATGTATACTTCAGCTTCATTTAATAAATTTGTACCGATCAAAATGCTTTGTGGAATCGTTTTATCAGGAACAACGTGCACATCTAGCTCAAATGTTCCGTCATCTATAATAATGTTTATTCGCGTTCCACCAAGTGTCGTGTGTTCACTTAAACCTGTACCACGGAACCGAATTATACCGTTCACAATAGCGGGTGCTCCAATTTGTTTATAATCTATTTCGCGAATTAAACTTATATCGCTTCCCGAATCTATTAACGCGACGAACTTTATTTCATTAATTTTTACATCTTTCGTACATTTGCCAACGCATGATCTCGTAATATTATTGTCTCTATTATTTTCCAAATATTGAACGCTTGCAGAACAATCCGCTGCTACATGCCCGAAATTATTACATCTAAAGCATTTTTTACCTTGAGCTTTGTTCTTGCACTCACTGGATTTGTGTCCGCTCGTCCCACAATTAAAACACCTCACTTTTGACTTGTCCAGTAATTTTCCATTATTACCCGTATCGACGGATTTCTTTTCCTTATAATGTTGCATTTTTGGTCGCACCTCCTTTTGTTTCGCTCCGTTTCCTATACTGATGGCTTTTCTTAACTGGTCGAAGCTGCGTAGTTTTTCCTTGAGTTCCTTGAAATCCTTCGCTCCATATAAAATTACTTTAAGATTCTCCTCTTCTTCTATACCGTCGATTATATACTGAATGACGCCAGCTTCATCTATTGCACCTCTGGACGCAAGCTCCTTCATTACTAAATAATACTCGATAACTGCTTCATCTTTTCGTATTTTCCGATTAGCGAGCATTTTATGAAGTTCCGCACTATTTGTTTTTATTTTAAATTCGCTTATCAAACATTCTTTTAAATGTGTCCAAGTTTTGATGACACCTTCACTCTGAATAAAAATTTTAGCTATGCCTGTTAACATCTTTTTTGCAAAAATTAATGTCTGAACTTCGCCCCACTCAAATAGAGATGCGATATCTTCAAAATCATTGATCCATCTTTGAATCGGATAAGCATCGCTGCCATCAAATGGTCGAATCGAGTCTTGTACGTCTTTAAAATTTAAAGCAAATCGCACGTTATTAAATTCCTTTGCTCCTGCAAGTCGATCATGGTTGCTATGTTCCGCTTCCACGCTGTGTTCTCGATGTCCACGGCGTTGCTCTTCTTGTATGATATTTTCAGATCCCTGATTATTGTCGTCTTCGTCGTCATCGTCATCGTCGTCATTGTCCTTCTCTTGTTCTGCCAGAGATTGTAAATCCATTAATGCACGAATGATTTGCTGTCGTAACTGTTCTTTTGTTCCCGCGTATTCTAAGCCAAGGAGATTACACATAGATGTTAAATCTCCGATTGAGAACGCGCTGGCTTCTTCCATCTTTTCTCTAAATTCGTCAGAACCATCTGAAAACGAAAACCCTGAAAACTCGCGTATCCTTTGTCGGCTCTTCCGATCGCCTTCCTTTCCAAACAACAATTTGTGTAGTGCTTGAATCACCGCGCGAGGGGAAGTCTTTATCTTTGCACAGATCTTCGGAATTTCTCCCAAATTCTCCATCCTGCGCGCGTGGGCCTACTCGTAGTGGGGCGGATTGTGGAGAGACGCGTTTCCTACCACCGGGCGGCGCTCGGCTGTCGTCGGCTTTTTCCGCCTTACCACTTCTCGTCGTCTTCCAACAATGCCGCGCTTTCCCACGATTTTGCGAACGTCCAATATGGCCGCGTTCGACCGACGACGAGAATGTTCCTTTGTGCCAATGCGCGAACAATGGCGTTCTCTAATTCCTTTGTTTTCTTAACACTTCCACTTACACAGCAATACCAACCAATTCTATAGTCACTGTATAGGGAACACACTATCACACACAAATATCCAAGTCGTTCTGTCTTCTTATCAAGAATTTCTTCGTCTCACTTCAACTTTGTCGTCTTGTATTAATCCCTTCTTGTCGTCTTCGATTTTCCGTCTTTGCGTCTTAAATCTTTTCTCTTTACGTCTTTGATTTTTCGTCTTCACGTCTTAAATTTTTTATCTTTACGTCTTAAATCTTTTCGTCTTTGCTTCTTGAATATTTATTATCGATCTTAAATCTATTCGTCTTAAATATTTCGTTACGTCTTCACCACATGAATAATCCGTCTCAGGAATCCCGGCTGAGCCCCCAATTGTAGGTTCAAAATAACTGATAACAGGGTGAATTCTTTAATTAGATCAATTTAATAAATATTACCGACTTTACAGTATATGCGCGTCTCGCGACATTCGGCATGCACGGCACGCTCGCTCTCAGGCGACTGACTTTATTTTCCACACGCCACGGTTTGTCGCTATCCGCAATCGACGACATCTATTGGTCGCTCGTGAAAACCACGCATGATATCGTCTTTCCTTATGTACCGACACATACTGAGCCACTTCCCCCACAGTAAGTCACAGCTTAATTAATTTTTACTTGATTTGAAAATTTCTTCTTTATTAGGAAACAGGAAGAATATATTTTTTCAACGCTATGTTATTTACATCGATGTCTTAAAGACCCGCAAAGATCCAAATGAATATATCTTAGAAATTTTCATTTTTATTAAACTTTTAAAATTTGATAACAATTTTACGATATTATTTGCTTTAGAATATGATTTTCGTTACCGTATTTCGAAAGTATATGTAATTCCCATTAAAATGCTCTTTTTTTTAACTTATACTGATTAAAACTTGACCGAGATGACTGAATTTTACAATTTTTGTAATTTTAAGCAAAGTTTGGGTGTTTAATTAAGATTTCATCTTTTCATCCTTTCGCGCAATATTTAAATTTCAATGACAAAAACTTAGTTTGTGTCAAATATTCCCACTATATATATGAAAGAGCCTTCATATCCGTTGAAAAAGGTTTTCTGTATTTATTTTAGGAACCTTTGTTGGGCCCCAAACTCAAAAAATGATGCAGTATAAGACATTTTCAAACAAACTGGATGCTGTAGAAATACGAGAGCTTGAATTAGTTTTATTTCATTGTTCCAACATTTTTTAGGTAATAATAGAAGTTCCGAATACGTGAACGTAGTCCATGAATTTTTGAATGCCTATCAAGATTCATTTTCTGCCTTCGCATTTAAATTTCTTTCCCGAAAATCTTGGCCAACTCAGTGACGAACAGGGTGAAAGATTCCATCAGATATTAGTAGTTATCGAAATCCGTTTTCAACGTAAAACCTCCATCAATATGCTTTCACATTACTGTTGGTCTCTTTAACGCGAAACAATTGATGATTTTTATAGACCCAAAAGATTAAATAAACATTTTTTAGTTTTGACAGTTTTGATTACTTCTTTCTCAACCTCACTATCTTCCATTTTCATGTTTGCGTGATATTCTGCATGATATTGTCGGAAACGATTCGAAGTTTCACTATTTCAATTTTGCTTACAATTTCCAAAAAAAGAAGAAACTTTGAAATCGAGTAAAAATTACTGAAGCTGCGAGTTACTTTAAAACAAAAATGTAATAAAAATAAGGTTTTTTAAGTACCACATGAAATTTTGGGGATGTATGAGAAAAAAACCATATCATACTTGTCAGTTTTTTTCCGTGCCTACAAGGTCTACTATATCCCGTCAGAATTATTACATTTAAAAGATAGTTTAGATTTTTTATTTTGTCACAAATTTTATTTGTATTTTCATAAATTTCGACGAAATAATCAATTCTCTTCTGGATTCCTTCCAAGAATCTTCGAATTAGTAAAAAGATATAAGTATCAAAGAGTTGTGGTCCATCTTCATTATGTGCCTCAGTTTTCGACTTTCTAGATACATGTTCGACGAAGTAAAATAGGGAAATAGTTTGACCCTCTTTTTTTCCTGTTCACTATGACGAATATATTCGTCCAAACTACATTGTTTCAATACGGGAAAAAAAAAACTGGTGCTCAGGAGGATTAAAAGGCATTGTCTAATTTCGGAAGCATTCTCGTACTCTACGAAGATGCATTGTCATTTTTTACCACGCTTAGTAGTAATTTATTTTCTCAAAGAAAATTATATTTATTTCCAGGTTATGTTTGAAAAAAATGGTTTCATTTTCATTTTACAGTTCCCTTATTTTATATTATTTTTGTACAGTTTTTGTATGGATTTCATAAAATCTCTATATATAAATATGTATACTTTATAACAACTGTATTCCTTGGTTTTAGAACCATTTATTTATATTATTTATTTTTACCATTTTTTTTGTATAGGAACTTTATTAGCATCTAATAAATTTTCTGTAAAACATTTTACTTTTTTTCAGCGAACACTTTATAATATTACCGTATGAATATCTGAAGAATAATTTCCCCTTGAAGGAACAACTTTCATTTGTCAGTATTAACGAAGTACGTTCTTAATGTATGCATGGTATACACGCATGTATCGACGACGTAGCTGCTTAGCAATTGCTGAGCATAAAGGTTCGTAGACGTTTTATGAATTTAACATGAATCACCGTTGCATGCTCCTGCTATTCCTTATAAAGGCTGCACGGTATTTCTCCGAGATACAAATACTTGAAGCATTCTCACAGACGATGCAACCAAGTCGGAAATAGAAGCGAAAATCGCGAATATCGTCTACCTTCGAGGGCAAGACTGCGATGGATGTTTCATTATTATTTCAGAGCCTACGCTTAGAGCTGGCATATTACTACGCAACGCATAGCTGACCCAATTATATGCAAATTTGTAATCGAAACTATTTATGAAATAGCAAACCATGGGCTACGAGAAATCATGAATTTTTTATACAATTCTGCGAAGAAGAAAAATAAATAGAATCGAGTTACTTAGATTAATGCTGTAGTAACTCTCTTGGAACAGTAGAGCAATTTCTGCATGGTTTATGACTGTTGTAACTGGTTTCTGCTTAGTATTTGACTAAGATTAGTTACTTTTCTGATGGTAATGTGACTCTTATTAATGCATTAATAATTTAAAGGTTTTTCTATCTGATGGCCGTTTTTTGAGCATAATCCAGAATTTTTTTTATGAACATGAAATACTATCATTTCGGTGTTTTGATATACTTATATTTAAGCAGCATCAAAAGTACAAACAGTTGAAGCTTTAAAAAAAATGCGTGTTTGATGTTCAAGAACAAGATAACTGATTTCATTCAATATTCTAATTGACATAATATCACATTTCAATAATATTAACATAAGATATGGGTCTTTTAATATTATGCATGATTTTAATGGTTCATTTTCTTTAACACTCCGGGAGTAGAACTCGATTTTGTGCCCTGCAGTGAAATAGTCGGAAACAAAGTATCGAGTCATAACGCCTGTCGTATTAAAAAATATCATATGGAACATGGGCGAAATATCAATCACCGACGAGTGTGATTGTCACGCTCGCTTCGCTCGTGCGAGAAGTTGAAGTCATTTTTCATATACAAGGTAAGAGGAAAATTTAAGTCACTAGGAATCAAATTACGACACATGTATAACCACAGACAAATTCTAATTTCGTTTTTGATAGGAAATGGTCTGAATGGAAGTGAAATAATCACTTTTCGGGCGATAAGATACGTTACGCGTATACGGTATTATATTCTAAATTTACCTTAGCATTAATTTTCTGTATACTTTTTTGTATTTCCGTTTTATTGAGCTTGCGTTTAATTCAATCGACAGATTGATGTATTTATTTTTCTTTTTGTAAAGGGTGTTTTCGCCCGTTAAAACCGATTAAATAAATAAATAAATAAGATGTTCTGTAAAAAATTCATATCTTAATGATAAATGTAATACAATTCTCTCTTCAGTGGAAAAATAATTAGTTGTTATACTATTTAAATAGATGGCAAAACTACGTTTATTAGTTGGTTTTACTATTTAAATAGCAGGATTGGCTACCTAATTTATCCAGGTCACTGTTTAGATAGTAAAAGTAACTCATAACGATGACGGTGTCGTATTTTAAACAGAAAAAGAAAAGTCTTCAAATTGTTTACATCTCAAATTAAAAACTGTAAAAGACTTAATTTCAGTCTAAAATTAAACTAATTTTCTTAAATTACGTCAATATTTGCGCTTAAAATCTTACTTTGAGACAGCAAAGTTAAGTTTTAGTCGAGATTTATGCTTAAAGAGAAATTGTTCGACCTTGTCACACATAAGTTAGAGAATTTTTATTTCGAACCTGAATATTGACTAAAAGTAAGTTTCCAAAACTAAAATCAAGATCCGATCCAACTAATATTGACTTAATTGAGGAAAATTAGGTCATTATTTTAGACTGAAATTAAGCCTTTTACAGTGCTTAATTTAAGATGTAACAATTTTAAGACTTTTTTTTTCCTGTGTACTATCTAGTTAGTGGTCCCAGCTGTTTCATTTTTTTCGCGTGGAAACTTCTTATATTTAAAATTTTGATTAAAAATAACACTATGAAATAGCCCGAATGAAGAGAAACGATACTATTTTCAATTATTTAACTGGTTGCAAAGATATAAAGGATACTGAAATTAATTTTGAATTTTCTGAAATTGATATTATTCTTTTGTGGTTAAAATGGGTTTGATCGAAAATATTAAAGACCTGAATAACAATAATTAACAATCATATATTGTTCTGAAAATTGAAAATGATATTATAATAACTTCATAAAACGTGTTTCCATTGACTACATCGATATTGGCTGTCATGTATTATTAAGTGTTTAATAAATTTAACAAAAATCTGTAGTGGTCCACTGTTCGTTTACTCAGAGGCCAATATGTTGAATAATTTGTTAATTACTGTTACTGCACAACATCAATAATAGCCATTGTAGACTTTAAATGTATCCAAAGAAATGTTTGCCGAAATTGATGACACAATTTTACTTTAAAGTCAAGAATTTTTACAACGAATTTAATATATTTATATTATAATATGTAATACTCTTATTTATAATATGAATTTTAAATCATAAGAAGAATGTTTTCGTCGTAAATTTCAAAAATGTGATTTATATTTGCTGTTTCCTGCATGCAATCCATTTCAGTTAAAAGAATATATTTTCTGTCTGCGAATATATTCCGTATGTGAACTTGTAATAAGTTTAACAAGTTATGTTAGGTCATTTCATAGTAATACTTTGTATAAATAAAAAGTATATAAATATTCCTTAACAATCTAACTATATTTAACTATTATTTATTAAATTTGCGAATAGAAGCTTAACGTAAAAATTAACAATTGGCTTGGATAACATAATTTACATTTTTACATCAAAACTGGATATATACATAGATGAAATACTATAGATTTTGTAAAATAAAAATAAATGGAGAAGATTTTTCAAAACAGGTATATCGAAATGTTTGATTATACAAATGTCAAAAGTTGACGTAGCCGAGGTATTCCGGGAATATCGGAAACAAATGCACGAAATTCAATATTTCCTATCCGAACTTTTTTTTACTGTATTTACTACTTCGCTAAAGTTTGTTTGGTCTGATGTGAATGCAAAATTCAAGTTGACCTGTAATCTGCTGACTTAAATAAAAACAATCGATTTAAAAGAAAATATGGTGTAAATGTAAATTTATATGTTCTGGTATTTATAAAATTGGGAAATTTAGTAACGTAAATTAACCATTTAACATCCTTAGGTACAATTATACTTTGTTATGAACTTTGACACTATATTTTAGGATTTAAACTTTAAGACATAAATCTTGCAATAATCATTTTCAACTAGCCAAAGATCACTCTTTCCAATGGTGCAAGGGAAATTTTGGTTAATTTCACTATAAAAAAGTTATACCGGCATTTATAAAAAAAAAATTACTCAAAATTTTAATTTTTTTGTTGGAACACATGTGTCTGATACCAAATTTATTTTTGTCATGATATTTGTGACATTTGGAGAAATAATAATACCATTACCCATAGCAATTTCAATTGATTGAAAAAAGCCCTAAAAATTTCAGATATTAAAAACCAAAACTCGTATAACTTTTCTATTTAAAAATTTACCATTTTGTTTCAAAATGAAATGACTACTGCCAATTTCTCCCGATACAGTTTAAATGCCAAAATATAGTGTCAAATTTCATGAAAAAATGGTGCATTTGGGCGTTGAAGGGTTAAGAAACGTTTTTATAATTATCAACATCTATATTCTAACTTAAAAATACCTGATTCATTTGGGACGGAAATTATATATTTTGGTATTTTTAGTAATATTTTCGTCCCTCTGTCTCTGTGATGAATTTTAAAGAAAAGAACACCTATTTTGCTTAAATTATATTGTTTTTCGCCTAAATTTTTCACATTTTATAGAACTCAGATTCATTTTTGTCCCTACCAACTATGAGGCTGAAACTAGCCGCCAAGAGCTAGCCGCCAGATTCGTCAGACCACTACCGGCTGTTACTACTGCCGCTGTATACGCAAACGCATTTAATGTTTAATTTAATTCGCATTTCATTGAAGAATTCCTTTAATTAACCTTGAATGTAAAAAATAAAGTATGTAACATCCAAAAAGCAAAGATACAAGCATTCACAACGTAAGAATGTATCTCTAATAGAAAGTAAACGTACTACGTTTGTACGAATGGGCATACGTTTTTTTGAGGTTTATGCAGGGTTTTGAAAATTTTCAAAATGTATTTTTTCGTAGTCCTATATATGAAGAACAAACTGATATATGTCACATTCCGGAGCCTTAAATATTTTTTCGAAAATAATGCCAATATACTCAGATACGTAATATGCGACAAAAGAGACCGCGACTTTGAATCTCGTTTTTCTACCCCTTTGCAGGGTTTTGAAAATTTTCAAAATATATTTTTTCGTAGTCCTATATATGAAGAATAAACTGGTGTATGTCACATCCCGGAGCAATAAATATTTTTTCGAAAATAATGCCATTATACTCTAATACGTAATATGCGACAAAAGAGACCGCGACTTTGAATCTCGTTTTTCTACCCCTTTGCAGGGTTTTGAAAATTTTCAAAATGTATTTTTTCGTAGTCCGGTATATGTAGAATAAACTAGTATATGTCACATCCCGGAGCATTAAATATTTTTTCGAAAATAATGCCATTATACTCAGATACGTAATATGCGTCAAAAGAGACCGCGATTTTTAAAAATACATTTTGAAAACTTCCAAAACCCTGCAAAGGAGTAGAAAAACGGGATTGAAAGTAAAGCGGTAAAACCTAACCTAACTCTACCTGATTCATTTCTGTGTACTAAACGGTCTTTCAGTACTAGGTTTTTTCTTCCAATGGTGAACTTTGTGTGCAAAAATGACCAGCACAAAATAATTTGTAGAATTGCGGAGACCCACTCCATATTTTGAAATGTTTCCAAGCATTCGACATCCCGGTCGTATTTTTAGTTTTGTACTTCCGCTTCTGGATGAAAAAGTTTATGGTGAAATATATGTAACAGATTTGATAACATGTATTCAAACAAAAAAATAATTATTAATGAATAGTTTACAATCTACTATTTATTATGAAATGTAAGATGTTTTTTCTACAATAATTTTCATTAATCTTTTTTTTATAACATTACAGCCATAGAATTTTTCATGCGAAAATTGCAGAAAAGCCAACCTGAAATAAATAAAGATTTTTCGAATCGAATATTAAAATATCGATCTAATATCTTTCCCAAGAGGGCGACAACTCGAAGTTCCCATCAAACCTTAGACCCTCGACTCCGATTTCGAAGCTCCCACCGGAGAACGGCCACTTTCGCTTCCTGATCTTTAGTGTGACTTCCGAATAAGGATTATAGCAAGTTCTAAATACGTTACAACTAGCACAGTAAATAGGGGACGACGGCTAATCAATATTTGGGCATGGAGTCTCGGAACGAAATATTTTAGACGATGGTCGCCTATTATTTTTGCAAAAACGTCAAACTTGTTAACCTTTCATTTTTCTGTTTAATGTTAGCAAGTTACGCATAATTAAGGATGTGTCAAATTTTGACAGTTAAATTTAAAATTTGTATTATAACTATGGAAGTGAACATTTTTATCAATAAATTTTCATTGATCACAAATTAACGATATTTATCAAATTTGGCAATTTTAATATGCCACTATATATTACGTAATTTATTCTATTCACCATTTTTCAACATTTTTCCTGGCTTAAATTTCTGATTCTAGCAGTGTTGTTAAACCTAGTCCTGATCTCCAATGAAGAGAAAAAGTTCAAGACCAAACAACTTCGGTGAATGCGCCGCAACGGCCGGCGGTCGTGTTTAAAAATGAATCGAACGGCCTGAAGACTAAAAATTTAATAATTTTTTTTTTTTGCTCAATAAAAGTATACTGTGCAGGATAGGAATTTTGTTAATATACAACTTTTAAAAATTGGTTTTATAATATACGTCTGACTAATTGTTTGTATTACTACTTACGATTAATATCCTATGCCGTAAGTAGTAACGTTCCGTCAAGGTCAAACATATACATTTTAAGCCCAATTTGATCAATCAAAAGTTCTAAAATCTAAAATTCTGATTTAACAGAGCTAATTGGAAAGGTGAATATTAACCACAGTCTAAAAATATAAACATATTTTGTGTGATACTGAAAACCTGGAGCGGAATTATATATTATGACGTTTATGGAGACGGATTTTTAAATGCTTATTTTCGGAGTACAAAAAAAGTGTAATTGATTACAAACGTCATACTTGCACGGTGGACAGAGAAACATAAATAATACATAGGGTAAGGAAGTAGGGGCAAAGTGGGATGGTTTTGGGAAAACTTGTATAAAAAAAATATTGGGCATAAGAATGGTTAGGAGTGGTTTAGAAACCCTTATTTAGGTCTTCAACTAACCTATTATGAAACGCATTGAAAAAAAGTATCTGTTTAATACTCCAAATCTCTTATTTTGATTAAGGTTGTTAAAATTAGTTCTGGAAAGGTGTGACAGAGAGAGAGAGAGAGAGAGAGAGACAGAGAGAGCCCCACCCACTTTGTCCCAAAATATCCCCGACGACAGGCCAGCTGAAGTATTAATATATAAAAGTTGCAAAACACTTACTTCATGCACTTGTATTGTAGTAGACTATTCGATGCGTATTACATGTTTACTGTATTTTACTAATTACTGTCTGTATCATTATGATCTTATATATACAATATATATACATATAATTCGTCAAAGATATCTTGAAAGTGTCAAAAAGATCTGTGACGGATATCTTTTAGATATCTATAAGACATCTTTTATATATACCGAAATAGTTATTTTCGTACCAAGGGCGTAAAAGAACTTATGCCCGTGGGGCTGGCGACGACTACCCTTCGAGGGTTGGGGGTCGAAACGTCGAAATTTGATGAAAAACTATAGGGTAACTTTTTTTCCGAGGTGACCAAATTCAATACTTTTTCAGACAATAGTCATAAGCATTTTAAACCAGTTTTTATGGCATTATCGATGACTTTAGGAAGAAAATGTATACAACCGTTTTTGTAGAGAATTTCATGCTCTATCTTTTTTGTTTAAAATATTTTTTAATAAAATTTGTATTTTTCAAAATAAATGCAAAAAACTATGAAGAAACTTAATTGGGGCTAATGTTTTTTAGTAATGGACGGATGGATCTGCGCCAAAATCTAATCAGATCTAAGTTAGGCCAAGACGCATTTTTAAAAAAAAAAATTATGTCATTACGCTTATCCGTACGCGAGTTATCGCGAGACAAAATAACGGGACGTACGTATGTACAAGATCACGGACACAAATTTTTTTATTGTTGAATTCGGCTCCTTAGGGTCTGAAACGTCGACATTTGGTGAAAAACTATAGGGTAATTTTTATGCCCGAAGTGACTAAATTCAATACTTCGTTCAGACTTAAGGTCTGGGTCGAAGTAAATATATATTTTTCCATAGAGCAGATGAAAAATAAAAAATATACACAAATAGGTGTTCTGCCTACCAAATATTTGTTATTCGACTGTAAACTTTTGGTGCATGTCTACATGTAAATAGGCATGTTCTCCGTTAGCTGCTGGATGTTTATAGACATGTAAATAAAGAAATTTAACGCCATTCGTATATTATGCTCTCGTCGCATTCGTCCTGTCTGTCAACGGCATCATGACCGTGTTAGTATTATCCGGGGAAGTTTCTGTGGTGTGTTGCGGTTCCTCGCTGTCGCCGAGTATACCCTCAGGGTATTCCACTGGCTGGGATAGAGGATGGAGGTTGAGATAAAAGAGAAAGAGAATGTAATTTGGCCATCCTGAAGGCTGACACTTTCACGTTGCTGGATACACACCAGAGGAGAGAGTGAAAAGGAAAGAGCGAACTGCTCTCTTTGCTTGCGGCTGGTTGTTAGGGACCGGAGTTCGTGAATTAACGAAATACGAAACTGGGAAACGATACGGAATCCGAGAGAAGCAAAAAAAAGAACAGCCTAATTAGCTTAAAAAGCATTTACCGTTGATTATTTTTTCAGGAGTTGCGGTACTTTTTTTTAATTATTTTTTATTCATAAAAATATTTCATCACAATGGATAGTGGTTTCTTACAGAATATATTTATAATTAGTAAAATAGTACAATTTTTTATATTCGTTGTAAATATGAACGTAGAATAAATTTCATAAAAAATATTCGTACCTCGGATTACCCCTTGAAATATGATTTAATTGTTAGCAGATGATTACTAACGAGCATTACGTACTGGAACTAGTAATTATAATTTCTTTATGGCATTTTAGTTTTCAGTGTGGCATAAATAGTATATGAGTATCGATCACCGGAAAAAAACGGTGATATCATAGGATATTCACGTGCCAATAAATGTCAGCATTAATCCATTAACGCCCAAAGGACACTTTTTCATGTTTTGATTTCAATCGAGTATTTCCTATCAAATTCGAAGTTAAAAAAATTCGGAGGTACATATTCTACTGTTTTCGAGGTCGAGGAGGAGAAAATTGAATTTCAGTCATCAGAAATTCCAATATGGCGCCGAATTTGAAAAAAAATGTCAAAAAAAATGGGAAATATTTATACTTACTATACTTTCTACTTTATAGAATATTTGGATTCTATTGAAACTATGAACAAAGATGAATAAAATACTTGAATTTAAAAGAAAATTTTACTTTTATAATCCACATCAGAAATTCGGAAAAAAAGTTAATGTATTTTATACATACACATATGAATTCTAAGAGTTTTTTGTTATTTGCATTTTTTCCCAAAAATTGATCGTTTTTGAGGAAATGAATTTCAAATATTATAGGTTAGGTATTTCAATAGTGAGGATTGGAGAGACGGTCAGTGATACAACAAAAAATTAAGTTCTTAAAGAAAATGTTTATCCTGATGATTTAGTTTTTAATTGTATGAAAACGCGAGTTCATAATATATACAATAGCACGCAAAACAATACAAACAATAATAACACAATTGTAACTACTACGTCATTACCTAACATTAAAGAATTGCCAGTAAAACTATCCAAAACTTGATGAAAAAATAAAATCAGAGTAGCACACAAACCAATTAATACTAATATCGGAGGGATTAAACCATTGAAAGATAAATCGGAGATAGAAAACATGAGTAATGTTGTCTATCAAATTCCATGCAAAGACTGATAAAGTTTATATTGGTCAAACTAGTAGGCTTTTAGATACTAGATTAGAAGATCACCAAAAAAACATATGGACCAGAATCAAAATATACGGATTTAACATTGCATCGTATTGACATTTCACACAGTTATGGAAAAACAGTCATCTTAGCTATTGAAGTGAACCTTAACAAAAGAAAAGAAATAGAGAACTTTTTTATCAAAAAGCCTAAACACACCGTGAATATTAGATTCGAATAATCTGTCAGCAGCATAGGAGGCAATATTATAATTTAAATATTATATAGTAGCTCTTTAATTATTTGACACACTTTCGAATACAATAGTACATAATGTTGTTGTTTATTATACGTTGATTATGTTTTTCGAAACTGTATCTAAAAACTATAATCTTGGTCATAATGCACATACATTTATGTCTTAAATGTCTAGTTTTTCTTTAACTTTTTAATTGCTATATTCTATTTTCAAATCTCATTATTTTTTTATTTCAAATTTCAAATCAAATTGCAACACTGTTAACAAAATTGTCATCGTTGCTATTGGTTGTCATTGTAAGCTAGTTGGCAACCAGTATAAAAAACCGTTCTTACTACATTTCCTATATACTGTTTGTTCAATATGTTCAAGTGTAGTGAGTGTTAAACTTTGTCGGTCAACATCTAGACGTGCGTATTTTTGTATTTTATTTGCAATACTTTTTTTGTATTTTATTGTGAGCTGTATCAGTCATTTTTGTGTTAGGAATCGTTGCAGCACTAGCCTAATGTCATCAAGGCTTAATATAGAATTTATGTACATCATCAAATTTATGTATGTTTAATTTATTACCGTATTAATTATATAATTTCTAAAAGTTTTTTTTTGTAAAATTACCCTTTGTTTTTTCGTTAATAAATTTCTGAAGAGGGTCATCACATTGGCCGAAACGTCAAATTAATTTTTTTGTTGTATCACCGGCCGTCTCTCCAATACTCACTATTGAAATATTTAATCATTGCGGTCCAGAACTGAAATATGCCTGAGTATTGTTATCACAATAATTGTAATGGAAACATAAGGGAACAACACTCTACAAACTATTGTAGTTGATAGCTATCAACAAACAACAGGGGCCTTCCGCCAGCACTCATGCGTAACGTCGTATTTTATGCACAAGAAAGAGTCCAACAAATTTTACGCATATTAATTTAAAAAGATGATGGATACCCAGGTAGAAAAAAATTGCCTTTAATTTCTCCACGTTATATACAGGGCGTGGGAGGAAAACTCTATGTGGAAATATGCGCGTAGAAATTCTGACTAGAATCTGGAAATGTACCAACATTTTATCGAATGAGACCGATATCGATTTTCCGGATATTTCTACATCTAAACACTTCGAAATCATAAAATTATAAATTTAATTACATTTCTCCTGAAAATGTATTGTCCATATGCACTTATGGATGGTACCATTTAAAACTAGTTTAAATTATATAACTTTTAAAAATGTAACAAAAATTGACCACAGATTATTAGTTTTGTAACTCTGAAAATATTTTTACTTACCATAGAAGTGTCCGTAAATATATAAAGCGCACATTTATATACTAGTATTGTTCGTCAAAAGAAAATGCAAAAATATGTTAACAAAACTGATCGCTTTCGTGCTGGTTTAAATAAAAATGAGATTTATATGAAAGTTGAAAAGAAGTCTTGCAATATTTCTTGCATTATATTGCGACAATATTGTGGCAATATTGCAAAGGTCTTAATCGCAACGTAATATAGCAAAGACGTTGAACAAAGAATTTATTGGAAGATATTATTACTACAACGCAACGATATATTACCGCAGCTTCATAGGGACGTAGTTTCGCGACGATATTGCAGAGAAAAATATAAGACTATAATGTAATAGACCTGTGTACCGGAAGAAACTTGGAAACTATTGCTTATTACTAGAGTCCTATAGTATTGTCCGCATTTAATATTCAGCACTCATAATAATTTCTATAGACATCAAGATTATGTAGTTCAGTGTTAAATAACTGGTGTATTGATATATATTACTATACGTATTACAATACTAAATATTTAATAGGAATTTCAGTATATCTTCTACTAGTTGATAATAACTAGTGGCTGATGTGAACATTAAGTGAAAGTAAAGCGTTACATGTTACTTTTGATCCATTACGTTCGGCAAAATTTTTGGTCGATCGTTATCCTCCACAAGGACAATAAAAATTTATTTTTATGAATAATAAATTCCCTACAGTTTTTAGATAAGCTGTTTTAGACTCTGAAGTCCGTTCTTCAATATCAACGGAAACGGACAAAAAATAAAATAAAGCGAAAACTGTTTGAGTCTACTGTCATTTTCATTGCGAAGGAGTTCCTTGATTGGTTCATATTAGAATTTAAATTACAAAATGAATCTCCAAAATCCTATTGATACGGTATTTTAAGGTATTTTACGTGTTATTAAAATACATTTTGGATCTTTTCATATATTTTGATCAATCCATTTGTGTAGATGTTCTTTGGGTCGCTGACAGTGATTTTAAAAAATTCAAAATGGTGGCTTCGATGTGGGTGACCAAAAAAAGGCAATGGTTATTTTGTCTGATATTTAGTATACAGGGATTTTTTCTGTCGTTTAATATAAACCCGATATAATGTTTTGAAAATTCAAATCTATTTCAGAAATAGTTTAGGAGAAATAAGTATACATTGAGAACGACGAAACTGTGCATAAATCGTTGCGAATTGTGAAGCCGGTTTTCTTAAAGTGCACAAGAATTCCTTGTATATCAAATATGCACAATAAACAGAGAAAAATAAGAAAATAAAAAGAATAAATAGAATACAAAATGTAAAATCTTCCATAAAAATATCTCAAAGACATCCATAATTTTACGGAGAACAAAAAGCAGCAAGAAATTTTATCGTTTAGGGATAAAATGGGTTAATTTATAAAACAGTTTAGTGTGTAAAAAAGTTATAAATATTAAAAAATTATTTATTTAATAAGATTTCTAGTATCATTAGTACAATGGGGGAATTGGTTTATTGAAATATTCATAAAAAATAGCGATTTTAAGAATCCTTTTATATTAGCTAAAAAGCATGAGATTCTAGAGGTTCGAAAACATTAGATAGTACTTATAGTATTTATAGAAAATTTTTTTTTTGTTAATGTATTCCTTTATATGTATATGAGTAATTCCGCGGAACCTTTGAAATTTGACTTCGAGAGAATTTAAAAATTAGGTTGTTTTTCTTCTGCATTTATAAATAAGTATGATGAAAATAATAAATTGAAAATATTTTTTTTTCAATGTAAATCTCATCTCTTTTAATTAATACAGCGCAAGAAGAAAAATATGATTCCGTAACACGGGGTATTATGTGACTTCGGAGTACTAACCCTTACAGTACAGCGGATCTTTCAGAGTCTGCAAATAATATTATTTTTTTTTTCAACTAAATCAATATCACTATCAACAATAATTGTGAATAAAGAATCCTAAAACCTCAAATAATAACATACAGTATCATAATATTGTTTTTTGTTAATGTAAATAAAATAATTCTAAACAATTTGGTTTCTTGAAAAATGCAAGTCATAAATTGAAATTTTGTTCTTGGATGTTTTTGAGCTGATTACGAATCTGTTGTGAAAATGTCCAAAATTCGAAATGGTCAACATAGCGGAACCGAAAGTCAAAACTCTATTCGAATAGGATGAATCTCGCTGCTGACGGTTTTTCGGATTGCTGATTAAGAAAATGTCACATTTATAAAATCCAAAATGACGGGTCTAACATGATGCCGTGTTTCATCTGCGATTTTCAATTTCGAAAATCTAACAATGAAACATCCCGCGTGTACCTCGTTTTTTAGGAGAAACGGGATGTTAGAATGCTTGAAATCGTTTTCACTTAATACCCCATTATACAATACATTTTACATTATCCGAAACATATTTTTTATTTCTTAAATTAAATAAAATGATAGAAATTCAGCATTTATTTGTGCATTGAACAGAAATAATTATTTGTAATAAACTGATCTAACTTTTAACGAAGTAACCTATATAACATCAATTGTTTCATAATAAAGCAACGTATTTTTAATCTTTTTTTACATTTTTTTTTTTGAGTTGTCTGCAATGCTTATTGTCTCTGTTTCAGGGATTTAAAAAAAATCGAAGGAAAACAGTTTTTGCATCAATGATAATATTGAAAACTTATAAAAGAATGATTATCATTTTTTTATGATTGGCTTTGAATACAAAGTTGTCACGTTTTTTTGTTTCATTCAATAACTGAAATATAATGAACACAGGAAAAGGAATAAACAGCAATCGGTCATGTTAAGACCATTTAATCGTTACACTAATAAAAATGGTAATATGTTTTGAGAAATAAAAAAGCTTTAGTCTTTTCTTTTAAAGCTTTATTTGAAAAATTTAAATATCTCATTGAACATCGAGTGTACTGAGAGACAGGAAATAACAAAAATTGCAGAACTCTTTAAGAAATTAGAGACAATCAATGCACAGCCATAATAATTCTAAAATTTTATACTAATTTTCCATATAATGCTATTAAAAGAAGAATGTAATCAGTACAAAAATTAGTATAAAATTTTAGAATTATAATGGTTGTTCATCGATTATCCTTAAATTCTTAAACAGTTCTCTCAGTGTGCTCATTTATTTGTTTATATTACGTCGTGAATGACAGACACAAGCATAATACCTTAAATTTCAGAAATTTCCATTTCTAAATCATTTTGACAACACTTTTTTTTAATGAGGTCAAATAGATAAATATTTCTGCTAGTATCACATGAGAATCTAGTTAATTTTAAATCTTCTTATGATTGTAAACGGTTCTGATGATTGATAAAAATTTGTATTCTGGTGGATGTTTGACGTTTTATTAACTCGCGCTAATGCCAAAGAAGTGTACTAGTAAAATTAATCAATACCACGCAGTACTTCAAATTTTAAAAGTTCCGCAGAATTACTCATATATTTTTGAAAGATGCCGTAATGAATTAGTGCTATTCTTCATCAAGCTGGAAAATCGTATTAGTTGAAATGTCGTAAATCGAAAAAAAAGATTAACAACTTCGCAAAAGTCTGAGAAATACTTTTTGGATAGTATAGTTCATGTGGATTTATATCGAGAAACTGCAGTTGACAATAAATATATTTAATATCTTGTTTGTTGTCAATAGATAAAATGTAACTTACAATTGAAATATACTTGGGAAAAAGACCAAACTAAGAAACAAGACTGTGTTTTCAAGAGAATGTTATGGTATATTTTGTATGCGTACAATAGTTTCAGTCTTCCCAAGATCTCTGATCAGAACATTTTGACCAGAAAAACATCCCCAACTCTGCAGAGATAGACTTCATATCGTAATATGTATTGCTCAAGTTATGCTAAGAAAATTTATATTTAAATTCATTAGAAAATATGATCAAAATCTGCTTTTCAATTGTGCACCCATTCTATTTTCGAACCTAGTTCACTCACTCAATTTTTTTTTTGCATCATTATAAGCTTTCAAACTGATTAAACCCAGTATGATGTGACGAATATGAATTTAGCTTTTGACCGGAATTTATATATTTACCATTATCAACAATTATTAATAGGCCGTAATAGTTAATAATGTTCCAGGAGTGACCAATAGTTTCTTTCAATAGAGATAATAATTTTTCAATTTAGAACGCAGATATAATAAGTCTCAATATTTTTGCTGTTTTTGTACTAAACAAATTTTCTGCGTATGGAAACTACTATTTTTATTTGAATAAATCTCACAGGCTCGAAGCCAGGAAATATGGTATTTAAATCAGTCCATCAGATATCGTAAATCACATCAGATATTGGCGCATAATCCCTACCGAATATCTTTTAAAATTAGCACATATATCATGGCTATTGCACATTCGTGCTAAAAAAACATTTTTTGTCGAAGTATATCGAATGGAATAAATGATGGAATGAGACCAGGCAATGAAGAATAATTAATCCATAGTAGCCGCGTTTGATATATCAGTTTGTTCCCTAATACTTTCAACCATTTTATTTATTATTATATTATTATTATTTGTGTTGTTGCATATTTAATTATATAGAGAATGCATTGTGATAAATATACTCTCATATTCTCTTATCGCATTAAGTATAGTTACATCTCTCCTTTGCCCATGAATTTGGTTAATTAGTTCAACTTTCAGTCACGTGTTTATCCTCCAAAATGCAACTGTAATAATTTATGCTAATTAAATCTATAATTTATGATATACGAATATAACATACGATATATTCATCCCGACTTATCATGCAATTGAAACAGTTTCAAAATCGTATTAGGAATAATAGTTCTAAATTCTTTCCAAATAATGTTCAACTGATCATAAAACATGGCTTCTTAGCACGCCTCTCCAGGTGCATTCAACGAAAATGCATGTGATGTTACGAGAGCTTTCAAGTTTCTCTAAATTCAAATAAACATTTTTTTCCATATTGGAATAATGAATGCTTAAAAATTTTCTGCTATAGATTTAATTAGCAGAAATCGATCAATTCACTGACATTTAAAAAACATTGGTCCTATTAACTCTATTTTCTTTCAACTCTCTCTCTTAAAATAATCTCTTAAGCACTCTAAACTCTAGTTTCAGGAACGATGCGTGGATGAATTAAAAATTAGTTTTTTTTTCATAAAAAGTTTAATTAAAACTAACCTTGAGTTTTCTAGACACCTACTTGAAAATGATATTCATATTTGTAATAGCCACGTTTACAAAATACTTCAAAATACAAAATTAATTCCTTTAATTGGTTCTGAACATATCATAATATGAAACAATTTGTTAACGAACCGTCTGTGTATCATAAGTCAAATAATGGAAATTGTGAAGATGCATTCATTACAATAGCCTCCAGCAGCTTTTCAAAATATATTTACAAAAACATACATAAATGGAAACAGTATATACAAGCTCCTTCTTTGTTTTCCTGTTATCGTACTAATGAATTTGATAATCAATATGTCATATCACCTGTCAAACCATGGAAATTATGAAGGCGATCGTTATGAATGGACATTGACGTAATTTTAAAAATCATATATAAAAGCAGACACGTGTTAACATCGTAGATTTGTTTATTGTGTACATTTTATTGTTAGAAACTACGTATTAATTAATATATACTGTTTGAAAGGTATGAATAAAATTTAAAGGTTCTAGACGCAACAATATCCAAAGCATTTTTATAATTTTTTAAGGATCATCGAACCCAGTGAAAACAAATATATCTGATTAGTTATTTTTACTTATGAATTAAATCATTCATAAGCAACTAACGATTATTTATTAAATCTGTATTTGTCGAATTTCATGAATGTTATTTTGTTATGACAACATTTTATTGATTGTTGTTAAAAGATAACGTGGTAAGATGAAATTCCTCTAATTCCTAACATCCTGAAATTGATTTAATGTACAAGGAATTATAAAGAAGGGATTCGTAATTGTTACAAATTTCCTCTTCGATAGACCGTTTGTTCGAAACTTTACTATTCATTTCAGTGCTTACAACTAAAAGTAGTTGTAGTTGCTTTCAAAACTTGGAAGGAATTTGGAACTGCCGATTGTAATTAAGCGAAGAAACGAAACTTTAAATACTGCGAGACTTCGCGAAAGATTTATGCTTGTCGTATACTTTTATTTACTTCCCAACAAAGTTAGAGTTATGAAAGTGAAATAAACCTTAAAAGGAAAGAAGGGATATAATTAATGTAGTCAATAATAATCTTTCCTATTTGAATGTAAATATTTCTCGTTTTAAAATTTTAAATCAAGTAGAGGATACGACTAAATGTTAACAGATGTTGTTATATCGAGTTTTCACATAAAAAAAAGTATATAGGTTAAAACAATTTTACTCGGTAAGTATTTTTGAACTTTTCGTTATAAATTGAATGGCTCTACTATAGTACTTCTACACATCGATAAATCTTGATTGGGAGAATTCATCTCAAAACGAGAAATGATAAAACACATAGTGCAGATCGAGTCACCGCGAAAAGTTTTGCCAATGGAAGCGATGTTAAAACAAGTGCAACCAAGCGCACTGCTGACATCCGAGGGGTGTTTCCGAGCGAACTTTCTGAAATTTCGAATTTCCAACTGCGGATTACGAAATTACATTTCGCAAAGCATACAGAAATTTCCCTTTATTTAATTTGTTGCTTTATATTACAGTGGTAATTTCATTTGGTGGCCGCGTTTGTATACCCATGGAATTAAATTTGCTGCATTTAAAGGCAACTTCTTGACAATTTGACAGTAATGATAAATTTCACTAAGATATTTATGAATCGATATTAAATTGAATTTTAGTGAATAGAAAATATAGTAAAATATTATTGCACTTCCTGGAAACTGAACTGATAGGAATTACAAATGAATGTACTGTATTTTAAACGCTATTATTCTTTAGCTTTAATAGCTTTATTAGCTCACAATGAATTGATTAATATGGAGCATTCCATGTCAAATTAGCAACTTTTTTGGACATATTTTTTAATTTTCATTTTACTGCTGTTACTGTTAGAGCGTGCAAATGAACTATTTTCAACCATATACAGGGTGTCCGAAAAGTATGGAAACACTCAAATATCTCGGAAAATCGACATCGAATCGAAAAAGTAAAAATACACGTATTCAATGGTTTCAAGAGAGCTATCCAGTGACACCTAACACAACCCCCCACCCCCACCCGCTGGGGGTGATAGAGGGGGTAACTTAAAAATTTTAAATGGGAACCCCCAATTTTTATTGCAGATTTTGCTTCCTCAGAAAAAGTTACGTAAATTTTGCCTACCATTATAATTGTTTTTGTTGACAGATGGCGCTGTAATCAACGAAATTAAAAAATTATTCTAAAAAGTTTTAAAAATCTCGCGAAAAACACAACGGATCAAAAAAGTAAAAACACACGTATTTAATGGTTTCAAGAGAGCTATCCAGTGACACCTAACACGACCCCCCACCCCCACAGGCTGGGGGTGATGGAGGGGGAAACTTAAAAATTTTAAATGGGAACTCCCAAATTTTATTGCAGATTTCTCTTCTTCAGAAAAAGTTACGTAAATTTTGCCTACCATTATAATTGTTTTTGTTGACAGATGGCGCTGTAATCAACGAAATTAAAAAATTATTCTAAAAAGTTTTAAAAATCTCGCGAAAAACACAACGGATCAAAAAAGTAAAAACACACGTATTTAATGGTTTCAAGAGAGCTATCCAGTGACACCTAACACGACCCCCCACCCCCACAGGCTGGGGGTGATGGAGGGGGAAACTTAAAAATTTTAAATGGGAACTCCCAAATTTTATTGCAGATTTCTCTTCTTCAGAAAAAGTTACGTAAATTTTACCTATTATAATTATTTTTGTTAACAGATGGAGCTGCAATCTGCGAAATTAAAAAATTACTAAAAAATATTTAACTTGACGTACATGGAATAGCATACCACGTTTTCAGAATTTTAAATAACGTCTTTTGCCTTTAAATATTTCTAGTTTACCGATTCTCACCGCGAGGAGGTAGACGATTTTGAGAATCTTCTGTTTTACTTTTTTTTTTATTTGATTTCTGTTTTTTACCTTTTTTTTATTCTTCACTATTAAATTTTTTTATGTTTTTTTTTAATGTATTTGCTTACCTTTTCTTCCAGATATTAAAATTCTTTATTCGCTCCCCCCTTGTAATTGTGCATACAAAGTTTTTGACAGAAAAATGAAGAATCGACATCCTTATTCTACGAGGAAGTGAATGTCGTGTATCCGAATAGCGTAAATGGTGACCAAATCCGCATATGGTGTTATGGCTTTCTTGCATGACTGTGATTTTGTATACTTGTGTGAAAGTACTGTAGGTATCGCTTGCGGAAACCCATTGCATACACTCGGTCGATTTTTTCAACTGCCAGTGTTACAGAGAAAGTAGTCAATAATCGAACATCGTCAGCGTCCAAATCAAAACAGCACGTCTTAGTATTAGTTAAGCTCTATTGTTTGAATGAGTCAAGGTCTCGGTTATTTTTCAGCTTTGTGAAAATTACACATGCGAGCGTCACTCTTGTCGAAAACTTGGTCAAATTCGTACCGCAAAAAATCGCAATTCTCTTCGTTCTCGCTATTTGATACTTAATGTAATGTTTCTCTAACATTTGAATTTCTTCTAATTTTTTATATTTCTTTTATTTCTTCATTCTTTGCTTCATATTTCTTCCATTTCGATACATTCTGTATTCTGCCTCCTGTTGTAATTTGGCATACTATGTCTTTGACACAAAAAGAAAGGATCGAAATCCTTATTCTGCGAGGATGCGGCGATAAAAAAAGAACATACGAACAAGTCGTCCGCCAATTTAATGATACCCATCCTGATCGTCTACCTATTTGCAAATCAACTGTTTGTAAGACTGTTTCTCGGTTTCAAGATACTGGCTCTGTCAATGATCGACCAAAATCAGGAAGACCAAAAACGTCCACGAACGAAGACAACAGTTTAGCGGTCTGTGCAAGTGTCGTTGAGGACGTCCATACTTCGGTAAGAAAGATTGCGCAAGCCACTGGTATCGGCAAATCGTCTGTCCATGAAATATTAAAAGCAAATAAGTTCCATCCATATAAAATAAAATATGTACAAGAACTTTCGGAAGATGACTTCGATCGGAGATTAGAATTTTGTGAGGAAATGATGAGACGTTGTGACGAAAATGAATTATTTCCTTTCTGGATATGCTTCTCTGATGAAGCTACGTTTCAGTTGAGTGGAGAAGTTAATAGGCACAACCTACGATATTGGTCGGACGAAAATCCTCATTGGATGAGAGATACTCACACACAACATCCACAGAAAATCAATGTTTGGGCTGGCATTTTGTGCAATCAAATTGTTGGGCCTTTCTTCGTTGAAGAGAATTTCACGGCTGAAAGGTACTGTAATTTGTTAAATAACCAGATTATACCGGCAATACGAAATATTGCTGGTATAGCGTTTGATAATGTCTGGTTTCAACAGGATGGAGCTCCTTGTCATTTTGGTTTGATTGTACGCAATCTATTAAATAATATTTTCCCCCGACGTTGGATTGGTAGGAGGGGTTCGATCGAGTGGCCACCGAGGTCACCTGATCTAACTCCTCTGGACTATTTTTACTGGGGTTTCTTGAAGAACAAGGTCTACGAAACGAAACCAAAAGACATTGATGAGTTGAAAGAAAAAATAATTCAAGGTTCTAATACAGTATCTCAAGAAATGCTGCAAAAAGTTTATGATAACTTCTATGCACGATTGGGATATTGTCAAGTTGCTGAAGGACTTCAATTCGAACATCTTATAAATTAGTGGGCATAGACATGTTAAAAATCCAGTAAAGAAAATAGAAGCGAAGGAAAATTTAAACTTTAAAATAGAAAAAAAATTAAAAAAATAAAAAAAAAACAAATAAAAGGTAAAAACAAAAAAAAAATATACAAAAATAAAAAAAAAAGATTCTCAAAATCGTCTACCTCCTCGCGGTAAGAATCGGTGAACTTTGAAATATTTAAAGGCAAAAGACGTCATTTAAAATTTTGGAAACGTGGTCCGCTATTCCAGGTACGTGGTTCGCTGATTGCAGCTCCATCTGTTAACAAAAATAATTATAATAGGTAAAATTTACGTAACTTTTTCTGAAGAAGAGAAATCTGCAATAAAATTTGGGAGTTCCCATTTAAAATTTTTAAGTTTCCCCCTCCATCACCCCCAGCCTGTGGGGGTGGGGGGTCGTGTTAGGTGTCACTGGATAGCTCTCTTGAAACCATTAAATACGTGTGTTTTTACTTTTTTGATCCGTTGTGTTTTTCGCGAGATTTTTAAAACTTTTTAGAATAATTTTTTAATTTCGTTGATTACAGCGCCATCTGTCAACAAAAACAATTATAATGGTAGGCAAAATTTACGTAACTTTTTCTGAGGAAGCAAAATCTGCAATAAAAATTGGGGGTTCCCATTTAAAATTTTTAAGTTACCCCCTCTATCACCCCCAGCGGGTGGGGGTGGGGGGTTGTGTTAGGTGTCACTGGATAGCTCTCTTGAAACCATTGAATACGTGTATTTTTACTTTTACGATTCGATGTCGATTTTCCGAGATATTTGAGTGTTTCCATACTTTTCGGACACCCTGTATAACCTTTATACAGGGTGATCCAAAAGTCCCGGAACAGCAAAATATCTCAGCGGGAGTGCATTTTCGGGGAAAATGTTTTAGACAAAAGTTTAAGGATTTTTCCCTGGCTATTTAATGGCGATATTGAATTTGACCTTGAACATGACCTTGAAGGTTATTTCAAGGTCAAGTTAATTTTTTTAAATGGGAACCCCTATTTTTTTTCACGGATTCGGAAAGAGCACAAAATTTTACGTCCGAATATGCTATGGCCGTTTTTTTCGGCAAGGTCATTTCAAGGTGAAACTTAAAACTCCCGTGACGGCGAAATATCTCAGAGGGTGTGCATTTCTTTGGAAATTGTTTCAGACAAAAGTTTAAGGATTTTCCCCGGGCTATTTAATGGTAGCACAGAATTTGACCTTGAACATAACCTTCAAGGTTATTTTGTTTTTTTTAATGGAAACTGCTATTTTTTTTCACGGATTCGGAGAGAGCACAAAATTTTACGTCCAAATATGCACACGCACACGCACACGCACACGCACACGCACAGGTGACGGCGAGGGGAACCACCTGAACAAAGCACCCCGAAGAGGTGTAAACCCGACCGTGCTACCTCCACGCGGTACATCTTGGGTAATGCTAAAGCCGGCGGTAGCATTGGAAACAATGTAAAAATGTTACCCATACATACGGTATTTATAAACGTATCGGATGTAAAAAAAAATGCATATTTTTATCCGGGAACAATGATAATGCATTGCACTCTGGAAACTCTGGAAACATTACGAAAATAAAACGGGGTTCCAATTAAAAAAAAATAGTCTTGAGCTTAGAATAAGCCTCAAGGTAATTTTCAAGGTTAAATTCAATGGTGCCTCTTGCTGAGTTAATTCGCTGTTCCGGGAGTTTTAAGTTTCACCTTGAAATTACCTTGCCGGAAAAATCGATCATATCATACTCGGACGTAGAATTTCCCGCTCTTTCAGAATCCATGAAAAAAAATAAGGGTTCCCATTTAAAAAAATTAACTTGACCTTGAAATAACCTTCAGGGTCATGTTCAAGGTCAAATTCAATATCGCCATTAAATAGCCAGGGAAAAATCCTGAAACTTTTGTCTGAAACATTTTCCTCGAAAATGCACTCCCGCTGAGATATTTTGCTGTTCCGGGACTTTTGGATCACCCTGTATAACGAGATTATGGAATGTTATAAGACTTTTTGCATAATTCGATTTTTAATCCTTCGATTTAGTTAATTTATTTAAACACGAAAAGAATGAGACAACAAAATTATACAGAACATAGTTTTTGTAGTTTTTTAAATGAGCTTTCTGATAAAAATATTTATTTCGACGAATTTTTAAAGGGAGGATCAAAAAAACCCTTTTACAAATTTTTTTGGCAGATGGACAGTTTTTAAAATTTTGAAAAAATTCTCAAAAATTCCTCTATTCTTTATGTTCCGAACAGTATTATAACAAACCTGGATTATGCCGATTTTATATGTTAAATATCGAGTCGAAATTAATCACAAAATGAGAAGGCCCATGAAATACATGTAAATGTGTTTAATTCAGGGGCCTTATTTTTTTCAACTTAAACCTCGATTATCTCGGTTAATTTTGGTCGTACAGAACTTTTTTTTCATTTTAAAGATAATTTTTTGGTCTATATGACTTTCATCAAAATATTTGTATTTTCATTTCTTACTAGTAATAAAGCTAAAAAACTCTTAGTATCGTTAAAATGTTCATTTTTAATTGAGCGACATCGGTGAGGTAGTATTTTTTATCGCTAAACAATTAACATGAAAGAATGGAATGATTAAATAGCTTGACATGAATTGATAATGCTCCCCCTTCCCGAGGAAACAGGAAAATACATCATTCATTGGGCAGACTTTGATATGAATTTGCAATATTTATTGGCAGCGTCAATAAGTCATTTAATATCGGCCTTATCATTTTTCAATTATTTTATTATTTGTAAACAGTAAAATAATTTCATTATTTTGTCAGTTATTTACATACACTTGAATTTACTTGAAAATTTCACTATTGAAATCAGATCGAAAGAAAATCTATGGCATGTGCGTTCTCGGAAATAATTAAAACCTCGAAAACAGTGTACGTAACATTTGTTTTGGCCACTAGGTGGGGTCATGGTTATTGCAGTCCTATATTTCGCGCCCGATAGATAAATGCATTTCCATTTGGTCTATAAGATGCAACACCACCGCGTTTCATTTAAAATCAATATTACCTGCAATCGTATTATATTACTACATCATTTCATAGTTTTTTAAATATAACTTTTCTTGACAAATAAGTATTTTAACGCCACTAAGAGTTTTTGTGTGACCGTGTGAACAAAATTAACCGAGATAATCGAGGTTTAAGTTGGAAAAAATAAGGCCCCTGGATTATATATATTTACGTGTATTTCAGGGGCCCTGGGGCTTTTCTCTTTTTGCTATTAACTTCTACTCGATATTTGACATATAAAATCGTCGAAAACCAGGATTATTGTAATACTGTTCGGAACATAAAGAATAGAGAAATTTTTTCAAAATTTTAAAAACTGTCCACCTGTCAAAAAAATGAGTTTAAAATTTGTAAAAGGATTTTTTTGGATCCTTGCTTTAAAAATTCGTCGAAATACATATTTTTAGCAGAAAGCTTATTTAAAAAACTACACAAACCATGTTCTGAAAAATTTTTTGTCTCATTCTTTTCGTGTTTAAATAAATTAACTGAATCGAAGAATTAAAAATCGAATTATTCTAAAAATCCTATATCATTCCATAACCTCATTATATAAAGGTTATATATGGTTCGAAATAGTTCATTTGCAAGTTCTAACAGTAACAGAGTAGCAAAATGAAAATGAAAAAATATGTCCAAAAAAGTTGCTAATTTGACATGGAATGCCCCATATGTTAATATTTTAATCGTGTAACTATTTCTTTAAATTTTCGTAATACAGTACAAACACTATCGTGTTTCTACTACAATTCTTAAAAATGGATTAGGTATAACGTATGAATGTTTTTTAGTAAAAAGTATATAAAAGGTTTCTAATACGTATATACTACACGAAATATATTTTAAATGTTCAAAAATTGTATATAATTTACTGTAAGTAGCATAAATTTAAAGTGCGTTTAATAAAATATACGTGTATTAAAAACGGTTATATTTTCTCAAAGTACTCAGGGTATAAAACGTGTGGACAATTCAGTTTAATATTCGTATATGCATTACGTTAATAAAACGTTGCACATATATGACACTTTTAAACCGAAAATACTTTAAACGTTTATTATCCGTTTACTAAAAAAAAATGTGAACCTTTAAATTAACTGGAATAAATATAATATAGTTAATATACTTTTATTACACGTAAGTTTAGGCAAGCCAATTCATTCATTATATCTGTGAAACAAAATTAAACGATTTCGTTATATGCAAAATTTGTATACAATAGTGTTAATAAAAATTGTAACCAAGTATTTTACTGACCTATTAAGGTCGCAATTTTTCCATGGGATCGGTAATATTAAACTGTTATAATAATAATAATAATAAAAAAAAAAGTAGAGTTTTTGCTATTTTTATTTTGATGAAATCCTATTTCTGAATTTGTTCTTTTTGGGAGAACCATATGCCACTTGAAAAATTGACGTACTGTACATTAAATGTGCATTTAATTTCAGAATATTTTTTACAGTATTGTCAATAAGCAAAATTACACGGAATAATTTAATATAAATTTCCAACGTAAATAAATAAAAAAATAACGCTCGCGTTAAACAATAAATTCATTTCGAAGCGTAATTTATGTGATTTTCACGATATTTAAAATAAATACAGGCCGTTCGCTGTCAGAAATTATGGTCGGCACTGAAAATTTATAATGTACGTACATGAGGCATTAAATTATTGATTATATATAAAATATTTTATAATATTTGAGCTCGTAATAGGAGACATTTCATTCCAGAATTAATATTATTATAAACTATATTACAGATTTTTATTGTCATATGATTTATTAGAGGAACAATTCAAATATAAATTATTATCACTTGAATATGTAATTTAGTGGCAAAATTAATTAATTATACTTTACGCAACTGCACTGGATGGATTTTTGTTTATTGGTTCTTATTAATACTACATATTACAGTTATTAATTTCGGTACGTACACAATTTGATTGTTGTATTATCAAAAAAATGTTTATATAAGTTTATAAGGGAATCAAAATTTATGAACTGCCCCTCGCGTTTCTCCAACATTCATCAAAATTAAAAGTGATGAATTTTCATACAGTACTAGGTACTAAAAATGAAATTATAAAAGGATTTGTAAAAACGTTTTAAAATAAATAAGACAACCAAACAATTGAAGTTTTATACACTTTTTTTTTTAAATTCGTCGTTATGACGAATGTTTCGTTGTATCGGTTCATCCATGTGACAACTGAGTATAACTTTCATACGATATGTAACTAATTATTTGTTGGTTTGTTTAAAGTAGAAGTCCTATGAAAACGTAAATTTCTATGTAACGAAACCGAAAAGGTAGTCCACTTTAAAAATGATTGTTTCAAAATTCAAATTTAACATTTGAAATAGTAATTTGGCATACAGTAACTATCTGCGAATGGTTCCTGAATTATAATATAAAGTGTTGAAAAATGATAATTTTATATTTACATTAGCTTTTGGATGAAAGTAAAAGCTAAAATCCAGAAAATTCTATTTTTTAGTATTATTATATATTATATATATAATAATACTGGATATTTTTATAATTATTTTGATGAATTAGACTTTGTAATGGATTAGACCCAAATGACAAGTCTGGATTCAAGAATTCCCCAGATTCAAAATTGTAGATGCTGTTAGAACCAAAATCATTTATTTACTCATTTTTCTGATGATTTTATTCACTAATAAAAGTACTCAATCGGAGCAAGATATTCGATTAATTTTCTCGAATTTTATAACTCATAATGAGTGCGTAATGAGCTCCCATTTGATAATTGGCAGCAGCAGGTTAATTAAACCAAGATAGAAGTTTCGTTTATGTACAAAGAGGAAAGGACTCGTGCAAATGCAATAAAATGTGTCACCCTATACTTAATTTTGCGAGTGAGCAGTCCATTAGGCAACGTTGTTGGAAAAAGTTCTGCCGTTAGACCACCCTGTAGGTGCGACTAACTTCTTTACTGAGATCCAACGAGAGAAAAAAGGCAGCAGAGTATACAAGACGTAGATAAATTTTCAGTCAGAAGAATTTTGAACATGGTAATAATAAAGGAAAAAATAAATTAAGAAAATTCGCAACTATTTAAATTTTACCAGACTCAACCAGATATAAGTCATTAGATGATCTCGCAGAACATTGGTTTCAAACATTGGTTTAAAAAAACTTTTTTTTTTTTAAAAGGTATTTATAAAAGTTGTATTTTCGAAAGTGTTTTGATTTTGATGGTAAAATGCATTACACAATTATTATGTAGACATTTAGAATGCCACTTAAGAAAAAAAATGAAAGAAAAATAAATAACAAACCAAAAATTATGTTATACATACAATTATGTTAAAAGAATAGAAAATATGTGAGTTGGATTAACTTATAAATTTCACAAATACAATTTAAGGTACAAATAAATGCACATCGTCAAGTCATTTTCATTATCAGTAATTAAAATAAATAATGAATTCGATTTCAACGGTTTTCAATAAAAAAAGTCATATTGTTAATACGGTAATACGCAGTAGGAAAGATAAAGTATGTTTGATGTAGTTTTTGTCTTCATTTTTATTAATCTTATTAGGTTGCAGACGAATATATGTCACTTCTGAAAAAAGTTGTCTTCTCTACTAAACGAATTTGTTATATAAAATTGTATACAAATATCTCTAAATCCTGCAGGTGTATTCAATTTGTAATCAACTATATTGTATTGATATTGCTAAAAGATTATTAAACTATGGCATAAATAAAAAACTAACTAACTAACTTGTTCAAAAATTCAAAGTTTTCCACTTCATATCATGAGTCTTTCTGTACGATGTTCCGTTGTAGTATGACGTTGCATAAATTGTGCTGTTAGTAACAAAATCAAAGCATTGCTAAAACTTTAATTTTACTAATTAGTGTGCAAACAGTGTCGACATTTTTCGCCGATGTTTAAAAAGTACACGTAATTTTTCGCCGAATTTTTGATTACCAGAATTATTTTTTAATATATTTGTCACTTAGTGTGTGGATATTTTGGATATTTTTTGTCGCTTGTAACTGCTTAAAAATTAATAATGGAATCATGGATTAAAATGGCAGGTTACCTGTCACATAGCTTACATCTCTAACCTGCTATTCTATTCGTAATTTCTACATTTAGTTTTGAGTACCTCCTAACGACCAAACTTATCCAAAATCACTTACTCGGTGACTAATATATTAAATAACAAATTAAAAAACGAAAAACTATCTGTACTCCTTAAATATCGGCGCAAAATTTTGACACTATTGCCCGCTTCCGGTCATGCCTTATGTCGATGGCCTTAAAAACGCAAAAAACTACTACTTTTTTTTTGTTAATCTACGAGAAAATTTGAATGAAAATTTCATGCCACAGTAACAATCGATAACTAATGATGTAAATTTACTTCATCCGGCAGCTGAAAATAGTAAATTAACTAAAAAGATTACTCTGAAAATCCGCAATTGATTAATGTTTCATTTTTAATTTTTTGTTCGAAATGTCCCTTTGACAAGAAAAAAGGTTAAGTGCAATACCCTGTCATATTATTTTATAGACCATAGACGAGGAACGTCGCCGGGAAATAAAAATAAAAATCAATTTAGACTTTAAAGAGGATGACACGGATATGCGTTCTGTTCAATTAAGCTATAACACCTATAGCAGGTAGTGTAATTCCTGTTGTACGCCGTCGCAAAGTTGAATTAATGGTTTTCAATTTTCTGTCCTCTCGCTATGCGTGGTACGCCACTTTGAAATAAATCGCCCGTGAAACGATTATGGCAAGAGGCAGTACCGGTTGTAAGATTAATTTTTACAAACTTTTTTATTTCCTTTTTATTTATGTACTGCAATTTTATGCGAGTAGATAAATACCACTTCCATTGATTTAGATTTCAAGAAATTAATTTATACCACGGAGGGCTTCTAACTACTCTGAAATGTATACCATCTCTATCAAACAATTGCATTATTTCTTAATTTCTTGACCATTTTAATGAAATAAGTACCGATGGTTCTTGGTATTTGTCGATTTATATAATGTGTCAATAAAAAGTTTAACTAATTAGTAAATAAACAGACTCAAGTTGACTTATGATCTTATTATGTATAAAATTTTTTGTTGCGCGTTGCAAAACCAACAAATTAAAAAGGTGACAGGTAAAAAAATCTACTGTCATAAAGCCATCAATCAAAAAGCCGACTTCTCTTTTGAAGTGTCGGTTTTTTCATTGTCGGCGTTTCGATTGGCGGTTTTTTGATTGTCGGTTTTTTGCCCCGTCAGCTTTTAGATTTATCGATTTTTGATTGTCGATTTTTTGACCTGTAGTCTTTTAGATTTGTTGGGTTTTCGACCCGCACCCAAATTTTGGATTTGATAAGTATGGGGTTGAATGGTTTAAAAGAACTTATTTAATTACTAATTAATGAATTTATCTATCTACACATTATAATGAAAATGACCGTAAAATACAAAAAAAATATATGTACTTATCTCTATCTAACGTGATGGAAATTAGTATTTCAAATGTTAATTCAAAATCATATAAGTGTAAGTGAAAATATGTATTATTTTTAAGCTAATAAATGCACTAATTGTCAAAATTAGTGTATTTAAACAAAGGTTGCTACAAAACGATTAACTACCTTAGTTTACTAAAATATTATTATTATCTTTGTTTTTTAATAACTAATAATTACGCCTGATACTGCACGAAAAGTGCAAATCACACTACTTTTCATTTTTGTGCAACATTTGTATCCCTGAAGTAAAAATAGTCTTCTGTACAGTTAAGAAATTTGTGCAAATTTTTGTTTGAAACATTTTTTGTCAAAGATGGAATTCATTACTTAAGTTTTTGGATTATTGCTCATTTATGAAAAAAATGAAGAGAGATACAAACATTGCACAAAATTTATAAAATTTTTGTATTATTATTCAAGGCGAAATTATTAATTAATATTTACTTGTTAAATGCTATGAACGCAAATACCATTGCCTTCAATTTTTATTTGTTTTAGTCATTAAAATTTATATAACTTATTTTCTTTAATATTTTGAAAGAAGTACAGATGAATATGAATGAACATTATCTTGTATTCGTTTATCCTGAATCTTAACTACCTGTCATTTATTCGATATAATCATTGAATACTGCAAACAACGTAATTAATTTTCTCTACTTTTGACTTATTTTGAAAACATACATTATGTATATACTTGTATTAATTAGTTTATTAAATAGCGGATATTAAAGCTAGTTAATCAGACAGGCCAGAAACATATGATGTGAGAATTGTTTTTATCGGTTTACTGTTTCATATATTTCCAATAACAGATAACTCATTATAAATACTATATGTTCCCGATATTTCCGATGAATTACTAAACTAATCGTGCTGAATATCGACCACCAGATGTTTGTGTATATTAAATGCTATTTAAATAAAATTTATTGATTAATTATTTAGTACTGGTTCAAAGATAGTTCTTGTAATTTCAAGTTTTAGTTCTTCTGTAAATTGAATTACTAAACAATTTATCTTCCATATCAACTTTTTTGTTATAAATAGTTTGTAATGTTTTTTCTTGGGTCTCTGAATGTGCTCTTAGATCAACATATTTTTATATATATTATCAATAACAGTATATATATATTATATTTATTACGAATAAAGTAAATAGTTGTTTATACTATATCATATATATTATAAAAACGAAATTTTAGTGTTTTAGGTACTAATACGAAAACTTAAACTTTACTCATACTGTGTATAATATTCCATTATAAAAGTTTAGCATCTTTATATTATGTCTTAACAGAATACTATATATTATTTGCTGTACTACTAGATTTATCTAAGTGCGTACTAATTATATGTAGCATATACAACTTCTTTTGCGCACAAAAACTCAAAATTTACATTTTCTATCATACAACGAGCATGGGTGTATCATATGTGATGACTTTGTAAATGAATCTACTTTTAATGTCCGTATTTACAAAACTTATAAACTTTGATATTAAAGTTAAAATGTGACAAAATTTAATGCACATATAATTCATTAAATTAAAAATGAAGATAATGTAATTCGTTAAAGTTAAATAATATTTTCTAGTAGATGTAGAAAGTTTATTGTTCTAAAGTCAAGGAGATTACTAAGTG
Organism: Trichopria drosophilae; assembly: GCA_030407085.1. Classification (NCBI taxonomy): domain Eukaryota; kingdom Metazoa; phylum Arthropoda; class Insecta; order Hymenoptera; family Diapriidae; genus Trichopria; species Trichopria drosophilae. Next base: position 186,639,917 of record CM059582.1, read on the forward strand.
CAGAAATGTATTAAAAATGTGTGTTTTCTGCACTATTTCGCATATTTAACGACATTTTTCTTGGAAATATGATGTGACAGGAAAATTCTGCCAGCGCCATCTCTTTCGGGATGAAAATCTCTTTCGGAAACACTATGTGGCATGTTATACTGGTCAACAAATTTGAGACAATTTAATGTTACAGAGATGAAAATAGCTAATCTTTGTTAATTTTGGGTCGCTGATTCCGAATCCGATAGTGAACATTTTTTATTAAACTTTTGTTTCTACGTAATATGCGGATAAAGCTGCAAAAAACGTCATTTTCTCCATTGTTGGAGGAAGTTCAATAGAAACATGATAAAGGCTCCAATGACAGCTTAAAATGAAGCTTGTAACTTCAATTTCATGAAAAGAATATTGTTTTAGGACCTAGTAAAAAATGTTTTTTTTTTAATGGGCATTTGTTTTCATGCCAAAATGTTGTCTCACCTAAACGATCTGTTACTACTGCTCAGTTTCGCCACGTAATCTGCATACCTAAAAACATATTATGAAACATTTATCTTACATAAAAATGCCTCTTGGTACTTGTAACATTCGATTTCAGACAGTCACTCACTCGCCAGAATTTGGTCGCCAGGCGGCGAAATGAGCAGTAGTAACAGGAAGTTTAGGTGAGACAATATTTTGCGCATAAAAACGAAAGAAAATAATTTTTTACCAGGTCGTATAACAATTTTCTTTCTGTGAAATAGAAGTTACAAGCTTCATGTTAAGCTATCATTGAAGCTTTTATCGTGTGTCTATATTGAAAGGTATACTTTCTCGAACAATGGAGAAAATGAAGTATTTTGCAACTTCATCTGTATTTTACGTGGAAACAAGAGGTAATAAAAAATGTTCACTATCGGATTTGGATTTATCGACCCACAATTAATAAAGATTAGCTATTTTTATCTCTGTAACATTTTTGTGTTGATCAGTGTTATTTGAAAAAATCACGTAGAGTAGTGTAATCCTTTATGTTTCGAAAAATTCTGTGTGGCAGAATTCTCAATATAGTCAGATTTCGTTGGCAATGGTATTTCCGTAAAAATGTAGTGAATGTGGAAGATATACTGCAATTTTTATTTATTATTTAAACGATGTATTGCAAGGCAATATTCAAAAAGCTAAAAATTAATCAAATTTATATCCTATATAAGATTAATTTATATTTTTTATCACACTTTATTTTTTATTGCACTTAATTTTTAGATTTTTGTCCATATTTAATTTCATTCATTTCAATAATATTTCATAATTAAAAATGGTAACCTATATAATGTTCTTAAGTAAGAATCATATGAAATGCTTCCTTGGCATATGAAATATGCATTATAAAAGTATAAGTATATTTTTCATATTATATAAGTACACCAATAGTAGACTTTTACAAACAAATGAGATGCGAATAAATTTCTGAGCAAATTAGATTGTCAAGTTGTACTTTTGTGTTATGTCTGACCATTACCACATATTTCCACTTGTAATATATTTTGCCGCCCGCACTCGCAGAAAAATTTTTGATCAATATTTACTTATTTATTTTAATACTGTATGGTAGACATAGCGATTTAAATTCAAAATAAAAAAAAAATTTTAGAATAGGTACGCTTTTATCACACCTTGAATATTTGTTCATAATTTCTAGACGATTTAATGATAACACAGCCCAAAAAATTTCGTTGTTCTATAAGTAAGAGTCTATATTGATCAAGAATTTAAATACGACGACCGAAATAGCCAATTGGCTCTAGTTTTCGAGATATTGAAGTCAAAGAGGTAAAAAATTAAGGCATTTTTGAGCATATATTCGGCAATAAATTTATTTTTGACATTTTTTCTGTTTTTCTGGAAAGGTATCCAAGACGATAACGTGTTTGGAGTGATACGAATTTCAAAAAGTTCGTCGAACATATTTGGATCCGTAATTTTGCATTTCTTTATTTTTTGCATGGCATTCTGCAAACTGTAGTTGTGAAAAAACCACTCTTACTTATAGGGAAACATACAATTCTTAAATTTTTATTGGGGAGATTAATAAACAATTCCACTGATCTGCAAATATTATTAAAAGTGAAAAAATCCGTACTTTTACTATGCTTTGGTATCGAAAACAATACAAAATACACTAAAATTGCAAATAACCTTTCGTATAGAGCACACAAAGTATGCTCCCCATATAAATTAATGCAATATTCGTAAAGGGTAAACTATGTAAGGTTTAGTAATAAAAAGACGTTAAAGTTAGTATTAAAAATAAAAATAACATTTCGCTCCTAAGAAGTTAGGAAAAGCCGTCCCTAAAATAGGTAATGTCTGACAAGTTTGTCTGTTTTCACTTACAATGTGTAAGGTATTTGTTAACAAAATTTCAGATAGGTACGATTTTCATAAGCTTTTCTTTTTCGAAAGTAATCTTTTTGTTAAACGTTTAGTATGTACTAATCTTATTTTTTATTCAGATTACAAAGTTTACACTTGCACATTTGTCTTTTTCTGCTGCATTCTCCATAGCCATTCTCTTTTCCAACAAAAAAGTAGGGAATCGATTTAGTCTAATATTGACTTTTAGCCGCGACTAAAGGGACGGTTAGCCGCGAGTAACGCTGATGAAATCTTGTGTTACAATTTAACAACGAACAATTTTAAACAAATCTTTAAGTAATAATGAACTAATATTTAATTTGGTATCCGCGGAATTAAAGAACATGATATTGCTGACTCATTAGTAGAGGAAGTTGAACCTAATTTCTCCATAAAAATTCGCTTTACCAATTTTGAACACACTACCAGAAAAGATGCATTTAGTAACACTGAGTATATTTCTCTGGAACAATAACCATAAAGACTATCACTATTTTATTAATTATTACAAACGCTGTGGTAATCTCTGATTTTATAATCTCAATCTTCCTAGAAAAAAAAGAATAATTAATAGGTGTCGAACTAACCATTATAGCTTAATTGCTTCTTTAACTATAGTTGACATTATTGATAGTCCAAATTGCGTGTGTCAATATAAGTTTCGAAACCGCAATCAAATATTTTCGCAATGTTCATTTTATAATAACCCAACGTGTTTCTCTTTTAAATAACACCGACTTCAAACATTGTATTTACCATATCAAATGATTTCTTTGTTATATAATCTTAAACCGACAACTTGTAAAATATTATTTTCATTTCTCAACTCGAGCTATTTTAATGCGGAATAGTAACACAATATTTGCTTATACTACATATAATAAGAAGAGAATATGTACATTTAATGTATACGCAAAATAATCTCTTTTTAGATTACATTATTAACATTAATACAAAAAGTTTGTATTAAATATATTGCAAATTCACCCCTTGCTAGTGGTTATCCCATTTCCTTTAGATTGGAGCATTCAACAACATTTTGTAGGAAATTTTGTACTGTATAAATAAGGTTTGGTGCGGGTCGATGAACTAACAAATACAAAAACCGACAGTCATGAAGCCGACACGTAAAACAATTGGCACATCGACAAACGGACAGTCATTTTACGATGATTATCGGTTTTTCGACTGTTGACTTTTAGACGTGTCAGCTTTTTGATTTGTCGGTTTTTCGACCCGGACCCATAAGGTTGAGTGCCCTTTGATGAATTTGCGCTTTTTTAGATATGGAAGAATAACAATAATATAAAAAGCTTTGCTTAATTCATTTTTAAAAATATTTGCAATTAATTACAGTTAATTATTGGCAACTAAATCGGTCAGAATAAAGTAATCAGCGCCCTAAAATACGTCAGAAACGTTTCGTACAATTAATTTTTGAGGTGAGGTAGCTCTTGTGCAACAGAACCTCGATCAGAAATTATGAATAAATATTCTCTAGAGTGCAATAAAATTATACCTATTCATAAAAATTTCCTACATTAAGATTTTCAAGTATTTTAAGTTTGTTGGAACGCACGCAGTAATTACTACTTTGTGGGTTCGGTACAATTCTTTTTCGTGTAAAAGAAACAAAAAATTTGCTATATATTTTATCAATCCAGCGATTATGATACTACTACTCACTTCTATTAATAGAAACCTTTATAAAATTTACGTATGGATCATACTCTAATATACTATATTTTAAGTGTAAAACATTAAGCTGAGACAAATGTTTGTTAAAAAAAAAATACTTAATGTTTGTCAACGTTGCGACGTTAACTGGCATCCTCTGAACAAAAATTTACTACATTCGACATTTTTATGAATTTTATCCAACTAATATCAAGTCAAATTAAACTTAGTACGGTGTCACAAAAATTCCGAATGGACATATTATCACGGATATTAATGAGAAAGAGAGAATCGATACAAAATAACGAAATTGATTTTTAATACTCCGGGAGTAGAAGTCGACTTTGCGCCCGGCAATGAAATTTTCGGGCGCAAATTATTGAGCCCCACACCCATCGTATTAAAAAAAATTGTATGTAACATGGATGAAATGTCGATCTCCAACGAAGACCGATAATTGCGCCCTTGTTACAAAATTAACTATTACATAACTATCGTATGATAAATTGAACACTTAACAAATTTATTTAAACGTTTATATCTATGGTCTGACAGCGTGCATTACGAAAGTACCACCTTTACTCCTTACAATTAAGTACATCATAGAAATATCTAATAGGCCTTCAAAACAAGGCAAATAACTTGAATATAAAACTTGATACATCGTTTTGTACCATTTGTTCACTCCAGTCAATTTCTTGCTGCAATGATACTCCTAAGTTTTCGGTTGGAAACATGATTTCTCGACACTGACCAAGAACCAAATGACAAATGAAAGTGAGAAAGACGTTTTCAGGTCTCGTCGCGACGGTAATTTAATCGGACAGCAGTGAAATTACCGACGGAGAAACTTACCATGACAAAGTGTGCAACTCGTGACGTGCTACCAGGCGGTCTTAATGACTGCGGGACCGCGACTAAGTGGGCTGTACGACGATAAATTATGCCCAGCAGCAGGACTTTCTTTGTAGCAAGGTAGGTAGTTTTAAGCAAACCTTTTTTTTCGATCTTCTCTCTCAGGTCGAACATTTGTCTCGGATCTTACGCTTGGCGAGAATTCGCCAAGGGAAATTTGCTTATGAGGTGCGAATGAAAATGTGTGACTTTCAAACTGGCTATGCTTTTTCTTACGTGGTCAATTCATTATTTTATTTCAGGAGTACATTTTATGCTTTTTCATAAAATATGTTCACTTTTCGTCAATAAAAAGAATAAAATTCTTATTAATAATATACAGTTTTTCTAAACTAGTACATTGCCATACTAGTGATAGAAGCAGGTAATTTCCAGTTGGTTGTGAAAGTTGTGAGCGAACGTCGTGCGACAATATGACTAGAGTTTGTGATTTTTTTTTTGTAATTTTGTACGTAAAGTTCGAAAAAAAGTTATTGTAAAACAAGAAATGTTGGCAATTCAATTAACCCGTTTGAAGCATACATTTTTATTTGTACGGAAAATAGCTGAAACTTGTTACTCGGAGGTTCTCGGAATCGCTGATCACGAATCTGACCTATGATTTTCAACATTCAAAATGGCGAATCCAAAATGGGCGACCGAATTATAAAAAAAGTCAAAATAATTTGAAGATCTGCAGCCAGATTCGTAATCAGCGAATTCTGAAAACTCCAGAGTATAATCAGAGAAAATTTCAGCTATTTTCAGCAAAAATATATGCTTCAAAGGGTTAAATTGCTAAAAATAAAAAAAAACTTATAATTCTTACAATTATCACCAGTTGCTATTGCACGACGTTTGTTGTAATTAACAAATAAAACTTTGCAGAAAGTAATACATAATATGTTAATATTTCAATAGATTCTTCCGCATTCGTGGAAGAACGCACACCTAATAATCATTGACGGGGAATTGCATTCCAAAATTGGCTGGTTCGCACAATTCAGTGAGAGGAGGATAATTAAATGCAATTAAAAGTATCCGATCTACGGGCGTTCGGTCGGTAATGCCCCTCGGTGAATGTTAGCGTCTCGCATTTCGGAATGTATTGTACCGGCCGTAATCTTCGCTCGTATAAACTCTGGCGAGCGTCGCCGCCAATTTCGAGCCTCGCGATTCGCCCTGCGCATATATTTTGGCATTTGTGCCGAAATGCTTTCGAAATGGACGTTGCTCGAAGAGCCGCACTGCGAAAACGCCTCGGGTATTTATTGGCGAAAGCGCCGGAATTACGAGAATAATTAGATACGTGGAAGAGTATATAGACAGGCGACGTTATCCCGGTCCCTCGTTACGTCAAAAGCGAACCTGCTATAATTTATATGTTGAATGACCCGGTAAAGCTAACGGGCTTTCACGATTGGTGGACATTTTTTTCATCACCCCTTTCGAGCTTTTTTATACCTTTTACCCCCTCTCCTCCTCTTGGTGTCTCTCTCGAACTGTCTACGTGGGTGACATCGTAATCACAGGTTGAGTTTTTTATATAATCAGAACCGACTCTCTGTCACGTACATCCTGGCACTTGATTCAATTCCTCGATTACGGTGCCCGTAATGAAGGAAGCGATAAACACGATGGCTAATTAGCGAATCGGAAAATGCACTAGGTAAGAGGTAACAATTTTCATTCCAGACATTAACTAATGGGCTAAAATCTCTTATTTACAATATACAATTATTGGACTCAAATTTCAGTCCATAGGAGTTGAAAAATGGGTAGGCCAGGTTTGATTATATTTGAGTTTTTGGCAGTCAAAATGTAGTCTAATGGCGTCAATAAACACGGAAAAAGAGAAAGGCGACTGAATGCCGTATAGACTGGACTAGTTAGTACGTGGTCGGCTTTTTATTTCAACTCGCTATAAAGTAGTAAATTTTGAAAGTTTTGAAACGAATAAAACAAGCAATTGTTCATTAGAGTTTTCGGCAACTAATGGTGAAGTAACAAATTATATATATCAATAAACAATAAAGTTATTAATTTTTTTCTAGGCAACTTCAAAATATATCTTCTGGCTCTTCGTTTATCTAGAGAATTTCAAGTATCCAAAAACTGTCAGCGAGAAACTTGTTCATAAAGGTATGAACAAATTTTCTGGTAAGTTTTATGTTTTGGTCTAATAGTCAAAAAGTAATGAATGTTTAAATTAAATAACTACACCGGTAAAGGATTAAAACCTATCATGGAATACCCCAAAGGAGCAAAAGTGACTCCAAGAGAGTGAAATGGAAGCCTGTAGGAGTCGGAGTTAACGATGACTCTCTCGTGAATTCTGCAATTGAGTCCAATAATTTTAGAGTGTACTACCTACATTTGACTACCTAACTATATAAATAATTTTAGAGTGTACTACCTAATAATGATTTGAAAGTAAATGACAGAGTAATATGTTGCAAAAATGTCATAAATCTCACGCGTTCCAAAGTCATTTGTCAGCTTTCAAACGTGTAGAGGCTCTTAATAATTCTGCTTTACAAGAAGAAAACAAATATTTTATATAGTTTACCTTTCATATTTAGAAAATAATTGACAATAACTAATCTCCCTTTTTAATGTAATATTAAACAAATATAACTTGTTCCTTAATTGTTAATAATTTCATTTTGAATGCGCACCCCAAACAGCAGTGGCCCCCCCCCCCCACCCCCCCCCCCCCCCACCCCCCCCCCCCCCCACCCCCCCCCCCCCCCACCCCCCCCCCCCCCCACCCCCCCCCCCCCCCACCCCCCCCCCCCCCCACCCCCCCCCCCCCCCACCCCCCCCCCCCCCCACCCCCCCCCCCCCCCACCCCCCCCCCCCCCCACCCCCCCCCCCCCCCACCCCCCCCCCCCCCCACCCCCCCCCCCCCCCACCCCCCCCCCCCCCCACCCCCCCCCCCCCCCACCCCCCCCCCCCCCCACCCCCCCCCCCCCCCACCCCCCCCCCCCCCCACCCCCCCCCCCCCCCACCCCCCCCCCCCCCCACCCCCCCCCCCCCCCACCCCCCCCCCCCCCCACCCCCCCCCCCCCCCACCCCCCCCCCCCCCCACCCCCCCCCCCCCCCACCCCCCCCCCCCCCCACCCCCCCCCCCCCCCACCCCCCCCCCCCCCCACCCCCCCCCCCCCCCACCCCCCCCCCCCCCCACCCCCCCATGGTCAATAGGAGTTGGTCATCTATGACTAATTCCTATTCATCAAAATCAATAAATGCAATCGGATGCTAGTAGAAATATTATCGAAACAATTTAATTCTCTGTTTCAGTTCAAAGTCCCAATGATAAAGTTATATTTCATTTTAATGAATTAATTTATTTAGTTATCAGTGGTTTATGTTGTTAAAATGATGATGATAATGAACCACTGGAACTTTGACCGCAAATGAACGTTGCTGCTTTCCAACAGTGAGCTGCAACGCCAGTCTAGTGTAAATGCGTGCAGTGATCGCCATGGTCCAATCTGCATCTGTATTCCCTATTGAATATGTGGTATGGGTACGGGTTGGTAAAAATTGTTCGTGGGAGAAAAATCAATGGCCTGCGGCAGGTTCAATTCACAACGATACATATGGCGATGATAACGAAAATTTTGTATTAGAATTGTCTGAAATATTCTGTACACTCAGTCGAATCTACACAATATAACATTTCTTTAAATTCATGGTAGACGTACTGTGAAGTTTTACTTGAGTGTGTTGGTCCTAATATTTACGAGGTATTGCAAACTTAATTATTGTTATTTTTCAAAAAAACCCAAAACAGATTGACAGTTACGACTTGGTAAATTAAGCGAAATGACAAACAATTTTAGAATATTTCCTTTGTCTCTTCATAGTTTATGAAACTATACGTTCATCAAGTGTCGAAATCTTTTCGGTAATTACTAATTTATTTTAGTTGGTACTTTTTCTGTGCAAAATAACGCTTTCCAGCTCTTTTATGTGCACCAACAATTGTTTAAGAAAATTAACCCTTGCGTGATGTTTTAAGACGTTTAATGTGTTTCAAACGAGTGATAAAATTTGCATACGCATAGGGCGTCGTTACACGGATCGTAAAATTCAAAAATAACTCCCATAAAGTTTGCGCTCAGTCCACACGGCTTCAAAATGAGCCTTAGAAAGTTCTTATAACATTTCTGCAATCTTCGCAAAATGGTATTCAAAATATTGATTTTCGATAAGTATGCTATCAAAATTGTATATTATCCACTCTAATAATTTACCTCAATAAATATTTATAAATCAAGGGATGCTATGTAAGTACAAAGGTCATTTACACTCTGATAGTTTTCCCAATAAGTTATTTCAATGTATCACATCGTAATCATTAATGACTTTAGTTATTAGTAATTAATTTTTATTTAGTTGTTAATAATTAATATATGTGCATGATTATCAACAATAAAAATAAACAGGAACAGTATGCCATCTTGAATATCTCAAGAAGAATTGTTTTTTAATAAAAATATGTTAGATAATCTTTAATTAATATTATGAAAAGATAATGAAACTAACAGGTGAAATGTGATGCTTAAATTGATCACTATATATGTAAGTAATAAACGTGTATTAAACGATGTACATCAATACTAATTACAACTAAAAGTACATAATTACTATCGTCAAAGTTTGTTCCCTTCGTTTATTTTGTTAGTTTCAGCAACTTACGGAGCAGTTACGCAGTGCATGATATCCTAACTAAACTGTAGTGTTTAGATTTAATCTGTTTTAGTGACACGTTGAACACGTCCATTAATAATAAAGTAATCTTATTATCCGTTTGAGCACTGTCTAAAGCAACCTGCTAAGTCCAAAATTTGTTTGCACCTTGTAATTTCATACTATATCCGTCGAAATGAATGCTTTACACTAAAACAAATTACAAACTTTCATGAATTAAGTAAACACTATTTCTCTTAATAAAGCTCGCTTGCACAATTGATAAGATGAAATAGTAAGGAGATTTCCTCCTCAACGACTATCTATATTTCTTGTTGTACACATTTTCAGATCAACTTATTTTAAAGTATTTTATTAATGCAACTTCCATATTTTACGTTTTAAAGTATTAATAAAAATTTGTTCTCGGAACAGTCATGAGAAATTCCATTCAATTTTCGTTGAATGAAGAAATGAACTTTTAGAAGTGTGAATTATATTTAATAGCATTTTCACCCATCCAATACCTAAATCAATAGTTCGAAATCCAATATCGACTATGATGAACACATTTTCAGATGTGAAGTAGGGAAGATGTAATTGATTTTCCCACTTTTGAAATTAGTTATTTTCGAAAGTATTTCTTAAGCGTCGATTTCGCAGTAATAATTACAGAATATTTGGAGAAATATTATTCCATAATATTATTGATTTTTCTTTGTACTTTAAACAAGAAAACATTTGGGTTTATGTCCGAATCTTTATATGTAGGGGATAATCAAGTTTCAGGTTTTTTAGCGTTAAAAAATGCATCGAAATATCATATCCAATATTCGAAAAAAATATGTTTGTGAACCTGTAGAATTAATGATAATTGTTCTTCCAATCTCATGAAAATTTCAGATAATGTCTGTAATAATAAAGTTTTGACGAACATTAGATAACCTTAGTAATTTTGTACGAAATAGTGGTTCGGGTTTTCAAAAAAAAACACATGAATAGAATATTTTATAAGAAGAGTCTTGAAATAATCCACATAAGCTTAATGAACTACCCTTGCTTGATTACACAATCGATAACTAGTATCTGATGAGCATCAGTAATGCTGAATAAGTAAAATAATAACTTATTAAATAACATTAATTTTAGGGTTATTAAGGTAATTGAAATATTGTGGCAAGATAAATCGAATTCTACTGAAATAATAACCTTAGACAAATCTTATTACTATATCTGTATAGACTATCGAATATAGCATGTTAGAACACAATTATTAATAGACATCGATTAAATGCCCTATTAAACGAAAATAGAAATACATATTCTATGGTATTTATACATCAAGTTCCATTTTAAACCCAACTCATTCTCTGTGTAGTGTTTATCCGGACTTTTACCTACAATTACTATATATTTTCATTCTTAATACTTTTTTAATGTTCATGTACTCAATAATATGCCCACTCGGTATACTATTATATAATCATTACACATAACAAAACAATGAATGTATCAATTTTATAAAAGTTAACCAAATAAAAAAAGAATTTCTATTTAAGAACTAATGACCTGGGATACAAAATGTTTCATCGTAATGAGAATAAAATTTGAGTTTATATCTCAAATTTGTAACTCGAAATGAAATGTTGTTATTAATGGTAACATTTAAGTTATACCAATCAAAGAAACAGAATGATGGAACACTGAGCTAATCTGAGGCGAAAAATAAATCGCTATTTGAATAGCTAATATCTATTTAAAACATTTATAAATCGTTCTCAAATACTTCAGTTTCATAAATAAAAATATCATTAATTCTGTATCTTGAAAGGCATATTAGTAAAATTACTTTACGCTTATAATAAACCATATAGTAAATGTAAATATTCAATCTAAAATCTAGAGTGTTCGGCTTTAAGATAAGCATGTACGTGCTACTGGTATTGAAAAATATGTACAAAATTTACGTTTATATATCTATATGTGTATATGGCAAGAGAATTTCATCGATATTCTATAAGGTTCCTAAATTTTCGAAAGTTATAGCAAAATAAAATATCTGACTTTATTACGAGGAGTTTGCAGAAGAACGATAACCTGTACATATTCTATGAATATGACTCTCCGAAGCTAGAAGATTCTGACGTAAAATCTATGAATCGAAAATAAACAATTCTGGGCATAAATAACTGGGTAACTACTTTCTGATAGAAGAACTATTGTCATCTTAAAGTTTCCAAATAATAGAAATCAGCTTAAATCAAGTGTTCCGTTTTTTATGCTTCAATATTGACGTCAAGAGGAATTTTATATACAGAGAGAAAAAAATAATAATTAATGGAACAATTTGGCAAAAGTAAAACATAGAATTACAAAAAGTACTTAAATATACTTTCTAAATCTGAATTAGTGAAAAGTGGGTTACTATTTGAAATTAGTAACAAAATTGTCTAAATATTGATAAATTTCTTCTAATAGAAAGAGTAACATACTTTGACTAACTCAGTCAATTAGTTAAAATTGACTATTAATTAGAAAAATTTTGTTACTAATTTCAAATAGTAAACCACTTTTCACTAATTCAAATTCAGTAAGTGCTATTTCGATAATCAACGATATCATTTACTAATTCCCAATACTTATATTATATACTCTCTACGTCTGAATTAGTTAAAAATTACTAATAAGGAAATGTAAAGTGGGTCACCAAATGAATCAGTAATCATTTTTGCTAATAAAAAGTTAAAACCGACTAAATTATTACAAATTCTACAAACTACTAAACTAAAAAAGTCAATATCTATTTGTAGATTAGTAGAATTTTACTAATAAATTGTATTTTTTCTATTTTTCAGTAAAAAACGTACTAATTGATGGTAACACACTTTTCGCTACAGATAAGTCCTTTTTTGTTAATTCAAGTTTAGAGAGTAAATATCCATCATCTTACGTAACTTCATGTGCACCGACAATTGTAAAATTGAAAGTAGTAACTATAAATCTTGCTCAATAGTAAAATATGTGAATTAAAATTTATTAATCGAAAATAAACCAGTAAAATTTTCCAGTAATCACAGTTATTGTAAAATATATATTACAATGTTCTTAATTGTAAATATAACATATAGTCACCCAGATAGAAGTAACTGGAGTAAAACCCCAGCAAGATACTAATCCAGTACTGTCAGCCAGTACAGATTAAGGTTACCGTCCGAAATCCCCGACGACAAAATCACCGCGACAAAATCCCCGAATTCAAAATCCCCTACCACTAAAATCCCCGAGTTCAAAATCCTCTTCTTCATCAAAATCACCTTTCAAAACATCTACTTTTATTACAAGTTACCTCAGTCCATGGTGGAAGTATAAAGCTGTAGCGCTCTCGAGTAGTACAATTTCGGCTAACAAGCGTCCCACCAAAGATCAACAAAATTGGCGGAAGATTTCACTATCCCGCAGCATAGAAAAGCTAACCTACCTAACCTAACCTACCTTAACCTAACCTAACCTAACCAAACCTACCTTAACCTAACCTAACTTAACCTTATAATATATCTTAATTCTAAATACAAAATAAACAATATCAACTTTTAATACAGCTTCAAATGTAAATTCAGAGTTTCTTGTGAGAAGGGATTTTGAAATCGGGGATTATAGGAGTAGAGGATTTTGACTTCGGGGATTATTGTACTTGGGAATTTTGACGCGGTGATTTTGTCGCGGGGATTTTGTCGTCGGGGATTTTGAGCGGTCACCCAGATTAACGGAAATGAGACAGTACTAGAAAAATACCTACGAACAGCTGATTTAGTACTGTTATTCGGTAATATTTACGGCAATAAATCAGGACTGTCAATAATATCGCCAAAGTATATGAACCCAGTACACGTAACCGGTACTGTATTCGCCGTTAAACGAGTACTGACGGACGTAACAAATTAGTACTGAAGAAATACTGACTGCCAGTATTTGTATACGTAAGAAATAACATCCGACCGCCGGAGTTTGTCAGTACCATTCCAGTAAAAGTAACCAGTTCTTCATTCAGTAATAAATCAGTACTGACTGACATTGCAAATCAGTACCAATCCAATACTGACTGACAGTATGTGATATCGGTAAGAAATAATGTCGTAGTACGTCAGTACCGTGGAAATACTGATTACCAGTATTATTTGTAATGTTAAATCGTTACTGATTGCCAAAATACTGATATATAGTACTTATTATATATGTATATTGTGCCTTCAGTTTTATAGTTTAGTATCCATTAGTTTCAAAGATTCTTAATGCTAAAATTAGTTGCTGCATTTAAAATATATGAATGTTTTGACAATCAAAAGTTGCCAGTGTCTCTGTTCATTAATTCTGATAATTAATGTACTCATTATTTTTAGATACTTTCATTATATTAACCGGTTCAAAATGATGTTTTCAAGCTTAAAAAAATCAACATGGTGAATTTATTTGAAAAATTACTGAAATGTCCATCGGTTGCCAACTGCGAATAAAAATAGAAGTCACTGAAAACTTCGCCTTGTTAGCTTCATTTGCTCTTTTCTCTTACATATCTGAAAGTACTGAAAAATACGTGATTTTGTAAATAAATCGGATTCAAATCGATCTTAAACAAAATTCACTATTGATGGAACCAGATACTTTATAAATTAACAAATAGCAATGTTTTTATGAATTTGTTTATCGTTCCAGAGATTTTCAAACATATTACATCATATTCCGAAAAATATAAACATAAAAAATGTAAAATGAGATATAAAATCCTATCAAAATTTACGAGCAGAGCTATACAACAAAAAACTCAATATTACGATATACATTACTTTCGATAGATCGATCTTTATTACAGTAAGGTGAGAAAACGTCATTTTGCAGCTTCAATAGATACACATATCTACTTTACTCCAAATGAGGCTGTTTAAGCCGAGATATTAAAATAAAGTAACAGCGTTTACACTGATGTGGAGATCATGTTTGCAGTTACAGTTTATGGTCGCATTATAGTGCGTAGAAGGTTATAATAAATCGATATGTTTTTTTTACTCCATGCGTTGACAATAAAAATATAAGGAAAATAAGAAACAATAATATCAGTTTTAATTATTAGAAGCACCATCAAATTATTGAATTTTAACAAGTAATAAATATGGTAATAATATTGTCATGCCACAGGTAACAACTCGTAGTCGAAAAATTTATTTATAAATCTAAAGAGCCCATAATTATGAAATTTATCGGAATAATATGTGTCGTATTTTATAACAAACAATATTTTACGTAATATTATTATTATCATTTCATTTTCAAATGAATTTACGATTTTTTTATTGACCATTATAACACAATACTCTATAAAAATGTTAATTTTTAATGTGTAAAGATGAAAATTTTGAAATGCTATTTAATAATTCACAATAAATAAATAGCTGTAGTAAAAATATATATAGTCATTAATATTGATGTAGAAGAATTGTTCCTTTCCAAAGTTCGAAATTAAAATTTATTATGTTTACATTTTAAGTCACTTACGAATGTTACAAAATTTCAGCTCTTTAAAGACACTTGTTTCAAATTCCAACGAAACTTTTAATCTGTCGTGTCTTGACGTTTCTGCGCTACCAGCATCACAATCAACTGTCTGGAACAAAGTCAGAAATTTCGCGAGAACTAACATTTAAAACTTATGACAAAATTAGTCAAAACTCTCTTGTTAAAAATATCATAATTCTGTTTCAGAATAATTTTGGAAGTTGTTTGGTTTGTTATACTGTAAGCCTTCCGGAAACAATATAATATTTTTAAACTAAATTTAAACAGCCATTAAAAAACGCATAAAAAAGTGATGTAATAATAAAATTCAAATTTTCTCAAAATTTCAAAATGGATAAACCTTATTTTATTTTACTGCTTAAAGTATACTTCACACACTAGTCAACTACATTAGTCTATTTTTAATCAAATTGAAAAATACACATTTTTCATTCTAGAATATTTCATGAATTCTTGTTTCTTTGATGCATTCTTTACCTAATTAATCATATACATGAGAGTACGTACAATTCAGGTTAATTTATTCAAGACAAACATTCTGTGCAGTGTCAGTAGGTTTGAATTTTGTAGTAGAACTCCTCGTTATATTTCTACTTCAAAGTCAAACATTTAGATCGGTCAACCTGAAATTTCAAAGTAGCAATTAACGAAATCAAGTGGGTCCGTAATTAGGCCGATAAATTTTCTCAGCCGAAATTTATTTGCCTAAAATATAACTTGAAGTTTGGTTTATGAGAACAAACGTAAACGTTTTTCGGTCGACATTTGATAATGCCCAACAGGTTGTAAGTCGAATGTGGTAATGTGGACGTACCACACATGTGGAAATATTTATATAATTTTTACAATTTTTTAACGTAATTCTAATCAATTATCGGGAGGATCCAGGCACAAAATCAGAATTATGAAACAATCATTCAAAAAGTACCACAAAATTATTTCTGTAGTTATTTTTTACGAGGATTAGAGGTACCACAATGGAAAGTGTAACAAATTTTTTTTACACTTTAATTTTTGCTCGAAAAAATTCTATAACATTTTTCTACATTAATTTCAAAACTAAAAAAAAATTTCAAAACACATTTTCTAAATAATTACGAAAAGATTTTTAAAAATTCGATTTCCTTCATAACAAAATTTTTTTAGCAAAAAACATTTTTATGGATAAAAAACATGTTTACATATTTTATTCTAGCACAATTGAATCCCTAATAAAAAGTTACTAAAGAAATAATTTTTTTGAATCATTCATTTTACCGCAAAAAACATTTTTCTTTTTTTAAAATGGTATTACATTTTTCTAAATTATTTTAAAAATTCACACAAAAATTAGGGTGAATATATAAATACATTTTCTAAATAATTACGGATGGATTTTACAAAATTCACTTATTTTTTCTGGTAACAAAAATTATTATATTATCATTGAATTACTCGTTAAAAACTAATAAAGAAATAATTTTTTGATATTATGCATTTATTTTTAATATTAGCAGAACATTAGCGCAACGAATCTACGCATGAAATATAGATTTAAATTTACTTATGTTGGAAATATTCATGAATATTTAAAAGTATTACCATTCATTTTTCATAAATTACAAAGTTTATTTCATATTTTTATTAGGATGAAATGATTCTTCGAACATTATAGGTGAATTCTTAATTCTTAAAATGATTACAAAGGGGTTATGTTTATGAGTTTCTGTTTTCTCGACCACTCAACTTGGTTTAATAATTCTAAAAGAATTCGTGGAGCTCCGGCAGAAGTAACAGTCAATATCTTTAAATGAAACATTTTTATTTCTAGATATTTTTCAATCACTAATAATGCAACTGCGAGAAAAACTTCATTGTTAAAAAATAAATAGTTTTAAAGCAAACTAATGTATAAAATAAATATTAAATAAAATAGTATTTTAACAAAATGCTGAATTTCTCAACTAAAAATGGAAACGTAAAAAGTGCAAGTTACGAAAGAAAGATTTCACTGAAGGTACGGTATCAATCCTACTAACATATAATATTTTCCAGGGTTATCTTAAGAGGACAAGGTCGCGCTATCTTAAGAAAGTTCTCGTCAACTCTGGTTACATGTTGTAATTCTCACTGTCAAAATTCCCACAACCAAAATTCTAATAAGAAAAAATCTTATGGATTCAAAACCAAAATTAGTAGACTTGGATTTACATGGAAATGTATGAAAATACAAAGACAATTAATCTAAAAACGACTTAGCTGGAGAGGACCATCCACTTAACCGCCAAAATATTAGTCTAATCAAAACACGGTAGGCAGTACCTACCTTCTAAGTATTTTAGCAGCTATAGCCATCCAACTTCTATAATTGAATACAAGTCCCGAAATTACTCGAAATTTCGAAATACAGATACTGGGAATTTAATGACAGAAATATTGACGGTATGTTATTTTCGATGTTTTCATTGCGTTTTAATACAAAAAATTTACTGACAAACTTCATTTTAAATTTATGTAAATTTGGTCCTTAATGCGTTAAACAGATTATGAACCTTCCTTTTTGAAGTTTGTTTGATAAAAATGTTATAAAATAATATTTCGAAATTGTTGCGCAATTTACTTGCAACTTCTTATATGGGGTTTTTGAGGTCGCTAATTACGAATCTGAGGTTAGATTTCGATTTTTTAGATTTGTTAGATTTGTTAGATTTGTTAGATTTCAACTTTTCAAAATTTGGGAAAACGATTTTTCAAGATAATTCAAACATTTGAACATAATTCGTCCGCTATATGGGATCCAATATGGAATATTTTGGCCCATTTGACCAAGTCGAGACCATGAGACCTGGTGGCAAAATAAGTACAACGAAATTTGTCATTCCCTTCCTATATTACACGTGTCGTGACATCTCCATTACGTTTTTCGACCAGGTCGAGACCATGTAGAATTTTTGGACCAGGTCAAGACCATTTAGAATTTTGCCATCAGGTCATGGAATGATGGTCACATGACCACCTGGTAAAAACTATGTAGGAAGGCGAGAATCCCACATGGTCTCGACCTGGTCAAATGAGCCAAAATAACCAGGTCGAGACCACATGATTAGATCCCGTGGAAAAACCCACCTGGATTTTTTCAGTAGGGACCATTACGATTTTTTAATTCCTAACCTTAGATTTTCAAGGAATATGACAGTTTTTTACTGTTGAATTAACACGTTATTAAAAAATTGTCTCTTACGATTAATTTTTTTATTTTTCAGATGCTTCTTTTATTATCTACTCCTGACTCAACAAATTCTTCCGGAAACTTCTTATAGAGAAATAATGAAAGGTAATTGAGTAGTCGATAACGAGTTCCAATTAAATCTCTCTCAAACGTCGAGTGTCGTTTAAGAGTCTCAGACAGGAAAATGACGTATCGGGGACGTCATTGGACGGATGACAAAATTATTTAAAATCCAGAGAGCGTAAGTCACGGTTGCTGTGGGGAGTATTCACCTGGTCGTCAGCCTTATGCAAAGTTTTCTTTCGCCATAATCACACTTAATGCCCGACACTGTATAGAACGTATACTTGGCAAACTTGCAGGAGGTTATTCTTATTACCTCGTAGTTTCCTTCCCCATCCCCACGATATCGTCGCCTCTCTTTCATTTCTTTCCTCCCGGCTGGAAAAGTGAGGAGACGAAAGTCGTGTGGGTGTTGTCGCCGATATTACTTTTCTAGTGGCAGGGAGAAGTTCGAAAGGGGTCGAAAAACAAAGTTTCCGTCGGTGAAACTCCTCCATACACTGCTCGACCTCCCGTGATGTAAGTGGCTCAACCTCGAAACCAGGCCAGCAGAGAGGTACCGACGTGTTGACGTGCACATGGATTTGATTTGTTTTTCCATTCGACCCGCAGAGGAAAAATTGACAGAAAAAACGACGGTTTAACCGCTTAATGATTTTAGAACATAAACGAAAAAATAAGAAGATGCATTTATTAAGTTTTTGTCGTGAACCAAATATGATGTGTTCATCATCACTGTTTTAAGGCCAGCGATAAATCAAAATGGTCATAAATATTCCATGAAACATTTAGTCCTTGAAGCGCATACGATTAAATGTCTAAATATCCAGATGAAAATATTCGGTACAAAAACATCAAAAATATCCAAAATTTAAAACATCCAATAATTCAAATATCCTATATCATGAAAATTTACTTCTAGAAACATTAACTATTGCCAAATCGTCTATCTACCTATTCATTATAAAAGGTTTTGTGAGCGAACTTTAATTTGATACAATCTTCGTTTATTATAGAATATTATTTTGTGTAGTATATATAAAAAGTGCGATTTTCTTTTTGTCGTCACACCTCCATTAAAGGTGTACTTTACCGCCCGGAAAAGTTGGTGGAAAGTCTCTTATTACCGTCGTGTCTCATTAACCCTTAATTCCGACGGCTGCTTTAAAGCCTTTTTTTCCCACTACCTGGTTCAAATATGTCCTGCGATTGAAAATGCTTACAGTTATGTAATTTATAAAGTACAATTTTAATTTTCTCTGGGTCGAAATCGACCCTTGAGTCGGGATCAAGGATTAAGATTAGCGCCAGTGATGAGAATTGTTGGCCACCGCGTGACATTCTTAGCCCGGCAAAATAGTATATTATGCAACGAGTGCGTAACTTCACGCACTGCACGAGTCGCAAACGGTATTTTATGCACAGATTTTCTATGCGTGAAGTAGCGAAATTTAGTGCGTTAAGTGGCTGGAATGCGTGAAGTTTACTTCCCGCACGATACTCACTTCACGCAGAGAAAATCCGTGTATAAGAGTGCTTTTTGATACACGTGTCCGTAAACTTTACGCACTCGATTATACTTTACGCACGAAAAAGCCGTACGTAAACAATATTTCGGCACACGTGTGTGTGTGTAAAGTTCTTTACGCATACGCCCTTGTATCGGAAACTACTATTTTCGTATTGTGACGTCATTTAGCGGGCCAAGAAGTATTTTTCCACCTGGTGAACTACGAAAAGTGGGCTTCACAGACCCTAAAGGTTAACTCTTCTAGATTAAAAGTGCTGTACAAGCCGAGGGCAGAAACACATTGCATACACTCGAACGATGTTGAGGGCTCCCTTCATCTTTTACACGTTCGACCGTCTACCATCTCCCTCGATAAAATTCTTTCATTTCCGCCCTTGGTACGTAATGTAAATCGCAACGCAAATCGCCTACTTCGATTACACAAAATGCAACATTCCACCCCATATCTCGGTAGCAAAATAGCACTTTTCTCCCTGGAGGGCAAAGTAGGTACATCCGCGAGCAAAATAAGTTTCTCACACCTGAGCGCCAAATATTATTTTGCTCCATATACCGCGGGAAAAAAATATCAGAGTCTCAAATGAGAAAATAGTATGTGCAATAAGGGAGATTAGATTTTAGTAGACTCATGCGAATTGTCAAACTCCCACTCATCGAAAAACACTTATTTTGCTTCCGAGTTGCAGAATGTAGTAATAAAAAATTTCATTCTTTTCCCTTTTTCTTTGTGGCTCTTGAGTTGTACTAAACTTTTAGGTTAGGAGTTGACTGTATTTACTATGGTGGAAATAATTATATTTCAATTACTTCTTCCAACAAAATTAAAGTTGAGTAATTTAAAGTGAGATTGTCCTTCGCGAGTGAAATTTATATATAAACTGAATATTCTTTCACTTAGATCCTGGTCAAATTTCTGCACCGCCCATTGTATATAGGCAATTATATTTACGTTTTTTATGGAATCTTAATAAACTGTCTATAAATGAGTAATTTTTTATTACAAGAAATTGACGGCTTATCCTTAACTTGAAAGGCCGTGTGACTGTTTCTGTCACAAAGATCAGTTGCTGTAATTATTACAATCTGGGATATTTTTTAGATAAGTGTTGTATAACAATCCAATGAGCAATTCTCAGAAACTTTTTAATTTTAGGTCATAATAGGACAAGTCCTTATTTTCTGTCACATTCATGAAGTGTATATATACGTTACATGATGAATACGGGAAAACCGGTAATTTTAGGGTGTTTTATCCTTCTTTGGAGTTAATGGGTTACTAAGGCACACACCAAAATTTGAGAATATAAGTATCATCTTTGAATATTTTAAAATTATGAATCGATTTGATTTTGATTTATACGATTTTTAGGTGAATACTCTAAATTTTAATAGTTCTTGTGAATTCCCCATTAATACGTACCGGATACTATGCACTTTACTTTGCAAACAATAGTGCTATTAAACAAATTATGCCCAACTTTGACCTTAATATCGGTTATTGCGAATCTGAGCCCAGAATTTAGAAATACGGTTCAATATATTTAATAATGCTGATGTATAGAACCAAAAATAACTCAAAAATGGACAAAATACCCAGGTTTACCAAAATCAAAAGTTGTGAGATATCTCTGCATTATTATGTAGGTATGAATGAAGTTAATGTTGTGTGTAAAAACAAAATTGTTGACAAATTTTGTTGACCTGTAAATAATTTACTATTCATTTATGTTTATCTACATCTTTACTGTTAAAAGGCTTTCTTATCTACGCCTATCCTATTTTTCCTTAGTAAGTACCCGCATCATAATACTTTGCTATCGTGTATGCAATTCTAACAATAATTACACAGGACCACAAACAAAATTTGTTTCGAGACAACTTGAATCAGAAATAGTGGATCTTACAGATTTTTAGCCGCTGAAAACGAATCCGTTATTCGATTTGGCCCATCACAGGATTTTACGATATGTGATCCGAAAAATACTCAAAAATATACTTTTTGGCAATTTAAGGTTAGGATATGTGAGAACTCTGACACGATGAGTTAACTTGGACAAAGAATTCGTTTTCAGAGACGAAAAATCTATAAGATCCTCCACTTCTGATTCAAGTTGTGCCAAAAAAATACGTGGCCTTGTGTTATTTTTTTCGTGAAGTATAAGATAACTTGAATCAGAGATACTGGATCTTACAGATTTATAGTCGCTGACAATAAATTAGGTATCCCATTTCATCTGCGAGGTAAAATATTTCCAAAAGGAGACTTTTAGCTATTTTTCGGAACAGATATCTTTTGAAATCCTGACGTGATGGGCCAATTTGGGTAACAAATTCGTTGTCAGCGTCCAAAAATCTATAGGATCACTACGTCTGATTCAAGTTATTTAGCAAAAAAACATTTTGTGGTCCCCTGAAATCTATAAGATCCAGTATCTCTGATTCAAGTTATCTCCCCTAAAAAATTGTTTTGTACTTCACGAAAAAAAATAACACAAGACGTTTTTTTGACATAACTTGAATCAGAAGTGG
The DNA here is from genome assembly GCA_030407085.1 of Trichopria drosophilae. NCBI lineage: Eukaryota > Metazoa > Arthropoda > Insecta > Hymenoptera > Diapriidae > Trichopria > Trichopria drosophilae. The sequence goes on from CM059582.1 coordinate 186,662,476, forward strand.
ATGGAGGATCTTATAGATTTTTGGTCGCTGAAAACGAATTCTTTATCCAAGTTAACTCATCGTGTCAGAGTTTTCACATATCCTAACCTTAAATTGCCAAAAAGTATATTTTTGAGTATTTTTCGGATTACATATCTTAAAATCCTGACGTGATGGGCCAAATCGAATAACTGATTCGTTTTCAGCGGCAAAAAATCTGTAAGATCCACTATTCCTGATTCAAGTTGTCTCGAAACAAATTTTTTTTGTGGTCCTGTGTTATATATTGTGTTAAATTTTTGAATAAAATTTTAGTTACTTTTTAACTTTTAATGGAAATCGGGAGTGGAAAATTCTAAAATATGCAAACATCTATATGATGTACGACGGTTCAATGGTGCGATGTTAATCATTTTTAAAATATTTATTCATTAATCCGTAATGCAAAAAATTTAAACACGTTTTCGGGATTTTCCGTTTTTTTTATCGTCCACTTCTCGTACATCATTAGATGGAAAAATACTTTTCCATCCTAGCGGGCGTAAAATCCAAAATTACATGGTTAAGATAGGAATTCCCCACCGACCAGCCCACAAATCGGAGACAGAAAATCGAATTTTATACCCGCTCGGACGAAAAATAATGTTCGTATTACGGGTGTAAAATGTTATTTTATAAAAAAAATAATTATTTCGCCGGCTGTATGACATCACCGTGCAGAAAAACACTTTTTTCGCCCTGTTAAAAACTTCCCACGGTGGGAAAATTTTGTAGCCCAATGACGCTAATCTTAATAAGACCAAGCTGTAATAAGATACTTTCCCCCAACTTTTCTGGCGGAAAAATAGACTTGTCATACGGGTGTCGTAGGGAGCAAAATAGTATTTTATTTTGTTCGCGGATGTACCGATTTTGCCCTCTAGGGAGAGGAAGTGCGATTTTGCTACCGTCTTATGGGGTACATTGTAGCATTTTGGGTTTAGATTGTAGTAACTGTGCATTACGATACAAGTGCACAAAGCTGGCGATTTGTACGCGAATGAGACGAGAAAATAGTACATTACGCATTCACATTTGTTGCCCTCTAAAACGTGAAATATTGTTTTTCTATCTTCAATACTATTTATAATTTCTCAATTAAACACTAGAAACATTTATCATACCTCACTCATTTTCGATGATTTGAAATCGATTGTCAGATTCGAAACATTGTTTTTTGTATTTCTGGTGGAATGAATGTATAATTAATTAAAAGTACATCATTTTAATTTTTTTCCAGAAATGCATCAATATTATCGAAACACTTTAGAATCGAACTTATCTCGTAGCTAGAATCGCATTAAAGTAATTGATACGAAGCTAATCAAACGGAAAGGCTTTTTACAGACACTTTTACCGCTCTACATACTATTTTAGTGATCGACTTTCATTATGCGGAAACTTTTAATTATTTCTATTATCGTTAAAGCTCCAAACCGTAAACCAATAATAGTAAACATTACGGAATCTACAGTAACACTTCAAAACTATAAATGTATATTTTCAATGATTTATTAAATTCATTTTACAATGTAATGATTTTCAATGTAAAAATGTACAGTCTTATTTGAAGGTTTCGTTAAATTAATGAAATAGATATTTTTACTGTAGAACATTCTCAAAAGCATGAAATAAAATTCTTCTTTACGACAATTAGAACAAGATTTTCTGTGTAATAAATGCTAGTAACTTATTAATTTACAAAATTTTTAATGAAAATTATTTAATTAGAGGACATTTTTAATTAACTTATTATATACAATTTGTTAATGTAATATGGATTAATTGCAAGTGGAGAAAATATGGAGATAATAATGATAACATAAAGATGAATTTCTAACTTGGTATATCCACTAAAGGATTTAGATTTCCTTATGAAATATTTGAAATTCATAAAATAGACTCTCTGATAATTTATTTAGAATAATTTAAAAAACATTACCTTGGAAATTGCAATATTTTTTTTGTCATGAGTCTGCACAATTCAGGGTTTTATACAATTTTTTTTGTCAGTGATGCAAATAATTATCTAAGTTTTAGGATAATTTCTGATTTATGAAACAAAAATTTAAGATTTGAACCCAGGACCTTTTACTGGTCGATTACTGTACCAACTTGGAGTGTCTGACCAAAAACGTTTGTTTTCACTTACTTTTGACATTTTACGTCAAAAATATGAGGGAGGCCATAAATAGACAATTTTTATAATATCCATTAAGTAAGACTGAATAACATATGTTTATGAAATTTTATGTTTCTGGAATCGAACATAAAAACAGATGCAATGTAATAAAATCTCAAGCAATTTACAAAGATTGTTCAGTAATTTGTTGTCGATTTAAATGTTTAGAACTATTTCGCTAATTTTTAAATGTCTTACGCTGTTAATAACAAATAAGATTTGTTTCATACTTGGTAATTACATGCTTCATGAAGCGTTATGTTATATAATTTTCCCTGAAAGTAGCAATAAAAAATGGAAAAGTATAAAAGGAATGAACATAAATAACGTAGAACATTTTTACAACCTTCGTTTCGAGCACATTTTGAGAGATCTTTTGTCAAAATCTAATAACAACTGTAATACCGCAGTGTAAATGGCTAGAGTATAAGCTTTTATTAAAAACAACTTCGTGTAAAATTATTAAAACTTCCAGGTAAAAATGCACTTGAAGCAATGAAACACGTTAACCCCGAACCACGATTTTATCATGTAGTAAATCAATAACAAACTTTATAAAAATGATTTCATTTCCTGCAATTCATTACAGCGTTATTACTCGTAATGGCAAGAAAGCGACGAAAAAAAGTTCCGAAAGGAATTGACTCGAAGAGTTGTTCTTCGAGATGCGCGAAACTTTTCTGCGAAGCGTGGTCAAAAGATATGAAACAATTTTCTCGAAGTCGAAGTAGAAATGTTGCTCATTATCAAGTTTTCTTCAAAGAACAAAATTCTTTAACTTATATTAAATGTTTCATTAATATTTAAAGTTTTTTAATATTTGCACATTTTTGTTACTGGCATGTATTCAAATGCAATTATTTTTATTTACAAAATTAATTTCCAATCAATATCTTAAATAAACTTTCTCAATTTTCCGTAGTATCTATTTTCTTTCTAAACAATTTTATGTTATACTTTCATTAATCAAGTGGAAATAACTTAGTTAAATAGTTTTTTTATGTACTAATTAATTGATCTGTATATGATATTATTGTAAACTTCATTCAAAATCATCCAATGTCAATTATTAAACATCATTTTTATGAGTTATTATATGTTGAAAGACCCTAAGGCATAATAAAAACATTTTAGACGTAGATAATCAAATTATTTATGATGCACAATTTAATAGAGAAAATAAAAGAAATGTTAATGATCATTTATTACAATTCAATGTAATTTTATCTTTTACTTGAAAATGAGAAATATGCCATTATATTTAGAAATCATCAGCTATCAGTTTTCACTTTTTGTAATTTTGATGCATTTACATTTTTTTATTTATCAAAAATTAAGTAATATGTACAAAGTTAAAATATCATGAAATTTAATGTTCCTTAATAAAATAAACATCTTGAAATTTCATTTAATTTAGAAATAAAGCTTTTGATATTTAGAAATATGAAATCATGTAATGTGATATTTCACACGTCAAAAAGCTACACCAGAAAGAAGACTTTAGAAAGAATCAGGATATTGTCTTTACATATTCTTATAACAGTAACATTTATTACTTTTCTACCAATTTTTAAGATATTGCTACTATTTACTTAGTAAATCCTGTCACGTAAGTGTAGTAACGGTAGTAGTCTTCAATATAAGTTACCGCAGCTATCTATTTTTGTCGATGAGCATTTATTATCGTACGTAATGAGAACGTGTCGAAAAAATGTTGAAAGCAATAACAATTTGATAATTATTTATTAAGTAAGACGATTAAATTTGCAAGCCTCACAATGTGCATAATCGAAATTAATTGACGAGGTAGCACCTTACGTGGTGTGCTAATATACATCGAATGCGATGCACATCAATACCAGGGCATGAACATCATTTGCCTACGGCTATATTCAGGTGATTACGTGATCTAATTTTGTGGATCTATTTCTGTGATGATTTCGTCGTAAATGTGCAGTTATCTAATACGTATATATTTCGATTAATAAATAACTGACAAAACTTCATGCTAGTAATTTACTTTCGGCTTATATCGGCTACATAGCGTCGAGTTTTATACGAACCTCGGCGCTACATTTACCTATCCGATAATATATAATTTAAAAGCTTGCTTATAATTTACTTCGTCTGATATCGATCGTATCGTTTTTCCTCGCGCCGCTTTCTCTCAACGCAATACCATGTCGTTGTGTATTTCTACTTTAATACGTAAAGTTTACGAGGATATATGTCGTGACTACTAGCTGTATACCCAACACATAAATGTATTCCGACAGCTGACTGCTAGTGATCAACGATTTGAAAGGTGCCGATAAACAAAGAATTATTTTTAGACGAGATGCGTCGATGATAGATAACATAAACTGATGTACGCAGATGCGTAGATAAAATATATTGTGTTACTTGACAAGTATGTACTACAATATTTCAAAATAATGTTGAATTGTGCCAAAATACTTTTTTACTTTTAGATATATCAAGTTTTTCATTCAAAGAAACAGTAAGATCTTAATATTTAAAATCTACTCTTCCAAGGTTTAAAACCTTTCTACTTTAAAATGACACTATTTTTGTCAGAAGAGATTTTCTTCAAAATTGACGTTCATAAATGACCTCCATAACATAAATCTATTTCAAAGTTTCTAAGCATCCTATATTTATTGAAAAAAGAAATTATTAATCTGCAAAATAAAACAATGTAAACAAAAATTAAATGTAAAACACATATTATGTTCGTGATTTCGATTCAGAAGTAATTTTTCAAACATTATTTTGACTTTCATTACATCTGGAAGAATTTAGTAATGTACTATCTTACATGAATATTGTATTACGTATCTTTTGTACCATTGCCGGAAACAGTAAATCGCAAAATATTAAGATATTCCGCTCTATTTTAAATATATTAATTAGTATTTCTATTTTACAAACCAAACAAATTAAATATCTTTTGGAATTTCATTTTTAATTGGAAATATTTAAAAAACGGTACAAAATATTTATGAAATATTTTTGGCAATGGTGAATCTTCGTCTCAACGGCTTTAATTTCCATGTTTTACATTTTAAATATTTCATTACTAATGTTATATTACCTTCTCGATTAGCACAGACATAACTTTCGGATAGCCGATAACATATCGGGAACACCCGGCCATATAAAATCGTATATTATTTGAGATAATTCGAATATATTTCAACCATTCTCAAAATAATTCAATTGACTGAAGGTAATACATTAATTTGTCTACATTCTGACTGGTTAATGGCATAACCTAGAATTATGACCCTTACGCTGATTTCGTTAGTTCAACGGACCTATAATTACAAGTTGCGATTCCGTTTATTTTTTCAAAATTTCTCCACTATATTCCGCCATTTTAAATTTTAAAAAACTGATACGAAATAAGTAATCAGTGACCCAAAAATCCTATGAATATTGTTATCGCAAAAAATAAAAGCAAAAGTGAAAATACCGATTTAGTTTTTTAAATTGTTTATAGGTATTACTTCTGCCATCTAAATCGCAGAGCAAACAACGGATTCGCATTCGAGAGGTCAACATGCATTTAAAAAAACTCGGAAAGATCGGTAAACTTGAAAAACAGTTAAAGAAAAATCATAAAAATAATTATTTTGAAGAAAGAACGGACAAAAACACAATGAATTAGTAAAAAATACTAATGTTAGTTATTGTTTATGGACAAAATTATGATTAAAAAATAAATTATGTAATACTTCCATCATTTCTATTAAATTTGTATATTTTTCAATGTGACCAGAGATTTTTTCAGGTAAGTTCTTTTCAGTTATGTTTGTTTAGGTTCAGAGAAAATTTCTATCCTTTTAAAACGTTTTTCATGCATTATTTTTCAAAATATTGCATAAAAAGTTTAGATGGCCGGTACTACCCGATTTTCCCCTATATTGCTCATTAGTTTAAGGGTCACGAAATCTCAAAATAAGTGGAATTTTGGGGCGAAATGTAATAACGCATACAAATTTTGTTTGAATTGTTTATCGACTAAATATAGATTAAAAGGTTGGTTGAATAATAATATTATTATTTAGTAAATGTATTTTTACTTGCAGCACACATTTCATGAATATTTTCTTTACTTCAATACTGAGATTTAACACATAGATATAAAGTACTTTAGTAATAAATGGCTTCTAACAGCCTTAGAGTCAAGTATGAAGCTTGACTTATAAGATCTGAATATAAATAGAAATTTATTGACAAGTTTTACAAATATTCTTTCTACAGAGGGCCACGATTATTGGTTGAAAATTAAAATTTTCAATTTTATTATTCATACTTTTCTATACACTTGTTGCTATTTAATTTAGTAATGCTAATCACTGGAATATACATTTAATTATTGGAAGATTAAAATAATGGAGAATAAATATTTCTCTTAAATTATGTTACCTACATATTAACAAATATTTATGCTACATAAAAAAATGCCATCATTTCTTCATTATATCACATGATCAACATCAAGGATAAACGTATGGACCGCTCCTATTGGGAGGGGGAAGGGTCACACAAGAAAAGACATTGATCAGAAATTGTCTGCATCCAACAAAAATCCCTCATAAGTTAGTATAGGTACTACTAAAGATTTTTAATGGTGATATAAAAGTTAAAACATAATTTTTGCAAATAAATTCATTACAAAATAACGGATATGCAGCATTGTTTTAAAGGATCCACGGTACGAAACCCCAATTAATTCTCATACAGTGCACCACCCTGAGGACATTACTGTCCTAAAAATATCCTAAGGGCACAGGATGTCTTGAGAAAGTTAACGAGAGGATCAAAGTGGGCATTCGGAAGTCCTGTAGAACGCCTGAGGATGTCCTTAGACAGGTGCCCCTTCACTCCTCAGGACATCCCGCTTTGATGTATGGGTTTTTGAGTTTTGACTGAAATCCAAATTTTGATTGTTTCTATAGAACCACAAGAGGTTTTCACAAAAATCTTGGAATATATTTTGGTAAACTTGTGTATTTAAAAATCATGTTAATAATTTCATACAAGAAAAACCATCAGATAATTTGTAGGTCAGACTGAAAAGCAGCTTGTGCTGTGGCTCGCCTTTTGTATATTTAGTGTACAATAAAGACAATATTAATATTATTGTTACTATTAATTGCGTACCAGTAAAGAATAAGTGGCATAAAATAACCCAATTTAAGTCTATTGTATAAAGGTAATAAGAATATAGTGCACAAATTTTAGATCAATGGGTGAAGTTTACTCTTGCTAGGCTTTCGGCCAGTTCAAACAAACGCCATTTAAAATTTTAAGTACCGTAGCATAGCTGAGGGATTTGAAAATGAACTTTTAAATAGTTGGTCGAATTGATTTTTTTAATATATTATTTTTTACACTAAAAAGAATATTTTAATCAAAGTTTTATCGACGTTTGAAAATTCTGCTGTTATTTTACTCCGTAAAAAAAGTATACATATGTAGTTGACTAACGAAGGTTTCTTTACTAAGAATATAAATAAATAAAAGGTTTAATATGTTTTAGATACTTTATCACAATCTTGTACCATCTAAGCCACGCAAGGAAATGTGAGAAAAAAATTTAATACTAGAATTTACAATCTCTACATTTTAGTTAGGTCATTGTTAGGTTCTAAATCCTCAGGCAGAATTCCGCAGTTTGAACAGAAATATTCTGTTCTGATGTTAGTTGTAGGTAACAATATGTTTTTTTGGAAAATTTATATTTTAATAATTTACATATTGATTTGAGAACGCTCTTTGAATATGCAAAAATTTGTATATACTTCTGCTAAAATTGAATGCTAGTGTTAACAATCTACTTATTTATTATTATATTTAGCATAGTGACGTAAACTGAAAAATATATAAAACAAAAATGAGCAATACGTTTTGTGGGTTTTCAAATTATATTAATGGTGTGTCGGACATAAATAAGATATAAGGACATATTTAAATCCGTGAAATTTTTTCTAAAAAGGCACGGCAATTTAAAAAATTTACTTTAAATGGTTATTATGAAGAGAAACAATCATGCATTATTTTCTATGATAACTGGAAATACACATTTTTTTAAAAATAGCATTTAAACAAAATTTATTTTTATAAAAATTTAGTTTCCTCCATTTTGTATGTTATATTTTATTTCACAAGATAGGTACCCTCTCGCAAATTACATGTTTTAAAAGTATAATATCAGGAGATATTATATAATAAAGAACAATTGTTTTAGGTCCTTTCTAAAAAAGCAGATTTTATTTCGTCCGAAAGACAAAAAAAGTTTCCTACATAAATCTTTTAAGATAACGTAGTTTAAATTTTTTTTCATGCGAAAATTATTATTCTTCATCGAACAAAACTATTGTGCGATATTTTCCAACATCCACTCGATATAAACATTTTTTTCATCAAAAACACTAAATTTATCATTTTTTATACAGTTTCCTAAATTTGAAAAGTATCGCGGAATGTCTCATATAGTGTTAAAATTTATACAAAATAAAATAACATAACCTAGTCTATCCTAACATAACCAATCCAAACATAATGATGTATTAATTTAGTAAAGGCTTTGCATTAAACCTCACGAATTAAATTGGTTTTCGAAATTTTTGGTTCTGAAATATTTTGCACCACATTTGTTTGGATGAGTATTTTGGCCCTGTGTCAAACATGAACAATATCTATCTGCAAGTCAACAAGGAACTTCTAAGTTACTCCCAAACTCTATAATAATTTTCGATTAATATACTGACTTCCCGAAGTTACATTATCGAAAGTTTATAACTTTAGTAATAAACGTGTTCAGTGAATTTGATTTATTGTTAAAAGGTCATATTAATATTCTCAGTTATTGATAATGAACTTAACCGTATTCAATTCTGAATTCTAAATGATAATTTGTAATTTCAGAGGTTTTGGATATTTTATTGAATATTCTTTTATAAATATTATATGTTCTGATTAGATTGACGTTTGGCAACAAGAATACGAAAATCTACTAAATTAATCATTTGTATTAACCCCAAGCAATCTTCGAAATATCGGTTAGAAGAATACAATTTCCTATACATTTCCACTGGGCGTAGATAAATTAAAATTTAAAACGAAAGAGTAATCACATAAATAGCATTAAATCGCCGCTAGTTCATGTATAAATCATAAGTATCAAGATTTGGGGCATTCATTATTTCCTTTATTTATATCCGAAGAACTGTTTCTACCGGAAACCGAACCTTTTAATTAATTAAATTGTTTGGCAGTGCTTTCTAAAAATATACTTTGAAAACAGTCATATTTACACTTCTACAGGTAGTCAGGACCTGAGTTTAGATTCAACGAAGACTAAAAATAATTAATAGTTTCCTCAGCTATTTTTAGTTCGACTGTCCATCATTTTTGTTTGTATTGGAATTCTACTTCTTTCATCACTTCCGCATTTCATGCAGCCAAGTACAGAAACTCATAACCTAAATTCTTCTGAAAATTCATCATTTATGGTACGTACTTTTATTAAAGACATGAGTGGTTCATATTGTACAATACGTTGCCTTTTTAAGTTGTTTTCTGGATAATAGTCAGAATGCTAGTCTAATTATTTAGGAATTTTAATTAATATTGCTAATTATTTTCAAGCAATTGCAATTCTTTGGGTTCTTCCGACATAATATAAATAATCTAAATACAAGCTTCAATATTTCTCTTTTAATAGCTGGATTGTACGTATTATAGTTTTAATATAAAAATATACGTTGACAATTCTTTCTTGAAGTGAATGACCTTATAAATACTCATGATATTGTATCCGTTAACTTAGTTAATTATAATACCACAAAATATTAAGGAAAGGCATGAAAAAAACATTTGTTTACTCAGTTGCTATTATTAAATCAAGACAGCATATAGAGGACATTATTGAAGTTATTCGACGTTTATTCACCATTTAAGAATTTATATTTTCGAAAAATGGTATCTACCTTCAACGTAACATCCGTTACAGATTTGTCATGTTTTTCTCGAAAATCTACGGTCTATTTATTTACACCACCAGGTGTGCGTCGTGTTATCACGTAATAGGTTTAATATATAATGCACCGTGTTAGAACATCCTGGCAGGTTCCCTAATGTGCTAAATGAAATTTACACGTTCCACAGTTTTAAGTAGTCTTTGTATAAGTAATCCTGGCCTCGACCTGGTCGTCCATGTTGTCACATTTTTTCATTAACCAATGTTGGAGCTAAAAAAAGTCTTTCGAGTATGTTCTATGTAAGTCTAAAGGACACAGACATTTTCGGATACACAGAAAAAATGTTGACAAGGACTCTGATTTAAAATTTTCCTGTCATTCTCTAATTTGGAAAAAACGAATAACTTTTAGTCGACTTTTGTCTTAGAAAAGGATGCTTTTTCGATGACTTTCATTAGTAAACTAAAGTCAACTTTCTGTAGGAGTCCTGGTAGTCGATTTCTATAGAGCACATAACCTTAAAACAAAGTAAGATTTACGTAAGGATGCAGCAACCTTACTTAATCTTGTCATAAGGTTCGGTGCAGTTAAGATAAAGTCAACTTTCATTATCCGACTTATCACTGACTTTATTCGTCTAAAACCTTAAATCATTCTTTAATTTGAATATCAATTATCTGTAATAAATAAGCATTGAGATAATAATCAATAGCTCTCTAAAATATTCCGTAGCTTTCCATTAGACCTAAAGCTAAAATGAAGGCGATTCCATTCCCCTGATATTGTAAACAAGAATATCGTGTGCGGCGTGTCTCTGTCTGTCTCTGTCTTCCCTCTTCTCGTTGTATACCCATTACTTCCCTATATATTGAGACAGACAAAGTAAATTGATAAGCCGTACCTCGGATAAACATGTTTACGACTTTCGGATGATATGCTTTCCGATAATTTGAGAAATATGAACGAGGAAAGAAATATACCAGGAGAATTGCGAAATATTTGTACAATAGCACATTACGTATCAGAGACAAAATTATTAATGCTAATCATCCCTCTGGAATGGTCATTATACTGGAATAATTACCATTTTACCTACCACTTTTTAACGTGCGATTAGACAGTTTGTCTTTAAAATCGAATACTTATGCCCTAGTATCGAACGATTTTTTTCAATGCGTCAACCACAAACGATTTGTTCAAAAGCGATTGAATTATTAAATGAGAGTATTTTATATAATGAAAAACCTAACATAACTTATTTTAAATAATGATTAATAGGTTATTTGCTTATACGGTATTTTTCTCAATTTTTGAAGATGACCTTGTCGCCAATTTTCACTATGACATTCGTAATCAATGCTCAAAAGCCCGTAAACATACGTAATATCTACAGAATCGGATGTACCGCACTTTCGGAACTACATCCTTAAATTACGCTCATTTCGATTTTGAATCTACTTAGACTAATGCAATATATATTTCTAAACTACATACAGTATTGACCATCTTAATCTGTACACTTAAATTTCTCTGTAACTAAGGCAAATACGAAAAATGGTTCGTACAAAAAATGTTCCAGATATTGCCGGGCACCTAACTAGCTTCGACCTTGAGACTACTTTGCAAGGTTATTTGAAGGTCAGAGGGTTTTTTTAATGGGAAGCTCCATTTGATAACCCATATTCCAAAAGAGCGAAAAATTGTACGACTAAAATTATATCTTATACATACTTCCGTGACCTTATGAAGAAAAATTTAAGGTCAAATGGTTAATAACTGCCTAGCAGCTGTTTAATTCAATTTTCCGTAGGAATTCCTTTCTAAAAAGGTGGAACTCCAAAACGATAACAATGTCAACATTGCTGACCTTGAGGTCAGTTTTATTGTTATTTGAAGGACAAAGCGGATTTATCAGCGCTACTCTTGTTTTAATACCGATGCAAGAAAAACTGAATAATTTAATGTCAGAATTAGATTTTCATAACCTAAAAAGGCCCCTAGTTTGTCTACTCCTCAAGCTCTTAGATGCTATTTCTTCAAATGAGTTAATCTTACTTTTAGCATGTGTGACCAATTAAATAAAAATCTTATTCTCGTAAAATGTAAATACAAAAGTGTTGCTACGAATAGACCAGTTTGCAATTGATCATTTTAACCACTTCACTGGCAGCCGTTTTCAAATAAAAAATGCCAAGACTGGTACGAGCCAGATTTTAAGATATCGAGAAACCGTGAAACATGGGTTCCATTTTTTCATAAAACATATCATTTAACGTAAAAAAGCTCACCTCCCCCTCACCCCCCAAAGGGTGCATAATTTTTTTTTAAAGTACACATTTTTCTTTATCAAATTTCGATGAGAGTGTCAAATATGAGGTTTCCGGGGTCGCTGAATACGAATATGATCTCAGAATTTAAAAATTCCAAATGCTGGATCCAATCTGGCGGACGAAATAAAACAATATTGAAACATCTCTTTTCACAAGAAATGTGTTTATCTGAACAAGATATCAAATGAATTTGAAGTGTGCATTGGTTTATAGATTCAAATAGCGGATCATACAAAAAACAACAAAAAAATAAAAAAATAAAATAGAAAAGAATGGATTGCAAAATTCTCCCACTACCTACTCGTGGTGCAGTCTGGGGTCGTTATAATTAACCAGCTAACGGTGGAGGTCAACACATAATTTTTTCAATTTATGAAATATTCAAAATTGAGTCCACCAAGGTAAGGTCAAAATTCATTTTGCACATTCTATTTGCAATCTCGTATATATCATTTTGAATTTTGAAAATCTGAGATCAGATTCGTAATCAGCGACCCCAAAAACCCCCAACTAACGAGTTTCAAGCAAATCCGATCAATATTTAAAAATTCGTCTACTATCTTGAATCCGCTATTTTGAATTTTGAAAATCTGAGATCAGATTCGTAATCAGCGCCTCTAAAAACCCCCGAGTAACAAATTTCAGCCGTATTCCAGGCACAGACAAAAATTGGCTTCAAATGCATATAGATTGCAGCCGCCATATTGGAACCGCCATATTGAATTTTGAAACGGTGACCTCAGATTCATATTCAGCGACCTAAGAAACTATAGCATATCAAATTTCGTGCAAATTCATTGAAAATTGTGGAAGTTATTTTAAAATGTACATACATGATACATTATCAGTCGTGGCACTTTTTTTTTGTACAGATATGATACATTACCAGTGAAGTGGTTAAGGGAATACCGTTAATATTTTGTAATACTCGGAGAATAGATCTCGACTTTGCTCCCTGAAATGAAATCTAGGGGTCCAAATTATCGAGTCCCATGCCCATCGTATCAAAAAATATTCTATGCAACACAGGCGAAATATCGATCTCCAACAAGTGTGAAGTTTGTCGCGCGAGTGAAGGTATATTATATTATTTATAAGCGAGGGGTAATTGCGCCTTTGTTAAATAATATACTATTATAGAATAATTTCAAAATAGTTGTATGATATCCCATACAATTCAAGCCCGTCTCAGGATGCCCTCACGAGCTCCTAAATAGCTCTCGAGGTCCAAAAGCAGACATTTGGACGGTCTCAGGAGCTCTTCAGGACAGCCGTACCTAGTAGGTAAAGTGGTACTTTCGCTCACCATCGGAAAATTGCTTATACCAGTGTTTGGGAATACGGAAGATATGTGTATTCTGCGATTTGATTAGTATGTAACATTTTGGTTTAGCACGATTATCGTACCCTATTTTTGTACTATAGAGTACAATTTTATATCTGAATCCGAATTTAAGTCTAACTTCCAGCGTTTTCGTGTATTTGCCGCATTCTTACCCATTCTATCCCACTATGGAATGGAGCAAATTGAACAAAGAAAATAAAGTGTTTTATTTTTGGCTTTTTGGACTAACCGTAATGTTGGAAAATGGCTCTCTTGATAGCAACTAATGGCTTTAAACGTTTCCTCGGTAGTCGGCACACGAAGTTAAATATTCGATTATCGCGCAGGGTAGAAAGCTTATTTATTTGGCAGGGCCAATCGTCGAGCAGTGTTGAACGCCATAAGCGGAAATGTTTATGCCCGCATGTGTGGGCACGTGCAGTGTACGGATACTGGACCATGCCCGGAACGTGGAGCTGTGCACGCCGCAGCGAACATTTGTACACGGCCCGTGTTCGCACTACGTAATAGAACCATAAATAACCCTAGGAACTATAGGCGGTATACGCATAAGTCATGCCCATTGCGGAAATGACGCGTATGCATTTCACCACGGTAAATAACCCACGGACATCCCTGGCTCTAATATTATTTCGGGTCATTATTGTTCCATTCGCACTCTACATGTTCCCAAGAAAGATGTGAAAAGTCAAACAAAAATAGTAAATTGGCCTTACATCTTCGGTCCAATTTAAACATATTTATCTTAACCCATTAACGCCCAAGAGGACACAAATTTCACCAATAAGATTTTCGGAATATTTCTTGACATTAAAATTCAATTAAAAAAACTTTAGGCAAATCATTTTCGACGTAAAATTGATCGATCTTTCCGAATATGCCGTTAAAAAATCAATCGAGTCCATTCCGAAAAATTTATGCTTGGTTTTTCACAAAAACATCAGATTTTTTAACTGACAAATATTTTTTAATCGGCATTTTTGCATTGGAAACGGTTAGGGAGATCACTGATCGGTGAAAATATCGTGTCCTCGAACCTTTAACTTTGAAATGTGCATGATAGCATTTTGAAAATAAAGTTGGAAACTGTCAAAATGGCGGCTCAAACACAAAAAGATCGGCGAAAAGCACCGGAATTTTTTATTCGAAAATGATAGGCTTTCGGAAAAAATATCGCTGAACAAAAAGTTCTTAGAATTGATCAAAGAATACGCTCAAATTTTTTCAGAATTTTTAAAACACTTTTCTTCATTTTCAAAATCGCAAAATTTTGAAAAAATATGAAAAGTCGTAGAAAAATTCTGAAAAAATTTAAGCGTATTCTTTGATAAATTCTAAGAACTTAAAAACACGACAGTTATCGGCCATTTAAGGCTCTTAATTCAGTGAATTTGACTTTAAAGTGCCAGAAAGTACCGTTGAACTATACAAACAAAATTTAATAGTGGAAAATGTATCTGAGGGATTATCCAGTATTAATATGCATGTGTTATAATAACGAATGAATGAATTTAGTTTGATAACTATCATGGAATTACAGAAAAACTGTAAAGACTAACCAACATTTCAACTTAAAACTCGTGCTAGTCAACTTTCCTTCATTTTGTTTATTGAAATCGCTTAAAATTTTTAATTACGAGGACAGTACTTCGTCGAGGTCTTTTAGTATTATTGAAGTTGTTTTAAATTATAATACATTTGTCCTAATGTAATGTAAACAGTAAATACAAATTATAATAACGTTTTAAACCTTTTTTATGTTTTTTGCAGTATATCTACTTCAGATATGTCAATAGAAAAACCCCTACTACACATATTTTCAAAACAAAAGATATAATTCACAAACAAAATTGAGAAAAATTACACAATCAATAAGGAAAGTTTCTATATTTAAAAAATCATATCGTATATAAGAAAGGCCTGGTTACCAATTAGAAAATAAATCATGTGTAGTTTCTTCGCCCGTAGATTAAAGAATTTATAATATAATTATGTCGGTGTGACGGTCTTTTTTTTGGTAAAAAATAAAAAAATACTTTTCTTGAAAAAAAAAAAAGTATTTATTTACGACGTTTCAGTCTCTTGTGGGCCTTCTTCATGACTGATTTCAATCTGACTTCATAATGACATCATGTTGAGAATACCCTGAGAAAATATAATATCTGACTTCTTTTAGAGTACATTTCGAAATTATTCTGAACTCTTTTTTATTTTGCTGCCTGGGTATTCAAGCTGCAGAATGTAGACACCTTTGTAGTTTCGAAAAAGTCATTATCATATGTATCTTTAAGATATCCAAAAATGTCTCAAAATTGACAAAAAAATATTTTATAAGAAATGAAAACGAAATGTAGGGTACCGAACCCATTTTTCTATTTATAGCCTCTTTGTTTCCGTTTACCACTGTGGAGAAATGATCGTACGAAGCTTTCGTTTGGATTATTTAGGAACACGAGCAACGTCCACGAAATTCCCGCTTCCGATTCAATTAGGTCGGGCTGTAAAGATTTATGACGAGGAAAGCCGATATGTTCTTTATTGCCTCCGAGGGTTGCGAAGATTTTGCGATCTTTTTTAGTGGACGTAAATGTCGGTCGTCGGCACGGTTTAAGATATATGCTTATCGGTAATGATGTACGACAAATAAGGGAGTTGACGCCCCTTTAAACTTGTAGTTGCGCATATTATCTCCTGTTTTTAGAAAGCTCGATGCTCTTAAGTTTTCAACTTTCCGAAAATTTACATAGTGACTTAAACTAAGAATTATCATAGTAATAATGTTCAGATTGATAACCAGCTATTATGTATTGTTATATAATTTTTGTTTATAATTTGTTTAATTTTTACTGTCAAAATCCACTAGTTTAGAGGTCAGCTAGAAACGAGAAATTAAAAATGTCAGACTTTCTGTAAGTCTATAAGATCAACTCTTAAAATTCATTTGCCTGGAAATGAATTTATCGAAAGCGATTTATGCTTTTGATTGATTTTTTTTGTAAAAAATAAATATCGATGAGATTTCCAGTGCGAAATACAGAGCTCGAGGAACTTCGAGAAGCTCATAAAGTGATGATGAATTTCTTCGATTCTCTAAGGACCGACGATTCCATTTCTAGAGCATATAGTAAAAATAAGGAAGAATTACTAAGGTCGTGTTAAGTTTCTCAAGTGTCGAAAGTAATCAATTTTTTTATAATCGTATTAGTAGTGGGAGTTATTAATGTGTTATTGCATTATTAAGATTTGTAATAATAGCAGCAAGTAAATACTTAATTCTGTAAAGAAAAAAGGGCAAAAAATGGGCATATAATTTAATAGTACTTTCTAATATTAAAGCACAGTGTACATTTTCTGTATTAGACGTCTCTTGTGGCACATTCGAATGGTCCATCAGTAAATACCATATATTTAACAGTAAATGAAATATGTTCGTAATGAATTACTAACACGCGGGATACTTCCAAGCTTTTTTTACTGCACCTCTCTTGCGCGTAAATACTGACAGAAAAATTGAGTAAGCTTTGTACATTTTTAAAAATGGCGAAATTCAGAAGCCAGCAGAAATAGGTCATACAATCAGAAACATCTATTAATGTCCAAAATGGTAAAAACTGAATAGAACTGAATGACATTTATTATTTGCACATAAATATGAATTAGTCTAAATCCAGCTGATAAATTGTCTAAATATCTGAGAGTCCTATGAAGTCAGAATCCTTTTAATTTATTAGATCGACCTTGATTTAGATATCTTCAAATAAATATTAACACATTTATATTAACATTCACACACAAATTAACGTTATTTTGAATTCAATACTCATAAAGAACTGAGTAACATGAGTATTGAATTCAAAATAACGTAGTAACTCGATTTTATTGTTTAACATTTTGGAAATTAAAAGAACATATATTTTTTATGTTACATCAGTATCATTTTGACACGATCATCTTGCAATTGTTTGAAATAAATGTCAGCAAAAGAAAGCTTAGACAGTTCGGAAGCGTTATTTATATGAACAATTTAAAGATGTTCTAAAATGATAAATAATAAACAAAAGTGGCAAAAACTATGTCAGTTTTGATTCGTTACTACATAATTATGTGTAGTTTGCTTACTTTTACGATATTTTCTTATATCTTATTTGATAGAATGAAAATGAGAACCAGGACAGTTATGAAATGGCTTTGGATTTATTTGCATTACCAAGATGAATTTAAATGCCAACCATATCAATTGCATTTGAGAATTAAAAAGTTTTTAAAAAATTACCTTTAAGCTCGATTGCCCTCGCGGTTTTTTAATTAACTCATGAAGATCATTTGATTGATATAAACGTCTTTAAATACCTTTGATTACGATGGAGTAACTAAAGTTCGTTCAGAATATTTTTATAGTAGTTAATAATTAATGTCTCAACGTGACCACCACAAAAAAATCGTTAATGAAATTAGTTAAACCTATGCAACTTTAACTTTAACAGACTTATCAATAGGGCTTCTTGTTTTATAAATTAATGGAATTAACAAAACGATTACAATCGTAACTGAGCCTCAATAGATGATACTGTTGATGTGTCGTACTAAAAACTATTTTTTCTTTGCGAGTTTTTTGAAAATTTGATTATTATCACTTTCCCGGAAAAACAGTTAAGAGTAGAAATTGTAGGCTACTTATAAGTAAAACTTACTACAGTTATACTTGTTTTACACCGTACATTACTTTAATACAAGTATAAACCACATGTGCACTTACATCTAAGTTAAAAGTTCTGTGGATTTCCCCATATTTGTTTCATGTTACATATAAACTTATAAGAGATGCCAAAACGAAAACAAAGAGAAAGCGAAACCGAATGTTCAAACGTTGTATAGATTGCAACAGATTTAGAAGCGAATTATTTAGATGATGAATTTGATGAGTTAATTATGATTCCTAATCCAGATGACTCAGGTAATGAGAGTGAAGGATCTGATGACGAAGTCGACATTTCCAATGATACTGATTGGTTTTCTAAAATAAGCTATGCAAAAGTATATTTTGAAAAATCATGGTGAGATTCATAATCAGCGACTTCAAAAACCTCTATATTCTGTGTTTCGTAAAATTTGTTAAAAATTTTACCATTATGTTCCTCCGTATTGAATCCGCCATTTTGAATTTTGAAAAGCCATTGCCAGTTTCGTAATCAGCGACCCGAAAAACACATTTCTACTTAGTTTCATGAAATTTGCTAAAAATTGTATTACCTGGGTCCTCCATATTGGATCCGCCATTTTGAATTTTAAAAAACCATGGCGACCCGAAAAAAAATTGTTCATTTTTCCGCACATTTTTGCAATAAAGCCGCCATATTGATTTTGTATGTCAACAAAAATGAAATCCGACCGCAGCATCTTGTAGAACGCAAAAACATAATAAAACGGTATTCACATATTTTACAAGAATGTTTTCCGCATCTGACATTATTTCAAAGTACAGCTATGATTTCAGGCTTTTTCGACGTTAATAGGTTAATATATGTAATTCCGTAACTAATCACAAATATTATTGAGTGGTTAGAAACAGTCTGAACTTCTTATTTGAACAATGTTCAATTTCTTTTAAAATGTCGGAATTCTACTGCAATTTTACAAATATTTGTATTCTTTCAGGATTTTTTATTAATGAGGGTTTGAAGAAATTACCAAAATTAAAAATACATTATCATTGACAGAAATATCTCAACTACTATTACATCAAAGGCACGTTAATAATTTGAACACCACATTAGATGAATTCATATAGTTTCGAAAAGTTGACTGAAAAAAAAACCACTACATACCCAGATCTATCTGCCACTTTAGTTCAATACCATATTTCTACGGTGCGAAATAGTACAAGTTGCGTTGGATTCGTGAGAGATTAAATCAGGTAGGGTTTCGAGATCGATGCATCGGCGCTTTTCTGAAGTACCCAGATTCGGATGTGCTTCACTTAAACGATTTGCAATATGTGTTTCCCATATATGAAGATTTCCTCGTATTCATGCTGTGTTAAGCGATCTACAAAAACTTTTTTCAACTAAAATTCCCACAAGTGAAAACAAAATTTTCGGGTTTCATGTCTCGAGTAGAAATATGCCAGAGGTATTTTATTTAGACAAAACCAGAGACACTTCTAGGGGATCGCGTTATATCTAAATTAGCCATAATCCCCATTTCAAATTTTGGAGCCCAATTATTTTTAGTCAGAAAATATTAGAAAAATATAAATTAAAGTTTTTTCTCCAATCTTTGCTTTAATTCCAAAAATCTACATTCAAATGCAAATAATAAAATGGTATTGATGGTAAAGCTGTCAATATAAGTTTTCTATGAACATCGAACTAAAAGTTGTTTTGAAGTAAATATTTATTACAATAGTTGGAAGTAAAAGATCCCGGCGAGGCGCATCGAATCTCTAAAAAGTTCGACCTTCATTTTTTTCTTAAAACGGTAATCCCAAAACTTAAGTAATTAATTCTATCTCTGACAACAAAAATTTGCACCAAGAGTCTGAACTATTTATGTCATTTTGTCAGATTCTATTTCAGAATTCATGTACAAATGTACTTTAGAAATTATATCTACGATCGTGTTTTTTAATCGAAAAGCAGCCCTAAATCCTCATACAAAAAAAGATAATTCGACAAGAATTTAGCGATTTTTCCTATCTAAGCCTCCGTTACTATCTAATACGTATGTTTCCCTATTTATAGAGAAATATGTTTCTAACTACAAGAAAAAGTAGTTTCCAAAAGAAGACCATTTTTTAAATAATAATAAACGTTCATTTTATTTTATCATAAATATTGTAGACCGAACGTATTTTGATGCATTGTACCTGCGTTTTAAAAATATAAATATAAATATAAATGTAAAATATCAATTTAATTAACGTTGGACTGACTTTAATAGAGAAATGTAAATTGTTTACAATTCGTTATCCATTATTATGAAAAAATCCATTCTTTTATAATTCATATTAATCTTGCGCTTAAATAACCGGTGAAAATAGACATCCATTACATTTGAACCATTTTATATGAAAATAATTTAATTGTAACCTTTTGAAGGTTTATTTATTCACGACATTAAGTATATTTTTAAAGAAAGTAAAGGCAGTCATTATGTTTTCAACTGCTATTAGAAGTTAAAATTGGTTTATTAAAAATTGACAATTTCCAATAATATCTCGAAACTGATTCAATTACTTTAATTAATAATTTCATCGGTTATTCCAGGACACAAGTAAGTAGTCACGTCTGCGAATAGTAAGGCGCGACTAATCGTACTAATGCTTTCATTGATCTAATATCAACCGTTCTGACGCACCCTTTTTCGTCCTTTCTCTTATTCAATTCTTGCGACATTAATTAAGATCATTTGGTGTCGTTATTACGTTTTCCTCCACCCCGTTGCGACACTAACTAAGCTGATAAATTCTTTCCTACTTATTCTATTTGAGCAAGAACTCGCAAAAAAGTTATCCTCCGAGAACTCGATAAATAACATATTTAACACTTTATTATTTACTAAGAATAATCATTATTTCTAATCTTTTCTATTTAAGTCTTCTATTTTAGTTATACCAATCACACATTTGTTCATCTATTCCTCTTAAAAGATAAAATTACTAAGAAAATTATTTCCCAATTTTATAGAAAATTACAATTTTAGTAACGTTTTTTAGAAATTATAACGTGGAAATAGGATCCAATATTGACGATTATAGTTCGACTCATATCAAGTATCGAATTTCCAATTTAGTCAGTTCTAATATCTCATAGCGAATCTCACCGAGTGTAAATTGTGCGCATTATTGTGCTCCGGGAAACTGACACAAAATGAATACTGTAACCTACTGAAATTTCATTTAATACTGTGAATTTTCATTAATATACGAATAAAATGATTGAAAAATTTACCACAATAAATAAATACGTGTCGATATCCCAATGAAAAAAAAAATTAATTTAATTTACATATTTTTATTACGACTAACTTAGGTAGAAAATTAAAGCTGATAAGCTATAATATCGTAATAATCTTTGTTTACTAATGCTATATTAACTAGGGGAATATAAATCATGCGACATATTTACCAAAATTTGTATCTTTTTTTCTTTTTATTTGTTTGCATTTTATTATTGAATAAAAAATAATTCGAAACAGTCATTATTTTCAACCAATTTTCGCAAAATCTTATTGCTAATGAGACAGACTTATTCTAGCTATTGCGTTAACCCATATACGTAAATGGCGACTGAATGAGTTTGAAATGTTATTGACGAGTTTCCCGATAAGTCGACATGAAAATGACTAGTAAGTTATATTCAATTACTTATCGACAACTTTCGTTTGTGTCCACATAATGTCATAGTTAGCCATTTCTATCTAATTTATTACGAACTGTAATATGATTTAATCCTCCCATTCTAAAATAATTACTTGAAGGTATATGGTAAGTCTGACCAGTACGGAATCATACTACTGCAAACTACGCTCTATTATCCGCAAATTGTTATTACCTGTATTTTGTGCCAACTTTCATTTGTTAATTAATTAATTATTCATCAAGAATTACGTATCCTGACTTAAACTACACCTTCTTCATTTAAAGAAACTAAATGAAATGCGCAATCATGAATGGATATAAATCTTTTACCTCAGCTACACTATTTTAATGAAAAGGTTTTGCACCTTTATATCTCTTACACTTAAGCATAGCAATAGAAGTTTGTAAAACTGCATTTAAATATTGTAAGAATTTAATGAAATTGTACCGATAATAATGAATTCTGTGCCACTGCTAACATGTCTACAGACTCCATCATTATCGTTTCGTCAATCATTAAAATATCATACAAAAAATAATTGATATCCTTATTACTCGTCTTTACTGAATTCCCCATTTGCTGAAGGAAATTGAATGTCTCTCACCGGTTCACCGCCAATCATAGTAACGCCTTCTTTCCTCAAATAATTCTCAATCACTTTTTCCATTAATATGTTTTCCAAGTAAAAAATCATTATTTTCAGTTGCAATATATTTCATGTGTTATTAAGTAATTAAAACTTCGAACTTTTGAAATGGACGCAATATGGTCAAAATCTAATCATTTAATTACACAAACAGCAAAGTACTGGAAATAACTTCATTTCGAGCTCGTCTTGATTCGTATCGACTTTTATAGTGATTGGAAATAAAAACGCTATAAATTTCCAGTCAAAAGTAATTAATTCAAATCTTTTGATCTAAGATTACTCATAATGATCCTTAACGGATATTCCGGGATAAAATAGGTGAAATGGTGCCCGGCACGAATGTGCAAAATAATTATATATACGGAAGGGTATATAAGAAATAGTATTTTTTGATACAAGTGCGTAAAATGCTTTAAACTTTTACGCGCGTAAAACACTGTAACATAAAAGTAAGTTTTGCCACCTTCCCTTTCCCCCACCCCTCTTCCTGGGACAGCAAAAAAAAAGTGATTTTTCGATTTTTTCTCTGCTAATCGTAAAGTGCAAATATTTTGATAAAATTCGAACACATAGTAGGGCATATCTGAAACATCTCTCACGATTTTTGTTGGAAATCCGGAGACTATAGAGTGATCATGAAAAATCGACGAATAACGAAAGTCGCTATATAGAAGGCTCCTGAAGAGGTACATTTTAAATTCTGTTGGAGCATACGTATTTTTATCTGTTCTAATATATAAATTTTCACAAAGAAAAATTTAAGTAGTGTGCCATCCTTAAAAATCTAAAAAAAAATATGTTTATGTTTCTTCGCCGTTTGCGGACTTTAAAAAGCCGTCAGTTTTATTTTCTGGATTAGTTTTGTTTACTTTATTATATGACGTCCATCAAAACCATAAACATTCTTAGAGAGGCGTTTCATTCTGGCATTAGAATAGTGCAAAAAACGGGTATTTCTGGTACAAAATCGCGAAGTTATCGTATTTCCACAGTTTTTAAGTTATTTCTGAGCTCTAAACGCTGCAGAGACCAAGTCGTATCCTAAAAAATCATTCAACAAGAATTGTCTCGGTATCTTAAAACTCTAAATACAGATAATCTGTGTTCCAAGGTCATGAAAATGTTACATTTGCAGTAATATTACTATTTAGCTATCCTAAAAATTGGACTTACACTTACCTACACTTACCTTCCTGCACATAAAAGCGACTTAATTAGTTTAAATTATATGACTTTCCTACCTAAGTATAAAAATTATTGTGATTATCTTCATTATTTCTTTCAGTGAACAATTTTTTTATGCATCACGTATTTCATAAATTTTATCGCTTTAACATCCAATATGCAGCAGTTATAATCCTAATATTAGTAGATAATATACACACACGTAATTTTTCAAATTCCTAAAGTTTTTTGCTACCTTACCGGTACTTATTCTAAGCATACACTATGGTAAAATGTAATAACAAATATAATTAATCAGATCGTTAATATTGAAAATACAAATATTCTTCCCTGAGTCGGCCTGGCCGTAGCCCAAAAAATGCAACAGGCAGATAAGTTCGTTGAAGCAATATGAAAACTATAGATAAGTTGTAAGACAAAGCTGGTCTCTATGCAGATATTCAATGCTAGTATTCCCATGCAGATCTGCTATATATTTAGCGAAGAAAAGCAAGAAATATTTCTTTAAACTGCTATACGAAATTATGGGCTATTAGCCTAAAAATCAAAATTCGTAAAAAAAATATATTTTAAATTGAAATAATCCATTTTTACGATCATTGGACGCCTGCTTCGAAACCCTTAATATAGTTTCACTTATATTATCTGTCAAACTAAGAACAGTAATTTTTGAGTTATTTTGAGCTTCATCATTACCATTTAATAGTCTACTAATGGAAGCACCGAGTGAAGAAATAGTTCACCAGATACATTTTTAATTATCGACATATATCCGCTTAATATAGATCTATGTATCTATAAGTAAGGTCACTCAGCGGGTAAGGCTTTCGAAAGGAGAATACGACGGCGTATAAATCTCGCGGTCTTTCGCGAAAGAAGGAAGAGTTATGAAAGGAGTTAAATAGAGTGGAAGAGGGAGAACAATCCTGCCGGAGGGTTTGCGCAATCTTCGGGATCTTTTTGTCCGGCGGCCAGGTTAGGAGTCTATTTACATGAGAGAGTACCCCGACTTACTTGATCTATCGTTCTCTCCGCGATTCTCGATTCCACATTGGAGTGAGATGGAAAAGCACTGGGTTAGCTGGAAAAGAAAACGAAATCCCTGGGATGGTCGGGAAAAGCGCTAGATGGCGCACGAGAAGCCGAAAAGGAAGAATGAGATTGTGGAAAGGAGGTAAGATCGAAAGCCGGACAGGGCTCCTCAACTAAGCTCGTAAAAAATCACGGCTACACGATTATATTTCTATTTTTCTAGTTGGCCCGTTCCAACGACTTCCGCGATATATATTGAAGAGCGCGTCACGTTTTACGAGACTCCCCGAAGTAATTTTTCGTCTTGTACGAGTAGCCGAGATTTTTCACGGGCTGAAGGTTTTTTTTGAGAATCTCTGGTACGCTTAGGTTTTACGACCAGGCTACTGGTTGAATGCGTTTTTCCACGACGATATTCCACGGTCGTCAAGGTTTTCCCCCAAAAAAAGAAGTGCCGAATTGAAGTAAATGGAGTTACTGGGATAAAAACGATGCTGTAGAAGGGTATGTTTAGATCTGCATATCATCTGTATAATCTTATCAAAAGCTGTTACTGGAGAAACAAGACATTGTTATAAAATTGTATGGAATGTATCTTATTAGTAACATCTAGGACATTCAAATCCTTGGCTATGAAAAAGTCTTGACATCAACTTATCACCAGTATAAAAGTTACAAAAAACCAAAAATTTTTTTTTAAATTTAGAGAATGGAAAAAATCCCTTCAGTTTGTAAAAGCTCCAATGTTCATTAAATTACTTAAAACTAATATCTTCAGAAAAGCTAGTCCATAAAATATCTAATTTTAATGAAAGGACAACGTACTAATTAAATGTAAAAGTGGCTCCGGTTAAATAAAAAATAAACCATGGAAAAATACTCTTTCAGATGTCTTAATAAAAAGTAACTGCTAAATAAATTTTTTCGAATATATCCTCCTCTTTCGACCTGCCAGTTAAAATTTTTGAAAATGGATAAGGATTCCTTATTAACGATCCTGAAAACCTTTGAGTAATACATTTGAAATAAAAGCAATGAGGCTTCATCTCTACAAGGTATCTACAATTAAATTAATAAATAAAAATTCAAATAACATCGACTGCATCATATGATAACTTTCCAACCCTACTCGAAATCAAACCATTTCTTTAGTACCCTGGTAAAAATTTGACCATTTTTTCTTAGAATGGCCATTTCCTCTATACCTTTAACATGGTAAATAAGAATGTTGTACAAGAATGGTTCAAAAAATCTTTTCATTTCTACCAGGGTAAATATTAGAGAATTTACATATTTACTATGCTAAACGTGTAGGGGAAATGGATAATGTGTGAAAAAATGAATATTTTTTATTTTTACCAAGGAAATAGATTAATTGTTTAACTGAGAACTATCAAAATTTCAAGTGTTTCAATTAAAGGCATTGCAAACCCCTGATTAATTAATTGTTTTCAATATATTGTTAAAAATCTATAAAACGTATATAGGAAACAAAATAAGATTACAACAATTTTAACTTAAATTTCCTAAAAGCAGACGAAATTTACGAAGTAATTTAATAAAATTCAATAAAATGGAGAAGTTGAAAGTTAATTTTAATTATTTTATTGCAGCTAAATAGACAGAAGAAGAAATAGTTCTGGATGCTGAAAGCCGCGAGTTAAACCGCGGTGCAGGCAATTTCGAAAAACTCTCGCGCGTCTCGTCGGTCCAATTAAACGCTTCTCTGCTATAGCACAACACTAAATAGTGAATTCTGTAGTCTGCATTTTACAGTTACTTTTACGAGGTGAGAATTTTAGTTTATTTTCTCAAATTCTTCTCAGAGAAAAATTCTTTCCTTCATTAGAAAACCGTGAAATGGGATAATTCTGAAAGAATGCAAATTTTTAATGGAATTGATAAAAATTAAAAAATAAATACGTGTACATATCTCACCATGTTCTTCATGAAATGTTACATTGATCTTGTCCTCATTTCGCTCTTAACCCTTTTAGGGGTACATTATTCTGGTCAATCTTTTATTATTATTTTTGGTTTTCTTTTTGGGGGATTAGTTAATTTACGAGTTTGTATTCAGTACAAGAAAATATATTGTTTGTTTGAGTAATTAGTGTTTGATTAAAAAATACATTTATGGTTTGTTTATTATTTATTATTGTATATTAAACGAATTTATATTATAAATATAAACGTATTAATAACGTTGAGATAACAAACAATTTTCGAATGATGTTGACGTCATGACTTTTACGCCACCGCGTTGAAACAGCGATTAACGGATATTAAATAATCGTCTTTAATACTAAACAAAAGTGTCCACCAAAGCTTGTGAGTGTGCACTCATTTTCTTTTATTTTTTTTTTATTTTGAATAGTTTTGTGGATTTACCATGGATTACGACATCTGAATGTCGGTATTTCTCAAAATTCAGATGACATTCAAGTAATTATCCACAGATTCCCTTGAAAACAATGAGAATTTCGATAAATCTTTCTTTAAAAACCACTTTCTAGATAAGAAATTTGTTTTTAAATAAAATTTTTGTATTATTGCAATAGTTAAAACAAGAATATAAAAAATGATCGTTGAAAAAGCTCCTTTAAATAAAATTGACACCGAAGATTTCTCCTAATCCATTCTTATAACAAAAATATAATTTACAGGATATAAGTAGTTTTATTTTCGATATTTACTTAATCATTCAACTAACCGTGAATGATCGGATTATCCCTGGAACGTTAGAGAACGGGTATAAAAAGTAATTTTCGATACAAGTGCCAAAATATTTTGTATGTTCGTTTAAGACATTTTCGTCAAAATTCGAACTTTTTAAATTTTTTTTTTTAATAAAACCTCTTCTATAGCAGGCCGATGTGCAACATTGACAAACACCAAAGTCGATTGTTGTATGGAGATTGAGAGGCAAGTATATAGAAATAAAATGTCACTGGTCAACATTCTATACAATATGAGTTTAAAATAGCAAAAGACGGTCTTTATTTTTCTGTTGTTTTCGAAAGTGTACATATATTTCAACGGAAACACTAAATGGCCCAAAGATAACGTATACTAAAAATTATAACTTCTGTATCATAAAGAGAAACTATAATACAACCCGATAAAGAAAACCGTGGCCTTAAATGGTTATTTTCTTTCATGATGATTTTTTTGTCCGGCCCGAACTGCCTGTTACTACTGCATTTTTTGCCTCCCTGCTGATCAAAGCATTAGCGAACAGATTATTGTTATAAATCGGATTGTTACACGTACAAAGATATAATATAATATAAGTTTTATGTGAAACAAATGTTTTATACGTATGTGAGAGTGCAGATTACGAATCGATATTAAATTTAAGTAAGATTGCAGATAATCGTCATCAAGTAGGAATAAAGTGTATTTTATTTTTTTAAATTGATCATTTTTACTTATTATTGAATTTTAATCATTTTTACTCAATACTAAAGATGCTATTAATGTTGTACCACTGGGTTACAGATCATGGATTTCGTGTAATGTGATTTAAAACTGAGAATTCTTCCTGTCAGAGTTTCTTTTTGATATCAGTCACTAATTGTGCAATTGTTGTAAACTTACATTTTACAGTCTAGTTTCCAGTATATTCCTAATTGTTTTCGATTAGTATTTTACACATACTATGCCCATTACATATTTGTAATATTCAATTGTCTGAATTTTGTTGACCAGTGTTATTTTCATCAATAAAAAATCATACAAAATTTGAAACAAATTTGAATTGAGGAAACAAATGAAATTATTTACATAAAAAACAGAAAGTATAGTTTTTGGAAACATCTAACGCATGTAGTAAAAGATATACAAGTGAGATCTTGTTATGAATTTTTTTTTGTTTATAAAGATTTATCGGTACAAAAGAAGCAAGTCAAATAAATTTAAAGCCATTCGAAATAATTTAACAACTATCATTTCACTAAAATATAGTCTTTAACAAATAATTAAATTTACATTTATGTGGCGGCACTTGTCCTAAGACAAATAACTTAGTGAATCATGTAAATAAATGTAAACATCCGATAATAACTTCCCCAGTCGAATCAACATTTACTATATTAGAATAATAAAGGTCAATTATGATCATATTAAATTTGACATGTCACAAGTCACCATTTATTTAATAATTTAAATATACTATATTTCCTGGAAACCTCCTTTATCAATTAAACTAAATCAATTATTATTTCAATTTAAACTTTTAACCGAATATTTTTCCCAAATTAACAATTCCAAAAAAAAAATAGACACTATGCAATTTTGAATTTTAGTCAACCTGAAATTATCCTTTTTTTAACTCACGAGGTCACTATAAGGTAATGATTCACAAAACATTTACAAGATATATATATATTAGAATGTTAATATAAATTTTCACGAACCAACCGATGTCCGCTGATGATTTTCTGATGAATCGTCATTCTTCCCTCCTTGCTCTGACGTTGGATTTTTCACAGCTTCACACCATCCATTATTTAGGCATCTATGAATTCTCCAATCATCAACCTTCGACGAGAGGAACAGGAAAATCGCTTGGCATGTTAAAAAATCAGCTCTGGATCGGGACGTTGATTATGAAATCTCCCACGGTGGTGTATTTTCGATCTTGACGACTTTAATCAAATAATTTCGAAAGAATCCGAGTGCAAAATAAAAACGAATGCCGATATTTTCCTTTTTTTTAAGGTGCATTTATTCAACTCAATCTTTTGAATGGTTAAATATAAATTAAAATTCTCTAACTCGCATGTCGCGATCTCGTCATTTTTATTAAGTCTTTTACAGACACGTCAATATTCACTAGATCCTTTTATTGAGCGGATTTACAATCTAATTCTCGCCCCCGTGGAATTCGATCGCAACATAATCTATTAATGGCGATTTAAAGGCAAAATTTATTCGCGGCGATGAACTATTTTGCACACTGAACAATTACATCCGTTTCGACAAAATGACTCAACAAAATTCAAAAAGATTTTGTCATTATTGGAAAATGAATCGTTACGGCGAACCCGAAATTCAACATGGCGCACGGTTACTCAACTCCAAATTTTGAATAGTTTCAGTATCCAACAACTTCACCAATATTATTTTCGGAATTCTCGAATTAAAAACGGAAATTCATTTTCGAAATTTAAACGAGTTTCCATATCGATACGAATTTCGATGAGTTTTCCACCCTGTAAAACAGAGGAAAAATCGATCCCTTTTACTAATTATTAAATTAACAAAATATTAAATATAAACCCGACGCGCACACTTCACCTACCTTCCCACCACGTGCCGATACACCTTCAGGGTCCTAGCCGATTTTCGAACAACTTGCTCGCTTGCTGGTTTCTATCGAAAAGAACGCTTTTCGCCACGCGGTTAGCCCATTTATTATTTATAAACTAAATTCATCGTCTATTGTCGAAAAAGAACGCTTCCATACCGATCGCAGATACACATATTAATAATAATCGCAATACTATATACATAAACACAAATCCTACTTATCATTACCTTACAATCTTGAAAATTTATAATCATGCTTAATTCAAATCAAATAAATGTATTTATATGCTTGCAATTATTAAACTGCAAATAAATATGTGATGGATGTCTTAAACCAAATCACAAACCGCTTAATTCAAGTTTTATTCGAAATCGGTTAAACGATTATTTGTTTTTATTAGAATTATATTCCAGTAATAATATTCCAGTGTTTATATAATTTTCTACGTAATTTCAATATAGAATATCAAAAATATACTATATGAAACAGATATGATACTTTAATTTTTATTTATTCTACCTTATGAAACCTAATTACAGGTTTTATATTAAGCTTTTAATACATATTTTATAACATATATTAACTTCATGTAAAAACATTATGACTAACTAAGAATTTGTAAATTATTGACCCGTTGAAATATTAGGACCATGGTGAAAATCGTTGATTTTATGAGGTGGACTGCGACTAACAAAATGTATACATTTTTCAGAAGATAAAGTAAAAGTATTGGATTTTTCTTTAATATTTTATATATACGGATTAACTTTTGTACATATTCTTCAGTAATTATATTACTTACTACATTCTTAAATAGTTTTGGTGTTTTTCGGTCACATAAAGAATACAAATTAAAAATGGTTGAGTTTAATAAAAATTTAAAAATTAGAATAAGAGAAAAAAACAAACAAGGGTTAATAATTTAGAATTTTTTTTTGTAATATAAATAATAAATAAATATTTAGCAATATTTCGACTCTAATGATTCCTCTTCAAGGCACATATAGCCTTATTGACCCTTTTTTTCTTCTTCTAATTTTTAAATTTTTATTAAATTGAACCGTTTTTAATTTATATTCTTATGTGACCGGAAAACACTAAAACTATTAAAGAATATATTAATTTATAAATCCGTCGAAAATTAAAACTTTATCAAATGGATATTACTTACCGCCCGACGTCTTCATAATTTATCTAATTTCACAAAAATCTCTCACAGAACTCGCACTGTCCATTTGGTATGTTCTAATAGTGGTTTCTCCCAATTGTAGAAGTCGTACGACACCAAAAGTTACAGGACATAGTTTCCAAACTATCGAAATAGCTAACCTGAACTTTGTTCAGTAATTTAGTCCAACCACTGTCTGGACATTATATTTTAACCAAGTTCCTCTCGCACTATTACATATTCATATTAATTTTTGAAGAAACAAAAATTATTCGTTCATTTCCAGTAACAAACCAGAGAGCAATTTCGATTGGAACACTTTTGAATCCGGTGGAAAGTCGAGTGAAAATATTGTGACAAGCGCGTTTGTCCTCAAGCGCTAAAATTTTGGAATGAAGCACACCCGCGGTGTATGCGAGACCCGCAATTACGAGGGCGTAGACTGGGAAAAATGTTCTGGCGTTCCATTTGTCCTAGTTGAGAGAAATGAGAGAGGAAGAAGTTCTGCTATGTGTAATGAAAATACAAAGAAATAAATTTGAATAGACCAACGCGAAAGAGCAATATTGGACTTTAATGTCAATAACAAATGCAAAACATAAAATACACATTTTTGCCGAAGTTCAGACAAAAGAAAATTAAAAAAAAGCATTGAAATCATCTAGAACTAAAATTTATTTTCTATAGACGTAACTTTCAAGATAACAGAATTAAAAAATAATTATCTTTTGCTTATTGGCAATTGATAATCGGAATTGAATATGGAAATAATAATACATTAATTTTATAATCTTTTATGTTTTTCAAAATAAACTATTGATTAAGAAAAATATGAAAATATTGATTCGATTAAAAGTAAATACGCGAATCTAGATTTTATAATAGATTTTACTGGTTTTGAGGTAGCTCTCTCCAAAGGCATTGAAAAATTGTCATTTAACATGATATTCAAAAATATTTAAAAAATGAGAAGTTTGAGCTACGATTATTTTTTAAAGGCAATTTTCACTATACCGGTTTTTAGAATAATTTTTTAATTTCGCTGATTACAGCGCCCTCTGTCAACAAAAATAATTATAATAACCGGCAAAAGTAAAATCTGCAATAAAAATATTTATGTTACCCCCTCTATCACCCCTAGCGGGTGGAGGTGGAAGTTGTATCATAAGATAGCTTTTTTTAAAACATTGAATATTTGTTTTATGTGACGTGTACTTCTCGAGATTTTCGACCGTTTCCATATTTTTGGACACCCGAGAATATTTACTAAAAAACTAAGCAAATGATTTTGACTTTTGTTGCGAAACATCTTTTGTCATGCGCAGAAAGTCATACAAAATTTGAAAAGACATTAAAATCACGTATTAAATGGAGATATTGATAAAGAAACTGTCGCTATCAATTAGAAATTTTTTGCAAAGATCCAAAAAAGAAGATATAAAAATTTACTTTATGAATAAATAAAAGGGTAATTTGGATATGATCGGAATAAATGTATTCGATAATCACTGCTCAAAATTTGATAAATTTAATTTTAATCGCCGTTAAAATTGTACGTGTTGCGTGTTTTACCATTAATTTTCATTTAAACTGAAATGATTTGGTTTAATTTTCTTTTCGAATATTGGCAGAGAGGATTTACAAGTTTCAATCGTTCGAAAAATATATATATTTGTAAATGCATTGGAGCTCCAGCGTAATATGTAATAATATTAAACGCACGACACATTAATCCAAAATTAAAAATATGAACGCATTGCAGTTGATTTACATTTTATATAATTAATCGTTCAGTTGCTTTAAAAGATGTTGTGATTAAAAAAGATGTGATGATTTTTTATACAAGATGTATAAAATGAAATATTTAAAATATAAAAACTAGCGAATTAAGTGCGTATGGTTATCAGTTATCCAAGAAAACTGTATTACCGACTACGGATTCCTCACGGAAGATTTACACGTGCCAAACAACAATAGACTTTTATATATTCAATGGTTAACACGTGTACTGTAAATTTATTTAAATGTGTGCCTGCTTTTTCTACCTTCTCGCCTGCAAGAATTTGAAGGGAACACAAGTCTCCAGTGAACGTGCTTGTTCCTATCGTTCAAAACTCGTAGATTGCCTAATTGAAGACATGTTGGTTCCAAAGTTGGCCCGAGCTTCACACAAATCCGGATCCAGGTTGCAGTAACTGAGCAACATCTACAAAATCGTTTTTTTTTCATTTGCACATTCCGAGGAGTCCCTTGTGCAGGGAAATGGACGCCATTTCTCCTCGGACAATTCTATGGTAAGCTGCCATCTTTTCATATAGACTCATTCAATTTTAAAGCAATTGAAATTAACGAACGAATTTCTGCATTCAAACATCGTGAGCCACGGCCAAAGTTCAACCGACCATTTGTTCTACCCTTGCGAGTTCCTGCCATTCTGCTGCACGCTGTAAATAGGCGAAAGAAAAGCTGTTTCGTCACCACAGATTCAACGCAATGAAGATTATTTCATCGTGAAGATACAACGCACGCTAAAACGAGATAAGTCTTCGACAATTATGATGGTTTCGCGACATTGTTTAATTTGACTTTGCAATATTTAATTTTGACGAATAATCATATATTTAATTGAATGAAGAATGAATGAGAGTGACGTGCAACGATGTGTTGTAAATTTTTAAATTGTTTATGTTTGATTTTAGAAAATATGGAAATTATTACGTAATAATATTGGAATAGAAATCTGAAATAAGATACAGATAATCATGATCAATTATATATAAGCATATAATTACAATAATATTTTGTTATTTTGTTTCATAAGAATTTAATATAATAATCAAATTAATAAAATATATATATAAATTTGTGATTAGATAACATGCAACATTTATAAATTTATTCAATTTATAACGATAAAGTATAAAAATAGGGTGAACAAACTTACCAAATATATACGTGCTCATGATTGTGTGTAAATAAAAATAACGAATATATAACGAATATATGAATAACGTGTGTATAACAAGGAAAACAATGTATTTGTAGAGATTGAGTGAAATGATTAACGATATTTGATTAGTGTTATGCAAATTGGCCAAAAGGTCGTATGATTAGTCGCTGGACGAACAAAACGTTAAATAAAAAGAACACCATTTTTTAATCTATAACATCGTGTTATCGAATCACATTTTTGGGTTTGAAGTAATGTCATATTGAATAAATACACTTGAATTTAATATATCTAAATATCGTAATTATAACCTACACTTTGATTTATTTAACTCCTTCGATATTTTTTAAATAAAAGAAAATCGTTACAAAGATGATACTTAGTAAATTTGTCTACTTTTTATCTTCTATGCCCAGTCCAATGAATCCTGAACTATATATTTTGTTAGCCACAGTAACTATCTTAAAGTAGTAACAATAACTAGGAATGCGTTTAAAAAAATGAATTGTAAAAGTTACGTTGACTAAATAACAAAACATTTAATTACTTATTGGATTTAATTATACTAATCATTAACTTTAAATCTATGTCTAACTGAAAAGAAAATTCTTTTCAATATTTCACCTCTTCTACATAACGATAGTTGAATTTATGATAGTGATTTTGAGTAAATGTGTGATGAATTTAATGGATACCTTAGAATTCATTTAACCTATTAACCTCTGAAAGGCCACTATTTTCCCTTCACTTTTAATCAAGTATTTCGTATCGAAATCAAAGTTAAAAAAAATTGATATGAACATATTCTAGTATTATCGAGGTCACTCTTCAAGATTCCGAGGTCAAAATTGAGATTCAGACTTCCAATATAGTGCCAAACTGTAAAAAAATAGCCAAAAATTGTATTTATTCTTATGAATATTTTTAAAGTTATTAGAATGGCAAGATTACATTGCAACTATGGATAAAGGTGGGTAAAATATATCTACGAATTTTATTGTGAAATTTTACTTTTTATCTCACTTCATTGCAACAATTATACAATGGCATCCTAAATAAAAATTTTATTGAGAATTTTCTAGACGTTCTAACTAAAAAACTAAGAGCTTTTTAAAAAAATTCTAACCGTGAAAAGTTTTTACATATTATTGAAGAACATACTAGAATACTACATATCTGCGAAAAATGTTGCAAAAATGTTGATACATTCCTTGATGAATTCTAAGAATTGATACATTTTTGTTCAAATTCATAGTTTTTGAAAAAAACTATTAGCTTACTAAAATTTTTAGTAATTTACAAAAACTTTCTAAATTGTAATATTTGAAATTCTTTTCTTCGAAAAGTATATGAACATTGGAAAAAATGGTAAGAAACAATCAATTTGTAGAATGTGCAGAAGAATGTACGTTTCAAAATTTTTTTCATATTTTTCGTATTTTTAGTATTAAAAATATAAATTGAAACAATTCTCAAAATATCACTAAAACATCTTTAAAAATTTCAGTTTATTCTTGGATAATTTCAAATAACTTTTCGTACTTAGCATTTCTGTATAAAAACTCATTGTTTTTTAGTTAAAGTTTCCAGACATTTTTCAATGGACTTTTAATTAAGGACGCCATTTTGAGGATGTTACAATGAAATGAGGTAGAAAACCAACATTTTTTAATAAAATTGATATACTTTATCCACCTTTATTCCCAGTTTCAATAATAAATTGACATTCTAATGCAGTGAAAAATATTCATAAAAATAAATAGTTCCAAATTTTTTAATAAATTTTTTAAAAGTTTGGCGCCATAGTAGAATTACTGATGTCTGAAATTCAATGTTGACCACGCAATCTTGGATATGCTCCTATCAATTTTTTTCAACTTTGATTTCGATACAAAATACTTGATTGAACGTGAATTTAAAAAAACGATCTTTCAGGCGTTAATAGGTTAATATGATTCTGTAGATACTTTTATATTACCATTTTTCAATAATTTTCAACAATTTTCTATTGTATTACAACTTTAGAAAAAAGTCCAAATTTCATTTATTACGAATTTGCGCTCGCCCTTACAGAATCTGTTGTCAAAAAGTTATGACAATTAAAAAAAATTTATAGTTTCAAAACTATAATTTTTTTTTCATGTTTTTTTTACACTGCGACTATCCATAGTTTTATTTCAGCTACAAATATCGCAACCACAATATGCAGACTTCAAAATGGTGAAAAAATTGTCACAGAAGAATTTCTTTCCAAAAAATATTAATAACGATGATGGGCTTTTTTACAAAAATGTTTTATTTTGTATGGCATTCTATATCGCAACATTTTTTCTTTGCCGATTGCGAATCTCAAGTCAGATTTCAAATGTTCAAAATAGTGGATTCAATATCACAGACAATATTTACGACATCAGTCAGATCGTTTTGAAAGTGGTTACTCGAGGATTAAACACACAATGTCGGTTCCAGTGTGGCGTATTTTGAAATTGGTTTCTTTGTTTTAACCGATGTTTTTGGAGCCATTGATAAAAAATCTGAAGTCACCGTTCATAAATTAAAAATACAAGATGTAATATGGCTGACTAAAGTTCAGAATTATCACTTCTTTCTTATGAAATTCGGTTCAGAACGACTATCGAAGTCACCAGTTCCGATTCCGAAGCCGTCATTCAGAAATTGAAGTTCGAAATGTATGAATCGATCCAACACTCGAACATTATTTCCTAGACGACGAAGGGGAACAAATTATATTTTGTAAAAAATTGAAAAAAGTATAGTTTTTCAATCTAATATTTTTAAAACTGTAGAGCCTGTTTTTATATACTCTGCAACACTAATATTCAAGTTAATCGAACTCAAAATTTCTAAAAAACGTACACGTTGACTGTAAAAACTAATACTTAAAATGACTACATATTAAATTCGACCAATGCTTAGCGCATAAGTTTGTACTTTTCTAAGTGGTTTTATTTACATTACATCTAACTTTCAGTCTTAATTCTAACTAAATTTAAGTATTTCTTTTCTCCCTTTGGAATGAAATGACTAAGTGAAAATTATTTAAACGATCCTCGATTCCTTCTGCCGCAGAAAATAAAATCCATGAGTAAGATTTCTGCACTTTGGCCCACCATACTGAATCTGCGATTTTTAATTTTAGAATTTCTACTTCAGATTCGAAACCACCAATCTAGAAAAGCAGAATCGAATTTCACCCAAATTTTAAAACACATCCTTTATTTTTTCGACTGTTTTAATGCGGCATTAAATGTAGATACTTCGGCGAAAATTGTAAGCCCTGATGGGATCAATTATAAGAAATGTGGTATTAAATCTAAACAATAGTGTTGAATTGTTTTTATAAGAATCCTGGTCGGTACTCTAAAAAGTTGTTAGTATAATAATAATCTTATAATAAGATATTAATTTTAAAAAAAACATAACCACTTATATGAAAAAAAAAAATATATATATGTAGACTTCTATTTCGATAAAAATCTAATAATTACTTAAAAGTTACTAAATTCTATAGTGCTACATAAATGGACGTCAATGATAAATGAATATAAATTAATAATTTAGTGCATTATGAACTTGAATTATAAAAATAAATTATTTGAATATTTACCGATACCGGAAACGATCATTAAATTTGCATACCAATATTTCTATGATGGATCTCGTTTCAACGATAGATCTCCGATTTTATGACCACGGCGTTGACCAATTCACTCGAGCGAGGACATGAATTGCGTTATACATTCCATATTTTACGACATGAATACTGAGTATAGTTTACAATTTTCCGTGTGAAAAATTTACCCATTAAACGATAAAATTCTCGCGAGAGAGGAAGAACTGGTGAAAATTTACGGACTGTGATAAAAATCTATAAGCAATAATATCGCCTACTAATTTGTCCAACGTATTAGCTTTGTAAAGCGATTTATAAAAATAATTTATATGCACATGAAAAATATTCATTCGAAATAAATAAATTTCTTTCCATCAATGAAAATGATTTACAATTTTGTGAAATACTGTATTATGAACAATCGTTTTGCACTTTTTATACCTTATTTCTGGCAGATCCAATATGGCGGACATGTCATGTAAAATTTTTCATGGCAGCCGCCATTTTGAAATTAGATTTTATAGGATATTACTGCTTTCATAAATCATTGTAGGTCATACAAACCGATTTTAGAAAAACCTAGCAGATATAGTTTTTCTTTAATTTGAAAATGTTTAACATTCAGACGCCGTTTTGATATGGAAAACAAAATAAATAAAAATGTATGAATGTATATTTTTGAAGTCAAATAATCGAGACCACGTTTCTGATATGTTAGAGGGTGATTAGAAAGCGATATCATAATTAAAAATGCATTTTAAAACAAAATTGTAGCTAAAATAACACATTTATATCAGTATTTCAGTAGTTTGTTAAAAAATGCATTAAACGTCATATTTATAAGTTTAGCAGCGTCATTCGAAATTGCAACTTCAAAATTTGTTGGATGTGAATGTATTTATTGTGAAAATAAAATAATGCTAAAATCAGTCTGCAAATTACGCACATTTGTAAATGGTTAACGATGCAAAGAGCACTTAAAATTTAAAAAAAAAACAGTAAAACCCTCCTATGAAGATCCGCTTAAAGTTATTTGCGATTATTATGGTCTGACAAGGCATAGGTTATTCGATTGGTGATATATAAGTTATTTTTGTATTTAACATAGCCTCAACTTTTCATTAGGCAGAAACTAAATGAAAAAGAAACAAGCAGTATTTAAACATTAAGGTAGGGGCATTTACGATCTACAAAACTCACCTCTAGAGCCTTTTAATTAAAGAAATTACTGTGCCAAGCACTTAAGTGACCGGACGAGGGTTCATTTGCAAAGTTGTTCAAAAAGAAATTAGTCAGTATTTAAAAAAATTAGGTAGCGCTGTTATTAACTATTCGTTCCCCGCAATGTTCAGGACGTGCGAAAACTATCCTAATGCAGGGTTATTTAAATTATTTCTTTTTCACGCATTGGCAAGATGAAGATCATATTCAAGTCTAAGCTGAATCAAAAAATAGATATATTGTATTTTCTAGTATAATAGTGTAGGGTGTTTAAAAAATTAGCGGTGTGAAAAAATCGCACGGAACATGGCATAAATCGATAGCAAAAGAAAACTTTTTTTTAATCAAATAAATATATTAAATGCTAGCAGTTAGTCTACAATAAATAAATATTTGATAGACATCTTAGACGAACAAACCATGATGTTTTTGATACTTTTAATATTTCTAGCTAATTTTTTCTGATGACACAAAATAAGTCTGTTCGACCGGAAATAATGAAAATTTATCTAGAAAAATTCACAAATTTTGTTATGATTGTAAAGATGGATTTTAGGATTTCGATCGGCAATAGTAAGGTTCCGGGTTCAACTCCAGGTGCATCGAATCTTTCCATTTTAATTTCCTCATTTTTTTTTAAATCTTAAAATAATCCACCCTTTTCATCTTTACAAACAGAAACAAAATTATGAAGTTTTTAGCAAGATTTTCATTATTTTTGAAAAAGCAGACGAGTTACTGTCAATACAAAAAATTAACAACAAAGTTAAAAGCATACAATCACAAACATCGTTATTTGCTCGTATAAGACGTCCATCACATGTTTAATTAAAAATTTGTTCCCATATGGTAACAATTGATTTAAAGCCATTTAGAGTTCGCAAAAAAGCTTCAAGTTTGACTTTTGATTACCACGAAGAAAATATATGTATCAGATAAGAATGTTTCAAAAATAAATCGAATAAAAATATAATTGAAAGCTGATTGATTTCTGAATAGACTGTAGCGTTTTTGAACTATTTTATAAGTTGTTTAATATTCTAATTTATCATTTGAAATTACTTTTTCTTAACTTTAATTTCAATTATCTTGGATCTGTCATTTTAAATGTTATAATTCGTAATTCAAATTCATAGTCAACAATGTCGAAAATATTATATAAGTTATTTTTTTTCGAGTTGCTAGGTCTGAATCTTATTCTAGTACTTATTTTAGTACTTTGAAATTTTCAAAGCATAATTGGTGTTAACCTTAGTTCGTAAATTTAACTACTCATTATTGACATACATTTCTTAAAATGATGATTATTGTAAGTTTAAAATCAAAATATCTATTATAGCTTTCAATTTATGGATTATCTAAATCGCAGTGATCCTCTAAATATGATTTTCATTTTCGAACTATATCCCACATGTTTTGAATAAATTATTTTAATTTTTGTACTACGTTTAATTTGTAAAATAAACCATCTTTCATTTGTTGTTTGTTTTTTTTTATTCTTTATTGAGCTTTTCTTTATGTTACGTGAATACACGTACCGGTGATTTGCTTATAAATATTGATGAAATGTTATGTTAGAGACTCTTGCATTAAACAAGAGGTATTATCAATTGAATTGTGAGCTCAAGTTGTAAACATCGCCATCTTTCATTTTTATATTTTGTTCAACACAAGAATACTTTCTTCGAAAAGAATACTTACAGATTTGTAATATATTGAGGTCAAAATTCACAAATAAATTTTTAGATTAAAACTCTTTGTTATTGAAATTTATATTTTTGAATTTCTTTTAACATCGCAGATTTTATGTAATATTTTATTACCTTATTGTATATCACCAAATCTTTTTTGTTAGAACGTATAAATTTATAGTTTTTTGAAGCGACTAAATACATGGACATCTGAAGTTAAGCATGACAAACTGTTCGAATCGCTGCTGAAGGGCAAACAGAAATAAGATTCCTTTTCCGTAATAACGTTAAATGTAATAATCAAAATTTAATGACAACTAAACTATTTAAAAAATCACTTATGAATAACTAGAAATATATCTAATAGAAATAAATTTAAATTTAATCATGTGGATAAGAAATAATGTAAATAGAACGACTCAAAACTAACTGAGAAACAAGTTTAAAGGTAAACTAGTTGA
Source organism: Trichopria drosophilae (assembly GCA_030407085.1). NCBI lineage: Eukaryota > Metazoa > Arthropoda > Insecta > Hymenoptera > Diapriidae > Trichopria > Trichopria drosophilae. The sequence continues at coordinate 186,704,007 of CM059582.1, forward strand.
TTTATAGAATTTTGTCCAACATTTTGGTTCCTCCATTTTGAGTTATCGAACTCATATATGAATTGATTAAGGAATTGATGTCACATTCGTAATCAGCGACCTCGAAAACCGAAAATTAACAGGTTGAAAGGACATTCATCGGGCATTTTTAATTTTGGAAAGATGGTAGATTAATAATAAACAAGTAACCTAAAACTTATTGGACCTTAAATGTAACGATATTATTGTTTATTACTTTAATTACCTTGATAAAAATTTTTTGCGACATATATAAAAGTAAGCGCACCTTTTCCTGATAGTCCTATATTTCCTGGGTATTTAAAAAAAATCCATTGCGATAACTTGAAAGCTCGAGAGGAGAAACGGTTTTAGTAGACCGAACTCACCCAAATCCTACTGTGCGCCGGTGGCATTTTCCCGCAGGGCATGACTTTATTTCGGCGTAAGTAGTAAAAGGACGTGTCGACGAGACTGAAAACTTCAACAATGAATTTTTAAAATTTTCAAATATTTGACTTATTATGATGGTCCTTCACACCTTATCGATTTGAAACATGTCATGTTCAGAGGAAAAACGACCTAAACCTACTAGTAGTAGGGGAAGAGATCTAGTTGTGGGCACCCTTTTGTTTGTAACGAATAATTTTTGACAACATTCATGTTATTCAGACATATGTGTATCAGTGGAAAGGTAGATACCTTAAGTAAATCCTGTAAAAGAATTAAATTGATTCCTTTAAAAGAAAAATTTTATCATACATTTAGCGAAGTGTCGATTTTTTACACAAAAAATATTGGTACCCACTCGGTTGTGGGTACCCTTAAAATATCTGGTAAAAATGGAAAAATATGAAGGAAAACCACCACAAATAATAAGAAAATACAAATTTATTTACTTTAAAGCTTCCGCTGACAAAAAGAACACAACACGTTTTCACGTTAGTCATTCACTAATTTTCAAAATCACAATCAGAATTCTTGCATGTTCAGCGCACTTCAAATGCACAGGTCGACTACATTCATTGCATTTAATTCATTATCAATTCATCAAAGTAATATAAGAACTTTAGGTCAATATAAACAGAAATTTTTCAACAAAATTTTGACTGAGAACCGCCATTTTGAATGGTGAATTAATAACCATCCTATCTTTGAGTATAACTAATTACTCCACCAGATACGGAGATTTAGCATGATCCGAACACGGTTTCCTGTTCAAAAAGACGATTATTTGAACAAATTTTTTCAAAATTCACAGTTTTTTTTATATTTAAAACGCCATAGTAAAAAACTGATGGCCGATATGGTCAATCTAAAACAGGTTTTAGAAAGTTGGAGAAAAAATACAATAGGTGTGGTTATATCAAAACGATTGAGCGATTTTTTGTCCCTAAGAAAGCACGGGATGAAAAGAAGTCAAAATTTACGGCATTTCAGGACGAAACGGGTTAAATACTTCGCTTCGAAACAATTCACACTGATTTATATCACTTTCAAAACAGTATACAATCACTTTTCTGTTTATTTATTTCAGCTCAGTTTTATTATGCTTGCTGCTACCATGGAAATATATATATTCTTACGGTATTAACACGAAAGTTGCATAATGTCAACATACAAGTTTTACAATACTCAGTTCAGTACCGTATGCTTCTTGTCCCAATTTACGAGGAGGTGTCCACAACCGGGCACTTCCCCTATTCTTCTTTCAAATCCTTACAAAAAAAGTGGAGTTTGAAGCTCTTTTGAAAAATTCACTTTCAACGAGTTACTAAGCCGTATTATAAAATGTCTATACTCATTTCTATCGTATGTACAGCAGTTCCATTTTGGATCTCATTACCAAGTAATGAAAATGCGATAACAAAACACATTCATATAATATTACACTATTCATTCACTCTGGAGAAAATTTAGAACTCCGCTAACGAAGCTTCAACAAAATTTACCGGATATCACCATTGTAAACAGACTGCGTCCCATTTTCGTGTCAGCACCGCCAACAGCTATACATCGCGCGCTTTACGGCCCCCAGAGAAAAGAGTCCACTATACACTCAGATCCAGAGTGTAAATAAACGATACTGTACTATCCTATAAAAATGCGACTGTAAAGCGAGAAGAAATTTAGCGATTCGTCAGTCTCGTATAAACTGTTGGCCAATAGAAATCCAGTGGAAATGCAACGAGAAGATCAAAAGTTGCTTTTCGTTTGTCTCTACACGTGTAGAGCTTTCACGAAAACGCGACGCGATAGAAGCGCATCTCTTCTATTCATCGGGTTCGGATACAATCGAGTACTGTGTCGTCGGCCAGACATCCCCTCGTCGCAAATTCCACGACAATGCCGAGTCTCGTCCTGGTATGAATCATTTTGCAAGAAGGGATATTCGTTACGGGACTCTGCTCGAGGGAACAGAGCGAAACAGAAGCGCGACGAAGCGACCAGAAGCAACTCGCCCCGAGTTAACTTTCCACTTCCGGAAACCCCGAGGGGACGAGAAGAATCGGGAGGAGACGACAGGAAGTATATTTTCGAATTTTCTTATTCGGATGCGTCCCCTAGAGACACTGTCGATTGTCCGAAATGTAGTGAAATGTTATTGTTACTTAATTAGTCAAGAAGGAATTCAAGACAATAGCCCCTGATAACTCACCCACTCGTTAGGACAAGTCACTAGAACATCGTAAACTTGATCCAATTTTCTGATTTTCTTTTAGCCAACTAGTAACAAATTTCTTTAATCCTTATTGACCCAATTTGTCCCTTTTTGTCCGTCAACTTTAAGCTCGGACAACTTTGTTATTTATGCTTAAAAAAAAATGGGAACCTTTGTAGGCGGGTATTTTCGAGGGTGCTCTTTCAGAATCCGGATCGGAAATTTTGAAAAAACCGTCCCTTCCTACCCAAATTTCAATTTAAAAAGAAAACACGATTTTTTAAGGTTTTTTTTAATCGTATTAGAAAGAGGTCTTGGCGACAGCTGAAATTACAAAAACTCCAGCTCAAAATAAAGAAATGATAAAGTTATGCACATAAAAAATTCTTTTTTCATCATGAAGGGTTGTCTGACCACCCCTAAAATAAAATATTTACAAAAAATCGCTATTTTACGGATTGTTCTGAAAGAAAATTGTTTCGTCTTTTGAAAACAGGTAAAAATGGGGGAAAACATATCATAGATAGTAGAAAACATCTTTTCTTTTGTTCTATAAGGTTACATTTCGTTACCACCCCATAAAATAGCCCAAAGGGGTGAAAATCGGCAGTTTTTCAAGAATACTATTTTCGATACGAAAAAAATGCAAATAAATTTAGTTCTAGAAATATATAAGAGCAGCTTTTATACCCTTACATAAAAAAAGAAAATGTCTATTCCCCCATTTTTACCTGTTTTCAAAAGTTGAAAAAATGATAAGTGATTTTTCACACATACCTGCCTAAAATCGGTTAAAGGTAACACTCATTCCATCTTCGAAGAATTAATATGGAAATTCCTCTTGGAGGAAAAGAGAAATATGTCCCTTCTTGAAAGGATCGATATAAGGACTCCTCTTGGAGGACAACGACAGACACTATCTATCAAAGTTAAATGAAAAAGATTTTCAAATTTGACGTTACAGCGTTCTCCATTTGGAAGATTCGTAACGTGTACAGTTGCTTTCGCATTTTTTTAATATCGCAATCCAAACTCCAAGCTGATTCAATACGGCTGTTTAGGAGCTTTCTATCCATCTTAGAGAAAACTTCGTTAATTCGTCCTAATTCTCTTCTAATCAAATACAGATGAGGTTTTAGATTGCCAATGTGTTTTATTCATTCGTCGATAATCTCCCATTAGTAACAGTGCAGCTTATTTACTGCGGAACACATGAAGGTGTGTTTACCACTTTTTTGGATTCCTCATTCAGATTCCATGATCCGATCCATCTATACTATTTGATATTATACTCCAGACAGGTAGTGATGGTCGGAAGGATAAACTTTTTCATTAATAGTTATTTTCGAATCACCACAATATGATGGCCCTTTTTAGGAGTAATTACTTTCGACCTTTTTCAGCGGAGTACATATCTACTCTGGTAAAGATATTGAAACTTAGCTGGTAGTATGCCAAAGAAATGGAGTTGACTGTACGGCAGTGAATATTTCCAATTTTAAAATCATTCCTCAAACTTTTAGTCTTAAAATGGTTACTAGATCTCACAGAACGATCGTGCTATTTCTGTTCGTATCGGATACTAGTCTTTCTCAAGTAACACTTTCAACTGCTAATCTTCTTAAACAGTCTTTATAACGGCATTGGTCATGAAGAGCATTGGTCTTGAAGCACTTAATCGACTCTCAATATGTTCTTTCACTAATAACCGTCTCACCATACGCTACGCTATTAACACTAAGAGTCATAGATTTCTTCATTTCGAAATACAAACTTACAATCTCCCGTATATCAAGAAACTTTCTTTGGAAATTGATATTTTCAATCGATATTTATTCCATAGGAATTTTTTATTTAAGTAAATTTAGATTATGCAGATAAATAATGTGAAGAAAATAGATGCGATACTTAAAAGGGTACAATGATAATTTTTGTATTCTTCAAAATATATTTTATAATATCAGTCATCATAAGTAACTAAACGAAAATAAAATAAAAGAAAGTATTAAAAATATACATAAAAGATGTAGCAGATATTTTTCTGTAATTCAAAAAATTGTTTCCCATGCTTGCATAAAAAAATCAATAAAAACATGTGACGGACGTTATCCATGGGAATCTGAACGATAAGGAAAAATATCATATAGCTGCATCTGTATTAAAAGCGAAAAACAACAGTCTTAAAGAAGGCAAAACAGAAAAAAAATGTTTTTTCGCTTTATCAAGATAAAAGGGCTCCCGTAATAACCAAAGGAAAATATAAATATGAAACAAGCCGAGTTTCATTCCAAGAAGTTTCAGATTTCCAAAATAATTTCATTTTCAGTTTACAAAAAACTAAAGGAGTTTTGTAAAGTCTATGAAAAATGACCGGTAATAGACATATATTTGAAGTTTTTTTTTTTAAATTATTACTTTTTGTATTTTTAATTTGTTTGCTTGGGGATTTCTTTTACATCATCTCTTGCATTAACAAAACGAATAGTATAACATTTTAACGCCGTGAAGGACCCATTTCCTACTTCAAATTCGATCAAGTATTTCATATGAAAATTAAAATTCAAAAAAATGGAAATGTTTGTGCGTTTTTATTTTCGAGATCGGTATTTTCAATGGAATTGTCAATATTGAGCTATCTTCATGACAAGATTAAATATAACGATTTAAATGTCAAAAAAGACGCAAAGAATCCAGTATAATATTTTGTTATAATAAAATATTTTTTTCTCTCAGAAAGAGTATTTGCCGGCACAAAATTATTTCGCTAAAGGTGAAGAAAATAGTTGTAGTATTAAGATATATTTTTTAAATATTAAAAAACTAACATCATGATTACAAAATAGCGACCGTAGTGAGAATTTTCTTTTTAAGACTTAACAAATTTTTTCATGAAAACTGCAAACTCTATAAAAAATGTTGCGGAAACGAACGTTTCTTAGAATATGTCAAAGAATGTTCTCAATTTTTTTCAAAATGTGTTGATACCATTTGTTATTTTTCGAAAATTAAAAATATCGAAATTGTCACACAAGTAATTTAAAATATCTAAAAAAATTGAAAGTAATCTTTGATTGTAAAATATTTTTGTTCTAAGAAGATTTTCTCTAAAGTTTATAGTTTTCAAGAATAATAATTTCTTTTGTCGAAAACTATAGACTTTAGATAAAATTTCCTCCTTAGAAGAAAATTATCTTAGAATTTGTCAGAGAATACATTAACATTTTTTCAGATTTTTTACAAATTTCGTTTTTCCGAAAATTTAAAAAATAAAAAATTATATGAATATATTCTGAAAAAATTTGGACATAGTCTTTGATACATTCTAAGACATTTTTATTCCTAGAAAATTTTGAGTAAAGTTTATAGTTTTTATGAAAAAAATTTGTTGACTTTTAAAAAGAAACACTGCCATCGCCATTTTGTGATCACGATGTTATTTTGTTAATATTTAAAAAATATATCTTAATACTACAACTATTTTTTTACACCTTTAGTGAAGGAATTTTGTTATCTAAAATACTCGTTCGATGAGAAAAAAAATGTTTTATTCAAAAGTATAACCGTTTTCTTACTTTTTTTTACATTAAATTATTTAATTTTCTAATTACCATAGCTCAATTTTGATAACGCCATTGAAAAGAGGAACCTTGAAAATAGTATGATACATACCTTTCAATTTTGTTGATGTTCCATTTTCATACGAAATACTTAATTGAATTTGAAGTGCAAAAAGTGTACTTCCTGGCGTTAATGGGTTGAAATGTAATAACATTTCCGATACTAAACCAATAAGTCGACATCAAAATCTCAATAAAACTGTTTCAATTTACTATGTCTAAGGTTTCAACGAGTAAAGTTTATATATAAATATTTTTTGTCGTATCATATATTAATATTTAATAGTACATCAATTTTTATTTTCAAAGTAGAATGTTTAAAAAATATACTTCTAATCCTCTGAAATTTTGAAACATCAGTAGCACATTTTTTCCTGATGTGATTTTAGTAAATTTTTTTACATCGTTGAAGCATTATCCTGAGTGCACTGTCTCGAATTTCATATTATCATATTACGCTGTAATACCCCGACTCCATGGTGAATATACCATAAGAAAAAATGTAGCCGGGAAAAATAAAAAACTGAAGAACATTATAATCTCTTGCAAAAAGCTAGGTGCGACGACCTTTGGGACAAGATGTTAATATAACACGCACAGACAGGAGACAGAAAACGAACGTAATGTCGAGGTCCACGAGGATAACGCGAGAGTTGCGCAGTTGCGCTAAAAGCTAATGGACTTTCCCTTTGAAGGTTTGACGGAGTGAGGGGAACCAAGTCGAGTCTACTCACTTAACCTCAAAAGCCTCTTCTCGTCATTATCGCCATTAATATAAATCATTACTGTCATTAGCATTATGAAAGTACGTATTTAGATTAAATTAAAAACTACCCTTCAAATTCTCTCAAAGGAATCGGTTATTGCATTATTTTCCAAGAACAGTAAAGTGATTCTCGAAACTTAAGGAGATGCAAGTCGTTTCGATTTTTATAAATAACTTCAGTATTATTAAATATTCTTCAATGAAGTACATTATATACATTAACGGATGGAGGCAAAGTATGGAATTGATTCGAAAGATTCTATGCCCCAAGAAATTCTAGGTCTTTCTTATTAAAAAAAAAATAAAGAATGTTACTTTCATTAAGTTACAGGTTTATAAAAATAAAATATTTAAAATAATTGAAAATCGTTATTGACATCATTCTTTCCACTCAAGATAAAAAGTTAAATAGTATAGGAAGAGTTAATTAACCATGACACAAATATGAAAACGGAGAAGAAAATTTTAACGACTATTATTCATTTAATTCAAATTGGATGTTGAATACATTTATTTCTATGATTTTTTGGGTTGCTCATTCAAACGGCGTTGAAAAACTTAACTACGATTTTGACAAAATTATTTTAAAAATTTCTCATTTTCAAGGCACTTTGCTGAAATATCGAGTTTTTACTCTGATTTCGAGAATCAGTTTGACTGTATTCTAGTTAAATTGTTCATGCGATATTTGTACTTATAGTCGCCCCGGTAAGCAAAATTATTGTGCAACTTTTCATACCACTTTGAAACTTTGCATTCTTTTAGAGGGTATCTAGAGTAAGAATTTCCGAAGGGGAGCCATCTTGAATTTTGCTACAGAACCAAGATGACGGCTTTTTTCGAAAAATCACTATTTATTTTTTTACGACTTTATTTTTAGTTATTTCAAATTGTTGTTTGGTACAAATATGAAAGTTATTTATTATAATATCACAAGTATTTTTATCTTCATGAATTTCAATCAAATTTCAAAATGGCGGCCACTTTACTACATTATTGAGTTATTACTGAACACATAGTATTCTTATATTGTAAAGTAGTAGTATAATGTACTTTTCAATGAAATAATATTGTATTTTGATGCTGATTACGATTCTGAATACTCCAGATGGCGGATCCAATATGGCGGGCATAGAAATAAAAACAGGCATTATCTATCCCTTTTTGTGATTTCTTTTAACATGGATATTAGATGGTGCAAATGGATACCGCTCTTAGCGAAACCAGAGTCGCGACGGGGACGCGGCGGTTAACAACTTTTTTTTGTTTTTTTTTTGTTTTTTTTTTGTTTTTTTTTCTATTGCTGTATTTTATTTATCTGTTTCATTTTTTTCATTAATATTTTGACACTTACCTTGACAGTTTCTACACAGTAGTGTACATGCAACCTTTTGGCGTTTACAAGAGCAACGTAAAGAACATCCATTATAACAAGAACATTTCGTTAAATGAGCTTTACAAGCTTATGGTTATAGAACTGAATTATCGTTAAAAACAGGGCTACTGACTGGTGCATGTATGTACTAAGCGCCGAGAGCTACATTTCTATCGGACTTGATAGCCGCCTAGCTGTTAAACCTCGAACTATTTTGTGTTTATGTCTTATTATTGATGATGTTTTTAAAGCTAATTACTCGCAATTTGGTATATGGTAATGTTTTTGGAGACATCGATTACAAATCCTATGCTAGATTTACCAAATACAAAATAGCGGATCCAGTATGGCAGACAAAAATTTTAGAAATGTTTCCATTTGCCCAATATTTGTTACTCGGAGGTTAAATCAATCTGACGTTCGATTCCTAACCAGCGACCACGAAACCCCCGAGTAACGATTTTCAACTGAATTGCTTGAATAGAAAAATGTGTGACTATAAGTGTTAATAATTTATTAAATTATCCGCCATTTTGAAATTTGACCGAAATTCATGAAGACAATAATAGTCGTGATGTTATAATAAATAACTTTCACATTTGAACCAAAAAATAATTGGAACTAATTAAAAATAAAGTGGTAAAAAATAAATGGTGAATTTACGAAAAAGGCCGCCATCTTGCTTCTGAAGCAAAATTCAAGATGGCTCCCCTTCGGAAATTATTACTCTAGATACCCTCTAAACGTATGCGAAGTTTCAAAGTGATATGAAGATGTGCACAATTTTGGCACTTTTAGCGAGTTACCGGGGCGACTATTAGCGGTTAGATGGGTATGGATTTCAAATTGAATATTGCCCAACCAAAATAACGGTGTATTCGATAGTATTTTTGTTGAGTGCACCTCAAAAAACCCGACGTTCAAAAACCAGACATTTCAAAAAATAGAAATTCAGAAACCAGATGTGTAAAAAACAGACTTTCAAAATATGTGTGCATTTTCAAGAAATGTCTGTTTTTGAATGTCTCGTTTTTTAATGTCTGTTTTGTGAATGTCGAGTTTTGAAGTTTCTGTTTTGTGATTTGTCGGGTTTTTGAGGTGCACCATTTTTTTTAAGTAAACGCCATATTCAAATTTCAAGTACCCCGGACAAATAATTGGAAAAGTAAATTATGTTTTCTTTGATTTTTTTCATATCGCTCATCATGATTCCAAAATTATTTCGCCATCTTGAATTAAAAAAATTAAATATTATGATATTCAGTGATCTTAAAAACCCAAACTAAGCATTTCCGCAAGAATTTGATTATTAACAATTTTTCTCATAATCAGAGCACAAAATAAATATATCCTGGAGTAAAATAAATTTTTGACAATCTGAATATAAAATACTATTTTGTTCCCTAGATCGCGGGAGCAAGATATCACGCTCTGTTTATGCTATAGCAAAATACAACGCTTATTTATGGAACAAGACGGGTGTTTTTTGACTATACTCTCTGCCTAGTCGGTAAAAACCTATTTTGTTCCCTAGTTGCATAATATACTATTTAGCCCACATATTGTAATCGGCATGCTGAAGTTTTTAATTTCATGTATGAATTTATGATCATTGACCTGAAAATCAAAGAAAACTTATTTCACAATTCCAATTATTTGTCCAGAATATGATGTTATTTTAGAGAAAATTGGTTAAAACGCCGCGTTTATATGCAACTATTGATTATATGATTGAAATGGATTGTAGATCATTTGAAGGGCGAAATCAGGTAAAATCTCGATGGTTTATTGAAAAACAATACCGAAAATTCACATTTTTGTCAAATCATGGGCAATCTTTTTACAACCCTCAAAATAGTAAAATGTACATTTTCAATTCTCTAAACACATCATTTTATACCAGAAATATGTGGCAAAGATGAAGTAGAATTGTAGTGAATTTCAACGTTACTGAGTTATAAACTATTGTCATTATCTGTTGCAATTATCTACATTTTGATGTTGATTTCCAGCTCGTTATCGCACTGCTTAATGGTAAACTCATATCATTGTTAAATCCCGGTTTAACACACTCTCTTTATTATAAAAATATTGTTTCGTAAACAATAACTGACTCCGCTTATGCATTATCGACTAGCAGAATGCAGTAGATCCGGACAGTGCGGTCAGTCACTCGACGCACGAAAAAAATGACCATTTAACGTCATACTTTTTACTGCCCCGTTTTTCATTTTTTTCGCAAACGTTATTTTCAATTCTTTTTCAAGCGATAACATTTCATCAACACATATCTGCTGCAAACAAATTGTTGGCATCTATTTATTATAAAAATCAGGAAATTTATCAGAATTTTTAAGCGAGATATATTGCGAATAGTAATACACATAAATATTATTCAAACATTTCAATGAAATTTATTATTACAATCTTTTCAATTTAAAATAATATAGCTTTTTAATATGCTCGTTATGAAAAAAAATAGTTTGTATTTGGGAAATGTATAAAGTATTAAAAAACCAGAAAAGTTTCCACATTGTAATAAAGTTTGACTAAAATTTCAAGATGATATCCATCAAATAACAAAGCTAAGATCTAAATAAAAACAACACGGTTAACAATACTATTAACAATACTATTGTAACGATTGAAGTTTTACATTTGTGTATGAAGGATGTATACAAACCCGCAAAAATTGAATTCTAACGTTATTTTCGGGACAAATATTCACAATTTTCTTTTCAAGTATTAAACTTTATAGTATGTTAACTCACGGTGCAAGAAGAGTATTTCGTATTAGTTTCGCAAGTTTTGACCAAGATTATATATAAACTGTAAAGTCAGCAGTAGTCAAACTGGACAAAAAATGTCAAGTTATTACTAAATATGTTAAAAAAAAACTTATAACAATAGATTGTAAAAAAAATTGATAGTCCACTGTTGTATTACGTAAATTGAACAGCTTTGGCACTTGTTGCTTTGAAATTATACTAATCCGACTATACATTAACACGTTCGACTATTTAAATATTTTTACTAATGTCCTATCGAACTCTTGTATAGAATTTATTATAGGAATAGTTTTTAGCCTACCCAGCGTCACAAAAATTAAATACTTCTGAAATCTACCCGTACTCTCTAAATTTCTTGCAGTGAGAATTCACTCTTTGGTTAGTGAAAACTAATCAACTGTCGTGAAAGAGTTAATATTCAACTCTTTAAGAGTTGAAATTTCATTCGAACAAGAGTGAAAATTCACTCTTTCCTTCTAAGTAGTGGAGTTGACAACTCTGGAGGTAAGAGTGAATTTGCACTCTTAAAGAACGAAATACGACTTCTCACTCCAAGAACTTTAGAGAGTATGTATGAGATCATTTTATTTTAATGAGATTAATAAAAATTCATTTAACAAAATAATCTTCTAAAGTTATATTACTCAATAACGATAAAATATTATTATGTCAACAGATCCGTATCTAATATAAAGAAGCGATCCTTTCCTTCGTAGTTCTATCTGAAACGAAAATACGGATTGAATTTGTGATTGCATGCAAAATAGCAAGGTAGTGAAAGACCGGTACAGTTTTACAATATTTTATTGCTAAACTTTCCAGCATTCGCATATGAAGTTCACAGAACGTCCTTAAACAAAAATCGCTAAACTGTATTAAAAATGTGAATCACCATTTTATGTTCGAATACAGATTTTCCACTGCATCCGGAAACGACGGCATTGAGCTCACTAGGCTGCCTCATGCAGGAGCAACAGTATAACTGCTTTCGATAAGTTTACTTTCCAGACATTCAAACTTTGGGATATCTCAACTTTTTGGAGTGCTGAACTTTGCGAAGGAAGATATAAATAACATGTAAAATTGCGTCAATATCAACGCATGATTTACGCATACGACTTTTTAAAAGACATTTTAATAAAACGTAAATAGCAATACCAAATATTCACTTCTTATTTTACAGAATTTTTGATAACTTTACAAAGACAAAAATTTATGGAATGAAAGAAAATTAAATTAAAAGAAACTACTGAGAAAATTAAGTTCGTCTATTTTTTTAATAAAATGTTAACATTTTGCAACCTAGAAATTACATTTGAAATCTAGAATTTAATGTAATAATGCAGTGATTTGCCAAACGCAATCATATATACATTACGAGATAATAACTGCGACTATAACTCAGTTATGGCAAATACAATCACTCATTTATTATACTGCAAAGTAAAGTAAGTAGTAATTTTATGAACATAATTTTCTTAAAAATCTCTTAGTGCAATATAATCTGGTTTTTTATGTATGATTTAATATAAATAAAACGTCCTTTATTCATGTAAACATGTACGCGAACGTGAGGCTATTCGAAAGAATGTCATATTGATAAAATAATTACTTTGGTTAAATCGATACCTTCAGTTTATTAGACATTAAATGAAACATAAAATGACGTTTTTGGCACGAGACGAAGTGTTCGACATATTTCTTGAATTATAGGCCAACTTTTATTTGATTGTTATATAATTTCTTCTCATATACGTGTCCGTAATGTATCTACTTTCCGAACAGTGTATAAAAAGTAGCATTCACCCCACGACCGTAAGATTTTACGGCCTAGGAACGAAAAGTACTATTCTACATTCACAAAAACAAATGTCATTTCTGGTGTGATAGAATTCGTGGTTAATATAACTGTATGAAATCATCAGATTTCTATTGTTCATCCTTTTGTTATTGCTGGATTCTGTAATTAAACTCATTAAGGCCCAATGTCTTGGAATGATTGGCTCACTTTCAAGCCTCACTCCAAAATTGAACAATGGAAAGAATCAGGATGAAACTCATTGATCGTACGATTTTCAGGTGCACAGTTTCGATTTCCAGGGTTAAAAATCTGCTTCTATGCCTCAGGAAATTAATGAGACAGATTTTATTGGACAAAGTACAGAAACGTCGAAAGCTTTTTCTTCGTCATTTTTTTCAAGTGATATCGGATGTCAATCCGTTCCAAGGATAGGTAAAATAGTTGGAAATAACTGAAATTTTTTGTTGTTTTTGCTTCATATAGTTTATCTCTTTAGAAACGGTGGACAATGCTGAAAACTTCAAAATATACGTGTTTTAACTGAATATCTCTGATATAAAATGACGTTGAACTAAATTTTTTTCTTTCAAAAGGTCAAACTTATTTTTTTAAACATCCTCGATTCTTTTCCAGTCCACTTGACAGTTACAATATTGGCGGTTGAAGAAAATTTTTACGAAGGTATCGTAATCAAGGTAAGTTTCAAATTCTTTGTACAATTTAATTTAGCTTCATAGATCAAGAGTAAAATCATAATTTTCATCGTAAATCCTAAATTTTCTTCAGAGCATCAAAGAATTCGTTTGATAAGGTTTTAATTTTAGACCGATTTATAAATTAATATATTCTTAAATAGTTTTGTTGATTTTCGATCACCTAAATAATAGACATTTAAAAATGGTTGAGTTTAATAAAAATTTAAACGTCAGAAGAAGAGAAAAAACAAACAAGGGTCAATAATTTGGAGGGTTTTTGTAACATAAATAATAAATAAATATTTAACAATAATGTGGAACGCTTCATGATTTTGTGTGTCATCCTTGCGCATGTACTAAAATTGGAACATCAAAGAATGCAAGTAAAAAAATGAAAAAAATGAGATAAAATAAAGATTTCAAACCTTTATAGACGATAAAATCACAAAACTTCATCATTTTCTACTAATTATCTTCAATTAAATTTTTCACTTAATGCTGGAAAATAATCGAAGATATTTAGTCGATGAAAACTTAGTTAATACTTTTTAAAAGAACAAATTTGGTTCAATGTCACTTTATATCAAAATTATTCAGATAAAGCACGTATTATTTATAATTTTTTTAGAATTTATCTCAATTTTTAAAGGGATGAACTGTATGAAACTAAAAAATAACGAATTTTCACGTTATCTACATAAGTATTTGATCCATAATTTCGGTATCCGTTATGTATTTCAAAATTGACACGAAATATCTTTAATTTGTTATTTAACACGGATTATTCTAAGATGAACATGACGTTAATTTCATTACATAAATAAATACATACAAATGAAGCTATAAATCATTTCTGGTTAGAAATTATGAACTAATCCAGTTGGTCTGTAGCTACCGAAGTTTCACTACTATCACTTTCTTATGTTATCGTAATTCGAATCAAACTGTTTAGTTTCAGCAACTAGAATTCTAGCTAGTAGCGATACTCTCATACCAGAATATACAAGGTAATAATGAATCGATGTATAAAAGGATAAAAAGAATTCTTTCTAAACTATATAGAAGTTGAATACACCCATTTATGTTTCAGCTCTAGATGGAGCCTATAAAATTTCCATTATTGAACGATTAAAAATAATAGCATTCCGTAAAGAAACGTTCGCATTAAGAGGCAACTATGATGGAAGTGCTCGTAGATTTTACGAACAATGACATGATATATCTTTTATAATCTTCTTTATTACCTTACTTCCCCTGCCATTTATTATTGGTGATTTCTCGTCGATGACAACGTTGGAAACTTACCTGGAACAAGAAAATATTAGACTCATTAGTTAGTTTTATTTATTAAACTTCATTACACTATTTGCATGTATAATATTGCACTTAATATTCAAAGACCTGAATAATAAAACTGAAATATTTTCTTAGATGTTACATATACAGTAATAAGAGTAAATTTCAGGCACCAAAAGCTTCAAATCATAAAATCTAAGGCATACAAATATCTAATACAATTTTCTTCATAATTGTTACCTCCTAAATTAAGCTAATGTATAAGACATAAGTATGTACTTTTCTAATTGGTCTTGTTTTTGGTACATCTTAAATTAAGTCTCTAATCGGCCTTATTTTTAAACTTTTCTTTTTTAGATTTATAAATCTAAAATCTGATACGTTAATTTATCTATAATGTTTCGAATTTCTAAATGGCGAATATACATGTCGCACTTTAAATTCAATAGGTTCATTTAAAAAATATCAATGCAACTGAATATTTAGACTAAAAAATATCGTTTCTCGTCGCGGAAAATGAAACGAATATCATTATTTAATACTTGAAAATTGCGATTGTGCAGCATTGTTATGTTGAATCGCAATTCCATTTAAAAATGTCTGATTTAAAATGCTGATTGAATGTTAGAGATAGAAATGCCATCAATTTATTGAATTTTATTTAACAGCATGAAAAGAAGATTACTACGAAAACCGCATGGGTACTTTTATCATTCGAGTTTGCGCAATACAATTTTTTTTTCGTGGCATCACATCAGGGACAGCAAAAATATCAAGTCGACGTCCAGACCTTATATAAGTTAGATTCATATTGGTTACAACAACATTTTAAAAGTGCTGAGAAATTGTTGTGTCGTTAAAGAATCACACTACAACATAGTTGAATATATTTTCCTATAAAATTCGCCCGCAAGTGTAATTAAATTCTATACAATTAAACCCAACCTATATAGAATAGATGAAGAGTGATTTACGTTTCAGATATGCAGCAAGATTTTGATATAGACTGATATATATTGGATACGAATATGCTAAGTAAATACATATCATCTTATGAAGGTGGATATAGAAACAAATTTGCAATATGTTTAATACCCGTACATTGGACATCCATGACAAGATGAAGTTGAAATAAATAATAAAATTCGTGCAACCATACAACATTTCAAATTATCAATTGAATATTTATTAACAGAAATTATGGGGGCCGCAAATATTTATAGTTATTTGTTGAAACTAATGAAAATAAAATTGATTATGGTATGAAAATAAGTTAAAAATTATATAAAATTCCTGTACTTTTTATATGGACTAATGACAGCTCGCAATAGAAACGTTGCTCACATATTTATTATTACTCCATGATAGTATAGTATATCCATAGGAATAGTGTCAGATTATTTTATACAAATAAAACACAAAGATTGACATTTTTTCAAACTTTTTTATAGCAAAAGTTAAAGGTTCTGTGGATTTGCTCATATATAAAATACCCACTTGCAATGATAACAGATATTATAATTATATAATAATTAGGTATCAGGAACATTTCAAATATGACTTGCACTAAAGTGTGCTCATTGAATTTATCATGGCATTACATTTATTAATAAATAAGACTGTTTCGCACATATGTACTAGAATATATGAGATGCAGGCCTTATTGCTTAAGCCTCTTATATCAATAATATTGGCATTTGCTTCATTCGGTAGCTCGGTATACTATGCCCAATTTATATACGTCTCTATATTTTTAATTCTTCCTATTAAATAGCAAATAGTTAATTATTATAGTCATATTCAGTAACAAAGCTTGTCGACAAATATATTCACGAACAAAGGAGGAATTGCTGTTCAGGCAAAGGAACATAGAAGTTAGTATTATCGACATTGTGATATTAACCATAAATAAGTTTATGCTTATTAACCCATTAACGCCGGGAAGGACACATTGCCTACTTCAATTTCAATCAAGTATTTCATATGAAAATTAAAGTTGAAAAAATTTGAAATGTATGTGTCTTATTATGTCCCATATCGGTAATTTCAATGGAATTGTGAAAATTGAACTATCCTAATTATAAAATTAAATATATCGATTTAAGCGTCAAAAAGTACAAAAAATTGGATATATTTTTTATAAAACATTTTTGCTCATAGAAAGAGTATTTTGCCGTGACAAAATTCTTTCGCTAAAGTAGAAGAAAATAGTTGTAGTATTAAGATATATTTTTTAAATATCAAAAAACTAACATCATGATCACAAAATGGCGACCGCAATGAGAATTTTCTTTTTAAAACTTCTTTCTAAAACTGCAAACTCTACAAAAAATGTTGTTAGAACAAACGTTTCTTAGAATGTGCCAAAGAATATTCTCATTTTTTTCCGAATGTGTTGATAGAATTTGTTATTTTTCCAAAATTAAGAAAATCGAAATTGTGGAAAAGTCATTATAAAAATCTGAACAAAATCTTTGACTAATTCTAAAATATTTTTGATCTAAGAAGATTTTTTTAAAGTTTATAGTTTTTGAGAAACAAAATTATTAATCATTTCTAGATTTCAAAAATGATAATTCTTTTGTCGAAAACTAGACTTGACAAAATTTCATTACAACAAAATTATCTTACAATTTGTCAAAGAAAGCTCTAACATTTTTTAATCGACTTTTGTTTAAATTTCTTATGTCCGAAAATTTTAAAAATAAAAAATTATATCAATATATTCTGAAAAAATTTGGGCATAGCCAGCATACCCTTTGATACATTCTGAGACATTTTTATTCGTAGAAAAATCGTCTAAAGTTTATAGTGTTCATGAAAAAAATGTATTAACTTTTGAAAAGAAATTACTTTCTGCCATCGTCATTTTGCGATCATGATGTTATTTTGTTAATTTTTTTAAAATATATCTTAATAGTACAACTATTTTCTTCAACTTTAGTGAAGGAATTTTGTGACCAAAAATACTCTTTCGATGAGACAAAAATGTTTTATTCAAAAGTTTTTTTTTTTTTGTTTTTTAACATTTAAATCGCTATATTTAATGTTCTAATTATGATGGCTCAATTTTGATAACGCCGTTGAAAAGAGCAACCTCGAAAATAGTACGATACATATCTTTCTATTTTGTTAATGTTCGATTTTCATATGAAATACTTAATTGAAATTGAAGTGCAAAAAGTGTCCTTTCCGGCGTTAATCGGTTAAGACATCCATGGCAGTGACAGTTAATTGTTGTAATTCTATTCTGAACATTTGGATAGTATTTATAGACGTCTAGATAGTAATAAACTATTTAGAGGTACCTGTCTCTATTCTAAATAGGTTGATAGTAATGATTAGTGTCTATTTTCTTCTGTGTACATACAAGAAAACATATGGTATATAAGATTAGTCTATCTTAACTTGAAATCATAACTAGAGACGTAAATAAAACACAAGATTTTAGAATTTAGTTCTGACCATATACGTAAGTGCAGTATGTACTTTTTCAGAAGATTAGTTCACGTATAATAACAAAAGAAAATATTTTTCTCTGCATAAGGTACAATCGATCAGAAAAGAAAGCCGGCGTAAAAATTTCATAAACGCTTACTACATTTTGCTACTTTGTGAAAGAGTAAGTAGATATAACAATAGCAATTTTGAACATTCGCTAAAAGCTCCGAGGCGCGAACTCTTGCAAATTCGTCGAGTCGAAAAGCGGGAAAAGGTTACAACCGGGAGGATTAGTGTACAGCTCTTTCGAGCTTTTTTATGCAAGCACTGCGCCAACGTACCAACGCGCCTGCTGTAAATTTGAAATCCAAATGAGCCCAGAAAATGCAATTATGCAGAAATTTCTCATGAAGCTGGCACTTATTTCTGCGGTATGTTTATCATGAGTTAATTCTATAGAGTAAAAAACGAACCAGGTCAGCTTTGAAATGTGTGACTAAATGTATAACATTTGTTTCTGCGTTTCACATATGAAAGGAGCTTTGAATTTAGTCTAGGCGGTAAATCTGAAATTGCAAATTCTTATATAAAGTTGGCTTATCTTTGTGAATTCACATATATATGGCAGTTTTTGATATAGACCATCATCAAGCATATTATTTATACCTTTCCTTATTTTATCTGCATATTAAAAACATAATCTGCAGTATTCGTAAACAAAAATGTTGAAAGAATAAATTGAATGTAATCAAAATATAGGTATGATAAAAAGTATATGTTTTATGTTCTTTTTGAAGTAGCGTTCTCCAAAAAACTGCAAGTAATAAATTAGTCTGAAAGTTTAGTAGGTTAGCATCGAAAATCACAAGATTAAAAAATGTATCCTTTTGTAACAGTTCTTTGAATGGTTTTTAATCATATTATATATTTGGAGAACGAAAACTGATACAATGAAAAAAGGAATTCTGTTTTCAAGGAAATATTTCTTTAAATAGTCGCAAGTAAAACTTCCATTAAGAATGTAGGTTTGTATTTATAACAAATGTGACTTCCTTTTACTGAACGTGTTTGAAATTATAAACTTTTTTGTGTACGTGAATTTTCTCTGCCCCTATATGACCAAATACAGTGCCAAACATCAAAGAAGTTCGAGTAGATTTTTCTGCTTTCAGGCTAAGTTTTTACTTAATTTCTATAATTAGGACACAAATATCTTAAATTTAACCATTTATCCCCGAGAAGTTCTGGGATTCTTCTTCAACTTCATATATTTTAATTGCACAAATAATTTCTTCTCCAAAGTAAGTTTTCTAAATCTTTTCTGGGTCGTTCTTTTCAATTTTCAAGATTAGAAAGTTCCAAAATAGGTCTTTTTACTAGATTTTTTATGTTTTTTTTTTAAATATCATTTTTTCCGAATGAACCTTATTTTGTTTAAATTCTGCACTTCCACCGAATTCTAATGCAGGTAATCAGTAGACCCAATATTTGTACTAGGGACCTGTTGAAGACAGCAGTAATTTTACAGCACGGAGATTCCAAAATAGCGGCCAAATAGCTGAAATTTTAAAAAACTTCTCTCTTTTGTCGGCATTTTACAAAGATAACTAATCCGCTTGGATACCTGCACAATACCAATCAAGTAATTACCAAGATTTTTCATGCCATTCCATTATTTTTAAGTGTAAAGCACCAATATGGCGGACAAACTATCATAACCTGTACTAAAACTCACATTTCTATGTGCAGAATCACTCCAATTCGATTAGAGATAATCTTTTATTGTTTCTAAAAAGATATGAATGAAAAACCGTGTTATCAGTAAAATGTTGGATTTAAAATGGCGTCCAAAATGTTACAATATACAAATTTTACTGACAAAATGATTGTATCGTTTATACCTATTTAGAAACAATTAAGGATTACCCCTAATCCAATAGGAGTGATTCTATATATACAGATATAAAGAATTACGAGTTTTGGTACACATTATAATATTTATTATACTTACCCCCATACTTTATTTATATGCTACAAAAATAATGCACATGCTGTAAAATACCAATTTTCCTCCACAACTCTTTATTATAACTATCGGTTTTACTGTCTACGAACTTAAGAAGTCAATGGAAGCACATACTTTTTTTTACTTAGAATTTGTTGAGAAAAAATGACATTTTTGCGAAAAATGCATTAAAAATCTCGTGAAAATACTTTAAAACTCTCTTAACTCGAAAACCGAAAAGAACAACCCCGAAAACCTCTGGAAGTCTTAGTTTGGAAAAAAAACAAATTACTTTTACAATATATTTACTTATGAAGTAAAATTTCAGGATTTTGCGACGTTAAAGGATTAAACTGCTAGAAAATAAAACACGTATTTCATATTTTCGATTGCTGCCGATGTCTCTTAATAAATAGTACATTTTTTCATCTGCAATAAAATCAGTTGTTGCATGTTTAATACATTCATTAACATATGTGAATACTTAATAAACAAATATGATTAAGAGATAAGAGTTGAGCCACGATTAAAAGATGCGCATTGCCTGCGGGTTCTGTGGACGACGAATGGTAATTTGGTTCACTCATTTGAATGTAGAACCTAAATAGCTTTCTGACCCAATTTTTTCTTTACTCTGTTCGATGATGAACCACGTATGTAAAATGCAAATTTAGTCATGACAAAATAACTTAAGATTCGAAAGGACTTTAAATTATTTTTCCTTAGGGTATGTCAGTCTTAACAATTATATTTTCAACTTTTGTTTAGAATTTCAAATTATCAGTCCTGTAATCCTTTTTTTTACATTATAAATGATGTTGCTTTACATTTTCAGATAAATTATATTCCAATAGTTTTACACCACAATTGTGGATATTGGTGGTATTGTTTTTGTTATTCTGTTGCAGATAATCCATTAATTTCATTAACGTTATAGATATATTTTGAAATAATATCAATGTCCGTATGTAAAATTCATATAATCTAATGCAATGCAATGTTAATCAGATAATAAATTTACTGACAATTAATGCAGGGCCACATATTCTGACTGTATAATAATTAATGGCATATTAGTGCATCATAAAGAAAATCATTGTTCGAGCATTGATCGACTTTAAATTTAAAAAACAGGGTATCCCAACTAAAAAGTTCTAGACTACCAGGTAGTTATTTTATCCCTGTTAACTCACTGCATTGTTGATTACTGTTCTAATTAAAATTAAAATGTCACGATAGTTTTAAATTATTGCTAAAATAAAATTTCGCATTTTATGATACACCAATCAAAATAATTAGTGCTAACGCTTAGATATAATTTAAATCATACTTAAAATACTAATAATATAAAAAATAATAGAATGTCAAATAATCCGTGAAAAATTATTTTTTACATACATATTAAATTTAAATTAATATACAAGACAGTTTAAATTAATCTATCTGGTCATTATTTCTATTATTGTAATAAACTGTTAGTGTCAAATAATTCTACGTGTGTGTATATGTTGACGTAGTTATAATAATGAAGCATTTAGGACGACGAGTGATTGGCTATTGAAACGCAGCAGCAATCTGACCTTCTTTTGGAGTGAGAATTTAAAAATTTCGTCGAAATTTCCATTGATGCTGAATTTTCATCAGACACGTCAGTTACAATTTCACGCACATGTCACAGGGTGATATTGAGAGCCACTCAATTCGGTGACTATCCGTTAATATTTGAAGCATGCAAAATATTTGAAATGTTGACATTTTTATTCAAGAATTAATGTTGTAAATTAAACTTACATAGAATTAATCAATCGCAATTGCAAAATTTCATATCTACATAATTTAATATATGATATTTGAATTATTTAAGTCGTATTTCATTATTATTCTTAGTGCTAATATTGTGTTCTAGTATAGTAAATCTACTATGTATATTATGATTGGCTAAAGGGATTTTATATCTCGAGCTATTGGTAAATTTAACTAAACAAAATAGACATTGGATATTTTAATATATTCGTGGAAAAAAGTTTCAGAACTTACATTAATACACTCTAAATTACTTAAAGTGAAAATTGAGTCACTTTCTGCTAAAGGTGACTCATTTACTATTTCAAAAGTGGAAATTTCACTTTATTAGGGCGACAAGTTTTTATCTACTTTTAATAAAGTGAGATTTCCACTTTAAAGCTGGTGAAAAAGTCACTTTTAGCAGAAAGTGGTTCAATTTTCACTTTAAGAAATTTAGAGTTTACTATGTCGTATTTATATTTTGTGAATTAAGCATACATTTAACATAATACAAGACAAGCTTCAGCTATGCATAATAGGTAGATTTCTATTACTATTTACCATAGTAATTAAATCGATTCATGTTCTTCATATGAAACCAAGTCCTAATCGTCAGAATTTGGTCCTTACAAGAAAAAAAATCATTGGTAAATTCTACTGCAAACTTCAAACAAATTTACTGAAAAAGCTAAATACTAAACTTCACTTAATATTCTTAGTTTTATTTAGTTCAAAATATATTTTAGTTAAGTATTTATTGAATTAAAATTATTTAATAGAACCAATTTTCGCAAATTTTCATAATTTTTGTGGTTAATGATGAATAATGTGGTAAATGTTTTTTTGAATATTCTTATAATATCTAAACCGCTTTTTTGATATTTCCGTTCCAGTTGTTTTTTGAAAGGTATTTATATAAAGTATATGGAATACCATTTATTGAAAATTTGTAAGACATTTTGCTTACATCGAGCTTCACTAAAATTTGCATAATCCCTTCATTAAATTTGACTTGCAATTTTTTTGCGGGTACCAATACAAATTATGTTTTATATGTTAGAACAATACTTAATTTTTGTGCAAAATTGTTTAAAGTATCAATTATTAAGAGCACATTGAGTGTAAAATAAAAAAGGCTAGATCTTTGTTTAATTTTAGAAAATGTATTATTGGATATAATCTGGCTTTAATCATTTCAAGCATAATATCCGCAACACTCATGATCTAAAATAAGGTTAGGTCTGTATGCCACAACTAGTAGCGTATTAAATAATAAAATCAGTTATGAACACATTCAAAATGTCAGGTAAACAAAAGTTTACAGCGAGATATAATTACGATTGCAAAGTTTCACCAAAGATTTGTTGCAAGAACGACTTAAATTATTGTCCGGTCGAGAGAAGTAATGCACATTGTGAGGGACTCGTCATATTAATATGGTCTAAATATTTGCTATTTTCTGTTAGATATTATTACAAGGTCTAATAATCCTAAAGCATAAAGCATTTACTATTTCAGGAATTACATGTCTTTTAAGGGGGTTCTTTATTGCCATAAAACTGGTTGCCATCTTCAATGTTTACAGAAAAATGTATTTATTTTTATGTTATCCACTTTCCAAAAGATTACAATATAATTTACTTTTCAACTTGAAATTATAGATTAATGTGGTGCTTGAACACTTCAGAAAAAATGAACTTATATATAAATAAATTTAATATCCATATAATATTATATGGTAAGAATTCTAATAAATATTCACAAAGGCTTTTAGCAAAAATATCAATAATAAATGTTGTACCCATTCTAAACCGAATATTATAAAGACATTTTCTTGTATACATTTATAAATGGCTAATAAACCTTATGAATAATAAATAATATTTTTACAGTATTGATCGCAAATATGCCGCGTAAATAAGTGATGGTAGCATGCCACTTATTGGCAGTTCTGATTAATTCATTTTTAAATTGATATCTTGTTCCAACTGCCAGTATTAACGCACCAAGTGAAGAAGAAACTGGTTATTTATTCATATCGATAAAGAGATCAATTTACAAAATAATGAAAAGTTGGTTTTCTATAAATTTATTTTAAACAATAGAACGCAGGGATTTGAATTCGTATTCTTTTTTAATTTTAATGCCAGATCCGTGAATTTCAATACAAGACCTACACGTATTGGTTAGCTTTGAATATTTGAAATATCGGCAATATATAATAATTAGACATTGAAAACTGCTATGAAAAACCGTCGCATTAAGAAACAACTTGACTAAAATTTGACATTATTTTCAACTCTGACATTATTTATCTTATGAAAATGCTTGATATGCAGGATAATGGTCTGAAATATATTTTTATAAGTTCTGGATTTATTATTTCTGAATCTAGATCATGAAAAAAATACTGCTAATATCGATTTTTAATATTCTTTTTAAAAAAGTCGAATTATCACCTGTCAATTTTTCTATAAATGAATGCTCTTACTTAATTAACAGTGTCGGATGAACAAATTATGCTGGAAAGTATTCTAATCGAGACTTCAAATTAACACTTCTAAGAAAACTACGTAATGAAATGGTAGATTGTGTAACTAGGGAGCAAAATAAATGTTTTCCAACGAATGCGAGTTTGACAACCAAGCGAATCGCGGACGGTATTTTGCAAGAGTCTACAAATACCTATTCTCCCTTGTTGCACATACTATTTTCTCATATACGAGAGCGTGCTATTTTGCTCCCGCAATACAGGATTAGAATAGCGGATGCAACGTGGTAGATGGAATTTTTGGAAATTGATAAGGATCACTTCAAATTTGACACAAAATTTTTTCATAAAATCGAGTTTTGAAACTTTTAAACTATTTCAACCCCTTCAACCATGCTTGCATTTTATTCTTGCATAGGTTAGAGAGCGTTTAAGCCCT
Source organism: Trichopria drosophilae (assembly GCA_030407085.1). NCBI lineage: Eukaryota > Metazoa > Arthropoda > Insecta > Hymenoptera > Diapriidae > Trichopria > Trichopria drosophilae. Next base: position 186,729,166 of record CM059582.1, read on the forward strand.
AAATAAAAATTATAAGGCGCTAAATTAAAATTATTACCTCTTAAATATCTATAATAATGTTTCATAAGATTTTAATGATTTTTTTTAAATATCAGCCATCAGTACATATCAGTATAGGAAATTAGTACTGACTTCACAATCTGCGACTACAGCAGTCAGTACTGGACAGCGTTACATGCCGTAATTAGCCCAGTAATGGTCCGCTATAGGCGTTCAGTTCTACGTCAGCACCATCTCGGTGGGTTTTTAGTATAAATTTCTACCTGGGTATCTATCACTTACAACTAATCGGTTACATTCAGGAATGTTTATTATAAACCGGATATTAAAATGACTAAAGTCCAATTTAATTCCAAAAACGTAAAACTCGAAAGATTGAATCCCAAGTAAGTTGTTAATCTAACCCAGTCAGTTCCACTGTGAAGGCGTAAAGTTGCAGTCGTGTAGAGTAAATAACTATTTTTTTGGAACGACTTCAAAATGGTAACAAAGAAAATTTCTTTGACAAATTTCTGGATGCTGCAATTCGAAAACAAAATCATAAAACGAAATATTTTTAGTAATTTTTTGGTAATTTTCGTCAAATAAGACACTGTATTAGAATTCATGTTGGTTAAAAGCCACTTTTGGCTGAGGAGTCTTGAAGAGCGACCTCGAAAATAATATGATAAGTACTTTTCATTTTTTGTCAACGTTGATTTTGATACGAAATATTTGATTGAAATTGAAGTAAAGAAACGTCATTTCAGGCATTAAAGGGTAAAAAATGCAAAGTTAACCATATTTTCATTGCATTGGGAACTAGGTATATTCTATAAGTGTATAATCAATACATGGATGATACTAAACACATTTAAAACACCTAAACATGGAGAAGTAGACAATGTTGATGAACAACGCAATTCTTTGTTTTAGTTGGATTCATACAATTTCCTTCTATTTCCTTCAACAGAAATCACACGTTTCTTTCTACCCCTTGTAAATAAGTAAGTCAAGACTCAGTTAGTACAGGCATAAGGCACATGAATGAACGAAGGCTGTATAGGCACCGGAAAATCGATACAGAGTACGAGTTTTCGCGAGATTCAAAGCCGATGGCGTATACAAACTTATATACAGTCGTGACTAGCATAGGAAGTAAGCGACGACATATGAAAGAAATAACCTTTCGTAATAAGGCCCGTATAGTAAGTCGACAGGTGAGAATGCGGTGTAGCTTTGATCGGTCGAAACAGCTATGAAAATATATACTGCGAATGTAGGTCTCTACCCTCCCATGACCGTTTCTCGCTTGCATGAAAAATATTCGTGTATCGAACTTGATGTTCAACTTATCCATGCATCAGTTTGTTGCTGAGAAATTCTATAAATATCGAATATATTCGATATACTACAAAAACTATGACGCTATAATTCAATACTATGACAATCTCTGATGACAACATTATCAGCCATTAATATAAAAAGAATACCCAATAGTTTTGAAATTGCAAAATTGAAAATTACTATAAAACTCCTCCACTAACTTGGTACATGGTCACAAAAAGCCAAAATTGTATTGGAATGTTAGGAATTGAAGATTATTATGTATGTGGATCACTATAAATGGGCTTTCAAATGAATGAACGGATGTCGATGAACAGGGTCATCAATGTGCGGTCAGCATGAATGGGAATCGCATTTCAAAGCAGATGGAATCTGCTCACGATTAAAGGGGAGGAAACTTAAAAGGAGATGGGAAAAAAGTGCAATAGGAAATTAATCTTTTGATAATATGTACCCAATAATAGGGGAGTTCTTTGCAAGTTGGACACCCTTGGTATTTCGGAAATGTGTAATCGCAACAGCCTCTACTAAATTGCGAAAGATTCGCCTCATCGATAAGATACAAATGCTTTGGTTTTGTAAAAAAAATGTAGCAATTAACTAAAAAACGGACTTTTTTTTGTATTTTTGTAAATAGTAAAATTGTCGGTCAACTTCAATTGCAAGTAACTTGTCTTCGTGAATTACAAAACATAAGTTGTATATTTGTCTATTACTTTTTCCCCTCTTTAATATGCAAATAGAATTAGATACCTAATATGATGATAAATATATGCGTTTTCGGTTTGAAAAAATATCATCGATGCTGCGTACTGGACCTTTTGTCACTGCGAATTGGAAATCGTTAAAATGCTCGAGACTTTAGAGTAAAATACAATTAAATATTAACAATTGATTTCACATTGGTGGCGCATAAGCCGAATTTAATTTGTTAGAATCTGACTCACGTTACGTCTATTCATTATAATAAAATATTATTTAACCTCATAATATTGTGCAAATTTTCTTTTACTATTGACGGCACTTGATAGTTTTCACTTGTTAGTAGATTTTCGTTTGGTCTCCAACTCGCAACAATGAAAACAAAATGTTCGAAAATAGTCCAATCAGAAAATTGGCTATATTTTTTTAGCAATTAAAAAACATTCTCAAACTTTCGAATGGTACCAAAAATTTGTAGAAATCATTATCCACTTAAAAGTTATAATCAATGAGTCTTACTGCTTCCAACCGTGTTCGTGTCGAATGTAGAGGAGAATCGACACCATTAGATAATGGAATATCTCAGAATGTATATAACAATTACTCTACTGGCAGAGAAAATGGTTAAACCGTTGAATTATTGTTGACATTCAAATTCACGAACCGAAGGGACTCCTTCGTTCTCCAAAGGCCATAATCTGTGTCAACTGATGACACTAAAATAGAAATTCTCGTTGAGGACAAGTCAAGTTATTGATATCTTTCCTTCATTAAAATCTCAGGTATAAATGTTCGTACTGGCTAGACACGGATTTAAATCTAATATAAAGGATAATTAAGTCGCTAATATTACACTTCATCAAACGTAACTGCTCGAATGATAGCAGAGATGAAAACACTTGATTAAAACTGTATTTTGAAAATGTTTTTTTACTATCACTACTATCTATTTACAATATGTAAGAACAAAAAGTTTATGAAACATTAGTGTATTATTTATTAAATGATTGCTCTACACGTCATTTAACCCTTTAACGCTGCAATTGCAGTTGTCGAGTCCTCTTAGTTCAGTACCAATTACAAAAATCTGGGGAAAACTGAAAATACATATCCGACATATTTTCAGGTATGCTCTTTTGATTAGCTGAGGTTAAAATGCAGAAAAAAATTGCCAATTCTGTAGATTTAACTTATAAAAACCCGATTTTTTTGCAGCATAACTTTTGCCTTGACGCCCTTTTTAATTATTTTAATAAAAATAAAAGAAAAATAATTAAAATGTATCCAATCGAATATGGCAGGTGAATGGTGCAATAGCAAAGTAAATTTCATAATTGGTCAACTCCAGTACCCTAAACATAACAAAACAATTTTATATAACAAAAAATGTTCAGATTTACTCCAAAAATGTAATTCCCTTTGTAGATTTTCAGTGGAATAATAAATGTATCGAAAATACTTTTTCATTTCATTGCCTTTTTTTACCAAGCTTGAATGTTATATAAATATGTCCGTTAACAATGGAAATTCTAAGTCTTCATTCATTTTGTCCACTTAATCTGTAATACTAGGTTGAATCACTTATTATCATACATAAATCTGCAAAAAACACTGCTTCTTGATTTAGCAAAACGCAAATTAAAGTACTATTCAACAGCTTTAAATTGCGCTTTTAGACATTCTGATACGATTTTTTTGTCATCGAGTTATCGAAGTTCTTCTTGAGGTATAAATTTTATTTTCATACATTCAGTAAATGTTTAATTGTATTACAATAATTACCAAAATCATGCCGAACTGCCTTGTCAGAATTATTCCATCGCGTCAAAAGTGAGAGATATCCTGATATATCAGTGCAAAAAACATCGTTTTTGCACATTTGTAGTAAATTTTTATGGCAGAATAATTTTGGTTCGCAATTGTCCAAAAACAAGATTAAATTACATTCATCAGAAACCTGAGTAAATTGTTTCGAAGGGTTTCGATGAGCTGCATCCAAATCTGGTCGCAGAACTGCTCTACCACGTCAAGATTTTGAGATAGTCTAACGAAAATTGAAAAAAAGGAAATCGTAATCGTGCCTTCGGCAAATGAAAACAAATCGAATCGAAATGTCTGAAAGAGCATTTTAAAGGTGACGAATAGCACATTAATTTGCGTTTCGCCAAATTGCGAACGAAAATTTTATTCCGCCACATAAACTTGCTTAAAACGCACAAAAAGTTGTATTTTGCGTTTCTAGGTTAGGATACCTCAAAATCATGACGTGATAGAAAAATTCTGCGAGCAGATTTGCATTCTGCCAATCGAAAGCCTTTTTTTCTGCGGTTGAAATCCACACTCGGAAAAAAGATTTATGTAAATTGAAAAATTTCTTCGAAATAATGTAACAATTTATTGAAATTATAAAAATGTTATTAAATGGTACAATTAAAAAAACCGGATTTGAATACAACTAATTATTTGTTGAAATGGTTTAACTGTTTCAAAACAATTTTATTTTAAACCATTAAGATTCTTTTTTTAGCTTAAATCATCATTTTTTTGTGCGGGTTGTTTTTTTTTCATTTTGTGAAATTAAAAAAAAAATGGTTTCCTTTTTGGTTATAAACTCTGAATAAAATATCATCCTTACCAACTTCAGTTTTTATACATTATTATTTCCTATATTCAAGATGTTTACCTAATTTTTCGATTTACTGAGCGACATATTAAAAGATAATAAAGGGAATAACATTTTTAAGGATATTCAGAATATTATTTTGATAAATCTTATAAGAATATCGAATTGAAATCGTGTTCAAAATTTCCTATTCGAGAAATATTTTCAGAACATTCAATTGAATATCTCTAAAGTTATATTTCTTGTTAAACGTTTTGATTTAAAAAGTCCCTCAGTGATGTTAGAGGCTCTATGTCATCCCCAAATGTACTAGATATAGGTTTCTATAATTATAAATTACTAAAAAATGTATATATTAAATATTTGCGACATAAGGTAGATTTGTTATAATATATACAAAAACAAAAAATAGAACTAAGACGATGATAACAGAAAAAAATAGTTTTTATCTTATCATTTTGTGGCAATTTGCGATTTATGATAGAATGCACACATTTTACAAAGAACCGAAAAATTGCAGAATAACAATGAATGTAAAGGAAATTTCGAAAACTTCGCGAGAAACACGAAGAACTCGAATTCTAAAAAGACGGAGGTTTATTACATCTCTTTTATGTACTGCTAAATACTAAAAAAGGAAAAAAATATTATACCTTGAAGGAAAGTTATTTTTAAAATCTTTTACTGCCCATATAAAATCGCCTATGTGCGTATTCGGATATACTTTAGAGATATGCTTTTCTCATGTATAGTTACGTGTATATACTTATTCACGACATAAACGTCGAAAAAGGATAATAACTTAAGAGTAACATTTTTATGCTATGGTCGCTTGGACGACAGAAAATAACGCTATACCACAGTTATCAATGGGTCATATCACGAAAGAAAAACGACATATTCTATTTTTATGATTGAATATAAAAGAGAACGATTAAAAACAATAAACAATTTAGTGTATTTTTAAATGCAAATAAATAACCGTAAATAAACTCTGAAAGAACTTGGTTTTATATGTGTATCGAAGTTTTAATTGTTATAACAATTTATTCAAACATAATTTCTACTTTAATACTCGTCAATATTCTTGATAAAGAAAAACAACGTCCATGTCATATTTATTTTCGCAAGAAATTCTTTGAGGGGTGTTTTTCCCCTTCGATTAAGAAATACCATCACGGACACTTTATTAGATCTTCAACATTATACTCGGCGTTCTTTCCAAAACTTTCTGAGGAATGAAAGAACGAATTATTTCAAATAAAAAAGGCATTAATGCACTTTATCATCTCACGATTATTGACTTCTTTTGATTCTTGCAAAAAAGATTTACCGTTTATACATAATCCGTTTTGATATCATGAACTGTTTAAAGTTCATACATTTTTTTGTAAGTGATAAGTAACTGTAATGACGTGGTTATTATTAATTACCATTTTTATTATAATTATACATATCGATGAAACTGTACTCTTTAACTTTAACATAATTTGCCTCTGATGAACTGTCGGTCGCAGTGAAAACAAAATAGTCAGAGTTGTAAAAAGTTTTATTATTCCTCTTAGTTTAGTTTTGTATATTTATAAAACACAATAATATGTGTTTAGAGATAATGAGTGAGTATTTAAAAATATTCACACCAAAATGAAAAAAGCTAGTACAATAACTTCAAAATCAGTTTCTCCGATAAAAAAATGCGTTCTTAATGTTGGAAAGATATCTAGCCTGATATCCTGATATTTGTAAGTATAATCTATCTATTTTCGTTGAAGACATTTAAAAAAACATTATTTATGTGAAAATTTGTGAAAATAGTAAAAAAATGCTATTCTTTTTAGGTCTTTTTTTTAAATTTCACGATTTCTTCCACTGAAACATGGACTCACCAAATTCAAGTTACAAAAATATGCGTAAAGACTCACGTAATGTCGTACCAAGGCAACCATTAAAGGACCATCACCAAACTTATCCCTCTTCAGTCTTTTGGTTGGTTCACCATTGCACCAAACTCAGAAATTGCGGTAGAGCAATCTGCACTGGGCGAATAAACACGACAAACTGATTTTTTTCCTTAGTTATTTTAAAAGCGAGACAACTTTTCCGAGAATTTCGGATAATGGAAAACAATAATAACAACACAGTATAAACAATAGACGGAGGAATCGAAAATAAATCAGGATTATGCATTTGATAACACACTCTTGTCAAATCTACATACAAATTCGGATATGTTCGAAAATATGTAATTTACAAAAAAATTTTCACGTGATTAACCCTTTGCGGGATGGTGGTCTAGAAACTATACCAACTATTTCCTCACTGTTTTTTTTCGTTTTTAATTCAAAATGTGATCGATTCTTTCTTTTTCTTTGATATTTTAATATCGTAACATATCAAAGAACCTGAAATTATGTGCAATTAAACAATATTTGCTGCAAATTTGTTGATCTAAATAAATAAATACTGAAAAATAACACTTTTTTCAAGAAAAAAGCATCACTAGGAAAAGTATTTAACGTATTTTTGCAACCTATGGTATACTGAGGTTTTTAGGCTCGCAGATTACGAATCCGGCCTCGTATTTTTAACATTCAAAATGGCGGCTCCAATATGGCGGACCAAATTCCAAAAAAAGTTACTTGATCAGGATAAAACTGGGTACTCCGGGTTTTTAGGGTCGCTGATAACAAATCCAGCCTCAGATATTGAAAATTCAAAATGGCGGATTCAATATTTCGGACCAAATTCAGAAAAAGTTACTTGATCAAGCTGAAACTGGATACTCGGGGTTTTTAGGGTCGCTGATCACTTGGTAAGGTGGTTTGATCGGTGAATTTTGAAAACATTTATTTATTTACGTGGCCATTATTGCAATCGTCGATTGTTTCTAAAAAATGTTCTATTATCATATTATTTATGTTCAACAATATGGATCATATTTTATATATTCATTTCATTAATCACAACCCACTTTAGTGGAAAAACAATTAAACATTTTTTGAAATGTCTAGAAACCAAATCAATTCTATTTTATTTTGAAAAATATTTGCCTAAATAATCGTTTTTTCGGTATTATCGATGGGAATTAATAGAACACACTTCAATATAGTAGAAAAGGAATCTTTTAAATATAATAGAAAAAACTGTTCCTGGAAAAACTGCGCTGAAGTTGACATACATACTTATTTTATTTCAAGATGGAAAGAGTTACGTAGTAAGACACAGCGGAACTAAAAGAAATAAAGCCAACCACGAGCAGTAACATAAACAGCAAAAATATTTTTGGTTTCATGAAAAGGATTTTATATTTTCGTAACTAAAACAAATCGATTACAAATTAATTATTTTTCTGAGAAATAAATCAATGTATAGTACATTTTCTCTTTAAGAAGTCTTAAAAATTGTAAGATATCTTAAATACTTATCAGAAAGAGCTCTTAAAGTAATCTTTAAGAAGACTTATGCGTCGATTTTAAGAGCTTTACGAGAAAAGAGGTGTTATTTGAGTGAGAGCTTTGACATATAAAATAAATAATATAAATTATATAAATAGATTCTATTTGTGTACTTACTTTTTACCTGGATTCTTTTTGACCGTTTGAATATTTATATTATTCTTACTATTAAGTTTATTACTATTAAGACTATTAAGTCCTAAGTAAGACATCTTTAAAAACTCATTTTATAGATTTTCAGAATTCAGACCTCTGCAGGAGGAGGTCTTTTTAGAGATATCTGTGGGCTGAGCTCTAGACGACCTCTTTAAGAGGTATGTTCTGTATGGGTAAGGTTAAAAATAAAGAAAAGTAAAATTTCATAAAATTAATAAAATAAAATTTTGTTGCGTATTTTGAAACAAAAATAATGCATGATTGTTTTATTTTGTATTCACATCATTAAAACTATACATTTTAAATTACCTTGGCTCTTGGCCCGACAAAATTAGGAGATTGTGAAAAGAATACCACATCCGTCGCTTTTATACAAAATTGTTTTACTTATATAATGTGAGCATATGTAAACAAATTAGTAGCATTGTACATAAAATGTTTACTATAGGCGTAACTTAAAACGAGAAGAAAAATTTAAAGCTGGATTCAAGTTAAAATGATAACAATTTTTTTTATAGGTCAAATTTTAGTAAAAAGAATCGCAGAATTACTGAAATCGGATGAAAGTAAATACTCAAAATGTTTAAAATCCTAAATATCACGTTACATAGAATATACTCAATATAATCCTGCAGAAAAAATGAAATTCGAAAAGTAAATGTTGAAATTCTAAATATCATTTAGAAATGTCAATAACTGTATATCTGTTTTATATTAATTATCAGTCATTATTTTCATATCAAAAGAAACTGAAAAAGTTACATGTTTGGATTAGAATTATTTGTTCCCCTTTTCGAACTTGCATGTACGTAACGATACTTGTAAAAAAACAAAGTAGATTATCAATTGATATTAATTTGTTTAATTCCCATTAAAGAGGATTTACCAAAACATTAAATTTTTTAACAAAAGCGCATTCAATATTTCAGTAATTACTCAAGGAACAAAAAGTTTGAGGTAATACGTCTTGCATTAAAAAGGTGCTTTTCAATTTTAATGTTTCGTTGCGTTTTCGTCCAATTTTTATCAATACTACTTTCTTGGAAAGGTAATTGATTTTAATGCGGTTGAATGCAGATGAACACTTGTGGCCAGTTTCCATTAATTATATATAATTCATATCTCGTATACCGCAAGAAATTGTACGTACAGACAATCGAGCTAAAGGTAATTACGATAATGACCAGGATGAATAGCAGCAATTGATTGTACGCATTTCGATATTCCAGGGTGTGGATGCCTACGAGCACGATATCGGGTATACCTATATGGGCTTATTTACTACAGAGGCCATATCGATCCTGTAGGACCTCAACCGAGGTAACGTCAATGAGTCCTTGACGTCTGCGATGATTGGGTTCGATTTGAACTTATCAGGTTTCTTTTCTTGTTCTCTTAATAGACCCGATGCTTGGTTCATTGTAAATTGAGAAAGACTCAATTGTCTGCTTCTAACGAGCCTAGCATCCTGTAATTAATGGTTTATCTTTTACGTTTTTTTACTTTGTTATTTCCTGTGATTAACAAGTTTATTGTGCAAATTGTAACTTTTCATCAAGAATTTGATCAGATTTCACTGGTACAATAGTTTTATTGATTTACTATTCGTGCTTTGAACTTTACACTGAAAATATTCCTGTAAATACATTAATATTTAATGTAAAATCTTAAAAATTATTCCATTATTATTTACTATTAACCTATGCTTTTTACTATTAATTTAAAATGTTAACTGTTAACATGCACTTTCCTCAGTGTAGCAAGTAAGGCATAAAAAGTAAATAGTAAAGAGGTTTTAAAGTGTTCTGATAGCACTGCAAAAACGGGTATCGTAAAAACGTCTTATTTGTAGACACTTAGATGTTTACGAATGTCTTGTTTTAGGGAGCGTCTTAATTCATCCTAAACGTTTCAAAATTTAAGACGTTTAGAAATTTAAGACGCTTTTGCGGTCGTTATAATCGATGATTCGAGCTCGGAGAGACCTTAACATCTTAACATAACCTAGAAAATATGTGTCTATGTACTTGCATTTTTCTCTTCGCTTCGTAAACGGTGGTTATATAAAATATGGTATTTAAAAGCTCTCCACTTTGTAAATGTAGCACCGCATCCGTTTAAAGCACATTTCACTTCAAATTTTGGATCATTTTGTGATGCGTAACAATGTGCTTAACAAGCAAATCAAAAGAAATTGTCCTCAAAGCAAACATGCCTTTTGATCCAATTCCAGAAAAAAAGGAAATTTGGATGAACTGAATAACGATTATAGCGTACAATACAGGGTACGATTCAAGTCAATTCGAATGCAAAGCAACGACGTATGTTCGTCAATTGCGTGTAACAGTTAGGTTAGGAACTTTGTCATGTGCGGATGTCCAATAATTGAACTTAGGAATAAAAATATTAGTTACAAATTAGAGGAATCGTTTCAAACTTATTATATTAATAATCAAGAAATAATTCCATTTATTTATTTCTTAATAAATGAAATTTTAGATGACTAAAATTTGAAATGCCGACATTTCCTTAATATCGATTCTGATAAATATTTTAGAAACTTATAACCGTCTTGAACAAAGACCCTTACAAAAACTCCAAAAAACGTCTTAAATATCACCGCATAAACGTCTTAAGCGAAGACGCTTTTTTGCAGTGAGATCCGATCCGAAATGTACATAAAAATATGTCAAAGAAATAGAACGTAAAAATAATGAAGAAAGAAAGATAGAAAAAATTAGAACGGAATCAGAAGAGTAGAAGTTTATAAATAAAGGAAGGAAAAGAAGGGAGGGAGTTAGCAGAGATATTAAAATATAAGAATGGGTAAAGTGTTTTATGGAAACTTCAGGAGGAGTAAATGAATATAAAGGCCGAGTAGGGGACAATAGTAAATAGAAAACAAAGAAAAGGAATAAGTCAATGAAAGGTACTAAATAAAATAAAGAGTTTAAAAAAGGAGAAGGCCACAGATTTAGTCGGGATTAGAAACGAGAAGTTGAGAGAAATTAGAAAAGAAGCTGGAAAATATTGTTAAAGAGGTATAGGAGGGAAAAGGTTTTCAAGAGAAGTGGAGGATAGAAGTAGTGGTCCCAATGTGGAAAAAGGGGGATGAAAAGATTAGGACTAATTACAGAGGAGTAACGTTGATAAGTACCGCAAATGTATGCAAATATCCTAAATAAGAGAGTGCTGAAAGAACTAAATGAAAAGAACGGATGGTGTAGGTCGCGAGCGGGACTCCGAAAAGGAAGAGGGTTAATAGAAAATATAAAGTTTGTGGAGCATATAGTGGGGATGAGATTGAAAGATAAGAAGAATGTATAAGCTTTCAGCGTGGATTTAAAAGCAGCATTCGATAGGATAGATATACAGAGATTTAATGAGATATGATGAGGAAGAGAGAAGGTGTCCAAAGAATTTTAGGAAAGAAGCGGGTATCCAGTAAGGTCGACATTATTCAATTTATATCGCGGATATAGAAGCTGAATTCGAAAAAGTAGAAGAGGAAGAGTAAATTTGGGGAAGGAGAAAGTATATAGAAAATGAAGATGACGTTTCGTTACCTGTGGAAAAAGAATAAGGATTAAGAGGTATGATATGCATAGTAAAGGTGTTTTATGAAGAAAATGTTCAGAAATAAAGGAGGGAGGGATAAAGAAAGATTTTGGTGGTGGGGAGAGCAAAGATTAGAGGAAGTAAAAGAAGACAAATATCTAGGGTACATATTGACAAGGAATGGAGAGAGAAAAGAAGACGTAAGTGAAATGGTAAGAAAAACAAAAGCAGTAATGTGGAGGGTACGGAGGTAGGGAGAAAGAAAATTTAATGGTGATACAAAATGGAGATTAAAGTTGTTTGATAAAATAGTGAAGGGGATTTTAACGTACGGAGTAGAAATATGAGGGTAGAAGAATGGAAGGACATTGAAGGGCTTCAGGAGAGGTATTTTAAATGGGTATTAGAGGTAGAGAGAATAACATCAGGATATATTGGGCGAAAAGAATTGAAAAGAAATAAGTTGAGGACAGAGACGAGGGTGTCCATTCAGCTGAACATTATTCAATATATATGGCGGATATAGAAGCTGAATTAATAGAGAGTAGAGCATGAGTAAAGGTGGTGAAAGAGAAAGTACGGTGAGCAGATGATGTGGCATTACCACCGAAAGAAGAAGAAGGATTACGAGATATTGTAAAGATAGTAAAGGTGTATTTGGTGAAGAAAAGGTTAGGTTTGAATGTAAAAAGTCGAAAGGGATGTTCTTCAAGAATAAAGGAATTTTTGTGGTGGGGAGAGTAAATATTAGAGGAAGTGAAAGGAAAAGCAGTTTAATGGGGATATAAAAAGGAGATTAAAGTTTTTTGCTAGAATAGTGAAAGGGATTTTAATGTATGGAGTCGAAATATGAGGGTATAAGGAATGGAATGACATTGAAGGGCTTCAGTAGTTGGTATTTGAAATGGGTATTAGAGGTAGAGAGAATAGTACCAGGATATATTGTCGGAGAAGAATTGAAAACAAAATAAGTCGAGGGTAGAGACTGGATGGAGAGTATGGTATATAATAAGAGAGGTATAGCAAGACGCATATTGGAGAAGGAGAAAGATCAACTTACTTTGTTAGATCAACTATGATTAGTTACTTCTATACTTCTCTTATTGCCATATGCTCTCATCCTGCCTCAACCGACACCGATTGGTTGGTGCTCATCTAACAGAGAGCAGGAACATATGAAGAAAAGTTAGAAAAGGGTGAGGGGGGATGGTCTATTGGAAAACGATGTGGAAGAACAAAGAAAAATGAGAGGGAAACGACAATAAAGGAGTGGGGAAGAAAAGTGTGGAGAGAACAGATTACATGTGGGAAGGGGGTTCATTGAGACAACAATTACCGTAATGGGAGAAAAGAAATGGGAGATGGTGAGGGAAAGAGATAATAAAGTGGATGAACAAGAGAGAGGGGAAAAAGTAAGAGCGTCAAGATCATGTCAAACTCATGTCCAGAGTATAAGAAGGTGATAAGAATACCTGAATATATAACACAGTGTAAAAGTAAGAAGGGGAAGAAGTTGCAAAGAGAAACGAAGAGAAAATATGCAGGTTATGTGGGATTGGGAGGGAAGTGATCAAACACATGAGGGAAGAATTCGAGGTTATAAAAAACGATGCAGGAAGAAACAATGAAATCATAAATGGGGATGGAACAGGCTACGAATATATGAAAAAGATAGAAAGAGAGTATGAGAGAAACAGAAAGCGTGAGAGAGGAAAAGTGAGTGAGTGAATAAAAACAAATAGTTATATTAATTTTTGAGCTTATTTGACTAAAAATTTAGAACAGTAGTGTATAAAGAAGTGGAATATTGTGTTAGTTCATAGTATATTCATATAGTATATTAAGGAAATGCGAGATGATAAAGAAGTCAAACATAAGCACCCATGCTGTGAAGAAATTCAATAAATACATACAGATATACATACAAAATAATAGTATATTATGTAACAAGGGCGCAATTACCGACCTTCGACGAGCACGAAGTTTATCGCACGAGCAAAGCGAGGGGAACAATCACTGTCGATATTCCGCCCGTGTCCCATACGATATTTTTTAATACGATTCGCGTGGGGCTCGATAATTTGCGACCGAATATTTCACTCCAGGACGCAAAATCGAGTTATACTCCCGGAGTATTAAAAAAATGATAATATATTTTCAATTGGATATTCAAAATTACTATGTATACGTCATATCATTTCCACTACGTAAACTAAAGTCCCGGATTAATGATATTTATTTCATTTTCTACGCTTCAAGAAAATTCACCATGAGAAAATAATATTCAAGTAACTGCTGAAATAAACTACAAAAAAAGGTTATTTTAAACAATGACAATTTTCAGAACTCGGCAGCTCTGAAAGGTAAGTAGATATGATTCACAATTAGACACCATTTCGTTCCGACAAAATTTAGTCAGGGATTAACGTCTACGGTTTAAACGCTTCATTTTGAGTACTAAATTTAATCTCGGAGGGAAATGTCCGGAAATGGGTGCCGGGAATAAATTTGTATTTAGATTCAGTGTTTATTTCTACGCAAGTCAAGGTTTATGTTTGTATTATTTATTGTTTTAAATTATACGCAAAATTTATAATTTTTAACGCATGTAATTTATTAATAGATGTTTCTAGACGACGAAGTTTAGTAATTAAATTAACGATATTAAAAACAATAATACCTCTTGAATACGTCGAATAAAATTAATAGTTCCATTAACAATTAACCGTGATTATGCAGATATTATATTATTGAATTCGAAAAAAATGTAAAAATACGAGAATTAGGAGAAACTGATGATGTAACTTGCATTTAGAAGAAACAAAAATAAGTACCTTGCTAAATCAGTTTCTGATCTCTCCTTCGAATCTAGAGAGCTTTACTTTCATAAAATGTATGAATATCCAAATAAAAACACAATTAAATTGTCATGTACGAATTTAAAGTATTACAAAAAATTTAGATTAATTGCAGGATCTGAGGATTTTTCAACCGTAGATTAATTCTTTATATCGAAGAAAGAGACTTCAGTTTCACATAAATGTTACAATATTTGTTAGTTTCATCGTGAAAAATGAATTTTCATTATATTTATAATTATCGAGAACATTTACCGAAATTTATTGTGAAAATTACGTAATCGGACCGTTGAACAACATTCAAAACAAAGAGTACGAAATGTGATCAATATTGATGGATTAAAATTATTTCAACGCGTTAATATTATTGCCTCGTTATAGCTATACAACTTTTGATGAATATAACAATGATATAGTTACGTCAACTAAAGTGTACGTGACTGAACTGCATCATAGTTGTGCTAAAACCTAGAAATAGTTGTATCAACTTTAATATAGTTGCACATGCTGCACCATTTTGCTATTGGGCATATACAATAAGAAACTTTGCTAGCGAGAATTCGGTTCAGGTACAATTAATTAATCAATGTGTTATTAACAAGAGATTTATATAATAAAAAAAAAGGAAGACATAACAATATTTAAATTAAATGAATTTATTTCTTGGTTTTGACGGTATATTTACGAGGGGTAATTAAAATCATCAATAATCCTTTTGGGTTTGCGATGGAACCACTATTTGTTTATCAAAATATGATTTTATATATATGTACATAAATAGATAGCCAGAAATATGTGAAATCATCAATACCAGAAATCCCGATTTTACTTACTGTATATATTTAATTTATATGAAACGATCGTATATGGGTTCTGTTTCCCTCTAATGACGACAATTGTAATTAAATGCCTATTTCTTAAAGATTAACGAACTTTTGTTAAAAATATGTTTCGTCCCAGGATCCCGTTTGGACTCATCAGTAAGGCGAACGAGGATCCCTGCCCTAGACATATTAGAAACAAAATTCGTTATAAAAATTATTAAGTTAAGATTTTAAATAACATTAGTAGGGGAGAAACCTACTAAGGCTACTTTAGTACATATCGACTAATTGGTAAACGAGATATCGTTTTACCCAGTGCGTATATGCATTATTTTCCCGTTTTAAAATGCGAATAAGTTTTGCCGAAGCATAATAATTTCCTTCTTCACCGCTTGTTAAATAATTAAATTAAATGAATTTATTTCTTGGTTTTGACGGTATATTTACGAGGGGTAATTAAAATCATCAATAATCCTTTTGGGTTTGCGATGGAACCACTATTTGTTTATCAAAATATGATTTTATATATATGTACATAAATAGATAGCCAGAAAGATGTGAAATTTATGTACATATATATAAAATCATATTTTGATAAACAAATAGTGGTTCCATCGCAAACCCAAAAGGATTATTGATGATTTTAATTACCCCTCGTAAATATACCGTCAAAACCAAGAAATAAATTCATTTAATTTAATTATTTAACAAGCGGTGAAGAAGGAAATTATTATGCTTCGGCAAAACTTATTCACATAACAATATTGTTTTAAAAAAAGATGCTGAAACTAACAGCGGATTCGGGATAGCAGTGGTTCTCAACATAGAAAAAAAACAATATTAATTCGCATCATATGTCAACGTAGGAGATTCATAACTTAATAACACTACGTATAATCATCCCTCAGACCAAATAGATAAAATATAATGAATATTTAATAACCTTTAAATAATAAACAGTGGTATATCTCATTAATAAACAATTAAAGCTATTTCGTTCATATCGCGAGAACCAAAGTATCTTCGGAATTTAAATTTGCAGGAGATCACCTTCCCAGATTTAATTCCGTCAAGTAATTTTTAAAATTTTCACCCGCCATCTTGAATCCGCCATCTTTAATACATAATTTAAAATTTTGCAGGTAATATTTTAGCGTTTGTTTAGTTATGTCAAAATTAATTGAAAATATTTTCCAATTTCTCGGAATTTTGTTTGTTCATTTGGAATTTTACGATACTGGAATTACATATTAAAAAAAAAGGAACAGAGACAAAAGTGGTTTAAAATCGGGAAAAATGATAGAAATATAGACAGGTACCATAAGGGGTTAAAGATTAAGTAGATATTAATACTTTTCTGTTAAAAACTTTAATCTATTTGTATAAGAAAATTGAGTTTCACACTGCGGAATTGCTCTTGTAAAGCATCATTTTTTATATGAACGACTCCACGAAATTTTTACATGAAATAACTTGTGATTTAACTTTAGAAGTCAATGTTATACTTTATTAATTAACTTGAATCTACTCAGTATTAAATTCATTCGAATGGCTACTCTCACAGAACGCAACATTATGACAACAAATTAACAAAAAACAACACCTTTGTTACCTCATCTGAAGAATTTAACAATACTTTAATCATCAAACCTCAATGTTGTATTAACCTCTATAGAAGGTTATTATTTTAATAATAGATCAGCTTAGTTAATTTTACTGACGCTAGGTACAGCAGCGATTTGTCTAGCTCTGTTTAGCTCCTGCTATGGAAATGGGTTTAGAATTAATACAGTAACGGGGAAAAGTTCCGGAATGGTGATATATCTCGACGAGTGTGCATTTTTGTGAAAAATGTTTCAGAGAAAAGTTTAAGAATTTCTGCCCAGCTATCCAATGGTACCATTGAAATTGACCTTGAAAATGACCTTGACGGTTATTTCAAGGTCAAGTTAATTTTTTTAAATCGGAACCCCTATTTTTGTGTGGATTCGGAAAGAGCGGAAAATATTACGTCTGAATATAATGTAATCGATAGTTTGATGAAGGTAATTTCAAGGTGAAACTTAAATTTTCCAGTAACGGTGAATTATCTCATCGGATGTGCATTTTCGGAGAAAATCTTTCAGACAAAAGTTTAAGGATTTTTCCCTATCCATTTAATGGTGATATTAAGTTCAGTAAAATAACTGATTACTAAATACGCAATAAAAATACATAACATCAGAAAAATAATATAATTACAGTTAAAAAATGTTAGTTATAATATATATTGCATACACTATAATAAATTTGATCTATAATTCACATGTTAATAGAAGGTTGGTATAAGGTTTCGTTATAATTTCTCAACATCTACGTAACATTACAAGCTTACACGTGTAACCTTACGGTATTATTTATGTTTTATTTTTTTTTCTCGTAAAGAGGGCTGAAATCTACAGTGTAAAAAATATAAAGTTGTTACAATTTAAATGGTCTTATAATAAGTAAATGTACAAGGCATAAGTATTTCCTTTTCTAATTGGCATTGTTTTTGCTACATTTTAAATTAAACCTATTTTAGGCCTTCATTTAAAATGTTTTCACAGTTTAGGTCTCATGCCACTCTGCGAGAATTTCGTGATAGAAAATGTGAAATTTCCAGAAAATTATTTAATGAATTTTTCCTACAATTTAAAATCAACCAATAATTATTTATGACAACTATCTATTTTAAGTGGAGGTCCGATTTCATTTTATTCCTTATCTAATTCAGTTTTCATTTACATTTTACAACGACCACAAATAATTCGATATTTTTATAATTTTTTCTAGTGAATTTCTAAGTTTTTGAATCTTCTAAAGTATAATAAATTTGGATCTTAATGACCCGAGTAAACAACACCTTTTTACATATTTAAATCAAGTTTTAAATACGATATCACGTTGATTTATATCCTGACAAACAAAAAACGTAAGCACGCAATCGTTGCTAAGGGAATGTCGCCTGGTGGGATTCTGAGTCCCTCATGGTACATATATTGCAAATATTGACAAATTTCTCAGTGAAAGAGGAGTTAGAAAGGTTGCAGTGTGCTTACTCGCCCATCGGTCTCAGGAAAAAGCCGGGAATTCCATCCGACTACTATGCTGTAAATGGTATGACCGTAAACCTCTCAAAGACGAAAATCGTTGAAGTGAGACGAAGTGGGACATTATATAGATATAGAGGCATGCATAGAAAAGCAGATTTCCAATTCGAATATAGAGGACTATTGAGATTATCAGTAGTTGATCTCATCATTTAATATAATTTTTCAAGAAATTTATTTAATTCTAACATTTGCAATTACTCGACAAAAAACTAATTTATATTTATACATATACAGAGTATTCTCCCACAACTCAAATATCGTATTGCAGGGGATGAATCTTGATAACATTCTGAACAAAAAAGTTTAATACCGAAATTCTATACGATGCATAGAATTTGATTGGCGAGACTTTAAATTTGAAAAAAAAAATTAATTTTGTTTGCTATTACTCCGCTAGTTTTTAAGCTATTTGAAAGAACGAAGGCTCATATTAAATATTCTTTCAGCAAATTTTTTACTTTGTTTCATTGTGACCTACAATGACAATAAAAAAATGCAGAAAATTCGAATTTATGTGATTTGCACATCTAACACATTTTGCTCAATAGTTACTCGAAAATCACGTTTCAAAGAAAATTAAGCTCACAGGAAGCCTCCTAATGGCGTGAAATTGTCTATAAACGCGCACCGACTTTTCAAAATTCATTTTTCAGTAATTCTCTGACATTAAAGTGCCCTATGTGTGCTCAATTTTAATTGAAACGTAACGCATAAGATATAAAATTCTTTGCTTCTTTAAGCTCTACAACTTCTTTGTATATAATTTTTGGGTAGGTATTTAGCAGAACGATTTAAAGGCGAAAATCCGGCATAAATTTGCATTTTTCCGCCTTTTTAAGGTTATACTAACCCAGGTAAAAACTGCCCTTAATTTCTCCAGATTATATACAAGGCCTGGGAGGAAAACTCTATGTGGAAATATCCGTAGAAATTCCGGCTAGATTCTAGAAATATACCAACATATTCTGGAATCAGACAAATCAACCTAGATTGTTCACAAGCATACATTGAAGGTACCATTTAAAACTACTTTAAATTATATAAATTTAAAAAATGTGAAAAATATTTATGTTGGATGTTTTATTTTTCGGATCTGAATTGAATGCCTGAGTTTCCTGAACTCAGTCCTGGCAGGGCATCCTCAAACCGAGCCGGAATCTATACAGATTTTCCTACTGGGATCTCAGAAAAAGTTTCTAAAGTCTATCTAGGGCCTGGAGTGTTTCTAGGCCAAATTTCTACCAGGGAAGAGATATATTCATAAGAGATTAAGAGATATAACTCCATGATCAATTGTAGGGCTTGAAAAAGCGTTTATAATCAGCCTTTATTCGTTGAAATAACTTTAAAATTAATCGAGTGATTGCCGAAATAGTGATCTTTTCCCCTCAAATTCAAAAACTCGCCATTCAAATTCTATTCGTCGGGGCGAATTTTGGTACGAAACTTTTTCATACTGACACATTTTATACTATCCTTTTACTTATTGTGACAAATAACTCTCATATTTTATCAGGTAATACACTGACGAATGCAGCCAATGTGGGACCTGGGTTCGATCCCATCTTGGGAGTAGTTTTTTTATATGTAGTTTTACTGATTAATTCACTAGCGTCGAAACGCGTAAAAAAATGATGAGAAGTATTTAATATGTGCTGTGCAAAAACAGATATACACAACTAAAGAACTTATATAATATGTATTATATAACTTATACACAACTAAAGAAAAAAAATTATTTAAAAAATAAATACACATAATAATTGGCCACATTTTTTACATTATTATTACTCGAAATAACCACTAATTTTTTCTTTTCTCAACTTTTCTTAATTTATTGCCTGTCTGCCCGACAATAAGTAAATGTTTTTTTACAGCGAAGAAAAAACATCGATAGTGTAAACCCACTGGATTACACGTTATCTTCGCAAGACTTAATTATTTGTAAAGATTATAATAAAGTATAACTATTTTAAATGAATATCTTTGTATTTTCGAAATCTAGAGGTAGTTTGCTTTGTAGCTTGTAGATTTGATGCTTGTTGATTTGGATGTTCTTTTAGTCTGACCTTATAACTTTTGTAAAAGTTTGTTATTTCTTCCTTGACTGTAGCCGCTAATAAAACCTCTTTATAGAAGTGATTTTTATTTTAAAATAGTTATAATTTGAAGTAGCCTCAAAGGGTGCGAGTCGAAAAAACCGAGAATCGAAAAGCCGATAGACAAAAAACCTACACTTCACTGAAAAATGACTTTTTTCCAGTCGGTTTTCGACTGTTGACTTCATGACTGTCGGTTTTTTTATTTATCGGTTTTTCGATTCACTCCCGCTTCCAATAAATTGTCTCAATTCTGACTGTTTTGAAGTGGAAACGGCTTTTATAAAGTAATTGTCACTTCAAGAATTGTCACATTGTTTTAGGTTCAAACACTCTTGTCGACATTTCAGACATGTTCATGTTGAACTGTTATTTCTGATAGAGTGTACGAATATAAGCCATCGATATTTACAACACTAGGTCGGCATTAAGCCGGTACAATTCCATTGCTAGTATATTTCATATATTTAATTAAGTGCAATTAATTGTAACCATCTGTAAAAGGAACGTCACGTTTGAAATGAGATAGTTTAAATTATTATAATCCAAAACTTATCAATTTTATTTTTGGTAACAGGTCTAATCAACCTTGTGGAATTTTGACATTTGCAATTTCAACATTCAAAAAATTCATATAGTGTATTTTGAAAATCAAATGTAATAACATTACTCGTAACACAAATTAAATCTTAAATCTGCGTTAATAATTGTCAATAATACCAAAACATAACAACAATTTGTATTAAAAAATTTCACGAATATTGTGCGCTTGTCCACAGAGATATTCCGTTAAATTACTATTTCGGTTGAGTTAGGTTAGATTAGGTTAGGTTAGGTGATATGCTGTTGAATGGTATGTGTTAATGTAACATGGTTGCATTTACTGCACATGACATTTTAATAATTGCCGTAATTTATATTCATTCTTGTTGCAATGTAATGTTTGACAATTTTATATTATTTATTGATTTAGTCAAATGTTGAGTTCAAAAATGTCGAGTTTGTCAAATGTTGAGATTGAAAATGTTGAGTTTGTTAAATGTTGAGTTTGCAAATGTTGAATTTGTATGTTGAGTTTGTTTTGTGTTCATTAGACATGTAACCTTACTTTCAACATATTAAAAACTAAGATTGATTCACTTCAATTTTCCCAATTTCATAGACTTATATTGACCAGACCTCTAAAAATAAGAGTTTTGAAGGCAAATGTTTGGATTTGGAAGATCCCTGCCTGGGGCATATCTGTTGAATACGTGCGAGGACACTAGAGATAGCATTGATGAAGATAATACAAGAGGATCTGAAACTGAGCCATGGGGGATTCCGCAAAGACTTTCTGTTCGAAATGTCCTCCACTTCTCCTATTACCGCTTGGCAACGTCCAAGGAGATAAGACGTGAACTACCGCAGTTCATAGGGGACAATATAAAGCCCATGCGATGCCAGTGGAAGCAGTAAAATGTCAACAGTGTCGAAGTCTTACTAAAGTTCAGCTTCGATCTACCTTTTCTCCACAGTTCAATATTTACTTATATTGTACATCTGTTTTACTTACTTGAAGACAAGTACAGATGAATTTTTGATGAGATATTGAATCTTTTTTGATGAAGGCAATCATATCAGATGATTTGGGAGGATAATGATCATAGGTGATGTCGGATGATGAGGTCCTATGATACTAATCACGAGAATAATGCTGTCATGATGAAGTAGAATAATGACAAAATTCGATGTGTAATAGACAGTCATTTTAAACTTCTTAAACCACATAGTTAATTAATTCTCTTAACCCTTTCAGTCACAGGCGGACACCAGTGTCCCACCTAGATGCTATCGATTTTCTAAGATTTATGAACAGATAATTATAGATTTCAATGCGTTTTTTCTTTGTTCCTGGCTTTCCTAAGAGTCCAATAAGTGTTAAAAAAAATAATATTGCAGAATTAATTAAAATAATTATTGTTAATAACAAATTAGTACCAAAAAAAAGGCATAATCTTCAAAAAAAATTCATGCCAGGAAGAACTAATCTCTATTATTATTTGAAATTTGGTATGCTGGGGTTTTTGATGTCGCTGACTACGAATCCGGTGTCAGATTTTTAAAATTCAAAATGGCAGATCCAATATGACCGACAAAAATTTTGAAATATTATGATTTTGTCTAATATTTGATATATAGGGTTTTGGAGGTTGCTGATTACGAATACGGTATCAGATTTTGATGATTTGACAAAATCATTATTGTTCAAAATTTTTGTCGGCTATATTGTATCCGCCATTTTGAATTTTGAAATTCTGACACCGGATTCGTAATCAGCGACCTCAAAAACTCAAGTGTACGAAATTTAAAAAAATGACATGGCTGGCAAAATTCGTGACTGAAAGGGTTAATCAAATGTAATAAACATGAAAGATTTGGGTTTGGTAAAATGGTTTTGATTTACTGCCTCATTTTTCCATATGTAACTTTAATGGTAGTTTTAGAACCTCCAAACATTCTCATATCGAAATCTGTCAAATCTTCGATCTTTGATTCAGTTTCGAATAAACGTGGCTGAAACGATACGCGTTGCATACAAATCAATCTCTAGTCACCTAGAATGTGCATTTCTTCTCCATTTACACGCGTCTACCATAGGATTTTGCACAAAGCTATCTGTTTTACAGCCAGAAGTTACGTCCTTGGGGGGTTCGCGATTATCCGGGGCTCGTGAAGTTTCTGGTGAATCCCAAAGTTAGCTCCGCGACTAGCGATGAGATATTGCAGTCAGGTAGGGGGTTGCATTTTTTCATCGCTTTTTCTCACCAAGGTCCCGCGAGCCGCCGAAGATGAAAGCGTGTAACTTACACGGAGAGAATAGTTTGAGGACGGTTACTACATTTGTATTCGGAGCCACGAACACAGAAAAAGTCCAGCTTCAGAAGCGTTGGGTGGATTTTAAGATTTGCACCTCGTACTGCTGTGCGCGGAGACAAGAGCAGCTGACAGTTTCTAGGTCACTGCGGGGTAAATGCATTTCACATAAATTTATCGCGGGACTTTATAGTCTGCTGTTACTGCAATTACGGAAAAAAGTCATGAATTTTACTTACGATGAGTAGCGAATGTGCAGCTTTTAAGTACTTACGAGAAACTTCCCAGTATCTGACAAAAGTTTTTCACATAAGCTAAAAATTTATTCGCCACTGATCGGTTCAAATTAAAAGGCACATAAAAGATAAATAACAAAAGTTTCGTAGTAAACTAACTAAAAGTAACTATTTCTTATTCTGCCTTGTAGTCAATGAATAAAAATTCACTATAGCCTAACAATTAAAACTAGATAAAATGTTAATAATTGTTGATCTATCATCTTCCTTCCATAAAGTCTGCATGGAAAAAATTAAATATATTTGGAACTACTCATTTGATAATAGAATAAAGTCATAGTTACTATAATAAGAGTACATTACTATTTAAATAGTAAAACCAGCAAGAAACCATTAGTGCCAAATCCGACTATTTAGATAGTAGAACAAACTATTTCTTTTTTCCGTGTGCTATAAAATATTCCACTGTAGATCACATTTAATCTTTACTTTCTTACACATCTAGGGCGATATAATAAGGCTACAGAGGCTTATTAACTCATTTCTTTACTATGGATGTTTTTAGTAATGAATAACTATTACAAAATTATTAAAATGATTAAAGTTAACCTATTAACGCCCAAAGGTCACTTCTTGCTTCAATTTCAATCGAGTATTTCGGATCAAAATCAAAGTTTACAAAAATTGAGAGGCAGATATCCTACAGTGCTCCAGATCGCTCTTCAAGATTCCGAGGTCAAACTTGAATTTCAGCCCTCAGAAATTCCAACATGGCGCTGAATTCGAAAAAATATCCAAAAAATTGGGAAATATTTATTCTTACCAATTTTTTTCGAGCCATTAAATTATTGGGATTCTATTGAAACTCTGAACAAAGGTGAATAAAATCCTTCACTTTTAAAAAAAAATTTTCTTTTATACCCTACACCATTTTAACGACCTCAAAATGGCCGCTACAATGAAAATTCACGCTCTAACTAAAAAACTACGAGCTTTATTTAAATAAATGCTAAGAATGAAAAGTTCTCAAAATTTATCGAGAAATATACTGGAATTTAAAAAATTTTTTGTTATAACATTTTTTTTTCAAATCGTAATTTATTTACGAAAAATTATGAAAAAAAGTTACTGTATTTTCCGATGAATTGTAAGAATTTTTGGTTCTTTGCACTTTTTTCCAAATATTGACAGTTTTCGAGACAACAGATCCCAAGCAGTAATATTTGAAATTCATTTTCTCAAAAACCATCAACTTTTAGAAAAAATCCAGAGTAAAACAAACTCTTAGAATTCATGAGAGAATACACTAAATTTTTTTCAGAATTTTTCGAAAATAAATTACAATTTAGAAAAAATTTTGCAAAAAAAATCTAAAATCATATTTCTCGATGAATTCTGAGAATTTTTCATTCTTACCATTTTTTTCAAAGAAGATCGTAGTTTTTTAGTTAGAGCGTCCAGACAATTTCAAAGAAATTTTCATTTTTGCGGCCATTTTGACGTCGTTAAAATGATGCAGGATATAAAAGCAAAATTTTTTCTTGAAATTAAAGTATATTATTTACCTTTGTTCAGAGTTTCTGTTACGTCTCACGTAACTAGGATATTGCGACGAAATACATTTTTGGGAATCCCCGAATATATGGGAATTTAGTAACAGCGCCGATATACAACACACTAACCGAACTACAATGTATTTTCATGATTTGTAAAACCTACCATACCGGCCTCAAAAGATAACCGAAATCGTAGAAAATCGACCTCCTCTCTAGGTAAAACGACGCCACCATAAAAACTTAAAGATCGGAAAAGAACAGGTCTTTCTCTGCCCACAAATAAGTAAGATTCCTATATTATCAGCAAAAATTAAAATTAAGTAAAATATACAAAATTGCATCAATTTGTTTGTTAAATTTTTCTTTAATATATTTTCATAAAAACAGATTCCTATTTCAATATCAATAATTTTTTCCACACACGAAAACTTTTCTATGTTAAAATATAAAAGTCTAAAAAAAGGCATTCTCAAGCCGTACACGCACTGACACCCAAAAGTCATAAACTTAAAAAAGAGGAAATTCGAGAAAACACTTTCTCAAGGAAAAGAGAATGACCTTCTTTTCCTATTTTTAGTTGTTGTCCTCGATAAATTAGAACATTTAGAATTACGCAACAATATTAATTATTATTTCAAAACGTAACAATATTTTCAATAAAACAAAAATATCATTAAATTACATCATTTTAAATGTAAAAAAAAAACATAATGAGTGAATAAATAGAGAAATCAATTAAAGTCAATAAATACAAATTACAACATTAATATCATTGCGTAATTGAAATGTTAATAAATAAGCGTAAAAACCAAACCATTATTTAGTAATACCATTTATCAAAATTAAAATATGTACACGAAAATGTAAATGAAAAACAATATCTTAATAATATTTTTTTTAAACAATTGTACACAATCATTATTTTAAATAATACAATGTATAATATATATATATATAATACTCAAATCAATTCTACACAACCAAGTACACAAAATTGTAAAGTTGATACAAACAACGAACGAATAATTCTAGCAATAAATAACTGACATATAATTAATAAAAAAATTAAAGGCGAACTCAAATACCAACATTACAAAATTCCTTTTATAACAAAAACATTTCTTTTACAAAATATTGAAAGTTTGAACAAATAATTAATACAAAAATTAATAATTTTTTTGTTACTTTAGTTCTAATTATGCTAGAACTTTCGTTCATGTTTGTAAAAACTACTTTAACTTTGTAAGCAAATAGTTTGTTAAGAATTTATTGTTATAAACAAAACAAGAACAGTTTTTTATAATTACACAAAAAATGGTACAAATTTTCCCACCAAACTTAACATTCCCACGCCTGGTCCGACCCACGAATTTTCCTGGAGGGGAGAACTAATATAAAAAGGGCGACTTTCCAACGAATCTTCCTACTCTAGTCTACTCTTCTCTAACTCTACTACTCGACTTCTGCGGAGACTCCGGCTTCGGCTTCGACCCAGATTTTGGTATCGTCTTTTTGGACCAGCTCTTCAAATTTTGGTTGGGCTTCCGTGAATCATCGAGGTCTCTGCTGCCGTTCCCATATCGGCAGTTTCCAACGGTCTTGCATCGTCACCTCGGGTCTTCCACGTGGACCCTCTACAGCACCAACCAGGTCGAGTCAATTTGGCTGGACCGGAACACGGCCCACCAGCACTGTCAACCGGAGTTCGCCTCGCAACCGGACTTGGCTCTTCCTAACTCCCTTTTTTATACAGGTCCAGGTGACCGTATCCTCACCCCCAAAAAGGGAATATTCAGGTCCAGGTGACCGAATATCAACCCACTTTCCCTCGAAAACAGGTCCAGGCGACCGTTTTTGTTTCCTCTTCCTATCAAACTTCCTAAGGAGCCGAGTTCCACGCGAAATAAATCTCGGAGGATTTCAACTCGAGTCCGACATCTAATTACTAGTAAGTATAAATTTTTTTTTATATACACTAAAATAATAAACCCTCTAACCACCCTTTTCTTTTCCACTCCCTCTTTTCATGCCCGATATGAGCCGATAAAAATGCAATGCTTCAGGCATTAAATTTATTTTATATTTTTTTATTTTTATGAGACGAATGTGTCGGACTTCTTTGCAATTTTTTTGAGCACCACTTTTTTTGAATACATAAATAAAGAAGCCGACACCTTAGGGATTCTTTTTGTTTATTAGCGACTCTAGTGCGTTTAACTGGAGCCCTTTGGGTGACCGGATGCAACCACGAGAGTCAGTAGGGACTGTAGTGACCTCCGCGTTATTTTTTTTTTTAATTCAAATTTATTATTTATATTTTTGGTTCTATTTCTTATAACTAAATTCTTAAACGCACACACATATTTATATATATATATCCATCCTATTTCTTTGTCCTACTAATTCCTCATAGAAATCACCAATTACATACATTAATTCTCGTCCTCTGTTTGTTTTTTTTAGTGCCAGGTATTGAAAAAAGATAGGGCCTACTTCCGTCGTCAGCGACGCCTCCGCGAGCGAGCCGCCACAGGAAAAGGGGCGAACCTTAGTTCGTTCCCCGACCCTCAATTCCCTCAGAAACCTCCACTGCAACCTCCTCCAGTCGAACCTCTCCCTTCCACTATTCAAGAACATTCACTCACCCGCTCTGACTCCCCGATCACTTTTATTCCTCCCCTTCCTCTCGAACCTCTTCCGCCCCCTCACGAACTCTTTGCACCCACCAATCCACCCACTTTAAACAGAAATTGTATTAAATAAAAAAAAGAGCACAATAAAAATCACTTATTTTTCTGGTAAAAGAGCTATCTTTATTTTTCCTTCCATTCTTTTCTTTTGAAGCAGGCCGCCTCCATTCGCCAACCCGAATCAACCTGTGTGGTTGAACGCCCTTTCACGATTCTGGGCACAACATACTTCGAGTAAGTATGTTAAATCAGGTCGTAACATTTCAATTGAATCCTAAGATTTTAATGGCTCGAAAAAAAATTGGTAATAATCAATATTTCCTCATTTTTTGGACATTTTTGTTAAATTCGGCGCCATATTGAAATTCCTAATGGCTAAAACTCAATTTAGACCTCGGAATCTTGAATAGCGACCTCCAAAATAGTAGAATATGTACCTCTCGATTTTTGTTAACTTTGATATTGATACGAAATACTCGACTGAAATAGAAGCAAGAAAATTAAATTTTTCAACATTATGATACCTTAGCGATTCTATAAATAATTTTGCAATTTTATAATTTAGCAAACCTTTGTGTACTTTAAATGTGTCATATGTTTAGTAATGATTACCATCATGGAGAAACCGATTAGTGTAAGAAAGTAGTACTTTCGACATTACAGCGTAAAAAATAAATAGTTATGAGTGCAAACAATGAAAAATCATGTACCGCATATAGAAATAAAATTCAACTTCATCAAATTTAGGTGACAATTATTTTAAAAATAAGATAAGTAAGTCCTGAACTTGAAATATAAGCTTTCAAACAAAAAATGCTGAACACAAAGAGAAGAAACAATAAGGAGAAATTGGCAGCCTTACGCGAATACCCGACGCCTACACATAAGTACGAAAACTCTAGCTAAACACTCCAACTAAAAGTTAAACGTCCAAGAAGCTTATTTCAATTAACCCATTGTAATAGCTTCTTACGTATTATCAAAATATAAACGAAAATCATTAACTTCTATACTGCCCATAAACAACAATGGTATATAGGAACTTTTATCGTCGCACATATTATCAATGCAGAGTAAAGGAATAAATTAACAGATTTCTATAAAATTTGTTACGTTTTGGTTTTAGGAATATTAACTTAGTAACAGTCTTAAGTGACAAATCGATTTTGTCGGACGTCTCTATCCGATTTTAATGCTTTATAGGTTAGTATTAGTTTAAGATGGTGAATTAATCGAACTTCAAAGTCAATTTAAAAAATTTAAATAATGAATCGAATATTGTAGACGAATTATTTAAACCCTTTTTTAATTTAACCCATTAACGTCCGAGTCGACGCGCCAAAGTTATTGAATTTGTGACATTAAGTCAAAAGATAAGAAAAGAACTAAAAGTAACA
This sequence comes from Trichopria drosophilae, assembly GCA_030407085.1. Taxonomy (NCBI): domain Eukaryota; kingdom Metazoa; phylum Arthropoda; class Insecta; order Hymenoptera; family Diapriidae; genus Trichopria; species Trichopria drosophilae. The sequence goes on from CM059582.1 coordinate 186,758,636, forward strand.
TTTTTATTATTTGTTGAAACAAATTGTTTAAAAAATATATATTTTTTTTTAAATTTAATCACGATAATCAAAATTTAGCAGAACATTAGTAAAGAATGAATTTTTACGACATAAAAGAATAATATTGCTAAACATATTTTTTCGACCATTTTTAAATGTCGAAAATACGTATTGATATATTATTAAATATTCTATTAATAAAAGTTGTGACTAATCAAATTTTACAGAAATCGAAGAATGTTGTTTATATCAAGAAATACACTAAAAATATTTACAAATTTCATGTAGTTTTATGTTCTGTAACATGTCACTATACTGATCAGAAAAAAAATTGACGGAATCGTGTAAAAAGTGTCTTAAAACCAGGGAAAAGTTTACATAAGTAGGTGGGATAGATTCTCACTATGCCGCAAAGGGGTAAAACTAATTTTAACAATTTTGGACTAAATTGTAATGACCTGGGGAACAATATAATATGATTGAATAGTCCAATTAGTGTGTACATCCCTGGCAAAATAATAGGATAGAGATTTAATCTGATGTAAACCGTGACAATCCGGATTTTGTCGCCGATCTAATCCCAGTCTTTCCAAACCGACTTTTCAATCTGTTTCATTCATCAATTTAAATACGAATGAATCCTATGCCATTATGACAAATACTGGCAATCCGTTCCATTCCGCGATTTTAATCCGGATGCGTCGGATTAAGTTGGATTAAGCAGAATTTGAATGAATCGTTTAATATCGAAATGGGTCGGATACAGCAGGATTTGAATCCATCGAATAACTTCGGAATACGTAGGATTAAGTCAGATTCAGCAGGATTTGAATCCATCGAATAACTTCGGAATAGGTAGGATTAAGTCGGATTCTAATGGATGGAAATCTATACAGGATTTGCCCGGATTTACCGGATTAAGTAATTGTCTAGATAATTTTCGGAATCATTTGGAACGACTAGGTTTATATCGGCGACAAATTCCGGATTGCGACGGAAAGAAATTTGTCTTTCCGTTTCAAACCAATTTATTCGCCATGGATGAAAATTGGGTGACCTACTTACTTTCCAGCAAATCATTTTTCAATGATTTAAAGCATGGGTAGGTCGAATAAGGCCGGTAAGTGGTTAAAAAATATAGGAGGTAACAAGTGATAATCATTGGGTAATGTATGCTTAGCATTGTTATACTGCGTTTAAAGCTTGTTGAAGTCCGAAATTAATCAAGGTAACCAGCAATGAGTGCTATTCAACATTTACTCATTTATTAGTGGTCATTCGAAACAACTTACCGAAATTGAAGTAACACCAATTTTTATTTACTGAAAATCGATTCCAATTTATTAGACATTAACGAATCAATGTCAATATAATTGAATCATACGACCGATTACTAGCCTATTTTAGGTTACTTCCCTGCAAAAACCGATCAATCGTTAATATTTGGTCAAATACAGATTGAACATGGGCGAGTTAGATCGATTTTTCATTTGTTTGAGAAGCCACTGATAATAAAATAATGATTTGCATGAAGAACTTCGAAATTAAAGAGGAAAATGTTTTCGACCGATACTTATAGTTATTCAAATTTCCGTAACAATTGTCCAGAAGATTGAATGATTAATATGGGCATACTCACGTTCCAGCTGTCAAAAAAGTTACTAGAAATTATAAGAACCTTGAAACTCAATTATGAATCAAGAAAAGCACCACGCATCACCTTAAAGGTATACAACAAATTATATTAATATAATAATATAGTAGAAGACGTAATTGTAATACTAAATATATTAACACGAATACTTCAAAGGAACATAACTTCCAAGTGTCCTGCCGTATTTCGTCAAATAAATTTCCATACAATGCAAATGAATGAATTAAACGAAACTTGACTAATTCTAGAGCTTTTATTCCATAATATCAATTGTTAGAAATAACAATAGCTTCAAAGCAGTTACCGTTATTTTTGACGCTCGAACAAAATCTGGATTTGTTTTTAGATCCCTAACGATTGATATTATGAAAAAAAACCGCTTTACAATTATTATTAAAGTTGCGTTATTTTTATTAACTCATTCATGACACTTACGATGTGCGTTAAATGTTGGAAAAAGTATGCTTGACTCTTGAATACTTTGAAATCCTACGAATTACTGTATTATTACCCAGTTACTAAAATCGATTTCTGTTACAGTTTTAGTATATCTTTAAATAACTGTATTTAAGTATAGTAACGCTCTGTTATTTCACATGAAATTATTTAAGTAATAATTAGTGAAAAATATTTTAGATATTCAAAAACAAGAAACTGTAATATACCTAATTTTTTTGGTAACATTTACTAAATAAACTGCCGACTTTCATCTTTTAATTGAACTTATGATAAATAGGGATTTCCACAAAAAATATGAATATGACCTTGACGTGACCTTGAAATGACGGTTCAAGGTCAAATTGAATACAAGGCTCTCTGGTCTTCTGGAAACCGTACAATGTTTGTATAACTGTATAACTTTTTGCTAGAATCTAATACCTAGTTCTTAAATTGAAAGCACACATGTAAAATATACTAGAAATGTCTAATTTCTTAGATATATATTAATAGTTAAATATTAATGGTGCAGTATTGCATTTAGAAACGCACATAGATTGACATTGACAGTTCATATGTGATTATTGATGTTGCTCTTAATCAAAATTCTAAAAAAATTATTCTATGGTTGAAGAGGATGATGTCAATAATAAAGTAATATAGTTTTTGTATGAAAGGGATGAAATTGCAAAGTTCTGAATCAGAAATTAAATAAAACCTTTGACTAATTTGGAGACATCTTTAGTGTCAAATATATAAGTAAAATGAATTATAAGAATTGTTCCAAAAAAAAGTATTGTGTTTCACATACTAAGAGAATAATAAAAATGACAAATATTGTGATCGATTGTTCAAGGAATTCTATGTTCTCCTTTCAAGAAGATCCATCACATTATGTCCAAAGTGGATGTATCGAACATAAACGCATTTCTGTTACATTCCAGTAAGTAAATATTTAAGTTAATAATGGATGTAAATTTTCGATAGTCATATCGAAATTACATTTTTAGTATTTATAATTAAATAAAAATATTTAGACTCAACACTGCCCACAGCATTGATTTTATTTACCTAGTATCAAGCAAATATATCGATGAATTAAAGGGGTTGGAATTTTACTGGTCATAACTAATTATATGGTGTAGAGTTTTAAAGATATGAACATGAAATGACGTAAATTACTATAATAATTTTCATTTGATGATATATATATGTCATCTGATATTAATTTACTTCCAGAGCATTAAATTATCGTCAACTCAAATTCATATCACACACGGAAATATTTCACTTTGAAATATTATTTATTCGACGTAATGAGGACATTTATTTCACGTAATACGTAACTTGGCAAAAAGTAACTAATTTTGATTAAAACTATATTAATGAACGTACCAATCAGTTCAAATAATTCCAGAAAAGTTTAGATGACTCTTTATTTTGATGCATGTTTTTAATAGTTTTGTATATACACAATTAACATCTGGAAAATTATTTTTGAAAAATATTTTTTATGTATATACAACGATATTTACTTAAAAAAATGAGATTTTCAATTTTCGTATTTTTTCTTCTCTCGAAATGTAACTTTCTGTAACTCATTTAGTAACGACATTTAATCTTACAATTTGCAAGCAACATATTATTATTTTATACCAAAAATACATAACACTGCATTTTTAATTAATTATTGCTTTTGACAAAACGTAAATTAGTAGGGTTCGTTTTTCATTAGTTCGAATAGAATGTTCTTCGTATTTTAATTAAGTACAGAAATTTCAACGTGTGAATATCCAATTACCTAAACTTTTTTCAAATTACCTAAACTCCACATGACTTGTCTACATGTAATGAAATTACACAGAAAATTCGTTGCACTGAATAATGAATGAAGCACACACTAATGAAAAATTTAAAGCACATTTTCTAATCTGATGAACGACATATCGCCTGTAATATAAAGTAAATTAAACTACATGTAACGATCAGTTAGTGCAGAACCGAGTTAGAACGGTAATTTTATTAATTGTGAAAATTGACAAGCTTATATTTTAGTTTTAATAAAGGAAATGAAAAATTAATCCTATTATTACCTTCAGCACGAAAATTAAAGTCTAATGCAAAGGAAGTTTGATTTGAATTTAATTTTATACTTTAAGCAAATTTTAGAAGCAATATTTTTTTGAAGTAATATTTTTAATACTTCTTACAAACAAAGCAAGGTTTTAAATTTCGTGTTTGATATTAATTTTCATTAAAAACTTAACAACTTCTAGTAATATAAAAAAGCATTTACAATATTTATTTTCTATTATTTATCTAAAAATGGAAAATAAAAATATTTCTCCGACTTTAATTATTTACATTACGACTCGATAAATAAATGACTTACGTTAAGATAGAATGTTGTTACTAGCATTTCACGCAGATGTTTCAATAGGTTAAATAAAATTTTTGTTCATTGAAAATCCATATTTTAATAATTTATTTAAAGTAGATGTACAACTGTTAAGTAGTTATAGATAATCTAATGAGACATGATTTAAAATACATCCGAGGAAATTATCATTTAAAATGTAATTTCCTGTTATTTCATTAAATTTTTGTTTGATTATTTTATTCACTTATAATTACACTGGAGAAATATAGCGCACAAAATATCGCCAGTGTAAAAAATCGAATATTTTCGAAAATTTGGAACGAAGTGAATTTTTAGGTTACGAATTCCTTTTTAATAATAGTCATGTTTTTAGTGATTATATGTGAGAAAGTTGCCGGATATTCTTGTCAGTCTTATAGTTTGTTTATACTATTCGACTTTGTAAGTAAATGCGAAGGGCGCCTTGCAATTTTTAAGTGGAACAAAAGGAAGAGTTTCTTTGAAGGAAAAAGATGGGACATGAAAAAACTCCTTGAAGATGGAACCTTTCTGAAACAAATGACATCATAGAGTCTAAGGACACTAAAGATTTTAAATAACTATATTTCAGCACGGGAAAGTCATTAAAGATAAATATTTCTAAAACTACTAAACCGATGGCCAGCAAGTTTTCAAGTGATTATCTACAGAATTATCTACTTTTATAGGCAAAATGGTTGAGAAAAAAGTAATGAAAAAGGCCTGTTTTACGATTCTAGAAGAATAACTACTTTATTTCAATAACAAGGTGTGATGCTTCTAGTTTCCCAAAAATAATATAAATAAAACAATGATATAAAAAGCTAAATATTTCGGGGTGTACCTCAAAAACCCGACAAATAAAAAAACAGACACTAAAAAAACAGACATAAAAAAAACAAACAAAATATGTCTGCATTTTGAAATGTCTGGTTTTTCAACTGTCTGGTTTTTTAATGTCGTGTTTCTGAAGTGTCTGTTTTGTGATTTATCAGGTTTTTGAGGTGCATCCAAAAACCAGACATTCAAAAACCCGAACAAAATATTGTCACCTCCGATTGATGAGTTCACTACATTAAAAAAGTGATTTCGGGTCGCCGTTCTTGAGGTCTCACTAAAAGGTAATTTCAAGGTAAAAAATGTTGGACTAAGGGATTCATTTTGTAGGTCACTTGAAGGTCAACTCTGTTTGACCCCAGGATTATTTATTAAACACATTTAGAATTCAATTATTAATTACATTTTCAGAACATATACATTTTGAAATATCTGGTTTTTGAATGTCTGTATTTTGAAATGCCTGGTTTTTGAGTGTTTTTTTTTTATATGTACGGTTTTTCTATTTCGGGTTTTTCAAGTGTCTGTTTTGTGTTTTATTGGATTTTTTAGGTGTATCCACATTTGGTACTGCAAGACGCATAACTCGCACGGTAGAGTCATTGTAAGAACGTAGAAAATATCTAATTGAAAAATACTCAATTACATTTAAAAAAACATCATTTTTCTCAAATTCGACCTTCAAATTAGATACGACATTTTGAAATTTAAAATTAAAGTACATATGGGTATATTTTAAAGGTTATGAGTAAACCCGGACGTGATAGGAAAAAAATGTCCAGTGACGCCAAAAAATATGCCCAAATATACCCAGTCTCGTTAATCGAACTGTGACATTTTCTAAATTAATAAGGTGCTGAGATTCCTGGAAATTTTAAAGGATACTAATCTGATTTAATTCAGGATATATCAGAGGCGTTGTAGCGCGTCCGAATACAATTTAGTGATTTTTAGAAATGGCGGTAATTTCGAAATTTTAACGAGCTCGTGGAAAATTAACCGTTCGATTATAATTCAAGGCATATATCAACGACGTCGTCTAGTTCAGAAGCGTCACGTCAACCGTTGCATTCAGTCCAATTTTCCCCGTCACTCGTCACCTTTGTGTGCAGAGTCGTCGCACCGGCAAAAGCAGCCTCCCACGCATTTTTCGTCCATTCTTCATCCGTCATATACCCACGCCACGACAATTTTCCGAAAACGCACGAGTTGCGGAGTGACGTAATTTCCTCGGTTATCCGGTTAGGGACGGGCGAATACGCGCAGTCGAATAAGAGCCAGCCACCGGAAGATCATTGCCTTTCCGCCCATCGCGACTTTCAGATTTCACGCTGAGACGGAGACTCAACCCGAGCTACCTTCGCACAATTGCTGGGTTGCGCTCGGAATTTGATCTCTCGAAACGTTTCCGGGGCTAATTATGCCGTGCACCGCGAACCAAGTTTAATCTCTTTTCCGCTTATTATTACTTTCGGAAAAGTCGAAGATCGGTCACGGAGCGAAACCGAGAAAAGCGGCCCGGGAATAACAGATTTTAATTCAACCCAAGAAACGAGATCCATTGTTGCAGCCTGGCTTTTATCAATTAAAACCGACGATTCTGAATATGATTCTCGTTAAAGAGGAGTTTCTTGCCTTCTTTTCATACCCTTTGGATTTCGACAGATTATGACGGAGATTATTTCGTTCGAAAATTTTCTCGGCGCACATGTGGAAATTGCATAATACTGTGATGAAGCTTTGGGATAATTCAACGATCCATGTTTTTACTTGACGTGGTATGTAGGGGAGAATTGGGTTACCCAAATTTGAGTTATGATATTACATCAGGATTCGGAGCAGTTCAAGTGGGTCAACTGATGTACTCGTAAATCCTCATTATTTGCAGCCCATGGATTGGGTCGAATCGGAATATAAAATTTGAAATTGTTTTTTCCGAGTACTTAAGCGTTAGAATTACACATCGTTTTATTAAAAAATATTATTCAATATCACTCGATCAAAAAGCACTGTGCTATGAAATTGAAGTAGCATTTTACTCCAGAAATTAAGTGAGCTAATCTTTATTCATTTTCGATGAATTCAAACCGGAAAATATAAATTTATTATTTGCCAAAAATATCGGTATATTATTATGCTCAGAAAAAATTAAAACAAACAAGAAAAAGCCTCACCTTATGAGCATTTGTTTCTATGCGTCGACCGAAGAAGACTGGTCTGACCGATATGTCTGTAACTACTGTACAGAAACGTGTCACTATACAAACAAGTACAAATACCGAATTGTTTTAAGGATGCATAATTCCACCCATTGAATTGAAAAAATAGTATAGGATCGGTGTTGTTTGGTGTCAATATTATAAAGTGTCGATAGAAAATATGTTATAGGAGTAGCAGGAGTGAATGGTTTACTGCAATAGCAGTGGACTTTCGTTGGTCAGTCAGCGACAGACGATAGTTACAATCTAATAAAAAAGTGTAAATATCTACAAGTTAATAAATTAATAAATTAAATATCCACAAATCTCTATAACTTACAAAGTTTAAACAAAACATTAAAAGCAAACAACAAATTCAAAAGGCAATAAAAAATCTCTTGTCTTTATCTTGACCTGAGCTCCTCATCGATCTCGTAATCTTTTTTAAAACATTAAGAAAATCGTATATCTGTCTGTATACGTATCGTAATATATATCTCTAGTATGTCCAATATATGCCGTATATAAATGCTAAATTTCAAATTTTTTAACAAAAAATGTCCTTCGCCTCTACCATCTTTGTTTAAGAGTATTGTAAATTTTATTCGGTAGTAAAATTTTGTGACTCTGTGCAAATAATAGATGTTCCGATTAAAAAAAAACAACCTTAATCTTGGAATAACCTTCAGAGTCATGTTCAAGGTCAAATTCAATAGTAGCATTAAATGGTCAGCAAAAATTCATAAAACTTTCGTACGAAACATTTTCCTCAAAAATATAATGCAACCGAGATATTTTCCCATATTCGAACTATTGAAACATTCAAATTAATATGACCTTGACCAAGGTCTCATCATATTCGGACGTTGAATTTTGTGTTCGTTTTGAATCCATGAGAAAAATCGGGATTGCCTGTAACAAAATTAACTTTACCTTGCAATAACCTTGAAGGTCGTGATACAGGTCAAATTCACTTATTGCATTAACTAGTCAAGAAAAAAATCATGAAACTTTCGAATGAAACATTTTTCTCAAAAAATGAATGCAACTGAAATATTTTCCCATACTCGGACTATTGGAACTTTTAACTTAACATGACCTTGACCAAGGTCTCATCATATTCAGATGTTCAATTTTGTGTTCTTTTTCAATCCATGAGAAAAATCGGGATTGCCATTAACAAAATTAACTTCACCTTGGAATAATCTTGAAGGTCATGTTACAGGTCAAGTTCACTTATTGTATTAATTAGTCAAGAAAAAAATTATGAAACTTTCGTAAGAAATATTTTCCCCAAAAATATAATGCAACCAAGATATTTTCCCATATTCGAACTATTGAAACTTCCACCTTAACGTGACCTTGACCAAGGTCTCGTCATATTCGAATGTAAAACGTTGTGTTCTTTCCGAAACCGTGAAAAACTAGGGATTTCCATAACAAAATTAACTTATCTTGAAATACTCTTGTGTGAGGATTAACGGAAGGCCGAAGTTCGTTTGCAATTACTTTATTATATAATTTATACCAATGTCGTGTGTTGCGTTTTCAGAAGTTCGTCGTGGACTAACTTCGCTGTCGCAACGCGTCTTGTTAATACGCAGATGGCGCTAGTGTTAACTTTTTTCGAAAATCGGTCGCAAGGCATATCACACTTGATGGTTATGTTCAAGGTCAAATTAAATTGCAGCAATAAATAGTTCGCAAAAAATCATAAAACTTTCGAATGCAACATTTTTCACAATAATATAATGCAACCGAGATATTTTCCCTTATTCGGACTATTGAAACTTTCAACTTAACATGATCTTGACCAAGGTCTGGTCATATTCGGATTTAAAACGTTGTGTTCTTTCCGAAACCACGAATAACTAAGGATTTCCAATAACAAAATTAACTTATCTTGAAATACTCTTGAAGGTTATGTTCAAGGTCAAATTCAATTGCAGCAATAAATAGTTCGCAAAAAATCATAAAACTTTCGAATGCAACATTTTTCACAATAATATAATGCAACCGAGATATTTTCCCTTATTCGGACTATTGAAACTTTCAGCTTAACATGACCTTGACCAAGGTCTGGTCATATTCGGATTTAAAACGTTGTGTTCTTTCCGAAACCACGAATAACTAAGGATTTCCAATAACAAAATTAACTTATCTTGAAATACTCTTGAAGGTTATGTTCAAGGTCAAATTCAATTGCAGCAATAAATAGTCCGCAAAAAATCATGAAACTTTCGCAAGAAATATTTTCCCCAAAAATATAATGCAACCAAGATATTTTCCCATATTCGACCTATTGAAACTTCCACCTTAACATGACCTCGACCAAGGTCTCGTCATATTCGGACGTAAAATGTTGTGTTTTTTTCGAATCTATGAAATAAATAGGGGTTTCCATTACGCAAATTTGACCTAGGAGTAACTTTCAAGGTCATATTCAATGTTAAATTACATTTTACTCGTTTCCATCAATAATAGTTTTACCGAATAATTGCTAGTTAGTTAATACGTACTACTAGAAATAACGAAGAAGAAGGTCTTGAGAAAACCAGCACCGACTACAAAATATTATGAAATAAAATCTTAATAAAAGACGTGATGTAAACTCTGGCTCCCGGCAAATACTACCAAATCAGATATGATCCTGATTGTTAGAAACGAATGTTCTATTGCGATAACCGAAGAGTTCAGTTGGATTGAGGTACACATGTGCTTATATCTACAGTATTGTTTTTTGCTGTTTTTATGACTACTCATTACACTACATGGCGAGAAACTTCTGTACACAACAATGCAGCATGTCTTTCATAAACCAATTCAGCTCGGTTACAGCAACCTAATTATTCCAGCCAAACTTGTTTAGTGTTCAGAACCAAACAGTTCGGTTGTAGCAATAGTTACCGACCGATTCATTTCCAAAATCCATAATTCTGATAATATGTTCATTGGAGTGTACCAAACGAAATTTTCAACAAATCACCTAAAAATGTCTAAACCAAACAACGGTTGTTCGTTAACGGCTTCTTCATTCTCGGACGATTTCGATGAGAGAACAACACGGTTCGCATTTAATTTGATGGTATTGACGTCGAGGTGAATCGTTGTGATGAATAGCCAATTGGAACGTTGGATATTCGAGAACGAAGCAATCAGCTTGTCCCAGTACAGGTATTAAGCAACCACGAGAAAGCGAACACATCGCAACTGTAACCGGCAGTAAATGACGTGAGACCCTTCGAAGGCGCAGACGAGATTCATCAATGCGCTGCACTCTACAAACCTAACCTAATTTTCGGCTTAACTCCGTTAGATCCCGCAGCATTCGGCGGGATACGGGGGAGTATGATTAGACGTTGCCACCTGAATTACTACACTTTGACGAGCGGCTTTGTTTTATGAATAATTCAGGTGAATTTCGCGTCTCCAATTTGTATTCAAACTTAAATTAATTTTCCGCTGCAGTCGCGAGGACGGAAAATGTTTCCGTGTACAGAAACGACTGTGTATTTTTGACATGGCAGAATTCTTTTGTCGTAAGTTTATTACGGCATACGGGTTTTCATTAATTAGGTTAATTTTATTTTCTACTCATTTTTGGATGGAATGTTGGAACAATTATGTTAGCCTAATGAATAAAGGGCGGGAGAGCTACAGCAAAACAATGAAAGATATGAGCATTTCGAGAACTTTTTCTGGTACAATGCAAAGATAAATCAAAATTCTGAAACACAGGATTTGTAATGCTGATATTAATACCCAATCTCATTTTTCTGCTGTAAATCCATTATAAAATAGCGGATGTATAGTACAAGACGGTGTGTTATTTGGTCCGTTGTCGGAAACGTAACCACCTTCAACTGAACTGAAAAAAAACATTTTGAAACTACACTGTCAAAGATAGGGGGACATTTTTCAATTCGGAACACCTATTTCTAAGCAAAAGTCACTGTTGTCATTGTTGCAGTTCTGAAAGTATTCCGATATAACACCCATAATTTGATTGTTCTTAGTGCGTGCTTGCGAAGGAGGTTTATTATGTTTGAGTACATTAACTTAATTCTTTCTTTAGTATTGTTTTGCGATCATTGTCAGCATCGTGAAATAAGTATAAGTCTTCTTCGGATCCTATATAATCGAAATTTTGTTAGCAAACTATTAGTGAAACAATTGACTTACAATTTAAATTACCTTTGATAGCAGATCAAATACCAAAACATATTCGTGGCTAAATGTGATAATTGTGCGAAAAGCGATAAAGGGCCAATCCGAAAAATGTTTTGTAACGTTTTAATTTATTATGTATACTTTATTTCATGAGACTAAATTGTAATTATTGTAATTCGGTATAAACATAATTGGATCGGGTCGAAAAGCCGAACTAACAAAATGGACTCATCAAATCACCGATAGTAGTCTTTCATCGCATTTCGCCTGGTATATATTTGCATTAAAAACGAAGACAAAAACAGGATTCGAGAGCGGCAATAATTAGGGTGTTTGGGTATCCGCTTCGTAGTTTCTAATCTTATAAGCCAACATGCATGCTGTGTTCAAGGTCGCCGATTACGGAGTCCAGGTGTCACGTGCCATTTTTTTTGGGTCATGTTAATACCGACTATGTATACATCAGGATCGTGATCTTCGGCATTAAAGTGAAAACTCATTTCTAGATCAAAACTGTTTAACCTCAAGGTTAGATCAAATTTGGAGGTAATTTTAAGAAGTGTATTTGACCTTGTGATCTACGGTAATTTTAAGGTCAAAACAATTTAGGGTCACAATACAAGGCTACTCAGTCCAATCAGTTCGACCTTCAAATAACCTTAAACTTTTATCCCATCATTAAATAGATTTCATCTTGAAATGACCTTCCAATTTGATGACGAGGATAGTGACTCTAAAAAACTGATACACGTACTTTGGAAAATAAACTTGAAAGGCGGCCGCTTGACTGTCGGTTTTCTGACCTGAGAGTTTTTTTTATTAGCAGTCTTTTTGACTCAAATGGTCTTCATATTAGCAAAAAAATGAATCTGCTAAAATAGATCAGATAGACTGAGTAAATACAAAATGCAGTAATCGAAATCAATTTTAAGCTTATAATATTTAAAGTTTTCATCACAAAATATAGAGTGCATTTTTAAATTCTTCGCGTAATGCCTAGTAATTTCATAAATCTACGAATTCAGATTAAATCTCTTTTAACTAGCAAATATAATCAAACAATCTTCAATTTAACAAAATAATTTTTATACAAAATTTATTACGTTCAAATGGAATAAATCATACGCACAAATCTTACACATGATATTCTCAAGAAATACTTCCAATTATTGAAATAAATCTTAGTTATGTAAAAGAGTTAAAAATAGTTGACTTATGTTTACATCTATATGTAATACATAGAGAGAATTTGAGTCAATAAAAAGTTATAAATTGCTATCTCTCCACGTCAATATGCATACAAAGCGACAGCTGCAGAAAGTAGATAGAGTAATATAATTTATTTTTTGTTTTCATTGCTGATAGAAAGCTTGAATAAGATAACTGACTTATGATATAAACTAATAGTCGACGTCAATAACAAAGATGAAGTTTCTCCTGGCCACTGTTGCAATTCTCCTCTGCATTTCGCTGTCGGAACAAATTCCTAAAATAGGTAATTCTCAACATAAGAAATTTCTATCATTCGCAAATATTAAAAACAAACACAATTGTTGCATAAATTTCCGTAAATTCTTCTAAAAAAGCGAAATAACTCTTCTTTTAGTGAATTGTCCAAAAGATTTTGTCATTCCACTTGAGCATAAAAATGCCTGCATTGAGATCAGATGTGAAGGAGGGAAAATTTCGCAAACAGTTCCGTAAGTATTTCTAAAATTGTATTGCATTAATGTATTTCAATAATACTAATAAAGTATTGTGCATCCGAAAAGTGAATTTCCACTTCAACAAACTTAAGTAATCAAAATATATTAATTCTATTTATGAATTTTACAGATGCCCAATAATTTGTCCACCCAGAGCGAAAAAAGTGAAATATATTAAGGGTGATCCAACGAAAGAATATATGGAATGTTGCAACTTTTGTGTCGCCGACGATTAAACTTAAAGCATCAAATATAGCAAAATGTAAGTCGTATGATGTTGAAGATAATGAAAATTAATATGTAGCGTATTTCATAGTATTTACAGATTTAGAAACTTATTAAATATTCATGTGAATGAAAAAACAGGTGAATTTAAAAAGAAGATTTTAACACGGAAAATTGAGGTTTAAAAATGTATATTTCATTGTAAAATTCCTATTACTGTTAATAAATAAAATAAACAGATTTCGTTTGTTATGTTCAATCAATTGAAATTGGAAAAATGGATATCCGATGCAATCAAAATGATTAAAGAAGAAAATTAAAATAGTAACAAAAAACGTTTTCTGGCAACAGTAAATAAAATTGCAAAAGCAGAAATCATGTTATTGAATTGTAATATTCAATAAACTTTTTTTGTTATTATTAATATTGGTTCAATTATTTCAAATAATGCCTTTTTATATTGCATGTTAGTAACGATTGTAGTAAAATAAACTTTTATAATTAAATTGGCGATAACTAAAAAAACTCGTTGTAATTAATTATTAAAGGTTAACATAAAAAAATATTTAGGAACGTTCGACATTATTTACAAGTCATATAAACAAATGCATTTACCAGAACATATGCACAAATGTTATTAAATTTACAAAAAATATTAAATATCAAGAAATATAGTTAGTAGTATTATAGTAGTTAAATTACAGTCTCTAAAACAGAGATTTTTCGCTAAGCCTCGCCGTCCAGCTTCATGGCCCAAAAAGTAGTATAACAAAAATATTTTTTTAACGGATTATTATATATTTTTAAGCTCGTCAGTCATACAAATGAAATCGTTTTTCTTGCTTAAATCGTTTCGTTAATAGACAGCTAATGAAATATCATAAAAAAAGAGTTTATGATAATCGAAAAAACTAAGCCATTCATACAAAAATGTTATATCTAAAAACAAATAAACCTTACTTTATTTGCAATTATCTCTTATTGGGCAGCCGAGTTTCCGCCATTAGATACAAATATTGCTAGAAAAACATTACAATTTTTAAAATTTCATCATATTTTAAGAATTCCAATGTGATTTTTCCCAAACATAATTATAAACATGGATAAAGCGATATTGTTGTCTGATTCTTGTATTCTTTAAAAAAATGTAATCTCAGTCAAACATATTTTATTAAACAATAACTGTCCATTTCATTTTATTAAATCGACCGGATCCCGAATTTTTAGCTATTTTAAGTAATAATAAAAAAAAAGGTAAATATTTTTTCTAGTAGTTTTTTTCCTGCATTTTTGACATGCTAATTTTTCTCAAAGTTGAAATGAAGCAAAATTCATACCCTTATTTCCTACAGAGGGTTTAAGAAACTACTAAGGTTTTCAAGGTCAATACTAATAAAAACTTTGTTTATTTTGTTTCTTAAACCCTCTGTAAAAAACAACGGTAAGGATTTTGCTTCATTTCAACTTTGAGAAAAATTAGCATATCAGATATGCAGGAAAAACCATGCATTTTTTTTTTCATTTCACATTATTTCTCACCCAAAATACTGCCAGAAAAAAAAATTTTTAGTTATTACTTAACATAGCTGAAAATTCGGCATCCGGTCCCCTTAATAAGTACATTAGTAAGCGTAGAACTTTTCTACGTAAAAAAAATTACCAATTGTAACACCTCTAATGAAAAACAAAAGATAAAATTAAAATATTAGGTTATATTACTGGTAATTATATTGAAGGATATTATGAAAGTCTTGGAAAAAGAACGTGTTTTTAATTCCATGTACTAACAACCAAATGTCTTCAATTAAAAAACGTAAGGAAATAACTAAAAAATTACACAAGAATAATGTTGTATATAAATTACAGTGTGATTTTGGTGCTTCCTATGTTGGCCAATCAAAATGAAAGATTACAAGAACATAAAAGGAGTGTTAATAACTCAATAACAACTTCTGTGGTTGCTGAACACTCTAACAACTTTACAAAAAAGGTTAATCAACAAAAAATGGCACATCTACATAAAGAAATCCCTTAATCGAATGGAGGACACTCAAAATTTATATGGTTGATATAGACATTTATTAAATCGATACAAGGAAGGAAAACTTTGTATATATACATTATATGAGTGACGATTGATTATGATCTATACATATATATTTACTTGTATATTATACATAATTAAAGTTAATATCTAATTTAGTCGTGTTTACTTATATCAGTTTCTGATATACGAAATTAGTTACGATCGTATAATGCGGTCGAGAAAAAAATTTGCTGTTTTTTTTACATGTGACTATATCCAGTTGGAAAATCATAATGACTAAAAAAATGTTTTAATGGTAATTCTGTTAAAATAATATTGTCTTTTATTGTTTGTATTTTTGTGGAATAGTATTGTAATATTGTTTCTTTAATAAAAAATGTGTTCTTTGTTTTGTAGTTCTGATGACGACATGGATCGTCGAAACGTCAACACAAATTGAAGTGTTTTTTTTATTATTTTTTTGTGATCGATTATGAATCTGTATTATTTTATTACAATACAACGTGTGAATCATTGACTTCTATATGAACATAGATTTAGTTCATTATTCTGCTTTTAAAAAATTAAAGTAGAAAAATGCCTAGTAAAACATTATTTTACATCAAATTGTTTAACATATTCAATATATTTCAACGGTACTATTTTCTAAATAAAAACTTATTTTCGATGGAGTAACAAATGAGCCATTGCTATGAAGAATTACAGTTTTTGCTATAAAAAAGAGAATTTACGTTTTTTCAAGAGTAACTACTCAGTCTTATAAAAAGTGAGGAAAGGTTCACTGAAAAAATTTAGAACCTGTATAGTAGAAAATAACTTTCTCTTCAAACATTTTCAAATAACGATTTCATCGAAAGAAAACATAATTGAACACATTTTTTGGTTTACAAATCCATCTTTAAGATATAGCTGTAACATTTTTCAATCCTATATCAAATATATTGAAATTATGCATTTTGTATATATATATGTAAATGTTTTTTACAATAATATTACACTTAAATACTGACAACTCAAGATCGTTTCTACTATAAAATTCCTAACTAAAGCAGCAGTACTTGATCAATAAATGCGAAAACCTTCATAATTATGATTACGTGAATACTCTGCTGACATGACCTCAGCACTTGACGTAATCGATCACGTTGCACTATTATGTAAGTTGCATATTCAAACTCGGAGCGATTATCTCGTTAATTGTTTGCGTTCATTTCATTATCAATTATGAATTACGTACTTTTTTCTATTATTAAATTTCTTGTAGTTATTTTTACAAAGTTATTCAAGTTTAATCTAAATTTAATACAGAAAAATTTGCCAAGTACTGAGAGTTATATAATCCAGTTCTCTGCAATAATAAAAAACGAAAGCTACAGAACAAAATATCCAATGACAAAATTTAATCTGAGATATAAAATTTATTACGAAGCCAATGAAAAAGAAAGACAAAAACGAATTTTTTTCATTATCTTTTAAAGTCATTACAATGAATAAGGCCTCATTTTAAATGTTTTTCTAAACTCTAAAATTTATCCGAAGAAGACTCTGTGATCTAAGATGTTTTTTTTAATTTTTTCCCTCGTTTCGTTAAATAGTTAATAACATGTCCCAAAAAATTTGGTTATGAACATTATTAAAATCATATGTCGAAAATTCCAATTTAAAGCATTTAAATAAAATATTTGAAATATTCAATGCCTCTTCTTTTCATCACTAAATCTTCGTGTTTAAAATTTCATTATCTAGAATTAGACAAAAATCATTGTAAATCAAAATCTTCCTATATAAATTGTAGGGATAGTAAGAAGTTTAAAAACGAACTCTTATTCGCTGAAATCATTATAAGAATAGCTAAATTACAGCAAAAAAATCCGTTTATTTCTTTTCCTTCAACAATAGTATGCCACTCAAATTCTATTTTATATATTTAATTTTTGTATTGAATTTTTAGTTTTAATTTGTTGTTTGTAATCATTTATCTTCCGCTATTAACACTTTTCGTAGTTGAAGAAAGTCAGGTTCATTACCATATTCACAATTTTAATAACGGCATTGAACAATATATATGTTAGAATCTGATAATATTACTTTTAACTATTCTTGTTAAATGTAGAATACTAAGAAACTAATAATTTATTTAATAAAACAACGCTACTATTTGAGTTTTTAACGTATAGTTTTTTGTTTATTCCATCGAAATTGCATGAACTTATTTTTATACGTCACAAAGTAATTTCATGTGCATAAAAAACATGGATTTAATATTTCTTATCTTAAATGTACACTTTAGAAATGATTTTGACTATTTTTAGTATTATGAGACGTGCTTGACATACTTATTTTCTACCTTATAGATCTCTTTCTCGCTATACTAAATCTGATCTTTTCCTTCACTATTGCATTATGTTTCTGACCTAGAGAATATATGATGTCGGAACTAAATTCTTTATACGCATTTTTTTTATTTCTGGTATTGTCTAACTAAATATTATAAATAAATCAAGAAATTTCATGGAATATACTCTATACAATTTCTTAGGGTAATAATTCACTATTTATAGAGTGAAAATCGAGCCAATCTGATAAAAGAGTAAATTATCAGTCCTTCACAGGTAATTATCACTCCAAGTGTGTTTTCACTTTATAAAGAATGAATTTTCATTCTAATAAATGTAGTTGATAACATTACATTTCTTGGAGTAAAAATGAACTCTTTATGGAGTACAAATTGAGCAGCTCCAGTGAAAAAGTGAATCCTCACTAGTTTAAAGTGAAAAATCACTCTACATGGAGTGAATTTTTACTGCAATAAATTTAGACAGTAACATTATATTTCTTGGAGTAAAAATTAAGTTACTAAAGCGAAAGAGTAAATTCTCAACAGTTAAACTAGTTAAATGTAAAAAATTACTCTGCAAGGAGTGAAAATTCACTCTGAGAGACCGAGAATTTCCACTCTATAAGGGGGATTTTTCTTTTAAGGTTAGAAAATGGACAAAATATAAAACTGTTACAGGTATTTATGATATAAAATTATTCATAATATTGATAATATCAGGAAGTATCTATAATTAATAATATATTCATAGCTACATCATCGTATTTATGCCTGCATTTGCATCAAGCGCGAATATTTCGCGTCATCCGTAATTCAAGTAATTTAAGTAATCAATTGCAGCAAGAACGTAGGCTAATTATTTTCTATGATCTACCGTTCAGAATGAAAACCTGTTTGACAATAGAAATATATAAAGCAAGAGGATACGAGATCTTAATCTTTAGTTTATTTACAAACTTGACATGAAATTTGTGTGGAATTTTTGTGCTCTTAATCTTCTTCTTGTATTGTCGGAACAGGCTGTAAATAGGGGTGATTATTTCATCTTTTCTACTCTGTACTTTCGAACAAAAGACCCTGATAAAAGCAATTAATTGGCACGTAAATAACTCTACAATTTTAATCATTTATGTCGAGATTTTATTTATATAAAAACATTTCAAAATTATAATTTCTAAGACATAGATATTTGTTATTATCTGAATTGAACATCGATAAATATTCGTTTAAACGTTCTTAATTTTCGATAATAAACTATTATTTAAACAAATCTTTATGGTAGAATATTTAACTATGTGCTTTTATTTCAACATCTTTTTTAAAAAATATACTGGAATCGATATTACTTCCAGGCAATTGCCCACAAGAGATGCAACTTTCTAGTAACGTAACGTCAGCTTGTAAACTAATAACGTGCCATAATGGAGAGATAATAGCAACGATAGAGTAAGTAAAATACAAATCAACATTTGCGTACAAATAACCTATTCATACTAACATATAATCAATATCTGTTCATTGTATTACAAATAAAAACAAGAAACTTTCGTATGAACTATTAAAGAGCAGAGAAATTTCAAAAACTTTTTTCAGTAGAAAATATATTTAGGCAAATCCACAGATCTTTTGACTTTTAAGAAATTTTCAGATTTGCTTTAATTAAACTGTTTATTTATAAAATATCACTATTTATAAAAAAAGGACATGCTTCAACAAGGTTCAGTCATTTGTTTTGCACAATACATGATTAAGAAACCAGAGGAAACTCGACAGCTCAAATTTGAATAAACCACTGTATGCAAATTGTATTTTCTTTAATATTTGTCATATAACTTTTAAAACGTGCATTCTTTTCATTTAAAAATTATGTGGTTTATTAATTACACTTTAAAAAAGCTAAAAACAGACGTTTCAAGTAATGAAATTCTGTTTCGTATTAATCAGCGAACAGGTTATTCTAGATCAGAATCAGAATTGGACTGTTTTTAGGATGATTTCAGACGAAAAATCAAAAACCTTCTTGGCCAATTTGATGAACTTCTAGTTGGATCTCGAAATTGTTTCCATTACATTTTTAATATGAAAAATAAAAATAAAAGAAAGAAAATTCTCCAGTGTTTTTTTATTTGTCGTCATTTTTATTTTAGAAGATATTTAAATGGCATTTCGACTACACTTAATGAAAGAGTATATTAAAAAAAATTAGACTAGGTCACTTTGAAGTCAATATCAATCTTATTTCCTATTCAAAATGGAGCTCAAAAATCAACAAATTGAGTTTCTCTGGGACTTAAAAAATTAGTATTTTCTATTAATGAAATTTTTTATAATATATTAAATAAATGGACCAAGAAATTTTGTCAAAATTTCTCAATTGAAAGAAACAATCAAGAAGCAAAATTTATTTACTTTTACAAAACCTTTGCAATAATCTCGTACATATTTAAATCGTTCGAAAATTATTTAAACTAGCCTCATTAAAATAATAAATTAATTTTTTTTGTATCTAAACTTTTATTTGTCTGATAAATATTAGAAGAGATTTCTTTCCTTATTATTATGATTCTGTGAATCTTAAAAATAACTTTTTCATTTCTAACTTTGTGTATCATCTAACTGCAGTATTTCCACACTAAAAATTTTTCATCTGTGGTAAACGTCTTGAAATTTTAATCAGACTAATTGAAGAAACTCAATTTTGCTTATTTGCAGGTGTCCCCGAGTAAATTGCCCAGAAGGAGTACCGAAGGTAAAAGGAAATGCAAGAAGTATATACCCAGCATGCTGTTCGTCTTGTGATATATGAAAAATTAAAAACACTGATTAATCTGTGTCAAAATAAACTGTAAATATTTTGTACAAACATTTTGATAAAATAATAAAATGCTTTAACATAAAATGAATATATTTATATAGAAAGGGGATCCATTATATTAGAAATTGTAATTGAAAGTATGGTGCAATGTTTTTTTTCCAAATAGATAGCACTCGTTTAATATTGCCATTAAAATGAATTAAATATATTCCACAAAACCCATATATTTCAATTTAAATTTAAAATGCATGAACGATGTTTTACATATAGATAGATATTAAACAAAACTGGTGAAATAATTAATTTAGTTATTTCACTTTTCAGTGCTGAAACAAATATTTCCCTTTCAGTAGTTATTTACAAAGCAATTCTATGATGCAATATCAATTTAGTTTGATTAAATTTCACTGGATTTTAATTAAAAATTAGAAGCTTATGAAAGTTTGAACCTATGATATAAATAACAATTCGGTAAAAATGTTTTTTCTCTGCAAAAAATGGATTCTATAATTAAAAAAATGAAAGGTATATTTGGGATTCTGGTGTAGATATGTCGGTAGTAAATATGATTGTTAGAATTAGATTTCCTATCGGTTTGCAACCGTAACAATTTATCTGAAAATACTTGGTCAAGCTTGTGATTTATTATTTTTCGTTTAAGTAATGTATTTTTCAATAATTATTCAATTAAAAATATTCTTCAAAATACTTATCCGCATTTCTTTTCAAACAATAATTATCAAAATATTTTATGATTAGTTAACGTGTATTAAGAAGTTGAAATGTGTTTCGTCATAATATTTTCACTCGAAAAAAGTCAACAGTTTCTTGATTTAAATATTAATTTTACTTGTATAAGTATATAATCCAATAGCCGCATTAATTGTATTAAATATATTTTTAATTTGCAAAAGCTATTTTTTCTTTGACTTCTCAACTTGAAAAACTTTAAACTCATTTTTCTTGAAATGACATTTACACCTGGTGCAGATGATTTCTTAAAAACAATAGATCGTATCGAATTGAAAATTTTACACAATATATGATGGCTATAGCTCGTAGCTCAAAGTTGTTGATAAACCTGTAAGTTATATTTTGTTAATTTCTGAAAAAGTAAAAAAGTTAAGATACCGGATATAGTGGAGACAACATAGATTGATAATCCTTTTTTATTTCTTTAGATCACCAGAAAATGCATCAGCATAAATCATTTTAATTAAATCACCAGAAAAGTTCGAACCATTCAGTAGTCAACATTCTTTTTATGTTCGAACGTTATTTTATAAATGAATAAATAAATTTGTTCCACCACGAAAAAAAATTGTTATATTCTATTGAGTAATACATTTAAAGCGAAAAACATTTATTCGATCGTATACAGTAGATTCTAAGAAAAAAAGGAAATAATACTCTAAATGTACACGTCAAACTTTTAACGTATTTTTCTCAATTTAAAAAAAAAGACGTGACGAAATATTTCCTAGTGACCACAGATTTTATGTTTTTGATTTTATGATTTTATGATTTTCGTCTATCAAGTACATTTCAAAACAAATCACGTTCAAAAAGTATATAAATTTGACTATCGAATATTATGCGTGTTGTTTAAATAATCGAAAAAGGCAGTTCTGTTTTATTTTTTTAAGATACCCGAATTTGAGATTGTGCTCGACACGAGACATGGATAAAACTGTCGTTCGATATCATAACCGTTGAACTACAGTTTTTGAAATATGCGTTCAGCGTGAAATCAATTGTTTTGAAAGCACACGAACGATTCAAAAACATTGGTTTTGCGAATATCCGCTGAAAAAAAACGTGAACTTGTATTCACTATAAATATTCTTTAGCTGGCATTATAAAATTAAACAACAGATTAAAATCAATTAAAAGATAATAATATAGTATTTATAAAATAATATTAATATTATTTATATTTATCTCGAATAAGCATTTTAAGGAGATTAAGGAGATTAATTTATAACCGCGATTTTGGTTAGGTTAATAAATAAAATTGTAAACACAAAATAACAGAAATAAGAATATATTTACAATAAGCAACAAATAAAATGAAAAAGATTATACTATCAATAAATAACAATAAAAAAGAATGGGGCCCACAAAAAGGGTTTAACTAATTAGGGTTCGGGAATTTGACTCGAAGGTGAAATTTCTTTAAAAAATGACCGAAGTAACCAAAACAAAGGAAGAGGGAAATTATGGAGACGCAACTTAAATCTACTTATTCATACTTACGTAATCTAATGTTAAATCCTCAATACGCACTAAAATACTTCTCCAAATAAATATGTTATACATTAAAATTAAATTAATAAAATAAAACCGCAAACGCAAAGGAAAATACAAATATATACTCAAAATAATCGCAAATTGAAACGCAAAGAAATAAATATGAAAAATAATAGTAACGCAATGTAACGCAATGGGACGCAAAATTGGAGTGTTAAAAGTTCGTTGATCAAGTTTCAAGATCGCCAATATTGAAAAAAAAATTATAAAAATTTAAAAATTTGAATTTTTATCAATTTTGTTTGAACCACTCGTACATTCGTAATTGATTGAAAATATGCACGATTGTGGACGCAATACTTGAATTTTAAGAAAAAATCTTACTATTTTACGCCACTTCATTTTAATACGCTCAAAATGACGTCCACAATAAAAAATGATTTCAAAAGCGTTAAGGTGCTGTAAATTGAAAACTACGAGCTTTACGTAAACAATGGTAACAATGTAAAGTTCTTAGAATTCATCGAGAAATATAATGGAACATTTTTCAGATTTTCGTGATGGTATTCTGAGATATTTTGTACAAATTTTATAATAATTCTAATATCATGATAAATTTAAATCAATTTTTATTCTTAGCTATTTTTTTGAGAAGTTGCTGGTTTCCGATAAAAATACATCATAAACTATAACATTTGAGATTTTCTTTCTCGAAAACCAACAAATTTTGGAAAAAATTGATACGAAAAAAATTCCCTATAACGGATTAATGCATTATACTAAAATTTGTTTATAATTTGTTTGCAAATTTGTTCAATTTTTATGAAAAATAAAGTGTAAAATATTTCAAAAAGCCGTACAAAAAATCTCGAGTTACATCGTTCTGAAATTTTTGAAATAAACTTCTATTGTGAACGGAATCTAACACAAAATTCGCATTCAGCGACCCCAAAACCGCCAAAGTAGCTATTTTCATGTAGATTTGTCAACATTTCCTTGTTTCATCCGCCACATTGAATCCGACTTTTTGAATTTTTAGAATATGACACCAGATTCGTATTCAGCGACCTCAAAAACAATAAATGCTGTATAATTTGCAATCATTTTAATTATTTTAGCTGCGTTATTAAACCGTTAATGTGATAAATATATACAAGCGTATCATACAGGGGGTTATTTTTACCCCCTAAAACGATTTAAGGGTCCAACAAAAAATTACGTGATCAATATTTTTCGATACTCTACACGTATGCAAAATTTAATTCCAATCGGTGAGACACATTTGGGTAGGGTTACTTGTTAGTAAATTTTTTCCGAAAACGAGTTTAAAGTTATTGTAGTATGGTAATAAATAAATAATCGTCAAAAGCCCAGAAAATTTATTACACATTGGCCACGGTTAAAAATGTGAAAAAAAATTTTGCAATATTCAACATTTTTTAAATTTTCTCATTTGCACAATAATCATGTCCAAAAACTCAATGCACCAGTGGAGTACACTCTTAAAATGAACGTTCTCATCAACGTTGGCATATCATTAAAATGGAATAATATCCTCAGGAGAAAATCCAACGTTGGTTGGAAATTGAATTGTTAAAAAAATTTTCTAAATTTGGTTCGTTTCAATGCAGATAAAATAATTTAATTAAAGAACTTTCTTCTAAATAGTGCTGGAGCATTATAACGGCAGACACAGCCAATCTCATTTATTTTCCTGGCAAAAAAATAAAGCTAACGAAGTCGGGCGAAATTGTACGTAGCAAGAAAGTCGCGAGTGTCGGCTTTTCGCGAGCTCAATCTCGTTGTGGACCGAATTGAAAAAGGGTGACTAGTATACGCCAGGTAGAGTTTACACATTTCCACGTGTATACCTGGCGTTTCTCTCAGTCGCTAGGTGCATAGCAAATAGTTAGTTTTCTGCGAGCATGCGCCTGGAGCGCTTGTTTCCTCCACTCAAAATGTTTTTTTTTTTTTTATATATTTTTTTTAATAGACTCGAGTACTGTCGTATCGTAGAGGGTGCTGCCGGCACTTTGACACATCGAGTGACGGTGACGACGACAGGATCGTAATTGCGTAATCGAATCCTTACTCGTTTGGAAGGACGACACCGGGCATCGATAACGAGGTTCACCCAGGAAGTAACGAAATTACAGAGATCCGCCACCACCGCCGTAGCCGCGGCCACCCGCCGCCGCCGCCGGCACGCCGATTTCCCAGCGGGAAATATAGGGCGTGAAGGCGATGTGACGGCTGATTATTCAATTACTCGTAATGGGACGTTAAATTTGCATTAACTTCTGGGAAAGTCGCGAGAGATTGCTTGTGCGGGCGTAAATCTCTTTGCGCGAAAATGCCCGAGAAAGGGAAGCGGAGAGTCATAAATGAAATGCCGAAGAAAGTAACGAAGAAGGGCTAACCGGTAAGGCTGGAGCGGGACAGAAATACACGTTTATCACAGGGTAACGAAGATAAGGGTGATAAAACGAGAAAACAAACGACGAAAATGCGAAAAGAGACGGGGGATACCATACTTTACCTGGAAGCCAGGAATGCATTTCCGAAGGAAGAAGGATAAAGGAGCTGCTTTCATTTTTATAGCCTTTATACGCCATTAAATTGAAAAATCTGTTCTGATTCTGCATTTTAGTATACGTGTGAAATTCGACAAAAGTCGAATAAAACTTCACGGTAAATTGAGTAATCTGGAGAAGATGCAGGGAAAATGCTTAAAGACAAACGACACGAATGCAGTTCCTTTGTTATTTAGATAAGGGTAAAGGGACTGCAAAAATGAACGATTCAAACAAGTGAAATCTTATTTAAGAGGAATTCCAAATCGTCGTCAGTAATAAAACCGAAAATTGAAACTGATATTTGACACTTTAGACATTCCCCTTTAATTTATTGATGTAGAATTTGAACTCATATGAGTAGAAAATATATAGGTTAAGTTCGACTACATTTTCAACTCTCTGCAGTTCAACGTATGTACGTGATATCGTATTAGACATAACGTATTCTCTAATACTCTCCTTCGCTACTTCAGTCGAGTCTATCTAAATTTTGAAAATATCAAATTTAATTCGCACAAATAAACCGAAAAATCACTGAAATTAAGACTATAATAAGACATATAATTTTGACAACGTTTTATTCATTCATTGAAATTGTTTCATAGAAATATTTATACACGTGCGGTGCAATCTAACTCATATTATTTTTTCATCAGTAATTCTTTTACAGTTCAGAACATAAATTTATATATTTATATACTTTACACAGAAAGTGGCAAAAGGGTTTTATTTTAATCACAATATATACCGAAATTCATGACCCTGAAGCTAGGAGTATATTCACAGCAGTAGATTCGGACGAGCGAAACGTCTGTTACTACTTAAGGCATGTAGAATCGTCTGCTGCACAGAATTATTATTTTGGGAATTTGAAATTCACACAGAACATGAATAATATGATCTAGAGTGATAATCCATAAGGATTACTTTTCGAATTTGAGGGAACGCATACCTTAATTAGGTCATTAAACTAATTAACTGAGTGAAAAAACAAAAAACGAAAAATTCTATTTCCTGCTGGTCCATTAGCAGTTTTTGGGGAACTTGAAATTCACACAGAAGACACAGAATATAATCTAGAGTGATAATAACGTTCGAATTGGGGGCACGCGTTCGTTAATTAGGTCATTAGTCTAATTAACTGGGTGGAAGTAAGAAAATTGTTATTTCCTGCTATATTATGCGTCTTCGGTGTGAATTTTAAGTTCCCAAAAAAATGCTAACGGCCAGCAGAAAGAGAATTTTTCGATTTTTGTTTTTTCACTCAGTTAATTAGTCTAATGACCTAATTAAGGTATGCTTGCCCTCAAATTCGAACTGGATTATTACTCTAGATCATATTATGCATGTTCTGTGTGAATTTCAAGTTCCCAAAATAATGATACTGTGCAGCAGGCGATTCTAATACTCTACACGCCTTAAGTAGTAACAGATGTTGGTCTCATCCGAATCTACTGCTGCGAATATACTGCTAGTTTCAGGGTCATGAAAATCTCTGGAGCAAAGATACTCGATTTTTTACTAATTTGTATTAGTCACTCATCAATAAATTAAAAAATCATTATGGAGGGTAAATAATTCTTATACGAAAAAAACACTACAGTTTCAGCAACTGAATACACAGGTGTGACATCAATAGTATATAGTAAAACAAAATCGAACTATGCTCATAGTTGTCACAACTACTTATGGTTATGTCAAATATTTATATGGTTGACTTAGCTTATAATTCTATGGTTGTCTCATTTATAGTCGTCACAACTATTTTTATGGTTGTGGCAACTATTTATATGTTTATCTCAACAATTTATATGGTTAGCTTACCTATATTTCAATGGACAACTAAAAAAATTTTTCCATATAAGCTTGTGTTATTTTGAACATACATTTTTATGTAATTTTCACAGTTTTTATTAAAACCGATGAGCACACTTTAAAAAAAACGAATTCATTAAATATTAAAAAAGTATTCAAAAAGTAATCTTTATGAACTAATGTATGAATTACAGAACTGACCCAGCCATTAGTCCAGTATATTAAAACTGTAATTTTTAAAAAGGTATTCTTTAAGAAGTAATTTATGAAATCTAAAATGCAACCAAGCGTATATGAGATGTTTCACAGTTGTGACAGAAGTAGTAAGTATTCTCTACGAAATGAAATTACATATAATTCTTTATGGATAAGTTTATGCCACACAGAATGTTATCCTAAAGTTTAGTTTAAGATATTAATGAAACTACGCATGAATACTAAAGTATTCTTTACGAATGCATTTCTTTATGATTATCATGATTATTATTATGACTCCCTTTATAATATACGGGATAAGTGATTATTATGTATAATCAAAAATTTCTGTATTATGAAACCTTATAAATCTTTTAAAAATATCCATAAAAGTGTTAAAAGTACACATAAAAAATACTTAATGATTACTTCGTCGTAATTTTTTCCGGTAGTACAAAATCTCGTTTTGATATCAAGAATTCTTTATAAATACTTGTAATGTTAGACAGAAGGGGACATTCGTTACATCATAAAGTTATCATTAAGAATTCTTTAAGAATGTTTCTTACAAAAAGCATTCATTAAGAATTCATTAGGAACTCGTTTAGATGTATCGATGCTTATCGGGATTTCTTTTAAAAATAAAACACTATAGTTTAGACTTATGCTCCCAAGCCAACAACATTAACCGAAAAAGTTAAAAAAATTTTTAAATGCTCCATCAGAACATGACTTTTCAACCTTACAGATAATTCAGGTGCTTCAAAATTCTATTTAAAATCTATAATTAGAGCATCTATTTTGTCTTTTTGTTAAGTCATTGAAAAGCTGGAATGAACCATTTTATGCATGATTTTCATGGCATTCGCAAAATGCAATAGTGCTAGTTTTCTAACAGTATTACAAACAACTATTCAGATTCTTTTAGCATTTCTTCAATATGTTTCGACCCTAATTTTCCAACATAAAAACTTTTTGAAATTACATTAAACTGTTTAGCCTTGAATTTTAGGATACAAAAAGGGATTTGAAAAATTTATTCTTTATGGTTATGTTACTAAATATCAAACGTATTTGCAACTGTTGTCTATTCTTTACCTTTTTGTGTCAAGGTAAGTTGTCAAAAAGGCTTCGCATTAAAAATTAGAGCAAGTTCGAGTGAGATGGGACATTTTTTGGCGAGTTAGTCGGGGCAGTGTCAAAGTCCATTGAAAACAATTAGATTATCAAATTATATATCTTAACCCAATTTGAAAGAGACATTTGATATACTATATTGAGAGAAATATGAACCATTTTTCTAATGATAGGAGTAGTAGGCATGAAGTAACTAGTATTTCTGGACTACGTACTTGTAGATTAGTCCCTGTATTATAGCACGTTAATTTGATTTAAATAAACGAAGCTTTGTATATAACTAATATATACATACATATGTTTATTAGTACCTAAAATGAATTTTCGTCGGGTTCATTGAACCTGTTCCAAGTGTTTGTTTACATTTCAGTTGCACGAATTCAATAAAAATTGTTTATTCTTCTCGTTTTGGTTCTTATTAATAAATTAGTTCAACAACTATTTTAATTTCATCTTTTGATGATGTCCCGTCTCATTCGCCGGGTCCATCTCACCTCACAATTTTTCATGATTTTTCAATTGTACTTTCAAGGATATAAAAAACAGAAACAAAATAAAATCAAATTAATACTTCCGGACATCTACTACGCAACTCTCCAATGGTTTTAAACTATGTCAACCATAAAAAACCAGATAAATACTTCTAACTACTATTTCTCTTCTTTTTTTACATTTTCATAATTCTTTTCTGAAGAGAGTTTGAACTTGAACTAAAACGTAAAAACGTTTTCTTTTTTTTAGTATAATGACGGCCTTTACTAACTTTTTTATAATAATTTAATTATTCTGTTGAAAAACCTGAAAATTTACATCAGTTATCTTAATAACTTGATTTTCATTGTTTCTATGTTCCCTTTATTCAAGGTGCAAAGGATTTCATCCCAAAATATTCGGCATGTTAAAATTTAAAATAGTTACACACAAGTTTTTATATCAACGCAAATTAAATTGCGAAAAAAAAAAATCCCTGTGTGTTGGTTTTCGAGAATTCGACGTTTATATGACAGTAATTCAATCGTATTCGTTTAACAACGTTCACATTTCTATTAAACTACAAAAAATGCACACGGAATTCACATACTGCTACCTTCGTTTGATGCAACCACGACAGAAAAAAATTATACAATGCTAAAAATCATTTCCAAAAACGACATCAATTGTTACTCTCACTATTTTTATTTAATTATTGTTATCTAAATATATTTCTATTAAAAGTGATTGTATGCTATTCAGTATTATTCAGAAATGGTGTGTTCTACAATAGAATTCCGACATTACGTAAACATATGCTCTAATCAACGAAAATACAAACATGTTTCGAATTGACGTTAAAACCAAAGCCAATCATTGCAAAACAGTCCCTGGTACTTGTTTTAAATATTGTGATTATATTATATTGCGATGTCAAAACACGGATTGATTACAATTCATATGTAAACTGTAAATAACAGCCGTAATGGACTCCAACGATATCCCACGTCAACTTGATTATCTGCAATCAATATATTGATCACGTCGAATGCTAATACTAATCAATTGTAGTAGGGCCATTCATCAAAAATTTACATTCGAGGAAAAATTATGCTAACATGATGTAATCAATTTAAATAAATTTGCACAATCTTACTATTTTTTGTATTCAATAGGGTTTTCACTCACATTTTGACGTGATTTAGAAACAATAAGATAGCTATGAAGTTTATTGATTTATTTTATTTGAATTAAGATGTTATTGTAAAATATTCTCAGTGCTCTGGATTGGAACTGATAGCTTATTTTTTTAAACAATTTATCACGTTTGAAAGTGAACTGATACTAAAACATCCTTCAAAACTGATGAGTTTGGAAATTCTATTAGAGATAATTCATTAGACATCAAATTTTCGCCAGTTTTACGACCACTGCATTCCATTAAGAATGGCAACTTTCATCGGCATCCAATATAAAAAATAAACATTCAAACATTCCACATCCACAAGGACCAAACATTTCGACATGCTTAACTAGCTAAATTTTCTTACTTATGATCCAGTTAAAACTATCCTTCCTAATAAGTTTCTGATTATAATTTACATTGACCTCTTTCTAAAATATAATTCTATTGACATAATTATTTGACATACATGCATAACTTTTAATTCAAATTAATGTAATTCCAAGTCTGAAATATATATTTTCTAATTCTCGCTGTAATTGATTGAAACTTCAATTTAATTTTACTAAGTTTCGCAGTAATCCGACTGTTTCTTAAAAGTGATAGCAACTTCCAGAACATTCCAAGTTTTTGTCCTACTTATTTCAACGCCAGACGAACATTTGCTGAAGAAGTCGTAGCTGAATGTTTTTTTCTATTCACGCTGGGAATAAGTTTCAATTCATTTCATTATAATGGATGTAAAGTGTACTACTTTGAACCTCTAAAGACGGTCGCCTAGAAAATATTAAAGAAATTAATTGAGTACTGACCAACATTTTTCGGAAATAAGTGATTTTTATTTATATATGAATATCTTCAGTATTTTCTAGAAAGCACTCTATAGTAATAAGAATTGCTCTTACAGAGCCCAATTTTTGAAAAATTTAATCAGTTATCTTTAATTTACGCTTTTTAGTCAAACTATGATGACGAAGAGACATTAATTTTAGAAAATTTTGATATTTTGGTAGCCATTTCCGGTCCTTTATGTAATTACATATATCTCCTCCTTAACTATTAAGTAGAATTACCGGATGCGCATAAATTGTTTTAAACTCTGGATTCAATAAAAAAAAATTCGGTAAAGAACGATATTTTTGTAAAAAAGAGCATTTTAGCATGTATTTAAATAGTTTAATTCGCGACTTTCTAAGCCCAAAAATCGTAAAGAGAGACCACGAAAAGTAGAATCCAGGAAACTTCGTTTGAAAAAACATCAATATTTACATAAATTATATACTAATAAAGTTGAAGTCGAATTTCTGAACTACTCAACGTTAATGAGTTTAAGTGAATTTCGGTCCATATTTTGCTCGTATCTGAATTTAAATCCCTCTACCGAAGTCGAAATAATTATGCTATAAACGTAAATGTTACGAGTAATATTAACGCCCTTCATCGAAAAAGGTAGAAGCAGTAATTAGGTAATACTAAAATGTACCACGTAGAATGTCAGTTATTAAATCACTCTCCTATTGCAGTATTGGTTTGATAAATATAATTAGCAATTAAATATAAATGGAATAACACCAAATTATAATAGAAATTATTATTATTGTTAGGAGGTTAAACAACTTTACAGCATCAAAAAAATCACCTAATTTTAAGTCTTTTTTTCGAGAAAGCAACGAACAATCAGACAATTTTATTTCGGGTACATTATTATCCATACAATAAAATTGGTATAAAAATGTAATACCTGAGATTTAAAATAAAATGGGGTTTCTATATTACCACTACCTAAGGTTATGATCAATCTGAGGTATGAGTATTCGAACCCAAGATATTGGTGTTTCTTTCCTGAAGATTGAAATGTTACTAGAATAATTTTACCATATAAATAAATTTAATTCCCTTCCAAAATGGCTTAGTTAGTTTTGGTTATGCTGACTAATCAGTTTGGTTGAACAGGTTCAATAGTTTTGTTGTGAAAATACAGTATGAAAATGCTTTCACTTTTACTTTAGACATTATTATTTCTTAGCTGTCAAGTTTTCAAAATGTTGATTTTTTAACCTTTTTTCTTCCGACGTTTGACGCTGACAAAAAGTGTAACAAAGTTTTATAGCAATTGCCAATTTTTTCATGAATGCTACAATTCAAGACTGTTAAAATGGATTTTGTAAAAAGCCGCTACGATTTTTCGTTGAGGAGTTATGATTTTTTGAAAATTTTAAATTTTACTTGTGGAATCGGAATTCTTCGAAAAAAAGGCTAAAAGTTCGTGAACATGGAATTTATTCATCTTTCGGGAATCGCAATGCTACATTTCTTATCAATATAATGCAAAATAATAAAATTTATAAAAAAAATACACGTTTTCAACGTTAACTGCAACTCCAAAGTCCAAAATATAATAAAATGAAATGATGTAAATAACTTAAATAAACATTAATCTGTCATATTTTGCAGAAAATAAAATTTATTTGGATTTAATTAATATTGAATAAATTTTTTTTCAAAATCCATGTAACTAAGCAAACAACGAAATTTGAATAACAAAATTAATGTCATAAACACTTTATAATTACATATTAAATTTTGTATACGCCCAAATGACCCACCTTTTTAGTTTTCATTACTGCTTTGTAGATTCTTGGCCATTCTGTCGACAAAAACGTCATAAAAGACTACGAAACTTGCAAAACAAACGACAAAAATTGGGATAACAAAACTATTAGTTATAAACACTAAATAATTAAATTTTGTTTCATTGACGAAACAAAAGTTTACAAATTAATTATGAAGTGTTGGTAACCATCAGTTTTGTTATCCAAAAATCGTTGTTTGATTTGTAAATTTCAGGAATATTTATTGGCTTATGTACTGATAATGTAGTCATTGATAAATAGAAATTGAATGAGAATGATTGTCATTTTTTGCGAAACGTAACAGATTAATGTTCATTTCAGTTATTTACATGATTTCATTTTGTTACATTTTGGACTTGCAGATTGGAGTTGCAGTTAACATTTGAAAAAGTGTATTTTTTCGATAAATTTTAGTATTTTGTATTATATTGAGAAGAAATGTAGCATTGCGATTCCCGAAATATAAATAAATTCCATGTTCACGAACTTTTGGACTTTTTTCGAAGAATTCCGACTCAACAAGTAAAACTAAAAATTTTCTCTGAAGAAACTCTGAAACGAAAAATTGAAGCGGATTTTTGCAAAATCCATTTTAAAGGTCTTGAATTGTTGCATTCATGCTGTGCAATTGGCAATTGCTGTAAAACTTTGTTACACTTTTATCAGCGTTAAAAGTAGGAAGAATAAAGTTGCAAAATTCAACATTTTGTAAACTTGACAGCTAAGAAATAATAATGTCTAAAGTAAAAGTGAATGCACGA
Source organism: Trichopria drosophilae (assembly GCA_030407085.1). Classification (NCBI taxonomy): domain Eukaryota; kingdom Metazoa; phylum Arthropoda; class Insecta; order Hymenoptera; family Diapriidae; genus Trichopria; species Trichopria drosophilae. The sequence continues at coordinate 186,792,483 of CM059582.1, forward strand.
ATTGAAAGCTTCATCCATGTACAGTAGAACCCCCTTTTTACGACATGGGTCGGTTCCGCGACTTCCCCTCAAGCTCCCGTTTATCGACATGCCAGCTAGAAAAGTGCGTTCCCCCACCACAACCAATCGACAAGCATGGTAACGTGACGTCACACGTCACTCGACCAATGCGGTTGTTTCGCGTGATATGCACGTATACAGGCGCCGTCTGGTGAGGGGAAGCGTTTAGACGTGGTGGGGATGACGGGAATCGCTGGTATGTCGTTAAAAGGGGTGTCACTAGTGTCGTAGAAAAGAGTTTGTCGGTAAACGGAGGTGGCGTTAAACGGGAGTTCTACTGTACTTTAAAAGATATCCTTTGAGTTTTTTTTTAAATATCGTCCAAAGGTTTCGAGATACAACGCAGTATTCGACAAGTTTGAAAATTCAAAGCGTTCACGAACTTTTGGCCGGTACTGTAGGTATATGGACATATTTATTGCATTTTACTTGCCGAACTTACAATGTCTTTATTGTAATAAACACAAAACTGATATACAGCAAGGCTTTAAAGTCTTTCCCTAAAGTTTTCCCCGACCATCATGCGAAAAACGAACTTAAGTATCTGAATTTAATATCAATATTTTACTTTCAACTCTCTTCAGATATTAGTCTAGAGGCCACCAATACTGATCGTGGCCAAAATTTCTCGGTGGAAAAATCCCTATTTATTATACGTATTTCGATCTCCTGAATCCGAATTTCGATGTTACAATGTCCTAAAGTGCAGGGAACACCATTTAAATGAGCAATTTAATGCAAAAATAACAATTTTTCAGAATAGTCGTTTTCAATGTCTATGAATAATATGTCCGCGGATTTATCTAGACTTATTATGCGTATTTCGACTTCCAGAATCTGTCTCCCTTTCGTAGAACATGCGAAAATGAAGGAAACAATGTTTAGTTTAGTGATTTAACAAAAATGTATAAATAAACGTTATTCCCAGTTCTCCCGGCAATTAAAACCTATAAATTCGAATCCAGGAGGTCAAAATGCTTCTAATAAGCACGGGTAAATTCGTCGACATGTCATACGATGACCTTGAGAACTTTTTCGAAAAAATTATAGTTTTTCTCGTTAAATTGTTAATTTAAACATTGTTCCTAGCATTTTATGATATTCTAACCTCGAAATTTGGATTCAGGAAATGAAAATACGTGTAATAAGCGTGGATAAATTAATAATAATAATAATAACAAGGACTTTATTGCACAAAATAAAAAGTACGATGGGCGATATACAGCAAAAGCTGCTTTCTAGCCTGACCCGATTTTGTGGACATATTATGCGTTGACCTTGTGAACGACTTTTCCAACAAAAATAGTATTTTGATCATTAAATTGCTAATTTATACGATGTTCCCAGCAATTTAGGATATTCTAGCCATGAAATTCAGATTCAGAAGGTCGAAATACCTATAATAAGCATGGGTGTAACCTTGGACATTTCATACGATGACCTTAAGAACTTATTTGAAAAAATGGTAGCTTTTATCGTTAAGTTATTAATTTAAACATTGTTCCGAGCACTTTATGATATTCTAGCCATGAAACTCAGATTCAGAAGGTCGAAATGCGTATAATAATCATGAGTGAAACCTGACATGTCGTAGGATGACCTTGAGAACTTATCCGAAAAAATGGTAGCTTTTCTCATAAAATCGTTCATTTAAACATTATTCTGAGCACTTTATGATATTCTAACCTCGAAATTTGGATTCCGGAGGTCAAAATACGTGTAATAAGAGTGGATAAATTCCTGGACATATTATACGTTGACTTTGAAAAAGGACTTTTCCGACAAAAATTTCATTTTTTTTTCATTAAATTGCTAATTTAAACGATGTTCTCAGCATTTTCGGACATTCTAACTTCGAAGTTCGGATTCAGAAGGTGGGCATGCATATAATAAACATGAGCCGCTGACAAATTTTGGCTCACAGTATTAATATACAGGGTGTACGAAAAGTCCCGGGACGGTTGAATAACTTTCGAAAGAATAAAAATTTCAAAAATCGCCGAAACACGTGATTCGATTTTTCAAACAAGCTATCTTTTGAGGGGGGGTTTCGGCCCCCCAACCTCAAGGGGGGCGGGGGGCACGAGGGGGGCCAAACATCTTAAATGGCAATATGGTTTGAGTGGGGGCTCATTTGAAAGGTATTTTCGAGATGAATTCAGATCACTGGTCATAGAGGGCGCTGCGATCATTTTTCGCAGAGATTTTTGACTTTTTCAGATCTTAAACGTACTAACGTTTGAAAAAATGAAAATTTCGAAGTCGCCGAATCGTGTAATTCAATATTCTTAAAAAACTTAAAAAACTTAAAATCGTGTAAAACAATATTCTTAAACGGGTGTCAACACGTTTCTGAACGTTATATTGAAAACCTCTTTTACTTGTATCCCTCCGAAAAATGATCGCAGCGCCCTCTATGACCAGTGATCTGAATTCGTCTCGAAAATACCTTTCAAATGAGCCCCCACTCAAACCATGTTGCCATTTAAGATTTTTGGCCCCCCTCGTGTCCCCCGCCACCCTTGAGGTTGGGGGGCCGAAACCCCCCCTCAAAAGATAGCTTGTTTGAAAAATCGAATCAAGTGTTTCGGCGATTTTTGAAATTTTTATTCTTTCGAAAGTTATTTAACCGTCCCGGGACTTTTCGTACACCCTGTATAGCAATATATCTGGATACCTTTCGCCTTAAGAAAACTAAATTTCTATTAAAATATCACAAATCAATCTGATTGATCTGATTACCACTTTTTCCCCAAACCAGCAGTTATAACCTCATATCTCACTTCACGTTTCGTGATCCATAATCCGTCGAGTCAGTCCTGTCCATACAGATGTTTTAGTCCATCTGAGTATTGATGGGTAATTTGTGAGTACTTTTTCCGACGAATTTTATAACCGATCCGGTAGAAGGATTGAAACTAACATATTGAAAGCAATGGGCAAAAATTTAAGTCTAAAATAATTAAATCCAGTGTTTACTGTCTCTCTCTCTCTAGAGCAACAAAGTTGACTCATATAAATTTAAAGTGTATGCACAATAACATCTCATTATAAACATCAATAAGCGACAAAGTGTCGGCGAAAAAATACCAGGGAAGAAATATTACGAGAGAAATATCAAAATGAAAAAGGGTCGGGGAAATAAGACGGGCCACCAAATTTTGTAATTGTTGTCAATATCAATTTATTTTATTTTGGTTTTTGAAAGATAACTCGAGAATTGAGTAAGTAAATTCTTCCTCTATGGTCCAAACATTTTTGTACGTTCTCAAACACTTAGATACTACATAGATGGTATCCTTGAACCTCGAAATACGTGAAGGCCGAGTACAAAAGGAAGAAGCATGGATTCGAGGACAAGAACAAACACATCGGGGTTCAAAGTGCTACGAACCAATATGAGAAAAGAACAGCGGGAGGATTAAAACTTGAAGCAAGGGATATACGAGCGACAAATAAAGGAGAATAAGAGTATATAGAAGACCAAATTCGAGATAAGTGGAACGAAACGAGCTTGAGACTGGCACTCGGCCCAGTTACGTGATGTCGTTTTGAGTTCCATCTAACGAGGCGCAAAATTAAGTGTCGCGTCGCAGCCCCTCTTCCTTCCAAGTCGATTTTATGTAATAGAAAACCCTTCTCGCAATTCAGATACTCGAGAAGGAATCCAATATTTCCCGCTCTATTTGAACCTACGCTCCGCCTATTTTGCAAATGCTCCTCGTGATCAACTTTCCGCTAATCAGACTCTATACAATAAGAAAATCAGATCAAATTCTGGTTTTGAAATGTGAAATGGTTTCGGAGAAATCCATAGGTAATTCGCAGAACTTTCTTCGCAAACTTAAATTTTACTTGGAAAAACGTTCCAATCTTTTTGAAAACTTCGCATTGTAGTGAGCCAATATCGATTGACGATATTTCGTGTATGATTCTAATTTGTTACAAATCATTCGGTGGAATTCGATTCTGACAAATATTAGTCGACAATATTCGGTCATAAAAATAGATTTCGATTGGTAAAATTTATGTTTGGGGGTAATCGAATGATTTCATATCGGCCAATAGCGCTCGGTGTTGATGAAGAAGTCTCTATTAAAACGAAGGGATTCTACTCTCCATATTTTGGCGACAGTTGTTCAAATCGACTTCGTAACTTGCCTATGAGCATAGTCTTTTGTCTTCCTTGGTAAATCGACACCTAAGACTATTCCAAAAATCTACCTGACTGTCAAACTTGAGCACTGAATTTATTTGCCCAGTCAAATCAGCATCATCATCGAGGCTCAGATGTAGATTTCAAGGCAATTTGGCACTTTTTGGTACCACTTCTCTAATCGGTCATCTTGTCGCCAGTCTCCACCATGTGTTGAACTGCCACGAAGGAAGATCTAAAATCAGCACAATTTGAAATGTCCAAAGTAGGTTTCATTAAAGTTATTATAGCCAATCAAAATTTCTCGCTATTCGCGATTATTTGTGGATTAACATGGTACGCATTGCGAAAATAAGAATGAGAGATACTACCAGACATTCTTCAGGAGAGAATATGGGAGAAACTAATGGTCAATCCCATTATCTCGCCCAAAGACACCCCAGAGTTTGAGATAATGTATTGGAGAAGCTTGAACTCAGCTCGGAGAAATGCAGAAACACTTCTACAGCGATTTTCTCGACCTTCCGCAATGATTGGGCCATCAAATTTGATATGTTATCTTCCATCACACCTTAACTGAATGTGCCAATTAAGGAGGTTCCATCTCCAGGGCACAAACCACCTACATCAGTGGGCATCCTCCTATACACCACAATGCATCTCGTGGTAAATATCGTCCACCACAGGTGACGTGCCATGGGTGTCAGACTAGTGCACGGAAAGAAATTTCTAGCCTTTTGTATCACGGTTTGCCATATATGCTTTTGTTTCACAGCTTTCTCATGCTCTAAAAGGATGGAATATTCCTCCAACATTGCGATTTCGTGCTTTTTAGTCATGGACCACGTTATGAGAGGAAAGGAAAGCTGCAAAAGAAAAGCTTGACGCAAAATCATGACGCAAAACTTCTTTCCGTGTGGCAGATAATACAAGTTAATATGACTCATGCTTGCCATATCATCTGTGTAGGAAAATGAACACTTAATTTTTTTAGTTTTTTCAGTGTAGAGTATGGTACAGATTATTTGAAGCACTATAGGCCATAAAGAAGACTTGCAAGCTCGAAAGAAATGATACTGAGGATTGATGGGATCCCACGTCTACTATATGTGTTGAAATGACTCAATATCGATTGAATCGTTAATGAGGCGTAGAAAGCAAACGTTATCTGGCAGCGAACGCAGATTCTTAGCCATTAATGAAAGCTAAGGGAGTAATTTGAGAAGAGCGTTGGAAAAGGCTCATAAACGTATGATGTTTAGTTTATTACCTGCGTACAACCGTTTCGCGTTTGACGGCAGTACAAGAGCACTCTGAGAATATCTCGAGGACCTACGAGCATTGCACCACTATACGGCATCGGAAATACACAGAGCGTGAACAGTCTCGACTTCAGGAGCAAATTGTATTAGGCTGTCTCTTCATAATCTCGTATAAATGCACAGAATAGGGACGGGAAGCGCCAAGAGACTTGGTAAGATAAACAGTCCTCCTCACGAATGCTATGAATCCTTGGCAAGCTCGTAAATCGTAACGCTGCGTAAAGTTACGTAATTAATTGACAAATTGTTACAAATTCATTTTAATCCTAAGATTATGAACTTCCCCTCAGCAGGCTGCGAAAAGTGCGATCATGACGCGGATGGCGTCTCCAGCTTATATTTGCAGAACTGAATGCAGAGTTTACGTATTACGTGCACTCGAGCAGTTACGGTAAGTATTGTTCCTATTTGTTTTCATAATCCATTCAAACTAGATAAATATTTGTTTTCAACGTGTTCAGAAAATATTATTATTGTTATCTGTTATTTTTTTCCTTTGTTGCACGCATCTTAGTAGAGAGTCCCTGCTACATTGAGTATTTGTGAACATTTTCCTGGAATTATTAACCATCCATTTGATTGGTTGCAATCATTTCATTCATTCGTTCGAGACAGTCATCTAATTTGTTATATTTATCGATGCCATTCATATCATTATCTTGAATTGTAATGTTTTCATCATATAAAACTGTCCACGGTGCGTCGGAACCAACTTTAATTCATAAGTTCGAGAATTTGAGTTTTCTCAACGGGGCATTATTCAAATAACCTGTGCGAACATTTTGAGCCAAAAAAAAACAAAAAAATCGCGGGGGGTTTTTGGGAAAAATCTATTTTTGTAAAAAAATAATCGTAAAAAGGCTCTCGTGGGCTCAATTTTGATCCAATCAAATCGATTAAGGGGTCAAATTGGAGGTTTTCTTAAGCTCTACAACTTCCTCTTAGGTGCCATTTTACTATCTATTAACCGAACCGAGTTAGACGCAAAACACAGCCCTTTATATTCACTACAAAACGAGAAATACTTATTGTAGGACATGGCGCTCAGCAGTAAAAATACATTGATTACGAAAAGTATCAAAGTAGCTTTATATTTGTTGTAAAATCAGTTATTTTGTAAATATATTTCGTAAATATAGATGTACTTGTGACAAAATTAATTTATATACAAAAAAATGTAATAATGTAAATAAATGTTATAAGATAAGAACAGTTTCCACGTTTTTCTTCATTGATTCATAAGTATCATGTTAAAATTCGTTTTCTTATTATCAATTAGATTTTCTTGAAATTTGTTACAATTTTGTTCACCAGATGTATATTAAATCAATTAAGGAAAATGTAACTTAGTGGCTTATTTCGAAAATGTTTTTAATTTACAACGTTTATTTTTACATTTTCAAATACAAGGTAAAATTTTAACATTTTGTCACAAGTACATGAATAATTACGAAATATTTTTACAAAATAACTGATTTTACAAGATATAAATAATACAAGATATAACAAAATATAAAGCCACTTTGTTCCTTTTTGTAATTAATGTATTTTTACAGTTGGGCGCCATGTCCGATAATAAGTATTTCTCGTTTTATAGTGAATATAAGGGAGGGGGGTAGCAACTTTTTGCTGTGTTTTGCGTCTAACTCGTTTCGATTAATAGATAGCGAAATGGCACCCAAGAGAAAGTTCTAGAGCTTAAAAAAACCTACAATTTAACCCCTTAATCGATTTGATTTGATCAAAATTGAGCCCAGGAGAGCATGTTTACCATTATTTTTTTACAAAAATAGATTTTTCCAACATCATTAACATATAAAATAAATAAAAGAGGCCCAAGTATAGTGCCTTGGGGGGCACCATATTTTACATTTTGTGAGTTACTCTCATAGGAAGCAATTTTAACCCTTTGTTTTCTGCCTGTCAGATAGCTTCCCATTAGTTTTTGGACAATTCCTCTAAATCTTAAAGCTTGTTACCGCAAATCTTTTCATCCCATATTTTTTTTCAATATCATTATTTTCTCCATAAATTATGATCATTTTCTAGAATTTTTTGAACTTCTGATTGACTGGTCCAAGGTTTTAAAATACTGGTTAAAACATTAAAAATGAATTTTCACGAAGATAAGGAAGGTGTAATTAAAAATAAATATTTTCACGGGAAAGCCTATGAAAAAAGAAATCTATGTATTCAAACTTGTTTTTCTGATTACCCGTATTAATGGGAAAATAAAAAGCAATATTAAAAATTCAAATAAATGAAAAAATTCTGTTAAAATTTGCAATGAAGCGATAAACATTTATAAGAGCTAAAATTCAACATTTACATTCTCAAATGATAATATAGGGTGATTTCTAATGTCAAAATTTGTCCAAAAAAGTGACGCTTTTTGCGTGAGTTGTCCTATATATAAATATGTTTATATATTATTACAATTATACAAATATATATTACAATTTACTGAAAGAGATATTTTTCGAAAACATAGCGGTCGACGATAATCAACGTGACAAAGACAAACTCTACATTTTGGTACAGGGCGATGGATGATACTAATGACAATAGATATGAATTAAAGAATGCAAGAAAAAGACGTATGAATTATGAATATTCTATTGAATTTCACAAACCAAATTTGAACATCATTGAAAATATCTTGCAACAAAACGGTTACACATCATCACTAATTAGTCATCATTGCATAAAAAATGTCGTCTGCATTTAAATTCAAACAACAATAACATAATAAACAATAATAACGCACCTCCAAAAAGTATTAGTTTTGCATACATTAAAGGGTTAATTGAAAACTTGAAAAACATTTTCAAAAAACAAAATATCAAGACAATTTCAACACCGTTCGAGTCGTTTACAAAATACCATGCTTTAACTGTAACAAATCCTACATAGCAGACCTACAGACCTCTTGATTCTGGAATAGAAGAACATAAAAAGGATATTTTAGCGAAAAATAGTGAACAACATTCTGGTTTAACTTTACATCGAATGGAAACTAGTCATGATTTCGGTTACAAGATTACAAAAATTTTTACAAAAGAAAGAACCTGGAAAAAAGATACAATATGGAAAATTTCTTTATCAAAATAGGAAAAACAACTTAAATATCAGATTTGAGGTCTTGAATCTTCCAGAAATATAATACTCCTTTTTATATTAATAACTAAATAAAAAATAACATATTACCCCGTTAATTCTCAGTACTATGCACATGCATATCCCGTGTGCATGTTTTAATATAAATTCGAACAAATTTTTGTTTTGTTTCATTCCCTTTGAAGAAGACCCGAATTAGGGTTGAAACGTTAATTTGTATTGTTTACCCCCAACAGCTCCCTATTTTATTTATATTATTTACACTGACTCTTTTCCTATTCCAATTTTTATTTATATTCAAGACATTATTTTTATTAAGACCAGAAAATAACCAACACTCTAACCGATAAGTATTTATATTTAAATAGATAATAATTAAGGAGCTTGCATATTAGCCGCTCTATCAATAATAGTAGATAAGGTTTATATGTTTTTACTCTGTGTTAATATTCTTAATAGTATTTCAAGAATGTATTTTTTATTTGTTTCAAATGATACTAAAGATGGTTCCTGAAGATACAACCATTAAAACGAGGAAATGGAAAATGGGGCCATAAAATTATCAGTAATAGTATTTGCGCAATAAGCACAATTGTTAGTAAAATTTCTTAAAGACAATTTAGACGCCCTGTCATTACAGCTTCTCGCAGCTCCGACCTTTACAGATGCGACTACTTTTGTTGTTGTTTACTCTTCTTCATTTACTCAATCGAGATGGTATTTCCGGATTGAACGACGTCTTTCTCGCTACTTGAAAAGAAACTCATCAAGACACCTTATACAATCTGCAAAGTTGTTCCATTTTGCTTTATCTAATTTTTGCATCTATTCTAAGAAAATGGGTGCTTTGTACTGTTAAATAAGAAACCTTAACGTTTCGTTATTTGAGATTTTAAGATGCATCTATTCAACCGTATTCAAATGTTATGTAGTATTTAAAAAATCTTTAATAATTTATGGCACTTTCGTTTACAAACGAGAATTTATTCAAGGACTATTTAGGACTATGTCAGTTATAATTTTTTAACATCGTTATAAATAATTCAAACGAGTTGTTGACAGCGAAAACATTGGAAAGAAATACATATTTGATGCATATACCATCTTAGTTCATCTTAATTCATTAGTATGTCATTGTACTTGGATAATAAATATTCCCTTCGTTTTTTTAAGAACTGATATAAAGGATATTAATGTAACCATATAGTTTGTAAAAAACGTATAAATGGTTCTTATTAAAATCTTGTACTAACTATTGACACTTTTAACGCAGTAATTGGTAAAAGTCGTACATTAAGATTTAAATTTGTGTTATAATATACGAGTTTCTCCTTTGTTTACTCTTTTTTTCAGTTACCTTTTTAAAATATATATACATCGATAAGCAAAAATTGAAATCATTTTTTAAGTATAAAATATAAGGAATTTTTAATACTATGAAAAACGTTAATCAATAAAATTTTATCGGTGAACCGAGTCAAAAAACAATATAAAATAAATTTCTTCTTTCTCAATTAAAAGAGAAAATAATTTAATTTTTATCACTTAATAACGACCGCTAAGTAGGTCAGAACGTTAGTATTTTTCCCTTATATAAAATTGCCTTTACAATGTTTTTTTTCACGCGTTTTATTGTATGTAATAGTTTTATACAATAATTTTTTATTGCACCTTTTTTAAAACCTATTTCAACAAAACAATGACGATATTATACAATACAAGAAAATATTAAGGGATTAATATAATATTGGCTAAAGTTGAATGATCAATCTACATTCTTACCTTTTGGATTAAACTTTTTTCAAAATAATCTGATGACTACATAAACTACTGATTAGTTTTTTGAAATATATATTTCAACTATGCAACATTTATTTAATGATATGTTGTTTCAAATATAATTTATAAATTAAAGAAATATTTCTGTAACCTTAATTTGCAATCGATTTTGACGGAAATAACTTACTGAATGAAGAGAGGAAGTAATCCTTTATTTATATATCGCTTAATGTATAAAAATAATAACGATTTTTATCACACTGGTCGTCAGTTATGCTTAAAGTCCATTAATTATTAATAATGTGCTTTGATCATCACGTCAATGGTAATTCAGCTATAGCTAACTAAGCAGACCAAATATCTGAAACAGTTGATCTAATATCTGTTACTTTTATTAACGATTCTACAATGCTTTATACGTTGTTATGCTGTTTAACTAAATTATTCATTAATTTATCTCTAGAAACTAACACTTCATTGATATGAGGATAAATTAAAATTATTTGAATCATTTTAACTGTGAAGGACGATATAGAATACGAATATGATAAACAATTTACTTGAATCATCATTAATTAAAACCTTAACTGACATTTGTGCAACGATTTTATTTACTGATAAAAAATATTCATTTACGTCAGTAGTAAATCTTACATTTTACTTTAGTTATCCCAATTTTGTCCTATTAGTTTTATTCCTAAAACATTCTATTTCGCGATAAGTGTAAAGATGACAGTTGGAACATTCTCTTTTTCTGTTTTTTATGTTTTAACAAGAATTAATCAAGCAATCTATTACACTACTATTTACTACTTATTAATTACTTCTACATAGTTCGTTAGTCATTTTCCAAAATATAAAAAAAAAAGCTTTCCACATATATTTCAATTAAATTAAATCCTGCATTCTTAATTTTTATTGTTTGTTTTAAATTAAAACCAATTCCATGAAACTCCTAAGCAGTCCATCCATTCCCATTGGGATTGTAAGAAGAACCTCAGTATATAAGTACCTAGATTATTTGCTTACAATCGAGATAATCTGGGTACTTAAATTCCAGAGCGATTCTTGCTATTCCACGAGGAAAAGCGAAATGTAGATAATTCAAATTCGCACTGTATATAGATGTGACTTACTTTACAGGAAATAAATGTAAATTTTAATCATATTAGTTAAAGAGATTTCCTTTATCAGTCATCGGCGGTTAATTAAAGACTGTGGACGGAATAACACAAATGTGTAATTACGATTTCATTGAGAACTAACAATCATTATTATATGTTGTCACTCCATGTAAAAAGAGGCACTTTTTTGATATATTTTAACATTTTTGTGCTAACATCATCCCACATCATTTGTACATGTCAATGATGAATTTTAGCCGATATAAAAAAATTGTTAGTCTTTCATTATAAATTTTTACAGAAATTTTTTCATTTATTTGATTTTTTAGTATTGTCCTTTTTGTTATATTTCCATTAATACGGATAATAAAAAGAACAATTTAGTAAACACGGATTTCAGATTTTTGCCACGGTCTTTCTAGTGAAAATATTTATTTTTCATTATATATATTGCCTATCCATAGGATGGTATTAAAAAAAACATAGGATGAAAAGATTTCATATATTAAAAATTGATTTAAAACGAGCTGTCGAAAAAGAAGACCCCTGAATAACACTTTAATACACGTACTTCACGGGCCTTCTACTTGCAAAGTTCGACTGTCTTTAACTTCAGCAATATTCAGGATACAAAAACTTTTTAAAGAGAATTTAATGCTCGTTTACATTAAATTATGTATATAGCAGCATGTAGACTATTTATTTGGATAGTTTTCACAATGTGCAAAAATCACACATGGGTTTCAACATTTTTTTTGTTATTCAACAAATATTTATTTAAGACAAACTTGAACACATCTCGCATGTAAATTTCCGCTTTTTACGTCATTTCCGTTATTTCTACTGAAATAAGTTATTTCATGTTTTAATTTTAATTCAAACTGAATAACACAAGTTCTACTCTAGTGGTTCTGATATAAAATTATTTGACAAATTGAAAATCAAATTTGGAATATTCGAAATGTAAATTTAAAAACGCACGAGTGTATTGTACAGGCGTACTGTCTTAACAATAAATGAACATTCAAATAAATTGAAATTTTCGCTCACTATATGCTGGCAGGTTTATTTTTTGTTACAATATATACTTGAAATTGATAATTTATTGAATATTTTTCCCTAAAATAGTCAATTTTCAATAAAATGAAATTTTCTTGTTTTTTATATTAAAATGTTAACATATAACAAAACATCGGATAAAAAACTTAATTTTAAAGTATATCTGCAAAAGATTGAGAATTAATGTAGCTGGATTTTAATCGATTTTTTGAGTGCACCTCAAAAACCCGACAAATCACAAAATGGATACATCAAAAACCAGACATTTCAAAAAACAAAAATTTAAAGACCAGACATTTAAAAACCAGACATTTCAAAATATAAACTTAAAAAATATGTGTGCATTTTGAAATGTCCGGTTTTTGAATGTGTGTTTTTTAATAGCCTAGATTTTTAATGTCTATTTTTTTGGGCGCGCCTTAAAACCCGTCAAATCATAAAACAGACACTTTAAAAACTCGTCATTCAAAAACCAGACATTCAAAAACCCAGACGTTAACTTAGTCAAAAATTTTTGACTTTGAAATGACCTTTCAGTAAAACCTGAATTACGGCGACCCAGATAATTTGTCTGTATTTTGAAATGTCTGGTTTTTGAATGTCGGTTTTTAAAGTATCTGTTTTGTGATTTGTCGGGTTTTTGAAGTGCGCCCTTTTTTTACATGTCTGGTTTTTTAATGCTTGTTTTTTTTTTAAATGTCTGGATTTTTAATGTCGTATTTATGACGTGTCGGTTTTGTATATGCACCTCAAAACTCCGACAAATCATAAAACAGACACTTCAAAAACCCGGCATTCGAAAACGAGATATTTCAAAAAACAGACATTCAAAAACCAGTCATTTCAAAAATCAGACATTTAAAGCCAGGCAGATTTTGCAAGTCTGTTTTATTTAATATGTAGTTTTTGAATGTCTATTTCTTTAAATGCCTGGTTTTTGAATGTCGGATTTTTTAACTGTCTGTTTTGTGAATTATCGGGTTTTTTTGGTGCACCCGACTTTTTAAGTCCAACGACGCTTTATGAATGTTTCATTATTATTAATTGTAGGCGTGGCAGTTAGGTGTTGAATGATTTTTTCTTGCATTTAAGAAATAAGCTATAGTTTGGTAAACCAACGTTTCAGTATTATCTAATACAAGTACTTATTTTCAACAGCTAAATTATTCCAAGTCCTTAATTAAAAATAAAACCATCCCAAATCTAAATAAACGCACCTAATTTCTGTACTAGTTACATATATAAATAGTTTTTATAAATAAAACATATTTTACATGACAGATTTATTTATAATATATTTTTAATATTAATTAATTTATATTTTTTCAATTTGCAAGAATACAATTGTAATACCTTATTTAAAATTTACTTACCTACATAAAATAATCAACTTCGCAAGTTTCTACAATAAGACTATTGCGCACTGGCTATTAATGAAATTTTACGAATAGTTTGCGTGAAGGTCTAAAGTCAAAATATAAACACAAAGGTGCCATGATTGATTTGACAGGCAGACGGGTTATGTCTTAATTAGCAGAAACTGCATTAGGGAACCGTAAATTTACACTACAGCTATCAAGCCCCTACTTAGAAACAAACTTACAGGAGACAAATATTGCAATGCGAATTCTCGTTTGAAATTGTCAAAATAAACGAAGTTTTAAGTTCGGTATTTTTCTCACTTTCGTCATAAAAAATGATGGTGGTTAAGTTACCAAAATGAAACCATTTATTTTGTCATAAACAGAAATAGTTATGAAGAACGTTTGTTAAACTGATTCTAATTCTAAAAAAATGCAATTACTCTGAATTTTTAAATTATATTAGATCTAATTAAGGTTTTTGTTTAAGGAATTATATACTAATTTATGCATGAGCAATTTTTGTAATCTAAATATTCAGTTGTTCAAATATAACAGGGTAGATTAAATGAGATTTTGTTAATAAGTACCGATAGAAACTGTCTAAAAGTGCATAACAGCAACATTTTGTTTTATTTGTTATGTTTGTTAAGCTTGTGTTATTATTATTAAACATCTAATTGTTCATCGAATAATGACCTCTTTTATGTTAATTGTATCGCAATAAAATTAGAGACAAACTTTATATCACATTTCCAATTTTCTTCTTAAATTTTATTTTCAATTTGACATAAATATTTGACTTTATTATTGGATGTTAATTCAAAATAAATAAAAATGTTTTTTTTCCTATGCAGGCGTGAAATTAAATTTTTAAATAACCTCAAAACATAAGAAAAATATACTATTTCTTTCTTATAAAATAACCCGCGTGAAGAATACGAATTAACGAGTTAAAGCAATCCAACTAACTTGAAGACTATTAAAATGCTTATTTTATTTTGATGAAATTATCTGAATTTTATGGACCGACATACCTCATGTTTCATATAATTACTCTAATACGTTAACAAGGTTTAACGCCTCACATCTCTCAAGCCAATTATCACATTAAAACTTTTCTACAATTATCCAGATGGAAATAATCTTTTTTGCTTGTGCATGCTACGGGGATTATGTTGTCACATCTTGACAGGAATCTTGCAGTAAATTTTTCATAGCATTTTCAGAACTCGTATTTGCGTTATGATGATATTATGGAAAAATATTATACTTTACTCATTGTATTGTATTTAGTGACTTCGAAAGTAATTATTTACTTTAATAGTATATTCTAATTCATTTTTAACGACGTATATCTGTATGTATAAAGTTTGTTAAAGTTTACTTTACATCAGTTTACTTGTAGTTCCACAGTTCTTATAAATTATGAAAAAAGAGTACATTCAGTTATTAAGAAATTAATTAATTTAGTATTTGCAATGAAGCAATCATGAGTGCTGAGGAATTTCAAATGATAATCGAATCTAAAATTGTCTACACGGGATCAATTATTGTTTTCTTGATATGTCTATTTGGATAGTTTTCACAATGTGTAAAATTCACACATGGTTTTCAACATTTTTTTTTCGTATACAACAAACATTTATACAAAATGGAGACGGGGGCGTTAAAATTCGGAAGGAACAATTTTCCGAATTTTAATAATTCCGAATGCCAATCATCCGAAAGTGAATAAATTCGAAGGAAAATTTTCCGAAGGTTTAACATTCCGAATATCAATTATCCGTAAGGTACAAAGTTCCGAATGACAAAGTTACGAATGACGATGTTCCGAATTAATGTAGGCGCCCTGAATCCGATTTTTTGGGGTAGAATGCCTGAAAGTGGTGCAGTTGATTTGTTATTAAATTTCATGGAACCGTTTTTTATTAATAACACGTTGAATATGGCAAAAATGAAATTTTTTTGAAGTTCGGCAATTTTTATCTCCGAAAACATCCATTTTTTGAGAAATTCGTAAGAGACATTTCCGGTCCAAAATGACCCAAAGAATCTAACAAAATTCTTTCGGACTGGAAAATTCGGAAAATAGTACCTTCGGATAAATGTATTTTCGGAATTTTGACCCCCCCCCCATGGAGACCACCATGTCGGATTATTTTCGAGGTCGCTCTTTAGACTATCGTAATTAAAATTGTCAATGAATTATGTTACATTTTGTTACATCACACATTTTTTTAAAGAGATATTTAAAAAAAACGCAATTAGATCTATTTTAATCACAAACTCTTTTTTACATATTGTGAGTTTTTCCGATTTGGAATTGAAATCTTATCTGAAATAGGCTCCACGTCTTTATTTCACATGACAACTAATCATACAACAAAATAGAATCCGACATTTGATCGCACGATAAAATATCACATGGACAAATAACAAGAAACAAAAATATCCTTAATAATGCTTAAAACCATATGCATGACCTAATCTAACCAGTCAGAACTCTGCCTACCCTTAAAAATGCCTAAAATAATACGGCTGCACACAGAAATTTTGTCCGGGGAAATAAATCTGTAAACATGTGTGGAAATCATAAACAAAATATTATAGATTTTCAGAAGGTTATTTTAATTTGATAAATTTAATAAACAGTATTTTCAATATGATCATTTTAGCCATCATAATATATAATTATATGATATTCAGTAATATACTGTGTCAATGAAAAGTCATTTTAATATGAACAAGTAATACAAATACGATTTTTTAAACCACGAAAATATTTAAATGTTTGGTATTTTGTCTGTTGCACATCGAAAACTCGATACGTTTTTGAAATGTCTGGTTTTTGAATATCTGTTTTTTTAAATGTCTGATTTTTGTATGTCAGGTTTTTGAAGTATCTGTTTTGTAATTTGCCGGGTTTTTGAGGTGCACCCATTTTGTCGATGTGATATTTTGTCATTGTTATATTTTTATGCGAGATATTTTATTATTATGATAATTTGACATGCAATCAAATGACCGTGATATTTTGTCGTGTGATCATTTGTCCGTGAAAGAAAGACGTGCTACCCTAAAATCGTAGGAAATTATGATATTTATAAATCAATAATAACTTATTTACCATTAAGAAAAGTTTAAAGTTAATTTTTTCAGAAAAAACATTAACATTTTTCCCCATTTTTTAACTCGTTCAGCTGTTCACTGCGCGTAAAATTTTGTTAAATTTTATGTTTTATTATTTAATACACAGAAACGTAGTATTGTACATATCATCTAATGAATAGTTAATTATAGTTGTATATACTCTGAGAAAACAATGATATGAGATACTATTTGAAGTGGCTAAATATAAGCTCACTAGTTCAAGCAGTACTGGATACTATACTTGCGTTTCAGATAATAATACAGTTAGATATTACCTGTACTGTATTCGTAAACTAATATTAAATTACTATTACATTTCATAATCAAGTACTTTCGTATTTTTCCCAGTACTATTTCGAATGAATCATCATTCATTGTTCAAAAAATTCAAAATAAGGGGAATATGATATGTACAAACTATTAGATATCTAGGAGTACAAAATTCTACGTTGCTCTGCGTTAAATTTAGGATAAAAAATACTTTTTCTAATTTCTAAATCGAGAAAATCAAAATATGTAAAAACATATTGTTCAGTAAAACGATTGAGAACGAACTTCTATTAGATTATAACATGATCACAAACCAAAATCATAGTGAAAATTGTGTCATTTTTTGAACATTTTAAATGCCAAAATATCAATAATCATTCAAGTGAGCCAATGATCAAATAGTCGGGAATAGATGTTTCCATTTTTTAATCGATAAAATTATGCACATTCGTACATTAAAAGGTTAACAATTATTATCAGATGTAAGTGAATAGTGATAGGAATGGTAATAAACAGAGCAAAGAAAGATAACAAACATAAAAAAAGATAATTACACAGGACCACAAAAAAAATTGTTTCGAGATCACTTGGATCAGAAATAGTGGCTCTTATAGATTTTTGGCCGCTGAAAATGAATCCGTTATTCGATTGGGCCTATCATGTCAGGATTTTAAGAAATCTGATCCGAAAAATATTTCAAAAATATACTTTTTGTCCTTTTAACATTAGGATATGTGAAATATCTGACGTGACCGGTCTAATATCAACGACCAAAAATCTATAACATCAAGTACCTCTAATTCAAGTTATCTCTCCTAAAAAATTGTTGTTTGGTCCTGCGTAATTAATCACTGAAGGTACTTCTCGAAAAAAATAACACAAGACCGAACATAAATTTTTTTTTTACCCAACCTGAATCAGACCCTATAGATTTTTAGTTACTGAAAAAGAATTCTTTTACCCCAGGTTAATTCATCATTTTAGATTTTTCACATATCTTAACCTTAAATTGTCAAAAAGTATATTTTTTAATATTTATCGGATCAGATCTGATGTGATGGGTCAAATCGTATAACGGATTCGTTTTCAGAGGCCAAAAATTTATAAGATCGCAACAAAATTTTTTTTGTGGTCCTATGTTATTTCTACAACTACACAATATGTAGTTCCCGGGCATAGCATAAATCCAAAACTTTTAAATTAGCGGAAATGAAAATACTTATTTCCGAAATTTCAGAGAACCTGAAGTTGTAATATTTTTTTCCTTTTTATCACCAACCACTTAACGTGTTATATAAACATTGCGGAATATCGAGAAAGAATAATTTACGGGCGAGTAAATTAGTGAAACCGTAATATTGATCGAAAGTCAATTAAGGCAAACCTCACAATTACTAGTTAAATTGGCTCGGAATCGAACCTCCATCTTGTGCCTTAGCGAATATAACTCCTGGAATGATATTTTCTTCGAAAGTTTCAACGTCGAATTCCGTAGGAAGTAATGTCCTTCCACGGTACATTTATCAACTCATTCAGTCGTACCAATTTAAAAGCAAATGAGTCGACGTCGTTGACAAAGAATCTAATATGTCTGGGGGATTTCTTTGTGATTTATTGAAATCCAGTCGCTCTCGATCCGAAACGAAAACTCTCTTGACGAGGCGTTCTTCACGTTTCAACGTACCTTGCCTGTCTAAATTCGAATTCTGTAGTGAAATTCACTCCGACAAGGAGCCCGATTGAAGCCAATAAATCCGTCGCCTTGGGGTATCTCCTCCTCGAGGAATTCATTTATTCGAGAGTTACAGATATCGTCCCGACGAATGCGTAAGTAGCATGCGAAAGATGTTGGCTGATAAAGTTATGAATTACTAACTCTTCGGAGATTCTCTACGAGAGACTCTTTTCCTACCGAACGTATTTTTAAAAAATCAGAGAGCCCAGGAAAATGAAGTCCATTGGATCATAAGAAAACATGAAAAATGCATTTAAAAAATTGCTGTAAATTGAAAGAAAATGTTATTGTTTCGAATGATTTTGACTAATTCATTAGATATTAGGCTGACAATAAAATAGGCCGACAAAATTTGACAAATCGTCAGAACCAAAAAACAGACATTTTCTCCAAAGGTTTTGGTGTGCTGAATCCGAATCTGACCTAAAAAACAGTAGGTCAATACGTAAAACCCTCCAGTAGGTAGGAACTACTAACCCAGTCTGGTACATTTCGTAATATTCGTCAGTCATATTGGATTCGCCATTTTGAACTTTTGAAAACCGACATTTCGTTTTCAGCCATCCCTCAAAACTACAAATACTATTGTACACGAAAAGAATAGGTAGTTGCGGACTTATGACTTAAGTAGTAAAATACGGACCAGACATCTTTTGTAGTTGGCGTTACCACTTAAATGGCTGGCCTTACTATCTAAGTAGTAAGAAGAACTACAAAATATCAGTATTTTACTACTTAAGTAGTAAGCCTAACTACCTTTTTCTCGTATAGCATATTACATTTGTGATCAGTTTTGCATGCGGATTAAAGGGAGGTAAAGATGTCAAATTAAGTGCACTAAATTCAATAGACAATTTCTTAAAGACAATTTAAGTTTTTTTTACGTGTCAAAATGGATCTTAGAGGGGTAATGTGAAACTGTCAGAAACAGTGACGATGTTTTTGAAAATAAAATTATATTCTGATATTTTATCGACGCACTATCCGAAAACTACTTTTATTTAAAATAGCACTTTTTATTTAAAATAACACATGTATAATTTTATTGTATGTGAAATATTCTTAGTATTATTGCGCATGTGCGGAATCATTGTACACGAAATGAGTCTTCGAAAGAGACAGTTGGACTTTAGACATTCAATAATACGGTCGAGTGTCTAACTCAAAAAAAACATAATAATTCGTACAGTCTACTATAACATAACTATTTATTTCCACACCACACTAAAGAACATGGTCCTTCGAGCCGGATGAACCAGCGACCAAACGTGCTATAGCATCCGAAGGCTCTCCTGGGCACAATTTTCATCGAATCGAAACGAGTGATGGCTCAAATTAAAGATATTTTCAGTACCTACATCTTTGTCACGGGCATCACATTGATATCTATCAAGCAAAATAAGATATAAGAAAAAACTGCAAGATTGGCTGTTACTACTTATGATGAGTCAGACTGAGCGGCTAAAGCGTTTTTGCATCCGGGCACTCAATTGTAAAAGTTAAGATTTATATATGAACAGGAATTCCCTAACTAAAAAAGTAGTTCTACTAACATTCATTTTGTTCTTCAAATACCATCCAATGTGTTCTAACAACGACATGTTGGCTCTCTAGGAGTCCTCTTCAGGTTTAAACATAAAATTTGTTCATTCTTTCTTCAGACCTGGGGAGGAATTTTGATTGTTTTATTTAGAAAATTTAAGGTCTGACATTAAAAATCGTTTAATGTCAGAATTCAGAAGTGCTTCCAGCACAAGTTTATGAAATTTAATGTGTTTCTTTTGAACAGTGTAGCTGCCATTAAAATAGTTATTTTGAAATAAATAAATTTGTTCTAATAAATATGACTTAGTATGAAAACTATGATATGGTAACTATTTCTATTGATTATTCAACAACAAATTGTTCAAAAAATCACCAGCTCGAAAAATCAATTTCGTTGGTAATTTTCTTTCAGATACATTTCAGCGAAATAAGTGTTGTCAAATTTTTCATATCTTTAAAACCACTCGCGTCTTGCAAGTGAGAATTTTGCAAAATTTTGAGTTTTTAGAAAACTGAAAAGTTTCTAAGTACCATAAGTCGATTAGTATATATTGTACGTAAATAAAAAATGAAATTGTTTGCCTTGAAATATACTTTCGCGTGGAACGGACATCTTGCAGCAATTTATTTACATGGGTTTTTTAAAACTCTAAATCTACTTTTTAAAATAAGCTCAAGATTTTTCAAAATGAAAATTTTTGTTTTTTTTTAATGAAATTGACAAAAAAACTACTGAAAGTAATAAGTAATTTGAAGGATCATACAGTTGGCAAATTGTTGCATGATCTCAATAATAAATATTTGTATGATTGTGTGATATTTAAAATTTGTTAATATCTGTGCAAAAACTGAATTGGAATATATGTAATGAATATGTATGCAACAATAGACGCAAATATTGTATAGATAATAAATTAAAGTACTGACTAAACTAACCTTACACGAGTTTAACTGAATATGTTTTGCAACAATAAAGTGTAATAATTTACACATATATTTCTATATTCATACAAATAATTTAACTCTTTTGATACATGAACCAAAATTATAATGATTCGTTAAAAATATCTAAATCGACTCAATTCAGTAAAGTCAATATCTTGATTGAATATGATATGGAAACACATGCATTTTTAACGATTTATACATTCTGTATTATATATAGGATAGGTATAAAACTTTAACACAGATATTCACTACTTTTTAAAAAAACTCCCTTCAAATACTGAATTTATTATTATCAATAATATATAAGACACTGTTAATAAAATAGATTTGATATTCAATATATCGAATAAACCAGAATATATTGGATGTTAGGTATTTTTAAAACAATTCCGTAATCAGCGTTTATTGATTTCAAAATTTGGCTGCAAATTACATTAAATTTATATTAATGTACTAAACTCCTTACAAAAAATTTTCATTTATTCTTAAAATGTAAAATTTGAAAAATAAGAAAGAAATGTTGATTCTGATTGACGTTTTCACACCCAGGTAAATGATTCTTTTTACTTGGACGTTACTAATTTTATGATTAAACTATAGGAATACCTGATAAAATGTTGAC
The DNA here is from genome assembly GCA_030407085.1 of Trichopria drosophilae. Taxonomy (NCBI): domain Eukaryota; kingdom Metazoa; phylum Arthropoda; class Insecta; order Hymenoptera; family Diapriidae; genus Trichopria; species Trichopria drosophilae. The sequence goes on from CM059582.1 coordinate 186,814,734, forward strand.
TACAAACTGTAATATATTTGCAGTCGTTTTGGGATGTACAGATATATATATATATATATATGAAATGTGTCATTAGTCTAAACTAAGCAATCATCTCAAAGCTAATCATGTGTTAATATCTCACAACACCCCTCATACTTTATCATGCAAAGTGCAAGACAATAATATGAAACAGTTATTTCAACCTAAGTGGTCATACATACAACAAATTTTCTCTAAAAGTAATCCATTCGGGCTGAAGTATCAGAGAAAAGAATGACGTTGGAATTCTTGAAATTATTTAGATCCACTCCGCTTGTACACTTACAAAAGAATTTACTTACTGTAAAGGCTTCTTTAAATATGGCGACTTAAACCATTTTTAAACCTTGAACAACATTTGCTCACAGTTAAAATGCATTTATTAATAATAAAGAAATAATTTTATTTAGTAACAAATACATTTTAACTATTAATAAATGGTTCCTTTAAAGAAGTTCTTTAGATTGACATATTTTAAGAAGAGTTCGTTATACAGTAAATAAATTTCTTTTATCAGTGAATGAATATTTTTTTTTTTTTTTTTTTTTTTTTGTTTATTTATTTTACGTCGCATTAACTGCTTGGTCATTAGCGACGGGATACAGTGGTAGATTGTTACAATTTGTTGAGTATTTCTGTTTTCGTCAAAAAACGTATTACAATCGGTTGAAAACTAGGTGAATTTACTAAAACGTTGACGTCTCTTGGCATTCGTAATTCACTTCTAAGGTGTTCATATTGTTGACATTCAGTTAATATGTGTTTTATAGTGAGATTAACATTACAATATTCACATAGTGGTGGTGGGTTTCTGTTTAGTAAGTATGAGTGTGTTAGAGTTGAGTGTCCTATGCGTAATTTACTTATGGTAGTTTGTTCGTGTCTTGTAAATTCCAGGGGAAATTGCTGCCGTCCAGAGTATACCGATTGTATTTTATATTTTGTTGGTTTGTTGTTAATCAGTTCCTTTGTTTTTATTTCTTTAAAATGTTTGATTATGTATTTTTTAACATCACCTGAAGTTGCAATATTTGATGTAGGAGTTACTTTGGGATATTTGGTAGCTTTTTTAGCCTCTAGGTCTACTTTATCATTGCCCGGTATCCCTGTATGGGATGGAATCCAGGTAAGGACAATGCGTTTTCCTGCTTTCACTTCAGTACTATATATTATTTGTATAGATTGCGTCAGTTCATCGAGCGATGTAGCGTCAGTGATCATTTGAATTGCGCTTTTCGAGTCACAAAATATAACAAAGTCTGTTGCATCTGATCTGCTAATGAGTTCCAGAGCTTTTTTTATGGCCATCAGTTCGTTTGTAATCACTGAGGATATGTTATTGGTTTTTTCTGTTATTGTTATATTATTCATTAATACTGCATATCCTGTGCCATCTTTTGTTTTAGAGCCATCTGTATATATTTGGGTTACAAATTTGTATTTGTCACTTAGTTTCAAATTGAGACTTTTAAGTTCTTTGGCTCCTAAGTTTTTTTTTGAGCCATCGAATAAGTCTGTGTGTGTTGAAATTTCTAATTTAGCCCATGGTGGTGTAGATGGAATTGATTTTTTGAAGGTTTTCGGAAATTTGAAGTTGATTGCCTTAGTAATCGTGCTGAGCTTTTTGTAAAGAGGCTGGGGAAGATGTGGTCGGTCGTTGTATTGGCATTCATATCTATTTGTAAATATATTATCAAAGGTTGGGTTCGATGGTAGTGCTGCAATCTTAGTAGCAAACTTTAAAATAAGCAGGTTTCTATGATCCTCTAGTTCCATTTCTCCTGTCTCTAGAAGAATACTTTTTATAGGACTAGTATGAAATGCTCCAATAGATAGACGTAGTGCTTTATGGTGTAAGGAATCTAGTTTTTTTAGAATGTTTGGAATAGCCGAATTGTAGACTACTGCTCCATAGTCCAGTTTTGCCTTGACAACAGCGTTGTATGTATTTAAGAGAATTTTGTAATCCGCTCCCCACGAGGTAGAGGATAATGATTTAATTATAGATATTCTTTTTGTGCAGTCGTCTTTAAGTGATTTTATGTGGGTATTCCATGACAGTTTTTTATCAAAGTGTAGGCCGAGTAGCTTGATGGTAGAAGAACTTTGTATTTTAGTTCCGTTCATTAATAAATTAAGGTTTTGAATTTGTTTTTACTCTTACTAAATAATATGGATACTGTTTTGTTTGCTGAAAATTTTAGCCCTGATTGGTAGGACCAGTTCTGCAGTTCATTCAGAGCATTTTGTAAGAGTTCTTCGGTTGCCTTAATTTCTTTACCCGTGCAGAAGACAGTTATATCATCAGCAAAGATCAGACATTTTACTGGTTGTGAGAGTACATTAGGTGCATTATTGATTGCTATAAGAAAAAGGGTGACACTAAGTACAGATCCTTGAGGAAGTCCATTTTGGATTTCATGCGGATCTGACAGTATTCCATTTGCTAAAACTCTGAAAATTCTACCCATGAGGAAGTTATATATGAGGGCAAGCATATTTCCGGTAATTCCAATATCACATAATATTTTGAGAACTCTATCTTTCCATATCATCTCATAGGCTTTTTCAATGTCCATGGAAATCGCTGCCAGGTGAAAATCGTTGATGAAAGCTTCACAGATGGCTGTGTGGAAATTGATGAGATGGTCTGTTGTCGATCTGAAGTTACGGAATCCAGTTTGGCAATTTGTGAAGTAAGAGATATTTTCTAAGTGCCATTTTAGTCTCCTGTTAACCATTTTTTCGAGAATTTTGCATAGGTTGTTTGTCAGGGCTATAGGTCTATAATTAGAAGCCAATTTTTTATCTTTCCCTGGTTTGTGGATAGGTATTACTGTTGCTTCTCGCCATTTGGATGGGAATACCATTTTAGTCCAGATAAGATTATACAGAGATAACAAATAGTTTAGAGCAGACTCCGGAAGGTTTTTTACGAATGAGTTGGGAATATTATCGGGTCCAGGGCTTGAATTTGTGCAGTTTTGTAAAACATACATCATTTCGTCTCTGTTAAATGGAATGTTGAATGGTTTATCTGTTTTTCGAAATATTGACATTTTGGATACTTCTGGTGTATTGTTTTTGTACACCAAGAACGCCTCTTCAAAGTTTGAGTCATTCGAGTTTTTTGCGAACGTTTTAGCAAGTGCATTAGCTATTTCCTGTGGTGCGGTAATGGTTTCATTTTGGTCTATTGTGAGGTTTAAGATTCTAGTAATCTTTTTCTTCCCGCGAATTTGGTTAATTTTATTCCATATTGTAGTCAAAGTTGCTTGTGTATTCAAGGAATTGACGAAATTTTCCCATGACTTTTTTTTGCTGGATTTTATTGTTCTGCGTGCCAAAGATCTCAGTTTCTGGTAGTTAATTTTGTTTTCAACTGTTGGGTATTTTTTGAAAATTTGGAAAGCATGCTTTGCATTTTTTATATCATTAGCACAGTCGGTATTCCACCATGGCGTTTGTTTTATAGGATGTTTGTGTAAAGGTTTGGTTCGACGGATTGATGTGTTTGCGGCTTCTATAAGTAATTCAGTAAATTTTTCTAATAGTGAGTCAACTTCAATATTGCAGGATGAAGTTATGTTTGGCAATAGTGATATATTGTTGTCAATTGTTTGTCGAAATTTGTCCCAGTTAGCGGTTTTTAATTTCCATCTTGGTTGGGTATGGGTATCTGTCGAAGTTACTTGGTGGTTAGGTTGCGTTGCAAGTATGGGGAAGTGGTCGCTGTCACATGGATCAGACAGTATTTCAACATCCCAATTATCCGCAATATTAATAGAGCTCAAAAAGAGGTCGATACTACTGGGTGATCCATTTGCAAAGTTTATATGGGTCGGTTGGTCAGGATTAAGAATGGCTAGATTTTGTAGATCTATTAGCGATTCTACCATTGTTCCTCTAACGTCTGTTTTGTACGAACTCCATAAAGTATTGTGGCTATTGAAGTCCCCTACTAATAGGAATGGTTTTGGTAATTGGTTAGTTAGGTCTATAAGCTCTTGTAAATTGAAGTCGTAAGAATTGGGAAGGTAAATATTGCAAATTGTTACCTCATTAGCCAGCGTTACTCGAACAGCAGCAGCTTCCAAGTTTGTTATAAGTGGAATAATATTGTAAGGAAAATTAATATTGATATATGTGGCTACACCACCGCTAGCGTGTGTTGCGTTTAATCTATTTTTGTGATGCACAATATAGTTTTTCAAATGTCCTGCGTGTGTATTTTTGAAGTTGGTTTCCTGAAGACAAATTACAGCTGGTTGGGTTTCATTGATAAGCATTTCTAATCTTTCTTTTCTAGAGTAAAATCCGTTCAAGTTCCACTGGAGAATTTTCAGGTCCATGAGTTTTATTAACTTTCAGATAATTTAATCGAATACTTTTTAGTGGCTGTTCGGGACTTTTTATTAGTCTTAGCTTGTTGTGCGTAGAGGTGTTTAATTATTTTTGTACAGAGTCTCGTGCACCTAGATTTCGTTGCTCTGTCACTTAAAGTAGTCTTTGCTTCTTCGATCATATTTGTTAGGAGTGTTAGATCACAGTTATATGTAAGTGCGAGTTCGATTATGTTTGGGTTGCCCTTGGCATTATGAAGAAGGCTTTTAAATTGTAGATAATTTAATGGGTACTTTGAAGGTGATGCTACGATTAGTTTTTTAAATTCTTGAAGGTGGTCATCCAATGTTATTGTTGGATTTTCATCTGATTCCATACCATGGACCTCAGAGCTTTCTGACTCACTAGCATCTTCTTGTTCAGTTTCGGATGGTGGTGCGGAATTTGAATCTGCGCTTGGGATAAATCTAGGAAATTTTCTTGGTTCAGATGTTGTGGAACTATCTCTTGTTCTCTTCGTTAAAGCGCATGTCGGAAGATCAGTCATTAAGTGATCTTGTTGGTCTTGAGTTAGTGTCGTGTTCTCAGTTAATAAATTACTTGATAGGTTACTTCCAATGCTCGTTTTCTGAATATTGTTGTCATGATTGTCCTGTAGGTCCTTGGTATTTCTAGGGCAGTCTCTCACAAGGTGCCCTTGCTCTTTGCAGAGGAAGCAAGATAATGCGTCACTGGATAAAAATATCCAGTACGAGCTACCTTCGTAAATTATTTGAAGTGAAGGAGGGATGGAGTTAACGTCCTCCATTTTAACATATACCTGTCTTCGGAAACTGAGTATGTGTGCGAATTTCTCGTTTCTTTTTAATCCCCCTTTGAGGCTGCTGATTTCTGACATTGGTTTGATTCCGATTTTAATTAGTTCTGACAGAATAACATCGTCTGGTATTAATGCGTGTACGTTAGATATTATGATCCTTTTGTTTTGGTTTTCGAACCTATTCATGGAAATTACGTGTCCTTGTACTGTGATTGTTTTTATTGTGTTAATTAATGTGTCAACTGTCTCCTTATTTACAAGATATATACATATTCTTCGGTTCGAGATTCTTGAAGCATGTGTGATAAGTTTTGGATCAATTTGGTCCCCCAACGCATATATGTATTCTTCGAATGCAATACCTTCGATTGAATTTATTATTATAGCCTGGTTCTTTTTAGGTGCAATCATTTGTTTCACGGTTTTTGCATAGCTTCGGTTTTGATTAATGACACTGGTAGGCGATACATTTGGCGGTAAGATCATATCAGGGTTACTCCCATTTCTGGGAGTCAGCGACATTGTCGCAATTTGAATATCTGAAATATTCGTTAGAACAATTCACTGAACACAATCACTTATTTACTTTATATGGTATGTTTACAATTTGCACTTTATTGAAATTCGTGGAAACACTGCCGGACAAACAAACAAACACGTCTACTCGCGTCGAGAGTCGGGAGTGTACTGGAATGAATATTGTTAGTATTAATAGTCAATACTAATAAATTCTCTGAAATTTTCCCTTTCAACTACTTGAAGGAAGACAATTTTACTAACAATTTTCAACTTTGTCATCTTCTATGATCAGATCTATTTAGACATAATTTAAATTGTAAATGTAAAATTGCATTTTTATTAGTCGTTTTTAGACTTTTCAAAATGAAATTTAAACGATTATTGTGAAAAGATCGGTTTTTAATGGTTTGAATAATATAAATTTTCACACCTACAGATTGAAAATTCGCGAGATAAAAAATGGGACGTACGTACGTACAAGATCACCGACAATTTTTATATTGTGTTTTTTATTTTTTTAGGATTTGAAACGTCGACATTTGATGAAAAACTGCAGGGTAATATTTTTTGCCAAGATTACTAAATTCAATACTTTATCCAAACCTTTGGCCTGATTTAAAATAATTTTCGATCAAAATATTTTACAGTTGAAAATGTTTGTTTGCTATTAATTGGTTATAATTTCTTGAAAATTGATATTATCTAAATTCTGCAGCTAGATTATGAAAAAACATAAAATATTCGTTAAAAATTTCTGACTTAATAGCTTAAGATTCATAGTTAATAGTAAAAATACTATCAAGATTGTTATGGTAAATGATAATAAAAGTAAACTTCTGCTTAAGAAAACATTTTCTAATTAAACATTATATGAATCAGTTTAAAGTTTTGATGATCGTTCAATATTAGTTTATAAGTTTATAAGTTATTGAATAAAATGTCATCGATTCTGGATGTTCAAAAATTAGGAAAATTTTATTATAATTTGTTACATAAAATAGGCTATGTTTTACTAGCTGCATTTTGCGTATTTTGAAAAAGAATAGTATTTTGTACTGCAAATTGTGCAAACTTTGTGATCTGGAAGTTACTATTTCAGATGGAAAAATGTTAAAGAATCTTATTTGAATGTATTAAATAAATTATTTTCTACTTAGATATAGTTTTGAATGCAATCACGCTAGATTAAATTGGCAGAAACAAACTAATACAAAGATGTAAATAGGTGATCTGCTACAAGTATATCACAGGTGCTAATTCGTCTACAAAATTCATCGCTTCTTAATAATTCATCACAAAAATATATTTTTTCGTGCTGTGTTTACAATTGTAAAAATTGTGTCAAGGATTATAGGAAAGAAGTAAACCTATTTACAATAGTTTGCACCTACTCTTAAACTTTTCTCTTAGTCATAATCACTAAATTTCTTGTAGTAACTAAAGTTCTGTTTACATAGAGAAAATTAAGACAGTCTAGTGGACGAGTGAATTCTCACTCCAAACAGGAGAAAATTCCATCTTGAGTGAAAACTCTCTACATGGGATATGCATTCTCTAGACTTTAACTAAAGTGTCTAAATTTTCACTCGATAATAAGTAACACGCCACTCCAAAGAATTTATAGAGTAGGCAATATAAGATAATTTTGACGTAGAATTACGAGAATTACCGCTAAATTAGTAGATAACTAATTTCATAATTAAAAGGTATAATTAGAATGGAAACGTGCTACTATTCCATACATAAATTATGCAAACACTCCATATATAATTTACTTCATATCATCATCAACAGTACTTGAAAGTTTCCATAAGTTTCGACCAATATGTGAAAGACAATAGTTTTCATTCCAGTTACTTTCTATGTAGTTCAAAATTTCCACATTTAAAAAGTTTTCAAAACTAAAAATGTGTTATATCCCGATTCACTATCGACATATATTTTTCCATCCATTGTGAGATTTTTTATGTTTTATTGCATTAAACACTTTTGTTCACTTTTTTGTTCTCGTGATGCTCATACGAGAATATTATTCTTCACCTCCATTTGCGACATCCATTGTTAGTTAGTGTGATTACTTCATTCAAAAAAGCAGAATTTGACTTTGTGTTTTCTGTTTTGGAACGTAGAAATGTCTTTCTCGCAATTATAACCTAAATAATTGTTTCACTTCACTTTGTTTCTAACATTATAAAAATAACCTTTAACCATTATACTTCCATAAATTTTATTGTAAAAAATAATATGCCGGCTTTATAAGGTCATATCAGGGGTATGAACCCGTCGTGTGACGTACAATATATAAGCGTAACACGTGTGGGTACAGGTTCAATGTCCAATGCTTCCCAAAAAAAAAATATTCAGTGAATTCAATGAATTCTCTATCGACTTTCCCACTGCACCATTCTTATAAGGACAAAACTACCACAGTTATTGTTCAAAAATTAAAATAATTTTTAGAAAGAAAAATTAATAGCTTCCTTTAATTATATTAAAAATTGTAAATGATATTCTACGAAAAATATGAAATCGTAAGTTTTTCAGATATAAACTAATGTTATTGTAACTATTACTAAATTCGAAATTTAGTAACAGCTACTTGGAAGTCATGTGGCGGCAATGTGACAGTTGAAAATTGAGATTTCGAGACCGGTTTATGAAACATGTATAATGTCTAACAAATTGAAACGATTGCAATATCTGGGAAATTATAGAATGTCATAGTTTTCAATGGTTATATTACCGGCAACATTCGAAAGGTAAAACGACATTAATCGAATTCCAAAACAATCAGTATTGACTGAAACTTCATCGATAAAAATAAGCGTCAAACGATTCGACAGAGTTCAAACATCTATAAATTTGTAATAACATGTTGTCACCGCTTCCCGTGTGAGAAATCGATTCGGTACTACATTGCTCATTAATTGATTGTACGTATTAACATTTTATACCATTGATTAACAACAAAAATATTTGCGAAGGCTCGTAAACATATTTTAATCGTCATTTCGATACAAGAAACAAGATCATTTTTAATTAACCGGTTACAAATTCTCTGTTGTTTATTTATATTTTATGTAGAAACACCTGTCAAACACTGATCCGAAACGAGATTCATCGATCAATGCGATCCAACACTTGGACGATCTTTATGACAGCGATAACAACACATTCGATACTTGTCGTTCAACCAAATCCAATTCCCGTTTACGGGATTAAATTTCAGGATTCTCAATGCATTTCGCGCGTCACCGGCTTACGATTGTTGAGAATATTGAAGAATCGAGACTCACCGTTTGCGAAAACAGCAAACGTCAAGAGCAGGAGAAGCGAGAAAGTAGATCCGAATGGTCCAGCCATGATTTTCCGCCTTTCGGCGACTTTTTCGCCAGGCTAAAATTCCCACGAATCACTCCATTCCCACCAATCAACTATTCCCGAACGGAACGATTCATCGTCGTCGATCCCAACTCGAGTACGTATCACTTCTACGAATTGCTGTTCTTTGTACTTTTTGTTTGTTTGTTTTTTTGTTTGACACCCTGAAAAAACACTGGAAAAATTGGAAAATCTCGGAAACACTTGGCGAACGATCCTTCCGGCACGACGGTCGAAGGGAAACTGTCGCGACTCCGCGTGCAATAGTGGCGCAGGTGGCTTCGTTCCGCGCGCGCGACTCACCGAAACCCCCTTTTACGTGCTTTTCAACCCTCTGCCGTCCGCTGATTCGACGGGTAAAACCGCCAACCGCGCACCCAGTCCTCAGAAATTATGGATCACCTTTCATCCCTGCTAATTTCGAATTACTGAAATTCATTGTTGCCATCGTGCGTTATGAGGAGAGATCTAGGACACCTTCCGAATATCGCTTTTCCTAATCTAGTCCTGAAAGAGCCATCATAAAAAAAAAGATCAAATCTAATCGTGTTTCTGAAACTATGTGGGATTTACTGAGATTTGACTACATTTAAGTTGGATTTGATAAAAATAAGAATCGTCTGCGAGAATAGATCCGACTGAATCTAATATTAACTTCTAAATGATCAATTTACTAATTGTATGATTGAAGACTATCGATCAGTCCCAAAGGGTGAGGCTCACACTGGTGATTTATGCTCTCGAGATGGACATCCGCTTCCACTGATTGGTGAGAGTATGATGAGAAATAATACGACTTTTTCGATTTTACTCATACGGGAGATCCCAACCGAACACCGCATTACAAGGGTAAATCTTCACATTCTGAGGAAAACAGTTTAATACAAAAATTCAATCTGAACTGATACTGGAGTATCGCTACGAACTTTTCATTATGTAGTAATCTAAGTAGTAATAGTCCGCTTCTACTGTGAACAAAACATGGCGCGGACTCTTACTACTTCCCAGGTAGAAAAATTGTATATATAATTTAGATATAGTCTATATTAAATTGCCTTAATATAATTTTGGGCATATACAATCTTTATATAAATATATATAGACATATAAAGTTATATTTAGTCAGATGTAAGTACATATGTAGTTATATATAATTGTATATCATTTAGATATATTATATATTGAATTCCCAAGTAAAAAAATTATATATAGATTGTATATAATCTCCGATATATAATCTATATATGGAAGTGGGGATATATAAATTATATAAGTAATATAAAATTTGTGTATAGTTTAATATAGCAATTCTAGATTCTTGAAATTTATGGGAAAGTAGCAAAGTTGTGTGGAAAGAAGACAATCAGTATAAACTTCAGGAGAGCCGAAATTTCTCCGACACTATGATAATGAAGATAAAATGTATGCATGCAACACTCCAAATCATAGTCGCTCAAACTTGGCAAAAACTTAAAAAACATTCCCCTAACCTTTATAAAATGAAAATTTTTCAGATAATTGTACATATTATTTATTGCAGCAGAATTTGTCTACAATGTCGAATTCAATGGACAGTAACAGAATATCAGGATGAACACAACCGAAATTATATTATAAAACTATTTAACAAATTTATTTATATATTTCTATAGCACATTTTGAAACCGTGCCCTTTTTCATAGAGATTCGATGCAAACTGTCAAAAAATTCGCGCCTATTTTGTTTCGACTCAATCGTTGCTAATGTGGTTGCTAAGGCTGGTTGACTGGTAAGTTTGCCTCAAACCGCTACGAAAACCGCAGGGTATCGAAATTTGCAATAAAATCATAAAAATAAACTTATAAAATATACTCGTTATCATAAAATTTCGGTGATTTGTGTCCTGGTGTTCATTTATTGACTGCTATATACCGTTGACTAATCCTGCTCTAATTTATAATATGTACAATTATCTGAAAAGTTTTGAGGTTAATATTAGCCGAATATTTTGTAAGTTTTTGCCATGTTTGAGCGACCATGATTTAGAGGTTGCATATATTCGTTTTCTTTTCATTATCACAGTATCACATGAATATCGGTTGTCCTGAAGTCTACAATGATTGTAAATGTCTTCTTTCTACACCACTTTGCTACTTTCTCATAAATTTATAAAATTTAGAATTGCTATATTAAACTATATACAAATTATATATGATTAATATAGATTATATGTAGGAGATTATGTACAATCTATATATAATTTTTTTCGTGCATTTGTATATAATTATATATAGTTATGGATAATTATATACAATTATATATAACTACATATGTACTTACATCTGACTAAATATAACTTTATATGTCTATATATATTTATATAAAGATTGTATATGCCCAAAATTATATTAAGGTAATTTAATATAGACTATATCTAAACTATATACAATGTTTCTACCTGGGTTAATTTACTATATCTAGACTTCCATGAAAAATATTCCTTAATTCGGCACAGTTTCATATAATTTTCAAACGGCATGCACACACTTAAATCAATGATTTTATCGTTCTATGAAGTGTTTGAAATCACAAAAAAAAAATTATGCCAATCACCGAGCATGCTTGTGATATCCCTTTTTTATCAAAGCAGGGCCAATATCAGTCTCAAATTGTAAGGTATTTAATAAACGATTACACAGCCCCATAACAAAAATTCGGCACGCCAGGCTACATTACAACGATTGCATGTTTTAGGGGTCGCTGAATCCTAATCGAATTAACTGCATCCCAATCATTCAGCATAATTGATGCATTGGAGAGACAGGCAATGCACCTTATATTAAGCTCACAGGGAATCTGCGAATATGAAATTGGCAATAAACGCGCACCGTTATTAACAAAATCGTTTTTTTAACAATTCTGTGATATTATAGGGCTACCTGTGCTATAAATATTTATCTAAACTTAACGCATAAGGGGTCAAGTTCTTTGCTTTTTCAAGATCTACAACTTCTTTCCCAATGTTTTTCGAACTTCTGATATTACAAATACCACGACTCATTGAACAATGTCCAATGAATATTTATTACTATTTATGCTTTTAACTACTACGTAGACGTCCCCCTTTGCGGACTGATCGATAGTCATCAATCAGGCTCTGAAATTAGATGTGCTTTGATCTGATATACCTTCATATATGATCTAATCTGGATCAAGACCAAGACAAGATAATTCATGATTCTTATTTGCAAGAAATTTGAGTTAAATAATGTATACTCTTTGTAAATCCTTAAATCCTTTCCAAACACGATGAGATTTGATCATTTTTTTATGATCACATTTTGACTACTATATGTCTAAGGAATCGCGATACTCCAAAAATGTCTAAGAAACTTTTATTTTTCGGTGTGATCCTCTATTATTCATACTAATATGTAGTAATATAAGTAGTAATAGTCCACCCCTGCTACGAACAACACACTTACCGTTACTACTTAAATTACGATATGTTACTAAGTGTAATGTGCGACTTTTATCAATTTTTTCAGTTTCTAAATATTCGATTTTCTTTTTCAATTAAAATAGTCGAAAGTTGTATCTGAAACGCACCACCTACATTTGAGGGAGTCGCCTCTTAAATGAATGTAGTCTCAATATTCTGGTGTATTATTAAAATATTATCACAATTAAACTCCATGTACAGGCCTGTCAAATTCTAACTCAAGATTACAACCTCTTCCTTCTATAAAATATGTCTAGCAATAATTTGTACCAAAAGTAAAAAATTCTACTCTAATGATTCATAAAACTTGGTATATACATCGTTTTGAAATCGATAATGTCGAATTTATTTTAAAGACATTTTTTCAATATTTAAAATGAGATAAAAGTACTCAGACTGGCTTCAACCTTTTTATGCGGGACATATAAACCGTATATATGAAATAATTGCAAATACTCCAAAATTTACATAAGAAAATAAAAAATTATAAAAAATTAAGGGAAAGAAAATACATTTTTTATAAAAGTATTTGATAAACATTTTTCTTTCCAATAATCAACAGAATTCATCACTTTAATAAGTAGCGAACACCGAAATTAGTTACGTAAATCCTTCATTAATATAAATAATAATGATACCTGGTAGAATAAATTATGTTATCATATTAAATGAAGACATGTTATTTTCTAATAATAATTTTATTGTTTCCATCCTCAAATTATAATACTTCTGCACATATTTGACGAATATAAATCTTTTACCAAATCAAAACTTAGAATACTTCATCAAAATTTAGAATCATTTTTTAAAGTCTGCCGTGAATATCGTATCTAATATTGCTTTGCAATATTCACAAAAACCTACGTAATGCAGACTTAACTTTTACTTTTTCAAAATACTCACTACATTTTTGTTTACTCTTGTGTAACGGCTAGCGATATTTCTGCGTGCAATGCCCCAGGTTTTAATAAAAGCGATTAAATTAGTATATTAAAATTACAGCGGTAATTCCAGTGAAACTGATACACAATCAAAATTCAAGGATGTTTTAACTTATCCATTCAAGAGAAATACAAAACATGAAATTGACAGAACACTGTAAAATATCATAACACTATTCATACCAAAATCACATGGAAATAATGAATCGTCAAATTTCAGTATGAAAATAAAATGTTCCTTTCGACTATAAAACATGTTGTATAATTTATCGGTGTATAGGGAAAGGCGGAGCGAAGCGGCGAGGATTTTTTCCGTGTATCATATCTCTCCTTGAATTTCGTATTTAGGATGATGCAAAGTATCATTTGATAGGTAATATTTACATACGTTTTACTTATGGCATATGTTTTACAGATGGCCAGCTACGGCCAATTTACAAAACATGGGGCGAAGCGGCGATATCGGGATGAAGTGGCGAATCCTTATTTTTAGAGGTCTCTGAGACGACTATCATAAAATTAAGTGCAAGTCATAATCTTATAAGTTATTATTGTTTGTTTTAATAAAATTAAAATTTCCAAGTTGGCGGAATGAACCTCTTCAGATATATCAGAGTTTCCAACAACAGTAAAAAAAAGAAATTGCGTCTTCGGAAGCTTTGAATACTCATATTATATCAGAATCACAGATTTTAACTTCATCTTTAGTTACTCAATGCATTCATCAAAAGAGAATTCTAAATTAAAAAATAATCACGGAATAGAGACATCCGGGACAAAATTTCGCCGCTTCACCCCAAAGTATCATTTGGACGATATCTCATTATAAACGCACAAAAAAAGGAACAATTCATGTTTTATAAATAAGTCTAAAAAATATACTTTTAGAATAAATATATAAATAGTGATTATTAAACTGCCAAAATGAAAATATTGACCAATCAGAGAACAAGTACAAGAAAATGGCTTGAAAATTGTGTTTAAAATTTACATTTCTCGTTCCCAAAGATAGGTAAGAGAACAAAAAATGAAATATCATGCCTCAAAATGTGAAAAATGGTATAAATAAAGAAACCACATATGATATTTTACAATCAGTATGATCATTCGCCCCGTCTTCCCCTATATATTACAGCTTACAATTATTAATTAAAAAACAAAAGTTCAACAAAATTTCTCGATATTTCTCGTCCAAAGGATTAAGTGTAGCTAAAGACCTAGGGGATTTAGTAACTGTCCGATACAGAGTATTATGGAGATAATCATACCAATGTCCCCGATAGGCCTAAACTTCCTTTGATGCTTAAGGGGTCGTAAATGACGAGAGAATCCCCAGACTTCGGCGTGTTGTTAGGCCATAAACAACACAATTAATGGTCGTCGTAGATATGAGCTGCTTGTATATCGTGGAACCGTGTTGCGTAGACGTGTGGAGAATCTCAAACCACGATATTACCTGACGTAATGTCGACAGATGAATGAGATCCAAAAACCATTGGTCATTCAGCAAATGACCGTTATCTTCGGGGTTAATGAAGTGAAAAACTTTTTCATTTTCACATTTACAAGCATTAGTTAAATATTTAGACAACAAAAAATCGATTAGAGTTATATTAGCATCCTCTTGATCTGTATACAGGGCATTCTAAAAGTGTTGAAACGATCAAATATCTCGAGAAATACAAGCCGTTTATAAAATTGTGAAATATACGTTTTCTGTATTTTAAAAATCCTTTGACACTGACTACAACCCGTCAATCCTATCCGTTAGAGGTGAAAAAGGTAGTCACTTTAAAATTTTAAATAGACAAATCCATTTTTGCAGATTTTACTTCTTCAGAAGATTACATGCCATAATATTAAAAAAATATAATATTATTGTGAATAATATTATTGTAAAAAATATTATTGTGTTATTTTTTAAAATATTATTGTAAAGATTATTTAAATTCTCTCATACATTACTTCTCGCAGACATTAAGAACAGATATTGTAAGTTTAGAAATAGTTTATTGAAAATAAATTTAATATTCTACATATAATTTTACATTATGAGCAATGCCTCGTACGTATTCAATTATATCGCAATCGTCGCACTATGACTGAACTAATTCTCGTAAACGTTCGTCATAATTATGACCTAATCTAACCTAACCTAGCTTAGCCTATCCTAACCTTTTATAATATTAAATCATTAGAATATTTATCACAGTGGTATTATGTAGTTTCACATTTTTTATTGTAATTTTTTTCAGAGTAATATTTTTCACAGTAATATTTTTTACAATAATATTATTCACAATAATATTTTGCAATAATATTTAAAAAAATAATATTATGGCATGATACCCTTCAGAAACCGTTGAGTAAATTGTCCTATTATTACGTCATCTAGTATTGTAATAATCATTTGAAAAGCGGTTTTATTTATAGCGCCTACCCACCGATGCTCGAGATGTGCCCAGAATAATTTACTTTGACAAAACTTATTAGAATAAATATAAAATAGTTGAGACCTATATAAGCAAAAATTAAAAGTTGTGGTAATCTAGATTTTATCTAGAATAACGAGAGGAGGATTATTATTGGCACTATGTTATTTTAGTAGATGATTTGAGGTTATCCTATCCCATGCAATTTTAGTCAAATCTATGAAGTCTTTTAAATCGGTTAGAGGCTCAGCTGTTGGTTAAGACAAAGACACTTTATTTTAATATTCAAACCAGTTATCTTTTTGTGCGTAAATCATACAAAAATAAATATTATAAAGATTAAATACTCTTTTTCATTTTCTTTGATTATTCTTCTTAATCTTAAGATAGTATGGGGGATAAATAGTTATTTTTGTATCAAGGTCGTAAAATAGAGTTTTACGCCTCGACCATAGAACCCGAGAGACGGCAAAGCCGACTCTAGGTTCGTGTGCGTGAAAATTCTACGCCTGAGATGCAAACATTGCTTTTTGAATAAAATATTTGTTATCACAACAGCACGAAAAGTCCATCTTTCCGCCTGGAAAAGGGGGATGGGGGGGGGGCACTTTCCGCCCCCTTTTCCGTACGGAAAGATGGACTTTTACTGCTGGTGTGATAAAATATACTATTACGCCTGGATTTGCGAGCCTAAAATGCGAATTTCATTTTTTTTGCACCTACTGCATCAAAATAGTACGTTATGTGCCAAAGGCGCAATTTATCGATTTTCGACGATTGTAAAGTTTGACGCCCGAGCGAAGTGAGGAAGTAATGTGTTTTTCCGTGACCAATAATGTGTTTCTTTATCCGATTGTTGTAGGACTCTAATTCGCGGCCGAAATTTTCGCACTGGGCCGAGAAATCGAGTTTTACAGCCGGAGGGTTAAAAATAATATTTATAGTACTGTACGTTAGTTATCCTTAATAATACGATTCGCTACGTCAGTTATTAACAGATTTGTTAATTGTTACTAAAAATACATGATATATAAAATATAGTATTCAACCAAAAGTGAGAAGATTATGAAATAAATGTTTTGCTTTAAAAAGCAGCGTATGATGGATTGTGAAATTACTGTGGATAAATTAGAGTATTCAAAGATACAATTTGATACATAGTGTGCGATTCAAAATGGAAAAAGTATGAAATATATAAATTTTGTATAAATACATTTTATAATGTGTTGAAGAGGTACGCCTAGAAATTTTAATTACTCTCAAGAGACTTTAATATCCAGTAGGAAAATTTATATATGATACGTTACTGTAAACTAAATGAAAGCACAGTGTATGTATTAATTATTAAATTAAAATGGATTCTCTCATATGACATTCTATTTTATTTATATTGCAAGAAAAAGTCATTAACACTATAAAAAAACATCAAAAACGGCAACAAATCACTGAAAAAATCAAATTATCACGTTATTTTGTAAAAATATTGCGACAAATTAAAAAAAAATAATTATATAACCATTTTTAAATATATACTTTTAATAAACTTTCCTGAAAGATACATCGCGATCGGTATTTTTGAGTTATAAATTGTTAATTAAAAAGAAGGTTTTAATTCTAGTGTGCTCGCGTTGAAAGGTAGCTAGAAAGTTTGTGCGAAAATTAATTCCTTGGAAAATTTCAAATGGATTGGCACTATATTTTTTTTTACTCAAAATCATCCTTTTCAGAACAAAAATGTATTTTAAAATTTCATTTTAAAAAAGTTTAACAACTTACTAAATTAGCGATTATTCGACAAATTTGGTCTGGTCACATATTTTAGTATTTAGAAAAATCGATGATGCTCGACCGACATTTGTTTGTTTCTCTCATTGAATGCTTCTAAAGTTATACCAATTTATAATCAAATAAATAATAATAACATCCGCAATATAACAATTCACGTATTCAATAGAAACAATATCAAATTAATATTATATTTAATTGATTATTCCGTACGATATCCAATGAATAAAAATCCATATCATGTTTCGGCACAATATTATTACATTTTACAAAGGAACAGCAGAATGATTGTATTAATGAGATAATATTTGTTTTCAAAGCGTAGTCGACAATGTGTATCAATATCATAACATTTGAAAAGGTTTAATCTTGTAGTATGTACATATATGTTATAAGAGAGAGAGAGAGAGAGAGAGAGAGAGAGAGAGAGAGAGAGAGAGAGAGAGAGAGAGAGAGAGGCATAACAAACAAGTGCGACTGTTAGATCGGCCGCGATGTGTCACGACCAATCAAATTGCACGGACTGTAATTAGAAATTCCCCAGGTGGGCATGATTTTAGTTCCAGTTGCATCCGCTGGTGGTGTTGGTGACGTTCGTGGCGCTGCGTTCGCACGCATCGGGTCGGAACACAGGGAGCACGTATGGTGTTGAAGAGACGCTTTGTGACTTCAGAGTAGACTAGATCGTGCACGACAGTTTTTGTTATTCCAATTGAAAAATACTCCGTAGTCATCCGTTTTTCCATTCAAGATGTCCTTGGAGGAGAAGATTTGAGGAAATCAACCAAATCGACGTATGTCTGTTGGAAGATTCCTTCGTATCGGATCGCCACGTCAACTGTTCGATTTTTGCGGACCAGCGTACCGACGCCATCAATTTGTTCGATGCCTTATCACGATTCAGTTCAATCGACAATTTAAAGGATTAAATCCTGGGATACAGCCCAATCTTTTGGTAACGACGCTTCTCGATGGAAATGTGGTTGAGGACAACGGATGGTCGACGAAGTTAAAAAAAAACGACGTTCGCTAAATTCAGCTAAGTAAACTATTAAAAGAAATCAAGAGCTCTCTTCTCTCCTCTCAATTAATTATATTATTTTTGTTTTTTATTTGATATGACGAGAAATGATCGGTCATATGTATATTTTGTTAAATCTATAATTACTGAATAATCTCTTATTGTCAATTACGAAAGAATAAGGTTACAGCTTCCCCGATTAAATATGTAAAGATTGGACGATTATGTTGACGCGAAAACGTAATAGAATACAGATTAATTTTTATTTGAAAGCAAAAATTCCGTTCGCCGGTATTTTTGGGTAGATTGCGATAATGTTATTTGCAAGTAATTCGAAGACTGTGAATTGATGATATTACATGTTATTAAGTATTATTTAAGTTAACGAAATAGAGTTGTTGCGAAGCGATGTGACAAAACGGGATTTAGATTAGAAAGATAGCAAACGACGAATATGTATTTTATGTTTTATGATAACTAATAATTAAACTGAATTATATGATATTAATATGACTTATTTGGGTATTTATCTAACGACACATGTGTTTAGTATATTATTTGCAGCTAAAAAAAAAAATGAATGCAAGTTAAAGATTTGTTTGCTTTGGTGAAATTATTCTTTGTATCAAATAGTATGAATTTTTGAAGATGACACATTAACGTGTCATCCAAATAGAATTTATTACAATCTCCACTTCAATTACTAAAGTAGTAATTGACGAGTTGCTGCAATAACCGGCTATTTTTCGATCAATTAATAAAACATTATTTAAATATTCCTTCAAAAAATATATTTACAAAACCACGAAATTCGTTGAAACTTATTTAGTCTAGTTATTTTAACAAACAATAGCCCTAACTAGGAAAGTGAATATTTATTGATGTAACCTTTTCCAAGGGACTTGAAAAAAATAAACTTAAAGTTTGCGACCAATGTACATGATAAACATTTTTTAGTATCATAAACATCGTAAAAATGTTGTTTTTTGTAATTACAATACTTCTATTGAAAATACTTGGATGCTCATCCTGCATAAGCTATCCCAAGTGACAATAGTGATACGATAAATAGTTTCCAACTTATGTAAGAAACACTGATACAACTAACCAATATTTATTTAAAAAATGTTATTAGCTTATTGTTTAATACTCGTAAGGTTTTATTAAATATTATTTCAACGAAAAGTGAAGAACATAAAATTATGAATGGATTTTAACGAGTTACAACTTATTTTTTCGGTGATGAGGTAAAAACTTTGGAAAAATTAATTCGGTAAAGTTCTAAAGGATCTTTTTCTCGAAAAAATAAGCCATCATTCGTTAAAATCCATTCAGTTTTAACTGGCGATATGAAGAAAGTTTGAGTCATTAACTAAAGTTATTTAACAAATTACTCTTACAGGTCTCAATTTTGTTTCCAGTGTAATAATAATTTCTCCCTTCAATAGTATCATTGTTAGTGCCAATTGAATTCTTGGAAACGTTATTAAATATTTATTACAAGCATACTGCATCCCGGGGTCTGACTACCTTAAATGTAAGTAATGGTTCATGCATACTGTAACCAACATTTTTAGGTTTTTATGATGGTAAAAATGCACCACTGAAACATTGGTCACAAATTTCAAATTTCATTTATTAGGCATCTAAAGTCCCCTTGAAAAGTTTCATCCGTAAACATTCATTTTCCATGTGAGTGTGGGAAGTCACTATACTAATTCGCTTTGTTTTCCTAAGAAGTATTTTTAACATTTTCCAAAAAACATAAAAATCAATATAATTTATTTCAAATGCAGTAAATTAATTTAACAAGTAATATGTAAAATGTAAGTTCAAACCAAATCCCAAACCTTAATACTTCTATGGCAAAGCCCATTGATTAATATAATCTATATCACAACTTTTATATAACTTTTTCACAGATTTCAGTTTTAAATAACAGACAATAAACTATTGCAGATATGTTTAACTGTTAATTTCAATCAAATCTAAGTAATTGTATTTGATCGCATAATTGTTTCATTTTATTGCATAAAATATTTTCTGTTATATAATAACAATTAGAATATTAGCTAATAAAAAAATTACTTAAATAAATTAAGTGACGTATAATCGTATAATATTCTGACTTGAATAAAAATGATGTACCAGAGGGCTTCTAGCGATATTTGATGTACGTATGTATTTTGTCTGAAAGTAAATAGTGTATTGTGCACTTGGGATGCGTAAATATAAAATCTCACAAACTTTATATGGAAGTTGATAGCAGGTTTAAAAATGTTTTTATATACCGCGAGAGAATCACTTGCGATGAAAATTAGATTACAACTCGTTCGACAGCGACGAACTCGCGCAAAGGAAGAGGGAAATTGATATTCTACTCTTTGTAATGTAAATTATCAGGTAAATTTAAGGATTAACTATATGAACGACGCAAAATCTGTTTGTTCGCTTCAGGAGGGACACAATTCACCGGATTAATGTAATACAACGAAATATAATCAATAACACATTAAAAGAAAGATCTGAAACACATCTTATCTCAAAAATTTAAAAGTTTCAGCAATAAAAGATATTACTGGGTACTTAAAACATCTCATTGGTCTTAAGATTGGTTAGAATAGTTCATTATGAAGAGGGATAATAATAGGTCGAAATGTAAATCAGCAGGCTACTGTTCTACCTCACATTTTTTGGATAGATTTTGAAAAACATATCTTTTAATAATTCGCAGTTAATATTCCGTTCTGGTTTCGAATTAACAAGTGCCAGTAGCTCCACAATTTTTCTCCAACTAGGAGGGAATTTTTTTAAGTACCTTCAGTAATTTTAACACTTTTTCTATACTAATACTGTCATTTTTACTAATCACCAATACATTTCAGTCCGTTGAAGATGTCTGAGAAAGATTGACGTCATTCATTACAAATAAGTTTATAGATTTTAAAAATTCAATGTAATATATTCATGATGTATTTATGTACAGAGCTTCCTTAAGTAACGTACAAATATCTATTGTGAACTTCAAACAAATGCTTGAAGTTTTTCTACATCATAAAAGTGCTGCAAACTTACAACAAAATTTGTGAAAATATAGTAAAAAAGTACTTTAAAGTACCTTGCAATAATATGTTGGAATTTTCAATATTTTAATGTAGATTCACAGTAAAATCATTGAATTTATGACGTGAACAGAAAATCGTGAAAGATCGAAATAATATACTTGGATTCACCACAAACATAATTCATTTTCAGTCTTGAAAATCTTTTTAGATTTTTCAGGGCCACAATGGAAGCGTTTCGTCATTATTCTGTGCAGGTGGTGGTGCGAAATATAAGGTTTTCACTCGAAACACATAAAGTTACAAAATTCGCATAAATACATGAAGCATCTAAAATATCGAGACCTATGTTACGAACAAAACCGTCTTAATTGACTCACTAACAGAGAGAATGAGAAAGAGAGAATATTACCTTACTTCCCTGTCAAGATTCTCTTTTACTTCTATTTTTTCTTAGATATTAATCTATATAAAAGACAGTTCCAATCTACTTGCATTTACTTAATGTTATCAAAAGTTTAACTGCACGCCTCGACATTCAGCAAAAACCATAACCTAACCTATAAATATATATGACCAAAATTAATGTACAGGAGTTTACTATTGGTAGATCGAAATAGATTGCACATTACTTAAACTCGATATTTTTGGTTTCCTTACTAGCAACTAGATTGTAGTGATCTCTAAAAATGTTTATTTACGTAAAAATACTTTTTCAATAATGTTTTAAACGGTGGCCTGGACAAATCTTGATGTAGGAGATAGACAGGCATATACTATATAATCTTATGTAATTTTACTACATAAAATTCAAATTTACAATATATGTATCAAAACCGTGATAGAATGTTGTAAAATCACAAAATAAATGTAATTTTTTAACACATTATTGAGAAATTGTAAATTCACAATAAAATGTTGAAATTTTACAAAATACATTTTGCAATCGCAATATTTATTGCAATTTTACATTATTTTCGTACTGTAAGTTTGTTGTAAAATTACTTTTAACAGTGTATAATGTCAATGTTTATGACAATAGTCGAAGTTGAAATAAGTAAAACGTTTTGATAGCTTCTTGGAAGAACTTTTTAGCTCTAATTACAACGAGATAGTCACCACAGCATTTTGTAAAAATATTAAGAGAAAAATAACCCAAAAATGAAAAGAATGCCCATTAACTATCGGAAAATTCCTACAGGCAATAGAAAGGTAAACTCTTCGAATTAAAATCACCCTGACATTTCATCAGCCATTATAGAAATTAAAGAATATAGTCATGGAAATGAGCAATACAGAATAGTCAAGAAGTATTAGTAGCCATTAAATTGTCAACATTTTTTGGATTATTTTTCAATAACAAGCGACTAGTTCCTGTATAATGATGTAAATAAATGCTTGTTTTTTGATATTATGGTCTCTTAATCATATAATACAAAAGGTGAGAAGTAAATAAGTAAATAAAAATAAATAAACACCTACTAGAAATCAATCCATTTTTTAGCCAAGAATTGTACAATTAATGTATTCACCATGTTAAAGGTATAAGCAGCAAAATGGACAGAAAAAAATGAATAAGTTTCTACCAGGGCAGATGTAGCTGGGATGTAAGTTCACGGATAACGCAATAAATTAGCAGATCAAACGAGCCCGACGAAGTAACTGTTTTGATTGTATTTATTCAAAATATCTTTTCTTTTTTCATCAGATAAACCCTTCTGCTTCCAGTTGGTCCACCATTGTTTTATTCCGTCATTAATTTTTAAGGTCTGATTCGAGGTAGAAGTTTCTTCTCCAAACATCTCTTAAATGCCTGCAACAAAATCATGTTCTGGTATTTCATTGAGCTTAGAAATGTCGTATTCATCCTCAACAGAAACATCATCTACTTGTTTCTGTTGGTCAGGTAAGACCTTTGTTATGTCCAGATTATTATTTTCCATTTGAGATAAATTTCATCCTAGTTTTCTGCAAACACAGAAAAATTGTTTATAATCAGTACTGTGACTGATTAAATTGCATCAAAACTCGTATGGAGTTTGCCCTTTTCAAGTATGTGTTCATAAAGAACTGACGTCACTCGTATGGAGATAGCCAATTAATGATACCTCCGTGTGGGTGAAAACCATATGAAATATTTCTCATTTCAAGAGAAAATCAAGAAAAAACAACCCCTACCTTTTGAATATTCCATTTTTTTTCGAGTTTTTTTCATCTTTGTTTTTTTGACATTTAAGACATTCATTCATAACCTTTGTTAGGTTAGTTATTTGATTTTCCATTCCCTTTAACTTTTATATGTATCTCATTCATTTTCTCTCGATCGGGAACGTGAACGACTTCTTTTCTTAGATTTACCCACCTGTATTTACTAAATTTAATGAAATTATTCTGAAGAAAAAATCAAAATTCGACTGTGTACTTGTTTTATATTTCGCAAAAAAAAAAACAATACGAATATCAACAAAAGCGCAGGAAGCTGAAGAGACTCACATGTCGCATTTTGTTCATTTTAAACCTTACATTTGTGATTATTTTGCAGAGTTAAAACAGTACTACCGGTAATCATTGAGAACGAGACGCATAATATAATCACCTATTTTTATATGTAAAATTTTAGAATTACTTATTATTGGGTTTACTATGAAAATATCATGCATCTAGAGTTTACAATTTAAACTATTGTTAATTATTCGTTTACTATTGAACTAATATCCCAGTTACGACGGTTTATTTATTTTTATTTATTTACACAAAAATTCCACCTTTCCACTTTTTGCAATATAATTACAAAGACCGTAATATAAAAAAACAAGTATTTATTTACATTATTAAGAATTTTAGACATAGCGAATAGCTCCTTTCCTTGAAACTGATTTATGCACAAATATAGAAATTATAGCGTGCATATCCTATATGCTTATATATGTTTCTCTTTCAAACACGTTTTCTTTGAATTTAACGAATGACGCAGTGTTTCCGTACACGTGCAATCATTATTTTTCGTTGCAGCACAGTGAAACAAATGTAGCGTACTGATAAAGTCTTTGCATACTGCAAAAGGATTTGATCTTGTTATATGTTTTTAATATAAACGCCAACGTCGAAACATAATAATAACTTTAAATATGCTGATAACACATAAATTAAAGAATAAACAAAATTCTGTACTTTTAATGTCACCTTTTTTTAATGTCTTTTGCGCCACTAAACTGAAAGTCACATTTGCTATTTCTTAATATGGATAAGTTTTCAAGATATGAATTTCAAAATGATTGTTTCTTTTTTCTGGCCAAGTTTTACATCCTATGCTACACTCTGAAGCAAAAAAAACTTCCGATCGCACAATGCATCAAATTAAAGATTATTAAGTCGCCAATAAACACAGCCATACATTTTTTCAATGCGTTTAGTGGATATAATATTATGATCCAAAATAAACGAGAAAATTCACATTTTTTTTAATCAAAATATAAATAAAAATTTATGTTTATGGACGTGCGAAAATAGAGAACATTAAGTTAAATTCAGTTACTTCTTTTTACACGCTTTTGAGAAGAAAAATAAGTATTGTTGAAATCTGTGGATAAAAATCCATTTTAAGCAATTAAGTAAATGTACGAAAATAAAACTATTAAATTTCTTTTCCTAGTTTTTCATTAACTATATGAAACAAAGTTATTTACTTCGTTTATAAACCAATAATAATGTCACTAATTATTCCTAGAACCATAAAACGTAAGAATCTTAAATTGTCTTCAATCCACAAAGAGAATTAAATTGTTAAATAAATTAAATTAAATTGTGAACACTATAATAACTTTAAATAGAGAAAAGATTAGTTTAAAAACAAAGAAAAAATTAAATTTTTGTACATAAATAGGGTAAACACGGAGCAAACCGTACCTTTTAAATAGATTTTAAAAAATGTAAAAGATTACGTTAAGGTCATTTTTTTTTAAATGTTAGCCATTGACAATTATTTTGCAAAAGTCGCATGGCATCTGTAACGTTTTATAGTAGCGATTACATTATATTTTTTCTTTTAGCAATTCTTAAGGAGATTATGGTTATTTCGAAATTGTCATTTTCTATTGTAAAAACAAAAGATCGTTTTGTTAAACTGCAGTATTGTAATTGGAATTGTGCTTTTTAGGAATCCCTCGTTATATAACCCCTGCTTTGTATGAATTTGAAGATATAGTTTCGCAAAACTCAAAAAATGTCTTGTACAAATCGGAACTTTTTTGACAGGGGAACATTATATTTTTTTTATTTCTTTTAATTTGAAGTTACGTTCATTTTAATAAGTGCACTTAAAAAACCCGACAAATCACAATACAGAGATTCAAAAACCCGATATTACAAAATACAGACACCTCTGATTGGTGCATTCACTACAGAAAAAAATGATCACGGGTCCCCGTCCTTGAGACGTAAGTGGAAGGTCATTTCATGGTCAAAAATGTTTGACGAAGGAATTAATTTTGTAGGTCACTTGAAGGTCATATCAATTGGAACCCCGGGTTATTTATTAAGCACTAAATCAATCATTAATTATATTTTCAGAATATGTACACTTTGAAATATCTGTAATTTGAAATGTCTGGTTTTTGAATGTCGGTTTTGTGATTTGGCTGTTTTTTTAGATGCACCGTTCATTTTGTTAGGTGCACATCAAAAACCCGACAAATCACGAAACAGACACTTCAAAAACCCGACCTTTAAAAACCAGACATTTAAAAAAACAGAAATTAAAAAAACAGACTTTCAAAATATGTCTGCATTTCTTAATTGTCTGGTTTTTGTATGCCTGTTTTTGAAATCTCTAGTTTTTGAATGTCTGATTTTTCAATTGTCTAGTTTTTGAATGTCTGTTTTTTAAATGTCGGGTTTTTGAAGTGTCTGTTTTGTGATTTGTTGGGTTTTTGAGGTGCACCCGACCAAGGGATTAATTTGGTAGGTCAGTCGAAAGTCAAATCAGTCTGACCCTCGGATTATTTATTAAGCACATTTAGAATGCAATAATTAACTACATTTTTAGAATACGTACATTTTGACTGTCTGTTTTGTGATTTGTCGGGGTTTTGTGGTGCACCAATTTTAATTGTTCGGAACCAAAGTTCTATCAGATTGTTCGAATTAGTTTTATTTATAAATATTTTTCAATCAAATTATAATCTTTTATTATGAATTATATGGATTCATCACTTTGTTCACAAGACATCGGCATTACTTCGTTAATGTTAAAAAATAGTTTAGTTAGAGACAGGACTCAAATTCGCGATCATGAATGTCAAAGATACAATTTTTCGGAAATCAAACGATTTTTCGAAATTATGTCCGCTATATCGGATCCACCATTTTGAATTTTAGAAATCTGATTTCAGATTCAGCGACCTCAATAACCATAATAATAAAATTATAGGAGAAATCAATGAAAATGTTTTCCAAGATAAAAATGTCACCAAAAGCTGCTTTTCGCCAGACGGTTAAGGGATTAACATTGTTTCATGCGATTAACAGGATGATATATGGTAGACAACAAATAATTAACTGTATACCGAATACTTTAATAAACTGTTGTGTATAATTGCAAACATACCCGTATTACGATAATTTCCACATGACTAATTGTACGCTTTATATTTTCAGGTTGTCGAGACTAAGGGGAAATTGGGTTCAAGTCAACCTCAAAGTTTCCCGTTGTTACCTGTTTTGTTGAACGCACCCTACGGTATCTGTGCTTTGGAGAATAAGGTTGTATCGCACCTCGTTTAAACCAGGATTCAACGTTTCAATCGTTAACGATACCCTGTAACCGACAACAGCTATCGCCGGGGATTTCAGTACAGACAATAAGCGTGACCCAGCCCCGACCGCGTCAAAGGGATAATCCAACCCCTATTGCACCAGATGCGGTGACATTTGCATCCCACCAGCTACTCCCTTCATTTCTCTCTCTATTACGGTTAGAAATGGATTTTGAGATTCGAGCAAGGATTGTTTAACATTATGTCGAAAGTAGCGCGGTCTCGTTTGTAGAATTGTTTGATTGTACCGAATAGTAATAATTGTGCCGAATATTAGTCAATTGTCTACTCGGATCCAACATGAACCATTGTTGAATTAGCAAACTTGGACAGGAAGCCAAATTGGTATTGGTGATATCGATTTCCTGAAGGAAAGCTGTGGAGTAAGAAACTGATCAGTTAACTCCTATTTCATACTTTTGTTCTTTAGTTAGCTTCGTTTTTTCAATAATAATTATTAGGATATAGATAGATTAACAAAACTGGTCGATAAAATTGAAGCAATTTAATCTTTCGGAGATGAAAATAGCTAACATTTGTCAATTTTGGGTCGCTGAATCCGAATCCGATAATAAAAAAATGTGGCTCTTGTTTAAAAGATATATGGGGTCAAAGTTCGAAAAAACGTCGTTTTCTACTATGTTTGAGGAGGCATACCTTTTGACAGAAATGAGATAAGGACTTCAGTAATGTCTTAAAATATTGCTTGTAGCTTCGACTTTATGGGGAAAAAATGTAATACAATTTAAAAAAAAAGCACTTTGCCTTGAATGGTCAATTTTCTGAATGCATGAAATACCGGTCTGATCTTGTACGGCTGTAACTACTGCAACTATTGTGCTTTAAATTAAAATATTAGGCAAGCGGGAACTTGAGGATTTTTGAGCGGTCTGAAAAAAACCATGTATACAATTTTAATGAAGAACAGTAATATTTTAATTTTTTATTGAATCCGCCATTTTCAATTTCCAAAATTTGATTTCTAACTAGCGACCCCAAAAACCCTTGTATACCAAATTTCATTAAAAACGGTTCGTCACAAAAATGTGAACCGCAAAAGTTCCCGCTCGTCTAATGGTATCACGTAAATCCGTTGTTTTTAAAATATTTTAATTACAATTTATACTACCTAAATATTCAGTATACTCGAGGAAATTCTATTATTTATTTAAGTAGGTAATGCCAATAGTTAAATTGAAGGAAGTCTGGTCTTCTTTCGTGGTTTACGTAAGAAACTTATCTTACTTAGAAATTGATGAAGTACCGAGCCAATAGTGGACAATGTTCTCTAAAAGCGTTGCAATCCTGTTATCTGAATTCGCATTCTCATTCAATACCGTGCGATTCAATATAAATATAGCGTTGGCTGGCGTTGAATGATATATTGCCGGATATTAAGTTTTAGGTCAAGCCTTTGGGTCGTGTCTTTTCATTGTGTTAAAGAGCTTTGCTTTCTTAGATGACAGTATCTTCCGAGATATGAAACTGTGCGATTTAGATTTCCGAAATAAAGTTCCTTTATATTTTAAGAACTAACAAATTTAACAAAACTTTGTAGCAAAAATATATTATTCCTATTGTATTAATTTCGAGTTATTATTCTAGATTTAAATTACTAAAAAAAATGATTATAGGTCGAAATATAATAATTTGATAATAATAAATTAATATATCTTGTCAAAGGTATTTAACAATTACATTTAATTTATTATTTTAATATCTGAATATAAGACTGTTATTATTTAGTGGCACCGAAGTACTCCACAAGCCACGTTCAAACATTATATAAAATTTCCAATTAAAACGTTATTAGTATATATAAACTCAAAAGCATCAATATAATATCTATTAAATTGCTTATGAATAATATTTACTTCTTTGAATTTAGCACACATAAAATAACGATTAAAATTTTTAATTCACTAATTGAAGAATATACAATTCACAATTGTATTGAGACAATACACTTTTAGTCAACTGGACTAATCCTGCTCAGTAAAATTGACTACTTTTCGATATAAAAATTGTTAACAGAGACAAATACACTATCAAGTCTAAAACAAAGGTCGACTATTATTGTGAAAATATAATCTAAAAAATATGTTTAATGTGTGATTTGAAAATATTAGGTTCTACAAAATAGCCATTAAAACACCGACCGATAAAATATTACATTTTTGGTTGCCTTTGACAAACACAGCAACATTTCCGAAGTATCTTTATTCGTTCTGAATACGAAGATCTTAACAGAATTTTCCTATCATTTTGCATATTCAAGAAAAGTGCGGTTAAATATCATAGAAGATTTTATTAAAAAATTTAAACTTTTAATATATTTCGCAACATGAAACCAACAAAAGTTTTGTGATATTTAACCTCACTTTTCTCGAACGTGCTACCTGACTAGAATCTTAGTAATGCCATCGTTTTCAGCATCAAAGAATACTTTGGAAATTGTACTTTGTTTATCAAAGGAAAAATCAGCAATTACAATAAGTACAAAGTCGTGATCTGAAGTACTTATAATATTAAGTAAACTTAAATAAAAATATAAATACCATATTAGACGTTGGTGACAATATTACCGTTTCTCTACAACCCCCTGTAATTCATGAGAGTGAAGTATCTTAATTGGTAAATGTTTCAATTATATTAACCCTTTAAAGCCGGGACGGACACGTTTTCCCAACTATTTTCAACGTTAATTTTCTCTACTACTGTGGGTGTAAAAAAAACGGAATATCCAATTTTTACGTATTTGGGATCGCTCTTTCAGAATCACGCAATAAAATTAAAAAAAAGAAACAAAAAAAAGAATTGTTCTTTACATTCCGTTTGCCTCCTCGCGGTTTGAGCCTGGCGACATTAATAATTTTATTAATGGCTAAAGAACGTGGAACATTTTATATAAAAGTTATAACTTTAAAATATGCTACGTTAGACTCTGACTCTAATGGGCTTGTCAAATTAATTGTAATTAAAAGTGATTCCAAATATTCGTGATCAGCCATCGCAAAAATCTCCGAGTAACAATTTTCAAAAATATAAATAATATAATAATCCGACAAATTTTGAAAATATCGTCCGCCATATTGGATCCGCCATTTTGAATTTTTGAAATCGGACTTCAGATTCGTGTTCAGCTACTATAAAAACCCCCGAGTAGCAATTTTCAAAACAATCCGAACAATTTTGAAAATATCGTCCGTCATATTGGATCCGCCATTTTGAATTTTTGAAATTTGACTTTAGATTCGTAATCGGCGATCCAAAAAATATTTAGATATATAGTGTTATTAAGAAGAAATTTTTTTTAATGAAACGGTCACTGAATTACTATTTGTAGAAAAAAAATCTTTCGTTGCCATTTTGGATCCGCCATCTTGAAATACGATATTTTGGTGTTAAACAGTATTCTGGTTACATGCCGTATGAAAAAAAGTAATTTTTTAAACAATATTGTCAAAAATTCTTATTACTTTCAGAAAAATAGCCGCAACTTTTTGAAAATTCATTGTTTTTAATAGCTAATTTTTATTAGCAGCAATTTTATTAGCTGATTCTGAAAGAGCGATCCCAAATACGTTCCGTTTTTTTACGCCAAAGTAGTAGAGAAAATTAACGTTGAAAATAGTTGGAAGAAATTTCTTCTTCTAAGTGTCTTTTCCGGCGTTAAAGGGTAAGGAATGTTTCAATTTAAAAAAAAAGTGGATTTTACGGCGATAAATTGGAATAGCGAATCTTTACGAGGAATATTAAGTTTCATGCACTTTTTCTTGAAATAATATAATTTAAACTAAAAAGTCGTAAATCAGGGATTAATGAAGTTTTATAAAATGACGTGAATAGTTTGCATCAGAATAAAAATAAAGCGACGAAATAAAAAGAAAGTTCATCCATTTCTATCAACATTTATCATCGTAATATGCAACT
The DNA here is from genome assembly GCA_030407085.1 of Trichopria drosophilae. Lineage (NCBI taxonomy): Eukaryota > Metazoa > Arthropoda > Insecta > Hymenoptera > Diapriidae > Trichopria > Trichopria drosophilae. Next base: position 186,846,287 of record CM059582.1, read on the forward strand.
TTATGACAGAAATAATACAAGGATATACAGTATGAATACATACTTGGAATGTTGCCTTCTGCTCTTGGAACGCTGCTAGAATGGCGACTGAAACGATATTTTAAAAATTCTTGCCTAATGCAGCTAATCTTCAAAAATGTTCAACCTTACTAAAATATAGTACCTATAATTTTTAGGGGTCCGAGAGGACGAAGTTATTTTTAAAAAATCAGGGTTTGTAAATAATTGTTTACAATTTGGGGCAAAAAATTGTCATATTTAATTTTTTTTTAAATTCTAGTTCAATGTCAATAAAAATCTTTGAATTCTCAGTAAAATTTCTGACTTTTTGGGCATCAATGGATTAAATAAACTGTTTATAAATTTTGTATTTTGTCGCTAAATTACAAACTTGCCCGACTTTTATATTTCTCCCCCCTAGTTAATAAATGACTTAACTCAATGTATGAAATAGTACATTACTCAACGAGGGAGGTAAAATAAAGAATGTCTCAGACTGCGTGTAATTTTTACCTACAGTTGCTGCTTTCCTCCGGTGTGAAGAAAAATACATAGTTACTTAAAAAATCAGTGGATTAGGGTAGGGTGGGGTAAAAAAGCCAGTGAGGTAAAAGAGCCATTTGACTTTTATGTTCAATTGTGTGAACCGACTCATCAGTCATCCGCAGGTTAAGTACCCACAAATAATGGGCAAGTTTTAATCCCTGTTCGATTACTATATTTGCACTTTATCAGTTTTTATTGCTATAATTGTGCTTGCATTGTCATTCGCAACATTCTGGTGAAAACTCTAAGCACATTTCAACTAATTTTAGTTGACAGATGATAAAAGTTAATCCTTTCTTTATTAAGAGTCATCGCTACTAAACAAACCGGTGCTGAAAGATTTTACATTTTTTGGTACTTTTAAGATTAATATAGCCTTCTATAAAAATGTTTGTAGTGGGGTAAAAACGCCAAACATCTAATAGCACAAAAAATTTAGTCAAATTTATATGGTTTTAGCTTGTATTGTATTTATCAAAGTCTCTAACTTTAATAAAAACATGCGTTTTATGGTTAAAAAAACCTAGAAAGCGTTAACATCATCGAAGGCATTGAAACAAAATTATAGTTAAATTGATATTTTCTACATTTTTTTATTTCCTAAAGTATATCGAAAAGTGATTAAATTAACTAATTTCTCAGACAAGTGAAGGAAAAATTTGAAGAAATCAAAATGATTAAATCATTTTTCTAAAATCACATGCTGGCTTTTTCACCCTACCAGGTGGGGTAATAAAGCCATTCGAAGTATATTTATAGAATGGCTACAGATCAGTTATTTCTCAAGATATACATAAAATTGTAGAGTGATTTTGTAGCCAAGGGATTAAACTTTCAGAACCGCTTTGCGATTTAATAAAATTTTTTATATTATAAGTTTTACAGTGTGAAAGCGAGGAATGTGGCCTTTTCACCCAACCCTACTCTACTCGTGTATTAAATGGAAGTGTACTTCTTATGTTTACTTTAAAAATTTAAAATATTATGTCGACTATAATCTTATAGATATATGGACCTAGTTTTTATCTTATATTTTGTAGCTTTGCAGCAATCACACCATGAAACTAATATTTTTTAAACCTTCCAATTCTTTTACACATTTTAACTAATTCTCTTAAGTTAAAAAATCCAAGACTTTAGAGCAAAACTAAATTAATCATTGTTCCAATTTACTTTTTACAGATCTCTGGAACAGTGAAATAGCCAAAGGTGAAATACTTTCGAGAATTGAACCTGTTAATCATTCCTATTCATATACTGTAAAAAGCAATGCTTAAATTAATAAACATAATGCGACTAAAATCTTGAGTTAAGAAAGAAAATTGGCTGAAAGTAAGATGTAATCTAAATAAAACCACTTCGACAAGGACAGACATATGTATTATACAATGGTTGTCTTTAAGGCGTAATAATTTTAAGTATTTCTTTTTACTGTGTATTTTCTGAATGAATTTAATAAATTCTAAAATTTGATATACAACATGAATGTTATCATGTCACTGTTTACATTATTCATGGTCAATAAGTTGACATTCGTACAAATACCGGGAGTAAATGCGTGTAAGCATATTACATAAGGCAATAATATTACAATAGTGATACGAGTATATCGTGCATGAAAGGTTTAATAATCGCTGATTTAATTAATGTCCATCGAAGCAATTGATTAGTGTACAGCCGATCGATTTGATGCCTATATACAATCGTTTATGTACTTCTTGTTAATCTTCATTGTACGCTGCTGATATGGTGGTCGACGTATATATGCCTATTTCATATAGAGACGAATGAATCTCCTATGCGAGTCGAGAATTGGGCTCCACACAGTTTCCTAGTAATCTCGCATTAGCATGCAAATCTGATCCCTATTTTATAAATGTAATAACAGTTTGAATTCGAAACCGCTATCAATACATATCTGATAGACGTAGCCTTCATCCATTGTCTCCATTACCTACTATTTCCAGAATCATGAAATAGTACTAGAATTTATACTAAAAATACTTGCAATTAATTCATTTGCAGTAAATAAAAATGTTTGTCTTTGTATTTCGAAACATTGCATTAGTGTTTATGACATTTTCGAAATCATAAAGTAAATGTGCTCTTAAAAGCTCCTCAGTTTTATTGAAATATAGTTTATTTTATGGATATTAAAATAAAATTGAAATTATACTTTTGCTATTAAATATCATAAAGCAACATATCAAATAATCAAATACAGTATTGCAATAAATTAATCTATACCTTGTAACGATTTTTTTTTATGGTTGACGCATTAAAAATAATTTTTTGGCACGCGTAATTAATTTTATATAAATAATTATTATTAATTATGAATCGGTGTTTCGTCCCAGGTCTGCCCACGGACTCGTCAGTTGGGCTATGTGAGCAGACCTTGCCCAATACACGAAACTAATCGTATATATAATATATATATATATATATATAAAAATGAAGGATACTACTCACACCCATACCTACCGCAACGCGCAAAACCGGAACCGCCACCGATCCTTAGTGATCTTCTTCGCGACACAAACTAACTGATATTGATCAACCGAGTTGATATTTATACGATTGTCATGCGGGTTTGTAAACAAGCATAATAAATATAAACAAAACAACTGAAAGATTCCTTCTCTATTTCTTATTTTTCTTTATAGTCCTCTAAAATACCGCCACCTCTAAAGCATGGTGCCTCATAACAAAACACACCGTTACAACTTGATTAGGTATACCTTAACTAATTATTTGATACAAGTATATATCGGATCGATATTAGAATTTGAGGGCGAATTTTAAGGTGAGATAAACCATAACTTTTCATTAAACTGTCCTGAGAAAGTAGCACTAATTGCAACTATCATAAAGTTTTGTGAATTCTTTATAGTGGGAATAAAATTGCTATCCTTCTCAAATAATAGCAACAACTAAGTAGTATTGTAGTGCATTCAAACACAATATTAACTCTTATGTGCACTGACCGGAATATATTCGTTCAAACACTTTTGTCTTTAGCATTTTCACAACATAACTGTAGACCTTGAAATAACTCCTAAAGAAAAGATTCAGGGCAAAAATTGGCCATATACATGTTAAGTTGCTTCATTTGTAATATTTGTTAATTTTTATAAATAATTAAAAAATAAAAAGCTCATCAATTTATCCACTTCAAAGGCAAAGAATTTTCTTCAAAATCATCATATAATCATGAAACTACGAATTAAAAGGGGATCGACTAGAGACCGTCGATTACAAATCTGATGTTACAATTTAAAAATCCGAAATGACTGATCCCATAAGGGCAGCTCCAATATTTTCAAAAAGCATTGTATTTTCATAAAAGTTGATATCTAGGGTTTTTATGAATTGCATATAACAAACCTTATGTTAAAATGTCAAAATTCAAATGGGCGGATCCAATATCGTGGACTAATTTTTATAAAATAAAGGATTTTTTATACAAAATGTTATATCTGTGGATTCGGAGTTGCTGATAACGAATTTGATGTTCAAATTTCAAGATCTAAAATGGCAAATTCGATATGTTGAATTTCTCAACAGAATCGTATATAAACTCCTATGGCAATGTAGTATAATTCTAGTAAAAAAAATTTTTTTTTAGATTTCATTTCTCTCATATACATAGCGTCGCGAAAAACTTCCAGATAGCAATTTTTATGAAAACTCGACAAAATTCTTAAACATTAGACCGTCGAATTGAATTCCACAATTTGATTTTTGAAATATTAAATTCAGGATCGTTATCTGCTGCCCCAAAAAATCCTCAAGTAACAAAGTAGAAGAAAATTCATTGAATTTTCATACTTTTGTCCGTCTTATTGGATAGGCCATTTTGAATTTTGAAATTTCAACAACAGATTCGTAATCAGTTGCTCCAAAAACCGTAATGTGCCACCTTATTTTTAAATCATGTCACAGGAAAAATGTACTCATTTGGAAATTACTTTTCCTGCGAAAATTTGTGCGCAGAAGGATTAATGTATATCATTGCTCAGACATTGAAAACACAGATAATTCCGTAATGGATTGTTCTATTTCGAAAACGATTGAATAACGCCCTTCCTATATTTAGATTTGTTACTAAATCCCCAACGAAAATTGAATTACTAATTCGATTTTACCAATAAAATATGAAAAACTACTGTGATTATTTTTATTGAACGGTCAAAGGTTATTTTTTATTATTAGATTAGTAATTATGCGTACTATAATTTTAGTAATATTATATTAATTATGCTTTTCTATTTGTTAGTAAAAACTTGTCCAATTTTAAAATAAATGTGTAAAAAATGTATACTATGTAGATCAATACGACATGATTAGATCTTGAGGTAATTAATCTTGATAAAGTAATGTTAATAAAAATAATTTAATTTGAAACAATGTACGAAGAAAAACTTTACATTTTCCACTTTATTAAATCGTCAATATTTGCTACAATAACAGACTAAATACAGTACCCAGTAAATTAAGTCTCAAATAATATTCTAGTTTGTTAGTTCCTTTTTCGTGCACACAGCACGAGATTATTTCTTGGAGCTAATAGATCTGCATATTACAGACCTTGTTTTCATATTTTCTACTGTTTCGAAATTAAATGTTTTCTTTTCGTTTATTTTCATCTGAATCATAATGATTATTAAGTGAATTTATTACATAAATTAAAATATGGATCCGTGTAGGCTATGTTTTTCCAAGAATTTATTTCTTATACCTTTAGGTTCTAAGAGTAATTTAAAAGAAATTTCTGAAGCATTTGTCCTGTAGTGCTGTTTTCATTCTAAAATAAATTTTTGGGACTTTAGTTATTGAATTTACATCAAGAAAACTTAAATTAATCAAACTACGAAGTAAAACATTTATCTCCTGAAGATATCAAACCAATCAATTAAAACCAACTAGAAAAATAAAACACTTTACAGAAATTTGTATTCTTCAAAAGCATTAATCATTTCAGAATATTCATTAAAAAATGAAGAACAAAAGCTATGAATAAATTTGGTTCGAGATCATCTGTACAAGTTAATTTCCGGAATATTTATTTAAAATGGAATTCATAATGAATTTGATTATAAATGTTGAAAATAATAAGTTTCAATATCGACAAAATGTTAGAAATTGATTAAGAATGCTGGAAATAATTAAAAATAACCGGCTATTTCTTTATATCTGTTGTAATTTATTAGTTTTTGCTTTTTTCTTACTTTTGTTTCCTTTGTGACAAAATAACATGAAAATTTCAAAAAAAACATAATTTATTGCTTAGAACATATAAATGAACAAATTTGAAAAAATCACGTTTTTTCGGGAAAATCGTTATGAATATTTTTAGCATCTGATTAGTAACCAACTACCCCAAAAACATTGCCATACTGAATTTTCAATATTTAGCTTTAAAAACATCGCCAGTAATGTCTTTTTCCGAAAAATCATTGACATTTTCATATTCTACTTACATTATGAAGGTGTTATGGCTAAATAACGTGTTTTCTTCCAACAAGTCTTTACATCAACAAGTCTTATAAAAAGTCACGACATTGATGTTTTAGGTAAAAAATATCCACAATTTTTTGCGAGACTTATAACCGCTAAATTAGACCAGAAAAGTAATTAATTAAATTTTTAGACATCGTCCTTAAACCCCTAAGATACTATTTGAAGGTGGTAAAGATGCGTATTTTGTTCCACTCTACTGGATTACGAACAAAATATTAGGCTCCATCCGAATATCGGCAAAAGCTATTGGAAAAAAATACGTAAAAAATGATTTATTATTTTACGCTAAAAACCGCCAAGAGCCCAAAACAATACAGATTTGGCCAAAATTCGGAGAGCGCACCATTTTTTTTTTCAAAATTCAGTATTGTTATTGTAAAAAGAGGGGGAGACTACGCAAAAACCGTCATTTAAAATCTAGTACCTTTAAAACTAGGATGTAACCCGTTGTCTAAAACATTCATTAATTTTTGTCTGGACCAGTTTTCACGTTATGTGCCTCGCAAAAAAATTCTAGTTATTTATAACCTAAACCCCCACTGTCATAATGTTTTTACAAGCCTTTCTCATGCAAAGACTCGTTGGAAGAAAATTGTATCGAAAAAACACCAGTATTTTAACTTTATTATCATTAGATAGGGTTTTTGTAATTCTAATTCTCAGATTTAGGAGGAGGAACTTTTCTAAGAATGGTAAAACCATTCTTACTCTGATCTAGCCGTTTTGTTCGCCATGTTGATTTTGCCATTTTCAGTCTGGTAAACGTAACGTCATATTCGTAAGAAGCGATTCCGGATATCCCTGAGTAACAATTTCTGACTCAAAATGGTAAAAGTGGAATACAGAATTGGTTTAGTACCCCATTATGAAACTCTACAATTTCCTAGTAACTGTTTGATTTTACACTAGGAATATTTTAAACACTCCCCTGGATTCTCGACTTACAGTTCAAGATGGCCGTGTAAACAAAAGTACTCCATAGTCGGAAATAACTTTACAGTTGGAATTACTCATTCTGGCATTTCGAATAAAAAAGTCCTGAAAATAAATGTGAATTCTAGGAGTGTCAGTATACTCAAGTGCGTCTGAATCTTTATTTTATTAGGTAAATTAACCTGATATTCAGGTTTGAAGTTATTACGCAACAAAATGAACACCTGTTTTCCCACATCTCAATCTTAATTCTTTTAATAATATTTACGTTTTATAAACTTTTTATACTTGTTTAGCAGCATTAATAAAGTATATCAGCAGTATACGTTCCGTGAGAGAAGGTTATTCACAATTTCAAACTATTCAATTTTCTACTTTCGTAGATAGAATAAAATCTAAAGCTGTATACTACGTGTTTAATTTCTTGCATGATGGCTATACATATTTATTTAAAAAATGTATTGATGTAAATCGAACCCGTGTGATTAACTGGCTAGTCTTTTTTTAAGTTTTCGTATTCGCACTAATCAGTAGTAAAGAAATATTTCCATTATTCGACACAGACAACAGTTTAGATGTTCGTAATCCAGTATTAATAATAACGACATCGTTTTCGTCAAACATTTTTATTAAACATTGTTCAACATTGCGTTAATAACATTACATAAATATCTTACTAATATTTCTTTGCTACTAAACAATCCTACAAAGTCAGTAAACGAATTGTATTTTATTTTCAGTTTTTTTATTTTGTCTGTTATATTTTAATTTCAAATTAATCATCACGACGTAAATAAAGCAATCTCATTTATTTTGTAATAAATTAATTGAACTTGATTCAATTCTAACCATTAATAAGAGCTTTGTTCCGCATCTCGCCTTGTGTATATAACATGGCGTTAGAATAATTGATCTCTGGTCTCAATACATTCACTCGATTACTTCCCAACCCTGTTAATCCTAGGATATATACGCCCCATCTAAAATGTCGATGCCAGACCATTTCGACTGGATGACACACGCTCAGTGAAGTGTCCGCGATTGAGCACTTAGATGTCGATCATATTCAAATTCGGTACAATCATACCAAAGCGCAGACACGAAATTATCAGATCGACCTTTTCATCCCGTCGGGTACCCCACATACACAGTAATTCTCCGAATTCTCCAAAGCAATCTCGATCGGGTAAGGCACATATAAACTTGCGAATAAATCGCTCGTTTAAGGGAGGTATGTGCATCGATCCATGATTGATCGATCTTGTATAGTAAGCTCGACATGAAGCGAGTCAAATGGTAATTGACTACAAATTCCTCCTTTACTTTCATTACGCTATTATTGCTTCGATACCACTAAAGGTATTCGCTGATATAATTCCTAATTAGTACTAGTGGTTTAATATAATACGGTAAAATTCGGATTTTAGTCTAAATACGTACTGTGCAATATCAGGCATTATACCAAGTCATTTAATGATACTCATATGGCGCCTACTGCAATATTCATAATCAGAAGAATTTTAATGTCGAAATATTTGATTCTATCACAAAATTAACCGATTAACCCCGAGAATGAAATTTCTATCACTTCAATGTCAATCAATGTATTTCGCATCAAAATCGAAGTTACAAAAAATTGAAAGGTACTTTTCCTACTATTTTCTATGTCGCTCTTCGAGATTCTGATGTCAAAATTGAGTTTCAGATATCAGGAATTTCAATATGACGTGAAATTTGAAAAAAAATATCAAAACATCAGGACATATGTAATCTTATCAATATTCTCCAGAATATCAGATTAGTGGAATTCTATTCAAACTGTGAAGGAAAATGAAAAAACATTAGAAGTTTTAGAATATATTATGCAACGAGTGCGTAACTTCACGCATTGCACTAGTCGCATACGATATTTTATGCACAGATTTTCTATGCGTGAAGTAGCGAAATTTAGTGCGTAAAGTGGATGGATAAATTTCTACTTCACGCATGGAAAATCCGTGCATAAAATGTTTTACTTTTATAGTCAACTTTACTTAAACCTTAAAATGGCGTTCCCCTTGAAATTTCGATGAAAAATTTCTTATCGATCTAACTCAAAACTCTGAGCTTTTATACAAATAATGCAATGAACAAAATGTTCTTAGAATTCATCGAGTAATATACTGACATTTTTTCAGATATTGTTAATGATAATTTGAGAAATTTTTTATTTATTATTTAACGATTCATTTATTCGGTATTAATTATTGTTTTGATTGTTTTGGACTATCCTTAACAATTATATTTCAAACAGTTACCTTTTTAGTTAATTTTCAGATTTATTTCTATGTTTGGATAGTGTCCCACATTTTTTTAGTTTAGGGGAGGACTTTTTGGTTTCTAAGACTTTGGATAGAAACTCTTGACCTGAAACTCTCGTTTTAATAGTGATTACTTTTAAGAGTAATTTGGATGCACCTCAAAAACCCAACAAATCACAATACAGACACTCCAAAAACCCAACATATAAAAACCGACATTTAAAAAAACATACATTCAAAAACCTGACATTTCCAAATGCTGAGACTCAAAATCAAACATTTCAAAATACAGACATAAAAAAACTAGACATCTCAAAACCCAGACATTTAAAAAAAACGGATATTCAAAAACCAGTTATTTTTTTATTTATTAAGCACACTTAAAAGTCAATGGTTAATTAAATTTTCAGAATATAAACATTTTGAAAGGTCTGCTTTTTTTAATGTCTGTATTTTGGACTATCTGGTTTTTGAATGTCTGTTTTTTTAAATGTCGGGTTTTTAGACTTCTGTTCTTTTAGAGATTCGGTTTTTAAATGTCTGGTTTTTAAATGTATGGTTCTTGAAATGTCTGGTTTTGAATATCGGGTCTTTGAAAGGACTGTTTTCTGATTTGTCGGGTTTTGGAAACGATCCCGGATTTTTACGTGCCAGTGATTATTCCTAGTTTCTTTTAATGTTTTTGACAGTTGGTTGAGAACCTAACGGAGTTCGTATACATTTGAGATTCTAACCACTCCAACTTAATTGTCAACCAATAGATATTAATAAGTTATTATTACGTTTTTGGCGAGAAGGCAATATTATGAAATTTATATTATTAAAATGTGTACACATTAGTTATTAAGGAAACGACATCTAATCACACTATTTATGACTTATTGGGAGAATACAATTTAATTTTCTTCCTACAATACTAACTGTTTTTAACAAAAAATTTAGTTTTTCCTATGATTTTTCTCAATAAGTAAATTATGCAAGAAGTCTAGGAAAATTTATAGATGAAACAATTATTTTGGTACACCTTCTTTTGGTACACTTTATTTAAACATTATTATTTATTCATGAAGACTATTATATTGCCTTTATCGACTTTTGTAAAAATAATATCTGGGTCTTTAAAAAATTGTGTAATAACGTGATACTATTATTCTAGAATACTATTTTTGGAAGTGCTCGGGGTTTTATTTCTATTAGTGTTATTTAATGCATTACTGAAATCTTTTCTGATATTGTTTTTTTCTCTGTAATTATTCGTCCATTTTCATAACAACATAGCATTTTCATATGCTTTTGCATATAATTTTCTAGATACTAAGTTAGCATATTTACTTAAGTTTTCCAGTTAAAATAATCACGAAAGTACGCTTAAGTTAAAATTAGCAAAACCTGCTGACATTAATTATAAATTAATTTCCGGAATTTAAAATATTGTAAAACGTAATATATTTAAAAATAATTATTGCAGGAGAAATACACTCTGTAGACTAAAAATTAAGCCATATCTTTTGAAAGATCTGATGACATATACTCTCGGGGGCATTTAATCAATCGATGAATGCATATAAAACTACAATTCGATACTCTAATAATACTTTACTATATAATTCTACAATAAATTCTGACAAAATCTCTATTTATACAATTTTTTGTGAGAAAATGCACTTAACCAAAGTGGAGAAATCAATTTGAGAGATATAGGACTGGATGACATTTTCGGTTATTGAATTGCATCGCTGTTAACTCATAAGAAAGGAAAGGCATTAACAAATGCTATGAGATTTCATTAATATTAATAATATCACTACTAGCATGATTGAGTAATATGCCGAAGGTACAAATTATTATCCAACTTTTTTATTTTTACCCATAAATACCTTGGACAATTGTCAATCTTTTAATAACATTTTAAGAATTCTCTGATTACTTAAAAATGAATTGGTGTATACTGTACAATCAAATGTTTGGATTCTATGATGTAAGAAACCAATAATATTAATGAAAATATTATTTCCTCTAAACATTTCATTGAAGTTCTATTAGTAAACTTAAATCCAATTACATCTATTTTCACGTTTCCCTTGTGAAACATTTTCGATATCGACGCAATTAGTTGAATTCGATCATCGAAAAGTACAACTCTATTGACTCCAATCCCGCTTCCAATCAAAAGTCTCATGCTAATTTCTGAACTTCCATCGGATAAATGAAGACTTTGATTCTCGCATCATTCTTTCTCTCGTTTTATCACGGTTGGCTTTCCACTGGGTTAATTGGTTCACGTCTTCCGATTTCCCGAAAGGCACTTTATCCGAAACCAGAGTAATATTATGAAATCACATCTCTTTGAAAACCAGAAAAAAACTATTAAAAATACGAGAAAGATGCAGAAAATTAAATTTGTAGAATATTAAAATTAGACACTGAAGAATGAAAATTTAACAGTTCTAAAAAATTATCTAATAACTTTCGAAAGAAACACGATTATGGTCAAAATGAATATTTGGAGGTCTTCAGTAATTACAGGACTCAGAACTGTGAAATTAAAAATGGCGGACATACAAATTTGATGTCCATGAATATGTCCAAAAGGAATCTTCTGGGGTTTTTGGCGTCGCAGACTGCGATTGTTTTTTTTTTTGCTATTGGAGCTACAGAAAATAGAACGTTTTCTAAATTTAAAATTGCATTCATCATGCGAAAACTATGGCTCATACAAAATTGAACAAATTGTGTTTGCTCAAGTTCAACAAGACAAGAAATATATCCCACACGAAAATATTTTGTCTTCTAATTTTTGAGATATTAAAATTTTCGAAAGTCTTGAATCTTCAAAGTCACACAACACAAAGCAAGGCAAAACAAACAAGGATTATTGTCATATTTTGTTCTGTGTTGTTTTTGAAAAACTTTTAAAGTGAACTTTAAAAAAATCAACATTCTTTGTAACATACAACTTAAACAATTTTCACCGTTACTTTTTATCTCGACATAAGAAGAGCAACGACGAAAATATTAATCAAACTAATATAGCTCAAGTGTCCAAAAGTTTTATTGTTATTTGGACGATCGCAGTAATAGTCACACTTCAGTATTCCGAGGTCAAAATTTAGTTTCAGTCTATAAATTTCGAATATGGTACCAAATTTAAAAGAAAATGACAAAAAGTTAGGAAATTTTGTAACGTCCTCAAAATGGCGTCCCCAGTGAAAATTTTATTAGACTAAAAAACTGTAAAAATTGAAGAATATAACGCCGTTAGTTTCCGCTCGTCAAGTTACAAAATTAACCGTATATTTCTGTAAATATTATAAAAGAGGACAACAGATTTAGAGATATGTAACTCTAAAAATATTACTTTTGACTATGTAATTAAGCATTAGTCACGTTTAACAATTTTAAATTAATGAAAATACATCATTTCTAGTCGAAAAGTTATTAACATATCAAAGTTGTTCATGTTATTGAAAATAATTGTCAATCTTTCATAAATACAACAATTCAAATAATATCTGAAAACAATAAATATTATTTGAATGCTATATAAACATCATAAATGATAATAACTGTTTCGAAAATATACGAAACGTTACAAGCTCTAAAGTTTTGTCTTGTCAATTCACACCATTACGGTTGTTCAGTACAATCAATTGCCAATTCAAAGGAGTACTTAAATTTCTATTATAATGAAATTCAAAGCCATGGAATCAAAAACAAAAATTAATTAGATAATAGGTTTCGTGGGTAAATGTATAATTCCAAACATTACCATTGAACTGCTTCTCTTTAATGTATATGTTTTATTGATTATTCAAAATGTAAATGTAGTTATCCATGCGAATATTTAGGTATTATTTGTCAGCCTGAGCGGCTTAGTATAAATATGTAATAAACCTTCCGTTTGCGTCAAAATCAAAACTTTACGATACCTCGTAAAATAAGAATCTATCTTTAAAATGTAGTATATCTGTATTTCTGGTTTAATACCCTGTTCTCGTGAATATTTAATTTGTATTACATTAATATTAATATTATTATTATATACATTACTGTTATGTGGAATTACACAGGTCAACACACTTCAAGCTGCATATTATGCGGATTAAATGATAATTTTGCATCGCTGAATCTATTTTTTGCAGCTCATGGTTTCAAGTATTATTCGTTAAAATTGACCAAAATAAGATAAACTGCCGTCGGAAGCACATATGCCGTATCTGCATTTTTTCAATTTTGAGATAATTGAATATTTCAATGGGAAAGATTTTAAAAAATGTTTAACAGCATACATAATAACAAATAACCATTATTTGAATTAATAAACGGAATATTTTAAAAGGCGTAACTGCATACTTCGTGTGAAAAACGTCAAAATTGGTCGAATCTGCAAAATAAGAAACAAAAAAGCCGTAACTGCATTCTTTTCAATTCAGTTGACTCCAAAATGGCTTTAGAGAATTCCAGTTACAACCCTTTTACGTTAGAAGTCAGTCGATACGTCTATTTTGCTTATTAGAAATGTCTTTCTTAGTTTAATGCATTATATTCTTAACACATCAAATTCAATGAATATAAATGGGTCCACATTATTAATATTTAGTAATACGTAGGAAAATAAAGGTAATGAAATTGTACTACTGACTGCTTTGAATTTTGAAACGTTCTTATTTTAACTACGATTTACTAAGATTTTCAATACTTTTATAGTATTATAAGACAATAACAACTATTATATTATACGTAATATTTCACATAAATTTATTTGAGTTATGCATTGCCGAATTTCTCATAACAGATTTTATAAAATGATTTTATTCATTAGGGTGTCACTAAAAATGGGCTATCTGCAAATCGTAAAGGCGTATCTGCTTTTTAAAAACTATTAATGCATATTTTTAGAAATTTATAGCGTGAATATAATTTTACGTCATAATTAACCTTAAACAATGTATTAACAGTATGATTTTTGGTATAAAATTAGTCAAGAAAATTATAAAATAATTTGGTTGAATATCTCAAAGTGACAGATTTGTAGATACTGTATCTGTGCTTGCATATAATGAAAATGGACCTGCAATTTCTACTTAATGACATAAATATCGTATGAATGAAAATGTGGAGAATGTAAGTCTTACCGAAAAGTATGTTACTGCTGCGCAACTATTGCGCTGCTCATGTACACTATATGCCAACTTTTTCTGTGAAAAAAAAATATATTACAGAATTTGTATATTGAAATTGCATTTTGACCATTATAACATCCAATTTTAAACCATTAACATTTTAGTCCAGACGCTGAGTACACTTCTGTGTGCCCTGAAATGTCCCCACAAGATATATATGGATTATAGATTTTGACCTTCTGAGTGTCGGTTAGATTTTGTTAAACGTGGTTGGTTAATTGTTATTAACAATTTAATTATTTACATCGATATATCTCGAAAGCGTAAAGTCGTACGAAAAAATAAGTTGAAACCAATTTTTTTCGTATTAATTGAGTTATGAGCCTTTAGTTCTTTCATCCATCTACAACTTTTCAGAAAAATTGGATCAAATAAATTTCGTCACTAGAGGAACACAGAATCCATTGTTAGTTAAATCCTTAAATTTACATATAAGCAGTTCAGTAAATCGAAGATTCTGTTGCTGGCAAAATTACATACTCTGGCTTGTACAACTTTCTTTTCACATTTTCGGTGGCTTTCATCAGAGCCCCAATGTTTACATTTGTAGTTTGTTTGTATTTTTATTTAGTCCATCGGCCGTATCTACCGCATATTATATTCTTATAAGTATTAGAATTAAACAAACATTGCTATTTTTTTGACTTAATAATTTTGAGAGGTCCAGTGACAAAAAAAACCAACAAAAAGCGTTGAAGTAGAGGCTTTTACATTAAAAAAGACAGTAATCTAAGTAGTAATAGTAATATAAACAGACTTATTACTTAGCTTACTGCTTATACGTATTATTCGCTACTTCAGCAATGATTTTACAAACTTTCTCACGTGATAAAGCACTCAAATGTAGTATTAGGTGTTAGCTCTGATTATACTCAAATATAATCGAATTTATCCGTTTCGGGGCGGAAAACATATACGCTCGTGGGCAAGTTCGTCGAGTCGAATAAAAAAGTTAATTATGAAATTTTATGCTGGGCTGATATTTTATTGACAATGTTAGCAATAAATAACATAATTTTCAAAAATATGTTTCTGAACATTCAAATATTTTTTAAAACTGAGGTTGGCCGATACTTTAAGAATCAGCATTATGCACTAAGAAAAGCATTACGTAACATTAACCCTTTGAAGCACACATTTTTCTTTATATGGAAAACAGTTGAAATTTATTACTCGGAGGTTGCTGCTTACGAATATAGCCTCAGATTTTCAAAATTCAAAATGGCGGATGAAATATGATGCGTAAAGAATAATTTTTAATATTTTGATCGTCCATATTGGATCCGCCATTTTGAATTTTGGAATTCTGATCCCGGAGTCATCATGGACCATAAAAACTGAATTTTTTTGGTTTTTGTTTATTTATGACATTTTTCTAACAAACGAAGTTTAAATATTAGTGGTGTAATGATGTATATAAATACTTTAGCTACTGAAAAAATCAACCACTATTTCTAAATATTCAGAAATTGAATTTTTATAAATAAAACTATCGGGTAAAAAAGTTGTTCCTTACAGGGGACCACCGCGCTTCAAAGGGTTAAGGTAATCGATATAATGGGCTATTTAAAGAAGAAATTTAGTTAATAATACAAAATATAGCTCTCCAGTATTCAGATAAGACTTTTTTTACTATTAGTAAGCTAACTTTGTAATTCAAATGAATACCGTTATTTTCAGATGAAGACATTCCCAGATCAACGAACATTGACCATTATTTAAAAAATGCATAAAATTAAAAATAACTGAGCACTACTGACATAGATGGACCCTATTAAATTCATTCATTTCAACTTAACGGTTATAATCATGAAATTATCGTGAACGTGAAAAGCGCGCGATTCGTCGCATTAAACTTCATAATGAAATTATGTCGAAATTCTATCAAACTGTTCGTTAAATAAATATTGAACGGGTAAAAGGGAGCTAGGTGGAAGCCCTCTGTCGACGTAATGAACGAATGAAGCTAGCCCGGGCTTGTTCAACGCGCGCCAGTGCACAAGCGTGAGGACATTTTTAATTAGAACCCGTTGCAGCCGATGGAAGCGCCTCTCAAATCTATCCTATGAACAGCAGCCCTGTACGTGTTCTTGCATCTTATTATGCACTCGCATTTTCTCTTTTTTACCCGAGGCATAAATTTTCCGAAACGCCACCTGGGAAAGGAAGTTAAAAATAACTTTCATAATTTTCCAAATTAAGTGCTTCATGTTCAGAAAGCCCCTGAATGAAGCAACGCTTTCACGTTGTTAAAAAATTTTTAATTATTTTGAATAATATTGTTGTTACAAATTGGTTATTTACTTAACCATTTAACGTCAAAATGTGTCAAAGCCTTCGAATCAACGTCGCCTTAACCCATTAAGTCCTGAATGTCGTTAAATCTCTACGCATTTTCACCCATATTTTTGGGCATTCACTCAAATTTTATGCTAAAAAAAAATGATTACTTTCATTCTACGTTAGAGTAATATCTTTTTAACACTCCGGGAGTATAACTCAATTTTGCGCCCTACCGTCAAATCTTCGGGCGCAAATTATCGAGTCCCACACCTGTCGTATTAAAAAAATGTATGCAACTCGGGTGAAATATCGCCCTAGACGGCCTTGTTCAATAATATACTATTTGTTACTCTATATATTTTAGTTATTCCCTAATTAAGTAATCCTTGAAGAAGAAATTGTAAAATGTATCAACTTTCTGGAATTAGTAAGCGCCGTAACCGGTTACAAAAACACGTAATAAATGTAACCAAACGTGTAAAATAAACAATGCAAATGTAAACAGTACGTGCAATATTGTTGCAAAAAAAAAAAAGAAAATATTCAGTAGAAGTAGAATTTTCATAGTTGTCATCAAAACTCTACTACGTTACCGCGGTAAATTTTCAATTCTAGTACGTAAATGATAATTTTTATTATCAAATCTTTAGATATTTTTCGATTTAAATAAAATTTTGAAAATACTAAAGACAATTTATTTACAAAATGTTTTATTTTAATAATATCATCAATATATTTTAAAGTTACGAAGGAGCCACAAAACTTCACTCCGTAAACGCCGGATCACTTTTAGTTTTTGGGAATTAATAGAAATTTTTTTTACGAGTCTTAAAATATTCGTTTATTTCAGTAAGTCATGGTAACAACTATTAATAACAGTTTATAAAATGTATTATTTTAATATCAGAATCAATACATTTTGGAACTGTCGAAGATAGAGAAATCTCCACTCCGTGACCTCAAATACCATTATAGATTTTTGTAAATAAATGATAAATTCGCTTGAAACGCGTTACTCGGGTGATTTTCATGATCGTTGATTACAAATTTACCGTGAGTTTTTTAAAATTCAATATGGCGGAAGGAATTATGAAAAAATGGCCTAATTTTCTTCAAACATGTTACTGGAGAGTTTGCGATGTCGCTGACGATGAATCATTTGTCATTTTAATGAAATTCAAAATGGCGATTAAATCGAATCAATAATTATAGTATTTCAATTTAAAAAGTAAAAATATTCATCACTGTTTTACTAGAAGAGAATTGAATCAAGAACTTTCGAATGAAAATTGTGTTTTTCTTTACTTACACGTCTAAACATTTCGCATTGCTGCTTTGAATTTCATCAAATTCATTCGATCAGACATTATTATCATATTTTTAAAAAGTTCAGTGGTTTTTCAATCTTCAATCCATCATTCAGGAATAAGCCATAATAAATTTTGTGTATTTAACCCAAGATTCGTAATGAGCATCCCGAAACCCACCGAACAAAGGTTTTGAAGAGAATGAATAAATGTTTAAATAATTGCGTCCACCATATTGCATCTTCCTTTTTGAATTTTGAAAATCTGACACCGGATTCGTAATCAGCGCCGACCAAAACCTCCCGGTTAGTATAATTCAAACCAATTCATTCATTGTATCTATAGGGCAAAAAATTAAACAATTTCTTTACATTGAAAACGAAACTACTTTCATTTCTTATACAGCAATGTTTATAAAAACTGTAACCATATGTTTTTATGCCTTATTCAGGTCCTACTCTTGACATAGTACCAGTAATATCAATGCTTTTGCAATTTGTGTTTACGACCTCCTATTTCTAAAACTTTGTTTTTTCTTAGACAATCACCTTTATGTAGAAACAAATATCTAAAATAAATCGATGGCTCATACAAAAACAAATACATGAAACCATGAAAGTCAATATTTCAAATTTTTACCGGAGATTAGGATATTTCAGGCGTTTGGGTTCAATACCTGCCAAGTCCCAAAAAATAAAAAATTAATATAGACACAAATTTGCAATATTGTTTACAGTTTGTAGATGTTTGAAGTGTTTTGCACAGATCGCGGCATCTTGTAGAACGCACCCAAAAATATAATAAAACGATATTCACATATTTTACAAGAATTTTTTTTTGCATCTGACTTTATTTCAAAGTACAGCTATGATTTCAGGCGTTTTCGGCGTTAATGGGTTAAATACATTTGAAATAAATAAAGTCTATCATTTTCATGATCAGACCTTCAATCTTCTTAAGGACATCCTCAGTAGCTCCCCAGGATGTCCATATGACGATTTTATCGCCCTTTTACTATCCCCAGGATATACTCAAAACGTAGGACTCTAAATAAAAAGTTTCATCTTGTTTACAAGAAATTATTACTGAACTCACTCAAAATTCTATCTAATTCTCATAATTATTTTTCTTCGTATTAGCTGCATGTTCGGCGTTCGGGTCAACTTCTTAACCTCCCTTTTTTTGTAAAGTATCCATTACTTAAGTAGTAAGAATATAGAAAGTAAGATGTTCACAGATATAGTTGGTTTAAACGTTATTGGATCTCCGAAACTAATAAACTCAGTTCGAGTATGCCGATACCTAGTACCAACAGGCAATTCCATTGATTTATCACGCGGGAAAGTTGAAGAAATGGTTGTCAAAATCACGGAATTTATGAGAAAGTGCAGTAATCTCAGTAGTACCCAAACATCTGAGGATGTCCTCAGATGGTCCTGAGGCGTTCCCGTGGACGAAAAGCGGACATTTGGACGTCCTCGGGAGCTCCTCAATACTTCCCGGGGCGGATTGTGTTGTTTTGGAATTGCCCGCACCTCATGTTATCTTCATTAGATGAGACTGTCATTACTCCTACCACTGAATTTTCATAAGTGTAATCCGCGACTTTCCAATTTTCCACTAATTGTGTAGCTTTTTTATCGCTATGTTCTCTCTCAATTTGAAACAGTGAAAATTCACTGATTCTCAGTGGAGTCACTGAGTGCCACAGTGAAAAAGGCGCCACTGAGAATCAGTGAAATTTCACTGTTTGAGCCAGTGAAGTAAATTCATTGTTTGAATCAGTAACATTGTTTTACAAAGGAATATTCTTTAATTGAAAGATTCTACAGCATATTCGTCATCTGCTATCCAAGTTTTAGGTTAGTTACGCGCGTCGTTTTCCTTTCCAAACGATGGCGTGTTCCGATAGTCGTTTTAGTAGAGTTTTCAGCAGCCTTGCACTTTGTCTAACACACGGAATTAGATAATGATGCAATGCTGCTGATCCCTACTGAAACAACTATCGGAAGTTACAAATTAGTTTACTGAAATCTGAGCAGTTTTTCCAGTAAACCAGTAATTTTTTTTTGCGCAAATCCTTACGATATTTATTGTACGTACCTTTCATGATGCTTCTAAATAGTAATGAAAAATTATTAAATTTCCTTGACCGTTTGTCCCTGCAACATAATTGACTGTAAGTCACTGGTAAAGCAGTTAACACAAATGTAAAAAGTTTCACTGTTTCCTCAGTGATAAAAAATAGTAATTTGTTCATTTCACTGTTTATGCAGTGAGCACGTCGTAAACCACTGATTAAGCAGTGAATACTCATTCGCTGATTCAAATAGTGAACATTTCACTGTTTCAAATTCAGGGAGTTCTGTTGTATATTTTCTTTGTCATGGCGTATTTTTTTGGCACGTGATTATTTGGCCTAATTTTTTGTTCGTGTCCTTTTATAAAGTAACCAGTATTGAATACCAGCTATCAATAAATAATTTGTTAACATCAGTAGGATGTTTCAAAATTTTGATTCTGTGATTATTAAACTTAGTATCGACCTCCATTGATATCGATTTAAAAATAAACTTTAAAATTTTGAACATCCACCATCGATTCCTCAGGTTTGTTCAGATCTCCCTGACGTTCTCTCTTATTTTATCTCCCAAACATTTACCTTTGTCTCTAACTCTCTCCTTCTCGTCATTTCGCCGGAAGATGCTACATATGTATGTGTATGCGAGATCCGGTCGTGAAAGCTGCCTTCGCCTCTGCAAATGTAGCCACGGCGAGTACTCTCGAATATTGCGCGACTGCGACGTTACATTTACTTCAATATTAGTTCAGATTCTCGTTTCCCGTCGAATATCTATATAATAGCCGGCCACGTATAATTTATCACCGAAGTTTGTGTACGACCACGTGGAAATGGAATTTCCGTGCTATTATCCCTACCCGTAGCTGCATGCATAGCCGTGCCGAAGCTTTAAAGCCGCACCGAGCGTGATAAATTTTGTGACGTCGGGCAGCAACGTCTCCTTTCTATCTAGTAATTATTCCAATTGGGTAGAACGTTCATCAAACATGCGTTCATCTTTTCAAAATAATGAAAAAGGATTTGTTCGGAATTTTCGAAACTATTACACGCCGACAAATTTTGAGAAAATTGCAGAACCATGAATCAGAACATATTTTTTAAAGGTATTATGACGCTCTGAATTAGAATCCGATCTCAGAATAGCCCTATACGTCAGGGTTTTGAGATATTTTAACCTAAACGTGCAAAAAGTATGTTTTTTGGGTACATTTGAGGTGCTGTAACTTCAAGACAGATTTTTTTTTTTCATAACGATCACTACGGTATCTGAAAGTACTGTTTTTGGCCTTCAAACTTAGATAAATCATTATTTTATTGGTCACTGAGGTATCGTCTCTTGAAGTTTCTGAGTTTGGCAAATTCGGCGATATTCAGAAACTTAGCAGAATCAGATAAAGCTTCAAGAATAAAAAAAAATTAACCACAAAGACCTAATTTTCGAATGACTCTTAAGATGTTCGGTTTTGCTAAGTAGGAATTTGAACTCAGAATAACAAAATCTTTTAAGATTTCGTTCTATTCTTGAAGCTTTAACTGATTCTGCTCAGTTTCTGCATATCGTCGAATTTGCCAAACTCAGAAACTTCAACAGACGATATATCAGTGACCAATAAAGATTTTTCACACGGATTAAAAACGGATTTTAAAGGGCAAAAACGGTGTTTTGAGATACCGCGACGATCGTTTTGAAAAAAAAATCTGTCTTGAAGTTACAGCACCTCAAATGTGCCCAAAAACGTACTCTTTGCACTTTTCGGTTAAAATATATCAGAAACCTGACATATGGGGGCTATTCTGAGGTCGCATTCGAATTCAGCCCGTCAAATACCTTCGAAAAAGTAAGTTATGATTCTTGGTTCTAAAATTTGTCGGCCTGTGTTATTAGTCGTATGACAAACGCTACCAATACGTTTATGAACTAATAAAATCAAAATACAATGTCCTTGCATTAGGTGTATTCTCTGAAATATTAGCAAATCAAAAAGACGATATGGATGAATCACGAATAAGTATTTTACATTATAAAATGCTGAGTTGCATTCTGATGAATTGACATGGTTTCTTTATTATCATGAATAAAGAAGAACCTCTAAAACGTCCTCCATGTAGAACATGAATACGATCTACTATTAATTGTTAAAATTTGCCCTTTCCATGTCAGCTTAGTTAATAAATACACATCCAAATCTTAACCTCTTTAACACGTAGGATTTGTTGCTCATTTACAATGCGTGTTCGTACCGAGCTTTAGCATGAAAGTAAAATAAGTAAGAATTAGTCCTCGCCCCTTAATCCCACTAAATGGCGTTTATATCCAGCGTAGAAAAAATAATGCTGGAAGAGACTATCTAACGTACTAAGAGATAGAGGGTGGGTGAAACTAATGGGCAGTGTATATGACATTAGACCCAAAAGACACCCAAAATCCGAAGAATAACCCTGGTAGAGATTACGCTGGTTGGACTACACAGAAAAAAAGTCTTAAAATTGTTACATATCAAATTAAGCACTATAAAATACTGAATTTCAGTCTAAAATTGAGCGAATTTTCTTAAATTAACGCTTGAAACCTTGTTTTTCGAAACTTACTTTTAGTCAATATTCAGGTTCGAAATAAGAATTCTCTAACTTAGGTGTGACAGAAATTGTTCTTTAAGCATAAATCTCGACTAAAATTAAACTTTGCTGTCTGAAAGTAAGATTTTAAGCGCAAATATTGACTTAATTATAAGAAAATTAGCTCAATTTTAGACTGCAATTAAGCCTTTAACAGTGCTAATCTATATTAGCTGTCTCAATGTGTCGCGTCACAGTAGATTTACGCCATAATTCGTGTAATTTTTAGTATGATTTCTACCCATATTATAGAACTGGTTTCTAGCCAGATTATAAAAATCTAGAATAATTCTGGGCATATTCTCGTGAACATCTCTACCAGGCGAAATGAGAAAATATTATGGGGAGATACTTTGGGAAAGATTATTGGAGAAGATTTAGCTACTCAATCCAATGTTGAATCAGTTTGAATTCATCGTTGAAATAAAATATCACATATAACTTTGAGCGTAGATTCTTGATCTGAAGTCAGAAGTGGCTTATCGTGTCAGGATTTTGAGATATTTCAGGTTATGTAGTCGAAAACGCGTTTTTTTCTATTTTTGAGGTTTCATACAAGAAGTAACAATGTTTTTTGGCCTTCTGTACTATTTATATCGTTGAATCTACTCTTACCCTTCACAATGAGCTTTTATTCGATGACCTATGATTTTTGGAACAAAGTAGTACGGCCATTTTAAATTGACGGACATTGTCCGTCAACGGAACGTTTGTTATGCACGATATATTTATGGTACAGTAAACTTCCTGATTTTCTTTAATATGTTTTTTTTAAGTGGGAGTGTATGAACGAAAGCCATGTTTACAATTATAGGCAAAAATAAAGAAAACAAAAATTAAAATAGTGAAAATCACCGACAAATCTTTGAAAAAAGTACTATAATATAATATTTATAAACAAATTAATGTAAAAATCCAATTTTTGTCAAAAAATATTGACATTGCTATTTCCCTCTAAAAACTTGTACTTATAGGTATTTCATATTGCTAATTACGGAATGGAAATCTATTTTCAAATTTTCTCAGCAGATGATTTGACGAATTGAAAATGATAAACTAAAAAAGACAAAATTTTATTAATATCATCTTTTTAAACATTTTGATATGCCATTTTGAATCCGTTATCTTGCAAATGACGATTTGTATTTTGTGACCAGAAACGTCCAAGAACAAACTTTCAATCAAAATTATTAAGTAGAAACTTTCAAGAGGTAATTGTTTATGACGTTTTTGGGACCAATTTCATAATCTAAAATGGCCGTAACTTATTTGTAAGAAAAAATCGCTGGCGATGGAATAAAAACTCATTTTGAAGGGTAAGTATTACTAAAAGATGCAAAGAGTATAGAAGGCCAAAAAACATTGTTGCATTCTGTACAAAATAGCAAAAAAAAAAGTTTTTCGAATACATAACCTCAAATATCTCAAAATGCTGATGCCATTTTTTTCTTCGGATTCGGTTTCTGCTTACAAAATTAGGTCGAAAATGACTTAGAGCTTCCCAATAACAAACCCATATTTACCTGTGTAATCTATGAATTCCAGCGATATCTCTCAAATCGGTTTAAAAATATCCTTTTGGTCAGTTGAAGAAATATATCGTCAAGAAAAGGCGTTTGAAAATTTAACACCACAAGGTCGCTTATAAGCTTGAATGTTACCTACAATGATGTAATTCTGGGGCAAACTTTCAATGGCAAAAATTCTACAAGAACATTTATTAAAATTACCTTCACATTCCAATAATATATCGACAAAAATAATGATTATTATCCACAATTATTAAACATTCAAAAAGTTTGCATTTCTCCGTGAAGTAACGTATTATATTATACTTATGAAAACAAACATAGATGGAATGAACTTGCCTTAGAGAATCTTCACTAAAGGATTTCTATTACAAATGAGAGGATATCAAGATTCACTAAAGGAAATATAATTTCAATGTAATCTCTCCAATTAGGGAGTTTCTACTGAATGGTACTATTGCATCATAAATCCAAAATGGAAATTACCTATTTCTAACAATTAAAGAAATATATTAATGGGGAAAGATACAGTTTCCTTCACGGTGGAGCATTTATAACTTGAAAAACTTTGTACTTAGCTAAAATTGTTCGTTTTATGCTGCGAAAGCGATTTAATACAGTAACGCTGACATGATAGCTTGTTACTACTAAGAATACTACATTGCTACGATTTTCAAAAACAGGATTTTCGAATACGATTCGACAAGTCTATTTTTACACCCTACCAATATTACAAGAAAAGTAACTACTGATGTGACCACCTTTATACCAATGAAATTAGAAGATTCGGTATATTAAAGATATTTTAAAGCATGGACGGGGAAAATTTAGAAGAAAGTAAATTTATTATCACTTTTTCAAGGTAATAAACAAAAAACATTTAATTTAATTCTTAGAAACGTATGGCTGTATTTCAGAGATATTTCCAGTTGAATCGTTGCTATACATTAGACATTTTGTATTGTAAAAAAGTATGTGAATTATAATGAATATTTTCTTGACAGTAGCATATTAACAAAGGAAAAAGGCAATGATAATAGAGAATAAATACACTACGAGAATTAAGTTGTCTTTAAAATACACAGATATTGGGGATAATACAAGTTATAGAAATATTTGCATTTAAGAAATCGGATTCGACAATTTTTTAATATTGTCTACGTTCACTTGTCCATCTGCAAAAACTAACCTTAAAAGCAACTGGAAATACGAGAATAATAAGTTCCCAAAAGAAATTCCATAAAAATTAGAGGCTCTTATAAGGTGATGTACGATAAAATTAGTAATTTATAGTTTATAGTCGTCCACTGCTGATAAAAGTGTTTCTATTTTTTTAATAATAAATAAAAATTTTCAATTTTTTGTTTCTAATTTCATTTAGCTTAGTTTTTATAGTTTAGTATTTTCACTTCGTAGTCTACTATTTTCTGACTCTTCATAATCAGTTAAAAAAGTGTTTTCAGCAATATTACTTTTTTCAAGCTACTCCTTTAGATTTTTCGACTGTCGTTTTAATTTATGATTACTATCAGTCATTAGCTGCAATTCATATTCTCTTTGTTTCAATTTTTGCTTAAGGGTATTTATAGTATGGTTATCTTTTTTATTTATTTGCTCACTTGCATATTCTTTTTGTTTTATTCTATGTTTCAGTTTAATAATAACCTTCTTGACATTGTCATCCGTGACCATTTGTAAATCATCTGTCTTAGTGGCTACTTCGGATGTATGTATCATGTTCTGGACATAATACTAAAGAGTTGGTAATGTAGGTTTCATTTGTTTTGTTGAAGTCACTTTTATGATAGGCTGCATCGCATAAGATGCAAATCACGGTTGCACATTTGTGAGTAGGATGGCATTTACATGCTATATCGGGTGGTATTTTGTTCACTGTTTTGTCTTGCGGACATATTTGAGATTGACAGTAGTTGAAAAATTACATTGCTGCCGCAACAGAAAAGAAACACAATTTCAAATATTCCTCTTGAAATTTGAGACCTCTGTTGTTAGTAGAGGTGTGTTGATAATTTAAGGAGGTGAGGTCGTTGTTTACGTAAATAGATAACTGTAAACATATCAGATCTACGGTAGCTCTAATCTATGGTTGAACACATGTGCCCGGACGACCAAAAATATCAAAATTTTCGCTTTTATCCAAGATCTTGGTGATTTCAATTTTTTTACCACATGCGCAACTTTACACTTCACACATTAGAACACTACTTCTACTACGAAGAGACTTTAGACTTAAGATAATTATATGAAAAGTTGGAGCACTTTAGACACGTGTATACTGATTGGCGCCATCTTTCCGAATTCAATGAATGCAATGAAATGCAATGAAATTTCATAGTTGATTTGATGACACAAGGAATTTAGATAGAAATATTGACCATCTTCGGATAGTCGTAATTCTTAAATCACAATAGGGCTGGGAAACTTCACCATAAAATATAGGTTGTATTATCAAATATGAAAGAAAACTTGTAGACTAAAATTTGTAAATTGATAAAAAAATCCATCTAGATTTGATGTTATCCTTGGCTATCATTTGCACTTTTTGGAAAGATTTTGTATAAATAAAAATTCATTTGGCCATAAAAAATAATTAATTTAGAAAAAAGATGAAAAATCGATTCTCCAAAAAGTGAGGTTAAATGTTTTTTTTCTACATATCCCCCGATGATAGAAATGATGATTCAATAATCATAATATTACATATATTTTTTATTCCATTTTAGCCTTAATATGGTTAAAAACACTTCAGGGATTTCTTTTCGTTTTTTTTATACCTTTGAAATTACTCATTTTATACGAACGTATCGTTATTGTAAACGAATATTGTTTATCGTAAAATCTACATAACGAAGTCTGGAGATGAGCTCTCTTTGTTTATTTTTTCTTATTAGACCCTAAATAATGTTGCCGAAACCGGCATTAATAATAGAACACGGCATGAAAATTTATGTAATTTTAGTAATTAAACTTCTACAAAACATTGCGTTTTAAAAATTATGAGAATGTTAAATTTTGTTGGAGCAACTTTAGCGTATCGAATAATTAACTGAATAATTAAGACGGGATTACTGTACCATGGAGATTACCACAGCCAACAAGGAAACCTGCTATTTAATGTGAACATCCCTTTAAGTGCATTCTATAGGTACGCTCATTAACTTCAAAGCTTTGGCATTATAAGTTGTCTGTTTCATGTCCCTGAGTCCATGATCATCTTTGGATGGGGTGTTTCTGCACTTCCGACAGATAATGGTAGTTAGCGGAATTATTTGTTTTCAAGCAAGATATTATTCTAGATAAATTTTGCGTCAATTAAGATATCTCATTTTTAAATTTTTAATATTCTGCTTTATTCAAATTTGTCCAGTATTATATTACATACAAAGTAGCTATTACTCTTTAAAAAAATGGCCCTTTTTATACAAATAGAATATTGAACTGAGGATGGTTAATATGGCATATGTATTTGTAGCTATAAGTATTTATTAATGTAGAGATCATTAGTTTTATACTTGCCAAGAAAGACGGTAATAATAATAATATTATGTCTTGAGATCGATTATTGCGAAAGTTATTTAATAAAAAAGATGAAGAAAGTTTTGAATGAATTGAAAGAAAAAAATTCTTCGAGTTTACTATTTTTTAATTCAATTAATGTTCAATAAGTCATTGCCTACGTTTGAACAATTAAAATACCTATCATAAAGTTAGTGAAAATATTAATGTTAAGTGTACAATGTTCCCTCGACACCTGCATTCATAGCATGCTCTAAAAATACACAGTCTCTGATATCAGTAATAATATTCCTTAATATTAAATTGCTAGTTGAATTTCTCGACAGCCGGATGAACTTTTGCACTTTTGCAAGTCCGGTCATCCAAACCAAAAATTAAAATTCAAGTTCCAAAATTTTGAGGAAAAGTATTCAACGTCAAAGAATTGTGACTTTAATAACAAAAAAAAATTAATATAAAGAACTTTAAGAACTGGAATTTTCAGTTAAATTTTATGAACAAGTTACCAGCAATCATCATGAAGAATTTCGGTCATCGTTCAGAACTTCAATAATTTTCAAGAAACTTCGGTCTTCCTTGAGACCTTCAATTATCTACAAGAACTTCAATCCCATCCAAAGAATTCAAAATGTGGAAAATCAAATCGAACTATATTCGATCACTAATACATAATCGATTAACATATTAAAAGAATAATTACATTATTTAAAAATTAAAAGAAACATTAAAATGATACGTTGACTATGAAATTATGACTTAAAAACATTTCGGAGTTAAAAAAATTCCAACTGTTACGTTTAAAGTACATATTACTAGAATGTAATACTATTTGAATCGGTCCATGCAAAAAGGGCACTAAGTCCATATAGATAGTTGTTGAGAAAACGCAAAAAACTGATTTACTTATAGAATGAAAAATAAAAATATTATTTAATAGAAATGTTGCTTTTATGCATCTACAATAGTACAAATATCGTTCTATGCTTAAAGTTAAAGGGGATTTTTAATAATTATAAAAAATATCAGTGGACTTAGGTCCCTTTTTGCATGAATCACGAGTAACATGAAAAAAAAGTAATAATTTTATAGCACAGCTAACTAATTTATTTGCAAAAGTATAATATTTTAAATGTAAAATTACATTTTGCAGTTTATTAAGAACTAAATTCATTATATTTTTCATCAGTAACAGTAGGCCATTCGATCAGGGAATTGTAGAAACCTAGATATTTATCTGGTATATATTGTTGTAATTTTAACCGACGGTTGTTAATTAACAGACGTTAAATTATAACAGTTCCGAAAGATTATTGTTATTTGTAAATACAGTGAGTATGTGTGTAATAATCAGTAAACAAATCTCTCTTAATACGAATAAGATTAAATGATTCATATTTAATATTTCAATACTAAACATTGTGGTAACATGATTTTCGTATATGTTAACATAACTATATTTACCAATATGGATAGTATACAAAACTGGTACAGTATTTGTTGTTCACCAGTGTAGTTGTAACTATTACAACTACAACGCGTATCCTACAATATATCTTACATGACAATTTATAGTGGTAAAATATATACGACATGTATTTATTGGCACATATTTTGCCGCAACAAGTAGTATTAAATACTATCTTTTACTACATTTTTTTCTCATTGTAAATAATACCCGATATAAAAAAATGTCACTTCCAATTTATGCAAAAAGGGACCTAAGTCCTGGGCTTAGGGCCCTTTTTGCATAAATCGGAAATCAAGAAATGAAGATTAATAATTTTAATAAGTGCCAAATGAAAGACCGGAGCCTCAAAAGTTAGAATCTATTATTATCTCAATTTACCGAAAAATGGACTTAGTGCCCTTTTTGCATGGACCGATTCATTTAGTATACGTATATTTAGTATAACAGATGTATGGGTAAAAAAGTAAAATGCCCTCCAATGATTTGATTCCTACTCTCAGATTTCTACCATTTTTAACGTTTTATTACTCAATAACAAGTGATTTTATTTCCAATTGGAGCCCTCTAACTCTACACACTTTCGAGATGTACCTGATTTTATTATTTCACAAAGAAAAATTAAAATTAGCCCCTAAATAAATTTTAACATGACATGACATATGTCGTCTGAAAAATTCTCATTTTCCAAATAAAATTTTTTATTTAAAGATGAAACATATCCCTTTTTCCCAAACATTTTCATAATATTAGTTTTTTTTTTACTTCGAATATCAAGTTTTTTACATTTACTTAAAAAAGAAATCCCCTCTCCATAAGTTTCACCTTAAAATATCAAAATTAAGCGGGGGAAAATCGAAATTCTTAAATACTAATAAAAGATACTTAAAAAAAAAATAAACAATTTAAATCTGAGCGATTTTTCTGTTGAAAATTTATTTCAATTTTTTTATAATCCATTCATCCGGATTCAAATCCAAGCTGTTTTTATACAAATTTGTAGGTTCTAATTGGTAAAGTAAAATCACTCGTTATCGAGTATTAAAACATATTAAAATGGTAATTGGCGTTTTTACCAATATAAACTTTGTGAATTATAAATAACAAGGTAGTCCCATTTTGAAACTGTGATGGTTATTTGGAGGTTAAGTGTGTATTTTTAAATAGAAATTATGTCGATTAACCCCAAACTTTTACTGCAGATTTGCATACTCTAGAAAAATATACAAAATTTTATGTACAGACTTTTGCATTCAGTTTCGTAGGTGGCTCTGCAGTCGCCAAAAAAAAAATTTTATCTGAAGAAATTAAGATATAATACTATACAAGAGATAAGAAAAGCTTGTAATGAAATAGAGAAGAACCTTATACTATATACAATATACTACTATAGTATATTAATAGCATTTCGACTTGAGGTTTGATCAACAGTCTAACTGTTTGCAAAACAACTTTTAATAAAATTTAAATTATTGTATAGAAAAATCAATTTTCCTGGATTTCCAACTTCTTTTATCTTGAAAAACAGTTTTATTGTGCTTTTAAATGTGATTTAATAATTAAACTTATTATAATAAGTAGCAAGATAGTTAAATCTTTGTTTACACATTATTTTATTAACTCTGTATATTGGGGTGGCCCTTATTTTGGTCATTTTTTAATTTCTTCGCTTTGACCCACAAAAAATTGGCGCATCGATTAAACTTGATTAACACTTGCCACTCAAGGATTGAAATTCAACATTGTATTTCAATGGGAAAAAGACGATTTTTTTAATTTTTCTTGTAACTTGGACTACTCGAGTCCAATTTTTGCAATTGACGGATCTCTTTTAAAGTGGTTCCTAAATAACATGGAATACGCCGAAAAATTTGTAAAAAATGTTGGATTGAATTACAACAGTTTTTCAATCGACAATTTTTACGATGAAAATGGAAAAATTAATTTTTCTCCGTTTTTCTTAGCCTAACTCTGCAATAATCATTCCTAAACTTTTTTATCAAATACGTTCATTTATTTAAACTGACTGAAATTTCATTAATCCAACGTCCATTTAGTTAGTCAGTCGACTGAACAATTACTGCATATTGTTTCCCAGTACGTAGCTAACTGAACCTTTAGTTAAAATAACTAAATATTCTTTCAGATGTAAATTTTAAGCATGAAACCTTGTTTTTCGAGCACCTTTCTATATAAGAACGGATAAAATACTAAAGTTTGGCATACACATTCGGCAGACAACATTTTTTAACCATATTGAGGAACTCTTTTTTTCCACCTTTTACACAAACGTAAAGTAATGTCGACATTCCCGACAGAGTTAGGATTTTTTTAACTTGACCTACTTTACTTGACGCAAAAAGGTAAAAAATATGAAGCAAACAGAGTTTTGCCGGTCAAAATTGCTTTGTTTTTTAAATGGGCGACATAAACCGCAATCGCTTCTCTTTTGGTTAATTTTTGCTTTAAAGTATTGCTTGAATAAAGCTTGTATAATTCGGCTTCTAATTGCTCGATTTAGGTATATGACCTCTCATTTTCTTCGGAAATATACACAAACTCAAATATGTTTGGTAAAAAAATTAGTAATGATATTTGCAGACAAACACGGAAAAATTTAATTTTTTCATTTTTATCATAAAAATTGACGACGAAAAACCGTTATAATTTAATCAAAAATTTTGTTCGGTGCATTCCATGTTATTCAGAATGCACTTTAAAGGGGATCAGTCATTTGTTTAAAAAATTGGACTTAATTAGTCGAAGTTACAAGAAAAATTCAAAAAATCGTCTTTTTCCCATTTAAAGACAATCTTGAATTTTAACCCTCGACTGGCCCGTGTTAATCAAGTTTAATAATAGATGTGCCAATATTTTGTGATTTTTTTTCATAAAATGGAACCCCTTTAGGGTGTCAGACTGAAGAAATTAAAAAATGACCAAAATAAGGGCCATCCTATTGTAATATATATAGGCGATACTTTTTATAGATTCATTCCTTATACCTAAATTATGTAACATTATCAAGAATGTGTTTACCTACTTAGAAGGAATATATTTGGAATCCTTATTTTTACAAATTTAAATAGTAAAGACACAAGGATCATTACTTCGACCCAGACTAAGTCTGGACGAAGTATTGAATTTGGTCACTTCGGGCATAAAAATTACCCTATAGTTTTTCATCAAATGTCGACGTTTCAGACTCTAAGGAACCCAAATCAACAATAAAAAATTTGTGTCCGTGATCTTGTACGTACGTACGTCCGTACGTCCCGTTTTTTTGTCTCGCGATAACTCGCGAACGGATAAGCGTATTGACATATTTTTTTTTTTAAAATACGCATCTTGGCATAACTTAGATCTGATTAGATTTTGGCGCAGATCCATCCGTCCATTACCAAACAAAATTAGCCCCAATTAAGTTTCTTCGTAGTTTTTTGCATTTATTTTGAAAAATACAAATTTTATTAAAAAATGTTTCAAACAAAAAAGATAGAGGATGAAATTCTCTACAAAAAAGGTTTTATGCATTTTCTTCCTAAAGTCACTATCGAAGCCACTTGGACCTAAATATGATTGGACCCCCAAATATCAATATAATTTTATAATATAATTGAAAGCTGTTAGTAAACAAACGAGTATTAAGGAATTGCCGACTCTCAACTGGGTCGAAGTTTCTGAGCGATCGAAGCGAGCGAGGCACCACGCCAACACTAGTTTTCCTTTCAATTGTATATAAAGAAAATGAGATTTTGTTTATTAACTTTGACTAATAACTTCTCTACTTTTTGTTTATGTATGTATGCAAAGTATTCAATTAATATAGAAATAAGTAAAACGCTATATTGTACTCTACTTATGAATTCATCGATTTATTTCTTTCTCTACTACAAACATAACAGTAAAATAATTTTAGTAGAACTTTCGACATTATACATTTTATTTACTTGTTTACTTTAAACTTCCTAACTGGTTTTTTATATATTAAACCCGATATGCAAAGCAAAATAAGCTCATAATAATAATTACATGAAGATATCGGCAATCCTGACAACGTGAGATGTTGGAAATTATCTGTAATTACCTGGAAAGTTAATCATTAGTAGTAACTGCGCAAGACGTCTGTAGTGCAAACAGGAGATGAACGATCGAAGTACCTACTAAAATTACGCTTATATATATTCATGAAAATCACATTTAATTTATTGAGTAAACAAATAACGTTAATTATAGTTACCTTACTGATTTTATTTAATATAGTTGCAATTCCAGCCCGAAAATTCCTGAATTCACCTAGTGTATATAATAAATTAATATGGAAGACATTATCGTAATAGTAACCAGAATTAGATTGTATTAAACATGTAAATAAAACCTATTATATATACCAGAAAATACCAATAACATTTATTTCTTTCAGAAATTAATATACATTGTTTGGATGTCAGAAGTAGCAATTTGTTGCAGGTAAAAACAGTAAGTGAAATCCACATATCATACGTGGAATTCGCATACCTTGCAGTGCCTTCCCTGAGAAAATAGATGAAATCTACATATGGATATGTAAATTTCACCGTACGAGATGTGGATTTCGCATATCCTTTATTCATGTAAGGAAGCGCTTTTAAAGATACCATCTGAGCATCACAGGTTATTATAATTAAAATAAAGTTATAAATAGCTATCAATAATGGTTGCTGATTATACCTGTCTATACATATCTACATTCATGTCCATCAAGTATCTTTTTCCATTCGCTCTTACGTACTAGAATAGACAGATCCTTCTGGTGTACATTAAACTTTTACTCCCAGTGACATAATACTTCTTAACTTTATTTTAATTGATATTATAAGTGTTAGTTTAATATAATAATTAACAATATTTGTATAAGGGTGCATCACTGGATGCGTACCTTCCACGATTAATTTCTACAACAAAAATCTTTCTGAATGTCAACAAGACAGATTGTAATAAAACTGGGATGTTAAAAAAAAGTATCTTTGATTTTTATTTAAATTGCAACTTCTTTGCCTAGTATAATTTATTCATTTTAAAAACACCTTTCAACAAAAATTATCACGTATATATATATATAATTCTGCTAAAGCCTGTAGGCAAGATAATTATATCCATATTATGAGTTTTATTCATCATCAGAGGAGTGCTTTTAGCTTCTTGGGGAAGTGTTGAATTTTTTTTTTTTACAAAAAATTAAAACAAAGTCATTTGGAAACCCTAAAAGACCGTCCACTTTAGTCGTTCGAAGTCAGTGTCCTAAACTTTGAATGTTCGATTAAAACAAACCAGCTTCTTTGTTCGTTTAACACATCTGATATTAAGTTTTTATTTTTAGTTTTTATAATAATAGAAAACATGAAATTTAATTAACATTATGTTGTTGTTCATAAAATTAAAGCATTAAAATAAATTGGGCAGGGGAACAAAGTTCCGAAAATCAACAAACCGAAAGGCCAAAATTTCGATGTAGCATGGCTCCAGTGTGATTTTCTTCACTTTGTCTTTGAAAATTTGGCAAAAACAAAGCAAATCAAAATACCTTGGACTGAAATTTTTGCCTTTCGGGGTTTTGATCTTCGGAACTTTGTTCCCCTGACATAAATTGAAACACTTAATAGTTTGGTTGATAATTGAAGAATGAATAAACGTTTAGAATTTATTTAATTGATTTCATTTTTATTTTAATCTTTAAAATTCATGATGTAACGCGCAAAACTGTTAATCATTATTTTCACTTAATGGCCACTATGAATGATCAATAGATTGTATATTAATGTTGTTGATTATTCAGTTTTCTCTTTCGTCACGTAATGAAGAGGAAAGAAGAGTTTTTATGACTTGCGCTAGGTTTTTTTTTAAGTCTTCCATTTTGTTGTAAATGCATTTTTCACTGGGATGCAACAGTACCACAGTCATCAAATTTGATGTGACGAACTGTTTTTGCCTCTATATGTACTTTACAGGTTATTATAGCAAGAAACAATGTTTCTGGTAGCGTTGTAAATTTTTAAGGTCTCATGTGTTCGATCAATACTCGATGCAACCAGTTTCGAACAACGAAAAACACTAATAAATAAAACAAGAAAAGTTGAACTTTCTAAAGAAATATGCATATAAATGCAATCAATTATGATCCTAACACTTGGCATCTTCTAAAGTCGATATTTCAATTATCGCTATCTAAATCGGCCATTTATAATTCATTCTGAAATATGCGCGAAGACGCCAACGCATTCATCACTACCTGCGCTTGCTCTAAAAACATCGTCTATAACGGAGTAATCTATTTTCATTGTTACGTTCGCAACGATATATTAATTTCAATGCAGTAAGGTGAGTAATCATCAGGTTGTCAAGTTTACCCATCAGTTTAAATGATTATCCGCCGGCGAAACATGAAGAACAGAGGCCCTTCGCAACATCACGATGTTGGATCTTATACGCCAGTATTACAGGAATTAATTATACCTTCCGCATATCAGAAGAGATGATAGCATAACCGCAGGACAACTTCCAACAATCTCCAAAGTTCTGCATCGCCGACCAGCAGTTGCCCTCTGAACTTTCCACAGCTCGGACATCAGCTGGTGATTCGTCGTCTAACTTGGCCGTTCATTGTGTCCGTGATATGGAAAATTCCCGATTCCTGGCATAGCCAGTAGCAGACGGCGAGTTAGTAGAGGGTTTCTCATTCGACGTCTTCCCTAATACTGGCTCGATTTATGACCTGGCAACATCATGAAGCGAAAGGCTGCACTAATAAAACTCGAAAATTTAATGTTTCATCACGTAATCACTTTTTAAAAACAGCTTAAAACAAACTAGAATTCGAGTTTTCTTTTTTTTTTTTTTTTGACAAAAGTGATAAATTACACAGTCCAACAAAAGCCTTTTTCTAGCCCTATATATAACATTTTTAGCCAGAATCCAAATTTGACCTCTAAAATAGCCAATTAGCTCTAGTTTTTAAGATATTGAAAGTCAATGTGGTTAAATATTCGACTCTAAGTATTTTTGAGCATCTATTCATAGCCCCAAAAAATGCTGTCATCCCACCACTAACAGTAAATTCTGGTAGGATTTTTCTCACAGAATCCAAATACGTATGCCAAAATATTAATTTTGATCTACTTTTTGCCCAAATTGAAAGTCAAAGATGTAACAAATTGTATCGTAGGGCATTTCTTCTGTTTTTCTCAAAAAGTAGCATAAGATGTTAACGCGTTTGAAGTGTTTCGAATTTCAAAAAGTTTGTGGGTAAAATTGGATCCGCCATTTTCAAAATTCTTGATTTTTCTGTGCATTGCATTCCATAATATGATGTGAAAATATCCAAAGATACTTTGACTTTCAATTTGATAAAACACACTAGGTTTACATCAACATTATGGCGTATATATTTGGATTCTGAAGGAAAATCCTGTCAGAATTGACTCTTACTGGTGGTACAACAGCACTTTTTTGGGCACATAAATGCTCATAAATATCTAGAATCGAATTGTTGATACATTTGACACAATATCTAAAAAACAAGAGCCAATTAGCAGTTTTGTCAGTCATATTTGTATTATGGAGCAAAAATCCTGCCAGAATCGACTCTTACGTGTAGGGCAACATATCGGGTGTAATTTTAGAATACTTTTTCAATTAGTGATTTTTAAAATGAATAGCATCATTTTTAAAATTTAAAACGAACTAAAGTCAAATTTTACCCAATTTAACCGATTAACTGCTGCAGCATTTTCCACTTTTCGAGACATTTCTGGTAGAAACGAATCATCCACTAAAATACGTGAAATCTATTTCTATGAGGTTTTTTGTGTCCCTTATTCTATTTCCATTTTGCAACATCCCAAAGGAGTGAAAAATAAGGGTTCAGGATGATATTTTCAGTTTTTCTAGAAACTTAGATCTAGGGTTTTTTTTTGATATTGCAGATTTCATTTCTAAGCTCAGTTTTCATTGTAAAACATCCTAAAAGGTTGAAGTATAGTAGAGAAGTGGAAAATAAGAGTTGTGGGTGGAGTTTTCAGTTTTTCTAGAAACTTAGTTCTAGAGGTTTTTGATACAGCTGATTCCATTTCCAAGTTCAGTTTATATTTTATAACATTCTAAAGAGATGAGAAATAAGGGTTGAAGTGGAATAAAGAAGTAAAAAAATAAGGGTTGAGGGTGAAGTTGTCATTTTTTCCAGAAACTTTTATTTGGAGGTTTTGATGCAGCTGATTCCGTTTCCAAGCTCAGTATCTATTTTATAACATTCTAAAGGAATGAAAAATGAGGGTTGAAAAATAAGGGTTGAAGTAAAGGAAAGAAGTGAAAAAATAAGGGTTAAGTGTCAAATTTTCCTTTTTCCAGAAACTTAGATCTAGGGGTTCTGGTACCTTGCGTCAATAAGATGGCGTTGTGTCGTCATTCTCGATTTAGGTCTTTAAATCGCGATTCTAGTGTACTGTATACGCTATTTTATGTCCGTTATCACAAATTTTGCGAAACTGACAATAAATTCGCAATCAGCGACCCCGAAAACCTCAGTATCGAAATTTATGCTATGTGGAAGGTTGTCATTTTGAGGTTAGGAATCAGAATTTAAAAAAAACAACCAATTCTTCAGATAGAGCATGCCGAGAAAGCGGTTGTATTCCAATTTTGGTTCAAATCGGTTCAAATCTTCAAAAGTTATTCAAATACGTAGATATATGATACAGTACCAGTTATGTCACTTTTTTTTATACATATATACGATTCAGGCAGTTAACCGTTTAATAAATATCAGTTGTTTCAACATTATAACAAGCGTTCACTTACAACCTATAAATATTCATTGACTTTTGAGATTATGCCTTGATAAATTTGATCATTTTCACGAATGAAACTATTCACTATTAAATTAATATAATTAAATTATATTTCATCGCCAGATAGCGCTTGAAGAGAAGAACTTCTGCAAAGCTTCAAAAGTTCCACGTAAAATTCCACACATCTAACTATTTTAAGTGATTCTCACCATTTCATGACGAATAATATAATTCAATTAAAATAAACAATTAGGCAACATTTTTACTGGAAACCAATCGTCGCATTCACGACAGATTTCAAAATGCCACACATTTCGAATGTGTGGTTAAGTAGGGCACTTGACGTCCTCACAGATTTCCAGAAGATTTCAAACATCAGATATCTTTCTACGTAGACATTTGACTCCCCCAGTTTTCCCGTGGCAATTTGGAGTTCCCCCGTGGACTGATAGGGATTGCAGGCGCTTGACGGTTGCACAAGAAAGATCATTAGTATAAATGGAAGCCGGCATCCTTGATTCTCCGTTCAACGTCTATGTTATCTCTCAAGAGAACAAGTTGGAAAGGGATTAATGGGTTTAGAATGTACGCAAGAAAAGTTCACCCAGATAGGAATAACCTGATTAATGATAATAATAGTCCAAAAGTCATAAAACTATGACTCGTGGTAAATCTCTGAATGGCTTCCATGACGAGTTATAACTTACACGTCTGATATTTCTTTAAATTTGATGTAGGGTAAGAGATTTTTGTTGTTTTTCGTATTGTTCGTTTTTTTGGCACCTTTCTGTAATTTTTTAATCATAGCCGTTGCATCATATCTGACATGTCATATGTCTGTCACGGTCGCAGAAAGCTTCTGCACAAATACCAAAATGAACAGAGTCTATTTACCTCTTGTAATCGACAAATTTACACAAGAAACACTCAGTTAGAGAATAAACATGTATTTAGTACACTTTGTCCCAGAAAAGTGTCGAACCATCTGCTCCGGCGGCTAATCTGTCGAATCTGTCAAATTTGACTTCCTCTAATCGTCTTGTCTTTTGTCTGAAAAGAAAACACAAACTCCATGAATCCACATACAAACATTTACGCATCACATCCATCCCACTCGTCTTTATCAGGAATAAATTTAATTTAAAAAATTGGTTTGTAACACCCCTTTAACCACCAAACAGGCACAATTTGCACATGGATTTTAGCATCGTTTTACTTATATAAAAACTCTTTTTAATAGACAAATCCATTTCCGACTTGTTTTGAAACCGATTTTTGGAATGGAGCTGACCAAACTATGAAAAAATTATGTTTAATGAATTTTTTTCAAAAATTCCGAAAAGTTTTGAGGTTTTTGAGATATTTGAAGGATTTATTGTAGTTCTTTTAGACGATACGTGTAACCATCAAATCAAAATTGAAATATTACCTAATCAAGCTTATGAACTTTATATACGTCATCATTATAAGTTAAATACGTGTTAACCTAAAGTGACAAGGCACCGATAGCAAGAAAAGATTTAGTAGAAGCTTTTTATCCGTAACAAGCTTCCTCGCACTTTCCCCGTCTTTGGGAGCTTGTACTCGGGACATTAACCTTTCCGATTATGTCGTCAACACGTCGAACGACCAGAAGCAATTTCGTCGTGTCCGAGTACCCAACTTGTGCAGAAACTTCGGGGTGCCCGTATATATGCAACGAGCAGCCCACCACACGACCCCTTTAACCACCCACCGACGGACTTCAGACGACTTCCGGTCGCTCCATTTCCATGTAACGATGCATCTAACTTTGGCTCGTTCCCTGTGCAAGCGGCTTGGCACAATCTTCTCCCCGATGCATTTACCGGTGGCTCGATGTCAAATGCAAGCCATTCCAACGGTCAAACTCTATGATAATCACGAGCATCTTCCGCTGGAATATTTACGACTTTATGGAAATTCATTTTACGATATGGGAATCGATTATCGGTTCGAGGTACCCTTCAGTTTTATTTTTCAGCGCATTTTGCCATCGATGCCTGCAATTAATTTCGGGATACTAATACTCCAGAAATATATGTGCACTTGTTTCCTGTATAGCCATGGTGGAGCATTTTATGGATGAAAAAATGCAATATATGTAAATCCAATGAAATTAATGGATTTGATAAAAATATTATACTCTAAATAAATCTTTCTTTCTTCTCTGAGAAGAAAGAAAGATTTATTTATTTTTATATTAATACACAAGCTTGGATACATGACATTCTACAGTTGGATTCGATCTAATTATGGAAAAGAATCTTCAAAGCTACTTAAGGAATGGAAAAGCATTAACAACAAATTAGCGGCATCAATTACGAGAAGAATATTCTTACTCAGATGTAAATCAAATAACTTCCTTCCTAAACACATCCTTTTTAATAAATTTTCCCACAATACCGGTTTTCATGCACCCATACAAATTAGTAAACATAAAGACTTAATTACAGACTACAAATTCAAACTTTTAAAACTAGAGATACAAGATATTATAGAAGAAATTACGATTCTAAAAGCTCAAAAATTACATATATGGAGAACAATAATCCACAACGAATATTATACTCTAGTATATTATTATTACACTAAGAAAATCCATTTGACAAAATTGAACTACCGCTGAGTAATTGTTTAAAAATAGTAAGAGGCACAAACTTTTTTAGTTTACCAAACCGTGCACATCTTTGTAATTTTACACAGAAAAAAGTTTACAATACAGGAATAGCCAATAATCAATTAGTTATTTTCAAAATTTATTTAGTAAAGTGCCCTACGAGATAATAGAAGTGACAGTTTTGTATACAGGGTGATCCAAAAGTCCCGGAACAGCAAAATATCTCAGCGGGAGTGCATTTTCGAGGAAAATGTTTCAGACAAAAGTTTCAGGATTTTTCCCTGGCTATTTAATGGCGATATTGAATTTGATCTTGAACATGACCTTGAAGGTTATTTCAAGGTCAAGTTAATTTTTTTAAATGGGAACCCCTATTTTTTTTCATGGATTCTGAAAGAGCGGGAAATTCTACGTCCGAGTATGATATGATCGATTTTTCCGGCAAGGTCATTTCAAGGTGAAACTTAAAACTCCCGTAACGGCGAAATATCTCAGAGGGTGTGCATTTCTTTGGAAATTGTTTCAGACAAAAGTTTAAGGATTTTTCCTGGGATATTTAATGGTAGCACAGAATTTGACCTTGAACATGACCTTGAAGGTTATTTCAAGGTCAAGTTTGTTTTTTTTAATGGAAACTGCTATTTTTTTTCACGGATTCGGAGAGAGCACAAAATTTTACGTCCAAATATGCTATGGCCGTTTTTTTCGGCAATGTCATTTCAAGGCCAAACTTAAAACTCCTGGAACAGCGAATTAACTCAGCAAGAGGCACCATTGAATTTAACCTTGAAAATTACCTTGAGGCTTATTCTAAACTCAAGACTATTTTTTTTTAATTGGAACCCCGTTTCATTTTCGTAATGTTTCCAGAGTTTCCAGAGTGCAATGCATTATCATTGTTCCCGGATAAAAATATACATTTTTTTTTTACATCCGATACGTTTATAAATACCGTATGTATGGGTAACATTTTTACATTGTTTCCAATGCTACCGCCGGCTTTAGCATTACCCAAGATGTACCGCGTGGAGGTAGCACGGTCGGGTTTACACCTCTTCGGGGTGCTTTGTTCAGGTGGTTCCCCTCGCCGTCACCTGTGCGTGTGCGTGTGCGTGTGCGTGTGCGT
Organism: Trichopria drosophilae; assembly: GCA_030407085.1. NCBI lineage: Eukaryota > Metazoa > Arthropoda > Insecta > Hymenoptera > Diapriidae > Trichopria > Trichopria drosophilae. The sequence goes on from CM059582.1 coordinate 186,888,178, forward strand.
GTGCGTGTGTGTGTGTGTGGGTGTCCCCAGACAGTTAAGGCAAGATGGGTATACTAAGATTTTGATGAAATTATGTATCTTACTAAAGCTTATGCTCAAAGTGATTGCCATGAACTTCTTGGCAATATCCCAAGCGATTATAAAAAGTCGATACGACTTTTTTAATCATATCTGGTTCTATAGCCGCGATCTCATCCCGTATTCGTTGTTTTACTTCCTCAATATTCACCGGTTTCGTTCGATACACTCTATCTTTGAGATAACCCCATAGAAAATAGTCAAGGGGCGTAAGATCCGGAGATCTTGGTGGCCATTCTATTACACCCCTTCGACCTATCCACCGTTCTGTGAATACATCACTCAAATAATTGCGAACATCTGTTGCATAATGGGGTGCTGCACCATCTTGCTGAAACCAAGTCTGATCGAAATCCTCGCCTACAATAACCTGAATAGCAGGGATGATGTCGTCCCTCAACATATCGTGGTATTTTTGACCAGTAAGGGTACCCTCGATGAAGAAGGGCCCAACTACCGCATTGTTTATAATACCTGCCTATACGTTTACTTTTTCAGGATATTGAGTAGAACGACTATCGACCATCCAATTAGGATTGGTTTCACTCCAATAAGACATGTTATGTCTATTGATTGCCCCATTTAAGAAGAATGTAGCTTCATCAGAAAATACGATGCGATTCAAGAAACCGGCATCAGCATCTATTCGATTCATCATTAATTCCGCAAACTGTAGGCGTCTATCAGGATCGTCTTCATTCAATTGTTGTACGAGTCTAACTTTGTATGGGTGAAATTTTAAGTTTTTAGTTAAGATCCGTTGTACTGTACCGTAACATACGTCGTGCTGCTGTTTAACTTTCCTGATGGAAGTATGAGGATCTTCCGTTATTGACAGCGCGACATTCAACTCATTTTTTTCAGTTGATGCTGTTACTGGACGACCTGCTCTTGGGAGATCCTTCACAGTACCGTGAACTTCAAAACGATTTATTGTTCTGCTAACAGTAGATTTAGAAATCGGTTCTCGTCCCTCTCTAAATGATGCGTTAAATAAGGTTCGCACATTCTCTAAAGATCGCTGGTTATCACCCCAGCCTCTCATCATGAGAATGGTTATTCTTTCTCGTTCACTTAGCGCAGCCATTGCTCTTTGTACGAAATATACGTATGTATTTTGTTACTGAAATGATGCTTAATACGTTTAGATAGGAAAGGCGTTTAGATAGGAAATCCATGTATCTCACAAAACGATAAAGTTAAGACCAAAATGTAACCTTATAAGACTGTACACGTATGTATAAATTCAATGTGAATGTATGTTGTTTATTTACTTCGCTGGTGACTCGTGCTCTCTGTCGCTGTTCGCGCGCCCAAGTTCACTTTGCACAAGTGTTGCGTAAGATGTATGTATACACTTTTTTTAAACAGTTTATTATTCTATTTACAAAATTAGAGGACAAGCGAGGGACAGGAACTGATTCCTAAGTCGACTTTTGGCAGAACAATAAATTGTTTCGAAGTTTACGGCACTGTAAAGGATCTCCCTAGAGCAGATCGTCCAGTAATAGCATCGACTGAACAAAATGAATTTAACCACTCTCAATACCGGAAGATCCTCATAACTTCGTTAAGAAAATGAAACGGGGTTCCAATTAAAAAAAAAAAATAATCTTGACCTGAGAATAATCTTCAAGGTAATTTTCAAGGTCAAATTTTATGCTAGCATTAAATATCCCGGAAAAAATCCTGAAACTTTTGTCTGAAACATTTTACCCGAAAATGACCTCTTGCTGAGTTAATTCGCTGTTCCGGGAGTTTTAAGTTTGGCCTTGAAATGACCTTGCCGAAAAAAACGGCCATAGTATATTCGGACGTAAAATTTTGTGCTCTTTCCGAATCCGTGAAAAAAAATAGCAGTTTCCATTAAAAAAAAAAAAAACTTGACCTTGAAATAACCTTGAAGGTTATGTTCAAGGTCAAATTCTGTGCTACCATTAAATAGCCCGGGAAAAATCCTTAAACTTTTGTCTGAAACAATTTCCAAAGAAATGCACACCCTCTGAGATATTTCACCGTCACGGGAGTTCTAAGTTTCACCTTGAAATGACCTTGCCGAAAAAAACGGCCATAGCATATTCGGACGTAAAATTTTGTGCTCTTTCCGAATCCGTGAAAAAAAATAGGGGTTCCCATTTAAAAAAATTAACTTGACCTTGAAATAACCTTCAAGGTCATGTTCAAGGTCAAATTCAATATCGCCATTAAATAGCCAGGGAAAAATCCTTAAACTTTTGTCTAAAACATTTTCCCCGAAAATGCACTCCCGCTGAGATATTTTGCTGTTCCGGGACTTTTGGATCACCCTGTATAGTATCGTAACAGGACGTCTTGGCGCGACCGTTTTGGCGGGACCGTTTTGGCACCAGGACGTTTTGGCCACGCCGTTTTACCGCCAGACCTTTTAGCCTAACTGTTTTTTTAAGTAGCTAGAGGATCGTCCCCATATTGTGTAATTGCCAATGGATTACAATCGAGATGATGCATTTTCTTAATTTATATTTCAGTATGCAAATAGTAGTGATGACTTTCGCATTGTAGTTTAACTGAATTTCTGATAGTATAACCTAGAATTGCAGACGATAGTTAATTTGATTACGAACAAAAGTTATCTTATCAATTTACTAAAGTAGGTAGCAATTTTTTAATAGATTTTACTGTTTTTTTTTCTAAGATTATTTTTATTTAAGTTAAATAATTAGTCATTCTAAATTTCATTCCCCTTACAACATTCTTAGTTATTTTAACTATATTTTAAGATAATTATTACACCTGATGAAATTCAGTTAAGGACTTATTCTATTGTACAGTGATTAAAGAGCAGTAAAAGTACTGATTTTTGCAATGTTTTATTGCTATGATGGTCGTTTAAATATTCAGATCTATATTCTTCACCTGTCTTCGCTGCAGATGCGGAATAGAAAATTACACGACTAGAGACTCGCTTCGCTCGGGCGTCAAACTCGCACTAGTCGACATACGCCTATTCTCCCTTGTTGCACATACTATTTTCTCATAAGAGAACGTGCTATTTTGCTCTCGCGATATAGGGAGCAAACTAGTATTTTGTGCTCAGAATGCGGGAAACTCATTTTTGTCCCGGATATATTAATTTTGCTCCCTATGGAGAGAATATGTTGCTTTGGTCCCGCAATTAGGTCTAGTAAAACAATGAACAATTGTATGGTACGATTTTTCAAGACACCCCGAAAATCTCGTTTTATGGCTAGAATTCATTTTCGTAAGTTTAAGTGAATAATCAATTATAACTACACATTTTTATCCAATTTAGCAAACTTATTAAATTGATTTTGAAAGGTGAAAACAGACCTTTCTGTCTGTATTTTGTTCATTTCGTCGAAATAAAAACTGAAAAGAATCCGTTTAAAAATATTTGGAATATTTTTTTTTATTATTAATTAGCGGGCGGAATCGCCCTTTTTTCACTCAATTGTTGCCGAATTGTTGAATTCTAAGATTTTGCGAGAGCTGCAGATCGACTTAGAAAGATGGCGCCAGACTTCACATTTGTGTATGAAATGTAGGACTGCAGAAACCTACACCATGTACAGCGGCGGTCATGAGTCGATTTCCGCCAGATAAACAATACTTTCGAAATGTAAACACAAACAACGTGGCTCGTCTTACCAACAGCGAACTGCTGCTTGTAAACGAAATCGAAAAATTGTTCACCAGACGGGGATCGAACTCACGACCTACGACTTCGTAGTCCAGTGCGTTAACCGCCTGAGCCGCGAAGACGATTATTTTCATTTTTTCCAAATTTAATGATGATTTTAAGGTATTATTCAATACTGAGTTTTTTTAACTCGACATTTTGAATATAGATTTAATTTCCCGTCGAATGAGCTTTTGTTGAACGAAATCGGATTAAAATTGCCGAAGTTACTTAAGTTTTAAAGTTTTAGAAAAATTTCGTTTAATTATTACACGTATTTAAGACGTTCGTGGAGTACATATTATTTTTGTATTCAGCAAGCGATAAATGGCCATTCATGACCCATGTATTTGATAGGGATTTTGTAAGCTTGGAGCGTGCAATATCCAACCGAGACGTAAAACCCTTATTTACGTCCTAGGTACGAAATAGTTATTTTCGTATCAAAGGCGTAATAGTATATTATGTAAGATAGAACTAAAACTGTAATTCAAGTCCGGGCATGATACGAGGCGCAGACGAGTATGTAACAGGAGTATAGTTTCCGAGGTTATGTGCGTAACGAGTTTTGAGTGCTTTATGGTATAAGGATGATAAAGTAAGGTTATATGCCTATGCGCATGCGCCATCGTCCTCGGACTATAAAGTAGCCGCCCATCCATGATAACTGAATCAGGTCCTTAAAACATGCATAAAATGCAGAGGAAACCGTACTACTGTTACATAAAATAACTTTTACGCCCGAGGGTTCGGCTGATCGCCTTGAGGGTGTAAAAATTTATTTAAAAAATTTACGCTATTTTTTTCCCCACTTCACTGGAATGCCCCTACTTCCACGCTCAGTACTCCCTCTGACGTCGCACTTTCCTTCCCAAGGGAGTAATGGAACCAAAATGCGCATGCGCGGAGACGCCCGGGCGGAATCTGCTACTTTCGTCCCGTGTTGCTGGCGCGGAATGTGGTCATTCCGGTGAAGTCGGGAAAAAATATAATTTTTTGATTCTTCATTTATGAAAATGGCCATTTTTCAATGATTTTTAAAATGATGACTCAGCAAAATCCCTATCTTAATACATTAGTCATTTCGGCTCGAAAACGAGGCATAAAATGGCCATTTTAGGCCTACTAAATCACAAAGTACTATGTCGGGTCAAAAATATATTTCAGCCAAGGGACTCCGCACGAAAGCATGCGGAAACCCTATTGGGTGGTTCTAGGATATATATTCCCTTGAAAATTGTTCCCGGAAAATCATTGCCCTGGAAATGGACCCCATGAGAAAGAAAAGGTAGGAATAACTAGCATCAAAATACGAATTCACAAACGTAGGGAAAATAAAAAAGCACATTGCCACTTTCAAACTGTAAAAAGAGGAATTAAATACGACAATAGAAATTATGTTTTTAAGTTCCCCCGCTAAACAAAAATCGAACCTTGTGGTTTTGACTAAACCTCGTCTGAGTCAACCGCATTTTACGGGATCTTTGAAAAAATGATCGGAAAAAATTATAATAGGCAATAGTTTCTGGATATGTCACTAAGTATCCATTTCTAGGCCAATAGCCAACTTTGTGCGAGGAGGGGGGGGGGCGATCCGCACATGCTGCGTATATAAATAAAGAGGCTTATTGATTTCTGAAACACATACAAATACAAGGTTCACAACACAAATATAAATGGCCCTTTTCAGATCCACAGAGTGAAATCGACTCGGCAACTTCCACGACTAAAGTTAAAATCCATAGTGAATGTGACCATAGTTGATGTCTGTAACATTGAAGTGCCAAAACTTTAACCGTAGAACTACTAATTCTAATTAAATCCAACGAAATAATTTATTCATAACCTGTTACCGTCATGCGGTCGGATATTGCCGGACTGCAACGCTGTCAAATGGTTGTTTAGGCGAGTATACTCGTCACTGAGCGCGATGGGGTTATAAACAAAACTATTTAGAATTTTAAATCGGATGGCCCCTAGAGAACGTATTAAAGTATGTCATGCAGGGGCCTTCTTGATTTTAAATTTTATTTATCAACTCTCCATATCTCGAAAACTGATTATTTCTTTACTTTGTGCGCAGAAGGACTTTTCATCAGCATCGTATGAAGAATTTCTTTTCGCCATATTAGCCAATTCGAAGCAATGATTTTTCCTACGTTTTTATAGGAGGTCCTTTATATTCTAATACATGAAGGGAACACTAAATAGCAATTTCACGCCTACTCTCTTGCAAAAATTATTTCGCTCAGCAAGGGATATCTAAACATAGCTTAAGACGAACCCACGCAAAAGTGCGAATTGTCTTTCGTTAGATCGAGTAATATCGAGAAAGGCATTAAGAGCGTGGGGATCTGATGGTGGCAAGTTGGCGAAAAAACGGAGCACCCGGGGAGAGATAAGGGTCATCATAGGAGATGCTTTCTGGTAACATTTCTAGATTAGACGACCCGCGGGATAGGGCAAGAGTCACAGGTTCTGGAGGGAGTATTTTAGGGCGCTTTGGTCCGAACCATTAGTGGAGCCGCGCAATTAACTCGATTGCTACACGCCAGTGCTCCTTCCTCCAGCCTCCTCATCCTATATCCTTTCAAGTCCATTACCGCACCTATTGTTAACACCTACTACGCAATTCCTCCTTTTTCCTTCAGACCCGCACCCGTACCGTTGTAACGGGCTTACCACAACAAATCGACCAGTACAATAATCGTAAGTTCGTTAGTCCGTCCGGAGGGGCCGCGAAACGGAAATCGTTAACATTTACAATGAAAGGTTTCGACTTCCACCCGATACTGTAATTTCCCTCAGTCTTTAAGGGCGAGCTTAAGTGTTTTATATCGAATTTACTTTATGCAGCTTTTACAGTTTTAAAATAACACTTTCCTGGAGTTTTTACGATATTGCTGTTCTTAAAGACGAATTTTAATTAAGTCGTTTAAACATTTTTATCTACTAATGCTTAGTTTATGGATAGTCTTGAAGTAGTCTTCTAACTTATAAACGATGAGTTTACTGTTGACTCATAAAGATAAGGTTGCTCATTTCTGGATATCTGCGATTGCTAGGAAAAACTAGTTCACTGTAATTTTTGAAGAATCGAATACTTCAGATCGAAAGTCTTCTTCCTACAGATTACTATCTGCTGTGTCGTTATTTACTGATATTTCGATAACATTTATCGAGCATATAGTAAACAAAGAATAGAACTAGATTTATAGCTACACGTCATTAGCAAAAGAAGAATCTGCAAAAGGTTCAAAATGATTACTGAACTCTACATACTTCAAATTTCAAGATAAAACTAGTGTTGACGTGGTGCTTCGCTCGCGAGCGGTACATAATGTACTATTATGTTTACATTTATTATCCATTTATTACATGCATCGCAACACTGAGAAATAAGTAAATGAAACATGATTTAATTGCCATTCTATCCTAGTTATTAAGTAGGGCCGTAATTTATCAAGACATTAGATTTAAAAAGGAATTTTTTGACTGATATATGGGGCATTCCACGCCAAACCGGTTCGAAAGCCATTAAAAGCCTAAATTGCTCCCAAAAGTTTTTCCTATTTTTCTGCTATGAAGTTCAAATTATCGTTATTCTGGTAAATTGACGTAAAAGGGCATAACATTATCTTAAAAACAAAATTAAATTAGTTTCGATATGAATTTTTTTGCCGGAGATATGCGCAATTGAATGTGACACATAGTTGGCCCCTCTGTTCCTTGGGTTAATACTAGACTCAGGGGCCTTCTTTTTTTACCAACCTTTTTAAATGGAAATTGCATTATGTAGAACTTCAGATCCTATTTCAATTCAGTAACCTCTACTTTTCTACTGAATAAATACAATTTTTTGGAACTTTTGGGAATCCGGTTCCCGTGGTCTACCGTCTACGACAGAAATCGGCTTTGAACATTATTAAAAGTTTTGTAACCTACCTGCAATTCATTTTTTGAAAACAAATGTTAATCTACTTAATATTAATCAAGCCTCACAATCTAAATATACATAATTTAAGTATTTATTGGTGTTTTGTCCCGGAATCATACACGACTCACAAAATCCAAATTATAAACAAATTTATATATACTTACGGAATGTATTAGGAAACTCACTTCAGGATCAATGCCAATCCCGTTCTGGGTTTCTTTGGGTCTTATTCATTCTTATTATAGCACTGTACTTACAAAACGTGAAAGAACGTTCCGACCTGTCCGAATATTCGCAGAAAACTGACTATCGCCTTCTGCATGTCAATAACGGCGAAGCTTTTCCGAGATTCGCGAATAATTGGAAATGATAACAATGATGCAATGAAAACAATAGAGTGTAGGAATTGTAAACAACTCGCTAATTTCAGTTTTGATACACGGAGGAAAGAAAAATATAACTATTGCCAAATGACGAACTAAAGTAATGACAAATAAGGTTTGTTTTCTAGAATGTCTGCCCAAATGTGCAAAATTTGCACATGGATTTCAGCATCGTTTTATTTATGCAATAAAAAATTTTTAAAAATTGAAACATCTATATCCGACTAGTCTTAGGGTTGTTCTTTCGATTGGAACTAAAATTTGCGAGGCATGACGTTCACCACATTTTTTTACAAAAATATTGAAAAAAACGCGATTTTTTAGCCATAATTTTTGTTAAATGCACCTTCTATCCTATCAGAAACGTGTTCCCCAATTTTTTATTTCAATATTATACATTCATATATTTTGATTTATTATATTTTTCAAAATGGCGTCGGAACGTTGAAAGTTTTTGAAATTGATGAAATTGCTATTATTTCGGATCGGCTAGGTTTTCATTGTAGTAAAATCGTACAAATATGTTATTACGAGTTTTTCATGATCTATTTCGATTTACGGAAGCAGTAATATCCCATAAAATTTATTTCAAGATGGCGACGGCCATTTGATCAGTAGAAATATGTGTATTTCCAGTTCTGTTACAACGAAAATTAGCCAATTTACAATCTGTGGGATATTACTGCTTCTCCATAAATCAATGTGTCACACAAAACTCGTAATAACTTATTTGTATAATTTTACTACAAAGAAAACCTAGCAGACTCGATATAATAGCAATTTCAAAAATGTTCAACGTTTAGACGCCATTTTGAAATGAAAAATAAAATAAATCAAAATATTTTAATGTATAATTTTGAAGTAAAACAATCGAACACGTTTCTGATGGGTTAGAAGGTGATCTGAAACGGGTATCATAGTTAAAAATATATTGAAACAAAAATTTTAATATTTTTGTAAAAAAAATGTGGTAAACGTCATTTCTCGAAAATTTCAGGGGCGCCAATGGAAAGAGTGACGTCAAAACTAGTCGGATATAGACGTTTCCATTTTTGAACAATTTTTATCGTACAAATAAAACCATGCTGAAATACATGTGCAAATTATGCACATTTGGGACTGGGTGAAAATGCAGTAAATGTTACACGCAAAAATGTAATACATGTTATAATACATGTAATATGTTTTATATGACATGTAACGAGACGTTCGTAAAGGATAGGAAGAGAAGGCATTAAAAAACTAGGAAAAAATCGCGAATGAAAAACGAAAAACCGGCGCAACACAACGACAACAATGTACGACAGGGGCCGCCATGACTTATTTCATCCCGGACGAAGAAAGACGAACGGCGCAAGCGAAGGTATCCGGTGATGGACGAAGGGCGCCCCGAACGATTACGGAATTCGCCGAATACATCCGAATTACGAGGCTAGTCGGAATACGGGAGCATGCGTCGGTTCATCTAGCAGCCGCGCGTGCCATGAAAATTCAAAACAAGTGGGCGGCCTGTCAAATTGAACTACGCGAGTAGCTTTGAAATAAATGACAGTTCGGCCCGAATTCCGACTAAAAAGACCGAAATGGACACATGGTTGAACACGAGATGTCATATATGGGTCATTCTCCAGAAAAGTGTAATTTTATGTCCCCAGTTAATATTTTATCCAAATAATAGAATTTATTCTCCAAACATTTTTTTTCTTGTGCCTTATACTTTTATGTAAACGTTGCACAAGAGATAATTTGTTCAAATCGTATGAGACAATTTTCACATGCCGCGAAAGGTCCGAAATCTTTTATTTTAGGGAAAAAAAATACGTCGATTTTACACTTTTTCGAAGAATGACCCATAAAGAAGGTTATTAACGATTATCACTCTCTGGCATCATTTATTTTAGTGAAGTATTTTTTTTATTTAATTGACACATAAGACATTTCCTTTTTATTGACTAAATTCGTTGACTTCTCTTATTTATGTTTTATCCGCGTAAATTATTCCGAATACTTTATGTACAAAACGACGAAGAAGAGCAAATGAACGATTGACGTTAATGTGCGCGTGATTACTTAATGATAAATAAAATGTGATATATGTGTTATAACTTTTACAGACAGGTAAATAAAGTACTTTAGTTCCCGTAAGGAAAATAAAACGTGACGTCAGAAGACAATAACGTCATGTTCAGTAGAAGCTCAGTAGGACGTATAATAGTGTTTATCCCTAACTGTGGTAATGCCCACTGAATGTATCATTATCGTACAATTTTGCATGTATTAAAAACAAAGCGCTCTAGTCGCTCTAGTGTAGTCCATGAAGAACTGTACCTCTCTAAAGATGTCTTTTCTCATAATGTATAACTTCGTAAGGGGTTCTAACGTAGTCCTCCGGTAGGGTAGGAAGTTTCAATAAAAAGCGTAAATTAATGGGGTGCGCCTCAACAACCCGACAAATCACATAACAGACACTTCAAAATACAAATATTCAAAAACCAGACATTTAAAAAAACAGACATTCACATACCAGACATATCAAAATACGGACAAATTATCTTGAGGACTCGCTGGAAAGTCATTTCAAGGTAAAAAATGTTTGACTAAGAGGCTAACTTTATAGGCCACTTGAAGGTCAATTCATTTTGACCCCCGGATTATTTATTAAGCACATTTCGCAGTCAATCATTGGGTGCAGCTCAAACACCCGACAAATCACAAAGCAGCCATTCAAAAAAACATACATTTCAAAATAACATACATATTCTGAAAATATAATTAATGATTGACTTTCTAAATGTGTTTAATTAATAATCCAGGTGTCAAACTAATTTGACCCTCAAGTGGCCTACATAGTTAACCCTTTTGTCAAACATTTTTGACCTTGTAATGACCTTTCAGTGAGACCTCAAGGGCGGCGTTCCGGATAAAATGTCTGTATTTTGAAATTTCGGGTTTTTGAGTGTCTGGATTTTGAATGACTGTTTTTTTAAATGTCTGGTTGTTGAACGTCGGGTGTTTGAAGTGTCTCTTTTATGATTTGTCGGATTTTTGAGGTGCACCCAATTAAAGATGACTGAATAAAATTCGAAATTCGGGCTCTGTAAAGGCAATTCTAATTGCTGTAGACGATTTCCAAGAAAATACAAAAGTCATTAAGAAGTGACCGAGAATTCTCGGAAATAAATAAAAATCACACTTATTTACAAAAATTTGTTTTATGTACGTCTTTTCGGTGCGTAAAGTAAACTCGTGCGTAAAGTAAACTTTACGCACTCGATTATACTTTACGCACGGAAAAGCCGTACGTAAACAATATTTCGGCACACGTGTGTATGTGTAAAGTTCTTTACACATACGCACTTGTATCGAAAAGTACTATTTCCTCAGCTATAAAAAACAATACGTGGCACTTAGTTTTGTAGTTTTTAGGTAAACCTATAGGTTTACTCGTAAACCTTTGGAAGTTACACGTGTCCAAAATTAAGAAATCGATGTTTTCGTTTAGAATTATATTTATTGTTGAGTAGAATTTAAATAATAAAATTAAATAATAAATTTTATTTTGTATTTCATGATGTTTCGATACAAATGTTAATAATAGACATATTTTATGCAACTTAATTTTATGTTTATATCAAAAGAATTAATTCAAAATGAAAAACATTCAATGAATATAAAAAAAAAAAACAGAATCCTGCATTTGGGAAAGTTTGATATTCATTGAACATACTTGATAAATAACTTGCAAATTTGATTGAAAATATTTCATGAATAAGTTTTAAATACTATTGGATAGTGCAAATATTATTAAGTGTAAGAGAAGTTAAAGTCGAAATCGTTTTCGGTTTTTTGGTGGGTGGTTCCTCGCATTCATTCCCGTCATCACTTTGTTTTGAAGTGGATGCGTTTTCAATGGAATCGGTTATTTGCTTACAAATTACGCTTTTATTGTTTATGGGATCTGCAATGCGAGTATGAAATGTGGGAGAGGATATTTACGCCAGGTCGGCTTGTTGTCTTCTTTCGACTAGATTTTAACTGCGTGTGATTGGATGTGTAATCGATCGGAATGAAGACAACGAATCGCCTTCGCGGAAATCACGCACAGTTACTTTTTTACTGAATCCTTCAGTTTTCATATTTTTTTTTATTCATAGTATGAAAAAAAGTTACTTTTGCGCATAGTATGAAAAAAAAGAATCACTTTGCGTACAGAAATCGATGAAAAAAAGTGCTACTTTACGCACGCCCGTAGGAAAAAATATTAATTGACAACTGCCTGAGAATCTTCGGAAATAAATAAAAATCATTCATTTCCGAAAATTCTCGGTCAATTCTCAATTATTATCATTGGTTCTTTCCAGTAAACTGTTGATAGTGCTTAGAATTGCCCTTACAGAGCCCAAATTTTCAAAATTTTATTCAATCATCTTTAATTTACGTTTTTTAGTGATATTTCCTACCTTACTGGCAGACTTCTTTAGAACCCATTTAAAGTCGTATTCGAATATTAAATAAATTATATTGAAATATAAAAACTTATTCAAGAAACGTTCATTATTTAATGTGTTCATTATTGTAGCGTACAGTAATTATTGTGTACGACTGAATGGAACAGAAGAAAATGAACTTGTTTCGTAAAAGTAGTGAGAGAGATGCTCTCTGTTAGAGAAGGTGGCAATAAAAAAGTTTCCCCAGCTTGAAATGAAAGAGAAAAAGTGTACCCGTGGAAGTATCGTGCGGCATCGACCTTTTAGTCGTCAAAACTTTTCACAGGCGTATTCGCGTTTCAGTAGAAATCCTCGTGAAACCCTCACCAAGGCCGTTTTAATGTCAAGCATAAAATAAACGACGTTTTAATGAAGGAGAACTTGGAGTAAAGTGCGGTAAAGTATTGACGCGAGGATTGATAAATTACGAAAATTAAATTAAAATTTTACTTAACTAGTTAAAATATCGTAAATATAAAAAATGCATAATATTCGACGTTATAAAGACGTCAATGTTGTAATTCGAATAGTCTTAAATTGACATTTTTAACAGTTCAAAATAAAATTGTATTTAAAATGAAATAAATATTCGTTACCGTAATTTTATTATTCATGAAATTTATAATAGGACTTTCACTGATTAATATTCATTATCTCCGAACTCAGAATTAGTAATAAAATCTTTAGAAATTGAAATACTAATGTAAATTGACTTAACAATATTTATAACGTGTATAAAATTGATTAAACTAATGTTGAAAATAAATTATTACTCACGGCACGTACAGTCAAACCAACTGCATTCCGAACAGCTCGTCGGCTGACAAGGGTTTATCACTGTAAGGGTATTATTTCATCTACAATTATTCCTCGCGTAATTTGAATTCAGAAGACTGGAATATTCCCCAGGGAAAATGAGTTTCGAATGATTTGAATATAATTATGAAAATTAGGCCATCTAATATCGGCATTAAGTCAATTACTTAAAAAAAAATTATTTAGTACGTGGAGACAATAGTAGCAACATCATATAGAACAAAATTGATGTGATTAGAGAACACGAGGATTATCACTTGACGTAAATAAAATATTCCGAACAAAATTCATCACATAATCAGGATTGATAAATTATAATTGAACTGGGAGATTATTTTTCATTTGTTAGACTAATTTTATAACAAAGTTACAAATATATGCAAGGACAGCAGGTTTTTTGTGTACTTACTTGACTACCTCACTTGGCTTTATAGCAGTACTCACTTCCACGCCATTCACTCCCCTTTTTACCTTTTATTTCCCTACTTTCGGCGTTGCAGACGCTTTTCGCACGAAAGTACCCTCCTCGCTTGCATCCCGTTATGAACGCAGCAAAAACTCACTCTAAATGATGACCGTCGTAAAAAAAATTAACTTCAATGATTCTTTGTTATTATAATGTCTCTACTTTTCAATGTATCACTATATTTGTTATCCAAGGCTGATAACATACTATGAAGAGATAGAAGATGATGAGACTAATAGTTAGATGTATACTTGTTTTTAAAAAATAATGTATGCTTTTTCGTCGAACATTCAAAGAAAAAAAGAGTTATTGCGGTTACTAAACGTTAGTAACCAACGCTTTACAGGGCAGAATTTATGCAATAAACTTTGTTATGTAGAAACATACTCCAATCTACTATAAAGTAGACTTATTAGACTGTTGTTATTTTAGTTCTAAACCAATTCGAAGTTGACAAGTAAATACAATGAATGCATCTAAAGCCAAAAAGAAAAATGCACAAGGCAGACAAAAATCTGCAATAAGCTATAACATGAATGAAATGAAAGAAAAAATCGTATACATGGGACACACAACGATAAATGATCAACTTCATTTCATATTTTTTCTTTTTGTTTTCACCTATATTTTTATATTTAGAATATGAAATGGAGTACTTTATTGCAGAAGCCCTAGTAGAAAATGAGTCCAGTTTTTGGCTAGTTTCTGTCCAGTTTTGTTATTTCCCATATTAAACGTATAGGGAAAATGGGCAGTGTAACAAGAAAACTGGATAGATTGCTACCAGGGTATTGTAAACATATGACAGTTAGGTAACACTAGTATGTAATATTATAAAATCCTTTATATTAGAGGACGATTTCGACATTTTTATAAATGATTGAAACGCTAAAATACTAATACAAAATTAATACACGTATTCTGTAGTGTTTTAGACAAGCTTTTATATGTTGTTTTTGTGAATTATAACAGAAAGGCATAACAAAATCGTTTCAAAGGATTAAATTTAAATACTTTAAATGAAACACATTTTTTGAAATTGTATAAAAATTTTAAAAAAATACCATTTGATACATCCCCAGTAGAAATTTGTCTCACAATATTCGGTTTCTAGCAAGGTCCTGTCTCGGGCTCGGATATTTTGAGAAGGGTTTCTACTAGGGATTTATAACGTCATATAAATAATCTTGTACTGAATCTGTTTTATATATCAGTTATCGATTTCATTAATGAAAAATATATGAAACCCCTATATGGAATATAAAAAGGCATTTAACCCTTTTTATCCAGAAATTTAGATGACTGTCTTCAATAACATCCAGTGGCTTAAAACAAAATATTGGTTTATTTTTATCGATTGGATTTTTGAATAAGTGTTTGGAGGTCAGACAAGGTACAAGACGAGTGCCTAGAACATGATGTGGCGTAAAAATCATTTAGAGTTTCCGAATCAAAACAAGACAAAGATGTTTTTGATGGGGTGGATATTAAATCGAATTTGGATGGGATAGACCATAGATGGTTAGAGTCACTTTCGAATACACTTATATTCGCTATAATATTCAAATTTTTTTTTTATTTTGCATTGAACACTTTGATCTCTTGTGTAATGAATTTCGTCGCTTGTCGTTAACATCGCCGTAAGAGTTGATTGATAGTCATTCTAAATTTTCGATATCTGATTCTTGTCATACTTCAATTGGTTGCGACTCGTTATTTTGTCGAATGAATATACATCCAGATCGGTACCATACATATTTATAGCCTTTTTGATGTGCTTTGGTTTTGGCTCTTTACAAAAGTGAATATGTGTCTAATGGTAGGATTTAATTTAGGTAAATCCTTACAGGTCATCCAGATCCAATGATAGCGGTTGAAGTAAATTGTTCAATGCCACGTGTTACTTCAAAAACATAATCTCTAACACTGATGGATGACAAGTTGGCTATAAACGAAAAAGTTGAAATACGGGTGGTAGCCTGGTTTTGGGTCTCACCATTTAGTGTGGAGGCAGGAACTACTACGTGTGTAATCTGTTGTTAAGTAAGACGCCGAGTTGACAAAACGTGACATGAGATATGTTCGATTTTACGATATTTTAATATATTTGTAATTATCTCATCGATTATGTTTTCGATATTATTCGGTATACCTGTTACAATAATCTGGGAAGTTGGGTTAAATGCAGGTTTCACTTTTTGTGGTGAGGCCATGTCCGATTTTAATTGAACAATATCATTGCGAATAATATCGTTTTCTTGTTGGAGAGTTTGGAAATGGGCAGTGAATTGGGCTAAACTACTTGAGTGATCACCAACAGTGGATTGTAGTTTGTTTAATTTGTCATCCATCGTTCCTATTTTTGCCAATACCATTGCCAGTTGGTCAGATGTTGACATAGATGACCAATTTGAGGGTATATATGGACTATTAAAATGATCTGGGGATGAAGAACTCACAGCAGGTGCCTCGGGGTACGATACTAGAGTAAGATGCTGATTTGCAAAAGATGCCTGCTGAAGTATTGAAGGAGAGAGGCCTCTAAACTGCGTACCTGATGTTAAAGGTTCAATAGTTTGCGCAGTATGTTGGGAAAAAGACGTGGCCATAGCATTTTCAAAGTCCGATGTGCCTTGCCCTAAGTTCAATACGCAACAATTTGTCTTAGGTTTATTTAAAATATAAATTTTTGCACAACTTGGATGAAAATAAGAATTGCAGACATTACAATGGAATTATTTAACTTATTATCTAATCGTTTACATGACTATTTTTTATTTGGTAACAATAAAGAAATGATTCCAAGAAAAATGTTATCTACAAATTTGTAAAAATTCTATGTTCAGCTTTATTTTTTTATACTTAGGTCATGCGATTATTTAAAAATGATAAAAAGAGTTTGGGTACAGTATACACTCGTATAACGTAAACTTTTCTAAATTTATTTAATCTTTATTTATTTATTTTATAAAACACCCTTAAACAACATCTTTGGGATCGACGATAAAATAGGTGTAATTCGTATGTGAAAATCTCGCAACTAAATTTAACAACTTCGAATACCAGTAAATTGTAGTAAATCGCTGATATTTTAGCTTTTTATCACCAAGAATTTAATATGTGCATTTTCACATACCGAATAGATTCCAGATACAATATACGTCGTTACGTCAATAGCATTTTTTCAAACTGTTAATCGTACAATTTAATTTTTTCAATATTTTATTGGTACGTTGAATGTAAAAAGAATTTTATTCCATGTGTACGGTTCTCGTTATAAAGGCTGTGTAAAATATTATTTGCAACGCAGGAACATTGAATTTTTATTCCCTACAAATGTCCCTTACAAGCTCTTCGGCATTTTCCATTTTACAACAGATTTTTTATAGACATCACTTTCAAAGCAAAGCGATAACTTAGAAAACGAGGTAAATACTTAAATTTCAACAGTGTCGATTTTTAAAGCCTTTTGCACATACGTTTTATAACGCATAATATTTTATGCTCTTTGCGCAATTTCAAAAATGGTCAAATAAGGCGTTTTGAGATGAAAAGTATCTTGCAGTAATTTTTACGGTAATTGAAGAATATTATATCGATTGTTATACAATGTATTATTTATTTCTTATATTACTACTTGTGTCTTTTGTTTCTGCTTAATATCATGACATGTGAACTTTTTACTAAAATATATTAAACTAAGGATTCCAGGGAAATCCACGAAGAAAAACAAATCGTTGCTTAAGTTTTTATTTAATTATTAAGTTATATTGGATATAAGTAATTTTAGTAGATATAGACATGGAAATGTAGAGTTCAGTGAAAAAAAAAATTCTCTTTTATTTTATATGATATTTTGTTTTATTATTGGACAATTAAATTTTATCTGCAAATGCCGTAAAATTTTATGGAATAAAAAGTGAACCAAAGTTTAATAAAAAGTTTTATTATCATACCTACGATTAGAGGTAAAAAAATAATAAATGTTTCTTTTTCTTAAACTTAACTAATTCTAATATTTGTTTTATTTTCTATGAAAATGTATATTGATTGAGCTAAAAAGCCAGACATAATTTCATGAAAAAGATACAATCCTAAAAGCAAATACAAATGCCTCTCCACCAGTTAGTAATTAAACCTTTAATAAAGACCGCAAGAACTTTAAACAAGAAGTTTGTAATCTTACTTAGTTATTAATGGCATTAATTACGAAAGCCCCAGTAATTTTACATACTCCATTCGTAACTGTTAAACTACTGCCTCAAACCCGTCTAAATCCGTATTTGGGAAATACTATATTCATGATATTTAATTATTACAAAACTTAACTGCAGTGGTTGATATATTACATTCGCATTTTAAATTATAGAGATCACAGTCTCTTTTGATATTTTTAAGAATTGGCTTAACATATTTAGTATTAAAACAAAATGAAGAAAAATTTCATTTTTCAAATAAAGAAAGTCGATGCTATCAAATTAAACATTATTATCAACATTATTTTCAATACAGGTATTTTGGAACAATTATAGGAAAAATTATTTTAGCGTCATCAAAACTAAGTTAAATTTGATGATGACAATTTTTTCGTGGTGAATCTCTTTCTTGGTTTGTAGTAAGTTGATAAACTTAAACAGGTGTATAATAGTAAACTTGATAAATAGTGAAAATGGTACACTAAAAATAGTTTTTGTTAAATTTACTAGTAATTCAAAGGAATTTTATTAGATTTAATAACTATTGTGAAGTAGTTAAAACATAGATGAAAGTAGTAACTTGAAAGAAATACAAAAGATAATTTGATTATATCATCAATAATTTATTGTGTCAGCTAAACCACATATTTTTGCAAATGTGATGACTAACTATTAACTTAAATCAAAAACAAAAATCAACATCATGAATAAGGTATGCTTAACTAAAAATGTAGTTCTTTTTACTACTTGTTGTTTTGTTACGTATAGAATTTATCAAATTGTAGACTGTAGAGGTTGAAACTAGTTTTTTTTTCTGCTAAAGTATTAGACAAAAATGTGCTTACAATTTCCATACAAGTTCCTTATACAGTATTTAGATAATTTGTAATTTAAACCCATGTGCAATGACTCTCCCCTATTTGAGAGATCTTTGTTTTTAGAAATTAATAAATTAAAAAGAAGTGGCTAGATTTAAACAGCAGTTTTTAGACTCACAGTTTAGAAATTGTTTAATGACTTTTTTAATTTTTAATTTAGACTAAATGTCTTATTTCATCATATTATTTAAGAAGATGAGTAAATCACATCTGATGACTATCGCTTGAATAAATAAGTGTAAATTTTCAAAAACATACTGACTTCGTTAGATTTTAATTTTTGTCTAAGCTTATCTTATTTTATATAGCATATTGCAAACATGATTATAAAAAGACTTGAAATGCAATAACAAGATTATGAAAATTACGATATTATAGAAATAATGTGAAACACGGATTATATGAGATTCTAAACAAAATTGTATATAAAATATCTTGAGGTTAATTATGTGATTGGAAATTAGGATATTCAATTAGAAGCAATATTGGATATTTCATTTAAATACAATTTAGTTTGAAATCTGGTGAATTGTAAAAGAAGCCAATAACCAGTTTATAAATGTTATTCGACCACCTGACCAGAATTCGATGAGTAGTCTAAATTATGACTCTGAACTATGCCAACTACGGAATGGAAGTGAAACTATGTTTGAACTGTAGTACAAAGTTGTTAATAACTCGTCGATGTGGTATTAACGGCGATTACGTTTTTTTTTAAGATAAATTTCGCAATTCCGGTAACTGAAATTTATTAGCAAATGCAACAGTGAAGTTCCCTTATATTGGAATCGACGTGAACTATTTGGTGGTTATTAAAATCAGAAAGTGGGTATTATAAGTAAAGGTAAAGGGAAGAAATTATTGTTTCTGTTAATATTTATCTTTTTTTAACAATATAAAATGGCGGTTATTTTGTAATAGGTTGCAAAAATATTTTTTACGGTGCCATCTTGAAACCACTTATTCCTTATGGTTCAAAGTTACCAATGAAAGTTTTATTGATTTATAAAGTGAGATAAGATAAAAATATGTCCAGGTTTGATGAGTCACATATATGGGTAAATCCACAAAACTTTTTAAAATTAACAAAAAAAAATGAGTGCACACTTTCAAGTTTTGTTGGACACTTTTGGGTAGTAGTCAAAATGATTATTTAATACCCGTTAAATTCGTTTAATATACAATAATAAATAATAAACAAACAATAAAATATGTTTTTTAATCAAAAAATAATTTTAAAACAAACAAGATATTTTCAATATTTAAACAATATTAACTTTCGTGATTTTTCTTTCCATGGTTTCCTCTGCAAGGTAGTTTTACTTCATTGTCTTAGTGACTGTTTAACAGTCATTTTAACCCTTTTACGGGAAAATTGCAAATTTTTCCAAATCATTGATTCGCAGCGTTCCTGCAGTTTGTGAAAAAGATAAATAAATTTTTGAAAATACCTATTCGGCTATTTTTTTATGGTACTCCATTGATTGGTAAAATTTACAATTAAAAGAAAATTAATCTGCTGATGTTCGTTGAAATTTAAGTGAAAAGATGCACTTTTTCACGTTGTTTTCTTTTAAATCATTTTATAGTATTTTCATCTTGAAATATCGTGAGGATTCATCTCTGTAGATCGTGCAATTAATATCTGAACTTGTAAATAACTATGCATTTTGAAAAAATTATTTGAACACAGCAGTTTAAATATCTCTGCGAAACACCGGAAGATTTTGCAAAAGTTTCCCAAATGAATCATCGGCCTTAAGTGAGTATTGAACGATTCATATCAATATAATATGGAAAATAGTAGGAAAAAAATGTCGGAACTCAAAATAGCGAATCAAAACTTACATGGTCTTATTAACGATTTTGACCTGGTCTCTTTTTTTTATATGTTATTTTTGACGAAGATTCTTCAGTCTCACTTTTCTTTGTATATTTTGTCACCCGTATCTTATCTAAATCTGTTTTTTTGCAATTACAAAATCTGTTTGGTTTAAGAGCGAAATGAGGCCAAGATCAATGTGACATTACATGAAGAACATAGCAGGTAATTCAAAAATAAAATATTATTCTTCTCAGAAGTTGAAATTGCTGAGGGGTTCAATGCAATAATGGACTACACTCGAATTTATCCGTAAAATTATTATCTGTAGGTCAATTTTAAAAAATTGGTCAAATTTCTATTTTCTTAAGTGATTACCTTCTGCTTTTTGTGTCAGTTAGGTACATTAAACGCTTGGATTTACACGTGAGATAAGATGAAAATATTAAATAATTTTTATGTGCTATAAAAATAATCGAATTATTGAAACTATTTACGATTCAGACTATCACTTTATAACAGCTGCTACTAACACATTATTAATAGCACACTTATCGCACTACGTCTAAAATATTCATTTTCATGTTAAAATGAAATTTGAACCTTTTTTTATTTAAATTTAAACCTTTAGTTAATTTGTTGACATGCAAAGGGGCAAAGAAATAAACATTATAAGTCCGTTTAAAAATGGAAATGAAATAATTGAGACTCGCATGAGCCTTGTATAATAACTTTTTAATGGGCATAGGCACATGTATGAGCTGATAAGTACAGTTACATCAAAGGAGTAACTGTTTGAAAAATTTAAAACTATAACGAAATTTGATGAGTACTACAACATAACATCACGTCGGAATGTTTAAGAAATCGCTCTTTAAAGTTTCGGATTATTTTCAGTAATTTAAGTAGTAATAGGCCGTACTGAATGCAGTAGGTGTCGACTGTTTCTACATAGAGTCCTGCATCCGCGTATACGCATGTGTAATCCGCTACTTTATCAACCATTTTTTTAAACTATCCCTATTGATAAACAATCGAATTTACTATTAGGCGCTAGTGCTCTTCATGCTCTAATCGAATTTATTATTTTCGGATAATCTCCTGAGCAGAAATCAGCTATACTCGTGGGCATCCTCCAATATCTCGTTTAGAGTTACATGGCTCTTATAACTTGAAAAAATCAATTTTGTTGTTTGTTTTAATTCGATTATACCACTGATTAGAACTATTTTCTGCAAATTTCAAAATGTCCCGAAATGGTTTAAATTTTTTAAATTGCAAACAGTTTTTATGAAAGCTTTAGCTGTCGATGCTTTATTTATCAAATAATACCTTTCAGACGATTATGGCCACAGCATGACATCTCCTTATTTAACTGTGATCAATTTTTAGTATTTGCGAAATAAAATATAAAATTCTGAGTAACGTTTAAATTAAGAATGCTAGTAATAATCCCATTGGTTTGAAGACTCTCACTTGTAAGGAGTTGATGAGGGTTAGTGTTACAGCATTTTTGGCTCGACGTACTCGCATTACTGACAAGTAACAAAGCACTATTGATAATTTGAGGAGGGTAATTGTTGTAATACACTGGATTGGAATTTTAACAAACGCGAAAAAACTTTTGAAAAGTGTACACTGAGAAATCATCCGTAGTAAATGTTATTATAATTGCAATAAATATTACTTTTAGTACGAAAATGAAATATTGGTTCAAAAGTTGAAAAAATTCATATTACATTTTGAAAAGTTACTACGTGAAGTAGTAAAATTTACCAGTTAAGTGGTGTATTTTGCCATGAATCCATTGAATTTTACTACTTCAAGTAGAAACTTTTCAAAATGTAATATGAATTTTTCCTACTTTTGAACGAATATTTTATTTTCGTATTAAAATATTAATATTTATTACAATTGTAATAACATTTACTACTGATGAGTTCTCAGTGTACCTTGACCGTTCACTCCCTTGATTATACTCAAATGTAAAGGAAATAGAAAGAGTTCTTTTTCCTTCCAACCAAGAACTGTAACGATAATGACAGATGTTCATTATTATTACATATGATTATTATATTGCCATTGCTGATTATTTCTTTTTCAATTCAGAATTACATAAACTGGAACAACCTCATAATTATTAACATAAGCAGTGGTCAGTGGTTCATCATTACTAGTTTCTTATTTTAATACTTAATGCATGTTTATGTTTCTCCCACCAGTCATCATTCATGATTCATGTGTTATTTGCATGCATCAACAATTCACCACAACCATCATTAGTTAGTGTTAAGCATCTTTAACCTGCGATACATATATTATCACCAGTAAATATGCCACCTTTATCATCAAACTCGACTCATAATCATCAGGACTCAATAGAAATGTGTATATAATATTATTTTACTTCTGTTTTACCAAATAAGCCTTGACAAAAACTATAGCTAACTTGCTAACTTTAAAAAGACTTTAGTAACAATTCTGGAATTTCTTTAAATGACCGAAATATTCAAAACTTTTCATTAATTTACAACAAACTTTAGATGTACTTTAAAAAACAGTTATTCACTGGTCTTTTTGAGTATTATTAAAATAAAATGGCTCAAAAACAATCTTTTAATGCACTTGTAGAATCGAGAAGGAATGGGTCGGCTCATATTTGAAAGCATTTGAAATCGCATTTTCCGTTTTAAATCGACGCGATAGAAGTCGTCGAACATCCATTAAATAATCGTTGAAGTGGCGGTTTTAAAAGAGCTTTTTTAGTTCACCCTCACGTTCGAGAAAACTATTATCTACCTGAGGTTACGCGACTGCTTCGCAGTTTAAGAAAATGAGGGGAAAGTGCCGTGTCAGTTGGGGAGAAAGGAAATGGGATTATTGTATTTCGCATTTTTCTATACTCGTTTTAGCGAGGTTTTTCCATCCCTTATATTCGGTCCTCGTCACACCTCTTTCACACCTTATGCCATTTCAATAACATCCTCTTAGCCCGAGTCGAGGTCTTGAGACTGTGATCAAGTCTCGACTTCTCGAGGGAGTTACTCAGCCGCTGAGACACGCCGCAGTACTTGGAAGCAAGCGAGAAAATTAACTCGAAAAAGGAGTCTAAACCATCTTAGCATATAAAAAGAGACTGCTGCATTGAATATGATATAAATAACAGTTTTTAGTTATTTTGTACCATTCTTAAAAAGAATAGATTGATGGACTGAATACTTAACCACTAAATAGTGAATACGTAACTAAATATGACAGGTGAATAATCAACTGTCGTTAATGGAAATCTTTCAAATTGTTAGAATAGAATGGAATTGAATATCATTTATTTGCCTTGAGGGCTGACCTCTTAAGCTAACCATATATAAAAATTACAGTAGTCAAATTTGCAATTAATACAGAGTACAGAAGTTTCATAATAATATTAAACATAGTAATAATAATAAGAAAACATACATATAGAATTAGGAATCGTACAGTTAAATTAGCTAGCTCTAGCTGTAGCTTTAGTTGAAAAATTAACAGATGGAGTGAGAAAACTCATTTATTATTTATTATTTATTAGCCAATCAACTTTCTACGTGAGATTTCACAGTCGCGAAGAAACCGGCACAGTTTAAATTTAAAAGTTTTAACAGTTTGGCTATATTTTACGCTGCTAGGTAAAGCAGTCCAGAGTCTAGTCGATGCGATCAGCAACGATCTGGAGTATGCTTGAGATCGATGGATAGGTATCCTTAACTCGCTTGTGCATAAACGTAAAGCACGATCCGTAATGTCAATACGCCAGACATATTTTTCGTACAAGTGATAGGGATCGAGTCTTGTATTTGAGTAGTTGGTAGGTGGTAATACAAATGAAGTAGAGTCTACGTGATGACAACATGATCCAGTTAGGTTGGACGCGATATGATGTTATGTGGATGTCTCGCCGGAGGTGAAAGATGAAACTGGTGCCTGAATTAAGCATCCTCTCTAATTTCATTTTTAATGTCGAATCCAGATCATTATAAACGCTGCAGCAATAGTCGAAGTATGGAAAGATAATGGAAATGATGATCAGTTTGCGTGTAACAGTAGGTAAAAGATTGCTATTTTTTCAGAGCTGTCTAAGAGTAGAATAAACGAGAATAATGTATTGTTTCCATCACAAGGTATTATCAAAATATAAGCCAAGGTTGCGGAATGACTTGACCAAAGGAATTGAGTTGTTTCGTATTGTAATAGATGGTAAACTAGCTAGCTCCAACAGATTTATAAAGTACGGGCTGCCAATTACAAGTGCTTGCGATTTAGAGTAGTTAATGACAAGATCATTCTGATGCACCCAGACGCAAAATCTCTCGGCGTCCCTAGTTAATCGTGCACATCCCTCCTCGATTGCTTGCGGGGGACAGCTCAGAAAGATTTGTGTCATCGGCAAATATCATATGCTTAGTATGTCGCAAGACTGTTGGGAAGTCGTTAATAAAAATAGAGAATAGTAACGGACGCAAGACAAAGCCCTGAGGTATACCAGCATTGAGGGGTAACCAAGATGAGGCAATCTGATTGTTTAGTAGCATGGCCTGCCATTTGTTTGTTAGGTACAAAGCAAACCATGAAATTCCTCTATTGAAAAAATGAGCATCTCTAAGCTTTTTGAAAATCAACTAATTTGTTGCCTCAAAAAACTAGCTAAGTGCGCTGAAATCTCGCAAACCGGCTGCGAAGAATAAAATTTAACAATCTTATTGGTTCTCTCATCCAATTAAATATCTTCCTTACTAATTAGTTCTTCCAATCCACAAACTCTAACAAATTCGTAGATAGTCTTCATAATGCACTCATTCCTTGCGTAAGGTTTACGAGAACGCAAACCTAATACACCTGCTATAATTTGGTTTATGAATAAAAGTATTCTACTTCCTGTTCTGTATGTAACTAAAAATGATATGAGACTTAAAGTACAATACACCAAGCTGTATTTTGTCTATAAGACTTTCGTGAGATATAAAAGGACGATGACGTGGTTATACTAATGTTTTTATTAATAAATTACGCAGCCCCACAAAAAAAAATAAATCTGGAAAAAAACCTAAAAGATTCGTTAAATTTTAAAATAAACTTATAATTATGAATGTTATCCCCCGTAACGTTAAATGGCCATTTTACACCATGAATTGCCTTGAATTTTCGCAAATCAAGTTCAATTTCTTAGTCAGTCACCCTAAAAACCCGCCAATAATAATTTTAAACGAATATGATAAATATTTTGAAAATAAACCACTATATTGGATCCAACATTTTTATTTTTTAAAAAGCAACTTCAAATTCGTACTCGGCGTCCTAAATAAGCCCCTTATTCTCTCGATTTCATGGGTTTCATTAATGTCTCACTAGCTTAAAAAATTACTTCTACAATTTCTAAACTTTCGAATTTTCGAAACATACTTTTCACGTATTGAAGAAGTCGATCTTAGAATGGAGTGAGAAACGTTATTATTTTTACAAAATGTGTTTTATGCAGGCTTTTTAATAAATATGATATCTGGTGGGTCTATAACCTATAATATTCTTAAAACTCTTTAATTAATGATATAGTAATACCGGAGAATCATATTTTGTCATCACTCGATGTAATTTTATTATTCACAAATATTCCATTAGAACTTCCAAAAACTAGCATTATTAAATGGTAAAATTACATTAAAAGAAATTCGTTGATTCGGCTGGATAATATTTTAAACTAAGCATATATACTATGCATCTTGAAATTAAAATTGATTGATGCAATTACTGACTTTAAACAAATCTCTTTAACATCACATTATTTAAAAAACGCCTTCGATCTTGACATATCATGCGGTACGTATATTATATCGGTAGCATGTACAGAACAAGTTTGATCAATCATTGGCTACAGTTTATACCTCGAAGCCTGCAGCCATGTAGTAACTCCGGTTAGTATACTTACTTAGAGCTTTGAGTAATGTCATCAGTCCTTCAAACTCTAAGAGACGGAACTAGGTTCCACTTATCAAGTACATATATTATCAACTGAGATTAAGATAAAACTCATTTTACGACAGTTTATAACAGATCTTAAATTGATAGTTTTAAAGATGAAGTATTTTAATATTTACACTTAGTAAGATCGTCTCGAATGCATCAAAAACAAAAATAATAACAAAATATACATATAATATTTCTTATTATTTATGTATTTCAATTCTAGATAGGCTTGTAATAATAATTAATATATTCTTAAATAGTTTTGTTTTTATTTTCGGTCACAAAAATAATAAAAATTAAAAATGGTTGAGTTTAATAAAAATTTAAAAATTAGAGAAAGAGAAAGAAAGAAAGAAACAAACAAGGATTAATAATTTGGAGGGTTTTTTGTAATATAAATAATAAATGAATATTTAGCAATGTTTTGACTCTGATATGAGTCCTCTTCAAGGCTATGTAAAAAAACAGTGATAATTGCGTCGTTTTTCTACTAAATTAGGTATATGCAGTATTGTACGTGTTGGTGGTGTGATACTAAGAATAAAGGAACCGTTGACAAACTATGTATGAGTTAAGGAGATAAAATAGGATTCATTACGCTTTCGGTAGCTTTGATGTTTCAAAACGGATGTTGACGGTGTTGTTCTCTTTTTTTGTAAAGCAATTTTCAATGTGACCTTTTTTTGCACAGTTTTTTTCTTTTGCAAGGATTATGGTGTTGTTATAATCAAAACCGTATACAGCTTCAAGTCTGTGGTTGGTTAGACCTCTAAACTGTTTTTTGCAATGTTCGTTTATTCGTGTCCGATATAAGATTTATTGCAGTGAAAACAAGGAATCTTATCTACAACTTCACTTTGTTTTTCAAAGGGATGTCGGTCTTTTCGTGGTTCTATTTGTGCAATATTAGGTTTAAAGGGAGTTGAAACTATCCTTATATTTTGAGTTTTGAAAATTTTAACTATATTGTCGGTAAATCCTTTTTATATACGGGCAACTTATTGTTTGGATTATGTTTTCGTTAATACTCTTGTTCAAATTGTTTTGGTTTGTTGAATTTATAAAATTTAGACGTTTTTTTGATGATATCAGAGTCGTAGTTGTTACCTTGCCGAGAACTGACGTGTTATTATCCGACAATCAGCTTTGCAATTAGTTTTGTTGTTTCTTGACAATGAAAAATTAAAGTTCAGTGTATTTATGATTTTATTTTATAACTGTGACCACTCTGATCTGGGCAGCAACATTTATTGTGTGACAATAGAAATTATTTTATCAAAGTATTTATAAGGCGATGCAGTGTGAATAATTGGTATGACGTGCAACTCTGCAATTATTTATCACCGAGTAGTGAAGGATCATCTTTATTGCTACTGCAGTGTACATTGATTTGGACCAACGCTATAATTTTTGTGCTCATCTCTTCTTATAAGTGTCTGATTGCCAAGTTTAGCTGTTATATATTCCAAGAAGTGCTAGATTCGTACTTTGGTTTGAATTATTGTATCATTTAACTTCGAATTACAGATACATTTAAATTCGAAATTAATTAGTGCTCAGCTGCTTGGTATTTGTTTACGTTTCAACTACACGTGTCGCCAATTGTTTACATACGATATAGAAGAACATTTAAACTTCTCCTATCATCTAACTTATGCCGAATAAATATGCACGAATTAATTTTTTTACGCACATATACTCTTACTTCTAAGCAATTGATGCTTTTCAAGAGGATCACAACAAGCGCTCTTTAATATTGTTCAAGACTGTTTTTTTTTACAATTCTTTATTTATTCAAATCACATTTCTGTTTATTTTGACATCTCGTATTTTCGGACACCATAATGGACATATGCAAGACATGTTTGAAACTTGTTGAAGATAGTGCAGAAATTGGGAATAAATGTGTTGTTTGCTTAGCCGTGTACCATAATGATTGCATTCCAACTTCATGCAACTTTACAGCTGAGAATAAACTCATATGCTGCTTGACGCTCAAGAGAGGTCAAAAACGGGGTGGTGTTCCATTGTTCCAGTCAAAGAG
Source organism: Trichopria drosophilae (assembly GCA_030407085.1). NCBI lineage: Eukaryota > Metazoa > Arthropoda > Insecta > Hymenoptera > Diapriidae > Trichopria > Trichopria drosophilae. The sequence continues at coordinate 186,916,958 of CM059582.1, forward strand.
ATTCATGCGTTCTAAAAGTGCATCCTCGAAGGAATCCTCAGATGCGGAGAACATGGAGACTGCTAGTGCAATGGAAATAATTGATGCACCTGCATCCAATTTTTCCGAATTTTTACAGAGGCACGAGAAATTTTGCATGATGCAGGAGGCTCAGTTTGCTGCGCTTCATAAGAAAATGGACAAAGTACTGGAACTTGATGCGACTGTCAAGGAATTAAAGACCTCGCTAAATGTGATGCAGAATCAAATAAAAAAGGCTACAACTGACAGAGCTGTATTACATAATGAAATACGTAACTGCGATCTACTCGTTATGGGAATGCCCGAACAGGAGGGCGAAAATCTGCGAGATATAATTAGTAAAATTAGTCATCTAATTGGTGTGGCAATGGATGATAGAGATCTTTTAGCTGCTTTTCGCCTAAACTCAAAAAAAAAATCAAGCGGGGTTGAGCAATTAGCTTCTACGTCATTGGCAAGTTCAAGTCGCCCTCGTATTATAGTCGCGAAATTTTCAAATTTCCAACTGCGTAATGAAATATTGCGCGCAATACGTAAAAGAAAATCTCTGACGGCCAAGGAAATAAATGTAGATTTTCCAAATACATCCATTTACTTGAATGAGTCATTCACACCTGATCTTTTAAGCCTTAAGAATCAGGCTCGAGAATTAATCAAGGATAATAAAGAGAAATCAGTATACATCTACAGAGGAATTCTATGGTACAAAGCTCAAAAAGACTCCAACCCAGTGGAGATAACGTCCGATGAAGATCTTGCAATAATTACACCATGACGTTATGCTTCCAGTACCTCTACCGTCGCTGTCAATAATGAGCCTGAACTGCCTGAACCCATGCAGGATGCCACTACTAGTACTGCGATTTCTCCAATATCGTCTTCATCTGCAAAAGTGCCTTCGTCTCATCGATCTTCCCTGGACCCGTCTATTAGTAATAAGTTAAAAATTGTTCATGTCAATGTGCGTTCACTTACGTCTCACTTACCTATTATTAAAGATTTATTATTAACCTATGAATATGATTTTATTTGTATTTCTGAAACTTGGTTAAGTGACCGTATTTTGGACTCTGATATTGCTATAGAGAACTATGCGCTTTTAAGATCAGATAGGGCTAAGAGGCGTGAAGGAGGAGTAGCCATATATTACAAATCTTATTTCACTTGCATTAAGGTCGATAATTTTAATGATGAGTATGGTTTAGAGCATTTATTTTGCTCGTTTAACTACCACAATAACAAATTCTTAGTTGGGGTTTTTTATCGTCCATCTTATATACCTTTAGTCTGTCTGGATAATTTACAATTATTTGTGAACTCTTTGTATTCCATTTATAACCAAATGATAATACTTGGTGACTTTAATGTTAACTTACTCCATTGCGACAATCCGGATACCTTAAAACTATCGAGTTTCATGAGCCAGTGCAATCTTAGACAGCTGATAAAAGATGCAACTAGAATTACACCTTACTCATCATCATTAATCGACATCATAATGGTTTCGGCTGATATGAAAGTACTCCAGTCTTTTTCTAACAGTCATTTTAAAATTGCTGATCATAATATTGTAGGATGTACTATTGACTGCCCTAGGCCTCCTCATAACTTGAAATTTTTAACCTTGCGTAACTTTAAGAATTTTGACTCTGATCAATTTAGGTTAGCAGCGATGAGTGTTCCATGGTCCCTTGTTAATGATCTTGATGATGTAAATACTAAACTTCGTTTTATTAACAATTCTATTATCGAACTTTTTGATGCGTTTGCGCCAGCAAATACTATTCGAGTGACTAAACCTAAGGCACCATGGATAACTGATACGATTAAGGTGCTTATCAAGAAAAGGAATATCGCTCAAACAAAAAAGATTAAAACTAAGCGACAAAGTGATATCTGTTACTGTAAGAGTCTGCGCAACTACACGACTTTAGCAATTAAGAGGGAAAGAGCGGCTTACCTAAAATATTTAAACAGGATGCCACAGAAGAAATTGTGGAAAACGGTAAATTTCCTTGGACTTTCGAAACCTAACAATCCTGAACTACCACCCATTTTCAACGATCCAGATGCTATCAATAATTTTTTTATTAACTGCCCCCAAATAACTCCAAATTTACAAGTACTTAATTTTTTTAAAAATTCACTCTCAGATAAAGTTTCAAGCACAACCGGTTTTTCTTTTTCTGAAATATCTCTATCAGATCTCTTTAAAATCATGACTAAAATTAATTTTAAAAGTGCAGGAGCTGATAACATCTCAGGAGAGATGTTTCTTAGAGTGTTCAATTTTTGATCATCAGAGATTCTCCATATTATTAACTTCATCTTATGCACGAATGAGTTTCCGGACTGCTGGAAAATAGCTGACGTTCGACCTGTTCCTAAGAAACCGAATCCAACTCAGCTACATGACTTACGTCCGATTAGTCGCTTACCGATATTTTCTAAGATTTTTGAGGAAGTTTGTTTTAATCAATTACTGGGTTATTTTAACGACTTTAACCTCTTTCCAACCTTTCAGTCCGGTTTCAGACGTTATTTTGGCTGTGAAACAGCGCTTATGGATATCTCAGAGGATGTTTTAACCAATTGGGATAATAAACTCTTAAGCATTGTCGGATTGCTTGATTTCTCTAGAGCCTTTGACACTATTAACCATGATTTATTAATTGCTAAGCTTGCATACTATGGAATATCTGACGGCTCTTGTAACTTATTGGAGTCCTATTTAAAGAACAGAATCCAATCTGTTACAGTCAAATCGGGAAATTTATGTGTCTCTTCTGCTCCGAAGATGCTTAACCGTGGAGTACCGCAAGGTGCCAAATTAAGCGCTCTGTTATTTATTATTTTTACTGCTGATATTTATGAGTGTTGTAACCATGTTAGTATTAAAACTTATGCAGATGACACTCAGATTCTCATGCCTTTTCATCCTAACAATGCTTCTGAGGCCCTTGAGATGTTCAATTCGGATTTGCTCTTGATTGAAAAGTGGGCTGATGATAACGCGCTTATTTTAAACCCTACGAAATCAAAAGCCCTAGTAATTGGTAGCAAAAGTCTCCGTTCCAGGATAGTCATAGACAACTTCATAATAGCAATCAGAGGCAATCCTATCCCGTTGGTAGACGAGGCAAAGAATCTTGGATTATATATTGATAACTTTTGGAGCTTTTCTCAACACATTTCAAAAAAATCGTCTATCTCTTATGCCAACCTTCGTAGATTGTACCCTTTCAGGAATGAACTTAACCGTAATATCAAAATTAAATTGTGTGAGTCTCTTGTACTTCCGCATCTCCTGTATTGCATTTCGGTTTTTGGACCGTGCATTACGGTTAGGGAGTGGACGAGAGTGCAGGCAGTGCAGAATGCCTGTCTACGATTTGCTTTTGGGATTCGGAAATATGACCATATATCTTTTGCCTATGAGCGTTCTAAGTGGCTCAGAATGCGTGAACGCATGGAAATCCGTTTGTTATCGTTGACGGCTGGGATTCTTGGGAACAAGGTACCGGAATACCTCAATGCGCGACTGAATTGGTTGGGCAGAGATGAAATATCACACAGAAGTGTGGTTTCTTCCACTCTCAGAGTCCCAAGAAGCAAGACAGCCAAATTCAATGGTGCCTTCTCGTTTGCAGTAGCCAAAATTTTTAATGCGCTTCCTCTCAATCTTAGAAAGATCGTGTCTGCTCCGTTGCGTTTTATCGGCAGGGTTAAAGAATATTATCGTTGTCGGTCATTCCCTATTAATGGCTCCTAAATATTAAAAACGTATTACAAATTTGCGATGACTAGAATAATCTGAATTTTAATTAATGTTTAATCTTCTTTGTGATTTTATTGTTTTGTAATTTTATGTGATACTTTTGCGATCTGACTACATAGTCCTCGTTCTTATTTTACTATTTTTTAACTATATTTTACTGCGACTCTTCTATATTTTTAATGTATGTTTTTGTATTTTTTTACTTTATCTTGATCGAATTCGCCATTTGTTTGTATCATTGTTTATGTTTCATAGCTTTAGCGGGTCAGTCTGTAAAACAGTAATATTTTGATGCTGTGACTCGCCCATTGGCATTATATGAATCTTTTTTGTTACTATATTTGTATCCTTGTGTTTGGTATTGCCAATAAAGTCAATTATTATTATTATTATTATTATATCCGTTTTCTATAGTAATATTGTCTCTATAAGATTTAAATTTTTTCGGTGAAAGACAGAAGAGGACTGTTCTGGTGCACGGTTGATTAAATCGTATATCATTCTGATTTTTTGAGACATTGTAATAATAATGTAAACAAATGTCATTATTCCATTCATTATTAATGAAATAATAGCATTTCTAAAAGAAGTGCCATTACTTTTTCAAATTTTGTCACTCGTGAATCTGCAAGGTTATTGGTTAAGATTTATTAGACTTTATAATGAATAATTAATAAATTAAACATATCGTTGTTGTTTTTAATTATATGCAAATGTATGTTGATAATATTAATTTTAAGACTTGTTTTAATCCAGTGTCGCTCAATTTACTGAAAATCATAAATTAGAACTAATTAACAATTGATAGCCATTGCCCTCCCTAACAATTAATATTTTTTTTTTAATAAACCGTTTTATTACCTTATATCATACGAATTTAAAAGATTTTACTTTTATATTGCTTATGAAAATAAACGTATTAAAAAAATGTATTACATAAACAAAGAATTACTCGTTTTTGTTTCTCTAATTTCGTGGTTTCATCACAAGCAACGATCGACAAGCAAACAAAAAAGATAACGCCTATTCCGTTTAGTAAGTACCGCAACCATCTGAATTCAGCTTGCATCGGCTTTCACCATTTCTGATTTTGGTTCGCATAAAACGTCGATAACGGGCGTTGGAGGATTCAAAATTGGTTGTATTCAGTCGGGTGTCTATGAAATATTGGCACGTTGAAGAGAAACCATCGAAAAGGCTGGGCAAAAACCTATTGGGTTTGCTGTGAGCTTTCACCTTGCAAGTTTTCGATATCCTGATACATTTTCAGTTTCACGAAATATAAAAGTAGAGAAAGCTTTACATACGATCTTTGAATGTGAATTGCAGAAAGTTACAGATTCTTAATTTTATGAATGTGTAAACCGGAAGAATCAATTTATTGTTAGTGCTGTACACTTTTTACTGCAGGAGTATGTTTTGGCCACGTTTTAAATATTGGACGATGCATTTTGCTTAGCATTGAAATATATACTGTTTAAATATACACGTTTCATTTGAATTTAGCCTGTAATAAATCATAAAGAGCATCACGTCAATAGCTATTCCCAGATTTAAACGGCATACAAGTTCTCATGATTTTTACTTGTATGCAAGTAGTTAATAAATTGTGCCTTTCAGTCCTTGAAAAGAAATGCTATAGACGTATTAAAAAAAAAAACTGCACATAGAGGGTCGGCTCGAGTCCGCGGTTATTCCCGCAAATGCGGCTCGCGTATCGCTGCGGTATTATAAGCAGGGGATCCCAGGTCGAACTCGAGCGAAAATCCTGCGGGAGCTATTTTTCATCTGCCTCGACATAGCAAGCCATGAATAGGCGGTATCTCTGCTATTCAAACCACTCGTTGGAGAAAGACCCAAAGAAAGACACAGGGTAAGCCTATTTATTTGAGCGAGATCGGCAAAATACTGATATAAAATAAACAACTAGCAAGAGCGAGAAAACAGAAGGATGCGTAAAATACTGGAGAAAAGTAGAAAGTATCGACAGAAATGAACAAACGGCTAAGAGAGTTATATCGCGATAAAGCACATAAATCCTGAAGTAAATCGCAACAAGTGAGACCGACTAACGAGATTAAACCAAGAAAATGCATGTTCAATACGCCGAGAGAATGTATTATAAATGGTATTCTGATTTATGAGTTCTAATAATGGCGTAAACTTAAAATATAGAGACGTTATGATAAAATATAATTTGAAAATAAACATTTAAAAAACGAATATTATGTTGTAAAATGTAAGGTCCTGTCATATTGAAAGGATTGCAAGTAAAAACGCAATCGAGTTTGGAATTAATATCTGATCACTCTCCTGTAATTGTCGCTGTAGAAACGAAAATTACTCGTAGTGCCAGAAATAACATATTACACAACAAAAGTACTGACTGGAACGAGTTTAAGTACTATGTTAACAGCAATCTGTAATGCAATGTTTCTCTAAAGAATCCTGAAGAATTTGAAGACGAAATTGAAAATTTTAACATAATTATACCTACAAATGAGAAAAAGTACACAATAAGTACAGAAAGAGAAAAATACACGAAATGTAAAGGTTTCTGAGGAGGGAGGAGATTTGTCCATACATACTGATACACGGAGAGACTAGAGGCAAGATTTTCGTCCGGCCCTCTACGCGCAATAAAGGTACTAGACCACCGGACGAAAAATCTAGGTAGGCGCGCATAAAGATCGTGCATACTCCGTGGCCAAATCGAACGTGCGGAGTATAAACATTCTCCCCACTCTGCCGCACGAAATTCCTCCAAGAGTCGGACGATTTTCAGACCTGGCTCGGACGATTTTCATGCGGCAGTCGGCAGTCTCAATAAATATGTATTTTATTTTTGTTTGCCTTATGCAAAGTGTCATTTCCGAATTATTTTTTGATGCTGAAAACAGTGGTGGCCTCAAAATTTCTTTATCATGCACAATTTTTTAAAGAAATGAGGTGAAATATGTCAAATTTTGTTTTTTACCACATGAATCATTTTTTTTGTAGCAAATAAATAATTGCCTTAAATTTATAAGGTATCATTTTGGAAGTACTTTTTCGTGCAGACTTTTCCTATGACATCATGATAGGAAAGTGAAGTTAAGTGTGTATTTTTGCTTTATTTATATGGTGGAATATGGTCAAAAACAAAAATGTTGACATATTTAGTTTAAATTTTCACAAAATTGTGACATGATAAATAATTATGAGAGCACCATCGTTTTCAGCAAAAGTATTTACCATGTCAAAGATATAATCGACATTAGACAATGTTATACAGGGTCATCGAAAAGTATCGGACCCCCCTAATATCTTCAGTTAGAATGCACTTAGGAGAAAATGTCCAATAGCAAAGTTGTATGGTTTCAAGCGGGGAGTAAGATGATGACCTTGACTTAGACCTTGACCATGTCCTTCAAGGTCATTTCAAGGTCAATCTTATTTTTTTAAATAGAACCCCCTACATTTTATTGCATATTCTTATAGCTTATCTCGAGAGCTTTCCAAAACACTATAATAAAATATTTTTTTATTAAGTGCTTTTTGAGTTATAAAGGTTTGAAGTTAACAATTTTTTGACACAAAATGTAGAATATCTTGTAAAATATTATTTAGTTTTCAGTAATCATAACCTTAATACTTTTGTGCGCGGAATAATGAGACCAATTAATTGGTTTAAAGAAAATACATTAATCGGATTTCCCCCTAATATTTTCAGTAAGAATGCATTTTGGAAGGAACAAATTGTTAACTTCAAACCTTTATAACTCAAAAAGTACTTAATAAAAAAATATTTTATTATAGTGTTTTGGAAAGCTCTCGAGATAAGCTATAAGAATATGCAATAAAATGTAGGGGGTTCTATTTAAAAAAATAAGATTGACCTTGAAATGACCTTGAAGGACATGGTCAAGGTCTAAGTCAAGGTCATCATCTTACTCCCCGCTTGAAACCATACAACTTTGCTATTCGACATTTTCTCCTAAGTGCATTCTAACTGAAGATATTAGGGGGGTCCGATACTTTTCTATGACCCTGTATAACATTGTCTAATGTCGATTATATCTTTGACATGGTAAATACTTTTGCTGAAAATTATTTATCATGTCACAATTTTGTGAAAATTTAAACTAAATATGTCAACATTTTTGTTTTTGACCATATTCCACCATATAAATAAAGCAAAAATACACACTTAACTTCACTTTCCTATCATGATGTCATAGGAAAAGTCTGCACGAAAAAGTACTTCCAAAATGATACCATATAAATTTAAGGCAATTATTTATTTGCTACAAAAAAAATGATTCATGTGGTAAAAAACAAAATTTGACATATTTCACCTCATTTCTTTAAAAAATTGTGCATGATAAAGAAATTTTGAGGCCACCACTGTTTTCAGCATCAAAAAATAATTCGGAAATGACACTTTGCATAAGGCAAACAAAAATAAAATACATATTTATTGAGACTGCCGACTGCCGCATGAAAATCGTCCGAGCCAGGTCTGAAAATCGTCCGACTCTTGGAGGAATTTCGTGCGGCAGAGTGGGGAGAATGTTTATACTCCGCACGTTCGATTTGGCCACGGAGTATGCACGATCTTTATGCGCGCCTACCTAGATTTTTCGTCCGGTGGTCTAGTACCTTTATTGCGCGTAGAGGGCCGGACGAAAATCTTGCCTCTAGTCTCTCCGTGTAGAAGAGCATAGTCGTAATTAGAAGTATAGTCGAATTAATACTATGAGACGAGGGTTATATTTTACGGGATTCAGAGGAAAATTTTGCTCTACTTTTGACCCTCACAACTATAGTGTTCTATCCGTGTTCTATTCATTGATTATATTGTATGTTATGTCTGCTTTTATAAATATATTTTGCCAACTGCATAAGTTAAAGATAATAATATCTTGGTAGTTGAAACTTCCATTATGCTAACTTTAAGATGTATGCGTCTCATATAGTATATTAGTAATACTCGGTTATAAGACTAATAAATTAATGAAATCATACGCATCGATGCTATTCATTTCAAATAGTAGAGTGATTTATTTTATCATTGATAATGGTTTTATTATTTCGTTAGTAACTTCTGGGGCAGACCGTAAAATAGATATCATGTAAGGTTCTGACTCGTCCTTTGTATAATCTTTATGTATAATTATTATTATTTAGTTTCTTAGTAAACCCTTTCCACCAGTAGAAAATATGGGCGCGGGTCGAATAACCGACAACTTAAACAGCCGACAGTCAAAAAACCAACATTCAAACAGCGGTCTGGCAAAAAGCCGACAGTTAAAAAACCAAATTGTCACAATACCGTAGTAAAACAACAGACCTGTCGAAACACCGACAGCCAAAAAACCAACAACTCAAAAAACCGAATGTCAAGAAACCGACATTTAGAAAAGCGGGCGCGTGTCGAAAACCCCATAAATCAACAAGCCTACAAGTCAATAAATGGACAATACAAAAATCGATAATGAAAAAACCGACGTTCGAACAGCCAATGGGTAAAAAGCCGACAATTGAAAAAACGGATTGTCATAATACCGACAGTCAAGAAACCGACACCTGGAAAAACCGATAGCTAAAAAGCCTATCCGTAAAAATAACCGACATGACATCAATACATGACAATTCGGTTTTTAACTTCTGCTTTTTGCCTGTCGGTTTTTTGAGCTGTTGGCTTTTTGACTGCCGGAGTTTAGAGATGTCAGTTTTTTATTGTCGGTGTTACGACAAATCTGTTTTTCAACTGTCAGCTTTTTGACGGGCTGGCTTTTTGCCTGTTGGCGGTTTGAATGTCGGTTTTTGCACTGTAAGTTTTCGATCTGTCGACTTTTTGATTTGTCGGTTTTTCGGCCTGCACCCGAAAATATTACCGCACAATCATATTCAGTGGCGAAAAAACCAGGACGTATTTGGAAATTGTACGCCATTTTGAATTTGCAAATCTGACCTCAGAATCGTAATTAGCCATAGAAAACAAATCCTAAATACCAAATTTCAGATAAATTGATTAATATTTAACAAATTTTGACCACCATATTGGATCACTCATTTAGAATTTTGAAAATCTGACTTCAAAATCGTGATCAACTACCTTCAAAATACTTATGCTTCCTATGATTTCAAAATTTTTTCAGTTGAATAATGTGCCCCTTAAAGGGTTGACTGATAATAATTGTAACATAGCTTCAATGATTTTCGTAAAATTTATGTACGTTTTTCGCCGAAAAGAAGTTTACTTAGATATATGATTGTTTTATTTTAAATCATCTCTTCTGTCAATAGTAAACCCAAGAATGAAATTACTGTCCACACTTGAGCATTATTTTTAAACGTTTAGACATTTTTTGTATGCTGAATATACGCATCAATAGATGAGAATGAAAATAAATTAGAAAACATGTTTACTTTACGCTTAATTAAAAACAGTCACGAAAAAATAGAGTTAAAATTGAGCAATTTTTTATCTCCTTATCAAATTTTCTTGTTTACGCCTTCTAAAGCCTGTTTTCTTTTTCCCCTTCGTCCAAGAATTACGAAGGACCAAAGCGGATCTTTTTGCACCTAACGGTTCGTTGCTCTGTATTAACGAGTTGGGCTTTGTCTGACCAGAACGATTTACTGCACCAAAAGATCCGCTGTCTCCACTTGTCTCTTGTTAATTGCACAAAGAAAAACGTAGGGATCGAGAATGCTTTGTTTTCGACTAAATTGCAAATCTGATTGTTCGACAGATTATTAGTTCTGTAATATCCTTGTCTTTTCTTCCAAGATTCAATTTGAAAAGAAAAGTATTATCTAAAATGAAGTTTTATATTTCTATTTCTATATTTTTTATTTATATAAAATAATTTAACTTCTTTTCTAATATTTTGTTAAATGGAATAATCTTCTGTATGTTTCTTAAAATGAGAAAAATTAGGTATTATAATAATAACAATATATTAAAAAAGAACAATTTTTCAGAAAAAATTCCAAAAACTGTTCATTCACTCCTTTTTAATTAAATATAATTTTTAAACAACAAAAAATCTCAAATTCAGATTAAAAAATTAATTTAATAAAATTATACTGTCTTACCTTGTTGTAAGTAGTCTTTGTTTCTCACTTCATGAGTGGTCACAATTATAAAAAAACTTATTAGTTCATGTTTAAAAAAATATTCAAATCCAAAAATTAGTCAAACACACTATAAAAAATAGAACAATTTTTTAATGAAAACCTTTGTATTCAGTAAAAGCGTATATAGCAACAAAAAAAATATTTATGTTAAAAGTAATAAATTACTTATTTTTTTATAACAGTTCGAACAAAGACTGAAAATTCGTGGATTAAATGAATTCGAAACAGCGATTCTAGGGTACTGTCGAAAAACCGACAAATTAAAGAGCCGACAGGTAAAAAAACCGACAATCAAAAAGCCAACAGTGAAAAGACCGACACTTCAAATAAAAGACTGTACGCTTGTCGATGCGTCTATGTTTTTATGTTTCGGCTTTTCGATTGTCGGCGTTATAACTTTCGGTTTCCACCTTCTTGACCTGTCTCTTGTTTATTCGGAAAATAAATTTCAGGTACTTTTTTTGAAAATGAATATTAACTGAATTTTTTTTTTCAAATAATTTTCCATATGTTTGCGTTTATGTCCATTTTTTGCTATCATTAACATTTTAATATTTTAATATTAGATTAGATGTTAATATTTTCAAATTCAAAAGTGTGTGTGATTCTCTGTGTATGTTCGTTAATTCTATTCTTTAACAATCTTCCTGTTTCACCAATATATATACATCATTACAATCTTTACATTTAATTTCGTAGATAATATCTTTTTGATGTAATTTGGTTAATTTCTCTTAAAATGGTTTGGATCCACCAGTGTTTATATTAGTGGGTTCGGAAACTAATCTGATGTTTTTATCTTTAAAATTGTTTTTTATCCTTTCCGAAATATTTTCAATATAAGGAATACTATTTTTTTATATTTTCTATCATCTATTTTAATACTAAGGATGTTATAAAGCTTCGATACTCTTTTTTTTAAACATTTTTTAATAAGGTAAACAGGATAACAGCTATGTTTTAATATATCTCTGACAAAGTTTAAATTTTTCCTTCTGAATTTAATGTGTGAAATGTTCATACCTCTATCTATTAGTCCAAAGGGTATACTTATTTTACAATTTTTAGGGTGGTTAGAATAAAAATTGAACCCCCCCCCCCACCCCCCCCCCCCCCCACCCCCCCCCCCCCCCACCCCCCCCCCCCCCCACCCCCCCCCCCCCCCACCCCCCCCCCCCCCCACCCCCCCCCCCCCCCACCCCCCCCCCCCCCCACCCCCCCCCCCCCCCACCCCCCCCCCCCCCCACCCCCCCCCCCCCCCACCCCCCCCCCCCCCCACCCCCCCCCCCCCCCACCCCCCCCCCCCCCCACCCCCCCCCCCCCCCACCCCCCCCCCCCCCCACCCCCCCCCCCCCCCACCCCCCCCCCCCCCCACCCCCCCCCCCCCCCACCCCCCCCCCCCCCCACCCCCCCCCCCCCCCACCCCCCCCCCCCCCCACCCCCCCCCCCCCCCACCCCCCCCCCCCCCCACCCCCCCCCCCCCCCACCCCCCCCCCCCCCCACCCCCCCCCCCCCCCACCCCCCCCCCCCCCCACCCCCCCCCCCCCCCACCCCCCCCCCCCCCCACCCCCCCCCCCCCCCACCCCCCCCACTGCATTTTATTAACACTAGAGATGAAACGGACGTTTGTAGTAGCTTAAAAAATTACTACAAACGATTTAAACCATAGGATATTGTATTTTATTAACACTAGAGACGAAATAAGCGTTTGTAGTAGTTTGTAGTAGCTTTAGAAATTACTACAAACAATTTAAACCATAGGATATAATTTTTAATAACACTAGAGACGAAATAAACGTTTGTAGTAGTTTGTAGTAGCTTCAGAAATTACTACAAACGATTGAAACCATAGGATACTGCATTTTATTAACACTAGAGGTGAAACGGTCGTTTGTAGTAGCTTAAAAAATTACTACAAACGATTGAAACCATAGGATACTGAATTTTATTAACACTAGAGGTGAAACGGACGTTTGTAGTAGCTTAAAAAATTATTACAAACGATTTAAACCATAGGATATTGTCTTTTATTAATAATACAGACGAAATAAACGTTTGTAGTTGTTTGTAGTTGCTTAATAAATTACTACAAACGATTTAAACCATAGGACACTGCATTTTATTAACACTAGAGGTGAAACGGACGTTTGTAGTAGCTTAAAAAATTACTACAAATGATTTAAACCATAGGATATTGTATTTTATTAACACTAGAGAGGAAATATACGTTTGTAGTTGTTTGTAGTAGCTTAAAAAATTACTACAAACGATTTAAACCATAGGATATTGTATTTTATTAATATTAGAGACAAAATAAACGTTTGTAGTTGTTTGTAGTTGCTTAATAAATTACTACAAACGATTTAAACCATAGGATACTGCATTTTATTAATACTAGAGATGAAACGGACGTTTGTAGTAGCTTACAAAATTACTACAAACGATTTAAACCATAGGATATTGTATTTTATTAACACTAGATAAGAAATAAACATTTGTAGTTGTTTGTAGTTGCTTAACAAATTACTACAAACGATTTAAACCATAGGATACTGCATTTTATTAACACTGGAGATGAAACGGACGTTTATAGTAGCTTAAAAAATTACTACAAACGATTTAAACCATAGGATATTGTATTTTATTAATATTAGAGGCGAAATAAACGTTTGTAGTTGTTTGTAGTTGCTTAATAAATTACTACAAACGATTTAAACCATAGGATACTGCATTTTATTAATACTAGAGATGAACCGGACGTTTGTAGTAGCTTAAAAATTTACTACAAACGATTTAAACCTTAGGATACTGCATTTTATTAACACTAGAGGTGAAACGGTCTTTTGTAGTAGCTTAAAACATTACTACAAACGATTTAAACCATATGATATTGTATTTTATTAACACTAGAGACGAAATAATCGTTTGTAGTTGTTTGTAGTTGCTTAATAAATTACTACAATCGATTTAAACCATAGGATATTGTATTTTATTAACACTAGAGACGAAATAAACGTTTGTAGTAGTTTGTAGTAGCTTAATAAATTACTACAAACGATTTAAACCATAGCACACTGCATTTTATTAACACTAGAGATGAAACGGACGTTTGTAGTAGCCTAAAAAATTACTACAAATGATTTAAACCATAGGATATTGTATTTTATTATCACTAGAGAGGAAATATACGTTTGTAGTTGTTTGTAGTTGCTTAATAAATTACTACAAACGATTTAAACCATAGGATACTGCATTTTATTAACACTAGAGATGAAACGGACGTTTGTAGTAGCTTAAAAAATTACTACAAACGATTTAAACCATAGGATATTGTATTTTATTAATATTAGAGACGAAATAAACGTTTGTAGTTGTTTGTAGTTGCTTAATAAATTACTACAAACGATTTAAACCATAGGATACTGCATTTTATTAATACTAGAGATAAAACGGACGTTTGTAGTAGCTTACAAAATTACTACAAACGATTTAAACCATAGGATATTGTATTTTATTAATATTAGAGGCGAAATAAACGTTTGTAGTTGTTTGTAGTTGCTTAATAAATTACTACAAACGATTTAAACCATAGGATACTGCATTTTATTAATACTAGAGATGAACCGGACGTTTGTAGTAGCTTAAAAATTTACTACAAACGATTGAAACCATAGGATACTGCATTTTATTAACACTACAGGTGAAACGGACGTTTGTAGTAGCTTAACAAATTACTACAAACGATTTAAACCATAGGATATTGTATTTTATTAACACTAGAGACGAAATAATCGTTTGTAGTTGTTTGTAGTTAATTAAAAAATTACTACAAACGATTTAAACCATAGGATATTGTATTTTATTAACACTAGAGACGAAATAAACGTTTGTAGTAGTTTGTAGTAGCTTTAGAAATTACTACAAACGATTGAAACCATAGGATACTGCATTTTATTAACACTAGAGATGAAACGGACGTTTGTAGTAGCTTAAAAAATTAATACAAACGATTTAAACCAAAGGACACTGCATTTTATTAACACTAGAGATGAAACGGACGTTTGTAGTAGCTTAATAAATTACTACAAATGATTTAAACCATAGGATATAATTTTTAATAACACTAGAGACGAAATAAACGTTTGTAGTAGTTCGTAGTAGCTTTAGAAATTACTACAAACGATTTAAACCATAGGATATTGGATTTTATTAACACTAGAGACGAAATAAACGTTTGTAGTAGTTTGTAGTAGCTTTAGAAATTACTACAAACGATTTAAACCATAGGATACTGCATTTTATTAATACTAGAGATGAAACGGACGTTTGTAGTAGCTTACAAAATTACTACAAACGATTTAAACAAAAGGACACTGCATTTTATCAACACTAGAGATGAAACGGACGTTTGTAGTAGCTTATAAAATTACTACAAACGATTTAAACCATATGATATTGTATTTTATTAACACTAGAGACGAAATAATCGTTTGTAGTTGTTTGTAGTTGCTTAATAAATTACTACAAACGATTTAAACCATAGGATATTGTATTTTATTAACACTAGAGACGAAATAAACGTTTGTAGTGGTTTGTAGTAGCTTACAAAATTACTACAAACGATTTAAACCATAGGACACTGCATTTTATTAACACTAGAGATGAACCGGACGTTTGTAGTAGCTTAAAAATTTACTACAAACGATTTAAACCATAGGATATTGTATTTTATTAACACTAGAGAGGAAATATACGTTTGTAGTTGTTTGTAGTTGCTTAATAAATTACTACAAACGATTTAAACCATAGGATACTGCATTTTATTAACACTAGAGATGAAACGGACGTTTGTAGTAGCTTAAAAAATTACTACAAACGATTTAAACCATAGGATATTGTATTTTATTAATATTAGAGACGAAATAAACGTTTGAAGTTGTTTGTAGTTGCTTAATAAATTACTACAAACGATTTAAACCATAGGATACTGCATTTTATTAATACTAGAGATAAAACGGACGTTTGTAGTAGCTTACAAAATTACTACAAACGATTTAAACCATAGGATATTGTATTTTATTAACACTAGAGACGAAATAAACGTTTGTAGTTGTTTGTAGTTGCTTAATAAATTACTACAAACGATTTAAACCATAGGACACTGCATTTTATTAACACTAGAGATGAAACGGACGTTTTTAGTAGCTTAAAAAATTACTACAAACGATTTAAGCCATAGGATACTGCATTTTATTAACACTAGAGGTGAAACGGTCGTTTGTAGTAGCTTAAAAAATTACTACAAACGATTTAAACCATAGGATATTGTATTTTATTAACACTAGTGACGAAATAAACGTTTGTAGTTGTTTGTAGTTGCTTAATAAATTACTACAAACGATTTAAACCATAGGATATTGTATTTTATTAACACTACAGACGAAATAAACGTTTGTAGTAGTTTGTAGAATCTTAATAAATTACTACAAACGATTTAAACCATAGGATACTGCATTTTATTAACACTAGAGATGAAACGGACGTTTGTAGTAGCTTAAAAAATTACTACAAACGATTTAAACCATAGGACACTGCATTTTATTAACACTAGAGACGAAATAAACGTTTGTAGTAGTTTGTAGTAGCTTTAGAAATTACTACAAACGATTGAAACCATAGGATACTGCATTTTATTAACACTAGAGATGAAACGGACGTTTGTAGTAGCTTAAAAAATTACTACAAACGATTTAAACCATAGGATATTGTATTTTATTAACACTAGAGACGAAATAAACGTTTGTAGTTGTTTGTAGTTGCTTAATAAATTACTACAAACGATTTAAACCATAGGACACTGCATTTTATTAACACTAGAGATTAATCGGATGTTTGTAGTTGCTTAAAAAGTTACTACAAACGATTTAAACCGTAGGATATTGTATTTTATTAACACTAGAGGCGAAAGGGACGTTTGTAGTTGCTTAAAAAATTACTACAAACGATTTAAACCATAGGATATTGTATTTTATTAACACTAGAAACGAAATAAACGTTTGTAGTTGTTTGTAGTTGCTTAATAAATTACTACAAACGATTTAAACCATAGGATATTGTATTTTATTAACACTAGAGAGGAAATATACGTTTGTAGTTGTTTGTAGTAGCTTAAAAAATTACTACAAACGATTTAAACCATAGGATATTGTATTTTATTAATATTAGAGACAAAATAAACGTTTGTAGTTGTTTGTAGTTGCTTAATAAATTACTACAAACGATTTAAACCATAGGATACTGCATTTTATTAACACTAGAGGTGAAACGGACGTTTGTAGTAGCTTAAAAAATTAGTACAAACGATTTAAACCATAGGATATTGTCTTTTATTAACAATAAAGACGAAATAAACGTTTGTAGTTGTTTGTAGTTGCTTAATAAATTACTACAAACGATTTAAACCATAGGATACTGCATTTTATTAATACTAGAGATGAAACGGACGTTTGTAGTAGCTTAAAAAATGACTACAAACGATTTAAATCATATGATATTGTCTTTTATTAACAATACAGACGAAATAAACGTTTGTAGTTGTTTGTAGTTGCTTAATAAATTACTACAAACGATTTAAACCATAGAACACTGCATTTTATTAACACTAGAGATGAAACGGACGTTTTTAGTAGCTTAAAAAATTACTACAAACGATTTAATCCATAGGATACTGCATTTTATTAACACTAGAGGTGAAACGGTCGTTTGTAGTAGCTTAAAAAATTACTACAAACGATTTAGACCATAGGATATTGTATTTTATTAACACTAGAGACGAAATAAACGATTGTAGTTGTTTGTAGTTACTTAATAAATTACTACAAACGATTTAAACCGTAGGATATTGCATTTTATTAACACTAGAGACGAAATAATCGTTTGTAGTAGTTTATAGCAGCTTAAGAAATTACTTCAAACGATTTAAACCATAGGAGACTGCATTTTAATAACACCAGAGATGAAACGGATGTTTGTAGTAGCTTTAGAAATTACTACAAACGATTTAAACCATAGGACACTGCATTTTATTAACTCTAGAGACGAAATAAACGTTTGTAGTAGTTTGTAGTAGCTTAATAAATTACTACAAACGATTTAAACCATAGGACACTGCATTTTATTAACACTAGAGATGAAACGGACGTTTGTAGTAGCTTAAAAAATGACTACAAACGATTTCAACCATATGATATTGTATTTTATTAACACTAGAGATGAAATAATCGTTTGTAGTTGTTTGTAGTTGCTTAAAAAATTACTACAAACGATTTAAACCATAGGATATTGTATTTTATTAACACTAGAGACGAAATAAACGTTGGTAGTGGTTTGTAGTAGCTTACAAAATTACTACAAACGATTTAAACCATAGGACACTGCATTTTATTAACATTAGAGGTGAAACGGACGTTTGTAGTAGCTTAACAAATTACTACAAACGATTTAAACCATAGGATATTGTATTTTATTAACACTAGAGACGAAATCAACGTTTGTAGTGGTTTGTAGTAGCTTACAAAATTACTACAAACGATTTAAACCATAGGACACTGCATTTTATTAACACTAGAGATGAAACGGACGTTTGTAGTAGCTTAAAAAATTACTACAAACGATTTAAACCATAGGATACTGCATTTTATTAACACTAGAGGTGAAACGGTCGTTTGTAGTAGCTTAAAAAATTACTACAAACGATTTAGACCATAGGATATTGTATTTTATTAACACTAGAGACGAAATAATCGTTTGTAGTTGTTTGTAGTTGCTTAATAAATTACTACAAACGATTTAAACCATAGGATATTATTTTTTAATAACACTAGAGACGAAATAAACGTTTGTAGTAGTTTGTAGTAGCTTTAGAAATTACTACAAACAATTTAAACCATAGGATATAATTTTTAATAACACTAGAGACGAAATAAACGTTTGTAGTAGTTTGTAGTAGCTTCAGAAATTACTACAAACGATTGAAACCATAGGATACTGCATTTTATTAACACTAGAGATGAAACGGACGTTTGTAGTAGCTTAAAAAATTACTACAAACGATTTAAACCATAGGATATTGTATTTTATTAACACTAGAGACGAAATAATCGTTTGTAGTTGTTTGTAGTTGCTTAATAAATTACTACAAACGATTTAAACCATAGGATACTGCATTTTATTAACACTAGAGGTGAAACGGTCTTTTGTAGTAGCTTAAAACATTACTACAAACGATTTAAACCATAGGATATTGTATTTTATTAACACTAGAGACGAAATAATCGTTTGTAGTTGTTTGTAGTTGCTTAATAAATTACTACAAACGATTTAAACCATAGGACACTGTATTTTATTAACACTAGAGGTGAAACGGACGTTTGTAGTAGCTTAACAAATTACTACAAACGATTTAAACCATAGGATATTGTATTTTATTAACACCAGAGACGAAATCAACGTTTGTAGTGGTTTGTAGTAGCTTAATAAATTACTACAAACGATTTAAACCATAGGATATTGTATTTTATTAACACTAGAGACGAAATAAACGTTTGTAGTAGTTTGTAGTAGCTTAATAAATTACTACAAACGATTTAAACCATAGCACACTGCATTTTATTAACACTAGAGATGAAACGGACGTTTTTAGTAGCTTAAAAAATTACTACAAACGATTTAATCCATAGGATACTGCATTTTATTAACACTAGAGGTGAAACGGTCGTTTGTAGTAGCTTAAAAAATTACTACAAACGATTTAGACCATAGGATATTGTATTTTATTAACACTAGAGACGAAATAAACGTTTGTAGTAGTTTGTAGTAGCTTAATAAATTACTACAAACGATTTAAAATATAGGATACTGCATTTTATTAACACTAGAGATGGAAAGGACGTTTGTAGTAGCTTAAAAAATTACTACAAACGATTTAAACCATAGGATACTGCATTTTATTAACACTAGAGATGAAACGGACGTTTGTAGTAGCTTAATAAATTACTACAAACGATTTAAAATATAGGATACTGCATTTTATTAACACTAGAGATGAAACGGACGTTTGTAGTAGCTTACAAAATTACTACAAACGATTTAAACCATAGGATATTGTATTTTATTAATATTAGAGAAGAAATAAACGTTTGTAGTTGTTTGTAGTTGCTTAATAAATTACTACAAACGATTTAAACCATAGGATACTGCATTTTATTAACACTAGAGATGGATCGGACGTTTGTAGTAGCTTAAAAAATTACTACAAACGATTTAAACCATAGGATACTGCATTTTATTAATACTAGAGATGAAACGGACGTTTGTAGTAGCTTAAAAAATTACTACAAACGATTTAAACCAAAGGATATTGTATTTTATTAATATTAGAGACGAAATAAACGTTTGTAGTAGTTTGTAGTAGCTTAATAAATTACTACAAACGATTTAAACCATAGGATACTGCATTTTATTAATACTAGAGATGAAACGGACGTTTGTAGTAGCTTACAAAATTACTACAAACGATTTAAACCATAGGATATTGTATTTTATTAACACCAGAGACGAAATCAACGTTTGTAGTGGTTTGTAGTAGCTTAATAAATTACTACAAACGATTTAAACCATAGCACACTGCATTTTATTAACACTAGAGATGAAACGGACGTTTGTAGTAGCCTAAAAAATTACTACAAATGATTTAAACCATAGGATATTGTATTTTATTAACACTAGAGAGGAAATATACGTTTGTAGTTGTTTGTAGTAGCTTAAAAAATTACTACAAACGATTTAAACCATAGGATATTGTATTTTATTAATATTAGAGACAAAATAAACGTTTGTAGTTGTTTGTAGTTGCTTAATAAATTACTACAAACGATTTAAACCATAGGATACTGCATTTTATTAACACTAGAGATGAAACGGACGTTTGTAGTAGCTTAAAAAATGACTACAAACGATTTAAACCATAGGATATTGTATTTTATTAATATTAGAGACAAAATTAACGTTTGTAGTTGTTTGTAGTTGCTTAATAAATTACTACAAACGATTTAAACCATAGGATACTGCATTTTATTAACACTAGAGATGAAACGGACGTTTGTAGTAGCTTAAAAAATGACTACAAACGATTTAAACCTTAGGACACTGCATTTTATTAACACTAGAGATGAAACGGACGTTTGTAGTAGCTTAAAAAATTACTACAAACGATTTAAACCATATGATATTGTATTTTATTAACACTAGAGACGAAATAATCGTTTGTAGTTGTTTGTAGTTGCTTAATAAATTACTACAAACGATTTAAACCATAGGATATTGTATTTTATTAACACTAGAGAGGAAATATATGTTTGTAGTTGTTTGTAGTTGCTTAATAAATTACTACAAACGATTTAAACCATAGGATACTGCATTTTATTAACGCTAGAGGTGGAGCGGACGTTTGTAGTAGCTTAAAAAATTACTACAAATGATTTAAACCATAGGATATTGTATTTTATTAACACTAGAGACGAAATAAACGTTTGTAGTAGTTTGTAGTAGCTTTAGACATTACTACAAACGATTGAAACCATAGGATACTGCATTTTATTAACACTAGAGATGAAACGGACGTTTGTAGTAGCTTAAAAAATTACTGCAAATGATTTAAACCATAGGATATTGTATTTTATTAACACTAGAGACGAAATAAACGTTTGTAGTTGTTTGTAGTTGCTTAATAAATTACTACAAATGATTTAAACCATAGGATATTGTATTTTATTAACAGTAGAGATAAAAGGGACGTTTGTAGTAGCTTAAAAAATTACTACAAACGATTTAAACCATAGGATACTGCATTTTATTAATACTAGAGATGAAACGGACGTTTGTAGTAGCTTACAAAATTACTACAAACGATTTAAACCATAGGATATTGTATTTTATTAATATTAGAGGCGAAATAAACGTTTGTAGTAGTTTGTAGTAGCTTAATAAATTACTACAAACGATTTAAACCATAGGATATTGTATTTTATTAATATTAGAGACAAAATTAACGTTTGTAGTTGTTTGTAGTTGCTTAATAAATTACTACAAACGATTTAAACCATAGGATACTGCATTTTATTAACACTAGAGATGAAACGGACGTTTGTAGTAGTTTATAGGAGCTTAAGAAATTACTACAAACGATTTAAACCATAGGATACTGCATTTTATTAACACTAGAGATGAAACGGATGTTTATAGTAGCTTAAAAAATTACTACAAACGATTTAAACCATATGATATTGTATTTTATTAACACTAGAGACGAAATAATCGTTTGTAGTTGTTTGTAGTTGCTTAATAAATTACTACAAACGATTTAAACCATAGGATACTGCATTTTATTAACACTAGAGGTGAAACGGACGTTTGTAGTAGCTTAAAAAATTACTATAAACGATTTAAACCATAGGATATTGTCTTTTATTAACAATACAGACGAAATAAACGTTTGTGGTTGTTTGTAGTTGCTTAATAAATTACTACAAACGATTTAAACCATAGGATATTGTATTTAATTAACACTAGAGACGAAATAAACGTTTCTAGTTCTTTGTAGTTGCTTAATAAATTACTACAAACGATTTAAACCATAGGATACTGCATTTTATTAACACTAGAGATGAAACGGACGTTTGTAGTAGCTTAAAAAATTACTACAAACGATTTAAACCAAAGGACACTGCATTTTATTAACACTAGAGATGAAACGGACGTTTGTAGTAGCTTAAAAAATTACTACAAACGATTTAAACCATATGATATTGTATTTTATTAACACTAGAGACGAAATAATCGTTTGTAGTTGTTTGTAGTTGCTTAATAAATTACTACAAACGATTTAAACCATAGGATATTGTATTTTATTAACACTAGAGACAAAATAAACGTTTGTAGTAGTTTGTAGTAGCTTAATAAATTACTACAAACGATTTAAACCATAGGACACTGCATTTTATTAACACTAGAGGTGGAACGGACGTTTGTAGTAGCTTAGAAAATTACTACAAACGATTTAAACCGTAGGATATTATATTTTATTAACAGTAGAGATAAAAGGGACGTTTGCAGTAGCTTAAAAAATTACTACAAACGATTTAAACCATAGGATATTGTATTTTATTAACACTAGAGACGAAATAATCGTTTGTAGTTGTTTGTAGTTGCTTAATAAATTACTACAAACGATTTAAACCATAGGATATTGTATTTTATTAACACTAGAGACGAAATAAACGTTTGTAGTAGTTTGTAGTAGCTTAATAAATTACTACAAACGATTTAAACCATAGGACACTGCATTTTATTAACACTAGAGATGAAACGGACGTTTGTAGTAGCTTAAAAAATGACTACAAACGATTTAAACCATAGGATATTGTATTTTATTAACACTAGAGACGAAATAATCGTTTGTAGTTGTTTGTAGTTGCTTAATAAATTACTACAAACGATTTAAACCATAGGATACTGCATTTTATTAATACTAGAGATAAAACGGACGTTTGTAGTAGCTTACAAAATTACTACAAACGATTTAAACCATAGGATATTATTTTTTAATAACACTAGAGACGAAATAAACGTTTGGTTTGTAGTAGCTTTAGAAATTACTACAAACGATTGAAACCATAGGATACTGCATTTTATTAACACTAGAGATAAAAGGGACGTTTGCAGTAGCTTAAAAAATTACTACAAACGATTTAAACCATAGGATATTGTATATTATTAACACTAGAGCGGAAATATACGTTTGTAGTTGTTTGTAGTTGCTTAATAAATTACTACAAACGATTTAAACCATAGGATACTACATTTTATTAACACTAGAGATGAAACGGACTTTTGTAGTAGCTTAAAAAATTACTACAAACGATTTAAACCAAAGGACACTGCATTTTATTAACACTAGAGATGAAACGGACGTTTGTAGTAGCTTAAAAAATGACTACAAACGATTTAAACCATATGATATTGTATTTTATTAACACTAGAGACGAAATAAACGTTTGTAGTGGTTTGTAGTTGCTTAATAAATTACTACAAACGATTTAAACCATAGGACACTGCATTTTATTAACACTAGAGATGAAACGGACGTTTGTACTAGCTTAATAAATTACTACAAACGATTTAAACCATAGGATATTGTATTTTATTAACACTAAAGACGAAATAAACGTTTGTAGTTGCTTAATAAATTACTACAAACGATTTAAACCATAGGATATTGTATTTTATTAACACTAGAGACGAAATAAACGTTTGTAGTAGTTTGTAGTAGCTTTAGACATTACTACAAACGATTGAAACCATAGGATACTGCATTTTATTAACACTAGAGATGAAACGGACGTTTGTAGTAGCTTAAAAAATTACTGCAAATGATTTAAACCATAGGATATTTTATTTTATTAACACTAGAGACGAAATAATCGTTTGTAGTTGTTTGTAGTTGCTTAATAAATTACTACAAACGATTTAAACCATAGGACACTGCATTTTATTAATACTAGAGATGAAACGGACGTTTGTAGTAGCTTAAAAAATTACTACAAACGATTTAAACCATAGGATACTGCATTTTATTAATACTAGAGATGAAACGGACGTTTGTAGTTGCTTAATAAATTACTACAAACGATTTAAACCATAGGACACTGCATTTTATTAACACTAGAGGTGAAACGGACGTTTGTAGTAGCTTAACAAATTACTACAAACGATTTAAACCATAGGATATTGTATTTTATTAACACTAGAGACGAAATATACGTTTGTAGTTGTTTGTAGTAGCTTAAAAAATTACTACAAACGATTTAAACCATAGGATATTGTATTTTATTAATATTAGAGACAAAATTAACGTTTGTAGTTGTTTGTAGTTGCTTAATAAATTACTACAAACGATTTAAACCATAGGATACTGCATTTTATTAATACTAGAGATGAAACGGACGTTTGTAGTAGCTTAAAAAATTACTACAAATGATTTAAACCATAGGATATTGTATTTTATTAACACTAGAGAGGAAATATACGTTTGTAGTTGTTTGTAGTAGCTTAAAAAATTACTACAAACGATTTAAACCATAGGATATTGTATTTTATTAACACTAGAGGTGAAACGGTCGTTTGTAGTAGCTTAAAAAATTACTACAAACGATTTAAACCATAGGATACTGCATTTTATTAACACTAGAGGTGAAACGGTCTTTTGTAGTAGCTTAAAACATTACTACAAACGATTTAAACCATAGGATATTGTATTTTATTAATATTAGAGGCGAAATAAACGTTTGTAATTGTTTGTAGTTGCTTAATAAATTACTACAAACGATTTAAACCATAGGATACTGCATTTTATTAACACTAGAGGTGGAACGGACGTTTGTAGTAGCTTAAAAAATTACTACAAATGATTTAAACCATAGGATATTGTATTTTATTAACACTAGAGACGAAATAAACGTTTGTAGTAGTTTGTAGTAGCTTTAGACATTACTACAAACGATTGAAACCAAAGGATACTGCATTTTATTAACACTAGAGATGAAACGGACGTTTGTAGTAGCTTAAAAAATTACTGCAAATGATTTAAACCATAGGATATTTTATTTTATTAACACTAGAGACGAAATAATCGTTTGTAGTTGTTTGTAGTTGCTTAATAAATTACTACAAACGATTTAAACCATAGGATACTGCATTTTATCAACACTAGAGATGGAACGGACGTTTGTAGTAGCTTAAAAAATTACTACAAACGATTTAAACCATAGGATACTGCATTTTATTAACACTACAGATGAAACGGACGTTTGTAGTAGCTTAAAAAATTACTACAAACGATTTAA
Organism: Trichopria drosophilae; assembly: GCA_030407085.1. NCBI lineage: Eukaryota > Metazoa > Arthropoda > Insecta > Hymenoptera > Diapriidae > Trichopria > Trichopria drosophilae. The sequence continues at coordinate 186,942,845 of CM059582.1, forward strand.
ACCAAAGGACACTGCATTTTATTAATACTAGAGATGAAACGGACGTTTGTAGTAGCTTACAAAATTACTACAAACGATTTAAACCATAGGATATTGTATTTTATTAATATTAGAGAAGAAATAAACGTTTGTAGTAGCTTAATAAATTACAACACACGATTTAAACCATAGGGCACTGCATTTTATTAACACTGGGGATGAAATAAAGGATTGTAGTTGTTTGTAGTAGCTTAAAAAATTACTACAAACGATTTAAACCATAGGATATTGTATTTTATTAACACTAGAGACGAAATAAACGTTTGTAGTTGTTTGTAGTTGCTTAATAAATTACTACAAACGATTTAAACCATAGGACACTGCATTTTATTAACACTAGAGATGAAACGGACGTTCGTAGTAGCTTAAAAAATTACTACAAACGATTTAAACCAAAGGACACTGCATTTTATTAACACTAGAGATGAAACGGACGTTTGTAGTAGCTTAATAAATTACTACAAACGATTTAAACCATAGGATATTGTATTTTATTAACACTAGTGACGAAATAAACGTTTGTAGTTGTTTGTAGTTGCTTAATAAATTACTACAAACGATTTAAACCATAGGATACTGTATTTTATTAACACTGCAGATGAAAAGGAAGTTTGTAGTAGCTTTAGAAATTACTACAAACGATTGAAACCATAGGATACTGCATTTTATTAACACTAGAGATGAAACGGACGTTTGTAGTAGCTTAAAAAATTACTACAAATGATTTAAACCATAGGATATTGTATTTTATTAACACTAGAGAGGAAATATACGTTTGTAGTTGTTTGTAGTTGCTTAATAAATTACTACAAACGATTTAAACCATAGGATACTGCATTTTATTAACACTAGAGATGGATCGGACGTTTGTAGTAGCTTAAAAAATTACTACAAACGATTTAAACCATAGGATACTGCATTTTATTAACACTAGAGGTGAAACGGACGTTTGTAGTAGCTTAAAAAATTACTGCAAATGATTTAAACCATAGGATATTTTATTTTATTAACACTAGAGACGAAATAATCGTTTGTAGTTGTTTGTAGTTGCTTAAAAAATTACTACAAACGATTTAAACCATAGGATATTGTATTTTATTAACACTAGAGACGAAATAAACGTTTGTAGTAGTTTGTAGTAGCTTAATAAATTACTACAAATGATTTAAACCATAGGATATTGTATTTTATTAACACTAGAGAGGAAATATACGTTTGTAGTTGTTTGTAGTAGCTTAAAAAATTACTACAAGCGATTGAAACCATAGGATACTGCATTTTATTAACACTAGAGGTGAAACGGTCGTTTGTAGTAGCTTAAAAAATTACTGCAAACGATTTAGACCATAGGATATTGTATTTTATTAACACTAGAGACGAAATAATCGTTTGTAGTTGTTTGTAGTTGCTTAATAAATTACTACAAACGATTTAAACCATAGGATATTATTTTTTAATAACACTAGAGACGAAATAAACGTTTGTAGTAGTTTGTAGTAGCTTCAGAAATTACTACAAACGATTGAAACCATAGGATACTGCATTTTATTAACACTAGAGGTGAAACGGTCGTTTGTAGTAGCTTAAAAAATTACTACAAACGATTTAGACCATAGGATATTGTATTTTATTAACACTAGAGACGAAATAATCGTTTGTAGTTGTTTGTAGTTGCTTAATAAATTACTACAAACGATTTAAACCATAGGATATTGTATTTTATTAACACTAGAGACGAAATAAACGTTTGTAGTAGTTTGTAGTAGCTTAATAAATTACTACAAACGATTTAAACCATAGGACACTGCATTTTATTAACACTAGAGGTGAAACGGACGTTTGTAGTAGCATAAAAAATTACTACAAACGATTTAAACCATAGGATATTGTATTTTATTAATATTAGAGACGAAATAAACGTTTGTAGTTGTTTGTAGTTGCTTAATAATTTACTACAAACGATTTAAACCATAGGACACTGCATTTTATTAACATTAGAGGTGAAACGGACGTTTGTAGTAGCTTAACAAATTACTACAAACCATAGGATATTGTATTTTATTAACACTAGAGACGAAATAAACGTTTGTAGTAGTTTGTAGTAGCTTAATAAATTACTACAAACGATTTAAACCATAGCACACTGCATTTTATTAACACTAGAGATGAAACGGACGTTTTTAGTAGCTTAAAAAATTACTACAAACGATTTAATCCATAGGATACTGCATTTTATTAACACTAGAGGTGAAACGGTCGTTTGTAGTAGCTTAAAAAATTACTACAAACGATTTAGACCATAGGATATTGTATTTTATTACCACTAGAGACGAAATAATCGTTTGTAGTTGTTTGTAGTTGCTTAATAAATTACTACAAACGATTTAAACCATAGGATATTATTTTTTAATAACACTACAGACGAAATAAACGTTTGTAGTAGTTTGTAGTAGCTTTAGAAATTACTACAAACAATTTAAACCATAGGATATAATTTTTAATAACACTAGAGACGAAATAAACGTTTGTAGTAGTTTGTAGTAGCTTCAGAAATTACTACAAACGAGTGAAACCATAGGATACTGCATGTTATTAACACTAGAGGTGAAACGGTTGTTTGTAGTAGCTTAAAAAATTACTACAAACGATTTAGACCATAGGATATTGTATTTTATTAACACTAGAGACGAAATAATCGTTTGTAGTTGTTTGTAGTTGCTTAATATATTACTACAAACGATTTAAACCATAGGATATTATTTTTTAATAACACTAGAGACGAAATAAACGTTTGTAGTAGCTTTAGAAATTACTACAAACGATTGAAACCATAGGATACTGCATTTTATTAACACTACAGGTGAAACGGACGTTTGTAGTAGCTTAACAAATTACTACAAACGATTTAAACCATAGGATATTGTATTTTATTAACACTAGAGACGAAATAAACGTTTGTAGTGGTTTGTAGTAGCTTACAAAATTACTACAAACGATTTAAACCATAGGATACTGCATTTTATTAACACTAGAGGTGAAACGGTCGTTTGTAGTAGCTTAAAAAATTACTACAAACGATTTAGACCATAGGATATTGTATTTTATTAACACTAGAGACGAAATAATCGTTTGTAGTTGTTTGTAGTTGCTTAATAAATTACTACAAACGATTTAAACCATAGGATATTATTTTTTAATAACACTAGAGACGAAATAAACGTTTGTAGTAGTTTGTAGTAGCTTTAGAAATTACTACAAACAATTTAAACCATAGGATATAATTTTTAATAACACTAGAGACGAAATAAACGTTTGTAGTAGTTTGTAGTAGCTTCAGAAATTACTACAAGCGATTGAAACCATAGGATACTGCATTTTATTAACACTAGAGATGAAACGGACGTTTGTAGTAGCTTAAAAAATCACTACAAATGATTTAAACCATAGGATATTGTATTTTATTAACACTAGAGAGGAAATATACGTTTGTAGTTGTTTGTAGTTGCTTAATAAATTACTACAAACGATTTAAACCATAGGATATTGTATTTTATTAACACTAGAGAGGAAATATACGTTTGTAGTTGTTTGTAGTTGCTTAATAAATTACTACAAACGATTTAAACCATAGGACACTGCATTTTATTAACACTAGAGGTGGAACGGACGTTTGTAGTAGCTTAGAAAATTACTACAAACGATTTAAACCGTAGGATATTATATTTTATTAACAGTAGATTTAAAAGGGACGTTTGTAGTAGCTTAAAAAATTACTACAAACGATTTAGACCATAGGACATTGCATTTAGTAACACTATAGAGGAAACGAAGGTTTGTAGTTACTTAAAAAATTACTATAAACGATTTAAATTGTGGCACATTTGATTTTATTGCCACTAGACACGAAATGAAGGTTTGTATTTGTTTGCAGTTGCTCAAAATATGACTACTAAAGATTTAAACGCCAGGACTTGATTTGTAATTCATGTTACATGTTGAATAAACGTTTGTTGTTGTTTATAGTTGCCGCGGTTGCAAAAAAAAAACGATGAATTGTTATGAATATATTAATTTGCAATAAACTGCTTTTGAGAGCAATTGGGCACGAAATTAATATTTATGGTTGTTTTGGTTACCCTTAATCGGAGGCTGTTTGGCGCGGAGGGTCAGGGGGGCGGCAACACTTTCGTATCAACTTCGTCTGTGAGTAGTGGGATTTTGCCAATGCAGACTATAAATATACATTTACATAAATTAAAAATTACAAAAATTAAAATATAAAAAAAAAATTATAAATAAAAAAAAATTTTTTTTTATCATAAAACGGTTTCCTGTCTACTACAAACGGAAATTCCTGCACTACAATCAACTACAAACGATTTTCTGTCGGAAAAAAATGTAAAACAAAAAATTTTTTAAACTGGGGTGCTGGGCTTTTTTGGACCCCCTGTAACTTTTTCTTTCTGCAACTACAAACGAAATTCGTTCTACTACATTCAACTACATTCATAACTCTATCGAAATAGCGTTTTACATTTTGAATTTCGAAAAGTCGGGTGCCAGGTTCACAAAGCTATTTTTACCTGTTTTTTTTGGACTTTTACAATCTTCGCAAAGAATTGAAAAACTGCAATATTTTACTAAGAACAGCCAACACGAAGGTCATAACTTGCATAAACCGCATCGGTAGAATGCGTTAAATTAAACCTCAAACGATAACTGGACATGGTGTTAAAGGGACAATTAGTATAATATCAGCAAATTTTTGTAAATGTGTCCGTAAATATTATCATCGCGTTAAAAGAACGACACGTACTAAAATTATGTAATATTATATTAATCATGGACGAAATAAATTAGCAATTACCTTCTCTAAATCTTATTGAAAAATCCGGTGTGGTGGCTGCGTCAAATCCTTCTAGTCCGAACATGCAATCTGATCACTATATTTTAATATTCCATGAACGCTGGTGTTTCGTCCAAAACCCGCTCTTACGGACTCATCAGTGGGGCTGATATGAGAGCGGGTCCTGCCCCAGACACCAATCACTAATGTTGGATAAATATAAGGTTATTAATACGTAAATATTATGATCCAATGCGCTTTACTATGGGCTTACCTCTGACCACACCCTGCAGTAGCCATCCGGGAAATAGATAGGACACACGTATCGCTGACCATTGGTTTGACAGGCGCCACGCAACTGAGGATAAAACGAACTGGCCTCGAAAGATTCTACTAAGGAACTGACTGAACTGCGAATACTAGCGAGACAATACACATTTGTATCCACCCACCATGATATCTCTAGGAGAGGAGCGAGTCGGCTCTTTGCTTTTCGGGTGGCTATGGAGGCCTAGTGGGCCTCTTAGGTCTTCCCCCCCTGTCTTCCATTTGTCCAGGGTTTTATTGTTCGTGCATTTTGTTGTACTTACTAAAAGTACTCATTTTTGTAAAAAAAATGCGCGTAGTGGAACATTTCAGTCGTAAAGCTTTCTTTCAACAAAATATCCACCATCGCCAGAAGACTTTGGATCTCAAGAGTTATATCAATGAAAGTATTTCCATGAACACAAGATTTGAAATTTAGAAACTACTCAAGCAGCCTTTTTTTTTACCATTGATAAGATTTTTAGTTCAAAACCTTTTTTTTGAGAGATATGCCAACAATACAAAATTTTAAATCTAAAACCTCTTTTCACTTATTCTCTTTGATGTTAATTTCGTCAATCGCGTTGTGGTGCAAAACCTGCCAAGTCCAAAAAAAATAAAATACAGAGATTTTCATATAAACGTACACTACAGTTTGTGTATATGCAAAAAAATGTTTTCCCTTTAAAATTGAGCGTGTGCGCGCGCGTGTGTGTGTGTGTGTGTGTGTGTGTGTGTGTGTGTGTGTGTGTGTGTGTGTGTGTGTGTGCGCGTGTGCCCGCCGTGATAAGATATTATGTAATTGTAAGTCAATGTGAGCAGGTTGGTGAAAGTATTGTAATAAATAAAATGAAAAAATATAAATCTAAAAATGTTAAATACCAAAAAATAGGTTAAATAAAGTATTCTTATATTATAACTGGAATTGTATTAATATTGACTTTGGTAATTTTGATTTTGGTAATTTTGACCTTTCGTAACTTTGAGTTTGGCAATTTTCGCATTTGGTAATTTTGATTTTGGTAATTTTGCCCTTTCGCAATTTTCAGTTTAGCAATTTTAGCATTTGGTAATTTTGACATTAGTAATTTTGATATTTAGGAACTTTACATTCAACAGATTTACTTTTTAGTAAATTCTATATTTTGGTAGAATGCATACTGTGGAACCAATCCGCTTGTATTTGGGAATTTGCAAATTGGTAACTTTGGTCATTAGAAACATTGCCTTTAGGCATTTTGGTATTTAGGAATTTTGATTTTGGTAAGTTTAACATTGTGAAAGATTGGTTTTAATAACTTTTTTAATTGTGATATTTTGATATTGGGGTTATTGAGTATTGGTATATATGAATTTGGGAATATTAAATTGTAGGTATTTTGGCTCTCAGGAATTATGACCTTTAGGGATTTTGACCCCCACCCTAGTGATTCATCTCGTGATACCGATGATATTCATGAAAATGAATATGCACATGATGCAAGAGCACCATCTGTGGAAACGGTAGAAAATGCCCCACCTTCCATTGAACTAGTGTGGGAAGGTCCCTGTCAAGATAGTGGGTACCCTAGTACTGCTGATACAGATAGTGGTGCAGCTGGTACGTATGTTTATGATATTTAAATCTACTTTTCGGTATCATAGTATTCATCCATTTATATTCACAGGATTTTCCTTCCAGATGGGGCGCGGCCGTGAGCGGGTACGAGATGTCCACAATTATTTTACGATAGAATCGGAAACGTCACGATATTTTCCGAGATATCGCCTGAATGGTCGGGAAGTAAATGGACACATCTGTGAACCACCTGTAAACGTGGACGTTTGTATCTGGCTCGAGAGCTGTATGATATCGCTACATGGTTACCTTTGCGCACAAGCTAACCCTGATGACTTCATAGGATTAACATTGAATTCTCCTAAATTTCGTGGCGGACCTGTATGGTTATCGTTTCGCCCGGTCAGTACGTTTAATTTTAATGATTTATGGGACCTTCTCAACAGCGTTGTACAAAGTACAAACGATTTTGGTACCGGCGATAACTTAAAAATAAGCGTGTCCATTGTACAATCGGTGACAGGGAGTGGTCGTGTACCGCTAACGATTACAAATGTAAATAAAAGATCCATATTGAGTATACGGAACGATGATAACTTGTGTTTACCACGATCGTTAGTTACAGCGTGTGCTTTTGTGGAGAGGGGCCAGATGCGCAAGGGGCCTTTGCATGAGTTTTGGGGGATGATACGCGATAGTCGAAGAATATTACAAAAAGAGAAGGCTATTGAGCTTGTTCGATTAGCACAAGTTGCAATGCCGTCAGATGTGGGATATGGGGTTTCAGATGTGGATAGGTTTCAACTATATTTTGCATCTAAGGGTATAGCTATAGTTATATATTCATTCCAAGGCTTCGGTCGCGGAGACATGCCAATTTATGATGGTACGGTGTGCGTAACAAATGCGGGTAACCAAGTTCTGCACACTTTGCGCATTATGTTTTATGAAAATTTGCGGCATTATCAGCCAATTTTAAATGTAGTGGCTGCAGCAGGGAGTAGGAAATATTGTATACCGTGCAATAGAGCGTATGCAGATAATAATAAATGTAAGAATGAGTGTGCCAAGTGTAAACATAAACCACCATGCAGTAGTGATACTCCCACCGTTAAATGTCAATACTGCTCTAGAAATTTCTTTAGCGTGACCTGTTTTGAATATCATTTAAAACGTGGCTCTTTTGATAAAAATCATACTGTTTGTGAAAAAATAAAATTTTGTGTAAATTGCTGTAAAATAGTACAACATAAAAGAGGAGAAGATCACGAGTGTGGTAACGCTTTTTGTAATACATGTAACGCCCGATTACCACTCGGACATTTTTGTTTTGTTCAACCAATCAAAAACAATGATGGATCACGTCCTAAAGCCCTTTACTTATTTTACGATTTCGAAACGCAACAATGTTTAACGCGCGAGGGAGATAATGAAACGAAAATTCACGTACCAACGCTCTGCGTCGTACAGCAGTCGTGTGATTTTTGTTTCGAAGATGTTGATATTTCCACACATTGTACACATTGTGGTGTTCGAGAATATATTTTTAAAAATGATCCTGTCAAACAATTTGTTGAGCTGGCCACGGCACGTAGAACAAATTTTAACAAAGTTATAGCAATAGCACATAATTCACAGGGGTTCGATGCCCAATTTATTTTGAAATACATTGTTGAGAAACACTCCACCATGGATCTACCCGTACTTATTATGAACGGCTCAAAAATTATTTTATTAGAATATCTCAATGTAAAATTTATAGATAGTTTAAATTATTTCCACATGCCTCTAGCCGCGTTGCCTTCTGCATATGGTATACCTAACGCGGAAAAAGGTACATTTCCGCACTTGTTTAACACACCAGAAAACCAAAGTTATATCGGCGAATTACCGGACATACGGTATTATGCACCAGAAGGAATGAATCCAGAAAAGAGAGAGAGGTTTATTCATTGGTATCGAGAACAACAACAAACAGATCGCATATTTAATTTTCAAGTGGAAATTGAAAAATATTGTATACAGGATGTAAGAATACTACGGCTAGCATGTATGGCTTTCCACAAAAACTTTTTAGAGTGTGGTAATGTTTGTCCTTTCAATGAATGCTTGACCATTGCATCAACGTGTTTACGTGTTTATAGAAAAAAATTTCTGAAACCTAAACAAATAGGTATTATACCTACAGGTGGCTACCGTCGTGCTGACAAGCAGTCGAAAAAAGCATTAGTCTGGTTGTATTGGATGGGGAAGTCCTTAGGACGGCACATACAACACTCTGGCGGTTCTCGTGAAAAGAGATTACCTGAAGGCATACTCGTAGATGGATACTGTGTGCCAGATGACGAATATGTTGAAAGTAACGGTACTGTGTTTCAGTACCATGGCTGCTTTTGGCACGGATGCCCACGTTGCTATCGTGTGAATAGGAACGTTATTTTGACGTGTACTAATGAAACAATGGATTCACGATACGAGCGCACACTTTTGACTAGCGAACGGATTAAAAACGCCCGTTATAGTCTAATTGAGGTTTGGGAGTGTGTATTCGATCATGAGTTAAGTATTAACAGGACAGCAAGACAGTACATAGAATCCATCGCATCCGATCTTTTAGCATTCAGACCTTTAGATCCTCGGAACGCTTTTTTCGGTGGTAGAACTGGCAATACTGTTAAGATCTATGATTGTAAAGATGGTGAGAAAATAAAATACGTTGATGTCTGCTCGTTATATCCATACATATGTAAAGTAGGGAAATATCCCGTAGGTCATCCGAAATTATATATTGGTCCCGAAGAATGTAAAAAAGTAGTTGGTAATAATAACGATGTGCGTAAAGTGGATGGCCTAGTTATGTGCAAGATTCTACCACCGCAAGATTTGTATCACCCCGTGTTACCGATAAAAATGCACGGAAAACTGATGTTTCCGCTATGTCGTACATGTGCCGAACAGCTGTTCCAACATGATTGTCCGCATGAAAACACAGATGATCGTATGTTGACAGGTACATGGGTTTCAGATGAAATTGTGAAAGCCGTTGATTTAGGATACACTATTCTAAAAGTATACGAAATTTGGGAATATGAAACCACTCGGTATGAACCACATACTCAACAAGGCGGTCTTTTTGCAGAGTATATCGATGAATTTTTCACGCAAAAAATATTGGCATCTGGTTATCCGCCACAATGTGTAACAGAAGCCGAAAAAAATGCATATGTATCCGAATTACATCAGTTAAACATGATATTCGATAAAGAGCGTATATGCTACAACGCAGGATTACGTTCAGTGGCTAAATTATGTCTCAATTCATTATGGGGAAAATTCGGACAACGAGAAAACATGCCGAAAGCTGCGGTAATTTCAGATCCCCAAAAATTATCAGAATTACTTAATAATCCGGAAATCACTGTGCAAGGACTACTGCCCGTTAACGACGAAAAATTATACGTAAATTGGTGCTACAAAGATGACGCCATAATTGCGTCACCTGCAGCAAGCGTTGTAGTTGCTGCTTATACCACTGCACAAGCCCGGTTGAAATTATACAGTTATTTAGAGAAATTACAAATGCGTGTTTTGTATTATGACACAGATTCCGTCATTTATGTCAGTACGGACGGCAGCGGCGAATATGAACCACCGATAGGGTCTATGTTGGGCGAGCTTATGGATGAATTGGCAAAGAAACCCCCAGGTTCGTATATCTCGTCATTTATATCAGGCGGTCCAAAATTTTACGCATATAAGATTTATTCACCCAACAAATGCGCAAAATATGTTCAGAAGGTTAAAGGTATTTCTTTAAATTACGCGAATAGTAAGATAATAAAATTCGAGACAATACGCGAAATGATCATTGGTAATGTCGACGAGATAACTGTAACTAATCAATCAATAAGGCGGACAAAATTCCACGAGGTAGTGACTCGAAAGGAGCAAAAATCTTGTAAACCAATTTATCATAAACGTAGATTTGTAAGTTTAGATCGTAGTTACCCATACGGTTATAAAAAAGAATTTTCATGTGAACAGCATTGAATAAATTATGCTTAATATTTTTGTGCATAGCATTATTAATAATCTGTACCTTATTTCTGTCTTTATAAATTACTGGTGAACATGTTTGAGAGAATGGTAGCGGTCCTATAATTTTAATTGAAAAACTCCAATTTATCATCATGATTGATACGAGAAAGCTTTGAAAGCACAATCATTCCGTTAACTTGCACATTTGTGACTTGATGGAAAATTCGTAGAGTCATATTAGTCGTATCTGACTGTAACGTGATATCATTCCCAATGCACATTTTACCGTCATCGATAATGGTCTTATTAACGTACACATTTCAATCCCAGTATCTGTAGACATGTTGAGACCTGCTATGAGAAGAGACGATTTTTAATATATATATTAGAACAGTTTGGATTATGATGTTAGTATTCATCATGGACATCTGTTGGAAGCATCCATGGACATCAATGATTTGTGGCCCTACAGGGTGTGGTAAAACCATATTTGTTAAAAGATTTCTGCAATACATCGATCATATGAGTGATACACAGTTTAGCCGTATAATTTTGTACTATTCTGAATGGCAACCTTCCTACCAAGAGTTAGGATGCGAGATTTAATTTAGGGAGGGACTGCCTAACAGCAGTCATTATGAAAACGATCCTCGTCCTAAACTTTTGATTATCGATGATTTGATGCGGGAATCGTCTAGTGACGGGGCAATTGTAGGTATTTTCACAAAGGGTAGTCATCATAGGAATCTGAGTGTTATATTTATCACTCAAAATTTATTTCATCAGGGTAAAGGCCAACGGGATATATCTCTCAATGCAAATTATATTGTTGTCTTTAAAAATCCGCGGGATAAGGCTCAAATTGGGCATTTAGCACGACAGGTATGTCCGGAAAATACGCGATTCGTCCAAGAGTGCTACTTTGATGCTACATCCCAACCACACGGATACATTCTTCTTGATTTAAAACAGTCTACACCAGACAATGTACGATTTCGTACTTGTATTTTTCCGGACGACGATTATCACTATGTTTACGTGCAAAAAAATACATAAAAGGTTATTCAACACATAATCTAATTCCAGTAGTACACGAGTAATGGCAAAGAAAACACGCGTACCGATCAGCGGTAAGGATTCTGACATATTGAGAGCGTTATACCATTTTGACGCGCGTCAAAGACGGTCGGTGCTACAATACGCTAATCGTAATTTAGTAACACGTATCTGCGAAATAGCGCTAAATGTTTTGCGGGGTAACGTACACCTTAGTAAGATACATAAAGAAAAACTACGCAAATACGCCACAACTCTTAGAAAACTATCTAACCCTCACACTTCGCTCGGATCTAGAAAACGCATTATTATACAGCGTGGTGGTTGTCTACCAGCGCTTCTGGCACCGATACTCGGCACACTTTTAGCAGGCGTTATCAATAACGTTGTGTAGTATGGAATATGCACGAAAGATGATTTTAGTACCTCAAGAGCTCGCTAGTGAGCTACAAAAGAACAATATATTACACAAAACTTCTCAGACACCTGGCACGGTAATTAGTAGGCTTGACACCGATATGAGCGAAATTTTGAACTCACCGACATATGATCAGCGTGAAAAATGGTATCGATATAGCCAAGTTTTACAACGGTATTTATATTTTAAAGACTATGTCGATAAAAATAAACTGTTTGAACGTAACTCAGAGAAACAAAATGATATTAACGAGTGGAATAAAAAGCAAGATACAACTGTTGAAGAAGTACAAAAGGATTATAGTGGGACTTTAATACATTTATCAAGTAACGGAGAATATCTTGTGGAAACCGTACCCAAGAAATTTCGTTCGAAAGCACAACAACTGATCAACCATTTACGTGCCACGAGCATGTTTCGGTGGAATAGTCGTAGTGAAATCGTGATAGATGGAGATACTGTCCATGGTACCAACATTATCGACATGTTGAATGATGCTATGAGAGATAGAAAAAGGACGCCGCCTTACGGCCATCGTCAGTTTGCAAGTGCACTTCGTGCAGCAGCGGTGCCGCGTGAGTTTATTGGTAATAAACGCGTTTGGCACGAGATCGTTAATCCCACTGATGATAAGTCGTCGTGTAGTACAGTTAGACGCGCACCTCATGAAGGGACACATAATCCTAAGAGATTGTTATTCACCGTATCATCTTCTTCATCAGCTGGTGCGGGTAGTTTACATAGTAGTGACGACAACGACGAGAACAAAGAAACTAAATCTAAACGTAAGAAGTCAATACCACAGTCAAGACAGATCTTAGCATGGCATCGAATGGATGCTCGACTACGAAAAGGAAAAAGTATGTCAGTTTCAAAGGGACACCGCTAACATTTACAAAAAGTATACTAGACAATGTTATCGATTCAATCCCTTTTGAATTACATATACCAGGTTATAGATTTTGTGGTCCTGGAACCCATCTTCTAGAAAGATTAGAACGTGGAGAAAAGGGAATAAACCCATTGGACGATGCGTGTCGTATCCATGATATTGCTTACTCTGACGGTATAACAAATCGCCACAAAGCTGACGAAAAGTTGGCGAAAACAGCGTTTTCTCGTATGCTTGCAGACACTGCCTCAGTAGATGAGAAAACTGCAGCGGCTGTAACTGTTTGTTGTATGGTTAGTAAGATCGCCTTCGAAAAAATATTTTCATGTATAAAAACATCTATAAATATATCTAGAAAACGTTTAAAATGCCAATCGAGGAAGAAACATAGTGAAACATTACCCATTGATAAGAACCCCCAAAAGAATGGTAAAAAAGAAAATGAATGATATTCTTCAGGGGATGTATTATGAACCCTCGCATCCGTCTGCGTATATAGGTTCAGCTCGCAAACTACATCAAACGACAAATAAAAATTATCAATACAATCAAATATCTGAGTGGCTTGAGGGTCAAGAAGCTTATAACCAACATCGTCGTACACGCCGTGTATTTCCTCGACGCTCTTATAACGTGCGAAATATTGACGACGTCTGGGAGGCTGATTTAATGGATGTACGTTCTATCAAGTCTTATAATAAAAACAATACTTACCTGCTAGTAGTTATAGATGCGTTAAGTAAATATGCATGGGTCGAACCCATAATCGACAAAACATCCAAAAGTGTTAGAAAAGCTTTTGAGTACATTTTAGCCCGAAGTGATAATAGAAAACCCGTATCCCTACAGAGTGATAAAGGAAAAGAGTTTATCGGTCGTGATATGCAGGATTTATTGAAGTCTGCTAACATAATCTACAGATCTGTTCGTAACCCGGACATTAAAGCCAGTATTGTCGAGCGCTTTATAAGAACTCTTAAGCAGAAACTGTGGCGGTATTTCACACATAAAAATACCCGTCGCTATATTGACGTTTTACAGTCTATCGTCACATCTTATAATAATTCTAAACATTCAGGTACCAATATGGTACCCGCTCTAATTAATTGGTACAATGCTGCAGAAGCGCGCGAAAATCTCATTCGTCGTTATAGCGTTTTCAAACGGCCACCGAAAGTCCCTAAATATAGAGTTGGTGATTTAGTCCGTGTCAGTCGTGCAAAGAATGTCTTTGCAAAAGGTTACGAGGGTGACTGGACAATAGAACTATTCAAAATTACACGTATATCAAATACACGTCAACCGTTAGTTTATATCATTGAAGATCTGCAAGGAGAAGAAATCGACGGTTTCTTTTACGAAGAAGAATTAAGTCGTGTCCAGAAAAACGTGGATACAGAAGTTTTCGTAGTTGAAAAAATTCTAAAAACTGTCGGTACCGGTGGGAGGAAACGATATTACGTACACTGGTTGGGGTATCCTGATAAGTTTAATTCTTGGATTCGTGCAGAAAATTTAAAAATTCGTGATGAAGGATGAATTTCACATTATTTTACCAAGTAACAGCAGTATGGAGTTTTACCCTGAAAACAGAACGACCAACTTCATTACACAATTACCGCAGCATCTGCATTTGCAAGGCCAGTGGTGTGTGGCACTTACCGAGATACAGATACCTCTAACGTTTCAACACATATCTGTCAAAGAAGAAGATAGACGAGTTGTATTTTCAAGATTTAGAACAGTGAAGGCTATTCATACAGAGTTACCAGCTGAACAAAGTAAACGTAAAAATAAAAATACTTTACAGGTATCATTTCTAGCACCCGGAATATATAAGAATACTCACGATTTAGTTGAAGAGATTAATAATCTACAATGTATAAAAGACCATCTAATATTTAAAATTGGTCACGGTGGGTATGTGTCAGTTTCACGAATCTGTACCGATGAATGTCTTAACGATGAACACGCTGTATATCTACCGGATAAATTGAGAAATATACTTGGTTATGATTATACATCCGTAAACGAAAAGGGGGCAATAATCGTGAGTGACAATACGATGATTCACGGCATTCGTCCTGTAAACCTTTTCAATGGCTTACCATCTCTGCTAATGGTGTATAGTGATATTTGCGAACCTTACGTTACAGGGGACGTTCAGACACGATTATTGCGAGCTGTACCATTAAAACATGATAATTATACTTACGGTGATACAAGAATATGTAGCTTTTCACCTGCTATATATATACCATTACTGTATAGCTCTTTCCAAACTATTGAAATAGATATAAGGGATGAGATTGGGAAGTTTATACCATTTGATTATGGTACGTTAACGGTGACGTTACACTTTAAACGTACCGATTGGAATTAGCAAAATGTCGCATTATGTAGTATACTTTAATAATCAGATTGGCGGTAGTATACATACTGGTAGTGTAGGTCGTGTATACAGAGGGACATTATATCAGCGAGGACATGGCATTGGTAGTTTTCTTGGTGGTTTATTCAGACGCGTGTTACCTCTTTTCACGAGAGGTGCTACGGCTGTCGGTAAAGAAGCACTACGAGCAGGTCTAAATATTGTGACCGATATGGCTACAAATAATACATCTGCAAAAGAGGCGATTCGACGACATGTCAAAGAGTCAGGTGCGAATTTGAAAAGGAAGGCAGAAGAAAAATTTGATGAACTGATGGCGGGGTCGGGGTATAAATACCCGCGCTACACAACAGTTGGTCATTTACCCGGTGACATCGTTACACTCGATAGCAACCGTAATTCTCGTCGACGTCAGACCAAGATACAACAAAAGAAGAAGACAAAAAAGGCGAAAACTAAACGAAGTGTGAAAATAAAAAAAAAAGAAGCGGTAATCACACCGTAACTAATAAGGTAAGGAAAACGAAGAAGCGTGCAACAAATAGGAAGAACAAGCGCCGTACGGTGGCAGATATATTTAATTAAAAGAAAATGTCTCTTTTGCATACACACTCTTGTGAATGTATGAAATCGGAGCTCGACTTGTTTACACTACCACCTACTAAAACGATTATTGAGAGCTCGCACTGGGTACAGTATAAACCTGTGTCAACACTTTCTCATGATTCATCAATTGAATTTATTTTTACCCGGAAATGGTGAAGAATATATTGATCTTGCGCATACGATGTTAAGTTTACGGGTAACTTTAACACCTGATCAAAATATGCCTGCTGATACACCACAGGCGGATCGTGATAGTGTTGGCCCTGTAAATAATTTTATGCACTCGCTTTTTAGCCAGATCGATGTATACTTCAATCAAAAGCTAGTTTCCCCACCTAATAATGCATACGCCTACAGATCATATATTGAAACACTACTGAATTACGGGCCTGCTGCCAAAGGTTCCCATTTAACGAGTGTTTTATGGTATGACGATACACCGGGTCATATGGATGCATTTAATACTGATAATAAAGGACTTCTCAGTCGTCGTGCTGCGATGAATCAGAGTAAAACAGTAGATTTACTAGGTCACTTACATTGCGATGTATTTAACCAAGAAAAGTTACTATTGAACGGGGTGGAGGTACGCGTGCGGCTTATAAAATCTCGAGATGCCTTCTGTATAATGGATCAGTCTGGGTATTATTTTGCACTTATAGAGGAAGCAAGTCTTTTAGCACGACAAGTAAAAGTTAACCCAGGTGTTTTACTTGCGCATGCTAAAGCACTCTCGAAAACTTCAGCAAAATATCCTCTGACAAGAGTTGAAGTTAAGACAATGACGATGCACAAAGGAATCCATGGCGAAACTTTAGATAATGTTATACTTGGCCAATTGCCTAAAAGAATTGTCGTCGGGTTTGTAGAAAACAAAGCTTACAATGGCGATCGCACCTTAAATCCGTTTAACTTTAAACATTTCAATATCAATTTTCTATGTCTATATGTTGACGGCACTCAAATACCTTCTAGACCATTACAACCAGATTTTCATACGTCAAATCTTTATGTGGACGCTTTTCACACGCTATTCTCAGGTACAGGTATACACTTTCTCAATGAAGGAAACGCTATCACACGTAAAGGCTATGCAGGTGGATACTGCATGTTCGTGTTTGATTTGACACCCGACCTGTCGGCTAGCGATTCTACACACTGGAATTTAGTAAGACACGGTAGTATCAGAATTGATGTACGATTTGCGAAAGCTCTAACAAGTACCGTCAATTGTATTATTTATGCCGAATATGAAAATGTATTGGAGATTGATGCATCCCGACAAGTAGTTGTTGACTTCGGTGCGTGAATGCATAAAGATTCCTACAGATGCCGTTTTATACGTATGGTCTTAAAAACGATAGCATTAGATCGAGATCGCAGTTATCTTCCAGACACGACACACGGTAGACATTGCAATGGATCTGGTGGTTGACGTACAGTTTTTTAAAGATCTAAATAATAAGATAATACCGAAAGATGTGGCCGTTTTGTCTATCGATGACGAGATTTCTGGACATTGGGTAATTGCACCGCCATATCCTGTCGACTTATTGAGTCGAGAATCCCGGAAACAAAATAACTGGTTAACACGAAATCATCATGGTCTTGACTGGTTCGATGGCGATATATCTGAAAATTATTTATACAAAAAGTTACGGGAAGTCACCGTAAACGCCCGACATATATATGTACGAGGTAAGGAAAAATGGAAACTCCTAAACAAAGTAACCGCCCGTAATGTAATAAATTTGGAGGAGGATACAAGATGTCCGGCATTCAACATTCTTCCTTGGTCGAGTAATTACTGTATACAACACGGTAGTAAATTTAATTTTGTGCGCTTCGTTTGCGCGTTAAATAATGCACATCGGTTACGACTTTGGATACGATCGACGGGTTTGTCGAGGAACAGAGAAGATGACGTATGCACCCCTGACATAGAACAATATCGGGAATCAAATTTATATAAGAATATTGATAGTATTAGCGAGTGTAACCAAAGTGTACTGCGTATGGAAGATTGGTCGATTAAAACATCACCACGTTGTTCAGAGAACCAACATTCCAGAGACGTCGTTGACAAGGATACTCAAACTTATACGTTCAGCTCACCTATATCTTTAGAAAATGAATAGTTTAGAAATTTTGAAATGTATATCAGGTATAAAAGATCATACTGCAGGTGTGTTTCCTTCGGATCAAATACCCCGTGTTTGGGGTAAACCCACATGTTTTGTACTGAACACAGATAATCACAAAAAACCTGGCACACATTGGGTAGCTGTGTATGCTGATAAGTATGACAATGCATGGTATTTTGACAGTTATGGATTACCACCTTTCATACCTGCTTATATAAAATCTTTGAAAAATAATTGTCGACAATTTCAGTGGAGTACGCAACAACTCCAAAGTAACTCGTCGGATGTCTGTGGACAATTCTGTGTGATGTTTCTGCGTTATATGGGTGCTGGTGTTGGTCTCAAGGCGTTTCTCGATAACTTTTCTACGGACTTGGATAAAAATGATGACATTGTTCGACGTCATATCAATTCTAAGTATAGAGGTGGGCCCTTCATCGGTAAGGGGACCAACAGATTAAGATGTTTACAAAAGTGTTATTCAAAATTAATTTACAAATAAAACATTTAAAGTATACGCTATAACAGAATAATAACCGTGGATCGTATAATGCTAGCATACAGAATATTTTATGACATAGTTGCCACGTGATTGACTTTTAACTTTTTACTGTTTTGCTGAATGTGATATGAGTATTATTTTACATAAAAATACTTAAAGTGCACACATCGTAAATATCGTATAAATGTTGTAAAATGCTGACAAGTAATTGCAACGTTTTTGCTTACATGACCGATTGAAGCAATTTAAGGCACTACTTATTCTTCAGTTCATCATTCACTCTTACGAGTTATACCGACTACTGTGCAGTGAATTTAGTCACGTATTTTAAACGATATATCGATAATATCGGTTGGAAATGGCAAAAGAAATAACTACTTCAGTGTCATCAATGTTTGGCGATAGTGGAAAAGGATCGCCTCAAATCTTTGGCAGCATTTATGGGCTGAATAAATCTTGCACAAAGAAAATCATCGTAGGCCTGGAGTATTCAGATTTGATGGACCCTGATTACATACCGATAGTACGTATAATTGGGAAAAATTTCATCGGTATACCGTTTACTCCGGACACTTGGTATGCATTTGTCCAGAGTTTCAAAGAAATCGAAGATTTCTTTACTGATGACAATCCGATTAAAATTGATCAAAAAATTTATGGAGCTAACTGGACAGTGCGATTTACCTACAGCCATGGTGGTAAAGCGATCGAGCTCGAACATGATCAACGGCCTGTTACCGGTGTGTCTGTGAAACGCGTTCGACACTGCTTAATTTTAAAACAGGTTACATTCGAGTGTTTAGTGGACGTTTAAAGGTGCATTGATAAAAAAATACGTCATTTGTCAATAATCGGTAGTGATGTGAGCATTATTGCTCAAGATGTACTCAGACTTGTTGAAGACAAAGTGCGGTTTTCTTACGATGCACAGGTACAAATATTTACAATTAATATGGTTCGCAACGTAACAAAAGAATTTACAGACGATGTTATAGAGCCTTGTATATCAGCAACCAAACAATTATCGAAGCCGTGTTCGCTTTCAGTCTTTTACGAATTTATATCCGTGCATTTACATGTTATAGTTGATAAGTTAAATGAATTATAAGTCCTACATTAAACTGTATTCTAAAACAAAAATATCAATAGACTAAATTTTAAAATATATAGTGTTAGTTCATAAGTTAAGTGAATTATATCCTTAGTGTGAAATTATGTAAATCTGTATGTGTAATAATAGAAAATACGAATAGATCAATATTTTAAATATATAAATAGTGTTTATTTATTTCATCACCTCGTAAATTAAATCCTCGAAAGGTATCATTTCATCGATACAACGAAATCCAATATTTTTATTTTTAGACAGATTAAATTACAATTTGTGTAGTAGTATTTTCTACACTTTAATAATTAAATATTGAAAGAAACGAATCGTCGAGAATATGTCACAAAAATAGATTTGAATAAATTTCGTTTATTTTAATGACAATTATGAAGTATTTCAATTACGTGAACGTAATAGTTTTAATTATTCAAACGTAAATTTCATTAGTTTAGCATATTGTCTATAGCATACTTCTTAACGTATGGTTTTGAAGAATGTGCTGAATTTCATAACAAGTGCACGTGTACACACGACAGAGAGCTGGATCGTAGGAAGATGCAGCCAGAAACCTTTAGTCAATCTTGAATCACGGTAGCGCGTGGTCGCCTTTCGTCACCTATAGAATGAGGTGTGTGGTGTGACGCGCGCGCATATATGCTTGTGCGTGCGTGCGTGCGTGCGTGCATGCCTGCGTGCGTTAGTGCGTCCAGCCGTGCGTGCGTTCGAGCGCGCGCGTGTGTGTACGTGTGAGAGAGGGGAGAGAGGGAGAGAGAGAGTTTGTATATCTGTCACCATGGAGGGACGTGAATAAGCGTGACTCATCCTCCATTGCGTGCGTGCGTGCGTGCGTGTGTGCGTGAGTGCGACCATCCGTGCGTGCGTGCGCGCGTTTGTGTGTGCGTGCGTGCGTGCGTGCATGCCTGCGTGCGTTAGTGCGTTCAGCCGTGCGTGCGTTCGAGCGCGCGCGTGTGTGTCAGTGCGAGAGAGAGAGAGAGAGAGAGAGAGAGAGAGAGAGAGAGAGAGAGAGAGAGAGAGAGAGAGAGAGAGAGAGAGAGAGAGAGAGAGAGAGAGAGAGAGAGAGAGAGAGAGAGAGAGAGACAGAGAGAGAGTTTGTATATCTGTCACCATGGAGGGACGTGAATAAGCGTGACTAATCCCTAATGAGTAGAAATGGAGGATGAGTCACGTTTGTTTACGTCTCTCCATGGTGACAGTATTACTACTATCGCTACCCAGTTCTGGGACACTTTTTATATATACACACTAATACCAATTTTAGATCTCGATTGTGGATAACAACCGTATATTACACAGTATCATTCACTTAAAGGGGCATTTTATAATAAATACACCATTATAGTGGTCTTATTAACATTATTTAATATATGCGGTGATATATATAATTGATGTATCTGTCATACACTTAATTGCACCATTTTATACATTTTTTCATACAATACACGTATATTAAATAATCATGTTACTATTTTTCGAAAAGCGTGGCATAATATTCTTGAAGGGAGGAAAGACTGATACATCATTTTTTTCATGACTATATTTTTAGAAAAAAACAAAAAGTCTTAACTTAAATTTAATTGTAGAAGAGTTATTTTTAAATTGCAACTTAAAAATCAATTCTGTTAAGTACACAGATTTTTTGTCGATATTGGGTTCCATTTTAATTAAAACGTATCATGTGATTTAGTTTTAATTTAGTTTTAACAAACCAGGTGTTTGATCATTACAGTTTTCATTTTATTATTTATGTGGCCAGTACTATAGACTTTCCAGCTCAGATTATCCAGTTAGTATTTTATTAGCTTACAGGACCGCAGAACACTCGACGTTTTCGATATACGAATTCCAGAAGCTTCTTGCAAAAAAGATGAAAAACCCCAAAGTACGGTGGTAAGTTCCAAACGTTCAATGAACGATTTCGCGATCGCATCGATATATATATATATATATAAAACGATGGATAAAAAAAGTAGTAAATCCGACAATAAAAGAGCGGATCGTTCATCAAAAAGAAAGTTTCGTGGTAATCAACATACGAGTGAGGAAAGTACAAGCCCGAGAAGTGCATCGGCTCGCAAAATTTCTAAAAGTAATCCCGATTTTGTAGTAAACGTCAATCAATTCCTGCAATACCATATAGTGAACTTCTGTATGTTTTTGAATTTACAAGACATTCTTATTTGTAAAACTTGCAAAAGTGACATACAATTTTCAAAACGTGGTGAAAAAGGTTTGGGAGTTCAGTTAGTCGTGCAGTGCAAATGTAAAAGTGATCATCGAATTCCAAGCAGTCCACAAATTCATTCTTCATATGAAATAAATCGTCGGTTCGTATTTGCAATGCGTTTACTCGGTATCGGATATCAAGGCGTTTGTAATTTTTGTGGTTTCATGGATATAGGAGCAGGATTTAGCGAAAGTACATATTATGATCTAATACAACATATTTATGAAGCAGCAAAATCTGTTGTACAACTAGTGTTTAAAAAAGCGGTCGAAGAAGAGAAATTAAAAAATAAAGAAGCTGGTAACGTCGAAGATCGTCTAACAGTTTCTGGCGATGGTTCTTGGCCAAAACGCGGCTTTTCTTCTCTTATTGGCTTGGCAAGTCTAATTGGAAAATACACGGGAAAAGTTCTTGATGTTGCTGTAAAATCAAGTATATGCCATGGGTGTTCGAAATGGAGGGACAAGGAAGATACGATCGAGTACGAGGTTTGGCATGAGGAGCATCAGAAAACCTGCTGTATTAATCATAATGGAAGTGCTGGATTAATGGAAGTAAATGCCATCATCGAAATGTTTCAAAGATCGGTAAGCTTGTATAAGGTTTACTACGAAAATTATGTAGGCGACGGCGACACGAAAACATTCAAACAGCTGAAAGATATGAAGCCGTATGGAACAACAGTAAGTGTGAAGAAGAAAGAGTGTGTTTTGCACGTAAAAAAGCGCCTTTTTAAAAGAGCTAAAGACGCCAAAAATGAACTCACACGACTGAAGAAGACGAAGAAAACGTTGGAAGAAGAGCAGAAGAAAAAGTCAAGTTCAACATCGAAAAAAACTGTGGCGAAGAAAACCGCTTTATTTACCAATAAAGTCATGAAAGAATTGTCGACTTATTATGAATTGGCTGTGCGAAGAAATCCGGATTCTGTAGAAAATATATGAAAAGCTATATGGGCTACTTTCTTTCATAAAATCTCAACCGATAGCAAGCCTCAACACGACAATTGCCCAGAAGGAGCCGATTCCTGGTGTAAGTATCGTGTGGCCGAAGCCAATGAAAATGTGAATATATTCAAACATCCCCCCGCGTTACAAGACGAGATTCAACCTCTGCTGAGAAAAGTGTACGAAGACCTCACAACCGATGATTTGTTGGAACGATGCACTGGAGCCCACACTCAAAATACAAATGAGAGTTTTAACTCATGTGTTTGGCCCATAGTTCCGAAACATCTATTCGCTGGTAAAAAAATCATCGAGATTGCAACCATCTGCGCTGCCTGCACTTTCAACGAGGGCTTACAACCGATATTAAAAATCATGGAAACGATGGGTGTGACCATTGGCAAAAACGCAGCTGAACTCGTGAATCGACGCGACGAATGTCGCATTCAAAAATCGAATCGGCGTATAGCCTGGAGGAGTCTAAAGAGCATCGCAGTGAGGTGCGACTTCAAAGAGCTACCGAAAACGAAGCGTACGAGGAAGAGGAAGGGCTGATGTATGGAGCAGGCATCGCTGATTAAGCGTAAGGTATAATTTTTAGGTTTTTTATGATTATACTAACGATTTTAAGTACTAAAACTTTAAACGCGTTTTTCTAAAAAGTATGTTTTTCGAGCTGGCTGACACGATTTTGGAAAAACTATTTCACCGATTAGGCTGAAATTTTCAGGGATTGTTCAGCACATGTGTAGCTTCGACTGGTACCAGAATCATACGTTTCCGATTATTTTTCACCCCTATTTTTAACATTTAAGGGCGAAAAAAGGGCGAAAAAACGAAAAAAAATTCAAAATGCCGCCATTTTTTTTTTTTGACCAAATCCATTTCTTTTGGTACCGGCTATAGCCAATGACCTATATTTTAAGAATCTTTTTGGGTTTTTTGTTTCAGACGTTTCAAAGTGGAGATATCCCGTCAGGCAGATTTTTATGGGCATTCACTACAGCCGCCATTTTGTCGCCGTCAGGGGCGGAAAAAATAAAAAAAATTTTTTTTTGTAGTCTTTAATGAATACATCACATTATACAAAAAGAGCGAAGTGATTCGATTAATTTTACTATGAAAACAACGATGTTGAAAAAACACGAAAAAGACCCACAAACCTCCCTTCAACAATATTTTGCAATTTAAAAATAACTCTTCTACAATCAAGTTTGACTTAAGACTTTTTGTCTTTTTTCTAAAAATATAGTCATGAAAAAAAAGATGTATCAGTCTTTTCTCCCTTCAAGAATATTATGCCACGCTTTTCGTAGACGTGAAATATTAGCAAATTAATGTAAACTTGTTTGAAAAATAGTAACATGCTTATTTAATATACGTGTATTGTATGAAAAAAATGTATAAAATGGTGAAATTAAGTGTATGACAGATACATCAATTATATATATCACCGCATATATTAAATAATGTTAATAAGACTACTATAATGATGTATTTATTATAAAATGTCCCTTTAAGTGAATGATACTGTGTAATATACGGTAATATAAACCCCCCCCCACCCCCCCCCCCCCCCACCCCCCCCCCCCCCCACCCCCCCCCCCCCCCACCCCCCCCCCCCCCCACCCCCCCCCCCCCCCACCCCCCCCCCCCCCCACCCCCCCCCCCCCCCACCCCCCCCCCCCCCCACCCCCCCCCCCCCCCACCCCCCCCCCCCCCCACCCCCCCCCCCCCCCACCCCCCCCCCCCCCCACCCCCCCCCCCCCCCACCCCCCCCCCCCCCCACCCCCCCCCCCCCCCACCCCCCCCCCCCCCCACCCCCCCCCCCCCCCACCCCCCCCCCCCCCCACCCCCCCCCCCCCCCACCCCCCCCCCCCCCCACCCCCCCCCCCCCCCACCCCCCCCCCCCCCCACCCCCCCCCCCCCCCACCCCCCCCCCCCCCCACCCCCCCCCCCCCCCACCCCCCCCCCCCCCCACCCCCCCCCCCCCCCACCCCCCCCCCCCCCCACCCCCCCCCCCCCCCACCCCCCCCCCCCCCCACCCCCCCCCCAATTTCAATGTTGCAAGAGTGTTGATTTCAAAACTATTACGAATAAGTTATGACTAATAATGGAATGCCCTTCATTGTTTATGAAACAATCCTATGTAATTTTTTTTTATTGCAGTTTGCAATAGGGTTTTTAATGTACCGATAAAGTTTTACAAAACGTTTAAGAATAGGTTGTTTGGTGCAATTGTAAGCAAGAATTACGATGCAGGAACTATCACGAAAACTGAAAAAATCCAGGCGAAAAACTAAGCGACTTGCGGGCCGCGTTCATGTCGTTAGAAAAAAAGGCCAAAACATGTATATTTTTATCGATGTTCTACAAGAATCCACTCGAAAGTAAAAATCCATTTTTTTTAACCACCCTAGTGTACATATACAACGGAAAAGAATTTTATAAATAGTCCCATCTTCTGTTTACACAGTATCATTTAGAATTACTTATGGTTTCTGTAATTAATTGAAGTAGCATTTACATCCAAATTGTCCACGAAATACACGATGACCATTATTATATAAATAAAAGGACCAGGTTCATAACTAATAAAACGAAATATTTTAACATAATTTTTTTTATATATTTCCTTTATTTAATTAACATTTATAAAAATGTTATGAACAAATAATTTATAAATGATAGTGTACAAAATACATAATAATCAGTTTTTCGCAAAAATACACACGCAATTTCGCAACTATATAATATATATTATATAAAAATAGATAAATTGTATAAAAACAAGGGACACAACACTAAGAGTCGTGATTCGATGACGCTGGTCCTCCAACCTGGTCCTTGAGCAAACCTTTATTTTTGATCATGTCCTCGACATTCTGCGCAGGATAAATCTTTATTCCCCCGCGACTTTTTTTCTTTTTGTCCATTGCTGTCTTCCATAATCTGGCTTCTCCACGGAGGACTGCTGCTGAATTGCCAGGAGCTGTATTTATTACATACGGCGCCATTACATTTTCATCACAAGATTTTGTATCTGTTTGCTTCCTGGGTTTCGCGCCTCCTGTAGCCATCGCAGAATTGAATCCATTTGGAGGCATAGTTCCGTTTGTCTATTTCTGATGCTTGACGATCTAGCGACTGTCCTGATACAGTCACAACGGCCCAATTTATATCCTGCCTTATCAAAATGCCCAACTAAGCGGTCAATCAGCTTATGGCTTATGCGCTTTCAGCATTTCCAAGATCTGATTAGTAATTTATTATTAATGCGGTAGTCTAATGTCATGGCTTTCAGTTATCAACGAAAAATGACTGCATTTGTGCGATTGCACGTCTTTAATTAGGTAATTAGTTATCAGTCATTTTCCTAAAGACTATAGAAGTACCTCTCAGATAATATACAGGGTACAAAACGAAAACGTTGCGTGCTGTTAAGATTACGATTAGCGTTGTAAATATTCCGAGTACTGTAATCCAGTTTTAATTAAGAAGTAAATATAAATATATTAATTAGATTAATCCTTGTACGCCGAAAGAAATACTGATGAAAATTAGTAAACGGTTACCGTATAAGCTTTGCTGCAAAGCAAATTAGTTAACTATTAGTGATGCACCTGTTACAATTTGATGCTTAACGATATTTCTTTTGATGCATATTATATTCTTCATTAAGTTCTCCCAAAAAAATGATGCCAAGTTTCACTAGATTCAATCCATTTTCTGGCCAAATTAAGCGATCTAGAACTATACACCGTAACGCCTTTCCCAAACTAGGCCATAAAATAGTATATTACGATACAAGTGCGCGAAGTAGGTGATTTGCACAGTGCAGTGAGCAAGAGCGCAAATAGATTACTTCGCGCACTACAAATAGTGCGCGAGATCCGATTTCGCGAACGGAGTTAAAAAAAATATTTCGACAAATATTACGATTATATCGTATAGTTAAAATGTCAAAACATTAACTATTAATTATATTATACTTAACTATTGTCAAAAAATGTACTTTGTGTATATACTATATTTTATGTATTAGTTTCAGTGTAATATTTGAATAAAACGACACTATTCAGAAAGTTTTCCGTAACGAATTCTTAAAAAATTGACGAAATTAAAAACACGTAGAAGTAAAATAGTGATTTATGCGACTAGGGTGCGTTATTACGGACCGGGTGTGTTCGACGAGGCCCATCACACAAGTGGGAAATGTCCACTTAAAAACAAAAAAAGACACCAAAAGATCTAAACCGTTTGTATACATCATTTTTCACATGACTTCAAAATTTTTTAGAAAAATTGAAGAAACTGTTTTTTTCCTTCATTTTGATTGACGTAAAAAAATAGCCCTAACTTCAATATAAAATCTCGTGTTAAAATTTCAGGCGTATATTAAAAGAACGCTTTTTAAACAAACACATTTTCAGGTATTACTTAAAATGTGCTATTATTTATTAACATAATCAAATGTATAAAAATGTTACAATTTAATGTTGCACGAGTAAATCAAGTCATTGAAAATATTGTTGAAGCAAGAGATGTGAAAAAATATGAAAAAAAAACATAGTTTTCGAGTATTATATATTTATATATAATTGGACTGGTCTCTGCCGGAAATAAAATGATTACTCATTACTGCTTTCATTTTATCTAACTTGCCAGTACTATAAACATTATATGAAAATTGTCGTTTTTTCCTTTTTTGTTCGAAATATCACGGAGAATCACCTCCTGCAATATCGCTAGTAGTAATACTGTCACCATGGAGAGACGTAAACAAACGTGACTCATCCTCCATTTCTATTCATTAAGGATGAGTCACGCTTATTCTCTTCCCTCCATGGTGACAGATATACAAACTCTAACTCCCTCTCTCTCGCACAAACACACACACACACACACACACACACACACACACACGCGCGCGCTCGAACGCACGCACGCACGCACGCACACACAAACGCGCGCACGCACGCACGGATGGTCGCACTCAAGCACACACGCACGCACGCACGAACGCAATGGAGGATGAGTCACGTTTGTTTACGTCTCTCCATGGTGACATATATACAAACTTTCTCTCTCCCTCTCTCCCCCTCTCTCACACATACACACACGCGCGCGCTCGAACGCACGCACGGCTGGACGCACTAACGCACGCAGGCATGCACGCACGCACGCACGCACGCACAAGCATATACGCGCGCGCGTCACACCACACACCTCATTCTATAGGTGACGAAAGGCGACCACGCGCTACCGTGATTCAAGATTGACTAAAGGTTTCTGGCTGCATCTTCCTACGATCCAGCTCTCTGTCGTGCGTACACGTGCACTTGTTTTGAAATTCAGCACATTCTTCAAAACCATACGTTAAGAAGTATGCTGTAGACAATATGCTAAACTAATGAAATCTATGTTTGAATAATTAAAAGCATTACGTTTTCGTAATTGAAATATTTTATAATTGTCATTAAAATAAACGAAATTTATTCAAATCTATTTTTGTGACATATTCTCGACGATGCGTTTCTTTCAATATTTAATTATTAAAGTGTAGAAAATACTACTACACAAATTATAATTTAATCTGTCTAAAAATAAAAATATTGGATTTCGTTGTATCGATGAAATGATACCTTTCGAGGATTTAATTTACGAGGTGATGAAATAAATAAACACTATTTGTATATTTAAAATATTAAATTATTAATATTTTGTATTATTGCACATACAGATCTACATCATTTAACATTACGGCTATCCTTTAGTTAACTTATCAACTATCACTATTTTTTATTCATATTTTTGTTTTAGTGTGCAATTTAACAGAGGTTTTATAATTCGTTTAACTTTTAGAAAAAGGTGCGATGAGAAATTTTTAAGACAACTGCGCACTTACAGTACGCAGAAAATGTTAAAAATTATTCGCTATATCATTTCCCATTGCGGTCCGCGTTTGATTGCAAAAATGTACAAGTTAGGGGTATTTCAAAACAGTGAAGTGATGTTGACAATCGGTGCGTATCTTCAAAGTAGTGGTTTAGGTAGCGTACAGTGTCTACACGCATTAATGTGGACTTATAAAACGACACGTGGTAAGTAATAAATCCATCTGTACTAATATTATTCAATTCATTTTTCGACCCTTCTAACTGTATGCCGCGCCCACCCACTCTCTTTATGAGGTACTACTCTATACGACAGGTGTTCGGAGGAGGTCCATAACTGAATTTTTATACAAAAAACGATCATAATATGACTATTGAATTAATTTTTATATTCAAATCGACTTAAATAGATTCAGCATTCTATGCAACCCAAATTTCCGTTTGATAGAGTAATGACAAATAAAAAGAAGTTTTCTGTGATTTTACAATTTTTAAAAATATAACCGTTCGGTATTTTCATACCGGCCACATAATTAATTTTCAACATCTCTGACCACCTATTTCTCGAGTAAGCAAACTGAATTTTTAAATGTTGGGTACTAACTAGTAAATAATTAACAGCTCGTCAAAATATGATGGAAGACGTAGAAGGGGATCTAGCCATACTTGGGTGCGTGTATGATGATGGAAAAAAAGGTAGAAATTAAAATTCATATATAATATTTGAACGTAAACTTACCTCATCATAAATTATTTGTAGCCAACCAAAATACGTGGGGTGAAGACCCAGCGGAAAATGCATTTCTCCTTGCAATCTCTGAAGAGATCATGTATAATAATGCAGTGCAAGGTAAACATTTGTATTACAAGTAAAATGTAAACTTAATTCTAAAATATTGATTTATTTATCCATCACGATAGGCGATAGAAATGGCACAATTCACCAGACCACTAACGAGCCAGGTACGTCAGGTACCTCTGATACTAACATATTTGAGGATATGTTGAATGGGAGCGACAGCGAGAGTGATGAATGTGATGGAAATACCCGACCACATAGTAGAGGTAATAAAAGGACTATTTTGATAAATATAACGTTAATATTTTTAAAAATCCTTTTCACTTTTCTGTCCCTGAAGAAGATGAAGATACCGAAAACGATGACGATACTGATGAAGACGGTTATACCGCCAGTAACATCACTAATCATCAGAGTAGCGGAAATTCTAACAACGTCGGTATCGGTAGTGATACTGAATCTGTTAGTGATTCGGGTGGGGGTCAAAATCCCTAAAGGTCATAATTCCTGAGAGCCAAAATACCTAAAATTTAATACTCCCAAATTCATATATACCAATACTCAATAACCCCAATATCAAAATATCACAATTAAAAAAATTACTAAAACCAATCTTTCACAATGTTAAACTTACCAAAATCAAAATTCCCAAATACCAAAATGCCTAAAGGCAATGTTTCTAATGACCAAAGTTACCAATTTGCAAATTCCCAATACAAGCGGATTGGTTCCACAGTATGCATTCTACCAAAATATTGAATTTACTAAAAAGTAGATCTGTTAAATGTAAAGTTCCTAAATATCAAAATTACCAAAATCAAAATTACCAAATGCTAAAATTACCAAAATCAAAATTACCAAATGCTAAAATTGCCAAACTCAAAGTTGCAAAAGGTCAAAATTACCAAACTCAAAGTTACGAAAGGTCAAAATTACCAAAATCAAAATTACCAAAGTCAATATTAATACAATTCCAGTTATAATATAAGAATACTTTATTTAACCTTTTTTTTGGTATTTAACATTTTTAGATTTATATTTTTTCATTTTATTTATTACAATACTTTCACCAACCTGCTCACATTGACTTACAATTACATAATATCTTATCTTATACATTAGTTTGCTTATAACACACACACACACACACACACACATACACACACACACACACACACACACACACACACACACACACACACACACACACGCACACGCACGCGCACACGCACACACACACACACACACACACGCACACGCACACGCACACGCACACGCACACGCACACGCACACGCACGCACGCACACGCACGCACGCACGCACGCACGCACACACGCACGCACACACACACGCACGCACGCACGCACGCACACACACACACACACACACACACACACACAGTCACGTACACACACACACACACACACACATACACACACACACACACACACACACAATGAGTGCAGGAAGACAGTGGGATATTGAAATGCTGGAAAATTCCCTAACATTTACCGAGCAACTAAGATATGTGGCACTCGGGCTCTGGTTAAAGAGCCCTCGCGTAGCTGCCGTACGTTCAGAAAAACGTACGATAGCAGATGTGTAGTCAAGCTACATACCACATATATAGTTCACGATAACTATACTGACTAGTTGATATTATAAATGAGTAAAGGATGACTGTGGGATACTGTAGGGAACTTTTGTTCTAAAACGATTTTTTGGCAGTAGCTCGCTGCTCCTAAGACTAACCACGTTGTTTTTTTACGTTTTCAATGTTGTCTGGCGGATATTGACTCATGACCGCTGCTCTATACTTATTGTAGCTTCCTGCAGATCCTACATTTCTTCTACAAATGAAAAGTATGGCGAGATGTGTGAATTTATCGCAACTTAAAGCTTCAAATAACTAAGTATGAAACTATGTAAAGGACGATATTGACCGGTGGAAGATAAGATTGAAATTTGGATTAGGAAATTGCATTCACATATGTTACATTACTCTGATTTCAATAACAGCATGTATATCTGTATGTAAAATGAGTTGTTTTGTATATCGTTGACGTGTGTGGCAAGTCTAAAATTTGTATAACTTTTTAAAATATTTGCATTATCCACTATGCTGCTCACTTTAGTGCAGTATATTTGTTTTATATTTACGAAACATTGAATACTTTTACAAGATAATATATAGTATTTATTGCCACATCACGGAAATGTTTTTTAGAACAATTATTTTTCTTATACTTGTCTATGTCTATGTCTATAACATGGGTTTGAAAAATGTGTAATTAAAACGCCGTGCATACACTTAAAATTTTTTAAAAACATTATTAATACCTTCGCGTGTGAAAAGCTTAGGAGATTTTTAAGTTAATTAACTTTAATTTAAAGACGCGATGGATGTATAAACAGCCACGGAACGCAACAGTTGTTTGTATTGTATACATTTGCCCACCTGCAGTAGAATGTACTTGTAATTGCTTTAAATAAATAGTCTTTCAATTTTATATCTTATCACGAAAATGGATTTAAAATTCGTAATTCATTACCGAAATTGCTTTCCTAACATATTTAAGGAACCAACTGAATACTGATAATACACATTACAAGTAAACATTTGTTCCGAAATATTTTCGACTTGCTACTCAATATTGCGATGAATTCTTTAAAAATGCGGGTTGTACGTACTCCAGTTATTTTAATTCTGCAAGTGAGTTGCTAATTAGCACGACAGTTCTTCTTCATTCCTACCAAAATACCACTGTTGTTAAACCGTGTTGTTTTCCCTAAAACGGTGATATAAAATTCCAACTACCCCGTCGTAAAGTAATATAACGCGGATACGAGCTTCTAATTCTTAATTAAATTTCGAAAGAACTGCAAGAATATTCAGAAATATTGTTGAGCACTTGCAATATCTTACTATCCCAACTTATTAATCTGAAGAATTATAAATTTCTTCACAAGTACACGAATGTACTCGTAATTTAAAAACATGCTTTAAAAATAATTGTACAATTTTATGGCTCACCAAGGGACACTTTTTGATGTCAAAAGATGAATACCATAAACACGAAATTAGTTGTTCGCCAATACCGTAGCATTAACAGTCGATTCCATAATTTAAAAAAGGACTACAATTTCATATAAGAACATTAAAAAAAAACAGCTTTCAGGTGCATTTCATACGGAATATCCATAACTTCTTTGAATGTAGAATCGGAATGTTGTCGAATTGCCCATAAGGTATCTGGTGTACAATTTTATAATTAATGAAAATGCGTGAAACACGGTATGTGTGGTTTTTTGGACCGCTGATGACGAATCTAAAGGTAGAATTTGAAAATTAAAAAAGTAGCAGATGCAAAACTATCGCCGTCTGGTATGCCACACCTTGCGAATTACTTTTTATATTGCTTTGAATCTGACCACTGATATAAATGTATCAGTGAACCTACCACCATGTCGTCGTACTTTAATCATGACAATCATCGTGCGCTACAAAAACAAACATTAATCAACCAATTTCGTATTGATATCTCGTAAATGATACCGTTTTTTTTATATAATATCTACCTTTCATAAGAAGTTTCTATGAATGTTCGTTAAAATGTATATAAACAGTTTTTTCCTATTATCGTGCGCAAAGTTCGTACTTTGCGCACGCATTTCCGTGCGTAAAGTGCCCCGTTACTGATATAGCTTAAAATGCATTCATCTCTTGTAAAGGGCCTATGCCCGTCTAATTTTCAATAAATAAATAAATAAAATCTACTTTTGGGTTAATAAAATACACAAAATTCACTTTTTTGACGTGAGAAAACAATTTCATGCAATATGTTAATTTCACTGTATTGTGTGCATGCTTTATAGTTGACGTAATTACTTAATTAATTTGCACTAATTTTATAAACTGTATTTCCACAATGTGATCAATCTTCATTAATCTGTACTTTATAATTTTGATCTTTTCTTCTTTTGAGGATTTTGAATATGGAAAAGAAACATTTAAGAAGTATCTTTTCTATTTAAATCCGAAATTCTATGAATACTTGCTACTTATTTCTTGCATATATTCTACTTGGAAACTTGGAAACCATTTCATAAAGTATACAAAATTGATTGATGTGTATGACATGGCATCATTTCATAAATTATATTTGATATTGCGCGAAGGTAAAATGGATGCCAGCGTTTATCAATGGGCTTTAATAAATATTTTTATTATCATATAATTAAACAGATAATACTCATTAGTGATTGCTCTATGCAATGTACTATTTTATTTCTCCAGTGTACACATTTATATCCGGTTCTTTTCAACGTAACCCATGAAGGGGAACAACTTTACTACTAAAAAATTAAACTGCAGCGTTATCTTTAACGTTACTTTTGCATATAAATCGTCGATTTTTCTACATTACGTAGTTAGTCAGTTTAAAGACAATTGTCAGATAATTTATGGACAAAGATTTCTACAGTCTAATATTATTCCAATTAATAGAAATGTTTGCCATATAATATTATTAGATAGCTTTCATATTATTATAATTTAATGATATTGTATTAAATTAGTTTCTCTTTTGAAGTTTTGTTTCTTTCTCGTAACTGTTTCAAGAACTTTGGCATTCATTTTTTCATATTTTTTTAATCTTTCATTTCTAATCTACATAATTAGTTTGGCAATTTCTGTTCTTACAAGCATTCTGTTTAAGTAATTCAAGCAAACTGAGTATATTATTATTATATTTGGTAATTAAAAATTTAGACAAAATTTGAGATTCTAAAAAAATTTCAACGCCATCGTTTTAGTGTACATCATACACGGAAAGAAATGTACAGAGGGTACAGCCAGAAATATGGTTATTTCAGCCATAATATGGCAAATCCAGCTATATTTTTGCCAGAAGTAACCATATTTCTGGCTGTATCCTCTGAACATTTTTTTCCGTGTATGGTATGTTAAAAAGTCTGTTTCGATTTTTCCCCATTTTGATTTATCCAATGTATGAATTTAAATCTAAGTACCCGTAATAAAGGATTTTTAACGATCCACTGAAAATATGCCTCTGAAATGCATATATGCATACAATAATAAAACGAAGAGGCTTTCAAGTTAACTATCATCCCTTTTAAAATTAACTGTATCCCTTTTAAATGAATTAATTCAAATAACAGTAATTTTTGGCTACGAGGATGCCAGTATGAGATAATTTTTTTTCTTTTTAAGATAAGGATTAGATTAAAGTATTAATTCCAAAATTTCATCCCAAAACTGAAAATTAAATTCCAGCACACAATCACCTTGAAGTAATTAATTCCTTCCTTTTCATAACTTCAAATTTTATTAGTATTAAATCGTAATGATACTTTTTAAAATAAATTTAACTTAACTAAAATTAACTAAAAATTAATAAGGTAAATATTGATGAAGAAAAACGACCAGGAGCATGCACTATAAGGATACAAATATAAAAATAAATCAAAATTATGAAGAAAAGATTATTGAAATTGAATAACAACTAAAATTTTTAAAATTATTACAAATAAGGTGAAATTAACATATTGCACAAATTTATGTTTTCATATAAGAAAAGTGAATTTTCTGTATTTTGTGATCCCAAAAGTAGATTTTAATGGTGAAATAGATTCAAGGAATAAATGGAAATGGTTCATTGAATTCCTGCTTTAGATAAAAAGACATAGATTGAAGATATTTTTTGTGGCCATCAAAAATATATTAAAATTGTAAAAAAAGAGATTCATGAAATTATATTATATGAAATATATATCAAATCAACAGAAGTAATGAAACTATAATTATTGATTTTCATAAACTAGAAAGGATACAGTAGAAATTCGTAAATTTTCGTTATATTACATTTTGATAAAACTAGATTGTTAGGTTAGGTTAAGTTAGGTTAGGTTAGGTTAGGGTAAATAAATCTAAATTTTCAATTTTTGTTGTTGTATTTTATTTCCATTTTTCTTTGTCAATTATAATATACTTGTAATAACATTTATTAAGTTGTAATAACAAGAAATGTTAAATAAGTAGTTAGCTGTAATGAAATTCAAACGTAGTGCATTGACTTTTACGAATGCTGTTCATTTTTCACAAGCTCGTTTTCTTTGGTCGAATATCACATTTGTACGTAAAGTCAAGTGAAAACGCATTTTGGAGATAATTTGACCGCTACTCACAAAGAATTATATCACATTAAATATACTCTTACAATATCACTACCAAGCAGATGAGTAGTGTAATCGAATGAGCTTTCTTTGGAACGTCATATAAAATTATTAACAGTCATTTTGGTAAAACAAGGAAAAAACCGTATCGACTGCTGAGGCAGCGTTGAGAAGCATGAAGTCTTCGTTCGTAATAACATTGACACTGGTTTCGACAACTTTCAAAATAAGTTTGAAACATCTGCCCATTTCTTTCTTACTAATGTTACTAACCGCACAAATTTCTTGTAAAGTTCGCGGCACGCCTTCTTGACGGCAAGCTATGTAGAGACAAGCAGGAGCTATCGCATCGTCCTTAGCACAGACAGTTCTTAGCTTAAACAAGTTCTTACCATCGTGAACTTGTTTAAAGAGAATATTTGCTCTATCTACGATATCTTTCTGGAGGTTAAGACGATCAGCCATATCGCTGATTTCACGGAAAGCGTTCACCAATGTTTGATCTGAACTACTCATCTGTAAATAAAGATAAATTTTAGTAACAGTTCGAAAAGGGAGAAATAAATAGTATATTACGATTCTAGGCCAGTAAAAGAGAAAGTGCTTCAGATCACATGAAATTGTTGGCCGAGGCGAAGCCGAGTCTGACAAACATGTGATCTGAGGCTTCCTTTTTTATTGGACAAGGGCCGTATACTATTTTTCTGCTCGACGATAGCCAGAAAACCGCAACTTCGTTTCCCGCAGCGGCCAGGAAGTTGCGGTTTCTGGCCGGAGGGCAGAAAAAATACTTGCAGTACGTCGGTTTTGGTATTTCGATGCTCCTACCTGATCGTTTGCTGCTGATCCTGTTCCTAAACCAATCATCGTAGATAAATCTGATTCACTTAAGAGCGGATTTTGTGGATCATCCACATGCGACGGATCGACACCAGTTTTTTCATTGCTGAATGTACTCCATTCGGAACCGACGTCTATTACTCTGTAAACGATAAATGATTTAATTTTTGTTACACAAATTTACGAGTCTATTTGAGTATACGGAAGAACTCTTACCTCTCTCCTACTACGAGACCGCATTCTGAGCATATTTGATCCCCAGTATGGTGATCTTCGATGAGAAGTGCATTTGGATGGGCATAACAACACACGTTGTTCATATTGTATCTACAAAAATAAACAAATCATTAATACACGTGATTTCACTCTATTTCAACAAACTTAAATGTGCTTTTTCCCCGACATCACGGGAATGACCACATTCCGCGCCAGCAACGCAGGATGAACGTAGCCGATTCCGCCGACGCGTTTCCGCGCATTACCACTTCGGTTCAATTACTCCCTTGGGAAGGAAAGTGTGGCGTTAGAGGGAGTAATGAGCGTGGAAGTGGGGCATTCCAGTGAAATCGGGAAAAAATAGCGTACGCCTCACAGGAGTAAAGCGCACGACCCTCGCGGAGCTCGACGCTCGTGGAGCACGACGCTCGGCGCGCTCGGGCAGCTAACCCCTCACTCCAAATCGCGCGCTTTCTTCCCTTGAAGCGTAATATACTATTACGCGTTCGTGATCCACATAGCATCAGTCAACCATGAAAAAAAAAACAAGTGTCCCATTATTGGCATTATTTGTTATTCGAACAACTATTTACCGTGCAGACATGTTCGAAACAATGGAAGATGCAGAAATTATAAGATTTTAATTTAAGAATTAGAAGTTCGCAAGAACGATTTAAGGTTGGTTGAATTAAACAGCTTTCGATGTTCACGAAAGCCGCCAAATGGACGTTTGTTAAAATTTTCATGTTTGACGGCGTTCACAAAGGTACGCTTGTTGCATCACTACACGTTTTCACAGCATTTTTAATTATTTCACTTTTTCGTTATTTTACCTTGAAGAACTAGCGATATTTAATGGTTTATCAATTTATCCTCTGTATAGTAATCAGAGGTATATCGTATCAACGGGATTCGGGAATGAGGTTTTCTCGATATGCGACTATCAACACAACTCGCGCGAACTACGTTCCAACACTTCCAAGTTCCAACCACAACTGAAGCGCATGAAGTGAGCGTGCATAGGGATACATGCATCTCTAGTGCATCTTTGCATCTGTAGAGTGCACTACCTGTGTATGCCGGGTGGTCAAACATTTTGTGAGCTGATCAACGGAATTGTGAATAAGTTAGCATTTGTATATTACTAATACAGTTTAGGATAAAATTTGTAATAAATGTATGTACATAGATTCTTTAAATAACAACAAATATAACAAAAAAAGCTAAACAAACACGAAAAAAGCCGTTGAGGTTAACAAAAAGTGGGGGGCTCTTCACTATGCGCAGATCTCGATGCGCACTGGTAAACTCGTAAACACAGGGTGAAATCTGGGGGTATTTGTCAACATCCTGAAATATTCGTCAGTACTTTTCCGTTAGGTAATATTATGTACATGGGCAAATAAACAGCACCGGTTCATTTCATGCTTTGAACATATCTTACAATTTTATAACTGTCCTGTTATCTATTTTTATATTAATACTATTTAGGATATCTCTACAAACCCATTGAACTCAAAAAAATAATAAATATTAACGTACATGCCACATAACATAGTGTTAATGAGCGAACAATAAACCATGTTTATTTATTATGTTTATTTATTTGAAAAACGGTGTAGAATAGTACTTTTCGATACAAGTGCGTATGTGTAAAGAACTTAACATAAAAGTACTACATAAAAGAATTTTAAACAATATAAAAATCAAAACATCGATCAGCATCAGCGCGAGATGTTCTCAAAAGTAAACAAAAAAAGCAGCAAATTATATTGAAAAGGGCATATAATTATTATTACCTTAGTTATCGTCGATTTTTCGCTTGAAGCAGTTTATTCATACACTTTTGATAGGAGTAGTGATACTATTAAAAGTTAAAGTGATTAATAATAGCTCAGTCATATTAGGTAAAAAAAGGGTCAACCTCGAAATGGAAGATAATAAGCTGTAAATTGGTATAAACCTTGAAGGTCAAAGTTCATAAAAAATCGGTTTTTCGCGAATATCTCGCTTCCTATTGCTTAAATAAGATTTGTATCTAGTATAAAATTTGTAGAGTGTAAAATTCTCTACAACTTTTGTTTGAACTTTTTTTCTATACGATCAACCATTTTGCGGTTATCAGTACGTTGTTAATTATTAACTAAAAAATTATAATTAATAAACAATGCCCATTATTTATGTGCAAATTATTAATTATTTATATATAGTATATTATTAATTCTGGAATGTACATTTTAGTTATATTTTAAGTTAAAACGACAATCTATACGTTTTCTTTAAAACATGTAAATCTTTGAATACTTATGTACCTGGAAATACTTGTCCCTACCTGAAGACCTTTTCTATTTATAGCCGAGACAGAAATTTCCAACGATTCCCGAAGCTATCGGAAATATTTGAAGATAACGGAAATGAATGAAAGATAATAAGCTGTAAATTGGTATAAACCTTTATTTTGTCATTCTAAAGGTTGTCTCAAAAGTGACAAATGCTATCGTGTAGGCGTCTTAAGATATTAAAAGTCAAAGGTCATAAAAAATCTGTTTTTCGCGAATATCTCGCTTTCTATCCCTTAAATGAGAATTGCATCTAGTATAAAAGTTGTAGAGTGTAACATTCTCTACAACTTTTGTTTGAACTTTTTTTCTATACGATCAACCGTTTTGCGGTTATCAGTACGTTGTTAATTATTTACTAAAAAATTATAATTATTAAACAATGCCCATTATTTATGTACAAATGATTAATTATTTATATTTAATTATTTATACATAACTATTAAACTATAGTATATTATTGATTCTGGAATGTACATTTTAGTTATATTTTACGTTAAAACGACATTATATACGTTTTCTTTAAAACGTGTAAATTTTTGTACCTACCTGGAAATACTTGTCCCTACCTGATGACCTTTTTCTATTAATAGCCGAGACAGAAATTCCTAGCGATTCCCGAAGGTACGGATACCAACTTTTTCGTATTAGGATTTCTAGCTGGTAAGAGAAAGCTAAGCAAACAAAAAAAAACGTGGTCAATAAGAAAATGGCGGATTTCTGTACTATGCGCAGATCTCGATGCGCAATGGGGAACTCTTAAACGCAGGAGGAATTCTGTGGATATTGTCAGCGTCCTGAAATATCCGTTAAAACTTTTCAGGTAGGTATTAAAATGTATATGGACAAACCTTTTTACAAACCTACTTTTAAAACATGCGTTAACAATATCAAAAACGTCATTTACAATATATTAGCTGAAAAGTAAAAAGTTGAATTGATTGTGAAATTGTTTACAGAGAAAGTCAACGCTGGTGAATAATAAAATTCTCACTGGGAATACACAAATTTCTGTTGCACAAAGAAGAGGTAAACCTTTGGAATTAATATTTAAGCCACAAAAAAAATGATGAAACCCCAATTCCATCTGATGACATTGCTAAAATGCAAAATCGATTAAATATGAGTGTTAGATAAGTAAAATCTGTCGCATCGTCATTACGATCGATAGCAAAGAACCGAATATTATTTGAACCTATCTAAGTATAAAATTATGTTGCAAAAAATAATACTCTAAATCAATTTTTTTAAATCAAACCTGTTGAATTGGATAATACTACAAATAAAATCACAACAAATTTGAGACACGAAACCGTTTACTATATGAACTTGAATGACAGATGTTAATGGGAGATAAATGCAAAAAGTTAAAATTAACTACTGTTAATATGTGTTTATAAACTTTATTATTTTAAATTGGAATGAATATATTATGAAGTTTTCATCATTGTGTACTGTATGAAAAAACCCATCTCAGTAGTTCAAATGTGGGCACCAGAGTAACTTAGGATGGCGAATATTTCTGCTGTGATTATGGGTGATTCTCCTGAAAAGTACACTGAAATGTATCGCCAATGTTATTTGACTGTTTTGTAAGGAGGTCCCCGAGGCGGACGCAACGACTCGTGACGATGAACCGCTCCGGCCGGCACCGACTCCTATTAACGGTTTTGGTTGGTTAGAGGAGGCCGAGCAACGACGAGCGGCGAAAAGCACCGAAGGTAGAGAGAGAGAGCGAGAGAGAGAGAGAGAGAGAGAGAGCGAGAGCGAGAGCGAGAGCGAGAGCGAGAGAGAGAGCGAGAGCGAGAGCGAGAGCGACAGCGAGAGCGAGAGCGAGAGCGAGAGCGACAGCGAGAGCGAGAGCGAGAGCGAGAGCGAGAGAGAGAGAGAGAGAGAGAGAGAGAGAGAGAGAGAGAGAGAGAGAGAGAGAGAGAGAGAGAAGAGAGAGAGAGAGAGAGAGAGAGAGAGAGAGAGAGAGAGAGAGAGAGAGAGAGAGAGAGAGAGAGAGAGAGAGAGAGAGAGAGAGAGAGAGAGAGAGAGAGAGAGAGAGAGAGAGAGAGAGAGAGAGAGAGAGAGAGAGAGAGAGAGAGAGAGAGAGAGAGAGAGAGAGAGAGAGAGAGAGAGAGAGAGAGAGCACGTGGGCCGCGCGCCGTCGACGGCTGGCGCGAGAAAAGAGAGACCTCGCTGAACCGCGATACCGTTCTGACGTACTGGCGAAAACTCCAGTTTTTGCGGGAAATAAAAAAGTGCCGTGCGACCAGGGTGCGACGTGAGTCTTGCGACGCAGCGCCGTCGAGGTAAATTCCGCGTCCAAGTGTGGTGGAAGTGACGGGTGCACCAAGGCACGAGTGCGATAGCTCCGACCCCTGAGGGCTCTGTCCAGACGTTCTCCCTGGAGGAGAGAAGACGCATCGGCGACCGCAGGACCCACGGAAGCCTCCATTTTGTAAGTACCGGCTCGGCCGAATTACTTGGCGGGATTCATCCTCTCGGGTCCTTCTCTCTCCCTCGCTCTCTTGTGCTCATTCGGGAGCCTATCTCCGCGAGTGGAACGCGAACGCGACGGTCCCGCGAGACACAGCGGCGTTAATCGCGACTTTTGTAAAGGTCTCCCATCAGGAGTTCAATAAAGGCCCTTTTGGCACTGTTTATACTCAACCTTGCACTTTTCACTTTTGTATACGACCTTGTCCCCTCCAGGGAGTTCGCCGCACCAAGCTAGCTGGTGGGCGATTTCGCCGCGGGTTGCGTCCTCAGGACGTCAAACGTGAAAGATTCCGTTCGAAGCAACTCGCGCACAAGAAAGGCGTTACATGGCACCCAACGTCAATAGAACGGGCCAATTTTAATTAAAAATAATTACAGTTCGCCCGTACGCGACAAAAATAATAGTGAAAAGTACGAGAAAACAAAACCCTGACAAGGAATTTCAAACGGGAAACCCTTTTTCACAGCGCAATAGATATTACGAATTTCGAATCTTAAAGTCGAAAATAATACCACGAAAAATCGAAAATCATAGTTTGGCGAAATAGCGAAGAAAATTTGCGATGTTCTTTAATTTACGTATTTCGTAATCCCTGGGTTACGAGGAACCGACCGTAGCACTTTGTAAACAAGGCGACTTGTTTACATTCTCGCATCGGGAACGAGAAATAAGGACGAAAGAAAATACTTTCGTAAATTATAAAGGGAAAATTAAAATAAATTAAATTGAATTAGAATTTAAAAACGAGAATATTCGAAACTTCTCCCTGTTAGACAGGTACGGACATTTTTCGGAAAAATAATATTTCAATTTTAAGAAAAGTGTCCAGAAAACATTGTCGGAATATATTCAATAATTAGAAACATCGAATTAAATTTACAATTCCCTGCAAATTACGTACTTCGTATTTCCGTAAATACGAAGAATTTGCGATTGCTCCCTGTAAACAAAGCGCCTTTGTTTACATTCTCGCTCTGTGGACGAGGAATTAATACGAAAGAAAATACTTTCGTCGATTATAAAACAAAATTGGAAAATAATTTTCAAATCTAGAAACTTGTCAATTATAAAATTTTTATTTTCATTTTCTGTTCAATTTTCTCAAAATACGAATTAGAGAAAACAATACTTCTAATCAAATACAAGCGTGCGCACAAAATTTAAGAAATAGAATTGCAAATAATTACATAACTTATCTAAATTATTTTAGGTATATGTATTATATTTCAATCTTTTGTAAGGCGGTGATGTAATTATTTATAATTAATGCGATTTTGAAATTAGGTGATTGCAAAAGACCCTATAATTTCGACTATTCAGTATTTTGAAA
This sequence comes from Trichopria drosophilae, assembly GCA_030407085.1. Lineage (NCBI taxonomy): Eukaryota > Metazoa > Arthropoda > Insecta > Hymenoptera > Diapriidae > Trichopria > Trichopria drosophilae. The sequence continues at coordinate 186,986,047 of CM059582.1, forward strand.
CGAAATAACCCTGAGTAATCAAACTTAAATCAGAGTTACATGCCTGAATATTTCCGAACTTGCCAGAAAACTCAAAAAGGTTATTATATTCAAATCACCTGCTTAACAGGAGAACAAAGTTATTCAATAATTGCATTAAAGCATAGAAAAGAAATACTCGAAATTATACAAGGTAATTAAACGGCATTTAGCAATAAGAATTGAATAATTTACATGTAATATTACAAGTGCGCGAATATACAGGGTGAGTCTGGTAGAAGTGAACATAGGGATTGTTAAGGCTACGCGCCTCGTGATTGGTCGATTCCGGTGGAACGTCGCTTGTCCGCCGATTGGCTGTGAACGGTTATATGCGTCAGACGTAATTTAGAGCCACAAGAATGTAAACAAAATACTGCAAGCTTTGGATTGTTTTAAAACTATCTTGCTTTAAAATAGTTTATTCTTGCCCACTCTTGCCAATTGTTTTTTGAAAACCGTTCAACTTATCGGCTGCATCCGGTTGTAACAAAAGTAGAAGATTCACGAACTGTGTCTTGAATTTGGGATTGTGTTACACATTTCATGGATTTGACACATTTTACATAAGCCCAAAATGTGGTTATGTCACACAAGAGATTTGCTACTTCTTTTCGAGTTTCTTTTTTTATTAAAATATTATTTTAAAGCCAGATAATTTTAAAACAATCCAAAGCTTGCAGTATTTTGTTTACATTCTTGTGGCTCTAAATTACGTGTGACGGGTAGAAGTGAACATAGGGAAACCCATGTTAAGGCTACGCGCCTCATGAACAAGCGACGTTCCACCGGAATCGATCAATCACAAGGCGCGTAGCCTTAACATGGGCTTCCCTATGTTCACTTCTACCAGACTCACCCTGTATATTTGTAAAATAAAATTGCCGTCGAGAGGCAGAAGAAAGAAGTTCCCTGTAAACATGGTAAAAATAAAAGTGTACAAGTGCGTAATAGTGAATGCCGCGACACGGGTCGGTATTACAGCGTACTGCAGTATCGGTCGACAGAAACTAGAATCGACCACAAGAACAATCAAGAGAAAGGAACCGACGACAGGAGAAATAAACTGTCGGCAAGGCAGAATCAACGCTTACCTGCCGATAAAAAAGTTTCCTACCCTGCGGAACAGTAACAGATTCATAAGAAAATGGACACCACTGTTCACAGCGAATATACCCCGGAGCAGGAGCTAGAAGGATTGGATGTGGAAGGATGGACATTCAACCTACCGGATGAATATTTGGACAAAAAACTATAAAAGCTAAACCTGAAAACATCAGATCGGAAAATGACAAAAGCGGATCGCTTATACCGCCGTATAATGGGCGACTACTCAGCAGCCGACTTTGAACCAACGACCACACCAGACTCTCCCGAGCAAGAAAAGATGGAGTATAGAAACGCCCTGTTGGCGACGTTTATAGAAGAGACAATACCCATCCTGAGGGAGGAACAAGAGGAACACGAAGAACAAAGGGAAAATAGTGAAATCCCAATCACAAAGGCAGCGAGCACGATAGATGGCGCGCCAAGCCAAAACACGACACCGATCACAACGATTGCAGCGACGCTGCATCACACGAGCGTCGTAACAACGAATGCAACCAGAACGGTCACATCGGCATCAGCCACTATATTGCTAAACGACATGGTCGAGTACGAGCTCCCAAATGGCACATGGGAAATAATGCCAAAAAGAATTGCGGCAGCATTCGAAGCGCAGAAAACACTGCACGAACAACAGCAAGCAAACATACAAAGCTTGCAACAAAAATGTGATCGCCTGATGGAGATCACAGAGGTGCTAATACCGAACCAAGAAGATGCCCCTGCAAGGTCAAGTACCCTTGAATAGGCAGAGGAACGCCATCAGTGAACTTCCAGGACACGTATCAGATAAATTATAACGACACAGTGACAGGAGGACAACCTCCAATACTCGGAAGATACCCTGCCAGGAACATAAACGTCACACAAATACCCCACGCTATACCGGTATCGCGTCAACCTCCAGGGCGAATTTCGAGCCAACCACCCCTGTCAGGAGAGGAAGTCTCTAGGGGGAGGGGAGGTATTCCGAACATACAGTCGGGATTCGGAAGTCGGTTCGACGCATCCTCAAGGTGGAACCAGAGCTTTCGGGACGTAGGAAAAATAGCGCGTCAGTGGAGGATAAGCTTCTCGGGCTCACAAGGATGTAGAGCCGAGACCTTCTTAGCCAGGGTCGAGGAATGTCGTGCACAGGCAAATGTCACGGACGAGGAAATGTTGAACGCACTACCGGAGCTCCTGACGGGCTCGGCCAAACGGTGGTACAACATGTCCAAGAACACGTGGAGGACGTGGGACGACTTTTGCCGTTCGGCAAAAAGATGCTACGGGTTCAGTCAACAGGTCTGTCAACGCCTGTGGGCCGAAGCGAATAGCCGTACGCAAGGAATCGATGAACCGGTACGGGATTATATCGGGTGCCTGTCGGCACTCCTAGAACTATACCCCTGCCCGCTGACCCTGGAGCAGCACTTGAACTTCCTGTACCGGAACATGAAACCGGACCTACAATGGCGGATCCGGATGGATGATATTCGGACCATAGAGGACTTTATGGTGGCGGCAGCCGCCGCAGAAAGCGCCGAAGAAGCTCGGCGAATTTACAGAGGCCCCCCACCTCCAGAAGAGACCCTGATACCTGAAGTGGCCTACAGCAGGGCCAAAAGGGCGGTGAAGAACCCTCCCAAGCTGGCAGCCGTGGAAAAGCCGGCCAACAGCGAGGCCAGTCAGCTGGAGAAGGTCCTCGCGGCAATTCAGGAGGAATTGCGAACCTTACGAGAGGCCTGCACGGCCCCTCGGAGAACCGGTGAAGGGGTCGCGGCAAAACCTCCAACTATACCGTGGAAGAAGCAGTCAACGTCTCCTGAAAGGACACCGAGGAAAGGGTCCAGCCCCACTTCCCCGCCGACGTCGCGAAGAAAACTGCCGTTCAGGAGGGTAGACTCAGCGGCGAAAGACGCGAAGGCGAACCTAACGTGTTGGACGTGCAAGAGACCCGCATACACGCGGAATACCTGCCCGCAGTGTTCGAAAAACCCCTCCCGGAGTCAATAGATGAGGTCGCGATGTCTCCGGAAGAGGTCTCTGCGGCCTCAAGCTTAGACGAATCTCCCGAGGTCGCCCCGGTCCAAAGTGTAGGCGCCGAACCCGGCGAAGACTACTGCAGATGGTGGGTCACGGCCAAGATTCACTGCTTCGAAATACAAGCCCTATTTGATCCTGGGGCCGCCCGGACAGCCATCGGGCCAATTGGGCTGCAGATCGCAGCCAACTGCGGAGAACCCCTCGTGCCGTACGTAGGACACGGCGCAAGAGTAGCGGACGGCACCTACTCGCCGATCCTCGGCTACGTAATCTTACCATTTCGGGTAGGTCCCATCGCGAAGAGCCTGACGGCCATAGTCATGCCACAGCTCGACACCGAGTGCCTGTTAGGCGCGGATTTCCTACGAGCCTTCGATGCGGTCCTGTATCCCCGGAAGAATGTTCTACGAGTAGAAGGGGCACAGGACGTGATACCGGTGGAGATTGCTAGTCTCCACCCTGGAGAGACTCGCCCCTCCCCGATGGGAGGCACCGTTCGACTCTCGGACGAAGAAAGAGCACGACTCGCCGCAACCCTGCATCGGGTACTTCGAGAAGAACAGCCCACCCTGGGCTGCACCGACTTGGTGGAACATGACATCGCCCTGACGGCGACAAATCCGATTAAACAGCGGTACTACCCGGTATCGCGTAAAATCGAAGAGGTCATGCATGCGCAAGTAGATGACATGCTGGCACAAGGCATCATCGAACCTTCGACCAGTGGATGGTCAAGCCCCGTCGTGATGGTCAAAAAGAGCAACGGGACTTACCGCTTTTGTGTGGATTACCGTAAGTTGAACAAGGTCACGAAATCGAATGCGTATCCGATACCGTATATGGATACCATTTTGAGGAAGTTGCAACGAGCGCGGTACATCACGACACTGGACCTGAGCAACGCGTACCACCAGATCCGTATGAAGAAAGAGGCGTGCCCCCTGACGGCGTTCACCGAACCTGGCAAAGGCCTTTACCAATTCAAAAGGATGCCCTTCGGCCTGACTGGCGCACCAGCTACTTTCCAAGCTCTTCTGGACTCTCTTATTGGAGCCGAACTGGAGCCCCATGCGTTCGCCTATCTCGATGACATCATTATTGTCACCAAGACCTTCGACGAACACGTAAAATGGCTGGAATACGTTCTAAAACGGATTCAGGGCGCTGGCCTCACCGTAAGTCGGAAGAAGAGTCACTTCTGCAGGGAGGAAGTGAAGTACTTGGGCGTCCTGGTGAACCAACAAGGATTCCGGCCTGACCCGGACAAGATTGCACCCATCGTGGATTATCCTGCGCCAAGGAACCTGAAGCAGCTAAGAAGATTCATGGGAATGGCTTCCTGGTACAGGAAATTTTTGCGCGACTTTGCGACAGTCGCCGAACCCCTGACGCGCCTAACTAAAAAGAATGTGCGCTATGATTGGACGGATGAGTGTTGGGCGTCGTTCGAACGACGGAAGGAGAAGAGGGAGCGAGAGGAGGGAGCGGAGCAGCTCGCCCAACTACGAGCCGATGCGGAGAACCAACGCGCACAAGAGGCGTTCAACCGGGCCCTCGAGTGGCGCAACCGGACCCAGGCGCGGCTGCGCCAGGCCGAGCGACGAACAGAAGAGGTTGGGGCCCGCGCAACGGTCTTCCATGGCCCACGCTATGCCTGCCGCGTGTGCGGATGCGCGGACGTCCGGGAAATCGACCGGTGTCCGAACCGGGACGCCCACCATTTGGTCCCTGAGCGCCTGGCAGCGGAAGAGGCGCGACGCGCCCGAAACCGAGAGGCGGGGCGCAAACGCGCCGGGAACCTGCCCCAGGAAGACACGCCCTGAGGGCGAAGAGGAAGACCCGCCCCAAGCAACGTGCCTTGAAGGGCGACGAAATGTACCGCGCCGGTCCCTGCAGGGACGCGACCTCCGTGCCGGGAGGTGAAAACGGCCCCCTTCTGGGCCACGTAAATAAAATCTGGAAAGAGAAGAGCCGGAGTGTAAATTCATGAACCCTTCCCCTCCCTTGTGCTGGGTTTTATCCGGCTTTCCTTGCATGCAAGATTCGCTCACACCTCTCAAGGTGGCCATATGTATTTTTTTGTGTGTGTTTTGTAGCGTAACTGGTGCCCGCCAGGCTGTTCGGTCTCGAGCTGGTACCTCGGGTACTCAGCGTCTGGGGGCGGGGAGTTCTAAAGAGGTCCCCGAGGCGGACGCAACGACTCGTTACGATGAACCGCTCCGGCCGGCACCGACTCGTATTAACGGTTTTGGTTGGTTACAGGAGGCCGAGCGGAACACCGGGCAACGACGAGCGGCGAAAAGCATCGAAGGTAGAGAGAGAGAGAGAGAGAGAACGGAGAGAGAGAGAACGGAGAGAGAGAGAGAACGGAGAGAGAGAGAGAGAGAGAGAGAGAGAGAGAGAGAGAGAGAGAGAGAGAGAGAGAGAGAGAGAGAGAGAGAGAGAGAGAGAGAGAGAGAGAGAGAGAGAGAGAGAGAGAGAGAGAGAGAGAGAGAGAGAGAGAGAACGGAGAGAGAGAGAGAGAAAGCGCGTAGCACGTGGGACCGATCACGTGGGCCGCGCGCCGTCGACGACCGGCGCGAGAAAAGAGAGACCTCGCTGAACCGCGATACCGTCGTGACGCACTGACGAAAACTCGAGTTTTTGCGGAAAATAAAAAAGTACCGTGCGACCAGGGTGCGACGTGAGTCTTGCGACGCCGCCGCGCCGTCGAGGTAAATTCCGCGTCCAAGTGTGGTGGAAGTGACGGGTGCACCAAGGCACGAGTGCGATAGCTCCGACCCCTGAGGGCTCTGTCCAGACGTTCTCCCTGGAGGAGAAAAGACGCATCGGCGACCGCAGGACCCACGGAAGCCTCCATTTTGTAAGTACCGGCTCGGCCGAATTACTTGGCGGGATTCATCCTCTCGGGTCCTTCTCTCTCCCTTGCTCTCTTGTGCTCATTCGGGAGCCTATCTCCGCGAGTGGAACGCGAACGCGACGGTCTAGGGTGTCCCGCGAGACACAGCGGCGTTAATCGCGACTTTTGTGCTTAAAGGTCTCCCATCAGGAGTTCAATAAAGGCCCTTTTGGCACTGTTTATACTCAACCTTGCACTTTTCATTTTTGTATACGACCTTGTCCCCTTCAGGGAGTTCGCCGCACCAAGCTAGCCGGTGGGCGATTTCGCCGCGGGTTGCGTCCTCAGGACGTCAAACGTGAAAGATTCCGTTCGAAGCAACTCTCGCACAAGAAAGGCGTTACAGTTTCGAAATGAAATACTATCACAAATATTATGTTGTTGCAATTTCCTATAAATTGATTCTTAAACTAGAATATATCGACTAACTATTCATGCATATAGACTAAATTAAATTTTTTTTTTTATTTTAAAACGAGCGTTGGAAACTTGTCAAATTTTAACAAAAATAGCTATTTAATGTATTTTTTTCCAGTAAACTAAAATAAAAATATAAATAATTTTTTGCAATGCTTTAAAAATTACTTTCAACTATGCTCTTTTTAATGTATAAAGTAAATTACGTATAAATGTTGTTTTTATATCTTATATCGCTGCTTAATGTTTGTGTTTTTTTGCGAGTAAAAATTGCGGGTTTTGAAGAGGAAAGATATTTTTAAAATTTAATAATTCCAGTATATTTCAGAGCAATCGAATGGATAGTCACATACGCGCCGCATAGAAAATATCAATTTGAAAAAAACGCGATTAAAGTAAAATAATAAGAATCAAGTATATCATGCCTTAAAAAATGTTTAAAATGGCTTAACATTTTTTACTTGTAGCTTTGCGAAAAATTGTAGGTAGGGTTCTCATGAGCATCATATAAGAAATTTTCTCATGAGAATTTGAAACAGGATTATGAGAATCTGATGAGAATCTGATGAGAATGTAATGAGAATCTGATGAGAATCTAATGAGAATCTGATGAGAATCTTATGAGATTCTAAAATCGGCTGTAAAAATTGGCAGCTAGGATTGTGATGAGAATTTTATGAGAATCGTATAAATATCTATCAGCCCTCTCCGACTTCCTATCAAACGCTCGTATTCTACAGTACCATTAGTGATTGTAGTTTCTAGTTCCTAACTTCTCTACTACAGCGCGCTGTGTACGTCCTGCTTCACGGGCAGGATATAGATCATACCGCAGCCGCAGATTTAAAAACGTAATTGAATATTTATTTAACAAAACACTGTCGTTCTACGAAATATTTTGAATTAATTGTAAACGAATTGGTTTGCGATTAAAAAATCAATTTTCCATGTAAAACACATGTATATAACGCGGTGGATAAATTAGTTTATACTGTTACACTTTATGTGGAAACCAAGATGAGGCAGTTTGTGACACAAGAAAGGTCTAAAAAGATAACATTAAATGTGCTAAAAAAAAAAGCTGCAAACTGTATGAAACATAAATTATTGCATTATATTCTATTATATGCCTTAGAATTATTCTTTCGGTAATTACTTCGACCCAGTTTAAGTCTGGACGAAGTATTGAATTTGGTCACTTCGTGCAAAAAAATTACCCTATAGTTTTTCATCAAATGTCGACGTTTCAGACCCTAAGGAACCCAAATCAACAATAAAAAAATTTGTGTCCGTGATCTTGTACGTACGTACGTCTGTACGTCCGTACGTCCGTACGTCCCGTTTCTTTGTCTCGCGATAACTCACGAACGGATAAGCGTATTGACATAAATTTTTTTTAAAAATACGCGTCTTGGCATAACTCAGATCTGATTAGATTTTGGCGCAGATCCATCCGTCCATTACTAAAAAAAAATAGCCCCAATTAAGTTTCTTCGTAGTTTTTTGCATTTATTTTGAAAAATACAAATTTTATTAAAAAATGTTTGAAACAAAAAAGATAGAGCATGAAATTCTCTACAAAAAAGGTTGTATGCATTTTCTTCCTAAAGTCAACGATAGTGCCATAAAAACTGGTTCAAAATGCTTATGACTATTGTCTGAAAAAGTATTGAATTTGGTCACCTCGGCAAAAAAATTACCCTATAGTTTTCCATAAAATTTCGTCGTTTCGACCCCCTACCCCCAGGGGTAGTCTTCGCCAGCCACTCGGGCGCGAAATTCTTTTACGCCCTTGGTACGCGATGATAATATTTACGGACACATTTACAAAAATTTGCTGATATTATACTAATTGTCCCTTTAACACCATGCCCAGTTATCGTTTGAGGTTTAATTTAACGCATTCTACCCATGCGGTTTATGCAAGTTATGACCTTCGTGTTGGCTGTTTTTAGTAAAATATTACAGTTTTTCAATTCTTTGCGAAGCTTGTAAAAGTCCAAAAAGAACAGGTAAAAATAGCTTTGTGCACCTGGCACCCGACTTTTCGAAATTCAAAATGTAAAACGCAATTTCGATAGAGTTATGAATGTAGTTGAATGTAGTAGAACGAATTTCGTTTGTAGTTGCAGAAAGAAAAAGTTACAGGGGGTCCAAAAAAGCCCAGCACCCCAGTTTAAAAAATTTTTTGTTTTACATTTTTTTCCGACAGAAAATCGTTTGTAGTTGATTGTAGTGAAGGAATTTCCGTTTGTGGTAGACAGGAAACCGTTTTATGATAAAAAAAATTTTTTTTTATTTATAATTTTTTTTTTATATTTTAATTTTTGTAATTTTTAATTTATGTAAATGTATATTTATAGTCTGCATTGGCAAAATCCCACTACTCACAGACAAAGTTGATACGAAAGTGTTGCCGCCCCCCTGACCCTTCGCGCCAAACAGCCACCGATTAAGAGTAACCAAAAGAACCATAAATATTAATTTCGTGCCCAATTGCTCTCAAAAGCAGTTTATTGCAAATTAATATATTCATAACAATTCATCGTTTTTTTTTTGCAACCGCGGCAACTATAAACAACAACAAACGTTTATTCAACATGTAACATGAATTACAAATCATGTCCTGGCGTTTAAATCGTTAGTAGTCATATTTTGAGCAACTGCAAACAAATACAAACCTTCATTTCGTGTCTAGTGGCAATAAAATAAAATGTGCCACAGTTTAAATCGTTTATAGTAATTTTTTAAGTAACTACAAACCTTCGTTTCCTCTATAGTGTTACTAAATGCAATGTCCTATGGTCTAAATCGTTTGTAGTAATTTTTTAAGCTACTACAAACGTCCCTTTTATCTCTACTGTTAATAAAATATAATATCCTACGGTTTAAATCGTTTGTAGTAATTTTCTAAGCTACTACAAACGTCCGTTCCACCTCTAGTGTTAAAAAAATGCAGTGTCCTATGGTTTAAATCGTTTGTAGTAATTTATTAAGCAACTACAAACAACTACAAACGTTTATTTCGTCTGTATTGTTAATAAAAGACAATATCCTATGGTTTAAATTGTTTGTAGTAATTTTTTAAGCTACTACAAACGTCCGTTTCACCTCTAGTGTTAATAAAATGCAGTATCCTATGGTTTCAATCGTTTGTAGTAATTTCTAAAGCTACTACAAACTACTACAAACGTTTATTTCGTCTCTAGTGTTAATAAAATACAATATCCTACGGTTTAAATCGTTTGTAGTAATTTTTTAAGCTACTACAAACGACCGTTTCACCTCTAGTGTTAATAAAATGCAGTATCCTATGGTTTAAGTCGTTTGTAGTAATTTATTAAGCAACTACAAACAACTACAAACGTTTATTTCGTCTCTAGTGTTAATAAAATACAATATCCTATAGTTTGAATCGTTTGTAATAATTTTTTAAGCTACTACAAACGTCCGTTTCACCTCTAGTGTTAATAAAATACAATATCCAGTTCTGCTTGTCACCGCCAGGCGGACACGGGACGCTCGCAGCTCGACGATGTAGAAATGGATTTCCATAGTTGGTCATAAGGAATTCAGCCGTCAAGCTTTCAGACTGCACGTAGCGCCTTACTTGTAAGGTGCGGACAAGAGTCGACATATATGGGCAAATCTACAGAACTTTTAAACTTAGGTGTAAGTGAAGACATGCTAGTTTATATTTGTATTGAAACATATGTACGGGGTAAAACAAGTATAATAGTAGTAAATATAGATACCGATGAAGTATTAGTCTCATAGCAGCGAATTTGAAATGATTTCAGGAAGGCTAATGATGAAAAATTGACAAGTTTGGCTTGTAAGTTGCCTAAACTTTTCTAATCTTAACAGTTTTTCTTTGACGCCGTAATAGTTATCGAACTAAATCCAATTGAATTAGCTTCCTGTATCAATTATACAATCTCACCTGCCAGAAAATCGATGTGCTACTTCCCAGACGGAAGTTATGATACTGTTAAAATGTGTAAGAACATAATTGAGTTTTTTGCATTTTGGCAAAGTTAACTGTTTTAACAACACGCCGTCTTTCTAAATCCAAAGCTATGAACATACCTTTATAGTTAACGTGAAAACGAAAATTTTGAGACGTGGTAGAAGTGTGTGCTGCAAATATTCTTCAAATGACAGCACTCCAAATATAGGTTGTCGAAACGTAACTCGCAAAGAAAAATCAGTTTTTCCTAGGGCACATCAAGAATATCATCTTTGGGGGCCTAGTTGAGATTGTAATTGGTTTCTTTACTCTATTTATATATAAAAACGCAGTGGCGCTAGTGAGACATTTAAATATTAGGCTGCAGAGGCTTAACTAATTTTATGAACGACTTTGTCTTATGTATAAAGTACACTTTATGCTCTCTTCATTACTTTTCTACGGCAAGTAAAGCAATGGGTGCCCATCAAATATCATGTACAACTCATGCACATATATCAAATGTCATACGCTTGTATATTTACTGCGTAATGTAATATAATATGAACTAATTAGTTCAACAAGTGTATACAGTATACGTCAAGGGATAGAAATGGCCATTCTTCACAATAATTTTGATGATGCCGGCTTAGTGGTCTATATAGCGGGTAACTCTTTGTGTTTAATACCACTAAAAAAGCATTTTAGACGACGTGTATCATACTTATGAAAAAGGTTTTCTGAGAATTATTATTGTAAATACTCCAAAGAAATACATAGCGTTCATTTTGGTGCATCAAAAAAGCAAGTGTCGTTGCATACAGGAGCTTTTTTTATAAAAATACAGAGTCAGAAAAAATCGAATGCCGATCGTTTTGCACAGTCTCTGAATGTCTTCGTCACGATGCTTCATCCGTATGGGCTCATCTACAACCAATACTGAAACTTATAAAAAATGTCGTACCTGATGTCAAAATTATCCATTTTCAGAGTGATGGACCTAGCACTCAGTATAAGAACAAGACAAATTTTTTCTTGTTTTCACACTATTGCTCATTATTGAAGATATCACGTGCTTCTTGGAATTACACTACAACAAGCTTGTGCGATCGAGGGTTTAGTTGCCGTACAGATACAATTTCTGCACGGAAGATGATTGACATTGTCACCTCAACAACAAATTCTAAAGTGCACATGGAACTAGTAACAGAAAGTGATATTGTAAAAGTTGATAGGTTAGTAAATAGCAACATAAAACCTGCACCAAACTCGAGTAAAGTTCACCAGGTCATTTGGTGTAATAAAAAAGAAAATGATTTGTTTCTGAATTATCTGTCATGCACTTCATGCATTATGATCGCCCATGTATCCATTATCCATTAAAACCAAATAAATATTGCACAATTCCTGACTCCATAACAAAAGAAAAACGGAAGATAATCAAATAAATTGCAATTGGTATTGTCTGTGAAAATCTAAACGTAAACAAATGCAATTCAAATTTAATGTTTAGATATTTTTTTTTTTTTTTTTTTTCGACGGAGGGGGGAAATGCATTAGGCACCATAGGGGGTTGAAGGTGGGTAGGAATGAGTAATTCCAGTATATTCGGCAAGACTCATTCCCGACTACGGATTCAATATCAGTGGGGACGTACGGCAAAACTGGGGTTGCATCAATACCATAAGTGCTGCGAAGATGGTAATACAGCACTCGAAGAGCCGCATTGTGACGTTCGATGTATGCTGAAACTGCATATATTGGACATGCTGCCAAAAGATGCATTAGTGTCTCAGCATGACATCTACACAATCTACAAAGCGTACTCTGTACCGCCTGGTGTAAGATGTTCTTGCGGTACGCTAAGGTATTGATGACCTCATCCTGGCACGCGAAGATAAAACCCTCGGTCTCGGATTTCAAGCCGGCTGATCTTAAGAAGGAGAAGGTCATCTCTGCCAACAAGCCAAGTTGTTGGACATTTCGAAAGAATTGTCCATGCAACGGCTTGTCGATATGCCTTCCCTCCAACATACGGAGTTGTTCCTTCCGTATGTTAGCCCTGAGACGCACTGGGCACAGATTGATGACTGATTCAGCCTCTTGTGCACCACTACGTCCCACGTTGAAAACCAGACCGAGGTTTCGCGCCGCTCGTTCCGCCGCGTTGTACAAAAACGCCCCCTTCCCCTGAATTTCATGCTGATGTACTAGCATCATCAGGGGATCTTCCGTTCGATTAATCACGTCGCAAGCTGTTTCGAGGACCAATCGGTCATGCATACACTCCAGGCTTAAAAGGCCACGACCTCCCATATTTCGGGGCAAATACAGACGTTCCACGGAAGATCTTGGATGCAAACTGCGTTGCATACAAATCATCTTCCGTGTGCTTCGGTCAAGATCCCTTAGCTCGTCAACGTTCCACTTCAGTGCTCCAAAAGAATAGAGCACTGATGATACGGCCAACATATTCGTGGCTGCCACCTTATTTCTCCCGGTCAATTCTGATGACCAGATCTTACGGAGAATGCGCCGGTATTTCCTTATGATGGTGGTTTTAGCAGCCTGCACATCCTGGACATGCCTTTGAGGTACGCCCAGGTATGTGTAGGCTTCTTCGGCGCTAAGGTGGCGGATGACATTTCCGTTGACGAGCTCCATATCGTTGTTATGGGAGCCTGACCTTCCTCTGTGCAAATGAACGACTGCACACTTGTCCAAACCGAATTCCATACCGATATCTCTCGAGTATGTGAGGGCGATGTTCAGAGATCGATGTAATTGATCTTCGCCTGATGCGTATAATTTAAGATCATCCATATAGAAAAGATGGGTGATCTTATGTACACGTTCACCAGGCGGTCCACACATGTACCCTTGAGATTTCCGGAGAACAACGGATAGAGGCAATAGTGAGATGCAGAAGAGCAGAGGACTCAGAGAATCTCCCTGATAGACACCTCTTTGGAATTGAACCAGTCTAGACATGGTTCGACGCTTGCCCGATGTCATGACAAAGCGTGTTTTCCAAAGAGGCATCAGGTCTTCTACAATTCTCACTATGTTTGGGTGGACATGAAGGCGATTGAGCAACAAGTTTAAAAGCTCGTGCGATGTTGAGTCATACGCCTTCATGTAATCCAGCCAGGCTATCGACAGGTTACGCTTGTACTGGACTGCGTCCTGACAAACACACCTGTCGATAAGCAAGTTGTCCTTACAGCCGGATACACCCATTTTGCAGCCTCGTTGTTCTACTATCCGTTGCCACACCGGTTTCACGGATGTCTCAATACGTTCGTTCAAGATGTTAGTGAACAATTTGTATAACGTATTGAGACACGTGATCGGTCTATGGTTTTTCGGATCGGACAAGTCTCCCGATTTTGGGATCAGTGTCGTACGGCCCTCCACCAGCCAGTGCGGAATGGGTTGGTCTCCATTTATGTAAGAGGTGAATATTCGGGCTAGGTGTTGATGGACAGAAGTGAACTTCTTCCACCAATAGTTGTTAATTCCATCCCAGCCCGGCGAGGAGAAATTCCTGGCTCCTGTGATGGCATTTTTCACCTCTAATGTACTGACGGGTGGGCAATCTTCTTTTTGTTGTGTGACTTCGTCGCACAACTCGGTGAAGATTTCAATACCTGGAGTGTCTGCATTAAGCCTAGATGTTTTCTCGTAGATGCTCCCCCAGAATTCCTCAACTGCGGCCATCGACGGAGACTCGCTTGAGGCTGCGATACGATGTTTGAAGAGGTTGGAAGGATTCGTCCAAAATATTGCATTTTGTCGAATTCCATCCTCCCGTCTTTGCAGCCTCTTTTTGGCATCCGCCAAAACCCGAATTTTATCAGCTAAACGTTGCTTGATGTTGAGCAACTTCAGCTTGTTCAGTGTGTGATAGTACGTCCGCAGTTGTTGTGCGAACTTCTTGACTTTAGCCGTAAATGAACGGCCAGATGTTACATAGTCGATCACACACTGAATTCGGGAAGCGAGTTTCCGTGTCAGTCGAATCTTGCCGTTCAATTGAGACATGCGTTTTGTAATCTGCCGACTCCCCGATATCTGTACCAGATTTCGCGGAATCACCAGATCACTTGCAGCCTCGTAACCGCACAATTGACTTGCCACAGGTCGCAGTCATCTGGAAGAGCATCCAGAAGTAGGCTATTTGCTCTGTCTATTTCTCGTTGCTTAGGCAAAACTTTCGTTGTTAAATTCTGCCTAAACAGGAGTGTCGTGCTTTCATAATGTGGAGCATCTCTCCCAGCACCGCGTACGGGCTCAGTTGTTATTGCCCGCACATCCGGTACCGGTTGACAGCTGGGAACAACGAAACCTGTCCGCCTCAGATAGGCCACATAATCTCTCAGTTGTTGTTGAGAAAAGCGATCTGCCAGTTCGGGATGCATTACTGCAAACCGACTGTGCATTCGCGCCATGTAGCCTCTCTGTTGCGGACAGCTCTCCTCGTAGCAGCGCATTAGATCTTGCCTGAGATTCTCCGTCCACTGAAATCGTCCGTGGACATCAGTTGGTCGTCGTCCCGGGACACCTGTTTCGGCTCCTCCACCTCGGGACTGGGCTGCATCCGAAGCAGCCCGATGGTCAGGAGCCCTGCGCGTTCTATTCATAGTAACCGCATGTGCAGGGAGTAGGGTGGTTGGCCCTACTCCCCGTTGTTATGCCTCTCTCGTTTGTCTCTTACCTCGCCATCCACTGGGGTTGGTTACCCAATCTCTGGCAAGGTTGCTAAGAGTCCAGGGCCCACCGGCTTTAATAAGCACACGTGGAGGTGAGAGTAGGCCATTTGGGAAGATAGGCTAAGATGCAGCTTTTTGCATAGCCGCATTGTGTTACGCATCATTCCCTTTGGGCCCCTGTATAACAAAAGAAAAACGGAAGATAATCAAATAAATTGCAATTGGTATTGTCTGTGAAAATCTAAACGTAAACAAATGCAATTCAAATTTAATGTTTAGATATTATTATTATTATTATTATTAATGACATAATTATTATTGTTATAACGTTTACATCATTTATTAAAATTTAATAGCATGATTCATTTAAAAAATCTACAATTTTTATTTCTTAACCCTCTGTGCACGACGCCGTCCTTTAAAAATTAGTAACAGGGACGGATTCCTAGTCTCAGTTGACCAATTAAACATGTGTATCATAAGACATATGTGTGCTTTGAAGTTGAAAAAAAAATTTTTTTTTTCATCAAAATGAAAAGTTCTGTGGATTTGCCCATATCGACGTCTCTTGCGAAAAATGCAGATATATTTTTCTTTAGGGTCGTGTACATCCTATGTTGATACTTATCCGTATCATGGATGAAGACGTTGCATACTTTTTTTAGATTACTGCATTTCTACTAACAGAAAAATAAACATAACTGCGTTCAGTAGAACAAAGTCAAATTATTTACTTCTTCACCCATTAACGCCAGGAACCGGAGATTTTGTTGCACTTTTTCAATCGTCGTTCTCATGGCCATAAACGATCGAGGAATAATTATTGGGACCCTATGTTTCTTATTGTTTTCGGGTATGCTCTTTAAGAATCCGATCTTAAAATTTTATTTTTTCAGCCACAAAATTAAATATGGCGGCTTTTATTTGAAAAAATATTGAAAAAAATATAAAATTTAAAAAAGAAATTTTTTTTCACATTGTAACCGATGGAGAATTTTTTTCTGTCTTTCGCGATCGGTGAACAAAATAGTTGCAGTTTCACAGGCATTTTTTTAAAATTATGATTTTCATCATTTTATTAACAAAATGGCGGTTTGACCCCTTCTCTGAGATCAATGAAAACCTGCAAATGACTCGAGACCATACCGATCGATTGATTTATCTGAAACTTGGTGTACTAAGGTTTCAAAAATTGATATCAGATTTGAGAAATTCAAAATGGCGGATCCAATATGGCGGACTAATTTTGTAAAATGTCGTGAATGGGATCGATATTTGTTACTCGGGGGTTTTCGGGGTCGCTGAATACGGATTTGACATCAGATTTACAAAATGGAAAATGGCGGATACTGTAAGGAGGACTGATTTTGTAAAATATCATGAATGACGTCACAACTTGTTTCATACTTGGGTTCTTTGT
Source organism: Trichopria drosophilae (assembly GCA_030407085.1). Lineage (NCBI taxonomy): Eukaryota > Metazoa > Arthropoda > Insecta > Hymenoptera > Diapriidae > Trichopria > Trichopria drosophilae. The sequence continues at coordinate 187,002,597 of CM059582.1, forward strand.
TCCGGTGAATATCAGTCTGATATCTGATTAATGAAATTCGAAATGTCACATCTACATATTATATTTATATTTATATATGTACCGCGTGGAAGTTGCACGATCGGGTTTACATCTCATCGGGGTGCTTGTAATGATTGTATTTTGATTCGATGTAAGAGTCATTAAAATTGATATCATCACAAACGAAACAAAAACATCATCATAAATTTATTTTTTTTACGAACATGGTAAAGTAGAGACTAATTCGACAATCACTGGCTCGAATAAAACAAGATGAACATGCAAACTAGGTATCCTCGTAAAGGGTCAAATTATAAGTATTTTATTATAATTATTACAAAATGAGATAGTGTTTATTATAACCAAAAATCAAAAGTAGTTTACATAAATTTTGATTATTTTCCACATAGTCGATAATGATTCCTTGTATCATATAATGTTCAAATAATAGCGCATAAATTTACATTTTAAGTGACCAATAAAGATATATTAAATCCATCACAAAGATTTTACATTTAAGAACTAGTTCGGTATGAGGAGAGAGAGAAGAGAATAATTGACAGGAAATGCTTACATGATCCCATTCCTTCGTCAATTTTAGAAATAAAACCACATCTTCTCGAAGTCCAGCAGTGTCGATAATGCAGGAATCGATATTGCCCATCTGGTTAGGTCATTTCTTCATAGTCAGCAAATTCAATCCTTTCAAATTATTATAATAGGTCGATAGAATCTTCTTATTTCTATATTCGAGTTTCGTCTTGGTATTGAAATCTCGAATCAAATGGCGTTGAATTTGATATAATACCCAAAATCGAGAACACGTGGCACGAACACATTAAATGTAGATTGGCGTTTCGTCAATTCTTGCAAAATTACGAGGGTGAATTTCTTGAAAGTCATTTGTATTAAATTTGTAGATCACCATCACTACAAAGGCCACTCCAAACGACAGAGCCCGATGAACAAAAAGCCAATATTCACGCACACGTGGCAATCGACGCCATTAACCGGTGATCGAATAATCTCGGAAATTGAGGTGACAATGAACATAACTATTTCACTGATAATACTTCCAATTTCGTTTTTTAATTCGCGACAGAAGTCTTTAATTCGCGAATTAAATGTTGAACGGAACTTCGAAAAATAACGAACATTCCGAATCAGTTAACAATAAACGGAGACTCAATCCGCGCGTTTCGCTATCAACAACGAATCTGCCCCGTTGCTGCCCAAACGACGCTTCGTCCAGCTCCAAAGAGACGCCATCTTCTGACGTACCTGCGCAATGGGCATGTACGCAACTCCAGAATGTTTACACCGTCGCCTATCTATACCACCTTTTACATTAATGTCTCTCTCTCTCTCTCTTTGCGTTTCTCTCTCTCTCTCTTAACAAAGAAATACATATGCTTACGCTTTACCGTAGGGGCTACAAACTAATCGCTACATGCTTTATTCGGGTGGTTCCCCCTTGTAGTCCAGGAAATGGGGCCTAAAATATTGCAAAACCTGGCAATTTTTTCGACGTGCATTGATTTGCATCAAAATTTAGGGTTACGCTCAGTATACCCCCCTCTTCAAAATCTATATTGTGCCAATGGGCGCTTTTCATTTTTTAAGGGTGAAAACTACCCCTTATTGCAAATAATCTATAAATCCATATAAAATGTCCCAAATTGGCTTGAAACTTGTTACTCGGAGGTTTTTGAGGTTGCTGATTACGAATGCGAAGTCAGATTTACAAAATTCAAAATGGCGGATCCAATATGGCGGACCAAAATGACAAATTAGGGCTGGATTTACTTGAAACTTGTTACTAGGGGGTTTTTGGGGTCGCTGATTACGAATCCGAAGTCAGATTTACAAAACCCTACTCTTGTCCGATTTCATATACCTACTGCGCCCCCACTCTCGGGAAGCCACCAGGGTTCTCAAACGTGGTTAGTTCTGATGACGTTCTGGTCCTTCTAACGTAGTCCTATTCAGGCAATATACACACATACACGCACACATGCATACGTATTCATGTACATTCACAAATGCTCAAAATCAGATGAAAATGAAGGTAATTTACTCGCTTTGTATATTGTACCGAAAAAATGCAATTGATTTTTTTGCCGTAGCGTCCTTAATTTTGAAGTTACATATTCGCTTTAAACACCATTTTTTAGAGCATTTCAAGCTCTATGACTCCTGTGAGTTTCATTATTTTATAGTCCTTAGTTTTTTATATTTACAGGTTTAAAGGGGTCAGGGAAGGTAGTTTCCGTGCTTAGTTTTGACATTCAAACGACCATAACTCAGTCGAATTCAATCGTACGAAGAAAATTAAAAAAAAAACAAATTGTTCAGCATAAAAAGACCTACATTTTTTATGATGTTGAAGTTTGAAACGTTGGAGTCCAACGAAAAAATTTTTTTTTTTTTTTGGACGAATCAATTTTTTTTTCAATCCTTGTCATATATAAACCCAATTCATGCTAAAAAAAGTTTTGTAACCCCCAAGGGACGGGTGGATGGAGGGGTTAAAGACGTAAAACACGCATAACGCTCCATAAAAGTTGCAATTTTAGTTAGCCCACTCGTTTTATTTTTCGAATAGTTAATAATGATGGCAATGAGTAATAATCTCGAATTTGAAAAAAATCGGATGACAGGAAGGCACCGTTGGAAGGGGAAAAATGTCGAAAACCGCTGAAAATTACAAAAAACGGTTAATAACTGTTCCAATTTTAGTTAGCCCACTCGTTTTATTTTTCGAATAGTTAATAAGGATATCAATGAGTAATATTATCGATTTTACAAAAAATCGGATGACAGGAAGACATCGCTGGAGGGGGAAGAATGTCGAAAAACGATGAAAATTACAAACAACGGTTAATAACTGTTCCAATTTTAGTTAGCCCACTCGTTTTATTTTTCGAATAGTTAATAATGATGGCAATGAGTAATATTGTCGATTTTAACAAAAATCGGATGACAGGAAGGTATCGCTGGAGGGGGAAGAATGCCGAAAAACGATGAAAATTACAAACAACGGTTAATAACTGTTCCAATTTTAGTTAGCCCACTCGTTTTATTTTTCGAAGAGTTAATAATGATGGCAATGAGTAATAGCCGTTTGTAATTTTCAGCGGTTTTCGACATTTTTCCCCCTCCAACGGTGCCTTCCTGTCATCCGATTTTTTTCAAATTCGAGATTATTACTCATTGCCATCATTATTAACTATTCGAAAAATAAAACGAGTGGGCTAACTAAAATTGGAACAGTTATTAACCGTTGTTTGTAATTTTCAGCGGTTTTCTACATTTTCCCCCCTCCAACGGTGCCTTCCTGTCATCCGATTTTTTTCAAATTCGAGATTATTACTCATTGCCATCATTATTAACTATTCGAAAAATAAAACGAGTGGGCTAACTAAAATTGGAACAGTTATTAACCGTTGTTTGTAATTTTCAGCGGTTTTCTACATTTTTCCCCCTCCAACGGTGCCTTCCTGTCATCCGATTTTTTTTAAATTCGACAGTAATACTCATTGATATCCTTATTAACTATTCGAAAAATAAAACGAGTGGGCTAACTAAAATTGGAACAGTTATTAACCGTTGTTTGTAATTTTCAGCGGTTTTCGACATTTTTCCCCCTCCAACGGTGCCTTCCTGTCATCCGATTTTTTTCAAATTCGAGATTATTACTCATTGCCATCATTATTAACTATTCGAAAAATAAAACGAGTGGGCTAACTAAAATTGGAACAGTTATTAACCGTTGTTTGTAATTTTCAGCGGTTTTCGACATTTTCCCCCCTCCAACGGTGCCTTCCTGTCATCCGATTTTTTTCAAATTCGAGATTATTACTCATTGCCATCATTATTAACTATTCGAAAAATAAAACGAGTGGGCTAACTAAAATTGGAACAGTTATTAACCGTTGTTTGTAATTTTCAGCGGTTTTCTACATTTTTCCCCCTCCAACGGTGCCTTCCTGTCATCCGATTTTTTTTAAATTCGACAGTAATACTCATTGATATCCTTATTAACTATTCGAAAAATAAAACGAGTGGGCTAACTAAAATTGGAACAGTTATTAACCGTTGTTTGTAATTTTCAGCGGTTTTCTACATTTTTCCCCCTCCAACGGTGCCTTCCTGTCATCCGATTTTTTTTAAATTCGACAGTAATACTCACTGATATCCTTATTAACTATTCGAAAAATAAAACGAGTGGGCTAACTAAAATTGGAACAGTTATTAACCGTTGTTTGTAATTTTCAGCGGTTTTCGACATTTTTCCCCTTCCAACGGTGCCTTCCTGTCATCCGATTTTTTTCAAATTCGAGATTATTATTCATTGCCATCATTATTAACTATTCTCCCCCCCCCCCCACCCCCCCCCCCCCCCACCCCCCCCCCCCCCCACCCCCCCCCCCCCCCACCCCCCCCCCCCCCCACCCCCCCCCCCCCCCACCCCCCCCCCCCCCCACCCCCCCCCCCCCCCACCCCCCCCCCCCCCCACCCCCCCCCCCCCCCACCCCCCCCCCCCCCCACCCCCCCCCCCCCCCACCCCCCCCCCCCCCCACCCCCCCCCCCCCCCACCCCCCCCCCCCCCCACCCCCCCCCCCCCCCACCCCCCCCCCCCCCCACCCCCCCCCCCCCCCACCCCCCCCCCCCCCCACCCCCCCCCCCCCCCACCCCCCCCCCCCCCCACCCCCCCCCCCCCCCACCCCCCCCCCCCCCCACCCCCCCCCCCCCCCACCCCCCCCCCCCCCCACCCCCCCCCCCCCCCACCCCCCCCCCCCCCCACCCCCCCCCCCCCCCACCCCCCCCCCCCCCCACCCCCCCCCCCCCCCACCCCCCCCCCCCCCCACCCCCCAGATAGTAAGAGTAATGTTAGATTAGGATAATAACTTCTTACGTCTCATTGTGAAACAAAGAGATTTAATATTTTTATAAAATTACTCCAAATCATCCTCGAAATTTTTAACTATAGTTAAAATTACCTGTTAAACTATAAATTTAATAAATCAATTTTTATAACATTGTTTGGTCAGTAATGTAGTATTTATTTCTTACATTCAAAAAAAATTGGTACTAAAAATTAGTATCTTTATTACAATTATAAATTCAGAAACGTAAAAAATTGTTCGTGAAACCAAGAATTCAACTTACGTTCGCAATCTTTCGGTTTTGCGGCGTCAGAAGTTATGGTAAGTAACAACACGAGTAATTGTAGACCAATGATCATTCTAGGAACAGATAACATATATTTAGTAAATTTAGTTGTTACGTAATGTTTTTTAATTATATTTTAAACCTAGATGCTAAATATACAGCAAGTTATTAAATTAATCTTTTCCGTAGATATACTTCCTGTGCAAATAACATTCTAAGAATTTAATATTATCATATCTAAGTTTAAATTTTTAATAAGTGACTCCGAAATCCATGTAGTAACATATCTCAAAGGGAATAACTTAACGCCGCCATATTTTATATTCCATTTTGAATGTACAAAATTCCCCAAATGACTCCAGATTTCAAATCGGAAACTTCAATAACGTCCAAGTAAAAAATTTCAATCCATGATATTTAAAATTTAATTCGACATAATGCGCTCGTCATTTCTAACTTTTAAATTTAATTTTAGATTCAAAGACAAGAACCCTAAAAACATTTCTGTGACTAGTTTAAATAAAAAATCTGATCATAAAGAATTATTTTTATCAGTTCTCACAACCTCAGTTTTCCTATCACTAAAAATATGGTTAGTATGTAAATTAAATTTCCCCACTATCGGCAATGACTTCCAATTTGGGTCGAAAAACTTTCATTTCAACCCCATTTTGTATCTCGAAGATGTTAGTTTTATTGTGGAAAATAAAAATTATTTTGCCTGACTACCGTTTATTTAATGCTTAGGATTGAAATATTCGTGTTGTTTTGGATGACCAAACTAACTATGAGAAATGAGAATAGTGAATATATCATTCAGTCCTCCATCAATGAAACTACATTCATCTACGGTTACTTCTTCAAGTCTATCACACATTGAAAGACTTTTAGTTCCGAAAATTGCAACAGCATTTTTAATTTTGGGATTTATCGTCCCGCTTTTGTACTTTTTACTATTAAGGTTTGTAAAATCGAACATAGCAAATTTTTTAAACCATAAGGTACAAACGTCAGGCAATAAAACCCCGGTTATCCCTAATTTGAAAATGTTTTTGGAATTTTTGTAAATAAAAGTCTAAGTGTACGAAAAATACGACAAGCACAAGAGTACAATCCGCCCTGGATGTCCTAAAGAGATCTTGAGGTAGTCCATTTGTGATCCTCGGGACATCCAGGGACGAACTAGTGTTTTATGAGTAAGTATCTTAAGTATCAACACTACCCAAGGGACAGATGCTGATTTTTCTGAAATAAAGGATACGTTGTAGTACATGGAAAACTAAGAGACACATATTTTTTTTTATCGGTGGTAAAACGTTTTTAGGGGGTGAAACAGCCCCTTAAAATAGAGGGTAAAATAGAAAAATTCGCAACTTTTCAGTAGTAACAACAGACTTTTAGTGCTACGTCGCAGACAATTTTTCCTCTGGAGTATTTTCGAAGGGAAATTTAAAAAAAAATGTCAAGGTTATTATTTCCAAGTATTCCAAAATGTAATTTATCGTTTACTTAGGAATTACTAAAGAAAGTGTATTCAAAGTGTCTTTAAACCTGTACATAATTTATTTAACCGATTGACGACCAAAAGAATCCGAAATTTGTCACAACTTTACAGCTCTTCTTTGAATGAGAAAAGAATTGTTTCAAGACCATTTTTGACATAAAATTGAAACCTCTTTCAGATTTTAAAGCCAACATTTAGTTACCTCAAACAATGTTATGGCATATTTTATGCAGTAAAACAAAATTGTTAAGAAAACAAGTTTTCAATGCCAATTTTCACATAGAAATCTAGTGGAATTTTCTTCGAAATCTGAAATTTTGAATCGTCAAAAATTAAACACTATGGTTACATATTTTGAAATTCAATAGACGTCAAATGGCTTGCAAGTGTATAAACGATCGTATAAAGCTCTTAGGCATTAAAAACATAAAAATTTTGAATTATTTTGATAAAACTGGATACACCGACGTTTTTAGCAATGTGGAATATAAATGAATTAGGAAACAAAATATGCCTGCCTTTTTAAATTTTCTAAAATCTACATTTAACTAATAATCTGGGACGATTTAAGGCTTTAAAAGGGATCACATGTATTTGATGCATTGCATCCACTGTTTTTAATTTTCAAAAATTGATATTCGCAGTGGACATCCGAAAAAACATTTGTGTACTTCTTGGCATGAAAGTAATTGGATGTTTTAATGAGTTTTTATTGGCTAACCTTATTTAGATTCTCCTAGCAAATTCCAATTGGCTTTCGTGCAAAAAGTGAGATTAAAAATGTATTTTTTTTCCTTAACAAAATCATGTTTTCTTGCATAAAATGAACCATAACATTGTTTAAGTTAATAATAAGCCAATTTCAGTTTTATATTCTGAAAGGGTTTTTATGACAAAAATGATCTCAAACAAATCAGTTTTAAACATTTTGTTTGATATCTTTTGTGCCCTTTCGGACGTTTATGGGTTCATTTAACGCTCCACTCAAGTTTTCACTTCAGTAAACTCAGAATTTAGTAAGTAAAAAACATAAAAAATTCTTCTTTGAAACAATACAGTTGATGAAGTCGAGACTAAAGTAGATGACAATTCAAAAAATTTGATTATTTTTTAACTACTGGAAATATTGAATAGAAATATATAAAATCTGTCTTAAATATTTAAATTTTACTAAAAATATGACACGTAAAGGTAAATATAAAATGAGTACTTTTTCAACTACATAGCACAGAATAATATAAATAATATAAAAATAATAATGGCCTCATAGTGGCATCTGATTTATTAAAATCTTCGAAGACATTGTCATACACCCCAAAATTATATAGAACCTTAAAATTTGAATACATTGGATTTAATTCCTTTTCATTTTGAATACACTGTCTTGGTATTTTTTAACGTAGAAACATTAACAGAATATAAGAATACTGTAATATACCTCAATTTTGCTGCCATGACTTGATAACTAATAATTAATCCACCTTCAGTAACGGCAAAGACGATATTGACTGCAAAAGACAATTGTGACAACTACGTTAGCCTATACTTTTTTTAATCTAAGCGTTTAATCGTTATCAGAATGCAATACGTAATATGCTAAGTACAAGGCATAATAAAAATATAGTAACATTTCCGAGTAATTAAAATGGAATTGTTCACACTTTTATCAACTCTATTATAAAAATGAATCTAGATATCAACTGAAACTGGTTCTAGATCATAAAATTTGTAATATACATGTATTAACAATACAGGTTGAGTACCATTTATCTCATCTGCAACTTAACTGACTATTTAAATTCCTACAAAATATCTATTTTTTTTAATGAAATATAACCTTGTTCTTGTTTACATAACTGAAAAGACACGTAAAGTTACTCTATATTCTATTTTTTATAATGTAAACAATGTTAGGAAACGACGTCACAGATAACATAATTTTCGTCATAATACACAATGTATTAATTGCAATCAATAACCACATTTGTTAGTCGTTTTAGATTCAAGGTGGTGGGTAAATTACATAGACGAACCATCTCCCTAACTATGCAAATGTTTACAGCTAACATTTGTACTGTACGGTGTAAGCGGCAGGGCGAACCTCGAAATAGATATGTGTAAACTGCCACTTATTCATGCATAGAACCCGATGAATAAATAATACGCTATATGGTAATGATGTCCTTAACGTAACGGTATGATAATGAGATGCGCAAAGCCTGAAGATGTGCTAAAAGTGGTTCAAGTGATGCAAGCTCTCACACGATACAAAAATAGAACTTGTAAATCCATGTGAATACAAAAATTGATATAAAAAAATCCATGATTCATATTGTTACCTTGTTGTATGTGCTTCTTATTTATATTAAAGGTCTTTCTTTAAGTTTTAATACTATGCAGAAAATTGCAGTTTAAGAATAAAAAAGCTTTGAAATGGCTTGAAATGAAAATAAAATGTTAATTCTGCCATGAGTTTTACAATAATGTTTGTGAATAAATTACATAAAGCACCAGCAAATATTCGCAGTATAACAGAGAGTAATTTTGCAATATTTTATGGATTTGCGAATAAAATGGTAGGATAAGTTATATAGTATTCCAAGTCACAAATTTAAAAAATATACTGCTATGTTTCATAGTAAATAATTTTAGAAATTCTACTTCAATTGTATAGTAAATCATCCCAATATTAATTGAGTAACCGTTTGCTTTATCGATCAGAGTCCTGTTGACTAGCCACACCTAAATATCCGTATCTTCTCCGTAATATTTGCTAATTTAATGATATTACATATTGATATCATTTAAAATACTACGAATTTACGAATGAAATGCAAATGATAAAAAAAATAATATTTTTTTATTTTTTTAATCAAAGTCTTTGATTCCACTACCTTGTATTTATATTTGAGACTGCGATATGAATAGGCACAAAATAAAATCCATAATTGCTCTAGTAAAATAAAAAAAATGTTGTAGAAGATCCCAAAATATTACAGAGCTATAAAATGAGACCGATCTCCATCCCTATAATCAGGACTATACTTTTTCAAAGGTTTTCGATATGCTGAATATAAATCTATCTGCAGAACCTCAAGATTTTAAGATATCCTAACCTAAAAGTGCAAAAAACTCCATTTTTTACCCATGTGGCAGAACAAAAATTTTTTTCGCAATTTCGCAAAAAATGTGCAATTTTGTTCGCAGATTAATGTGCTATTCATCAGCTGTAAAATATTTTGTTTGTCATTCCGATTCGGTTTTAGTTCATCGAGTTATCGAAGCTTTTATTAGGGCACGATTATGATTTTCGTTTTTTGCACTTTGGGGTCAGGATATCTCAAAATCATGATGTGATAGAACAATTCTGTGACCAGATGTGGATTCAGCACATCGGGCACCATTGGAAGAGTATACTCAGATTTCTCATGAATACACTTTAACCTGGTTTTTGCCAAATTTGCGAAAAATATTTTGTTCCGCAAACTTAAAAGCTTTTTGTACCGTTTACAACATGCATTAAAAAAACATTCATACAAAAACTACACTTGTTATTTCATAAACAAAAAGGATGAATTACCACTTCCAATTAACTAATTAAACATGTGTATCATAAGAACACAGTGCAATTTGAATTAAAACAAAATGTTTTCCAAATAGAAAAGTTATCTAGAATTGCCCATATGTACATAGTTTTTAGCGAAGAAAAATGGCAATATTTTCAGAATTCCTCGACTCTCGTAGAGCTTATTACGATTATATTATAATATCGAAACCATAAAATTGGCCACATTAATTAGTACAAGATAAGTATAACTTTCATAGAAAATCATTACCATTATTTTGCTGTTATGAAAAGAAAATCTTTAAAAAAAATACAGAAAACAGAATAAATTTTCCAGAAAGATATCACAAAGATCTCAAAGAGATTGCAATGAACTGGCAGTTTAAATGTCTAGAAGGTACTCAAATACTTCATAAATACTAGTGACTTTTAAGAAAGATTTGTTTGAAATCTAAAAACTTTTTTAGTTTTACGTCGGTATGAGTATTATTCCCTATTTTCCAAATGTGACTTGAATTGCAAAAAAAAACGCGGAAAATAAATTATGATCGACTTCTCGGAATCCATTAAAAACTATTCCAACTAATTTCCATGAATCCATTGGAATCCAAAAATAATATCGTCGAAAATAAATAATGCTCAATTCTAATCAGCATGCAATATTAAAAAAATATTTAAAAATTTGTTTGTTTATATGTTACTTACACTAACCTACAAAATATTACTTTTTGCCCGTCTGTGACAAGCGAAGTATCATTTCCAATGTATTTTTTGGTGCTGAAAACGTCGGTGTTATCAGATTTTTACTGTCACGTCACATTTTGGAGAAAAATCCATCAGAAAAAATACTTCACTTGTCGAAAGCAAAATCAGTGTCGGACAGTGTTATTGATACTGATTTACTCTATTTATCATGAGTTATTGGTTAAAAATAAATATTAATGAAAAATTATGTATTTAAAAAAAAAGTAGGAGCCACTTTTTTCTTTCCCTTTAAATTTAATTATAGGGGGTTATTAAAACTGGCATTACACTTAAACTGGATATTCGAAAGGATTGAAAATGTAATGTTCGATTCAAAATCATTCGGTGGCATTATCGTAAACCTAAATGGTTACATTTGAAACTATTCGAATCCATACGAATTACACTGGTCAACCAATTTGACATAATTTAATGTTACAGGGATGAAAATAGCTAATCTTTTTTAATTTTGGGCGTTGAATCCGAAAGCGATTGTGAACATTTTTTTATTAGCTCTTGTTTCAATGTAATATGGGGATAAATTTGCAAAAAACGTAAGTTTCTCCATTGTTCGAGGAAGTATAATATACTTTATAAGATATTATCTTTCAATAGAAACATGATAAAAGCTTCAATCATAGCTTAAAATGAAGCTTATAACTTCTATTTCAGGAAAAGAATTATAGGTAAAAAATTCTTAAATGGGCATTATTTTTTATGTGCAAAACGTTGTCTCAACTAAACTACCTGTTACTACTTCTCATGTTCATCGCGCTGTCGACCAAAATTCAGAACGGTTGAGTCTGAAATCGAACATTACAAGTACAAAGATGCATTTTTATGTAATATTGACAGCTATCAAAATCACGAACACGTAGGGACAAAATGCATTTATTTTTTAAAACTTAAAAAAATTATCACTTTCGGCAATGAACATTGAATTTTAATTTTTAAAATGCCATTAAAATGATGTCAATATTTTAAAATGCATTTAATTAATAGACAGATTTTCCCATCTCTGGAGTTTAATGATGCAAACCACAAAAATTCAGTAAATGAAAAGATAGATAATGAGTACCTACCAGCAAAAACTAATGACGTCAGTGTGAAATGAATTCAAATTCAACACAATTGATATCTGAAAACAGGCTAAATGATTTAGTTAGGGATTGGGGACTTTCAAAAATTAGATCTGAATTACTGGCTTCCAGATTTCAAGATTGGAATTTACTTGAAAAGGGTGTAAAAGTAACTGCAATTCGTAATCGCCATACTGATTTTGTTCAATTCTTCAAGCGATTGCATGATTGTTTGTTGTAATGTGCAGGGCCTCATGTCGGCGATGGATATAAGTATCACACTGAGCAGTGGCGTTTATTTATAGATTCATCGAAATTAAGCCTCAAAGCATTGCCGAAAGTCATAATTTTTTTAAGATTGAAAAAATAAATGCATTTTGTCCCTACGTGTTGGTGACTTTAATAGCTGTCGTGCGATAAATCTTAATTTTAACATCGGAATCATGATCTACAACCTTAAAAACGCATTATGAAACATTTATATTAAATAAAAATGCATTTTTGCAACATTCTTGTAACATTCGATTTCAGACAGTCACCCTATCGTCAGAATTTTGGTCGGCAGCGCGGCGAAAATTCGCAGTAGTAACAGGTAGTTTAGTTGAGACAACATCTTGCGCATAAAGACAAATGCCCATGTAAGAAAATGATTTTTTACCAGATCGTATAACAATTTTCTTTTCCTGAAATAGAAGTTATAAGCTTCATTTTAAGCTATCACTGAAGCTTTTCTCGGGTTTCTATTAAAAGATATACTTCCACGAACAATGGAGAAAATGACGTTTTTTGCAACTTTATCCCCATATTATATGGAAACAAGAGCTAATAAAAAATTGTCACTATAGAATTCGGATTCAGCGACCCAAAATTAACAAAGATTAGATATTTTTATCTCTGTAACATTTTTGTGTTGGCCAGTGTTATCGATGGTTCAAATTTTTAATCCTCTTGAATCCTTTTTAGAATTGCTGTGGAGCCAAACGGTCATAATAGAACAATATAAGATACGAAATTATATTGGATCATGACAATGCTCGACTCCATGTCGCAAAAATCCTCAGAAAGCACATAAAAAATGTTAAAATGTGTGATTCTGTTATAACTATAATATTCTCTAGACATCATTACATATAACTTGTTCAGACTAACGACACAAAACTGAATGGATTCATACACCACTTTTTGTCGACGTATAATTGCTGTGCTTAAAAAAATCGGACCCAAGTGCAGGAAAATAGTAGATAACGCTTTAAATTGTTAATTTTATTAGGTATAAGGAGTACCTAGGAATTATAAAAAAAATACATGATTGTTATTTGTTAATACTTAGACATGGGGAATCCATCAGTTTTATTTACACCACTACAGTTAAATCGACAAGGATCTCTTCATCCTCCACAGGATGATACACGTCGACCTCAATTTCAGTTTTGAAAATAAAAAAAAGTCATACTTAACTCCATCAGAGGAGTATGTGGTTATTCGTTTGTATTAATATAGTAGTAGTAGAGTGTATTTATATTGATGGCTTGGTGGTTCAATGCAATATCTTATAAAATCCTTAAAGTATCCGAATAAAACTCCAATATGAATTCAAAATCGACTACACCTTATAGTCGAGACAAAAATATCCACCAATTTCTCACATGCTCATGATGATTTTCGTGAAATTTGAATCACTAATCGACGTCGGAAATCACGACAAAAAGAATTTGCTCCTGACGCTTTTCTTGAAGAAAATTTTCCTTTTTCGTCATCATGATTGCAATCTTACACCTATTTCATGACGAATAGTACGAGTAAAAATACTGCTGAACATTGTGGATATTTTTTAAACCTGAATCTACATCGTAAAATATTTTGAAAAATGCAACATAATTATCCGGAAAAACGGGAGAGATGGTTATTATTGGACAAGGATTATTTCTAAAGACACAATTTTTTGATATTTGAATCAACTTAAGTGAAAGTTTCACAGATTAACGAAAAAATTAAACGCTAAACGACTCGATTTTGCTCCGATTGGAGTAGAATATTTAAAATTTTAGTATGGTTCAATAGAAGACCTTTTTAAGTTTCCTTCCTTCGTATTCCTTCTTCTGCAAGCAACATTGAGGCAAGGTATCCAGCGTCTGTTGTGCATTGTTCATTTTTCTTTTTTCAATTTTGTATTTATTAAATTATTAATTTCATATTAATGTTGTTAATTAATTGAAAGTGATGGGATTAAATGCAACACAGCAGGTGATGTATAACTTAATTCCAGATTCTAATGCTAGATTTCAAAGCGACAGTTGCAATCGCTGAAATAACTACAACGTTTTATTAACAATTATCGTCTTCGTAATCTACACCAAGAAGGATACACATTCTTTATTTAACAAAATTTTGACGCCTAAAAATAGCTTTTTTCACTAACGTTCACTAAAATGTGTTGGAAAATGGACGCGATTTGCAGAAAACTTTTTTTTTCGGTAAAATCCGCTTGAAATCAAATACAATAAAAGAATATGTAAATGCTTACTTTAAGCTAATCAATGTTTATATAAATATGAATAAAAGACGATCATATTTTTTAATCGGATTAACTGCTAGGAACTAGTAAATTACTCAGCACTCAACTAACGCAAATTGCGTTATAATAGCTTATCGCCATAGTTTCGTAGTATTGTTCGGCAACAAATTACGACCAATCTGTTATGCAAATGTTGCTTGCATGAACCCAGGCTGTTTGCATGGTGAACTGTCCTTATAACTAATTCAATAACTTCGAAGAATAGTCCAGCAATGTCGAGTCTGTTACCAATAATGCTTTTCTAAAAGGCGGAAATCTTCATAAATATAATAGTCAACAAATATTTTATTATTTATTTGAATACTTACACACCTTACCCAACATGAACATTTTTCAGTAATTCAAGGTAAACAAATTTTTGAGAGATTTTGCAAATAGGACAAAGGTATGGAAGATTTCATAAAAATATTATATTCACTTTTGCTACAATAGGAAGGACAATGTGTTTTTATTTTATTTATTTTATTTATATATGGACAATAAGTCCTTAATACGTAATAAAATAAAAAGTGCTTCTTTGAAAAAAAAAGTTAAAATATTTGAGAAAGATAATTCGTGTAACAAATATGATTTGTATCTAATGGAATTGAACTGTTAAAAATTTAGTGATTATTAAAATAACAATGAAAACAACAAAAAGTAATTAACGGTATTTAATAAAATATTTAATAGTTTAATTTAATATATTAGAAATAATGAAATAATTAATTTTCAGCCTAAGATTAAGGCTCTCTTCGGACAAAAGTAAAAAAATGTAAAATTAATTGGAGAAAAATTTGTCTCTAGTGTTTTATTATCCGCTCTTTCCAATGGTGCAAGATAAAATGTATTATAATTCTGAAAATAAAAAGTTATAGACGTATTTTAATAAAAATGCATGAGATTTTTGTGTTTTATTTTTAATTTATCGAATTTTATTATGGCTAATGACATTAACATACTGAAAGCCACAAACGTCGCGTCAAAATGATGATAAAACATAATTTTTATTCATAACATCCTGGCTATATGTTTTAAATTGCAAAACTCAATGAATTTTTGTTAACATACCACTTAAAACTTATTATAAAGGAATGTTTGGGGTCATTAGTGACCCCATTGGATTCAATGTTTTGAATATTTAAAACCTGGTTCTGATTCGTGATCAACAATTTCAGAACCAATTCATCAAAACCATTGAATACCAGTTTCTAAACCCATTGAAAGGACTTTTATCGACATTTTTTGTCTGCCATTTTGAATGCTTACTTTCCAAAATACGCCTATCTTGTAGCAACATCATTTTTTATACTATATTTGTGAAATTTAGAGGTATGCTAATGCCATTACCTATAATAAAATTCGATATATTGAAAATAAAACCAAAAAATCTTTGATTACTTTTTTTAATAACTTTTTTATTTCAACGTTTGAAAAATGTTGACTTGCACCATTAGAAAGACGTTATCTTAGGCAAAAATAAAAAACTAGTAGAGTTTAAATGCTGAAATATAGCGTTTAACTTCATGAAAAATTACTAAAGAAATATTTTTTGTTATATTTTTTGAACGACTGTTCGAAAGATCCTCCCATTAACGCTTAATGTAATTAAAGTAATTTGTTGATCAATTTTGAATTTATAATAAAACCATTATATTACAATTGACTGAATTAAATTTTCAAAAATTTCAATTCCCCTTAACGTGGTTAGACCCCAAAATATCATATGTTGACGATAAATATTTAATAACGTTTCCAAGAATTTAATTTTCATTATCAATAATGTTGTTGAAAAGTGAAAGCATTATTTTTCTTGAAAAAAAAAATTTAATTGTGTAAAAATAATTTGTTAAGTCACTTTTGTAATTCATTCAATTTTTTTCTTATCCGCTGTTAAGCAGTTTTTAAAAATGAATGGATTTTAACGAATGATGGCTTAGTTTCTCGAGAAAAAAAATTGTCTTTAACTTTACTGGCATAATTTTTTATAGATTCTTTGTCTGATCACGAAGATTACTCAAAATTCGTTAAAAGTAGCAGTTCTTTTAAAAATAAATAGAGATAATTTATCTTTGGCTTCAGAAATTTCAAAATACCTACGGTAAAGTTGTAGAAAATCTTTTTCTCGAAAAAATAAACCGTCATTCGTTAAAATTCGTTAATTTTTAAAAAAGTCTTAACCAAGAAAAAAAAATTGAAAAAATAACAAAAGTGGCTTAATAAATTACTTTTGCACATTTCAATTTTTTTTTCGAGAAAAATAATGCTTTTACTTTTAAACAATATCATTAATAATGAAAATTAAATTCTTCGAAACGTTATTAAATATTTTTCGTCAACACATGATATTTTGGGGTCTAACTACCTTAACAAAGTAGGCTTATTTATCACAAAGTCCTCATATCTACGGACAACTTTTTATCGAGGTACCTCAAATATGAAAATACATATAGGATTTTAGTAATATAAAAAAATTAATAGATTCTTAATATTGGTCTAAAGAGCTCCTGCTGGAGTCGTAATCATAATTGTTATGACACATGTAACTTTCTGTGTATAGTCAGCTGTGGTATGAATATGCGATAACACATGACATATAAACAAGTTATAATGTACTTGTCAACTTTTCTAAGCAATAATGACGACATGAGTACGAAAAACTTGTTTTCTAATGCATTTTATCAAACATTTTCTCCAAGGAATTTTTAAAATGCAGTTTACCTCAGGCTTATAAACCATTAATAATTGAATTTTTATGAACAGTTACATTTTTATTACAACCTTGGAGAATATCTATTTATAATTTCTAGACAATTCAGTGTCTAATAATTTATTCTAATGATCCATGAATATTGTTAAAAATCTAAACATCGGCATTTTTTCATTTTTATGCTTCGAAAACAGTAGTATATCAAAAGAGTATATGGGTAAATCTCTCGAAAAGGAAAAATTTAGAGTTAAAATAAAATTAAAAAAAAAAAAGTATCAAAAATATTGATGTGAATGTTCCTATGGAAAGAGGAGGACCAAAATAAGTCCCCAAAATACGTTGTTACAATCTTTAAAAATATTATTGTTTAACAAATAATTGTTTATTTTTTTGTTACAAGTGCGGTAATTGAATCAGCTTGAGATTTGTCACTCAGGAGTTTTCGAGGTCGCTGATTACGAATTTGGCATCATATTTTGAAAGTTCAAAATAGCGAATCCAATATGGCGGATAAAATTAAAAAAATTGATTGCACTCGCTTGAAATTGATAACTCGCGGGTTTTTGGGGTTAGCGATTACGAGTCTGAAGTCAAATTTATAGAATTCAAAAGTCAATGCAATGTGGCGGATGATTTTTTAGAAATTCATTAATTTGTCTTGAAAATTATTACTGATAATTTTTTTAAAATTTCCAAAAAACATCCGCTACCTTGAAATTTAAAATTTTTAAACTAACATCAAATTCGAAATTAGCTACCCCAAAAGCCTCACGTAACAAAATTTAAGCAATATTTTAAAAATTTCTAAATATTTCATCCGCCATTTCGAATTCTAAACCTAACATCAAATTCAAAATCAGCGACCCCAAAAGCCCTAACTAACAAAATGTGGGTTATATTTAACAAATTTTCAAAGATTTCGTGTGCCATTTTGGATTCTAAAACTAACATGAAATTCAAAATCAGCGACCTCAAAAACCCCTTAATAACAAATTTTAAGCTATTTCACAAAATTTTTAAATATTTCGTCCGTCATATTGAATCCGCCATTTTGAATTTTGAAAAACTAACATCAGATTTGAAATCAGCGACTCCAGAAACCCTCGAGAAACGATTTTCAAATTTATTTAACATTTAGATAAGAAAAAACTGAAAATGTACTGGCGGTTACGGAGTGGAGTTTTTTTCTCCCTGCGGCAGCTCGAAAATATGTTGATTCTAATTTAAAAGAATAAATTTTATAAATAAAGAATCAATAGTATTTGAAATATTTTAGTCTAATAAAAGAATTTTTTAAACATTATTTATAATATCTTTCATTTACTTACCAAAATATACAATTTACTGCGGTTACGGAGTGGAGTTTTATTTGTGTCGATGACTCGTGTTGAACTGAAAATCTCATTTATACTGAATATTTTCTTTTTTTACAACCAAATTCGCACTGACCTTTAATCACACCGATATTATAAACATTGTTTACCTCTGCATTGCTTCTTGAACATGCTTGTTTTCATTTACTACTTATATTTGCGACCGGTTACGGAGTGGAGTTTTCAATCGTGCACAAAAGTTATTTAATTCTAAGAAATAGAAATTGGTATATTTTGCCTTACCTCTTCCGGAATCGACTAAAATATAGAATAATTAAGAAATATTGCTAGCCAAATGATATTATTAGATTGCAGATTGAATGTAATATTTATTATTTGGATAAAATTTGCTCCATGCACGGTTACGGAGTGGAGGTTTTTCACCATATAAACATGAATATTTCAAATAATATGAAATTTCTACTTTTTTCCTACTATGGTCTTGTTAAACATAGATAAATACTATCATATGACCGTCATAATTTTTAATAATTTTAAATACTTTCAGAAAAAATGTCAAGAACGTGTCATTTGTCCTTTTTGGGAGAATCACCCATATATACCAAAAGAGAATAAAAAGTAACGGGTTTCTGTAGTCTAATATTAACCCATTAACGCTCAGACGGACGGATTTTCAGTATCAGTTTGAACATCGATAATTTGTATATAAATGCCTTTAGAAACATTTGAGCTCCACTGTTTCCAACGTAAAATTGCATGCTCTTTCGGAATCTTTCAATAAAATCTCGATAAAATGAACCGTAAAAAAGCTATGCACGTTTTTCTGTTAAAAAACATTGTTTTTTACATTTTGTTTTTCAGTATAACATCACTTTCACCACGAAATTGTGTTGGGAAACACATCTAAGTTGAATATATCGCGTCCATGGACCTCCAGGATTAAAATGTACCATAACAGAATTCATAATTTAACATGGAAGTTTTCGAAATGGCGCCTATTCAAAATTCTTTTTAAAACTTAACCATTTTTTTTCTTAAAAACTATACACTTTAGAGAACATTTTCTAAGAACAACAATGCTTTGGAATAAGTCCAAGAATTCTCTCAAATTTTATCAGCATGCAATAATGCACTGCTTGATTTTTCAAAAATTCGAAAAATCGAAATTTTGAAAAAAATCATTTAAAATATCTGAAAAAAATTTGAGTAGCTTCTTTAAATAATTCTAAGATATTTTTGTTCTAAGGAAATTTTCTGTAAAGTCTATAGTTTTCATGAAAATAAATTATTAAACTTTTCTATATTTCAAGACCAATAATTTATTTTCTTGGAAACTATAGGCATTAGAGAAAATTTTCTTAGAATAAAAATATTTTAGAACTATTTAAAGAACATACTTAAATTTTTAAAATAACTTTTTTCAAAATTTCGATTTTTCAAATTTTTGAAAAATCAAGTAGTGCATTATTGCATGCTGATAAAATTTGAGAGTATTCTTTGACTCATTCCAAAGCATTGTTGTTCTTAGAAAATTTTCTCTAAAGTCCATAGTTTTTAAGAAAAAAATGGTTAAGTTTTAAAAAGAATTTTGAGCTTCTAAGAGCCATTTTGAAAACTGCCATCTTGAATTATGAATTCAGATATGGTACATTTTAATCCTGGGGGTCCATCGACGCGATATTTTGAACTTAGATATGTTCCCAACGCCATTTCGAGGTGAAAGTGATGTTTTTGTGAAAAACAAAACGTAAAAAACCATGTTTTTAAAAAGAAAAACGTGTATAACTTTTTTGCGGTTCATTTTCTCGAAATTCTATTGAAAGATTCTGAAAGAGCATACAATTTTACTTTAGAAACAGTAGAGCTCATATTTTTCTAAAGGCATTTATATACAAATTATCGATGTTCAAACTAATGCTGACAATTCGTCCGTCTGAGCGTTAATGGGTTAATCCTTTAAGGACGGGCAGGCACTTTTAGAACACAAACAGTGGTTTATTGGATACTAATTATGGACAAGAATAAAAAACTGTACAATGTTTCTTACGTGCAAGTCGGCTCTTTCAGATTCTGCCAAAAAAATTGGTCCAAAACTCGTTCCAAAAAAGATAAAATTGGTGTTTAAAAAAATGGTACCTATCACTTTTGGAAATATCAGACTGGCGACTGGTAAATGGAACTAAAAGCGATGATTTTATATATGAGTCATTCCACGTCAATAATATCAAAACTGAGGTCGATGTCTCAAAATTCCTCCAAAATGAAATATTTGAAGGATATAGACCTTAGAGTATACCAACTTGTGTTGTAAGCCAATCATTGTTGAGAAAATAATAATAAATTTCGTTACAACTCGACGTGTTGAAAACAGCATTTCTTTAGTAACTTTTGATGAGGAATTCAGCGGTGATAGAATAAAAATTCTACAAAATTTATTTGACCTATAAATTACAGCTCGAATAAAAATTTCCTTTGATTAAATAATCCTGCTACATTTTTCTAAATTAATTTAAAAACTCAATAAAATTAGAATGAACATAAAAACATATTTTCTAAATAATTACCTATGGATTTTTAAAAAATTTCTTTTTCTATTAAAAAAAAAAATATTTTTATGGAACAAACCAATTTTTTTATGGGTAAAGAAAAATTTTACATTTTTTATTCCATGTTAAATATTACTCTAGCAATAATTTTTTCGACCCCTACATTTAAGCGCGAAAAAAGAGTTTTTTCGTAAAAATGCTTCTACATTTTTCTAAATTAATGTAAAAATTTTAAAAATTTAAGGTAAACATAAAAACACATTTTCTAAAGAATTACGTATGAATTTTTAAAAATTCCCTTTTTTTTTTTCAAAAAACTTTTTTACATTTTTTATTCCAGCACCACTGAATTCCACGTCAAAAATTATTAAAGAAATTATTTTTTTCCAATTCTTTAAAGGTGTATGTCATTCAGCTGAAATGACAATTTTTATACTTCATTTTCAATCAAGTATTTCGTATCAAAATCAAAGTTGAAAACAATTGAGAGGTACGTATCCTACTGTTTTCGAGGTCGCTCATCAAGATTCTGAGGTCAAAATTCAGTTTCAGCCATCAGAAATTCCAATATGGCGCCGAACATGAAAAAAATTTCCAAAAAATTGGGAATTTTTTATTCTTATCAATTTTTTTTAGCTATTAGAATATTGGAATTTTATTGAAACCTTGCATAATGGTGCATAAAATAGTTGAATTCGAAGAAAAAATTGTACTTTTATACCCTACATCATTCTAACGACCTCAAAATGGCGTCAACAATGAAAATTTCTTTGAGAAATTTCTGGACGCTCTAACTCAAAAACTACCAACTTTTAAAAAAAAGTGCCTAGAATGAAAAGTTCTTAAAATTCATCAAGCGATATAGTCGAATTTTTTCAAAATTTTTGTGATGACATTTTGAGAAATTTTTTTTCAACATTTTTTTTAAAATTGTAATTTATTTATAAAAAATTTAGTGTATTCTCTGATGAATTCTAAAAGTTATTTGTTCTTTGCAATTTTTTCGAAAAGTTGATAGTTTTCGAGGAAATGAATTTCAAATATTGTAGTTCAGGATTTTTTCCCCAAAAAACTTTTGGAAAAAATTGCAAAGAACAAAAAACTCGTAGAATTCATAAGTGAATACACCACATTTTTTTCAGAATTTTTCATAAATAAATTATCATTTTGAAAAAAATTTCTGAAAATGTCATCACAAAAATCTGAAAAAATTCCACTATATTTCTCGATTAATTCTAAGAACTTTTCATTCTTAGCATTTTTTTATAACAGCACGTAGTTTTTGAGTTAGAACGTTCAGAAATTTTCATTGTTGACGTCATTTTGAGGTCGTTACAATGATGTGGGGTATAAAAGTAAAATTTTTCCTTAAAATTGAAGTATTTTATTCACCTTTGTTCCGAGTTTCAATAGAATCCCAATATTCTAATAGCTCGAAAAAAATTGATAGGAATAAATAATTCCTAATTTTTTGGAATTTCTTAATAAATTCGGCGCCATATTGGAATTCCTGATGGCTGAAACTCAATTTCGACCTCGGAATCTTGAAGAGCGATCTCGAAAACAATAGAATATGTACCTTTCAATTGTTTTCAACTTGGATATTAATACGAAATACTTGATTAAAAATGAAGTATAAAAATAGTGATTTCAGGCGTTAATGGGTTAAGTTACTCTGGTGGCCAGATTTGAACTACTGAAATGAGTTTCACATACCTACACAATGATGAAAACTTTTCTGTACTATACATGAAACCCATCTCAGTAGTTCCATTTTTCGCCACCAGAGTAACTTAACGTGGCGAATATATAGATGTCTACAAAATTTCAAAACGATTTTTTCCGTATTTTTTTTCTTCAAAATCTCAAAACCATGTGCCTCACATCAATGATGTCCTGAAACAAAAAATCGTTAAGAACATAGAATTTCTAAAACGGACAGGAATGTGTTTAAATAAAACTCGAGACTTGCGTGTGGTAATAATCGTTTATTATAAATAACTATCAACACGTTCCGCCCCATACATCATCTCTAACTTATCGTCATCCTAATCATGAATGCGACATGTGTTATTCGTATTTCAGGGAGTCCACGTGCAATTTTCCACGTTTCATTTTTCTTGCGCTATCTTTCGTTTCAAATAGATATACACCCGTCGAGCATTCTTTCGATATTCCTTGTTTGAAAATTACAAACATATATGTGTATATGTGATAAGATTACTTAATGACGATTATTTACAGTAATCGATTCATCGGTAAGATCCTCGTCAGCGGTCGCGTAAAATCGCCCTTTCGTTCATCCCTCATAATCGTAACGCTATCTACACTGAATGCATTTTCCATCTCTCCTACCCCTCTCTCTCTCTCTCTCTCTCTTCTATTATCGATCAATCATCGAAGGTCAACGTTTTGCAGCATTAAGAGAAAAAACCGGAATTGTTACTACAATAAATAACTTATTCACATATACTGGAAAGTAAAAAAAAGAAACTAGACGTAAATAATTTCGTCAACGAACGAAACAAAAATGACGATAAAAACCATTTTGGTAAAAGCACGATACGCGTACGGTATGGAGATAAAACGTAAGAATATCAATTTTTTTTGTCTTTTTTTACGTATAGTGTAAAGGCCGGAACCAGGAGGTCCAGCAGCTTCTTAAAATGCTGTCGAGGCTTAAATTCGATTTTATTTTATTCTTTCTTTAAACAACGAGCGAAATTTGACTCGCACGATGAATTTGACCGTTTGCACAATTTCAAAAATCGTATCAATTCTTATTTCCTGACATTCCTCTTACCAATTCGGTCGACGATTTATCGGAAACATTTCTTTACCTGCTTTTACGTTCGGTTTTTTTTTTGTTTTTTTTTTTCAAAAAATGTCACATGTACGAAAGATACTACGCGTTTCGGTCTCGTCGCTGCGAGTCGGCTTCGAAAACAAGGAACATCTATAATAAATAGCAAAGATAACGATCGTTATCCCGCTATCCGATATGCGCGGTAGCGGAACGAACGCAGTGCATAGGTACTACAGCGATTAGCCTCGGCACGCATTACGCACGATTTTTTTTTTTTGTTTTTTTTTTTTCAAAAATGTCGTTTGTCCATACTCCGTTCCTTACAAACATACAATCACTGCTTCATACTTGCATGGGTCTCTCTCTCTCTCTCTCTCTCTTTATTACTCGCGCACACAATCTATTAGTTTCCTTAAGGTGCATCCTCGTATTCGTCTTCGTCCCCGAATTCCCTTAACCATGGAGTGTCGTCTCGACTAATGTTCGCCGTAACACTAACAATAGACTTTTCAAAATGTCCAACAATTTCTATTAATACCATTTAGCTATTCACACACTTTCGATACCATCTTCTCCATCTCGACGTCGGTGTCGATGTCGTGGTGAACGTGCTCGCTGCCACCAGCGTTCTCGACGACGGCGTTTACCGAATTCGCCGTCGGCGTCGTGACGGAGGCTTCGGTGACCGTCGAGGTCGGCGGTGTGCTCGGGGTGCCCGGGGTACCTGGCAAGTCCAACCAGCCCGGCGACGTCAGTGGCTCCGCCAAGTCTTCTAAGCCTTCCGGCGTTGGTAATTTACTTAATTCCTCGCGCAACAACCTGTACTGACCCTGCAACAACAAACATTATACCTTAAAATAACCTCCAAAAAACAAAAACATAATTTCTTATACTTTGTAGTACAAAATTGGAATGAAATAACCTCAAAATTTGTACTAATTCTTTTTGTTTCTCTCGTTAAAAATAATGTACCACATAACAAGTTTAAAACTTTTTAAGACCTTTTTAATAATCGACAGTTTCATACTTCGATATAAATTTTCAAATTAAGATCCTTGAAATTATCAAAATTATAAAAATTGTCCAATTTATATTGTTCATATTTTTAGGATTCGATATTTTGTACACTTTAAATGTTTTAATATTTTAAATAATTAAATTAAACTTGCAAGATGTTTTTTTTTGACGTTACTTCGAACCGTGATTATTTTAAATCTTTATTTGGACATTTTTTCGATTCTATTAATTAAGTTTTTATTCTCCTCCTTTTTCACCGGATTTGGTACCCGTTATGAACCTTAACCTTAATTAATAGAGACAGAAGTCTAGTAGAACTTCACTTTATTGTCCTTCACATTATTAGCGAGATTCTCTTCACGTATTTGACGTAGGTAAGGTTAGTTCTTTCCCCCCTCTTTCGTAACTACGAAATGGAAGATGCGCATTTGTCGGACAACAAAGTGAAAGGCAAAACAGCGAGTAGGACAATAAAGTGAAATTCTACTGTATTTAGATATTAATTTATCATCAGACGATTGAGAGAGATTTTATCTATTGAAAATATAATATTTTAAACACTTTTAACTCTTCTTGTTTGAAATTCGATATTTTTAACATCTTAAATGCTCGAAAATTAATAAGATGGATTGTCATCAAGATATTCATGAAAATTTGTAGATAAATCAATGATATACATACCCGCAAAGATACAGCATTAATTGAAATTGACCTGCCAGACCGACGGTCTACTCCATGCTTTTCCGTGTCTCGTATCCAGCCCTCTATTTGTGCAACGATCTCGTGTCTCTTTATCCAAAAGTGAGTATGAATAACCTGAGAAGGAATGCCATCAACATTACTCAAAAAAGTAAAAACACCGCAATGTTATTCGATGATTTTTGGAAAATTTCGACTAATTTTGCAAGGATTACGATTGGTTGTACGCACCTCCTTAAAACAGGGGCAGGGGCTGCGTATTTGATCAAGCATCGCCCACTTGGCTGTGGCTTGACAAACATTAGCGTTATATTCTTGACTAGATTGGGCCCCGGTTGCCGTTCCTCGCGAACGTTCGTAGCCCGGTTCGTTGTAGTATGGTTCCGAGACCAAAATCAACGACTGAATTGAGACTAAAACCTGAAAAGACAAAATTACATCAAATTAGAATTGCATATCAAATTGTTTGTGAAAAGAATCTAGATTGTCATGTATTATTTGAAATACAATTATAACAATTTTCAAATCCTTCAATTTCGGTTGTCAATTTTTTTCAAAAATATTTCTTAGGAATCGTAGGGGAGGAGGTTCCTGTCATTTTTGGTTCATGAATTTTGTTCAACTAGATATTATGCAGACATATATAGAGACCTTAGTTAATTACTATTGAAGAAACTAAATTGATTCTGTCAACAAGAAAATTGTGGTTAAACATTTAGTAGAGTTGTCATTTTTAGCAAACAAACTTTTTTGGTTCGGTTGTGAACACCACTGAAAAAACTACTAAAAATTGGGAAAATGAGGTAAAACCGCCCCAGATGTACACAGAAATGAGAATTTGTTGATTTCAAAAACCCTTAACGACAGAACAACAGCAGAAGACGGCACTATTGATGTCTATTATTCTTCATCCTCTTCACAATGTTTACATTGCCAGTAGCTCTTACGCGTTTGAGCACATATAACCCGCATGGAAAAAAGTGAAACAAACGAAAACCGGAGGATCGATTATAAATTATACAATACACACGTCTATATTTTATGATTTGTCAAAAAAAGGGGTTCACAACCGAATATTGAAGCTACATTATAAAGCTCAAGAAAAACAATTTTCTTTATTTTGCACCCTGTGGTGGCTGTCGCTATTAAATCACTAAATATAATAAATTTACTATGTAACTATGCGTTGCACTTATCCTTTGATTACCTTTGATTTGTAAGACTTTTAAAAATGCTGAAAAATAGATTTGTGTCGACGTATACATGTCAGAAAATCAATTTGTCAAAAACTACATGTAGCGATAACATACACTTGACATTTGTAGAATTTTATTAATTTCTTTTTAATCAAAATGTACGCAGGGGTTTTTACAACCGAACTATATTCAGAACTGAACCTCTTACCGTACAAAATTTCCGTCGATACCGACGAGAATATCCACTTTTACCCATAAAAAGTTAAAATTTTGAATAAATAATTAATAAAAACGTTAATATATCACTTTCAAATCGTAACAATTTGAATTATTAAAAACCGCCCACAAAGATTCGAAATTTCACGAAGTACGTCATAGTTGTTAACCCATTAACTCCTGACAGAGCACTTTTTCCCCTTCAATTTCAATCAAGTATTTCGTGACGAATTCAAAGTTAACAAAATTACCAAAAAATGTGGAAATTGCCAAACGCAAAAGTTGAAAAACATTGCCAGAAAATATGGAAATATTTATTCTCATCAATATTTTTCACGGTATTAGAATGTTTATTGAAACTATGGATAAAGGTGGATAAAATATATGAATTATATGAAAAAATTTTGCTTTTATACTCCACTACATTGTAACAACCCCAAAATGGCGTCCACAATGAAAATCTCGTTGAAAAATTGTATGAGCATTTATATAAAAATACTAAGAAAGAAAAGCTTAGATATAATCCAGGAGTATACTGGAATTTTTAAAGCTTTTTGAATGATATTTTGAGAATTTTTTTTCATTTAAATTTGTAAAAAAAATGTTTAAATTTTACGAACAAATATGAAAAACAAAAAATTTGTTCTTTCTTAAACATTGTTTGTTTCTTTTTGCAATTATTTCCAAAAGTTAATAGTTTTCGAAGAAATTAATTTCAAATATAATTTAGGATTTTTTGTCGAAAACAATTAATTTTTCGTTGATATTTAAAAATTTTGTTATAAATTGAAATAAGCAATTTTCCAAAATATGGTTACAAAACTTTGAAAATGTTCCGGTATATTCTTCAATAATTTCTAAGAACTTTACATTTTTAAAATTTTTTTAAAAGCTCATCATTTTTAGTTAGAAGTAGTGTAAAAAGCAAAACTTTTTTATAAAATTCATTTATTTTATCAACCTTTATTCATAGTTTCAATAGAATCCCAAAATTCTATTTAATAACTTGATAAATATTGATAACAATAAATATTTCCAAATTTTTTAGCAATTTTTTTTCAATTTTGCGCCATACTGGAATTACTGGTGGCTGAAACTCAATTTTTTTCAACTGTTATTTCGATACGAAATGCTTGATTCAATCTGAATGAAACAAACTTACATCGGTTTTTATAAATTTCGGATCCATTGGTTTTTTTTTAAATAACTACTAAAATCTGGAAAACTAATCTAGTAAAAACTTTTCAAAAACATGAGATATCCCTAAATTATCTTCACTTTAACCATTTCAATGGTAATGGATCATATGTGTACATTTCGCAATAACTTTTGCAATTCTCAATGAATTTGCATGAAACTTCGTATACCAAGATATTTTGGGTCGCTGAATCCGAATCTGTCGTAAAAATGGGAAAATTGAAAATGGCGGATCCAATATGGCGGCTGTAAATTTGCTAAATTTATTAAAATGTGCAGCGCACATTTTTCTTTATACGGAAAACAGCTGAAAATTGTTACTCGGGGGTTTTCGGGGTCGCTGATTACGAATATGAAGTTAGATTTTAAAAATTCGAAATGGCGGATCCAAGATGGCCGACCGAAATGCGAAAAATTACTCAAACTTTATGAAAATCAGATTTTGAAAATTCAAAATGTCGGTTCCAAGATGGCCGACATAAATGTAAAAAATTTACTTGATTTTGATGAAAGTTGGTACTCGGGAATTTTTTGGGTCGCTGATTACGAATTTGAAGTCAGATTTTGTAAATTCAAAATTGTGGATCCAAGATGGCCGACATAAATGTGAAATATTACTTGATTTTTTAAATGATTAATTAAATGTTAAAGGATATATTTGTGACGCGTTCTGAAGAAAGGGACCTAAGCGTCCGAACGGCAATTATGAGGAGAGGGAAAAGAAGAGGCAAGACTGCGGCGCAGTGTTTCCGATATTCTCTTACTCTCTGTCTGTACACTACTAAATCGAGTTAGGAAGATATGCTGAAAATTTCAGCTCAAAATATTGAAAATTGAACCGTTGGTAGCATATCTTTTCCCTCTCCTGCACAATTATCGTTCGGACGCTTAGGTCCCTTTCTTCAGAACGCGTTTTTTTTTAAACAGCTACCATCTCTTCACTTTAACGACACTAACGTCACATGTTAGTGAACCAATTACGGTCGTTTTGAGACGTAAAGAAAATGGCATACTTTCATTGAACCCTTTTTTGCCCATAATGAGAGAAGCACGTCAACATATGTGCTCTATCGATTCCCGTCGAGAAAATAACCAAAAAACGACTATTTCAGCAAACATTTTTTTAAATAAAAAAAATGCTATGCTGTTTATGTTGTTGTTTTTTTTTAAATTTTTCACGATTTTCTCTACCGATACGGATTTTAATGAATGAAATGTATATATAAAAAGTGACCCCGATTGTTGAACATCAATAATATACTAATAGAATATTTTTTAGAAGCAATGGCCGATTCAAAATGGCGGTCAAACGAAGCATGTTTTTTCAAAAACATAGAGACCATAGAAAGTTTTTTTTTTTTTCGGTTTATAATAAAGATATAAATATTGTCTGATTATGGACGAAAATTATAATAAATTTGGGTTGATAAATCCAAAATGGAGGATCCGTAATGGCCACCTTATGTAAATTGTACTTTTTATATGAATCGTTGTTCCATAAATGTGTTTCAATGTAGAACATATACGTTAGATAATTACGAATATCATACATATTCTGACCTGACAAGATCAAAATGGCGGAACAATAGGGCCTCCGTAACACGGCATAGAAATTCATAGACACTTTACCTACGTTAATTAATAATTTTAAAAACATTTGCTTCCTTCTGCGGCCATTGCTTCAACAAAATATTCTATTGGTATATGAGTAATTCTACAGAACCTTTAACTTTTCTCTTCTAAAGATCATCAAAAATTATTTTAGTGGCACACTAATGGAACATTTTTTTCTCGTTTCTGGGGCTCTTAAGGGATAAGAAACAGTTGGTGTTACTCGTTTTTGGACAAAATTTTTTTTTATATTGCACAAAATATGAAAAACTTACGCTTTTTACAATAATTTCGAAATTTTAATAAAATTGTAGGTGGAATGAATTCTATAACATGATTTATCTTACTTCGAGAAGAGTCAATGACAAAAGACAACAAATTCTTAATTTATATGACAATAACTGATGATGAAAAAAAGAATGTTGATGAACGTTGGGGAAAAATTTTGTTATTAACCCATTAAGGACGGGAGACGCACATATTTACGTTGATTTTCGACCTCCATTCTCAACAGGAAATAAAATTAATATTGACTTAAAAGTGACCAACCCTACCATTTTCGAGTATGCTCTTTCGATTGGCGTAGACAAAATTGCATTTAAATTGATTTAAAAACCAATATGGCGCATTTTAAATAAAAAAATGAACAAAATTTCGTGTGTTTCGTTTTTGTGAATTTTTTTTCCTATCAATAACGTTACCAGATCGATGCCTTTCTGCAACCAAAAGTGCACAAAATATATGAACTTCAACTAGGAATTTTCTTGTTTTGCCCTGAATCAACATAACCTCTTCAAAACGTCAATATCTCGAAAAAAAAAAGCTTATTCTATGAATTATGAACATGATTGATGATTTATTTTCTCCGAAACTATAGATTTTAAAGGAAATTTCCAGAAACAAAAATATCTTAGAATTGATTAAAGAACCTTCTCAAATTTTTTCAGATTTTATAAATGACTTTTTTCAAAATTTCGATTTTTCAAATTTTTGAAAAATCAAAAAATGCTTCAACGCATTCTGATAAAATTTGAAAGTATTGTTTGACTCATTTCAAAGCATTTTTGTTCCTGGCAAATTTTCTCTAAAGTCTATAGTATTCAAGACAAAAATTTGTCAAAACAATTCATCAATTTTTTCGACATATTGACGTTTTGAAGAGGTTATGTTGATTCAGGGCAAAACAAGAAAATTCCTAGTTGAAGTTCATATATTTTGTGCCCTTTTGGTTGCAGAAAGGCATCGATCTGGTAACGTTATTGATAAGAAAACAAATTCACAAAAACGAAACACACGAAATTTTGTTCATTTTTTTATTTAAAATGCGCCATATTGGTTTTTCAATCAATTTAAATGCAATTTTCACTACGCCAATCGAAAGAGCATACTCGAAAATGGTAGGGTTGGTCACTTTTAAGTCAATATTAATTTTATTTCCTGTTGAGAATGGAGGTCGAAAATCAACGTAAATATGTGTGTCTCCCGTCCTTAATGGGTTAAATAGCTATTTTCATCCCAAAAAACGTTAATTTACTTTTTACGATGTTAGTCTTGCATTCTAATCGTAAAAATAATGAATAATTAAAAAAAATATGGAGTGTCAATATTTCATGTTACTAAAATGTCGATTTTACGATGTAGGATATCCAACGGCAACTTAAACATGTGATGGGAACTTCAGAAATACTATAAGGAAGAAATTACATCCTAGTTGATCCCCGTAATAAACGTCCTTTAAGTGTGCCATTTGAAAATTTTGCTTTTTCGAACGAGTTTCGCACAGAACAGACCATTTTTAAAGTGTTCCCACAAAGTAAGCTTTTGAGGCACACGTATGTTGGACATCTCATTTTGTAGGGCTTTTCATGTAGAATGAATATGTGAAATTAAAAATTGAAATAAGAAAAAGTTATTTTTTCTATAATGAAAAAAGTAAGAAATTTTCGAATTTCTAATAATCGGTGTTACGCTCACATTTTAGGCTGTAGAATTTTTTTTAAAGATAGGCACACTATTGGACCGCTTTCTATTTGAAACAATATAATTATGCGGAGATTCTCTGAAATTTACAGAGCGATTCGACTAAAGTTATTTTTTTTAGAGCAATATCAAAATAAAAATGTTGGATTGTACGCTCTAAAATTTGGAAAAATCGTACTTTAAGCTCGTTTGTCTGCATTACAATGCTTAATAGTCTGACAAAACGTACAAGGACTAGTTTCGTAATATATTATACGACAAGAATCTCGATTTTGTTTTAGTGATATCCATTTGCATCCATGATATATCGTCAGGTACGGTAAAAGTTAAAAGTACTGTAGAATTACTCATATTATTTATGTTCGCCAATCGGGATCACTTTTTATATACGCATTTCATTGATTAAAATCCGTTTTGATGGAGAAAATCGTGAAAAATTTAAAAAACGACCTAAAAAACAGCATTTTTTTATTTTACAAAATGTTTGCAGAAATATTCGTTTTTTGGTCAAATTCTTGACGGTAATCGATAGAGCACACTTTAAAATAGCCGGAAAATGTATTTTCCAAACTTTCTAATCTTTCTATTGCAGAAACTGAGCTGAAGGTAAAATTTAAAAAAAATCGTAATATTTTTTTTCTGACACTATTTCTGATGAGCAATAACGTGAAAAAGAAAAAAAAAGTTCTTTTTTCTGCATTTTTGACACTGTAATTTTTCACAAAATTTAAATTCCGCAAAATTCATACCATTATTTCTTCCTGAAAGTTTGAGAAACAAAATAAAAAAAGCCATCGAAAAATATTGAAATTTTTGTAAGAAGAAGCATTTTTTGTACTTTTAATGAAATTTCTGATTCCATTTGCGACAGATCTATACCTTCAATCTCTTTGAAACTCCGTTTACCGGCGTAATTTGGTACGCTGAACACGAATATCGTAGTAAAAATTGGCGCCAAGTTCACATTCAAGGTCAACACATATAAAAATTCGTTTCTGCCATTTTTTGCATTTATTTTTAGAAATACAAATCTGACGAAGAAAGTGTTTCCCACAATCTATGTAGATCATGAAATTCTCTCCAAAAATGATTCTAGACATTTTTTTCGTAGCATCCACCTAACGATAATCTTAGTTGTGTGCATCATTGTATCCTGGGGATATTTATGGTCTCTTGTAGCCATATCTTTGAATATTTTCATCGACTTATATTATTTTCACTAATTAATTTCACTTCCTACCATATTTATAGTAATAGTCTTTTTGTGTGAACTAAAATTGCCCCGCTCCATTGGTAGCACCGCCTTGCTCAATGACCTTTCGCTCCCTTCGCATATAATTTGAATTGTTTGCCTTCGATGTAAGTAGCTCCATATTAAATACAGTTTTACATTTTGGTCCACCTGCTTCGTACTTTATATTGCGGAAGGATTCACATCATAAGAAACTTTCACCGCTTTGTTATTGTATCATATTATCCCAAACAGCAAAAAGACATCTTAAAAAGCTCTTTAAGAAGTTTTAAAAATTGTAAGATGTCTCAACTAATTATCAGAAAGAGCTCTTCAAGTAATCTTTAAGAAGACTTATGCGTCGATTTTAAGAACTCTATAAGACCTCTCAAAAGAAGAGGCCTCTTATTTGATAAAATAAATAATATAAATGAAAAGCAAATTTCTGAAAATTATAGATTCTATTTTTGTACCTTAATTATTAATTTACATACTTTTTACCTGATTACTTTTTTACCGTTTATATATTTATATATTGAATGGTGATTACATTCAATAGAATGGGATCATGCAATAATAATACAAAACTATGATAACAGTGGCTAAATATCGTAAAGGCACTTATTTGGTCCGGGCAGCTTATAATCTATCGGTCTGCATATGAAGTAAACATAGCGCAATCTCATGTTTGGATTCAGCCGCCACCTAGTGTCTCTGGAAGAAACACAGACCTCAAAAACAGGAATCCCTTTACTAAAAGAGAGATGGTCCAAAACGAGATAGATTTAAGACCTCAAAAATAAGGCCTCTTCGAGATTACGATTTTAAGAAGTCCTAAGTAAGATATCTTTGAACTGAGTTCTGAAAGACCTCTTTAAGAGATATGTGCTGTAATGCATTGATAAAAATCGAACCTATATTGAATCTGGAAATTTATTAAGTTTGTCGTATTTATGTCTCAGGAACGACAACATTTTTACACGTCTCTTTCCGTCGCATACTAGATACTTATTGATTAAAAGCCTCTGATTTGTAGCAAACTACAAGGTCAATTTTGAAATTTCCCACGGTGGGCTTGAACCAACTTTAAATAAAAAGCCTTCCGAAATGGGATTTTCGTGTTGGTTCTGGTACTGGTGACCTTCCTGAGTATTTTCATCGAAAAATTAAAAAAATTGGTCGGGCACATTTTTTTTAAATTGACTTTTTGTAGTAAAATAGGAAAATTAATAAAATTACGAGTTATAACGTATACTCAAATATTCTGAAATGGGATTTTCTTGTTGATTCTGGTACTGGTGACCTTTCTGAGTATTTTCATAAAAAAAATTTAAAAAATCAGTCGGGCCGTTTTTCTAAAACTTGACTTTTTGTAGGCAAGTTAGAAAATTAATAAAATGAAGTATAACGTATGCTTAAATATTTCAATCATATATTATTTTGTTTTTAATGATAGGTTATTAATAAAACAATATAAATTGCAGTCCAATAACTGGTGACCTTCCTGAGTATTTTTATCAAAAAAATCCAAAAAATCGTGACATAGTAATGGTTTTATATTTCATTCCTATTCGCAGTTCAACGTGCAGTCAGTGTAAATTTAATTAAATTTAAAAAAAAAAATAATAAATTCAATGTAAATTACGAACAATTGAAAATATAAACGAAAATTATATTAATTGGAATAATGCTGGAAGAAGAAAAAAAGAAGCCAAAAATTTCATGTGTTGTATTTCACCACCAATATTTATTACTGCCCAAAAAAGAAAATTGTTCTTGACCTACTGCCTCCACCAGAACTTCACTTACTATTAGGGGTAGGAAATGGTTTATATAATCAGATGTCAAAAGAATTTAAGGAAACAGCTTTATACTGGGCAAAAACGTGTAACGTTGAACGTGAAGTTACGTATGGTGGCGCGAGCCAGTTTAATGGGAACTCTTGTAAAAAATTATTAGATGAATTTGACAACTTTCGCAATAATTGCCCACTAGGATGTTTAAAATTCGTACAAGTATTCAGTGATTTTCGCGAAGTAGTTAAAGCATGTTTCAGTAAAATTTTAGATCCTGACTACGCCAAATATATAAACAATTTCAGAAGTAGTTATTTAAGTCTCGGAATTTCAGTTACCCCCAAAGTGCATTGTATTTTTGTACACGTGCAAGAATTTTGCAACAAATATCAGTTAGGATTAGGAATATTCAGCGAACAAGCTTTTGAATCGGTTCATCGTGAATTTAATACTATTTGGCTAAAACACAAAGTTGGCCCAACACATTCGGACTACAAGCAACATTTATTACGCGCTGTTTGCGAATTTAATGGTCTCCATTTTTAATATTTATTGTGACCGATATGTAAAAAAATGTTAATAAATATTAAGTTAAGATTGACTAATGATTTATTATTTTCAATGATTTCACATATACGTGTTTTATTCGTTTAAGTTGAACAAAACTTTATCCTCATGTGTACACTAGATTTCAGAATTCTTGGGGACATTAAAAGAAATCTATGCAATTTATATTGTTTTATTAATAACCTATCATTAAAAACAAAATAATATATGTTTGAAATATTTAAGCATACGTTATACTTCATTTTATTAATTTTCTAACTTGCCTACAAAAAGTCAAGTTTTAGAAAAACGGCCCGACTGATTTTTTAAATTTTTTGATGAAAATACTCAGGAAGGTCACCAGTAGCAGAACCAACACGAAAATCCCATTTCGGAAGACTTTTTATTTAAAGTTGGTTCAAGCCCACCGTGTTCCTAAAGTACCAAATCAACTGACTAATAAAAACTGTTGACTTACCTGAAGAAAACTGCTAGTTTGAGCATTCCACTTTTCTTCTGGGCGACCGTGCCAGGTGTTGAGTACACTGAGGCACACCTTGCCGTCGTTATAGAGGTTCGGATTGAAACGAACCGAATGTCGACCGGTCGTTTCCAAATTTATCATCATCGGGCTATTGGGATAGTCGGGTGGGAAGAAGACGTCGAAGATGAAGCAGCCGTTCGCGTACGGGGTTTCGGCCGGTCCAGTAATCAGCACCTTCATCACGTCCAAACGATCGGCGTCGCATCTTACGAACACGCTGCTACTATACGACAATGGTAATGCCGTCGACAAAGTGACAGCTTCCTGGGCGAGCCTCTTCACCCTCGTCGGATGACTCCGATCTCCTGCGGCTCTCATACTAGTTTCAAAGTGATACGGTACCGAAAATTTGAAACCGGCGCCGTCGGAACATTCAGCGATCATTTCAAATGCATCTGAAATCAAGTTTTTTACATTAGTATTTGTGATTACAATTTTTTTATGTTTATTCCGAATTTACCGAATTGGAGATTCTTCATAACCTCGAGGTACCTTTGCTCAACGGATTTGAGCGGCAATTCCGGGGCGGTTGGACTGTGGCCATCGATCTCCTCGCTCAATCCGGCGAGTCTCGAAGTGGCATTTTGGACGATGGTCGCGCTCTCCTGGATATCCGGAATCAGTGCGGCCAGACCCTCGTCCTGCTCGGTTTCTTCCGGATACTTGGACGTACACGACTTGGACTTGCTCACGCGTGTTCGATTAATTTTGTGGACGTACATGTCTACGCAAAACCGCATACTCGTAAGTAAATACACTATCGACGGGTCTGTAGATTTGCTGCTCCTCGGCAGTAGCAACGGGGCAAGTTGGCTCGACTGAGCCATCGCTCTCAACAGTTGCAAAATGGCCCTATACAATGGTATATGCCTGGCCATGTCCAGAACCGAATCGTTCCTTAAATACGACGACAGGGCAGGCAACAGACACGATCGTCCAAGTAACTCTGGGAATGCTGCCGGCAGTTCCCTCTGTGGTTGGTCACCAGAACCGATGTAACTAGACAAGACTTGTACCAATACAGTGACATGTTCCTCTTCTGATCGCTGCCTTAATAAAGCCTGCTCGACGTTCCAGGATTGAGTGATCGACCCGGTACCAAAACCTGTACCCTTCGCCCAGTAAAGGTGCGATTTGTCGTCACTACGACCACTTCCTTGACCCGACTTCTGTTCCGAACCCTCGTTGTGTCCAGTTTGATGGGTGAAAATTGCGAGACAGTTCAGTAAGAGTAAGACGGCACCGACGTCGATCGAGGTTCGTCTCAACAATAAACCATCGTCAGTCGTCGCCGGCGTGTCGTCGAGTAATTGTTTCAGTACTTGGAAAGGTAACATCGGAAGAGACGCGGCCAATGGAGAACTGAGAACGTCGCCACCTTCCCCATCGTCAGTGACACCCAGGGCGAGACGCAAAAGGCACTGGGCACGTTTACGATCCCTCAAAAGTACTTCGGAGTACCCTGGAAGCCTCAAAAATAGACCAAACGCAGCTAATGAATGCGGCGGAATTTGGGGTACTGGGGGCGAGCTCCTCGGCGAAACTGCTGTTGGCCGCTCTTCGACGTCATCGTAGACGTTGTCATGTTCGATTTTGACCCAATCGGCATCGGGTTGTTCCGGAGATGGTGATTTTTCTACGACCGGTGGGGGCCTGACTGTCTCTGGATACACCAGTGGTAAATGTTTGGCAAGTACGGCCAAACCTCCTCCGGAACTGAAGACTTCGAGTGTGCTATTTATTCTGGTCCACAGCATCAATACGTTGCTATTGAATTGCTTAGTTGCGTCCTCTGTAAACAACAAAAAGTATTGTTCAATATTTTGTTTAATGTCTTTGTTTAATATTCGTTAGATAGATCGCATTTAGAATAATTTTAAATTTAAACGAACTCTGCGATACACAAGACATTTATTTAATTTGTATGTGTTGGCCGTGTTACAATTATACCAATCGCCCCTATTATTTTCATTATAAATTGTATGTATTGGTGTAAAAAACATTCCACGCTACGCGTCTTCGATCAAGTCAGTGCGGAAAACGCAGCCGAATCCTACACACGGCTTGGACGAACTGTATTTTACAAAACAGCAATTTATATCTATAATATTATTTTATATCTATAATATAATAGTATTTTCCACAACTACGTTCTTTTATTTTATTAAAACTCAAAGTCAATCGAGTGAAATAAACTCGCAAATTATTACAGTCTTATTGTATTATTAACCCTTTGCGCCATGATGGGTCTCTCAGAAACCCACTTACATTTTACCAGTTTTTAACTTCCCGGTCTACAGGGAAGTTATTGAAATGACCTCGAAAATGGAAAATGCTAATTTCATGATATCTCCACGTTTTGTCACCACTAGAAGCAAACTGACACATTTTTAGAGAGATGTCTGTCTGTCTGTGTGTGTGTGTGCGTGTATGGATGAAAACCAAATTTTGTGCAACGATTTCTCTTCAACGGATGAAGCG
The DNA here is from genome assembly GCA_030407085.1 of Trichopria drosophilae. Classification (NCBI taxonomy): domain Eukaryota; kingdom Metazoa; phylum Arthropoda; class Insecta; order Hymenoptera; family Diapriidae; genus Trichopria; species Trichopria drosophilae. The sequence goes on from CM059582.1 coordinate 187,041,128, forward strand.
AATGGATTTTTTTTTTTAATCGATGCGTCCTGACCTAACTTCGTGCTGATTAGATTTTGAACATGATCGGCTAAGCGGTTTTCGAGTTATTCCAAAAAAAAGTAGTAAAAATAGTACAAATAACGTGAAAAAATGATATTATTTAACAAATTCCGTAATTTTCCGTGAGGAAACTGTTGATGCGCGTCAAAAAACCGACATATTAAAAAGCCGACACGGTAAAAGTATTATTCTCTTTACAATATGCCGATTTTTTACTAGTCGGTTTTTTTAAAGAAATAATGGGTAGATTTCGGAAATAGAACCTCTCTATATAACGTAAAATATGGAAAACGTACGTGAATATAGCCAGTCCGTTAAATAAACCGGAATAAAATACGAGAGATTGATCGGGAAGTTATTGTTTCGACTCGCTAAGGGTCACAACCGCTTTATCTATTTTTTAAATTGATTTTTTATCAATAAATATATAATTTCTTGATTCTATACGGTTGTCTAGACGTAAGCAAGTCTAAAAAACAGTTGGATAGTTGTTAATTGTTAATAACAATACTATTGTTAATTAACAAATAGTTAAAAATGATACTATTTTCAGAAAGAATACATTCTTTACTTGTAGATTAAGAGATTCAAGACGCCAATTTTTTTATGTACAGTACCGCTCAAAAGTGTGAGCTCACCCTTGCGGAATTTTGGCTAAATTAAAATGTTGATATCTTATCGCTAAGTTAACGTACGAGAAAAATAAAAAAAGGGAATTAAAGAGGAGACTTTCAGCTTCTTAGTCGTGTTAGTTTCATTTCTGTATATACATTTCAGGATTGCAGGTGAAATGTACAACGTGTAATCGAAAGGTAATCCCTATAGCTTTAATTTGCCTTTTCGGGATTTTGTCTAATATTTCTTTACAAATACTTATTCAATTTGGAAATTAATATAATTTCTTTTCAATCTACTATATCTCGAAAAATTAACGTTGTATAAAAAAAGTTTAAGAAACAAAAGGTTTCATTTTTTAATTATCTATTGACTGAAATTTTTTTTTACCGCATTTTGTCGACTTCAACATTTTTTGTGTAACAATCATTTTCGGATGCAAATTTGCATTTAAACTATTATCAAGTTTAAGGTTATGTATGTCTTTATTATTTGGATGTTTCACGCAAAGCTCCTGGCGGTTTTTTTTGAAGAAAGCAAAATTTAATAAATATCTACATATATACATGAATACAATTGGTGATATTTTCTATGTAGGGGAGAACGGGGTATTTACGACAGGTCGGATAATTTTGTGAAAACACTGATGAGTGCAACTATTTTGATTGCGGTAGTTGTTTATTTACTTTGCATTGAACCATGTGGTAGTGATGTTATTGTTTCTTACTGCGCTAATTTAGAAATTGTAGTATTATGAATAAGTAAATATAGTTTGAAATTATTGTGCAAACGAATCAAACGTAAGTAATTTAGAAAGCCTTAACCTTATATTTAATGAAATCAATTTGGTTTTTAGTGAGATGAGAGTGTGTTTTTAAGTGCGTGTATTTTTTTAAATAACGAACGTGCAGGGTAATTCCGACCGCAAATGTACGGGGTAATTGCGACCGTCCTTTTTCGAGTTTATTTTCGTTTGCTTTTTATCACAACCATATTATGCAATATTATCTATACATTGTAATGTATCACAAATGTGTTGATTTTTTTTTCTTTCTACATTTCGACCGCAACATTTGAATTTGCTTCGCTTGTTTTCTCGTGCGATATTAGAAGTGACTATTTGCGTTTTCATTTTTGACCAACAATGTAGAGTAGGTATGTGATCTATGTACGTAGTGTTGTACATAAACAAGTTATTGCGATAGCAAAATATTATCTTCTTTACTTATTATTAATAAAAGTAAATTAAACCTATAAATCACTACGAAATTGTGCTGAAAATAAACGCGGTCGGAATTACACCTTTTGGGGTCGGAAATACCCATACTTTGCCAGAATCTGAAGAATTGCAATTTTTTACTAATGGAGGTATAATCCTATAATAGACCTATAACAAGGTATTAATAATATCGATAAATGTTTACTCATGCAATACACTTTAAAAACGCATAACGTACAAATTCATTAAATCACATTCTCTACCTCAAAAATCAATTTTGCTTAGGTAGGTCGGAATTACCCCGTTCTCCCCTATGTTAAAATAAAGTTCATTGTTCATATAAATACGTTTACATGAATTATTATATCGCACACTGAGCATAGTTGAAATGCAAATCTATATCTGTTATAATTGCAGCACAAAAGCGTAAATTCGACAAAATAGGATAACAAAAATTTTCTTCTAAAATTTGAAAAAATTTCCTCCAATAGACAATTAAAAAATAAAACTTTTTGTTTCTTAAATATTTTTTATATTACGTCAACTTTCCGAGATATACTAATTAGAAAAAAAATCACATTAATTTGTTCAAAATTAAATAAGTATTTGTAAAGAAAGATTAGACAAAATCGTAAAGAGGCAACTTAAAGCTATATGGATTACCTTTCGATTACACGTTGTATATTTCTCCTGCAATCATTTAAAAAAAATGGGAGCGGATTGAAAAAGAAAAAAATAATGCGAAAAAATGACTTTAGTAAATCGAGCATAGTTCGTAGAGAAATGTATATATAGAAATGAAACCACCGCGACTAAGAAGCTGAAAGTCCCCTCTATAATTCCATTTTTTTTGTTTTTGCCGAACGTTATTAACTTGGCGATGAGATATCAACATTCTAATTTAGCCAAAATTCCGCAAGGGTGAGCTCATACTTTTGAGCGGTACTGTACGTCTTAGGAATAATTTAGATAAATGTTTGTAGATACAATTGAAAAAACAGACTCAGAATTGGGTGAAAATTCGCAACAGTAAATTTTGCAGGAGACAAATAAAATAGTTATGAGCTTAAAAATATGTCTAGTTTCTGTTTAATTTTAATATTTTAGGTTAGGTGAAGTTGTCGACTGGGCAGCATATTCTTTTCCTGAAGAAAAGTCATAATCAGACGAGTAATTTACCATTCTTTTTACCATATTTATTTTGGTCATTCATGACGATTCATCATCTTTGTCTTGTAAAATGATATATTTTATAATATATTTTGTTTCAGTGTAAATAGCATTTTATGCACTTTTGAACATCCCCCCTCCCCTAAAAGAAAATAAATCATCACAACTTGAAAGGAAATAAATGATAATCAAAATTTAAAATAAAATATTTGCGGCATAGCGACGTACGCTTTTTCTATTGCGGCGAATGTAAACAACTTTACTGAGACATGAATTCTTGGTATTTTCTTTTACATGCCACTCTTCTATATTGTTGACAACTTATTTTGAATCTATTTTTAATTTAAAATAAGAAGGTAATTCAAATTTATAGAAAATTGACATAAAAAAATTATTTCAATCGAGTTTTATTTTAAAATAAGAAGGTAATTCAAATTTATCGATAATTGACATAAAAACATTATTTTCATTTGACACACCCGGAGGCGTAAAACTCTATTTTACGCCCGGGGGGCCAAAAAGTGTATTTCGTCAAATACTTCAAAAACGAAAGGCGTTTGAGTCAAAATGAACCTGTAAACTTTTGAAAAACAGCTGGCGAAATCAAAGAAAAATCTATATTTTCTATTGTTTTTTCATAAAATCTGATTGAATACTATCATATGGCCGTGATAATTATTACTAATTTTATTAAAAATAATAAAAACTTTCATATTAAAAACAAATATGGTACGTTACCTTTAGAATCTTTATTTCGTTGGCGAAGCGTCAGGTACAGGCACGGTTCTGAAAGGGAAATCCCGCTTTCTTCGGCGATTGACAACAGTTGCGCGATTGTCAAATCTGGTGGTAGAGGTACATTTGCTCGTGACGAGTGCGTGAGATAATGTTGATTTCCCGCACTATTCGAATGGCCCTGAGAGTTGCTGCCGGAACCTTTAGATCCACTCAATACTCCATCTTTAACACATTCAACATTTTGTAATTAATTTCGTTTTATTGACAATTAACGTTGTACTTCATCAATCATTTAACCCTTTGAAGCACACATTTTTCTTTACATGGAAAATGGTTGGAATTTATCGTTTTTCGGAGTCGCTGAATACGAATATGATCACAGACGACCAAATTAGGAAAAAGTTACTTGATCACGGCGTTTAATATTGAAAATGGCGGATCTAAGATGGCGGATCCAAGACTAATTCAAAATATATTACATACGCGTATTTCGGGGCCCAAAAAATCTCGGAATTATTTTTCAAATTGTTGTACTGCCATATTGAATTTTGGAGATCTGACCCCATATTCCTCATCAGCGACCGTAAAACCCCCTTAGTAAAAATTCCCATGAAAATCGAAACTGAAATAAGCTGGAAAACACTTTTTTTTCAAAAAACTGCGTTTTTTTAGTGTTTGTTTATTTATAACACTGTTACAAAAAATAAAATTTGAATATTAGTGGTATAATATTGTTGACAAATACCTTAGCTACTAGCAAAACCAACCAATATTTTTAAATACCTCAAAATTTAATTTTTATAAATGAAATTATCTGTCACCGTCATGGTGGCCGCTTTTTTCTCGGAAAAAAATTCCCTGACTTTTTCCAGATTTTTCCCTGACCAATATTTTAATGATATCTATTAAAAATAAACAATACGGATAAAAATGTTTTAAAAACAGCTACACATTTTCAATAAATTCTTTATTTTTTCAATCAACAACGAGTAGTATATTCTAAAACATATTATCTATAAAAATCCAGAAAAAAAACTCATGTTCCTGCGGATTTTTTCGTGTTTAATTCAAAATAATAGTAGAAAATTTGTTGGGGGTTCTCAAAATTTGTTATAAAATGTCAAGTTCTGCGGTAATATATTACTCAATAATTATAAATGTTGATAAATTGAAGAATTTAGGCGATTTTGGACAGTATATTCAAAGTATTGTTAAAATTCTTACGAATGTTGACAATAACAAAAAAATTGCCATAAATTTTATATTTTTCAAATACTATTGGACAAATATCAACTACTTAAAATAGAAATGGTAAAATAATCATTTAAACAAATAAATATTCTCAAAATTTGGGAGTTTTGTGCTGTTTTCAACATTTTAACAATTTTTCTCCGATTTTTAGCCTTTTTATGCAATTTCAAAGATTTTTGAAGATTTAAAAAAATGTATGAAAGTTTTCTATCATTTTCAAAAGGTTTTATTTATACAAATATTTGTTTAATGGCAAATATTTTCGAAATATTCTGTAAAGTATCTTTATAGAAAGATAAATATCTTTAAATATAAAATTGTTTGCATTTATTTTTGTTAAACTATTAAATTTTATTCAAATCTGTTAGAATATATTCAATACCGAAATGTGTTATTGTTAAACGTGTTTATTTTTGTTCCAATGTACCAGAACGTTTAAAACTGAGCAGTATCACAAATATATTTTATTTAAGATTATTTTTTTTCTCAAAATTGTTGGTTTTTGGTGAAATCGGTCGAAAATGTTGAAAACTGAAATATGTTATTGATAAAAAACGTCAATATTTGTTTAAATTTGTGAGAAAGCATTTAAAATCATTTAAAAGAATTTTATGCGAAACAGGATAAATAAAGCATTTTTCTGAAAATGAAATTGTGCGATTTTTTGTTAAATAATGTTTTTCACTTTTTCAAGATTTGTCTACAATTTACTTTTTCCCTGACCAATTTTGAAATTCCCTGACATTTCCCTGATTTCCCGGTTTTCCCTGACGGTGGCCACCATGACCGTGCTTCAAAGGGTTGAACAAATTTATAAAATTTACCTGCGTTCATCAGCCTCGATTTCCTGACGGTCGGACCTCGCGCATGTGACCGATTCGTTGCTTCTTTGGCTCGCTTGTCTTTGGCAGTGTTGCCGGCTGCGACGCTCAGCGTGTCCACGACCAACGCCATACCGGATTCCCATAGTTCCCTCGTTCTATTAGCACCGCTCGAACCTGCTTCGTTTCCTTTATAATTATTGGGGAGCAGCAAAAGCAACCACGTGCCTGTGTTATCCCGAGATCGTTAGTTATTAATATTAAACAATGCTGGCGCCACTTATCGGCGGTCTAACGTACCTGAAACTTGCTGGAGGATGTCCGCCACGGTCGATTGCGTCGACATGTACAGCAAATGATGATAATGGCCTAGAGGGAATGCGGGATGTGGTGGCATCACATGGAGATTGTGATTCATGCTTGAATTTGAAAACTTCATCGGCGACTCGGATGTTACCGACACCAGAACTTTTTCGCCCTCTAGCAGCAGTTGCAGAATAAGTCTCCTTGTGTATCCCGAAATTCCATGAAGATATCTCGCTCCTTCTGTTAACGTAAACATTAACATCTTCGTTTTTTTGAAAAAATATTAGTAGATATGGTGTTACTTACTAGGTGGCGCTCTTTGTTGCATTATGACGTTTGTGAGATGTTCGGCGAGCAATTTTTGGTTAACTGGATGACACCAGCAACACCTTGACAAGAACTTCACCATGGCACTTTCGAGTTTTGCATACGGCATGTTTGCTTTCCTACCCCTTGAATTAACCAAGAAATTAAATATATGTTCCTTAGATTTTAGACCAATTGCATATCAAATCATGCAACGAAAATAAGTTCGAAATTCCAAATCATGTTTTATATGACTTTTATTGTTCTTTTGGACAAATAAAAAGATAGGGGAAAGTGGGGTAATTCCGACCTACCTAAGCAAAATTCATTTTAGAGGTAGAAGTTGCTATTTAATCAATCTGGACGGGATGTTTTCTTAAAGTGTATTACATGGGTAAATGTTTATCGAAACGATCACGATCCTGATAAGTTTAGTTCATAGGTATACTTCGATCGAAAAAATAAATCAAATTTGTTTAGACTTTGTAAAACTGTGGGTAATTCCGACCTCCCCCATTATTTCCGACTACAATGTACTCTGAAGCATAGAATCTGTCAGGATCGTTTAGCAATGGATTTGAAAAGGTTTTGAAGGTGTATTTTGTAATATTGAAAGTATTAACAAATTTTAAGTGAGTAAACATGTAATCAGTAAATATGCATAGATAAATGCTGTAGGAGTTTATTTATTTTAGTCGCCCTACATTGGTACGGTATTATAAACTCATTTGTGACACGAGAATGACATAAACGTAAGTTAAGCGATTTGCGTTATGGTAACACGGGAGTGGAGGTCGGAATTACCCCATAAAATCTGTTCAATAAAATTTACATTTAATGTAAAATGTTACTTATTTTATCAGTGTGAATACTTGCTTTTTTTAAGGAGAAGCCTGTCACTTTCCAACGCACTTATATTTTCTTCGTTTGCAATTTAATTTCCTATTCAATTTCCAACTTTACTGGCACAGAACTTTCTAATATAACACATTTCAAAACAGAAACCTTGCCTACGTATTCTTTTGTTTTGTAAAGAAAAAATTTCCGTATAGCTACTTCCATCATTTTCGTTCAAACCAGATGAAAAATTATTTTCAAATCTCTTTATTCTCGTTAAAAATCAATATTTTACTGTCTGTTTTTTTCAGTTTAGTAGTGTTTGGTATCTTCTTTCTTTGCCAGTTTGTAGTTTACAAAATTTTGAAAATTAACAAAATGGCGGTTGTTTTTTTCAGAAACATCATTTTTTAAAAATTCATTTTTTTTATGAATAGACAAAGCAAAAAGGAAACTTTTCCAGTGTGTTTAGTTGGCGCTAAAATGGCCAGAGAGGTGCAAGAATGGTTTTTCTAAAAAAATGATGAGTATTTGGTTGTACCAACGTCTTCTTTTCAGTTACAAAATAAAAAGCGAAATTTTGAATGAATTTAAAACATGTTTTTTTTTTAGGTTAGTTTTTTTCTAGTAACAAATATCGAATTTAAACTTACCAGATAACTTGCTAGAATGACAATTATTCTTCAACAATTCGAAAAAATTACTTTCTGAATCAAATATGATTTTCACAACGCTTATAACACGAAAGATATGAAAAAAATAAAGATATAAAAAAAACACATGCATTTCGCAATACGATCATGGCACTGGGTGACATCCCAGTTAACACAAGCTGCGGAAAGACGTCATACAGGCGTCGTTTTCGAGACGACTTAAAGTCGTGTCTAAAAGCTCACAAAAAGCCGGCCTTAGAAGACCGTCTTGAAAAGGTCGTCTAAGCACCGTCTCTATTTATGACGTCTTAAAGGCGTCTATAAAATGATGCATTATTCTGCCTTTCTCGCAAGTGGCAAAGTTTTATGTAGACCAGTATACACGACGAATGATTTATCACATATCACCTTTATATTATGATACGCTTTACACTTATAAAAGTGAACACTACAAATAAATAAATATGCATATGTACCAATTATTAATGAATATTAAATATAAACATTACTATATTACTGTATATGCAAAAATAGGTCACAAACGCTGGATAATAATATTAGTCGCGTCACTGCGAGAGACGGCATAATTGTTCTTTTTTAGACGTTAAGTGAGACGACTTTTGTTGTCGCCTTTACGACCGGTCTTTCGAGTGTGCATTGGACGCCTTTAAGGAGTCTTTGAATAGGCTTTGAGACTTAAAATCAGGACTGTCTCAAAATTGTCAGGACCGCTTTGCGTCCAACTTTGAGACGTCTCGGTGTTAACTGGGATGCCCTTATTGCGGAACACAGATTTTCGGCGTTCCGCTTCCGGAACATGAAACTGAAACTGCTTCTAATTAGGAACACGTATTTTATAAAACATTAAAACAAATACTTTACAAACATACGTACTTAATGAAAAACTACATGCAAAATACTTTGAGGAAATCGAAATTCCACTTTGATCCAGAAGTTATTTCATTTCTAATATAAATCAAATTTTTCGCTCTTACGTCGTACCGTTTCGTCTTCTACATGTACAAAATCGAAATGATGTAAGCTTAGTTATATTCTAACATTTTTTATAAGTAATTTTTATAAATACTATCATAAAATAATGGCATATATTCGTTCAGAAATATTTAAAGTTAATTCAGGATTTTTTGTACATTTATTTGAGATTAAATTACACCAGTAACGTAAATTTTCAAAAACTGTTCTGTTATTTGGACAGTGTTCCGCTATGGGTACTTTTACCTTATACGGAATTTTTTTTGTTTACAAAACAAAAAAAATACGTACCTTTTATTTATCCAAAAGAACAATAAAAGTCATATAAAACATGATTTGGAATTTCGAACTTATTTTCGTTGCATGATTTACTATGGAATTGGTCTTTAGTTATTCCACTTGTAATTGATTTAGACTTACGTGGAAGTGGATAAAGATGGATTTTCGACTGGCCTGTTGCTTAAAAACGACAGCAATGGCAGCCAGAATCCGGAACCAGTCTTTCCCAACCAATCGCGCATTCTTCCCTCGGAGCAAAGCAGCGACAGAAATTCGAGGACTACGGCGATGCTTTCCGGTTCCGTCATGCTGAGGCCGTGGACGTTATTCGTGCTCTCGCCGGCTTTGTCATTGTCTGTCAAACCACTGGGTCCTTGAGCCTCCATATCACCATCGCCTCGGTGCTGGCGGTTCTGCTTCGCTTTTTCCAGTATCGAAAATTCGGTAATGCAAGCGGTCAGCAGCGTCGGGAGCCCAGAGTTGATCAACTGACAAATGCCGGGACCTGATCTGGCCGCGGCGGCGATCGTCAACAATTGTCCTTCTGTGAGTCGCAGAATTTTGTATTCTGATTGGGCGAGCCTCATGTACCATTCGTTCGAATCTGTGGCACTTTTTCTGTCGTCGGTTTGGCCCTCGCTCTGTTTGCAGTCGTCCGAAATCGAGGATGACGACCGGTCGTTCGACATGTTTGGCACTGTGATTTGTACTTTTTGCAAGAGCGCTTGGAAGTACGACGGCTTGGCGCAACAGAATGCACAAAGCATCGAGTCGATCGCTTGTTTCAATGCCGACTGCGTATCGAGAGTCAGGGTCCATTGATAAAGCGCACTGAAATTTCAAAATTTATTCGCTATTGACATCGACTATTATTTAAACAATGGAAAAGGAAGTTATATTTGTACAAAAAAAAAAGGAGTTTACCATTTCTGACGTAAAATTTATCCATTTATCCTACTTTCTTTTGATTCTAACCTCAAAATTTTTAAGAATTTAATTTAAAAAAACATACGTTTGATTTCCTAGACTAATCTTTTTATTTATATTATCGCATAAAAATCAGATATGGAGATCATTAGAAAGCGAAAACTTTATTTTAAAAAGTACGATCTTAACCCCTTGTCAGTGCAAGACAATTTTACTATTTTGGCCAAAAGTGCGTTGACAAAAATTCCATCGGAATAGCTTGAAACTCGGTACTCGGGGGTTTTCGGGATCGCCGATTACGAATCTGATATCAGCTTTATTAAGTTCAAAACGATATACGATCCGCCCTAAAGCCCCCGAGTAACAAGTTTCAAGCAAATTTTGCGTTTTTTTTATACATTTGATCCGCCATTTTGAATTTCATAAATCTGACTTCGGATGTTTATCCACCATATTTGTACCGCCATTTTGAAATTAATAAAGCTGATATCAGATTCGTAATCGGCGAACCCGAAAACCCCCGAGTACTAAGTTTCAAGCAAATTTATAACATTTTTATAAATTTGATCCGCCATTTTGAATTTCGTAAATCTGACTTCGGATTCGTAATCAGCGACCCCAAAAACCCCCGAGTAACAAGTTTCAAGCAAATTTAGCACTTTTTTATAAATTTGATCCGCCATTTTGAATTTTGCAAATCTGACTTCAGATTCGTAATCAGCGACATCGAAAACCCCCGAGTAACAAGTTTCAAGCAAATTCAGTAAGTTTTACTTTGTTTACTTTATGATGCGGCTATAGCCGTCATACACTGTCAAGGGGTTAACAAATATTTCAAAATGGCGACACCATTTATGGTGGCTTGAATCCGAAATTTGATTGCTTCTTCATGCATAGAGGCATTTCTCCTGATCATCTATTAGAATATTTTGGTTAATTACGAACTTGTTGTCAAATTATCCAAATTCTAGATATGGCGAATCAAATATGTTAAATATATGAAATAGGTTTATCTATAAGGATTTCTGTATTTCGTAATTCAAGATGGCGGATTAAATATGACGGACGAAATTGTCAAAATATTCATTTTTCACATAATTTTATATTAAGTCTTTTTGGGGTTTCTAATAATGATTGTGACATAAATTTTCTGAAATTCAAAATAGCGAATTCAATATGGCGGCGGAATATTTCTAAAACGTTTGAATCAGTATAAAAATTTGCATACATAAGTATTTGTGATGTTGTTGATCACAAATCTGTTGTTAAATTGTCCAAAATTCAAGATGCTCGACTAAATATGGCGGACAAAAATTGTTTAAATATTTCAATGTTCACATAAATTTTTGCATTCATGAATTTCAGAGGTTGCTGATCAATAATCTAATGTCAAATTGTCCAAAATTCAAGATGGCGGATGAAATATGGCCGGCAACCATGGTTTAAATACTTAAATGTGCACATTTATATATAGATAGAGCTTTCTGGAGTTGCTGATCACGAATCTAACATCAAATTGCCGAAATTGAAAATGGCGAATTCTATATAGAGGTCGAACATTTTCCAAATGTTTTAATCTTTATAAAAATCAGCATTTAGTGGTTTTTTAAGGTTGCTAATCACTATCCTGTTATCAAACTGTCCAACATTCAAGATGACGGACAAAAAATGGCTACAATAATTCTCTAAATATTTCAATTTTCATCTAAATTTCTATGCAGGAATTTCTGGTGTTGCTAATCACGAATCTAAAATCAAATTTTTCAAATTCAAAATGGCGAATATTTTCAGAATATTCTAGGCTTTCTATAAACCTATGCATTTGCGGGTTTTTGAGATTGTCGATCATGAATCTGTTCTCAAATTATCCAACATTCAAAATGCCGGACTAAATATGGCGGACAAAAATGTAAAAATATTTCAATTTTCACATAAAATTTTATGTAGGGGTTACTAGAGTTGATGATCACGAATCTGCCATCAAATTTTTTAAATTAAAAATGGGGGATTAAAAATCTTCATAAAAATCTACATACAGGAATTGTTGAAGTGACTGATCATGAATTTGTTGTCAAATTATCAAAATTCTGTCTAAATGTTTCGATGTTCACATAATTAGTATTCAGGAATTTTAGAGATCAGGTTCTCGGATCAGCTGATCACGAATTTAACATCCAGGTATCGAAATTCAAAACTGCAGATTCAATATAGCGGAGGAATATTTTAAAAACGTTTAAGGCTTTATACACATTTGATTGCAGGAGTTTTTGAGGTTGCTGATCATGAACCTATTATCAATTTGTCTAAAATTCAATATCGCGAACCAAAATATTCCATTTTAACAATATTTATAGTTTCTTGGGTTGCTGACCAAATATGTCGAGACTGATATCAAACGTCCAAAATTCAAAACGGCTGATAAAATATGTCGATCAAAAATTGTTAAAACATTTTAATTTTTACAGAAATTTATATTACGTGTTTCTGGGATTGCTGATCACAAATCTAACATCGAAACGTTTGAATCTTTATAAAAATATGCAAACAGGGATTTTGGAGGTTGCTGATCACGAATTCGTTGTCAAATTATCAAAAATTCAAGATGGCGGATTAAATACTGCGGACAAAATTTATATACAAGTCTTTCTGGGGTTGCTAATAGCGATTGTGACATCAAATTTACGAAATTCAAAATGGCGGATCAAACGTTTTGTACATAAACTGTATACATAAATTTGTTTTCAGGAGTTTCTGGGGTTGCTCATCATGAATCTTTTGTCAAATTGACAAAAAATTCAACATGGCGGAACAAATATGGCGGATAATAATGGTTTTAACATTTCAATTTTCCTATAAATTTGCATTCAGGAGTTTCGAGTGACGATAATCAGGAATCTAACATCAGATTTCAAAATTCAAAATGACGGAAGAATATTTTCAAAACGTTTGAATCTATAAAAGTTTATGTGCAGCAGTTTCTGGAGTTGCTGATCATGAATCTAACATGAAATTTCAGAAGTCCAAAATGGCGGATTCAATATGGCGAACTCTTTGAAAAAGAATTTTCAAAATGTTTGAATGTTTATAAAAATTTGCATTTGGGGGTTTTTGAGATTGCTGTTCGTGAATCTGTTGTCAAATTTGTTCAAAATTGAAGATGGCCGGCCGAAATATTAAATTTTAACATAAATTTATATAGTTTCTTACGCTGCTGATGACGGGGCTGACATCAAATTTTCGAAATTCAAAATGGCGGATTCAATATGACGGACAAATATTTTCAAAACGTTTGAATCTTTATAAACATTTGGAAACAAGAATTTCAGGGGTTGCTGATCACAAATCTCATGTCAAATTATCAAAAATTCAAGATGGCGGATCAAACATGGTGGACCAAAATTGTCTAAATATTTCAATTTTCACATAAATTTGTATAAGAAGCTTCCTGAGTTGCAGGTCACGAATCTATCATTAAATTTAAGAAATTCAAAATGGCAGATTGTACATGGCGGACGAATATTTTCAAAATGTTTGAATCTTTATAAAAATTTGCATACAGGGATTTTTGAGGTTGCTCGTCATAAATATTTGATCAAATTGTCTAAAATTCAAGATAGAGAACTAAAATATTTATTTTAATAAAATTTCTTATAGTTTCTTGCGTTCCTAACCAACTTTCGAAATTCAAATTGACAGATCAAATATTTCTTTTTTATTTATCTTTTAACGGGCGATGTCGCCCTTTTCAAGAAGTTTCATATATTAACGAAGTTTTTATCTTTTGCGACAGCTGCAGATCGCTTTAAGAGATGGCGCCATACTTTTGTGTATGAAATGTAAGAACTGCAGAAACCTGCGTCAAGTACAGCAGTAGTCATCGAGTCGATTTCCGTCAGATAAACAATATTGCGAAAACATAAATAAATGTTTTTATAAAAATTTTCGTTAGCAATTTCGGACTCAATATTCTCACATTGAAATTATCTCTTTGTCCGATTTTTATGTAAAATTGTTTTTCATTACAAAATTGAAGGTATCGTTTTTATATCGCAATTTTTCAGTTAGAACCGGTAGTAAGTACGAGAAATTTCTCGTTAGAAGTGGTACATTTAGATTTTTCATCGTTGCTAAATTATTAAAATTAATAGTCGAAAAGTACGAAAATATTTCTAATCAAGACATATATGGATTAATATAAATTTGAGAACATCGCAGCGCCAGATAAAAAAGTCTTTTACTTACTCGAACAATTCATCAGTCAGCAAATCTTCCAAATCGTATCCAAGTTCCTCCAATTGGTTCGCCTTCCAAATTATCGACGAAATGCAATGGATGTAAACGGCCGGCGGGGCTGTAACATTAGCCATCTCCGACGTTGCGTTACTATTAACATTAGTAAGTGTGCAAGACTTAGCGACCATGTACAGCCACGACAACACCGCGTATAATCGAACTTTCGTGTTAGTATCTTGTGCCGAGCAAAGTTGATCGAGTAATTCAACCACCATTTGAACTGTCGTCGTTTCTTGATTCAGTAATGAACCTACAATATTTCAATACCATTACTTTTAGCCTACTTTCCATTGAACATCATGATTTTCGAAATTAAATCATTTACTTTGTAAAAGAGGAGCCGATCTATTATTAAGTAGGAGATTTATCAATCGAAGTCCGATTTCTTTCGAGTGTAATCCAAGTTGTAGCAAAACTTTTTCTAGATTTGGTGTGAACAATGACGGAGCTGGCAACAATAGAAGATTGCAGCATGCTTCGACCAAACCTTCCACTGATGCTGCCGAGTTGAGGACAGCTGCAGCCAGATTATTGCTCATGCTACTCACGCACAGACACTGGTGTACGAGTCGAAGCCATCCCAAACTAATCACAAATATCAAATTAAACCATTTTTAAAACGCAAAATATCACATCAAAACGTCAAACGTCAAAATAAGAAAATTACCCAAATATCATTGTCAAAATATCACAAATAAAAATGAATAAAACATTGAATACAAATAATTTCCTTTCCTGATGACAATTAAGTACCAAAACGGCAAAATTTGTGAAAAATTAAGAAAATCTTTTGGAAAATATCCAACCCTGTAATTTTCGGGTACGCTCTATACGATAGAATGGATTCAAAATTTCAAAACTTTGATTTTCAATTGTACATTAATAATTTTAAAAAAAAAAATACGATTTTTTTAGGAAAAATTTTTATTTAATCAAAATTTGAGTGGGAAGGAATTTTTTTACTGTCACAAATATGCCCAAAACATCTAAACTTTTCAACCAGCTTTAGTTTTTTATCGAACGATATTTTTTAACAAAATGGCGGCCAAAAAACGATAGCTAAAAATCAAACTTTAATTTAATTACTGTTTTTGACGTTTTTTTCATTGGAATCGTGTAAATTATTCAATTATTTCAGTAAAAATGTACTAAAAATATCAATGAAAATTAAAAATTAAATAACGGTAGAAATGCTTGAATAATTTTTTCATTATAACCATTGAATTCCTCGACAAAAAATTACCTTATACAGTGTGATATTTTACTATTTATCGCTATAAAAACAGTAAAAAACTTACCTAGTTTTCATAAGTTGTTCCTCGTCGATAGTTTCCACGTTTCCTTTTTGGTCACCGAACGCAGTCATGCCCAACAATCGTATTTGACTCAGGCTCACGGTAATCGAATCCCGTGGCTTGTATAACCTAACCAAAACAGAGGTCGCCACTTCCGGTTGCGAAAGCGTCATGCGAATAAACGTCAAACCGGAAGTTGGCATCGGTGGACAAACCGGAGTAAGTGCAGTATTTCCTTCACGTGAGATTTCTATCGCGACAGCCGATGGACATGCTAAAATACATCAAAAATTGTTACAATTCCATAACACAGGTCGCCAAAATCAGCTCGACCCTCTGACCCAGAAACCAGTATATACTTTTCCGAAGGTTTTCGCTGAATCCGAAATTTCCGAATTGGCTCTTGTTTTCGAGATAAAAGTGCAAAAACAGCGTTTTTTGCCTATATTGAGGTTATGTAGCATCGAATTTGTTCTTTTACTCAAAGTATAACCCTTGCCCTTTCAAATGCCGTTGAGTTTGATTAAATATCTCTTTTTTTTCGCTGAGATATCGTACATTGAAATTTAACATCAAATTTCATTTCAGTGAAAAGTTCAATCAAAAAGAAATTTCAGTCAGAAAAGAAGGAATATGTCACCCAATCCACGGCACGTTTCCTCAAAACATACAACGGTGTGATTCCACGCGCCTATGGTTTACCTAAATAAATACATAAGGAGAATGTTCCGCTGCCATTAATAGTTTCCACCATAAGCTCACCAACCTATAACCTGGCAAAATTGTTCTCAAACATCTTGAAAAAGGTAACAGGAAAAACAAAATCTTTTGTTTGTGACAGCTGGGATTGCAGAAATAAAATTAAATCCATCACACTGCCAAAAAAACCACACACTCATGTCGCTCGACGTCGTTTTGTTATATAGACCAACGTATCTACGGAAATAGTATTACTACACTGAGAGATGTTTAGGGTAGCAGGTACCCTAAGCTAGGAGTCGGGCGGTCCGAAAAATAAAAACCGCAATTAAACCGCGATTAAAAATTGTGGACGTTAAATTAAAATTTCTTTTCTTTAGCACCATCTTTGTTTTAGCTTTAAGAAAGTGTATATACAATTTCAGCACGGTTAAAGTATTTAATGATATTAAAAAACTCGACTGAAGTACAAAAGTTGGTGGTATTTTCATATTAACGCTTCCGTGTGAAAATGGTGCAAGATAGCATAAAATTATACTAAACCTTTTTTATAGAGCACGAAATTTCCTACAAAAATGTCACGGAGACCTCTAATCTAAAGTCAATAGTTTAGCCTTAAATAATGCTTAAAGTTGCATCGAAAATTTTTGAGGTTATAGATCGGTCACCGTTGACTTCTAAGAGGAAATTATGTCGTTATTTGTGGCTAAACTATCGTCTTTAGACTAGGTCCCTCACTGACATTTTTGTAGGAAATTTTGTGCTCTACAATAAAGGTTTAGTACAATTTTGTGCTATCTAGCACCGTTTTCGATATGGAAGCGTTAATATGAAAATATCACAAATTTTTATACTTCAATCGAGTATTTTAATATAATTAAATACTTTAACTATGTAGATGTTGTATACACACTTTCTTAATGCTAAAACAAAGATGGTGCAGAAGAAAAAAATTTTTATTTTAACGCCCACAATTTTTAATCGCGGTTTTTATTTTTCGGACCGCCCGTGCCCTAGCTTAGGGTACCTGCTACCCTAAACTTCTCTCAGTGTAGATACAGACAAAAAATGGCAGGACATAGAAAAAGAAACCTCCTTACCTTTAGACGAGTTTAAAACAGGTTTAAAACTGGTCCTTGAAAATACTCTGTTTACATTCGATAACACCTTCTACAAATAGATATATGGGGTTCCTATGGGATCACCACTTTCACCAGTCGTTGCAAACCTGGCTATGGAACTTGTAGAAGGTGTTCTGCTTAACAAACCCAAGTTCAAACTACCACTATTCCTTAGATATGTTAACGACATTATACTGGCCGAAATGAAAATGACCACATTCTTACCAGTTTCAACAGCCTCAAAAAGCTCAAAGGCAAGGTCAACAGAATCACATTCGCCTAAGAACTTGAAGTGAATGGCTGTATCAATTTCCTAAATATGAAATTGATAAGAAAAAGCAACGGGTTCATAGACACTGACTGGTACCATAAAGATACGTGGTCCGGCAGATATCTAAACTTTTCATCAAATCATCCGTTGACTTATAAAATCGGGGTAGCATATGGCCTAATAGATCGGGCCATAAAACTCTCAGAGGTTCGCTTTAGATCTAAAAACCTCAACAAAGTAAGAAACATCCTAAGAGAGAATGGTTTTCCCAAACAGATAGTTGAAAATAGTGTCTGTAAAAAAGTCAATGCTTTTTACAATACAGAACGAAGCAAAAAAAACTCACAACAACGAAGAAATAATAAAAACAACAGCAATGTCATATGTTTACGGTGTCACTGAAAAGCTTAAATCCATTTTAAAAAAGGAAAAATACGACTAGTGGCGACACCAATTCATAAAAACATCGCAGGTATTAAACCTCAAAAAGATAAATTGCAACTTCTAAAATCTAGTAATATTGTATACAAGATCCCTTGTCTCCACTGTAATAGTGTTTACATGGGGGAAACAGGTAAAACGCTCGAAACACGACTAAAAGAGCACCGTAGAAATATTGAAGGGAGAGTTGAAGCCTATACAGGGCTAACAACACACAGAACCGAAACGGGACATCAATTCGACTACGAAAAAACATCGATTTTAACATTTGAACATAACAAAATAAAACGTAAACAGATGGAAAACTACTTCATCAAAAAGGCGAAAAATACAGTCAACATCCGATTTGAAACGTCTAAACTTCCCTCCATCTACAATGCTCTAAAAGATCTCCAATCCTAAAAACTTCTAAACTGCATTATAACACTTTCGGTATATAATACATTTTTAAGTCGATAGATCTCTAACTTCAAAAGTGTATTATAATACTAAAGATATGTAATGCACTTCGAAGACAATAGGTAGAGGATCGTTAAAATCATTTCCGATAATATATGCCCCCTAATTTATTAATAAAAGAATCGTTCTAATCATTTTCAGACATCAATTAATTTTAAAATTGACATTCTGAAGAGGGTCACGTATTAAGTCATACTTTATTTAATTCAAAGATTTAATTTTAATTTTTTAACAAAATCCCCCCCCCCTTTTTAATTAAAAAAAAAATGGTTCCCCCCTTTTTTTTAATTTTTTAATAATCTAATCCTTTTCAAAATAATTAGTTCATTCACCTGCAAAAACGCCTTTTAGTATAATTTCATTTCAGTGACCTAGGAAACATAGAAAATGAATGGTTACTCGTATACTCATTTATTTGGTAGTTACCATGTTGTTTCCACCAGGTTGATTGTTAGTAAATTAATTTTTTTCTCAGTATCAGTTTCTAAAATATAAAAATCTCAGAATTTTATCTCAGATTCGTAAACAGCGAACCCGAAGACCCCCATATACCCAGTTTCAGCTTGATCAAGTAACTTTTTACGAATTTGGTCCGCCATATTGGATCCGCCATCTAGAATTTTGAAAATTTGTGTCCGGATTCGTGATCATCGACCCCAAAAACCCCCGAGTAACAGATTTAACCCTTTGCGGCGCACATTTTTCTTTATACGGAAAACAGCTGAAAATTGTTATACGGGGGTTTTCGGCGTCGCTGATTACGAATCTGAAGTCAGATTTTGTAAATTCAAAATGGCGGCTCGAAGATGGCCGACATAAATGTAAAAAATTTACTTGATTTTGATGAAAGTTGATACTCGGGGGTTTTTGGGATCGCTGATTGCGAATATGAAGTCAGATTTGGTAAATTCAAAATGGTGGATCCAAGATGGACTAAATAAATGTAAAAATTTACTTGATAGAGATAAAACTTGATACTCTATGTACTCGGAATTTTAAATATAAAAGTCAGAGATCAGATTCGTAATAAGCGACAACAAAAACCCCCGAGTACACAGCCTCATCAATGTCGGGTACATTTTCATATTTCGATCGGACATCTTGGATCCTCCATTTTGAATACTCAAAATCCCAGGCCAGAAACACCCGAGTAACGAGTTTCAAGTACATCAGATGAATTTTTAGAAATTCATCCGCCATATTGTTACGGCATTTTGAATTTTTCAAAACCAACTTCAAGTTCGTAATCAGCGACCCCAAAAACCCCCGAGTACCAAATTTGGTTCTAATTTACCTTTTAGTTCGTTCAAAAACGATTTCTTTCGAAAAAATCGACGATTTTTAAAATTTATTTATTTATACTTGTTAATAATTTTGCGTAATTGCATTTATTATCCTTTTCGTTACGTACTAAAAAGTAGCTCCCTCTACCACTGTAAAAAGATTTTTTGAATATCGCTTCGAAAGCATTGAAACTAGACAGAAAAAATGTGAATTAAAAAGGTGATAATCTGGGTTACCACTGCGCCGCAAAGGTTTAAGCTGTTTTATGTGCAAATAAAAATGTATGCTTCATAGGGCCTATCCATAATGTTTTTTTTTTTTAGGTAAATTCATTAACATGAAAATTTCAATGTACGATAAAAAAGGAGATATATAATCAAACTCAACGGCATTTGAAAGGGCAAGGGTTATACTTTGAGTAAAAGAACAAATTCGATGCTACATAACCTCAAATATAGACAAAAAAAACGCTGTTTTTGCACTTTTAGGTTAGGATATCTCGGAAACCAGAGCGAATTCGGAAATTTCGGATTCAGTTCACCGAAAACCTTCGGAAAAGTACACTGGGTGAAAATTTTGTCGGCCAGTGTAATTATCTTGTCATTAAAAATAACTTACATGCAAGAGACGTCAGATGGGGTTGGAGTTCCACGACCTTCAGTAAAATCGCGCATGGTAACGTAATTGTCAAATCTACCCAAGCTTCATCCGGATAAAAATGGTAGGTCCAAGCAGCAGATCTGGTTCGTCGATGTGGCGCCGTACTCTGTATGAGTATATCAGCTGGCTGCGTTGTTGGATTCAGCCACGAAACCGTTCCCAACGGCGCAAAATTCAGTAAACCATGTTCACAAGACTCCAGGGTGTTCGTCGACTTTTTGCTGGTGCTTGCCATTATCGGCGTGAAATTAGAAACGTTCGACAAGTGTTGCATCACCAGCGATATCACGCCCGAGGACGTCGATCCGTTACCTTTGCAAGTTTTGCTAGACTTAACCAAGTTTTCGCAAAGTACTTTCACGCCACCCATCGACGTGAATACCGTCAATGCTGCTTCGTTGTCCAGGACGCGTAAAATGTACCAAAGAAGCGGTTCCGACAGTTGCATCACATCCAGATGACGATCAGGAAGTGTTGGTCTGCATGCTGTCAGACATTCCAGTTTAATAAATAATCGATGAATTTATCGGTAATCCGAACCAATAGTGTCTCAGTTTTTAAAATTTCGCGCGACAAACATTTTGCCAGCCAATCAATTTGAAACTCATTTTAGACGGAATGTGACACGAATTTTAAATTAAATTAAAGCATCTTAAGAATGATTCTTTAAAAATGTGAAATTAAGATGATAAATAATAGAAAATTCAGAAAAAACGAAATGAAGAAAAACATGGTGGCCGCTTTTTTGTCGGAAAAAAATTCCCTGACTTTTTCCAGATTTTTCCCTGACCAATATTTTAATGATATCTATTAAAAATAAACAATACGGATAAAAATGTTTTAAAAACAGCTACACATTTTCAATAAATTCTTTATTTTTTCAATCAACAACGAGTAGTATATTCTAAAACATATTATCTATAAAAATCCAGAAAAAAAACTCATGTTCCTGCGGATTTTTTCGTGTTTAATTCAAAATAATAGTAGAAAATTTGTTGGGGGTTCTCAAAATTTGTTATAAAATGTCAAGTTCTGCGGTAATATGTTACTCAATAATTATAAATGTTGATAAATTTTAGAATTTAGGCGATTTTGGACAGTATATTCAAAGTATTGTTAAAATTCTTACGAATGTTGACAATAACAAAAAATTGCCATAAATTTTATATTTTTCAAATACTATTGGACAAATATCAACTACTTAAAATAGAAATGGTAAAATAATCATTTAAACAAATTAATATTCTCAAAATTTGGGAGTTTTGTGCTGTTTTCAACATTTTAACAATTTTTCTCCGATTTTTAGCCTTTTTATGCAATTTCAAAGATTTTTGAAGATTTAAAAAAATGTATGAAAGTTTTCTATCATTTTCAAAAGGTTTTATTTATACAAATATTTGTTTAATGGCAAATATTTTTGAAATATTCTGTAAAGTATCTTTATAGAAAGATAAATATCTTTAAATATAAAATTGTTTGCATTTATTTTTGTTAAACTATTAAATTTTATTCAAATCTGTTAGAATATATTCAATACCGAAATGTGTTATTGTTAAACGTGTTTATTTTTGTTGCAATGTACCAGAACGTTTAAAACTGAGCAGTACCACAAATATATTTTATTTAAGATTATTTTTTTTCTCAAAATTGTTGGTTTTTGGTGAAATCGGTCGAAAATGTTCAAAACTGAAATATGTTATTGATAAAAAACGTCAATATTTGTTTAAATTTGTGAGAAAGCATTTAAAATCATTTAAAAGAATTTTATGCGAAACACGATAAATAAAGCATTTTTCTGAAAATGAAATTGTGCGATTTTTTGTTAAATAATGTTTTTCACTTTTTCAAGATTTGTCTACAATTTACTTTTTCCCTGACCAATTTTGAAATTCCCCGACTTTTCCCGGATTTCCCGGTTTTCCCTGACGGTGGCCACCATGAAAAACCACTTGAAAAAAATGGGGTATGGAAGCACATTCGCAGCCGGTGGGGACGAATTCCAGTTTAATATTTCAAAAAACAGTCAAAAATATCTAAAAACTCACTTGACGCCAGATACTGGTACACCGGGTTCAAAATGAGTGTAGGATTGCTGGCTTTTTTCATTAAAGTAGTCAAAAGTTGGAAAGTGGCATCAGGAATGGAAGGTGGATCGCCAAACTCTGTTGACGCATTAGTTCCTGGTCCTTCACCCAACAACATCACCAAGGACGACCCTGAACTGTGCCCGAGAGCACCCAATAGCCTCATCATCGTCGGTTCGTGTTGCAGCACTAAAATTTCAAAAATTACCATAAAAACTGATATAAAACTTGTGTAATTTCTAGTACAAACCTGTGTCCGCGACACACGGCACTTTAGGCTTGGCAGTCTGATGGGTGCGTATTGAAGTTTGTTGTTCGGCAACTTTGCTCTCGTCTGTTTGCGAAGTGTTCACTTTCAATTGTGTATCTATTTTGTTGGAGTTGCGTGGAGAGGGTTCACCGAGTTCCATGTCGGAAGAAGCATCCGATCTCGCGGAGCGAACCTATTCGATCATTCGTAAATTTTAAACAATTTTCAAAAAGTATGAAATGGTGAACTTACGATGGGTAATGGAGTTTGTACGAGTCTACAAACGAGTTTGATGAGAGCAACTACCAGTGCATCCCAAGAAGCTAGGTGACCTTGTCGAGACTCTCCGCCAAGAACGCAAGCGAACAATCCAACAAAGCGTACAGCATTGTTTCCTGGATCAGCTGCTCCTCCGCATTGTGCTCCGACTACAAATAAAGATCTCCGAATGAAAATATCCCTAACTGTTAACTCATTAATGCCTGACACGGTGCTTTTTAAACCGATTTAACCTGTAGGTTCTGGCACTTGGGATTTTCTTGTTGATTTCAATTCCAGATCATTAATACATCATTTTTCGACAAAAACGAAAATCTTCTGTGGAGTCGTTTTTGAAAAATGTCGATTTAAAAATTCAAAAGTCAACTTTTCTAGAAGAAATATTCATTTGAGAAAAAATCTCATGAGATTAAATTTGTAGACATTAAAAAAAGGATCAATTTTCTCTACAAATAATAGTTTAGGAGAAAAGCGAGAGAAATCCAATTTCACACGTGTATTGTTAAGTTTTTTTAAACTTTTATCTAGTGTTTTGACTAGTTTTTTTACTCTGTGTAACAATATAGTACTTTATTATTGCCGAGGTTGTTATGCTTTAAATTTTGATCAAAACAATTGGTAGCCGTAATCTTAACAGTTGTCATCATTATAACCTTATTAATTATATTAAACCTGTTATTGTGAGCTGAATAGTGAAAATGTTCGAGCTCTTACACGTGATGAAAATCGACTTAAAGTGTGCCTACTATGTTTACAAAAGAAAAAAAGATATGTATCCTATAAAAAAATCAGTTAAAAAATGAAAAACACATGCAAAAAGTTACTTTTTTCGTTTTTCTCATAAACTATTGATTGTAGAGAACAATTATACAAATACAAAAAATTTCTTTTTTTAATATCTACAAATTCCATCTGACGAAATTATTTCTCAAATAAATATTTCTTGAAAAAAAGTTGACTTTTCGTCATTTTGAATTTTTAAATCGACATTTTTCAAAAACGGCTCCACAGAAGATTTTCATTTTTGTCGAAAAATGAGGTATTAATGATCTGGAATCGAAATCAACAAGAAAATCCCAGGTGCCAACACCTTTAGGTTAAATCGGTTTAAAAAGCACCGTGCTGGATGTCCAAAAATCGTACAGTAACTTTGAGCTAAATTCCTTTAATCGCGGAAATTTTTATTTGGCATAAGTTGTTCTAGACGTTTTCGGGTGTACCCTACACGATGCGACCATTTAGAAAAGTGAAAAATTTCATTTTTGTATTGTTTTTCGATAAATTTATATAAAAAATAGCGAGATTTTTTCAAAAATCACCATTTTTTAACAGAAAATATATGTCTATCATATTAAAATTAATGAAAAACGTGTCATTAGTGTTTGTACCAACAAACTATGGATGTAGATTTTTGTCAAAATTTTTTTTCCAAAAATAGGAAGCTTTGTGGTTATTTTAAGCCATGAATGAAAATAATCGCTCGAGGGAAACTCAAAATATCTTAATTTTTCGGATTTTTTAAAGGTTATTTTCAATATTTTCGTCAAAATAACATTTACATCTAGTTTTATTTCATGAATGTTTAGATTTTGGTTCTAGAAAGACAATTCCGAAATAGTTTGAATAATTTTATATTTTAATACTCCAAGCATTTACGAAGATACGCAAAAAACCGTACTTTTTATTGGTATTTTGTAAATATAATTTTTTCTGTACTTTCTACGACAAATTACTTCCGGAATGAATTAAAGTATACAAAATTATCTGCAAAAAATTTAATTGCTTTATCTCATTTCGTTCAAAAGTTACAACCATTCGAAGTTACGTTGAGAGGAAAATATTCAGTAAAATTTGTCTCAACTTTTACGTATTATTGAATAATTTTTTCTGCAAACGTCGATGAAAAAAACTAAAAAAACAAGTTCGAAAAAATTTATCTTTCTAACTATTACAGTTCCAAAGTTAGAAAGGTTCGAAGTACAGAGGGTTTACGTAGATTTTTGTACTTCAATTTTTATTGCATTTCTTTTATTATGATTACAATTCTTCTCTCAGAAATGGAAAATTAAAAATGGCAAAATTTTTTTTGCATTCCAAAGCTTCCTATTTTTGGAAAAAAAATTTTGAAAAAAATCTACATCCATAGTTTCTTGGTACAAACACTAATGACACGTTTTTAATTAATTTTATATTTTCTGTTAAAAAATGGTGATTTTCTACGAAAAAATCCCGAAAAAAATTCTATTTTTTATAGAAATTTATCAAAAAACAATACAAAATGAAATTTTTTCATGTTTTTAAATGGTCGCATCGTGTAGAGCACACTCGAAAACGTCTAGAACAACTTATGCCAAATAGAAATTTCCGCGATTTCATTAAAAAATTTTAGCTCAAAGTTACTGTACGATTTTTGGACATTCAGGCATTAATAGGTTAACGCTCAGACGGACGGATTTTCAGTATCAGTTTGAACATCGATAATTTGTCTATAAATGCTTTTAGAAAATTTTGAGTTCCACTGTTTCTAACGTAAAATTGTATGCTTTTACAGAATCTTTCAATAAAATTTCGATACAATGAACCGCAAAAAAGTTATACACGTTTTTCTGTTAAAAAAACATGATTTTTTACATTTTGTTTTTCATTAAAACATCACTTTCACCTCGAAATTACGTTAAGAAACATATCCAAGTTGAAATTAACTAGTCCATGGACCCCCAGGATTAAAATGTACCACATCAGAATTCATAATTCAAGATGGCAGTTTTCAAAATGGCGCCTATAAGCTCAAAATTTTTTTTAAAACTCCACCATTTCTTTTCTTAACAAACTATAGACTTTAGAGAAAATTTTCTAAGAACAACAATGCTTTGGAATGAGTAAAAAAATTTTCTCAAATTTTATCAGCATGCAATACACGAAATTTTGAAAAAAATCATTTAAAAAATCTGAAAAAATTTGAGTATCTTCTTTGAATAGTTCTAAAATATTTTTGTTCTAATGAAATTTTCTGTAAAGTCTATAGTTTTCATGAAAATAAATTATTAAACTTTTCTATATTTCAAGACCAATAATTTATTTTCTTGGAAACTGCTTTAGAGAAAGTGTTCTTAGAATAAAAATATCTTTAAAATTTTTCAAGAACCTATTCAAATTTTTAAAAAAACTTTTTTCAAAATTTCGAATTTTCGAATTTTTGAAAAATCAAACAGTGTATTGCGTGATGATAAAATTTGAGAGTATTCTTTGACTCATTCCAGAGTATACTTAAAAAATTTGTTCTTAAAAAATTTTCTGTAAAGTTTGTGAGAAAAAAATGATTGAGTTTTAAAAAGAATTTTGTACTTCTAGGCGCCATTTTGAAAACTGCCATCTTGAATTATGAATTCAGATATCATACATTTTAATCCCGGGGAGCCATGGACGCGATATTTTCAACATAGATATGTTTCCAACGCTATTTCGAGGTTAAAGTGATGTTTTTATGAAAAATAAAAAGTAAAAAACCACGTTTTTTAACAGAAAAACGCGTACAATTTTTTGCGGTTCATTTTATCGATATTTTATTGAAAGATTCTGAAAGAGCATACAATTTTACGTTAGAAACAGTGGACCTCACGAATTCGTTGTCCGATTTTTAAAATTCAAAATGGCGAATCAAAAATGACGGACTAAAAATGAAAAGTTTCATCGATTTTTATGACATTGAGTATGGAAGAGTTTTGGGGATCACAGATTACCAATTCGTTGTCCGATTTTTAAAATTCAAAATGGCTGATCAAAAATGGCGGACAGAAATTTGAAAATTACCACCGATTTTTATAAAATTTTGTATTGGAGTGTTTTTGGTATTCATTTTAAAATTGTCCATCGGTTTTATAAAGTTTAATTGTATTCCAAATGGGGTGCTCTATTCTTCAGCTTTATTTTTAAAATTCAACATGGCGGATCAAAAATGGCGAACTAAAATTGAAAAGTTTCATAGAATTTTATGACATTGAGCATGGAAGAGTTTTGGGGATCACAGATTACCAATTCGTTGTCCGATTTTTAAAATTCAAAATGGCTGATCAAAAATGGCGGACAGAAATTTGAAAATTACCACCGATTTTTATAAAATTTTGTATTGGAGTGTTTTTGGTATTCATTTTAAAATTGTCCGTCGGTTTTATAAAGTTTAATTGTATTCGAAATAGGGTACTCTATTTTTTAACTTTAGATTCAAAATCCAAAATGGCGGATCAAAAATGGCGGACAAAAATTGCAAAGTTTCATAGAATTTCATGACATTGTGCATGGAAGAGTTTTGGGGATCACAGATTACCAATCCGTTGTTCGATTTTTAAAATTCAAAATGACTGATCAAAAATGGCGGAAAGAAAATTTAAAATTACTATCGATTTTTATAAAATTTTGTATTGAAGTGTTTTTGGCATTCATTTTAAAAGTGTCCATCGGTTTTATAAAGTTTAATTGTATTCCAAATAGGGTACGCTATTTTTTAACTTTATTTTTAAAATTCAAAATGGCGGATCAAAAGATGACGGACTGAAATTTGAAAATTCCCATCGATTTTTGTAAAATTTTGTATTGAAGTGTTTTTGATATTAATTTTAAAATTGTCCGTCGGTTTTATAAAGTTTAATTGTATTCGAAATAGGGTACTCTATTTTTTAACTTTAGATTCAAAATCCAAAATGGCGGATCAAAAATGGCGGACAAAAATTGCAAAGTTTCATAGAATTTCATGACATTGTGCATGGAAGAGTTTTGGGGATCACAGATTACCAATTCGTTGTCCGATTTTTAAAATTCAAAATGGCTGATAAAAAATGGCGGGCAGAAATTTGAAAATTACCATTGATTTTTATAAAATTTTGTATTGAAGTATTTTTGGCATTCATTTTAAAATTGTCCGTCGGTTTTATAAAGTTTAATTGTATTCGAAATAGGGTACGCTATTTTTTAACTTTATTTTTAAAATTCAAAATGGCGGATCAAAAGATGACGGACTGAATTTTGAAAATTCCCATCGATTTTTGTAAAATTTTGTATTGAAGTGTTTTTGGCATTCATTTTAAAATTGTCCATCGATTTTATAAAGCTTAATTGTATTCCAAATAGGGTACTCTACTTTTTAACACTATTTTTAAAATTCAAAATGGCGGACTAAAATTGAAAGTTTCATCGATTTTTACGACATTGTGCATGGAAATTACGTTAGAAACAGTGGACCTCAAATGTTTTTAAAGGCATTTATATACAAATTATCAATGTTCAAACTACTGCTGAAAATTCGTCCGTCTGAGCGTTAAAACGTATAAAACACGAATATTACCTCCAGCACCTCTGACGTACGAGGAAACCAATTCTCCGACGCACTCGGAAATGCTCATTGCTGTACCCAAGTCAGTATTGATAAAGTTCAAGTTAATCAGCGATGTAACGAGTTTGCATTGAGCGTCCAAAGGTCCACGCCGAGGGATAAGTGCGCCTCCGGGTTGAACAAGTTGATAAACCACCATCAGGAGCAATTCTTTCAGTGCGTTACCTAATGTGCTACCCGGAGTGATGACGTCGCAACGCATCTCCAGCCTAACAAGAAAATCTTGCAGAGCTTGGCACAACGTCGGACCGGCCTATCGCATAAATAAAATCTCTAGTTTTTGTCCGATTACGATATTTTAAAAAACAGATATATTTTACCATTCCAAATTGTTTTTCGGCGGTGTCAACGTTCAGGCCGTTTCCAGACAACAATCGGAGTAACATCGACCCCATGTTGCGTTCTTTTACTATGCAACCTGCCATGCCACCTAGCAAACCATCCAGTGGTGTACTGCATGCTGCTGATTCGACGTGATCCGTTTGCAGCGGCTGATTACTAGCAAGCGTCAAACACTGCAGTGCGTAACACCACGCCCGAAGAGAAATTCCTGATTGCCTTTACGTAAAATTTTTACATTGTTTTATTCGTGTAGTAAATTCAGTCCTATTGTTTACTTACGGAGCAATGACTAACCAAATGAAAAATTCGCTAGAAAAACGACTTAATTTTTTGTACAAAAAAAAGTAAATTTAATGCTTAAGTATGCGATTTACTTTAAGGTATTTCTCTCAGAAACTGATTTTTTTAAAATTAATTTAACCCATTAACGCCCAAGGAACACTTTTTCTTGCTTCAATTTCAATCAAGTATTTCGTATCAAAATCGAAGGGTTCAAAAAAATTGAAAGGTACATATCTACTGTTTTCAAGGTCGTTCTTCAAGATTCCGAGGTCAAAATTGAGTTTCAGTCATCATAAATTCCAATATGGCGCCGAACATGAAAAAAATTTCCAGAAAATTCGAAAATATTTATCCTTAAGAATTTTTTTCGTGGCATTAGAATATAGGGATTGTATTGAAACGATGAACGATGGTGATCGGAATACTTGAATTTTAAACAAAAATTTTACTTGTATACCCCTTCATCATTCGAACGACTTCAAAATGGCGTCGACAATGAAAATTCCTTTAAAAGTTTCTGAACGCTCTAACTAAAAAACGACGAGCTTTTTTAAAAAAATGCTAAGAATGAAAAGTGCTTAGAATTAGTCGAGAAATATAGTGGAATTTTTTCAGATTTTTTTCAAGACATTTTCAGAAATTTTTTTTGAACATTTTTTTCAAAATTCTAATTTATTTACGAAAAATTCTGAAAAAAATTTAGTGTTTTCTCTGACGAATTCTAAGAGTATTTTGTTCTTTGCAATTCTTTGTAAAAGTTGATAATTTTCGAGCAAATGAATTTCGTATATTATAGTTTAGGATTTTTTTTTAGGAATTTTACTACGATAAATGTAAATTACTACAAAAATAGTAAAATTGTTATGACTGATGAGATAAGAAAAATATGAAAATTGTTTTATTGTCAAACGGATTATCATGAAACAAAAACATTTTTTATTCCTAATTTTGTTTCGGAGATAACTAATACCACCAGCTATTGATCTCAGAGTCATTTATAGCGGCACAAGGAAGTTTACGATTGTTAATAAACAATTAACGCCCAGATAAGCAATATTTTTAATTGAAAAATTAATTTCTACAGTCCGAAACCATTTTTTCCATCCATTTTTCATCAGAGGGTAGTTAATATCAACAACTAACTATATCAAAGTGATTTATAACAGTACAAGGAAGTTTACAGTTGTTAATAAACAATTAACGCCCAGATAAGCAATATTTTTACTTGAAAAATTCATTTCTACATGGCAAAACCATTTTTTTTCATCCAATTTCTATATACATATCAGGGTTCCATATGGCTGAACCACTTTTTTTCGTTCACTTTTGTTTTGTAGGTATTTACGGTGACCGACATTTTGGTCCCCTTAAAATTCCGCCTAGGAAATTTCCCCCTCCGGAATAACACTCCTCGGAAAATTCCCTTCTAGAAAATAACCCCCTTGGACATTCACCCCCCCAGAAAATAGCCCCTCCGGAAAAATGGTTAGGTTAGGTTAGGTTAGGCTAGGTGTACCCTCTTTAATTATAGAGCCTGTTTGCTTTGCCGTAATGGTGTGACATATAGCACGACAGGATTTACTTCGGTATTTAATGCATCGTCAGATCACTTTGGTGGTCGTTTCTTGATGTTTATTAAAGATATATCCATTTAGTATTAATATACGTTTATGTCGATTCGATTTGATAATGTCGAGAGGCATTTTGATACTTCCTGTGCTTGAGTCAACTATTAACTAGCGCGTGAACACTGAAACTGAGCAATATATATGATTGGACATTTCTGGGGGAATGATAAAACGTGGTTTTCTTTTTTTTCCGCAGGGGCTGTTTTCTAGGGGGTAAATTTCCGAAGGAGTTATTTTCTAGAAGGGAATTTTCCGGAGAGGTTTATTCCGGAGGGCGAAATTTCCGGGGGTGGAATTTTCCAGGGAGGAATTTTTTTTTGGGGGGGGGGGATTACTCCGGGATCCGGTATTTACTACCATCAAGTTCCATGTATGAAAATACTCGACATCCAACGACAAAGAAAAATAGTTATAGAAAACGAATATGCAATGATAGTAAAAGTATTTCAATATACCGTGGAGTGCCAGGACAATCAGTCAGTACCCTCGAGTACTGCGCATGTCTGAAATATATTATTTGAAAATGAGTTACTGACCCTGCCTGACCGTTATATTAACAAAAAAATAATAAAACCATAAAAATAAAAAACAGAGATGATACGTCCGCAACCTCCGCGTGGTTCAGAAATGAATTTTTCAAGTAAAAATATTGCTTATCTGGGCGTTAATTGTATATTAACAATCGTAAACTTCCTTGTGCCGCTATAAATGACTCTGAGATCAATAGCACAGGTCTTCAAATACCGGGGTCATATGAGTTGTTAGAAAGCTAAGGGTCATTTCCAAAGTAATTTGCTACGTAGAATCCGAATCCGGGGTCAGAATTGGCCCATCACGTCAGGATTTTGAGATATTTAAGAATATGTACCCGAAAAACGCCTTTTTTTCCTACTTTTGAGGTTATGTACAGGATGCAAAAAATGTTTGTGGGCTTTCTCTCCAGTTACATCATTTAGTACAACTCTTACCCTTTAATTTGAAAGTTCAAGAGATCAATTACGATTTTTTTTTCGCAAAGTTATGGTTATTGGAAGTTACGAAATATATCTCTTCGACGTCATTTGCATTTGCATTAAGCCTTTGAGATAATAATTGCATCGGCCATCTTAACCCTTTAAGGACCAAATGTACAAAAATTTGACACGAAGTTTGTCAGGATTTTTTAGTATTTAAATTCAATGAAAAAAATTGTGGTATATACGTTTCCAATTGCTCGAACCCCGCTCTTTCGAATGGTGGATGGTAAAATACTGTCAATTTTAAAATGAACGAATACACTGGAATTTTGTCAGATTTTTTTTATGATATTTTGAAAAAATTTTTAATTGTTTTTTTTTCCAAAAATTCTGAAAAAATTCGAGTACATTTTTTGATGAATTCTAAGCATTTTTTGTTCTTTGCATTTTTGTCCTAAAGTCGATAGTTTTCGAAGAAATAAATCTCGAATGTTGCGTATTTATATATATTTTATATTTTTTCCATCGGAAATTATCAACTTTTAGAAAAAATTGCAAAGAACAAAAAATGCTTAGAATTCATCAAAGAGTATAACTAGAATTTTTTCAGAGTTTTTGGTAAACTTTTAAAAATTTTCAAAAAAAAAAATTAAAAATTTTGTCAAAATATCATAAAAAAAATCTGACAAAATTCCAGTGTATTCGTCGATGAATTCTAACAACTTATTACTCTTATTATTTTTTTTATAAAGTTCATAATTTTTGTGTCAGAGCGTTCTCAAATTTTTCAAGAAAATTTCATTTAGGACGCCATTTTCGGGACCGCCATTTCGAATTTTATAAAAACATATATAACCATTTTGAAGCTTAGACATTTTTGTCACGTTATTTATACCAAACTGAGGCATAGTAATGCTATAAGTGATAAAAGAAACGATAAATGAAAAAAAAACTTTTAAAATCTCATGATTTTTGTTAAAAAATAGTCTGTAATTCGTTCATTTTAAAATTGACAGTATTTTATCATCCACCATTCGAAAGAGCGGGGTTCGAGCAATTGGAAACGTATATACCACAATTTTTTTTATTGAATTTAAATACTAAAAAATACTGACAAACTTCGTGTCAAATTTTTGTACATTTGGTCCTTAAAGGGTTAATACGCCATATTGAAAATGAAAACTTTATTATTTCGACTTCATATTCGTTCTCAGTAACTTCAAAAACACCCAAGTGCAAATTTTCAAGAAAAATCATACAGTAAAATATTATTGTCCCAAAGGCTTAATGCAAAAGCTAATGACGTCGAAGGGATTTATTTCGTAACTTCGAATAACCATAACTTTGCGAAAAAAAACGTAATTGATCTCTTGGACTCTTAAATTAAAGAGTAAGAGTTGTACTAAATGATGTAACTGGAGAGAAAGACCACAACAATTTTTTGCACCCGATATTTAACCTCAAAAGTAGGAAAAGACGCTGTTTTTCCGGGACATAACCTCAAATATCACAAAATCCTGACGTGATGGGCCAATTTTGATGCCGTATTCGGATTCTACGTAGCAAATTACTTCGAAAATGACCCTTAGCTTTCCAAAAACTAAACCATGTTGACCTGTGTAGGTATTAGTTATCTCCGAAACAAAATTAGGAATAAAAAATGTTTTTGTTTCATGATAATCCTTTTGACAATAAAACAGTTGAGAACCCCTGCTTTTTTAAATATGTCGCGGCGAATCTGTCGCTAGCTGTAGAGTCATAAAATTGTTGTTCTGAGAGTAAGTAATTTTAATTACCCGCTCTGAGAGAGTAGTAATTTTACTTCTCTCAATATTACTATTCGACTGCAAATTACAACCAGTGTTGTAAAACTACAATCTTCCACAGTTTCTTGGAATATGGCCAATAAAAACAAATCTGTTACTAAAAAGGTATACTTTTTTTTTTTTAGAAAACTTCAAAATATTAACATAAGCGGTGTGATTGACGCATAAAGTTTATAAACATTTCTGTATCTTTTATGTAACAAACAATGTGATGTCTATTTTATAAGTGTTTATTTCGTTTTATAATTTAATAAATTAAATGGGAATCGAAAAATCATTTATTTTTGTATCCTGAAAATCTTTGAGAGTAACACAAAGGTAAATAAAGAATACCATTAAAAACACATTTATAACCTTTACAGATTACTTAACCTTCAAATGCAAGAGCAAAATCCAAATGTAATTATACGTAAAAAATGGCGATTTTACTGCGATAATTGTAATTTTACAACGCCGATTGTAAATATTAACCTTCCCTTCGAAGTCGGCTGAAAATTACATTGCGGTCAAGTACATTTACACTTTCGATGAACTATACAACTGCCTAGTAACTTTTCTACTCTCAGCGTGGTAATTTTACGCTGACATTTTTGACAGTCTACACTGTGAAAACAAGTGGCGTAAAATTACAACATAATAGTAAAATCAGAGTTCGCTTGTCGTAGCAACATTGTAAAATGACAACTCTGATAGGTGTAAAATTATAATTCCACTAGGAATTTTACCACTGTCGTCTTCATTTTACAACAAAATTGTAAAATTGTAATTTTTCTACTTTAAAAGACGTAATTTTATTATTCTGAAGTCTAATTTTCATTGATATTTCATTCTATTCGACAATTAAATTCATCATGTTATTCCTTTCTTTGTTATTTTGATGTTACTTTTTTCTATATGGGTGATTCTCCAGAAACAGGGCATTTTCGTGTCTTTAGGTTATATCTTACAAAAACTTTGATAATAAATTATTAAATTTCGATAGAAATGTTAAATAAATATCCCTGGATCATGTTAATTTGAAAAAATACTACTTTTGTTACAAAAAACTGGTGTAAAATGACATTTAAAGACTAAAAGTAGCATTTTTGATATGTCCAAACCTCTAAGTTCAAAACTTAAAAATATTAGCGCTATTAAGAAACCGAATTATTTTAATTTATTCAAATAATATTTCTATAGTACAGCTCAAACTGTACAATTTCTCTCTGTATAATATTTAATTAAATCAATATATATATTAATAATTATTGAAATATTAATGTCTTAAGAAATTTCTATGAGGTAACGGCAATGCGTAAACTGGTATAAATAAACTGGAAATAATTAACTTTTTTACTAAAACCTATGAGAAAATCAAAGAAAAAAACACTACACTTTACTAATCCTCCATAGAAAATTGAAAAGAGAACATATTTACCTCATGAACAAGTAAAAACTGTATAAAAATACCACGTATTTTTATTAAATTAATTGTCGTCACCCGTCCTAATTTTGGTATTTTTATACAAACAGCAATTAAAAAACGATGAAAACTTAAAGATTAAAGAAATAAACGTTACTGGCAATTTGTTTTTTAATTTATTATTGTTTAAAATATGTAAAATTGAATTTTTTTACAAATTTTTATTGTCGTCACCTTCATTGTCGTTGCCAAACATTTGGCGTATCAGGTACGATTTGTTACAACGTTATGAATCAAGTTTATTATGAAATAATATTGTTTATTAAAATTATGAATATAATATTATCATTGTAGTTACTAACCAACGACACATTAACTTTAATAAATTTATTTTCTCTAAAACTTCTTCAAAAATTCATGTGTTTTTCTTAATTTTTTAATTATTACTTAATAAATAATTTTCATTTATTCACAAAAATGCACTAAATCAGATATGTACATTATGTTTTTGGCTCTTTAGAGTTATTTTTTTCAAGTTTTTAACAAGCAACTGTTGGTTTATACAGCCGTATGAAAATGCGTCATATTAAAAGTCTTCCCTTTCCCTTTAAAATAATTTTGTAGCGTGACTACTTTAACAATAACTTAACTTGGTGCTAATAAGCAAGAATCCATTAAAAAAAAAACGAATTTACAGTAACTTAAAAAAAAACTTGTCATTCTTGAAAATGCCCTGTTTTTGGAGAATCACCCATATAATACTCATGTAACTCTTTTTAATATTTTATTTCACGTGTACCGGAAGTTATGATCGCCTAGTATCGATAAACAAAGGTTTTTCATGATTACTTTAGTTATTTTGCGTTTATATTATATTTCAATTATATGTACCGATTATGTATTCTTAAGGTAACGCTGCTACCAAGATTTAATAAACATATTTCTACTACTTTTGGCTACCTCTACACACTGCAGTACATTTACCTTATTTCTATAGGTTAGAAGAACACGAAAAAATACGCGCTGCTCATTGGTTTTTCATATCTATTTTTTATAATCAAATATTTATCATAATGTCTTCATAGATGTTCAAATCTACAGTTTATATCTGTACTAAGCATGATATAATTTTTTCTGCGGATGTGCCACCCGACAATGTAGTATTTTAAACGAGTTATGCTTCGATTTAGCTTCCTTTTAAAGGCTGTAGATTTTTACGCGACTAGGCGACATTTTCTTCGTTTTTCCGAGAAGAATA